>CM065783.1:39375249-42022749 GCA_033296515.1 Macrochelys suwanniensis
TATGAAGACTTATCTAAAAAAACTTTACTCCAGTTTGGTCTAGAAACTTCACATCTCTTTTATTTGATTGCCTGAGGTCTAATTCACAAGACTTTTTCAGATATTCCACCCCTCAACCCAGGGCCGGCGCTACCATTAAATGACCCCAGGCAGTCGCCTAGGGCACCAGGATTTGGGGGGTGGCGTTTCAGGTCTCTCGGCAGCCGCTGGCGGGAGAGGCTGCCGCCGAAGTGCCACCGAGGACCCCGGCGGCACTTCGGTGGCAACTTTTTCGGCAGCCTCTCCTGCCGCCTAGGGCGGCAAAAAAGCTGCCGCTGCCCCTGCCTCAACTTCACCAAGCTCATCAGAAGCAAGCTCTCTACCAACCAGCACACACCAACTCAAAGCAGCATTAGACTGCCATAACAGATGCAAAATCTGTAGACATATTTCTGTTGCTACAGTGATCAATACACCCTACAACACACTTTCAGGATCCATGGGTCCGAAGCATGCTTATCACAACATGTGGTGTACCTCTTCCAATGCACCTAATGCTCCAATAACAGCTATGTAGATAAATTGAGACAATTAATATGCCCTTGAATGAACTCTCATAGAAAATTAAGACAAAAACACTATATCACGCATGCACAATGCTTTTCACAAAATTATCACTCCATATCTCACATCTCAGTACTTATCCTCAAAGGAAATCTACATACCTTCAAAAGGTGAACCTGGGAATTTACATTCATAACTCTGCCGCCCACTAACATTCATAGATTAAACAAAGACACTGGATTTATGGCGCATTAAAATAATGTGTAATCCACTAACCCTCCTTTGTCCTATGATTGTAAAGGTGTTAACGGCCCGCTTCACTTTGAATGGTCTCTTGCAACATGGGTTAACACCTTATCTGTTTTACCCTTGTATTTGGCTGTGAGACCCTGAAGGAAAGTCTAAACTAAAAATTAAGTTGACCTAAATTACATTGACGTACAGCCACCGCAGCAATTAAATGGCTTTTGCATGCCCACACAACGCTCCTTGTGTCAGCAGTGTGCATCTTCACCAGGAGCACTTGCACTGATTTAACAATCACATGGGGCATTGTGGGATGGTTTCTGAAAGGCAGCAGCAGTCACTGTAAGCAATGCAGTGTCTACATTGACATTGCATCGACCTAAATGCTACGCCTCTCATGGTGAGAGTAGTGGGTGAGTTACATCGGTGGGAGATACATTTTAGTGTAGATGCTTAGGTCAACATAAGGCAGCTAACTCTGTAGCGTAGACCAGGGATGAATATCTTTTCCATATCTGAAGAAGAGCTCTATGTAAGCTCAAAAACATGTCCTTTTTTCCACCGAAAGCTTGCTGGTGAAAATGGGAGCATCAAAAGTGTTATTAAATCACTGACCATAATTAATGAAACTTTAACTTTAGATTGCTTGGCTTTAAGCGTCAAAATGAGCAGTAAAATAACAGTTCATTCAAAATGAAATAATAATTTCACTTTTTCTTTCTTCAACATCTTTCCCTTGGTACAGAAGGAAACCAAACAATCTCAGCTGGGTAAATTGCCAACTAAGCTTTAAGTAAGTCTGTGCTGTTCCTACTTTTTTCTATATGGAGAAATAAATATAATTTTGGAGAAACTGAGTGAAATCCTGACCCCGTTGGGATCAACAGCAAAACTCTCATTGACTTCAATGGGGCCATGGTTTCATCCTATCTTTCAGAGTAGGCAAAGCATGGTGCAGGGAATAAAGGGATTCTAGAGACTAGGGGTTTGTCTACACAGCCAAAAAAAACCCAACACAACAACCCCACAGCACCAAGTCTCAGAGACAGGTCAACTGACTCCAGATCATGCTTTGGGGCTAAAAATAGCAGTCTATCTTAGAAACCCAGTGACTGGGGTTGGGGTAATGGGAGGGGATTCTTGGAGCCAGGGCTCCAGCCCGAGGCCAAATGACTACACTACTATTTTGAGCTCCACAGCATGAGCCAGAGTCAGCTGACCTGAACTCAAGCTGGATCCTGATCTCTGAAACCTGGCAAGGTGGGGAGGGTCCCAGGGTCCAGACTCCTGCCCAAGCTTGAACATCTACATTGTTATTTTATAGCCTGCAGCCCAAGCCCTGCAAGTCCCAGTCAGCTGACACAGGTCAGCCATGGGTGTTATTACAGTGTAGACATAGACCTGTGGCAGTGCTTCTCATGGTGTTTTTGCTGTTTACATATACCCCAAGAGACTGAAGTAAATCAACTTTTCAGCACTTGCTTTGATAGCCATTATCAAGGGCCTAATCCAAGGTCCATTGAAATTGAAGTCAATAGACTCCTATTGACGTCAATGCACTTTAGATCAGACCCTAAATGCAGCTGTTATAAACATGCAGGAACTTAATCAATTGCCATCTAATGAAATTTGAAGACATTGACAAGTCATTTATGAATATATGACTAATTGTGTAAATGTTGCATCTGTAAATGTTGGAATAAAACCTTTAAAACCATGGAAATAGGGCATTTTCTAATGGAATAGAGTACTAGTAACGTTTAACGTGAAGAACGCTGAGATAAATGTTGCATGAATCAATCGATGGTTCAACCTGCAGCCTCATCATTTTTTGTCTGAGCTATTTGTTTCCTGCTATAAGATCTACATCAAATGCAATTATCTCTTAATCAATCTGGAGCAACAAAGTGTATAATGGAAAACAGGATCAATTAAAAAGTTGGATCACTTCATCAATATAGCTTTAAGATTATTTTAAGTCTGATCTAGTTTCTTTTGTGTTGTCTGCTTTATATGTATGATGTAAAACTGAGGTTAGACCTAAATTATTCAGGAAAGTATTTTATTATCAAATTGGCAGTCACTACCGAGCCAGCGAAATCAAACTGAACATAATACAAATAAATTCCATTGCATAGCTCAGTTCTTTATTTCTATGTGGTGTTTACACCAATCATTTGTTTGCTCTAACCCACAAATAAAATCCAGGCACTTACACAGTACCCAAGTCTATCTTTCTTATCCAGAGCTTCACCCCTTAAAAGGATATATGCAATGTATCAAAGTGTGCCAGGTGGTCTATGAAGAGGAAACAAAGAGATGAATTGTCTGTGAATTAACTGAAAGGTGGTATCTGCTGTTGCATACTAAGGAAATTTTCAAACAAATGTAATGCTGAATGGGACAAAAGTAGATCACTCTGTAAAGGGAGAGATTTTAAATTAATATGTTAAGTGGCATTTGAAATTGCTGCAAATCTAAGAATGGCTTCTGGAACTAATATTGGCAATGACACGGTGTCTCTTTGTATGTTCTCACTATAGTAATTAATCTTATTTTAAAATCTACTGATAACCTCTGTGATGGTTCTTCACTTTGAAATAATTGCAATGACTTTTTAAAAAAAAATCAGACATCCAAATTAAATGCAAGCCATATATAACTAAACACATGCACAAACAAACCTACAGGAAAATGTTATGGTTCTAGCAGAAACCCATACAAGTAAGAGAAAAATCAGCTAAGGCAGCAAGAGCTGATATATATCAACCAGTAGCAGCAGATGAAGTCTTCTACGAAGAGGTCTCACAACAGTGAGATGCACCATGTATCATGCCATGGGCCTGATTGATTGAAATGGGTTTTCAATGGAAGCCTTTCCATAGACTTCAGTGGGCTGTGGCTCAGGCCCCATATGAATTGTGTCAAAGATGAGAGAGGCTGATGTGCCTTTTCTCTAAATTTCCTTGTTTGTGTTACTTGGTCATTGCATTACATGAGAAATAATGTTAATATTAACATTACTTGTTCTGCAAAGAGCCTAGCACACCATTTCTCAAATGAGGCCACCATGGCCGCATGCGGCCACCAGGGGTTTTCCTGCAGCTACGACAGCTTTCTGGGCGGTGATTGTTTTTTTGTTTGTTTTTTTTGCAAAGCATAGGCCCAGTGGTTTTTCACACCTTAAAACCGCCACGCGTACGCCATAACCCCAGAAGCCTGGAGCCTGCTCAGCTGTGCACTCTTGCCGTGAGCATCTCAAAAACTTTGCGCCTTCTCCTGCAGTATTTCCAGAGCCAAAGTAGGGTCTGCTGCACAGAATATAGCGATGTCCTGGAAGCAGCCCTGCTGCAAGCCATTGGAAAAAACAATTCACAGTTACTGACGGCAGTCACAGAGCAGCTGCACTCGAGCACCGTTTCTGGTCCCGTAAAACAAGCACTGACTGGTGGGACCACATCGTTTTGCAGGTATGGGTTGACGAGCAGTGGCTGCAGAACTTTCAAATGCAGAAGGCCACTTTCCAGGAACTTTGTGCAGAGCTTTCCCCTGCCCTGCAGTTCAGCAACACAAAAATGAGAGCTGCTCTGACAGTGGAGAAGTGAGTGGCCATCGCTATTTGAAAGCTTGCAATGCCAGACAGTTACTGGTCAGTGGGGAATCAGTTTGGAGTAGGTAAATCAACCGTGGGAGCCGCTGTGCTCCAAGTATGCAGGGCCATTAATCGACTTCTGCTACGAAGGGTAGTGAGTCTGGGAAATGTGCAGGACATAGTGCATGTTTGCCACAATGGTGTTTTCTAATTGTGGTGGGGCGATAGACGGCACACATATCCCCATCTTGGCACCAGACCACCTTGCCAAAGAGTACATAAACCGAAAGCGATACTTTTCAATGGTGTTGCAAGCACTGGTGGATCACAGGGCATTTCACCAACATCAACGTAGGACGGTCGGGAAAGGTTCTTGATGTGCGCATCTTTAGGAATTCGGGTCTGTTCAAAAAGCTGCAAGCTGGGACTTTCTTTCCAGACCACAAAATGAACATTGACGATGTTGAGATGCCAATAGTTATCCTGGGGGACCCAGCCCCACCCCTTGCTCCCATGGCTCATGATGCCATACACCAGCCATCTGGACAGCAGTAAGGAATAGTTCAACTATAGGCTCAGCAAGTGCCGAATGGTGGTTGAATATGTGCCTTTGGCCAATTGAAAGGGCACTGGAGAAATTTTCTAACAAGGTTAGACCTTAGTGGGGAGAACATCCCCCTGGTTATAGCTGCCTGCTGTGTGCTCCATAATATCTGTGAAAAAAGGGGGGAAATTTTTCACAGGGGTGGGTAGTTGAGACAGATCGCATGGCAGCCATATTTGAGCAGCCAGACATCAGGGCAATAAGAAGAGCACAGCAAGGGGCACTGCATATCCGCGAGGCTTTGAAACGTCATTTCAATAATGAGTCACAGTAATGTGAGCTGCTTGTCTGCACTGTACTTTCCCAAACCTTCACCTGGCTTGTATCACTGTCCCTGTAAAGCCAACCCTTCGCCCAAGCCCACTGCTTCTACTCAATAAAGAACATTTATTTCTCAAATCCATTTACTTTATTGAACAAACGTAAGTAAAGAGGGAGAGCAGAAAGAAAAGGTAACCTTGGGGAAAAGGGGTTGTAAAGTTGGAACAGGAGAAACATTTTCAGCTGTGTAACATAACATCGCATTACAGTCAAAGGTGTGTGAATGGGCACCTTCTGTCCCTTGTACTCTCCCCCCGATCCCCTTGCCCCAAGTTAAGTGAAAGGGATAATAGACTTTTCACACACGCCTCATGGAATGCTTGGGGGAGGGTGGTTCTGCGCCAGGTGATGCTGGCTGGCTGTCCACCAGGCTTCAGAGGGACTCTACCCTTCTCCTTCTGTTCCTACAGTTCAGCCAGATGCCTCAACATGTCTGCTTGGTCCCTCATAATCCGAAGCATCTCATCCTGTGCCGCACACTCTCGCTCACTGGAAGCTTTCCTGCTCTCCATGTCCATGTCTAACTCTTGGACAGTGAAATCCTCCATGCTCTCAGCTCTGCGACAGTTGTCCTGGAGGCATTCATTATCTTGGTGAAATGTCAGCCCGTGTTCACTTTCTCCTCCTTCTAATCAGCGAAAGTCTGCTTTCAGGTGTTGATGACACGCTGAAGGACACATTTCCAGCTGTCAGTCAGGGGAAAAAATAAAGGAGCCATTGTACATGAATAAGATGTTACCATAGCAAGGCTGTTTTCATAAATAAAAACTCCTTATTACACTAGGTGCAAGCCATAACATAATCAGAATCTGTAACCGTTCACTGTGCTGCTTTGCTGCTCCAGCCATGGTGAGTAGGCCCCCCCCCGGTCATCGAGGATCACATGCAGTTCATTGTAGAACTGGCATGTGTGGGATTCAGCACCAGAACGACTGTTTGCCTCCCTTGCCTTCTGGTACACCTGGTGAAGTTCTTTTATTTTCACACGGCACTGCTGTGTGGCCCTCATGTAGCCCTTCTACCCTATTCCACGAGCAATCTTTGCATAGATGTCAGCGTTTCCTGTGCTGGATCAGAGCTCTGCCTGCACAAACTCTTCTGCCCACACACAGGGCCGGTGCAAGGAAGTTTCACGCCCTAGGCGAAACTTCCTTGCACAGGCCCTGCTCCCCCCCACAGCTAACGCCGCCCCCCTCAGTGAGCCCAGTGCCCCCAGCCCACGGCAGGCTTCCCACCCACCCGCGGGCCGCAGCTGGGCTCAGCTCTCGGTCCCCCCCACGACCCGGGCGCAGGGCTTGGCTCCCGGCCCCCGCCCCCCGCCGCAGCGGGAGGGACTGGGCTTGGCTCCCCCATGGTGGGGGGGGGGCTGGGCTTGGCTCCCCGCCCCATGGCCCAGGCACAGGGCTCGGCTCCCGGACCAGCCCGCCGTGGGCTTGGCTTGCGGCCCGCGGCAGGGGGGGGCTGGGCTCGGCTCCCCCGTGGCGGGGGTGGGGTGGGGCGCTGGGATGGGCTCTGCTCCCCGGCCCCCTCCCCCGGCCTGGGCACAGGGCTGGGCTCCCACCCGCGGCCCACAGCGGGGGTGCAGGGCTCAGCTACTGGCTCCCCGCCCCCCGCGTGGCCTGCAGTGGGGGGGCTGGGCTCCCCGCTGTGGGGGCGCAGGGCTTGGCTCCCCACACCACCCGCCGGGCCGAGGCTCGGCTCCCCGCGCCCTCCCGCAGCCCCCCACCAGCGCCCCCCATGGTGGCCAGCCCCCCGCCCGTGGCAGCTTACCTCGGCCGGGACAGCAGCTCAGGGGAAGCTGCTGTTCCCAGCGGTGTTTTGAAACGCCGCCGGGAGTCTCCACCCCCAAAATGCTGGCGCCCTAGGCGACCGCCTAGGGTCACCTAGTGGGCGCGCCGGCCCTGCCCACACAGCGATGAGATTCACCACCTCCTTTGACCTAACTCTCTAGTGTAGACCTGGCCGGGATCCTGGCTGCAGACTAGGGCTCCAGCCATGGGGCTTCAAACTCCAATCCCTGGCTGCATGGTGCCAACCCCCAATCCCACCAGTGGTGGCTGGCCTCAGGTACTGGTCTCCATCTGTGCGCTCTGCCCCTCAGCCCTAGTCACTGACCCAGGTGCCAGCCCCAGGCGCCAACCCTGAGCTCAGCAGCTGCCGGCCCTGGGTGCAGATCCCCAGCGCTGGCCTTGGGCTCTGGTGGGTATTGGCTCTGGATGCTGACCCCTAGCTGTGGCCATGAGGCAGCAGGTGCAGACCCCAAAAGCCAACCCCAAACCCCGGCAGCAGTCAAACCTTGGCCGCGCGCACTGATCCCAGGCATTGCCCCTGGATGTAAATCCTGGGTTCTGGCAGGTGCTGGCCATGGGTACTGATCCCCAGCCACAGGCGCCAGCCCCGGTCGTGCAGCAGTGGGAACCAACCCCAGGCTCTGCCAGGCACTGACCCTGAATGCCAACTTCCAGTGCTGGTCGTGCAGCAGCTGGCTCTGGCAGGTGCTGGCCGAAGACACTGACTCCTAGGCCCGGCTGTGTAGCACTGGGCACCGACCCCAAGTGCCAACCTCCCCAATGGCCCCAGTCACACAGCAGCAGGTGCCGGCTCCGAGTGCTGACCCCCGGCCACACAACTGTGGGCGCCGACCCTGGGCTCCAGTGAGTGCTGGCCCATTGCACCAACCACCAGCCCCAGTTGCTGACCCACCATGTGGTGGTGGGGCCCCGCCATCTATTGTCCCTGGCCTCTGCTGCCTCCAGGGCCGGCGCGCCCACTAGGTGACCCTAGGTGGTCACCTAGGGCGCAGGGAGCCAGGGAGGCAGCTGGCCACGGCTGCCTCCCGCCCTCCTGGCTCCACAGCTGAGCCGGGAGCAGGGGGGGTGGCTGGCCATGGCTGCCTCCTGCCCTCCCGGCTCCGCGGCTGAGCCGGGAGCTGGGGGGCACCGCGGGCGGGGAGAGGCTGCCGCGGGCAGGGGGCTGAGCTGCCAGCCCACGGGGGTGGGGTGGGGAGATGCCATGGGGGGACGGGACTGGCTGCCGCGGGTGGTGGGGGGTGGTGTTAGCTGGGGGGGCGCCGCAGGGCTGGTGCAAGGAAGTTTCACCTAGGGCGCGAAACTTCCTTGCACCCGGCCCTGGCTGCCTCACCCACCCCAACATCCATCCTCCCTGGCCCCTGCTGCCACAGCCCCCACCCCTCCATCCAGGTCTTAACTTGCCATTAACAAACATACAAATATCACTTTTCACAGCATTATTTTTATTGAGCCTCCAAAAAACTCTACATAAGTAAATTACAATAATCTGGATGTGTATACATGCATATTTATTTGTTTTTCCTAAAGTCAATTAAGTATTTAAGGAAAAAGTATCTGTGTGGCCACCAGGAAGAGTTGGTGGCCACACACTGAGGCCACAAACAAATTTGTTGTGAGAACCCCTGGCCTAGCACATGTTTGGGTACGGTAAAAATAATACCAATATTGATAGCATAGCACCATTTTTTAACATTTTTTCTTTAAATTGTTTGTTAGTAGCAGAGTAAAACTTCTTTTATTGACTTGGATAGAATATTTCTCATTTGAGTGGGTGTTTTTCTTTAGACTTTCTTTAAAATGTTTGCTTCCCTACCTCTTGGTATCCATCATGACATATCTTCATTGGATTATAACATGGTTCCTTTGGTAATCACACACTTTAACATCTAAAAGGATATTATAAATAAAATTGCCTTAGTTATCTCCTATATGTACAATATCTAGGCTTGACAGGCAATATGAAAATTGAAGCTGATGCAGAATTCAGTGGCCTGTTTGAATGAAGCATTTTGCCCAAAGTGCATTCCATTGCTGTTCTAGGATCTGCACCATTTAACAATGAATTTAGGTGTCAGTTTCAGCCTTTTGAAGCCCTAAATGACTCATGAGTGCCTCTCTCCCATGCCATACTGATGCAGTAGCAAACAGCAGAAGCACTTGAGCTGGAATTCCATCTCTGTAAATGGGAGTGGGCTGTTATCATGACAACCTCCACGAAGGCCCATTTATTATGGAACTTGTTTCCCTCTAGGTCTACCACAGTCTGGATGTGTTAGCTTTCCAGACACAATGCAAGGCCCATCTTTTCTACCAAGTTCTCGGGGAGGTTGGAGTTCAAGGGAGCTGGGATTGATTGTTGGGAGCATAGAGAGATTATCTATTTAGCTACCTATGATGGAATGAGCTGTACTCATACTTGCTGTATTAGATTATTGCTATTTTTCATTAATGTAAGGGTGCCCAGAATATAGGATGGATACCTGTCAGTGGGGAAATTATTTCTTTTAAATAAAGCAAAAGTATCAACTATATCAAATCAAAATTCTGTTTCTAAAACCCAATAAACTTTGGATCCAGATGTAAAATTTGAAGTTATGGCCCAGCTCTTATAAACACCAACACCAGATTTTATCAATGATATGCTAACAGCACCCTACAGTAGTAGTGCTGTATATGCTCCTAAAATATTGAACGAGGAAATGCTAATTATACGGTGTTCGAGTGTTGTGAACATAATGCCTTTTGCTTTTCAGACTTTTGATCTATTCCAACATTCATTACACTGACACCATGATGTCCTGTTCAATAAAACCTAATCTAATCCATTCACTGAAATGTAATAATTTGTAAAGACTAAATTAAAGGGAACACCATTTTTTCTCAGTGAATCACATTTAGTTAAGAGAAAAGGCTTTATACAAATAAAGAATAGTAAGAGTGGTTTGGGACTTGCTGTTGGCTTCACATATATGTGTTCTGCAAGCAGAATTATTGAAATGCTGAACAAAATATAAAGGTAAAAACTACTAAATTAAACGGGGCAGTTAAAGAAAGAAAGAATTGAACAAACATGCGTCTAGGAGAATTGACAGACATATGAAAGGAACATATCTTTCAAATTTATTTTCAAGAACAGATTAAATCTAAAATGTTTTCATGTATTTATAATAAAATTATATAGTTGCCCAGCAACATAATACCTTATGAAGTTTGGTACCATATGTGACAGACAACAGCTAGTTGGACTCAAGGTTGAATAATATACTGATTTAAACTTTTTTAAAACAGCTTGAAAGCACCCTTACAAAACTGAAAACCTCTCTTATTTTTAGACTTTAATGCACAAAGTACAACCTGCCAATTGTGTAGGCGTGGGATCCAGAAAGCATTAGCATTTCAGAATGAAATATTCCTCTAAAGATTCAAAATGACAGCAGCTTCCGTTCTGAATCCTATAGTATCCCTGCTAATATAAGCTGATTCATCTGTGGATTCAATGATATTAACATTTCAAACAAAGATAAATATTTGAAAGGAAAGGCCGACTTCTTAAAATGAGAAACGTGTTTACATTTAGTTTGTCAAAGAAATTGTGACAAATCACTTTTAGCTTAAAGCAGGAAAGTGTGATTAAGCGATCTGCACAACTAGTGGCAATATCAATCCCAATTAATTCACTCTGTGGCTGCACAGGAACTTGTCAAAGCTCTGCCTGGGTCACAACTTGTTTACATGCCCATAACTTTTATATTTGACTAAAACTGAAAAATAGGGTGCCTAAAGCCAAGCTCCAAAATCCATATTTAGATACCTAAATAGATGGCCTGGTTTTAGAAGGTATTGAACACCTGCACTACAGTGTGGGTGCATGTAAACATCACAAAAGTCTACATCAACGAGATGGGCCTTCCATTTTGTCCTAAAGATGGTCAGGTTTGTTCTCACCCTTGGCTTTTTGGGAAGAGAGTTCCACAGTCATGTGCCAACTATTGAAAAGACTCTGTCTTCCACTCTTACCCGGCCCATTGAGAGTTTCTGTATTAGCCCCTGGGGAAGGTGTCTGCCTTGGAAGGTCATGGCCTGGAAGGAGTGGTGGTCTTTGCGATAGCTCAGCTGCAGCTTATGTGCTTCAGCAATAATGACTAGGACTATGACTGTGATGTGATAGCTGGTGGGCAGCAAGTGAAATGAGCTGAACATCAGAGAGATATACTCATGTTGACCTGTGTTTGCCAACAGGCAGGCTGATAATATTCTGTACTGGCTGGGGCTTCTTTAGTGTTTTGTGGATGCATTTCCAAGTGCAATGTGTTCCGGCAATCAAACCTGGAGGCCACAAGTACATGAGTTGCTCCAGCCAGATCTTTCAGCATTATCTGCATTTAAAGTAGGCTATCATCAAGTATATTGGGTAGTGCTGGGCAATCATTTTGCCTAGCCTTTCTGGAGCACCATCTGGCACTGAAGTGATTAAGTGCATTGACATTAGAGCCACTCAAAAAATGAGATGTAATTTTCACAAAACTTCTCACCCCTCTTTTTCATGAAAAATGTCAAAATTGCGAACTTTGAAAATTTTCAACCAGCTCTAATCAAAGTGTATCCCTGGTATAATTTCTTTGTCAGCAAAAATACACCAGGGATAAAAAAGCCAGTCTCATTAGAATGTACTCTTTCATTGATCTACAGTTTCTGTACATGTGAAAGGTGCCATACCAAACATTTGGTTCAGAAGTGTTGCAGCCAGTCTCTAAATGGATTCCAAAACTCATAGAGGAATGAAATACCATCTTAGAGGCATAAATGTAAAATATACAACAAAGAAAAGAAAAGAAAAGAATTGTTTACTGAACCAGGATTGTTGTCTAAGACAACATTGAGGTCATCCAGTTATCATACATTAATTCCTGGTTTACTACCAAATCTTTCACTGAAGAGTAACTCTATTATCATTTTATCTTCCTACTCCTGATGGATTAATCCAAGCAGCATAAATCCAAGTGTCATTTGCCCTATGATACATTGACTAGCATTGCATGTCATCCTATGACATCTATTGTCTAAATCTACTTTTTCTTTCTAGTATATGAGTTTGTTGTACTCAAGATAACTTGCTTAGTCCACACTGTCAAACTACTTACTGTATATCCCCTGAACATAACATTGATAGTCACATTGGGGCCTGTTTGCTGTGGTATGTTGACCCCAAATGGGTGCTCCAATTCTTTTTTAAAAACTAATTATATCACAAATTACCTGTGTTTGTTGTATCCTTAACATAGCTAGTTATTGCTGATCGTTCCATCTCCCTATGACCAGCTCAGTAACGTTGTATAATAAGTGCTTCGTAAACACTGTAGTTATTTATTAAGTGGTGTTTGTTGCTGAGATCATGTTAGTTTTTATCCACGATTGGCACTAGTGGCTATATTCACAAGGGGGATTTGGGTGTTGCAGTGCTCAGCATAGGCAGAAAAGGTGGTTGCACCTGGTCTCCTGAATGCTGTGTAAGTGTCCTGCCCACTGGGCTACTGGGTGGGGCAGTGGTGCTTCCTCCTGTCAACTTGTGCAGGGCTCAATTTGGTAAGTATATTCTAAGGTGACCTCTGAGCATGCCTATGGACTGCAGCTCACAGGTGAAACAGGTGGGCAGACGCCTAGTTTGAGGACCTCGATGGTCACAGGATTTAGCTTTGCACATGCCCTCTGGCATTAAAGTACCTGGGGACTTCAGAGTCCAGGGGATGTTCAAGCACCTAGGAAACTTAGGTGCCCATAGGTTTAGGCAGCAGCTGAACAGGAAAGCTTTAAGGACCTAATTTTGGGCTTTAGGCATCTAAATCTCTTCCATGGACCAAGCCTATGTGTGATGTCTCTTACAAAGACAAGGTTAAACTATTCTCAGGTTGTACAATTTCAGTTTAGGACAGAATAAAGAGAAATGTGAGGTTATATGGCATGTTATCAAAATCTACAGTGGCAGTAAGTCATGGGGAAGTTATTTTACTTGTAAAGAATTAGATACCAAATTCAATTAATTTGTAAATGAACATGTGCATAAACTGTAAAATTATACCTCTGAAAGCTAATCCTATGGAATTGACTGGAAAATGAGTAACTACTCCATAGCAAACTGAGTTCCTTTTGTATGAAATGATCAGTCAAAAAATGAGTTGCAAAAGATAACTGAGTCAAGTTCTTATATCACAGATGCCGTCTTACGAAACTAATATTTTTATAGTCAGATATTGCTTGATCTGCAAGACTGATTTGAGATACAGATTAATTGACACTGAGATCCATGTACAGTACTTGGGCAGTCTCAGGGGTCAAGCACTGCTGTGCTGTTTTGTGGATATTCAGATCAACATGCAAGAGTGATGCAGCCAACCAGTGTCAATAACTTAACAAATTACCAAATTATAAATCAATTTAGAGGCTGCAGCCCATGTCTGCATTACATCAATAAAACTCTCCTCCAGCCAGTTTGCTGTCAATCCGTCACATGCCCAGACAGCTTTTGGCTCAAGCAATGTCTCACAAAATGACTTAACTAAACATTAAGTTGGCTCTCATTTTTTTTCTCCTTTGCTATCAGGTAATCATTTTTTGCTGTGGCTACAGGGAATTAATTCTTGTTCTAAGGAGGAACACAAACGGTGACCTAAATTAATCAAGAGTTTTGCGTCAAGTGGTGTGCGTGGTGGGGGAGAGGTTGGGAGAAGGAGGAGGGTGGTATTTGATAGTTCTGTTTCTTGACGGTAAGTCATGTAATAAACCCAAATATCTTCACCCTTTGTACTCCTGTCTGCTACAGAATAGCCTTCCTGCATACTCCCATTTAAGTATTGGACTATGCTTTCTGTCAGCTGCATCAGTATCATCTAATTGATCAAACAATACATTAATCAGTTTCACTGACTGCTACTTTAGACCTACTTGCTACTGAGTATGGCACAGACAGGTATATGGTATTGAGCAGTAAGTGAAACTAAGACTGGTTGGGTATCTGTTGAACAGTGTGAACCTTGCAAGCACTTCACTAAGTCCAACTCTGTTGCCTAAACAGAGTGCGTGATCTGTAGCCTCTCAAAAGATTCGTTTGGCAATCACACTTTCATTTCTCTGTAAAACAATCCACAGCCTTATTAGTTAACAGATTGGATTATTTAAACAGTTCAGATGAGATTTTTGTTCATATTTAACTAGAATAAAGTAATCACAAGTTGAATTCAGCCTGAATACTGATATATGGTATGTTTACAATGTGTTTTAAAAACTTGTTGCTGTGAGTCTCACAGCCAAGGTCTAAAGACTCAGGTTCGCACTACACTGCTAAAATCAGCTATTTAGACATTTGAGCCCAGGCCCTGAGCTCCAGGGAAAAGACTGGGTTTCAGTGCCCAAATGTCTACATGGCTGTTTTTAGCACTGTACTGCGATCCCGAGTCTATAGACCTGGACTCTGAGATTCACTGCAAGTGCCACAGGTTTTAAAACACAGAATAAACATAACCGTAGCTGCTTCATCTTTTGCCTTTCATGTTTCTGAAAACTATAATATTTAGACAGTATATAAGAGGCTTAGAGTCTTATTCATTTAGAAAGTTCTTAGGGTTCCATTTAGTAAAAAGGCACAGTTTAGTTAGTTAAATGAAAAGGGTATACATTCATAGCCTCACATAGGATTTGGGTAGAACTAAGGGCAGCACAAACAGCTTAATGCAATTAACATTCAGATCTAGGAACTTTTAAAAAAATCCTTCCATGTTTTCAAGGAACAAGGAAGATTGGGGGGAGGTTACAGAACAGAGAGCATATTAAAATAGCCCGGAAGAACGGTTGGTACTAGTGATACAGGAATTAGGACTTTTTTCTAATGTTGCTTGGCAAGTTTTACTTGTAATGCTTTTGAGTATGATAACTTACTGTACATCCCCAAATAAAAACTGGTATATAATAACACTTTCAATGGACAAATATATACATTTGCAAAGTGCAGTGCAGAGTGACTTTCCCAAGTATAAAGTGACTTTGCTCCCTACTGCACACCCGGGTGTCTTGATTGGCCTGGAGCGACTGCCATTTGGTTGACAAGGTGACAGGGATTTGTTTAGCCTGGGGCTAGCGTGCTGGTTCCTCACCGCTTTCCTGTGGCCATCTGGCCTTGCCCCGTCACATGGGATAGTCTAATTTTAGCAATTAATTGATCTTTGACTAGTAGCGGTAAATATGCCCAATGGCCTGTGATGAGATGTTAGATGGGGTTGGATCTGAGTTGCTACACAGAATTCCTTCCTGGGTGTCTGGCTGGTGAGTCTTGCCCACATTCTCAAGGTTTAGCTGATCGCCCTATTTGGGGTTGGGAAGGAATTTTCCTCTAAGGCAGATTGGCAGAGGCCCTGGGGTTTTTTCGCCTTCCTCTGTAGCGTGGGGCACGGGTCACTTGCTGGAGGATTCTCTGCACCTTGAAGTATTTAAACCATGATTCGAGGACTTCAATAGCTCAGACATAGGTTAGGGGTTTATTACAGGAGTGGATGGGTGAGATTCTGTGGCCTGCGTTGTGCAGGAGGTCAGACTAGATGATCATAATGGTCCCTTCTGACCTTAAAGTCTATGATTCTATGAGGATTACTTGTGGCACCTTAGAGACTAACAAATTTATTTCAGCATAAGCTTTCGTGGGTTAGAACCCACTTCATCAGATGCATGGAATGGAACATACAGTGAGCAGATACATTCAGAGAAACATGAAAAGGTAGACATGCCTATACCAACTTTAAGAGGCTAATTAATTAAGAGGAACTATATCAGGAGGGGAAAAAAACTTTTGAAGTGATAAACAAGATGGCCCATTGCGGACAGTTGACACAAAGGTGTGAGTGAGGATAGTTAACTTAAGGGAAATAGATTCAATTAACGTAATGGCCAAGCCATTCCCAGTCTCTGTTCAACCCTGAGTTGATGGTATCTAGTTTGCATATCAGTTCAAGTTCAACAGCTTCTCGTTGAAGTCTGTTTTTGAAGTTTTTCTGTTGCAAAATTGCCACCTTTAAATCTGTCACTGAGTGATTAGAGAGGTTGAAATGTTCTCCTACTGGTTTTTGAATGTTATGATTCCTGATGTCACATTTGTGCCCATTTATTCTTTTGCGTAGAGACTGTCCGGTTTGGCCAATGTACATGGCAGAGGGGCATTGCTGGCACATGATGGCATATATCACATTGGTAGATGTGCAGGTGAACGAGCCCCTGATAGCGTTGCAGATGTGATTAGGTCCTATGATGGTGTCACTTGAATAGATATGTGGACAGAGTAGGCATCAATCGGGCTTTGTTGCAAGGATAGGTTCCTGGGTTAGTGTTTTTGATGTATGGTGTGTGGTTGCTGGTGAGTATTTGCTTCAGGTTGGGGGGCTGTCTGTAAGCGAGGACTGGTCTGTCTCCCAAGATCTGTGAGAGTGAGGGATCATCTTTCAGCATAGGTTGTAGATCTTTGATGATGCGCTGGAGAGGTTTTAATTGGGGGCTAAAGGTGACGGCTAGTGGCGTTCTGTTATTGACTATTACACTGGGGAGTATTCCCAGAGGAAACTTCTAGTCCTAGTTTTGCACAACTCTTTCCAGGTTCCATTAATTTTTGGTTTTATTATCTGTATTACAGTAATGCCTAAGGAACCCAATCAAAATCAGGGCCCTAATTCATTAGGCACTGCCCCACCAGGGAATAAGAAGCAATTCCTGCCCTAAAGGGCTTACATTTTAAACAAACAAGTCAGGCAGACAAAGGGCAGGGGGAAAGATGTATGGTACAAACAGCATGAACAATATGATGGTTTACAAACATCTTGGTGCCATGGTTTTGTTAATAATAATAATTAATACACTAGGGTTTTGTTAGGGAATTGGCTAAACAGAGGAAAGTGTAGGTGTAATCAAGTGGGCAAGTGTCCTAAGCCAGGCTCTGAAGTGAAGGGTCTGGTGGGTGTGGGGGCAAACAAGGAATCAGAACAGAGGAGAGAATGACCAGGGTAAAAACTTAAAAACCACTGTTAGACATGGACAGCTGTGTTTAAGGTCTCTGCTGCAGCTGCTTGTCTCTGCTCCTCCCAGCTGAGTTTGAGTGTTCCCTTCCAACAGTTTGGTCCATAAATATCATGCATTATTACCTATTGGCTTACTTTTATTCTTTTGGGGCAAATTCAGAGCAAGTGTGAGTGGGTGCAACTCCATTCAGCTGCCCTAGCTTACACAGGTCTGGGTGTATCAATAAGCACCAGAGCTCAGCTGGTATAATTGGCATAGCTCCATTGACTTTAGTTTCTCACTATCCCTAGATCAAAGACAACATTAGCATATTAAAATGTAGCCCCCTTCCTGAGATGTGGCACAAGCCCTCCTCCCTGTTGCTTGCTACTTGAACTGGCTTCTCCCGTCTCCTTGCATGTGTTGGGTGCTGGGTTCTTTTTAAGGGATGTCTGGTACCTCCACCCAAGGTGACTCCTCTGTGCCCAGGACACAAGAGGCGCTGTCCTTTGGGGAAATAAATAATGCTACCACTCCTGGCAAGGAGTATAACATCCAGTACACAATAAAGTACCTCAACACAAACCCCAACAAAGGAATGACACACCTCAAAATAATATAATAAAGAGGGATTCTACTGGAAGCAGGAAAATATGGCTAGGGTTCACTAATAAGTACTAAAATGTCAACATTTCCCATTACCCAACACTCCGAACTCATCCCAACCCCTTAGCCCCTTCCTGGCACCTTCCTAGACCAATGGCATGCCAAGGATGGAGATGAGTGCTGCAGTGCTGTGAATGTTGGCTGACTTAAACCAATAGATTCCCCTTACTGTGTCTTTGCCCCTGGATTGAAAAGTATCCTTGTGACACTTCCTGGGGTTATCCAGGGACTTTGGGTGAGCTTTATTCTACGGGACATGAAGGTTAAGTAAGTACAGGCTCTGGAACGTGTTATGATTTCATTTTATATATAACCATTTGTTTCGAATACATCTACTTGCTATCACATGAATCTCTATGATTTGCTAAAACGTATACTTGATTTCTCTATTGACATACGTCCATGCTGTGTGTTAAGCTGAGCAGTGATTTGAGGTGGAAATGGTAAACGCGGGGTACTGTTTCTTTGGAAGCAACCAGTTTGTGAATACTGCAAGTCAGAGACAACCTGTGCCTGCTGATAGTGGATGAGGAGGCATGGCGTGGCAGAGTGAGGACAGCCACCTTCAGCAATGTTACTGAGATGCTCAGTCTATGTGAGCATGCCCTGTACAAGCCAAGCAGCAAATCTAGGGGAGCACATGACTCCCCCATGCTCCTCCCATGCATCACCTCTGCTGCAAGTGTTCAGTGAATCAGGGGCTGAACACTCCAGGGGAGATGCTCGGAGGGCTTTAGGGTTGGAATGTGCCAGTTTTAACCAGTAGCGAGATAGTGGGGCTTGTGGCGGTCTGGAAGGCAGTGCTTGTGTTGCGTATGGCCGAGGGGGTTGGGACCCTCTAGAGGCTCAGTGCAGCATTCCAGGAGCTGGAAATCTCTACCTGGGAGTTACACAATATTCCCAAAGCGGAAACAAATTGGTCAAATTGGCTGATTTATTTACCTCAGTTCCTTTTCTGTTGAGCCCTGATGCTTCAGTGTCTTCTTCACCACCATTGTGGAGGGTCTCCAACTCTCCCCAAAAGACAAGATGAAGCCAGGAATTTTGCCTTTTGTTGTAATTTTCTTGTCGAGTCTTCGTAGCATGCTCTGCAGTTGGTTGGTGCTTTCGGCAATTAGTACAATGTCGTCTGCAAATCTGAGATGAGATAATCTCTCTCCGTTTATGTTGACACCACTCCTCTAATTGATCTTGTTCATAACCATTTCGAGGCAGGCGGTGAATAGTTTCGGTGAAATTGTATCTCCTTGCTTTACGCCTTTCTCGATTGGGATGCGGAGGGGAGTTTCAAGGAGAGTAATGTCTGTTGTACATCCAGTATTCGCTTCCTTCAACAAACTAATGTACTGCGTGTTAATGCCCTGCTCTGCGAGCGCCTTTAATATTGCGTTAAACTCAACGCTATCGAAGGCCTTTTCATAGTCGACAAAAGCAATGCACAGCTGGAGTTTGTATTCCCTCGCTCTTTCTAGGAGCTGGCTAAGGGTAAGTATATGGTCGATTGTACTGAAATTTCTTCGAAACCCTGCCTGCTCTCTCGACTGTTGTTCATCCAGACTCTGCAAAAGTCGATTCGTTATCACCTTTGTGAAGAGCTTGTAGATGTGAGAGAGCAGGCATATAGGGCGGTAGTTCTTAAGATTTTCTCGATCACCCTTCTTGTGCAGCAAGATGGTATTCGACTCCTTCCAGCTTGATGGTATTTTTCCTTCTTCAAGATATCGACTGAATCTTAAAGCGAGGGCCTTCCAAAGTTTTTCGCCTCCTGCATAAATCATTTCTGACGTTATTCCATCTTTGCCTGGAGCTTTTCCCTTCTTCATCTGGTGTAGTGCGCTTTGGACTTCGCTGACGATTATTGGGGGGATGCGTTCTTCTGACTCTTCGAGGGTTGGGAGGGGGACGTTGATTCTTGATTTGAACAGTTCTGTATAGAAGTCCTTGAAGTAGTCAGGTCGGCCTGAAAATGAACTGCTGCAAAACGAAATATATGCGATCAGACGTCTTACAAAAAGCCCGAATAACGGTAACAGGAGAAGACATCGAAGAAGTGGAACAGTACATATATTTGGGCCAAGAAGTTAATATGCGCCAAGACCTGAACGGAGAACTCTCGCGAAGGATTCGGGCAGGATGGTGTGCGTTTAATTCCATCAAGGACGTCCTCAAAGGAAAAATTGACAAGACCACATGTAAAAATATTTTTAATTCAGCAGTGCTGCCAGCCATGCTGTATGGCAGTGAAACGTGGGCACTGACGAAGAGAGAAGAGCAACGGCTGTTGGTAGCTGAAAGGGCAATGGAACGAGCTATGTTGGGAATCTCCCTTCTGGATCGTATACCAAATGAAATCATCAGAGAACGCAGCGGTGTGAAAGATATTGTCGTGGAAAGCAGACATAACAAGATGCGATGGGTGGGCCACACAGCACGGCTCACGGATAACAGGTGGACCGCAATCATTGCTGAGTGGTACCCGTGAGAACAGAAAAGACCCCCCGGTCGGCCTCCAAGAAGATGGGAAGATGACATCGTTAAACGTTTCGGACGAATGTGGAGAAGAAAGGCAAGAGTGCGAGAAGAATGGCAGACGTGTTGTGATCGGCGCAGTCTTAACGACACCTGAAGTCCGATCGATCCAGGTGATCCAGGTTGTAATTTTTAATAAGTTAGTAATGATTGAGATGGAAAAGGACCACTGGTAGAATATGAAAATTAAGCACAATCAAAGTTATATTTTAAAAGGGTTAGATTATTTAAAGTTTAATTATCTTGCTTATAGCATAACCAGTTCAATGCCTTGATTCTGTATTTCCTGCACTCCCTAGTTAGGCTAATACATAACAATACCAGCCTGAAAATGTTCTGGAGTAATATAAATAATATATTTGAATGTTAAGCACTTCTCTCCCTTAAAAGCTTTATTCTGTTATATCCTGTTGGAAAAAATCAGTTTGTTCCTCACACTGTGTGACTAACATTTTAGGGCATGAGTGTTATCACTGCATTTTGCATGAAATATCATTTGTCATGACTCATTATTCTCTTATTCCTTACATAAGTGCTACTTCATTCTTCATTCAAATGCTTCATAGTCTTAATAGAGAAGTGTTTTTGTCCATCGTGCCCAATTTGCATATTCATTTTGAAGAAAGATATGAAAAGTACATGTCTATTAAGGCTATAGAAGCAAGAGCATGAATGAAAAGATTTTTCCCAAGTTCACCATGCTCACAAGCCAGTGCAAAGTTAATTAGAATCAATGGAGAAAGAAAATAAAGCCTTTAAGGACTACACTTTCTAAAGCTCACAGGTAATTCATTTTCTCCAAGTAATTTTAAAAGAATGAGACCATTATGAAAAGGGGTTTGAAGATCGTACTTTGCACACAACATAACTATCCACTAGGAAACCTAGAGGGTAACTGATTCCCCATCATATCTTAAAGAAAAGTATTAGTGGGTAGAAATCTGGAATGACTGCTTCGCTAATTCATGGGCCATGGTGCTAGAATAAACTTCTGTGTAGGCTTCTAGTAAAGTTAAATTCTGGTCTAACTGAAACCAATGGGAGTTTTCCCATAGATTAGGAGAAGGGTTGCTGGGATTTGGGCCAAGGTCATTTATTATTATTTTTATCATTAAAGTGCAATTATACCTTGAAAAAGAACTCTATAAAAATCAGATTGTTGGTCTTTTAATGTCTTCCATATCTAACACTCAATTCACAAAGAAAAAGATGGTGTTTTTTCTGACTCCCAATCCTACAAACATAACCCTGACTCTAAGGGCAGGTCTTCACTACCCGCCGGATCGGCGGGTAGCAATCGATCTATCGGGGATCGATTTTTCGCGTCTCGTTAAGACGCGATTAATCGATCCCCGATCGCGCTCCCCGTCGGCGCCGGCAATCCACCTCATCGAGAGGCGGAAGCGGAGTCGACGGGGGAGCGGCAGCGATCGACTCGCTGCCGTCCTCATCGCCAGGTAAGTCGATTACGATACGCCGACTTCAGCTACGCTATTCCCGTAGCTGAAGTTGCGTATCGTAGATCGACCCCCTCCCCTAGTGTAGCCCTGGGCTAACTCATACTGAGTTCCTTCCTTCTCATTTATAATCACCAGCAACAGAGGTTCTTCGGGTAAAAGTTTGCACTCAGCTACATCAGTGCAACCTCATTATCAGTGGGGTTGCACAGGTGTAACTGACAGGAAACTACTGACCATGTAGTCCATCTCTCTCTTTTACCTGTATCAGTTCTTCCGTGCTAACAAGAGAAATGAGCAGTACAAACTAATTTTTGTCACTCAAGTAAGCGCACTTGCCTTTAAACACTCACAAGAAGCAGATTTGTTGAATAAGAAGGTGCCATTTTTACACTGTCACTTCCCAAAGTGTAACTACCTCCTGCTAATTTAGGGCCCTACCCAGCAACACACTTAAGCATATATTTAACTTTCCACTAACTTCAATAGGTCAATTCATGCTTAAAGTTAAACATGTGATTTTCTGCTTTGCATGATCAGCACCATAAGTTCTGCCGGAACTGGTCTTGGTGCCGATGTAGTGGTAATCACTCAAAATAATCAACACTTATTGCCAGCACAATTATTTCCTGTTCAACTAAAATAATGCAACATCCTGAATACTGTTGCACCATAACTGTGGGGAAATGTGTTTAATGAAGTCCATTGCAAACTACATTATGGTTTTTTGAGAAGTCTATTCTCTTGACTGTTAGTCACTTTTTGTTGAAATCCAGATCACTAGCATATGAATTCATCCTTTTAAAAATCATATTGTGCAGTCTGTATGTTCATTGTAATGAATTTCCTAACTACGTGAAGGACGTTACACTTGAATATGAAACATCATATATGTATGGAAAAATCTAAGTTAGCAACTTGATGCAGTGCAATTCTTCTTTATATTGTGCAAAAGTAATAATTTCAGCTTGTTTCCTTTCAAATCACTCCAAAATTGTTTGCTTTTTGATGATGGATGATAGGAATCCTGTTCAAGCATCCCAAGCATGACATTTTAATTAAAATCTTCTCTTCATTTTCATGGACTGCAATGAGGTGAGACGATTTATCATTTGGCAATTATTAGCAGATAGCTATAGTATACTAATTTTATCTTTTAGAGCCTAAAATTGATACTGTATTGTGTGTTATTAAAAGTCATGGATGCCTTGCAATTGAGGTTATATAGCAAAAGAAAAATATGTATTGGGCCATATAATGTCCTCTTGAAGGCAAACCTAGTTCACAATGAGCTGAAACCCTTTTAAACACAAATACAAATGGGTCCCCTTGAAGTCAATGGGTTTTTTTGCGGATTAGGATCCAGAGGCTGTGTGAGACTTAGCAGGTGTGACTCAGTGTAGCTCAATTGTTCTGGACCAAGATTTGCCTTTGACAGAGAATGTTGGTGGACTTAAAACTTGCAACCAAATATTTTGTTTTGAAATATTTAAAGATTTTTTTTCTGGCTTCTTTCTGTTATCTCATGAAATGATTGTCAGTATCTTGGTCATCTTCCCCCTAGAGAAGTCTTTTACATCCCCAAGGAGATTCTCTCTCATCTGTATCCTTTAGGATATATTATGCCTTGCCGTGCCCTGCCCTGCCCTATGCGGGAGCATGGGAAAGAGGATGCAAGGAGCCTTCCCTCACCGCAGCATCAAATGGGGACACACTACAACTGTAGCCACCCCTAATTGCCATTTTGAATCAGTGGGAACTAGGTGCTTAAATACATTTGGGGGAGCTGGGCCCAAGTCTCTCTGTGCTTTTTCCCTACCTCACAGGGGAATTGAAAAGACAAGTTAGTTACTGTTAGTGAGGTGATCAGATACAACACTGTTGGGGAGCTTGGTAAGTCTCTAAATAGTTAAAAATGAGGCACAGTATAAATTTAAAGTATTGCCATGGGCTTCCCTTCCCCCACTGGCTGGATTGCAGGTGGGAGGGGTTTAAGAGACGTTAGGGGAATGGGAATTGACACAAAGCATGTGGGGCTGCCCATGGCCAGCTTTAGGGGAAGCAGATACTGCTGGGAGTGGCTCTGGCTGCATTAAAATTTTGCTGGATTTTTTTAGACAGGCTTCAAGTCCATTCCCTCAAATACCCCAATGTTACAATGTCTGTTTTTTAACTTCTAGATGTCTTATTCTGGTGTCAAAGTACACAATGGACTCTCTAAGTGATTTTCCTGCTTGAATTTATGTTCATTTTCTTCCTTGCAAGGATCAGTATTATCTGAGTTCAGTGTGTACCAATCTGAAATAGTGTTTCATGGCAGGTTATCTCTGACAGTACTTAACAAAACATTTGTATCTCATATGCACTGATATAATTACCCATCTGTAATGAGAAGCCTGCCTATGGCAGCATAATATTAGAAGCATTACCATGTCCCTTTAGCAGGCCTAGAAAGCCAATGAAAGCGGAAACAGAGAACCAAAATGCTTTCAAAGAGACTTTTGACTGAAGTTATTTACCTTCAAAAATGTACAAAATAAAGAAAGCAAAAGGGCTATTCCTCCTTCCAGAAAAAGTCAGACAACTTTTTTTTTTAAATCGGATGCTACCCTACCTAAAGGATAAGTAAAGCTATAATAGAAACAAACACTAGAAGTATTTTGTTTTCTTCCTTCAATCAACTCCCGAAGCCAAAAAGCCTCAGGCTGCTTTCTACCAGTTTGGTGGCTTATGCAACACAGAACACCTGGTGACCACTTGCTAGCTGAATATGATTAGCTTTCAATTATCACCAAGTAAATTGTCACCTGTTCCTTTCCAAATCCCTGGCACTTTTAGCTTTTCCAATTAGTGGTGGTCTGATTCATTCCCCACTGGCAGAATGTGAGGAAGCAGCCCTTCAACTAAGGAATTATTATTTATTGAGCGCTAATGGTTACATTCTAAATTAGACTAATGATACAGCTGAGACACACATGATACAGTAGACACACAATGGCTGGAAACTGGTTGTATCACAAAGCGGTAAAGTAACAAATTATATAGCCTACTCTACTGTACCCCTTGTTCAGGATTAGTGACAGGTTCAAGATAGTAGATACTGTGACTAGGGATGCTCAAAATTCTACGTGTTAATGTTCCTCCTGCATAGAGTTTGCTGGAAATTTTTTGTGATTTTTTTTGGGGGGTGGGGTGTCAATTCATTGATGGGGAAACGTTTCACAGAAACATCTCAGTTTAGATGGGAAAGGTTTCTCAGACCCAAGATGGAATTTTGGAGGGAAGGCAGAGACCCCAGAATAACCCACAGAGCAGAGCACCCTAAACACAGTTGTAATGTGGGCAACCCAGGTTCAAGTCTGCTCAGCCTATTTTGAAGCAGGACTGGGACCTGGGTCCCCTACAACTCAAGTGGAGGAAGTTTGGGCTAGTAGGTAGTGGGAGTCAGGAAACCCCAGTTCTAATACCTGCACTACAACTAATCTGCTGTGTGATCTAGTACAAGTCACTTAACCTCTCTGGGCCTCTCCCCACTTCCATCATCTGCCTTGTAGTGCGAGTCTGTTTATACTGTAAAATCGATCTGTGTGCACACTACCTAGCCCAGTGGGACCCCGGATCCTGGTTGGGATCACTAGGCATCAGTGTAATATGGATAATAATAAATGGCCTGAATCTTCACACAAAAGTCACATTTGAACCAATTTAACACAACAGAGACCTTTGTGTGCTGTCAATGGCATTTTCCTGTGTGCGCTGGAGGATGGTTCTGGTTGGTATTGCCAGAATTGGAGACCTTCTGGGTCAAACTGTGACACTTGGTTGGTGCATGGGGTTGCCCACCCATGTGTCCCGTTTTGTGCTCTAGAAGGTGAGGCAGCCTTGCCCCCTGCTTCTCTCAAGTGGGTCCTCTGAGAGGATACTCTGCACCCGCTCTTCACCCCTGGTCCTCTGGAGTTGCTGCCTTGAGCCCTCACCCCAACCCCTAGCTGCCTCATAGATCACTTGAGCAGGCTGGATGGCATCCAGATGGTCTATCTCTGAACTGCACCCTGCAAAGATCTCCATATTCTCATGCTCCATACCATCCACTTCCTCACCCTCATGTTCAACTTAAACACCAAGTGGCGAGATGTGCTGCCCCTGAAGAGGGGAGGGAGCCCCAGTGGGCCAACTCTACTCCACTTGCCAGGTATTTGGCAGCTCTTCCATGGAGCTGAGAGCATGGGTGTGTGGTTGGCATGATTGAGAGAATCTCCTGTTATCTGCCCTGTTTTGCAGTGAGAAGGAGACCCTGGAGCACATCTGCACAGTGTTTCAGGCTGCAGCCCCTTTTCTGGCTCCTCCAGAACCACCTGAAGGTTGCACTTTGACCCACTGGTTGCATTTTGACCCACTTCTCCTTATATTTGGACATCCCATCCGTGCCCCACAAAGGGACAAGGAGAAAGCATGATGAGGGCATACTCTGTGGCTGTGGGGCCTGCTTCTGTTCCTTCGTTGCTTTATGTTTTTGAGTAGAGTTCCTCTGGGTGGCATCTACTGCCTTCTTGGATATCTTTTGAGGAACGGTGGGTGCTGTACAGGTTCTATGTCGGCTTCATCCACTGGATCCCTAGTTCTGGCCCTCTGACCTTCACTCCTGTCAGTCTTACACTTTTTGTCCCCTGAACTCAGTAGTGGTCTGAGCTTTGTAGTCCCTTCTCCTCAGCTGAGTGGGTGGGCCTTTAGTTTTGGGACCAGCCCTCTATCTACAATAGGTAAATCCCAGGTAAGTTTCCTAATCATAGTGCTCTAGAGTCAGTCTCAGTTGCTTCTTCGGGAGTTATTCTAGTTTGTTTAATTAATTAATTAATTAATTGTTCATTAGGCCAGACAGAGACTGACTCTAGCCCTGTGGTTCAGGCACTCAGCTGCGAGCTGTGGAAAGGTGAGTCAGTTTCTTTTCTCACATTTTTAATGGAAAAATTCCAGAGGGTCTCAGTTTCACCCCAATATGGAATGAAACCAAATGTTGAAACCTTCCTCCCCCCCACTTTTCCCTCAAACTGGTATTCTTGTTTTCTGGCCAGGCCTACTCCTGAGATCCAGTACAATCCTCTGAACTCCCTCTGCAGTGTTACTGCTCTGCACCTCACCATTTGGCTGGCCAGCATTTACACAGGGTGGCCTATAGGGCACATCACCCTTGTCATGGTCACAGCATACACACATAGAAGTTAGATAACCATAAGGAAGATTGCAACCTAATGCTACTTTTAATCTTAGAAGCCAGAATGATAGCACAAGGTAACCCTAAACAGAGACAAAACTCACTTTTCCCTAAGGCAGAGAGGCACAACTCACTCCACCTGGTACTAGGCTGGCTTTTTCCACAGTGCCTCTGATTGCAAGCTTCACTACAGAGCCCCCTAACCAGCAAGTAGGACTAGGATATGCCCCTCCTCCCCCTTTAAACTAATAGCTTGCAGTTTCAACACAGGCCTTGGTGCACCACAAGCCTGATAATGTAGCCCTAAATGTATCATTTTCAAGTGCTGCATTAACCAAAATGGATGCAGCTTTCTGTCAAATAAATTTGCCAGCAGGGAATAGGATGTGATCTGAGTATGAGATGGGTAAAAATATCCAGCATTGAGCTGGATTAACTTCAACTTTTCAAATAATGCAGTCTCTTCCACACTCTCAAAGAACCCATATTTAGCTCTCCAGAGCAAGGCCCAGAGCAGATTAGGGGTAAAGAATCTTATTATATAAATCTTCTATTCCTGATTGACTATCTAAAGATGGTCCTTGTAAAAATGTAAAGCATAACACTTCTGGAGCTAGGCTGAATTCCTGCTGGATTACACAGTGATATGCAGAAATCTATTCTACAGCTTTCCATAGCCTCTGAAGACTCCTGCAGTACATAATTCACCACAACAGACCCACTGAGTTAAAAGGAAGCTGAGAGGAGACTTTTGTTAAAAATATTTTTAATGTACTTAGCTAACTTAGACAAGTTTGTGGCTGCCAGGCCTGGATTTAACAATAGAGGTACAGCAGGCAAATGAAGTAGGGAGCCATTGGTAGGCACCTTTTGAAATTTGTTCATGAGAGGGTGATTCATCAGGAGAGACTATGATGGGAAAACTGAACAGAGAACCCAGTAGAGTTTCCTCAAATTGTTTGGTTGGATAATGGGTTCCCTCATCCCCACCCCCAGTGGACTGGGCACTGTTTCATCCTTTAGTCCCTGAAAGTAGCAGAAAATCACTTTCTCTCTGGCTCTGCTTCCCTGGCAGCATGGCTTCAATGTTTCCGTGATTTCAGGGCTTCCCCCTACCACTGGATCCCTACATGTCGGCTCCTGAAGTGTTGTTAGAGTCAGTAGCGGCACCAGGGTTTTGGCCGCCCTAAGCAGCAGTGCTTGGCGCTTCGGCGGCAGCTCCTGTGAAGCTGTGTTCTTGGCGGCGTTTCAGCGGCAGCTTTTCCTGCCCCGAATCGCTGCCGGGGAGTCGCCGCCAAAATGCCGCCCCCCAAATCCTGCCGCCCTAGGCGACTGCCTCAGGTCGCCTAGTGGAAGCACCGGCCCTGGTTAGAGTTCTGTTATATTTGTAGCATAGAAACAGAAGTTGGATTAAAAAAAACATAATACTCCTTTTGAAATGTGGCAATATAAACTATTTGTTTTCTTATAATCCAGAAGCATATCACACTGTAACCAAAAAAAATAAGAGAGAGAAAGCAGGCTGCTCTCTAAGGCAGAATGACACAACTCACCTTACCTTGTTCTAAGCTGGTTCTTTCCTGACTGATTGCTGTTCCCACTATAGAGTCCTCTAGCCAGTAAGCAGGACAGGAACACTCTTAAAGTGATAGCTTATAATTCCAGCACTGTCCTCAACACACCACATTCTTCACTATTGCAGTTTCCCCTCCGCAATGAATACAGCTGGTGCAGGAACATATGCATATCTTCCAGGCTCTGCTTCAACTTTCATCTCCATATCCCTTTCCATATGCCAATACTAATGGTTCCTCCTTCCCAGGGTGGAGAGGGGTATCAATGAGTTATCTGAGCATGGAGGGAAATCTTCACACACAATCATGGGGGCATCATTCTCTCCTCAAGGTAAGATCCAGGAAGGAGCCATCAGATTAATCAACATTACTGACCTTGTCCAGGACTTTTGTTGGCTTCTTACTGGTCAAGTAAACTGTTTCAGTTGTATGAGAGTTGTAATATGTTAGTGTGGTTCTAGACTACAAAGTGCCATCATATGCTTTCATGTTTATTGTGATTCAGTGATTTCTAGATCAAGTTTGATAATTTTACAGTTTTATTTTTTTTAAAAGGTTTTCTAATAGCCAGTCTTCATATTCAGCATGCAACTTTTATTCTGTAGTAACTAATTACAAAAACGTATATGTAAAGGCTTCATTTGTAATGTCAGTACGCCACATTTTTTTAACTTCTCGTATTCGTAGCACTATAGGACACAGTGCCTATCCCAGTATTTCAAAACACTCATCCTAGTACTACTAATAATATAGATGGTAACTGTAATTGCCGTAATACAAGTGTGTTGCTATCTGGAGTCCCAAGGGCCAAACTACACCAGATTGGAAAGGAATTGTTATGCTTGAATATAAGGTGGTGTTATATGTACACATACATATATGTCTATATACACTACATAGGGTATATATATATATGTATATATATATATATCCATATTATTTATATATATTAATTATTTGAGAGTGCTTCTAAGGCTCAATCATAAAACTATATTCCTCAGTCACGGTCCCAGGCCCACCATAAGGGACAACACATGATTGGAAAATAAATCTGTCCATCAGTTGTACGAGGGAATGTGCAGACTAAGGGACAGATGGGGCATAAATGTATGGATGGTAAAGTAAGGTGACCACATAACAGTGTTTAGCCCACTGGGTCATCTTTTATTTTGATATTTGATATTCTTATCAATAAACTAGGGAAATACAACTTAGATGGGGCTACTATAAGGTGGGTGCACAACTGGCTGGATAACCGTACTCAGAGAGTAGTTATTAATGGTTCCCAATCCTGCTGGAAAGGTATAACAAGTGGGGTTCCGCAAGGGTCTGTTTTGGGACCGGCTCTGTTCAATATCTTCATCAACGACTTGGATATTGGCATAGAAAGTACGCTTATTAAGTTTGCAGATGATACCAAACTGGGAGGGATTGCAACTGCTTTGGAGGATAGGGTCATAATTCAAAATGATCTGGACAAATTGGAGAAATGGTCAGAGGTAAACAGGATGAAGTTTAATAAGGACAAATGCAAAGTGCTCCACTTAGGTAGGAACAATCAGTTTCACACATACAGAATGGGAGGAGACTGTCTAGGAAGGAGTATGGCAGAAAGGGATCTAGGGGTTATAGTGGACCACAAGCTAAATATGAGTCAACAGTGTGATGCTGTTGCAAAAAAAACAAACATGATTCTGGGCTGCATTAACAGGTGTCTTGTGAGCAAGACACGAGAAGTCATTCTTCCGCTCTACTCTATGCTGGTTAGGCCTCAGCTGGAGTATTGTGTCCAGTTCTGGGCACCACATTTCAAGAAAGATGTGGAGAAATTGGAGAGGGTCCAGAGAAGAGCAACAAGGATGATTAAGGGTCTAGAGAACATGACCTATGAAGGAGGGCTGAAGGAATTGGGTTTGTTTAGTTTGGAAAAGAGGAGACTGAGAGGGGACATGATAGCGGTCTTCAGGTATCTAAAAGGGTGTCATAAGGAGGAGGGAGAAAACTTGTTCATCTTAGCCTCTGAGGATAGAACAAGAAGCAATGGGCTTAAACTGCAGCAAGGGAGGTTTAGGTTGGACATTAGGAAAAAGTTCCTAACTGTCAGGGTGGTTAAACACTGGAATAAACTGCCCAGGGAGGTTGTGGAATCTCCATCTCTGGAGATATTTAAAAGTAGGTTACATAAATGTCTATCAGGGATGGTCTAGACAGTATTTGGTCCTGCCATGAGGGCAGGGGGCTGGACTCGATGACCTCTCGAGGTCCCTTCCAGCCCTAGAATCTATGAATCTATGAATCTTCAGTCCATGCGTTATGATGGGTAAACATCCTCCCAATAAAGACAAAACATGGAGATAAGAAGAGGGCCAGAAATATAAGCCAATGTATCAGAGGCCTGGTATGAGGCCTGGGCTAAAGTAGTAAAAACATTGCGGATATAAAGCAAAGCTAAGTTGTGAGCAAGAGGCAGGCCCTGCAGAATTTGGCACGCATAGGGTTGATATTGCAAAAACACATATTCCTAAAACGTGCTAGGCAGAAAACACTCACACAAGCACATTCCAGAAGGGTGGGACCAGAACACCCTGATAATTACATTCCCCAAAGATAACAGGATCACACTGACCCATCCTTAAGGATAAGGTCAGGCTGACGGCATGATGGATAGAGATGTTTTGATCAAACGAACCGGTACAAGGCAATGGGTGGCACCCTGATCCGTCAGGGGTGATACATAATTTGTTTGTATTGGTATATAAAGGTGTTTCTCAGAGGGAGTGTCTTTGTCCAGCCTAGGGAGCAGTGGAAAGTCCTGCCACTGACTGAGCTGCGTCCATTGTCACATGTGCTAGTATAACTGTAGACATTGATCCGGGGAACTAGAACTGTCCATTATTGACAATAAACCTGACCAAGTGCCTTCATACCTTAATGGATTTTGTGGTCATTGGGCGGTTCACTCGAGGTCTGCTGTGCCAGCTGTCTGCATAGAGCTGGGGAAGCACACAGAGAGAACACACACATGCAGCCAAACATCTGATGATATATTCTTCCTGGCTTCCTCACCACCAGTAACTAAGAGCTGTAGATTAAATTCTGCACATACCCGTGCAACACCATTGTCATAAAAAAAAAAAAAAAAGACCAAAAATTTGAACTTTAGGTTTTGATGCCAGAATAGCTTACAGGAGTAAAGTACCGGTATATAAAAGCTTATTATTACCACTGAAATAAGCAGAAGTTCCACTGAATAAACATAGAGATCCACACTCTTTTGAAAAGTTGGGCCTAAAGGTATTTAAAATGCATGTGTCATCTCTATTTATATAATCACTCTCAACTTTAAAACAATAGGACCAATCTTCAGCTAGTGGTAACTGGAATAGCTCCACTAAAGTGAATGGAATTATACGACTGTATACCAGCCAAGGACCTGGTCCTGTGTGCTGTAAACACGTCTTTATATTACTATTAAAAGAGTACTTTATTAAAATAACATCTCGCTCTTATATAATGCTTTCTACCAGTAGATCTCAAAGCACTTCACAAAGGCGGTCACTATCATCATTTCACAGATGGGGAAATTGAGGCACTTGACCTGTCTTGGCCAAAGTTACACAGCAGATCAGTGGCAGAGCTGAGAATTGAATCTGGGTCTCTTGAGTCACAGTACAGTGCATGATCCACTAGGTCGCATGGCTCAAATATATGCGCCCTCCCCAATATTTTTGTTTACTTTTTCCTTAATTTGGACCCTGAAAATCAATGATGGTTATGGTTTGAGTTCTGAGATTTATGTATCAAACACTTCTGTAGGGGGATGTATGTGGCTTTGGGGGGGTGGTCATTTATTTGTTTATTTTTTAATCTATTTTCATTATACTTTTAAAGTGGCAGAAACATTTCCATTGGTCTTGGCTCTCATAAAATTGTCCTTTAGAAAGATTACATTTTGTGTGGATTTTTTAGCTGCAAAACCCTAATAAGGCTCTACTTTACATTTTTAAACTGTGATTTTTGTTCAAAAGCTTATAGCTAGCTTAAAATTGGGCAGATTTTCACAAGGATGACAGAAGGCACGTTGCTGACAAAGGCCATCCCATTGGAGTAGGGATGAAATTCGGCAGTTTATGGCAGTGCCGGAGCTGTTCAATAAAAAGGTCACCAGGTTTTTTTGTTCATTCTATAGGTAAAATGTGTCTTTTTCCTAGCTTCATTTCTAGGAATGGCTGAAAACTTCCAAAAATATTTAGCCTGAGGCAGATACCTGACACGCAAAATTTTAGTCCAAAAGGTTCAAGCAAAGTTGGCAACGTTTTTTGTTTTTTTTTAAAACAAGCAATTGAATACAGGTCTTACGATGGGAAGTGTCAGGCAATCAGCCCACTTGTGCAGTAGCTGAAATGGATAGTTTGAACAATTTTTGATTTTTAGTAACCAATTTGAGCTATTTGCCTAATTCATGAAGTAGTTTTTGGATATTAATTATCATGTCCCATGGGAAACTGTTATATTTTACCTCATGCTATGTTTACTTAGAAGCATCCTGCAATGCAATTCTAATTGAAAAAAAAGGGGCTCTGCAATAAAAGTCGATTAAGAAAAGATTTTTTACAATAATAAAATATATAACAAATAAATCACATGCACATAAATGCAGACCTACAGTATGTTTGCTCGTACATAGGAAAATACAATACAAGTAGCATCAACTCTACCTTGAATACTGTGTCTAAGTCTGAGCATCACACTACCTGAAAGATAACAATAAATTGCAGGGAGTTGAGACCTACAGAAATAACATGGCAGGTGGAGGGATTTATTTTTAACTGAAGATTAGAATAACCATGGAACTGTTCCTGTGTGATTCTGAGAACCTGAAACTCTCATTGTTTATTTTTACTTGGTGCTGATATCAAGATGAAACTGTGTATAATTTTAGTTAAGAAACAACAAAGGGAGGACATAACATCCTACAAGCACTGGAAGGATGTAAACACCAAAGAGGGAAAGGAATTATTTATTGTCACTTAACATTTATATTGTGGTCATGTCTACAAGCCACAATTAGGTTGAGCCCCATTGTGCTAGGTGCTGTACAAATATGTAAGTAATGATAGTCCCTGCCCCAAAGAGCTTGTGATCTTGGGTGAAAACGGGGGAATAGTTAGAATCAATGGGATGAAAAATGAGAGAGGAAATTAGACTGAATATCAGGAAACACTGGCTGATATTGAAGTATATTAGGCAGTGGGAGTTTCCCAAAGAAGCACTCTTAAAACTAAACTGGTCAAAACAGTAGACAATGTACTGTAAAGAACAATGCTGCACAGGCAGGGAACTGGACCAGCTTCTCCAATGGTTCTTTCATATAAACATAGGAACTGCTATACTGGTCCATCAAGTCCAGTATCCTGTCTCCAACAGTGGTTGCTACACTTTGATGTAAGATAATTAGAGACCCTTTACGGTATATTTCCAGTTTGGTTTGAGTAGATATCCCAACTGTCCTTATGAACAAAATTCTACCACCTGTGACAAGCCCAAGCAACCAGGCTTGGTGAATGGATTGAGGACGGGAGGAGGTGGGGGTCCTGTTTTGGTCCAGATGGAGGAAGAGGAAGGACCTCTTCTCTTCAAGCCATGGAGATAGGTTTCAACATGTGCATCTGTTGATCTGGCAGCCCACTCCTTCCTTTGAGTCTGACCGTTGCTGTAATAATACCTAGCTCCTATATAGCACTCTTCAACAGTAGATCTCAAAGCACTTTACAAAAGTGCCCTGTGACTATCTCCATTTTACAGATGTGGAACCTGAGGGAGTCCAGTGAGAAATGAGCTGTCTAAGTTTCCACCCAGTGGCAGAATTAGGAATAGAACCAAGGTTTTCTAAGTCCCAGTCTAGTGCTCTGTCCTCTAGGCCACACAGCCTCTCTATTTAGAGTGGAGGAGTCTCTGCTGTGTAGTACACAGCTCCCAGGTAGTGTGGACCCGTTGCTTGGGATCCTCACAGAAGACATATACTACTTCTGCCATCAATTCATTCTTCCATCTCAGAGGGAATGGTGAAGTTTGATTTGGCCCTGAATGCATAGCCATACACCTTAACTATAGTTTTAATTCCATGTATATATTTTTGACTTTGTTCCCCTACATAATTTCTAGTTTCTTTTAAAGTTGGAAGTTGCATGTTTTCAATTACATAGAATTTGTGTTTCAATCATCTCGTTATTTTACTAGTTTCAAAATTCATAGGGAAATTTGCATCCTTTCCTACAATCTTTTTGCTATATATATGTTAAGCAACCCTTCAGAAGAACAGCTTGAATGTCAGTAACTCTCCCAGCAATGCATCAATCTTTTTAATAGAGTTCAGAGGGGTTTTTTCTCCCTCCACACTAGTAACTAACACAGACTCTATAAATTCTTGGGGCTTTCAGGCTGCAAATAACAATCTCCTGGTTATGCACTTGCATTTATAAAGGTGTTAGTTGCTCAGGGAGTTTCCTGCTAGTCAGCATCACCAGCTCATGGCAGGAAGAACACCTCTTAACAGTCCAAAATCAGGTTACTATCCCTGCTGGGGCACATTAATGGCTGTTCAAATACTTCAAAAAGTGTAAGGACCAAGGTTTTAAAATTGCCCTCAAAAATCTGAATACTCATAATCACACACCACAAACATGGGCAGCCACTGTGTTGCCAAGCTATCAAGTGGGGTTGGCTGAAAAATGGTATATTTTTCTGTGGAAAAATTTTGACAAAAACAATTTTTGTTGTCATCGTCAACATTTTCCTTTGAAACTTTTCAGGTGTTGTGACTGGAAATTTTCAGCTAGCTCTGCTATCAACTCAGTTTTCCATGTGAATGATGTAGCTGATTTGTGCGAGCAAATCTTATTTTGGAGGCAAAGAAAAACATATTCATGCAAAGGTACCCGCTTAAATTCTAAGATGGGCTCGTCTATAGTTTTAGGAGTAGGATGGGGGCATTTGGAAAATCTAACCATCCAGAGAGGAATTTTACCTTTAAATGCCTTTTGAAGCTTGGAAGATGTAAGCTATCGAGGCAGTACTTCTAAAATATACAGTAGCTGCTCAGAGAACTGTTTGTAAGAAAAAACACAGTAAGCAAAGACTTGCACAAGTACTCCTCATTCTTTTTGCGGATACAGACTAACACCGCTACCACTCTGAAACCTGGCAGAAACTTGTAACTCACATGCTGATTTGAAGTGATAGGACTCACTAACTGATCTTTCTTTGGGAGCAGGGCCAGAGTCTGGTTGCTCCCTGTCCAATCACATTAGTTCTTGGTGCCTCAATCAACTGCTTAATCAACTACACCTATACTCATACATTTGTGATATTGCACTCTATATGTTTATGGAAATATGCTTATGAGTGGAAATATGACATAACTGGAATATGCTTTGTGCTAGATATGCCATGTAACATATTTTTGCAAAAGTTATGATCTACTGAATATATTCATCCTATTTGTAGGCATGTATCATTTTTATATCTGAATTTATGGGTGTTGGCTCTATGCTTGTATCTGAAGTGTTTGCTGTAGGAAACACATAAGGGAGGTTTGGCCAACATATTGTGAAGGGGCTATTCAAGTAATGGGGAATACTTAACTAACAATGGACTTTGGGAGAAGCCAATCCACATCTGAGCTTTCCTGGGAACGTTCAAACTAACATGTAAACAATGGCATTGGTCTGCAAAAAGCTGAATCATTCATGGACATGTGACTTGCTCAGGTGGCTACAAACTCCATCTTGTTGCTGTGATTTTGCACAGAAAAACAAAGGGGTTTCTGCCCACAAGAGGGAGGATATAAAAGGCCCTGTAAGCCTCTCCATTTTTTCTTCAGCTGGCTCAAGAGATGGTCTCTCCACCCCAAAGAAATACCTGAAAGAAACTGGAACAAAGGACTATAACTACAGAGGTGTGAGTGATTGCTGGACCAACCCCATAAACTACAATGTTGGTCTTTAAAGGATTGTACCTGAGATAACATCTAGGGTGAGAAGTTAGTATTTGTAACTAGATCCTTAGTGTATTAAGTTAGCCTTGCGTGTTTTGTTTTATTTTGCTTGGTAACTTATTTTGTTTTGTCTGTTATTACTTGAAACCACTTAAATCCTACTTTTTATACTTAATAAAATCACTTTTGTTTATTAATTAACCCAGAGTAAGTAATTAATACTTGGGGGAGCAAACAGCTGTGCATAGCTCTATCAGTGTTATAGAGGGTGGGCAATTTATGAATTTACCTGGTATAAGCTTACAGAGTAAAATGGATTTATTTGGGGTTTGGATCTCATTGGGAGCTGAGTGGCTGGGTGCTAGGAGCACTTCTTAAGCTGTTTTCAGTTAAGTCTGCAGCTTTGGGGGAGTGTTTCAGACTCTGGGTCTGTGTTGCAGCAGGCTTGTGTGTCTGGCTCGACAAAGCAGGATTCTGAAGGCCCAAACTGGCAGAGAAAACGGGCTCAGACAGTCTCAGCACATCAGGTGACAGTCCCAAGGGGGTCTCTGTGATCGAACCTGTCATAACGTTGTTTCTGACTGAACATATATTCTCCTTCCAAAAAAAAGCCTACAACTAGGTAAAAAGAGTATTTCTAAACTCCAACAAAAAATCATGAATTAGTTAATATAAACCTCTAACAGTGCCTAATAGGAGGACCAAGCGAATCTAGGCATTTCTATTGTTAAAAACCTGGTAAGTCTGAATTTGTTCTATTAAAATCTGTGTCTTCATGAGAGATGAACTAATGATAATAAAAATACGTAAATGCCAAGAACCATGTCTTCTGCTGGCAGTTTCTTCATCACACTCAGTACTGTTTCATTTCTAGTGTCCTGCACTATGGACTCTGTGACTTCAATAGACCTATTCACATAGTTATAGTTAAGCATGCTATTTAGTGCTTTGCTGAACTGGTGGTAGGAAGCTCAACTCAATGCAAGACTGCTCCCTAAACTGTTTGTGCTGCAGTGATGTATGCTGTACTACTATAATGTTCTTGGTATTTATTGATTTACTCTAGTGTAACTAACAGCAGAATTTGACTCGTATACCATTTTAATGGGGAAAATTTGGAATTTTTTTTTAAAAAGCTTACTTTGTTTATTGATAGAATTCTGTATCAGTGTTCCATCATTATTCTTGGGATTGATATCAAGCTAAATGGCATATCATTGTCTTAGTGAGCTAGTTTACTCTTTAAATATTCACACCGCTTTTGTTTTCTTTCAGTCTGCTGACACCTTCCCAATTTTCCAAGATTTACTAAAAATTAACATCAATGGTTCAGAGCACTCTGAAATAATTACTTTTAATACATGCTGTTATCAACCTCCATAATTACTATTGAAAAAAGTATTGTCCTCATCATGTTCTATGGACACATTGTTCAGATTGGTTCCATTTACAGAAAAGAAATATTTGTTTTATACTTCTGCCATTCTGTTTAATGACAATTTTACCATCTCCAGCTATTAATAGATCTATACCATGATTGTTTCCTTTTCCTGATGAATTAAAAATATCCTTAATAACCTAACAGAGGTATTGGAGCATAAGCTTTCGTGGGTGAATACCCACTTCATCGGATGCAAGCAGTGGAAATGTCCAGGGGGCAGATATAAATGTGCAGGGGAGACTTAGACTAGAGATAACGAGGTTAGACCTCGTTATCTCTAGTCTAAGTCTCCCCTGCACATTTATATCTGCCCCCTGGACATTTCCACTGCTTGCATCCGATGAAGTGGGTATTCACCCACGAAAGCTTATGCTCCAATACCTCTGTTAGTCTATAAGGTGCCACAGGACCCTTTGTCACTTCTACAGATCCAGACTAACATGGCTACCCCTCTGATACTTAATAACCTTAGCGCTATTGGCCATCTCTGTTTCATTGATATCTGTAGCTTCTTATAATTACCTGCATTTCTTAACTGTTTATGTTTATGTATTACAATCTACCACCTCACTTCCAAGGCTTTCACATCCCCTGTGTCTCTGGATGACTTTTTAACCCAAGTCAAAATTTTTGCAAAGTAATTTTGGCTTTTCAAGCATCTAACAAATATTCTTAACCAATTCCCAGTTTTCACTTTTTCCCTCAATTAATGTTGATAATAATTCTAGTTCTGCGATGTTTCCCTTGAACTGTGGTGTGAGCCTGGGTGCATCCTTCTTTGTTGGGACTGTATTCTGTTTGCATAAACAATGATGTAATCCCAGGTCATGATCACTTGAGTTTAGGCAACTTTTTAATTTTAGTTCAGTAATCAAGTCATCTTTATCTATTAGCATGACCGCTAATATGGACTCCTCATCTATTGGGTGCAATATGGGTATTAGAAAATTATTGGAGATGCTCAAAGGCACAAGTCGCAGTTAGGTACTTAACATCATTGACTTTTATATCAGTTAGGCCTGATCTACACTAAAAAGGTATGTTGATCAGCTACATCATAGAATCTCAGGGTTGGAAGGGACCTCAGGAGGTCATCTAGTCCAACCCCCTGCTCAAAGCAGGACCAAACCCAATTAGATCATCCCAGCCAGGGCTTTGTCAAGCCTGACCTTAAAAACCTCTAAGGAAGGAGATTCCACCACCTCCCTAGGTAACCCATTCCAGTGCTTCACCACCCTACTAGTGAAAAAGTTTTTCCTAATATCCAACCTAAACCTCCCCCTCTGCAACTTGAGACCATTACTCCTTGTTCTGTCATCTTCTACCACTGAGAACAGTCTAGATCCATCCTCTTTGGAACCCCCTTTTAGGTAGTTGAAAGCAGCTATCAAATCCCCCCTGATTCTTCTCTTCTGCAGGCTAAACAATCCCAGTTCCCTCAGCCTCTCCTCATAAGTCATGTGCTCCAGCCCCCTAATCATTTTTGTTGCCCTCCGTTGGACTCTTTCCAATTTATCCACATCCTTCTTGTAGCGTGGGGCCCAAAACTGGACACAGTACTCCAAATGAGGCCTCACCAGTGCCGAATAGAGGGGAATAATCACGTCCCTCGATCTGCTGGAAATGCCCCTACTTATACAGCCCAAAATGCCGTTAGCCTTCTTGGCAACAAGGGCACACTGTTGACTCATATTCAGCTTTTCGTCCACCGTAACCCCTAGGTCCTTTTCTGCAGAACTGCTGCCCAGCCATTCGGTCCCTAGTCTGTAGCAGTGCATGGGATTCTTGCGTCCTAAGTGCAGGACTCTGCACTTGTCCTTGTTGAACCTCATCAGATTTCTTTTGGCCCAATCCTCTAATTTGTCTAGGTCCCTCTGTATCCTGTCCCTACCCTCCAGCGTATCAACCACTCCTCCCAGTTTAGTGTCATCTGCAAACTTGCTAAGGGTGCAGTCCACACCATCCTCCAGATCGTTGATGAAGATATTGAACAAAACCGGCCCCAGCACCGACCCTTGGGGCACTCCACTTGATACCGGCTGCCAACTAGACATGGAGCCATTGATCACTACCCGTTGAGCACGACCATCCAGCCAGTTTTCTATCCACCTTACCGTCCATTCATCCAGCCCATACTTCCTTAACTTGCTGGCAAGAACACTGTGGAAACATCATTGAGAGGTATGAAAAATCCACACCCCCTAAGTCAACCTAACCTTCAGTGTAGATAGCACTCATTCGATGGAAGAATTCTTCCATTGATCTAGCTACTGCCTCTAAGGTGGTGGATTACCTACGCTGATGGGAGACCCTGTCCCATTGGCATGGGTATTGTCTACACTGAAGTGTGAGAGTGGGGCTGCTGACGCATTTCAAGTGTAGACAAGCCCTTTGTTGTGCCTAGGAGAGTTATGCAGAAGTTGTGATAATAGAATCCTTTCCTACTCTTGGCTGAAATGGAGCAGCAGATATACCCTACTGTATTCTTGAGTTGCAATAGCATCCATGGGAATTTTGGTTTCGCCAGTGGATATGGGTAGTCACAGATTAGTCAATCATATGCTCTCCATCCCACCCTATCTTCCAGAGGCCTTGTAGACTAGGAGAGATGGCAATCCAATTAAGAGTAGCTCTGTGCATAAACTGCGGTTTATCTCACCTACAAAGTGTGGGTGGGTGGGGCGATATTGTGAATAGACAAATCTTAAAACTATAAACATGGAACTGAACTCATCAGATTTATTTTATTTTAAACTGGTGTTAATTGATTCAGGCCAGCTATTTCCTCTGGTAAGCTCTTGGCTTTGAAGAAGGTGATTTGACAGCCACCTTCATTACCTGATGTCTTGTTCAGAGTGGTTAGTTACAGATATTTCAAATGACAAGTGGGAATGAAATGATGGCTCATCTAATATTCAATTACATATACGTCTTTCGTTTTTTCACCTTGGCAACTCGCCCAACACAAATGGATGCTCATTATTCCCTAAAAAATTACATTGGTCCTAAACTGCAATGCAATTTGATACTTACAGGACCTCTGTGTTTATTTACCAGCACAGACTGCTTTAAAGATATTCAGCTTCTGTGTTTCGGCTTCTGTCACACTCATTACCTTGAGAAGTAATTATGTAAATATTGTACTGCATTAAACTCAAATGGGGTTTTATTTATTTATAAATCTCAAAATTTCAATTTCAGGGCATGCATCTGGAAAACCTGTGCGCGGGATGAGAGAGTGCGCCACTCTCCCCCACCCCTGCTGAAATTGAGCAGTAAGCAGTATATAAGCAAAATTGTCCCATTCTTTGCCTTGCCTGTTTATAGAGGGAAGGAATGCAATAAATTGGGCTGTAGACATCCAGTCACTATGGGATTTGGCTATACTTGCAGAAGGCAGGCACTGAACGATGTGTAAGGAATTCAACACATTTTTCTATTTAAAAGAGGCAACCCTGCAAAAAAAGAGAGAAAATGGAACCAAGATAGAATAAGTGAAAGGTGTTCGTTTTTAAATAAACTAATGCCTCCACTAGCCCCACAAAATTAATCATAAATATTAAAGCCCACAGGGTGCCTGATCCCAGTCTCACGTGGGTATAAATCAGATGTGGCTGCTATAAAAATCAGTGGAGTTGCTCAGGTATAAAACTGGTTTAAGTTAGATCAGAATTGGGCCTCTGTTTGGTTGTGCTTTTGCATATTATGTGAGGCCCGATGCTGCAAGGTGCATCTCTTGTGAACTGCAAAGCACGTGAACCTCAATGGGAGCCAAGGGCTTCCAGGAGCTCAAAGAAGATTTTCAGCATCTTCCAGGCTTGTCAGGTCTTTTTGGTGTAATTTATACACTTGAGTCTCCTAATAAATGATCTCTTACTCTCCTGTAGTGAAATCTGCTCACCCTAGGACTACAGAAGCTATACAGTGAGTACCCCTTGTGGGGGAGGGATAGCTCAGTGGTTTGAGCATTGGCCTGCTAAACCCAGGGTTGTGAGTTCAATCCTTGAGGAGGCCACTTAGGGAATCGGGGGGGAATCTGTCAGAGGACAGTACTTGGTCCTGCTAGTGAAGGCAGGGGACTGGACTTGATGACCTTTCAAGGTAGTTCTAGGAGATTGGCATATCTCCATTTATACATTATATTAAACAGAAGGGATGGAGGAAAAATAGTTGAAAATTGAAGTTATATTTATTTCCTGTCTTGTGCATCTAATTGCACTTCAATTAGCATGTTGTGCCCATGCATCTTGGGAAAACAGATTCCCTTCAGTGTTGTTTGCAGGCTAAAATTCAGGGGGCTATAGCTCTATTGACTTAAAACCATTGAAAATCTGGTGCAAAAAATGTGTTACTGGGTCAGCTTCAAGCTCTGGTTATGTATTGTCCTTGCTCTTCGTGTCCAGCTCTCATCTGTACAAATTGAGAAAAACATGGAATCTGTGGAGCTGATTCACCTGTTTCTCTCTAGCAGTAACATAAAATAAAACCCATGTCAGGAAAACACTAAGGCTACAAAGTGAAGCACTCAAGTCAAGAAACAACAGTTACAGTTGCATGCCCGATTGTAGCTGTGCTCTATGGTGCAGAGGCATTATAATACAATCTCTAATTATCTGACCGTATATTATTTCCACAGGATCCTAGCCTCATTCATTACACATAAATGGTGCATAGTCACTTTTGTCACCTCTTAGGGAAAATGTATTAGCCATCAAAATTCATAAAAAGAAAAAGCAAACTTTCATTCCTAGTTGTAATTAATATATAACTTAGGCTGACTATATGCACTGAATTACAGGGACATCAAAAGAAATTATTGTCTAATTGCAGTACAAAAAAGTCAATCTATTTCTGACATTGAATTAGTATGATCTTTACTTTTTTTTTTCCTTCCCCTTACAAAAATAACTTTTGAAATTTTTTTTCAGGACCTTTTTTCTGTGAATCCTAAGAGTATGTGGTCTATGCCTTTTACAACATATTATGCACACACAGCAGAAGCAAAATAATGTTACAGGACTAAAACAAGTATTTTTTGGTTTAAATATCCATTGGCTTTCAACCCTCTGTAATGGGAACATGCATGTTATTACCAAATTGTTATATTTCAATTCAGTTGTGCAGTACACCCTGGGTTCTGCTACATGGACTTGAAAAGTGAAGCTTTGTACGTAAAATTTACTACTTCTTCTTTTTTATAAAGACATTTTAAAAATATAAAGAGGAGTTTCCAAGAAGTTTGGCACCTGGAGAAGTTTGGAGGATAGATGCAGGTAATCACTGGGGTGGAAGGAACCCAGGAAGTCATATGCCACTGGAGAGGGTAACAAGTAATATCAGTACTGCGGGTGATGGGTGCTTAAAGGGTTGTAACTAAAGGAAGGATAGTTATGTTTTAGTATTGGGGGGCGGGAAGGAATGAATAATAGTCTTCAGTGGTCCGGTGAGGGACCATATTTAACACCTCAACTACTCCCTTTGACTTCAAATCCTGCTTCAATGAGGGCTGTATGAATAAGAAAAACCTTTTTTGGGACCTTGTCTTAATATACATTACAAAATATAATGACCTGATTTATGTAGGCCAAAAGTGATAAAGAATACATTCTTATTTTATAGGCCTTTAGCCTATATTTTCTAGAGTAATTAGGGATTTTAGAGGCCTCAATTTTTTGGATGCACATCCTGAAACATCTCTGAGGGCGGGTGCTCAGCACTTCTGACACTCAGGCCTCAGTAAGATGTTTTGCGGTGAGCACCCAAAAGCAGAGGTGCTCAAAATTACTAGTCACTACTTGCAAACATTTATATTTTCAAAAGTATCTCTAGGCATTGTCCAAGTTGAAATGATCTGTCAGAAAGGGGATGATTCCAGATAATGTACATTACATGAAGTATCACTAATGGTTTAGTGACTGGCAAAGAGGATGAGAAGATGGATCTCCTGTGGTCAGTTTTTGGCTTTGCCACTGACCATATGTGACCTTTGGAGACACTTGCCCATGGTCGGTGGCTCAGTTTATACATCTGTAAAGTGGGTATAGTATTACTATCTTACTGTAATGAAGTGAAGCTAGTTAAAGCTTCACTGTACTTGACTCTGATGAAAGGTGCGATAGAAATACAAAATATTAACCATACATACAAATAAGTTATTGTTTGCCTTAAGGTAAAGCCAGACAGCTGCATGGGATGAAATAGGTGTAGTAGATACCTAGGAGTTGTGTACCTGTGTGGTGAATTATCTTTGTTACTCCAGTGCTGTAACCTGCTGTGTTAACTGGTGTATAGTTTCTCTTACTGCTGGTATTTACCTGGAGTAACTATTTTTTTCAACAATATACTAGTTGCCTGTCTTTTGTTTGTGACCTTCATGTAAAGGACCTTCAGTCACATGCTGAGGATCATGCTCACTTTACCTGAAGTGCAGAAGGACATATTCCCCTCTTTGTCCCTGCTTTTGTTACTAGGGATGAGTACCTTTGTGGTCATGTGCTCCTACATTCATTAATACCAACCCTGTGCAACCTAGCACCTTTTATCTTGCACCTAACGCTCTCACTCTGCACTGTGCAGGATTAAGGTCCAGGAATAGAGGCAGCAGGGTGAGATATGAACTCCTGGCACAAATCACAGATGTTTGTAGAGTGGGCTTTATGAGGTGCATTAATAACATGTAAAAGTGTGTTGCTGGCCCATATAGCTCTTTATAGACAAGTTCAGAATCGGCCTCTTAGGCAGTAATAATCAACTTTTAACTTAGAAGAAGGCAAAAGACAATATTGAGATATTTATTTGTTGGAAGGATGTGTTATTTTGAAGAGTTTACTTTCAGATCTTAGGCTGCATGCTAGCTTCAGTCAAAAATATAATAGATTTTTTTCAGACCTTTTCTTTAAAAACAAAACAAAACATACTGTCTTGTTTCTTTGAAGCTTAGAGCTGTTTATAGAAAGCAGATTGAATACTCCGCAGCAAGCCCCATCTGCCTCTGGCTTTCCCATGCCCATCTGGAGTAACTACCTGGAATTGGGAAAAAGAACACACATTCAGAGTTAGGAATATTTTAAAATACATACAATTTGCAGGGACTTGGTATCTCAAGTGTTAAATTATGGGGTAATAAGAGTTCTTCAAAATGTGATTTACATTTTCAGTGGAGCTCAGGGTCAGATTTTCAAGTCCTTAGCTTCAAGTACTCAGTACCCACAATAGAGGGTAGATTTTCAGAATAGCCCAGCTTCCACTTATGGCCAGATTTTCAAAAGAACCCATTTTGAGCTTTTTTGAAAAATCTAGTCACTTACTTTGCTGCCTAAATGGAAGCTGATCACTTTTGAAAATCTGGCCCTTAGTGCAAGTGGAAAGTAAGCAAAAGCCATCATTACCAGATGGCTGCTGTTTGGTAGTCTGTGTACAATGTAATGATTTTTGAAATGTACCTAGCATCAGCCTTTAAGTGCCAGTAGCAGGTTAGCTAGGGAGAGATTTTTTAAAAGCACTTAGGCCCAGTTCCCCAAAAGTATTTAGGCACCTATTGCCTATTGAAGTCAATGGGAGTTAGGTACCCAAATGCCTTTAAGGATCTGGGCCCTTTGGCATTTAGGAACACACATCCCATTGAAAGTCATTGAGACTTGTGATCCTAAATTCCTGAGGTGCTTTTGAAAAGCTCCTCCCTAGTTCTTCATGGACAAGTGTCCGATCACAAAAAACACCATCAGAACTCAAACTAATTAGTTTCCAAGTTGGCCATCTCATCAGACAGGTTTAAAAATAAGCATGGCAATTGACCTTCCTCCCTAGAAGCAGCTTTGCCAGAAAGGGGTGGAGCCTTTCTGGCAAGCCTTCCTTACACTACCACGGGCTGCACTGCAGTTGTTCTGTTCACAGAGCAGACTTAATTTTCACCGTTAACCTAGGAACTTTCTCAAAGACGAAAATAATTTAAACAAGCCACATTTCTAATTAGGGACTGGACCGGGCAATTAAAGCACAGCTGTGATTGGGGGGCAATACAGAGTGATTCCTCCCCATGGTTCCTAATGTGCAGGGATAGTATGCCGTCTGTGCCATCCTCCAGGACCCCCAGTGTGCCCAACCTGCGCCATAGGCTTGAGGTGGGAGAGGAGTGCCTCACCTCTGGGACAATGTGCTTCCCAGAAGGGGTGTCTGAAGGGAGCAGATCCTGTGCTCCTACAGCTTAGCGACTGTGATTATCTGTGACTGTTGTGTGGGTATAGACAGGGCCGGCTCTGGCTTTTTTGTCGCCCCAGGCAAAAAAGCCACCGGCCACCTGCTCCCCCGGCCAGTGTGCTGGCTGGGACCGCGGCTCGCCCACGTCCCCGCTGCCCCGCGGGGAGGGCGGCATGGCCGCCCCCCACTACCCCGGCTGGGGCGTCGGTGGGGAGCGCAGCACGGCTGCCCCCAGCTGTCCTGGCCGGGGCGCCGGCGGGGAGAACAGCTCACCCGCATCCCTGCTGCCCCAGCGGGGAACACGGCACGGCCGACCCCCGTTCTCCTGGCCGGGGCGCCGGCGGGGAGCGTGGCTGGACCGCGGCCCTGCTGCCCTGGCCGGGGCGCCGGGGGGGAGCACAGCACGGCCGCCCCTCACTGCCTCGGCCGGGGAGCGTGGCTGGCCCTGCCCCTGGCCGGGGCGCCGGCGGGGAGTGCAGCAGGGCCGCTGCTTCAGCCGGGGCGCCGGTGGGGAGAGCAGCTCGCTCGCGTCCCCGCTGCCCCGGCCGGGGCGATGGCGGGGAGAGCGGCTCACCCACTGCCCTGGCAGGGGCACCTCCCCGCTCCCCTGGCCGGGGCGCCAGGAACAGATTTTTTTTGTTTGCTTGTTTTTTTAATTAAAAAAAAATTAAAAAAAAACCCTCAGCGCTGCCCCCCTCCAGGTGCCACCCCAAGCACATGCTTGGTCGGCTGGTGCCTGGAGCCGGCCCTGGGTATAGAGCCTGGGACAATCTGGCCCTGATATAATGTGTTTGATCAATTCCTTTTGGATAATTGGATATGTCAGAAAATATTGTATTGTTTTGTATAAATAAAACGTCTTGCATTCTCATGGTGCATTTACATTAAATGTAACTCTTCTGAAGTTTCCATGCAGCTGGTAAAGTAAAATATTCTGATTTTATGCAAAAAGAATGGCGGTAAGTTATTTTTAAAAAGATCTATAAATGGCTGTCAAACATGCTTTCTCATTTTCATTTGCCATGGAACTCTTTGCTTATGTAAATTACAGCAGATGTTAAGCAAGTCTGTGTTTCTCTGGAATATTAATACAACTCTGCCGCCTGTAGAAAGAACTGTTTTCAAAAGAAAAATCAATATAGTACTCCAGTGTGTCAGATAAAAAAGAAAATACTGTGCTGAATATGTTAAGTATGGGAAGTAGAGCTGTTCTGGTGGCCCATAGGTAGTGTTATCATTAGCACTCACCTATTGAATTATCTGAGTGCCATTTCAAAGCTAGACTCTTACTAAATCCAGGTGACAAGGGACTAGGAGCCTTGGAAGGATAAAAATCGGTGTGAAGTGAAACCGGGAAGGGAGAAGTGAGATTGTTCTGCATGGAACTACAGAGTGAAATCCACTCTTTCACAGAGAACTTATGCAAAGGGCTATGTATTGAAGTCCCACATAAACCCTTTATTGGAACTCAAATGGTGCATTGAGCCTTTTACTGGCTCTCTGGACTGGGATGATTTGCTCTTGTATGTATAATGGTTCCAAGTGGAAAAATAAATGGATCGAATATATGTTTTTGGCCAAGATTTAGAACACAGAGGTGACATCGGTGTGTGGTGCAGGGTGCTCAGCACTTGTGATAATTAGGTGTTTATTTTTTAAAATCTTGCTTTTGTTTTTTAACCATAATAAGAGAGGCATTTGACAAGGGTGCTGAGGGACATTCTGAAACTTCATCTCCCAGTCCAGGTCAGTCTAATTCTCTTTGATTGTAAACACTTTGGGGACAGGGACTCTCGCTCACTGTGTGGCCATACAGCATGTAGGACACTGGGCCTCTAGTAACAGTGTTAATTAAACTATGTTATATACTTGAATAAAGATTGCAACCATGGTGCAGCTCTACTGTTGGGAAAGATAGCAACACTCAAATGATAGCAAATTTGGACAGGAAAAAATAATCTGTGGAGAAACCCACTACCTCTCAGGACTGTGGGCTAGTATGCTGAATCACTTGCCTGTGACAGCACCAGATGGTATGAATTCTTATTCATGGGTAGAGACAAAGAAGAATTGGAACTGACTATAGGAGGCTGGAAAGGCAAAATAACTACAGAAAGAGGGACAGAGATTCTACTGTACCTTACAAATGTCACTCCATTGACCTGGACCATTTATATTGATGGCACGAACTTTAAAGAGATATTCTGTGTTTGGATCCAGATTATGTATCTCAAGGTTCTGATGCTTTATCCCCTGCAGTTCTCCAGCTAATTGTGTCTGGACAATGTTATCAGGACTAACAGAAACAACTTCATAGAACTCTACATCAAAGAAATCCACATCTTCTGTGGGACATGTCCAGTAAATCTATGGAGAAAAAAGATCTACATTGTCCAATTATATGCTCTTTGTTTTATTTTCTTACATTTTCATTTCAATTTTTTCTTTTAAACAGGCCACCATGGTTTTTCTCTTAGTTGTTACTGCTGCTTCTGCATTTAAAAATTAAAACACGCCTAACAAAGCATGTAATAAGTGAAAGGCAATTTGGGATTGCATTTTGAAAAATGGTAAGCAGCTTCTGGGAAATTCAGAGCACACTCATCTCTCACACTGCTTACACCAGACATCAATTTCATTTAGCACGTTCTGTGACTTATTAGGCATCTCATCTAACTGGGCTTTTAATAGGCGCTGATAGCCGATTAATATATCAAACATAAAAAATAAAATAAAACACATTTTTAAAAAATCACTCAAATAGGACCCAGCTCTGAGATATGCTGGGCAAAAACTAACTTGATTTTGTATGAGCTACAACATACAATGCCCTATTATGCCAATATTTAATGTTAAAATACATCTACTTCCTTTGTACTGGAACTTTCATATAGTAAATATTCATAATGGCCCTATTGACTACAATGGGTTCAGTGTCTTATTTATAATCTCACAATGAACTTTATCAGCATTACTCATTCACAAAATGTTTTTAAGCTATATGAAAAGGAAAACTAATTTGGCTAAACCAGGACCTAGTCTACATAAATTTTTAATATTTATAAGTCTTACTTTGGCCGCCCTTGGATATACAAGAGTCTGGTAGATGATAACTAGGCCTGGAACCATAGATGATCCATTGTCAAATGGTTCTGGATTGTGAATGATACTGCAGCTTTGATGGTTTCTTTCTTTTCTTGGAACTTGAGTAGATGCATCCCAAAATGCAAACATTTCATTATACTCTTTACGATGAGGGGGAGGTGTGGAATTTGGTCTTCCACACATTTCTTTCCTCATCACTCCTGATTCATACTGTGAATTTAAGGTTGATAAAGATGGACTTCGGAGCATGGTTAAATGTTTTTCTGCATGGGTACTGGAAATTTTCTTTGGAACCATTATGTCTGAATTACAGGGATAAGGAGCTTTGTTTGCTTTATCAGCTGATTGCTTCATTCTAACAGGTGTTTGGAAAAGGTCATGCAAGTTGGCTGAAAGCTCTTCAAAGTTGAGTTTAAGGTGCTGAATGGGGTCTTCTCTGAGTCGTGCGCTGGGCTGATAAATATTAGTAACTGCAACTTCTATTTCATTTACCAAAACATTTGCAGACTGCAGAAATGCAATCTGGTTTTCCTCCTTCAAAGCCTCCTTAGAATACTGAATAAGGCTATCCATTTGAGAGATTTTTTTGGATGTGTGTGCCACATACTCTATAATTCCCTGCTCTTTTTTAAGTTCAATATTCTCAAGCAATTCCATCATCTCCTTCTCTTGTTCACGGAGAATATTCCGTAATTTGAGGAATCCGTTTCTGATCTCCTTCCTTTTAGTTTCTTTGTAGGTCTTAAAATTGTTCTTTAGCAAAAGGATTTCCATTAGGTCATTATCGACCCCATATCGGACTGTAAAACAAAATCAAGCCAATTATTTCAACATCCCATTGAAATGTTGTGTAGCAGTTAGCAGGACTCAAGTTGGCCTGGTATGGCATAGAGGGACTACAGGGTTGGTAGAACATAAGAAAAGGAATCAGAATTCTCACGTTCTTCTCTCAGTTATGCCACTGATTGCTAAGTGTCCTTGTAGTACTTTATTAATTACTTTTCAAATGTGAATGGATAAAGTTAGGGTCCTGAATAGATATGACCTACTTTTGAGAGGTGCCAGAGCTCGGCACTTCTGAAAATTAGGCGGCCACTTCTTTAGATGCCAAAGTGGGGATTTAAATGCATAAATTTACATATCCAAATTCAAATAATTTGGCCTCATCCTCTTAGAGCCTCAATTTGGTCTTCTGTAAAATGGATCTGATAATGCTTATGTACCTCATATGGGATATTTTCAAGCTTAATTTATGCGTGATCATAAAGCCCAGAGTAATCTTTGTGAAATTTACCATGTTAATGGAAAGTATTACTTATTATGAAAACCATACTAGCAAATAGCAGCAATTATTTGAGTTTCTTGTTTTGTTTTTTATTCCACCACTCTGTCTTTCCAAAGGTTGTTACAGGGATTTAGCCATGCAACTCCCATTGAATTTAGAATCTGGTGCCAGGGTAATATCCTGGTTAAAAAGTTTATACACATAAATTCACTTGTAAGCAGGAGGGAAAAGGGGAGAGGCAGGATTCTGGGAGAGGGTCTGATGAAGGAAACAGTAACTGGGAGGGAGAGGCATAGAGTATCTGCTCTTAAAGTGGGGAGCATTGGGTAGGCAAAGGAAAGGGATGAATGGATGGGAATGTCAGAGATGCAGGGTGCCTGATAAGCGGTGCTGAGGATTATGAGGTGGATGAAGGGTAATGCAAGGAAATGTGGGGAGGTGGGAAATCCATAAACTCTTATGTCTTTTAAACTGTAAGGGTCAATTTCTGGCCCATACTATAAGCTCTTTGTGGTACTTTGGCAGTGTAAAGTGACTATAAAGATGCCACAACTGTACAGCTGAAGAGTCTCCCCAGGGCCGGCTCCAGGCACCAGCCTACCAATCACATGCTTGGGGTGGCACCTTCGGGGAGGCGGTGCTCAGTTGAGGGGTTTTTTTTGTTTTTTGTTTTTTAACTTGGGGGGGTTGTTGGGGCTGGCTGCGGGCGGCCGGGCTTGCCACCCGCCCTGCGGCGCTCCGGCGCGGCCGGGAGAGCAGGGCCGGGCTGGCCACTGGCCCCGCGGCACTCCGGCATGGCTGAGAGAGCGGCGCCGGGGCCCAGCTGGCCGCCCGCCCCGCTGGCTTGCCGCCTGCCCTGTGGTGCTCCGGCAGGGAGAGGCGCTGGGGTGGGGGTTGTTTGCGGTGCAACACTGGGGGTGTGTGTGTTTCCGTGGGCGCTGGGTGGGGAGTTGTTTTTTTGTTTCGATGGGGCGGTGCTTGGGTTGGTTTTTTTTTTTTTTTTTTTTTTGCTTGGGTCGGCAAAAAAGTTAAAGGTCTCCCCAGAGGGAATATCTGACTTAGCTGGCTCTGAACAACCCCAGGACAGAAGGCACATCTGGGGGAGAGAGCACGGCCATAGTGCTGTGGAACTCCAGTAAATCCTGACTGGTACAGCACCCAGGCATGACTTGCTAATGACTGCAGCAGTGAAGCCTTGTGTTGTTAGATTTCATATCTGTCACAGAACATCCTTTCAGTGGCTGTCATGTGTTAATGTGCCTTAAACTTGTATTTATCTATTTTTGTATAGAAAGGGTAATATTTCAGCTGGACTTCCCTGAAACACACTTTCAACAACTTTTTTAATGAAGTTCTTTGCAAATTTCCTATCTATCTACGTACCTATCTGTAGATAGATAGATAGGAAATTTGAAAAGAACTTCATTAAAATAGTTGTTGTTGAAAGTGTTTCAGGGGAGTCCAACTGAAACAATGTTACCCTTTCTAAACAAAAATCACACAGCCAGTTAAATAGTGACAAACAGAGTTTTTAAAAACGTGCAAACAAGCAGAAAAGCTGAAATAGGAACCTTTTTTAAACTTGGCAATAGCACTGAAGAGTGAGGCAGCCTCATTTGAGCACGCCGCCGGCAAGGGTAGTATCTCATGGTCATTGTGCAGTGTGTCATTGCAGAACTCACAGATTAGCTCATGGTCATCTAGACAGTATTTAGAAAGGTTTGAGTTGGGATGGAGTGAACAACTGCACTCTCCTTGATCTTCTCGATAGGCTTTGGTAAATATGTGGTCTTGAGTGGCGATCTCACTGTGATATAATCTTAAACACTCATTACAAAAATTCAGCTGGCATGTGAGACATCTCTTGGACGCCTTCTTTGTCTTCTCTTTGCAAGCTTGACAATAGATTGGTCCTTGGGTTCTGTCAAATCTCCACCTCAGAAAGCCATGTCTGCGCATGTATCTCCTAGCCAGTTTGGCTCTCAGGTAATTCATCCTCAGATGAGTTTTATTAGTGTAGGGGAGGCAGTGTGCTTTGACACACACTGGGCATATGATGATGAAGAAATTCTCAGTTATTTCAGCCTGGGCTTTGCTCTTACTTATACACTTCTCACAAATGCAGTGGTTGCATGGCAACATAAATGGGTAGAGATACAGTTGTTTACACAGTGGACAAATGAGTTGATCACGAAAAGCATGTCCTGATGCATCCCTCTCCAGTGTAATGACTGATGTGTCACTTTTACTTCCAAAGCTTGGCAAGGCAACTTTTGAACTGAAAACAAAAAAAATTTGGATACTCACTAAGAAATAGATTCTAATGCACACAATTCTGCTGTACAACCTCATTCATTTTTATTCTCCCTAGATTTTTATTTCACAAAACAGGTTATGACTGTGCTCTGTTCTGCCAGCATTGCACACAAGTGAGTTTTTCTGTTCACAGTAGTGGCTGCACATTTACTACAAGTTTGTACAACGCATGCAAAGCTTTCTGTTTTATTTTCAAGATGTTCATTTCCCTACCACCACCACAAGTGTTGCAGCTATTACACAAATGTCACCATCAAGCACCTATTTTTTTGCTCCATCTCTTTTTCTTGTTTATATGCTTTGCCGGTTAAAATTACCACAATGAGTTATGATTCATGTGCATAGTAGAATAAACAGGTACCTTAACCACTGTATCTAACTATCCTTTGCCTTACAAGTGGAATCAAAATCTGCCTTATAATGGAACCCTATTGCCAGCTCAAGGATCTTTGCGGATAAAAGTTTAAAAAGTGGCTGGTGATTTTGGGTGTCAATTTTTTCAGTGCCCAGCTTGGGATGCCTTAAAGGGGCCTGATTTTCAGAAAGTGCTCTGTAAATCTCTCTGCTCTGTAAGTGCTTTTGAAAATCTTGGTCAACTGTCTCTCCATGATAATTCCAATGAAGATGACATAAGCTCTAGTGGATAACATAGTCACCAGAAACATGAGATAAAATTACTGCCTCGTCATTCAATTTTTGCTGTAGATGTAGTAGGGTTGGACAGTCTTGTACCCACTCCCTGCTTCCATAATGCTGCCTTCACCATTACATTTCTTTGCTCCACTCTTGTTGCTGCTGTTTTCAATCCCATATATTCTCCCCCCCCCCCCAACACACACTCCAAAACTGCTGCTCCTCCCCCCTCAGTTGTTGCCCATCCCCTCCCTAGTATATAAGTTAATGTGTTTAATATCACAAACCACATAGATTCTTCCCAGCGCTGCCCTTGTTCCACCCACTTGTGTCTCCCACTTTCAGAGCCAGAGTTATATATTTTAAAGGCAAGAATCACTTATGGGTCATGTATCTCTGAAGATCAATCGGTTCGTCTCCACTCACAGTCTAAATCTTTATCATCACTACCACTACTTTGGTCTGGCTAGTTTCTTAGAGCCCCAGGCATACCATTGCAGTCATTTCTTTTCACTGTCTGCTCTTCAGTTTAATCTATGTTTAGTTCTCGTGTTTTTCCATTCCTCCCCCAACAAGATCATTATCATTCCATCTTTCCACTCTTTTCAGAACATTTTTATGCAGTTGACTTTCAGTTTCCTTTACTTCCCTACCCTGACCACCATTTTCCATTAGTCAGTATTTTTCTCTGACTCTCACTTCACATTCCTCTTTATCAAATATGTGTCTCTTCTCATTGTACACCCCTCTTTCTTTCCTTTTCTCAGGCTTTCATTCAGTTAGAGCTGGTGGGAATTTTTCAGTTAAACATTTTTTCACTAAAAAAAAGATGTCAATTTGTCAAAACCAAAACTGTTCACAAATCAATGAATTTCCTGCCTTGAAAAAATGGCAAAATGTTTTGAAATTGTCAAAACATTTCATTTTTATATTTCCTAAAAGAAAAATTCCAGTTTCCTGGTTCAAAATAACTTTGCTTTGAAATTTATGCTTAACGGGGGTTAAAAGAAAGAAGAAAAAGTCAATAGTAAAAGGGAGCATTTTGAAATTATTAAAGCAAAACGTTTCAATTGATCCAAACTGAAATAAATCTTCAGGGTCTGGGTTTTATTTTGGGATCCACAAACATTTTTTAGATTGTTTTTTCTTTTTTAATTTTCCTCGATTCAGGCTGGGAAATCTTGCTGGATGGGAAAACTGTCCTCCCACTACCTCAGCTCTACTTTCCATGCCCAGTTTGGTCACACTGAGAATAAGTGACAATTTTTGATTCCTCTCCCTCCCCCCCACCCAAATGCAGCATATCCATTGGAACGTAATATGTAAAAAAATAAAAAATAAATCAAAGAATCATTCTTTGAATGCACTTACTGATGTCTCCTTCTGGCTCTGGGAAGGTATGATGTGTAGATGGTATTCCTGCAGCATCTGCTCTCATAATACTGACAGCTGGTGTTCTCACCAGTGGCACAGCAACAGCACTTGCAGTCTGGGTCATTTGAACAGGAGCAGCAGCACCAACGGCAATTTGGGTTCTCTGAACATGAGCAGTGACAACATTGGCAAGCTCTGCCTTCTGCATATGGGCAGGGGAAACAGTTGCAATTCCGCTCCTCAGTAAAAAGGAAACGCCAACACGAACAGCATTCTTCATCAGTCCTTTCCAGTGGTGGGCAGCAATGGCAGCCCGGGCAACATGTCCAGTTTAGGCATATAGTATTGGCCATCACTCCACAAAACACTCGGAAGAAGGTTCACTGATCCTTTGAACCCTATCTTCACTTTACACAGTAGCACTTCTAAAACACATGAGACCAGTTTGATGACTCAGGCTTTGTGTTGGGATATATGGCTCTCATTCCAGTTAGGAATAATGATGTCACAAGGAGCTATTTAACTAAGGACAATCATATTTGCATATGTAAGTGACATGCTGATTACATCATGTATATGTCACAATTACTAAGATCTACCTTTGCTGTTTCTTGTATTGGCACCCAACACAACTATCTCTGAGCTGCCAGAAGTTGCATCTTCATCCAGCAGCCAATGTCGCTTATGAATTTCCAACAGAAAATTCTCTAGTGTTGAAAATTTGGGAGTCGCATGAAATAAATAGAATACAATATAACATAAACACAAGTAATAGTGCACTGGTGGTATATTCATGCCCATATTTAGAGTTAGTAAAAGCCTATATTTTGAAATAATTTCTCAGAATTTTTAAGGTACTGCAGGAACACAGGGTGTCTTGCTGCACAATGTAGATCCAGAGTGCCACAGAGAACATGAGGATTTTCCACCTACCTTCTCAAAGGTATGAGAGAGAGAGAGATTTTATGAAGGCTTGTCTTTTTCAGGGCAGATGACCAGCCACACTATCCCCACCCTACTCTTCAAAAATAAGGCAGGGTCTGGTTTTGTTTAACTTCCTCCTCTTCCAGTTTCTTCCCATCACTTTGGATGGTGATATTAAGGCTTTGGAAAGAGCAGAGTGGGATGCCATGCTCTTTTCCAGAGGGGACAATTTCAGCATCTGCCCTTTATATCTGCATGATACCCAGTCATTTCAGTGCCTCATATTGACAATTAGCATTCCTTTGCCATCTATTGAGGAATAATCTCACACATTGTTTTATACCGAAAAGCAAGGACAATATGGTCCAACCTATTAAAAAGTTTGATACAACAAAGCAAGGAGCTCTGGAACCAGCCAGCTTCAGTTATTACCTTTAATGCAAGCAATAAATTGTATCCTCTAGAAGACACATCCAAATATGGGGCCCCATTATGCTGGGTGCTGTACATATACAAAACAAACGACCCCAAAGACCTTACAGACTAAATAGAAAAACAGACAAAGGGCGAGAGAAGGAGATATCAGTATTTTACCTATTTTTTACAGATTGGGAATGGCAGGATTTTCAGAGTGATTAAGTGTTTTATCCAAGTTCATGCAGGAAGTCTGTGGTAGAGCAGTAAATGAGCCTAGATCTCCTAAGTGCTGGCCCTGTGCCCTCACCACAAGACCATTCTGTTGTAGAAAACTTTTCCTTGCAAACTTTACAAAGCTGACCATTTTTTATCATGGTTCCCATCCTGAAATTTGGTTTCTTCTTTAGCTATCCTGCCCCAGGCTCCTGGAAGGACTCTGCTGCCACAGACAGACCCCAGGGAAGGTCTTCAGTGCTGTTCTACATGATGACTATGACAAGCTGGTGCAACTCATATCCATTGAGGCTGCAGAAATTTTGTGATTTCACACAAATATTTAACAGATGATTGATCTACATCTTTAATGAATATGCATTCTTGTTTACATAAACAGCAAAGATCCTGATTACCAGACATTAAGACTGACATGACTGTACTGCTCTTACGAACACAGGAACAGCTTTGCTCCAACAGGCTCCAGGTAATTATGGTGGCTCCTGAAGACTCTGCCCCTGCCCTACTTTTCCAAAATGGATGGGGACCTTTGGCTGGATCAATGAGCTTGGTGAACATGCTTTTGACAATGTATGATAACTTTGATGCTGATGTCATTCACTGGCATGGGAAGGGAATGGTTGACTTTGCATTGACAGCATTTCTCAGGAAATACAGAAAAATGTCAACCTTATCGCCCACAAACCCATGCCAGGGACCTTCTACATGCTTCCCAAGGTACAAAAACAATGGAACCCTGGCCAAAGCACTCCTATGGAAGGAATATTAGGACTCATAAAAACCATCCTCAAACCATTCAACACACAAAGGGACAGCTTCCTCCAGGACACAACTGACTTCCTCCAGAAACTCTGCAACATTAACAGCCTCCCTCAGAACACCATCCTTGCTACCATGGGTGTCTCCTCCCTATTCACTAGCATCCCTCACAATGATGGAATCGCAGCCTACCTCAAATATCCACAAGAAAATAGAAAACACTCAGATGTCCACTCCAAACACATTGCCAAACTCATCCATTCCATCCTCACCCATAACAATTTTACATTCAACAACAAACACTTCGTCCAAACCATGGAAGCAGCCATGGAGACTATGATGGCTCTCCTATATGTCAACCTTTTCATGGATTACCTTCAGAAGAAAATGCACCATAAAATCAATGAAATACCTGAGATACATTTCACCCTCTGGACAGACAACCTAAACTTCATCATAGATTTCCACTACAACTTCAGCAACTGTCACCCATCCATTAAACTATCTCTCTAGAACACTTACACACTAGCATCACCTTCCTGGACACCATGGTCAGCTTCAACAGTGGAACCCTACAACCATCTCTACACAAGGAGCCCACACATCACCACACCTACCTTCACAGATCCAGTAACCACCCAAAACAGACCAAGAAATCTAGCTACAGCCCAGCACTCAGATACCACAGAATATGCTCCAAAAAGAAAGTCTGGGATAACACACAACCACCTTCACCAAACAAAGACACTCCACCAGCCAAGTAGATCATATCATGGAACAGGCCATCCAAATACTCAGAATCTGCTTCAATAAAGAAATAACCATACACTCCTAATTGGCACCTACCTCTCCTCCCCCCGCAACAGTGGAATCCATATGGGGTATCATTAAACAATTACAATCCATACGCGATGGGGACCACATCCTAAAAACGTCTTTCCTGAACCTCCTCTTCTGGCCTTCAAACAACCCCCGAACCTCATCAGACACAAGCTCCCCACAGACCAAGACCTGGCAATTCAAAGCTGCACCAGACCCTGACAGAATAACAGATGGAAAACCTGTAGATATAGCTCCACTGCTATGTTAATACCTCCCACAACAGATCTTTCAAGATCTGTGGTCTTACACATGCCTATCACAAGTGGTGTACTTCATCCAGTGCACTAAATGCCTCAATAACTATGTTGGAGAATCAGAAACAGACCATCACTCCACTCTCAAATGAACTGAAACAGAAAAATGCTAAAGGACAAAAACACCATATGACTTGTGGGTGAACTCTTTTCACAATGCAATCACTTTATAACTGACTTCTCGGTCCTCATCCTCAGGAATCCTTCAAAAGATGGCTTTGCTAGACACTAAAAATCATGAACTAAATTTTTTTTTTTTTACAACACTCTGTAACCCACTCATCTCCTCTTCCCTAGCCTCCCCCGCCTCATTTTTCCTCTATCACTGAAGTGGTGTTAACTGGCTACTTCACCTTGAATGGTCCCTTGAAATGCTAAACAATCTGTTCCACCTGTATTTAGCTGTGACACACTGAGTACATTTCCCAGACCTGAAAAGGAGTTCTGTGTAAGCTCGAAAGCTTGTCTGTGTCACCAACAGATGTTGGTCAAATAAAAGATATTACCTCACCCAGCTTGTCTCTCTAGGTAAATATAACAGTTACCATTAAACAATCAATAGTGTCCAACAATTACCGCACAGAGACATCTGAGATAGCGCCGTCTTTTTCCTTTACTTGAAAGTGAAGACAACAGTAAGAACAGTATAGTATCTGTTGGTGATGGTTTTTTTTTTAATGGCAACCACTGTGCTGTAGGTAATTAAGAGTTTCTTTAACATGCAGAATATTCATCAGCTTGGATTAATGGGCTAATGAATAATTTGGGAGTAATTAAGACAGGAGTCTTGACAAAGTTTATTATTACGGCTACTTTGTAGTCATTATAGGCTATTTGCTTAAAGCCTGCTCTACTTAAGGATTTTTCTAATTCACTGAACCATAACCAAATAGACCATAATGGTGCATCCTTATGGGAGGTCATTTACATGATGGACCATAATAGGTCCTATGGAATGATTATGGTCAGTTTTGTCATTAGATTTTCATGAATAAGCCTTAAGTCAGCTGCTAAAAAAATCATTCTAGACTGTGGGGAGGGGTGAGAAGAATGTTGTTACAAATACTTTAAAACCCTCAGTAGCGGTTCGTTTTCACATTTTGTTTTCCCAGCTTACTTGAAAGCAATATTTTATATTATTGTGATATTTAATTTTTAAAAAGCCACTTGAGTTACATGGCTTGTGGAACATAGTTATTTACAGTACTAAATTCTGCTTCTTTTTTTGCACTCCTAAAATGAAGACATTCCTAGGTAATTAAAAAAAAGAGGGATGGGGAGAGGGGGACGCAGCTCCTAGGCTTGTATGCCAAGTTTCAGATCAAAGCAAAATTTTATGTCCAAGTTTTGAGTGCCCCAACCACCTCCCTGACACCCATGTCACCACTTTCCAGTCTGTACATAACACAACTTTTAAGATCTTCTTCCTTGCACATCACTCTGACCAAGACACCCCTTTCTTTGGACCTCCCCACTACTAGATATTCCTTCCCTAATGCAATTCAAGCTTCTCATCTTTGCATTCAGGCCCCCCATATCGTGAGCCGTGTCTATCTTCCCTTGTCTTTTACTGTTCTACTTTGAATGCCAAACTCTCCAACACCCCCATTTTGGTGCAGCCTCCAAAATCATTACATTTTTTTTCTACCCTAGACCCTGCATTTGGACAACACTTCCTATGATCTTTGTTTGGATATACAGCCAGTTCTGCTAAGACTGTCCCATTTTTGATTAACATGTTTGTTCACCTCTAGTAGCTACTGAATGATCAAATCATTCTGGCTGCCAGAGGAACTGAATTAAAGGCAGCAACTGCAGCCAGGCTGACAGAATTTTAGCAGGGTTTCCAGCAGTTTCTTTTTTTCTGTTGTGACTTGGCCCAGCTGCCACTTATATCACATGGCGTAGCAGGCAGGCTGTAGTTTGGTTGATTTCACCCACTAATAGGTCCAATCCTGCAAGATGCTGAACACATCATAGGTTGAGGACTTGCAGGGGGGGCAGGGCCGGCGCACCCACTAGGCGACCCTAGGCGGTCGCCTAGGGCACCAACATTTGGGGGGTGGGGACTCCTGGCAGCGTTTCAAAACGCCGCCGGGAACAGCAGCTTCCCCCGAGCTGCTGCCCCTGCCCCCGCCCCTAGCCGAGGTAAGCTGCCGCGGGCGGGGAGCTGGCCGCCGTGGAGGGCGCTGGTGGGGGGCTGCGGGAGGGGGCCGAGCACAAACCCCCCCCCGGCCGCGCGGGAGCTGAGCCCAGCCCCCCCTCGGCTGAAGGGGGGGCCGGGAGCCGAGCTCTGCGCCCGGGCTGCAGGGGGGCCGGGAGCTGAGCCCAGCCGTGGCCCACGGGTGGGTGGGAAGCCTGCCGCGGGCTGGGGGAGCTAGCTGGGGGGGGGCGGCATTAGCTGGAGGGGGGAGCGCAGGGCCGGTGCAAGGAAGTTTCGCCTAGGGCGCGAAACTTCCTTGCACCGGCCCTGAGGGGGGTGTGTGTGTGTGTGTGTGTTAGTGTTACCTGGCTATTACCCCAGTCAAGCAAAAAGAAGACCGAATAATATAAAGGTTGAGAAAACAGAATAGTACAAGGATAGACTTTCAATTTAATTTAAACTAAATGAATTAGGAATAACCATTCAGTCTTCATTAGCTATCAATTGGTTTATTTTAATCTGATGTTTTCCTCCCAGTGAATCCCCCGCCCCGCCCACCACTTTTAAGAGTGTTGTGGGTTTTTTTCCTTCCTCCCCAAACATCTCATTGATATTTACAGATGTAGGAAAAGAAGCTGACTGAAATGCACACATATCCAGGGCTTTACACATGACCAGTATGTATATTGACAGCAGATGAACTCAGATGAATAATATGTTGTTCATGGGGGGTACCTGCTGTTTCCATGTTTATACATCTTAGACTAAGCAAAGTACACAATAAAGAGGGGAAAAATACTGAAGATAACTCAGAATTGATTTTGATTTTAGCCTGGATTACTTATCTAGGTGTCTATAATTGGCACCATTCTATTGTCCTTCTCCATGCCTGTGCAGTGTATCAGAGTCTGTAATTGCATTCATACTGTTGGTACTGTGCACCTAAATTTTGACTTTCTGGTATTCAGTCAATGGATGTTCACTCAAACTCCATTTGAATTCTTGTGTGTCATGGCAAGGAGGCAACACTAAGCCCACAACCTATTCCTACTTCCAATGCCCCACTGTGAGCATTACATAGTGTACAAAGACAGCCCAATACCGGCCTTCCACACCTGGGCAAATTTCCCTAATAGGCCCTAGTTTGTTATCCTTTGTCACCAGCCCCAATTCTCACAGTCCATGCCGTTCAGTAGGGTTGGGTATTTCCGTATGACTCTCAGCATTTTTACAGTTCATGAGTTGTTTTCCTTGGCCGGTGGTGGTGGTAGGGTGTTAGACGCTTCTGTGTCCTTGGGGTGTGGGACATTCGCCCTTCTTGTTTCAATATTCATATCACCATTTAACATGTTTTGTCTAATGTTATAATGTATGTTTTAGCTTAGCAGCAGGGAAAGCTGTGGTGGGGCATGTCTGAACATGCTGTATATGTGCATGTGACCATCACAAGGCACATGAATAACTTAGGTGATATGGGGCGAGGGCAGAAGGTGTTAAGAGCTTCTCTTTGGAGTGGAGAAGTGACAGACTCTGAACAAAGAGAAAGGTTCATCTGCCCACAAATGGTACATCTCGCTGGTAGCAGGGAGTGAGATTGTTTACTTTACTTGCTGTACTGTAGCTTACAATCACATATTTGGATTCTATTGTAGTTTTCAATAAATGGTTAAAATCCACCTGGTCTCTTGCACCTAACTGAATTGCTTGTAGTGGGAAGGGCAGTTCATAACAATTGGTGCCCCATGTGAGGACCAGTGGATCTTGCTAGATTTGAAAACTACAACATTTGGAGTCAGGGAATCACAATCTTGCATTTCAAGTGGGGGAAGCTATCTCAGTATCTTGGAGAGATATGGTGGTAGGCTAAAGTCTCTATGGAAAAGAGAATGGTGGAGGAAGAAGTATACAGTTATATCTCCTTACTGGTCCTTAGATGCCTTCATGGCGGACTCTCAATGATTCCCTTGGGATTTGCTCCAAGAGCAGTGGGGAAAGTTGATGGCTACTAAGCCTAATGGCATCATTAGGAAAAAGTCCCTAATTCAAAGATGCTGGAAAGACAGCTCTGAAATTCCTGAAAGACTGCATCAGGTCCAGGGAGCCTTCAAGGACATACAAATCCAATAGGCGGGAGAACAGCAAGCCCATCAGCTCCTTGAGAGCAATCTGTAGGCTGCTCAAGCCTTCATCTTGATCTCCTTAGTGACACTGGGAATGGTCACTAATGAAAAGGAGGCATTGTCTGAGAAATGCCAACAACTTGGGCAAAAAGCAGGGGAATTAGAGAAAGAATTGGAAGATGCTCAATCTGCCCTTTGAGCTGTAATGCAGGAGAACCAGGAATGGAAAAGGGCAGCCTCCCAAGATCATTGCAATTGAATCATTGCTAAATTACAAGCCCAGTTACAAGTGAGGCAGGATAAGCTGGCTGCCATTACAGGTTGCTATGCAACTCAGTACTCACCTTTCTCCTCAGAGGAAGAGCTTGATGAGGGAGATTTATATCCCCCATATTAGTATGGTTTATGGCGTCATGATCCAGATCAGGGAGATAGAATTAGGGTGAGTATGTCCCTTTTCACTAGAACCCATTGTTTCAGGCAGAGACCTGCTGAGGGAGGCAATCAAAATGGCAACCACAAAGAAGTGGTAAATGAAACCACAACCACTTCACTTTCAAACAAACAAATCTGAGCCATTGCTCAGTCCATGGGACCTTCAACTGGGGAAACCACTTGCAGCTGGATTCAATAATGGGAAAGGGAAGCTAAAGTAAATGGGTGGACAAATCAATATATTTGTTTAGTGGTTGCAGCTTCACTGCCACCCAATCTCAAATCACCTATTCCCACCAAGATAATAGATAAGCACGTAGATGAGGAACCACAATCAAGAGAAGCTAAAAAGAATCTAGCTGCTGCACTCTTAGGGGAAAATCATTTGTATCCTAGTGTGATGCTGTATGATTGAATATGGCCAATTATATCATTGATATTAGCACTGTTATACAATTGCAACAATTCTTATACAATGTTTGTCAGGTAAGGTATCAATGGAAAAGTTATAATCTGCTAGTTAGAATCATCTTATTTCTATGCGTGTCTCATCTTTGCATCTGAAGTAATGAATATGTATTTGTATCTCAAACGTGTTTTGTTCTTGGGTGACACCCACAGGCTAGTTTAACATCCAGTCTAGCCAGCCCCTTGTTGCTGAACCATTAAATTGTTTGATGGACCGTTCAGGAGGCCATTAAGGACAGGGCCGGTGCAAGAAAGTTTCATGCCCTAGGCGAAACTTCCTTGCACCAGCCCTGTGCCGCCCTTCCCCCCGCAAGGCCACCCCCCCTGCAAGGCCGCCCCCTCAGCCAGCTCCCCCACCCGCGGGAGCTCAGCCTTCCCCCCACCCGCGGGCAGCAGGCGCTGAGCGGGGGGGGGGGGCGGGGGCCGCCAGCCGGCTCGCAAGCCGGCTCGCTGCGGCTGTGCCCTGGCTCCACGGGGGGCAGCTTGTCACGGCTGCCCCCCGCTCAGGTGCTGAGCGGGAGGGCAGGGGGGCGGCTCGCCTAGTGGGCGGCCGGCCCTGATTAAGGGAAATCAGCTCAATGAGTCTTCCTGCGGATGCTTCAGACAGCGTGGAGACAATGGCTATCCCTGTGATTCAGCAAAATATGTAAAGACATGTGAGGTGGACATGTGACCTAAGATGCCATCTTTGCCAGTAACTTTCCATGCACAGAGGCTTTGGGCATTGTTTGGGACTGTAACTTTCCATGCACATGGGGGGAAGGGGGTTACTTGCAACTGGACCATCTCCATTTTGCCTCATTCCTGCTCCAATTCTCTGGACTGTGGATTTACAACCAAAAGGAGTATTTTGAACTAGGGACTGAGGACCCTTCCAATCTTTTGGAAGTTACCAAAGAGACTTTTGCAAGCCAGCAGTCTATTCCATCATTGCTACAAACCTGATCTAAGACCTTGCAATCATTTGTATGTATATGCTCTTTTAACCATTTTAACTCTATTCTTTTCTTGTAATAATAAATTCTTAGTTCATTTACTAAGGATTGGCTGACAGCATATTTGGGCGAGATCTGAAGTCTATATTGACCTGGGGGTAAGTGTCTGATTCTTCTGGATTGGTAGAGCCTCATGTATGGTGAATTGGGTTTTTAGTAACCATTCACTGTACAAGACCAATTTGTCTGCATGAGACATGGGCTGGAATGCCTAAAGGGACTGTGGTTTGGCTTCTTGTCAAGCAGTGTGGTATCGCAGAAGCTCTTTTGTCATGGGTTTGCTGAATCTAATTGTAGTATAAACCACCATTTTCAGGTGTGCCTGCCTTGTTTCTTGCAGTCTGCCCTGAGTGTGGCATTCTCGGTGTGGTCCATTCTAGGCACCCGGTCATACCTAGCATCATGAATATAAACCAAAGGGAGCACAAGATCTCCTCAGGGTTTTGAAACTCACTTTTTTGGAGATTATGAGTTCATCTTCCTGGGTGCCTCACTATGTGGAGGCATAGTGCACTAGGCTGCAGTAGCTGGGAGGGGGGGCTGAGCTGCCCTCAACACAGGGCTATGCTTGACTTTGGGTGCCCAACTTGCAATATATTAGTGTCTCACATTGCATGCCCAAAAAGTGAGGAACCCCATGTTAGAAGTCACTTTTTTGAAAACTTGGTTGCATGTGGCTCACCCTCAGCACCTGTGACAGAGCCAAGAATAGAACCAATGTCTTTGGCCACTAAGAAGGATCTCTATATTTTACCCTGTTAGTTTCACTAAGACTTTACAACAGGCGTAGCAGTGTCTGTTACATGGCTGCTCCCTGGCAATGAGCCTGCCTGGAAGATAGTTGGTTTTATTTCATTTGTTTTTCACTTGCTTGCCAGTCCTGCTTGCTTCAGCACCTGATCGGGAGCTGGCCCTTTTCTCCCAATATCTGTCATGTCAGCCCCATTCAGCTTAACTCCCACATGACAGAAATGTTTTGCTGGATCAGCTTCTGTTAAGTGAGAGAGATTTGAAGTATTAAACCCTCCCAATGTCTTGCTCTTATAATATAGAATTTAAATTCAAGATGGCTCAGGTGCCAGTGAGGTGCATTGGAAATAGCTAGACCAAAGCTGGGCTCATGAGGAGAGGAAGGATCCAGCTAAAGATTAGCAGCTGGATAAAACAAGAGAGCAAAAACCATATTGTGAACTTAAAGCTGCTTCATTGCCCTAAAGCTACAGCAGGAGTTTGCTGCACTGAGCACCATACACCATTGAGTAAATAAATAGGAGGAAAACATAACATGGTTTCCTTTACTACTTTTTTCCTTATGGTTACAAGAGAGTGTAATTTGCCTCATTTAATGTACAACCACCCAATGGATTAAGTTGCACTAACACACATCTGGCAGTCATTCAACTTGTCCTTTCCATCAGTGTTAATTTCTGAATACTATGTAAATGCTAGAACTGGACAAAGTACCAAGGATAAGTACTTGTGGAGTAATTTTTTTGACCATTATTGCAGTTACCTGCAGAATAGATTATATGCAGTCGCAGATAATGTTGATGCCAAAAAATAATTGTAAAATCATGGCAATATTCCTCATGAAAGAATATAATTGACAAATGAGCTTTACTTTTATAATCATATAGTCATGATGCTGTGAAATCAGACTTTCAAAGTAATATACATGTGATTTATAAGTTTAAAAATATAAAACATAGAAACTGCCCTACTGAATTTGATTGGATGGCCATCAAGTCCAATATCCTGTCTCCGACAGTGGTCAGTACCATATGCTTCAGAGGGAGGTGTCTGAAACCCTGTAATAGAGAACCATTTAATAATTTGTCCATAAGGGAAGTTTCTTGCTAAATCCAGGGATTTAGGCCTCAGTCCTGCAACGTACAACATGCTCTGGCCTTGATGCACCAAAATACTCATGCACATACTTAACTTTACACATGAGAGTATACTTATTTGTGCTTAAAGTTAAGCACATGCTTAAGTTCTTTGCTGTATTAGGGCTGGGGTGCTCAGCACTTTACAGGATTGCTCCCTTAGTTGGTGATGCATGAGCTGAAGCACAAGGGTTTATAGACTTCATATTTCTTACCCAATCTTTATATAACTGCAGCTGTTTTCATTATGCAAGGGTCCAATCCTTAAAAATCTTGGCCTAATGATTTCTTGTAGAGGGGAGTCCTGCATGATGATAATGCATTTCCTTGAAGTTTCACTTTGTTGTATTTCAGTTTCATTAGCTGCTTCTTGTATCATGAGAAAGGGTAAATAGGAATACCTGATTTACCTTCTCTATATCAGACCTCTTTTTATATACGACCTTTTAGTCCCACTTATTCCTCTCCTCTCCACATTAAACAACCCTAATCTTGTCACTCTCCTTACACAGATGATGTTTCATCCTCCCAACCCTTTTTGTCACCCTGTCTATTTCAGCTGTTATTAGGGTTACCATATTTCAGATTCCCCAAAAGAAGACACTGCTGGAGGGAGGGGAGGGAGGAGGAGCTGGAGGGGGGGTACAGTTGGGGGGTTCTAGAGGGGACACCTGCGGCAGGGGTTCTCACTGGAGGTGAGGGGGCAGTGTCGCTGCCTCTCATGGTGGCAGGTCGACTGGCACAAGCCCAGGACACAGTGACAGCCGTCAGTCAGCACCTCCTTGCAGGGCCCCCTTCCCAAGGCTTGGAGCTGGCACCTGGGTGGGCAGGATCCAGCAGCTGTGGCTGCAGGGGAATAGACCAATCAACTGTGGATGCAGAGAAGGGACTAATCAGGAAGCGGACCAATTGGGTCTCTTCTGAGCTGCAGTGTCTGCTCTGCAAAAATCCCAGACATTTCTGCTTATTTGAAAAATCCGCCTGGACAGAGGATGGAACCTCCAGAAAGAGGCAATGTCCAAGAAAACCCGGACATTTGATAATCCTACCTATTGTATGACCTAGCTGCTCCCCTGTGTGTAGGAGGCAATCATCGTATGGAAGAGGTCCCTCTCTCTGGTGCTGTTGAGGCAGTAAAATGGTAGCATTTTATGCCTTTCCCAAGCGATGTGTTGGATTGTTGTGCCTCATCCATACTGTAGATATAAAGAGCTTTACAAGCTATTTATTCTTTGTTCAGTGTTGCCAACTCTTGCGATTTTATCATGAGTCTTGCAATATAGTGTTTTTCTTTAAGTCTCAGCTGCAGGAGTTATGAGATTGTGTAAGAATCTCAGCTTTCATTAAAAAAACCCCAAAAGGTAAGTTGCTAGCTTTCATGGCTGCAAAGAAAAGCTTGAGAATATGACAAGTGCACCCTAAAGGTACAGAAACCAGAACGCCAATACAAAAATCTAAACTTTTTTATTAAAAACAAACCCCATGATTTTTAAGTCAATTGCATGATTTTGGGGGCCTGCCTCATGGTGTTTGAACATATGGACTTCCCAATAATATAATCCTTCATGATGACAGATGCCATATGCACATAAGTAATTATTATTTATAATAAAATTAGCAGCCTGTCCTTGCTTGCCTTCGTACAGTAGCCATTGCTGCGGTGGTCACGTTTAAATTTCAGTTTTATTTCTACACCTCATTCAGGAGTTGACTGTTTTTCAGTTTGTTTTTAATCTATTTCTCATCGCACCTATAGAAACTCAGAGGGCTGACCCATAAAGAATCCCAGCCTACCAGCTACCCTAACAAGAGAGGGAAAAGAGACCTATTGCTAACAGTTTCCTTTCAATTATCTGAGACAGCATGAGAGATTGCACACTTCTGTCTAAGTGCTTAGGTTGCTATACCAACTACTTAGATTTTTTTTTCTGCAGTATTTTTATAGTTAAATTACTGTTGGACATGACTGCATTAGGGCTGAATTTTTGTTGCCCAGTGAAGCATGATGCAATATTTACATTAATTGAGTTCACATTCAAAACTGATTTTTTTTTAAATATAATTCACAATCTGTTTAGTGGCCAATTAAAATACCCGGTATTGTATTCCCCTGGCTAGTGGGTGTTCTGTTTCTCATTCTGTGTCTGCTCCACAAAGGACATGAGCCTGTTGCAGCTTTCAGCCTAACTACAGCTAATTGTAGACACTGGACTTCTTTGGCTCAATCTTCGGTGTTGGTCAAAATAGTTGCCGTCACACTATAATGATAAAGAGCTTGGAATCTTCAAGACAGACAGAAATTAAGATTTGTTTTCCCACAATTCTTTAAAGACTATTTATAATACCAACATGATACTACAGGACATTGTAATGCCGTCCATATATCTAGGCTGAAGACATTGAGGCCAAGTTTATCAAAAACAGGAGCCCAACATTTAACTTATTGAAAAATCAAGAGTCCATGTAAGAATTTAAGGCCTAACATTTGACACCCATTTTTGAAATTCATGGCCAAAGGCTCCAAATTATTTGGTGTTTTTCTGTTTGACTCTTTCACAGACTAATTCTTATTCATTAGTTGTATTTTCCAAATAGTTTATACAAACAATTGTCAGCCTATGGTCTGTTTGCAAACTATTGACTTGCAAATGCATTATTTAATCTATTTATTTATGTATTTATTTTATTTATTTAAGTGCTGTGCAATGAGTTGCCTTTGACATATGTTATAGTTTCTGCTCCCTGATTGGATAATTGAAATGTTAAAACAGAAGAATAGTGAATACCAAATGTCAATCAAAAAAAAAAAAGAGTAGCAAACACTCTTGCTTGTATATGAAGCTGCTTATTCTGGTGCAAATGTTGGTATTCATACAAGGAACAGACATTTGCACGACCACAGACTAGTTTATTCTAATGCTCATTAACAGCAAACAGTAAGGGGTATGAACATGGTCAAATAACCACACAGTCTGAATTCAAATGACCACTCACAAATGCTGTTTTGCAGCTTTCAGTCATCTCTATTGACAAGACCTCCTTGATTTAGTGGTATTATCCATCAGCACAGCCATTTAAGTGTTACTAAGTTACTTTCAGGTAAAAAAAATAATCATAAGAAAGCAATCTTAAATAATACCAATCCAAATCTCCCAAACATTTTACAGTAAGATCCATAATCAAGATGTCAGTTAATCATTGTGTTATTGTCCTAGAGATAGGAAAGGTTCTTGGTGGGACAAATGACTTGTAGATTAAAATTTAAAAAAACCAGAGTATAAAACACTGACAGTTACCAGATCATGGTACATCTACAAAACAGCATATAGCACATACATTTATACAAAATGAAATCAGCTATAATATCAATCAGCTAAAGGAAGACTTAGAGAAGTGGGAAAATTAACGGATGCTATATTTTGTGAGTTAGTAGTTTGTGGAGAGGGATAGGGAAGTAGGATTCTGATTTTATTCATGGCCCTGGGCAAGTCACTTTGCCTTTCTGTGCCTTAGGTATAATTCTTACTGTTTTTCTCAGTGGTGTTGCTGCTCAGGCTTAGTGAATTATTAATAATTGTAAATCACTATTAGATCCACAGATTAAAGAGTCTATATATGTGCAGTTATACCATGTGTAAGTGTAAATTGTACTATGAACGTTCCTTATGCTGTTGAATCATCCCCCACCCTCCACCTCCCATATTTAATGATGAATCCAGGCATTAGGCTATTCCATATAATTAAAATGTTGTGCACTTAAAATCACCCCCTGAGTTGCAGCTCTTGTTTTCATGGGGATTCCCATGGAAGGCAATAGTCTTCCAACATTAGCTGAGCACACATGCAAAGAATACAAACAGTGTAATGGAAGACATTGTCTAAAATAGCACCAGGCACTTTAAGCAGCCACAATGTCAGTTAAAATGACAGAGTATTTTCGAGACTCGGGACTAACCTGTCTTTGAGCTGGTGTGAATGCTAACAACACAGACACATTCAAAGGCTGCATCACATTATTTTTAAATATTAGTAGATTGAATTCAGAATTTTTCATTGTCGTCTTTTTTGTTGCTCTATTTATATTCTTAGCATGTCTCACAAAATTAAGTGGTTTCACATATTCTTAGCCTGCAGCCATTCCATTTTGTGTGACCCCATTAGCACATACAAAAACTGAATAGGTTTGAGCCCAGGGCATCACTAGCTATACATTTGTGGGGGCAGGGAGGAATTCAGTTTAACCATACACATCTAACTATATACACCCCACACACACACTGGTCTCCTCACTTCACGACAACCCCAACTCCTTTCTAGACGTTCCAGCAACAAAGGAGCCGGATTTCTAAAAGATATGCTCTAGGAATTATTTGTTGTTTGTGTTATACAGGAGTCAGACTAGATGATCACAACGGTCCTTTTCTGGCCTTGGAATCTATGAATTTCCTTTCTCCTCCCAAACCATCATCCCTTGCCTGACTTTCCTCCCACTCACTCCTCATCCAATTCTCAGCCTTAGGCCATACAATACTAATGGCTTTAGTGCAGAGTCTGGTTGGTTGACCAGGACTTGTAGCAGCATTGACTGGGATCTGTGATTATTTACCCTTTGTGATAGAAGATTGGCTCCTTACTCCCCTCTGCCATATATCTGTCATATGGTAGACATTTTTCTTCATTATAGGTGGTGAGGATTGGGCGTAGGATTAATGATTCCATTAGCAGCAGCTCCTCCCTTCCCTGAGTCCAGCAGTACTAGCAGTGTGGAGATTCCTGTTCTTGGCTAACATTCTCTGATGATGACTTTTCCTGAAGTGAGAGCACTGCAGGCCAAGCAAAGGAGGATTCATGGTACTGAGAGAGTCCTCACTAACCCCCCAGGCAACAGCAGATCTGTAACAAGGAGGCCTGTCATACTACATGCCAGTGACTGACATTTAAGAGGTTTATGCTCCCCAAACATTTGATCAGTGCCTCCCTCATTGGACTCTGGAGGTCAGCATTTGAATGGGAAGCCTCCGGGGGATGCCTACAATGAGGTTTCCCAGAAGCATTGTTGGTTATCCAGCAGCTTCAGACTTCCCTGTCAATAAGGATGGTATCAGTGTTGCAACACTGAACTCTGCGACTGAGCCTGCAATATTTTGGACGAGATGTAAAGAGTACATATACCCTCTCTTGATTTAGTCATCTACAATTCCATAGCGCTGTTAGTCCTGAAAGCCTGGTCACAATGCCAAGCTGAATAAAATACATTACGCCTATCTAAATTACCCCAGTGTTTTCAGCTGGATTTGTCTTCATTTCATTGTTGTCTAGCATTGATGTATGCCACTGAAAAGCTGTCACATTTCACCCCAGAAATAGTTTCGTTTTGATGCTGTTGAAGCAATCCCCTTGTATAAGCTGTATTTTAGCATGTAACGCTCTTTTGGAACCTATAGGATGAAAGCTACTGTGCAAATGGAAAAATAACATGCTTTCATCAATACCCGTGTTATCATGATTAACTTGCCACAAATCATCAAGGGAAATATGGGAATGTCTTGGAAGTTCTAAGTAAGTCATGATTCTTATGTCAAATTGAATAATAAGAGCATGTGAGGACAGTTCCACTAGCTATGATAAAATTACAAGAAGAAAAGAATCAATCCTCATGCTTCATGTGATAAGAATAGTTGTGGTCAGGAAGACATTTCCATCTATTGTATAATTGTATAGTATAGCTATTGTATAATAGGGCACAATTAGATACATTACACCTTTGAGGCATTTGATAATAGCCATTGTGGAAAACCGGATATGGGACCAGTATGGCAATTTCTGTGGTCCTACAGTCACCTATCTGGCATACGCTAGATATAAATATAGGCCAATATTTGGTCTTATTCCTCTTCTTTCAGTACTTACTTATTTCTTCAACTGTAAACATTTAACCCCAGCACAGAGGTATCATAAATAACTAATTATTTTAACCAGTTATATTGGTTACAAGCTACCTTGGTTATATTGTGGGCACCTGGTGGAGAAAAAGAATTTGCCATCAATCCAAGAATGTAAATTCCTTGTAAGTATCATCAGTGTATGGCTCTTGAAGATGAATGTTAGGACAGAGTATTCATTCGCTGGCATAAACAACAGACCTAAAGGCAGGCCAATAGCAGTAACACATGACTGCCAGAGTCCTTCCTTTTTTTTTAAATGGGTGTTTTCCCTCCTCCAATTACTCTTACCCATTTTCAAGGCCCTCTAAACTACAGTATGTCTAGTTACCATGTTCCAGTTGGAAAATCAGATAGATCCCGCTAAAGAACTAGATTGAAATGACTGTTCAGTCACATCTCAGAATTTGCCAAGTCTTTAGTTATCTCCTTGTGAATAACATACCTGAGGACAGAGGCTTGGTCTACAGTACCAACTTATGTTGGTATAACTAGATCGCTCAGGAATGTGGAAAATCCATACCCTTGAGCAATGCAGTTATACTGACCGAACCCCCGGTGTAGACAGTGCTATGTTGACAGAGGGCTTCTTCCATTGACATAGCTACTGCCTCTCGGGGAAGTGGAGTCTTCACTAAGTGCTAGAGCAGCGCAGCTCGACCAGTGCAGCTGTAAGTGTAGACAAACCCTCCGAGCCTGCAACTGCTTTATTTCTTATCAAACAAAACACACAAACAAGGTGTAAACCAAGAGGTCTTTTTTATGCAGAATGAAGTGAGAAGTAAACAGCTGCTCTGCCTCTATAACGCACACCTGCTTTTGGGAAACTTTCAACAGGAGTGGATCAGTTTTAATAGTATCTGCTCATGCTGCTACATAAACTATGCTTGTTTTCCTTCAAAAATGCTGTTTTACTACGAATTTTCATTGTTTATGGCTAAACGGCCTGCAGGCTGTTTCAGAAAAAAATGTTGTCTATAGAAATATACATAGTAGCAGGAGGGAACACGGACTATCATTCTAAATCAATGACTGTATGCCAACCCTCACATGTGGGAAGTAGCTGTCTGTGCAACTGTAGATCTGGTCTCTGGGTTCTTCTCAGAATGTGCTGCCAGTGAGTTTAACCAGCCAGTCTAGAAACATGATAGTGCGATGTCAGAACAGGAAGGACGGTCTTATTAAGGGACTGGCTGGAGATTTGAGTTCAGTTCCCAGCTCTGTCCCAGGCTTTCTCTATAACTGTAGGCAAGTCACTTTCTCTCTCTGTGCTTTAGATCCCCAACTGTAAAATCGGGATGATCATAAACCCTCCTTTGTCTGACTTGTCTGTTGAAATAGTCGTCTCTTTCTCAAAGAGCTTATTATCTCCTGCTATGTGTTTGTAGAGGTCCTAGGACATTAGGGTCTCTATCTTTGCTATTGTAATACACACAATATATAGTTCCATGCCGAGAAGGTAGTGTCCTACCAAATACTATGTTTATCTAAAACTCAAATATATTTATGTTTAGCAGGCTGCATGATGAGCTGAGCTGAGGAGGTCTTACAGTGTTTGACTGAACCACAGCTGTTCCTGCATATTATTCTTTCAGAAATCTAATGATCGCTTTAAAAGCAAGATATGAATATGGAAAAAAGTAACACCAAGCTGAGTAGCATATGCATCCTGTAATAGGGTGTACATACTTCTGCAGCCCTGTCATTTTTGTGGAGAATGAGGGCTGAATTGTGCAGCAAATGGAAATTGTTTTGCAACATGTGTGATGCATAGGAAAACAGCCAAAGACAATCATTTTTAGGATTTAAATATCGATGACAGTATTTTGACATTTTCAAAACTAAATATTTAAATTTTTTATTCAAAATGACTTCTCATTTCAAAATGTACTTCAAATTTACTAAAAACATTAAAAGAGCTATAGAAGAAATGAAAAGTTTTGCTTGACCAAAAGCAAAATTTGCTACTTTTCAGTTTGCCAAAAAATTGAAAACTTTTCATATCAGGTTGACTCAAAATGTTTTTTTCCCCCTTCTTTTTGGTTGTTTTGTTTGTTTGTTTGTTTGTTTTTTGGAACAGCCACTGAACTGAAAAAAATCAGTTATCCACATAGCTCTGTTTCTGGGGTTAGTGGATACAGGATAGAACAGCCCAGGGTAGAAACATGTAGACTCTTGGCAAGTTCAGGTGCCATCTTCTCAGTGTGTGTTTCACAGTAAGTTTCAGTTTATGGTACATAAAACATAAATGTCACTTGTGCTATACCGTAAATCTTTTATACAAATTATTCAAAGGTCAGTCTGCATTTCTTATCTCTCAATAAAATATAGACATACTATAGTGGTTTGAAAAGGGGAGAGATTTGAGAGTATATTGGCTAATCTTTGCCAAAAGGAAGTGCAAATTCCAGTGTACTGAGCTATTGCAAATTTGTGATGGATTACAACTCTTATACTTCAGCTTTCTATTACGGAAAGTAAAGTAGCTAAATTAGGGAATAAGGTCACCTGCTGCTTGAGGAAAACCATTTAACTTTTCCATATACTAGTATTTTAATATTAAAAGATTTTATTTGGTCTCCTTTGAAGGTGGGCACCCTGAGGCAATCGTCGGTAAAGCAGTATTTAAAATTATTGTCTACTTTTGTCATTCTCAGATGAGTATCTTTTTTTGATCTGTGGCCCCAGTTAAAGCTTGCATTACAAGAAAGGAGAATGAACCTTCTCCTTTCTTGTAATGATCTTTACAGAACATATGTGACACGCTGGCAGACCAGGTGCCATCTCTTGCCAAATGCTTCAGCCGAGCACTGACAAATTCATTGCTGGAAATGAGTCTGTTTCACCTGTGTGTCAGTATGGTTAAGATTTTTGAATTTATATTGAATTTATAACAATGTGTTTAGTTTTTATGAAATACTTGTAAATTGCTGCCTACATTAATATCACATTAATATCGTCTCTCAAATCTTTATCTCGTTCTATAAAGTAATATTTAAGGTTTTGCTTTATGACTGTAAAAAATGTTTGCTCTGAAACTGTGAAACCAGTCAGGAGGACTCCTCTCCTAAACACCAAGAAGGCTGGTTTGGGGACATGAAAACTGTACATGCACCTTTGTCAGGCTGACCCCTTGTGACCTAGTGTGGGAGGGATAGCTCAGTGGTTTGAGCACTGGCCTGCTAAACCCAGGGTTGTGAGTTCAATCCTTGAGGTGGCCATTTAGGGATCTGGGGCAAAAATTGGGGATTGGTCCTGCTTTGAGCAGGGGGTTGGACTAGATGACCACCTAAGGTCCCTTCCAACCCTGATATTCTATGATTCTATGAATTCACCTCAAAGGTGGGCACCTGCCTTTCCTGAGGGGTTCTATAAGTGGTGGCAACTTCAAAACCTTCAAGCAATTCCATAATAGCCATTCTGATGGACGCCTGATGGGACAATAACAGAGAAAAGTTTCCACTGCTTTCTGGTGTGTTTAAAATGTCATTTAACAGCCATAAGATAATTCTGAGGAATTGGTCCTACCTTCTGAGTATGGCACCCTCATTAAAAATAGGGCCTTCTGCAGAAAAGTATGTTGTGTGTAAGGACAGGAATAATTGGCATGCCTTAATTTACAGTAAAGAATGCTTAGACACTAGGGCCCACATCTTCAAGCGTACAGTTTTCACCTCCCAAATTAAAAGGAGCTAGGCACCTAATACCGTTTGAGAATCTGGCAAGAGCCAAATTCTACACTCAGCTGCACTGCTGTAACCCACTGATACCAATGGTGCTGACTAAAAGTAATACAGAGCCAATAATCAGATATATTCATGACCAGAGTTTAGCTTGTACAATTTATCCCCAAACTGGGGTTATGGTGAATTGCCATTTTCCCTATGCAACCAATTGCTAAGAGAGCTAATAATAATCTTTTGAATAACAAATACAGATACTTTTAAAAGACCACTACACTGTGCAAAATCATCTCTCATTTATTTTACCTTAAAATGAAATAAATTTCCTGCTTTAATATCAATTTCATGTTAAAATGGTCAATCATTGCATATTAGTAATTAGGCTACAGGCCAAAATTTTCATATGTGGGTGCCTAAACTTAGGTGCATAAATATGGACTTAGATGTCTAAATGCCTTAGGCTTTGGTTCAGCAAAGCATTTTAAAATATGTTCAATTCCTATTGATTTCAGTGGGAATAGACTACTTACATTAAAAAAAGAACATAAGAAAGGAATACTTGTGGCACCTTAGAGACTAACAAATTTATTTCAGCATGAAATTATGAAATTATTATGCTGAAATAAATTTGTTAGTCTCTAAGGTGCCACACGTATTCCTTTATGTTCTTTTTGCTGACACAGACTAACACGGCTACTACACTGAAACCTCTACTTACATTGAGTATATGTTTAGGAGCTTTTCTGAATCAGGGCCACCTTCCTGATTTTGAGAAGTACTGAGCATGCATTGCTTCCATTAATTTAGGTGTTTAAAAGACATCTAACCTTTTATGACAGTCCGACCCCATATGTGAGCAATAAACTTTTCTTCAAAATGTAACCCATTGACTTCGGTGGGATGTGGGTGTTCAGCACCTGTGAAAATCATTTCACTTACTGAGATACCTCGATGTGGGTTTTGCCGCTCAAATTTAAAATATATATACCATTATGTTTACTTAAACAAAGTATCGCTACAGCCTACTGGAAATGGCTGCCATTCAGTTCAGTTCACTTTTCTGAAGTATTTGTACAATTACAAATAGTTAGAAAATAGCACAAAGTGAATACAGTGGCACAAATCAAATACTAATTGAATTTTCTTCTCATCCTTACCAAGAAACCAACCATATTTCTTTCCTAAACTGCTGTTAACAATCTGGCAAGGAGACTATAGACTGCACACCAAACAACTGGAAAAGAGCCAGTTCTGACTTTCCTAGGTCAGCGATTCTCATACTGTGGGTCAGGACCCCAAAGTGGGTCATGACCCTCTTTGAATGGGGTCGCCAGGGCTGGCTTAGACTTGCTGGGGCCTGGAACTGAAGCCCGAACCCCACTACCCAGGGCCAAAGCCAAAGCCCGAGGGCTTCAGCTCTAGGCAGCAGGACTCAGGTTGCAGACCCCCTTCCTGGGGCTGAAGCCCTTGAGCTTCAGTTTTGCCCCGCCCCGACCCAGGGCAATGGGGTTTTGGTGGGCTTAGGTTTCGGTCCCCCCTCCTGGGGTTGTGAAGTAATTTCTGTTGTCAGAAGGGGATTGCGGTGCAATGAAGTTTGAGAACCCCTGTCCTAAGTATTATTATTCAGCCAGTGGAAACATCTCTGAATGCCAGTGGGGATAGCATGGGGACAATGCCAACCAGTCATTATTGTACCTGGCTACAGAAGGCAGGAAAGAACATATTATCTGTTTATTTTCACCTATCAAATGTCTTTGTTTTGCACTGAAATGTGTGGATTTCATCCTCTGCCCTCCATGATAATCAGTTAACCTGTCTTGGATATTGATGACAGTTTACTTTCCACCAGACTTGATTTTAAATATTTGCCATGGACAAGGGCAAGGCCTGGAGCAAGCGTCACAACAAAACCTCATCTAGAAGCTAAAATGTTGAAGTTCTGATGCCCATTTGTGATGGACATGCTTGTCTGAAATATGTATTCACTACTTCATCTAAGCCCAGTAATTCACAACCACAACTACAACAGCACTCTCTCTCAGCATTGGTAGAGAATTGTAAAATTCAAACAATCTCAAACTGGAATAAGTCAGCCGAAATATTAAAGATAACCTTTGTCTTTTTAAGCAGGGTCCAAAGACAAGTTTTGACTTGTGAGTCTAAGCTCCTTAGCTTTTAGAGTCTGATTTTTTTTCTTGTCATCAATATAATTAAACTTGCATTTGACTGAACAGGCGTGAGATCCTGCTTCATTTGCAGATTCAATCCTACTAATTCCTCATGCCCTGAATGGAACAATATAAGACATAACCTCCCTATCCCCCCTGCAACTGTAGGAGATGCCTTCATAATAGCCTGGATTAAGTTTTTAACTTTTGAAAAGTCTTTCCATGTGGCACCCACTGAGTATCACAGGGCAGCTAAGGCGTAGATGAATCTTTGTTATTATTGGTACTACAGTACTGCCAGGAGGCAACAGTGTGTATGCCTCTACTGTGGTAGGTGCTGTACAACCACTTAAGAAAAAGTCCCTACTCCAAAGATCTTACAACCTTAATAGACAAGACAGACAAAGGGAAGTATTATTATCCCCACTATATAGTTGGGAAACAGAGAGACCAGGAGATTAAGTGACTCACACAAGGTCACACAGGAAGCCTATGGCAGAACTCAAAATTGAACCCAGATCTTCTAAGCTTTAGCCCAGTGCCTTAACCACAAGATCATCCTTCCTTTTAAACCTTTTACTCTGTTCTACAGCTACCATTCGGATGAGCAAACAAGGTATAGTAATATGAGTAAGTAGGTTATATTTTTGTTCTAATGTACGTGAGAGACTGTGTTCTCATGTAGCTGAGAAAATTGAGGAGTTGTTTAAAAATAAAATGCCATTGTTTTCGCTTGGATCAATACCATTCCCTGAAACTAAAAGAACCATTAAAAGGGTTTCTCAATAGAAGGCACAAGTTATTGTTTTGTACTAAGCCCTCTAATGGTTGATGTTCTGTGTATAAAAGACCATACAATGTAAGCCATCCCTCCGCACACTCACAAAATGCAGTGGTAAAAAGAAAACAAATGGGGAAGAGAGTAGAAAATGCTATGGAATATAGCTAACATTCACAGTATTAAATAGTACATGTAGTTTGGTTAATTATATATACACATGTTGCCTGAATATTTCATTTCCGTGCATTATAAAAGTAGGAGGATGTGTACAGTACCTGTACAACCAAGCAATCCAATGCTACTTGGCATGAATTTAGCCAGGCTATAATTTACATAATACATATAATCTGTGTTTTTTCACCATTGCACTGCTTCCATCTCCCTTCTGGGCTCATGCAGCTCAGACATTCAACTTATATCCACATAGTCACCAGAAAAATACACTACTAGACATTCAAATCCCCATTCAAATCAAATTCTTGAAAGCGCTAATATCAACCAACTTTCAGTTTGTTTCCTCATGTTCCTCACACAAGAAAGAGGAAGGAAAGAAATGCAGAGAAGGAAGCAGTTTAACAACATATAGATTCACTAACTGTCAGTGAATAAAACAATGAAGGCCAAATTCTGTTCTCAAGTTTGCATGTGTAAGAAAGACAGATTGATACCCACTTGGTTTTTACATGATAATAATATGAATTTATAACTTTAGGACTATTCATTTTAAGATTGAAAATGTTCTAGTTACTGCAAAACCAGATTGATTAACTAGCTTTTAAACACTTTGTTACTCCTACAAATCATAGTAAGCAAAACTCAAAAGATCTGGAGGTTTGGCTTAAACCCCTAAGAATCATATTGTTTGTGATTATGATTTCCTATTTATAGTCAAATAAAAATGCTAATTTTTCTGGATCATTCACTCTCTCTTCCAGCTTCCCCATGCATAGTTTTGATCTGTTTACCCAAAAGAATTGTTTCAGCTGGAATTCTTTTTTACCTACCCGCCTGACTATCCTGTGCCCGACTATGTCTTTCAACATAATTGTCCAAAGTCTGATCCATCTGGTTTTCTCTACTATCTACTCTACCTGTCCAGATCTTTCCATGCTTTTAATGAACCCTTCTAAAAATTTATATATTTCTAGTAAAAACAGAACACTGAGTATGCTTCCTCCTTTTATTTTATTTCAGGTAAAGCCAGTTGTTCCTGGATTCATCTGCTGCTCACGTCACGCATCTTTGCGTTTAGTACTAACTGACAACACAATGTACCCTCTAAAGCTGTGTATGCAACAGTGAAGCACACACTGTTTGCATAAGTATATGTGGCTATTATTATTATTAATTATTTATATATATTGCAGTAAAGCCTAGGAATCCCAGTCCCATTTTGCAAAGTGCTGTACAAACACGTAATAAAATTATAGTCTCTAGCTTGAGGTGCTTCATAACTGAATGTTGGCCAAGACACCACAATTCTCCCCTGCTATTTTCTGAAACAGCCATGGGCTTTTTAATCTTTCTTGCATTTGGATAGACACTATAGGCTGTACTGACTATGCCTTAGGAAGCCACTTCCCTGCTACCAATAAGTGACCCAGTAATTTTGAGGGGGAACAGGTGATCAAAAGTTGTAAGATTTATAGGGAAAGTGTTTCTATAATTAGCTGGACATGCTGCTTTGCTAAGCCTATCGTGGAGCAAAGTGATTGCAATAAGGAATGGAGCTTTTGCATAAGAGCAGAACTTTATTCTAGGACTGCAGTGTCCATCAAACTTGCCATGCAGAAATATTCCTTGCTTATCTAGCATGGGGTAGATGACGTTTGTTGTGTGAGTAATCTCAGGAGGCAACCTAAAATTTAGCCACTAAGACACTGAGTACTGTCAGACTGGTCTAGGTGGGTGGAATGTTTTCTCTCTCTCTCAGACAAGTCTATACATCATCAAAAACTTCTTCTTTTTATAAGATGCACTCCTTTTCCTTTCTAGTTTCTTACCAATATGTTCTAATAGAGATGTTGTCATAGAAGTTGATAATAATGGAAACAAATCAGAAGCTACGAATTGTAGAAAATTGATAAGGGAAGCAAAGAGACACAAGGAGAAATCTGTGGCCAGCAGAGTTAAGGACAATAAAAAGGCATTTTAAAAGTATTGGTCCATTAATAGCTGGAAATGGTAGAATTATCAGTAATCATTCAGATAAGGCAGAATGTTAATTAAATATTTCTGTTCTGCATATGGAAAAAACAGATTATGTAGTCATATCATATAATAACACTCTTTCCATTCCACTATCATGTCAGGATGATGTTAAACAGGAGCTACTAAAGGTAAACCTTGTAAAATTAGCAGGTACAGGTCTTGCATCCAAGAGTTTTAAAAGAGCTGGTTGAGGAGCACACTGGACCATTAATATTGATTTTCAATCAGCCTTGGAATACTGGGAAAGTTCCAGAACACTGCAAGAACGTTAATGTTGATCCAATATTTTAAAAGGGTAAACAGGATGATCTGGGTGATTATAGGAATCTCAGTCTGACATGGATTCTGGGCAAGATAAGTGAGGCTGATATGGGACCTGATTAATAAAGATTTAAAGAGGGTAAAATAATTAACACTAGTCAACATAGGTTTATGAAAAATAGATCCTGTCATACTAACTTGATATTTTTTGACCAAATTACAAGTTTGGTCAATAGCGATAATAGTGTTGATATAATAGACTTAACCTTCTGTAAGGCATTTTATTTGGTACCACACAACATTTTGATTAAAAAACTAGAACAATATAAAATTAACATGGCACATGTTACATGGAATAAAAGTTGTCTGATAGGTCTCAAAACATAATTGTAAATGGGGAATTTTCATTGAGCGGGTGTGTTATTAGTGGGGACCCCTGGGGGTCACTTCTTGGTCCTCTGCTATTTAACATTTTTATCAATGACCTGGATGAAACCATAAAATGATCACTAATAAAGTTTACAGATGACACAAAACTGGGGAAGTGGTAAATAATGAAGAGAACAGGTCACTGATAGCGCAATGTGGATCGCTTGGTAAGCTGGGCACAAACAATATATGTGTTTTAATACAGCCAAATATAAGGATATGTCTACATTATGAGCTAGGATGTGATTCCCCGGCTTTTGTACACATACTTACGCTAACACTCACGCAGCTAGTGTACGTATAAATAACGTAGCAATAGTAGCACGGATAGTGGCAGTGGACACACAGGTGAGCCATGCTGAGTATATACCTACTGGTTTCCAAATTACATTTCAACACTTTGCTAATAAAAATCACAATAGTTATCCCTTAAATAGAATCTTTTTTATTTATGAAGAGCAAACTGAATCTCAGCGCTGTGATATTGTGGAGTTACACATAGTAGTGGTTTGGTTTAATCTGTCTGCTCTTTCTTCCCCCATCTGATTCATTGTAGCTAATTATGTTTTTCCAAGTTAGGATCACTAGATTCTTTGAATGTTTAGTGTTGCTTTCCTGGTAATTTACATGCAATATGTTTGCTCAAGCGGATAGCCTAAAGCTAGGTACAGTAAATTCCTAATTGTCTACAAAATGATAAACCAAAGCTGCACAAGATTTTAACTCACAACATTTAATTGGAAACAGTATATACATTTCTACTTTATCTTCTGACAGAGCTAGTAAACCAGAGCTAAAAAGCCTTTTCTAAGTTACTTCAAGAGGAATTTAACTTCCCTGAGGTTTATGTTTACTCAGATAAATTAAAAACAAACTCACTCACCTCTTACTTGACCAAGGACACTCCTCTAGACCACATATCATATGCCAGCTACTGCGTAGGGAAAAGTGATGTGTCTGAGACTGCTTCTGTGACTTCTGCCCTGCCTCATGCAGTTTTGAAGATGTTGCTGAAACAATTTCCTCTCTCCTTTCCCCATTCCTACCTGAACTTTAATCACTTTGGGGCACAGTCATAGCTGAAGTCCTGGAAGTCAATGAACATATGACACTTTACACCAGCTGAAGATCTGCCACTTTCTCACTCCATTTGTCTCTATTTTATTCCATACATTCTATACAGCCAAACCTTCCAGTCTTATCTCAGCCCTACTGAAGTAAAACTCCCATTGACTTCAATGGTGTTAAGTAAGGACTAAGGCCCAGGGCCTCAAAAGGATTTTCAATGGTTTCAACAGGAGTTAGACACCTACCTGCCCCAGTGGATCTGGGCCTTATGCCCCAATCCTGCAAAGAGAGAAATAATTGGACACAACCTTTAATTTGCCAAGCCTAATTAATGATCACACCGCCTCCTGAATAACTAAAGTCTAGCTGATCTGCTGTCAGTGAGACTTCATTGTGTTTATTTGTAAATACAATACTGACTTGGGTAATTATCTCTTGTTAAGTTTCCACTTTTTTAGCATATTTTTCTTAATGAATTTCTGTTCATTTGTAATGTTAATGTCCGTTTACATTTATAAACAATAATAATTACATGCTGAAGTTCTCATCTTGTCAAAATATTTTAATTAGTTTTACCTTCCAGCTGGAACAGCTGCTACCCATCTACCAGAGGGTAGAGCCATCTTATTGAAGCAGATAACATCCCCCAGCTTTTCCTCATCCATTTTACTCAATGTGACATCACCACTAGTACTCAGTCCAGACTAGGCAGGATCACATCATTGGTATCCAAAGCCTGAGATCTTGTAGTAATGCTTCTGGATGAATGAGGGAATCTATATTTCAAAGAGTAGACATCATTCTGAAACTCAGAGTTATCACAACTACCTCTCTGACCCCAGAGCAAAGCTGACATTTGCTCTAATTTCCAGACTGACTATTTTTTCATCCATGAACTGTGTGTATCTAGGACACCAGTCTGTAGTTCCCACTGGATACACAGCCCATGGATTGTGAACCCAGACTCCCAATAGATTATAGCAAAGCCTCAATAATCTTCTTCTGAGGTTGGGGATCTGAAACTACATGTCTCTACAGATTGGTAACAAGATATCAGTGCTTAACCTCTTGCTTATCGGCAACAATCAAGACCAGTTCTGTAATGACAAAAAGTCCTCTAAAAGTTGTTTGGGGGCCAGTGTGGAATGAATACAACTGATCACTGAAATTTAAAATGTAACCCTTCTGCCAGGTGGAGCCAGCAGCAACCAGGGCCAGGTTCAATATCTAGGGGGTTCCTTTTCAACAATATGGCACAGAACCAGCTCGAGTCCCCACCCAGTAATCTGGGAAAATTATACACCACCCCTGGATGCCTCTGAGAGGCAATACTTCCCCTGTCATAAGCACAGAGTCTGACTGTAAAAAATAAACTTTTAATTAAAGGAGGAAAGTCACCCAACATTAATTAGGGAAAATGCCACAAGCAGGATTCATAAACCTAAAACTGTGAGCAGGACACCCACCCCAGAGTGTGTGGGGCAGAGTCTTCTGCTTCATGTTCTTGAGTTCTACAACCAAAAGTTCCTTTACAGTGCCCCCCTCTGCTCCCAAACGCTATCCTACTCGCAGTTGTTGTGCTTGGTCAGTGAGGACCCTGAGTTCAGAAGTGCATCTGTGTGAGTTCACCTCCCAGCTGGGGAAGAAGGCACCTGGCTTGCTCCACCATCTGAGCACCCATGAGGCAAACTGGAATCTAGTGTAACTCACAAATGTTAAAGGAGGGCTATGAATTCAAATATGTAATCAGGAAATGGAAACACTGAATAGTGTTTAGTTCATTGTCCTTCACTTTCTTGTTGTCCAGACTCTAGAATGTAATCAGGGCCAGCTTCAGGCACCAGCAAAGGAAGCAAGTGCTTGGGGCAGCACATGTGAAGGGGCAGCATTCCAGTCATTCCTGGGGCATAATGCCACATTTCAAGGGCCTTTTTTGTTGTTGTTGTTTTTTGCTTCGGCGGCAGCTCCGGCCACGGCTTTTTTTTTTTTTTTTTTTTGCCAGTTGGGGCAGCAAAAAAGCTAGAGCTGGCCCTGAATGTAAGGCGCCAGATTATCAACTGTGCCTAATCCACGCTGGAAGGGCACAATGGAGCTCTTTATGGTTCCCTAATATTATGATCGGTTCCACACAACCCAGCCTCTTGTGGGTGCTTTAAACTGTGCTAGTGTGCCAGCGTTGACCTTTTCTTCTGGCCACACCCCTTATGCTGGGACTGTTGCCATAGATCTGATCATGGCAGCTCCATGCTACCTAGGGATTCTCTGTGCCAGGGAATCTTCAGCTGGCTGGATCAGTTGAGTTTCCAGACCTGTTTCTCTAGTGACTGGCACAAAGCTAAATCTGTCTCATGGGTTTAATTTTGCACCACAAATTCATAAAGACTTGCTTAAATCTAGACACACAAGAAACAGCCTTTTATTCAATCCATTTTGGACAAGTTATTAACAGCTATGTAGGAGCTGTGCCACTTGCACTCTTCATTGCTTCCAGCAAATATAAATTGTGAGCAAAGAATTTTTGGACTAGTAGGAATAGACTCACTCACTGGGTCAGTGAGAATTTGAAATGATCTGATATATTTACAGCGAGAAGATAAGGATGCATGAGTTTTGCTCAGAAGTGCAGCAGGACGTTTTACATAGTGAAGAAGGGTTCCACAGTAGTTAGGGTAGTAGCCTGAAACTTGAGCGAATTGAGCTCAATTCTTTGTCCTGCAAAAGAATGTCTGTTTGGCAAGTCACTTAATTTCTCTGTGCCTCTAAAATGGGGATAATATAAATTCTTTACCACACAGGGGTTTTGTGAGGATAAATACAATAAATATTGTCAGGTACTTTGCATACAACAACAGTGGGGTTGCATAAGTACCACAGAGTGAAGGATTTACTATGTACTGTATGGAGAAGATTATTTGTAAATACAATACTGACTTGGGTATTTACTATGTACTGTATGGAGAAGATGAAAATTGGCGGCTGATGTGTGGCAAAAAGAACTCAGTAACATTCAATACTCTGAAATGTATTAAGGAAATTCACAAATGCCAATCCTGTTACAGGTTATGAAATTCAGTGGGAGGGGATTGGGACCTTAATGAATTCCTATAAATGCCTGCTGAGTTCAGATAACAAGAGTTAACATAAGGGAGATGCCATTTGTGCAAGCAACTTTGGAAAGACTTGTAATGGTGAACAGGGCTTTTCTATTACAAATGGGAAATAAAATCACTGCAATCCCCTAAATGACTCAAACCTACATTTCACAATGTGTATAGCCACCTCAAAGATACAACCACATATCAATAAGTTGGTTTCAGAGGAGCCATGCCAATCTTCCTATCTTTACTACTTCTCCTGTAGCCTCCAGCAGAGCTGGAGCTAGGCACAAGAAGACTAAGCAATTGTTTGGGGCCCCAAGCAGCTCAAGGGGATGGGGTCCACTATTCAGTTTTTAATGTTGTGGTGTGGGGCTGAGGGTCCAAAATATTCCTGCTTAGGGCTAGAACTGCCTCTGGCCTCCAGTCAATATTTTGCCATTTTGTGTGTTTTTAAATCTTTGTACGCTCTTCCAGCTCTTTATATTTTGTTTAAATGTGCAATTGTTTTTGCTTAAACTCCTATGCATGTTTAGTTGTGGCCCTCAAACTCTTAGTAAGTTGCCCATACAGCTCTCAGCACTGCCAAGATTGTGCACTGCTGACATAACATATGGATTATTTTAAGCAATTGCATTATGTGACAAGAAATAGGATGAAATCTCAAGCATAACTCTGAGCCTTTCATCTTATATTATACTCTCTCAGTTCCAATTGCTTTATTGAAACAACAAGGTTAATATATAAAAACATGTTGTTTTGTCTAGTGTATGTATGTCTTAATACAAGTCAATTGTTTTAACAACCCTTCCTTTTCTTGCCTCACCTTAAATGCCTCTGCTGTTAGGTCCTACCTATCGCCATTTGTTACTCAGATTGTGTCCTGAGAATACACAACTCTGTACCACTACTGTATGTTTCACCATTGTAATTATTCCAGCTGACACACTCAAAGGAGCCATAGAGAGTTAGATACCCACATACCTTTAAGATTCCATAGAAGTTGGGTATCTAATTACCTTTGGTCACTTTGAAAACCTAAGCCTATAATATTGAATATTACTATTATTTATTAGAATGATGCCTAAACATCCCAGCTGAGAACAAGGCTCCACTGCTCTAGGCACTGTACAAACACATAATAAATTTCAGCGCTCAGTAATGTGTTATCTAAACAGACAGCCATGGGTGGGAAAGAAGAGGAATAATTCCCCATTTCAGAGATGGGGAATTGAGGTTGAGATTTTCAAAGCTATCTAGGGGATTTAGACAAAGATTTTTTCAATGGAAATTAATGGAAGATCTGTGCCTAAATACCTTCCTTGTCTTTGAAAATCTCAACATGAGAGATTATGTGATTTGACCATGGTCACAGAGGAAGCCTGTGGCAGAGCAGGAACAGCACCCCGATCTTCTGGATCCCTTTACCACACAAACTTAATAATGCAACCATCTTCTCTCTTAGCAGCAGAGCTTTGAATAAAACAGAGAGTGTTTTTCTTCATATTTTTACTCTTTAAAAAGGAAACTAAAAAATCATAATCAATTCCCTACCCAGAACTAATAAAGCAAATATAAAAACTGCAGTGAAAACTCATCCCTTTTTAAATATCTGTGCTTTAGCTACAGAAATGAGAACCAAACCTTTCAAGAAAAGAGAGTGTCCCGCATTTTGTATGTGTGTATGTATCTGAGGGGGTGGGGGCGGGGGGGAAGGCAAAGACCACTTTCCCTTTTAGAAAAAGCAGTCAAAAAGGTAAGTCCCAGCCACGATGATAGCCAATGAAATGGATACTTTCTTAGGCCAACTCTATTTTATTGCAATTTCAATTAATACTGTTATAAAATAATCTCTGAGTGAGGAAATAAATGGTGGCTACAGATGGCATCACTGTCAGTGGAGTGACAAGCATTCCCTCTTCTCTTTTCAGGCTAATTGACCAGCTTGTGCCTGTCTCTCTTGTGGCAGCTCAATTGTTTCCCTATTGCTCTCTGACCTTTCTGTCTCTATGCCTGCTCTCTCTTCCTTGCTTGTCCATCCCCCCCCACCCCCCCAATCTTTCCTTCAATTGTAAAGCAAGGACATCTTTTCCACTGTCAAACTCAACATTATCATGCACAAGAGGACCTGAGCCCAAGGCACACTGCAGGGAAGTGATTGCATGAAGCTGGGCACAAGATAGTGATTTGCTTGCTGCTGGTACTGCAGGAAGCATGAACAAACATCTCAGTGACAGCAGCTGAAAGCATTGCAGCAGCAGGACTGAGAGTGCTCACCTGCATGCAGCTGTGAAGAAACAAAGCATTTCTACTTTGTACTGAGTCCAAAAAAAAACCCACTCCATTTTCTATGTGGGCCAGACAGGATAATTCTGTCATTTTCATTTCATTTCATTCATATTGGCAACTGAGTGGGATGTGGTGTTTTGGGTTTTTTTTTAATTCCTGTCCATTAATGTATTCATCTCTTTCTCAGATGGAAATATTGCTTAATTTAGACAGACACTGGTTTCTCTTAATTCATCCATCAGAAACTCTCAATTCTGGGCTGTTTAATACGGGAAGAATTATTACTATACAAAGGAACTTGGCACCTTTTGATTATTTCTGTTTTAAGAGAGAAGCAGGCAACAGGATTAAACTGAATTCTTTATTCAAGCAAATCCGTATGCTGTAAGTGAAAGAGCTACCAAACATTGTGTCCGTCTTCTCTTGATGCTATTGTTTAGGAACACAGGAATTACCAGACTTGATCAGACCAGTGGTCCATCTAGCTCAGTATCTTTTTTCTGACGAAGACCAGGAAGAAATAGAACTGGACAGGAAAAGTTTTCCCATTCTGAGAGAGGTTTTGAAATTTCTATTTTTTTCCCCATTCTGCAGCAAGATGAAAAATTGAAATCTCAAATACTTCCATGAAGCATAAATCAATTGATAGAAAGAACAACTTAGCCTCGGGTCAATTCAAATGTTTCATGTCAATAATTTCAGAACATTTAATTTTAATTTTGATCTTTTAAATTTGTTTTTCATTTTTAATTAACTCACATTTCAAAATGAGAGGACTTTTCAACCAAAAAATGGAACAGTTTAGTTTAGAAAATGTCAAAATGGTATGTCTTGACAGCTTAGAGTATGTCTATACTGCAATTAGACACCTACGGCTGACCCATGCCAGCTGACTCATGCTCAGGTGCTGTTTAGTTGCGATGTAGACATTCCAGCTCAGGCTGCAGCCCAAGCTTTGGGACCCTCCCACTTCTCAGGGTCCTAGAGTCCAGGCTGCAGCCTGAGCCTAAATGCCTCTATGCTGCGATTAAACAGTCCATTAGCCTGATCCCCACGAGCCCGAGTAAGCTGGCACAGGCTAACTACAGGTTTTTTATTGCACTGTAGACATATCCTGAGAACCAGTCTTTTCCTGCAAACAGTTATGGTTTTTCCATCACAAAAACATTTTGTTGAAAAATGCCCAACCAGCTCCTGTACCAGCAGCTGCAGAAGGAGGTCCAAGAAGCACTGCAGTAGGAAGTTATGGGAACAATCTGCCTGCAGGTAAAGTTCTCTCCTAATCCCTAATAGTTAGAGGTTGGTTTATACCCTGAGGCATGAGAAGATACAGCCAAATCTTTTGTTTGTTTCTTTAGTTCCCTACAGCATCTAAAGTACATGTTTCATTTATTCACTCTTGTTCTATACCAGGGGTGGCCAAACCGCGGCTTGCAAGCCAGGTGCAGCTCTTTTACAGTTACAATGTGGCTCGCAGAGCCCCCGAACTCTTCGCCATTCTCGCTTACCAGACTATGGGGTTGGGGGAGCTCGGGGCTTCTACCCTGCAGCAGGGTGCTGGGGTTAGGGCTTCTTCTGCCCAGCAAGGAGAGAGGTCTTGGGGCTTCAGCCCTGCGGGGGCCCTGTCGGAGCAGGACTGAAGCCCCAAGCCCTGGCAGGTGCCTCCTGCTGGGCAAAAACCCCAAGACTTCCCACCCTGCAGGGCAGAAGCCCTGAACCCTGGCAGACGCCTGCCATGGAGTTAAAGCCCCAAGATCCCCCCCAACCCTGTGGGGCTGGGGCCCTGAGCCCCGGCAGGTGTACCCCAACTCTCTAACTTCTGAAGATTGTCATATGTAGCTCAGAGGGTCAGTAAGTTTGGCCATCCCTGCTCTGTTCAATCAGCATTAGTTTCAACATGTGACAACTAGATAATGATGAATATCAAATGATTAAACAAATCACAAAAAAGGTGAGTCAAATTTGTTGGAAATGGTGTTAAAAACTGCTTTATGTTTGGTCCCATAGTACAACACTGACATATTTTGATCTTTATATTAAAAGTAATTAAAAGTAACAAAGCAACTGTTATCGCCATCATAACATATCGTAGTGAGACATGGCAAATTACTAAGAAAGATGTGCAAAATCTGGATGCATTTCATCACAAATGTCTGAGAACAATAATATAGAGATAGGAATACGAATGAAGAAGTCAGAAAAATGACTGGACAAGGCACCCTCTCAAAAATCATCTACAAAAGAAGACATCAGTGGCTGGGACGTGTGCTGAGAATGGAAAAAGAACGCTTACCAAATACCGCCCTTGAATGGAAGCCAGAAAATGCAAGAAGAAAGAGAGGAAGACCATGAATAACATGGAAACGAACAGTTCTGAACAACATCAAGCACCTCAACGTGAAATGGGAAGATTTGGAGAGAAGGGCAGTTAGACGTGCCTCCCATTCCCAGATCTTTATGATACAACATCCCTGCTGGCTTATCATGACCCATCACACCACATCTTGCAATATAAATTTTAGGTCTGAGCTTCCTAGCAACATCCCAGTGATGAACGTCCCCCAATCCAAACTCTACTGCACGGCAACCTTAGGCCTGCGGCCCGCCAGGGTAAGCCCCCTGGCGGGCCGGGCCGGTCTGTTTACCTGCCACATCTGTAGGTTCGGCCAATCGCGGCTCCCACTGGCAGTGGTTTGCCGCTCCAGGCCAATTGGGGCTGCGGGAAGCGGTGCGGGCTGAGGCATGTGCTGGCTGCCACTTCCCGTAGCCCCCCATTAGCCTGCAGTGGCAAACCATGGCCAGTGGGAGCTGCGATCGGCCAAACCTATGGACATGGCAGGTAAACAAACCGGCCCGGCCCGCTGGGGGGCTTACCCTGGCGGGCCACGTGCCAAAGGTTCCCGATCCCTGCTCTACTGCCTACAAACCATCCCCACACCTACAGTTGAAAACCCACCAATCGCTGTGCCATCAGAAAAAAATTCCTCCCTTCTCCCCATGTGGATTAAAGAAGCCCAATTAGGACCTCTGCAGATCTTACTACATAATGAGCCCTGAAAACCTAAAAGTCAGAACTGGGTTTATTTACGCACACATCTCTAATCCTTCAATGACATCAAATTCAAAGTATAACTACTCACAGTATATACCATTAAGGATGTGTGTAATTTGTTGCAGGACTGAAACCTATGTCACTAACATCTGTATATGAGATTAATTAGTACAGCTGGTCCAAAAGGTTCCATCAAAACATTTTTTTCAAAGAAAAATAGCTTTTTTGACAAAATGGACATTTTTGTAAAAAAGCTTCCATTTTCATTCCATGTGTATGTATGTGTGTGTGTTTTGCTTTTCAGGAACCGAACCCCTCTTCCCCCCAAATTTAAAGATTTTAACCAAAGCCAGACATTTTTCAGCTTTTGACTATAAAAACATGAAGTGTTAGTTGTTCTGGTTTTCAGTTCTTTGAAAACCCCCAAAATGTTAAAAATTGAAAAAACAAAAGTTTTCATCAAAAATGTTTTACAGAGGGGAAAAAAAATGATTTCCTGGTGAGCTCTGTTACTTTGCCTTATGTTATTTAATATATCATAAGAAAAAAATCACTTTCCCTATTTTATTTATCTCCTTGTCCTCCCCCTCATCTTAAGTCCCATTTGGCCACTCTGCATATATAATAGTAAATACGACACTGTATCTTGTGATGCAGAGCCGGCAAAGAGGAGGACATAAACTTCCTAGTCATAGTTTAGTACTGTTTTCCTGCAGGAGTTTGCAAGATATTAAAATAAGAAAAACATGTTGGTATAAAATCATATTTTTCCTCATCCTGAGTGTTTATTGTAGTTTATCCAGTTTTGGAAGTTCCAGTTATTAAGAAAACCTATAGGAGATCCTCCACCCCCTACCCCCACCCCCTACTCCCCACCCCAGTTATTTAAAACACAAAGTTTGATTTCAAGACAGACAAGGGTGGTTTGTTGTCAGGGCAGATGTCTAGTGAGGCTGATTGAAGAGTTCTGGATAAGGGAAAATGGGGCTAGTGGATACTAATTGTATGATCTTCAGGGCAAGGACTGGATCTGCATATGTTTGAAAAGCACTGTGCGTGCTGTGGATGTTATCTCAAATAAGTAATAGATAATATTGGAGATATTGGAGAGATGTGTGGAAACAAATTGTGGGCTGTTGGGGCCTGTGGGAAGGCTGTGACAAGGGCTGATCAAGGAAGGGCTATTGGAGGCCTATGCTGAGGGGCTGCCACAGTCTGGGATCTATTGGAGAGTTCTGTAGAGGTAAGGGAAGGCTGGCTGGCCTACTGGAGGGTTATGTGGATGGGATAGTGAGGCTGGTGACATCTATTGAATGGTATTTAGAGGGTTTGGCAGAGAAATTGGTGAAGGGCAATACAGAGAGGAGGACACAGTTAATGGGGCCCGTATTAGGGTTGGATAGACAGGACCATTGTGATTATCTAGTCTGATCTCCTGTATAACACAGGCCATAGATCTTCCCCAAAATTGCAGAGGCCCTAATAATATAATAACAATGACCACACAGAAGCCCTTTCATCTCCTTCTTGAAGAATGCCTCTTTGAACTTTCCCAAACCTTGTAAAACATTTTGTCTTAGTTCAGTACAAGGAACAATTGAGAGTCTGATTTGTTGTTTATCATCACTGGTAATATAGTATTTCATATATACCAGGGGTGGGCAAACTTTTTGGCCCGAGGGCAGTAGCGCAGCCAGGTCCGGAGCGCAGGGGGAGCGGCGCTATAAAAAGGCGCCTCCCCCTGTACTCACCCGGCGGCGCTCCGGGTCTTCGGTGGCTCACTCCGGGTCTTTGGTGGTACCCGCCGCCAAAGACCTGGAGCGCCGCCGGGTGAGTGCAAGAAGCGGTGCTTAAAAAGAAGCGGCGCCTTTTTTTAGTGCTGCTAAAAAAAGGCGCCGCTTCCACCGCTTCTGCTCAAGGAGGAGCGGCCGCTCCCCGTGCTCCCCCTCTGGCTACGCTACTACCCGAGGGCCACATTGGGGTTGCAAAACTGTATGGAGGGCCGGGTAGGGAAGGCTTTCCCTCCCCAAACAGCCTGGCCCCCGTCCCCTATCTGCCCCCTCCCACTTCCCACCTCCTAACTCAGAATCCCCGACCCATACAACTCCCCACCCCCCGCTCCTTGTCCCCTGACCACCCCCTCCCGAGACCCCCTCTGACCCTAATCATCCCCCAGGATCCCACCCCCTATCTAACTGCCTCTGCTCCTTGTCCCCTGACTGCCCCAACCCCTATCCACATCCCCGCCCCCTGAAGGTCCCCCGGGACTCCCACGCTTATCCATCCGTACCCCCACCCCCCATTCCCTGTCCCCTAACTGCCCCCCGGGACCCTCTGTCCCTTATCCAACCCCCCGGGTCCGGCCCCCTTACCATGCCGCTCAGAGCATCATGTCTGGCAACTGTGCGGCCCGGTCGGAGCACGCAGCCCCGTCCCCCAGAGAGCTGCCCGCACGGCGGTGTGGCTCCGGAGCAGGGGGGACAGCAGTGGAGGGGCTAGCTTCCCCAGCCAGGAGCTCAGGGGCCGGCCAGGAAGGGCGTGTGGGCCAGATGTGGCCCGTGGGCCGTAGTTTGCCCACCCCTGATATATACAGTACTGAACTGACCAATGCATATTTTGTCAGTGTACCCTTGCTGTCTGCTATATCAGAGTCATTCAGCTCTGTGGCATGGGCCCCATATTAATAAAAACTAAGGAATATTCTACTGATGGTGAAATGGTAGGGATGCAGGGTTTTGGAGCTATCCCCATTACCACTGATATGAATCACCATAGCATCCAGTACAGTTTTAACTATGGAGTGCTAGCTGGCCAAGGATTAATTTATATATATATATATACTCATACACACACACACACACACACGAGTGAGTGAGAGACATTTCATATAGCAGTAGAAGGACATGATATGCAAGTAGAGTACCAAGATGTGATGGAACACTGCGGAGAGGTTGATTGATTGAATAGGGTGCCAGAAAGACACAGATAGACAGAAGTAACACAGCCAGAGAAGGATACAAATGCAGTCAGCTGGTCGGGGGGGTGGGGGGGGGGAGAGGGGGGAATGGCAGAATACATTACAAGAAGAGAACAGAGTAATCCCAAGAAAAGCAGTACCTGATAATGACTTACATTTCTACAGCACCTTTCACCCAGGACTCTTTACAAACATTACACAGGAATCTTTTCACTCATCCCAGAAAATTGGTTACCTCTTGGGTGAAGGTGTTAAAAAAATAGGTTAGACGACTGTCACAAAACAAGGAGAGAGAGAGAGAGAGAGAATGATAACATAGAGAAAGAGCAGGAGGAAGAATAGTTAAGGCTGATATTTCACTTAAAATATATCCCATTCAAAATAAAGTCATGCCCTTGGACCAAAGTAAAATACACTTCAATCAAAACAGCATGATAACTTATAATTGTGTGCTGATTAATGTCTATATTGTAACAGACAAACAGCATTATCATTTTGGTTACCCTCTGAACTTTTATATTTTATTAGTATGTTTTATCATTTAAAACGAGAAAAATATTAAATCACCAGTAACTTTTGCCTATTGTTTCTCTATCAATAAGAAATAGAAGTAATATTTAAGGTTGGAAGGCCTAATTTTAAAACCAAACATCTAGTTTTGCAGTTTTCATCCTTGGTTAATTTTATCAACAACTTTGAACTTGCAGTGAATTGCCAGGAAGAAGCATGAGTGAACGGCAGATGCAAAAAACAGTAGCTGAGTTTGAAAAATAGGCATATGTACACACCTACACCCACCTACCCACCCACCTTCTAAATTTGTTCATTGAACACAAGCAGTAGGACTCTTTTCCTCTTTGAACTATTGTCTTACATTCATTATGAATGTTTGTATTTTGCAACCACAAAGACCATCAATCTGGCCTACACTAAAAGCAAGAAGAACATTATATTACAAGAAACAGCACTTTAGCATCTATCAATACAAACAGAACATAGCTGGAATATTACACATTTAACTGAGAACTGCTGAATATGGCTGCACACTGCCATGATGGCATATGTTGGGGTATACTACTGATCTCCAGTTATACTGATTTTGTATTTGTGGTGTGCAGTGTGTTGGGTGTGTGGGATTGCTGTAGAAAATTCTCTCTCAGCTGTTGCACAGTCACTTCTGAAAGCTGACTGATTATGGCTTCCACATTTCATTTTCCGACAGGTTCATATTAACTTCCTCCACTACAAAGTGTGGTCCCATTTCATTGTGTATCTGATTATGTTCCTGATTATGTTACCCTCACCAAAAAGTAGAATGAGATAGTATATAACAAGCTGATGCAATGAGATCTGAATCTTCTCCATATGTCCCCTTATACCTTCCACCCCAAACAGACACCACCACTCCTCCACCAAGACATATTCTGGTGAGTAATTCAATTTTTTAAAAGTAGAAGATGCGCAGCTCTCAGATATCCCTGGCTACATCAAATAAAGATGCATGAGCAGCTCAGGAGATGCATGCACAATCCTTTGCAAATTGCACCAGAGAAAAGCAAACACCCCTAAACTTCCAAATTACATTTCACTCTTAACACATTCAGACTAAAATACTCCCCTCCAACTTTATACTTGGCTTCACAATAGGCGTGCTTGATCTTGTCTGCACTGTATCTATTTCAGCCTTGCTTCTTGATTCTGGGATTTATTCCCTTTATCTCATATACTCTTGTTTTTTGGTATTGGTACTCTACATCATTCGAGCTGACATCCCATTTCTTTGCTCTGCTGTAGTTCATTTTTGCTGATTTCATTTTTATACCGACATCTGTCTATACACTTAACTGAGCATTTCCATACCTGCCAATGTTTCAGAATCTTTTAAAAGTTAAAACCATGACATTACACTTTCTCAATGTTTGCAAAGTTTAGATGTTTTAAAGCAACAAAAATAAATGTCTAAGGCATCAGGTGGGGTAGGAAGTGGTCCAGAGGAAGATGAGTAGGAGGTGGGCTGAGTGTAGGCCATCCCATGCTATCACACTTTCAGGGCCCTGAACCAGGACCCAATGGACTAGGAAGGCCCAGGTCCCCTTTCCCTCCCCAGATTCCCCTATGCCTACTTCTTTAATGGGCAGACTAAGGGGGTTCTTCCCACATTGAGGTAAGAGAGAGACCCTGCTGACCAAACAAACCATTCCATGTCAGTCAAGAAGCTGTTAACGGTCTTGGTTATCTCTTCACCCTCTAGAGTAGTTGGTTTATGTTTTATTCTTTCTTTTTTTCCTAATATATATATTCTGTGGGTTCTTCTGAAGAGCCTAAATATGTGTTTGAGGAAAACAAGAGCCTAATCTTTTTTCTTAAACATGTAAATGTTGTTTTGGTTTATTCAGATGCTCAGCCAGAACACCTGAAGGGAGGTCAAGAGTGTGAACCAATTAAGGTCTCCACGTGTCAGAGAAATGACAATACTGATGTAGTATGATGAGAAATCACCTCGGGAAAAATACAACTGAATCTTTTGAAAAATAGCCAGAAATTATACTTGTATCTGAAGTGGGGGAGTTTTATCATTATTCTTGCAACAGCAGGAAAGCTTTGTTATTTATTTTTAGATGTCTGTTATCTTGAGTAAATCTGCTTATTACTGCACAAAAAGATCACATTAAGTTGTTCAGGGATGTGTTTTCTAGTAGACTCACGGTTCTGTAGCAAATTGTGATGTGAGATTACTCTTAATTCAGACCTATTTTAGCTTGTAAATAGATATGGATAAAGCAGTAGCCTTTTTAGATGTTACCCACGTGCAGAGCAATATCTGTAAGCTTCAGTTGGGTGCAGTGAAAAAGAAGAGTCTTGTATTCACAAACAACTAGATCAGAGCTAACATACACATAAAGTTACCAATACCGTCAATGGGGTGTGTTTTATTGCAGGCAAATAATCAACATTTGTCAGAGCATTCAGAACAAAGCAAATGAGTGTAGATAGACTGGTGGTAATTGTCACACGCAGAGATTACTTCTAGTACAGAATGGAGTATTGTTGACCTCAAGTTCTAGGTTAGTGAAGTAAAGACTTTGGGCTAAAATGAGTGAGATAACTGATTTAAAAATTATATTTGTTGTGGCGCTAATCAATGTACTAGTCAATGAAGATTACAGGAACTGAATGATCAGTTTCTTCTTGGTTAACAGGACTTTTAAAACTGAGTTCAGAAAAATCTGCAAAAAAGGATGCTAATGAGTCATCATATGCTGTGTCGGGGTCGTAAAGCCATTCACAGACTCAGAACTAGACATCAGAACTTGTTTCACTGACTGAAAATCAAACTGTTGTTACAGAATTTATAAAGGGAACAATCATTATCAGCATGACCTACTCAGTGGCCACATTCACCAGCCTGTTAAGTCTGATTTGAATCACTCCAGTAGAGTGGAACAGACAAAGTCAATGTAAGCGATTACCTGGGAAGTGCTGCAGCACTAGGGGAATCCAGTGTTGTTGTGGTGTTAGCAGATTGATTTCTTTGCCAGTTCAGGGACAGGGAATGACTGGAGAGCCACTACTGTTGCCTGATACCCAGCTGCTGCAAGTGACCTTTGGACAAATAAGCAGCCTAAGTAAGATGCAGCACCCATGAAGCTGCTCAATCGTTTACAGCAATGGCTCAGGTCTTAGTCATGTCAGTGCCAGGATCAGGACTTAATACCACCTTTGAACTACACAACTTGTACCAAGAGCAGCACGACCAGTGTCGTGAACCTGGCCCTCTGTCACGTGGATTAATCATTGCAGGATTACCGTTAGTGGCGCTGGAACATTTTTAGTAGTAGAGGTGCTGAAAGCCAGCCCCCTTATCGCTGCGCGCATCCACCCCCACCGAGCTGAGGCTGGGAGCAGGGCTGTGTCTCTGGGAGGTGGGGAATCTGGACAGAGGTAAGGGGGCCGAGGCTGTGGCCACAGCTGGGGGTGGGTGTGGGGGCAGGAGAGGAGCCCCGGCTGTGGGGCTGGGTGTGGGGCCCTGGGAGTGGAGCCCAGGGGGCTGGGTGCAGAACCCCGGGAGTGGAGGCCTGAGAGCAGGGGATGGGGCCAGGCAGGGGGCCTCGGGCATGAAGCCACCAGCCAGAGAGCAGGGCTGGTGGCCGGGGCCACAGGAGCAGAGGCACGGGCCCCGGGCACAGGGCCAGGAGCTGGGGAGTGGGGCCCGTGGCTGGGACTCGAGCCCCAGGCGCAGGGCTGGGGAGCGGAGTCCCGGACAGAGGTCTGGGAGCAGGACCCTGGGTGTGGGGCCAGTCCTGGGGAGCAGGGCCCAGGACCCAAGCCGGGGAGTGGAGCCCCAGGTGTGGGGCCAGCAGCCCTGCATAAAACCTGGGGGTGCTGTAGCACCCCCCACCCCCTACTTCCTGTGTCTATGATTACCATCCCTAAGCATTCAAAAATCATGAGTTAGGCTCCAAAAAATCATTAGATTCACTGAAAAATCATGAGATTTTTAAAAGATCATTAATTTGGGATTCTTTTAATTTGTCTTTTACTTTGAGTCTTTAGGTTACACTTGCTTCATATTTTCTGTCTTTTTGTGGCAACCATAAGGATTAGAAATTTACTCCTTTTTAAAATGAAAGCCAATATTCTTATGTAATCTACTCACTCCAGCAGTGGGAGGCTTTATGGAAAAACACCAAATATAACAAAAAATTCTGAAAGTTGGCAATACTGAATCTATTTCTATGTTCTACTATCATATTTTTCATATATAAGACTGCATTGGCTTGTTTGTAATATATCCTATATAAATTGCAAACTCTTAGATGTTTTTCTTCTGATGCCAGCCTTAAAAATTGTTGATGATTCTATTTGCTGGTCAGGTATTATAGAATAGTAACAGAAGCTGAGACTCATTAGTCTCCTGTCAATGTTCTTGGGGATATGGACATGAATGATGATGCTATTGATGACCCATAAAACTGGAGACTCAAGATTTATATTCTATTCACTAATTCAACTATTGCCAGAACCATCCATTACTTAAAATCTGATAAAATAACAAAACTTCAAAAGATCCTCCACTTTTAAACTAGTCTTTAGCTCTTGCTTATACTTCTATTCTTCACCTGCTCCCTAGGTGTTACTATTACTGACTTAATTATCACTTGTGAATAAGTTACTTTACTGGGGGGGAGGGCTGTGTTTGCAAATTATCTGCAAACCTACAATGATTTCTCCAGATGTATGCATTATTCACAACTTTATGCAAACCAGTCTAAGTGGGTTGGAAAACTATTCATTTGAATTATTAGTGATCCTTCTTTCATTACATGGCTTGATCACTCAAGTCCCGTGGCATAGTTTCAGGTCGTTGAAGACTGAATGCTTCTGTACATCCAGTAGTCTTGAAAATGACTGACAGCTACAGGCTTGATTTTCAAAATTGTACATGAGCAATTATAAATCCAAATATATGTCTGCAGTTGTGTGCCTAAACTGCAGGTGCAATTAATATGACTTCACATGCAATCAGATGACTTCATGTTCAAATGGCCCTGTCCATATAACTCATGATCTGAACACACACTTACCCATTTATGTGACTATTAGTTATACAAGTGCATGCACAGTTTTACGTATGTTGCACTCCAAAACAATGGTCTTTTTTAAACTGGAACATTTTATTAAAGCTTTTGTCAAAATGAAACAAACACAACATGCACAGGCCCTGCTACTAGAGAGTCTTCAGGGGGGGCACTAATCTCTGCTTGCTACCCTGCTCTGTGGAGCTCTGTGTCTGACTTCTCCAGCATGGTCCCATCCCTCAAAGGGACCATAAGGAAAACTTCCTCATAAGGAAACTTGCCCTGACTGGCATTTCAGGCTGCTCGCTCTCTCTCTCTCTCTCTCTCACACACACACACACACACACACACACACACACACACACACACACACACACACACACACACACACACACACACACACACACACACTGCATTTACATTAACATACTCTAACATTTATATTCTAAAGTGTGAGAGCAACACATACATAACAATGCATCTAGTTTTGAGACTCATCTGCCCAGCTCTCAGCTGCTATATTTGTCTGACTGCTCAAGGAATGGGTTTTTTCCTTGGAACACTGTTCTCATCTAGCCCTCTTTTTTTCATCCAAGTGTCTGGAACAAAGCTGTTCCAAATGGATCATTTTAGCCTTCTGATAAGGAGAAGTTGCACTGACCTTTCAGGATAAAAATCAGCTAAGCCTTTTATAACTCAGTTTACAAATAAATTGTATCCTGTACTTTGGCAATCGGGGGGGCATGTACAGTTCAAAATATCCCTAGGGCATCAAACAAAGAGAAGGTTAAACTAAAGAGCTACTAGAATGGCAGTGGGAATTGCTACCACCATTCTGTCAGCATCCTGTCAGCAGGAAGGGCTAGAATGCAAAGTGCAAAAATGCCTCTTATTGTGTTGCTCAGCAATCTCCATGACCAAAGAATGAGACAGTTTGTAGGGAATTTACTGTTTTGATAACCCTCATTGCCTAATCAGAAAATTTTAATGCCTTCATCTGTTTGTGTGGCTTTCAACCTCAGCAAACAGAGCAACTATAGGAACTAGGTGAGGGAGGTGGGGCGGAATCCTGAAATAATAAATGCTACATTCTTTCAGAATCCCAAAAGACTTGTATTTCATTTGTGTTCTTAGACAGACTGATGAGCTGCAAAGTATGTTTAGACTAACGTCTTACCAGAAATGACTTTTGTAACTCTCCTAAGCACTTACAGTGCAGGAAGAGTTTTATAAAGTTGGTGTTCTTTGCCCAAGAGATGATTTGAGAGTGAGTGAGAGAGAGAGAGGAGATACTTTAGGGGAGAGTAACAGTCACCAATCTTGCTATTACACTCAAGAAAATATCAATGAATTCCTCTTGCATTAACTATTGATATACCAACTGGCCATAAGATCCCCATAGAGTCTAAAAACATTCCTACTAATATAGCAGATCTTGGGTTCTGCTATGTATCTTACCTTTTGCTCACCCTAACAGCCTAAGCATAAAGTTATGCGAACCAGTCAGGAAAAGATCCTCTGCTGCCTCTGTGCACAGAATCTGCAAGGAAAGAGCACTAAAGATGAACTGAATGTGGAGAAATAAATCATGAGTTTAACAGACAGTTGTGCACACTGAGGTCTCCTATTTCAAAATGAACAAGGAACTCAGATTGTGCTTTTGACAATTTTAGACAGGTTTCAAATATTTTATTATCCAGTGGCTGAAAAATCTGTTAGAATAATCAGTGTGTAGAATGATTCCATTTGACTTGGGTGAAGATTCAGGCCATTATTTGTGTTACGCTGACACCTAACTGCCTCAGCCAGGATTGGGGCCCTGTTGTGCTAGGTACTAGTGTACCCACATTCAGAGAGAGTCTCTGTCCCATAGATCTTGCAATATAAATAAAACAGCCAAAAGGAGGGAGATGAAAACAGAAGAGAAGTGACCTGCAGGTTAGGGGTAGGGCAGGGATTAGAATCCAGATTTCCTGGTTCTCCATATTGTGTTCTATCCATTAGATGAAACTGCCTCCACTTCTTATTTTATCCCAATCACTTCACTTCTTTCTCTTATAAATCCTGGACTCGGTTTGGCCCTTACGCCTAGGCCCTTGTCAGGGTTCCCTCCCCACTCTAAACTCTAGGGTGAAGACGTGGGGACCCGCATTCAGAGCCCCTAAGCTTATTTTTACCAGCTTAGGTTAAATCCCCCAAAGTACAAAATTCCCTGCACCCTGAGAAATGCTTCTTTCGCTGCCACCATCAAGTATCTAACAGGAATTCAGGAAAGGAATCACTTGAACTTCCTTCCCCCCAAAAATACCCCCTCAAGCCGTACACCCCCTTTCCTGGGGAAGCTTGAGAACAATCTCCCAACCAATTGGTTACACAGTGATCTAAAAACCCACCCCCTGGGTTTTGACTCCATAGAAAACAGTCAGCTTCTTAAAAGAAGGATTTTATTAAAAATAAAGAAGGTAAAATCATCTCTGTAAAATCAGGATGGTAACTATTTTACAGGGCACTATATTTCCAAACTCAGAGAGAATTCCCCCTCTGGATAAAACCTTAAAATTACAGAAAACCATGAATAACCCCCCCCCCCCTTTGCCCCTTCTAACACAGGGAATACACCAAGCCGAAATTAAACAGAAATCTATGTGCTATGCTATCTAAACTTACTTCAGAAAAGGGAGGTTTGATTTTTTGCAGGTTCCTTCTGTCTTCCAAGATCACTCTCTCTCAGACAAAGACACACACTAAAACCTTCCCCCCTCCCAAAGTTTGAAAGTATCTTGTCCCCTTATTGGTCAGATGCTAGCCAGGTCAGGTGTCAGTCTGGCTACCTGCATTTCTTAACCCTGTACTGGAAAGAGGATTTTATAGCACTGCATCAGACCCTCTCCCCCTTCCCTTCATATTTATGACACGCCCCCCAAATCACCGATAGTGTGAAACACTGGCTGTGATTTCTTCCTGGAGCTCTAAAAGAAAACAAAGTAATAAGACACATGAATCTCCAAATATACTAATAACTGGATAAAGACTAAACAATATTGTCCACATTGCAAGGACGATTTTAACCAGTTGGTTCGGGGAAACTTTCATGGGAGAGTGCATCAGCCACTTTGTTAGAAGCTCCTGAAATGTGTTGTATTTCAAAATCAAAATCTTGGAGAGCCAAACTCCATCGAAGGAGTTTTTTGTTATTTCCCTTGGCGGTATTAAGCCACTGTCGTGCAGCATGGTCGGTTTGCAGGTGGAAACGCCGTCCCCAAACATATGGGGGTAGCTTTTCCAGAGCGTAGACAATGGCGTAACATTCCTTCTCACTGATTGACCAGTGGTTTTCCCTCTCAGACAGCTTCTTGCTGAGAAACACGACAGGATGGAATTCTTGATCTGGTCCTTCCTGCATTAAGACTGCTCCCACACCACGTTCGGACGCATCTGTGGTTACTAGGAACGGTTTATCAAAGTCCGGGGCCCTTAGCACAGGGTCAGACATGAGTGTTGCTTTAAGCTGGTTAAAGGCCTTCCGACACTCATCAGTCCACTGAACCGCATTTGACTGGTTCTTTCTGGTTAGGTCAGTTAGAGGGGCGGCGATTTGGCTGTAGTGTGGTACAAATCGCCTGTAATATCCGGCCAAGCCTAAGAAAGATTGGACCTGTTTCTTTGACTTTGGGACAGGCCACTTTTGGATAGCCTCCACCTTGGCCTGTAGGGGGTTAATAGTTCCTTGACCCACCTGGTGTCCAAGGTAAGTCACTCTGTTGAGGCCTATTTGACACTTTTTAGCCTTAACAGTTAGTCCTGCCTCTCATATGCACTCGAAGACCTTCTGGAGATGCTCCAAGTGTTCGGCCCATGAGTCAGAAAATATGGCCACATCGTCAAGATAGGCAACTGCCGATTCTCCCAATCCCGCTAGGAAACTATCTACCAGTTTCTGGAATGTGGCAGGTGCATTCCGCAGCCCGAAAGGGAGCACATTAAATTCATACAGCCCGACATGGGTGATGAAGGCTGACTTTTCCTTGGCGGATTCATCTAGCGGCACCTGCCAGTACCCCTTGGTTAAGTCTAAGGTGGAGATGAACTGGGCACGTCCCAGTTTCTCCAATAGTTCATCTGTGCGAGGCATTGGATAGTTGTCCTGGCAAGTCACAGCATTTAGCGTACGGTAGTCCACGCAAAAGCGTATTTCCCCATCTGGTTTGGGGACTAGAACCACGGGAGAGGCCCATGCACTGCTAGAGGGACGGATTATACCCATCTGTAGCATGTCTTGAACCTCCCGTTCTATAGCAGTTTTGGCGTGAGGAGCCACTCGGTAAGGTCGGGCTCTAATTGGGTGGGCATTACCTGTGTCAATGGAGTGGTATGCCCGTTCGGTCAGTCCTGGGGTGGCTGAGAACATCGGTGTGAATTTAGTGCACAGCTCCTGGATTTGCTGGCGCTGCATACGTCCGAGGGTCATTGAGAGGTTCACCTCTTCCACGCCACCGTCATTTTTCCCTTCATAGTAGACACCTTCAGGCCACTCAGCGTCTTCTGCTCCCTGGGCAGTAAACTGACAAACCTTCAATTCTCGGGGGAAAAAAGGCTTTAGAGAATTAACATGGTACACTTTAGGCTTGAGAGTTGTGGTGGGGAATGCTATGAGATAGTTCACAGCTCCCAGGCGTTATTGGACCGTAAATGGCCCTTCCCATGACGCTTCCATTTTATGGGCCCGGAGCGCCTTCAAGACCATGACTTGGTCCCCTACTTTAAAGGAACGCTCTCTGGCATGTTTATCATACCAGGCCTTTTGCTCTTCCTGAGCCCCTTTTAGGTTTTCTCTAGCAAGGGCTAAAGAGTCTCGGAGGGTGTTTTGTAGGTTGCTTACAAAGTCCAGAATGTTAGTTCCCGAAGAAGGCGTAAACCCCTCCCATTGCTGTTTCACCAGCTGTAATGGCCCTTTAACCTCGCGGCCATACACAAGTTCAAATGGTGAAAACCCTAAACTGGGATGTGGTACAGCCCTGTAGGCAAAGAGCAACTGCTGTAACACTAGGTCCCAATCGTTGGAGTGCTGGTTTACGAATTTATGTATCATGGCTCCCAAAGTTCCATTAAACTTCTCCACCAGACCATTTGTTTGATGGTGGTAAGGGGTGGCAACCAAGTGGTTCACCCCATGAGCTTCCCACAGGCTTTTCATGCTCCCTGCCAGGAAATTAGTTCCTGAATCAGTAAGGATGTCGGCGGGCCAACCTACCCTGGCAAAAATCTCTGTTAATGCCTGGCATACACTTTTAGCCCGGGTGTTGCTCAGAGCTACTGCTTCTGGCCATCGGGTGGCAAAATCCATGAAAGTCAGTATGTACTGCTTTCCTCTGGGTGTCTTTTTCGGAAAAGGACCCAGAATATCCACAGCTACCCGCTGAAATGGAACTTCAATTATGGGGAGTGGCTGGAGAGGGGCTTTGACCTGGTCTTGGGGTTTTCCCACTCTTTGGCACACCTCACAAGACCGGACATAAGTAGAAACATCCTTGCCCATTCCCTCGCAGTGGAATGATCTCCCCAAATGGTCTTTGGTTCTGTTCACCCCAGCATGACCACTAGGATGATCATGGGCTAAGCTCAAGAGCTTTAGCCGGTACTTAGTCGGAACCACCAACTGTCTCTGAGGACGCCAGTCTTCCTGGTGTCCACCAGAAAGAGTCTCCTTATATAGAAGTCCTTTTTCTATAACAAACCGGGATCGATTAGAAGAGCTGAGAGGCAGTGGGGTGCTCCGTCCCAATGTCCAAGCTCTCTGTAGGCTTTCATCTGCTTCCTGCTCGGCTTGGAACTGTTCCCTAGATGCTGGAGACATCAGTTCCTCACTGGGTTGTGGACCTGGGCTGGGTCCCTCTGGAAGTGATGCAGGTGATGGGTTTGTTTCCGTTGACTGTGAACCGCTCTCTGCTGGTGCACAATGTGGTAATTCAGGCTCTGGCTGAGCCTCTTGTATTGAGTTATCGGCTGCTGCTGCCATTGCAGGCTCGGTGGTGCCCTCGGGTGTTGGCACTGTAGATGGGGTTGCAAGCGCTGGACTCAGTGCTGGCAATGGTTCTGGTGCTGGTTGCTTTGCCAGTTCCGGTTCCGAGACTGGCTTGGGTCGGGTTTCTGTGATTGGATCTACGATGGCTGTTGCAGTCGTTGGCAGGGTATTCGGTTCCACCACCTCTATCCGGGTCTCTGGTAGTACAGATGGGGTTCTGGTGGAAGTCTCAGAAACAGAGCTAGGTGTGACAGCTTGCTTAGCCTGGCTGCAGGTGACCATTCCCACCCTCTTGGCTAGCTTCACACAATTTGTCAAGTCTTCCCCCACCAACATGGGAATGGGATAATCATCATAGACTGCAAAAGTCCAATTTCCTGACCAGCCCTTGTACTGGACAGGCAACACGGCTGTAGGTAAATCAAAAGAGTTGGACTTGAAGGGTTGAATTGTCACTTGTGCCTCTGGGTTGATTAAGCTGGGGTCCACTAAGGATTTGTGGATAGCTGACACTTGTGCTCCGGTGTCCCTCCACGCTGTAACCTTTTTTCCGCCCACACTCACTGTTTCCCTTCGTTCCAAGGGTATCTGGGAGGCATCTGGGCCTGAGGACCTTTGGTGTGACCCCGGTGCAATGAACTGTATTCTGTTGGGGTTCTTGGGGCAGTTGGCCTTCACATGCCCCAATTCGTTACATTTGAAACATTGCCCAGCTGACTGGTCAGTGGGGCGAGGTGGGTTGCTGGAGAATGGGGTGGTGGGGCAATAAGGGGTCTGGGTTTTTCTTTGTGGGGCCTTGGGCTGCTCCTGGTGAGGGAGTGTGGTCTCGGGTTTTCCTTTCTGGTATGTCCCCAAACTATGACCAGGGTTGTTCCTCTCTGCTTCCTGCACCCCTTGTGTGCCAAATTTCCTTACCCCTCTGCTGATCTGGGACTGTTCGTATTGATCAGCATAAGCAGCAAGGCTGTCTGCTGAGTCCATTTTCTTATCCCATAAACACTGTCTTATATCATCCTTGGACATATTCAGGAATTGTTCCTGAGCCATCAAATCACACACTCCTTCAAAGCTAGTAATATTCCTTCCCTTGACCCATTTTTTTAACAGCTCCTTTATCCGGTTTACATAAGCTACATTACTTAGTCCAGGCCCTTGGATAAGGGTTTGAAATTTTACTCTGTAAGTTTCAGGTGTAACTTGAAATTGTTTTAAAACCAAATCCTTGAATTTCTCATAGTCAGAAGCCTCATCAATAGGCATGTCATTGAATATGTCCAGAGCACTTCCAGTCAACTTTGCTACCAATAGGGTTATTTTGTGATCATCAGGAATGTGATGGAGATTGCATAGTCTCTCAAAAGTGAGAAAATATTCAGCAATATCATGGGATTCATCATACGGTGGACATAGTCGCTCCCATTTGTGGGTTGTTGGGGAAGGATTATTAGTATTATCCGGTAGATTCCGCTCCACCCTGGTCTTCTCCATCTCTAGGGCATGCTTCCTCTCTCTCTCCTTCTCCTCCTCAGCATGCTTCCTCTCTCTCTCCTTCTCCTCCTGAGCATGCTTCCTCTCCTCCTCAGCATGCTTCCTCTCTCTCTCCTTCTCCTCCATAGCATACTTCCTCTCTCTTTCTTTCTCCTCCTCAGCATGCTTCCTCTCTTCCTCAGCATGCTTCCTCTCTCTTTCTTTCTCCTCCTCAGCATGCTTCCTCTCTCTTTCTTTCTCTTCCATCTCCATCTGTTTAAGTTGTAGCAGTCTTGCATGTTTGTTCTCCTCCTCATCAGCTTGTAGCCGGGCTATCTCAAGTTTAATAGATGCTTCACTGGCAGTCATCTTAGCCTTTCTGTTTTTAATCTGTCTTAACCCGATAGAGTTAGAAAAGAAAAAAAAACTTGCTTGGGTATTCCCTGTAGGGGTTAACTACCTGCTTTCATATGTAGATACTCTAGCTCCTAGCAGCTTAACCCCTCCCGCCTCCCTGCTTCCAGCAGCACAGGGAAGAGTCAGAGAGAAGAAAAAAAATTCTAAACTCCCTGTGTCTGGTTCAAAAAAAATCTCTGGTTCAATATATCCCACCGCTCTGCCACCATGTCAGGGTTCCCTCCCCACTCTAAACTCTAGGGTGAAGACGTGGGGACCCGCATTCAGAGCCCCTAAGCTTATTTTTACCAGCTTAGGTTAAATCCCCCAAGGTACAAAATTCCCTGCACCCTGAGAAATGCTTCTTTCGCTGCCACCATCAAGTATCTAACAGGAATCCAGGAAAGGAATCACTTGAACTTCCTTCCCCCCAAAAATACCCCCTCAAGCCGTACACCCCCTTTCCTGGGGAAGCTTGAGAACAATCTCCCAACCAATTGGTTACACAGTGATCTAAAAACCCACCCCCTGGGTTTTAACTCCATAGAAAACAGTCAGCTTCTTAAAAGAAGGATTTTATTAAAAATAAAGAAGGTAAAATCATCTCTGTAAAATCAGGATGGTAACTATTTTACAGGGCACTATATTTCCAAACTCAGAGAGAATTCCCCCTCTGGACAAAACCTTAAAATTACAGAAAACCATGAATAACACCCCCCCCATTTTGCCCCTTCTAACACAGGGAATACACCAAGCCGAAATTAAACAGAAATCTATGTGCTATGCTATCTAAACTTACTTCAGAAAAGGGAGGTTTGATTTTTTGCAGGTTCCTTCTGTCTTCCAAGATCACTCTCTCTCAGACAAAGACACACACTAAAACCTTCCCCCCTCCCAAAGTTTGAAAGTATCTTGTCCCCTTATTGGTCAGATGCCAGCCAGGTCAGGTGTCAGTCTGGCTACCTGCATTTCTTAACCCTTTACTGGAAAGAGGATTTTATAGCACTGCATCAGACCCTCTCCCCCTTCCCTTCATATTTATGACAGCCCTTACACCTCTTATTGTGTTGCGAGGGTTACAGTGTGTAGCATGCAGGTTCTACTCCACCTCTGCAAACACATGTTGAGCAGCACCCAGGCAGTTCTTGTTCACAGCTCAGGACCTGGGATAATTTTTCCATTTGACTTGATTTTGCTATGGTCCACTGGATGCCTTCTCATCACTTGGACAAGCTTTAAACATTTCCAGCTAGACCCCATTTGTGTAGCACAAGCGTAGAAGGGGGATGTCCATTTCATAAATCTCACTTACAACTGGATCCATTGCTATGGGCCAATGAGTGAAGTCCTTACTTTGGTTTTGCTAGGTCCTTAGTGAAGTCAATGAGAGTTTGTGCCAGTAACGTTTCAGTAGCAGTAAATAAAATATTTAAAAAGACATCAGGATATGCCCCGTGTAATTATAATATGTCGTATACTGTACAACGGATGCCATTCACTATTCAACATTCACCACAACGTGGCATTGGACCTTACTGTGGTATTTTCTATAGTAATTACTATGGTGAAGGCAAATAATTTTCCGCATCACAGTAAGTAACATACAGTGTTTTTCCTTTAAGTCTCTCAAAGCAATTTATAAATTTAAAGAAGTCCCCTGGGAGCTAGGTATTATTACATTATGTGTACCAGATAAGAAAAGGAAGGAACAATCACAATGGGAATTACTCAACACCACACAATGCAGCAGTAGCAGCACAGAAAACAGAATACAGGAATCCTTCCTCCCAGTTCTCTGCCCTAACCAGCCTCCATTCTCCTAGAACATTCATTAGAGAATCCTGCATTGCGAGGTTGATGAACTAACTACATAGCCTGCTAGCATTTCTTTTCTAATATTAATTTGCAAATGCAAGCGCAGTTGCTAATTTTCACTTGGAAATTACTGCAATTGTGGGCTTGGCTAGCCACACAGTTGTGTACACTAGACTCTCCCACTTCCATTTGTACTAGGAGCTTAAATTGCTTTTCTGAAAATGCTTCTATTGTTTCATGTATGCATCTGCAGCTCACTAGATGCTTTAATGGAGGGTTTGAAATGTGTGGATTGAAATTTGTGGCATCATCTTGGTCTGGGCATTTGATTTCTATTCCTTTCTTATGTGTTAACCAGAATGTTAATGAAACTTTTAATCTTTTTCTTACCATCATGAACAACACTATTATGGTACCAACAACTGAAAAATGTAACATAAACGATACTTGGAGTGTAGGAGTCTATGGGCCATAGCATGCAAGGTTCCAAGCCCCATTTGACTTCCATGAAATCCAAGCTTTCAGGAGGCCCTAAGCCAGGCCTGAATGCACAAAAGGAGTTAGGTGTCTAAGTCCCAGTTTCAGGACCACTGCAATGCACACAACTCCAGTTGAACCTTGTAGGTGCCTAAACTTAGTTGGTGCCTAAGTTTTTGTAGTAAAAGTTCCCTGTGCACCTATGTTTCTGCCTCTTGGCATGTGCACTGCTACCTCTTTCTAGGCGTCTGGATGCCTATGTCCTGCCTATGCCCCAAAGCAATTCACAAACTGAGGAAATCAGGCATTTGTCTGCCAAAGTCATGTGCAGGGCCTGAACCAGTAGGCACTCTCTAAGCATGACTACCAGATCAGATCCCTCAGGTGAGTTCTCATAAAACAGCTTTGAGTAGTGAAGGGGAGTATGATGGGGTGCCCCCCCATACTTGCCTGGAAGGGGTTAATGTAGGCTAGAAAGGCAGCCAATTAGCCAGACAGGCCACAGATGAGGGGAATCAGATTATTTACGTAATCCCCTGATTTAATAATGAGGGAGCCCATCTGAAGAGGAATGAGCTGGGCTGAGATTACACAGACATGGAGTGGGGAGAAGAGAAGTAGGCTGCAGTCATTCCTTATAAGATGGGAGGTGTGTTTGGGGAGCTATGGAGCTAAAGTAGCTTACAGTTACTCCCTGGAAGGAGGGAGTTTTGGGGCTGGCAGGGGGCTGCAGACAGGGGAGTTTGACAGAGGGAGGCCTACGATGGTTAAGAAGGCCCGCAACACCTGTGCCAGCACTGCTTCTGTCTCCTCCACCTGCGCCTGTAGCCAGACAGAGCGCCTGAACATGGATGCTTCTACCCAGATCCTGGTGTGGTTTTGCAGGGACTGTAACTTGCAATTCCCACTTACTGATATCCAGGCTGGGGGGACCATCCAATGTGACAGGTGCCTGCTGGTGGAATCTCTCAGGCAGCAGGTGGGAGAGCTACAGGAGGAGGTGGCTAGATTGAGGAGCATCCAAGTCCATGAGCAATTCCTGGACAGTGTCCATGTGGAGACAGCTGAGGTAGCTGTCCCAGTACACAGGACTGCTGACACACCACTGGTGGAGGAGGAAATGGCTCAGGGTGGACACTGGCAGCTGGTTACTTCTGGCAGCAGGCAGTGCTCCACCCCTGCTCCAAACCCTGCCGCCGTGGTAATAGGAAACCGTTGTGCTCTTCTTGATACAGGAGAGAAGGAATCTCCCCCTACAGCAGAGGAGGAGAAGCCTCATACCCCTAAGGCTGGGAGGTCTGCTGCCACCACTGCGAATAGGAAACGTAGGGTAGTGGTGGTTGGAGACTCTCTGCTGAGGGGGACGGAGGCGCCCATCTGTCACCCTGACATTTCATCTCAGGAGGTATGCTGCCTGCTGGGGGCCCATATCCGAGACGTTACGGAGGCATTGTCAAGGATTATCCAGCCCTCAGACTACTACCCCAGGCTACTCATCCATGTGGGCACAAATGATACTGCGAGGTGTGACACCGAGCAGATCAAGAGTGACTACAGGGCTCTGGGAGTACGGGTGAAGGAGTTTGGAGTGCAGGTGGTATTCTCTTCGATCCTTCCTGTCAAAGATAGGGGCATGGGCAGAGACAGGTGCATCGTGGAGGTGAATGCCTGGCTGAGAAGATGGTGTCGCCAGGAGGGCTTTGGCTTCCTCAACCACGGGATGCTAATCCAGGAAGAACTGCTAGGCAGAGATGGCGTTCACCTTTCGAGGAGGGGAAAGACCCTATTTGGACACAGACTGGCTAACCTAGTGAGGAGGGCTTTAAACTAGGTTCGACGGGGAAAGGTGAGCAAAGCCCACAGGTAAGTGAAGAACATGGGGACCTGGGGGATGGGTCAGAAATAGGAGGGAGCGTGGGCTCTAATGGCAAAGAGATAGGAGGGTCAGGGCAAAACTGGGAGGCAAGATCAAATCAGTATCTTAGATGCCTGTATACAAATGCGAGAAGTATGGGTAATAAGCAGGAAGAACTGGAAGTGCTAATAAATAAATTCAACTATGACATTGTTGGCATCACCAAAACTTGGTGGGATAATACACATGATTGGAATGTTGGTATGGATGGGTTCAGCTTGCTCAGGAAGGACAGACAGGGGGAAAAGGGAGGAGGTGTTGCCTTATATATTAAAAATGTACACACTTGGACTGAGGTGGAGATGGACATAGGGGACGGAAGTGTTGAGCGTTTCTGGGTTAGGCTAAAAGGGGTAAAAAACAAGGGTGATGTCATGCTAGGAGTCTACTACAGGCCACCTAACCAGGTGGAAGAGGTGGATGAGGCTTTTTTTAAACAACTAACAAAATCATCCAAAGCCCAAGATTTGGTGGTGATGAGGGACTTCAACTATCCAGATATATGTTGGGAAAAATAACACAGCGGGGCACAGACTATCCAGTAAGTTCTTGGACTGCATTCCAGACAACTTTTTATTTCAGAAGGTTGAGAAAGCTACTAGTGGGGAAACTGTTCTAGATTTGATTTTAACAAATAGGGAGGAACTCGTTGAGAACTTGAAAGTAGAAGGCAGCTTGGGTGAAAGTGATCATGAAATCATAGAGTTCACAATTCTAAGGAAGGGTAGAAGGGAGTATAGCAAAATAGAGACAATGGATTTCAGGAAAGCGGATTTTGGTAAGCTCAGAGAGCTGATAGGTAAGGTCCCATGGGAATCAAGACTGAGGGGAAAAACAACTGAGGAGAGCTGGCAGTATTTCAAAGGGACACTATTAAGGGCCCAAAAGCAAACTATTCCACTGGGTAGGAAAGATAGAAAATGTGGCAAAAGACTACCGTGGCTTAACCACGAGATCTTGCAAGATCTAAAAAATAAAAAGGAGTCATATAAAAAATGGAAACTGGGACAAATTACAAAGGATGAATATAGGCAAACAACATGGGAATGCAGGGGCAAGATTAGAAAGGCAAAGGCACAAAATGAGCTCAAACTAGCTACAGGAATAAAGGGAAACAAGAAAACTTTTAATCAATACATTAGAAGCAAGAGGAAGACCAAGGACAGGGTAGGCCCACTACTCAGTGAGGAGGGAGAAACAGTAACAGGAAACTTGGAAATGGCAGAGATGCTTAATGACTTCTTTGTTTCGGTCTTCACCGAGAAGTCTGAAGGAATGCCTAACATAGTGAATGCTAATGGGAAGGGGGAAGGTTTAGAAGATAAAATAAAAAAAGAACAAGTTAAAAATCACTTAGATAAGTTACATGTTTGCAAGTCACCAGGACCTGATGAAATGCATCCTAGAATACTCAAGGAGCTAACAGAGGAGGTATCTGAGCCTCTAGCTATTATCTTTGGTAAATCATGGGAGACAGGAGAGATTCCAGAAGACTGGAAAAGGGCAAATATAGTGCCCATCTATAAAAAGGGAAATAAAAACAACCCAGGAAACTACAGACCAGTTAGTTTAACTTCTGTGCCAGGGAAAATAATGGAGCAAGTAATTAAGGTATTCATCTGCAAACACTTGGAAGGTGGTAAGGTGATAGGGAATAGCCAGCATGGATTTGTAAAGAACAAATCATGTCAAACCAATCTGATAGCTTTCTTTGATAAGATAACAAGTCTTGTGGATAAGGGAGAAGCGGTGGATGTGGTATACCTAGACTTTAGTAAGGCATTAGATACGGTCTCGCATGATATTCTTATCAATAAACTAGGGAAATACAACTTGGATGGGGCTACTATAAGGTGGGTGCGCAACTGGCTGGATAACCGTACTCAGAGAGTAGTTATTAATAGTTCCCAATCCTGCTGGAAAGGTATAACGAGTGGGGTTCCGCAAGGGTCTGTTTTGGGACCGGCTCTGTTCAATATCTTCATCGACGACTTGGATATTGGCATAGAAAGTACTCTTATTAAGTTTGCAGATGATACCAAACTGGGAGGGATTGCAACTGCTTTAGAGGATAGGGTCATAATTCAAAATGATCTGTACAAATTGGAGAAATGGTCAGAGGTAAACAGGATGAAGTTTAATAAGGACAAATGCAAAGTGCTCCACTTAGGTAGGAACAATCCGTTTCACACATACAGAATGGGAGGAGACTGTCTAGGAAGGAGTACGGCAGAAAGGGATCTAGGGGTTATAGTAGACCACAAGCTAAATATGAGTCAACAGTGTGATGCTGTTGCAAAAAAAGCAAACATGATTCTGGGCTGCATTAACAGGTGTGTTGTGAGCAAGACACGAGAAGTCATTCTTCCGCTCTACTCTATGCTGGTTAGGCCTCAACCGGAGTATTGCATCCATTTCTGGGCACCGCATTTCAAGAAAGATGTGGAGAAATTGGAGAGGGTCCAGAGAAGAGCAACAAGAATGATTAAGGGTCTAGAGAACATGACCTGTGAAGGAAGGCTGAAGGAATTGGGTTTGTTTAGTTTGGAAAAGAGGAGACTGAGGGGGGACATGATAGCGGTCTTCAAGTATCTAAAAGGGTGTCATAAGGAGGAGGGAGAAAACTTGTTCATCTTAGCCTCTGAGGATAGAACAAGAAGCAATGGGCTTAAACTGCAGCAAGGGCGGTTTAGGTTGTACATTAGGAAAAAGTTCCTAACTGTCAGGGTGGTTAAACACTGGAATAAACTGCCCAGGGAGGTTGTGGAATCTCCATCTCTGGAGATATTTCAGAGTAGGTTAGATAAATGTCTATCAGGGATGGTCTAGACAGTATTTGGTCCTGCCATGAGGGCAGGGGGCTGGACTCGATGACCTCTCGAGGTCCCTTTCAGCCCTAGAATCTATGAATCTATGAATCTATGAATGATTTGCTCTTTGTTCCCCAAACGGCGCAGCATGCTCCGCTTTCAGATATTTCCAGAAGCTTTGAAAAGTGAGGGGTGCATGCCTGCAGGGCAGCAGAGTTCGAAACAATGAGCAGAGCAGTCACAGCAGGCATTGTGGGATACTGGTGGATGCCAGTTATGTCAACAAAACAAACAGCAGTGTCTGCACTGATGCTTTGTCACTTTAACTTTGCGGCAAAAAGCTTTATGCCTCTCGTTGAGGTGGTGTTATTTTGTCGGCAATAAAGTAGAGTTTTGCCACCAAAAATAGCTTTGCAGTGTGTACACCTCCTCTGTTTTGTTGGCAAAAGCTGCCTTTTGCCAACAAAACTTTGTAGTGTAGACAAGGCCTGAGGATTTGGGGGATGCTCCGAGGATGAGTCTTTCAGCTACACCCCTAACTTAACAAGCATGTCACATAAAGAGCTTCATCCAGAAAGAGACAGAGTTCTTTTTACCTGTTCCTGGATGGCTGATTAATGAATGTCTCCTTTCTGATAAAGTTGCTCAGAAAGTATCAGCATGATTACATCCGTTGGCTCCCTGTTCTTTCTGACGCATGGCATGGAGGGCAGGAAACCCATAGAAAAGCCATGGTACTAGTGCTGAGGCAGCCACACAGAGGGAAAATTGATATTCTCCTCAGCCTTTCACTGGGGCCACCACTTTCCCTCCCACTGGAGAAAAAAAGGCTGTGGAGGGAGCAGTCAGCAAACTACCACTCATAGGGACGTAGTTCCAAATAATGCCGCTCAGCTTCCACAATCAATAAGACAGAGTTAGCTTAATAGCTGGTTAACATAGCTCTTCTTGTAGGCTGTCTGATGGCTACGACATGAAGCTAATGAAGCCAGCTAGGCTGCCTTTACAATGGAGTGTCCGCTTTAGACCGACAGCCACAGACTACAGATTGGGTTCCCCTCTGATCCTCAGCTATTTCAACTCCATTCCTTCTATTTCTTGGCTAGGCCTCCCCTGAAGAGGGACAAAGGGGAAGCTACCCAACAGCCATGGAGATTTTGGATTATAAGGTTTTACATAAAACAGACAGACAGGAGAATATTGTCGGATTTGTGTAACCATTTGTTTCAGACTAGACAGATTTTCTAATTTTCCTCAAAACAAAACAACCCCCCCACACACAGGTACAAGTACGAAACTGTTAATCTGACATTGTTTTTCAGAGAAGGGATCATCTGTTCTAGTGTGAGGCATAAGTGTGTGTGTCTGTTTATGAACAGAAAGTGGCATTTAAAAAAATATAAAATTTGGGGAAATAATTATACGACAGCTTTCACCATTCAGTGCTGCTTTAAAAAAAGTTCCCTAGCGAAGATCGTACCTCTGTTGAAAGCAATGATGGTTTTGCCACTGATGTTAATGGAAGCAGGTTTGAAAATAGAGCCAGATCTTCAGGCTGGTACAAATCAATTACGGTGACCAGATGTCCTGATTTTATAGGGACAGTCCCGATTTTTGGGTCTTTTTCTTATATAGGCTCCTATTACCCTCCACCCCTGTCCCGATTTTTCACATTTGCTGTCTGGTCACCCTAAAATCAACATACCTCCAATGAGTACAATGACTTAACCCCATAAGGATTTTATGTGATGTTGATTTAGATCAGGGGTCTCAAACACGCGGCCCGCAGCTCTTCCCTGCGGCCCGCCGGGCTCCCTGCACTCCACCCCCCCCAATTTTATTTTATTTTTTTACCCCCAGGCAGTTCCTGCTGCCAGAACAGCTGTCTGGTGGTTTCTGGGAGGGAGGGGAGAGGAGCGGGAAGACCTGCGCACAGGGGAGGAGGCGGAGAAGGGGCAGGGCCTAATGGAAGGTGTGGAATGGGGGTGGGGGCGGGGGCAGTGATGCAGCCCTCAGGCCAATGCACTAGTCCTCATGCGGCCCTAGTGGTAATTTGAGTTTGAGACCCTTGATTTAGATCATGTCTCTATACATTTAGTTTCCCCACCCAATTTTTGGCATCTCCAGTCCTTTTAGAAGTGGTAGACACATATTGTGCTCGTTGTTAATTTTTATAAAAAGTATAGTACTACAGATAAGCTTAACTGTATTTGCTAAATCTCTTACTCTCATACATTAATGTTTTCTTCCAAATTTGCAAGAAAACTGTGTGTTTCCAAATTCTGGACTCTGTGTTCTTGAGTCCCTGGGGAAAAAAAACAGGGAGCCTGGGGAAATGATCATTATTGAACTGATTTGCGTTGGCAGCTTCTTTTAAATACAGCTGCCATGCTGCTAATTGTATGGGGATTTCTTTCTCTCTCTCAGAGAAAGGCAGTTTTCTTTTCCTGCAAGAAAACCCACAACATGATGCAAAATGTCAGGAGTAATTAACTAATTAGTTGTGTCAACCATCAGTAAAATCTCTCTCCGAGAAGGTCATTGGTTATCTAAAGCAACCACCAAGGAAACCACAAGTGTATTGTAACTAGAGCTGGATTAATGTATAAGATATATTTAGCCTTATTTTGCTTATGGAATACCTGTGTGTCACCATGATTTCCTTGAACCTGTTCATTTCCTGAATGTCTTAGAAAAATTCGGTTTGGTTTTTCCCTCTGTGGGCTTATCGCAAGCAGTCCTCTGTGTATTCAGTATGTGCTATTTGAGCTGTGTTGCCCAGTTATCATTATTCAGAGACATCACATGATACTGTTTCTCTTGCTTGACTGGATGAGTGCATTAGTGGTGAAAATACATGCATGTGCAAATTTAAACTTTGGTTTCCATCACCATTCAGACCAATACGATCTCATTCCTTCAAATATTCATGGAAAGCCATTGTGATAATACAAAAGAGGGGTGAGTCCAGTCCAAAGGGAATTCACTTAAAAAGCTGGAATGAATATTCATAGCAAAAAACTTGCAATATTCACTCACTTTCACCCACTTGTAATAGCGACAAAGAATCCTGTGGCACCTTATAGACCAGGGGTCTCAAACACGCGGCCCGTGGGCCACATGCAGCCAGCGGAGTTATTTCCGGCGGCCCGCCATAGGCGCCAACTCCACTGGCAGCCAAGCTCCAAACATTACTGAGTGTTTATATTTTATTAAAACCCCTCTTTGCATTACAGTTTTTAAAAAGTTAATACATTGACTTTTAATAGAATACTATATTACTCTTCATTTTTGACTATACTTTTGTATCATTGTATGAAAAGGTTTCAGTGATGCGGTCCTTGGGCCAATTTACTAGTTCTCATGTGACCCTCGTGGTAATTTGAGTTTGAGATCCCTGTTATAGACTAACAGACGTTTTGGAGCATAAGCTTTTGTGGGTGAATACCCACTTCTTCAGATGCAACTACAGATCCAGACTAACACGGCTACCCCTCTGATACTTGCCACTTGTAATAGTGATTGCACAGCACTGGCAAAAAATAATATGATTTTTTTTACACCTTTCATCTGTTAAATGAAATTGTCAGTTATTCCTCTCTGATGAACAAATTTTTAATAGAATCTAGGTGCTAGTTATTTTTCTATTGTATGTGTCCACCTCTGGAATACTCATCTCACTAATTTTAGATAATTTGAACAACAAAAAATTTCAGGCTAGGTCCTTAGGTATGAACCACCTCTGAAGGAAGGGCAAAAGTGGCTGTGTGTCACCCTTATGCCCCCTAATTCTGAGGCCAGCACCCCCAAGCATATTTTAGACCAGCCTCAGGGCTACTTTAATTTGCACCTGGCTGCAACAGCTTTCGAGGAGCTATTCTGGAAACTGAGAGTCATTGGAGCATAGCAGTGTTCTGGTCATGCCACAAGAGGATTTCACTTTCTGTGCTAAGGAAATCTTCAGTTTGGCCACTTAAACCAGCACTGGAGCAGCACAAAATGCTTATTCTGACCCTCTGGATCCAAACACCTCTTAGAATCTGATGCATTAGAAATTGGGACAGGATCAGAATTCTGCCACTTGAGTCTATCTATAATCTTGGAGTACAGTATTATACAAGCTTAGGAGAACCTAAGGACTTGGCCTCCATTCTTTCTGAATGTGTTATTAGAGGCAAGGGCACACTGGTCCTAGCAACTAGGGCAGACCACCAGAGTAAATCCTCCCTCTCCCTGCCCATAATGCCTGAGGTAATACTAAGAGAAGGGATTGGTTGTTGTACATTTCTTTGTGAATGTGACAGCACTATCCAGTGTTTCTGTGGATGCTCAAGGATGTCTTCTACAGCATTATTAGCAGTTCACCTGGGAGAGAGGACATCCATTCCCAAATGAGAAGAGGAGAGAGAATGTCATATGCATTATCTGACCAATTGCAACTCACCATTGCAGCCCAGATAGTAAATATTGTATACTCAGTGAACTTTTCATAATCGATAGAGTTAACAAAATTTGTTCACTTTTTCAAATTAATTTCTAATGACTAGGTTAAAGGAAACTGAAATTATTCCATGGGGGAAATAAAATGTCAAAGACTAAATTCCCGGTGAGATTTAATAGATTCAATCTATAGAAGAAAATATAAAAGGAAAAAAGCGCATATTTTGATGCTATTCTGGCTTTACAGTCCAGCACTGATTGCTTTGAACCAAAACTGCTTTTTATTTAGGTAGCTTATTTAAAACAGTCAGTTCTAAATCAGCTATTGTATATTTTCACTTTGAGTCTGTAACAACAATAAAAAAGATTGTTGAGTTACAGACTCAGGGTGACAGCACAAAAATCTTTGATTGGTATCTTAAGTGCAGTGCTTTTGTTCATACAAAACTTGAATAGAGAATTATGTATATTAATTCTCTCTAAAAATACTATTTCAGAATAAGAAGGTATTTGATATATTTTTCTAAACATCAGCACAGTTACCCAAACAAGAAGCTTTTTACACAGAATTTGTGTCTCCAGGTTATCAAGCTTCTATATTCTTCTCAGGAAAGCATATGGAATAATTTCTTTTATAAGCATATGGAATAATTTCATTACAACTTTTCAGGATCCCAAATGGGTAAAGAGGATGATTTGCCTAGTGAAGAAGTGAAGAAAGTGGCAGTTATCTTGATGATGATTTATCGACTAGCTGTGCTGCTCGATTATGAATAATTATCCAGTTAATTACTATACGTCAGTTACTAAGTTTGCTTTTCAAAATATAGCTTTATCGTTCATAATGCTAAAATGGGTATGATAATCACTAGAGATACTCACCTATTTATTTTCTTTCTTTATCCCATGGTGACTATCAGATTTTGTGACAAGAATTACAAAGCTCTCTCTTTTCCTTGTATATGTAGTTTAAAAAAGTAACATAATTATCATTTGTCTGAATCAGTTTTATATGCTAATTTTATTTAAAAGATACATATTTTTGGAAGAGAGACGTAAAGAGAAAGTTGCCATTTTAGTGTCCTAATGAACTTTAATACTTGTAAGTGAAGAAATAAAGTTCAAAACAGCTGTTGACATGTTAGTCTGAATTCTCATTTGTTCTGAGGCCCCTTGACATCACTCTGGCAGTATAAAGGGGCCTTTAAAATGGGGGCTAATTAAAGCTATAATTACTTTAAGGTCAGTTTTCACTATGTTAAAAGGCCTTACTGTAAATGAAAACCTGTTGAACACTATCATACCATATTATTAACTTGTTTAAATACAGAAGTTCTATTGCATAAACTTTACCAATATAGTTAAAGTCGTACCACCTTCCTAGTGCCGATGCAATTATATTGGTATAAGATGCTTATGCCAGTATTGCTTATTTCTATATGGGAAATGAAATAAATTACACCAGTATAAGGCATCTTTATGCCAGGGTAATAGTGTCCACTCTAGAGGTTGTTCTAGTTTAACTATTGCGGTTAAAAATAAAATACATCCCTATCCAAAATACCAGCACAAAAATTGTGTGTTGTTCAGTCCCAAGGAGTGCAGTGGAAAGGGATTGCAATTACGGTACTCAAAATAACTCTGAACACCTGTCAAAGTCATTAGCTAGTAAGGTAGCCTGCTCAATTGAGTAAAATTTTAATAGTGCTATTATAAAGAAAACAAGAATTATGCTATTAAATAATTAGCCTCCCAAAGTTTCTGATTGTGAGGTAGTTTAGTAGATAAGTCAAGAAGGTACAAACTGCTTAGGAGTTTTCTTCAAACCAGGATGAAATTAAGCAGTATACTTGAAAGCTGGTTGAAGCCATAGATTGATTAATGGTTCAGGGCTCTTCATAATGCTACCTTCACTTTGATTCAGTTCCAGGCACTAGATTCAAGGTAAAGCAGACTCTTGTAAAGAAAATAGTTGTAAAATGAAATTATATTTTCTTTTCAGAAGAAATTAATCAAGGAGTGGTTGGTCCTAATGGATTCTGCCCCTGCTGCCTCACGCACCCTTATCTGGTCTGCTAATTACAGTACATGTCATGAAGAGATGATCAACTCTGCTTCTGAAAAGAGTCCCCCGTAGAGACTGCCTAACTGCCTAAGGTTTTGACGTTTTCAGCGCCAAAAATGAAAACTGACAATTAAGTCAACCTTTCACTGAACCAAAAGAAAGGATAAAAGGTCCTGTCAGTCATAGTCCAACACTTATATGAACGTTTCAGAAACAATTGGGGAGAATGGAGCAAAATAAAAGGAACAGAGATGTGAATGAGCAAATAGGGACATGGATTGTCAAGCAGTTTGTCCTGAAATCTGGGCTTCGTAAAATGTTTCACTAAACCTCAAATGAACAGAAATGTTTTCATGAATTCCCTTTTTAAGGATGTGATCCTGTGGGCATTGAAGTCAAAGGTGCAAGGTGAGGCTCTAAGGCCCAGATTATTAGAAGGTATTTAGATGCCTAAAGATGCAGATAGGTGCGTATGGGAGTTGGGCACCTAAACCTCTTGAAAATCCCACTAGGCACCTATGCACCTAAATATCTTTAAAAATCTGACCCTAAATCAATTAAAAGAGTGTTATTTTGCATTTCCATTTCCCCTGGATGGGTGAAACATACCATGACAGGAGTTTAGTGAATCAGTTCTAATTGCTTGGAACCTCAAAATCATGTTATTACTAAAATAACTAAACTGGTGTATGAATAAAGTAAAAAGTTTGTGTACAATTAACCTCACCTGCTTGAGGACAAAGATGAAGCTGGCAGCACAGGCTTCTTCAGACTTTGGCCTGCACCAGACCCAATGGAGACAATAGGGCAAGACCGTGTCCAGTCACTACATGAGTGAAAAGTAGGGACACGGTGCAAGGATCCTCCTCCATTGTCTGCTGTATCAGTGCCGGGCTCAGTGTCAGTCCTTGCATTCTTGGGCTGAGATTTGGAGCGCTACTGGAGAACTTATACATCCATTTTCCATTCAAATTAATGGGAATTGGGTGTTCAAATCCCTTAGGTGACTTTAAAAATCTCATCCTTGAAGTGCAAAGACTTTGTAGGGCTTGTATTCCTGCTGGCACTAACCTTTCCAGGGAAGGTAGGAAGAAGAGCCATGGTCCCATACTTGTCATTAGAGATGGCCATGGAGAGTAGGGAGTGAGTACCATACCTGCTTGAAGGGTGGCACAGCAACCATGTCCTTCAAGTGCCCTTTGCAGCCAGGGGAACATTGTGCCTGCTGCAGGTCCATTGCTTTCCACAGCAACTCCTGGGGTGGTTGCACTTCTGCACCTCCATCACCAAGAGACTGGGTCTACCTGCCAGAACCCATGCCAGAGACTCTGCCAGCTCATACAGCCAGCATTTCAAAGACAGTTGCTGAGAATAGCCACTCTGTAAAAGAAATGCTGGAGCTGATCTCTCTTTGGACAAATTAAATTTAAAGCTTTCTAGAAGGGGAAGATTAACCCCTTTGTGGCGGAACAAGCGGAAGACTCCAATGTTGTAGGGAAAGTAATTACCCAAACACTACTGAGAAAAATAATCTTAAATGAAAATTCTTACCCAAAAGAACAAAGCTTCTCCCATTTGATAGGAGTCTAAAAGGATAGAAAATAAAGTCCAGTTACAGAATATAAATGCTCTTGTCCTCCTCTACTCTATTCTGGTTCTTATACCATACCTAGCATTGTGGTATCTTAGCACCTTAGCATCTGTTACATACAATTCTTTCCTTCTTACTCTCTTCCTACCCACAAGGGGAAATGTTATGTGGATTTTCTTGATTTGCATTTTTTTTAATTTTGTTTTTCAAGTGTGCTGTTTTATGATTTATTAGTGAAGGCAAGGTCAAAGTAGCACACTTTGCATTCAGTCCTCACATCTTTCTGTCTTCATGGAAAAGTTTCTGAATAGTCTATCCGGTCTTGAGTGCTATAGAATTCTTATTGTACACACAGAGATGGAGTACATTATGAAGTTATCTGTGCAGAAAGATCAAAAAAAGAAAATAAAAATTATGTTATACATAATCACATATAGTTGCAATGAATATGCTGGCAACATGTTTTTGCTTTGTCTAAACAGCTGTCAGTGTTACACAGTCAAGCTTCTCTTCTCTTACCCCCACCCCCCTCCATACAAGACAGTTTTTGTTATGAGTTAGGGGTTAGTATAGTCAGACACAGTTTGGATGCATTGGGCCTGATTCTCATATCAGGATAAAACTGGTATGGTGGGGTGAACTCCCCTGATACAATCACAGAATGGAGAATAAGGGTCCCTGTTTAAATCTTGGCAGTGCCCCTTTAAGATAACTGCATTAGATTCACGTCACTTTATTGAGGCAGAAGTATCATTTTTGGTTTATGTTATCCGAAAGTTTCTTTGGTCTGCTTGAAGATACATACACGTCAAGTGATTAAGAGCATTCCTTAGAGGCAATGATGACTTTTAAATTTGCCTGGAAGCAGTGCCACTTGAATCACGCAATTAATTCTTATCATTCCATTCCATCTGACATACCAATGTTGAGTCCCCAGATACTGGATTTTCATTATCAATCAGTTTGTGTACACAATAAATGCAACCTATGCACAAGAATTAAGCAGCATACTTATTATTATTTAGCAAAGATATTTTCAGAGCTGCAACAAATAGAAGCCTATCTCAGCGCTAGAGGGCACCTCTGTAGTTAGGCACCAAGAGCCTAATTTGTAAAGGTACTTAGGTGCATAAAGATGCACATAGTTGCTCTGTGGGATTTTCAGAAGTGGCTGGCTGTGTATCTGTATCTTTAGGAACCTGAAATACCTTTAAAAATCTGGCCTGAAACACCAACTACTCTCCTTAAATTGTTTAAAAGTTTAAAATGAAAAACAAAAGCGGTGTAATGCAGAAACACCCGGGTATTGGCAGGACAGGGATTAATTAGAATGTTACTTGTAATGTGGCAGATGAAAATGATGCAGCATTTTTTGAAAAGTGGGTCTCTATATAAAGCTGATCCAAACAGTTGTGAAGTACAGTATATTACAATGCTGTTCCTGCACAAAAGAATCCTCTCTGACTTGACACAACTTCACAAATAAGAGTTGTCCTCATGTATAAAAGGCAGGGAGTTCAAGAATGCTTAGAGCTTCCCTCATAAAAGACCTGATTTTGATCTCAGTCATGCCCATTTAGAGCTCTTGACCTCAGTGGCATTCACACAAATGTGAGGTAAGAATTGGGTCACAAGCTGGGTTCAGAACAAGGATCTGAAAAAGGACTACACAAGAAATGGGAATATTTGCTGTGCACAAGTATATGAAGAGGTTTGTCAATTTCTCAACTACTGAACAAGAGGAATCCTGTCCTGGCAGGAGCTATGGTTTTTAGAGTCCCTTTATACCACTACAGCCCTTTCATCCACTGCAAAGGGGTTAGAGCAGGGATGAGATTTCACAGGTATTTTCAGAGATGTAACCTACCTCGGAAAGGCTGCCAGAAAAATTAACCAATGTAGCTTAGCTACACTATCATCAGGTACATTCTGACTAAAAAGAATATTTGGCCTTCATGACAAAATGGAAAAGAGGTAGGATAAATATTTAATTTTCAGAACAGAGAGAGGTAAGTAGCAGGGGAAAATAGTTATCCTGATTGTTAGTAATGGAGTAGAGTTGTTTGCAGGGTGCTATTTTTCCCCTTAAAGTAAGTAGTTGCAAGCAACGCATAATAAATATGAGCACTTGAGTTGTGAAAGTGATGAGAGCCCTGGTGAATTAATAAGGAAAGTATTTTCCTGTAAAAATTTTTAGGTCTCATGATTTCACTCTTTCTCACTTGGGATGTTTGTTCCATCTCCCCTTACTTCCAGCTCAAGTAGCTTATCAAGTACATTACACACTGTTCTTGCAACCGTGTTATGGTATTTTCGCTTCGGAGGTTTAACATAAGAAATGTCAAAAGAAAAAATGCTACACATTAGACCTGGGTCTAGTACTATAACTGACTGATGACTGATCAGAGCTTTGCAAACATGATGAAAACATTTGATTAATCAGTTCTAGATTCATGAACTCCAGCTAATCATGAAGGTACATCTTTAAGAAACACAGTAAATTATTTTTAACTTCTATACCTCAATACAATGAGCGTGTAGTTAGAGTGGAGTTGATTTAGACATTACCTGTTTTTAGGTGCCACATAGTTTTGGTTATAAAGTTGATTCCTTCAAGTCTATCCTCAAAGGTCATATTTTCCTTAACACATGCAGAAAACTGCCATCTGATAACAACCAAGCAGGTGGTGAGTGTGACCAGGGCTACTGATTGGCTAACACAACTAGCCTGTGCTAAAACACCCTATTATTTTCGTTACCCCAAAACCTGTTTCTCTCTCACCTGTTCTGTCTGGTATTAAACTCTAATCCTCTGTTGACTTCAATGGGGTTACATGTGGGGGCAGCAGTTAGCCCATATTTTATCAATTTCAGGATCAGAGCCATAGATTGTAAGATGTTTGGGGGTAGAGACTATCATTCACTATAGCTTTATACAGTGCCTAGCACTCTGGTGCCCAAATCTGTTTGAGGCCTCACGGCAGTTCAACAATTTAAATGTTAAATAAAAATAATAATGATACTCATGTTTCCCAGCCTTTTATGTATCTCAAATCCAAATACACACAGCAAAGTTTCAGCATGCAAAGGAATTATGCAACTGACTTGGCTTTAAGGCTGGTGAATGTTTCTTTTCTGAGAATTCACTAAATGGAAACATGTATATTAGGGTATGCCTACTCTGCACTTGAGAAGCGCAATTATTGCTATCTTTGATGTAGCTTGATCCCAGTTGCAGTGTAGACACACTCTTAAGTATCTGTCTCCTTTTTTTTCTCTTCCTTGACATGTTCTTATTTAATGGGCTAGTTTCTCCATCACCACAATCTATCAGACTTTTTTTTTAATGCTAAAAAGTCCTAATGGGTGGTTCCTTTCTTTTCCATTGTTTAGCCCTATTTAATGCTTATGATTTCCTAAGCCTCTCTGCTGACCATTGATGCTGTTATGGATAATGTCGCAGCCTAATGACATAGCTTGTCATCAATAAAGCTTGAGAGCTTGTGGGTAAAGTACCATATTTGGGGACCCCTGGGGTCTAAGCACTTGAGCTCTCTGTCTAATTCTGCAACAGGCTTACCTATATGACCTGGCCAAGTCACTTAATCATCTTGTATTACAGATGATTCATTTGGAAAGTTGTGATAATTGTGGAGTTAATACCACACAAAGAGGATGTGTTGTATGAAGCTCTTAATAAAGCAATGGCCTTCAGGGTAATAAAAAATAAAGTATAAAAAATTGATCATATTGAACTACCTGCCTTGCTATGGTATGATGGGTGTTGTGGAGAACTGAGTATTATTAGTACATTTCCATAGACAAAGGAGTATGACCAGGACATGCAAGGTGACATTTGTATAACAGTATAGATGAGGTATTAGAATGAAAGAACAAGCATTATGACAAATGTATGCTATAAGAAAGTCCAAATTGGTTTGAAGTGCTTGAATTTAGTGTGCAATGAGTGAGGTTACTTTATAATACAAGGTAGTATTAAACTAGAAAAAGAGAGACAGCACTTTTATGGGAAAGCTTGTAGGTATTAGTGCAATGAAACAGAGAGATGCAGTATCTGAAAACATGCACATCAGAAGATATTGGTATTTGGCCCATTTAAGTGTAAAAAATTCTCTTACAGCTATAATAAAATGAGTCAAGTATTCCATTAAAATAGATCATAAATCTTCCTCAGTTCACAAGAGAGAAAGTTAGACATAGCTGAAGGAAGTGTCATCCCACATAAATGGGATCCGACGAACTTGATGTGGATTTGGCACTTTAATGACTAGGCAGGAGAGGGGTAAAGTAGAAAATATTCTGATACTTATAAAAGCTTGCAGAAGAAAGTGCCTTGTAAATAAGCGAGGCAGAATCACTGATATCTCCCCTTGTTTCTAGCCTTCATGTGATAAACCAGATCAATAGAGATGTGTAATGAAGCTGTACGGGAAGGAAGGACTTTCTTTTGCTTAAGGCACAGTACTGGGAACCCAGAAAGCTAGTTTGTGTTCCTATTTTACAACAGATTTCATGTGTGTCCTTGGGCAAATCACTTAACCTCCCTATGCCTAGGTTTTGTCACGTGACTCCTTGAAAACTCAGGGGCACTCATTGTACACAAACTCAAAGCAGGAGTGCATTCATTCTTAAAGAGAAAACTTCATGATTTGATTAATCAGTTCTAGTTTCATGAACTCCAGCCTAATCATGAAGGTACATCTTTAAGAAACACAGTAAATTATTCCTAACTTCTATACCTCAATACAGTGAGCATGTAGTTAGAGTGGAGTTGATTGTCCAGTCCTTTAAATCCTACCTTTTCCTGTGACATCTCTAGAGAACTGTTTGAGCATTCAGAATTTTAGAAACAAATTCACCTCTTTTACACCTTGAATATTCATCTCCCTCTCCTCTAGTTTGATTAAAGAAATGTGTTTTATATCAGTGATCTTCTGTCTATTCATATCCATGGGCTAGCAGCATTTACTGATCACAACAGCAAAATCTGTTGTGAGGGCTTTCTCAGGTTGACACCATTTTTGCTGTATATGTTATGGAACACAAAGTAAAAAGCTGAGATAACGATTGTCTTGAGTTTATCTGCTCCACAGGCCATCAGAGGCTGTCTTGGACTGTAGGTGTCCACACATATACATATGTACAGGGGAGAACAGGGCTACAGGTTACTGAATATAAGGGACTGAGGTCTCGTGATGTCCCTTGTAGCATGTATGTCCCCTGCAGGTCTCACAGATCACCACTGAAGCCACTCTTTCAAAGAGCAAACCCTGTTGGAACTCCTTCGTTAGCTAAGAGAGTTCCAGTCCAACCCAAAACCACAGTTTTAATAAAAAGTCCACAACATCAGTGGTGGATTTAGAGTTAGTAGGGCCCTGTATGCAGCTTCATTTTGCGGGGGGGGGGGGGGGGGGGAGGGGAGGCCTTGGGACTCAGCCAAGAAAAAGGACATTCTCTCTTATCTTCCCCCCCGTTTTTCATTTTTTTTCTTCATCCTCCTCCTATATTATAAGTAATGGGAAGTAAATGAAAAGAAAGTGAGGTCCCTTAATTGGGTTAGTGGGTTGGGGTGTAGGAGGGGGTGGGCTCTGGGAGCAAGTTTGCATGCTGGGTGTGGGCTCTGGACTGAGGCAGGAGATTGGGGTGTGGGAGGAAGAGTGATGGGTGCTGGCTCTGGGAGGAAGTTTGGGTGCAGGATGCAGGCTCTAAGCTGGGGCAGGGGTTTGGGGTGTTGGAGGGGGTGAGGAATGCAGGCTCTGGGAGGAAGTAACACTAATTGTGTGTATCTTAGATGCTACCCATAAACAGACAGTTCCTGTCCGTCACTATAACTATTGATTCAGAGATCAAAAGGAAATATTAACATTTGGATGAATCTTGGGTAAAATAATATCATTGTCTATATGTCTCTTTGAAGTTTGTAATAGACTGCCTAATGGATACATTGACCTATGTTACTTTGTGTAACTGATTACTGGTGGTGTTTAGAAAGCAAAAGGTTACATCAAAAGCATATTGTTTAACCAGGACTGTTGGTCAAGTGGATGCTAGGACACTCTATAAAAAGACCCTTGAGTCCTGATCCTGTTTATCTCAGATCTGCTTAGGCTTCATCCAGGGAAGTCTGAGTCACAAGACTGAGGTCCTTGTTATGCTGGGATGCCCTGAATATGCAATTTGGACATTGGACTATAAACTATGAACTATTTCTGAAAGAACTCTTTGCAGCTACAAAGCTCACCATCTCTGCTATGAATCTGCACCTCAATGAATTGAACTCATGTCTGTTTGTATTGTGATAGACCCAGGCCAGTTGGGTACAGCAGAGTAGTAGAAGGCAGATATACTGGTCACTGGATAAGCAGTTTTCTGTTCCCTGACTGACCAGAGCAGGGGCTGCTCCAGGCTAGGGTGGACACATGATTCCAATTAGCCTGCAAAGAGTCAGTTGAAGCCATTAGGCTGAGAACACCTGACTCCAATTAACCTGCACCGAGTCAGGTGAAGCCATTAAGCTAATGTGAACACCTGACTCTAATTAAGGCCCCTCTGATACTATAAAAGGGCTCACTCAGGTCAGGCTGAGGAGAACCAGGTTGCCAGAGGAGAGGAAGTGCGACTGAAGGGCTGGGTAATGAAGACACCCTCAAGCCACTGGAAAGAGAGCCCTAAGGTAAGGGTGAAGAAGAGAGAAGTGGGAGAGCTGTGGGGAAGTGGCCCATGGAAACTCTGGCAGTGAAAGGTCGGCTGCCAACAGCTGCTGCCATTAGGGTCCCTGGGCCGGAACCCGGAGTAGAGGGCGGGCCCGGGTTCCCCCCCAACCTGTCACTACAGAAACACCTCCTGGGAGGGAAAGACAGGCCTCTGTCAGGACAGGAGGCTAAACTGTTCTGGAATAAGTCCATAGGGACAACAGAGACTGGGAGTTCTCTCACCAACCTCCTTGCTGGCTTATGATGAAAAGGGCTCAGTAGACTGTAACCCTGGCCCTAGAGAGAGAAGGGCTATGTGGAGGGTCGCAGTGAGCCTCTGAGGCTAGCATAAACCGCCAGGAAGCGCAGGACCCACCGGGACAAGGTCGGAGCTCTGCCACAGTATATTGATCTTTTAACCAGACTCTCTCTTATGCTTTTTAATAAATTTTAGTTTAGTTAATAAGAATTGACTGAAGCGTGTATTTGGGTAAAATCTGAAACATTCATTAACCTGGGAGGTAATGTGTCTGATCCTTTGGGTCTGGTAGAACCTTTTCTTTTATATGATATAAGATTTACAGAAATCTTCATCATATTTGATGTGGGTACCTGGATGGGGACCTGAGGCTGGATCACTTTAAGGGAACTGTGTTGTTTGGACTTCTGAGTAACCAATAAGGCAATAAAGAAGCTGTTTTGTACTGGTTTGTTAAATCTAAGTATTGGACTATCCACCAGCCTTTTGGGTATTATCTGCCCCATTCTTTGCAGTTCACCCTAATTGAGTGACCACAGCTGGCTCCCCACTAGGACCCTGGTCTCAGAGGCGCTTACACAGTCCTTCTCATTACTAGGTTAAACCAGAGTTCCAAACAGTTGTAAACCTGCCCTGCCTGGGTTTCTATAGCTTTATGGAAGATTTTTGGCAACCTTTCGTGTCTGCCTCTGCCTGAGCCTTTCTCCTCCTGCACTTTTCTTTATATGAGGGGTTCCTAGGCCTTCTCGAATTAGGACTGATCACTCCAATTGAATTAGCGCCTGGTGTACTCAAATGGGCCAAATCAGTCCCCCCGAGAGGCAGTTACCTAGTCACAGGTACTGGTCCTGATCCCTCTTAAAGGGACTATGTACCCTGTGACACTCTACACCAGCAATTATTCCCTACCAATTGATCTAAGGAGTAGCTAGGGAGTTGTAGAAGATTTCTATTTACTTCCCTTCTGGGTGAGATTTTCAAAGGTGCCCAAGGGATTTATGCATCTAACTCCCACTGACTTTTGAAGGGCATTGGGTGCCTATCTCCTTTAGGTGCTTTGGAAAATCTCAGCCTTTGTCATTCATGGCAGCATGGAGGAGGAAAAAACTTCAGTCTTGAATTACATGAGACCTGGTGCAAAGCTTATGGTGAGTAAAAACGTATGAACCCACTCAGAAGGATCAGAGCACCCTAGGCATATGCATTATGTTCATGGCATATACACAAAGGAGTTAAAAAACAAACACAAAAATACACTTTCTGGAAGGTTGCAAAGTAGTATTGCTTTATTTCTTAAAATCCAGAACCTTAACATACAACTCAGCCTACCTTGCTGCAGTCCCACTGAAGCCTCAGAGCACACGGCATCCCTCAGACCACGTGATTCTATAAACAGGACCAGGATACACCTTACAATTTAAAGTGATCACTTTTAATTTTCACACAGCTTTCAATACACCACAATATGCTTTTAGTCAGGGTGGTGAGCAAGGGCTAACTCTTGTTCGGGTGCCTTAAAGTGTCTGACCACATCTGTGTGCACTCACAAAAATCTTAATATGCTACTACAAAAATAGCTACTGTATGACTTCATATATGGAGGGTTATGACTTTTCTGTGTGAGCAAGTGATAGCTGAAGTGCAAAACAAGATTGGAAGGAAAGACTTTCTATGATTGGGACTAGCACGGAATCATAAGTGAGAAAATAGGTTTGTGTCTCAATGCCATTTTCATTGCCCTTTGACTGAGCCTGAAAGAAAAGTTTATTTTTTAAAAAAATCAATCCATGAGGATATTATCATTCTAAAAAGGCCTCCTCAGGCTCAGGGGGATGCACTGTGGAAACCAATGTCCTTTCCCAGCCTGCTTACACCTCTAGGAATAAAAATAGTCATTCTATTTGTCCTTCAGCTCTTTATTGACCCAGGCCTTCAGAGTATGGTTCACTTTGAATTCATGCTTAATGAAGCATAAGTTGTATTAATAGCAGCTATTAAATCTAGATAGCTTAATATGTTATTTGGACTTAACACATTGAGGCAGACAATGTTAAGAGTGGCAATGTCCAGTTTGTGATGCACTCCAGTAATTTCAATTCAATTCCTAATGCCACTGGCCATGAATCATAGCCCACCACCGAAGCCTCATTCTGTAGAAGTAGCCTCCTTTACAGGAAAGAAAGGAGGCTCTTAGCAACAGTTATCAGTGAATTATGAAGCACACAGGTTCTAGAAGAAGCAGGATGCAAAATGGGAAAGAAAAACTCAAACAAATATTGTGTCATTGCACTACATAATCTTTATGGAAATATGCTTATGAATGAATATAATGTAACTGGAATATGCTTTATGCAAAAGGTCTCTTGTAAGGTATCATTACAAAGATTATAATCTACTGAGTGTGTTCATCCTATTTGTATGTATGTATCATTCTTTTATCTGAAGCTAGAAATATAAAGTACAACTCTGAGGTCCTATTGTAATTATGCAAAGTGTGGGCCATTGATGGTGGTTTAGAATCTCGATGGCTCCCATTGACTAGGGCAATTGGTTGTAAATGGCCCTGACTTGCAAGCCTTCCTGTGTTCATGTAAGCCAGCCCAGGAAGAATGGTGGAATCCATCTTAAACCTGGTGCTTTTCCATTTAGAAGGAGGGGTAGGGATCCAGAGAGACAAAAGATTCCCGCCTTGTGCCAAAGCTATAAAAGGGGTGGAAGACAACAAAGGAGACTACCAGTCATGAGAACACCCCTAGTTTCCACTTAAGATGTCTGCTGGAATTCACAAGGACTGTACCAGCGGAAAGGATTGGGCCCAGACTAGGAAGGAGTCTAGTCTGTGAAAGAAGCTTATTGGAACATCTCTGAGGGTGAGATATTACCTGTAACAGTTTCTTAATGTATTAGGCTTAGACTTGCATATTTTGGCTTTATTTTACTTGGTGAATTACTTTGTTCTGTTTGTTATTACTTGGAACAACTTAAATCCTAATTTTTATTCTTAATAAAAACATGTTTGTTTATTATTGAACCCAGAGTAAGTGATTAATACCTGGGGGAGCAAATAGCTGTGCATCTCTCTCTATCAGTGTTATAAAGGGCAGACAATTTGAGTTTACCCTGTATAAGCTTTATACAGCGTCAAAGGGATTTATTTGGGGGTGTGGATCCCATTGGGAGCTGGGTGCTGTAGACAGGTAACCTGCTGAGCTGTTTTCCATTAAGTCTGCAGCTTTGGGAGCGTGGACCAGACCATGGGTCTGTATTGCAGCAGACTAGTGCGTCTGGCTCAACAAGACGGGGTTCTGGAGTTCCAAGCTGGTAGGGAAAATGGGCTTAGAGGTAATTTCAGCACATCATGTGACAGTCCCAGGGGGGTCTCTGTGACCAAACCCGTTACAAATATTATATCTTTCCAGCTAAGAAAAAGTAGGATATTTAACTATCCAAAGAATATAACAACTGTCATGACAGAACAGACTAACAATAACTTACATTCACATTGTGCCTTCTACTCAAAGGATCCAAAAATGCTGCACAGCATTAACAAAATAATAGATTGTATAATGCAGTTTATATATGTGCAAAACTCACTTCCTCCACTACTGAAGTAGTATGAAACATACCAAATGTTACACTCCACTTAGGGCCCTAACAAATTCATGGGCCATTTTGGTCAATTTCATGGTCATCGGATTTTAAACTTCACAAATTTCATGATTTCAACTATTTAAATCTGAATTTCACAATGTTGTAATTGTAGGGCTCCTGACCCAAAAAGCAGGGGTTTTTTGGAGGGGGAGTCGCAAGGTTATTATAGGGGGAGTTGCTGTACTGCTATCCTTACTTCTGTGCTGCTGCTGGCGGCGGCACTGCCTCAGAGCTAGGCAGCTGGAGAGTGGCGGCTGCTGGCTGGGATCCCAGCTCTGAAGGCAGAGCCACCGCCAGCAGCAGCGCAGAAGTAAGGGTGGCATGGTATGGTATTGCCACCCTTACTTCTGCGCTGCTGACTGCAGAACTGGGCCCTCAGTCAGCAGCCACCACTCTCCAGCCACCCAGCTCTGAAGGCAGTGCAGACGTATGGGTGGCAATACCACAACCCCCGTAAAATAACCTTGTGACCCCCCCTGCAACTCCCTTTTGGGTCAGGACCCCCAATTTGAGAAATGCTGGTCTCCCCTCTGAAATCTGTATAGTATAGGTTAAAAGCAAACCAAAGACCAGATTCCATGGGGGAGAACAGATTTCACGGTCTGTAATGCGTTTTTAATGTCCATTAATTTCGTAAGGCCCTAACTCTACTATATGACTGGAAGGCAAAAGGAATAGCATATATAAGAGCTGAACCTGCCAGGGACTTTAGGTAGGCAAAATGTCATTTTTCCCAACTGATATTTTGTGCACATTGCTAAGGTTAACATCTCCTAGATCCATCAGGTCCAATATGCTGCCTCTCAGAGTCACATATGCATGCTGCTTCAGAGGAAGAAAAGAATATAGTGATCTGAGCATAGGCCTGGGAACAAGGAGTTTACTGGGTGAAATCTTGGCCCTGTTGCATTGGTGGGAGTTTTGCCATTGACTTAATTGAAGCCAGAATTTTATCCCAAACTCTAATCCCTGCTCAGAAACTGACTCCCTCCGTGGGATTGCATGAGTCATTAAACATCTTGGCTTCATTTCCTCATCTTTAATAACCCTTACTTACCTCACAGGAGCAAAGTGAAAATGCCTGGGAATTGCATGAAAAATACATAGAATTTAGTAGCATAAGTATAATGAATGGTTATAGGATTAACAACACTCCATCCCCATCATGTACCTGACCAATTGTTCAGTGATATACTATATAAGTTGAACAATAGCAGCTGTGGTGCATATTCACTGTTGGCCAAAGCTAGCTATGGCCTGAAGCAAGAGAATTATTGTTTTCTTAAAACCTTTTAACTGTCCTCTTAGTCCTCCAGCGTGGTTTGATCAGACTTTTGGCTCTCTTTCAGATTATATTACAACTCTGAGGACCTAATTTAAACAGCTCTGAGATTTCAGCCTATAACAAATTGATATTAATAAAAATAATTAGAATGAAAAATCCACAATTACTAATTCACCTAACAAATTTAGACATTTTTTCTGTTCCTGCAAAAGTATTCTTAGTGAATTTTACCATTATTCACATTTTTTCATTTAAGTTTTTTACTCTGTGGATCAAAGTTACTGTGCTTCCTTGTTTAAAATTGGAGCTATAGCGTTCAGTTGTGACTGTTTCTGCTTCCTAATTGGATACATATCACTCTTATAACTTGGATAATGGTTTGGAGAGGCCACTGGAACAGGCAGAAAATAAGCATAATAAAGGAATTTTAGAAATATAAACAATTTTACTTTCTGGGCCTTTGTCCTGAGTATAATTCCTAGATAGAGTAATGTACCACAGGGTTTCTTGGCAGAGTATAAAGTTAGCACAAAGTAACTGCATGTGTCAGTTGCTAAGGAGACAGTCAGATGCATGTGGGGGCCTGTTAACTGTCTCATTTCTGCATTCTAGAGTTGGCTTTTGGGAACCCTGTCCCCCGCCTGTGTCAAGCAGCATCACAGCCCGTATGAAGTACATCACTCCAAGTGCAAATATTTCCAGTATAAGCTTAACACTGCTTTCATGTAAGCAAAACTCATTTGCTTGAATGTTGTACAAAAGAGATGTGAATGAGATCTGAGCAAAATTCACTTTTCAATCAGATTGAATTGTCATGGAAATTTTTTTGCTATATAAGCCCTCCTCTAATAACAATTAATATAAGCTGTAAATGTCAGTCCATTTATTTAAAGCCAAGCTGTGCTATCTATGTTGCTAAAGAAGCTTAAAGTAAAGGGAAGTCTTCATTAACACAGAGTTAGATTAGCATAGCCACATGGGTCAGTATGTTATGTCAGTAAGTCTGCTCCCCAGTGCTAGCCCCACTTTCCCCTCCTCAGATCTCCAACTTCTCTCTCTAGTGCAGATTCTTTAGATCGAAAGAGGCACATTCTTTCCTCCTTTAAACCCCCAACCATCCAGCTCCCCAGTAAAGCCAGGCATCCACCTTTACTTCTTCCTAAGTGCTGGTCCTCACTGTCTCTGGATGCTGGTGAGAGGTGATGAGATAAGGTGGTTAGGAGGCAAGCATGAAATGTATGTCTCAGTGCTGATCTAGCCTATGGCCCTCTCCTAGAGCTGGAGCTCACTAAGGGATAGTGAATGCACTGCAAGTACAGGTGCCTATGTCTACATCTGCCCAGTGTTTAGAGCTGCCCAAAGCACAGACTGTTACGATCTGCCATATTTTATAGTTATAAGATTAAGATTTTGAGAAGGGAGTAGTGATTTTGGGTGCTCAACTTGACACCTAAAAGGGCCCTGATTTTCAGAGGGTGTGCGCTCAACATTTTCTGAACATCAGCCCCTTTAAGGTGTCTCACTTTGGGCACCTAAAAATCATTACACCCTAAATCACTAGTCACTTCTGAAAACACTGGTCTACAATTTTTGAGACGTCGTCTGCTTCAGAGATAAAATGTGCTATTTAGTATGTATTTTGATGTGCTGAATTCAAATATGACAATTAAAACAACTGATTGGCTACTGTTTCTAAGATAGTTAAGTTTTTACATTTTATGTCTATGTATATTGTGTAGATAGTAGAGTTTTAATCATAAATTGTAAACCTAGGTCTTTTCATGTGTTTATGGTTGCTTTACATGATACTATTTCACCTGTCCTGTTTATGTAACACTTTTTAAAAATCAGCAAAGGGGTTATATAAATAAAATTTATTATGAAACAAAAGGCAAAAAACTATTATGTCCATAGTTTAGTCCTAATCAGTGTCTACTCGGCGCTTCTTGGCTTGTCTCTTGTATTCATTAAATGGAGCATCTCTTGTCACTGTCCAGCAATAGTCTGCAAGCATTGATGGGCTCCATTTGCCCTGATAGCGTTTCTCCATTGTTGCAATGTCCTGGTGAAATCGCTCGCCGTGCTCGTCGCTCACTGCTCCGCAGTTCGGTGGAAAAAAATCTAGATGAGAGTGCAAAAAATGTATCTTTAGTGACATGTTGCAACCAAGGCTTTTGTATGCCTTGAGGAGGTTTTCCACCAACAACCTGTAGTTGTCTGCCTTGTTGTTTCCGAGAAAATTTATTGCCACTAACTGGAAGGCTTTCCATGCCTTTTTTTCCTTGCCACGCAGTGCATGGTCAAATGCATCATCTCGAAGAAGTTGACGAATCTGAGGACCAACAAAGACACCTTCCTTTATCTTAGCTTCACTTAACCTTGGAAATTTTCCACGGAGGTACTTGAAAGCTGCTTGTGTTTTGTCAATGGCCTTGACAAAGTTCTTCATCAGACCCAGCTTGATGTGTAAGGGTGGTAACAAAATCTTCCTTGATTCAACAAGTGGTGGATGCTGAACACTTTTCCTCCCAGGCTCCAATGACTGTCGGAGTGGCCAATCTTTCTTGATGTAGTGGGAATCTCTTGCACGACTATCCCATTCGCAGAGAAAACAGCAGTACTTTGTGTATCCAGTCTGCAGACCAAGCAAGAGAGCAACAACTTTCAAATCGCCACAAAGCTGCCACTGATGTTGGTCATAGTTTATGCACCTCAAAAGTTGTTTCATGTTGTCATAGGTTTCCTTCATATGGACTGCATGACCAACTGGAATTGATGGCAAAATATTGCCATTCTGCAGTAAAACAGCTTTAAGACTCGTCTTCGATGAATCAATGAACAGTCTCCACTCATCTGGATCGTGAATGATGTTGAGGGCTGCCATCACACCATCGATGTTGTTGCAGGCTACAAGATCACCTTCCATGAAGAAGAATGGGACAAGATCCTTTGGACGGTCACGGAACATGGAAACCCTAACATCACCTGCCAGGAGATTCCACTGCTGTAGTCTGGAGCTCAAAAGCTCTGCCTTACTCTTGGGTAGTTCCAAATCCCTGACAAGGTCATTCAGTTCACCTTGTGTTATGAGGTGTGGTTCAGAGGAGGAGGATGGGAGAAAATGTGGGTCCTGTGACACTGATGGTTCAGGACCAGAAGTTTCATCCTCTTCCTCTTCCTCGTCTGACTCAAGTGAGAATGATTCTGGTGCATCAGGAACCGGCAGTCCTTCTCCGTGGGGTACTGGGCGTATAGCTGATGGAATGTTTGGATAATGCACAGTCCACTTTTTCTTCTTTGACACACCTTTCCCAACTGGAGGCACCATGCAGAAGTAACAATTGCTGGTATGATCTGTTGGCTCTCTCCAAAGCATTGGCACTGCAAAAGGCATAGATTTCCTTTTCCTGTTCAACCACTGGCGAAGATTTGTTGCACAAGTGTTGCAGCATATGTGTGGGGCCCACCTCTTGTCCTGATCTCCAATTTTGCAGCCAAAAGAAAGGTGATAGGCTTTCTTAACCATAGTGGTTATACTGCGCTTTTGTGATGCAAAAGTCACTTCACCACAAACATAGCACAAGTTATCTGCACTGTTCACACAAGTACAAGGCATCTCTGCTCACTTTGGCTAAACAGAAATGTCTCCCTTTGCAAAATCAAACACTGACAAATAAGAGAGCACGACACTGTATGATTTCTAGAGCTGATATAGGGCAATTTGTTCGGCAGAGTGATGTAAGCTTCGTTATGATTGCATCATCCATGACTTCTAGGAATAACATGCTGCAATTCATATCATGTATGACGCAATACCAGCTTCAGATTGCATCATTCATTGTTTTGCCTAAAAAGCAAGTACTGTCCAAATCCAATCATAGATTTATTCATCGATCCAGTCAAAGATGTATTTTAGTCATTTCTGGTTTAAATTGAGATCCCTTCCCTTTATAACTCACTTATCCTCCGCCATTCCCAAGTCAAAGGTTGCATATACTGACCCAATAGCATGTCTTGAAAACTAGAGCCAATCAACAATTTTAAGCATCATTTTCATTCTCAGTGACCCAGAATTAGTAAAGTTTGACTACATTTATTTCAGAAGCATTTTGGCTGTAGAGCAGTGAAATCTTAGCAACCCCTCCCGTACCATTATTAGATACCTTTAAAGAAAAGCTGTGCTTAGGATGGCTTTGCCTTAACACAAAGATGCTATTCACAGCAGAACTCTTTACTAAATTGTACAATGAATATCTGTCTTTCACTTCACTAAAGCCCAACAGACAATATAACACTAGACTTTTGATATAAAAGAAATGAAGTTGATGTTTCTCACTTGAAAAGGCTTTGCCTCAACATTTATTTTGGCTAAATGCCTCAGCTTCGCTTTGGTATTTTACTGGAGCAGCAGAGGAGCAATATTCTATGTCACTGTTCTGTTCCACTGACTAACGCTCTTAATTATTATTCCAAATGGAACTGAGACCAACTAATCAGGGAGCTAGAGGATGACTGACCTTTATTTATTGCTGAAAGGAACCCAAAACCACACTGATACCATTAAACAGGGGCAATCACTGGGATATATCCTCGGATGTCTGATGGCTTTGCCTAATAGTAATAAAAGCATTTCTATAACACTTCTCATCTTCAGAGCATTTTACCAACTATAATTCTCTCAGCAGCCATGAGGTTATTACTGTCCCCTAAACTAGAAATGCAGTTGGCTAGTGGACAAAAAAAAGTTACTTTTAGAAGTGAATTCTGCTGCTAACATTTCCTCAAACTCACTATACTGGTGTGCCAAGCACATCCCTTCCTCCTCCTCCCCCCAGCCCACCAAGGATTGGCTCTAGGTGTACTGTGTCCTAGTCAAAGGCATGGATTTTCCATGTCCTATTGCTCCCCAGAATAATGAGCCCTGTCTCCAGTGGGAAATCTCACTCTCAGATATAAAGAATCATTTGATATTTAAACTTTGCTTTTAATTTTTGTTAGGGGAGGCCGGTAAAGAGCAAGTTCATGAGAAATATACAGCTTTGCCCCTGTCCCCCTGCTGTTCTGCCTATAGGTCATCATTTGCGTCTCTGCTGGATTTTTGCATACCAACAGACTGTCATCTTTCCCCTCTTGAGATCATGTTCCTTTGATTTCTTGTTGATCCAGCTTGCCAGGAGATAAGAAACCTTCCAGCGCTAATACTATTCCAGATGTATTATTCCTTATTAGGTGAACGCTAGGCAGTCAACCATGTATCCTACATAATATTCACCCCAAAATATTGTGGGTTGAACCATTTTTTAAAATGTTTTGGCAAACAGAAATTAGAAAAAGGGTTCAAAATCTGCTCCCTCGTACAGTGGTGTAACTCCACAGTGTGACAGTGCACTATCTGGCTTACAATGTCCCAGCTAGCCCTGGCAGATCTGAATATGCAGCGTGGCTGTAGTCGTGTCGGTCCCACGATATTAGAGAGACAAGGTGGGTGAGGGAATATATTTTATTTGACCAAATTTTGTTGGTGAGAGAGAGAGAGAGACAAGCCTTTGAGCTTACACAGAGCTCTTCTTTGACAGAGAAACAGGCCTTATGGATGGGGAAAGTGGTAGATGGGGTATATCTTGTTTTTTAGTAAGGCTTTTGATACTGTCTCACATGGCCATCTCATAAAACTAGAGGAATACAACCTAGATGGAGCTACTATAAATTGGGGGCATAACTGTTTAGAAAACCATTCCCAGAGAGTAATCATCAGTGGTTCACAGTTAAGCTGGAAGGACATATTGAGTGGGGTCCTGCAGGCATAGGCGCCAACGCCGTGGGTGCTCCAGCCCTGGAGCACCCATGGGGAAAAATTGGTGGGTGCCGCCCGCCCCGGGGCCCGCACCTAGCTTACCGGAGCACCGGGCGATGTTGCGGGGCCCCACCCCCGACGCTGGGCGACGTTGCGTCGGCGTCAGGGGCGGGGCCCCGGACGTCACCTGGCGTCGGGGGCGGGGCCCCGCGACATCACCCGGGGGCGGGGCCCGGCATCGGGGGTGGGACACTGGGCGTCAGCACCCAGCGACGCTGACTTCCGGTATTGGGTCTGGTTCTATTTAATATCTTCAGCAGTTATTTAGCTAATGGCATAGAGAGTACACTTACAAAGTCTGTGGATGATACCAAGCTTTGGGAGGGGAGGTTGCAAGTGCTTTGAAGAACAGGATTATAATTCAAAATGACCCGGACAAACTGGAGAAATGATCTGAAGTAAATAGGATGTAATTCAATAAGGACAAATGCAAAGTACTTCGCTTAGAGAGGAACAATCAATTGCTCACATACAAAGTGGGAAATGACTGCCTAGGAAGGAGTACTGCAGAAAGGGATCTGAGGGTCATAGTGGACCACAAGCTAAATATGAGTCGACAGTGTAACATTGTTGCAAAAAAAGCAAACATCATTCTGGGATGTATTAGCAGGAGTGTTGTAAGCAAGACACATGAAGTAATTCTTCCATTCTACTCCATGCTGATAAGGCCTCAGTTGAAGTACTGTGTCCAGTTCTGAGTTCCACATTTCAGGAAAGATATGGACAAATTGGAGAAAGTCCAGAGGAGAGCAACAAAAATCTAGAAAACATGGCCTATGAGGAAAGAGTGGGAAAAAATTGGTTTGTTTAGTTTGGCGAAGAGAAGACCAATGGGGGATATGATAACACTTCTCCTTGTAACAACCTTTTATGTACTTGAGAAGGGTGATAAATTGTACTCCTTAACCTCTGAGGCTAGGACAAGAAGCAATGGGCTTAAATTGCAGCATGACAGGTTTAGGCAGGACATTAGAAATAGCTTTCTAACTGTCAGGGCAGTTAAGCACTGGCACACATTGCCTAGGAAGGTTGTAGATTCTCCATCATTGGAGGTTTTTAAGGACAGATTAGACAAATGGTGTAGTTATTATGTAATCCTGCCTTGAGAGTAGGTGATTGGACTAGATGACCTACTGAGGTTCCTTTTGGTCCTACACTGCTATGATTCAGGTCTGGGAAACTTACTCAGAGTGTCACAACTAAATACAAAGTGGGACAGATTGTTTAGTACAAGTAAACACATTTCAAAGGACCATTCAAGGTGAAGTGACCAATGAACACCCCTCCAGTCATGGGGAGAAAAGGAGAGAGGGGAGCAGGGAGCAGCGTGGGAGGGGAGATTATTATTGAGTTATACATGATTGTAATAACCCATAAATCCAGTGTCTGTTCAGTCCATGATTTTTATGACTGTGATAGAGTGCTGGATGTTTACAGGTGAGCCAGCACTCTGATTACTTTGGGCGAGTCTACACTTAAAACGCTGCCTTGGTGCAGCTGCACTGATGCATCTTCACTGCTACAGTGCTTTAATGAAGATGCTCGAAACCAGTGGGACAGAGGTCTTTCATCAGCATAGTTAATCCACCTCCCAGAGAAGTGGTAGCTATGTCGGCAGGAGAAGCTCTCTTGCCAACATAGTGCTGTCTCTATGGGAGTTAGGTCCCAATAATTATCTCGCTCAGGGAAGTGGATTTTTCACATCCCTGAATGAGGTAGTTATACTGATACAGTGCTGTAGTATAGGCCAACCTTAGGCATCAATTAGTTCCCCTGGAGAAGGCAGAGTGAAGATATGCAGCTAATCAGGCAGGGTAGGCTGATGAATCCCATTAGCCATCAGCTGAGGGATATAAAGGAAGGTTCTGGGCAGGGCCGGCTCTAGGCACCAGCAAAACAAACATTTTCTTGGTCCGGCGAATTTGCAGGGGCAGCAGGGAGCCCTGGGAGCTGTAGTTCCTTGGTTAGCGCCCTGCCTATAGAGTCAGCCCTGGAGCAGGGAAAGAACTACATTTCCCAGCATTCCCTTGGCCGCTATCAACAGGAAAAGGAGGGGGAGGGAGTGAGATAGCTGAGACACGCTGTAGCTTGCTGTGTTAATGTAAAGCTGGCTGCTGAACGGTAGGGATACCATATTTTAACACTAATAACAAAAAAAAAAAAAGGACACTCCACTGGTGTGACCTCACCTTGCAGCCCTCAAAGAAAGAATTGGGTGAACAAAATGGACAGTGCACCTCTCTATCTGAAGCCTAGCCAGGGAGGTACGTGGATCCCACTAGAATTTAAAATGAAAAGTAAGGGAGGGGAGGCTCTACTAGAGGACCTGGGCAGCTTTAGATACTGTAAAGCACGTAGGAAGATTTCCACTTCTGAGCCATGGAAGCAGAAATGGACTTTTCCTTCCCAGATTTAGCTAATATTCAGAAAGGGAATCTAGCACCTGCATTCCAGACTTGAACACCCTCAAAATTCAGGAGTGCTCAAGCTCATTTTCGGCAGCTGTTACTTCATTTCTCCCAAATCAAATATACTGATCCACTGTAACTTGCTGTAGAAGTAGGATAAAATTGAGCAAGCAATGCTTCCCATTGGTTATTAGAACTGGAATTGCTATTTTCAACAGCCATTGTCTTTTTTTGTTTGTTTGTTTTTGTTTAAAAGGAAGACAGTGATATTGTATTGTCAAATTCCCCATAGAAACAAAGAATGGAACAAAAGAATAATAAAGGCACCTCAGCTTTTCCTCATTAATGTAGGACAGTCTTATAATATGCATCCAGATATCCTTCAATCACACAAGCTGAAAATTGTTCCACTTTACTGCAGTTCTGTAACCATATGGGAACCAATCCTGTCTGTGTTCTATGCACATCCAAAATTCCTACTGAATGACCTGCCCTGGGACCAAGTTACCAGTGCCCCAGGGCTGGGGCGGCAGGAGGGTGTAGTTGGGGTGGGAGAGCCCAGGGCTGGGGCGGTAGGGGGTATGGGTGTGGGGGGGGGGGAAGAGCTCAGGGCTGGGGCAGTAGGGGGTGCACGTGGGGGGGGGAGAGCCCAGGGCTGGGGCGGTAGGGGGTACGGGCTGGGGCGGTAGGGGGTACAGGCAGGGGGGTGGGGGAAGAGCTCAGGGCTGGGGCGGCAGGGGGTGCACGTGGGGGGGGGAGAGCCCAGGGCTGGGGCGGCAAGGGGTATGGGGGGGGAGAGCTCAGGGCTGGGACAGCAGGAGGGTGCAGGGGGAAGACCAGGGCTGGGGTGGGGAGGCAGCCAAATTTTTTTTTGCTTGGGGGGGGCAAAAAACCTAGAGCTGGCCCTAGTTCTGGGGCATCCAAAGACGAGGGTAGAGGTGCCCCATTACAATGACACATTTGGGATGGAGTCAGCTAACCAGTATGGGTGAAACAAGCTCCAGGCTTGAGCTCTCTCACTCTCGGCCATATCAATCTCTTATCTTGTACTTAGATTATAAACTCTTTTGGGAATGGTCCTTTGTTATGTTTTCACAGTGCCTTTTGGGGCTCTGGCCTCTAGGCACTACTGTTATTCAAAACAGTGCCAGTGCTAGCCCATGGGGGGGCCCAAACAGGAATATTTTGCCCTCCCAACAAATACTAATAATTAATAGGGGGGGGCCCTTGAGCTACTTGGGGTCCTAAACAATTGCTTAGTCTGCCTGCTTTATGTAAATAAATAAGTGAAAACTTTGTTTCAAAAATGCCACCTTTTTTCAATGATTTTTTTCTCCTTTCCTTGCTACCATAGCTCGAGTTTGTAGATGGGGCTGGGAAGTACACTCTGGAAACATTGTGAGTCTCTCAGGAACTTTTCACCGGCTAAACGATCAGAGTTCAACATCTTGGCATCTGAATAACTAAGGTTCTTTTTTTAACTGAACCAAACCTCTGAATCTGGTGAGAATTGTCCAGAGCCAGGAAGGGTGAACACTGACTGTGTTAACAGGGTTCACACAACCATCATAAAAGTGTTGATAATAATTAATAGAAATTGGTTGCTGATTGAGGATATATGTTGCCTCCTGCAGAGATGTCTATAGCTGAATATTAAAAAAATACTTACTAGATCATATTACAGCTGTTGGTTCAGATTCACTCAAATTTTGCACAGAATAGAATTAATACATCTTCATGCAACATGCTGTGACATCACCTCTTACCTTTTATTAGGAAACAATTAGTTCTGGTAATCACTTCTGAATCGTCAATTAGGATGAGAATTTCACACACACTTCAATGGGAGCAGTTAGGCTGAGGGCTTTTGACCATCCCACTCTGAAGAACTCACATATGTTACCAAAAATTTTAAAGGGTTGCTGATAAAATGGGTTCAGGGTTTGAGTTGGGTTCATATCTCCTCTGAATTCATTGCTCAATGGGCTAAATATGTTTTATTAAGCAGGAACAGAAAGAGTTAATGGTTATTCTGGGGAGGATTGGGATGCAATTCTGTATTTTTTTAAAAAAACTAATGAAAAAAGGGAATAAAAACCAATTGCTTTCAAGGGATAGAGGAGGGAAAAGGAGGAAGGAATTGCTTTCTAAGGAGGGGAGGATAATTTGTTTTTAAAAGGGCCTTTTTCTATTAGAAAACCATGTTTTGGAACTATGTCTTTATGCCCCTTTACAAGGCTTTGCTCAGGTGATGCTATAGCCAGCACAGCTACTGCTAACTAATATTCCAGGCCCTCATGAAGTTTTATCATTAAAAAGTATGATTTATTTCAATCATGTGGTGTGCTGAAGGGGATAAGCTTTCAGGAATGCAGAGAAGAGTTACATATGCCATACCTTCATAACTAAAGAGAAAATGGAATCTTAAACCAGTAAGCTTGGCCAAGCCTAGATTTTGTGAATTAGAGTATGACGGAACCCACCCAGCTGTAGCTACTGTACTACCATGCCCCTATGTAGGTTATCAGCAGCAGGGATTGAAGCTTGGACTTCTGGATCTTAAAGCATGAATCTTTACTACCTGAGCTAAAAGACTCCCTGATAGCCATAGCTGGCCTGTTGACCTCTATGTGGCCCAGGCACCACTAGAAAAGGACACAGCAGCATCCGGAGAGGGTGTGGCCTCTCCCTACTTGATTTATAGCCCATAGCAGCCTTCATTAATCTATTGGCTGCCTATCACAAACCCAAAGATGTGATGACCCCTTCCCCCACTCACCTTTATGTGAGGCTTGATAGCCCCTGCAAGAAACACTGGTGGTTGAAGGCAGCAGCTGGAATATCAATTAGGATTTAGAAGACAGGATTAGAAAATAACCAGTTGAGAGAACAATCCAGAGAAAAAACTACAACATAATTGGAGACATTGTGGCTGACAAACCAGATGTTAATGTATAAAACCCTAGAAAAAGCAGGAACTTGGGTCATCCCATGAACAATACAGCCCACAGTTGATGCTGGTAGTAGTATCATTTTGTTTAAAATGTGAAAAATGTGGATATCGTGAAAACTGAAGAGCTTTAAAAAGTAAAACAATTGGAGTTTTACCTTAAGGTCTCTTCAAAACTGGAAGCAATTGCTCAGATATATTTTTCTCCTCTTTTTACCTACAAAATAGGCTTTATTGTGCAGCCTAAATAACAACAAATCAATATAACAATGGAACTAGTATCCGTGACCTGATTATACAAGCATGTTTCCTCCAAATGAACCATTAACTATTTTCACTGTTTTCTGTGGGAACTTGAAGTATGGGGAGGGGGTGGATAAGTGGAGAGTGGTGGGTTCTGGGGTTGTTGCTGAAGTTTGTTTATTCTTAAGTGTTGTGGTGGTTTATATGAGTTACACACATGTAACTAGAGTTGGTAATTTTAATCTTTTTTGTGTACCATAATTGTGTAAGCAAATGGAATTTTATATTTTAATCAAATGGTTCTCTCAGTACAGGAATCACCTGGTATTACTATTTTTTTTTATTTATCTGGGGTTATCAGTCCACCTTTTACAGTCTTGGCCCCTTTGTCAGTCAGATATCTGTTGTGTAGTGTCCCATCTTTAAAAAAAAACAAACCAAACAAACAAACAAACAATGGATCCAAAATGTTCATCAAAACAGTTGTCTTTAATCTCTAATCCTTTACATTTCATCACTCAAGTAAAATGGGATACATAACAGGATCCTGTTGAAAAGAGTTTGTATAGATTATACTCTATAGTCTGAATGTGAAAAGTTGGCATAAAGGTGTTCTCATTCCTGGTGAAGGAAACCAGAAAATAAATTCTAGTCAACCAGTAAAGATGATGAGTAATGACTCCAAACATGCGTTATGCACTTAGGACTTTCAATGAGACTTTTGAAAATAATACTTAGACACTTTTGAAAATTGTACCTGATGTAAATGGAATCTTGAATGGACACCTAAATATCCTTGTTTCTTCTTTATTACTAAAAATCAGTTAAGTGTCTATAAATATATATATTCAGCTTTACCATAATCTTTCATCTCTTTCTTTCGAAAATTTTAGCACATGTTCTAAGTTCTGGGTGCTTTTTCTAGCAATTTGTAAAAAATCAATATTTAATAAAAAAATTAAAATGTACAACACACTTAAGTGAATCCAACTCCCATTAAGTGCCCTAATTTAGCACAGCACTTGAACACATGCTTAAAGTTAAATAGATGCTTAAATTCTTTGCTGTATCAGGGCCAAGTGAACAGAAACACTCATTAACTTCAAAGGGAGTTAGTTGAGAGAGCCTGACAGCTCCCAAGACTGTGAAAGTCCTGTCTCAAGCCTGGGCTTCCTGGCTCCGAGGTGCGCTGCAGGGATTCTAGATGCAGAGCTGCCAGATCTCCAGGCTGCTTGGAGAGCCTCATCAATTTCATTTTGAAAAGTGAAAACAAAGTGTTTTGATTATTTCTAAATGAAATTTTGGAATTCCCATTCCATGGAAAATGTTGATGTTTCATTTGGATTTTTTTTCTGGGTTCCATCCTGCCATTGCACTAACCCTTCAACAGACCCTCCACATTACCACCTCATATCCTCCCCAAATGCACAAAAAAAGTGTTGAAGTATTTTATAACCATAATGAGTCTTTTCATAAAGGCCACATTACTCTATAGTATAGACTAAAAGGTGTAGCCAATTGTTTGACGAGCTACATTCGTGGTTCGTTCTTAAGTGTCCAAGAGAACAAATACCCAAACTCAGACAATAAATTTGGCTAAAGACAAAACAGTACAATATGAAAAGGAGACATGCATACCCCTTCTTCTGAGAAGCATTTCTTATCTCGCAGCATGTTCACCTTTGCAGAAGATATGCTTTTAAATTAATAGTATTTAGAGTAAGATTTTACAAGTTATAAAACTGTACACATCACTGAAAGTTTAACTCACTAATTGTGCCGGGTTCATCCTTGATATCTCCCCCTATACTTTTCCCATATCTCATTTTGAATATTACATTCAAAGTGTTGACGAGTCATGAAAGTATTCCCTAACTCTACTGGATATCAAGTATTCACGCATCTTTGTTTTGACAAGTTTCCTATTTTCTAATGGCAAAACAGACTTTAGCTTTTCAAAGTATTGTGGGATGTTTGACATGGATAGGGTGACCAGATGTCCTGATTTTATAGGGACAGTCCCGGTATTTGGGGTTTTTTTTATATGGGCTCCTATTACCCCTCCACCCCCTGTCCTGATTTTTCACACTTGCTGTCTGGTCACCCTAGACATGGATGAACAGAATTGTGGGATGAGCATAATACATTCAGATAGCATAACTTCCCCACACATATACACACACCATGCACATAACACCGATCAATGTGGTGTTTACGATGCCTAATATATAGACATACAATATATATAGCTAAAATATAACAATATGGCTAAGGACTGTAGAGATACAAACCTATTCTTTTTTCTTGCCATAAAGGTCCCTCGTGTTCCTCTTGAATGGGGGTTACTGCTCATGCAGTGAGACAATCCAAATCTTTATTTGGTGAAATAAAGACTACAGAACATTACCTTTTATGTGAAATTCTAAAATCATATTTATTGGCCAATTCACAGAAAGTGCCATAGTGACCACAAAAATGAATCTGTTTTAAATACATGTACAGGCCAAGTTTTAAAATAACAGGTCTATTTTCAATATGCATTTAACAAATCATGTGGAAAATGCCAGGATTTTAGCAATCTCAAAATCAGAAATGATTGTTCAAAGTGACATGGTTTCCGTGGATTATACCACAATGTCAATGGGGGGAGGGAACACAACTTATTCCCACCACATATAAAGTTCATTTTCAATTTTTACTGAACAATTTATTAAAGAAAAGATGAAAAAAATCAGTAAGATTTGCAGTAAATGTTCAAAAAAAATCAGTTAAAAACAAAAACGAGGACACCAGTGGCACCTTAAAGACAAACAGATTTATTTGGGCATAAGCTTCAGATACATGGAAGAAGTGGTTTTTTTACCCACGAAAGCTTATGACCTAATAAATCTGTTAGTCTTTAAGGTGCCACCAGACTCCTCATTTTTGTGCATACAGACAAACATGGCTACCCTCTGATACAAAAAAAAAAAGTCAGTTCATATTCACCTTTAATTGCATATTAATTTCAACATCTGGCAAAAATTGTAGAGATCCTCTGTTCTATATGCATTTAGCACTTTCAACAAGACATTTCTAGGTATGGTTTTGATCATTTCACATGTACAATAATACATTTAATATAATGAGCCTCTCTCCTATGCTGAAAAGATTGTCTGAGACACAATAAAAGGCTTAGAACAATCATACAATGTGTGTCTGATTCATTTGTATCCCATCTTGTATATTACGTATTGCCTACAAATATGGTCACAGTTACACAGAGATTAAATTGTCTAACTGCTAGGAAACCTCCCGAAACTGGGAAAAAATTGCTAATGGCTAGAATTATTGCTTACAAGCAAGAATTAATGCACCAATATGGAAGCAAATCTTGCAAATTAAAAGTTTAATGTGGAAAAAAGTGTATTTTCCAACAAGGAAAGGTATCTTTTCCACTATCCAGTTATTATGAAATAGTGACTAAAGAATATGAAATATAGTGAAATGAACTGACCCAGTCAGCCAATTAGAGAAAAGGGATATTGAACTCAAAATGGTGTGGTTATTTCCTGGTTGTGCAAAATCCTGCACTTTGATTGGCTTATAGGTATGGTTTGCATAACTATATGCTATCTGAATAAAAAGTGCCCACAACAAACACAGATGCCTGAACTTTTGCCTCTCGACCTACCAATTCATCCCAGTTAACCCCATTCTTCGCTGTTCCTCCCCCTTGTCCACTTACAACCCCTCATCCAATAAGATTAATTCCCTTTAAATTGTATTGTGACAAAGTTCCTCCTCTACCTTGGTTCCTCCTCCGCGCTTACTGGCGGATTTTTGCTCGCCTTAGAGATCTTCCCCTTTGGTGGAACCCACAGTCCAGGTCAACTCCTCCTGTGTCTGATCAGGAGTTGGGAGGTTTGGGGGGAACCCGGGCCTGCCCTCTACTCCGGGTTCCAGCCCAGGGCCCTGTGGACTGCAGTTGTTTAGAGTGCCTCCTGGAACAGCTGCACAACAGCTATAACTCCCTGGGCTACTTCCCCATGGACTCCTCCCAACACCTTCTTTATCCTCACCATAGGATCTTCCAGCAGTACACCTTCTCACTCTCAGCTCCTAGTGCCTCTTGCTCCCAGCTCCTCGCATGCACGCCACAAACTGAAGGGAGGTCCTTTTTAAACTCAGGTGCCCTGATTAGCCTGCCTGTCCTAATTGATTCTAGCAGTTTCTTCTTAACTGGCTCCAGGTGTCTTAATTAGCTTGTCTGTCTTGACTAGTTCTAGCACGTTCCTGATTGCTCTAGTATAGCCCCTGCTCTGGTCACTCAGGGAACAGAAAAATATTCATCCAGTGGCCAGTATATTTGCCTTCTACCAGACTTTTGTACCCTACTCGTCTGGGTCTGTCACAGTATTTAATGTGTACGGGTCAGATGGGGTGAAGAGCCATAAAAAGCTGGAAAATGAAAACAAACACTGTTGAGAATTTGCTTACCATTTTCCAGCCAGCTCAAAAGTGGCCATGTTTGTTGTGACTTGGGAATTCTGAAGCCAATAGCAGCTGCGGAAATATAATAGCCAGAGGTGATTTGTACTTTCACTGCAAAAGGACCACCCATAGCTAGATCCTGCCTGTTAGGAACAGACCTGCACTAGGGGAAGAATAGAGCCACTTCACACCCAGATGAGCAGTGGAAGGCCTTCTGCTTCACTGGGGCACAATGCCACCCTGACCTCCCAAGCAACCAATGGGGTGTGCATCCACTATTGCAGCCTTTATGAGGTGCTCTCTGCTTCCCCATTTCACACCACAGATCATAATGGGGATGGCATGGTTCTGTCTCCTCCTGTCTGCCCTTTTTGGAGCTCCATATGCACCTGGAGAAGTGGGAATGCAGCAATCTCTAGTCTCTCCTGAACACAGACTGCAGAACTGCCTTTTCTTCAATTGGGTCACACAAGTTTGGGGTGGGAGGAAACACTCCTTGTGCCCTGCCTTCTCTGTAGACCCAAATAAGAGCCAGGCACAATTTGGCCCATGGTGATTATACACAATACTTGAATCTGACTGGCTAATAACACCAAACCAGAGAACAAGGAGTTGCATGTTCTATGGTTGAAAAATAACCAAACAATTATCATGCCATATGTATACATTTGGGCCTGTTGTAGTGTCCCAGAGCTCCAACAGGTTGACACAATTCCATTTCATGGCGCAACCTCATCTACATGACCAAGCACATTCAGCCAATCAAATCACATGAATGGATGAAAGTTCTAGTGTCTCAAATAAATAACCATTCACCAGTAATGACAACTCTTGACCGTTATTGTTCAGAGGGCAGGGCATTTCTTTCATTCCTTTTACAAATTAGAGTGTTTAATAACATAGTCATGTGCACCAACGATGCCTCTTTATATTTCACAGTCTAAATTGTGACAAGCTACAACTGCTTAACCTTGCCTCCTGACTCTTTCAGTCTTGTGTCAAATACACATTGATATGAAGGGAGACTCTGTCAAGTTCTCATCTGGCCATATATATATTTATAGGAATATCAAATTATCATTCTGTTGCTGTCTAGCTTGTTAAAAGAGAGTTTCATTATAGGTTTTGTATTTGTTTAATCTCTGAGATACTACACAGAAGTACACAGCACTTAGAGAGTGAACTGACCATAAGTAACAAAGGGAAATATTGGGGTGCTTTTTTTTAGATTTTGTGGTAAATAGAAATTCATGAAAAAGGCAACAAAAATGATCTAGGGATTGAAGACAATGAATAAAGAGACATAATTAAAAGAACGGTGAACGACTTGTCTAATAAATGACCAATGGAGGAAAAGTGATAACCATCTACAAATATGTGGAGGTATAAATCATAGTTGGGGAGAAGATTGATGTAGCTTAGGGTAAGAGGGTGTAACTAGGAGTAATGGGGGGAAATTAAACTGAATACCAGGATGATTTCTAATGATGAATTCTATTAGACTCTGAAACAGTCTCCCATGGGAAGCAGTGGAAGCCCCAGCCTTAGAATCATTAAAAAAACTAAAAGGGAGAGGGGAGTAAGAAACATTAGAAAATATATTATAAGGAACAATCCTGCACTACTAGGACGATTGACTACCGGTCCTAGACTATTCCCAACCCGTCCACCCCCCCCACCCCCCGCCATCTTCTGATTTCTATGACTAAGATTTGATGAGCTAATATATGTTCTAAAAGTAACCTTTAAACATTTTGGTATTTTTCTCTTTCCTACAGTTTGGTAAATTTGTACAGGGCCACGTATATCAACAGGAATCACTTGAATGTCTGTTACTCTAAGGCAATGATCCATTTCAAATCCATGCTCTTTTGTCAACACTGTTCTTATTTTCTGAACTATTGAATTGCCAGTTAGGTACAGTACTAACTGCTATTACTCAGATTGTGGTGGTGCAGTATATACATCATAGTATGGCAATTTCAAACATTTTCAGAAGTGACCACTTATTTTTGATGCCTCAGTTTTTGGGTGCCTAACGTAAGACATTTAGTTTGCACCACACAAAATAAGGCCCCTATCTTCAGCTTCCCCTGGAATTGTGGGTAAACAATATCCCTGAAAAAAATTACACCTACGGTTTTCAAAATTGTAGCACCCAAAATGAGTGGATACTTGGACCTTTGTAGCAGCTCTAGAACTGTTTAATATAGTAGTTAAGACCTTTGTATTATTGAATGCAATCTTTATACAGAGCTCTCTGTTCTTTATGTAACATGATTTTTTCCACAGCTCTCTGAAATATCTTAACACAAATCTGAGTGCTGAAATGTCTCTGTGTCTTTCCTTAATTAATTTTAATAACACAATCACTGGAAATGTTATCTGTGAATACCTATAGAATTTGCATTCTCACAAATCAGAGAAGACCTACTTTGACCATAAAGCATTCCCCACACAATGCAGGCATAGCACAGTGACATTTGTCATGGTTCTTTTGCCTTCCTGTCTCTGCTGGAGGTGTTGTAACTAATGTACCAAACAAGCCACGGGCAGCAGCAACCAACCTAAATCACTCACAGTTTTAGTTCATTACCACAACAGCCTCCATGCTGTGAATGATTAAATATTAAGCAGAAATATATGTATTGTAATCTCAGAACACCTCTCAATTTGACATTCAGCTTCCTTCCTAAAACTGTTAATTGCAGATACCTATCAATCCAGAAGGGATTATAGCAGATGTTTCTATTCTCTCACCATTTCATACTCTGAGGCCTTGAGCCTCCAATTCGTGTCTCTGTCACATCAACCTGATAACCCTCTCTAGCTCAATGTCCACTATCTACTTTCATTTCTGCTGTGTCACTACTCACCATTCATTTCTTAAATATTAATCCTCTGTTTCCTACATTGCTCACCTAATGTTAGCCTGTATTCTTTTCACATTCCAAAAGATCGGACAGCCAAAACATCCATATAAATCTTTCCCGGCACCACAGGGCCTCGCTCTTTGCAGCCTACTGAAAATGATGTATCGCCAGTTTTATTTCCAATGTGAAACTTTACTCTAGTAACTAACATGGTCGAAGTCATCTGAGTAAGCCTTTTGTTCAATCAAGATGGTGTTTAATACTTTGGAAGGAATGGAAGGGGAAAGACATTGGAAAAAACCCAAAAATAACCAAGCCCTGGAAAACTTAGCAAAAGGTCTGATAAAGGAGCCTAAAGAAGCTAAGTGCACAACTCCCATAGAAAGGTTAAATTATTTTGAAAATCCCATCCAAAACCAATGGGTCAGAAATTTGCTCTATGTTCAGACGTATTTCTAAAAATGCACCCTGTCATTTTACAGATATATAACACACTGCACAGCTTGACAGGTTCTGCTATAGGATGCACAGGATGAAGTTTAATAAGGACAAATGCAAAGTGCTCCACTTAGGTAGGAACAATCCGTTTCACACATACAGAATGGGAGGAGACTGTCTAGGAAGGAGTACGGCAGAAAGGGATCTAGGGGTTATAGTGGACCACAAGCTAAATATGAGTCAACAGTGTGATGCTGTTGCAAAAAAAGCAAACATGATTCTGGGCTGCATTAACAGGTGTGTGGTGAGCAAGACACGAGAAGTCATTCTTCCTCTCTACTCTGCACTGGTTAGGCCTCAACTGGAGTATTGTGTCCACTTCTGGGCACCGCATTTCAAGAAAGATGTGGAGAAATTGGAGAGGGTCCAGAGAAGAGCAACAAGAATGATTAAGGGTCTAGAGAACATGACCTATGAAGGAAGGCTGAAGGAATTGGGTTTGTTTAGTTTGGAAAAGAGAAGACTGAGAGGGGACATGATAGCAGTCTTCAGGTATCTAAAAGGGTGTCATAAGGAGGAGGGAGAAAACTTGTTCATCTTAGCATCTGAGGATAGAACAAGAAGCAATGGGCTTAAACTGCAGCAAGGGAGGTTTAGGTTGGACATTAGGAAAAAGTTCCTAACTGTCAGGGTGGTTAAACACTGGAATAAACTGCCCAGGGAGGTTGTGGAATCTCCATCTCTGGAGATATTTCAGAGTAGGTTAGATAAATGTCTATCAGGGATGATCTAGACAGTAATTGGTCCTGCCATGAGGGCAGGGGGCTGGACTCGATGACCTCTCGAGGTCCTTTCCAGCTCTAGAATCTATGAATCTATGAATATGAAAAAGGTAACAGAATTTGCCACCTAAAATGAGATCAGATATTTAGCTGACAAAATTAAAGTCATACTTCTGTGAAAGAAACATGGAAAACTTCTTATGCTTCTTCCCTAAAAATTCTTACCATACAAATACAGCTGAACCTATTGGCCCCGATGGAAGTTCTGCTTGAGTTAGGACTGTAGAATTAGGACCAATATTTTCTAGCTCAGGTGCCTAAAGTTTGTCTACATTTATATTTAGGCACCGAAGGGCTAGATTGCCGCTCACCTTCAGGGAGTTGCACAAAGGAATTGAGGAGCGCAAGGTTTCCTGTCCTTCTCTATTAGGGTACTCAGATCTTGGGCTGGGGTCCTGCGCAGAGTGTAACAGCCATTGCTTTCCCTCACAACTGGGATATGAGTGGAGTCATCTATCTTCTGGAGGGGTGTGTGTGTGTGTGTGGGGGGGGAACAAGCAAACTGCATCCATTCCAGCTTTCTAGGACGTAACGTGACTCTGCAGGGCTTATTGTCCACTATCTCATGCAGTGCAAAATGAATACAGTGTGGGCATAAAGCACTATCAAGTCAGAACTGTACTGCTTTGCATTCATTTTGTAACAGTGGAAATGATTGCAGCAGGCACAGGGCTAAGAGAATCAGGCCAGATGAGTCATAGAACCTTCTGGGACTCCCCTGGGACCAGCACCCTGTATTCAGAACTTCATAGGTGGCTAGATTTTCAGTGGTACCCACAAATCTTTATTTTCCACAAAAGGAAAAAAATCCATGAGGCATTTCTTTTAAAACAACAGCCTCCACCCCCCCCCCATCCAATGTTTACCTTTTTCTACAGGATCAGTATAAGCTTTTAGCATTACATACTTTCTCTCTATTTTTATTAGTATTTTAAGCATATTTCATTTTTATTAAATATCCTCTTCAGAAAATCCAATTAAAATAGACAAGAGAATAGCCAAAGGACACACACACACTTCCTTGTTTTTTGCAGGATTTGCGCCTACTGTGCCCAGAAAAGTTTTTTCATCACACAACATACATAATTGAAAATTCATTCCTCTGTCTCTCCTCCCCGACTTGACACATGCACTCCAACATTTATGCAGTAAATAGAGTCCTTATAGCTGCAGTTGGTAAATGTAAAACCTCTAAAGAAATTAGGAAAGTAAAAAATGTGCATTTGCTACCAAGGTTTCAATAGCTCAAGTTTGTCTTGGTTTTGGTTTCTTTTCAGAGAGCATAAAATTACTTCAGAACAAGTATTATTTCCCCTACAGTAATAATAATTAAAGAAGCAACAGTCCTAGCAGGTATTTGGGGCAGGGGCTTTCTTTCACTGTGTGCGCATACAGCAGTGCCTAGCACAATCAGACGCCATCCCTGACTGAGGCTTGTAGGTGCTTCTGGAACACAAGTATTAAATAATAATTATAATAACTAAGTTCTCATGAGGCCTGTTCCAACACCTATTGACGTCAACAGAAAGACTCCCAATGGATGCAGCGTATCAGGTCCATGCACAACCCACTTTTTCAATCACCAGGACTCTTGCAAACGCTTGTAATCCCTTGCATTCTCTTGTGTGAGAATGTTGACAAATCCTTGTGTCATTTTTCTATTTGTTATATAACAGAAGCTTCTGATAAGATGGTGGTGGGTTTTTTAAAGTATTTTCTGTGGTATCTTTCGTCCTTAATTACAGTCAAGAACTTTGTGGAATGAACATGTACTGTTTTTATGCAATTCGGGCTCTATTAATTTCTGTTTAATCATCATGGCTCTTTTCCAGAATAATAAAACACAGCAGCTTGCTAGTCAGTAGAAACAAGGAAGCTTAGTTGACTTGCTAGACATCACTGGTGAAGTTTTGCTGCTACATCAATGTTATTTTAGCAAAAATATTTCTCAGGTTTGATGGAATGTTCTGTAACAATAGCGGTTGTCTCTTGGACAACTCGTCCAATAGGATGTCTTTCCACCACTCTCCAATCAAAAAGGATCACGGCTCCAGCTGGTATGGTCTAAACGAGGAGTTAAAACTTTCCAGCATGATCACAGACTGGATTCCTTCATTCCAGGATGCCACTCCTTTATTAAAAATACTATAATATTCTACAGCAATGGTCCTAGCCCACTCTGGCTTACAACTGTGTTCCTGCTGTGTTTACACTGTTAACCGCAGGAAACATAGCAATTCTTAAAGAACACACTGGCTCCCTATTTGGTTTGAGTGCAATTCAAGGCGCTGATGCTGATTTGCGAAGCCCTGTGCACATTGGGCATGGGCATACAAGTCAAGGTCAGCTGGGGGTTCTTTTGCTGTCAGTCCTTAGACATGGATTTCTGAGGGCTAGTGGTTGAAGGGGTCATCAGTGGAAAGCAGTTCAAGCTGGAACTTTTATGATGTCTGGTGTGCAGAGCCAGAGTATTTGGTGGACATTCAGGCTTTGGTGTGCAATTCATACCTTTCCCTTGCCCTTATCCTATGAATGCAGCATGATTGTGAGGGTCTTACATCGTTTAGGGATGAGTAAAAATGTTGAAAGTGGTCAAAAGGTGAGGTACACTATCTTTAAATAGCATAGAGCAGTAAGACATTATGGCCATGGCTCAACCCTCTGGCCAAGTCACATAGTCAAAATGGACCCATTTCAGGATATAAAGAGTTCACCAAACTGTCTACCCTCACCAGGGTCTTCAGCCCCCTCTCCGAGCCCTTTAAATCCATCCCTTTGCTCGGTTTTCTAAAAGGGCCTTGTCCCATTCTCCTGGCTTAGGCCACCTAGCCAGTGATGAGGGGAAACCAGACTTGTTCACTACTCTGGGTTCCAACCCAGGGACCCTACAAACAGCAGCCACATACTGCTTCTTTTAATTAGTTGCTGCTGAATTCTTTGGACCTGGTCCCCTCACCTTCACCTGAGGTTTAAATTCTCAGGTCCTCTTTTCCCCAGTCCCAGTAAATGCACTCCACCAAGATCCTTTGGTCAGAAGGAAGCACTCTTCTTCACTCCCTCTGGCTCCAGCCTTAAACTGAGCTGCTAACCCCTGCAGCTCCATTTATCTTAGCCTGCTGAGATCTGATTGGCTGCTTCCATGAGGCCTCTCCAGGCAGGCCTGGAGGACTCACCTTTACTGCTCCTTTCTGGGGTGGGGTGTAGTAGGATCACAGGGCCTTCAAACATATACTAGGGAATAATCAACAGTTACACCAACTGGCCAAAGATGCATCAATACCAAAGTTTATCAGCCTGAATCTCCTACACTGAAGTGCACAGCAGTAGGAAATGAACCATCAGAGAGATGGCTTGATATGTTTTAAAATGCATATGAATCTGCAACCATTAGTAACAGACAGATTGAGTACTGTATTTCCAAAAACTCCTAAACAAAAAGCTTACTTGTGTCACGGTGATTTACTCATCAGTTGCAAGTATCCAATTATAAAATGCCTTAGCTGAGAAAGCTAAAATGAGAAATCACCAGGATTTCATCTGCTGTATAACTGGCAGAGGACAAATACCTAACTACATTTAAAGTGGTAAAGTACACACTATGACACCTATATTTCCTATCCAAAGTTTAGTTCTCTTGTTGTTGCTTCTGCCACATTTGCTTGTTCTGGAAAGGGAGTGGAAAACCACTATACAGAAAACAGAGGAAAAACATGACCCACAAAGGTGAAACAATTATAGTTGGAGAAACTAAGATGTTAATCATGTGTTAGACATCAAGATTTACAGCACTCGGTTCCTTTCCCTCAAGCTAGATTCTTACAAATTGGGTACATGAAAATTAAATTGTGCTACAAGGTTTATATTGTCATTTTCAATAAACATACAACAACTGGCACAGATATGCTTAATCTAATCAGCAATTATGTATTGTAGTAGGGAGGATGGGATTTCTACTGGTTTGTAGATTATCAAAACCTCAAGACCTGTATTTCTCCTCTCTATAAACAATCAAATGCTTTGTAGATGTTTTTAATTTCTTTGATCTATGGTATATTTCCCAGATATCATCATCTGTTTGAATAAATGACTATTCAGAACAAACACTAACATTTTAGTTTAGTTTAATAATACGATTTAATGAACCCTTAGTTGAACTGGTGTCAGCTGGTGCAGTACATCTTGATATTGATCTCAACAGCCATATGTCTTTAGAATCACTTGTAGAGATCTAATACCTGTGGTACCGATGGAAGTGAAAAAGAAATCTGAGCTATTGACCATGAAAAGCAACGCAAGCAGCAATATTAGTGTAGATAACACATTACACAACTGGACTGAATTTGCATTAGTAAATTTTGCAGCTTTTCCTAATCTGCCTTTATCCTCAAAATATCAGAAGAAAAAATGTAAGTATCTATTTTAGGACATTTTTAACACCCCATCCCCACAACAGTCAGATGCCATATGAGGAGGTCTCGCTTTTGCAGTTTTTCAGGGACTTTTGGGGCCCAATTCTGCTGCTTTTAATAAGGTAAAACTCTCATCTTAATGACATCAGTGTGAGTTTGGCTGAGTAAGGGTCACAAGTCTGGGTCCATTTTGACACCTGCTCCTGGAAAATGAGACTTTTGTGTGGCTTGATAGCCCAGATCTGTATTTGGAGTAAGGAGATATGCTTCAGGCAGCCAGACTATTCAGGGGAGTGCAAAAGAGTAAGGATATTATACTGCCCTTTTAAGAGGTTGTACAACACAGTTCCTACAGCAGGGGGTGGGGAGTGGGCACCACACAGCTTCCTGAGTGCAAAGACTGTCTTCTAATAGGAGATACATGGATGCTCCTTGTATACACTCTCCTCTCTTGTCATGAACCTGTTCAGTGATGGGTACAATCTGGCCTTGAATGAAATATAGTCTCTAGTCCAGCCGCATGATCAAAGTGATAAGCTTGAGGGTAAGGGGAAATATATTTAGAGAGCTCTACGGAAGTGAAACTGAGAGAGGCCCTATTAAGAAATATTATATAGTATTTTTAATGAATCAACCAGTACAGTTATGTAAATTGTAGTGTGTTGTAAAACTGGTTGAAATTTTTTTATCTAAGCATATTTTTGACAAAAAATACTTTTTCAACCAAAGTGATTTCCCCCCCGCCCCCATTTTTGGGTGGAAAAAATGGCAAGTGAAAACAAAAAACAAACAATTCAGTAAAAATGTTCTGGCTTTCATAAAGATTTTCTACCTTTGGGAAAAAATCTAGTTTTGGTTTCAGCAAAAGTGAAACATTTTTATTTAAAATGCTTTTTGAAAACCAAAACTGTTTTGTTTTTTACTCATTAAAATAAACTAAAAAAAATGTAGAAATGTTTGGGAAAAAATGAAATAATGAAAAACAATTCCTTCAAAAATAGTCATTTTACAATCTGTTCCAGTGTTTTTGGCCATTGCTACAGAAAACTGTAATGATGTTTTGCGTGTGTGTTCATTTAATAAAGGAATATCCAGTTCTCACTGAATTTTTTTTAAAATGACCCTGCTGGTCATTTGAATAAAAAATGCTTCATAATCTGCTCAGATGATTAACCTAAAATAAGTACATTTAGTGTATAGACTACAATCTTGTAAAACCAATATAGAGATAACACAGGCTCTGCTTTTACTCATCTTATTTCTATAAATTAGACATATTTACAATATAGAATACAAAATTATTCATGTTTGCTCCTTCTGTAATGTACCAGCAGGATCTGAATAGATTTGCATCCAATTACCAAAATATAAATATTTAATGAATGTTGATATATTTATCAAGCCATGAATAAGTTATAAAATAATAGACTATTAATAACGTTGTAAGTTGCTGTCTTCAAACATAAAAATGGTGAAAATCATTGACAAAAAAGTTGATTTTTAATTTTTCAATACAATTTTAATTTTGAGATTGATTTTTAAATCTTTAATTTTTACTTTCTGTCTTAGCAGAAAGTTTTGTTTAGTTGTGTGCTGAAAATAACCACAAATGAAAGGCCTGCTTCATATTATTATTGGAAACAAAGAAAAGAATTATGCCTTTTCACCAGATTTCCTTACATCATACTCTGGAAGGAAGAAAACACAATATATATATTTTAATAATGAGTTGTTTGTACATACACCATCTAAAATGCAAAACAGTAAGTGGCCTAAAGAATATCTTGCTATTCAAAATAATTAGTGTAAGTATAAAAATAAATTAGGGGACCAATCCTGCTGTTCTTACACCCTCAAGTAACCGGGACTGTAACACATGAGAAAAGTTCTGTACTGCCAACACCAAGCATTCAAAAATCATGAGTCAGGCTCCCTAAAACGATGATGTCAGTTAAAAAACATGATTTTTTTTTAAAGGAATAATTTTGGGACTGTGTTCATTTACCTTCCAATTTTTTAAGCTTGTAGGGTCCACTCAGGTCACATTTTCAAGGTTTGGGGTTTTTTTTTTTTTTTTTTTTTTGCAACCATAAGAGCTAGAAACTTGATTGTTTTAAAAAAAATGAAAGCTGAGATTTTCTGTATTCAGATTACTGTAAGAGCTGGGGCTTTAAGAAATATACCAAGTAGCAAGATAGCTGGCAACCCTGAAAGTTATCCATATGAACCCAGAGTGAGTAAGGGTTGCCCCCTGCAGGATTAAGTGCCATGAATGTGCATGGAGCCATGACACCCTAGCAAAGAAAAGATTTACACACATAAATCTTTGTTCTGTTACACTCCATACTGTACTGCTACTGAGCTTCTTGGGGGCACACTGGAAAGATAGGAGGAATGGCTCACTCCAAACAGCAAATTACAAAATCAAAATCCAACAAACAAAATCTAAAGTAAAGAAGAGGGTTGGAAACAGGTGAAAAGCCACAGGGCAGCATTCACTTTTATGCCAGTTGGTTTGTCTGTTGTACATTAAAACAGTTACCCTAGGAAGTGCTCCCATATTTGTTATTCATGTCATTTTGAAGATGCAAAGGATATTAAAGGGAGGAGAAAAAAACAAAAACAGATTTACCAGCATATTTTGTGTACTTTTTTCTTTGAACGGTGTTTAAGAAAAAATATGCCGCGTTAAATAATACTTGCTCAAGCGCTAATTGTTTTTTTACTTCTTTCGGTTCCAGGTGGGTTTTATCTTTCCTCGTTCCTGTTTTATTTTATAGACCCCTTTTCTCAAACAATAAAGGGTTCAGGAAGAGGAGAAAAAGGACAGTTGTAGGTGCAAAGGAGAGCTGGAGAGTTTAGGTTATGTCAGTTTTTTCCTATGCCACTGTTTGGTTGGTAAAAGTATAGCAAAAATGGGGGATGATATTTTATAGAACAAAGCCAGACATAAATTCCAGCTGGCATCATTTAATCAGTCTTTCTACAGGCAGAAGGGAACATTTCCCCAAGACTATATTTCATTTTCATGCATACATGTAAGTACTTGTCTAAGTCCCAACCTGAGGCAACTTGAGTATACTGGGGTTTATTGATTTTCTGTTACTGCAGTAAGATACTGCATCAAGATAACGATTTACAATGCAGATTACAGAACACTGATTTGCAGCAAATTGCTGAATCTGTGGCTAATGATCAGCCCCACAGGTTTCAGCCAAAACCAAGTTGAATTAGAATTTGTTTCACATAAAATAGCATTGCTTAATCTGTGGGCAGAAGATCTTTGAAACTTAACAAAAGAAAAAAGTTTCATTTTCTGGGGGGTTTACATGATAGTAGTCAGGTTTCAATAGGTGGACTGGATAAAGATTTTATCTTCACGGTCATGACACATTAGCAGAGAAATTTATTACCCATTCCTATTCTCACATACACCCTACATGTGAAGTCTTAATTGCATTCTACAGAGGGATATTTAACATACAAGAAGGCAAAAAAAAAAAAAAAAAAGGAGGGGGTAAATGGCACTCAGCCTTTGACACCTGTAGCACTAAACCTCTGCTCTTATTTGAAGGCAGATTTTTTTAGACACACAATAAAGTAAAGCCAAATGGCAACAGCATTATTTGGACCCACAGAAATAATCATCATAACAAGCTGAAATCTCTCCTGTATGAAAAAATAGCAAAGGCAAAACCTCTATGGATTGAGTGACAGGACTTTTATTGGATTATTTGGAACAGAAACTGGAAATTGAGGGAATAAATTGACGGATCAAGCTCCAGACTAGTGTCATTACCATAGAGGACATTAAAGTTGGTACTCTGTATTTCACAAGGCATTGTCAGGGAAGGGACAATTCTAACAATAGCAACTGATACAACTATATCAATTTGGGCAATAGAACTATATCTATTTTAGGCAATAAATTCAAATCCTGTCAGTTAATTCATAGACAGAGATTAACTTGACTCAGAAATAAATTGTATTGGTTTTACAAAAGGAGCAATGGGACTGGCAGGTTCTAGTAAGGGAGTGTTGAATCATCCCACTCCAACTGCTCTTGCCTGGTGGCATTCTGTTTGTCTCCCTCATTTCCAATTTCTTCTTCCTCCTCCTCTTCCTCCTCTTCTTCACTTTCACCTGATTCATCACTGGTCGTATCTTCCTCCTCCTCTTCTACCTCCTCCTCACTCTCCTCCTCTACATGGCGAGGCTCTTCATATTTCTACATTTGTTAGAAAACACAGAGAAGGAAAGGGACTTGTTCACTAACCTAGCCAGGGGAACATAAAGCAATTGAACCAATAGTTTAATGCCTCCTGTAACACTCATGAACATAGCTATGTAATGGCTTGCTCCAGAAACTAATTGCTAATATATTGGGAAAGCGCGATTTACGTGGCTACTGGTTATTAGGGGATATATAGAGTAAAGTAGCAAGTAAATTCTAAAGCTTCAAGCTATTGTAACAAAAATGGAATATTGGTAGATGACTGTCATTGCTTAGCAAAGCTACCCATAGTTAGCTCTTTTAACTTTTGCTCATGTGTCAGTTTCTCTAGACAGGTCTTCAATTTTGTTGCTCTTTTCTGGACCTCTTCCCTGGACTGCCCCTTGACTTCAGTTTGTCAATATTTGGTACCAGCACATTTTAAAACGGATGAATTGCATTGTTGTGGGTGCTTTAAATTGCAACTGGGCAGGAAGTGATAGGGCAATGCTCCTCTCCCCCTTAAGCCAATTCTTCACCATCCCATCAAATAACAATTATATACAGGATGGTAAATAAAATAATAATAATAAATAATCAGAAGCATATTACTTATTATCGTTATTTGTATTATAGCGATGCCTAGAGGCCTCAACTGAGATCAGGGACCAATATTGCTAGATGCTGTACATACACATAGTATGAGACAGACCCTGCCTTGAAGAGTGATCAAACAAACAAAGTAGCAATCTAAATAAATCCATCTTTAAAGTGTTTTTAAAAAACAGTAACTAAGCAAGCTACCACCCCAAATGCTAACTCCTGGAAGTGCCATGGCGATCCAGCTTTTGTTGCGTACCTCCATGGGGTTGACAGTAATGGTTAGAGCAGAATCATCCCAATCCATTTCATTTTCTTTACTTCCTTCATTTTCCGTAGAGCTGTGCTGATGAGAAGTCCGAATTCTGTAGATGCCCAAGGCTATGATGAAGACTAGTATGCTGACACAGATTATTATAACAATAGTAGCCACGCTTGAAACAACTGAAAAAAATAATGGAATAATTTCTCTACAGATTTGGCTACACACCACTAAATACATTCTTTCCTTCTCTGTTCTTTCTTTCCTTATGCTGAGATTCTGCAACCTGCACATCACTGGTAATATTTCCTATAATTACATTCAGTGATGACAAATGATAAGAACAATGCAGAACAACTCAATGTCAGACCAGCTATCTGTTGATGCCAGAAGGTTAAATTGTCTTTCATCCATATTGTCCCTTTCTGCTAAGGGACAAATATTCCCAGATATTCCCAGGAATACAATTAGAGAATTAACTTCATTTGTGAAAATAACTGATGTCTGGAATTCTGCCATTTGCCAGTTTTAATTTTTCAACTTTCTGGTCTCTCTATTTTTTAAAAAAAACCTGGCCACACAATTTCCAATAGTGTATTTTTTAACTAAAGTGCAACTCCTCAGGAGGACAGACGGGAAAAATGTTGCTTTCTGTTACACCTATGCAATGACTTCTTTTGGGTTGCCCAGGATATAAGTGGGGATTCTATGTCTTCATTGGTTGACTGAACTGAATCACAATGGAAACACTGACAACACCTTAAGTTTTATGAGCAATTTCTGTATTGTTAATACCTGAGCCATGAATGCTGTTTATGCTTTCCTCTGGGTAATGGATAGACTGGAGAAACTGTGGCTGTATTACCATGTGATTTACATGCTCCATAAAATTAGAGTTGGAGTTGTGTAGGATATTAACCTGAAATAACAAAAGAACAAGAAGTGTGATACTACAAAGTGCTGTAAATTCCAATCCCATGCCTTCTGGTGTCTGAAACTGTGCTGCGAAGTTCATCATCAGACAAGAATATTATGTCGATCTCGGTAGAAGATTTAAGTTCATTTTGTAGGCATTGGAGACAAGATCAAGTGTCTCCAAGCCAGTTAACCTCTCCTGGGTTATTTTATGGCTTGGCTTGGCTTGGCCACTTTGTTATTGGTAGCTCTTGAACAGACTGGAAGAATAAAGAAGCTCTCTCTCTATTTCTTACCTGTATGAGCCAGCTCTCTCTCTCTTTGTTCATCTTTCTATCATAAGTTAGATGCACTATTGAAGTCAATAAGAGTTTTATCATTGTCTTTAACAGGGGCAGGTTTGGGCATTTGTAGAGCCCTTATTAATTTTGGGTGGGATTTTCTATAGTACTCTAGAGAACTGTCTTGAGGGCACTCTGTTCTCTGACCTACTCTCAGTGCAAGCACAGCCTCTTGTTTGAATGTGATGCTAGCTCTCTGTTCTACTCCAGGTTAAGTAACAAATTTGGAATGTTTCTTTGGGGTTCACTGAGCTCTTTTCTATTCTGCTTCTCTGGGGAACGCTATGGCAAGTGGGGAGTCTTGCAGTGTGACCGGAAATTGCTGTAAATAGGATTTTTCCAGATCAAATTTGGTAGGGTATTTTTGAGTCTTGGATCTGCTGCTGAGAAAATTCTGTCATGCTCCCATGATCTCTTTATATCTGGGTTCCAATATATATAAAGTCATTCTTCAGAATAATTATATAATTCATTCCAAAGATCACACCTTGACACTAGTGCCAACATGTCCCAACTCTGTGATACCAAGGACTGCTCTGGCAACTTGCAAAGAGCCTCGAGGCTACATATTGTTATGCATAAACATCAGAAATAAATGAACTCAGCCCCAAGAATTGCTTGTATTTGTATCATCCTTGGCACATGAACAGAAACTACTTGCTGTTTCAATTAAAAAAATTGCACAATAACCTGCAACAGATGAGCTTTCCCTCATTCTACCATTACTAAGACAGGACACCAGGAACTGAAATTTAGGACTCTAAAGGTATTCGACCTGGATTGAAATTGGTGCATGCCTGCTCTAATGCCATCTGCTCAGACCAAATATTTCTCTCCTCATCCAATTTCTGTATGAATATTTGTCACTTCCTTTTTTATGCTACTATAAGATGCATTTTCTTAGCAAGTTGTGGTTTCAAAACTTCATATGAAATAGAGCTTGTCCTAACCTGCGACTCTGAATTTGAACAGCCCCAAACATTATGGTGTTTGAAAAGCCAATCAGGATCCAAATATGCAATATTTGATATGACTTCTACATTTACAATGGACTGAATGAAAACCCCAGATCCAAACACTTCAGACTTTGGTCATAATAAAATTGTAGATCTCAATCTAGATCTAGTTTTGTGGCCTTAGCCCATATTTTGTAATTGCTTGCTTTTATTCATTTTTCTCTAGGTTTACTTCTTATTTAGCTATCTTTAGGATGTCTGTTTTAAATAAAGTTCACTTTGAAAAGTGGCCATGTAAAAATGGCACCCAGTTATTCAGTCTGCTCCCTGTATGTATTCAGTTTTATAACTACTGACATTAGTGACTGAGACATTTTATTACTCTTGCTTCTGTTAGCACTATAGAGCCATGCCAGCTGTGGGAGAGTGGGCTGAATTCTATTTTGGCTCATGCATTAACATAACTGTTAATTAAGTTGCAAAGGCATGGTCAAATTCAGCCTTCGTTTACACCTGTGACACAACACTAAAGGTAATGGGGTTAAGCACAGAAGAAACTGTAGAGAATCTGGCCTAGAAAATCTTTATGGAGATGATCAATGAGCCAGAAGGAACAAAGCTTGATTTTCAGAACCCAGATTACATTTACAGAGCCAGCAACTAGACTCAACCTTTTTTTCTTGTAAACCAAGACAAATTGTTCTGAAAATCATTGAGACCCCAAGACACAACTCTCCAATGACATATTTAAAGTCAATTTCCACAGTGCAACTGCACTAAAAGTGTCCATATGAAAACCCAAAGAATCACCAAACATGGTGCTCAAGAAAGTGTTTCACAAATGTCAGTATTCATGGCAGTCCTGACTATGCAATGTAGCAGGTGTGCATGATGCTTGTGTTCCTCCTCCTTGCCTAAAAATGAGATATGAGCCCAAGTTAACAATTTTAATACACTGAGTAAGATGAACAATATATCCAAATATTGATTATATGTTCCATTTACTCCTAGCAAATAGCATCCTCTGTAATAAGTCCCCAGGTTTTAGAAAGGACAAAGATTTTTCTCACATGACAGCACATGTACATGAAAAATTCTATTTGTTTCCTCTCACAGTACATACTTCTGTAAAGGTTCCTTCAAAGGAAGGAAGGAAGGAAGGAAGGAATGTAATTCATAGCACAAAGCAACTCTGCTAACCCCTTCTTTTCTCATAGTCCATATAAATACCAATAATAGGCCAGGAGGAAAGGAAAGCAAAAGGCAGAGCAGAGGTGACAGGAATTTGTTTTTTCATAGCTCATACATGCATTATTTTTTTTAATTTAATTTACTATTTTATTTTTAAGGGCCTAATTATAGGATCTCTGAGCCTGGTCCTCTACTGCTTTGCAGTATGTCCCCGGTCATTAACACTTGTGCAAACTAGATATAAAATGTTATCAATGCATCATTCTGCAACAGCGTGCACTCACCCTTTAAGGAAAACTACAGGCTCAACACAACATACTTCTACTTTTATCCCCAGAACAAGAGAATTCTGGGTGAGGAAGCATCCAGATGGATTCTGGGAATTGTAAATTGGACAGAATATAAGAGGCAGCCTTTCCTCACTCAGTTTGAGAAAGAGAGATGCGGAGTGAGGAGGGGAGGGTGGCATGCTGGGGAGATTCAGCAGAAGCTGGTGAAGCTAGCAGTTTAGAAGGAGCTATGGAAGCAATCTAGAAGAGGTGGGTGGATAAAAGCATAAAGAACCTAAGGGAGATGGGAGTTCTGTGACTTTTGTAAAGAACTTTGGGGTGGACAGAGGTAGAGGATGGTACCCAAGGGTTGGGAAATACACACATGGAGGGGTACTACTAGAAATAGCCAAGTCCCAGCTGGAAAATCAAGGGAGTACCAGAGTGAAAGAAGAGGCTGTGGGCAAAGGGAACATACAAAGAATGGGACACTAACTGATTGATAACTTACTGATTTGGGGCCCACTACTGGAGTTTCCAGACAGTGAGAGCACTCCCTGGCTTCAGTTCCCTGCAACATGAGAAAGGGAAGAATGGTAGACCCTCAAAGAAGGCCTGTGGCTCAAAAGGAGAGGCTGAATGAAGTGCTATTACATTCCAGAGACTGGAAAGATGGACAGAAAGGCTCATGCCCCAGTAATGGGACTGCATGGAGCTTTTGTGTTGGTTTTTAATTTGGACTCTTGTTTGGGACTTCAGTTACCCCAGGAGATATGGAATCTTTCTGAGTTAGCTGGAGGACTTAATTTAATCATTGTACCAGCTTAGAGAGAAATTGAGACACAGCTAGGAAAGGGAAACTGATGCAGTAACCACATTATAATAGGACACCTCTGACCACAAACACCAGTCCTTATTGTATTCCTCCCTCCCCTCAAAAGCCTACGTGAATAAATATGCCTTGCAGAGTGACCTAAAGGGCAACAAATATGGGCTATTTCAGATGAAGGGTGGGTGTTAGTTGCAATTTAAGGCCCCTTGTGAAAATATCATGCAAGTAGTTCCATTTCATTTATACCAGGTGGGCTCCAGCTCTTTAATCTCCACTGACCAACTGTAGCTCTACCGTGCAGGAAGAGAGACAGTCTCTCACATAGGCAGTCCTCACACCATTCAAGATCAATGCCAATACTTTAATTTCCTTCCAGAAACCAAGAGATATCTATTGCAAATCATGGCGCAGAATTATCCTGTGCACTAGCTCCTTTGTCTCCAGTTTGGTTGAAGGTGTAGCTCCAATGCTGACTGGATTGCAGTAATCTAATCTTGAGGTAATGTGGCCATGGATAACAACCACAAAGTCCGCCTCCCACCAATAAGGCCACATTCTCCTGACCAAGTTGAAAAACTGCCTTCCTAGACATGTTGTTATAGTAGCAGCTGGGGATCCAGTAATTCCCCCAAATTCTAAATTCTATTTAAAAAAAGTAGGCGTACAACATAAATAAGAAAGGCAGGTATAATCCTTGTTCTAACTTCCAACTGCTTCCCCCAACCTACCAACAGCAACTCAGTTAGCTAGCTGTTACCCATTCTCCTTTGCCAGAGGATGCAACAGTCAAGAGCTGTTGCTGTTCTTAACTGAGAGCAGGGAGCGGCATAGAAATGCTTAAAGAAAAGTGCTGAAGCAGTTCAGTGTCTATGAGAAAAGCACTTGCGAAGGTTTTGAGAAGAGGTGAAAGATTTTGAGAAGAGGTGAAGTTGTAAACTCAGCCAGACTTGATAGAACGACAAAAACAGAATATAAGCACAACAGCAGCCTGAATTTGCCACATTTTCTAAATGCGGGATTTCACAAGAGCTTAAAAATTAAAAAGAAACTATGCCAATTGTGCCTTGAGCTGAAAGAAATGAAGTTCTTCGTGGCTTTACAACAGCCATACAAAGGAGACACTGGAGAACCATGTATCTGGCTGATTAGATGAACATATGGGAGCATCCTGCAGCATATTCTGCCTTAGAAACCCTCTGTCAGGCCAAACGGGCATTCAGAATTCCAGTAGAGAATTCCAAAGACATAAGGAAGAGAATGGGACAGTCATTCCAGGAAATGGGAGATAAGTGGGGGGCAGAAATGATTTCAAGTATACAGCACTTCTGGAATTACTCCCAGCAGCTGTTGCCCCAGTCAGTTTGGGTGACCGAGGAGCAGACAACCAATTAGTCACCAGCTGAACAGCTCATTTATGTGTGAATTTAGTGCCTCTAGGTCTGGTTTTGGTTTGCAGCCCCCAACTCCGTAGCTGAAATTTTTGCTAGCAATTTTGAATCCATAATCAGTTATAGGCACAATTTGTTCCATTTCTACATTTAACGGATTTATGGGTGCAAAAGCAAGGAGCAACTGTTTGTAGGTGAAAAAATATGTACTCAAAACTGGAGTGAATTATTTTTAAAGTATTGACCTTTCCTATAGTACTGACTATTTAACCGATTTTACAGGTGTAATTTGAGATCCTAATGTGGGAAAACAAAAATGGAAATACCCAGCCCTGGAACAGCTGCAAATTACATCTGTAACTGTTAAATAAAGGTAGGCTATCTTTCAAAGTGCATGAAGTTAAAACCCAAAGGTTCAAAAATAGAGTGAACCTGGTCCAATGCAACTGCTAGTGTAATTCATATTATCTCTATTAAAACAGATTTTGAGTTATTAAAATGCAATATTTCTGTTGGCAGGATTGGACTTTTTCTGTGAAATTTCATACCAAGGACTACTGCCTCTATTTGTAGTAGATAAACCTGGATGTACATGTAAGCAGAACCTATTCTACAATCCTATTAATCCAATTCCAGTTCCTAATGAACAGGTAGCCATATACGTTACAAGTTGCCATATCAGATTGGACCTGAAGTGCATCTGGTTTTATATTCTCACTCTAGCAATCTCTAATACCTGATTATATCATGTAAAAAAGCACCACCACAATTGGCACCTGGGTTCAGACTAAGGAGGATTACATCAGAATGGAAAACGAGCAAAACTGCCCCTCTCTCTGTGAGGTCTGGCTTGAGCCCCATTACTGGGATAGGGTAAGGAGGCTTGCACCACTGCGCTTGTTTTGTGCCTCTACAGAGAACTTAAGCCCTGGGATATCAATCTGGCATATTATACCAGCATGGAGTTCACTTTAAAGAAAAAAATGGTAACCTAGAACAGATGCAGGTGGTATTGAGTGAGGTCTTTGAAGTAATGCTGCATGCAAGAATGAAAAGGGCTTTCTTTTTCATGCTGGAACAGTATGCTGATTACCAGGCAGAGCTCGCTGGCCTATGATTTGCCTCATTTGCCTGAGACAAAAATATGTGGACTCTCTGCTTTATATGCAATTATTTAATTATGACTATGTGTGAGCAGCAAATGCTATAGAACAGAGTGTTGATCCTGAGGTTGAAAGATGCAGTACATCTGATGTGTTAGACTATGGAAGTGAAGATCTGCTATAAAAAACTGAATTGAACCCTATCCTCATACTGTCTAAGGAGGTGCAAACTAATCTGGAACGATTTCCTGCTGATGAAGAATACATCATTTCACTTACCGCAAGTGGGTAACACTTAGCGGCACACAAAAAAAGCAGCGTTAACAAAAAAGAAACCATACGTGAAGTTGGAAAACAATGAGCTTGCAACATGGGGCTTTCAACCAGGAGTATAATAGTTGGGACATAGGTTGGAGCTTGCATGTGGGAGGCAGTTCGTGGAAAAAGTAAGGATGACCTACACCTCTACTATACATGGGAAGGAATGTGGTTTTGTATATTAGTATCAAGTGAGAGTTCATCTTGTCATTACATATCACTGAGTAGGCTAGGCAGAGCAATATCCATTCAGTATTCCCAGCTAGAGAGGTCACTCTTTCATTTTGTATGGCACATGACATATGTAGAAGTTTTCCCTCATAAATTATTAACTACTCTTTCATTATAGCACCCAAAATGTGGTAGGTACTGTACAAACACAGGAACACTCAATCTCTGCCCTGAAGGATGAGGGAAGAAATGTAGCTCATCAATAACAGGGAAAGTTTTGGTAAAAATGCATCTTTTCATTACTCACCTCCAAGTTAAAGTCATTACTGGTATATCGGCCATTCAGCTCTGAGCACTTGATCCTGAACTTTCTATCAAAGATGTTGAAAGTGTGCCAATTGCGATATCGAACCTGTCGAAGCACCAGTTCATAGTTTCTCATTGTGTCAACACCTGAATCAGTAACACAACATGAATAAATACCAAAAGATGCTTAAGAGGCAAGCATTCTAGAAACCGTTTTGTGTTTACTACAAGAGTACTGAACAGGGAAATCACATGTTCTAAATAATAAAATAAAGTGAATAGAACAATCTGAATTTCTCAAAGATTCCAGTTCATATCAAGTTAAGTGAGCAATATTAGGACTTCAGCAACTGTAACAAAAAAAACCCTTATTTTCATGCTAGAGAAAAAATATACAGATGTGGCACTAATAATTTAGTAACTTCAAAAATTACAGTATGGCCTTCAGTGGGTCAGGAACTGATCAGCACTTGTGTGAGAACACCAAAGAACCCCCTCACTAACATATGCCATATAAGGGCTTGTCAAAGGGAGAATATGTTCTGTGTCCCCATATGCTCCTGGGGGTTCACATCACCACATGGGGGTATAAAAGGTGAGGCTATGGCCATGCTGACTCCTACAGGATGAACCAGTTACCTGGTGGAGCAGGCTTACATCTGGGAGCTGAGGTGGAATTGTGATTTTTTGAGGCACAATCCCTTATTGAGCTTCCTCCAGATAGTGTGGTTCAGGTCTGCTCTGTCCCTAACATAGAGTGGTACCTTAAAGGCAAAACCCTAGCCCTTTCCTTTTATGAATGTAATTAAAATGTAAATAGCCCATTAGCATACCATAGATAGAATATCCTGCTGTGGAGTTGGTGGCATCTAGATGTTTTCCTTGAAGCTCCTTATGATCCAGGTCTAAACACTCCTGTCTGGGATCTAGTTCCACACCAATGACCAGAATGTCACAGAAATCCAAGTTGTGAACCATTTCCTCTAACACAACTGGCTTATGGACTGTAAACACAGGGAATAGACCATACAGAAATAAGAAACAAATTCAGAGAAAAAAACAGTCACAAAACAGATTTATACTCTAACAGGTTTGCACAGTGCCTTCAGCTTCCAAAGGGAATGGCTGAATAGTTCTAAGCATGTATTAAACATTGACTACAGCATGCAAGTCAAAAGCAAGAAATCTCCAATACTCAGATGTGATGATCAGGGGGCATATTAGTACTTAGATGAATCCAAAATATAGCAAACCATAATAAAAAGTACTCAAGAATATGGCAGAAATATAACATTGAAACATGATTTTGGAAGTAAATTCACAGCTTAACAATTTTGCTTTTCAATACTGTATTGACATCAGCCTGGTACTACTTCATTCAGTACATTACTACATGTGCCAAGGAGCTGTGAACATAAATCTTTCTTTCTATGATTGCACGATTCTCTCAATTATTCTATGGCCCATAAAGAATTTTGCATTAGAAAGGATGCTATACTAATCTATCCAAGAACTAGCATAGTCATAAACTGGAATATCAAATGATCACGCGTTTTCCAGGCTCAAAGTAATTGAGTTGTAAACTGACTGTCCTTCAGTGAGTAGTATAAAATCTATCCTGTCTCAGAAGAGTCAGATGCATATTTAATATTTTAATTCTCTGGTCTACTTGGCACAAAATGGCTGGCACACTGGCTTAACTGGCTCCCTGCGGATACCCTTTGCATAATATAAATCTCTGGAATCACAGCAACTGTTACCCCTCCTCAGGCTCCCAACTTAGAGGGCACTACTAGGAGGAAGGGATTAAAGTCAGACCCACACTTTTCCCTGGCAATCTTCAGCTGCTGGAATAGCCCAGCTGGATTGCTGGAATAGCCCAGCTGGATTGCTGGGCACAGCCTTGATGCTGCTCTAAATTGTGCCTGAGATGCATCCAGGCCCAGAACTGGGGGCCGGGGCAGAGAGACACAAAGATAACAGAGTCACCTTTGCCCCAACTCCCTCAGTTGTGCCAAGTGTATCTCTGCTGCAGCTGGGGATCTAGCTTTATAGAGTCTGAAAAACTTCCTTAAGTTAGCAAGAATTCACAGTTAACTTTGCACTTTGATCCATTGATGAAAGTGTCCAAATGCAAGAATGATTCAAGCCACAAAACATGGTACTTATAATCAATTATAATTCAATATTATAGGGGTAGCCGTGTTAGTCTGGATCTGTAGAAGTGACAAAGAGTCCTGTGGCACCTTATAGTCTAACCGATGTATTGGAGCATAAGCTTTCGTGGGTAAATACCCACTTCATCAGAGGCAACGACGAAGTGGGTATTCACCTATGAAAGCTTATGCTCCAATACATCAGTTAGTCTATAAGGTGCCACAGGACTCTTTGTCACTAATTCAATATTGTTTGCAAAACCAGAATCTTTTCCAATAAGTGTTGCAACAATTTAACAGATACTTTATCCAGCCATTTTTTATTACTACTGTTAATAGATAATGGTATGAGGTAACATTTTCAAAAATGCCTAAGTGATTTGGGGACCTAAATCAATTGGACCTAGATTCCAAAGTCACTTATGAACAGGGTGCATTAAAATTGATGAGAGAATGAGAACTACTAGTTCTAAAATATTGAAGGACATGGTCATCCATTTACTAACTACAGATAATAATACGTCATTTGTTTAATACATCAGTTTTAAATGCAAAATGTCTTTTGATGAACAATTTTTCCTTACCTATCTAGCACATTCAAGACAGTTTTAAAAAATAAAAAATATTGTTCTTGTACTATTTAATTGGATTTGAATTCCATCCATATAGAGATTGACAGAAATTACAAATTAAAATGAAGCATCATCTAATCTAGTAAAAATTCAAGCTATATTATTACTCAAATAAATGTGCATCAATATAGTGTATCCTCCTGATTATCAAGAAGAAGCACAACATTTCATTAACAAACTATTTAGTTGCAAATTAAAAATTGTATTGGTTACCCATCAATGTGAATCAATCTTCCCTTAGCAAAATAACTAAAAAGTACAAATGCAAAACACAATTAAAATCAATGACTTAAAACAAGGTTTCCTGCTTGTTGATTTAAATTACCATTAAAACTGGTGATTTAAATTGCTTTGATTTAAATCAATCTGTCCTGTTTAGGACTAGATTTTCAATGGTATTTCAGTGCCTAAAGATGCAAATACATGCCTACTGGGATTTTCAAAAGCATCTAGGCACTTAACTCCCAATGGGAATTAGGCACCTAAGTTCTTCTGGAAATCCCACTGATCACTTAAATACATTTAAAAATCAGGCACTTAGGCATTTTTACTCATAATGCACAGGGACATGAATGAAATATCATCAGAGTTCCTAACATGCAAAATGAATGCTCATCTCTTTTCTGAACAGGTATCCTTTTATGTATTACATTGCATGCAGTGCACATTATGATCTAGAATACTTTCTGGCCTTTGGAGGGCAGATATAGTTTAAGGCAACTGATCATTAGGATTGTTACAGAAAAAATGCTTTAGAGAACCAGTGCCCCTAAATCTGTATATCATTAGCAATTTCAGCTTTTCTGAGAGATGTACAAATAGTTGCCTATTATTCTGGTCTGAGAAATGTAGCTGAGGATGATTCCTAAAACAGCTGGTTAATGGCTTTTTAATTAAACTTCATAACAGCAGCCAAAGGGAAAACTCTTTTTAAAGCAACTTTTGGTGATGCCTTATTGATATTTCCTAATGTTTGCCTACCACTGAAAAAGTCAGGATATTTCATGTTAACTTTGTTGAGCACTTCTAATAAGAAGTAGGCTCTTCAAAAGCACAATGTAAAATTTTTTTGAAATGGTTTAGAGAACTGTACTTGTGCCTGAGGATCTGTCCATTTGTTTCAAAAGTGGTTTGAAATACACATTAAAATAGTCTAAATCCTAGATTGTGAGCTCTCTGGGGCAGAGACTGTCTGTGTACTGTATCTTGTACAATAAGGTCTTAACTCCTGCTTGGGGCAAATGTGGAAAACAAATGCACAAACCTCCATCATTTTCTTTAAAGTCCACAGAATGTTCCACTTTGGTGACTGTGCTGACAATTCTGATATCTGGTAACAGAGTCACTCCTCTTTCACTTTCAAATTGCGTAGCTGGTCTAGCAAAGTGGTCCATTCCACTTATTGTGATCTTGGGCTCATTGGCCTGAAACACCATTACATAGGCATCTATATCTGGGATGTTAATGCAGACATCCTCACCAAAACACCTGAAAAATATATTATTCTTTAATTTCATGGAATAGTTGTCAGGTGAAATTCCTCCCTTGCTACAGGCATGCAGTATAAAGCAAGCTAGCTTGGCTACCTCACCCACTCTCTCTGTGCATGTTTCTGTCTTCGCTTTCTTTTGCCCAATGCCCAACTAATTAATTTTTGTGCTTATTTCTCCTTATTTAAGATGCCTTTGCCACAGATAAATCCATTTCATACTATGATCCAGCAGTACATATGCACATCTTGCTGTACTCTTACTGCCATGTGTAAAAGTTAGCGATGGTACTAACAGTTCTGGGTTGCAAAGTTCACCTGGGCCTATATGCAAATGTTCACAATTACTGGAATTACCTTTGAGTAGTTTAACACCTCAGTGGCAAGTGCAATCATTAGTAAGGTCAGTATGCAAGTAACATTTAGACACTTAATTAGCATTTAACAAAAGAGTCAATGGTTAAAAATGAAAGTTAATTAGATAGCAACTAATCATTGTAAGCTTAACACTAGGGACCAAATTGATATAACATAGTTACCTTGTTAAATGTGAATCAAGAACCTAACCATCCATTTAAATGGAATGCATCATGAGCTCAGTGCTTCACTTCCTGAACACCAACAACTCCAACTGAAGTCTGTGTGTACAAGGAATGGAAGACTGGTCCTTTACCATGGAGAAATGGCATCATTGTTGCTTGCGCTATACTGTAGTAGTTGTATGATAATAGTAGGACACAGTAATTTCTACTTTGTCCAAGATGCCACAATTTTACAGTGATTGTGGCCCTATCACAATATAGGCAAAATCTATTTCTAGCAGGGAGGCATTGCCCCTGTAGATGTACTCTCTATTCATTATAAAAGGCCTGATTTAAAAGTTATGGCTCTACGTATGTCAGAAGAAACCTTAATCAATTGGACAAATGGGAATAAGTACTCTATTGACCTTCAATTGACATATAACATACACACAGACGCTTCAATATAGACCAAATGTTTCACAAACGGTACACAACTAAATTACATTTAAAAGAAAGACACCATAAAAGCAAAAGATAAGAAACCCACAAAGTAATTCAGTATAAAAGCAAATGCCACTCATGCCTTATGCTCAATAATTTAATGGTACAGTTTATCATACATTTTACATCAAATTCTATTTTTACATTTCCAAAGAAAAAATAATTAATTTATTTAAAAATATAACTGATCTAATCAGTTTAACTGAATGTAACTTACTGGACTTTAGATGAGACTTTAAGACGCCGTACGCCTGCGGTAGGGAACTGTCTAGAGTTGATATATGAGACCTTTTGGAGAGCCTGATTTATATTCTCAATATCATCTCCTTCCATGACAAGGACTGACTGGGAAGGGTTGAAGTGATACTGTGGAAAATGCATATAATTAGTATTTAGGGTAACAGATGGATAATATACTTCTAAGGAATTATTTAGAGAGATTGGCTAAAATCTAATAATTTAAGAAACAAATGCTGTGAGTAGTCAATATTAATTACATACATATATAGCTTTTAGGAACAAGTACCCACCAGATGCTCATCTATCACACATCTTAGTAATTGTTATTGCTATAGTTAACCATATAGTAAATTAGGAGCTAGTCAAACTACTGTGAATCTACACTATTTATTCAGCTGCTCATATTTTTGAAATGCGACTTTTCATAAATGCATCATCTTATTATTATTACAGGATATGCTAGGAAAAAAATATTGCTGGTAGAAAATCATTGACTTTAATAAGAGTTTGTCCTGCCTTGTTTTTACTTCCTCTGTGTATTTTTATTCCAGTCCATCTTTGAGATATTTTTCCACATGAGTGAACAAAGCAATTAAACTTACCTTACCACAATCCCAGCAACGACATTCATAACCAAGGGGATTCTCCTCCCTCTATCTCATGATCACCGGAGGGATCACTATATAAACTAGGGCTTCCGCCTGCATAAAACCAGCTGCTCATCTGAATGGATAGGTCTTATTAGAGAATCATCGGTTCTTTGTAGCTGTGCTAACCTTTCCAAATCTCATAAGACTGAAATCAAAAAGGTAGCAGCCTGCTGTCAGAGGCCAGTCTATCTATGTGAATTGTAAATGCTGATTGGTTTTATCACCACCAAGACCATGAGGCTTGTCTACACGATGGGGTAGTACACACTGCAGGGGTGTGATTTCTAAAGCACACTAATGCATTACACATTAATTGGTTCATGTAGCTCCCACTCACGTGCACTAAATCTTTCTGATTGTGCTTTAATGTCATGCTGTGTGAAACAGTACGATGGTAAAGCACACTAGGCAACCAGTGATGTGCAGCAGCAGGGTCTACACGGACCAATTAATGTGTAACACATCAGTGCACTGTGGAAATCACACCCCTGGAGTGTGCACTACCCCACTGTGTAGACAAGACCTAATTCTGAGCTTCATTTAGAGACAAATAAGTTTGTTTTCTACCTTTTTTGTTTGTTTGGTGTATGTGTGTGAGAGAGTGAGAGTTTGTTGTTGTTAATTTCCTTCTGAAAGATGTCTGTTACTCAGGTCAGTGAGCCATCTGTGCTGCACAGAAAACCAGATCAACCTTCTGAGTTTACATCCTCCCGCTTAGGCTCCATAAAATATAAGGAAACTAATACCAAATACACTTTCATCCCATGCAGTCGTTTCTGGAGGCTGACTGTTGATTATGGGAACATATTTTATAGTTCATGTCACACAAACATCTACATTTTACAAGAAAAAGGTTTAAAAGATGAAGATTCAATAGAATGTGCACATGAGAGAGACAGGGCAAGCTTTGAGCTGAGTAGGACAGGGAGACTTAGGTTCAAGCCTTGTGAATATACATCATGAAAAATTTAAGAGATTTTCTGCAGAAGAATGTACTAACACTACACATGATCATGCATATCACTCTTTTTACCTGTAGACTAGCAACAGCAAAGAATGACATTAGCAAGGGGAGACTCAAGCTAGCTAGTTAACTTAATGGCTCAGGTGCAAGAGCTCTGGAATGCTGCTAAAGGGAGTGGAAGAAAATCCTAGCCCTAGTCTACACTACAGAGTTAGGTCAATATATGCTGGCTTATGTTGACCTAACTATTGAGGTGTCTACACTACAATGTTCCTCCCGCTATGCCAATCTAATAAATCCATGTCAACCTAAGTGGCCTCCATGAGGTGTCCCACAATGTTTTGAACTCCACTGCCCTGTTGCCAGATACACAGGTGCACGCCCTTCCCCTTTTAAGGCCCTGGGAATTTTTGAAATTGCTCTATTTATTTGGCGTGATGAGCTAACATAACAACTGCCCAGCTGACCATGCTGGCTCCATGCAGCACTGCAGGTGCTGGATCTCCTGGGTGCAGGCATAGCTCCGATCCAGTCATAGGAACTTTGACATCTATGACCAGATCGCTCGGGGCATGGAGGAGAAGGGCTACAATAGGCAGCAGTGCCATGTGAAAATCAAGGAGTTGCACCTGGCATACAGGAAGGCAAAAGAGGCAAATAGTTGCCTTTTGTGGAGCCGCAGACATGCTTCTTCTACAGGTAGCTGCATGCCATCCTTGGTGCCTACCCCACTTCCACCACCAAGTGCCCAGTGGATACTTTGGAGGACCTGGAGTCACTGGCCACCAGAGTGAACCCTGAAGATGAGGTGCTGGACAAGGAAGAGGAGGAGGAGGATGGGCAATACGGGCATCCGGTGAAGTGGCAAGCCAGGATCTCATTTTGGCTCCTGAGCAGTTAACCCACTCCCAGCAATCCAGCACTGTACAGCCTGATGAAAGGGAAGGAACCTATGGCAAGTACTCAGTTTGCTTCAATATTTCAGGGTCACATCTGCTAATGTACTATGTTTTTTAATCAGGGGCTAGAAGAGGTAGAGTCACTATTTGCTTCTTATTCCCCTGTACAGCTAGGCAGAGGGGGTCCTGCCGAACAGTTTGTTTATGTGCACTGGGATATCCCATGAATCCTCCATAGAGATCTTTAGGAATCTTTCCTGAAGGTAGTCTGCAATCCTCTGCCAAAGGTTTCTTGGGAGGTCAGCCTTGTTTCTTCCCCTGCAGTAGGCCAGCTTGCAGCTTTCTGTACAGGCCTGCGTTCTTAAAGATGTGTGAGTCATGCACCTTCCCTGACCAGTTCATATTGATGTCAGTGAAATAAACCTGGTGATCCACCAGCGCTTGCAATACTGTAGAAAAGTAGCCCTTTCTTTTGATGTATTCTGTCGCAAGGAGTCTGGTGTCAAAATAGGATTGTGTGTGCCATCGATTGCCTGACCTCAGTTCACCAACCCCATTGCTGAAAAATCATCCATTATTTCCTGTACATTGCCCTGAGTCACAGTCCTTTGTAGCAGGACACGATTAATGGCCCTGCATACTTGCATCCACAAACGGTGGATTTCCCAACTCCAAACTGATTCCCCACTGACCGATAGCAGTCTGGCATTGCAATCTTCCACACAGCAATCACCACTCACTTCTCCACTGTGTGAGTCAGCTCTCATTTTTGTGTCGCTGCACCGGAGGGCTGGGGCGAGCTCCGCACACAGTTCCAGGAAGGTGGCCTTGCACATCCAAAAGTTCTGCAGCCACTGCTTTCCATCCCATACCTGCATAACGATGCAATCCCACCACTCAGTGCTTGTTTCTCGGGCCCAGAACAGATAGTCCACCATGTGCAGCTACTCCGTGAATGGCAACAGCAATCTTGAATTGTTTCTCTCCCTGGCACATAGCAAGGCAGACACCAAGGCGTCATCAGACTCACAGCTCAGTAAATACTGCTGGATCGGGCGTGTTGTGTTTGTGACACTCAGATCAATACTGAAGAGCAGAGCAGGATCCATGCTTTCTGACAAAGATGGTGGGCACGCAGGTTACCACAGCTGTTGAAAAGTGGCACAAAACGTACTAGAATGCCCATCGAATGGAGAAAACCTAATCAGGAGATGCTGAACCTGCCCCCATAAAGCGTTATAAACCCTTCCCAAAACACTCTGTGGTAGATTGTGGTGAGTTGCACAGTGGGATAGCTACCCATGGTGCACTTCTCTCTGTGTCAATGCAAGAGCTGCTACTGTGGATGCACTCCGCCAACACGAGGAGGTAGTGTGGACATGGAACAGTGGTTTAATTATAGCAGCGGCTGTATGTTGGCATAACTTAAGTCGACTTAACTTTGTAGTGTAGACAAGCCCCTAGTCTGGGCTGTTTACATGTCATTCTTGGAGGGTTTGGAGAGGGGAAACATAAGTTAAAAATAGCATAGACAAAGTCTGCAAGATTTGTTGTGTATATATGAAAATTAGACCATGGAAGAAGCAAGAAGATAAAAATGGCAAGATAAGAAATCTTGCGACAGTATTAAACTGTTCTTTTATAGATAAATATAAAGAGACCAAAGGGACCAACTGACAATCCTACTAACTTTTAACATTAGCTAATGTCATTTTCCTTCAGGTGGTGGTACCACTCAAATATCCATATTGTACATATCCATAGGCAGTCACATACAATATCTGATGTCATCAGGTGTCTTTATTTTGGGAGAATGGAGACTATCTTCCTCTATTAATTTTCAACCCAAGGTCAGGTGCCAACTGTGCTTCTTTTATCCGTTCCTCTCCCTCTTGGCCCAACCAGGAAACCCTGCCTGGTGTATCTCCGACTGCTTTTTTCCATTTTTGCCTCCTGCTGTCAACTCTGACTGTCAGAATGGCTGGGGAGGTAAAAATGAAAGAAGCACCTTTAAAGAAACACCATGCCACTGTTGTAATTCTGAAATTGAAAACATTTTGAAGTTCAGTGTGGGAAGGAGAAAAAAATTCCCTGGGCTTCATTTTTCCTCCACCCACTGCTGGTCATAGAGAGAACCATTCACCCATGCTGGAGCAGCAGTAGGAGGCAAAACTGAAGAGAGATTTTTTCCACCCACACCTGAAAGAACAGGCTACTATAATAATGTCAATTTCAAAATGACAACGGGTGGAACGACTAAGTATGTTTTTAATCAGCAGGAGCCAAGTATAAGCTGAGTTATGACATACAAATTCCAACATACATTTATATATTTGCGAGGAAACAGGATTTTCTAGTAAACAGCCTTATGTTACATTCATAATCTTAATTTGTAAAGGGCATTGCTAAGTAGCATGTCATTATAATTTACTGAATTGCTGGGATGGAAGTCCTATGAAATCATTAACGTTCTCACTATAATAAATAAAACATAAAAACAGAGTACTTTGGGGGCTCTTTGTTCAGTATTTAAAGGCTATTACCACAAAAAAGAAGGTTTCATGCAATATGTTTTACATAGGAACAAATGAGGTGGTGAAATAGAGCCATCCAATGCTGACATTTATGAGGGTTAAAGTAGAACAAGGTGAATAACTGGGGTTTTTTTAGGTCTCTGGAAGTTTCACAAAAAAAAAAACTGGTTTGACCCAAATGGAAACCAAATTTTTCTATCAGAGGGGTAGCCGTGTTAGTCTGGATCTGTAGAAGCAACAAAGGGTCCTGTGGCACCTTATAGACTAACAGAGGTATTGAAGCATAAGCTTTCGTGGGTGAATACCCACTTCTTCGGATGCAAGCAGTGGAAATGTCCAGAGCTAATCAAAAAAGTTGACAAATTTCATTTTGGGTTAAATAAAACAAAATATTTCATTTCTGGGTATTTTTAATAAAAGCAAAGGATAATGAAAGGCTAGAATTTAAAAAACTACTGAAGGAAGTGGTGGTGGTGGAGGAGGTAGGGGTGTTCCACTTTATATGAAATGCTTGAATAGTTTTTGGTCCAAAGCAAGTGAGAATGAGGACACTCATCTGGAATGTGGGAGACCCAAACTCAATTTCCCGATCCTATGCCTAATTAATTATGTATACAACAGGAAAGACAGAGAGTGCCACCCCAGAATAGCCAGTAGCCTAGTGGTTAGGGGCACTCACCTAGGAGGTGGGAAGCCAGCATTCAAGATTACTGAGTATAAGGGGCTACGACTACCTCCTCCTCTGGTAATTTTGTTATTGGCATCTAAATTGCCTTGTCAATTTAGGGTCCCCCTCCAAAAAAAATGTGTTTTGTTGGAAACTATTCAACAAATTTGTATCAAATTTGTGAATAGCTTCAGCTAAGCTGAAATTTCATTTTTCAGCAAATAAATTATTTGTCCAAAAACTTTAATTAAACTCAAGTTTAAAGACAGTGAAACAATCTTACCTTTACCACATAAATCTAACTCCTGCAGCTGTTACTCATGTTGAGTATTACCTACTCTCACAAGTAAAGGCTGAAGAATCTGGTCCTAAACTTGCACATGCACCTTAAATGTTGCCCTCTTGTCTGTAGATACCATAAATCAAGAGTACAACATAACCTCTTGTCTAGATTCACATGGGTATCCTCTTGCAGCTCTGTGTATTAGTATATGCCAGATTTGGCATATGCCAGAGCCCACTCAAGTAATTTCCCTGAAAAATACACAGTAAATAGTACGTTCACAACATTCTCTAGATTAAAATTTAACAGCACAGAGTAACAATGACAATTTGTTGCCAAGTGGAGGCCACATAAATTTGCAGTTGAATTACCTCCCTAATTAATTGTTTAATTCTCTGTTCTGTTCCAAAGGAAGGTTGTACTGGGATTATCTATACTGCTAAAATAACTCAATATTATTGAACTGGCTGACTCCCCAAAATATGCCAAAGCAAGATTGCGCTGCTGATTAAAAAGAAAATGTATAGTACTTGGGAACTGACAAATTTGTTAAAATATGCAGTTTAAAGAGGATTATTTGTTATCTAACAAGGCTCTCAGTAACTAGAACTTTTCTGGAATATTTGGACAAATTTGTGTAAGCATAAAAGGATGAAAATTACATTCAAGATGCTACGTATGCATATCCAAGAAAGTAGAGAAAACTATGAGTGAAGTCCTGGCCCCACTGAAGTCCTAGAAATTTTGCCATTGACTTCAATGGGGCCAGGAGTTTGCCCTATATTGTATTACTTTATAACGTGATTATGTCATTAAAGACCATGAGATAATCCATATGTACAAACACAGTTAAAGTTGCACATGCACATTTAATCTTTGCATTTCCTGACTTTTGCATGCTTAATTGTCCCATCTTAATGTCCTATTAATGTAGTTTGCCTTGTGAAATATATGTTGAATCTAATGGCACTAACACACACAGCTCATTTTTCTCAGTTGCCACCAGATGAAATGATATTTCACTTATGTTTTCTGTTGCTTTAACACTATTTCAGATCAAAATTCAATAAAATACAGCAGTCTGTAGAAGTATGCCTATTTTTGTAGAGTACCAAAACAGGGCTTTGACAGCGTGACCTGGAAGTTCTTAGGGACTGTGAAATACCTGCGGCACCTAACTTTCTAAGTGTGTATTGTTGAAATAATGGAAATATATTTCTTTGCAGCATCACAGCTCCTCTCCTGTTATGCTTTTTCTTTGCATGACTTTATGGGAAATTATATTGCTTCTAGGAGTACATTTGTACTGTGTGTACTCTACCTCGGGCTCTCCACTTCATAAATCAGGTCTAAATTTTATCAGAGATGATGTCAGTTCATCCCTCACCTTTATTCCTTGGCCAAGACTCTCAAGAGAATTAATATCCAGACCTTCCTTGCAGGCCTGCAAACAGGAAATCACTTTCTGACTCTCAATTTTGCCTGGCCGGATAGTGAGGCTGGCAAGGCTGCCATGGAAATACTGAGCAAATCTGGGCTTAGCGACTTCCCCTCCTAGAAAAAACAGAATGCAAAATTATTCTGTTGATAATACCCAAATACAGATATTCTAATAACTCATCTTACAATAGTGTAACATACAAATATAGGTTTGATATCCAATTTAGTCAAATGCTGTTAAACTCCTGCAATGTTATTATGATCAAGTGAACGTAATCCCAACTAGAATATGCTGTATGCATTGTTGTGATGGCATCCAGGAACACAACTATATTTAAGGTTTTGTCAGCATTTCGATTACTGTAAACTACTATTTTCAGGGCTTTCAAAAATGTACTTGTTGTTGAAACATAGCACACAAAATCCCTGCCCAGGAATGTATTGTTATTTCAGAATATGGGGATAAAAAGCTATTTGACCATTTTTAAAATTTAAACAGGGTGCAAACAAGCTAAACTAAATATAACAAAATTATGAGATTTTGTACACCATTTTATGCTTCCACAGACTAAACATGGGTTTCAATGTATTTGTTTGTACATATATTTATTTGTCCTTTTTCTAAACACTTGTCCATCACAACAATCTCTGGCAGCATGTGCATTTCTTTAAAAAACATTTTATACAATGTTATTAAAAGTAGACTCCATCCAGAAATTTAACTTAGCTATAAATTAACATAAGCATTGCCTGATCTCATTCCCTCAGGCAAATACTAAAGAAAAGATAGGGCTATTACTGTATCCTGGAAGTCAACAAGACTTGGCCTCTTGGGAACTAACATGAGAAGTGAATTCCAGAGTTGAGGTCCTTCCTCTGTGTACACCCCGTCTCTAGCCTTCAAACATGCTAATCGCTAGATTTGATTGAGTTGGCTAACCAACTGCCATGAACGTGAGGAAATGAACAGAGGAAAAAGAGGCAGTTTCTCCAAATTCAAATCGTACAGGGCTTCAAACATCATGAATTGCCACCAGAAGTGAATAGGAAGACATAGATGCATTGGCATATTATAGTCAACTCATTAGGCAAACAGGCCACTTCACTCAAATGCAGCATCTGAGAGGTATTCAAATATAGCATCATTTTTAGTGGTCAACAATAAATGTTAACATCCACCACTTGCAAGCAATTGGAGTTACTGAACTACTCCCCACACTTTGTATAGATCTCCCTATTCTCTTCTGGGTAAACTTCTAGACATTGATGACTAAAGCCCTGAAAACCCTCCTCTCCACTCTCTCTCAACACCGTACTCACTACAGAAAATCCAGTTATTCTCATTACACATTGGAGTAATGGGGTGGGGGGAAGATTTTGTAGACATAGGTTTTGGATTGCTTCATTGCCCAGCCATGGAAGCAGACATCTCATCATGTACTCTTAGATGCTTTCCTCAGCCAAAGAGCATCACCCTTTGTATTCTCTGGTGGCATCACATACAGCATCAATAGTTATCTCAAAGAAAACTCCCCACAGTGAGAAAAAAATCAGTCTTTTTTCTCCAAGCTGTCCATCATGTAGAAAAGTTTCTTTGGATGGATTTTTTTAGGAATACAAGAAAACCTTCATTTTTTCAGCATCTCTAGCTCAGGATTTGTTTCCACTGTATATTAGGCCTTTCAGTATTTATCGAGTCCATAACAACATTTGGAAAATGGTTAGTGTACCAAAAACACATTCAGTTTTTCCCCAAAAAAACCTGGTAATAGCAACATCATTTTAAAGAACACCTACTATTACTTTAGCAGCTAAGTATTTATTTAGAGTAAATATTTTTAAAATATAAATTATAGTACATAAGAACACATTTCATTGAATTAACATTCATTTTCTTTTTGTCAGGAATATCCTCAAACAGAATACAAAAGCAAACAAAATACCCTCCACACACTTCCCCCCAAAATCAGACAAGAGCTCAAAAAAAAAAAAAAGCGCCTCAGATTGTGCTTTGAAGTTTTCCATGTTCAGGCTTTAGCAGACTCCCCAAGAGACCAAGCTCCACAGATGAGGGCCTCTGGCTAAAACCTCGACACTGATCCTGGAGTTTTAAACTTCAGAAACCAATAGCAAGAGTTTGCCAACTGATCTGAATTGTTGTAACGTGATGCAAGATGAGAAGTACACAATTCAAGGATTTAAAGATTACAACCAACTCCTTAAATTGTATAAACATGAAACAAACATGAAGATAGGACAATGGTTTCAGTGTAGGTTATCTCCACCCACAGGGGCTCAGTAGGTAGGCATTCATTCTACACCAGATGGAGTTTCTGGGGAGATTTCAAGGAAAGCCATGACCACTAATTAGGGTGAACCACCGTAGTCTTGTCTGAAGGTGACAACACTAAAGATGATCATTGTGTGGTCAGTGTTACAGAGGGATGATTCAAGCATCTTGGCTAGGTTGCAGAGAATAGAGTGATGCACAGATTTTTTTGCTTCTTATTAGTCTGGGTTCAGGCCCTTCACTTTGTAATTGGTCACTTTACTGGTATGCCAGCTTCCCGGGGATCAATCATACAGCTTCATCATCCTGCCCAACACTTAAATGTGGACATTGAAGGGAAACAATAATGAACCTGCAGGACCAAGTGAGGGGATACAGAAGAGGATGAAGAAGGCATGATAGAATAATATTTCCCATCATCTTTTCCTATTATCCCATTAGCTGGAATGTCTCACTGGGGTCCTTCCTTGATATTCCCTTACCCTGTCTGTTACTCCCTAAGTATATATAAGGAAATACAGTAGTAACATCTACAGTACAACTGAAGCTACATATTGTGGTTGATTACAACATATCATTTGAAGAAGTCTTTATTGTGTCATTTAAAATGACATAATTGACCATGCACCATACTGAATACACATAAAGAGACTATTATTGTGCCAAAAACCCACTTGGAAAATCCATTTAAATTGGTTTACAAGAAAGAGCAGAATGACCATCTGGAGCTGTTACAATCTCTGAGGTATAAAATTCTTGTTTTAAAAATTATCTGTCATGCTGGGAATCAATGAACTTCCACAAACCTTATATGATTTGCCCATCACTATTTAAATAATTATTTTACTGCAACTCTACAGTCAGCAAGTGTATGAATCTGACAGCCAGCGATTAGCTTCTAGAGGTGCAGAAGGGGCAGGAAGGGTGAGAGGAGCATTTCCCCCTTAACCTCTCCTTTTCCTCTATGCAGGAGCTGCTCGCAATGGCAGTGATTGCATTCACTTAATTGCATGGGGATATGATTATTAATGGAGCTAAACACCCCAAAAGGGGGACAGGGAAGGCCCAGCTAAAGAGGGGGTCATGTCCCCCCACTATGAACTGGCCAGCTGTGAAAGGAAGCTCATGTTTTCCCTGCGGGATGTAGCAATGGCTGTGCTCTGCCCTGAATGCTGGGGAGTTTCAGGATGGGTTGAGAGTCTGCAAAACTCCCCCTTCCCCGCATTTATAAAGGCATAAAACCAGGAAGCTGGTTTTCATGTAAGAAGCCATGACCATTTCCTAGAAATGGCCTATTAGAATGCTTGGTGGATACAGAAATGCCAGAGGTACCAAAAATATCTGAAGCAACCTGCTCAGATACTACTCTGGCGCTTACATACAATGATGTTGGTGTCTATACAAGTATATAGCTATTTCAGATAGATCATTTCTGAACTTTACAGAGGCATGCTGTTTTCTTCATAGGGTGGGGTAACTTCCACTAGAATAAACCGGAATGATTGTACACACATGCTTAGAAAGGAGAATGCATCTCATAGTTTGCTGAAATAGACCAATGAATAATTCTATATATTATTAAGCACTATTTAGCAGAGATGAAAAGAAAATGATGTACCTGTCATTCTTGTCCTCTCATGGTAAATACCAGTAATTTTAACTGACCACCATCCTGGGTCTCATAGCACATGGACATTTTGTAATGTTTATAGCTCGATGTTTCAACAACTCAGATATCTTCTCAGACCAATGAGCCTCCATCAACTTATTGTGCACTTCAACAGCCAGTAACTGCCACGGCCGTGTGAAATGAACAAAATATACAGTAAAACAAGAACCAAAAACCAAAGCTTTCCCCAACTCTGAAGGCAAACTTGACAGGATGGGTGAGTGCTGATCTGTTATAACTGTAATTTTCTGTTTTCCAAAGGTACAAAATAAGAGATCCCCACTCTGTGAAGAATAAAAAGTGTCCCACGTCGCTATAAAATATTGCTAACTGGTAACACATAACAAACTTGTTGCAAATGAAATTTCCAATAGCAGGATAGAATCAGTATGTGATTATGGACAGTAATGGCAATAAGAACAAGCGTTTTTATTTGGAAGCAGGATATTCTTCTTCTAAAGACACCGCTAACTCCTCTGGGGCTCATTCTGATCTAGTTTTATCCTTGTGTAACTCCATTTAACTTCGGTGCTTTTGCTCTTCATTATACTGGTACAACTTAGATCAGAATCAGACCTATTTACTTCAACACAGTTGTATCCAGGTACCTGATGATTGAATTTGACCCATAATATCTAAAATAAACACATGGTAAGAAACATCCTGTCAAAATAAAATTTAAGGGGTAGGAGGGTGAGTTTCTTCCCAGAAAGTTCTCTGTCTGTGACACTTTTTACCAAAATTTGAATTTCTGTTACAGTGCTGAGTCCAAGCAATAATCTTTTGCATATGTTTGTAGGGTATTCAAACACACACACACACGCTTGGACTCAGCACTGTAACAGAAATTCAAATTTTGGTTAAAAGTGTCACAGACAGAGAACTTTCTTGGAAGAACCTCACCGTCCTCATATATATATATGGCTGGCAGTAACTATATATATATATATATATATATATATATATATATATATATATATATAGTTACTGCCAGCCATATATATATACATATATATATAAGGCTAGCAGTAACCAGGAAGAAAGGCAAACGCTTTGGTGATAGAGGTCTGGTGATGAACCAGTTCATCTTCAATATAAGGAATTTTTAAACTCATATGCCATTGTGTGGCAGAAACTAAAACATTCTTCTTCTCTGGCATAGCATGTGCAAATTCCTGTCCTTCAGAATTGTCCTGGGGTCAGGCCATCTAATTGATCTAGAAATCAGTGGTTCTCAAACTTTTTTTTCACGGACCACTTGAACATTGACGAGGGTCTTGGCGGACCACTTAATGATCTTTCCAAATGTTGTTTGTACCATTAGCTAACTATTGTAGAGTGCTTTGAATAAAAGTGCTATATTAAAAAAACCCTTAATAATGAACTTATTTTGTTCTACAAATAAAAGCACAACTCATATTTTAATATCAGTTGTCTTACCTTTCTAATGCGATGGATGTGCCCTCTCTCCCCTGCTGCGGCAACCCCCAAGCTAGGGCTCGGAAGTGGGGCGGGGTCTCTCCCTCTCTCCTCTGCCGCGGCAGCCCCCGAGTTGGGCCTGGGAAGGAGGGGGGGTGTCTCTCCCCTGCTGCGACAGCCCCTGAGCTGGGGAAAGTTGCCTCTGTCTCTGGCCACCACAGCCCTGCACAGTGCAAATTCCCCCTAACCCCTCTTTTCACCCCACTGCCCCCTCCCACTTACCCCCTAATCCCCCCAAGGCTACCACCTCATCTTAAATGTATGTCTTCTCCAGGGTCCAGGCACCTAATTAGTGGAACCATGCTAGCACGGCTCTACTAATTAGGTGGGTGGCCCTTCATTCTCTCATGTGTGGTCACCCAGGCATACACCTTAGAGGAAACTATCCGCAGACCACCTGAATGGAGCTCGCAGACCACTGGTGGTCCACGGACCACAGTTTGAGAACCTCTGATCTAGATTACCTCAACTAATTTCAGTGTCAGCTGTTCCTCATAGTCAGGTTCTCCCAGCCACTTCACAGTTAAACTCAATCAGATATTGATATTCTCTTCTGAGAGTCTGTAGTAGTATCAAGGACTGAGAGAATAAGGGAACTATCTTCTCTGATAGAGTATCATTCAGTGTCCCAGCTGGAAACTCTACAGAGGGAGATGATGAATCAGATTCATGCCTCCATGCACTAATTCACCTAGGGAAATAGTTACAGTTGGGTGCTGTATGCTGGGTTGCATGACAGCGAATGATGAGGGGAACTCTTGCAATTAGCTTCCATGCTGTCAGCCATGGAATGCTGTTGATAGATCTGCAATTCATGGAGGAGTGGAATAACCTTAAAGTGACTCTGCTCATTCCCCAGAGAATGGTGATGGGCAACTCTCCAAGTGCTTTTAGTTTCAGAGTGTTACTCCTCTTCTTTAATGTGTATGTTCAGTTCAGTGAGGCAGCAAGGGTCACAGTATCTTTAATATGCTGATGATACAACTGTGCATCGCTTTTTTATCAGACCCAGATGGAGGCGATTACTTGCTTTCCCAACGTCTGGCAGAAACAGATAGATGGATGAAGGATATCTGGCATGAACTCAACTCATATAAAATGGAGGTGAGGACAATTGGCTATGGGAGGCATCTGGAGAAACTGGCAAAGTCTATTATTGCTCCCTGTATTGAGCATGTCTGCTTGCTCACTGTCAGAGTGGGTTGCAATATCAATTATGCCAGACACCTCCCAACTCCTGGATTCCCAGATAGCCAGAAGCACCTTTTTCTATAATGGGATGTGCAAAAAAATCTTACTTTCTCTTCTCTGGTCCAGATCTTGCCATAATCATCCATGCCTTTACTGTCTCAAGCTAGACCAGTTCACTGCAAGAATCTATGCCATCAAAACAGTTGGTGCATTACTGGTGTGTATCTGGGATGAGGCCAAAATCACTGACACAAATGATGTCTGATGTTTCAACAGTCCAACACAATGTGGTGGAGGACCATCGTATAACAAGTATTTTGGTCATGTGGACCCACCTGTAGGATCTACTGAAAATGGAATCAGAACGAACTGAAGGTCCTTGAAGTCTCAAGTGCAGATTTCAAGACATCTGAGCAGATAAAATGTGGCTCATCATCAATACAGGTAGGTCTCTACACATATTTCAAGGAAGGTTCAATTGCTTTCCCTTGTGAATTAGAATCAAGTGACACACTGTGAAGGCAAGAGCACTGATGTGTCCAGGCAGTTGCTTCAAGACTGTCAAAGTGCCACTTTTCTCTATAAAATGCCAAATTTGCACTAAAGTGCCAGCTTCCAATGCCTAGCCTCAGCCCTCAACCAAAATATTTGATTCAGCTAATCTCAAGGACCTTCTCTTTGGGGCTGCCATGGTAGCTCAGCAACAGACATGCTGAAAGTATCAGGGAAGGCCAGACACAATGATAGGTTATTGCCTGAGTTGATGGCTCAAGACAACATCCAGCTGAGTTGTGATTTTTTTGAGGTATTTTAACTACTGGTCATGCTGTCAGTGTCAGGCATCTTCCAGATTCATGGGTAGATAGAGGGGAAAAGAGCTACAACCAGACAGAAAATGTAAATAGAAAAGGAACATGAATTGAAACTTATTTATGGGTCAACAGACAAGACAAAACAACTTGCCTCATAAAAAAAATGTTGAGTCAAAGAATTGATTCACCAGTGGAGCCCAGGCAAACTTTGTAATACTTTTAAGGGGGCTTTTAACCAAAAAGGAAGTCAAGAAAAAACAAATAAGACAACTTCAGCAGCTAGCTGATGGTTTGGGATGATGGGGAAAACCGAACAACAGTATTAGCTGAGAGGAGCATCCGATCCTGTAAATGAAGAGAAAAGAAATAAGGAGCAGCTATTTGTGGCCCTAAAAGGGATGATTCTAACAAATATGGGGTCTGCTGCAAAGCCTTCTGATTGTGGATTGGAGTTTGATGTTTAATTCCATAGTGAGAGAACTAGCTGTTGACTATTGTGTCAACAATGGGTGTATTTGTGAAGGGATTTAGGGGACTAATAGATAGAGGCTTCTACTAAACAGGAAGAGGAGGAACCTACAGTGTATCCCAAGAAGGGTCCCAATGAGGGAATCTGATTCCTTAGCAGTTTAATTTATCACCCCAGATCTCTCAGTCAGCACAAAACAGATTGTGGGCCATACCACTCAACACAAGAGCTAATTTAATGAACATTATGCTACCATTTCAACCTGTCTTTGGTGTGGTTTTGGGGCTTTCATGGCTTGAAGTCTGAAAGCAATATCCAAACTAGCCCTAGGTCCACAGAACACTTAAGGGCTACGTGCCATGAGCTATACAAATTCCAACCTGTCTATATGCCATATATGAGATCCACAAAATGAAGGTCTATTGCAACCCTTACCCTTTCAGGAAGACAATATTCTTTCAAATAAGATACTGGGCAACTTGCTATGGAGTTGTAACCTCATGCTGTAACTAAACTTTTTTAATGACTGGAGGAGTGGGGGGGGGGGAGACGAAAAAACCCCTCACAATTTCTAATTTTTGTATTCTGTTTTTCAAAGTAAATCACAATTCATGCTAAATTAATTAATGCTGTACACAGAACCACTGTACTATAAGCCTACTGCTGGAATAACATCCCAGAGCCTGATGCACATCCCCGGTAGAGAAAATACAATTAAATAAGAGGCAAGTATCCACACCGAATTAACCACTGAACATGAATTCAGCTCTGACCGAAAATACCCACCCTCTATTCTATTTTTGCTGTGTATATAATGCTAACAGAGATTTGTGAAGAGAGGCTGCATTTTTCTGCATCTTATCTGGTCCTAATGTGAAGAAAGTTGAGCAACACAAAAGGAGAGTATAGAGACTCTCCTGCTATAGTAGCAAATGCACCAGTGTACATATATGCAGGGCCATACTCTTCTGCCGCATCTGAAATCTGCTTGACACAAAAGGAAAAAAGAAGGATTTATGACTCTGATTCTTTTCCAGCTCCACCTCAGCCCCAGTTTGGAGAAACCTAATATCTGTTCTAACATACATCAGCTGGCAATGACCCTCAAGTCACTGTCCATTAAGATGGAAATAGAAGGAATGCACCATTCTCCAACACATGCCATATGCCGGGGCTGCAGGGACGGGGCTAGAACCTGGCTCTACACCCATTGGGATCTCCCTAAACACTTAGGAAATCCTGAGAGATGTAGGCAGTTTCTTCTCCCTTCTCTCAGTGTTCTTAATCTGCTTTCTGTTGAACTGCTCCTAACATACTTTTACTGACTTGTGTAATTAGAAATCAGTTCTCATACCACATATACATTTTGTGATTGTTATGCCAATTGGATTTCTTGGAAGGTGAGATTATTCCACAAAAGGATTCTATAGCAACAATTTGATTATTCATCTGAACTGTGGGAAAATGAAGAAATAAGATAACACAAAACAAAAGAACCAGAATTACTTCAAACGGGGCTTTCTATTGTATTTATGCTTACATAGTTTGCTTGGTGACAGGCTTGTCCTAAAGAATTTGCCCTTCTTAAAATGTACAGTGTAGTCAACCTGAGTTAATTACCTTATCTCTCACCATGGATTCCAAGATACCACAACAAGAATAGGTTGCAGTATTGAAAATAATGACTTTCAGCTATGATAAACTACAGTATAACCTTGTGACAGTAATTAACTTGTGTCACCACTTTACTGACAAGAGGTGGGGAATGATACATAAAGAAACAATCAATTCCTGAGAAGAATATGAAAATTGGGACCGTATCTTTTCAAAGAAACCTGGCTGAAGTTCACAGTCTGTGGTACAATGGCTGATTAGATTACCAGATTTTATAACTTGCTCACTTTTCTCACTGGCTTTGCCACAGAATGATTGCTAGCAAAGAGGGGATCAAAGTGAGAACCTATAAACCTTTGTTTAATGGAAGTAATTCCTCACCCTGTAAAAGGGTTCATTTGCAGCATCCTCAGATAAACTGAATCACAATATAATGGGCTCATTCAGAAGAAACTTCTTACCAGGATAGAATGCTACAAAATGTAACTACAGGACAATCTAACCTTATTTGTTTGGACTGCTTAGGAGGAAGAAACAGCAATTGCAGAACCTGAAAGGGGGAAGAAGAATGATCTTGTTGTTAAAGACCAGGACTGGGAGTCAGGCAGTCTGGTTCCATTCCCTGTTGTGATGAAGATTTGCTTTGTGACCTTGGGCAAATCACCTTGTCTCTCTATGCCTCAACTCTCCCATCTATAAAGTGGGGCAAATTATAATTCTCTGCCATGGAAGGATGTCATGAGGCTTAATTCACTGGTGTTTGTAAAGTGTTTGGAGAGCCTTGGTGGATGACGCTATATGAGTACAAAGCATTTATTATTATTATAGGAGAGGAGACTGGCACTGACACTGCAAGCTCATGAGCAGTAAGTGATTGGTGGGATGGCTCATCAGCTATAAAACCCAAAAGCTATAAAGTAACACATCAATAGAAGTAAGACTAAATTTCCAATTTAGAAAACCCCAAACACTTCAGGTCCTCAACAACCTGCACCACACAAGAAATTACACCCTCAGTCCTAGGAAATAAAGCCATATTAATATCACTAACTGGTTTTTTTAAATGAATCTTCCTCCAGTCACTGCACCCTCCACTGCTTCTAGGATTTATTTTGAGTTTGAGAGGGTATCATTTTCTACTTGCATTCAGTTAAGTTTGGCTTGCATATTTTATCCTAACAATTATTATAATTAGTCTTAACAATTTTTCAGATGAATAGTATTTTAGATTATTTAAAATGCTTTTTTTGTATGTCTGTTAGTTGAAAGATATTTTAAATCCAGTCTGATTTAAATATGGCTACATTCCAAAACCGTGCCCTGAAAATTCCATGGTGTAATTCCCTGAGGGCTCTAGCGTGGCTTTATGGTGCCAGCCCTGCAATGTGGAGCTGCACCGTTGAAGGGGTGCTCTCCGTTATGCAGGGGAAGCATACCTACTGCTACACCCCTACAGAGTCACTGGTGATGTGTTGGGAGACGAGCCATAGCCACGCCTCCTTCCTGGATGAAGCAGTGGTCCCCACCGAGGTCTCCCTTGTGCCCCTAAAAGCCTGTGAGATGCCAATCTCACCCTCAGTGAGAAAAGTGAAATGGATTTCCTTTAACATTAAAGGCGTAACAGCACTTTAGACTTAAAATGATAACACCACCACTTACATCAAAATCACACCTTTGACAAAAATTCATCAGACCACAGCTTCATTCAGGAACAGCCTTTTGAAGAGTTGCAATTGAGTTAAATCCCCTTCCCTAAATGTTCACAGGGAAAGCTATTACAAGTACACAAATGTATCATTTAAGGAACAGGTATATTATTATTGAAAGATATTCACCCTCATATTCACAATTTATCATTAGGGTCCAATTTAGTTACCCTTATATTGAGTAGTACCTTATTTAATGCATATTCTCATTGAAATCAATGATCCTACCTAAGAAGGAAGGTACCATTCATCACTAGGGCCCTACCAAATTCACAGCCCATTTTGGTCAATTCCACAGACACAGGATTTTAAAAATCGTCAATTTCCTGATTTGGGCTATTTAAATCTGAAATTTCATGGTGTTGTAACTGTAGGGGTCCTGACCCAAAAAGGATTTTTTGGGGGGGAAGGGGAACGTGATGTTCCGGTACTGCTGCTGGCAGCGGCACTGCCTTCAGAGCTGAGCAACTGGACAGGGAAGCTGCTGGCTGGGAGCCCAGCTTTGAAGGCAGAGCCACCACCAGTAGCAGCGCAGAAGTAAGGATGGCATGGTATGGTATTGCCACCCTTACTTCTGCGCTGCTGCCGCCCAGCTCTGAAATCAGTGCAGAACTAAGGTTGGCAATACTGTGACACCCCCTAAAATAACCTTCTGACTTCCCTGCAACTTCCTTTTGGATCAGGCCCCTGTGAAATCTATATAGTATAGGGTAAAAGCACACTGGTCTTCCCCATGAAATCTGTATAGTATAGGGTAAAAGCATACAAAAAACCAGATTTCATGATGTGAGACCAATTTTCACCATCTGTGATGCCATGGATCGTGGCCATGAATTTAGTAGGGCCCTACTCATCATCAATAAGAGCGTCAGAAGTGGCCCCTTTTCAATTGCAAACCAATAAAAATAGTTGCTAAGAAGTTACTTATTTGCAGATAATTCTGATTATATTTTGGACAGTATAAAGGGAATCTTTATATGTTCTACTCTATATATGTTCTTATAATGTCCTCATTGCCATAATATCTGACCACCATCAATACATCATACAGTAGCATGAGGGACAGAAAGGACAAAACAATAGGTTTTTTTGTTTGTTTGTCTGGTTAGTTTTTTCTTTGTAATTCTCTTTAAGATATGAAAAAGATGTATTTGCAACTACACTAATGGTCTACAGCAGTGGTTCTCAAACTTTTTTTTTCACGGACCGCTTAAAGCTTGCTCAGGGTCTCAGCGGACCACTTAATGATCTTTCCAAATGTTGTTTGTACCGTTAGCTAACAATTGTAAAGCGCTTTGGATAAAAGCGCTATATAAAAAAAACTTTAATAATTAACAACTTATTTTTTATCTACAAATAAAAGCACAACCCATATTTTAATATCAGTAGTCTTACCTTTCGAATGCAATGGATGTGCCCTTTCTCTCCCACCACGGCAGCCCCCGAGCTGAGACTGGGAAGGAGAGGGGTCTCTCTCCGGCAGCCACAGCCCTGGAGCTGGGGAAAGTCGCCTCTTTTTCTGGCCACTGCAGCCCTGCAAGTCCCAAATTTCCCCCAAACCCTCTTCTCGTTCCCTCCCACCTACCCCCCTATCCCTCCCAAGGCCACCACTTCACCTTACATGTGCATCTTCTCCAGGGTACAGGCACCTAATTAGTGGAGCTATGCCTGAATAGCTCCACTAATTAGGTGGGTGGCCCTTCATTCTCTCGCGTGTGGCCACCCAGACGCGCATCTTAGAGGGAACTATCCATGGACCACCTGAATGGAGCTTGTGGACCACAGTTTGAGAACCTCTGGTCTACAGCATCATCATTTGGAAAATGTTGTGAACTCATCATTTTGCATGAATTCTCACTGCGAATGCTCAGAAGGATTCAGCAACAATTCTCAGTAGAAACTGGATCAAATCTTGTTAGAAATCCAATTACACTTGTCAGGACTTCATACAGAGCACTTCAGGATTCCACCTTTTTTTAGCTGTTGAAATGATTGCACCCACTAAAAGATTCCTGGAAAAAGCATGTGGACAGAAGCAAACTGGCATAAAAATATCATGGAATTTTACTTAATTTTTCTGTGCACTTTGGCAATAATAAAAACGAAATTTGGATGGTGTGCATTGCAAAAGATTTGTGTATCTGATGAAGAAAGTGAAAAGCAAACATGGAAGTGAACAACTGAGAATAAAAGCCCCTACTTAGGTACTAAGAGATCCCCACTCAGTGAAGAATAAAAAGTGTCCTGCATTTCTATAAAATATTGCTAAATAGTAACACATAAAAAACTTGTTGCAAATGGTATTTCTAATAGCAGTATAGAATCAGTATGTGATTATGGACAGTAATGGTAATAAGAACAAGTGTTTTTATTTGGGAGCAGGATAATATTCTTCTACTGAGAATAAAAGCCCCTACTTAGGTGCTAGTTCTTAAAGCACTACTAAAATTACCCACAATTCTCCCATGATTTTCTCACTGGAATGCGAAATTAAATGAAATTCCTGAAGACTGACAAAAGCAGGGAATATAGTAGTATTCATTTAAACTACGAGGATACTTTGGACCCAGCTCTCACATACACTCTAGTAAATCAGGAGTAATTTTTCTGATGTCATTGGAGTTTTGTTAGAGTCAGTCTGGTGTAAGATGAGAATCACAGTCAGGCCCATGATGGATGGCTATCTATGCCTTCCATCCCCACGAAGGCCTAAAGGCAGGGCCGGAATGCCGCCGAAGCAAAAAAAAAAAAAAAAAAAAAAAGGGCCGAATTGCCACCCCTTGAAAAAGAGTGCTTGGTTGGCTGGTGCAGAGAGCCGGCCTTGCCTAAAGGAATACAAATCCTGGAAATTTGATCTAAAGCAACCTTGTTGGTACAGATAGGACATTTGACGTGTCAAAGTCTCAAGCTTAACTTTATTGTATGGTAAGTCCAAGAGAGCATAAATTTAGAAGATCTACAGGCAGCTGCTTTTGGAGCAAGACTCGAGGAATCCAGAGTGGAACTTTGACACTTCCTGTATTCCATCTGAACAGCTGCAGGGAGAAAGAAGATTCTGAGAGTGTCTGTAAGGACAAATAACTCCCCTAACTCCTCAGAATGGATGTGATAAACAATGCCATAAAAACAGGGGGAAAGAATTATTGTGAAACTGAAATGTTATTAGCAGGAAATATTTACGACAAAGAGCAAAATCCTCTCTGTCTGAGTCTCCTACATCAGATCCTACTGTACACCTCTCAGGAATCTGATTTGTCTTGCATACCCCAAGTTTCACCTCAACTAAAAACTACTTGCTTACAAAATCAGACATAAAGATACAAAAGTGCACAGCACACTATTACTGAAAAATTGCTTACTTTCTTATTTTAAACATATAATTATAAAATAAATCAACTGGAATATAAATATTGTGCTTACATATCAGTGTATGTATATAGAACAGTATAAACAAGTCATTGTATGAAATTTTAAAAGTTTGTACTGACTTCGCTAGTGCTTTTTCTGTAGCCTGTTGTAAAACTAGGCAAATATCTGGATGAGTTGACGTACCCTCTGTAAGATCTCTGCATACCCCTAGGGGTATACGTACCCCTGATTGAGAACCATTGCCCTACATGATGTGCCTCAAGGAAAGACAAGACTAGCAACCAAGTGGGTGGTTCAATTTTAAGGAAGCTCAACATGGATCCCAAAGTAGATGATGAAAAAACTGTGGCTGAAAGAGGCTCCCCTCTCTTATAACCTGGAACAAGCTCGGAAGAACAGCTCCCATTTTCCAGGCAAGAAAAGAAATCCGTCATATCGAAAATGTCAAATCTTCCCTATGAGAAACAGATGTTCCAGTTAATGCTAACACATTCAATTAAAAACTTTTGTCCTTGATTTTTATTATGCACATCAATTGCAATTTTTCTTCTCCTTATCCTCAATTTTTAGATTGCCATCCTTTTACACTACTGTGGATACATTTCAATTATGGCACTCAGCAAACTGCAGCCAATACAGTAAGAGAAAGGACTAGATTTTTTTTCTTCAGGTTATTCTGACTGTGTTGGCCTGGATACCTTTTAAAAATAGTTTGACTTTGATGAATAGCCACTATGCATACAGACCTATAAGAAGACAGGCATTACAAAAGGCAAAGCAGAGAAGGATGAGTGACTGATACTTTTTGAGGCAAGAGATTAAGATTTGAGTTCTGACAGTGCTAATTCCTGTTGTTAAAAGGAAGAGGAGGGGAAAAACTGAGTGTAATTTAGTCCACAGAATAAGCTGCTATACTGGATAATGAAAGAAAGTACTGTCTGGTGGTCTGAATCCTGAACTAGGGAGTTAGGATTTTCTGGTTTCTATTCCTCGCCTTTCAACAGATTCTCTTGTGTGACCTGTAGCAAGGCACCAACCTCTCTGCCTTTTCCCATCTATTCTTAAGTACATCACACATTGCTATGAGACTATGTTTTGCAAATGCTTTGAAAATGAAAAGCACTACATGAAGGTCAAGCATTTTTTTGTTATTGGTATAAATGGATTATTCTTAGCTCATTCACAGTAGCAATACTGTGGTCTTGAAGTGAACGTTAACAAGTGTGGTAGAATCAGCAGCTGACTTTATAATATTAGCGGGTGCTTCACTGAACAAAAGGATGAACATTGGCAGTTGGAAATGGAGTGCCTCTTCAATCCACTTACAATCCACTGAGCCACCAAGCTCCACAAGTCACTGGATAAAATCCAGTCCAAGGCAGAAATAACTGAAAACTGTTACCACTTGCTGTTTGCATGGTGGTCTAATGTATATGAAATAACTTTGTGGTCTCAACAGAACTGCTGGGAGGTTGGACAAATGCCTCTATCAAAAATCCACCATGACATTACACGTTAATTTTCACCCTTATCAGCAATCTCAGACAAGGGGTCAAGATGGCCAGGAGAATGACCTATTCTCATTGCTACAGGTGGCCAGACTGGAACTAGGTTGAAGCACATGGATTACTTCTGGAGGAATTCTGCACCCCTGCGAGTGCACAAAATTCATACCTTTTGCAGATTTCTTGGCTCCCCCGCAGAAAAATGGGGGAGCAAAGAAATCTCTGGGGAACACACGCCTCTTCCCCAGAGCAGCTGGCACCAGAAGGCAGATCACCAAGGGGGGAGGAGGGAGGCTGGGCATGCGTGCATGTGTCTGTGGAGAGCGAGTGGGGCTGGGCCCCATGCCTGGGTGTGAAGGAGTGAGAGAGACACACTCTGTCCCTCTCTCTTGCTGTTGCTGCCTCCCCAGCTTGGAGGCATAGGGCTGTGTGAAGCCGGCTCTGTCCCTAAGGCAGAGCTGAAATGTAACAGCTAAGCAGGCAGGCAGCTGATGTTCCCATTGTTAGTTAAGTGTTCCCATTCTTAGTCAATTAAGGCTCCTTAACCTTACCAGAGTGGTGTAAAGGAACCTTATTGTAAATGACAGTAACAAAACCACACACCATACAACAAAAACACTAACCCAGGAACCTATCCTTGCAACAAAGCCCGATGCCAACTCTATCCACATATCGATTCAAGTGATACCATCACAGGGCCTAATCACATCCGCCACACCATCAGGGGCTCATTCACCTGCACATCTACCAATGTGATATATGCCATCATGTGCCAGCAATGCCCCTCTGCCATGTACATTGGCCAAACTGGACAGTCTCTACGCAAAAGAATAAATGGACATAAATCTGATATCAGGAATCATAACATTCAAAAACCAGTAGGAGAACACTTCAACCTCCCTAATCACTCACTGACAGACTTGAGGGTAGCAGTGTTGCGACAGATTAACTCGAAAAGCAGACTTCAAAAAGAAACTGTTGAACTCGAATTGATATGCAAACTAGATTGCATTACCTCAGGATTAAATAAGGACCTCGAATGGCTCGGCCATTACGTTAATTGAATCTATTTCCCTTAAGTTAACGATCCTCATTCACACCTGTGTGACCATCTTGTTTATCACTTCAAAGGTTTTTCTTCCCCTGCTGTTATGGTTCCTCTCAATTAATTAGCCTCTTAAGGTTGGTCTATGCACCTCCACCTTATCATGTTTCTCTGACTGTATAAATATCTGTCTACTGTATGTTTCATTCCATGCATCCGATGAAGTGGGTACTAACCCACGAAAGCTTATGCTGAAATAAATTTGTTAGTCTCTAAGGTGCTACAAGTTTTTCTTTCTTATTTTCATTCAACTAGGAAGGTCTATGTCAGGCGTTCTCAAACTGGGGGTCGGGACCCCTGAGGGGGTCATGAGGTTATTACAGGGGGGGGTCGCAAGCTGTCAGCCTCTACCCCAAACCCCGCTTTGCCTCCAGCATTTAGAATGGTGTTAAATATGTAAAAAAGTGTTTTTAATTTATAAGAGGGGTCGCACTCAGAGGCTTGCTATGTGAAAGGGGTCACCAGTACAAAAGTTTGAGAACTTCTGGTCTATGTGCTTTCTGGCTTTTTTTTCCTGTGCCAGAGAGGCACAATGGGATTAGATGGCAATTCAGGATCTATTTTACTTATCCATTAAAAAAAAAATGCAGGACAATGATTAGCAAAACTGTATGACTTTCATGTGTGAAAGTCTGAGCAATTTAAAGTGACATTCTACTTTACAGAACACTAAACACCAAAATAAAAGTAATGAAAATCCAGGATTATAACTGGAATGCAGGGTACTGGTTACCAAGTATTTGTAATTTAATTTCCATGTATTTAGGAAATGTTGAACAGTTATTGTGATTTTCTTTCTGTATATCAGTTTAAGTAAATTACCAAAATAAGTGAAACTGGTGTGATTATATTGCAGTAGTTCGACAAATTAAATATGCAGGATTTTGCAGAATTTTGCATTTTTGATGCAGAATTTTGGGATTTTTGGCACAGAATTCCCCCCAGGACCAATGGATGTAGGAGTGTGAAGTTCCCTGCATGCCTGCTATTCATGCAGTATCTCTTCTGTGGACAAACATAGGATTTCATTTTCCAGAACTGTTAACATTTAATATTGTTGATGAGCACAAAGGATGGAATTTTAGGGAAAGAGACAAAGTAGTAGTAAAAGGAAAACAAGAAAAATACCTGTGGCACCTTAGAGACTAACAAATATATTTCAGCATAAGCTTTCGTGGGTTAAGAACCCACTTCATCGGATGCATGGAATGGAACATACAGTGAACAGATATTTATACATTTTGAATGTATAAATATCTGTTCACTGTATGTTCCATTCCATGCATCCGATGAAGTGGGTTCTTAACCCACGAAAGCTTATGCTGAAATAAATTTGTTAGTCTCTAAGGTGCCACAGGTATTTTTCTTGTTTTCCTTTTGCTGACACAGACTAACACGGCTACTACACTGAAAATAGTAGTAGAAACTAATGAAAAGAGATAACTCAAAAGGGATAAAAGCAATTAAGGGGATGCACACAAACATATTAAATAGTCCTGCTAAGAAGGATCTAAGATTACTTGCTCATGAGTGCAAACATCCAAAAAAAGTTTCTTCATCAAGGATACTGGAAGTATTTGGAAATGCAACATCATTCGTTAGTATTCATACCTATTTAAAAACCCTAAATTCACTAGATCTTTGCAGATTCCATACACACAAGAAAAGAATGGAAGGAAGTTGAGTTGAGTTAGTTTACAACAGAATTAGCTGTTGACTCTTCCATTTTGCTTCATAGATATTGTACAAAGACCACAGAAGAAACAGAACATAAGAATGGCCATACTGGGTCAGACCAAACGTCCATCCAGTCCAGTATCCTGTCCACCAACAGTGGCCAATGCCAGGTGCCCCAGAGGGAGTGAACCTAACAGGTAAGGATCAAGTGATCTCTTTCCTGCCATCCATCTCCACCCTCTGACAAACAGAGGCTAGGGACACCATTCCTTACCCACCCTGGCTAATAGCCATTAATGGACTTAACCTCCATGAATTTATCCAGTTCTCTTTTAAACCCTGTTATAGTCCTAGCCTTCACAACCTCCTCAGGCAAGGAGTTCCACAGGTTGACTGTGCACTGTGTGAAGAAGAACTTCCTTTTATTTGTTTTAAACCTGCTGCCCATTAACTTTGGTGGCCCCTACTTGTTATATTATGGGAACAAGTAAATAACTTCTCCTTATTCACTTTCTCTACAACACTCATGATTTTATATACCTCTATCATATCCCCCCTTAGTCTCCTCTTTTCCAAGCTGAAAGGTCCTAGCCTCTTTAATCTCTCCTCATATGGGACCCATTCAAAACTCCTAATCATTTTAGTTGCCCTTCTCTGAACCTTTTCTAATGCCAGTATATCTTTTTTGAGATGAGGAGACCACATCTGTACGCAGTATTCAAGATGTGGGCGTACCATGGATTTGTATAAGGGCAATAATATATTCTCCATCTTATTCTCTATCCCTTTTAAAATGATTCCTAACATCCTTTTTGCTTTTTTGACTGCCGCTGCACACTGCATGGACGTCTTCAGAGAACTATCCATGATGACTCCAAGATCTCTTTCGTGCTTAGTTGTAGCTAAATTAGCCCCCCATCAAATCAGACCTAACCAAAAGAAACCTCACTTAAGCTAAGCCATTACCCCTCCAAACAACCAGTTGAATTGAGGATCTAATTTCTGAAAACCTTGATAAATTTTTCACCACATATTCCTAGCTAGAAAAAAAATAAGATAGAATAAAAGTGTATTCATTTAGTTATGTTAATTAATGCTAATGAAATAAACAAATACATAAATTGCATGGGTGGGAAGAAAGAATCGCATTCTCAAATACCAGGCAGATACACATAAGACTCAATCTTGTACTCCTGACCCCAGTTCTAAAGGAGTTTTGCCCAGGATCAGGTGCACAGGATTGGGCCCTATAATAATGAGTTGATTATCATAATATTTATCTATATATTTATCATAATATTTATCATTGATCAATATGCAATACACAAAATCTTGACTATCATTATGATCTTGTTGTGTATGGTACTATACACATAAATATAAAGATAGGATCCCTGCCTCAAGGAGTTTACAATCTAAAGGCTGGATTTGATAACCCTTACACATATTGAACGTGTCTGAGCAGTCACAAACTTTACTGAAAACATACAGTAAACGACAACAGACCAAGCTGGTAAGGTAGATATAGGAGGAGGTGGGAGTTTTGCCCCATAACTTGACATTACTGCAGTCAGCCATTTTGTGTGTTTAACCACTACTAGCTAAAAACCAAATACCAGATAGCTAGAAATAATACCATTGTCATATACATTTTATTATTGTTATAACTAAAAATACTAAAAATGCTTTAATAATAAAAAATAACATGCAATTTCCTAAATTAAAAAAAAAATTGGTAACCCACTGGAGTGGCTATAATAACCCACTAAAATTATTATAAATTATGTGCTTTATTTAAATTAGCTATAAAAAATTAAGCAAAAAAATACACTTTGGAGCAGTCCAAAAAGACTTTTCTTAGGGCTAGGAGCTAATACCTAAACTCCCCATCAGCTGGACAGAAGGAGGGCCCCTGGAAGACCGGCTGGTAATTACTCAAGACCATCTCAAACTTTGGGTAACTATAAAGTTTGGGGTGCTCTAGCATAGCATAGATTGCTATAGCATAGATGCAGGTGTGTCTAAAGCCTAATTAAAAAGTAGTTTTAGGTAAAAGAACTCTGGTTTGCATTAATTATTTATTAAATAAAGAAGTTGTGTCCCCATTGATTTATTCCTAATACCACCTTAAAAAAAACCCAGTTATGTTACCATTGCTTTGGGTTAAAAAAAACCTGTGTAACAGGAGGGAGAAAACATTTAACAATAGAAAGGGAATATATCCCGTGGGAAAGTATTTTTCCCCATGTTGAGCAAATTGTACACATTGTTCTATTTCATATTAGGTAGTTGGTTTTGTTTTTTTGTTTTTTTTTTAAAGTTAGGTTCCTGTGCATGAGTAGATGGCAGCAGAGGGAAAGTTAACAATGGAAATCTAACTGAAAGAAGCGAACTTTAGAGGAAATCAGATGGAAGAAGTTCCCAGTCCATGAAAAAATGTGAAATAAGAGACAGAAGTACAAGTGGCATAAGGACAGGAAGGAGGACTGGGAAGAATTCACGGCATAAGAAGGGGAGCAGGAGGCAAGTAAGGTTAATATATAAGCAGGGCAAGCTGTGTAGGGTTTTTAGGACATGAACAATATTTGGATGGGCTTGAAGCTGGAGACCAAAAAGAAGGAGGTCAGAGAAGTCAAGACAAACGGTAATGAAGATTAGCCTCATCTCAGTACATGCACAATGCAAGCCAAGTACATTATTGGATAATGGAAATATAGGGCCTGCTTCTGTTCTCAATTTCACTACATTACCGCTGTGGAACTTCATTGATTTCAGTGGGGTTTCTTCTGTTTTATACCAGTATAAGTGAAAGCAGAATCAGTTCCCGTCAGCCCCACAATTCCTTAAATAAATTATTCTTGGTCCACTTCGCATGAGAGAGGCAGACAGGGGGAAAAACACTCTTTAAATGGGATTTAAATACTTTCTCTCAGTTTATGCACCCTTGATCGTGTTACCTTGCCAGCAAGCACCAACAGTTAGCTGCATGGCTATGTGTGATGGATGAATAGGCCAATCATTTGTCACAAGGTAAGGCTCATATGTCGTGCCGTCCATATATAAGGTAACCACAGGAAACTCAACATTGACGACGTAGTAGTGCCATTCTTTATCACAAATCTGAATAATAAAAGAAATGAAAGAAGATCTTTAGACCCCTTTGTCCTGCTGCTATTTTCATGCAAAATAAATTATTTTGATCATGTTATTTCAAGACCTGGAATTCTACTGGTAGAAGCAGATAACAATTACTGCACTTTAGGCTGGAAAAGAACAATGTTAACATTTTCATGGATCATTTTTTGACACAATGCTATGGTATTTAGCCTGTAACTCTGTGGTTACATCTCTACACACACTGGTCAAAGAGGAGACTTCTCACTGAAATTAACAAAAGTCAACCCAATGTTGACAAATATCACAACTGGCACACATGTGTAACACATTTTAAACAAATTCCTCTTAAAACACATTCTTTAAAGGAATGGAGCAGAGTGAAAATTCAATGGGTTTAGCACTTGTTGTGCATCCTTACATTACTTAAGTCAGATTAATTAGTTAATACATCAGAATAGTTAATGTCCGTATAGCCTTTCAAGAATACAAAGCACTATAGAAGTGCTCAATAGTGGTTTTTGTACGTGACCATGATAATTCTAGACCACGGATCGACAACCTTTTGAACGCAGCCCGCCAGGGTAAGCCCCCTGGCAGGCTGGGCCGGTTTGTTTACCTGTCACATCCGCAGGTTCGGCCAATCGCAGCTCCCACTGGCTGCGGTTCGCTGCTCCAGGCCAATGTGGGCTGCAGTGGCCAGCACATCCCTTGGCCCATGCCACTTCCCACAGCCCCCATTGGCCTGGGACGGCGAACCGCAGCCAGTAGGAGCCACGATCGGCAGAACCTGCAGACACGGCAGGGAAACAAACCGGCCCAGCCCGCCATGGGGCTTACCGTGGTGGGCCTTGTGCCAAAGGTTGCCGATCGCTGTTCTAGACATCCCTTTTTTCCTTAAATTAGGAAAGAATTTATTGCTCAGGGTGCTGATGAATTATTAGCACTTGTTTGACCCAAACATTTTTATTTATTATTATAAATTGTATTGCCTCAGTGCCTAAGGACCTCATTCCAGGAGTCCATTGCCCTAGGCACAAAAGGATGGGCCCTGCCTCAAAGAGCTTTCAATCATGGTTTGGGCAGGTCAAATGAAAGTTTCCTCATGCAAATCTATCAATGCAACTCAGTCCTGGCCAACATTTTTGCTGCTATTTCAAATGTGAGATCCTATTCTGTTATGCCAATGTACCTCTGTCTTGAACGGCAGTGCCCGCATATAATTCCATACCAGCCATGCCAAATCTTGTGCGATCATTTGTGAGATGGATAGGGGTTAAAATGAGACCACCACTCTTATTTTCACTTGTTACACAAATAGAGATTTGAAATAGGTCTTCAGATATGAAAGTTTACGCAAACCCCATTGCATTCCTAGCTCCCTGATCCCTTCATGAAATCTTTCAGATTTTCAAGTTCAAAGGCATAACTCACAATAAAGTGAGAGTGTAAAAATGTCTTTTTAAAGATGAAACAGGTTCAGTAATCACTTGCAACTTTGAAGTCTGTACAGATAATTGTTTTCATGTTTTAAGAAAGTGAAACACTTGAATGCAGATATTGTCCCTGTTTCCCTGAGGCGAGCAGAAAGGTAAGCGATGTTAAAGGGTAACAACTTTGTCTTCAGTTGGGTTAAATGTTATCTGTAGCAATATCTGCCCTTTGAAAGAAAAGCTAATGTTTTGTTCCAGAAGACATTTGAACTTAATCACTTCCATTTTAAATGGATACATTTATTATTGCAGACATTGTAGCCAAACTACAAGAGATAAACTCAGCAACATGCTGCCGAAGCCTTCTTTTCCTAAGCAATATAGAGCACAAATGTTTTCTGAAGGTTAAGTGAACTAAAACCAAAATTGAAAGTAAATAAATTGGAAAACTGAAAACTCTTTTGAACAAACAGCAACAACAAATAGGATTATTCAGTCTGCTCCTTCAGGGAAAAGCAGCGTTTCAAGATTCCTGAACTAATTGTGATGCATCATACCTACATGTGTCTATCTCGTTACATAAAAGAAAATGATTGATGTGGCTGGATATGAGATACTGTCAACACATGACACAAGCCTCAGAGGTTATAGTCTACAAATTTCTGAGGGCTCCCCACAGGTGCCTCTTTTTGCTGTTATAAACAATACTCTGGGAGGTATCAAGTGCCACTGCAGATGAACAATTCTTGCTACATCCAAACAAAGAACAAGGACATTTTAAAATGACAAAGACAAACACTCGGGGGGAACTCTTGTGTGCACATTATAACAACCTGTGAATGTGCAGCTAGTTGGATTGCTCAATTGGCTGAACAATCAGATAATTATCCAGGAACACGAGATTAAATCACTGCGCTGAACCAGGAGATGATTCCACTTAGTCTAGTGCCCTGCGTCTGATCAGTATTGGATTCTTCAGAGAAATATGTAGGTGTCTATAACATGTCTATAGGGAAATTTATAGACCCTATGATGTGTTAGTCCTTTACCCCTAAGGTATTAAAAATAATAGTTAAAAGAAACCATGGCCTAAGTAACAGCATCTGCTTCTTCACTATGCTAAGAGGAGTGGAACCAGCTCTGATCCTAAATTTGCACTGGAACACAAAGTATACACTTTGGTAGTCTATGTATTTTGTGTCCCTGATTCAGATCTCACACCAGTACAAAGCAGAAGTAACTCCATTGAGAGCAACAAAGTTATGAGGGTATAAAACAGCCATGAAATGATAATGGGGCCCAGCATGCCTCACACTCATGCTCTCAGCTTAGAATTGTGTCATTCTCACTGCAGTGGGAAATCACAGCGGAGAAGGCCTCCTAGGACTACAGACTTGACAATGTGCTAGACAGAGGTGGACAAGGCACAAAGGTCAAATGGGCTCAAAGAAGTGAATGGGCTTGCATAGAATTCAGTCAAAAGAACTTTATAGCAGTTTAGCACAATATGAATGTTTTTTACGTTTCCAAACGAAACAAAGACACCACATTCTGGGTTTGTTTTTTTTATATTAACACTTTTTAGTCTCTGGACTACATCAGTCACTGATTCTTATGGCTAATTTTATTTCTGCTGCATTCTGAGCCTAGAACTTACATGTGCTACACTGGCTGTGCAGAGCTCAAGGAATACCCACCCACCCTTTTGGAGGGCCGTTTAAATGCTACTACTTTGGCAAGCACCACTATTATGGTCACCACTTTTACAAGACTGATAAATTTTGTAAAAAGTATGCCTTATGAGATATCATTTGAAAAGTCATAATCTGCTGAATATCATTATCCTGTTAAAATGTGTGTATCAACATTGAATGAGAAGTTATTCGATTCTACTATGTATCATTGTTATAACATGCTCCAAGGTCAAGACAAGCAGGCACAAACCAGTTTTTTCAGAGATAAAGACACACTAGCACCCCGCCGGGTGTTAAAGAGCTATCATTGGCTTAAGTAGTCCTTCGTCAGCAACAAGAAGGTTAAAACAAAAAATTTACATTTCATCACAGAAACAGTTCAACCCTCACATCCACAAGAGACTACTTGTTGCCCGCATCCCAGTTGGGGGTAATCCTCAAAGAGAGGAGGGTGGTCTAAGAGAGAGAGACACAGTGCCCTCCATTTCACCTCTCCTCCTCCCAACTCTCTGCTCATCTCTCAAACAGCTGAATTAAGGGGGAGTGACCCGAGTCTGGAAGGAGACCCAGCCTGTGAAATGTACAGCAGTGTATGCTGAGACAAAACCTTTGCTTTTAAGTTCACTTAGCTTGTTAAGTTGGGTGTTAGTTTGCACATCACTCTTATTTTCTTTTGTAGCCAATCCTGACTTTTATGTATCAGCTTACTTAAAATCTATCTTTCTGTAGTGAATAAACTTTTCTTATTGTTTTATCGTAACTAGTGTGTTTGAAGTGTGTGGGAAACTCTATTTGGGATTACAAGGCTGGAGCATACATCATTTTCCTTTGATGAAATGATGGACTTTCTATGTGCTTGCATTGTTCTGTAGTGTGCTGGACAATACAAGACACACATTTTGGGGGAACAAGGCTGGGACTAAGAATTTGCAGGTGTCTCCCTGTACGTAATTCACGAATGACTGGTCAGAGTGCTCATGGGTTTAGCTAGGAGTAAATTTGCATGCTGAAGGTTGTGTGAACAGACCAGCAGTGGATGTTCTGACAGCAAAGCGGTGTAAAAGGCACCCCAGGCTAGAGAGTTAAGGGAACACTGCTGTTCAATGCTACAGACTGTGCCCTAGGGAAAGTCACTACCTCCTACCTACACTTCAGAAAATTAGATAGGTGTATTTTATATAGACTGGAGAAACCCCAGCATCATCAGACTCACCCATTTCATTGCACTAACAAATTTAAGGGCCTAGGGCCAGATTTTCACAGGTATTTAGACTTATAAAAATGCAGGTTGGTGCTTAGTGGAATTTTCAAAAACATCTGAGCAGGTTAGGTGCCTAACTCCTGTATTATTTCAATAGGAGTTAGATGCCTAGGTGCTTTTGAAAATCCTACTAGGCACTTATTTGCATCTTCGGTTACCTAATAACCTTTGAAAACTTGCTCTGGGTCCTTTATAGAAGCGGATACACTAGAAAAAGCTAATGGAATTATCCAAGACAACAGAACTTAATTCCAATCACCGAGAGAGCAGTCGCAGTGGGTATTTCATGCCTGGCCACGTCTCAAGCAATAAAATGATGAAATAAATAATGGCAGCATGTAATTTGTTGTGTAGCCATTTCAGACACCATTTTTTAACCTGTTGACCACAGAAAGCCAATATGTTTTCCCACATGCATTCCACTGTAGCAACAGAACATAATGCAACCACTACAGTGAAACTGTTAAAGTAAAATGACAAAATATATTGGCAAATCAAGATTTTTTAATCATATCTGGTAAGAAATTTTTTAATACCCTAATTTATAAAGCTATCCTAGTGAGATATTACAGATGAGCAAACTTGACCTTAAAAGACTACTGGGTGGCCAGGGTGGTCTAATCACGTTATCATGTCAGTCTGCCTCTCCAGTGCATTAATCAAATCACAACTAAATAATCAGCTTGGAGGCTCAATGGTATTTATAGCCATCAGGATGCATTTTATATAATAGATGCAAATAATGTGATCTATTTTAATGGAATAATCTGTATATTCATACACAACTTTTCAAGCTATAAAATCCTCACCCTCTTCTGATGGAGTTATAGGATGCCAAAGATTTTGCTAATTTGTATTGGTGTGATTTGGACCAAAATCAAAGTACACTTACCTTGCCCTTTGTGGCCTGCAAAATATCCAGGTACTTTCTTGCCCATTACATGCAGATAGTTCTTATACACATACAGAAATAGACTTCAGTGCAGCTGGACTGCTTGCATTATCAAGGAATAAGGGTTGCAGGATCCAGCCTTTTTTACTTCAATGGGGCTACTCACATGAGTAAGGAGTGTTCCCATGCTCTGTGTAATGGTTTGCAGAACTGGATTTAACATTTACTATTGGTGGCAAAACAGGAGAAAAATTAGCATAATATTCCTCTTAGGCTAGTGTAACTCCACTGGCTTCAGAATCAGGCCCATTGGGAGTTGTGGGTGTTCGGCAGAATCAGGCCCCTAAGAAGGTTATGAAAAATGCAGTCCGTTTTCTTTTAAGAAAATCCCCATCAATGGTTAGTAGGTATTTTATGAACTTCATACCAGCTTCCTTCTCTTGCTTTTTTCATCTCAAAATGCACATCATAATCCTCCATTTTGTGACAATGACTTCAGCACATCCTGTGATTGCACACAATATTCTGAGCTCTGAGGTATTATATAAAGAAGTCACAAATATCTTTTCACGGATTTTTGATACTCTGCGGGCAAAATGGTGGGGACGTGGGACTGTGTTGCTGCCCTGTTTTCTACGTGCAGATACTCTGCAAACAGAGTTGGATGAAGAAAAATGCTGCATCCTTGATGTTTAAATTGCACATATTTTTGAAGTTGCACAAGGTACAACCAATGTTATCAACACTGATTTACACATAGAGGGCAGATTCCACCATCAGCTATTCCTGTGTAACTCTACAGTATGTCCACTGAGATCAGCGGAGAGACCCCAGATTTACAGCAGTGTAACTGAATAGAATTCAGCCCAGTCACTTTAAACAGATGTTTTACTCTTTCATTCAATAAAAGCCGTTTATCTCCTCTTTCCTAGTAACTGCTGCATTCATCGTCCTTGAAATGTAATGCACTTCTCCAAACACACGCATACAATGCAGCATCCTTGTGCAAAATCAGTAATGTTTAAGGGACACTCACATTGCTTTTTTCTTTTTTTAAACCCGATTATTCCTAGTCCAACTAAAATTACTGCCAAGGAAGTGAGGTAGAAATGAAAAATAATCCCTTTTTGAAAGCTGTTTACTTTGTGCATTTGACAGCACTTTGTGTTTCGTTAGTATCTCTGTTCCCTTATATGGTCAGTCAGTCATGCCTCCCCCCTACTTTATTTGTATGGGAATTTCCAATACAGGGAGTCCTGGGAATTACGACACAATTTGTTCCTCAGAACTGCGTTGTAAGTCGAAATGGGAATCAATGGTATAAAGGGGGGATTGGTTCCTGAACCAAGGCTTGATACACTATTTTCACCACAATAGCCCAGATTTTTGTACTAAATGAATTATAGATGACTAATGTAGTAACATCAATGTATTTATTTGGTAAACAGCATTCAAATAAACATATAAAATCACATATGCTTTGAGTTTCCAGAACTTTTTGAAGGGCTCTTGGCTGGGGGCTTCTCTGAAGTCTGGGCTGGAGGTTTCTCTGGAGTCTTCTCTGCAGTCTTCTCTGGACTCTTCTCTGCAATCTTAAAGAAAGGGTTCAAGGAAGTTTGTACAGATGAATTGGGCTTGCTTTTTACAGAGTTGCTTGTACATAACTTCATGGTCACGTTATAATAAATGCAGCTGGAAGGGGGTCCCTTGCCGTGGCTTGTCTGATTGGCTTTCACGGCCAGGGTAGCTTGTTACCAGGTAGCCTTGCCGCTTGTTTTTGATTGGCTCCCAACCCCGGGCTTAGCCAATCAGAAAGCTTGAACAGTGAAATCAGTGATTGGCTGAGGCTCAGCATGTGTTGTGTGCTGTTCTCCCTGCTGGCTTTCCTCCTAAGGGCAAAACAAGCGTCATAGGGGCGAAATGGGCAGTCCATTGAAAAGCGTCGTAATCCAAGGACTCCCTGTATTAGGGAAGGGAACAATGTTGAAAAATGAAGGGAAGTGGGGCCTGCTCCATTAAACCTTCTGGTTTGTGCTTGACTCCTCTGACTGATGCCTTCATCTCTCTAGTGCCCATCAGCCTGTTGCTTCTCCTCTTCTCCTCTCCTACCCCTACAGCACAGGACTTTGCTGTCTCTCCCAATCCCTGGAAAGCAGGCTTCCTTTCAAACTTTCTCCTCTGGATACTTCCTCAGGTTTACCTCCATGGACAGCATCATTTGGGGATGAGGGGGAGCTGGGTAGCAGAGTAGAACAAATGATTGAAAGCACTCTAGCATGATTAACTTTATCTACACAGATTTGTGAAAACTACTTTGCAATGTGTAAATATTTTAAAATAAATCACTGGAACACTCAACTTCAAAAATATTTAATATCATAAAAAGAATTTTTCAAAGAAACTTTCCTTTTCCCCTACTTGTCCATCAAGAGCTTTTTTGGCTTGTCCATAGGATGACTTGCTTGAAGTCCTCAGGTCCAGCTATTCTCTTCTGGGTATTCATGATTCCTTTGTGCGGCTACTTGGTCAGATGAGTAGTTAAGTCCAAGAAGAGACTAAATAGGTTACACATTAATTTCAGAGGGACTTAATTCCACAAACCCTCTGGATCTCTTGTTCTCTTACCTCCTGGGATGTGCCACCGCTGGCCACTTTAGAGACTGCACTGGCTAAATCCATATTCTATGACACATGGGTTTGTGAACACCTTGTACTAATGCAAGGTCTCCCAGAAACAGGTTTTCTGACACTGGTCAGCCTATGCACTGGTGGAAGTAGAACAAGTTCTGGGTGAATCTGGTCTCTGACTTCTGTAAATCCACCTCCATGCTTGTTTGTTTTTTTCCTCCCCTCTGCTTTTTCACCTCTCTGCTTTATCTAGTGCCAGCTTCCTTACAGTCCTTTTTCATTATCTTTTGACTATTGATATGAAAGCTAGAGTTCTGCAGGGAATGTAAATTCCTTTTCACGGAGGATGTCAAGGTTTTAACATTTGTTTTCATCCCAAATGGGAACAAAACCCCCCAAAATTTGAAATTTTCTGTGGAGTTAAATTGGGTTTCTTTGACAAAATCAAAATGGTTCCATTTTGAATTTTTAAAATGTTATAAAATAAAATACAAAATGAAAACATTCCCAATGAAATCATTTTCAAACAAAAAATCAAAAGATTTCATTCCAAAAATTTCAAAAAGGGGCATTTCAGCATTGTTGGAAATGTCTCTCTGAATAGGGTGACCATATTTCCCTATGCTGTATACGGGACACCTGGTAAAATTACTCGTATTCAAACGAGTTCAATGGTAATCAATCAGAACTATGAAGTACTAATGTTCAAATTAACATCAAGTTGACTAAGCCCCTGTTTAAAAGAAACACTGTGTAGTTGGATTCTTTTTATTTACCTTCTTATCTTTAAAGCTTTAGAGTTTACATAAGGAGGGGTGACACACACACCCCTACCCCCCACATACACACACAGGGAGAGATGACACACACACTCCCATACACCCTCTCACAAAAGGTGGGGTGACCGACTGATCTGAACCTCCCTGGCACTTTCCACCCTCCATGCCTTCACACCAGAATATGGCCATCAGCAGCCATGGGGGGTGGGTGGGAAGGGATGACCTGGCCTGTGTCTTTGCAGAGCTCATCTCTTCCCCCTCACGCCCCCCTGTGGCTGGAAGCAGCTTGTCCCTTCCTGTCTGTACGTGTTGAAAGGCAGCTAACACCTCCAGGCTGCTGCTGACCACTGACATAACCTGGTCGCATACATAACCCAGCTGCTTCCAGCGCAGGCAGGAAGGAGTTAATCCCTAAGGATGCATTGTGCACAAGGGCCCAGGAAACCTGACTGCAGAGGCTTCAGCAAACCTGGCCAGAGAGGTGTCTCAGTAGGGGAGGGTGCCTAGGGGACAGATTTATAAGTAAGGCTAAGATTATGTCACGGAGGTCATGGAATCTGTGACTTCCAGAGATGACATTTTCCACTTTAGCCCCGGGATGGTGGGGCTAGAGCTATCACTCACCATGGGTCCTGGAGCTCTCACCTACCATGGGCGGTAGGGTCCCTGCAACTCCCAGCCGCCAGCCCTGGAGCTCTGAGCAACAGCGGGGGGCTCCACACAGCTCCCAGCTGCTGTGGGCGGCAAGGGACCCCAGCATTCTCAGCCACCACAGGTGGCACGGGGACCCCGGATTTCTGAGCCACCTCAGGTGCGGGGGGGACTCCAGAGCTACAGCAGCGGTGGGTGCTGGATCCCCCCATACCCATTTTGTCACAGTTATTTTCAGTAAAAGTCAGGGAAAGGTCACGAGCTTCCAAGCATTTTAATGCCTGTGACCTGTATGTAACTTTTACTAAAAATAACTGTGACAAAATCTTAACTTTACTTATAAGAGGTGGATTACAATAATCTCTACTTCATCCAAAAATATTGTTTGATCATCATTCACACATGCTGCATGTAAATATTAAACTGAGTTACAATTTTAAAAATAATGTGGTTATTTGGGGTTAGCCTAGCCGTTAAAGCAAAGGACTGGGGAGGTCAGAACATTTGGGTTCTAGTTTCACCTCTGCCATTGACTTGCTATATGATCCTGAGCAAGTCATTTAACCTCTCTGACCCACATCCACAAAGGGATTTAGGCATTACAATGCTCAGCCACTGGAATATAGAAACATTCTCAAGCTGTGTCTGGACCAATGCATATACATACCAAGTGCACCATACCAAGAGATAGAGAAAGACCCACACCATAATATCCCTTAGTCCAGTGGTTAAGGCACTCACCTGAGAGATGATAAATCCCTGTTTAAATCCCTTCTCCACATCAGGCAGGGAACTGAACTGGGGTCTCCAACATCCTCAGTCAGTACCCTAACCACTGGGCTAAAGGTAATAAAGGAGGTCACCTCTAGTGTCATGCTGTCCTGCAGCGGCGCAAGAATGTGAGTACCAACCTCAGGGCAGGCTGTTAAGAAACAGGGCACAAACCCCAAATTGACTATGAGGTCTATATTTAGATTTCACCAACCAAGTACCAAGCATAAACTCCTCAGGCACTACCACAGTCTTAACCATGGAGTCACAGACAGTCCTCCTTGGGTACTTCAATCTATCTTGTCACCTAGGCAAACTTGCCTTTGAGATAGATGGTCCCTTACATCAAAAAATCACAACAATATTCAGCAAAAAGAAAATAAGAAAGAAAGAAATTCTTGTGGCACCTTAGAGACCAACAAATTTATTTCAGCATAAGATTTCGTGCATCCGATGAAGTGAGTTCTAACCCACGAAAGCTTATGCTGAAATAAATTTGTTGGTCTCTAAGGTGCCACAAGAATTTCTTTCTTTCTTATTTTCTTTTTGCTGACACAGACTAACACGGCTACTACACTGTAACCTAACAATATTCAGGTTATTCCCAGTGCCAAAGGACCAGTCACTTACCCCAGATCATTTGCACCTTAGATCTCACACCAAAGACAACGCTCAAAGCCAATCCTACAATAAACTATCTAAAGATTTATTAATTAGGAAAAGGAAATAAGAGTAATTTACAAGGTTAATGCAGGTAAGCAAACACACGCAAATGATTTACAGTCTTAAGTTTCAAAAGGTAATAGAAGCTTCTCTAATAAGCAAGTTCTATATATCCCTCAGAGCAAATCCAGGCTAAACACAGGATCTCTTGCTTATGCCTAGAAAACCTTGCCCTCGAGAGTCCAAGCAGTATAGAAATACAGTACCTCCATGTTAAGGCTTTTTATTCCTGTCCGCTTTCTGCTTCGATTTGCAATCTTAGCTGATAGGAGAAATTCACTTACATGTGAATTCATGGGGGGATGGGAGAGTACTCAACAAAGTCTTTTGTCCTCTGATGTTTCACAATAGTGTCCATGGGCCTTCTCTGTTGGGCAGGACCTAACACCTTTTTTTGGAAGCCAGCATTTCACACTAATTCATGTCTCTTTCCTGTCTGGTGAGTTACAGAGGTTTATAATGTAAATACTCAAGTATTACCTTACCACATGGGATAGAGATGTTATAAGTGAGATTAATACAGGCAGCAATTTACAAGCATTCATAAAGTCTAAACACTAAGCACATTTTTATAACTCTGATATCTATTTTAACAATACTAACACACAGGTGAGCCAGACTAATTCCAGCTATGTATTTATTGGTGTTCAGTTGAGACATAGGGGCTTTGGCATGATCTGGCACCTGGTTTGCCAGCATTACATCCACTTCGCCTCTGCCACCACCTTCCCCCACCCAAACTGTTTTGTGTAGAGTTCAGTGTATCAGAGCATACCTACCAGACCAGGGATCCGCAGGCAAGACAGGCATTTCCCTGCTTGTTCTTCACCTGGTTTGAGGATCGTGCTGGGGCTTAGGCATGAGATAGATATCTGGGTGCCTGCTTGAGCCAGCAGTGCACATGCCCACAGGCAGAAATGTAGGTGCCTATTGAACATTTACAATAAAAAAATTGGGTGCACAGTGATTTTAAGCACCTACAGGGCTAGGCAGCAGTTGAACAGGAGTTTTATGAATTACAGTAGTACCTAAATCTATAGGTATATTACGGGAATTGGTGGGTGAGGTTCTGTTGCCTGAGATGTGCAGCAGGTCACACTAGATGGTCCCTTCTGGTCTTAATGTCTACGCGTCTAATTTGGGGGTTTAGGTGACTAAGTCCCTTTGTAGATCTGGTCTTATGTGCTTTAATTTAGCCATCTGTAAAATGAATATAGGAATAATACCTATTCACATGGGAGAAGTTTAACTAATGTTCCAAAAGCAGTTCCTTTGAGATGATTGGGTTAAAATGCTATATACAAGAATTATCATTATTAAGGCTATGATTTAATCATGGGTAGGTCATGGGCAGAAAACAAAAAAAATGACGGCCCCTGACCTGTCCATGATTTATACCATAAATATCCCTGATTGAATCTATAGGGGTGAAACCCCGGGGAGCCCACTGCCACTCCAGCCATCACCAGAGGGGAAGCCCTGGGGAGCCTGCTGCCGCTCTGGTCCCCGCTGTGGTGGTGGAGTCCCAGGTGGCCTGCTGCTGCTCCAGCCACTGCCAGGGTTGGGGAACCCCGAGGGGCCCACTGCCACTTCGGCCGCCGCTGGCGGGGGGGAGCCTTAGGGCCTGCCACTGCTCTGGGACTGCTGCCAGGAGCCGCAGCTCCTCCTGCTGCCCCCAGGACTGCTGCTCAGGTGGGTCTCCAGGGCCAGCTGCATTGGCCGCTGCTCAGGCGGTCTCTGGGACCAGCCGCATGGGCTGCCAGAGCAGCGGCCAGTGCAGCTGGCTTCGTTCCAGCAGCGGCTGGTGTGACTGGCTGTGGGGCTGGCTGCAGAGATGCTCTAGCAGTGGACCATGTGGTTGTTCCCAGAGCCTCCTGAGTAACTGGTCCCGGGGCCAGCTGCTTGAGTTGATGTTGGATCAGCCACACTGGCTGCTGCGGAAGTCACGGAGGTCACAGGAAGTCATGGAATCCATGACTTCCGCAAACTCCGTGACAGACATGGAGCCCTAATCATTATTAAACAGGACCATTCTTTATTGAAATAGTTTACTTTTACAGCCTCATTGACATCAACACAGATGGGCCTGTCTAGTTCCGGAAAGTTTGGGTACTTTTAACAGGGTAGTCCCACCTAACCCTACAGAATGTAGGTCATGTCTCCCAACTGATGTATTCCACCACCTGGAATGTCACTCCAAGATTTATTAGCCTTACAGCAGCATGTCTGTTTACAAGATCATGCAGTAGTACTTCACTAGCACTTTTCTTCCATCATTGTCACATTCTTCTTGGTGACCTTTCAAGCTGATGATTTTCTACTGCTCAGCAGTATTGCAAACTTTTGTATTTTAGGCCACTGTTTATTATGAAGACTATAATGGAGAAGGTTATTATTGTCAAGTTACAACAAATCAAGATCATTAATAAAGGAGCAACCAGAAACAGATAGGCATTGGGATGCCTAAACTGCTTGAATAATGATTGATATCTCTACTACTCAGTAAGACAGGTATGCTTGGGACTATGATTGTGAATTACATCATTTCCGACAGTAACACATTAGAAAAGGAGTACTGCTGGGAGTAACGTTGCCTTGTAAACCTGAAAATGCTGTTCTCCCTGGATCAGTATCATAGGCCCTTTCAATATTTTTGCACATCTCTAGAAGAGCTTGTAAACTGGATTGAAAGGGAGGAAAGTCTTTAATGGCTTTGTTACTAATGAGTTAGAGATATCAAGCCTTTTCCTCATCAATAGGATAAATATTGATCTTAATAATGTTAACATGTTCTCTTACCTCCATACATTTACTGTATTTATTATGCAGCAGGTCATACAGTCAATAATATATTTACCTGAATCCCGCTAGATTTCACTATACGGTACATGTACATGGCTTATACATAAATTTCCACTGTTGCACAGTTTTCCAATTTGTAAGCTTGTCTCTACAGAGTTTATAGAGGTCATCATTGTAAAAAGTTGGTAAACATGCAGGGATGGTTCAGGCTCTGCATTTTTATTTGACTTTACTAGAGAGGATAACAAATGCAGCTAGGAGAATTTCCCTTTGATCCTTTGCTTATGGGCATTAGCATTATCCACTCAGCCATAGCACTCAGATCAAACATTTTGCCCTGCTATGGAAGAGGCGACATGCTTTGTAAATCTACTTCACAGTTTTTCACCAATTACCATTCTACAGAATATAGACCATAGATGTTGGGTGGGTGAGGGGGGGAAGAGATATTAATCTGGATTTAAAAAAGAAATGTCACTTTTTTCAACTTATAAAATAATCCTTTTTGAAAGAGCTTTGTTAAAATTTACATATTCTGACACCATCCTTTTATGCAGATGACAGAAGATGGATAGTTAAATGGATCCAATATATTTTAATGAAAAAAGATCTCATTGTTAGAACACTCAGCACCAAGTACATACTATGTGTTATCACTGTACTGCATACAAACTATGGCTCCCAGGGTAATAGAGTCTGAAGGTTCCAAAAGACAGCTTCATCTGTATCTTCTATGGGTAGTTTATGCCTAAAGCACAGGACCAATATTTGAAAAGAAATCCAAAGGAGGAAATGCTTGTTATTCATTCAGAAATTCCTGTGGCTCTGGATTTAAATTGAATTTTCCAGCCTGAAAATAGCTGGCATATGTAGAAAAAAGGTAAGTCAAATGTGAGAAGAACTGTAGGTATTCTATTTGGGAAATAATTCATTGTGCATGAGATTGATGAATTTTGCATGAATTTGACCCAAAAGGTGAGAATACAAAAGGCTTTCCCTCCATCCTGCTGTGGATTAAATGTATTGTTCCTTATGAATAGAAAACACTATAGAAGAAATCAAATGAGCTTTTAGATTTTATTTTAGAAAATAATTTATTTTCTTAATTGTTTTCTTTTCTTATTGTTTAATCTCATCTATTAGAAAACTGTTACTGTTAAAGCATGTTAATGTAAAACAAGCTGATGAATATCCAAATGTCCCTAGCTGATAATCACAAGGGGTTAGTTACATAAATATCTACAGGTCTTCTGTTTATTGCAATCCTTTTGTTATATTTGTGTTACTCCTTCTTCACATAAATCTCTTCTCTGTTAAATCTCCTTAGCAGAGAGGTTCATGGGTAATGCTGATAAATGTGAGCAAATAAGTTATTCAAGTGATTTCACCTCTATTTCCTTCCCCGAATGGTCAATGAGCAACTTACGATTTCCTCTGATTTCTGTTTCAGAAATATTTGCCGAATATTTTTGGCAAATACTTCTCAGTCTGTAGCGTTCTGTGAGTAATTCACTGCATGTATTCCATATTCAAGCTGACAAGCTGGTTAGTTTTTATTGGAGATGGGTCACATGGTATATTTCTGTTCTTTAATAGGATGAACATAGCCATTAGAATCAGGTTCTAGGGATGAATAGACAGGTTTATAAATGCCAAATTCATTTTTCAGAGTATTACGCAATACACAGAATTGGCTGTCAAGCATATTCATTTTCTGGAGGAGTCATTGAAAGTAAACACAAGAAGGGTGCAAACAGTCTAATCAAATCCATCAAACAACATTAATCATCGCAGAATTGTTATTTTTCTTTGTTTCAGTAACTGTTCTGTGTCTATTCCCTTTCTGCCTTCACATTTAACATCCAGTTATTGGCTGCATATGTCAGCCGTATTTAATATAAACATTACTGCCCTGAAAATAATTTTAACTGACTTTTGAGGCAAAGTGTCAGCCCACTATTCATGATTATGTTGAACTGTTTAGATTGCAAAAAAACAAGCCACTAATAGCTCTACAGCCTCTTCATAACATTTATAATAAAACTATAAAATATTGATTTTTTGGTTGCTTTTTTAAAAATTTCCCTTTGGTTTTCCCTTCACTGCATTTATATTTTTGCACCTACCTAACATGCCACTTTGCTTCTGGAACTGTGAAATGAATATGCCTGCCCCTCAACTGACAATAGATAAAGTATGAAGGCAATTGTTAAGGGAGGATGGAAGAAAAATATACTGTATATGGGAAAAGAAAGAAGCAATATACCCAAACCAGTTAAATTAATGAACTGTGGACTGAAAAGTGGCATCATATTCGGAAAGTTCAATGGTTTTCCATAATAAAGGATACTGTCGTGTACTTATCCTCCACATCAAACCTTCAATTTGAATCTTAGCTTTTATAGCCCTGCTTGGATTCATACAATCTCTTTGAGCAAGTTTCTGAATCCTGACAGCTGGTGGCAGGCAGTGAAAGGAAAAGCCAGATTGCTTTGCTCTGGACCAGCGCTTCTGAGCTTATGAGACTGCAGTACCAATTCTGTTCCAAATGTTAGCAGCAGAGGGGGTTATTAGGTGGTGCAGTTTGTAGCCCCCTCTTAGGAGACTGAATTTCCTATGAAAAACATGTTTCATTTTTGCTTCGCCCATAACTAGTATCTTGGGGCCATAACACAACTTAGATTTCAACAATACTGCAGCAGCACAATAAGCTGATGCTGTACAAGCTTCACATATAGGTAGTCAATGCGAGAAATAAACTTCTTTCCGGGTTCATGGACTGTTTCAAAAATAATTTCTAAATCCAGCTCTTAAAAATTGCAGGTAGCATGATTACTGTTGCCCTTTTTTCTGACAACCTGTGTTTTATTGTGATACCAGTGTTGCTCCTCTGCAGTGTCTCCCCTCCAGTCCTGGAACAGAGGCAATCAAACAGCATACCGGGCAATCTTTCTTTTTAGGAATCTCAGCCCAACACCAATGCCCAGGTCCCAAAGAGCAACTCTAATCAGAGACCAAGGCAGAGAGCAAATTCATTCTTTCTACCACTCTCCAAGGACCACAGCTGCTACACAGCACTATGTGTGACAGAACTAAACTAATACCACAGTATGTCTCTAAATGTTAAGTTTCTCATGTTATACAGTATTACAATTCCTTGCCACAGTACAGAAATAAGCTAATTGATTTGGAAGTTTGATTTACATAACAGCATCTAGAACAACCTCACATTCTGAAGAGGAGGAAACTGAAGATATGGGGTGGGGTAGGCCAGTGTCACCATGTTGATCTCCCTAATTGAAAAGGGTAGTGCAGCTTTACACTGACATTTCTGAACAGGAATTTGAATAATTATTAGAGTTATTCCATATACATTATAAAAATGTGCAAGATTTTATTGTATACACTGCTCAGGTAAGTTTTGTATGCAGACTGTATATTTCTACTTTATCTCAAGGAATATCTGTCCTCTTGAAGTTATTTTTCAATTACAGTTACTTTACTTAATACAGGATTAGAGCATGCTCTTTCCTTACTGTTTCATATTTATACTATTTAGGCATTTAGTTTAATTTAAAACTAATCTGAATCCTTGCTCTCATTTTTAAAGTATATTCCCTAGTGTTATCTGGAACACCCATCTAAAGTGTTTATGGGTTGTTTAGAAGACAACTCTAAGGCTTGGTCGGTATCATTTTGGAAGGAATGATTAGAAAATATTGATATGTGTCTAGCTGATGTTTATTGTATTATGTTTTAATGATTTACCTCATCAACCCACAAACTGCATCTTTCAAAAACTGAATTCTCCTCTCCTAACAGCACTACATATTTCTTAGCCACAGTGTGGATGTCTGTTGCATGTTTTGAAAATGCTCTGATGCACTAACATCAATGGAAGTTCCTCTTGTTAAATAAGTAAAGATTATACGATAATATAGCACTGAGAAATTTACTGTAAAAATGTTACCATTGGACCATAATTGCTCATTTAAACCATATTTATTCTACACATACATCTGTTGATTACACTAGATATTTTTCTTCATATCTACCTGATGTTTTTGCAGGCAATGAATGGTTAATGTTTTTTTAATCATTTAGTGATCTAACAAAGAAGTCATTCTCGCTGTCCTCCCCCCTCACCACACATATCCAAGCAACCTTCCCACAGAGATTTCATCACAATTAGCACATTTTTGCTAATAATTTAAGTTTCAGTGAAACAGCATTTACTGATGGAAGAAAGTGTTGTCATTTTTTTTACCAGCTCTAGTAACTACCCAAGTAAGTTGGCTCTAACTTTGAGATCAGACTCATACAAAATAAGACATTCTATGCTCTTTGATTTTTCTGTGATAAAGACATGATTGAATCCAACAGAACTTTCTAATATATTTTCAAGGCTGAGTGACATAGCAAATGTTTTCTAGAGGAGATAAATAAAAATATTGCAGTCACCCTCTGTCAATTGGGGCAAATATTTTATTACTGTGATTAAGTTTTAATCTGATTTGTGCACTGTTCTCAATTTACAAGTACCAAAAATAGATTAACTCTGAGTTTTCAAGATTTATTTTCTTGCTTTGTCTAAACTGCCTGCTTTACATGCTATAGGAGAGAAAGTTAATTGTAGTATTGACCTCTTTGCTAGATAGATTCTCTTAATCTTCATTCTCCTGATGACATTCAGCCAGACTGATTTGATAACTGTCTTCCAACATAGAGCTCTGTGCCCCCCTTTGTTAATCACTCTACCCCTCAGTAGGAATATATGTTTTCTCTTACTCTGCCATTTAATAAATAACATTTTACTCCAACCCTAGATCATCTGGAACACAGAGGTCAGAACCTAAGAACTTTAAGGAATTTAAAGATAAATCCCAGTGCATTATCAACAATAGAAGAAAAGAAAATCAAGCACAACTCATACCTCCAAAATGGGTTCCCCTTATTATGCCCTAGGTGCCATTACTTCAATGCCAGGCAGCCTTTCTTCCATCAGGGACTGTTCCAGATTGACATATATCTGGTCATTCATATTTTGGAGAGGATTCCCAGCTTGCCCTACTCATACAGGAATAGACTATCACACCCTACAGACACAGTAGACCCAAGGACTGTTTTTTTAATAGTATCTACACCACTGATAAGAGAAACTATGCCTGATTATTTAAATATCATTTTCTGACATTTTTATGGTAAGATAATGTAAATGGACTTAAAACCAGGTTGTGCAGCAGTTTTGGATTTGCAGTACATTCCTGCCTTTAATATTTTTTCCTCACAGCCTAACAAGAATTAATGCAGAAAAATATTTCTTATTTTTTTCCTGATAAAATGAATTAAAATTACTGTCAAAATGCTGCCTTTGTCAGACAATTTTATTATCATGGTAGGTGTTCCAGATAGAGGAAGAATAAGAATAGTGATATAAGAACCTCAAAAGCTTCAGGGTTTGGATCAAATAAGGATCTGGACGATTAAACGGTCACTTCTTTCCAACAAAGATCTTTTCCTCAAAGAGGTATGATAGCAATTTAAATCCCTTGATATTTGATAATCTCCTTCATTAGCCTTTTGTAAAGTTGTTCTTGTTCCATGAAAAATGCTGAATCCATTACACCAAGCATAAGTGATTCAAATCTCATGTCACACAGGTTTAAGATGGAGAACGTGGTATTCCAGAACATACAAACAAGTGTTACTGAAACTAAATATTGAGCAACTGAAGTGTTTAATACTGAAACTAAACTATTAAATTGAAATATACTGGACAAGTAGTCATGTTTACTGGAAGTTAATAAAAGTAGTATTGAAGTTTCTTCTGTTGTCAAATAACACAGACTAGGCAATTGATAGAAGGTTAAATGATCCCCATGAACTGGTAATTAATGTGGAAAAATGACTCTGGGATTACAAATAATACATTGGTCGACTGCTTCTTGCTGGTATTTTTTTTAATTATAGTATCTCAAAGGTAAAATAGTAAATCTAGTCTATAATTTCTATTAAATACCCTTCGAACTGCATTTGGACACAAGCGCTGAGGCACTCCAATACTCTATACAAATTATCTCTAAAGCAAGAGACCCCTAATCTCCATGCTATATCTTTGAATAAAAGGTACATCACTGATGCTTTCACATTGAGACGTGTTCATTCTCTGCTCATAAGACTGTCTGAAATTGTCAGCCCTGCTAAGAACACAGGACTGATTTCAGCAAAAGTTGGAAGGCCTTTTGGAAGGTGTGAAGATAAAGTCTGTACTCAGACACAGTTTTCAAACAAAATAAACAAAAAGGGTGAGATTTTGGCTGAAATCTGTGTTGGTTTTATGTTATCCATAACACTCTACCTATCTTTAACTAGGAGCATTAGTGGACGTTGACTTAGATTGTGTTTGTGTGTGTCTTTCTGTTAGCGCACTGTCTGATCCATAAGCTCATGGACTGTCAGCAAAAGATAACTGTGACACTGAGGCCTATTGGAGGTTTACTACTCTGTGTCAGCAGCTCTTGTATTCATTACACCTCACACATTACTGTTAATCTGTATCTAAAATGTGTCATGTAAGATATCACTGGAAAAGTAGTATCTCATTGATCATTAATATTCATGTGTGGTGTATGTACAGACTGTATACAAAGAGTTATGGACGTGTGTTAGAATTATCTTCCAAAAATGTGTTTGGCAAGCAACACATAAACCCAGTCTGTCTGAGACAAAGGAATGTGTATTTGTTTGTCCGATCAGCCTAGTTGTCAAAGACAATGAAGGTACATTTACATGAAAGGTGAAGCGACAAAAGGGTCCTGTGGCACCTTATAGACTAACAGAAGTATTGGAGCATAAGCTTTCGTGGGTGGGTGAATACCCACTTCGTCGGATGCAAGGCTTGTATCCGACAAAGTGGGTATTCACCCATGAAAGCTTATGCTCCAATACTTCTGTTAGTCTATAAGGTGTCACAGGACCCTTTGTCGCTTCTACACATCCAGACTAACACGGCTACCCCTCTGATACATGAAAGGTGAACAAAGCCATCAACCTAGTGAGTGGAGAAAATAGCATTTGGAGGGGGTTAGAACCTCAAATGCTAAGCAATTTAAAATCAATTGTAGACAATATTATCATATTATAAAAGTTTATCAAGTAAGGTCTTTTATAAAAACTAATGATACATTGGTAATTATCATCATTGTTAAATCTATGCATTAACATTATATGAGGAATTATGAATACTCAGTGATATTATGCTTTAATGTCGGCGACCAAACAGGAACAAACAGATTTTTCTCCCCAGGCAGAAGTGAAGGTAGCATTATGGAATATAAACAATGGCAGCCCCATTTATATATGAATCAGCAGGTGAATGGGATTTCCACAGGAAGGGGAGAACAGCATGAGGTCATCCTGCCTCTTAAAACAGGATCAATGAATACTGAGAGTGAAGGGCCAAAATCCCATTAGTATGTATGTCAGATCTTGACCATAGTCTCTGTTAAGAATCTTTTACATAGGCCCAAATTCCACAGCTTGGTCTGAGGCATGAGGCCTCGTTAACAATGGACAATACATGGCTAAAGAAAGCTGGGATGAGACAGGAGACAGCCTTGTTTGTTTCAACTATACATAAAATAAGCTGAGACAGCATAACTCCAGGTGGAGAGCAGTAATTGGGAGGCTTGTCAGAGTCATAGGCACGTAACTCACTGAGAGAAGCCTTGAAGTCTACTCCCTGGTTCAGGAAAAGATAACGGTACATACTCCCCTAGAGCCAACCAGAGTTCAGAGAAAGGCCTAACATGATAGCATGAGTTACCCCGCGTGGGCTCACTGTGCGGCCTGCGGGGGGTGGGGTGAGTAGGTGGGCTCACTGTGCGGCCCAAAATCTGGGACTGTGTCCGTTGGTCCTTTTTGCTGCTTGTCTCTGGGCTGAGGGTTGTCCCAATGCTGCAAAAAAGGTGTTCCCAAAGGAAGGTGCTTGCTTCTAACTCCCGAGGCCGTCAGTATGTCTGCTCTTCTCTAGTCATCCCACCTGACAAGTTTGATTGTCCTTGGTCTGGTTCCCATCCCCTCTCCAAGGGTTGCAGCTGTCTGGAGGTGCCTGCCTTCCACGCCTTCCTCATTCACACCTCATTCATTCCACAGGGCAATTGAATACAAAGTGGGGGGAAGATCTTATTCTACTTCTAGCAAAAAGACATTTTTCTTTTACCTTAATTATACTACCTTAGGGGCCCGCTATAACATATTACCAAGGTTCAATACAAAGTCATATAAAAGTTATACAAAAATGCATAATGCAGAGATTTATCTACAACTGCATTGATTGACTGTTGTGTGCAGTAATATAGTGACCACTTGGGGGGGTGAAGAGGGGTGTGATGGTGGGGCCGAGCGGGGAGGGGGCGGGTCCTATTTTACTGCTGTGATCTGGTCACCCTATGCGTGCTGTTTCTTTCCCCCTATACAGGCTTCCACACCCCAGCGCTGGGGAAGGACGGTTTGTTTCCGCGGGGCGGGCAGCACTGGCGGGGGGGGGGGGGAGGAGTATTTCCGCGGGGCCAGGGGGTTTCAGCCCTCAGCTGTTTTCTTTGGAGTAATATGTCCCTCGCCGCTTTACGAGTTGTGCAGACCTGAGTTATGGCAGTCTCCCTCACAGACGCCAACCCCAGTTTGCAGAAATGCAGGGGCAGGCTATACACAATTGTCATTGCTTTGTACTGTTTACTGTTTTTGGCTTTAAACCCTCCAGGAATGTACCTGTGAGCAAACCTGTCTGGAAAGGGCCACTGTCCTTTCTATGGACCTGAAATCAGGATTTAACTTATACATTGCAAGAGGATAATTTTGAGGGATAACTCCTGTGTATTAGCAAACATGTTAACCTGAGCTACGGGCGGAACCATTATGTAATTTTTTAGACTATTGGCTTATTGTGCTAATTTTGTCTTGCTGCTAGAACCTATCCAGGGGCTCAGAAACTCCCACCCCGTCGCTTCTCTCCGCCCATTGGCATCCTATATAATCTATTGTAATCAATTGCTTAGCAGTGTCTCACTGAGCCTAATAAGCGAAGTGACACTCCGCCAGCGCTGTGCGCAATAAACCTGCGTGCTTGACTCTACACGGTGTTGAACTTCTGTTCCTTCAGAGAGATATAAGGGGAAACAGAGAGCCATTTTGGCATCTTTTACCTAGGAAGACAAGGGAAATCAGCACCTCAGAGTCTGGTGGCAAGTCCTGACTGAGAGAAAGTCAAACAGCAGGAAAGAAGAAAGTCAGCCATGGCTGGAAAGAAGAAATCTATCTTGAACCAAGACTGTAGCCTGTTCAGTTAAGTCCTAGCCACTAGAAAGTATATTCTACGTTTGTTTATTTGTAATGGTCTTTCTACCTTGAACGTGAGTTCACTTAAAACCTCTCTTTTTGATTGGATAAACTTGTTTTACTTTTAATCTAAACCAATCCCATGCTGTGTTTGAACTGAAGTGATTGTTGACTCCAGGTAATGGAATAAGCTGTACTTTTGTCTCTTTGAAAGGTCTGCAAACCTTGTTACTTCTCTGAGTATTCCAGGAGAGGTTTGGACGCTTCAAGGTACATGGTTTTGGGGAAATTCAGGCCTGGGAGTTTGTTGGGGTCAAGCTGCAATTAGTAACCACGGCTGGTGGAGACCAGGGTGGGGTGGGGTGGTTGTGTTATAGGTAGGCTGCTGAGGTCAGAGTGCTGAAGCAAGGTTGCACAGCACACAGACACTAAGGAACTGACTGTTTGTCTGCTGGCTGTTGGTGTCCGGGTTGTGATACACAGCAGCAGAGCATTTAAGGCATCCAGAGTTAGAGGGCAGTGTGACAAAGTTCCTCCTCTACCTTGGTGGGTCCTGCGCTTATTGGCGGATTCTGCTTGCCTCAGAGATCTTCCCCTCTAGTAGAATCCACAGTCCAGGTTAACTCCTCCTGTGTCTGATCAGGAGTTGGGAGTTTTGTGGGGAACCCGGGCCCGCCCTCTACTCCGGGTTCCAGCCCAGGGCCCTGTGGATTGCAGCTGTTTAGAGTGCCTCCTGGAACAACTGCATGACAGCTACAACTCCCTGGGCTACTTCCCCATGGACTCCTCCCAACATCTTCTTTATCCTCACCACAGGATCTTCCAGCAGTACGCCCTCTTACTCTCAGCTCCTAGTGCCTCTTGCTCCCAGCTCCTCACACGCAACCTCCTTCCACAGCTCCTGACATGCGCACCTCACTGACTCACTGGGAGGCTTTTAACTAGTTTCAGCCAGCCCCTGATTGGCTGCAGGTGTCTCAATTAACCTCCCTGCCTTCTGGAAAGTTCTTAATTGGCCCCAGGTGTCTTGATTAACCTGGAGCAACTGCCATAAGGTATCAGGGATTTGTTTAGCCTGGGGCTAACATACTGGTTCCTTACCACTTTCCTATAGCCCTCTGGCCTTGCCCCGTCACAGAAGGTAGTGACATAAACTCTTATATTAACATAGCATCCTGAAGTTAGCTGGCAGTATAGTCAAGCAATCTCAAACAGGCAGAGTGTTTGATAGTGCTGATGACCTCAGATTTATTGGATAACTTTTTGTCAGCAGCAAAATACCTACTGAATATTAAAAAATCTGCTGTCATGTGGAGAATTCCCACATTGGACTGTCTATCTTCTCATGATATTATGTGATGCTCCTTTTTGTATTTCATAAAGACACTAAACCCACCCAGCAATTCAAATTCAACTTTTCCATATATGTGCAGATTTCCCTGTCTCTCATGTAGAAAGCAGTTCAAAGTCTGTATTCCAACATAATTATGAATGCCCAGAAAACATAAGTGCTACACCCCTAAAACCACTCCATATCTTCCAAACATCCAAAAGCCTATTGCAAATAGTGGAGTTTATGACTTGTTAGATGTTTAGATAAATAAAACAAGAGAAACTGAAAGCTAAAATTAGCAAGTTGAGCATTGGATAACAATCCACACCTCCTACAATATTGCCCCTTTTATCCTTAATAAGCCAGATTTTTTCAGTCTAGGATTATTCAGAATAATGTTCTTGAATGGTAGGAGATTCAGTCATTTACACTGTATATTTCTGTCTATTATGTTAAGGATACAAATAAATGTTTGGACCACAATTTGTATACTGCATACTTCCTTCTTCTCTTGGAGGAGTATAAGAGGTCACAAATTATTTCCCTTTCCTCTTTAAAAAGAAGTAGAATGTAGAATGAAGATATTAAATCATCTGTTTACATTCATTACACAATGAGGAAGCTTCTTGCTATTCAGCTTTAGAATTAAGGCTTGGCTGTGAATTCTGAATATGCCACTATCTGCAAAACAAACAGAAGGAGCCTTTTTCACTTTCATATCGGCATATTTGAACAGAATGGAAAAATAAATTATTGCCCTGGTTAAAGATAACATGTGCAGTCCTAACAACATGGTCTCAACAGGTCATAGAAATACAATATAGCTCAAGTTTTCAAACTAGATTATTTTCTTTTAAATGCCAACTGAGTGGCATGATGATGATTTTTAGGTTAGGAAAAGATATCCTGCATCACCTCAAAGTTTTCACCAATTAACAAAATCCTAGCAATGCATGGTCCTTTTCTGTCCTTAGTGTTGTCCTGATTAACCTGGTAATGTCTGCTCCATTACTTCTACCTACCTTATAAATGTTATCATTAGTACTGATATACACTTGGTGACAGATATGGCAATTTCCTGCAATAAACTTAATTCAATGAGATTTTTCAAGGATAAGAATCTTTGGAGTCCATTTATTAAATGCAAAGGTTATGTAATATTGAAAGCCCCAAGAAGTGTTATAAATTTCAAAGGACTATATTAAACAATGGGTAAAACAAGAAGGGACTTTGGGATATTCTCAAGTGATTTGCCTGAGGAATCTCCAGGCAGAGGTGAATGCAAATTTCCACCTCCAGTTATGCGAGACCCAGCCTTGGAAGCTACATCCTGAGGAGAGGACCATTGTCTGCTGATTAGCTTCTTCTTGGACTCTGAAGATCGAAGGCGCAAGATGTATTCATGAGGGTGCTTATTATGCGCTAGAGCTGTTATGAACTTGTAAGCACAGAAAATCTCCTCAGTGGGGTTTAAAGGACTGACTCCTGCCAGAGCCTTTGTTGGAGTTGAGGTGATCTCTGGTAAGCTTATTAGCATGTGTTTACATTCCTTCATTGTTTTCAATATTTTTTTTTCTGTAACACTTTCACCTTCAGAATAAATATGCTTGCTTAGAAAGAGCTGTGTAGTAACTTGTAACTACCAGCAATTATGTTGTTTATAGCTTCAAAGATTAAGCAAAAGTAGAGATGCTGGCCTGTTGGGAATATCACAATGTAGGTGGGGAACTGTGCAGTCTGGAAAGATGTCAGTAAGGAGGGAGAGAGACACATGTCTTCACTCAAGAGAGGTGACAACTGGGAGTCTAAAAGTGGGTGCTCTTCATGGACCATGTAGGGGAATACAGGTGCCCTGAACTGTGACACACTTTTGCAGAAATTATTATGACAACTTGGGGCTCTGTGAAATTTCATCTTAACCAGTCAATTAAATGCAATTCTGGCTAAAATGTTCCAGACACAATCAACATCAGTATATTTCAGGAAAGGGGAAAAAAAGCCAAGTTATGACTACACTGGATTTATGATGTTTAGGAAAAAACTGATGCTACACAGTATATAAGGTCATTACTAGAATTGGTAAAATCTTAAAGAAAAAACACTTTTTATGGTTAATGAATACCAAGTTTTTGATTAAACTCAAATAATTTGTTATTGATTTATTTATGGAGCTAAGAAGGCAAGAGTATCATGCAAAATGAATATGCATTTTGGAACACACCAATTCTCTTCAGTGCTTCAAAAACACACACACACACACTTTTCCTATCCTTAGTTTATATATCCATGATTTGGAAACACTATTCAGGACACAAATTAAGTATGTAATTAACTAAGTTTCAAATAAACACATACTTAATTTGTGTCCTGAATAGCAGGCACTTAACTTCTTTCCTGTATCAGGTATCCTATATTTTATATACTGACCCTGGGCCTGATTCACCACATTTCATTGAAGCCTATGCAATTATTCACACTGGTGCAAGTGAGAATCTTAAAACAGACTTCTTTCCTCTGAATCTCTCCACTGGATTTTTCTGTGGGAGGGGATGATCTTGGTTCATGGGACTTGGACTATCAATTTCAAATCACAAATGACTGTCAAGTCCACCTACTTTTCAAATAACCCATTATTTTTCCTCTTGTTCGATTTTACTATTCTGGGAATATTTTCTAATGTTGAACACATCCAGTAAAATGGATATTGACCTGAGAAGGACTTACTACTGGCCAAAGAAGTAGTTGACCAATACTAATTATTGCTGTCACTAATGCAAGTACTTGGATTAAAATACCAATCTGTATTTTTCTCCCATGGTGCAGACAAACAATAGTATTTTTCAGAATGGTCAGTTCATTTGTCAAATAGTATTTATGGGTTAAAATAATCACAGATAACTTAATTTGATTACTTTGGGATGTTAAATTATAGCCTTGCCAGTTATACAGTAAAAAACAACAACCTGTGGTCCTATTTATTCACACATTGTCAAGAGATATACTAAAATTGTTATCCTATCAAATACAGTCTCTTTATTTGAACTGCAGACCGTTTCAACAGTCTGCAAATGAATTATTGATGTATGTGGCAAAATTATCTCTCAGTACAAAGCTAAAAGAGATAATTCAATCACCCTCCCTTTGAAATGTAACACGGCAGTGTTTAATGTGGATTCGCCTTTTAAAATCTATTTCTTTAGGGGTGGGAGAGAAGAAGAATTCTACCTGCCATTCATATACACTTGCACAGTTTGCTAAGCACAACAGAATATCTCCATGGTCCCGCCTCAGTGTTACTCTGTTACTTTCTGAATGAAAAGATCAGTCAATATTGTGAAATGAAGGTGTGTTCTGCTTATTAATTAATCGTGATACATTATTTTTTTAATCCAATTGAACCACAATGTCTTCCACTGCGTTGGTGGGGGCGGGGGGGGGAGGAGGAATGACCCTTAGAAAATAAAAACCTGCAGCATTTACTGTCTCTGGTTTAAAAGGCTGTTTAGCCTTTCAGCATTTTAAAAATTATATTCCAGATGAGGGACTTTCCTGTCAAATGCCTTAAGGTTTAAATTCTGGAGAGCATTATGGTATATGGTATCCTCTTGCTTATGTGTGATCTGTATGAGACACAAGATCTTAAGACTCACAGCAAAAGCTTTTCTGAAACATAACATCTGAACAGATTATTGGCACTTAAATAATAATGTAGAGTAAAGAAAACAACTCGATAATTAGAGCTGTTAATAGTCCCTATTCCTCCTGTCTAACTCTAATCTACCAAGTGTTTGGCCTAGATCACGCGAGACTTTACATTTAACCAATATTACTGAAACATGCCATTTCCCCCTGGATATTTTATTTTATCATCTCTTAAACATTTTATGGTCAGAAATATGTTGACAAGGAATGCTGAGACACGAATAATTTATTCATGTAAATTGTACTGAAAAATGTACTAGGCTCTTATATTCTCTTATTATTAATGCATATACTAAACTTGATGTACAAGCAAAATGGAACAGCAGTTTGGGCTTTGAGTAAAACATCTCTGAAGATAACTGGAATGAGCCTTTATCTACATATTCATTCTCATTTAATAGTGAGCAAATATGGAATTCCACTTTATTTCATTCATAGGCTATATAATTCATCTCTGAAACTAGCTGGCATTTAAAACACTTTCCATGATGCATGGGATCTGTCTTCTACTCAGCTGATATCTCTAGGGATTCTTCCTGTAGACACCATTATTAAGGGATTTATGATAACATTATTTTTCACTCTTTAGAGGATTCAGTAATATGTATAGTCTACAAATTGGTTTTTTTTTGGTGGTAAACTAAATAAATACATATTTAAGTAGGTTTCTGAAACATGTATTATTCACCCAATAGGCTGGGAGAGACTCTTTCAGGTCTACTATATAGTAGTTATTTAGAATATATAATGTGAGTATTAAAACTATAGGTTTCAGTGTATCCGATGCATCCGATGAAGTGGTGAAATAAATTTGTTAGTCTCTAAGGTGCCACAGGTATTTTTCTTGTTTTCTTTTTAAAACTATAGATTACCCTCATGCAAAGTAGCCCTTCGCATACTATGCAAGTGGTGAGTTTTGCAGGCAGATGTCTATGGGATGATCTGGGCTAATGATACAACCTTTAACTCCTGATGCCAGGCCATAAGTAACCAATAAATAGGCCATAGTAACCAGTACTTTGTTTTGGGGAGAGGTTTTGTTTGTTTGTTAAATAAGCACTCATTTTCTTTTTATTAATAAGACATCCTTTTAGTTGCTGAGAGTTTGTAGGCAAGACAGACAAATGATGCTACACAGTCTCCAAATTCTCCTGACTTCAAAGAGTATGCTCATCCCACTCTGTTCTACAGATAACCAAAGTCTTATCTTTACAACATGGTCACACCTAAAGAAAGAGTACTAATGCTATGTTTTATTTAAGGAGTCTGTGTAGGTTATTAGCCATATGTTAAACAAATAGATTACTCACATAACATTATATATTTTATAGATGTATTCTAAGAAATTTTTTATTTAACCTCCCATGTTATGAAGCCTGTCTATACATAAATATAATGTTAGAAACAATTTTACATCAATTGTCTTACTCTTCCTTACAAAAGCAAAGTGTTCCAATTAAACATCTTTTGGGTAATATAATAATAAATTAGTTGGCATATCACAGATCTTTGTACTTATATATAAGCCTCCCATGAATAATTTAAATAATAAATTCTGCCCCTTTGGAAAATAGAACTCATTCCACTGAATTTGTTAAATGTTTTCATTTCCAGAAACATGTGTTTGGAAATAATGCTATAAATTTGAAACCTTGCTGTTATCTCTTCAGGTATTAGTTATGCAAATCCTCACAAGCAGGGTTAGCAGAGACATTTCCAATACTTGGCTAATGCATGTGTTTACTTGCTCACTTTCTGGAGAATATTCTGGGGAACAAAATCAGAATCTTATCCTGAGCTTTAGCTACTCCTCTTCTGAAACAGAATATACTTGCAGCTTCCCATTTAGGGGCTTTGAGAACAAAATCTTTAAATAAAAGACTGGATATAGCAAGGCAGATGTTATGGGTTATAAGCTCCCCTTTTGCATAAACTGGTGCAGAGGGAGCAGATATCTGCCAAAAAATTCTGATCTCAATGCTGGCTATCAAATACAGGATTAAGTTTAAGACCAGAATGCCTTGATCTCCAGTGCTCTCAGGGCTTAATCCTTAAATTGCTGAGAACTCTGGCCCCAGTCCTGCAAAGCACTTAAGCAAATACTTCTCTTCTTGAGCACAGCAGTAGTGCTACTGAAGGGAAGCTGTAACGCTAGTGAGAATTCAGACTATTCTTCCCCTGACGGCGGTACATGGGTGAAAGATGGCAAATCCATGGCTTCTTTATGAGGGGGGAGACCTGGGACATATCTCCTGCTCTCCCTGCACCTCCCAGAGCTATGATCCAGGCAGCATTAACATGACTGTGCAGTAGGTAAGATTTTGTGCTCCCCCACCTCAGGGTACAGCTGTGTCAGTCCGGGGCACAGACTTGCCTTATATTTGTTAAAACCCTATTGTAAGTATGATATGCTCCTTTAAATCCCTTTGATAAGTATCCAGTCTTTATGTCTCAGTTCTCACCTGGTAACCTGAAAATATTTGGATTCCCACTTGAGTAACAGGTACACAGAAAAAAAGAGCTCCAGTAATATCCCACAGGGATGATGACCTCTCTCACTGTAAATTATATTTATTGCTTTTTTGAAGACTTTACATCATTTGGCAGGGCCTTCTGCAAAGGCTTGCTATCTCTTAGGGCAGGAGTCTCCAAACTTTAGGAGACGAGAGCCACATTAAATTTTTCAAGGGGCTTCACGGGCCGACCCGTTTTCTTGAGCTTACCCTCCACCGAATTGCCAGATTCCAGACCTCCCACAGGCAAGCTGTGGTGGCTTCGGCAGCTTCGGAGGAGGGGGAGGACCTCCCGCAGGCAAGCAGTGGCGGTTTCAGCGGCGGGTATTCTGGGACCGGCAAGGGCGCCCCTGACTGCCACCCTCTGTGCCCTGCCACCAAGGTGGCAGCAGCCTTTAAACTGCCGCCAAAATACTTGCTGCTGCTGACATGCCAAGGTGGCAGCAGCAATTGGTTCGGGGGCCAAATTGAAGCCACGGGCCGGATCCGGCCCACGGGCCATAGTTTGGAGACACCTGTCTTAAGGTGACATTGACTTTGCCTGAGAGGGTTCCTTTGAATACCTCACAGAAGGAATGTGGAGTTCAGACAGGCAATGTACACACACCCTTTTACAATTTTCACATGATTGGGAAGGTGATTTACGTGAAAGAAGTGCATATTAGAGATAAAGGCTTCCCTGCGCCTTCAAAACTTTCATGTTATATTGAGAGAAAGTCTCCTGAGTAACTTAATAGTTATTCATGTGGGAGGCCTTATTATAATTCTAAATGATACTTTTGTCTAGATGAGATGAAGATACGCAGAGAGAGACATGTACATGAGGTGTAAACCTACCCTCCCAAATTAGTGTTATACCTTCCTCTGAAGATTGGGCCCTAGAGTTCCATGTTTGCAAAGAGACGGTGAATGCTAGTTTGTTTTGACCAGACTTTGATCTTTAGTGATGGAAGGTGGCAAAGATTCATATTTTGCCACCTTCTTAGTTTCTGTAAAATGATCATATTTTCATCCTTCTGTGTTTATAATAAAAGATAAATGTGTAAGTTACACAACCCAAGTATTATGCATTGTCTCTTGACTTAAATAGGAACTGCTGGCCATTTAATTACACAGCTGGCATTATGTAGAGACAGATTATATGTTAGGTACCATACAGAGACAAGTTAATTAAGTACCTGTTATGCCTGAGATATAGTCAGAGAATAGTGTTATTCAGTCAGTAGATGGCATTCTTTCAGAGCTAACTATAACCATGCTAGCTTTGCTTTTGTGAGAAAATGAGTAAGGAGTAAGGGTCACATTCTGTCCTCCACGGAGCTACTCTGGATTTGTATTGGTGTCACTGAAGGTAGAATTTGTCCCGAGTGTCTAGATTAGTTTAGTGATAGACAAACTTTTGAAGGTTTATAGATTTGGTTAGGCTAAATATCCAAAAGTTCTAATGCTTATCCAAAGAGTTGAACTCGTTAAAGTTTTACTACTGAAATGTTATTCAACAGATACTGGTTTTTTTCCATCAGACATTTTTATGAAAACAATTCTATTTTTGTCAAACATCTTGGGAGTCTTCTGAAAAAAACAACAAAACAATAGTGTGTGTGTGTGTGTGTGGGGGGGGGGGGGGGTCACTAATTTTTTTTTAAAAAAAAATCAGAGTAAAATTTTTAATGAGCTTGAAAGAAAACATTTATCCACATTTTACATGGGGGGAAAAACCATTTCCCAACCAACTCTACTAAAGCATATACAAATTTATCTCAAACCTTTTGGTCTGGAAATCTTGCAAAATGAAAATTCTCTCAAGATTTCGAGAACCTATGGCTTGATCAGAAGTTTTATTGGTATGAAAGCAATCTTTTTTGCAATAGAAGTACAGCAATGAAGTACGAACACTAAAACTACCCTTCCAAAATGTTTTCTTGATTTCTCCAACATCAAAAAAGTTTTTTTTTCCCCTTCTTAATTTATTATGCTGCTCCTGGTCACAACTGCCTAGTTATGGTCAGGTTCTCTTTTTTCCATTGAGTGATTCAACCACTTCATTCTGTATGAGTAATGCACTGTGTCATCCCCAAATTTGCAACTCCAAATTTGTGAGTAAAAACTTACTTTTCTGAGGATTTTCAGGTGTTACTTAGTTTAGTAGTTAAAGTTGACCCTAAGATAGCTTTAAGAAATTCCTTTGAGTGCCACAGTCTTATAGTCCTACTAACAAACAAAGGGCTCTGTGACAGGGTTGGACTCACCCCTGTGGCGCCTCCTGCTGGTTTCTTCTGGGAATTAGCTCATCCAGCCTCTGGAGTGCCCTCTGCAGGCTGGTGATCTGCCTGACCGCTCTGGCCCCATGTCCCTCCCAGGACCCCTGTAACTGGGGTGGCTGCCCCCTGGCAGTACCCCCCAGATCTGGGTCTCCCCTCCCCAGGGGAACCCCCAACCCACTATCCCCACCTCGCCTCAGTCGTAGGCTACTGCCAGTCTCCAGCTAGCCCCCACACCCTGGGGCAGACTGCAGTATAAGCCACTCATCACAGGCAAAGGGGGTTTGGACCTGCTGCCTCAGCCTACCTGTGGGCTGCCCCCGCAACCCCAGTACCTAGTTGGGCCTAACCCTAGGCCACAGCCTGGGGTTTTCTTAGGCTAGAGCTCCTCTGGCCTTCCCCAGCCCTGCTCCACCCTAGGTACCTGCTCAGGTCCCTGCCGCCAAGCCCTTCTCCCTCTAAAGGCAGAGAGAGAGTCTGTCTCTGCTCCAGGCCCACTGCCCTCTTATAAGGGCCAGCTGGGCCCTGATTAAACTGGCCCCAGCTGTGGCTGCTTCCAATCAGCCCAGCTTCCAGCCTCAGCCCTCTCCCAGGGCTGTTTCCAGCCCCTCAGGGCATGAGCGGGTATCCACCCTGCTACAGGTTCATTAATTACACTTTAAATTTCCCAAATAAATTACATTTATTTGAAAAGGCTGGAAATTGACACATTTGAAGATATTGTAATTAAACCATGTTATTAACTGTTGTTGTTCATAATTGTTACACTCACAGTCAAGGACAGTTCAACAGATCAGGTCAGTCTTGAGTAGTGCTGCTTTTACATTAGAAGTAATCAGTCAATCAATCATCACCAGACCAATGTTCCCTCTAATTTTTGACAGGCCGTGTGCGCAAAACATTTCTTCTGTGCAAATTTTTGACAGGCCATGTGCGCAAAAAATTTCTTCTATGCAAATTGTTGTGATTCTGTGCAAATTTTTGTGCACGCGGTGTTTCGCCATGTGCGCGAGGTTTAGGATCCGTGTGCGTGCGCACACGCGCACAGCTTAGAGGGAACAGTGTACCAGACCCCTACAGTTACATTTGTATGCTGTAGTTCTCTTGGTTGAAATGAGTCCATGCAATGAGGGAAACACTACAAATGCATAAAGAATTTTCTTTGGCTGATTGCTTGTTGCCTGTTCACAGACCAAAAGCACACTGGAGTGGCAACATGCTCCTTGGTCTGAAAAACCACTCCTAACCTCTTCCCAGATACATCCTTGTCTCAACAGGGTCCCATCAGAAGCTGATGCCCATCTCTAATGGCAGAGTTTTCAGCCGCTCACCTTGTGAGGGTATGCAGTGATAGTAAACCTATTGCTACAGAGAGGCAAGAGGTGCTTGCTCCTCAACACCCTCCTAGTCAGCACACTGACCCTGCAATAGCTCAGGGCAATGCTTTTCTCCATATTATAACAGTGCTTCCCTGATGCCTCTAGCTGAAAACCTGCCATTGGCAGCCTACAGCTCTGCCCACTGGCACCATCCCCACCCCTTCCAGCCCCCCAGCTTCACCTCTCTTTTCCATCCCCACTTTCTGATGGTCAACATCTCCCCTCCAGTCTGTTCTACTAGCAGTCCCCAGCCCTACCCCACCTTTCTTCCTTCTGTGCCCTCAGCCCTGTACTTCAAGCCCTGCCCCCTTCCCCCCGCAACCTCCAGCAGCTCCTCTCCCTCTCTAGCTGCCACATACAAGGAACATAAAAGCCCCCCCATATCTATTTTATGTTTAGCCCCTTTCCCTGAGAGCCACCTGCTCTTTCCCTACCTCTTCCTTGCCCACTCAGTCCCACCCCTCAACACAGTCAGACACTCAAGTGAGCTGTTTGTTAAAATAGGAATTCAGGCAGCACCAGAGATGAGGACCCCTGACACAACAGCATCTCCTTTCATAAAGGACAAGATCTTAGTGAAAGAGCCCTGCTGGTTAAGCAACTTTGATAATATTTTAGTTTTTGCTATAATGTCTCATTCTTTGTGTACAGCTAGCTGAGCCTGATAATACATTTATCACTTATCAAGTGCACATAGGGATAAGAAGAATAAGAGGTTATGAAACTGTGCATGTGTATCACACAACTGAGCATTCATCCCACTAGGTAATAAAAGGTAATGATGACCAGATGTTTATAGGTCAAAATTAATCCTCACCAATAAGTTCCCCATCCCCACACACCATTAAGCATGTACCCATCTTACATATCAAAGGGGCCAAATTACATGCCGATTGGGTCTTTCCCTAGTCATCAAGAACAGGCATCCCATAAAGCATGATGTGTACAAGTCCAAAGGATAATTTTGGGCCCTCGGGTTCCAATTCTAATATTAAATACAGGACTTGCAAGCATACCCCATATAGCCTACCTCATAAAATCAGGTACCACATATGCATCAGATAAAGTTTTAGTTAGATGACCTTCTTCCGCTATGCAACTGAGATTAGAATCAGATTTCAGTATTGTGACGGGGCAAGGTCAGAGGGGTATAGGAAAGTGGTAAGGAACCAGTATGTTCCTATTGGGATCCGGGAAGTGGGCGGGCGAAGCCCGCCCACTGCTAAAGGATCACCCCCCTTCAGCCTAAGGGGAGGGATCCACAGGACCTGGATGCCAAGCGATTCCGGGGGACAAAAAATGAAAAAACAGGAACAGGAGTGCGGTCAAAGGGTCAAACGAAGTGAACCAGATGGGGACACCGAGCAGAGAACCCCGGACAGCGCCCACTGCTCCTCAAAGGTGTCAAGGGAGCCAGTGGACGCTGCCCAGAGGAACTCTGCCCGGATGCGTGAACGAACAGAGGATCGAAAATAGGCCCCACAGTCACAGGAGCCTCCATCGGCCAACCTCCCCACCCTGGTCTTGTAGATGGCCAGTTTAGCTAGGGCCAGGAGGAGGTTGACCAGGAGGTCCCGTGACTTTGTGGGGCCGCGGATTGGAAGTGCATAAATAAAAAGGTGAGGGGAAAAGTGCAACCGAAACCTCAACAAAATGTCTAAGAGGAGCCGGAACAGGGGCTGAAGCCTGGCGCACTCCAGATAAATGTGCGCCAGGGTCTCCCTCACGCCGCAAAAGGGACATGTGTCGGGGATTGGGGTGAACCGCGCCAAGTACACGCCCGTACTCACGGCTCCGTGAAGGAGCCGCCAACTGACATCCCCGGCGGGCCTTGGGACTAAGGAGGAGTAAAGGCTGGCCCACCGGGGCTTCTCACCCTCTAGAGGTGGCAGGAGGTCCTGCCATTTCGTATCGGGGCGGGACGTAAGCTGTACTGGAGAGCAAGCTGTACTTTGTTGCGGGAGCCCCGGATGTCCTCCAAGAACTCCCGCAGCTCCTCTCGCAGCGTATGGGGGGCCGGGGTTACTGGCTCCCGGCTATCGAAAGAAGGGGCCCCGGACACAGCCCTATGGCCCACCGAAACGGACAGGCAAGGGGCGGACCCTCGACGCAGCTCCTGCGGGGCCGGCACCTTAGGGCCCAACCCGAAATTCGGCTTAGTTGGGGGAGGCGGTGGAGGGAGAAGAGCAGCCTCTGGTGGGTCGGGACGAGGAAATACTGGAGCCGCTCCTTGGGGGTCATCCTCCGAGAAGGGGAGGGAGACAGCCCCAGAGGTGGCAGTGTCATCATGGGAGGTGTGGGAGATTGGGATGGCATCAGGGGCGGGGCAGGGATCAGAAGTAGGGGCAGGGAGGGGGACATGAGCAGGGCCAGGCTGAGGAACGGGTAGAGGACCCCGAGCCGCAGGAGCTGGGCCACTGGGAGGTGGCCTCTCTTGGTGTGGCTGAGGGATCTGGGAATTGGGAAGGGGACCCCCCACGATGCCGGGCTCTAGTATGATGGTTTGTGTTACAGCCACGGCATCGGGAGGTGGACAGATATTTGCGGGGTCCCCGCCTGGGAAGGAGAACTGTTGTCCCACCCCAATGAGGGGTACCCTCTGGGATTCGGGTCCCAGCCGCAGGGCACCGGCCGTCGCTTCAGGAGGCTTGGCGGCCGTCAGCGAGGTGTCACTTGCGACCGGGCAGGTGGAAGAGCCCAGGGGATCCTCGGAGGTGGGAGCGGAACCGGCGGTCAAGGGGAGGGAGCATGGGGAGAGGGGGGAAAGGGGCACCGGGGTGAGGTCATTGAGATCGAGTCCTGCTGGTAAAGGGTCGTTCTCCCCCTGGGTGATTGGGGTCAGACCCAGGGCCTCAATCTCCTCGTAGATGGAGGGCAGGTCACCTTCTGCCACCCCGGGGTTCTCCCCACCGGCACCTGAAGCGATGCTCGGGTTGGGGTGCGCAGGGTCGACAAACGGGGCAGAAGGGGCTCCATCAGGGGCTCCCGAGGGAGGGGCGGTAATACCTTCCGGTGCTGCCACGTCTTTCCCAGCCGGTTCTGGCGGACAAAAGCCGCTCGGGGGCAAAGCGGAAGGCTCGGCATCAGTGCCCCCCTTCCTGGTCTTCTGGGGGGCTTCCGCATCGGTGGAAAGGAATGGGGCTCGAGCCTTCCGCTTGCCCCGCTTCCCCTGTACTAAGGCCCAGCCCTCCATGGCATCATCTGGGGGCCGGCTAGTAAGGGTCGGGTCAGGGGGGAGGGGCGATTTCTTAGGGACTCGGGGAGGTAGCGGTGGGGCAGCATAAGGGAGAGAAAAGTCTCTCTGGGGCGGGCCCTCTCCCACGCCCGGCGATATCCCTGCCTCACCCTCCTCCACAGGCCTCAGCAGACTGTTCGCAGTGGGCCTCTCCCGCTCGTCTGGGCTCACTGGGGGAGGTACTCCCAGGGCCCGAGCGGGAGCAGCGGTGGACTGGGAAGGAGGAGGGGCAGCTCTGGGCACCGGGCATTCAGGAGCGCCGGCGATGACGGGGCCGACGCCCTGCTGGGGCTCGGGGGTCTCGGATGCTCCTCCTCGCCGGGCCAAGGGACAGTCCCTCCGGACGTGTCCCATCGCCCGGCAGAGGTAGCACCGGGCCTCCCCCCGTGGAATAGTACACCCGGTAACGGGCCCCGTGATAGGGGACCATAAAGGACCCCTCGAGCGCCTCCCCGTCACGTGCAGCCGGCGGCATTTGGAGCTGCACCTGCCGGCGGAACGAGAGGATGTGACGGAGGGCGGGGTCTTTGCAGCCCAGTGGGAGAGGGCTGACTACAGAGATGGGTCTCCCCAGGGCGGAGAGGGCAGGTAACAGGGCGGCATTGGGGAGGAAGGGAGGGATGGAAGTGAGGACTAGGCGGACACCCAAGTCCTCCAGCGGCTCTAATGGGACGAACACTCCCCCCACTGCCAGACCCTTTTCCACCGCCTCTTGGGCCGCGGCCTCCGATGCGAGGAAGAAGACTACCTTCCCGTACATTTTTGAGGCCGCTACGATGGCCGTGGGCCCCACCACCCTCGCCAACGCCCGCACATACGTTTCTACGTGGGGCGAGGCAGGTACCAGGAGGCAACGGACACCGTGCCTTCTTGTCAAGGTGGGAAAGGGGCCCCGGCCGCTATAGATGGTAGCTGAGGCGGTGGGCGGGTTAGGTGATGTTGCGGCAGGTGGGGGGGTTGCCGCCACCTGGGCGTATGCTCTGGGGGCCGGGGGTGGGACACCCGCAGAGCTGGTAGAGGGAACAGCAGGGAAGGACGCCGCGGCCGGTGGCAGGGCCGCAGCAGTAGTGGCTGCCTCTGCCATGGAGGGTCTGGCCTTTGTCGCGGGGCCCTTTCCCTTCTTTTTACCCTGGCCCTTCCTGCCGGCTGGGGGGGCTCCCCCAGGATCATGGGGGGCGAGGGACGTGGCAGCAGCGGAGGTCTCTTCAGTGTCCGCCGCTGCCGGTGCCCCAGCGGGGGCGAGAGCAGGTGCTTCGGCAGCGGCGGTTGAGGTGGAGGCTAGGGAGGGTGACGAGGGAACAGGCGGAGGAGGGGCGGCCGTGCCGTCTGGAGGGGCTCCTCCCTCCATGTCGCCTGCCATGATGAACAGGGGGGGAAGGGAAAACTCTTGAGAGGGGGCGGGGAGAGGAATTGGGGTGACCACTCCTCTCCGCCAGGCTGCAGGCAGGGGAGGAGGGCACTAAAAGTGGGGACAGGGTTCAGGGTTCAGGGTTAACTCGGACTAGTGTGGGGGTAGGGTTCAGTCACCGACACAAGATGGGAAATCCGGCTCCTCTTGTTGCACTAGGGGAAGGGATGATATAACAGCATGGGGGTGCAGTGAGATAGGGTCAAAATTAAACAGGGGAGGGGCACAAGCGCATGGGAGGGGGTGTGGGTGCATGAAAGCGGGGGGCTAATCAGGGCAAACGGAGCTTCAGGGGGAGGGAGACAACCAACTAAGAACGGGGCAGAAAAACAAGGGACTGGTTTCAGGGCTAGGGTAGGGCAAACAAACAAGGCTGTAGAGGGAGAGGGGCGGGGCAGGCAAAACTGAAAATAGCAAGGGGCTGGGACCAAAAAAAAAGGGGGGGGCAAACAACTGCAAGGGGTAAATGGGGCAGGTGGCAAGGGACAAAGCAAGGGACGTGCTGCTGGGGGGAAGAGGTTCAGTCCAAGGGGTATGGGAGGGGGCACGTGCACCCACGTGCGCTTGCACAAAGTCAATGGGTGGGGCTGGTTGCCACTGCAGGCCCAAATGATGTTAAAAGGTCGTGGCGGGCCATGGAAGCAGCTAAGTCCAGAGGCTGTAGCACAAGGCAGATGGTGAGCAGCCAGCAGAGGTGGTGGAGGGGGCAGCGGTGGTGGTGGGGGTTATGGGGGGGCACAGGTGGACCGGGGGCAGGCTCGGCGCCACACCCCCTGTGCCCCTACAAACACAGTCAATACCCCCACCACTAGAGCACAGTTCGAAAGATTACTCAGTTCTTGGAGGCCCCCTCCACGGTGGTCTGCAGAGTCTCCGCCGACGGTCTTCCGGGTCTTCCTCCTCTGGGTACCAGCAGCTTCCTGGTAGCAAACAGGGCAGCAGCAGCAGCTCCAGCAACTCCAGGCGGTGGTCCGGTGGTCAGGCAGGACCCCTCACAGATGGTGGTGGTGGTGGTCACAGCAGTGGCTGGAGCAGGAGCCCCTCACACCCCTCCTCTGGGGAGAGGGCCAGCAGGCCCCCTCCCCCCCAAGGGGTTGCTGCAGCAGCAGGAGTAGCAGCAACCAAGGTGTTGGGGGGGGGGGTTCAGCTGCCAGGCAGCCAGCAACCGGAGAGTAGAGTAGTGGGAGGGGTGTCTGGCCCAGCCAGGGGAGAAGCTGGAGCAGCAGTAGTAGCAAACAGCAGCTGGGAGGGCCCAGGGCCTAGCAGCAGCCCCAGCAGGATGAGCAGGAGAAGCAGCAGCAGCAGCCCCCTACCTCCTTCCCGGCCAGAGGGCTATAGGGAAGTGGTAAGGAACCAGTAGGTTCTTATTGGGATCCGGGAAGTGGGCGGGCGAAGCCCGCCCACTGCTAAAGGATCCCCCCCTTCAGCCTAAGGGGAGGGATCCACAGGACCTGGATACCAAGTGAGTCCGGGGGACAAAAAATGAAAAAACAGGAACGGGAGTGCGGTCAAAGGGTCAAACAAAGCGAACCAGATGGGGACACCGAGCAGAGAACCCCGGACAGCGCCCACTGCTCCTCAAAGGTGTCAAGGGAGCCAGTGGATGCTGCCCAGAGGAACTCTGCCCGGATGCGTGAACGAACAGAGGATCGAAAATAGGCCCCACAGTCACAGGAGCCTCCATCGGCCAAGCTCCTCAACCTGGTTTTGTAGATGGCCAGTTTAGCTAGGGCCAGGAGGAGGTTGACTAGGAGGTCCCGTGACTTTGTGGGGCCGCGGATTGGAAGTGCATAAATAAAAAGGTGAGGGGAAAAGTGCAACCAAAACCTCAACAAAATGTCTAAGAGGAGCCGGAACAGGGGCTGAAGCCTGGCGCACTCTAGATAAATGTGCGCCAGGGTCTCCCTCACACCGCAAAAGGGACATGTGTCGGGGATAGGGGTGAACCGCGCCAAGTACACGCCCGTGCTCACGGCTCCATGAAGGAGCCGCCAACTGACGTCCCCGGCGGGCCTTGGGACTAAGGAGGAGTAAAGGCTGGCCCACCGGGGCTTCTCACCCTCTAGAGGTGGCAGGAGGTCCCGCCATTTCGTATCGGGGCGGGACGTGAGGGTGAGGAGATGAAGGGTGTGGAGCACGAGCGTGTATAGATGTTTCCTTGGCGCGGTCTGGAAGCGGACCGGCTGCAGTTCGTGCAGCCGGCTCACCGTGAAGGGACAGGGGACCCGGTTGGGTCCACGGGGCAGGGGCCCAATAAAAAGGTCCGGAGGGCTTGGGGTGAAGGGAGGGCGGGGCGTACCCTCTCGCAGGACCCGGTCGAGGTAGACCCGAGCAGCGGGCGGCAAAGCAGCCTTCACCTCCTGAAGTACGCGCCGGGGAGTACGAGGTCTGGAGAGCCCCATGCGCTGAGCAAGCGTCAGGGGATCCAGCCAATCTCCCCGGTCGTAGTCCAGGAGGTCTCCGACCCTAGTGACTTCTGCCAGGACCAACCTCTGGCGCACCGAGGGGGACTCCGCCACCTGCACACGGAGCTGGGGGTTGTGTAGCAGGGGCTCCACGAGGAGATCTGCCCCCTCGGTGGCCGCCACGGACCTGGTCGCTGAGAATAGCTTCCAGGTCCGGAGGAGGTCCTGGTAGAAGACCGGCAGCCCGTAGAGGTCTCGCGGAAGACCTCTCGGATGGAGATAAAGGAGCTGCCGGTCATATCGGAGCCCTCGGAAACGGCGCAGGAAGGCGTGCGCCAATACGCTCCACGCCGGACTACCTGCACCATAAAGGAGCCTCTGCAGGGCCTGGAGACGGAAGACATGGACCTGAGTGTGTGGACACTTCAGGCCCTGCCCACCCTCCTCCAGAGGAAGATGGAGAACCCCTGCAGAGACCCAGTGCAGTCCTGACCAAAAGAACTCCAGAATCGACGTCCGGAGGTTGGCCAGGAAACCCGGGGCCGGGACCAGGGTGTTGAGCCGGTACCAGAGCATGGACAGGACTAATTGATTGATTACCAGTGCTCTCCCTCGAAAGGAGAGGCATCGGAGCAGTCCTGTCCATTTCCGGATCCGCTCTATCACCCTGCCCTCTAAACCTTGCCAGTTCTCCGGCGGGGATGGATGCGTGGCAGAAAGGTAAACGCCGAGATAGAGCAGCGGACCCGCACTCCACCTGATGGCCTGAAGCGCGGGTGGGAGAGAGCTCGCCTGCCACCCGTCCCCTACCACCAGGCCAGAGCTCTTGACCCAGTTGACCCGGGCAGAGGAGGCCGCCGAGTAGATCGTCTGGCAAGCCTCCACCCGCACCAAGTCGCCCGGGTCCTGGACCACGAGGAGCACATCGTCGGCGTATGCCGACAGGACCAGCCGCAGCTCCGGCTCTCGGAGCACCAACCCCGTCAACCTCCTGCGGAGGAGACAAAGGAAGGGCTCGATCGCCAGAGCGTACAGCTGGCCCGAGAGGGGGCACCCCTGCCGTACTCCTCGCCCGAAGCTGACCGGCTCGGTCAGGGTCCAGTTGAGCCTGACCAGACACTCTGCGGAGGCATACAGCACCTGGAGAAAACCCACAAACTGGGGCCCAAAGCCAAACGCTCGCAGAGTGCTCAGGAGGTACCCGTGATCCACCCTGTCGAACGCCTTCTCCTGATCCAGAGACAGAAGGGCGAACGACAGACCATCCCTACACCCAAGCTCCAAGAGATCCCGGACCAGATACAGGTTGTCGAGAATGGTGCGGCCCGGGACGGTGTAGGTCTGGTCTGGGTGGACCACGTCCGCCAGCACGGACCCGAGCCGCAGCGAGATGGCCTTTGCTACGACTTTATAGTCCGTGCTGAGGAGCGAGACGGGACGCCAATTCCGTAAATCGCGGAGGTCCCCCTTCTTCGGCAATAAGGCGAGCACGGCTCGCCTGCACGAAAGAGGGAGGACCCCGCCCTGCAAGGACTCGGCCCAGACGGTGACAAGGTCTGGGCCGAGGACGTCCCAGAACACGCGGTAGAACTCCACGGTCAGCCCGTCCAGTCCCGGAGATTTATTCGTTGGCATGCGACGGAGGGCTTCCGAGAACTCGGCCAGAGTGAGAGGCAGCTCTAGCCGGTCTCGGTCGCCCGTGCTGACCGTAGGGAGTTCGTCCCAGAGCACCCTGCAAGCGTTAGGATCGGTCGGATCCGGGGAGAAAAGGCTCGCGTAGAAGGCCTTGGCCCTCCCACACATCTCCACCGGATCCGTGAGGGGGGTGCCATCTTCTGCGAGGAGACAGGTGACGTGTTTCTTAGCCCCCCTCTTTTTCTCCAGGGCGTAGAAGAAGCGGGAGCCGCGATCCATCTCCCGAAGGAGACGGATGCGGGATCGAACGAAGGCGCCCCGGGCCCGATGATCTTCGAGTTCCCGGAGCTCCTCCCGCTTCTCCCGGCACGCCCCACAGAGGGATGGATCCTCAGGGCTGGCGGCCAGACGCCTCTCTAGCTCTAAGACCTCCCGTTCCAACTGCCCTATCGTCGCATCCCTCCGTCGGCTGGCGCCCCGGGTGTAGTCACGGCAGAAGAGCCGGGCGCGTACCTTCCCTAGATCCCACCATCGCCGCGCCGAGGGAAAGGCGTGCCGTTGCCCTCGCCAGGCCAGCCAGAACTCCCGGAAGGACGCCACGAAACCCACATCCTCCAGCAAACTGTTATTAAAATGCCAATAGGCCGGCCCCGGCCTCTCCGCGCAGAGAGAGGCCGTTACGGTAGCGAGATGATGATCAGAGAACGGGGCCGGCCGGACGCTGGAGGAGTGGGCCCGCGAAAGGTGAAAACGTGATAAATAGATGCGGTCCAACCGGGAGTGGTGCGACCGATGGGCCTCCACCCGGACAAAGGTGAAGGTTGAGCTGTCGTCCGGGTGGTGGTCGCGCCAGACGTCCACCAGGGAGTGATGTTCGACAATCTCCCTGAGGACGTCCGCGGCGGCCGGGCACTGCTCGATCCCCGAGCGGTCCCGTTTCTCAAGGGTGTTGTTAAAGTCCCCGCCCAGGACCAGGCACTCGCGAGGATCCAAGGTGCCGAGGAAGGTGGACGCCCGCTGATAGAAACGAAGTTGTTCCGGGCCCGGTGTCGGGGCATTGATGTTGATGAGATTGACCACGAGCCCCTCCATACGGACCCGTAGGTGCAGCAGGCGGCCCGGCACAGCCTCGGCAACCCCCAGCACCTCAGGCCGTAGGTCGGGGGAGAACAAGGTCGCCACTCCAGCCTGGCGAACAGAGAGATGGCTGAAGTAGACTCTGTCCCCCCATTCCAGCCGCCAGCTGTCTTCAGCGGCTGGATCTGTATGGGTCTCCTGCAGGAATACTACAGAGTACCCCCCCTCCCGAAGGAAGGAGAGCACCTGGCTCCTGCGGAGACCCATCCTACAGCCCCGGGTGTTCAATGTTGCGAAGAGGAGAGATGCCATGAGGAGGGCTGGAGGGGATCCTTGCTGGCAGAGTCACTCACGGCCCCCATCGGGCCGCGTAACAATCCGTGACCCACCCCGTAGGCGAGTAGTGAGTCACGGAAAAGGCGGACCCGTTGGTAGGCCGTGGCGGCCTGCTTCCCAGTCCCTTTGCCCTCCCCCATGAGGGCCCTCGCGGCCCGGAGGATTTGGTGGAAATCCCCCCATCGCTGGAGAGCGAGCTGTACTTTGTTGCGGGAGCACCGGACGTCCTCCAGGAACTCCCGCAGCTCCTCTCGCAGCGTATTGGGGGCCGGGGTTACTGGCTCCCGGCTATCGAAAGAAGGGGCCCCGGACACAGCCCTATGGCCCACCGAAACAGACAGGCAAGGGGCGGACCCTCGACGCAGCTCCTGCTGGGCCGGCACCTTAGGGCCCAATCCGAAAATCGGCTTAATTGGGGGAGGCGGCGGAGGGAGAAGAGCAGCCTCTGGTGGGTCGGGACGAGGAAATACTGGGGCCGCTCCCTGGGGGCCATCCTCTGAGAAGGGGAGGGAGACAGGCCCAGAGGCGGCAGTGTCATCATGGGAGGTGTGGGAGATTGGGATGGCATCAGGGGCGGGGCAGGGATCAGAAGTAGGGGCAGGGAGGGGGACATGAGCAGGGCCGGGCTGAGGAACGGGCAGAGGATCCTGAGCCGCAGGAGCTGGGCCACTGGGAGGTGGCCTCTCTTGGTGTGGCTGAGGGATCTGGGAATTGGGAAGGGGACCCCCCACGATGCCGGGCTCTAGCATGATGGTTTGTGTTACAGCCACGGCATCGGGAGGTGGACAGATATTTGCGGGGTCCCCGCCTGGGAAGGAGAACTGTTGTCCCACCCCAATGAGGGGTACCCCCTGGGATTCGGGTCCCGGCCGCAGGGCACCGGCTGTCGCTTCAGGAGGCTTGGCGGCCGTCAGCGAGGTGTCACTTGCGACCGGGCAGGTGGAAGAGCCCAGGGGATCCTCGGAGGTGGGAGCGGAACCGGCGGTCAAGGAGAGGGAGCATGGGGAAAGGGGGGAAAGGGGCACCGGGGTGAGGTCATTGAGATCGAGGCCTACCGGTAAAGGGACGTCCTCCCCCTGGGTGATTGGGGTCAGACCCAGGGCCTCGATCTCCCCGTAGATGGAGGGCAGGTCACCTTCTGCCACCCCGGGGTTCTCCCCGCCGGCACCTGAAGCAATGCTCGGGTTGGGGCGTGCAGGGTTGACAAACGGGGCAGAAGGGGCTCCATCAGGGGCTCCTGAGGGAGGGGCGGTAATACCTTCCGGTGCTGCCACGTCTTTCCCAGCCGGTTCTGGCGGTCTAAAGCCGCTCGGGGGCAAAGCGGAAGGCTCGGCATCAGTTCCCCCCTTCCTGGTTTTCCGGGGGGCTTCCGCATCGGTGGAAAGGAGCGGGGCTCGAGCCTTCCGCTTGCCCCGCTTCCCCTGTACTAAGGCCCAGCCCTCCATGGCATCATCTGGGGGCTGGCTAGTAAGGGTCGGGTCAGGGGCGGGGCGCGATTCTTTAGGGACTCGGGGAGGTAGTGGTGGGGCAGCATAAGGGAGAGAAAAGTCTCCCTGGGGCGGGCCCTCTCCCACGCCCGGCGATATCCCTGCCTCACCCTCCTCCACAGGCCTCAGCAGACTGTTCACAGTGGGCCTCTCCCGCTCATCTGGGCTCACTGGGGGAGGTACTCCCAGGGCCCGAGTGGGAACAGCGGTAGACTGGGAAGGAGGAGGGGCGGCTCTGGGCACCGGGCATACAGGGGCGCCGGCGATGACGGGGCCGACGCCCTGCCGGGGCTCGGGGGTCTCGGATGCTCCTCCTTGCCGGGCCAAGGGACAGTCCCTCCGGACGTGTCCCATCGCCCGGCAGAGGTAGCACCGGGCCTCCCCCGTGGAATAATACACCCGGTAACGGGCCCCGTGATAGGGGACCATAAAGGACCCCTCGAGCGCCTCCCCGTCACGTGCCGCCGGCGGCATTTGGAGCTGCACCTGCCGGCGGAACGAGAGGATGTGACGGAGGGCGGGGTCTTTGCAGCCCAGTGGGAGAGGGCTGACTACAGAGATGGGTCTCCCCAGGGCGGAGAGGGCAGGTAACAGGGCGGCATTGGGGAGGAAGGGAGGGACGGAAGTGAGGACTAGGCGGACGCCCAAGTCCTCCAACGGCTCTAACGGGACGAACACGCCCCCCACCGCCAGGCCCTTCTCCACCACCTCTTGGGCCGCGGCCTCCGATGCGAGGAAGAAGACTACCTTCCCGTACATTTTGGAGGCCGCTACGATGGCCGTGGGCCCCACCACCCTCGCCAACGCCCGCACATACGTTTCTACGTGGGGCGAGGCGGGTACCAGGAGGCAACGGACGCCATGCCTCCTGGTCAAGGTGGGAAAGGGGCCCCGGCCGCTATAGATGGTAGCTGAGGCGGTGGGCGGGTTAGGTGACGTTGCGGCAGGTGGGGGGGTTGCCGCCACCTGGGCGTACGCTCTGGGGGCCGGGGGTGGGACACCCGCAGAGCTGGTAGAGGGAACAGCAGGGAAGGGTGCCGCGGCCGGTGGCAGGGCCGCAGCAGTAGTGGTTGCCTCTGCCATGGAGGGTCTGGCCTTTGTCGCGGGGCCCTTACCCTTCTTTTTACCCTGGCCCTTCCTGCCGGCTGGGGGGGCTCCCCCAGGATCATGGGGGGCGAGGGACGTGGCAGCAGCGGAGGTCTCTTCAGTGTCCGCCGCTGCCGGTGCCCCAGCAGGGGCGAGAGCAGGTGGTTCGGCAGCGGCGGTCGAGGTGGAGGCTAGGGAGGGTGACGGGGGAACAGGCGGAGGAGGGGCAGCCATGCCATCTGGAGGGGCTTCTCCCTCCATATCGCCTGCCATGATGAACAGGGGAGGAAGGGAAAACTCCTGAGAGGGGGGGTGGGGAGAGGAATTGGGGTGACCACTCCTCCCTGCTAGGCTGCAGGCAGGGGAGGAGGGCAATAAAAGTGGGGACAGGGTTCAGGGTTCAGGGTTAACTCGGACTACTGCGGGGGTAGGGTTCAGTCACCGACACATGATGGGAAATCCGGCTCCCCGTGTTGCACTAGGGGAGGGGATGATATAACAGCATGGGGGTGCAGTGAGATGGGGTCAAAATTAAACAGGGGAGGGGCACAAGCGCATGGGAGGGGGCGTGGGTTCATGGAAGCGGGGGGCTAATCAGGGCAAACGGAGCTTCAGGGGGAGGGAGACAACCAACTAAGAATGGGGCAGAAAAACCAAGGGACTAGTTGCAGGGCTAGGGTAGGGCAAACAAACAAGGCTGTAGAGGGAGAGGGGCAGGGCAGACAAAACAAACTAGTAAGGGGCAAAAAAAAAGGGGGGCAAACAACTGCAAGGGGTAAATGGGGCAGGTGGCAAGGGACAAAGCAAGGGACGTGCTGCTGGGGGGAAGAGGGTCAGTCCAAGGGGTATGGGAGGGGCACGTGCACCCACGTGCGCTTGCACAAAGTCAATGGGTGGGGCTGGTTGCCACTGCAGGCCCAAATGATGTTAAAAGTTTGTGGCAGGCCATGGAAGCAGCTAAGTCCAGAGGCTGTAGCACAAGGCAGATGGTGAGCAGCCAGCAGAGGTGGTGGAGGGGGCAGCGGTGGTGGTGGGGGTTATGGGGGGGCACAGGTGGACCAGGGGGCAGGCTCAGTGCCACACCCCCTGTGCCCCTACAAACACAGTCAATACCCCCGCCACTAGAGCACAGTTCGAAAGATTACTCAGTTCTTGGAGGCCCCCTCCACGGTGGTCTGCAGAGTCTCCGCCGACGGTCTTCCGGGTCTTCCTCCTCTGGGTACCAGCAGCTTCCTGGCAGCAAACAGGGCAGCAGCAGCAGCTCCAGCAACTCCAGGCGGTGGTCTGGTGGTCAGGCAGGACCCCTCTCAGCTGGTGGTGGTAGTGGTCACAGCAGCGGCTGGAGCAGTGGTCCCTCACACCCCTCCTCTGGGGAGAGGGCCAGCAGGCCCCCTCCCCCCCCAAGGGGTTGCTGCAGCAGCAGGAGTAGCAGCAACCAAGGTGTTGGGGGTGGGGGGGTGTTCAGCTGCCAAGCAGCCAGCAACCAGAGAGTAGAGTAGTGGGAGGGGTGTCTGGCCCAGCCAGGGGAGAAGCTGGAGCAGCAGTAGCAGCAAAACAGCAGCTGGGAGGGCCCAGGGCCTAGCAGCAGCCCCAGCAGGATGAGCAGGAGGAGCAGCAGCAGTCCTCTACCTCCTTCCCGGCCAGAGGGCTATAGGAAAGTGGTGAGGAACCAGTATGTTTGCCCCAGGCTAAACAAATCCCTGATACCTTATGGCAGTTGCTCCAGGTTAATCAAGACACCTGGGGCCAATTAAGAACTTTCCAGAAGGCAGGGAGGTTAATTGAGACACCTGCAGCCAATCAGGGGCTGGCTGAAACTAGTTAAAAGCCTCCCAGTGAGTCAGTGAGGGGCGCACGTCAGGAGCTGTGGAAGGAGGTTGCATGTGAGGAGCTGGGAGCAAGAGGCACTAGGAGCTGAGAGTAAGAGGGCGTACTGCTGAAAGATCCTGTGGTGAGGATAAAGAAGGTGTTGGGAGGAGTCCATGGGGAAGTAGCCCAGGGAGTTGTAGCTGTCATGCAGTTGTTCCAGGAGGCACTCTAAACAGCTGCAATCCACAGGGCCCTGGGCTGGAACCCGGAGTAGAGGGCGGGCCTGGGTTCCCCCCAAAACTCCCAACTCCTGATCAGACGCAGGAGGAGTTAACCTGGACTGTGGATTCTACTAGAGGGGAAGATCTCTGCGGCAAGCAAAATCCGCCAATAAGTGCAGGACTGACCGAGGTAGAGGAGGAACTTTGTCACAGTATTTACATCATCATGTAAAGGTAGATCACATGCTACAACTGAAGTATATTTAAAATACCAGTGTTTAAAGAACCATCTTGGAATCTTCTGTAATTGCCATAGTGTTATCAGTGCTCTTCAGGTTTATTATTAATGTCCACAGCAGAAGAACCAAGCTTTAGATAAACATTCCAAGGAGTAGTTCTGATCAATGGCCTCAAGATCTTTGCACCATCTCACAAGAAATAAATATTTCTTAAATCTAGCTAGGGCCTCATACCCTTTACTCAGCCCTAGCATTTATTTTCTAAACAGAAGTCATGTAATATTGCTTTGATAATGATGTAGAAAAGATTTTTAAAAATAAATAATAGAATGTGTTAACTTAAGTACACAAAACTAAAGTTTTTTATCAAATATTTTGGAAATATTACACAAATTATTTTCATATATAAAAACATATACTCCCTATGTGTACACAAACACACCCATGTGTATGCACACACATCAGCATGCACACAAAATGTAGCTGAGCTATTACAGATAAATGCATATTGATGAAAAAACAAAACTTCCTCAACGACAAATAGAACTTTGTTCTCTTCTTCTTGAAGATTTCATAGTCCTGCCAGTTAAGAAACATGGTAAAAATTGTAATGATTTAAACTTCCAGTACATATTTAGACAGGTAGAGTCTATACAACAATGTACTTTAAAGAGACACATATTGTATAGTTTTCTGCCATCAAACTACAATTATATAACTAGCTTTTGGTTTATGGATCTTACTGATATTTATTTTTCCAAGTAATTACTCTTGAAACATGACAGGGTATATTGTGAACTATGACATTATATTAATATTTTTATTTTATACTTTTTTCCTCTTACCTATAAAGCAGACATGTTCTGTCTTTATAGAAAAGATTCTGAAGTCCCTGAATGGGTTAGTGTATCAAGTGTTTTCTCAGACACTTTTCACAATGATGACTAAAAGTGTCTGTAGGGTGTGAAGACAGGATGCACACAGTGTGAGAAATCACATTTACGCTACATCTCTCATTCCAAAATCACAGTTGAGGACATAGCTAATTTATTATCTGAAAAAAGGCAATTCTCTAGGGCAAACAACTATCAAAGTGAATCTACAATAGCATCAAATAGAGTTGGACTCTTCTATTCCCTCAAGTGCACAGCAGACATAAACCCATTCATTAGCACGTAGGAATTGTTCACTTTCATGTAACATTTCCATCTTCATTTAGGTTACATTAAGAGAATGCCAAAATTGGCAAAGTGAATTAACAATTTATTTTGAATTTAGTCTACACTGCACACACTAACATTTTTAAAAAATATCACTTGTGCCATCTTGCTGATAACTTTTTTTAGTGAATTAGAAATTTCAAATAACTGGCTAGGGGTTAAGATAGCACTAATATGTTATTAAGTGGGCAGATATGAAATGCTAGGCTACTTAAAGAATCAGCATTTTCAGCATGTATGAATTTATTTCATACATTAAAAGACACAGTAGGTAATGCAGTGATAAAGATTATATTAAGTTTTCTAAATTGATAATTAAGATGATCAGGTATACTGCAACAGCAAACGATGGGCAATAAAGTAAAAATTCTTCATACTTTAACTGATCTGTTACATTTTATACAAAACAGGTTTGTGGAAAATATTCTACACATTTTAATATGAATATACATTTCCAGAATGTAATCCTTATGCATCCTATGTTCACAGTTCATAGCAACTTCTGGCTAGCCGTCACTTCTCTTGGGCAAAGACATGTTTCTCTCTCCCTCTTGACTAAGTTTCGAGTTTTCACAGTATGAATGTATGAATATACATTTCCAAAATGTAATCCTTATGCATCCTATGTTCACAGTTCGTAGCAACTTCTGGCTAGCCATCACCTCTCTTGGGCAAAGACATGTTTCTCTCTCCCTCTTCACCAAGTTTCGAGTTTGCACAGTTCCCCGCCTACAGTGTGATATTCCCAGCAAGCCAGACTGCCTAAACAGGCCAGCATCTGCACTTTGCTTACTCTTCAAAGGCTATGAACAACATAATTGTCAGCAGTTATAAGTTAGCATACCATTCTTTCTATGCAAGCACATTTATTCTTAAGGTGAAAGCACTCCATAGAAAACATATTACAAACAATAAAAGAACCTACACGCATGCTAATAAGCTTGCCAGAGATCATCCTCCAACTCCAGCAGGGGCTCTGGCAGGAGTCAGTCCTTCAAACCCCAGCAAAAAATTGTCCTGTTCCATAATAAGTTCATAACAGCCTTAGCTCAGAGTAAGCATGCTGACTGTGCAGATCAGCCTGTTTCTTTATACAGCTTGGGCTTTTAATCTCCCAAATTTGGGAGCAGGAAATCAGCAGGCAATGGTTCTCTTCTCAGGGTGTCAAAAGGTGGAGTTTTTGAGTAACTGGGGAGGAGGAGAAGGGATTTGCATTCCACCTCTCCCCAGATATTTCCCAGGAATCCACTTCATAGGCATTGTCCCAAAAGATAGTTCCTGTCTGCCACATTGTTCAATATAGTCCTCTGATCAACCAGGCCCACAATAATACATAACCTTTAACTTTAATACAATGGACTCTGAAGATATTTACATTTAATTCAATAAGGATATTGCAGGAAATTGCCACATTGGTCATACTATATATGATTTATTTGACTATTTAATTTTAAATTAATTTTGTAAGATGCCCTAAACCATCATTATTTAAATATTTTTGCTGTTGACCAATGTACCTTGACACTGGAAGTTGATAAGTAGGATTTACCAAGGTACAAAGTCAAAACCTACATTTTTCAATCAAGTGGGATCAAGAGGGATCAGACATTCAAAATGTTGATATGAAAAAGTGGCTGTGATCGGCCCATTGTGACTTGGAAAACACATGTTTTCATGAGAATTCAAATGCCCCTAGTATGTGTTAGCAACTGGGATGTAGGATGTCTGGCCAACTGGTTAGAGCAGGAAACAGGACTAGTGGTCAGAGCAGGCATCCACATTGGGGAACGGAAGCAGGGGTCAGAGCCGGAGTCAACAGCCAAGTATCAGAGCCAGGAGGCTGAGTCAGGATTAGCAATCAAAGCTGAGGATTGCAGCTGGGCTCAGATACCTAATGCCAAATCCAAAGGGTTGAGCCAGAGTCAAAAGTCAGGGCTGGAGGTCAGAGCCAGGATTGGGAGCTGATGGTCGGAGCAAGGGGAAAGGGCAGGAACCAGAGAGAGGCAAGGATCAGGAAGGGAGCAAGAGCAAGGTGGGAGCTAGAACTGAGGAGCAGGTCAGGAGCAGAGCAGGAATCAGGAATAGGGTTGGATCAGGGCTGGAGGAGGCAGGCAAGTGCAGGGTCCAACGTGGCAGTAGCAGAGTTCTGCACAGTTGCTCAAATGGCTGACACAGGTCACTTCCTGGCTTAAGTAGTGAGTGTGAGCCAATTACATGGTCGCAGGTCTTGGGTGCTACAACAGAACTGCCTTTGGGGCCTGACCTTCCAGGTACAGTGAGATACTGCTTCGCCCATCTCCCTTGGTGGTGACAAGGGAGTGTCAGAGATCCAGGAACCCCACAGGCCCGGGCTCCATACAGTTTCATAATATTATAAAACCAGTGACGTAGATTTCATGAAACCATTAACAGTTACAATAACATATTTCAAAACATTATCCATTAATATAGTATACAGAGGCAACATGTTTTAGTGATTTCAACACAGAAATGGGGAGTTAGAAGAACCAAATTCTACACCCTGCTCTAATACACAAGGTGACCTTTGGCAAGTTGTTTAACTTCTCTATGCTTCAGTTTCTCAATCTGTGAAACTGGGATGGTGGTCATGTATAATAATGTGGCAGAGGGAAAATTCCAAGCAGACTAGCAAGCTTTCTGTGTTACATATCCCTTGAACAACCATTCCAACTGAGCTGTTCCACTGAGTTCATTGGAATTTGGACCAGACCCTTGATATGGTCTGTCACTTGCCTCTTCATTTACAAGAATTTCATTATTAGTAGTACTATGCTCTCTTCCCTCATAGCACCCAGCACTGTCACACCTGTCCTCTTGCTGTGAAAGAGTACGTCTACACTCTGCAATGAAAAACCTGTGGCTGGCCAGTGCCTACTGAGGTTGAAGGGTCCCAAAGCTTGGAGAACAGCCCAAGCCAGAACATCTGCACCACAATTAAAGAGACCCACAGCCCAAGCCCTGCGAGCCCGAATCAGCTGGCACAGGTCAGCCGGGGGTGTCTAACTGCAGTGTAGACATTGTACCCAAAGTGGCCTCCTGATGCTGTTAATTCTGCTTTTGAAATTGGCGAGCAGGAATTATACTACAAGGTCATAAATCATCTTCTTACCGACCACCAGTCTCGTTCTGCTATGAGTTGAGACTTTACTAACCTGAGAGGAATGCAAGCCCTCTTGAATGAAAGCACCTACATGACAATATAACTTGCCATGTCCTGGGGATGAATGGATTTCAATAACTGGACAAGCTTCATGATATTTATAGCTATGGCTTTTATCTAGCACATCCTCAGCACAGTGAGGATGTCTTGACATGAGACAAAGAGTCAATGGTGGCAAGCAAATAAATGCAAAACTTATAATAATGTATAATTGCTGTGAAGTAGAACTACATCTATATATCTATATATATATATTCACTGTTATACATTAGTGCAGCTGTCAAATACAAGAGTTTGCAAACTTGTTTCCAGGTGACTTGTGAGTCATTGTTGTAAGACTTAAGAATTGTAATATGCAGATAGCACAGTAAGTTCACATTCCCTTTCAAAAAATATGGATGGTTTAATTACAGCTTTAAATAATTAAACTGCTTTATCATATTGACAGTCAAAGCACCTGAAAGCCCTGATTATTATGTACTATAACTGCAACATGTCTATATGCTGTCACACTGTAACTTCAATATGTCCTACTAAATTAGGTCCATAGTTCACACATGATGAAATAATGTTATCATCCACTTTTCTTGTCACGAAATTGCAAAAAGGCCATTAACATTTGATTAATTCATATAGGTAGGGCCCTGTATATTTTGCAATTCTGTAGCTACAAAGATAACCAAGAAATACACCCTTGACACAGAATTTGCACAAGGAACTACAAATTTACATTGCTAGGCCTTATTGTTGCCAAGAAAATCTTCCAGACATGGAATAAGTGGAAAACCGATATAGAATTTTCTTTCTGAGTCTGGAGACATTAAAAAACAATAGCTCTAAGAGAGGTGTAAACTGCTCCCCTTCATCTAAATGCAAAACCATACTCTGAAGTGTCCCTAGCCTCTGTTTACCAGAAGCTGGGAAAAGGTGAGAGGGGATGGATCACTTTATGATTACTGTTCTGTTCCTTCCTCCTGGATCACCTGGCACTGTCCGATATTGGGCTGGATGGACCATTGGTCTAACCCAGTATGGCCTTTATTAGGTTATGATGTAAATGGGTTAACACACACTTATTGATTACAGTTTTAATGCCAACATTGTTCATTGTTTCAACATTACAGAAAAATCCAGCTTCAGTAAGATATCTAACCATTATATCTAGATAAAATGGCAGATAGTTGTCTGGTTAGAGACGCTAGTTACTGACTATGATAAAGAACCACATAATTGCTTTCATCTAACATTGAACAAAGGAACTTTATTTAGTAGAATTAGGATAACAATATTTTTCCTGAAACTTCTATGTGTCTGATTCATGGTAGATTTTCTACCTAAAACTTTCCCCATTCTGTTCCTTTCTAATATCCTGCTAGAGTTTTAAAGAAAAATACATATTTTGAAACCTTATGCCCAAACTACATTTAACGTCACTTCTGTTATTAATCACAAATGGGAGGGAAAATACATCTATCATTTCCCCCTTGCAAAATAAATAAAATTAAAATGCCTCTTGAATCTCCAAAAGCTAAACTGACTTTCTGTGAGCCAAAAGTCACAGATGTTCCCTACCCAGCTGCCCAAATCTCCAACTTTGCCTGATAACTTCCGCAATATAGTCATGTACATTCTATAAAAACTTCAGTGGCATAACTGGAAATCAAGGGACGGCACAAAATAAATGCAATATAAAAACAAATAAGAAGAATGGACTGATTCTATTATTCACTTCGTATTTAATTAAACAAAAATATTTAAAAAACAATAACTGAAGCTCCAGGAGAATTTCTACATGAATACTTCAGAAAAAAACAAGGCAACTTGATGTGGTAGGTCCAGCTTGCTGCAGTATATACAGGTCCCAACATATAGGGTCTGCTTGTGCACATTCTCCATGTATGGAACTCCCATTGACTTCCACAGAGCCATTTGGAGAGTTTGCAGGAGCTGATCCATACTATGTTTTTCCTCCATTGTTTCCCATTCAATTTCCATGGGAGTTTTACCACTGACTTCAATGGGACCAAAGTTAAACCAACACTGATTGCTTTTGAAAATCACACCCTGTAATAAAATTACAATAATTTTTATATTCCTGGTGGGGGGAAAAGGGGGGAGGCACAGTCACAAAAGGCAGCACATATACCATAGAAATATCTCCTGATCACTGAAATTACATGCAAAGAGGGGTATTTCTGAATGCAGCTCAATGCCTCTTCAAGGGTCATAGCAGGTTTACAAAGGCACAAAGCAATATTAGAGAAATCAGTTGGCATAAAAAGAGTTTTCAGGCTCATGTAGCACAATTGGTCTTGCACAGCACAAAATTTAATCCATTTGTCAAGACTGGTTGTGAACTGGAATAGTACAATTACATTAAAAATGCCTTAAATTGGGATCTCAAAGAACATTTGCAGCACTTGCACATTTTTGTGCCAGCAAAGGCTGCTTTGAAGCAAGATGCTACATGTAATGGATCAAAATAGCATTCAGAGTGAGAAAGAAAAATGGTAAATAAACTGTGTCAGATAAGACATTAGAGGGTTAGAATGTAATAGACTAGGTGCTTTGGATGCTGCAGAGGCTGTTTGAGGCCTGGGATGATTTCTTCTTAGTCACAGGATTAGCATGATTCATCTATCATTTTTCTCCTGCTGGCTGTGTAGGATGCAAGTTAGGTGTTTTCTAATTTTCCTTCTGTAGGAAGCTTATTAAGGATGTATGCACAGTGCACTACAGGCCTGCATACCAATTGGTGAAGAAGTAGTTATGTGCTTAAGAATTGAAACTCTTTTGAGCCTCAAATAAAATGATTAATTAAAATCACTAACTTTTTTTAAAAAACTGTTAATGAAAGGTGCCAGATTCTCTCTCTCTCTCTCTCACACACACACACATACGTAATGAGCAGTGCAAGTTTATGCCACACTGTCCCATCAATTCACCCCAGCATTCTAGGGTTCAGAGGATAGTTCAGTCTCCATATCAATTCACTCATTCTCCTCTCTGCTGAGTCTGTCAATAAAGATGCCTTTTATGATTTTCATGTTATGGTCACTTGTCCTCTAGGACAGTGCTTCTCAAACTATCTGATGTGGTGGACCGGCAATTTTTTTTTCCAATGTACCATATGTGAAGGAAAATCCGGGGGGCCCAAGATCCAAAAAAAACCCCACCCCCAAAACCCAAAGGCCTTATTACTGAAGCCCAATTGACCCAGACACAAGTGGGAATAGGTAAATTACGTATTATCTCTGCCCTTGGTGCAATGACCCAGAAGCTTCTAAAAGAAATGGTGCTTGGTATTGCTGAGGCTGGAAAGGCATCGCAGTGGGATCTGGCCTGTTCACAGGTGCGGGATTTCCTAAATGACCAGCTTGTGGCCATTCGGGGCAACCTTGACCATCAGGTTTGGCCCACTGCCGATAGCCAAATCAGGAGCACCATATGATCGGTTGCCCTGCAGACATACATGGACATTTTCTGGATGAAAGTGCAGATGTTCACAGTGCTCCTTCCAAGCATACGGGCCAGTCGGAGGGATGTGGGCACTGACATACTGAATCCTGCCGGGTCTGTGAGGAGGATGCATGTGGGATTGGGTAATTCACCAAGACATTTGGGAAATTAAACCACCTGGTAGGTCTAACCGATTTATAGTCAGTGCTCCTGAAATAATGCCCGATATCTAGATAAGGATAGTAAATCAATGAACACTCTGGCTGTTAGAACCCCCACAGCTTCAGTGTGTACGTAAACTGAAGCCAGGAGAAGATTAATAGATTAATGAACATAGACATGTAGGCTAAGGTGATGCTAAAGAAGCATCAAATGGGGGATTGTGAAGGAAAATCTGAGGGGCCCAAGACTTTGGCCAAGCTATGTGGGCCTTAAAACTTTGGATAAGCTTGTTGCTAGGCGGTGTGGAACTTTCATTCAGCTTGTTTCTGTATATAGGAGGAAGGAGAGGGAGGCAGAAGTGGAAAAGTCCTCAAGTAGAACAATTTGCAATAGCAGACGTTTAAGAAATAGATAACTGCAGTTAGGGAAAAGGGTAGACAGTGAATAACAGGAAAAGTCTAAATATGGAAAATGCTCATTTTGCTGGCTTTGCTTTTGACCTGTATTGATTTTGCAATGTATTCCAAATAAGGTAATTAATACGGAAGTATGTGTAATTTGTCTGTGGTTTTAACCTTTATAAGCTGATTAAAGTTTAAGGAGGGCAGAGCAACTTGCCACCTTGCATGGGGCTATGCTGACTCTCCTTGCATATATGCTCGCATAAAATAAAGGAGCCTCAGGCGATTCTGATCCAAACACAATGTGTGGTTAATTTTCCACAACACATATTTGTATCATTATACTATTATTTCATTCTTTCCTGGAAATTTGCCGCGGATCGGCAGCCGATGGCTCACAGACAAGCACTGGTCCGCGGATCGCCACTTTGAGTAGCACTGCTCTAGGAAGTAGTCTCAGTCTATTTCCTAATTTCATATAGGCTACACAGCCATCATATAGTAACAACTTTCAGCTACTACTGTCAAAACTAATTCAAACTATTACCCTGGATATGAAAGACTATATATCCGATTCCAATCCTGTTAGTTTTGCCCTATGAAAACACAGCATGCATAGCTGCATATCTTGGAAAATCAGCTAAAGCACTATCGTACACATGCACAGTTGCTTACTTTCCAAAGTAAATAGAAATGCAGTGTATTAAAGGACAAGGGTGTGTACTATCAATCATAAGCTCCTTTTCTACATCATAAATGAGTCAGTTACATGTAAATGGAGGCCTACTCAACACAATGTGCACGTGTGTATAGGCAGACAGATAGAACACATTATATTCTGATTCATTTGACTAGCCTACTCTCTTACTATGAACAATCACTGTTTTCTATATGATAAAACTAAACTTGAGGCTGTTTTAGTGCAATTTGTGCTTTAGACTCACTTTGGATTATTCAGAGCAGCTTATCTTGACTTTGAAAAGAAACTATTTTCTGCATCTTTATCCATTTTTGCCAATTTAGAATGACTGCATCATGCTCCTAGATCCTGCAGTGCAGCCATTTTTGCAGGGACTCAATGAAGATTTTGCCAGTGGGCTACAGAACCAGATTCAATATGAGCAAAATAGCAAGAGACAGAAAATAATTAGAGTTTGAATTAAAAATTCTTGTGTCCCTGGCTGAAAGGTCAAAATAAGATTACAGCTTTAGATGTTTTAGGGGGGAAATGTCTTGGCTTTGATTAAGTCTTGCATACTAGTATGAAAAATGTAATATCCATGGTGCACAGAGCGTGAAATATATTGTGCATTGGCCTATTTAATGCTATGTCCTCCACTATTACCAAAAGGCTTTTAAACTATGGCTCATTATACAAATCATTATTTGGACTCAATGCTGTATGGGTCAGAGGAAGTCAGGCAGGAACAGTAGTATAAAGTAGATTGAGATAGGAGGGAACTCTTCCCACACTAGCCAAGGAGGATGTGGATCCTTATCTCTTCATATAGCTGAGGAGGGGGAGCTGCAACCCTGCTCCTCCTTAATGCTGCCCCACCACAGGGGAGATACTATATGGGTGAGAGGAGCATTTTTCTCCATGCAGATCTCCATGGCCAACTGCAGTGTTGAAGATGGAGTTGATATTAGCAGTTTTGGGAAATAATTTTTTGCCACCCCTTCTCTAAATTAACTGACTCTTGTTCACCATGGTCTCACCACTATATGCAGGGCCAGCCCAAAGTTTTTGAAGAGGGTTAGAAAGCTGATCTTTGGGGGTATATTTCAAGCTTAGCTAAATTATTTTACATAAGAAGAAGGATGAGTGTGTGAGTAAGAGCGAGATTTAGCCCCTTCCAAACCCCAGTTCCTTGCACTCACCCCTCATTTTCCTACATTCCTTCTCCACCAATATAGTCTCAACAATGGGGATTAACAATGTATCCTAACACATGCAATAACCACTTGCAACACACTTACTGACAGGTTAATTCTGAACTGCAGAGAGAGGGGTTGTTATAAACGTAGCTTTGAAAGGAATATTGGTTAAGCGTTCCGGAAACATGTACCTTGATATGAATGTAGGTATTTGTGTGGTGGAGGAGGCCCAATGATGTCCTCCTCAGCTATGCATCCGACGAAGTGGGTATTCACCCACGAAAGCTTATGCTCCAATACGTCTGTTAGTCTATAAGGTGCCACAGGACTCTTTGGCCTTGGCTACACTCATGAGTTACAGCGCAATAAAACTGCCTGCAGCGCTGTAACTCACTAACCGTCTACACTTGCAAGGCACTTACAGTGCTGCGTCTCCGCAGGTACAGCGCTGCTGGTACTTCACCTCCCCGAGAGGAATAACAGCTGTTGCGTAGTGGCTGATACGCTGCTCCTGGAATGTAGTTGGGCAGGACGCACTAACTGACCTCCGGAAGCTCCCTTTGTTTTGAAACAGCACTTCCGGGTTGGAGTTCAGAGCTCCGTTCTGGGGCTGCTTTACAAAAAAACAAACACAGCTACTGTTTGCAGGCAGGGGGGCTCCGTTAGGAGTGCCGGCAGCAAAGTTAGCTTGGAGAGAGGCGGCGGGGGGAGAGAAAGAGGGGCGGGAGGGGGAGGGGTCCATTTCCCCGAGTTGTCTTTTATCTGCTCTTTAAAAACAAACAAAGCCCCTGCTGCTTGCTTTCAGTGATTGAGAGAGAGGCGGGGGATGTGGAGGTGTGTAAACTTAGGAGATATTGAGATGACACTCTGTGGATACCCCAAAAACCCACTCTCTCTCCCCACACGCTCCCTGTCACACTCCACCTCCCCCCCCCCGCCCAATTTGAAAAGCACGTTGCAGCCACTTGAATGCTGGGATAGCTGCCCATAATGCACCGCTCCCAATACAGCTGCAAATGCCTCAAATGTGGCCATGACAGTACGCTGGCAGCTGCCAGTGTGGACAGACTGCAGCGCTTTCCCTACTCAGCTGTACGAAGACGGGTTTAACTCACAGCGCTATACAGCTGCAAGTGTAGCCTTAGCCTAAGTCACTTCTACAGATCCAGACTAACACGGCTACCCCTCTGATACTCCTCAGCTATGTCACACATTCAAGACGACTTATTTCCCTTTGGACTCCTGATGTTGATTTCATCATCAGATTGTTTCCTGTGCTAGTTGTGCAATCTAAGCAATATAAGTGTCTGCAGACTTTGGGGGTTTAGAGTCTCTGGGTGTGCTATCTCATGTGCTGTATCCATGTTTGAAAGGAATCCATTCCCCTACTGAAATCAAGGGATATAGCTAAATTTTGGGCCCTTAGATGACTGGGTAGTAGAACTGCCTTCTAATCTCCTAAAACCCCACTACAGGGATGCAATCCGGCCATTAACAAAGGCGACACTGACAGAGTTTGTAACCTCCTTGAACATGAGCCATTTTGACAACCTATAACGGCAGTAGTTCAGTTGATGGAAATATATATGACAAACCCATAAGGAAGCAGAAATTCTAAGACCTTTGGGGAGGGAACTTTCAAAGGCTCAAAAATTGTAACCTATAACTCTAATATTAAGCACCTAACCTCCCCAAAATAACTGCAACTGCATGATACACATTAGACACATATAGAGTTTCTAAGCCATACAATGTGATAGGATACTCCAATAAAACCTCTTATAAACCTTTTTTCAAATGAGAAAAGGATTCATTTTCAAACTCTTGGATCTCCAAAAAGCCATCTCTTATTAACTTCAATGTTTCACAGAAATATTTATCTCTTGGCAGGAGACCAAGCTTCAGAAATGTCAGGTGGAAAAGAGTTTTTCTGAGGAGGTTAATCAGAAGGAGACAAGCTACTTGCAAACTCTACAATACAGCTGTAAACACAGTCGCGTACAGTGCTTTAAGAAACAATCTTGCATTGGCAGGAAGAGAGACTAGAAGATTTAACTGGTTTTCCATCTCTAGGGTGAAATTCTGATCTCACTGAAGTCAATGAGAGTTTTCCCATTGATTTAAAGAAGACCAGGATTTCACCCCAAATATCTATTATCCTATGACACGTTGACCCTTTGAAGGACACTTGGTTAAAAGACCTTGTGTAGATAAAGTTTACTGAGAATGTAGGCAGCACCAGTGGCCCCTGGGAACTTGAGGGATATCTACTACAGTAACTCCTCACTTAAAGTCATCCTGGTTAACATTGTTTTGTTGTTACATTGTTGAATAATTAGGAAACATGCTCATTTAAAGTTGTGCAATGCTCCCTTATAACATTGTTTGACAGACGCCTGCTTTGTCCACTGCTTGCAGGAAAAGCAGCCCGTTGCAGCTAGCTGGTGGGGGCTTGGAACCAGGGTGGACCAGCAGCTCCCCGCTCCCCTAAGTTCCCTGTGCAGCAGCTGCCCAGCAGGCTACAAATTGCCGGCAGTTCAGCTGTCTCTCCCCTTGTCATAAATATAAAGGGAAGGGGGAGAGGGTCTGATGCTATAAAATCCTCTTACCAGTAAAGGGTTAAGAAAGGCAGGTAGCCAGGCTGACACCTGACTGGGCTGGCATCTGACCAATAAGGGGACAAGATACTCTCAAATCTTGGGAGGGGGGAAGGTTTTGTGTGTGCCTCTTTGTCTGAGTCGGCATGATCTTGGGAGACAAAAAGGACCTGCAGAAAATCAATCTCCTCCAAAACCATCTAATCAAACCATCCATATTTCAAGTAAGTTAGTCAGCACTGCGAATAGGTTTTGTTTGTTTTGCTTGGTGAGCTTTCCCTGTGTTAGAGGGAGGGGTTATTCCTGTTTTTTCTGTAACTTTAAGGTTTTGTCCAGAGGGGAAATCCCTCTGAGTTTGGAAATTGAGTACCCTGTAAAATAGCTACCATCCTGATTTTACAGAGATGATTTTTACCTTCTTTGTTTTAATAAAATCCTTCTTTTAAGAAGCTGACTGGTTTCTATGGTTCTAAGACCCCGGGGGTGGGGGTTTAGATCACTGTGTAACCAATTGGTTAGGAGATTATTGTCAAGCTACCCAGGAAAGGGGGTGTACAGGCTTGAGAGTGTATTTTGGGGGGAAGGGGAACTTCAAGTGGTTCCTTTCCCGGGTTCCTGTTTAAACCACTTGATGGTGGCAGCAAGAAAAGCATTTCTCAGGGTGCAGGGTGTTTGTACCTTGGGGGTTTTAACCTAGGCTGGTAGAAATAAGCTTAGTGGGTCTTCATGCGGGTCCCCACGTCTTTACCCTAGAGTTCAGAGTGGGGAGGGAACCCTGACACCCCCCAACTGCCATGTGCTGCTCCTGCCCTCTGCCTCGCAGCTGCTCCCGGGAGCCTCCTGCTTGCTGTGCGGGGGTGGGGGGAAGAGGGGAACTAATGTCAGGGTGTCCCCCTCCCCACTACTCCTGCCCCCCGCTTACCCCTTCTCCATATAGAGCAGGGGGGAGACACAACAGGGCTCAGGATGGAGAGAGCTGGTCGCAGCTGCTGTCTCAACTTCCTGATCTTTTTAAAGGCAATGTACTTAGAGTGTGATGTCAGCATACTTAAAGGGGCAATGCACGTCTCCCTCTCTCTCCCACACACAGGGTGTGTGTCTCTGTTTCTGTCTGCCATGCTGTCTCCCCCCATCCATTCCTGCTGCCTTGTAGAGTGTGAGGCTACATTAACAACATGTTAACCCTTGAGTGCTCAGCCGAATGCTAGTTGATCATTTAGCAGTAAGGCATTCCCTGGGAAGTATCCCACCCTCTTCCACCCTCTAACTTCACCACCTCAACCAAGCTTCACAATCATCATTGCTGTGTACAGTATTACATTGTTTGTTTAAAACTTATACTGTGTGTCTGCTGAAAATTTTTTTCCTGGAACCAACCCCCCCCCCCCGCCCCCATTTACATTAATTCTTATGGGGAAATTGGATTCACTTAACATTGTTTCGCTTAAAGTCGCATTTTTCAGGAACGTAAATACATCGTTAAGCGAGGAGTTACTGTATAACTTCATTAACAGCAGACCACTGGTTACAAATACTCTGGAGGATATTCCACTGGCTCAGCTATACCCAAAGGGAATTTAAAAAGTTCAGCTTCTACAATAACCAGCCTCACCCAATTATCCCACAATGTGTGGGAGCAAATAACTCAAATAAAGAACAACTCTACGCTCATTCACCAATAACCTCACAAGTTGAAGAGGAAAAATGTTAAGGAAACACTTTTCAGATTCCTTTCTAAGAGATCATTATTTATAGAGCCAATTTTTTATATTTGGGAGCCTAACGTTAGGATCTTACATATGGATTTAAACTTGCATATAGCCATTTAGGCAACTAAGTGCAAATGTAGATGCCATTATATGGACTACGGTGATAAATCAGCTCATAATATATACTAAAGTTTGAAAATTGGGCTCTATAATTAACTATGAGAAAAGAAATGATTTAAAAAGCTCTGGCAAATGCCTCACAAGTGTCCTTTTAAATTTTTGTGCAGGAAATTTACAAAACCAAAAAATAAATGGTTTGATTTTGCCTATTGAAATGAAGGAAACACCTATGCTTCACAATAAGCTAGAGTTACCAGAAGATAGGGAAGCTGCTACCTACTGGGCATCTGTCACTCAGTTGTTTAGGAAATGTTGCAGCTATGCTAACAGTGTGCGCATATGAGACACACACTGATTTTCTTGAAAGTTATCTGCACGTTGTCTTCCGGGTCATTACTGAGGGGCTCACTTGCAAACTATACTGGGAGCTGCAATCAATTTCAGAGATGATTAAAGTGGGGATTAAAAAAAATCAGTGGCAGTCTGTATTCATTTTTTAAATGTTTCTTATGAATAACAAGGGTCCCTTCAGTTTGAAGTCCTACAGTCTTGACTATTAGTATTTTGGCACACCTATGGCTAAGAGGTTAAATGTGCTCTGCAGGTACAGGCCCAAAGTTACAACACTTTCAGGTCAGTGGAGGAATATAGGGTGAATGTTCAGCACCATATGCAAAAAATTAGATTTGTGACTCTTCCATTAACTTTAATGGAAGGCATAGGGTAAATACATACCCTACTGAAAAGAGCCCCATCCACCTATGAATAGATTTAGCAGCCTGCCCACAGCTTACTTTGCAGCTCCTACTGTGTGGAGGTTTCAAAAGCTCCCTGTGTATTATAACTGCAGGCTGCATCATATTCCAAAAGGAGGAAACACTACAAGAAGAGTAGCCATATAATGTCTGACATGGCATCCTGTGCTGTGCCTTTACCCGAAGATGGAATTTGGGACTCAGTTATGTCTTCCTGCTATAGATATAAATGAAGTATAAGAAATTATATTGAAAAAGAGCTGCCTTCTATGATCTTTGCCTCAGAACATCAAACATCTTGTGGGCTAAATAGGGAACAGTAAGAATCTGGTATCATGAATTCTATGCTCCACAGCACTAGTAAAAAATAATCCACGCGCCTCTTGCTCCTGAGGTCACTGGACTCCTCTCAGCTCAAACGAGCACCAAATTTTTGTCAAAGTCAGGTAGTAATTTATGCCCAATAAAGTATCCTCCCACTGTTTACTTTCAATTAACAGATGCTCTGTGCTGGGCCCACTGCATCAACCTCTAGTTTTTCTTCCTGGACTGTGTACATGCCATGAAGTCTGCAGCTTTCCACATCACAGCATGCTCAAGGTTGTGAGAACCTGGTTAATAATCTGAAATAGCCCAGGTTCCATCACGCTAGCACTTAAACTATTCATTTCAAAGACTGAGAGGTCATGTACTAGATCCTGGCCTAACTGAGCTCAGAGGGCCAGATTTTCAAAGGTATTCAGGTGTCTTAAAAAAGCAGAAAGGCATGTAATGGCATTTTCACCTTAGTAGATTAGGCACGTACATTCCATTGAAATTGTCTTTGAAAAGCTTTCCCAGAGTTTCAATCTGACTGGGTTCAGGAACAATTTGCAGAGGATGCTGGAAGGCCAGCGGAAATAGCAACAGAGAGTGCATTTACATGAGAAGTGACCTTTCCTAGTTGCCAAAGCCTCCTGCAGTATGACTGGGACAATAGTAACTAAGGATCACAAAAACCTAGTCGCCCTAACCATAACACACTTTATGTATACTTTACACTTACCCTGTTGTTTCAGCAGGGAAGAGCACTAGAAAATATATTGTGGGCATCATCCTACACTAGCAGAGAAAAGAAAAATGAACTAGTTGATCTAAGAAGTCTTTTCTATCATTGAATGGTTTTTAAGTAATAGGGTCCCCGTCCCCTACATAAAAAATTTCAGTCCATTTTCAGTGTTGGTCAATGCCTGATACTATATGATAATATGGCGGGCATATTTTAAGTATAAAAATGGTTCTCTACTGACAATCAGGCCAATAGTATTTCACTGAGCACTAAATATGGAAATATAATATGCCAATTACTGGTTTGGATTCCCTTCTAATGGTATCGGCTCCTGCAGAGATTCCTTCAACTGAGTGAAGCTCTTCAGCTCTCTCCAGAGACATAACTCAGAGCATGGCCATGTTAATCTCAAACTGTCCCTAAGGGCTCATTCAATTGTCTCTAGATGAAATCCTCTGGCATCTTCAAGATACACACCAAAGAACTGTAGCTAAATACCTGGGATGATGTTTAAACTTCAGTTAAAGATGTGAGGCCAGTCTGCTTGTGTAAACTGTCATAGCTCCATTGACTTCAAAGAGAATTTGGCTCACAGACTCAGGCCCTCATTCACCCCTTGTTGGACACTGGACAGCAATTGTATTTATCCAGTTTTGACACAGACACTCTGATTTGGCTTCAAGAATTGTTCTGAAACAGTAGCATATCATACCCTAAAATCTAAAAGGAAAGGCATACCAAAGCAATTGGAAGGTGAGCAGCACTCTGCCCTAGGTAGGGGGAGGAAATGTTAGCATCAAAATACGAACCTGGAGAATGTATGTTGCCCGTTAATCATCATCTATGTTAATCACAAGCAAAAATATGACTTGATATGAAAAAAATAATAATCCAGAGTCCAGTTAAAGATATATATTATTTTTGAATGTAAGAGGGAAAATATAATTGTTAAGCTGTTGCCATTTCTATATTTCCAAGTGTGTCTAATTTTTAGCCTTATATCTGAAAAAGTGTGGAAATGACAGAGAGAAAGCGTGTAAAGCAAAAAAATCACAAACTGTAGTAGAGATGAAAAAATTCTGTCAGATTATTAGACATCTCCCTATCAATGGAGTATTGTCCCCTACTTCACATTTTCCAGTGCTTTGTCATGGCTAAGTTACTGGAATCTCATGCTAGTTTACTTATTCAAAGATACTGTTCCTTCCTCTTCAAAGACAAAAAAAATCTGCTTTCAAAACAAGAAAACAAAGCAGCACACAAGGTGATTTTAATTCAGCTTTCCATCTCAAAATGGTACACATAAGTTTTGAATAAAAACCTCTAAAATCTTGAATGCTTATCAAAACTTATCTTTTACTGTAGCAATTCAGTTTCCTGGCATTGATTTATGAATATTTCTATAGAACTCAACCCAATAGTATCAAACTAAATCATTTTTACAAGACCTTTAAGATTCATCATTCATTAGTGTAAATTCATCCTTTGAGACATGTTAAGGCTTCTTCATTTCAAGTATACCAGAACTAACCCTCATCTGGATACCAGAAGCGAAAAACAAGTGCTATGTCCATTAAATGGGTTCCTGTGACATATATTTGACAATCAGGATTCAGGGCAACCTTCTGGTCCACTTTAACAGGAAAGTAAGGGATTAAACAATTAGCATACTGCTATACCTGTATGTGAACTTTTTTGTGCTCAAAAATACGTTACAAAAACTCGGTTTAAGCAAATATTAGTCTGTAAAAATGTGTCTTTGCATCATCCTTATCTTGACTAGAATTAATAATTCTCTGGAAGGCAACATTTGGCTACATAATATTTTCTCTATAAAGTGTTCTTCATAATCAAGCAAAATTAAATATAACAGCAACTGAACATAGGAGTTGTGACGGGGCAAGGCCAGAGGCTATAGAAAAGTGGTAAGGAACCAGTATGTTAGCCCCAGGCTAAACAAATCCCTGATACCTTATGGCAATTGCTCCAGGTTAATCAAGACACCTGGGGCCAGTTAAGAACTTTCCAGAAGGCAGGGAGGTTAATTGAGACACCTGCAGCCAATCAGGGGCTGGCTGAAACTAGTTAAAAGCCTCCCAGTGAGTCAGTGAGGGGCGCATGTCAGGAGCTGTGGAAGGAGGTTGCGTGTGAGGAGCTGGGAGCAAGAGGCACTAGGAGCAGACAGTAAGAGGGCGTACTGCTGGAAGACCCTGTGGTGAGGATAAAGAAGGTGTTGAGAGAAGTCCATTGGGAAGTAGCCCAGGGAGTTGTAGCTGTCGTGCAGTTGTTCCAGGAGGCACTCTAAACAGCTGCAATCCACAGGGCCCTGGGCTGGAACCCAGAGTAGAGGGCGGGCCTGGGTTCCCCCCAAAACTCCCAACTCCTGATCAGACACAGGAGGAGTTAACCTGGACTGTGGATTCTACTAGAGGGGAAGATCTCTGAGGCAAGCAAAATCCGCCAATAAGCGCAGGACCCTCCGAGGTAGAGGAGGAACTTTGTCACAACTGGTGTCAGGAGTGGGATTTGGTGTGCACGGCGCGGCGGAAGAAGGAAGGTGTTTATTTAATAATAAATAAATAAATAAATAAAATGAGCGGGTTTATTTTTTTTATTTTTTTTACCACAATGGAAGAGGTAGTACGGGCACTGATACAAGCCACGGCTGCCCAGCAGGAGGCTACCCGTGTCCAGGCAGCTGCCCAACAGGAGGCAGTACGGCTGCAGCAGGAGACCAATCGCCTGTTGATGGACCAGGCCGCTCAAGACCGTACTATGTTGCGGGAACTGGTAAACCAAGTGAAGGCCCTTACAGAGATGAACCATAGCCATGATGGGACGCAGCACATACGGGCCAGCAATTGCCTGCAGAAAATGACAGGGAACGATGACATAGAGGCATATCTCCTGGCCTTTGAGAGGACAGCCCTACGGGAGGCCTGGCCTCGAGATCAGTGGTCTGGCATCCTCGCCCCATTCCTGTGTGGGGAGGCCCAGAAGGCCTACTATGATCTGCCTGAAGAGGCTGCAGCAGACTACCCACAGCTGAAAGCAGAGATCCTGGCCAGATAACAACCGCAGTGCGGGCCCAGCGGTATCATGAGTGGAGGTACCAGGAAGACAAAACCCCGCGATCCCAATTGTATGACCTCATCCATTTCGCACGAAAGTGGTTGCAAACTGAGTCCCGGAGTCCAGAAGAGATACTAGAGGTTCTGGTCATCGACCGATACACGAGGGGACTACCGCCAGACCTTCGCGCATGGGTAAGCCAGAACGAACCCTCCACCTATGATGAGATTGTGGCAATGGTAGAGAGGCGAAGGATGGCGAGGGAACTGACCCGACCAGTTAAGGAAGCGGAACCCAGGGTTAAACTAGCAGCACCAAGCCCCAGATTTCGAGTGACTGGGCCACGAGGAGGGCCCAGGTGGAAAAAGAGAGGGGCTGAAGGCCCACCAGAGGCCATAAAGAGTCGGCGCACTGAGGGGGAAGAAGATTATGATGTTAGACTTCCCAAACCAAGAGACTGGGGAACGCCTAGGGTTCCGTATAGATGTTATGCATGTGGTGAGTGGGGACACATAGCAGCACAGTGTCCCAGCACCAAGGAGCCTATGCAATGTAACTTGGGGGATTGTGAGGTCCCATGCTCTCTTATCCACCTTGCGGGCGTCGCATTAGCCCCGCATAACTACACTAGACCGGTGAAAATAAATGGAGTAGTGACTATAGCGCTTGTGGACTCCAGGAGTGCAATCACCCTAATATCGGGTAAGCTGGTAAAAAGTAGCCAGCTGCTACAAGCCAAACGCGTAGCAGTGACGTGTGTGCATGGGGCCATAAGCCATTACCCCACCATCCAGGTGGAGATAGAGGTTCAGGGGAACCCCATTGAGGTGACAGTGGGTGTAGTTCCTAAACTCCCGTATCCTGTAGTCATTGGGAGGGACTATCCAGGGTTTGATAATTTACTCCCCCCGGAGAGGCTGGAGGGAGGTGGGGACCCTGAGGGCAGCGACTTGTCACCGGGGGAATGTCAACCCCCGATGTTCGCTGAGATTTCTCAGGATCTGTTCTCAGTCCCCCAAAAGACTCGGAAAACAAAAAGGGAGAGGAAGGCTGCAAAAGCTTTGGGAACCCGGATCCTGACCCAGGGCCAGAAGATCGCCCTAGTAGGCAGACAGGCACAAGCAGCCAGAGAAACTACCACCACGGAAGGTGAGCCGGAGGCTGGCCCCAGCCATGATGGAAGTGAGTCATTGGAAGCAACAGAGGCTGGCCCCTGGGAGCTCGGACAGGTTAGTCCCGGGAGAGAGACTTTCGGGCAGGACCAGGCAGAGGACCCTAGATATGATAACGCCAGGAAAGAGCTGGCTGAGATACATGGAGTACCTGTGGATGGGAAGGTCCGGGATCCAGGACCTTACTTTATAGTGAAGAAAGATCTCCTGTACCGTGTGGTGCAAATGCAGGAGCAAGAGATACATCTTCTGGTGCCACGAAAACATCAAAAAGCCATATTGGGCCTCGCCCACAGTCACCTATTTGGAGGACACCTAGGGGTAGAGAAAACCCAGGCACGGATCCTGTGGAGGTTCTTCCGGCCAGGAGTACATGAAGATGTCCGACGATACTGCACCTCTTGTCCGGAGTGTCAGTTACATAGTCCGCGCCCGCACTTCCGGGCTCCTTTGATACTTCTTCCAATAACAGAGGTTCCTTTTGAACGCATAGCCATGGATCTGATAGGGCCCCTTGAGAAGACAGCTCGGGGCCACCAACATGTGCTTGTTGTACTGGACTATGCAACCCGGTACCCGGAAGCCATTCCCCTATGCAACACGGCTTCCAAAACCATAGCTAAGGAGTTAGTACAGATCTTTGCCCGAGTTGGGTTACCCAAGGAGATATTGACTGATCAAGGGACACCTTTCGTGTCCAAGTTGATGAAAGATCTCTGTTCATTACTCCATGTACAAGCCCTACGGACCTCTGTATACCACCCGCAAACAGATGGCCTTGTGGAAAGGTTCAATAGGACCCTTAAGGCCATGATCAGGAAAGTGGTGAGCCGGGATGGGAAAGACTGGGATATCCTATTACCTTACCTCATGTTCGCCATCTGGGAGGTTCCGCAAGCCTCCACAGGTTTCTCTCCGTTTGAATTATTATACGGGCGCCACCCCCGGGGCATATTGGATATAGCAAGAAAAGCGTGGGAAGAGGAGCCAAATCCAGGAAGGAACATAGTTGAGCATGTACTACAGATGAGGGATCGGATAGCCCGAGTTACACCTATTGTACGAGAACACTTGGAGAAAGCACAGGAGACCCAATGAACCCATTATAACCACCGAGCAAAGCTTCGACGGTTCCAACCAGGGGATCGAGTGATGGTCCTGGTGCCCACAGCAGAAAGTAAGCTGTTGGCCCAGTGGCAGGGACCCTACGAAGTGATCGAAGCCATGGGAGAGGTGAACTATAAGGTGCGGCAGCCAGGCCGCAGGAAACCAGAGCAAATCTACCACATCAATCTTCTAAAACCTTGGCACGATCGAGAGGCATGCTTAGTCACCCAGGAGACACTTCCCCAGGAGGATAACTTACACGAGCAAGTAAGGATATCACCTGACTTGACGCCGATCCAAAAGATTGAGGCAACTGACATGATTAATCGCAACCGAGATGTGTTCTCTACAAAACCGGGGCGGACGACTGAGACCTATCACCATATCCGCACGATCCCCGGAGCCAAGGTAACATTGAGACCCTACCGAATCCCAGCAGCCAAAAGAGAAGAAATCAAGGCCGAAGTGAAGAAAATGTTAGAATTAGGGGTGATTGAAGAATCTTACAGTCAGTGGTCCAGTCCAATCGTTCTAGTGCCTAAACCTGACAGTACCACGAGATTCTGTAATGACTTTCGCTGACTGAATGAAGTATCCCAGTTCGATGCATACCCCATACCACGCATCGACGAACTGGTGGACCGACTGGGTAGTACTCGATTCTTGACTACACTGGATCTGACAAAAGGATACTGGCAGATTCCCCTGACCAAAGAAGCTAAAGAAAAGACAGCATTCTCCACTCCGGATGGGCTATTCCAGTACACCGTCCTCCCTTTTGGGCTACATGGGGCTCCGGCCACATTCCAGCGCCTCATGGATAAGCTGCTGCGCCCCCATACTAGTTATGCAGCCGCATACCTAGATGATGTAGTCATCCATACGCCAGACTGGGGAACCCACTTGGAGAAAGTTGAGGCAGTACTGCGCACCTTAAGGCGGGCTGGCCTCACTGCTAATCCCGCTAAATGTGCCATAGGGCTAGCAGAGGCTAGGTACCTGGGATATATTGTAGGAAGGGGCATAGTAAAGTCCCAAATGAATAAGCTAGAGGCGATTCAAAACTGGCCCCGGCCGACTCGAAAGAAGCAGGTCCGCGCGTTCCTAGGTGTGGTAGGCTACTACCGACGTTTTATTCCCCACTTCGCTGCTAGGGCAAGTCCCCTAACGGACCTGGTGAAAGCCCGAGGTCCAGACATGGTGAAGTGGACCGACGCAGCAGAGGGGGCGTTCACAGACCTTCGGACGGCCCTTTATAATGACCCCGTACTCATAGCCCCAGACTTTAACAAGGAATTTATTTTACAAACAGACGCTTCCGAGGTGGGGTTGGGGGCGGTTCTGTCGCAAATGGTGGGAGAAGAAGAACACCCGATCCTCTACCTAAGCAGAAAGCTTCTCCCAAGAGAACAGAAATACGCAGTAGTTGAGAGAGAATGCCTTGCTGTCAAATGGGCTATGGAGACCCTACGTTATTACCTCTTGGGCCAGCGATTTACTCTTGTGACGGACCATGCACCCCTCCAGTGGATGCAGCAGAATAGGGAAAAGAATTCAAGGGTCACCAGGTGGTTCTTATCCCTCCAACCGTTCCAGTTCCGCATACGGCACAGGGCTGGATGCCACCATGGCAACGCTGATGATCTGTCAAGAGCACACTGCCTGGTGTCCCAAGTTGCCCAAATCTATGGTGTTGAGTAGAGGGGGGCGGGGGATATGTGACAGGGCAAGGCCAGAGGGCTATAGGAAAGTGGTAAGGAACCAGTATGTTAGCCCCAGGCTAAACAAATCCCTGATACCTTATGGCAGTTGGTCCAGGTTAATCAAGACACCTGGGGCCAATTAAGAACTTTCCAGAAGGCAGGGAGGTTAATTGAGACACCTGCAGCCAATCAGGGGCTGGCTGAAACTAGTCAAAAGCTTCCCAGTGAGTCAGTGAGGGGCGCATGTCAGGAGCTGTGGAAGGAGGTTGCGTGTGAGGAGCTGGGAGCAAGAGGCACTAGGAGCTGAGAGTAAGAGGGCGTACTGCTGGAAGACCCTGTGGTGAGGATAAAGAAGGTGTTGGGAGGAGTCCATGGGGAAGTAGCCCAGGGAGTTGTAGCTGTCATGCAGTTGTTCCAGGAGGCACTCTAAACAGCTGCAATCCACAGGACCCTGGGCTGGAACCCGGAGTAGAGGGCGGGCCCGGGTTCCCCCCAAAACTCCCAACTCCTGATCAGACACAGGATTAGTTAACCTGGACTGTGGATTCTACTAGAGGGGAAGATCTCTGAGGCAAGCAAAATCTGCCAATAAGCGCAGGACCCACCGAGGTAGAGGAGGAACTTTGTCACAGAGTCTACAGACTAGGAAGGACAAGTCAACACACACTATCAAGTACTTGTCTCCACCTCAGCAAAGTGCTTATTTGAACGGTCTAAATCAGTTCTGTTGTGAAAATAAAACAGACTTCTGATGGTGAATGGAGGACATTTTAGGAGCTACATGCAATGTGATGCCCCTGTGTGGTTTTCAACAATGGGAATCAACCCCAGGAGGACCTCTGGATCTAAAATTACAAGCCTCTACCGCACCGAGATAAAAACAGTTAGCTAAAAGCCTGCAGCAAACTCTTCAACCTCTATGTGGTTCTTCCTTTAGAGGGAGACAGAAAGCCATCCCTTGTAAGTGCAGGTTACATACAGACAATAAAAGGAGCCCAAGTACCTGATCCAGCTTCCAGTGAAACTCTGCCGGGCGAAATGTATCAGCCTGGTCAAAATCTTTACGCAGCAGAAACACCAGACGACAGTTGTGCACATAAAGTGCGTAATGGTGTCGATTCATTTCTAAAAATACATAACAAATAAAGAGGCTTAAACCGCTGAAGTGTCATAATTGCTTTGTCTAGCTGAATTTGCTTCAATAAAAATTCTGCCTGTATAAGCAACATACACTTCAAACAAACCAACAGACATAACATTCTACTTTATTTCAGAATTGTACCTCCTCATGAGTTTAGTGAAAGCTGCAGGTGCTTAGCACCTTCGAGGATAAGGTCCTATCCTTTTAGTTACTGGATTAATTAGGTCAGCAGTTTTCCAATTAATATTTAATCTTATTTCAATTAACACTTAACACTAATTTCCCAAATCTAAATCATGAAAGATTAAAACTAATTTCCCCCATTTTGTCAACCGCTCCCCACAAAATCCTCAGATGAGTTTTGAGAAATGCAAAAGTATTGCGGAAACTTTCACTGAGCTCAGTTACCATGCAACTAAGGAATGTATAAAACTTTCAGAGACACAATATTCAAGATTTATGGCTTCCTTTAAAATATCTTAACTGATGGGAAGAAAAACTCCACCCATGCCACCATGATCTCTGCCAAAAAGATTTAAAATAAATACTCACCTGTCTTGTCAGAGTTGCAAAGAATGGTTTCTTTTTCAGCTCTCAGTCCTGGACTAGGTCCATGTTTCATCCACATAGTGATAGTGAATTGATCAGTTAAATTCTTTGGTACTATTCCATCAGGAATTTTGGCTCCTTGTTTTCCATCAAATTTAAAAATCATGTCATTGTTGTCTATCAGAAGCCCAGCTGTCCAGTTAGTTGCCGCACTAGGAGTGGGTAATAAGTCAATGGCACCCGAGGATGCTCCTGCAGATGACATATAATGATGAGGTAGTGATGAGAAAAGCTATTCTGTTAAATTCATTATAGGCCAGATTTTGACACCCTTGCTCCTGTTCAGCAACATCTTACTCCACAAATGGCCCCATTGACTTCAGAGTCAGAATACATTCATACGGTACCAATACACATTGTACAGAAAGGTGTACTATGTTTTAGAGGTTTTATTTTTGATGTGTTTTTTTAAATTACTGCTATTAATGAAATCCCACCCCCATCTCCCACCCCACTCCCGATATATTGGTCACACTGAGTACAACTTTACAGGCACTGGAGGGAGATGAATGTCTTAGAAAGGTCTCATTGTTATCTTAAATAGCTTTAACATTCTCTTATGTTTCACATCTGGCATTTCAGAAACTACAAGAAGCAAGTATTCTGTGTCCCAATGGAAAGCTCAAAATCTCCCCTTCCTGCTGGTGTGTGTACATAGTTCATGGTGATGTATTATGATACAAGGTTTTATAAGCATGAGTTTGAGATGACTGCATGAATTTCCTTCCATGAACACATCATAAAAATTCATGATAGTAGAATGTTAGTAATGCTATCTCTAAAATAATAGGTAAAGATCCATATCCCTGTAGGGTGACCAGATGTCCCGTTTTTAAAGGGACAGTCCCATGTTTAAGACCTCCTGCAGGTGTCCTGACTTTTTCTTAAAAACGGGCAACTTGCCTCTTTTTTCTGTCTCCCCTGCATCAGTACTGGTGGGTCCGGCTGCTGGCCAGATCCCTGCTCACCAGCCACCTGCGGTAAGCGGGGGGTCCAGTAGCCAGTGATGGGGGTGGGTGTGTAAGGCTGGTGACGGGGTGAAGATGCAGCGCATGGGGCCAGCCACTCCCCTGCTGGTCCATCAGCACAGCCCCTGCTTCATGCCAGCTCTCGGCCAGCAGGGCCCCGCACCCCATCCCCTTTCTGGCTGGCACTGGCTGCGAGCTGCGGTGGTTGGTGAATGCAGGCAGGCGCCAGGCGGCCGGTTACATGTCACCTCTGCTGCCACCCACTGGCCCTTTACGTGCTTCCCCTCTCGCTGTCCTCTCTCTACTTTGCCTCTTTGTCCCCCCGCCCCCCACTCAGCCCCACTGCTCCTCCATATCCCACCCCGCAGCAGGGTGCATCCCACTCCCAGCACTGTGGGGAGAACCAGCCCCTGGTTGAAGTGCTGAGCTCACCAACAGCCTGGCCGGCAGGCTCCTTCCCCCACTGCCTCTGGCTAGGCAGGTGCCCTGGGAAAGCCCAAGACCCTCCGGCCCAGGGCGCTGACCAAGAGGAGCCGAGCCCTGCATGTGCCAAAGCCCCACACAGCGCTGGCATGGGGAAACGTCTTTGCCCCTCAGCTAAGCTCTGGAGTGGCGGTGGGGGGACGGAGGGAAGAGAAGCAATTTCTAGCCTGTTCATGCCCAGAACCTGCAGGATCCACAGTAGCCCCTGGGCCTGGGCTTAGCACCCTCTTCACCCCTCCCCCCACCCTGAGTCCTGCCCCCAGTATTTGTTTTTAACAGGAGCTCAGTCAACTTGATGTTAATTTGAACGTTTCTATGACTGATTGCCATTGGACTCACTTGAATACGAGTAATTTTACCAGGTGTCCCGTATTCAGCATAGGGAAACATGGTCACCCTATATCACTGTAATATTCTCTCATAGTCCCATGGTAAAACCCTTAGGCCCCATCTACACCTAAAGTAAATAAGAAAAATGTTGTGTCCGTTGTGATGCAATTAAGTGGAGCTGACCCCTACAATAGCTGCAAGTAGGTTGATGGAAGAATGTTTCCACTGACATAGCTACCAAATGGATATTACTATACCAACAGAAAGCCCCCTTTCATCGCTGTATCAAGTATCTACACTACAGTGGCATAGCTGCAGTGCTGAAGCTGTAGCACTTGTAGTAGTATAGACATATCTTCAGTATCATACAATACATCCTTGATAGCTGTTACCGTAAGTACCTTAATGATTGCAGAGAGAGTGAAGGGGTGCTCATGACTAAGGTCAATCAGTCACTTTCTAAAAAGTGAATGATTAATGAAGTGGCTATAAGCTACCCAGCATTCTTTTTGGAGACAATTTGAAAAACAAAAATGGAAAATGCTACAGTGTAGAAGACCTTAATAAGTTACCAACATTTTTTAGAGTTGTGTGGTTATGGAAACACAGCATCCTTCTTAAGGTTTACCATGATCAGGCAGCTTTTTGAGATAACTAATGGTCTGTCGTGATGGAGCCTTTACTTGGTAAGGTTAGCAAGGTTAGTATTTAGCATGGGTTAGGCATCCCAGAAGATTCCATACATTCCTGATGGTGCCTTTGTCAAGAAAAAGTGTCAAGAAGAAATCCCAGAATGATCCAAAACAAATCAAACTAATGAGACACCACCATCTAGAGGAGAAACACCCTAACCTCGAGTGTTGCATTCTGAGAATAGCTGTATGTGGGGACTGTATCCTAGCCAATATTTTTTTTATCTCATTACCATACTGTAATAATCAACATGCAGTTTTGTGATGGCATTTAATAACTGTGAAGTTCTTGGATATTTTCCCCACCCTTACATTATTTCTAACAGGTTTTCTTTTAAAAAAAGTCTCATTTAAAAGTCATTTCCAAGTGGCAGCATCATCAAACCTAAAAATATATATTTGGAAGCTGTGCACAAGGACAAACTGTGTTTGTTTTATAAGCACTAATTGTGGATAACACACCAGGTTGCATTGCCTAATACACAGATGTTATCTATTGGAAAACATCAAACTCAATTTATCCAGATGGCACAATCTATAATAAACTTTGTAAATTTGTTTTTTTATTGCTCAAGCCACTTAAAAATATTTTACTTGCACACAGCACAAGTAACACTACCTTTTTCTAAAGGAATCAGCCTTTGTTTTATGGATTATTTTCAAACTTTAAAAAGGGCATAGAAGTAATTTGAAAAGAACTGTGTATTAAAGAAAAATATGTTTTTAAACTAAAACAGATTTGTACTAAATAATTTATGGGACGATGGAGAAACATTTCTGTCTCTTTATTAATCCTGCACCATGGTCAGAGGCAGCAATAAACATTTAGTAGGGTAATCATGCTAAGATCTAATTTTTCAGTTAGAATGAAACTGTGAGAAAGCTCCCAAATGAACAAATAAGCTTCCTAAATAGCCTACTAAGGCTTCAGGTCAGCAAGGTACTTAGGCAGGAGTCTAACTTTAAGGCTACATTCACACTACCCGCCCAATTCGGCGGGTAGTGATCGATGTTCTGGGATCGATTTTTTGTGTCTCGTCTAGACGTGATAAATCCATCCCAGAAGCGCTCCCCATCGACACCGGAACTCCAGCTCCACGCGAGGAGTAAGCGGAGTCGACGGGGGAGCCTGCCTGCTGCTGTGTAGACCGCGGTAAATACTTTAAAAAATCAATCTAAGATATTCGAGTTCAGCTACGTTATTCACGTAGCTGAAGTTGCGTATCTTAGATCAAAAACCCCCCACACCCCCCACACCCCCCGTAGTGTGGACCAGCCCTTAGTGTCTGATAGCACTGTGGCTTCTCCAAGTCAGAGTCCTGCTTAAGTACCTTGGTGAATCAGGCCCCAAACTGACAGGTTCCTACTCAATCCCCACATAATTGTGTGGAGATTTACTCCAAAAACAATGTTGGATTTGGATTTTCAATACATGGCATCTCACGGAGCTTTACTGAGTTTTGGCACAGTTTATACAGGGTCCCTGCTAAGTAACTGTTGGACCAACATTCCTGAGATGTTCCTTTCTTCAGTTTGAGATTTTTAATTCTCAACAATGACTTTGTCAGTAGCCTGGAACCACCTGATTTTAATGTAACACTAGAGAATATTAAAAATGACTGGTAATATTACTTTATATGCACATTCATATGTAATTACCATTTGAAGCGCTCCCTTTTTGCAATTAATTTTTGTTTCTGTATTAGAGAAAACAAGCTAAAGTCATACAACTTTAACCATTCGGGAGTAAATCCTGTCTGTGCTTATGCAACCATGTCAGGAATAGCGAGTCAAATAAGGAGGGCAGACGTCAACATGTAGGCAAGAATATACATGCTGAAGGGACACAGATGCAATCCCGTCACATTGTTTTTGAGAGCCGTAGCAACAGCTCTCTGCTACAGCAACACGATGTTCACCATAACTACAGGTGGAATAAAAAAGGGGTGTGGCTGCCTCAAAACAGCATAAAGTATGTTATCATCTATTGCAAGAGCTAGTAGCTTCCAAAAATCACAAAGCACTTTGTTTCAGAAGGCAACAGCAGCAGACAGCTGCTCACTGAAGTACCTCAACATTCTACTCAGGGTATCTTTTATATCAGATTTACCTCACAGAGAGCCCACAATGCACTGCTACCTAGGGTTTGGAAAGATTTAATATGAACCTTTCAAATACTTTTGGCTGTTTTTCTGCGGGGGGAGGGAGGGGTATTTTATTTTATTGATTAAAAATAGATGTAGATGGTTTCACACTATGCAAATGTCAAGAGATGTCATTCCTCCCTTTATTAATGCTGTCTTAAAGGTCTAATTCCCTCCTCTGGTGTCCACAGATCTGGCACAAGAGCCACAGAGTTTAAGGCCTGAAAGGACCAGCAGATCATCAAGTCTGACCTCCTACCTATCACAGGCCACCCACAGCACCCACACACTAAGTCCAATAATCGAAATTAAACTGTAGTGTTACAGCCCACCGGAGATTAGATTATTATGTGCCACAGGCAGAGAATAGGCGGGACCAATGTGCACCAGTGCCTGGAAGGGAAATGATTAAGTGAGAAACACCCAGCTAATCCGGGCAAGTCACTCACACTCACACACGGCATGATAGAGGATAGTGGGGAAAAACCAACCAAGGCCACTGCCAATTTGACCTGAGGGAAAACTCCTTTCTGACTCTACGTACGGCGATCTGTTAGACCCTGAGCACATGTGCAAGAACCAACCAGCCAGGCATTTGAGACACAGAACGCTTGGTGCCCTGTACAATGTCCTATCTCCAGCCATGGCCATCCCTTATGCTTCAGAGGAAGGAGATTAAAACAAACAAAAACAGAATACATTTGGGGTATGTGTGTGGCAGTGGAGAGTCCCTTCCTGACCCCTGCAGGTAACCAGCTGAAACCCTGAAGCATGGGCTTTCAGGAATTTAAGATATAATCTAGAAGGGAGCCCCAGGGCTGTTGGGCCTTGCCTCTTACCATCACAAGCAACCTCGTCGTACTCATAAATTTGTCCAGCTCTTTCTTAAAATGAATTAAGTTGTTTCCCCCAACAACTCCTATAGGGGGGTTGTTCCAGCACCTCACCCCTTTGATGGTTAGAAACTTTCTTCTAATTTCCAGCCTGAATTTGTTCACAACCAGTTTATATCAATTTTTTCTTGTGCCAACACTGACCTTTAGCATATAAAGGATGCCCTAGTGCTTAGGGCACTAACTGGGACTTGAGAGGCCTGGGTACAACTCCCTGCTCTGCCACAGACTTCTTGGGTGGTCTTAGGCAAATCACTTAATCTCTCTGTGGCTCAGCTCACGATCTGTCAAATGGGGATGTTAGCAGTTCCCTATGATTTTATTTTTATACAAATATATTAGGGAGAAGAGAAACAGCAGCATGATCATTAATCCCCTGTTGTCCAGCCTTAACTGATTTGTTTAGTCTAAATGTTACTTTAGTGGGAGGTGGGTTGGGAAGGGGTACTTGACTTTTTCAGAAGACTATAGATTTTTTTTTCAAATTCCCTATATTTTAAAATGAGTCAAGGAGCATAATTTCATCATCTGAACTGAGGATTTGCTTTTTTTTTTTTTTTTTTTTTTTTAAAGCTCCCGTTAAACCAATCTTTTCTGGAAATTACATTGCATACCTTGATTGTCAAAATGGGAGTGAATCACTGGCACATTGAATGGCAGGTATAAATGAACAGAAAGATAAATGACTGCATTTTAATGTCTTGTCCTTCTTCAGCAGTTGAATTCACTGGATGTCCACCAGGTAAGTTAAGCAGTGAACACATGATTTATCAATTGGGACTTTAATTACAAAGGCTTAAGAGAGTCTTGTGCTCTATGTTGCACAAGTGATCATTTCTCTGTAATCACTGGACATTGCACTCTCCCTGCAATTGCACGGTGCTTCACTGACATCAACATATGCAGGTTATTCCTTTCAAATAATTTATTCCTCAAACCATTACACACGATCAGTTCATTGGTGGGGGAAAACAGTTTTCTAAACAAAATTAACCTGTTTTCCTATGAGCTCTGGCTGAAGTAGGGATTGGCAGTAAATACTAAATATAGGCATGTAAACCACTCCAGATGCAATTTTGATGCAAAATTCATTTTCTTTTATAGCCCTTTCAAGTAAACTCCTGTCATCAGTGTCTGTCTGTCTGTCTCTCACACGTAATTTTCTCTATGAACATAGGAAATCCAGACACAGGAGAATATCCTTGAGTCCATCTGAATTTTTGCCATTATACATTGATATTTTGCATTCCATCTATTTTCTCTTCTGGATTTAAAGATTCTATTCCTTTATAGATGTGCTGGGAATAGCTCTCACCTAAGCAATAATATAATATTGTTAGTCATTGTGTCTGTCCGTCTTCCAAAAAAAAAAAAAAAAAATGGACATCTGCCAATCTCCTAGAACTGGAATGACCTTGAAAGGTCATCAAGTCCAGTCCCCTGCCTTCACTAGCAGGACCAAGTACTGTCCCCTGACAGATTTTTTTTGCCCCAGATCCCTAAATGGTCCCCTCAAGGATTAAACTCACAACCCTGGGTTTAGCAGGCCAATGCTCAAACCACTGAGCTATCCCTCCCCCCACTTTCCTCTACTGGATACACTAACATCATAAGACCTGCTGAAGTGTTTATGATAATGCCTCTCTCTATTCATTTTAGCCTGCAGATATTCTTCCTAGAAAAATAGTTAACCCAGAATTAAGACTGTAAATACTTATCAGTTACTCAAGGAGAAAAAATAGCCCTTTAAAAACTTAGTTTACTCAAAAAGCAAACATTAGAAAGATTGGAATTTTTTTAAAGTGTCACCTGAACTAGAAAGCCTAGAAACTTACACCTAACCTTAACTCTGCCCCTTGCACCTACCAACCTTCCACCTTGCATCCTTGATGTACCTTGAGTAACATTCTGATAAAGTTCTTATCAAAACCTAGTTTAAGTCTAAAGTCTGCCTTGCTGAAGTAGTTTCCTCAGAGTGTTGAGCTGAGAATCTCTGCTTTTTTATACATGTATCTGTGATACTGCATGTATGTAGGATCCCTGTCATCCCACATTCCTGGCATAGTTTGGGTCATGCCCTTAAAAGATTCATATCCCCAGATATGGTTGCTACATATCTTTTCTAAATCTTACAGAGTAACCCTTCTTCATTTGAAACCATGTGTATTTTGGTGAAATTGTCCTGAATGATTACGCAAATGAAGTCAATTTTTGTTGAAGAGACATAAAAACCTATGTTTTTCTGATGCCTGTATTGGGTCTTGAAAAAGGCAAGAGCATTTTGTTGCAACATGAAGACATGTTTATTTTTATTTAAAAGCTAAAGTTTTACACAATCATCTATCAATGTGGTTTTTAACCTTTTTCATTTACCAAACCCTAAAAAAAACTCTTGGGGGTCCGTGGACCACAGGTTGAAAACCACTGATCTATCAACAAGAGTAAGATTGCCCAGTTAGATCAACGTCTCAGTTTTAATATCACTAATATGATGAAGACGAGTGCTACTTGTAGACAGATTTTCTCCTGCTTTTGTGGTATCTCTGTTAGTTGGATTATGATACAGGAGTAAAATTATGGTTGTTTGTGTTACCTTACCTGTGCAATTTCCAGGCTAATATCTGTAGATTTTACAAGGACAAAATTCTTTTACTTCTTGTTTACCCCGCAAGTAACTGATAGATATTTATAATCTTAACTCCAAGTTAAAATTATTTGGCCTGGGAAATGTTTTAGATTTTTAAAAAATGTTTGGTAAAGTTGCCTGAGACAATTTCAGGCCCAAAATTACTTTCTAAAAGGTTAGTTTATTGATCTGTACATCTGTACAGAATTGCAGTGGTGTTATCAAAGCAAATGTAAGCCAATTATTAGAGCACAACAGAAAAGTTATGAATTAAAATGGAAATGTTGCATTGATTGTGGGCATCCTAGAACACATGTCGTGGAAGCTTAGACCTGGGTCTTAGGAAAAATGCACTCTGGAACTGTAGACTGCCTAACTGCACATTGACAGCAGTTCAGATACAAGTCTTAGAAATGACACACCCTGGGGTTGCAGACATCATAAGGTAAAGTATACATGGCTCTAAAGTGTGGCTTAGTCTGTGGACATCCTGAAGTGCAAATCTTACCCAAGCCTCTAGCTGAAGTGCTGGCCACTCCAATGCTCAGGAACTATAACAGAGTCCACACATAGAAATAAAAATTTCAGGTCAAAGGTGTATCAAAGTACTTTTTTTCTTCACTAATAACTAACTAAGTAGTTCTCTTGCCTTCCAATAATAGCAAGACATTTTTCCTGTGATACCTGTGCAGCAAAACAAATTCGGAGCGTCTAGTTCAAGCCTATATTGAGTTACTGAATAAAGGGGCAAAACACATTTGGAAACTCTTCACTGAGTCAGAATATCTTTTGTAGAAACTATCCATCTCTGAAATACCTTTTGTCCATAGTATCACAAACTTTCCAATTTTTTTTAAACTCTGGCAAAGGACTGCATGACATTTCTTAAGTGGATTTGTTTGGTGCAATGAAATTAGAAAGGGTCGTTGGAATAGGAGCTACAGTTTCATGTGGGTGAACTGCTAAGGTCTTCATAATAATCTGTTATTTGTTTGTACAGCTCCTGCTATGATAAACACGGATCAGAGCCCTAGGTGCTGCCACAACAGAAATAATAAATCATCCACATCATGAATGAAGGGAAGGGAGAAGGATGAGAAGAAGAAAAGAAGATAAAGAGGGGAAGAGAGGAAGGAGAGGAGAACTGAAAGTAAGATAGGAATAAGTAATGGAGAAAAAGTGGAAGAGAGAAGTGGAAACTACCTCTGATGTCACATCATGCCATTTTGTTAATTTCTATGGGTACCAGTAACCAACCAGTTAGCTATAGTGGGCATTGTGCATATGTAAAACCACATATACAGTAGCTACTTGGTCTCTGTGTTTATGGGAAAAGTGCTTTATCTGGACAAAAAGAATTAATAAGTAAACTAAAACCCAAGCACATACCACATAATTTTTGCAGTGATTTCTCAGAGTATGTCTCTCGGTCACAGCCCTTTCCAATGTAATTGGTTTGCAGTTCAATAGTGGTCTGGATTGAGGAAACAGGTCCATCACAGGTTTCCAGGTGAATGCTGGGAAACAAAGGTATGCTGCCAGAGCCAGGCTTATACTCAATACGCTTGTTCCAGTCTGAAAAATAAAAATAAATACACAGTACAAAGTAATTAAAAAAAGAGGACTATGGTGATTAATATTGGAAGAATTTCCTGAATTGCACTGGATAAGAGCAGAGAGAATAGAGAGGAGAGGCAGTTGGAGAGCAGTGTTGGAGACACGGTGATTAGACCAAACACTGAGCTCTGGTGCTATGGAGACAATTTTGTGTGTAAGATACTTGTTTTAGCAGAAAATAAATGCAACAGGTTGTGCTGTGGAGATCCAGGAAGAGTTGTTTTATGGCAGGGTTGTCAGCTCAGGAAAAAAGAACTTCAGATTTGTTTGCTTAACACAGAGTTGTGTTTTAGTTAAGTTATACTGAATCACATGTCACAGGCACCTAACTGGAGACCTGAATGGACAACGAATGAATAGTGTGACGTGCACATTTAAAATAAGCCACACTTTCTAGTATTGACCAGGTAAGCTTGATGGGCTTCAAAGACTGAACTCTTATTGATTTGTAAAATGCCACTGCTTTGCCAGTTCAATAAGTTCATTGCGGGGACAGAGACCATAAAGTTTGAACCCAGGCATCAATGAGTTAATTGCCCTATTTTTAAAAAAAGATGTTACTCTATTTGTAAAAGTATTTTGTGCCCAGTGAAGTGAAGTAATAACATCACTGGCTAGTGCCAGGCAAGCACTGTGTAAGTCTCCTGACAAGAATTGATAATACATCTCATTCCTGATCTGCAATGGCATTGCTTATATCATATTCCTGGGAATGAGATTGTCAATCATGCCAAATTATGACAGATTATGAAGTTCTGTGATATGAGCAAATGTCTGCTAAGGACTAGGGTATGACCACCAGCCTCATTTGACTCATGATTAAAAGCTTTTCAACTCTAGTCTGCAGATGTGAAAGGCCAGTGTACCCATCCACAGCACCACCTTTCTCTCTCCAAATATTGTCTTAGTTCTGTGAACTACTAATGACAAAAAGCTACAGCTGAAGGCGCTCTGCAGGCTTACAGCCAGACCTGGCTAATCCATGCTTTGTTTATCCAGCTGTCACACAACTGAGAAGATTTGAGCAGTTACCAATCTTATAGCACACGCTGTATGTGCCACTGACCTTTTAAACTGGAATGTTTAGTTTCTAAATCTGAATAAATATGGTGTTTTCAAACTGTTTTAGGGATTAGTGAGTTCTGATTTACTGATCCCACCAAAGCAATGCTGTATTAAAATTAAGAAAAATTAGTGTGTTTCAGCTATATTTTCAATTTACATTTCAGCCAAGTATACTTTTTTTAAGGTACATAATTTATTACAAAACAAAGCAAAGGTGCCACATTAATGTTGAGATTAAACTGTTAATTCTTTTAAAGTCACAGGCCTGCTTAATCTGTGTCTGCCTAATCTGCACATCTGGGTATTTGGAAGATTTTTCAGACAGAGCAATCTTGTAATGTGCATAGCTCCAGCTTTGCTGGAGTATTTTTAGCCACAACAAATGTGGGTCTTTGCTAGTAGAATAAACTCATTAAGTCTGAATATTCAATCGAACCTGATTAAAGGGAATGTACCATCCCAGGAAGTTCTCTTGATTGGGTGGTGGAAACAAAAGTCTCCAATTCAGTAATTAAATAGACTTTCATTTGCTTTATAAGTGACAAAGGGTCCTGTGGCACCTTATAGACTAACAGAGGTATTGGAGCATAAGCTTTCGTGGGTGAATACCCACTTCATTAGATGCAAGCAGTGGAAATGTCCAGGGGCAGATATAAATGTGCAGGGAAGAGTCAGGCTAGAGGTTAGCTCGATCAGGGACGGTGAGGCCCTCTTCTAGCAGCTGAGGTGTGAATACCAAGGGAGGAGAGACTGCTTTTGTAGTTGGCTAGCCATTCATAATCTTTGTTTAATCCTGAGCTGATGGTGTCAAATTTGCAAATGAACTGAAGCTCTATTGTTTCTCTTTGGAGTCTGGTCCTGAAGTTTTTTTGCTGCAGGATGGCTACATTATGAAGATTATGGCTACACCTCAGCTGCTAGAAGAGGGCCTCACCCTCCCTGATTGAGCTAACCTCGTTATCTCTAGCCTGAATCTTCCCTGCACATTTATATCTGCCCCTGGACATTTCCACTGCTTGCATCCAACGAAGTGAGTATTCACCCACGAAAGCTTATGCTTCAATACCTCTGTTAGTCTATAAGGTGCCACAGGACCCTTTGTTGCTTCTACAGATCCAAACTAACATGGCTACCCCTCTGATACTTGCTTTATAGTGAATCTTCACTCTGCTCATGCTGAGATTTTACTCCACTGTAAATAGGTTGTACCAAGACAACTCCTTGGCTCCAGGTCTCACTGCAATTGTTTCCAGAGGGTGAGTAAAGAAGAACTGAGCCTAGAACTGCTCTCTACTATGTACTCTCCAGAAAGCCTCTTGCTACTGCTGATTTGGGATGCCCAAATTTGAGACACCTTAAAAGGGACTGATTTTCAGAAAGTTCTGAACACTCACTCTGAACACTCTGAAAAGCTAACCTTTTAAGGTGTCTCAAATTGGGCACCCAAAAATCACTGGCCACTTTCAAAAATTTGGCTTAGTCTATCCAATTTTCTGTCAAATACTTGTTTTCTTGCCAGAAAAAGAGATTCATCATTTAATACTTTGTTATTAATTACCTGAAGCTGTGGCTATGGGAAAATAAAGGTTTCACATGACGTTCCATACCTACTGTAACAAAAGCTTTTAAGATGTGTTGGTCACTATTCAAAATTATTAGTAGGCAATCATGACTTCCTCACTATAGGATGTTTAAAATAATTTCATTTTTCTGCAACTCCTCCCTCTAACAGATAACTAATTCCTTAGAATGCCTTAAGACATTGTCAATTGTATATCAGTATATCAACAGATTTGCATTCTCTACCCTTTCCAGAGTACTTCAGGTTTACACTCTCAGACGGCTTAGAAAATAATGTAATTTACTTCCTAACATTTCACTTCAAAAATATGAGCATTTGCTGTTATGTATGTGCCATGAGGACAGATAAATTATGGCTCCTTCTATTCTCACATTTTCTAGTTACTTACAGACTATTCCCACACCCACAAATCATCAAACAATATGAGTTTCAAACTATTTAATACATTTCAGCCTAGTTCTGCACCTCTCTGATTATGGCCATTTTTTGGTTTCTTAGCTATCTTAGATTAATTGGCACTCATGCAAAATATTCATCACTGGATGTGTGAAATGTGACTGAACCATTAGGGTTGACACATCTGTCTGCAAATCCACAGTCTTTAAAGTTGTGTGAGGTGTTGCTTATAAAATAGGCCATAAAAAATGTCAATGCTCATATTGTAGAATAATGGAGGGCTTCTGTTCTTCCGTTTTGTTTTTAATTGTCACCTCAATGTCCCTTGGCGTTTAAAGAGGTGCAGCTTAATTTATTCCTGTTACTTTTCCACTTGGCAAACTAGATCACTTATGACTAGAACTATACAAACCCTCATAGTTTTAGCTATTCACATTTGTCCAAGCTCCACTCTAAAATCTCAACTAGAATTCAACCACTGCTTTTTCATGCTGACTAGCATTTGCATCACAGTATGTGTTGCTGCTAGTATTTTCATCAACATGTGTGACACTGGGGCCTCAGCCCCGCCTAAGTCCCAACTGCACTGCCTCCGCTGACACAAAAGGGATTTAATGACGACTTATTAAGGTCAGCACAGCATTTTCCCTCAGTGTAGGTGGCATTCTCAGGCAGGAAAGGGGCAGTACCGGAGTGCAATGTAATCCTGAGCACCCAGTCTCTAAAGTGACGGCTATGTTAAAAATAGATCAGGTTGTTTACATAATCCTCATTCCTATGGTATTTTCATACCCTGGAGGTGTTAAAATTGAAGTTAACACTCTTACCCCACCTCCCAGTAAGAGGCAACTTGAAAAGTACATAGAAGTTGTGAATGTGTGAGAGAATGAGTAAAGAGGTGATTGCGAGAAGGCTAAGTGGAAGAGATGAGTATTGTATTTCATTCTGAATGGGGCAAGACTCATGCTTGTCCTGATCTCTTGCAGAAGAAAGTTCCATTGATTAGGTCCACGTCCTGTAAAAATCCCATCCCTTGTACTCAATACGCCTGGTTGGCAAGGTCACAGTTCCATGGAATAGTTACTGCAGGAGGTCATGGGGGAAGAGGGGATCACTTACATAATTTGAACCCAGGGAAGCTTTTGAATTGCAGGACAGACATTTTAAATTGGGATAGACAAAATGCAACTAATTTCTAAGGCTGAATAAACAATTAGACAAATTAAGATATCTGAACCCATCTGAAATGGATGGGTTAGTATCCAATAAGCTAAATCCAAATCTCCTCGGTTCTCCTTTGGTAAACTCTGATCTGTGACAACATATTTCCAAGGTAACTCAGAGCACCATACACTCTGCAAACCCATGCCAGCCACAGAAAAGAGTCTGGGTGAGAATAAGTCTGCCTTCACTTCCTCATTCAGCTGGCCCTATCCTGCCATCTGTGCTATAAAGAACTGGCAGGTAGTCCTGGGCAGACCTCACACCTAAACATTACCATGTCATATATTTGGGTGTGAGGTTCCATAGACTATGCAACTAAAATTTGAGCCTAGATCCAAACTCTGAGTACCTCAAACTAACCCAGTGTGATTCTGTTCAGATCAATTTTCAATAACTAGCCAATCTTTAAAAAAAATAATGATCCCCATGCACAATGATGGAATGATTTTTCCTTTTAAGTGATGGGTAATGTAAATGTTTTAAATAAAATATGCGTTACTTACCTTGACCTTTATATGGGCATTATCTGGTTTTTCTTTCCCTTTGGTATATACTGTAATACAATATATTTCTAATTTCTATTTACTCTACCTGCTAAAAAAGGCAAATTCTGCCTCTACCATTGTGGCTAGAGAGGGAGCCCTGGCACACTAACCAGTACAGTTCCCCCTGTGCCAGGGAAGATGCACAGAACTCAGCTCCCACTGAAATTGCTTCTGTGCCTATGTGGAAGAGGGCAGTGGGAGCTATGTGCAAGGGTGCGGTGGGGTGGGGGAGAGCTACCTGGTGAATCTCCCCAATCTCCCCTGTGGAAGGGCTGTCTCTGCAGGCAAGCGGGGCCTATTGCAGCCTCAAGGGTTTGGAGCTGCATTTGGCAGAGTAGAAGGGGATGTTTGATTTTCTCTGTGCATCACCCCAGGACCCTTCTCAACTGCTGGCTCCTAACTGATTTGTTTGACAAGTATCATCTGTATTTAAATATTTTACTTTGTATGCATTGAAAACCAGTATCATGTTAGAACAAATAAAAAAAGCCAGCACACCCAAATAGAGTTACAAACCGAACAACTGTGAACAGCTCAACATCCTCACTAAGTGCCCTAGAAATCTCATGATTGATGTACTGAGCAATACTTGGTGAAAAGAAGCCCAAGGGCTAAATAAATGACATCTCTGGACACTTACGTTATGGAATCTGGGACGTACAATGCAGTACAGTCAGGCAAGGCATGGTTTTATTACAACACCATTTATTTCAATGGAATGGGGAGACATACTACCACATCACAAGCTGGTGTTGCTTTGCTTAACTTATACACTTAGGGGATGCTTAAAAGGTTAATGTTCAGTGAAGATGCAACATTTCTGAGGTGGTCCTACTTTTGATACCTGTGCTGCCCTTAGCCTTTGAATACTGTGCTCAATGGAATGCAATTTTAAAGGCATAACATATGTCAAAATTATAACATCCCAGTTTACACGAATAAGATACAAGGTCCCTTCCTTTGTTTTTCAAACACTGAAGTGAATGCACCAAGCAATTCAAAGGATTAAGAGAGGGAAATTGTGTGTTTTTTTTCTCTGCAGTAATTTGTTTTGTTACTGTTATACCTGCTCTGAATTCTCAATATCCGAAATAGTCTCTGAATGCTAGAAAACCTCACTCATATCTTTATTAGCATTCAAGGTCTTTCCTAGTTCTATTAGTGAACGATACTTTTCCATTAATATTCTGTCTTCAGGTTACACATGCATTTGTGTGACTATAATTCCTTTATATATATGTTGTACACGTATACACATACAATCACTTCCCTTCCACAGTTTTCCATTCATTTTATAATCATTTGGTAATGTAATTCAGTTGTTCTTTATAGTCTAAAGTTAATTTTGAGAGAGATCTTGAACTTCCACATCATAATGACTGGAATAAATAAACTGCAATGTACTTAAAGAACTTGTACATGTATATCTTAATGACTCTGCTCCTGAAATCTGATCTGTATAGGTGGACCCCAGCAGAGCCCCATCGATTTCAATGGCATTCTTCAGGATTTCACCAGGCAGATCCAACTGCAGGATCAGGGCCTGAGTTGCCAGAGTTCAGACTACTGCAAGCATAGGAGTGAAACGTCAAATTTGGCCATAGCAAATTTCACTTTTGGCATGGCCTCATTTCATAGAACATTTAAGAACTGGCAAGAAAGAGTGGTTAGTGATGCCACTGTTCTCTTCTCCCCTTTCATGTTTTCTTTGTCTATTCCCCCATCCCCCTACTCCCCATAACAAATAATTTAGTTTTCTTTTTGTTTTATACTCACAAAATTAGTTTAATGTTTAAAAAAGGGCTTATCTCATCTGTATTTTATGCTGTCACATAAGTCTTTGAATATCACTGGAAGCTGGTTTGAAGAACAGTTATTGGTTATAGTTTAGGCCTTGTCTTCACCTAAAACTTGTGTTGACCTAGCTACATGGCTCAGGGATGTGAAAAATTCACATCCTTTAGAGATTTAGTTAAACCAACCTAAGCCCTGCTATAGACAGCGCTAGGTCACCAGAAAAATTCTTCTGTCAACCTTACCATGGCCTCTCAAGGGGTGGATTTATTATAGCAAAGAAAAAACCCTTCCGTCACTGTAGCAAGTCTATACTCTACAGCGGCATACCTGCAGTGCTGCAGCTGTGCCACCACAGCACTTGGAGCTTAGATATAGCCTTACAAACATATCCATAGAAACATATGATCACATCTTTTCCAAAATGCCAATCCAATTTCACAGGGTCTTGAAGGACTTCACTTCCACGGAGTGTCAACAACTGGCTTAGTATTTTTGACTGCTAACGTTGGCTTTGTGATGTTAATGCTACGAGAACTATGGGTATATGACTCACGTTTCTGATTCTGCAGAGACTTCTGAGAACCAGTTAATCCACCTAAGGACGGAGATTATGGTCACACATTTTGAGGAGGTAGAATCAGTGTGGAAAAGTTAAAAAAAATGCCTTTTTAGATTGACTGTATTCTCCTTTTAGTGACCAAGTGAGGCCAATGCCAATGCATTCTGCCAGCTTGAAAATCCTTACTAAGAGCACAAAAGCACTGGCAGAAGACATACTGCATTGCGATCTAAACACGTTGACTCAGATGCTCTTATCTCACACATACACTGATCCCAACGGATTGTCAAAACTGGGTAAAGTCAGTTCCTTATAATCTGTGAAAGAAAGGATGGACTAGCACTGCACTGAAAACACCACCTCAGCCTAAATAGTGTGCTATTCACACATTCAGTGACCTGCCTCATTCAGCATTGGTTGTGCTACCCAGGGAAGTAAAAACACACTGCATAGTTCTTGTCCTCTATTACATACCTTTTATAATACACAAGTACCTACAGTTTGGATGTTGGCCATGGATGGAACTAGATTAAGGGGCTTCTAAACCTCAACATGCCCTGTAAAGGATGCTCAGTACTCTGATAGAAAGCATCATGGTGATAGCACACAACTCAGAAAAAACCTAGCAAAGTGCAGCCACACAGCATTCATGCACCTAGCCACTGCCTGAAAACCTGCATCCAACTGCTCCATCACACATATGTTAGCCCAGAGCAGCAGGGTGCTTCAGATACACACAAGTTAAGAATGTTCACAGCAGCTATTCACAACTCCCACAGTCAAGATGCCAAACAGCCAAGACATCTAACAGGTTAGACACTATAATTATTCCAATAGATCACACTAACTTGTTTGTATTTCACCTGAAATAATATTTTCAAAGTGGTTTTGTACATTAGTCACATCATACACATTAGGTAGTCATTCTGCATTCCTTTCTTTTGTCTGAGTACACGGTATTTAGCCAGCTGCTGTACTGCCTTGTTTATTTCCACAGAAATATTGTAGAATTCCCCCAGAGTTGTGTATATATAGACATAGGTTTGCATATGGTCATTTCCATTTTTGTGGGTTTGCCTTCTCCAGCAGTGGGTGTATTTGTCCCCTCCCCACCTCAAAAGCACATACAGGGAGAATGAAAGGTTATTTTAATGGCACAACTCTGTATGATGGCCCATGACCATTCTGCCTTGGCCAGCATTCTCTGCATGGGGTTGCAAACAAATGTAGATACAGTGCAGCTCAGAGAGTGTTATTTCCAAAGCATTTTTAGCTCCATTTTGGAAACATATATGAAAACATGAGCCATCCCACCTGATCATCTCATCTGTTCCCCCTCCCCTTGGCATAAATGAAAAAACTTTTGAAGGGGAGAACTTTACTCTTTTACCACTTTCAAAGGCCATTGCAAGCATTGAAGTGACCTTTCTGTTTGATAATCCTCTGCTATATGCAAACGACCAAAGCAATCTCATTCAACTGAGTGGAGATTCTGAGAACCAACTATCTGAAGCAAATATACAAAATTCTAGATACGTTTGTATCATTTCACATTAAAAATCCATGGGACCATAGGTGAGTGGATTATTGGTCTCTATAAAATATAGGAGAAATTCAACTTGATTAGAAAAATGTACTGTCTGTTTGAAACTCAGCTAGTGCCTTCTTCAAAGAAACATAATCCATTATTTAATCTCCTGACTAGAAAGGAGTTTGAAAACACACATTGTTTTAGAAACAAAAGTCCTGTGGGGCTGACGATGGATTTAAAAGTTTACATTTCAGTTATAGCTAGTTAGTCAAGGGCATGACAAACTGAAGAGAAGGTCTTCAAGAGATAAAGAAGCTGTCTTTCTAATCTGACCTGGAGGAATGAGTTTCATGGCAGATATTTTCCCTAGATGGGAAAAGATCTTTGCTTTCATGAGTTGTAAGATGCTCTCTGATCTGCAGAGTGGGTCAGAAAAAAAAGGGAAACAAGTTTCACAATTTCTCTATTTTTGTCAATTTCATTTTAGTGCAAATGTTCTGAACATGTCTAATTATCTGTAATAATCTCCATTCTTAAAGTAACCTTTACTATGGGTATCTGACTAGTTAGGACTGGAACCTAACATAGCTCCACTGAAGTCAACATCTGTATCAATTTTCACTGACCTATTACTACATCTCTTTATGATATAAACTGAACTGGATAAAACTGAACTGGACTTTCATCTTAATAAGGAGTGCAGGATTGGGTTTTACTGTTTCTCTATTGAATAATAAAACCTTGTTCTTCTATATTGTAGAACAAGGGTTCATATCGGAACTGTTGAGTGTCTGTCTAAATATCAGGTTTACACTGTACACCTCAATGGAAATAAAACTACCTAAATTAAAGAATGAGTCTAATTCTCCTTTCACTGATGTACGTCAATATTTATATGGCTGAAGAACTGATAGAGTGAGGAGAATCAGGTCAGACATGTGTCTTTCTCAGATGCTGAGCTGACAGAAAAAGTGCACAATGCCATGCTGTGTCCTTAGGGAATCACAGCCTGCAACAAGAATGCCAAAGACAGAACAATCTGAAGTTTCTGAGGAACACAGCTGAACAAAAAAGGCTTCTGTAAGCAGAAGAGTAAGGGAGATGGTTATTTGTTACATAGCTACAAGAAACTAGAGTTGTGTTACTGTCTTTGTTCCTTTTTTCTGCTTAAAATCTCCCTTATATCACTAACATAAATTTCCATAGTAGTAATAACTTTGCCTTATTATGCAAGCACCCTCATTGCCTGGGAGAAGGTAATCACTGACATCTACACTGTTTGAAATAAATGCAGATGAGAACACAAGCAACATGAGGAGGAAAGCTGCAGCACATTTCAAAGTTACTGGGCCAAATTCATGCCTAGGAGACTCCAACAATGCCAAAGGAGCTAACTAGGAATGAATTTGGTCCATTGATTTCTATTTTCGGTTTGTTGAGGGCAGTGATGAGCTGCCAAAATTTTAACAAGGGGGTCCTTCCTCACCCAACACGGAGCCCACCCCGCTCCCATTCCACCCCTTCCCCAAATCCCCACCTCCTCCGCCGGGTGCACTGCATTTCCCTTCCATCCCTCCCACCCCAGGCTGGCAAGCCTGGGAGAGAGTGGGGAGAATCAGAGCACCCACCGGCAGCTCCCCGTGCCCAGCTTACCTCTGCTCCGCCTCTGCCTCCCAAGGCGCTGCTGCTCCGCTTTCCCCCCCCCTCCCCCCCTCTCTCCCAGGCTTGTTGCACGCCATTTGGCACGCGGCAAGCCTGGGAGGGAGGGGGGGGAAGTGGAGTGGCAGCACCGAGGGGGAGGGGCCGGAGGTGAACTGGGTGGTGGGGGGTGGTGCAGAGAAACTGCTCCCTGCCCCAGCTCACCTCCACTCAGGCTCTGCCTCCTGAGGCGCTGCTGCTCTGCTTTTCCTCTCTCCCAGGCTTGCTGTGCGCCAAACAGCTGTCTGGCGCGTGCCAAGCCTGGGAGGGAGGGGGGGAAAGCGGAGCGGCAGCACCTCGGGGGAGGGGGCAGAGGTGAGCTGGGCAGGGGGTGCAGAGAAACCGCTCCCTGCCCCAGCTCACCTCCGCCTCCCGAGGCACCGCTGCTCCGCTTTTCCTCCCTCCCAGGTTTGATGTGCACCAAACAGCTGTTTGGCACGCGGCAAACCTGGGATGGAGGGGGGAGGAGCAGAGTGGCGGCACCTCGGGGGCGGAGGCGAGCTGGGCGGGGGGGGGGGGGGGGGTACAGAGAAACCGCTCCTTGCCCCAGCTCACCTCCACTCTGCCTCCACCTCCCAAAACACCACCGCTCCGCTTTCCCCGCTCCCGCCCAGGCTTCCCGCGCCCCAAGCTGGGGCCGGATGTTAAATTTAGAAGCCCTTTTAGAACTGATTGTCCCGCGCGGAACAACCAGTTCAAAAAGGGCTTCTAAATTTAACAACCGGTTCCAGCGAACTGGTGAGAACCGGTTCCACCGGTTGAGGGTACCACCACAACGGGTAAGAACTGTTTGATATCAGTTAAGTTCAGGTTTGGATGTCTAAGGAGGCTTCCCTATAAAATATCAAGTTAACCTCTCCTGGATATCTCCTATGTTGTATGTGACCATTCACCAGTGTCTATCCTCAGAGGCAGGGGAAGCAGTCACTAAATTTGATGGAGCCCTTTAACAATACTAGCATTATTTTCTACCTAAGGGGAAATTGTTTTAAGAGTGAGACCTAGATCTGTTGAATCTTATTTGCTCTGCTACACATATTAGTCATGTGGAGTTAGCCTCTAGGAAAAGGAATCAATTTGTACTTGAATTACACTCTGTATATGCCAATTCTTCGCTGCCTTACCCCAGAGCAATTTGGGTTGTTTGAAGGACGGCTATGACTGCACTGAAATTTTTAACTTTGGGTTCATATTAGGACAGCTATTGTTTCAGTTACTGCCAATCACAGGAAGAGCTGCACAATAGTTCGGATCACTGACCAATAACAACTTTTAGGAAACAACCAAAAATGGAGTAAATTCAAATTTAGTAGATTTAAAAAAAAAATCAAAGTTTATTATGGTTAATTCAGCAGAATTTTGCAAAATGCATGTTGTAACTTATTTCTCCAACTTCTGTGGTATAATCAAGAGCTCTGAAGAATGCCGTGTTCTTTGGCAAAGATATTAAAATATTTTTAGATAGGCAAGATTACTCAAATTTATTATTGTTTTCAAAGAACTGAAACTTACATTATTTTAAGGGGAGGGAGTAAGAGTAATGGTCATCCCACCTACCTGCATTTTATATTGCTAAATAACCGGGGTTTAGGCTTCCAGTATTGTTGCAGAACTGGAAATAGTCATTAAGTTTTGCCTTATTGATTATTGTACAGTGATTATTTCTAGTAACAGACAAACAGCTTTACAGACAATCAGCTTAAGTTTGGCAGGGATAGTGAAAACAACATAATTGAAATATGTGGCCATCCTTTCTAAAAATAAGCAGGCATAAAGTATTTCTTGTTTTAATAGAAGTACAGGACTTGGATATAAATATCATATATAATCTCATCACCAAGTTATTGCTTATTATTTGGTGAGTGCCAAAGATGCACTATACTCATGTAATCCAAGATCCCAAGGATCTTACAATATACAATGCAATCATATACCTTTTCGAGTGATCTGAAGAAACATAGATACAATTAAAGAGATTCTGTTATCCATTTCTCTGATGTAAAAACCAGAGTAACTCCATCAAAAGAACTAATTTGGAAGTACCTTGGTATAATTGAGAGCAGAATCTAGCGCAGTTTACTAATAGTTTTTCTCCATTGCCTATGCCAAAGACTCATAATAGAATCTTGAACAACCTCAGATCATAAACAACAAAGAACACAATTGTGCAGCATAGCCTACAAAAACATAATTCAGAGTAAAAATAAATATTACATGTAGGCTTAATAAATGCTATCAGGCCACATCATTTCCAACTGTTCATAGATGTCTTAGATGAGCTATTCTCATCTTATACCACATATTGTACACATTTTTTAAAAGCTGATTTTTGTCTACGTACTTTAAATAGGTTCTGCCTCAGTTTAATTCAGTTCCCACCATCCTCCCCATTTTATTTTCCATTCCAAACATATGGGCCTCTACATTCTCTCAATGTCACTACACTAAAATAACAAGCCAGGGCCTGATCCCTACTATCCATTAAGGGTTAAACAACGCATCAGTCACACACAACTCTGATTTCTAGGAAGAAAATAAATTCTGCATGTGGGAAGAATCAGAATTTATGTCCAGCCTTTTGCTAAGATCATAAATAGATTATATCCATTTTATGTAACATTAAAGGAGGGGAATGTAGGCAAGAAGGGTTGTTTGCATCTTTTATCACCTATCAGTTTGTTTAATTACCTGAAATATGTTGCAATGATCAACCGTATTGTAATTGATGTCTGAACTGTCAAATAAAATTGCTGTAAGTATGATGTTATTGGGCAATATAATTGTGCTGTTAGCATGATTTCTTCACAAAGATTACTCAGTCAATAGAATACCTTTATGGAAATAATGAAATAATTAACAACCAGGGATTGCATCATTTTAATACTAGTTTCTGAGCTTATATTTTGGTGCATTTACTCCTCCAGCAAATGATCTCACAAAATAGGGTATTTGCACAAGTAAAATCTCTCTAAAGAATTCTCTTTGGTCTTATAAAAAATAGTAAGTTTTTAGACCAACAAACATAACTAAGAAAATGTAGAACTATTTCAAATTTGTTTCTTTCACACACTTATTTTTATAAAATGTGTCCCTCACATATTCCGGACACATGCACAATGAAAACTATGTTTGGCCCCTGACAACTAACGTGTGGTTTTCTCCTCTGAATAGTGAGTATAAAAATGGAATCCTGGGGCTCCATGTTTATTGCATCTCAGTGACTTCCAGAATCATTGTGCTCAGTATACAAGTCGTTTCTTGTCAGCCAGCTCCACAATCTAGGTGATGACAATGAAGGCAACATTTTTCCTCCATAAGCATCCACACTAACAATTCATATTTTGAAAGCCACATTTAGTCCCGAGTTACACTTGGGTAATCTAGCTATTTTAGGCTCCCATTATCAGAGTATCTGAGCACCTCACAGTCTGACATATTTAAACTTATAACTCCTCTGTGAGTTAGTCGTTATCCCCATTTTACAGACGAGGAACTGAGGCAGATTGTTGCCTGCAGATTGTGCCCTCTTTGATACTGTGCAAATACACTAATAACACGAACAGACTGGCCAGGTAGGTGGAACCTAGTAAACAATTCTGTTGATGACACATGAAAAGGAATCCTGCTTGCTCTATCCCAGCGTTTCCCAAAATGTGGATTGCGAACCCATTAAAATGGGGTCACCAGAGCCAGTATTAGATATTCTGGGGCCCAGGGCTGAAGCCAAAGCCGAAGCCCCCCTCCAGCCTGGGACAGCAGGGCTCGGGCTTGCCCCTTCCCTACCCCCCGCCTGGGGTCATGAAATATTTTTTGTTGTCAGAAGGGGGTCACGGTGCAATGAAGTTTGAGAACTGCTGCTTTATCCTAGCTCTATTGGCTCTGAACACTTTACTAAAAAGGATTTTTTTTTTAAAAAAAAAAACACCACCATTTTTGAACTCCATAGAATGTTTGACTAAGTTTTGGAAAGGTTTTTAAATGATGCTTTTATTCTGAGTTGATTTGATCAGTCCTTCATTCCGAGCTTTGCCGCAAGTAAAAAATAGTAATCATTTTACACATAACTGCAAGAATACCAGATATATATTGTGAAAGAAAGAAAAAAACCCCCAAATGATATCAAATATTAAAACCTACCTTGCCAGCCTGGTTTGCACACTGGTTTGACATCAACTCGTACTAAGACATCCTCTGTTGCACGTTTCTGCCCACAGTCAAAAGCAGTTACCATTATCTCATACTCGTGCTGTTTATCATAGTTCAGCTTCTCAGTGTTTCTAATATTACCTGCAGATTTAATATAAGAGAGCATCCAGCAATTATTTATTGATCAAGCTTATTTCTTTCACGATTATGTATTGCATCCAGGTACCAGCCCACAATGGCAAGGGCCAGATAAAGCAAGCCCTCAGTGGGCAGAATTCCCATTCAGGAGTGCTACATGCAGAAGATTGTGGGACAGCGCCCAAATGAAAGGAACCCATCAGTGTCATATGAGATTTCATTTTAGGACTATGAATTTGCACAGACTTGATTGTATGTAAAGGTATCTTTTTAAGTAAGATTGAACATGTAATTATACAGGCAACACTATTCTCATCTGCATACACTCCTCATATAGAGCATCCACATCATCACTCCTTTCCCTTAGACCTTGCAGACTGAAAACCATTGGCCCACGTTTGGGAAAGGAGCAGGAGGAGGATAGACTATGGTCAAAGCTAGGAAAATTTTCACATTGTTTGCCCTCTAGTCCTGTGGAGGTCATGGAGGGAAGATAGTACAGACAAAGCTAAACTATCTTGTCACTCATTCCCTCTGCAGTTAGTTCCTATCTAAATGGTGAATACCTTCTTCCTTTTAGTCCCCTCCCTTGGGCTTTAACCACAGGAAGGGAGGATTGGAGCCAAGACCATCATCATCTACATAACAAAGCTCACCTGTATTTTATAGGACACCGCTGTGCTACCAGATGGAAAATAAAATTCAACAACAATACTCATCTGCCAAACCTGACAGATACATAAAGATGACAAATTACCTATTCTAGTAACAAAGAAATTACACGTTTCACAAGAAAATGGAAGGATCTCTCACAGTTACCATATTCTGTAGTGTTTTAGGATTGCTGTCGTAATTAATGAATTCAGCATTTTAATTCAGTCCATTTCTGCAGAAATGCAGTTCTCGCTCAACCTGCACCTCAGAAGTGTTTAATATACTCTTTGTTCCAACATATTAACGTATTCTTTAGCCAGGAATATATCTAATCATACTCACATCCTAAAGTTATATTCATTCTAGATGGGATCCCTGTCTCAAATCATCATATCGTACCAAATGTGGATCTGACATGGCATGCTGCACAATCAAGTAGTTTGACCAAAATTTGCAAACTTGGGCACCAAAATACATATGATATTTATGCACATAGAAAGTGGTTTATTATCAAAAGGTACAGAGAAGGCAGGGCTGCCTCCTTTAAATATGCTGGCCTTTGCTAATTCATTTCATTAAATTTAAACTTGAGAAAAAACAACCCCCAAACAGCTATACATACATGGCCAATTTCCAAACCCCATCTTTAGTTCACAACTGTGCAGGAGACAGACCTTGAACCCACAAATAGTGTTTTCAGGGAAACTATACGTAAGTGCCATTTTGGTCATTTGGCCATTTTGGTCAGAGTCGATCATTTCTGCGCACAAACAATAGCACGTACAGAATGGCACACACAGAATTAGAACTCTAGCACTCTGGGGGAAGTACCCTATACCCAGTGCATCATGCTTTCCCTTCTTCTCCCCTCATAGCAGGGGGAAACAGGGAAGATGATGGTGACCAAGTCACATTCTGGTTCCTGGTCTGCTCCTGGGGCAGTGCAGTAAGCATTGCACTATAATGATCCTTAGTATTTAGCTAGGACTATATATTTTCCAAATGATGTATCTTAATTAAACCCTCATAAAACTCTTATGAAGGAGGCAACATCATTATCCAGTCAATAGCCCTCTCTGGTTAATTGTCCCTCACTTGGTTAGTAACCTGTGAAAAAGACCAAACCGAGCTTTTTCTGACCACTCTCTGACCTAAAAATAACTTGCTAATTTACTTTCCCACCCTCATCTCAACTTATATTAAAACTATTTTACTGGTACTAATCCATTTTTTCACAGGTTCTGTCCATATGTAAAATACCTGTTTCCTTCCAGATCAACCAACCAATAACACTCAGGAAAGGTATACTCTAGCCACCCTTCACTGTAAACACAGATTTACGAACCTCATCTAAAGCCCACTGACATCTCCTATTCTCTGCTGGATCTAACACCATCTCCTGGTCCACATCTTTGTGGGTTCCTTCAGTTTGTGCTAAATTGAATCCTGCTGCTCAAGCTCCCAGTGAAATACCCCACCCATTATTAAACCCCTTTCTTATGATTAAACACAAAAGAACACAACACCTTGTTGAATACCTGCAGCAATAAGTGTGACTTATTTCCTATTTTGCTTTTGTCCTTTCTTAACCCCTTCCCCTCCAATTGAGGGTGAGGGTGTACACACTTTACAGAAAGTGGAACAGAGCAGTGGAGTGACTTGAAGGTCATGCAGCAAACCAGGGACAGGATTAGAATGCAGGAGTTCCTTTATTCTAGACCATTGGCCTATGTTGAAATGTATTCTGATATTCAGAACACTAGAGTCTTCTATCCTATAAGAAGAAAAACTCAAACACATACTTCTCAGTTACTTTTTGGCATTACAATGAGTATCAGAAATGTACTTTTTTTGTTTATAACTCACGTTGCTTAACTAGTGCTTCCTTAGTGGGCGTTCAGTGTGTTGGGGTGCCATTAAAACAACTAAATATCAAGGCCCTAAAACACAAGCCCCTCAGAATGGTAACAGGGAAAATTACTAATGAAGAATTCACAAACACAAGACTTTGGACTTGGAGTGACAAAAGTCCCCTGAAAACCCCATGTTTGCAGGAGATACACAAACATTGACATTCAAGGGTCATAGTGTGCTCTCCAAACCCAAATAGATTAAGGGATAGAATTGGACGCACTACATATTCTGATTTATAATACCGAAATATAAAGATGATGAATTGTTAAATGGTATGATTAAGATGAGTGTTGTTAGTTATATTTTAATAATTTGTAATTATGGATAATTTATATGAGGTAATGGCTACGCTAAGGCTTTGCCTGGTATGGGCTGTTTTGCCATTTCTTCTCCTTTTACATAAAAATTACTGATTTGCTTAAAATGACATTATTGCTGATAGGATAAATGCAACATTGTGCTGGAAATTTTGAGATTAAAAAAACTCTACACAAACCTATAATAACAAGAAGCCCTTTTACTTGGAAAAAACAGGAGCAGGATGACATGGAATAGAACGATAGAAATGGTTTAAACAGCAAAAATTGTGTAAATTGCAGGAAATGTATAAAAAGACTCAAGTGAACACGGCCCAAATTGGTGAAACTCTGGATCAGAAGCTGAAGGAATGGGACTGAAGGACCAGACCAAGGGATCAGAGGAGGTGACGACGGCCATCATAGAGTGCAGGAGAACTTCCCTGTGCCCCGGAATGCAGTAACTTGGGTCCTCTATATAATCTATTTATCGTGTGGCATAAACATGTGTTCAGACACTATAAGTAGTAATTCTGTCTTAAATTGTATAAATAAAACTAAAAATTGATTAAGCCTAAAATTGGGTGGACTCGTAAATCAGTTTCCCACCATTACATCCCTAATAAGTGCAATGTTGCCACTATATACTTACTTGTGCATTTATTATCTGTTCATACTTTGCTTACTGTCTGTAATTTATTATTTCTTTCCTGCATTTTCCTTTGTGTATGCTTCTTTTGTTCTCTATGCCATTGCTTTACTCCATGATATGTGGAGATAATTCTCAAGACACTGAAGTTGGCTAAATCAACATTAGCAGCCTACAGGAATGGGATGATAGCTATAATGAAATACAAATACATTATAATGATTTATAAATCTCAGAACAGAATTATCTTCTAAGATTTGTATTTCATTACAGCCTTCTAAGATTTGTAATTCTAAGATTCTGAATATTTAGGTTTTTTTTATTTTAGAGGTCATTTGAATGTCTTCTACATATTACTGGGTACTTTACTGATCTAATTATTCTGTGTGTTTCTGCTACATCTGCTGTTTCTAGCTTTATTTTACTTTGTTATTTTAAAATTTAATCAATGAGACTTTTTTTTTAATAAGCAAAGGGGAAACATTATAAACAGACAAAAAATGAATGGTTTACAGGTGATATAGTGGGAATTTTTGTTCTCTGTCTCATCCTACACAAACAAAGGGATAGTCAATGAAACTGAAAGGAAGGAAATTTAAACCTAATAGAAGTAAATACTTTTCCACATGCTTCACAGAGAGCTCATGGAACTCATTGCCACAATATACCACTGAAGCCAAGCACCAAGCAGGATTCAGAAAAGGAATTCAACATTTATATAGATAACTAGAATACCCAGAGTTATAATAATACATATTAAAAATAAATAAGGATATAAACCCTCCTGCTTCAGGGCATAAGCCAACCTCTAACTATTAAGGGCCAAATATTAGAAACTATTTATTGGGACAGGCTAACCCATAACTGCCTGTTGTAAGGTTTCTCGCACCTTCCTTTGCAATAACTGGTGCAATCCACTGTTGATGACAGGATGCTGAATGAACTGGACCACTGATCTAATCAACTGGGGCAGTGGTTCCCAAACTTTAACAACCTGTGAACCCCTTTCACTAAAATGTCAAGTCTTGTGAATCCCCTCCTAAAAATGAATATTTCCAAGGATTTTCTCCTTTACCTGAGTATAAATTATAAAAGCAGTGATCTTGGAAATATAAAATTTGTTTTTATGACATGCTTATTACACACTATTTATTATTAATTATTATTTATCATTACATATTTTTAATTACATTATGAAAACGGCAACACTCTTCCAAGATCTTACTTTCGTAGCTTGTATCACTTTGAATAAACCTGTTATAAGACAAGGCTCCTATGTTTCATCAAGGAGTATCAGATGTGAAACAGCATGAAGGTATTTAAGAAGCCAACTCAAAGAGTTCCTCCTATACAAGCATTCGGGTCTTGAGCAGTCCAGGCAAACAACGCATGTTACAACAAAACTTAAACTTGTTCTTCACAATAATTTTAAAAACAATACTAGCTGCCTATTTAATTTTAAAAACAGCAAAAAAATATCCACCTCCCTTTCCATTTCTTATGAGTCTTAAAGTTCAAATCTCCTCCGTGTGACAGATATGCTTGCTTTGATCTGCTTAGCTCTTGGAAGTCCTGGGGCTCTGGGCTGCTGGCTCCAAGCTGCCCGGGGTCCCTAGGGACAGCTCTGTCCGCCATTAGGGAATGTTTTCCCGAGAACTCCCTGTAACATTTCATGAACCCCCAGGGGTTCATGAATCCCAGTTTGGGAATCACTGAACTAGGGCAATTCCTATGTTATCACACTAGATGCACCAGAATTGCCCCTTCAGTTTTATCCATGCCTCCTGTGTTAGCAGGGAGTGAATGTGTTATAAAAAACTGATTCATGACGTAAGTGATTTATGGAGGGTGAAAGGTTCTTTTTGCTGCATCAGTGGCCTCTCACCTCTACTATCTGTCCTGGGGCACAGGGGCTGAACTCTGAAATTGAAGTCTCTTTCCATCCTCGCTACAGTAGAGGGCTATGGGAGGCTGCATCTGGCTACCTAATGGAGTATTAATAGGATTCCCAGATGTCCTGATTTTATAGGGACAGTCCCAATATTTGGGGCTTTTTAAAAATAGGTGCATAATACCCCCCACCCTCTGTCCTGATTTTTCTCACTTTCTATCTGGTCACCCTAAGTATTAGAATAATGCCTTGTGAGGAAGCAGAACTCTTTAATGGCAGTGAACAGAGGGGGTGATTTAAAACACACACACAGAGAATTCATGATGTCTTAACACTAAATTCTCATCTTCTTCTGACAGCCCATATTCTATGTTCTCTTCAAGGACATGCAACCTGGTGGAGACTACATTGTGGAGAGTCAAGTTAACAAATAAGCCAACAGGCAGCTACAAGCTGCACAGCTTTCAAAATCATCTCTTACAGTACTTTTCATATAAAGATCTGAAAATGCCTAACAAAAGCAGAGACTATTTCTACACTATGAGCTTGGGGGTGGGATTCCAGGCTCACGCAGACACACGTGTGCTAGCTCTCATCAAGGTAGTGCACAAATAATAGTAGTGTAGCAGAGGTGGCATGGGCTAACCACTTCAAGTACGTATCCCAGGATTCTGGCAGGTTTGTACTCAGGGCAACTAGCCCATGTTGCTGCTGCCACTCCCCATGCTACTGCAGCTAAATTACTATTTTTAGTGTGCTAGCTTGACGAGCGCTAGCACAAGTATGTCTACATGAGCTGGGAATCACACCCCTCACTCGTAATGCAGATGTAGCCACAGAAGTGAAGTGACTTGCCCAAGTTTACTCAGTAGGTCAGTAGCAAAGTTGGAATAGAGCCCTTGTCTACTCACAGCCCTGTGCCCTGTTCACCAAACCATGTCACCTGCCAAATGAGGTAGAAAATGCAGTAAACATAAAGTTCTGTTAAAAACTTATTTTGTGACAGATCTATGCATTACAATGTGATTGTTACTAATATTGTCTAAATTTATTTTAAAGAAATAACTATTGAACTGGTCACTGAAGTTCTCTGCTAGGAGGAAAACTCTACTAGGCTCCATGCCACAATCTGTTTTTTAAAAAAAGTCAGATCTTGTGCCTTCAGTCCCAGTTCTTTGTGCTGACATGCATGAATTTGCCCCTTACTGTTAAGTGATTTTATTTTATGGCCAGTAGTTCATTACTGACAAACTTAGGCTCATTATATACAAAAAAGTAGAATTTATTAGCATTATGGTCTCATCACATGGATGGAATTTTATTCAGCAGGAAATTACAGACACACACCCAAGCCATTGTATGTAAGGGAGATACAGAATCAGGCTCTCAGCTGGTGTGAACTGGCATAGCTTCACTGACTTCTATGGAGCTCTGATGGTTTACAGCAGTTGAAAATTTCAACTCAGTGTGTAGTATTCTGTCACTTTGGGGACTTGTCTCTCACAAGGCAAATGGCACCTCATTCTTCCCAAGATTTGATTGAACTGGTCATTTCAAAGGTGGTTTAAAAGAAAGTTTAATGATTAGTGGTTCCTAACAACACACACACACACACACACACCCCTTTCATCTGAGAAAGGAAAGGTATCACACAGCATCTCATAAGCACTGAATACAACATTCCATAATCCTGAGATTCATTACAATCCAGTTAATAACTCAATGCGCCTCTCCTTAAGTTAGGTCTGCGAAACCTAGCTTGTGATCCAAATCAGGATCCAAAGTAAATTCTGCTCTATTGGATATTTTCCCAAACTACCTCGCTGTATAAAATCCCCTGTTCTAGCACTCTCGCTGATAAAAGATTACTGCACCAATTGACTTCCATTTACTTAAACACAATCATAATCATTATGATTACGCCTCCATATGATATCCAAAATGCTTGCTATGATGGTGTTATAATGGGGGGGGGGATTCCCCCTCCCCCATGCCATTTACATTTTATTGATGCTAACTGGTTATTATCTTTTGATGCTCAGCTGTGCATTATGTGAAAGCAACACAAATAAAGACAAATCAGTTTTGAACAGGGGAAAGGTTTTCTCTAAAGCATCACAGCATGAAAATGGCTGCTAGGAGAAGACAACAGCTTTCAATTTGTAATTTTGCCAAAAATCAGATTAAACTTCAGAAAAAAAGTGCTCTCCTCCTAAACACAACATGGATTAAATGATTCTGTGGGGAGAGATAAGTTGAAGCTTACACACAACACATTTGTTTGTAGAGTTTCTTCTGAGCACAGACATTAACATTTTTTTTTAAATTACTTAATGCAAAGAAAGTATTTTTTGTGAAACTCAATAGCAAAAAGTTGATAAAATGTAAATGGCAAGGCATGGATGTTTCTTGAAAGATCTCATCACGATGTCTCTCATGACCTTAGGATAACATAACTGCTCAGTTTTCCATCATAGTTCTCTTCCCTTCAAGAATGCAAGAGGTACCACTTTTGATCCACAAGGCGATGCCAGAGTGGATCTGCTGAAATACACTACTCAGAGAGCTGCTGGTTTGTATTATACATGCAGAGGAGAAGTCTTCAAAGCATTTTAATGTGACCCTGCCACCCCCAACTCTGGTGACAAGTGCTGTATTGCTCCCCAGTGTGAAGTGGACTGGAAGTTGCAAGAAGCTGACAAGCAAGTAGGGTAGCCAAGGCTAGGGCTGCAGCATATGGAAAACATAAGGTGTTTTTTCCAGCATAAACTAAGGTACTTTTTCATAAAACTTGTTTTTATATCAGCAAATATGTACCAGGAAACCAGCTTAAACCTAGGACTAGAGGGCGAATTAGTGCTTGCCTAGAGCAGTCTTTATTCCTTGTTACTCTGAAAGGAAGTAAGCTTCAGCTCCACTCACCAGGGACCACCACTAGAGAGGTGAAGTAGTCATTCTTCCCGTGGAACCAAGCCAGGAAAATCTGGGCTATCAGAAACACTGGGAGCAGGTACTCCAGTCAGCATTTAGACCTCGATTCAGCAAAGTTCTTAAGCATGGGACTAACTTTAAGGAAATGAGTAGTCCCCTTGACCTCAGTGGTATTACTCCCTTGTTTAAAGTTAGGCATGTAGTTAAGTAATTTACTGAAGCAGGACCTTAGATGCCAAGTTGATAGGCACTGTGGGTAATATTTTCAAAGGCACCTAAGCCACTTAGGTGTTTTTGAAAATGGGATTTAGGAGCCTAAAGTACTTAGGCACATTAAAAAAATATTAGTCTGTGTAAACACCTTGTTATTAGAATCCAAATTTAGGGGAATGGAGTTGAATTATTTGATAAATTGTTCCACCTTCCTGGAACATTCTATTAGGACTTTAGTAATGTGTAAGACAGGATTATGGTAGGCAAACCACTGCTCAAAGCAGGGATGCACCACCCTCACTGGCGATCATGGAGGCATTGTGCCTGCCTGTTACACTCTTCCAAAGGGTGCACTGTATCCTCCCCTCTCTTCCCTGCACATGAGGTCATCTCTGCTGGCTGGTGCAGAGAAGAGCAATGGCCAGGCCCCCAATTTTGTTTTTCCACACTTCTTTGGGAGGCCAGCACCAATAGTGGCACTAGCGTCACACAGTCCTTTTGTCCTCTCTTCCCCTTCTGCACTGCTAGTCACAATCTAGCCCTACATTTAAAAAAAATTATTATAATAAACCCCAAATGGCAGGATGAATAATGCAGCATAATTATATATACAAAACACAGATTTTTGTTTATTGCAGCTAGATTGCTCATGGGACAGCATATATCTCAAGGAGACAAAACTGCATGGGGTCCAAATTGGTTTTATCATGAATATCGTCATAGAAGAACTCTGAAAAAAATGGCACTGCTACAATGCAAGCCTCAACGAAGCTATCTTTAAAAAAAAAATTATTAAATCTAAAACAAGAATTTCAGGTCCCTGGTAAACAACCCTTACACTTTCCCCCAAGATCCTTCTCCCACTTGTGCAGTGGAACCAGTGCGGTTCCACTGTATTTGTGGCCCTGTACTTTCATGGAGATGAAGGCTGGATCTGGCCCTTCATGTCTATGTTGTAGAGAGATTTTAAAACTTACCTATAGAACACAAAGTAGTAACAATGCATAGCACTGACTGGAAAGATCACTTTTCATCTTCAAAGTGCTTTTTCAGCATTAACTAAAGAATTCCCACTATCCTAGTGAGTTAACTAAGTATTATTAGCTCAGTTTTATAGAGTGGGAAAGTAATGCAGAGAGGCCAAATCTAGTGTTAAAAAAGCAGAGCACGTAGTTTGGTTTAGCAGCATTTCCAGCATCCCACAATGTTGTACAATGAGTTGCCAACTGCTAGCGCACTGAGTCTACAGGTGTGGAAGTATTTAATGCAGAGGCTCAGGCACAAAAGTAATAAATATGATTTCAAGTTAAATTCAATTCCTCAGCTGGTGCAAATCATGATAGCTCCATTGTCCACAGGACCCACTATTCAGCAGAAATCACTGGAGCTACGCTGACATATATCAGCTGAAGGTGTGGCCCAGAATTCCTAATTGTATCTTCCCCAGGACTCACCATTTCTGTCAATGGCAAAAGGAACATCCGTTGTGACAATTTCATAATTACAGATCTGGCTGTACTGCGGAGAACAGTCCTCATCCATGGCTTCCACCTGCAATATACTGTCATAGATCTTTCCCTCCGTCACTGTGGCCTTATACAAAGTCTCCTTGAAGGTAGGTGCGAACTCATTAACATCCTTCACCTGGATATGGACCACTGCCCTAAATATATAGAAACAAACAATTAGGAGAGAGATATCCATTCATCTTGACTTCAACTGAGATGTCAATATCTGTTCATTATCCAAACACATGACAGATCAACACCAAAGATGGCTTGGAAAATAAAAACCTATGTACTGAGAGTAAAGTGCTCTTGTATCATTTTACTTTGTGTTTCATTTCCATTTTTAATCTGCACTACTTAATACTTTAATATGACATTTCTGTTAAGAAAATGTGCAACAAAGTTATCATGGAGAAAGCCTAATTCTCCTCTTGCTTAACACCAGTGTAAATCAAGAGCTAGTCAATGGAGTGAACCCTTTGTAAAAAAGAAAGAAAAAAAGGCATAAGAGGAGAATCAGGCTTAAAATGCTCTCTTAGACACTGATTGCCTGAAAATATAGATATCTTGAGTAAGCACCTTCCCTCCTTTCCAGGGCAGAAGTTAATTGTTTATCCACTCCCCAGGTCCCTAAAATACTGCAAATTCCATGTTCATTTCCCCAGTTTCTTACATGACATTTAGAGCTTGTGAAAGGTGCTGCATTGAGAGCAATAAGGGCTGAATTAATCTACACTATTTAAAAACAAGTCGTACATGGCAGGCGCATCTTTCTCTTAATGCCACATGACTGCACCTGAGCCTTGTTCTGGAAGGCAGGTGCCTCAACCCTCCTCAGAAGGGCTCAGATCTAGAGATTGGGAGCGTAGTTCAAGCTCCACGTTGATTCAGTGCTTAGCTGCTCTGGCAACTGACAATTATACAGCCCTCTGTCACCAAGAGGACAGAGGGCAGGGGTACGTCTATACTACAGAATTAAGTCGAATTTATAGAAGTCGATATTTTAAAACCCGAATTTATGGAATCGATTGTGTGTGTCCCCAATAAAGAGCATTAAGACCATGAGGTCGATTGACTGTGTCCACAGTAGCGGGGCTAGCATCGACTTTCGGAGCATTGCATTGCGGGTAGCTATCCCACAGTTCCCGCAGTCTCCGCCGCCCATTGGAATTCTGGGTTGCGATCCCAAAGCCTGATGGGGCAGAAAACATTGTCGCTGGTGGTTCTGGGTACATGTCATCAAGCCATCAAACGTCCCTCCCTCCCTCCATGAAAGCAATATTTTTCGCGCCTTTTTTCCAGGGTTTCCGTGTTTGCTACGGAAGCCTGCTCAGCTCACAATTACCGTACATCTCCAGCGTACGCCTGGACATTAGGTCTAGTGGGGATTCAGTCACGCTATACTATGGGCAGAGGGATAGCTCAGCGTTCTGAGCATTGGCCCGCTAAACCCGGGGTTGCGAGTTCAATCCTTGAGGGGGCCATTCCGCCTGAGGCTGGTAGTCACGGGACTACACAGCAGAAGCTCCTTGCCTTCTAGCTGCAGATGGTGCAATATGCCATAAATGGTCATGGTCGCGGGACCATACAGCAGAAGCTCCTTGCCTTCTAGCTGCAGATTGTACAATATGATTGAAATTCGTGTGCTCCTGGCCGGCGGCCTATGGTGTGGCTGGCCGGGGGCGCTTGGACATAAATGGGAGTGACCAGAGTGACTCTGGTCATTCTCTTTTTTACGTTTTGTTTAAGGGAGATTCAGTACTGCCTGGAACACGGGCGGAGGGATAGCTCAGCGGTCTGAGCGTTGGCCCGCTAAACCCGGGGTTGCGAGTTCAATCCTTGAGGGGGCCAGGAGATGATGATGGATATCAAGCATATTGTACCATCTGCTGCTAGAAGGGAAGGCGCCTAACCCTTGCTCACCGCATATTGTACCATCTGCTGCTAGAAGGAAATGAGCCTAACCCTTGCTCCCCCTCCCTCCGTGAAAGCAACTGAGGGGGGAGCAAAAAATCCTTTCGCGCCTTTTTTCATATGGGCGCCATATTGCTGACTCCATTGTTATCCACCCCCCGCTACAGTGGGGGCTGTTGTGATGGAAGTAGCCAGGGCGATCACCAAGCTGCTGGTACCAAGGGTTGTGAGTCTGGGAAATGTGCAGCTCATACTGGATGGCTTTGCAGCAATGGGGTTCCCGAACTGTGGAGGGGCAATAGACGGAACCCATATCCCTATCTTGGCACCGGACCACCAAGCCAGCGAGTACATAAACCGAAAGGGTTACTTTTCAATAGTGCTGCAAGCACTGGTGGATCATAAGGGACGTTTCACCAACATCAATGTGGGATGGCCGGGAAAGGTACATGACGCTCGCATCTTCAGGAACTCTGGTCTGTTTCGGCTGCTGCAGCAAGGGACTTTCTTCCCAGACCAGAAAATAACCGTTGGGGATGTTGAGATGCCTATAGTTATCCTTGGGGACCCAGCCTACCCCTTAATGCCATGGCTCATGAAGCCATACACAGGTAGCCTGGACAGTAGTCAGGACCTTTTCAACTATAGGCTGAGCAAGTGCAGAATGGTGGTGGAATGTGCATTTGGGCGTTTAAAAGCTCGCTGGCGAAGTTTATTGACTAGGTTAGATCTCAGCGAAAACAATATTCCCATTATTATTACTGCTTGCTGTGCACTCCACAATATCTGTGAGAGTAAGGGGGAGACGTTTATGGCGGGGTGGGAGGTTGAGGCAAATCGCCTGGCCACTGGTTATGCGCAGCCAGACACCAGGGCTATTACAAGAGTACAGCAGGGTGCGTTGCGCATCAGGGAAGCTTTGAAAACCAGTTTCATGAATGGCCAGGATGCTGTGTGAAAGTTCTGTTTTTCCCCAGTAATGAAAAGCCCCGCCCCTTCATTCACTCTACTTCCCTTTACCCAAACCGCCCTGCCCTCCCCCCCGCGATCACCGCTCGCAGAGGAAATAAAGTCATTGTTGCTTAAAAATCATGCATTCTTTATTAATTCATAAAACAAAGAGGGGGAACTATGGGGGTAACTGCCACAGTCTCCCGGGATAGCTGGTGGAGGAAGGGAAGCACCAGGATGGGTGGTGGAGGAGGGGATGAGGGAAGGACAAGGACACACAGCACTTTAAAACTTATTGAATGCCAGCCCTTTCTTGCTTGGACTGTTCTCTTGGCTTGAGTGGTTGGGTGCACGGAGGCCGCCCAAACGCGTTCTTGGGTGTCTCGGGGATGAGGTTATGGGACTCGGGAAGGAGGGCTGTTGGTTACACAGGGGCTGTAGCGGCGGTCTGGGCTCAGGCGGCCTTTCCTGAACCCTACGCCTTTCCTCAGCCATAAGCCGGAGGATTTCCGTTTGATCCTCCAGTAGCCTCAGAATTGCATCCTGCCTTCTCTCTGCACGCTGACGCCACCTACTCTCTTCATCACGCCACCTGTCCGCGCGATCAAAATCTGCCTTCCTGGACTCCGACAGTGTCTGCCTCCACGCATTCTGCTGGGCAGCTTCAGTGTGGGAGGATTCCATGAGTTCTGAGAACATATCATCTCGATTCCTTTTTTTTTTACTTCTAATCTTCGCTAGCCTCTGGGACGGTGATGAAGGGGGTGGCGTTGAAACATTTGCAGCTGCGGGAGGAAACAAACGGGAGAGGAGTAGTTTAAAAGACACATATTAGAGAACAATGCTCCAAACATTACATATCACATGTGCATTTGGTCCAAGGTTGCACTTTGCCTGTTATATTGAGGGTCTGCCGGTTTGGTGTGAGAGATCACACAAGCAGGTCCGGCGGGCAACAGAATTCGGCTTGCACACAGCCATGGTAAGCCACAGTCTATAGGCTTCTTTAACCTTCATAACATGTGGCAATGTTTTCAAACAGCAACCCCCTCATTTCCCATAACAAACAGCCTTTGGGCTGGCAATTTAAAACTGGTTGGCAATTGAAAAGGGAGGGGCGGCGGTTTTTGGGTTAACGTGCAGCGCGAACCTAATCGACACCCCCACACACACAGACACACATCCAAGATGTTCGCTGTTCCCCCTCCCCTCACCGCGTGGGTCACAGCGGGGAAGATTTCTGTTCAGCCACAGGCAAACAGCCCAGCAGGGACGGAGCCCCTCTGAATACCCCCTTAATAAAATTCCCCTATTTCAACCAGGTGACCATGAATGATATCACTCTTCTGAGGATAACACAGACAGATAAAGAACGGATGTTGCTTGAATGCCAGCAAACACCGGGACCATATGCCGCCATGCTTTGCAAAGCAATGATTCCAGACTACGTGCTACTGGCCTGGCGTGGTAGAGTGTGTTACCACGGAGCACAGGATAAGGCTGCCCTCCCCAGAAACCTTTTGCACAGGCTTTGGGAGTACATCCAGGAGATCTTTCTGGAGATGTCCCCGGAGGATTTCTGCTCCATCCCCAAACATGTTAACAGACTTTTCCAGTAGCTGTAGCTGTACTGGCCGCGAATTAATCATTAAACACGCTTGCTTATAAAACATGTATTAATTAACAGAGGTACACTCACCAGAGGTCCCTTCTCCTGCATCGAGCATGCCTTGGGTGGGTTCGTAGGGTACTGGCTCCAGGGTGACAAAGAGTTCCTGGCTGTCGGGGAAAAGGGCTTCTCCACTTCCTTGCTGTGTCTGGGCACTATTTTCAGCATCATTATCATCATCATGCTCCTCTGTGGTTTCTGATGATCCACATAAGGAGTCATACCACATGGGTGGGTCAGTGCTGGCTGCACCTCCTAGAATGGCATGCAGCTCATCATAGAAGCGGCATGTCTGGGGCTCTGACCCAGAGCGGCTGTTTGCATCTCTGGCTTTTTGGTAGGCTTGCCTGAGCTCCTTAATTTTCACGCGGCACTGTTGCGCGTCCCTGTTGTAGCCTCTGTCCTGCATGCCCTTGGAGACTTTGGCATATGTATTGGCGTTTCTTCTTTTGGACCGTAGCTCTGCTAGCACAGTTTCGTCTCCCCATACAGCGATCAGATCGCGTACTTCACACTCGGTCCATGCTGGAGCTCGTCTTCGGTTCTGGGACTCCATCATGGTCACCTCTGCTGATGAGATCTGCGCTCACCTGCAGCTCACCACGCTGGCCAAACAGGAAATGAAATTCAAAAGTTCGCGGGGCTTTTCCTGTCTACCTGGGCGGAGCATTGGAGCTCAGACTGCTGTCCAGAGCGGTCAAATGTTGCACTGTGGGATAGATCCAGGAGGCCAATACCGTCGAATTGCGTCCTCACTAAGCCTACATCGATTCGGCAATATCGCTTTAAGCGCTAATCCCCTCGTTGGGGAGTGGCGAGATCGATTTTAAGAGCCCTAGAAGTCGATGTTAAGGGCTTCGTCGTGTGGACGGGTGCACGGATCAATCGAAATAACGCTAATAAATTCGACCTAAACTCGTAGTGTAGACCAGGGCCAAGTGTGACGCTGGATTGTTGTATGATGTGGATATCTGTTATTAGGACCTGAACTGGGAGCACCAACTCATTTCACATATAGCTAGCCACTAATCAACCATCTTCATGATTATTACATAAATTAGAGTAGACCCTAGCAGACCCAGCCAAGAGCACGCCCCCTTCTGACAATCACTTGACACATATGACACAGTTCCTGCCGAAAGAGCATACAATCTGAATAGACAAGCAATGGAAAGGGTAAAAGAGGGATAGAGAGGTGAAGTGACTTGCCCAAACTTATACAGTAGGTCAGTGGCAGAGGCAAGGACAGAATCCCAGCTTCAGTTCGGTACCCAATCCAGTACACCACACTGCCTTGCATTAAATTATAACAACTTCTAGTCACAACTAACTAGACTTGGTTTTGATCACAGCCGGACCACAAGGTCCCAAAGTCTAATAACTGCTAGACTACTACTGAAGTTTGAAAGAGAGAGACCATAGCATTTCATATGAAACTCCCAAAATTGTTACAGTGGAAAAATTAACTGTGACTTGAAACTTGTTCTGTTTTTGCAAGTTGTGCCATAAGAAAAACATGATTTAACCCCCCCCCCCAAAAAAAGATCATGATGCAGCTCGCATTATATAGTGAAATAAATTCTTAAATTCCTGTGCATCCGATATAAACAAAAGGGTGCATTGCAGCTATTGCTGGTTTGTTTAAATGGCTCATACAGTAAATTGGGCAGTTTATATGGCAGTTTTATTGTCTGTACCAGGGCAAATTTCATCTTTAGTGACAAGTGGTTTCATGTATCATTCAAAAGGCAGCACCATATCTGGGGCATTGGTTCTATATTGTCTCAGTAAAGAGTGCCACCTACTGACCCACCAACAACACTTCCTGCAGCCTCTGAATCTTTGGAAGATTCCCACCAAATGCTGAGCCAGCCAAGTCTGCTGAGCTTCTAGGGGCCAATAAAATCTCAGTGCAAAGGCAATAAAGCTGCAGCATATAAATGAAAATGAAAATGGGTAATTTCCCCCCCTCCTAATAGCTCTTCTCTACCATTTGAAATTGGCTGAATAAAGTTAGAGAAAAAATAAATTCAGCATAGTTTGGTTACATAAATATCAGTTAATTCTAGTTTCCAAGGCTCTGATTAAGCTGATCTGTTTAATGTGGGAAAATATTTAGTATGTAAAAAATAACTGAAAACCATTATTTTACTGTAGTCCATTTGATCAGTAGTTCAGTTAAAACAGTTCCATTGAAATTACTGAGAATCAGGTCAATTTGAGTGAAATGTTTTTATAAAACAAAACAAAAAAAGACACGAACAATGAACAATCAATTCCAGTGATAAAGCATTTTGTTTCCATTTGCTTCACACAGACTATAGCATTAAAAGAAGCTCTTCCACCTGAACTGCATCTTGGAGTAAATACATGCCACAGCCAATGCATTTTTTCCCCTTATTGTCACTCACTTGTGAGATTTCTTCCAGTTTGTTCCACTAGGTCCCGCTCCACAGTCGTATGCCTGGATGATGAATGTGTACTCCTTCTGCAGTTCACAGTCAATTGGACTTTTTGCTCGGAGACGACCTTCTCCAGATGTCTTGTTTAGCACGACAGCTTCAAAGGGCATTTCTTGTCCGTGGATTTTAAAAGCACAGATTTCGCCTGTAAAGAATAAAACGCAGGAAAAATTATTGTTGGTTAGAACTGATTCAAACATATTTGAGTGACACCTGATGTGCTGGCAACCACCTGTATTTCACAACCAGTGACAGATAAGTGACGTGGATTATTCTCTGAACAACATACCAACACAAACTACTAGCTGAAATAAACAGAACCTTATGTAAATGAGGGAGAGGTAAAGGGATAGGCAGAAGGAAAAATAGAGAAAGTCTTTACACTAGGTCTCATCTTCTTTACATTGTTATTCTTTCTTCTGACACCAACATTGCCTCTGTGCCAAGTGGCAGCATGTCGATTTCACCAAATTGTTTTGGTTGGGGAAAAAAATCAGGGAAAACAAAAACCAAACATTTTGTTTTGAAATTTTTTCCAATTTTATTTGAAAATTTAAAATGTTAAAAAAGTTGAAAATTGACATGAAATGTTTTGTTTCAGGTCAAACAAAATGTGTTGCTTGACCCAAAGTGATTTTTTTTAACCTGCCAGTGAACTGAAAAATGTGCACTGCTCTACTCTCGGTACATTCTAAGTGTAACTTGTTCTATTTACACATATATGCCAGTTCTGGAACAGAGGCAGTCACCTCTTTCCAAAATCTCAGCACTCACCCAAACACCTTATTCCCAGGAAACTATTTTGTCCCAAGAATTACATCCAAATATAGAGAATAAGAAGAGAACCAACTCTGTGCTATTGCCACAGCTTCTCTCAAAGGACTACTCTATAACTAAACTGACAAAACAGCAAAGACTAAAAACTTGCTTGCTTATAACAAAAAATTGCAAGTATATATGTAAGAGCGCCATCTGGTGACTCTTCCTATTACATTTTTTAACACAATTTTAATTAATGGCAAGTAGGCCACACTACGGTTCTTCGCCCATTTCACAGATGGTCTATAGCTTCAACCTGTCTTGACAAACATGCTGCAGCTTTAGAGTGTAATCATTACACTTTACCTCTACAGGTAGGAAATAAGAACATGTGTAGGATATTGAGCATTGTAGGGGAGCATGTATTAGAGTCTGGTACTGTGAATTTCTCTACAGGATCAGCACCAGTTATTTAGCATTTGTGTTTATCCGTCCTATGGCAGAGCAGGAGAATACATACAATCCATGTTTAGGTGGGGTCAGTGGCCCCACAACCACTGTTCCCTCTGAGCTGTGCGCATATGCGTGCATGCACAGATCCTAAACACTGTGCACACGGCGAAACACCACGCGCACAAAAAATGAAATGCTACATCGGAACCAGGCCGAAATATCATTTATGGGTGACTATCAACACAGCCAGATTCTACTAGCTGGCAAGGTGGGGGAAAGGGAAAAGAGGGCAATGAATTGTACCCCTCCCCACCAGGATTTCGAACGTGGAATGTTGATCACGGCAGGACGGTCAGGACCCACACATCTCCTTGTATAAGCATTTTATTCGCTTGGGTGCATTTGCCTCATGGCGCACAAATTTGAACTCTGCTTCAAAAATTTGCACCGAAGAATTTTTTTGCGCACACGGCCTGTCAACAATTTGAGAGAACATTGCCCACAACCTTACACAATAGCATGGAAGGGATGCAACTTCTATGCTAGTACATAGGCTGGAATGGTGGCTGCAGGTAGCCTGCACAGCTCTCATGGCCCTGGGCTGAACATAGGATTCCACCTTCCCAGACTCTGCTTGCTCCGCCTGCAAAAAACCTGAACGTTAGGGCTTTATGCAGGTGGATTTCACCAGAGAGTCAAATCCCAAAAGGAGCTAAGTATCTGCATTTTGGTGTATGGATTTCACCAGAGAGTCAAATCCCAAAAGGGGCTAAGTATCTGCATTTTGGTGTATGGATTTCACCAGAGAGTCAAATCCCAAAAGGGGCTAAGTATCTGCATTTCAGTGTATTACTGTGGGAGTTGTGGGTGCTCAGCAATACCCAGGATCAGGCCCATTGCTGTGTATGAACTGTAATGGTATAAATAAAGGGATGAAATTAATAAGGTGCCAAGGATGATGAAGCTTGCTGAGCGCTTATCATGGGTGTTGATCATTGTGAATATACACTAAACATCAACTGAATGTCATGTTCAGCTCTGAGCAGATAATTTTCACTCCATGCATCTGAAGAAGTGGGTTTTTTACCCACGAAAGCTTATGCCCAAATAAATCTGTTAGTCTTTAAGGTGCCACTGGACTCCTCGTTGTTTTTGTGGATACAGACTAACACGGCTACCCCTCTGATCTCTGAGCAGAGTGCTATCCTTATTTCCCCGCAACAAAAAATTCTGAAATAATACTGTGGACTTTGATTTTAATTTAATGCCTTTTCTGATACATCTAAGTAATATTGTTATATAACAACTGGAAGTTTAATGGAGAAATATTATTCACTGCATTCTGTAGCAATGGCCTTCCCACAGTTCTTAATAATAAAGTTTCCCCACAGATGTACAGTCCATCAATACAAATCATAACTTTAGTTTTTTGTGGTTATTACTATATTGATCTAATTTGATTATGAACAATACAACATTTTGAGTCATCCGATTCTGGCATTTAAAAAAATAAAATAAAAATAGTTTATTGCAGTAAAGAAGAAAATTCGCTAAATCACACACACGTTTGCCAGGGTCAAACCTGAGTGATGCTGTGACCACTTGCACCAGGGTGCAATGCTACTCACTCAAATTTGGCCCAGCGGCCCCTTCACCATGATGGAGGGAAGTCAGGCCAAACCTGAGCAACACTGCAACCCCATGTACCAGAGCATAAGTTTGCCAAGGGTCCAGGGATGGGTTAATCTGGCCCTGTTTGTGATTATCCTGTTTTCCTTTCATTTCCTCATTGCATTGTACAAGCAATTCTCTACAAAGGGAGAGCTTGACTTTGGTACCTGGGTTGGCCTTACAGAGACCCATGGGAAGGTTGGAAAGACAGGAACAAATCCTTGTACAGAGATTCACATGGGGCATCCTCATGGCACATGCTAGTGTAGGCTTAGGAGGAGCTCCTAGTGGGAGCAGGTGTTACTCTTTCTTCCATGCCAGCAATTTGAAGTTCTCCCTCCCCATCCTTCCCTAGGCATGCCTGAGAAAGGGACCTTTGTCCTGGACCCATAAGTAAAGATATGATTTAAATGTTGTGTGACAACTGCTTTCACAACACTGGCATCATTCAGACTTATCCTCACTCATAGGCTTAAGGTGAAACTGATCACCAGAGAAGGGGCTGAGGATATGATTCCCTCATCCCACCCCTACAAGAAATATTAGTCAAGGTAATGAACTTTAGTTTTGGTTGGGGTTTTTAGCCTTCCTTCAAAACATCCTGCAATATGATCTGAAGGGACAAGAAGGGTGAAGGGCTGCTTTCTACAGTCTTTAGAGAGGGGATGACGGTGGCACACAAAAAAAAGGCATTTGCCCCATTTAGGATAAGTTCCTTTTTATGGTGCCTTTCTGCTACAAAGCTTGGGCATTTGTTTATAGGTGGAAGTCTCTTGCAGTAGAAGTTGGTTGTAATGAATGTCCATAACATAGGCATGAGAACAGGTATTCTGAGGATGCTGTGTGGAGGGAGTGGTGATGGAAATAGGCCATGGAGGAGGGTCTTACTATACAAGGTACAGAGACCCCCTTGGGAAAAAAAAACATTCTTCCACAATATTGATATGGTTTGGGAATTGCCTCTTGGGGACCCTCTTGGGTTTATGAGTACTTGCTACAGCATTAGCTATTGACTACATGGTTACATCTCAGTCTGCATTCCTGTAATTCAATACAAGTTGTGGCCTTTGACATTAATCTATTTGAGTGTTGTGTTCTCTCTGCACATCATCCAGATTGGCTTCAGCAATATACACTTACTAATTTTAAGACCTATGTTACTTAAGGTGTGAACTGTGGTAGAGAGATGTGGATTACTCCTGTAGGGCAATCAATCACATCATTTCCCATTTAGGAGATATACTGAAATGAATAATTAACAAATCTCCTCAACACTTTGAAATTCTTATTAAAACAAAATCTGATATTCAGCAACCTCTACATGAAAGGCTTAGGACGTCAATGATTGCTCAAAATCAACCAGACTGTGCAAAAAGTGACTCCCATTTCAGTGAATTGGCACTGATTTTAGTGGCAGAGGATCAAGCCCCTACCTCATTTAATCTACAAACTCAATTGTTGGACTTGCACTGACAGCTACAGAGAGGACATTACTTTAGTTTATAAATATAAAGGAAAATAGTTTATTTAATGAATTTCAGAAGGAGACAACAGATGAAAATGTGTTATGCCTTTTTTCCCCCAGTTTACAGATGACCATTGATGCTATGTTTACTTTTTCTTCAGTTGACACTCAGAACACCAAAGATTATGTGTCTCTAGCCTCAATCAAAAGGAGTGATGTAAAAAGGTAGTTCAGTCCTCATGCCCATTCCTCTGTTAGTGCCTGCTAAGGCTTATATATGGGCTCCAACTGGAACAGTATTTTTTGCTTACATGGAACTTTTAAGAACTAGATTGATCTGATGGATTAAGAGTAATCGTGCCACACAGGGTATTTGAAAGCCTTCAGTATCTACTTTTAGTTATTACCATCCTGGACTGAACTCAAAAAAGGGTCCTAGAAATAAAAAAGGTTTGTTATTTTTTATCCCTTTACCCATCACCTGAGCCATTTAGTCCTCCAAGAGTTTTAGAAGGTTCATTCTAAATTGGCTAGTAAATATGATTCTGCTCTCAGCATAAATCAGGAATGGCTCCACTGAAGTTAATTAAAAGTATGCCAGTGTAAAAGGGGGATAAATCAGAATCAGATTCTATATCCCTTTTTAACCTATTGCACACACTCTGTCTATATACATTTATTTAGATACATTGTGCACGCGCACACACACACACTCACTCACACAAAAAGTATGCAAGCAAACAACACTGTTACTACTGCATGATTAACTCAGTACCCACTTTCTCAGTAATCCAGCATGGAACCACTGTAAATAGATTTTGTTGGTTTTAAAAGTTTTTTAAAATTGAAACCTTCTAGTGTAATAAACTGCAGGAAAATGTGAGAGCTTGGATTCTGCAAACATCTCCTGCAGTTCACAGTTCTGTGTTCTTGGGAGTTTCTCAGTGGCAGTGGAAAGGTTTATTGCCATGACATGTTTTCTGCTGTGCTATCGCTTAAACAATTACAAGCTATTTTTTTAAAGCAAAAATAATAATTTGTATTACTGAAGTGAGAGATGTGGTATAATTTTAAGACCTGAAGAAAATGTTGTTGCTAGCAGAATGTATCTTAACTAACAAACTTTCCCCCATTCTCAGATCTTCATGATTCAGCAGAATAAAGCAAGAAAGGTGTAAATTTTGAGAACAATGCCAAGGAGTTCCAGAGCGCAATCAATAAAAGGCGTGCCAGAACAAACTATAGGTGCTGAAAATGTATTCCTAACCACATTAAGCTTGCTCCAACCACAGTATATTGACTTCCTAACCTTTGTTAGTTTCATGTTTACAATAGTTACATAGCTGTAACAGTACCTATGAGTATTGCACTGACACAGAGACAGACGAGAAGGAGTTGTGCCACTAAAGCAGGGGCACATTGGTGAGGTGGCATGTGGAGACCTTGGATTGATATCCCTCTACCGCTGCTCTACTTGTTCCAGCATTGCCAGCTCTTATGATTTTATCATTTAATCTCATGATATTTGCTGTCTGCCTTAAACCACTTTTACATTCCCTGATTTTAACTGTGTAACCTTAACATTACATTAACAGAAGGGTTGTTTTTATGCTATGACTATATAAAGGACACACAAACAATGTCTTAATTAAGTCATAATGCTTAGGGAAGAAGAAATAGCATAGAATCTATAACAGCTATATAAATCATTAAGGTAATATACTGGTATTATCACATTCTGCAGCTTTTGAAGATATAATGAAATATTCAGAAAATACTGAAAACTGTATAGTTAAAAAGTGCAGATAGTAACATTAACAAGAAACCATTATCCTCTGGGGACTAACTAGGACATAATTATTCTGGTTCCAATGGCATCTCTTTCTGATTCATTTTTTAATGAGTGTCAGTAAAAGTCATAATTGGATGTACAAATCCTTTTGGCTTTTATACACAGCCTACCTTCACTGGATGCCTATTGTTTAGTCTAAGCACATACTGCAGCCTCTACACTCATGATCAATGATTGCATATTTTTTATTTACATATCAGAAATCTGTAGTAGATGAAACACCAATTCATTTCAACCAGTCATCTTTTAGTAAACACCGGCACCCAGATGCTGCAAATGCCCTAATTCCATGTCTGTCTGAAAGATGGATCATGCAATGATTTCTCCTCTAGATTAGTGAGGTCCACATTGATGAAAATAGGCGATACTTTGCTCTACAAGGCACTGACCCATTTTAGTGTGTGTATATCCTTTGAAAAAGGTGAAACTGTTATTATAATAGAGACCTAGAGGACTTTATGTGTAAGATTTAAAAAGGTATTACAATGGCTTCAGTAATTTGTAGTCACTTTAAGTATTGCTGAGCTGTTAAAGGACAAATGCTAATAAAATATATAAAAGTAGCATATCATATTAAGAAGCTAATGATGTCTAATGTGACTTGAATTTCAAATTAAACAAAGATCAGGAATTATGAACGTTCGGTGGCAAACACCTAGTGCTTACTGAATCATTACTCCACGTTAGTCAATTAAACGCAACAAAAACTACAAAGCAGCAGGATTGCACCAACAGATCTGTTCCACTCAGATTCCTTGTGAGATGTACAAATCACTCCTGTAGGGCACAGAGACAAATAAGAAAACTAACAGTAACATTTCATGTTTGTAATAGAAAATTAGCAGCTGTTTATCTTTTGAGGACTCAGAAGACTGACAGAAAAAGTTACTTTTTAATTAAACGACTTGCTCCAGGGCCCAGCACCAAGACAGATGAATTTCCTGAAGCAGGAAACTTGTGACACTGTGCATTTATTTAAATTATTCTTCTGAGTTTTTAAAAAATGTTGATAGTGTACTATTAGCTTATTCAGTGAGGTAAACATGGCAGGTGGTCAAGTCCTGTTTTCTAGTCTATTATTACTTAGAGCTCAGAGGAGCCATACAACTTTAATACCCCACAATTACATATAAGGCATTCTGGGCCAGATTCAGACCTGATGTAAGCAGGTGACCACTCCATTTAAGTCCATTTGAATTTGGCCCCCTACTTGTGAGGTGTCACCATAGCCCAGGTTGGGCAATCAGAGCTGGAGGAATGGACTTTTGCACCTGTGTAGGGTTCTAGACTTCTGCATAGGCATCGTGGTGGAGACTAGAGGATCCAATTCCAGGATCAGGGCTTATTCTTTTTTCTTTGTTTTAGTATTTAGAGAGTTAATGCCTATTTACTCTTTTTATTAAAACAGGACTTACATTAAAATCTATCACTTTAATTCCAAAGGTGCTGTGTATTTCACTGCAGGCTCAATCACACAAGGTGCTGAGCACTCTGGCTCCAATCCAGGAAAGCACTTTAGCCTACGTTTAACTTTCAACTCATGAACAGTCCCATTGACCTCAACAGCTCTTTGTTGACCTGAGCGGAACCAGTCACATGCTTCAAGGTAAGCAGGTATTTAAATGCTTTGCTGGCTCAGGGTCAACATGCTCAATATGTTGCAGCATCAAGCCCTAATACTGGATAGCCACACTATGAAAATTAAGACTGTATATGCCTATTACCATTTAGAAGAATCAGGCTTCTTCTATATTTTCTCGTCTGAGAAAGGCACATATGCTTCCCAGTTATCCTAAGCCCTTGCAGCAACTACCTGCTTCCACAGAACTCTCCTGCTTGGCGAGTGTTACAGTATGTAAGGTTTCCTCTGAAACTGATTATGTCACTCCATGTATCACAGGCACCTCTTTCCTCTGGACCAAAATCTTGTAAATGGTGTGTGCCTTGTTTAAGCATATATTAAGAAGGAACACACCCGCCCCCCTCCACCTTGCTGACTGAATTGCACGAAAAGCACTGAAACTAACACAGAGAGCCAAATCCTGCCCAACTTCCCTTCTCCCCCCACTCCTGGTAGACACAAAGGCCCTGAATTTGCAGAAGCAGCAGGATTCCTCTGTGTGTGGAGGAGAATGAGCCTGGGAAGTGTTACAGAGAACTTCTTGCAGACCATGAGGCTGTGATTCATCGGGGCTCCCTCCATCCTAGCACAAAGGGTTAGTACAATGGGTTTCAACTTTTTCTATACTGACACCACCTCAAAGACCCTTCCCAGATGGGAAGGACAGTGTGGTCATAACTCCTGGTCAAAAATCTCTGTGCAAGGGGGTTCACTAATATTTGAATCCCCTGATCAACTGTATCTATCCCCCACTGCAAATGGCACAAAGACAGAAGCAGAGGTTACTAATTTTCTAATGGTATGTGGACTGTACATGCAAAACTAATCATCAGAAAATCAAAGCATTTTATCATGAATCATTCTGAGTTAATTCACTAACACTGTATAGTGTACATGGCAGATTGTGTTCTGTAGAGACAAATGATTTAGTTTTGTAATATTGCTTGTGCAAACATAGGGATATTCTGGATAATCTATAATCTTTCTTATTTTAGCTTTAACAATTCTGAAAATGCTTCAATTTTTTGGATGATTAATTTTGAATGTTTAGCCCACACTTCCTCTCCACAATCAAAAGTGAAATTGTTAATGTGAAAAAATGAGAACATTCAAAGTGATGATCCTGAATGGAATGGAATGGATTCACTTTCTGAGCTCTGGGAACCTGATTCATGCTACAAAAGTCAGATAAGGAGGATGGATTTATTGCTAACCCCAAATGAACTCGTTAGGTGTGTATAGAAATATGGGCCTGGTGCATGGGAGTTGCTTGAGAGGGAACATTGTGAGGCTATATGGGCTCATTTCGAAAACGGAATGTCTTCATTTGCTGAGGTATACCCTTTTGGTGTGATCATATGGCATCTCACACACTAGCAAACTCAGCACAGGTGAGTATTTGGATGGGAAACTACCAACCCTAAATTTCTATGATTCTATGATTTCTCTCTCCAGGTTCTGTGCCTGAGGGGCAGATTAGGAACCAAGAGCCAGATTACTTTCAGAGAGGACAAATAGGGTGAGCAAGCTTCCACCAGACTTCCCAGAAGCCAAAAACCCATTGTCCAGTGTGCAGGAGGTCTGATTAGATGATCACAATAGTCCCTTCTGACCAGGGCCGGCTCCAGGCACCAGCCGACCAAGCACATGCTTGGGGCGGCACCTTCGGCGGCCAATCTTGGGGAGGTGCTGGGAGGAGAGTGGGGCTGCGGGCCTGCCGCCCTCCCTCCGGCACTCCGGCCGGGAGGACAGCAGGGCCGTGGGCCTGCTGCCCTCCCCCTGGCGCTCCAGCCGGGAGGAGAGCGGGGCCGTGGGCCTGCCCCCCCCCCCCCGGTGCTCCGGCCGGGAGGAGAGCGGGGCCGTGGGCCTGCCGCCCTGGCCCCACCGCCCTGGCCCCAGCGCTCTGGCCGGAAGGAGAGCGGGGCCGCGGGCCTGCCTCCCCACCCTCGGCGCTCTGGCCGGGAGGAGAGCAGGGCCGTGGGCCTGCCGCCCTCCCCCCCGGTGCTCCGGCCGGGAGGAGAGCGGGGCCGCAGGCCTGCCACCCTGCCTCCGGTGCTCTGGCCAGGAGAGGCGCTGGGGGGGTTGTTGCGGTGCAACACTGGGGGAGGGGTTGTTTTGGCAGGTGCTGGGGTGGGGGTTGTTTTTTTTTTGTTTGGGTGGTGCGGCGTTTGGGGTTGGGTTTTTTTTGTTTGTTTGGGGCGGCAGAAAAGTTAGAGCCAGCCCTGCTTCTGACCTTAAAGTCTATGAGTTTATGAATCATGAACTAAATCAAATGGTGTTGTTTCTACTCCTTGACTGAATGACTGAAACATTTTAAATAGGGGGAAACACTTCTGGGCCAGCAAGTTTCTGCTCTATGAGACTCCTTTTCAACCACATCCTACAGGTATTGCTATGGTAAGTGACTATCCCTTCCAGAAACATCTGCATGAGCTTTTGAACTTCTTCACCAATTGTTCTAGCTAAATTCCTTGTTAACATATCTTCCTTTGCATATTTAAACAGCTTGAAGGTATATGATACAGTAGAACTTCAGACTTGCGAACATCAAAGTTACGAACTGTCCAGTCAACCACTCACATCATTTGGAACCAGAAGTACGCAATCAAGCAGCACCAGAGAAAAAGAAAAAAAAAAGAAGTAAATACAGTACAGTACTGTGTTAAACGTAAACTGCTAAAAAAATAAAGGAAAAGTGGCATTTTTCTTCTGCATAGTAAAGTTTCAAACCTGTATTAAGTGTATTTTCACTTGTAAACTTTTGAAAGAACAACCATAACATTTTGTTCAGTGTTATGAACATATCAGAGTTACGAACAACCTCCATTCCCGAGGTGTTCGTAACTCTGAGGTTCTACTGTATGTAGGTTTACCGGGTGTTCTCTTAACTCATGCTCATAAAAATGTAAGAGAGGCAAACAAAGAGGGAAGATACAAATACAGATACAAATATAAATGGCTCACCAAGATTGTAATAAATTGTTTTACTCTTATTTGTCATTTCCAAGAGAAGCAGATTAAAATAAAAAGCCTAGGAACATTAATTTGAATTTGGCATGGAGCCTGAGCCTATGGATTTAATACCTGCATCTAGCAGACATACAGTACAGTAAAGCAGAACATTGATTTTAACTATTAGGAGCACCATATGGACCCTCCTGATCATGTTTTTTCCCCCCTTAATTTGCTTTAACTTGTTTGGGGTTTTTAGAGAATTTGAAAATGTTCATTTCCAGGTATAGATTCACATTTCAAACTGGATTGCTAGACATGATGAGTTACTTTGCACTAGAAACTCTTTGAGTCTGAAATATCACCACCAATTTAAAATAACTAAGCTAAAATGATAGCGGCTGGCTCTACATGAAAAAGAAAATCACACAGTAAGGATAATAAATACATATATCGTAGGGAAAGATAATATGGATCTCCCAAACTCAGACACTAAAATATTATCTGCACTCTAATTTATGTTTGTGCTATTGCTAGGTTTTTGTAAATTCAAATTAACTTATGCTTCTGAGCCTTTCATTCCCCTTCTTAGTTTATTTATGCATTTATTTTTATTTCCTGACTGCTTTTTTCTACAAAGCATCTGGAAAAGACCAATAAAAGCACCATTAATACACCCTCTAATGGCTGGCCCCACCAACCAAATATACAATCTGCCTCTTTCTTCTTTAGATCGAGTGGTAAAGGCATGTATTTTTGACGCTGAATATCCTAGTTATAATCCTCACTCATGACTGTGATGTCTGTGTCCATGCAGTCATAGTTCATTAGATTACACTTTTTTCAACAGTTACTTAAGAGCTGCCCGCCATATTTTCAATGAGAGCTGTCTTACAACCAAACCATGCTTAGTGCTTTATTCATTACTGATGTGAGAACCTCATCCAGAACAGCCAATTTCTATGTTTCCGAGCATATTCTTAAATCAGTAGCAATGTTTTCTATGTCTTCCTTACTTCCTAGTTTTGTCTGTGTTATGCGTTTTTTGCTTGTTTGTTCGTCTTTGTGCAGACAAATTTTTAAAGAGTTCAGTATCTCAGTCATTTGAATCATCACTAATTCAATTCTCCTCATCATTTATTATTGAGCCTATTGCTCCCCAGTGCATGAATATCAAATACCAGGGCCACTTGATGGATTTTTATCATTTGGATAGCATATTTAGGATTTGTGTTCTATCCAATACTGCACAAGTGCAACCCGCTAGTGTAGATACTATCTACACTGTCATGGAATGACTTGTACCATTGTAACAAAATTATGCTGCAGTGGTATAGACAGTGTTGACAATAGGCTATACTATTGGCTGAAATCTCAATGTAGAATCTAAGAATCTAAGCTTCCATTAAAAAACAAACAAAAAAACCCTAAATTTGTAGCACTCGTAGTGATGAAAAAAATTCTAATGTAGACAGAGATAACAAATGCAATGTTCTTACTGAGTCTTCAGAAAGCCTTAAAAAATTATTCTGAAAGATGTGAAACCCACTGCCCCCCATTAATCTCACTGGGATACTAATTCTAAAGACAATGATGACTCAATCTATTTTATTGCTGATCCTTTTAGTGGATGGATTTGGGAAAGGATTGTGACTGGCAACGTTCCCTCTAATTTTTGACAGGCTGTGTGCGCAAAAAATTTCTTCTGTGCAAATTTTTGTGCGCACGGTTTTTTGCCGCGTGCGTGGGGTTTAGGATCTGTATGTGCACGCACACATGCACAGTTTAGAGGGAACAGTGACTGAAACCCTGTGGATTGTGGGAACTGAAACTTGCTGCCGGATAGGAAATACAGACGGAAGATAGAAAAGACAAGGAAACAGAGAACAGAGAATGGGGAAGGAATATAAATGCACGGCAGAAATAATGCTGTTCCTAGAGAGAAACATATCATTTTTATTAAGAGATACTGAATATAAAATAAGGCCTAGAAAAGTTGTACCAATATAACTATACTAGAATGGTTAAAGCAATAGAACCTCTGAGGGTGAACACAGCTATACCAGTATATAGATGCTTTATACCACTATAGGTATTACCATATTGGAAGGGGAATCTGCTTATATCCACTTAGCTTCTTTATACAGTACAAATGCATCTACACCAGAGGTTGTTCTTGTATTACTATTTTGCTTAAAAAAATTACAGCCCTAACTGAAATAATTAAACAAGTACAAAAAACTGTGCATCCTAGGCCTAAGGTATCAAGCAAATAAATAACTAGAAGATTAATTACTAGATAAAGGCCATATTTGATCTTGATTAAAATCTCCCATTGTGATCAGTGGGAGAGCTGCTATATATTCAGGGGAGCATGGAGTCCAAAATGTATCCCTGATCCCATGGACCATAATTAAAAACAGAATTCAGCTCTCACCATCAAGGGTGTGTCTTCACTGCAAAAAAGGGACGGTGGGAGGAATCAGAGCAACATAGACAACACACAGTTATCTCACTGTAAAATCCCAGTAGAGACAAAACACTTGTAGTTTATATTTTGAGGTAGCTAGGCAAGATCAACATGCTGGCCATCCTCAACTAGTTTATCACGTGGTAAAACTACAGATGCCTTGTCTCCACTAGGCTGTTACAGCTGGACAGCTAACACTTTAGTAATCCTCTGCTAAAAAACACACTTGTTTTAAGTAGTGAAGACAAACATAAAATGAGTTATCTAACACCCTACTGCAGTGCTTCTTTATCAACTGATATATTTGTATATCCGACTAGCTCTACTGCAAGCTGTTAACAACCTTGTGATCTCTTATTTGATTCCTTCTCTTCTTCTTTAGCGTTAATACGGTTTGGGTCATATGTTGAGCCTGAGATCTTTAAGTAGTCCATCCCTTTCAGTGCTATGGTACATTAGCTGCTTCTTGTTCCTCATTTTCTGCTTTTTAGAAGAATTGTTGACTGTTGTCTCTCCTGTTTTCTGACATTTCCTAGCTCCTTCTACACAATGGATGAAATCCTGGCCCTACTGAAGTCAATGGGAGTGCTGTCACTGATTTCAATGGAGACAGAATTTCACCCTTGGATTGTAATATTTCCTCTCATTGCACATGTCTCACTAGGCTTCTTAAGGCATCAAAACACATCTAAGGATTAGGTTGAATGTTGTAAATATCTGGGATATGCTTGGACTTCTCTTTCTGCATGCTGACATTCAACATGAGAATAAGCCACTTGCTTTCTGTGGCATATAAAGCTTCAGTGAGTGACCTGTGAAGAAATTAAGGGTGTGATCCAAACATCATTGAACTCAATGGACAGACTCCCATTGATTTAAAAGGGCTATGAATCAGGCTTAGATTTTTGTCTTCGTGTTGAAATACTCTTGGATCTATCATCTCTTCCTTTATAATTTTTACAGCCTTTGATTCTTTGACACCCTTTGTGTTTTATGATTCCAGGATGTAGAACTTGGAGTGCTCAGATAAGTAAGTGTACTCAGGTGCACAAGTATTTGGATGATCAAGCCCTTAAAAGTTACAGGGAAACACATTTTGTAAGATTCCTATAAACAAACCTTGAGAAATGAAATGCTGTAGCAACTTAAAAATAATAACCACTGAAAACAGGGATTTTTAACAAAAATAGTAAATGGATTAGGGCCGGTCCTATTCCCAATAAAGTTAAGAGCAAAACTCCCATTGACTTCACTGGCAAAAGGATCAGGACTTTGTTGAGTGTTAGTAAAATACAGCATTACAGATCACTTAAGATGCAGCATTACAGATTGCTAATGGCTATATTATTCTTAATAAGTGGACCATATTAAAACTACTCCTTTAACACAGGAAATGTACACAGAGCACACAATTACCAGATAATCTTATGCATAATATTAAGGATTTTAAAGACAGAACAGATTTTTTTCCCTCTCTAGTCTGTATTCCATCATCACCTTCATTGTAGAAAGGAAGACCAAGGCTTATTTTTTATGCTTTAGAAGCTATGATTGAACTTTCATTGCAATTTAATATTTAATTTGAAATTAATGGAATGAAGGATGCAACTATTAAAACTCAACATGTGCAGTATAAAGCAATAAAAAATGTAGTGCTGTAAAAATATACCATAATAATAAATCGTTTGAGGCAATTTAGAAAGAGAAAATAAATATCTATATAATTTTAATTAACCACTCCTCAATAATGTAAAAAAACAAATTACATTTGCAGCTTCTGAAGTAAATTACAACTGTAATTTGAATATTTCTGGTAGGAAATTCAAGCAAAGCATTTTATCAAGATGTACAATTAATTCAAAGCCATTTCTATGGTTTACAGAAAAACAATATTGGGTGATCTTTGCATTTATATCCTCAAGACCGGACAAAGAGCATTTGCATTACTGGGCAATACTGTTTTGTTAATATTTAAGTAGCGCAGGCAGCTGTGAGTTAACTTTAAAGAGAACAGATACTTGGGAATCTTTCAAGGTTTGAACTTTGGGGAAAAATAATTTGACACCATGATATTTTTCAAAAATAGCTACTTCATTACATGTTCAACCACCATGGGATTGGCAGTTGTACAACAAGGCTGTTGGAATTTACTGTGGCATTTAGCCACAGTCCTGTGTAGGGGGATGAGGAAGAGTGTGCCCGAACCCTAGCAGAGCACAAGAGATAGCTATGCATTTTGCTTCAGCCATTAGGGTAGCACAGAATGCTCTAGCATGGCAGTCTCTCCCCTGTTGGGATGCTTTAGGAATCAGTCCTTGCACTTCTCCGAGCAGGGGAAGAGCAAGGGTAGCAACCGTGAACAGCTCATACACAGCTGCAGAAGTGGGAGGGGTGCATCTTGTTTCTCTCTGTGGTCAATCAATGGCCAGAATCAATAACTAGATACCAAATATCTAGTGTCACCGTACATTGGGAAATTATTAGAATTAGGCCATTAGAAGATGGGCAGGAGAAGCTGTAAGAACGTGGGGAGATGGTTGCATCACCATACGGAAGGTTAAGTCAGTCAAGTGATGAGTTTATCGTCACTTTCAACATCATATGCTCCGAGATGACAAATTAGTACTCATCACTGTACAAAAATGCCTGCACTGTGGTGAGGGAAACTGAGCACCATGAAAAATCAGGCCTGATATTAAAATAATTCTAAGTGAAATCATCCAATTGTGTTTGCACAATTAATGGCATTTTAAAGATTTTTCAAAGAATATTTAAATATTTAAATATTCCTTAAAAGACCACTGATTTCCTTTTAACGACTATTAACATGTAGCAAAGATTGTGATATTTAAATTATATTAAATGACTGACATCTCAAATGTAGAAGCTAATACTCCTTGCTAACAGATCTATATGATCTTGTCTGCGATTTGAGAACTAGGGACTTCTTCCTGTGCAAAGACAATGTTGTCTATATATATGGTAAGATTGTGATTTTTATTTAAAGGTTGATATTTTCTTTGAACATAGTGCAAACATGTAACGTGTGAAAAGTGATGGTCAGTGACCCCTTCTTGCTCTGTGTAGATCTTCCTTTTATGTATACCTACTTGCTCTTGTGCCCAAAGTAAGTTGTTACTGCTTTTGATTCCTGTTGGCCCTGCAGAGCCAACACAGCTAAGACTGAGGAAACTGGATTTTATTCCTTCTTGTGTACCAACAGAGTTGTTTACTAGGAGCCTGATTTCCAGATGTTCTTGGTGCCTGCTGATCCCATTTACTTCATTTGGAGTTGTGGGAACCTCACAATTCTGAAGATCAGGCACATCTGTGCAAATTTATAGTACAAAAGTCTCTGAGGGCATAATTTAAAGGCAACAGGGTTGTGCCATTACCATTGAGGGCCTCCAGAATCTTTTATTACTGGTGTTGCTGGAAATAAACCCAGTTTAATTCTCAGAGACAAGGCGGAGTTTGCATATTTAGCAGTTAGAAAAAAATCTTTTTACTTGTAAACTGAGCACATCAGGGCCGGCTCTACCATTTTTGCCACTCCAAGCAGCGTTAAGGCGGCACGCGTGTTTCCACGGCGGTGGCAATTCGGCGGCAGCTTCTATGTTCAGCTGCCCGCGGCAGTGGCAATTCGGCGGCAACTATAGAAGTTGCCGCCGAATTGCTGCCACTGCGGAGGAAATGCGCCTGCCACCCTAACGGCACAGGGACTGCCGCCCCTTACAGATTGCCGCCCCAAGCACCTGCTTGGAACGCTGGTGCCTGGAGCTGGCCCTGCTCCTTGATCTATATGCCAACATGAGCCACTGATTATATCTTTATGCAGAGGTCTAGCACCTCAGAGTGGCTCTGCATGCATTCCTCCTCTGCATGGTCCTAGACACTCCCAACCAGTGACAGAGACTATAACAGGGAGCCCCACCGTGCCTTTAGTAGAAAGTCTCTTTTCAGTATTGAACCGCACTTTAATATTTCAAAATGCAGCATCAGCAATCTGTGTAACATCATATATCATGGCAAAGAGATGAAAGCACCTTCACTGCTGCTGTATAACACATATTCTGTCATATTATCTAGACTGGTAGGCTTAAACCATGACAGTTCCTCTGATAGAATTATATCCATGAAACAGTAAGGAAGAACCCAGACGTGTTACACACAATGTATTAAAACATTATAGATGTGATAATGAACAGTCAGTCTAAGGGTAATATACTGAAGGATTCATGAAAGAAAAAAATACGTTTAAAGATGTATCAATATTTATATTTAAATTTTATTTCCTGTGAAGGGCTTAGATAGAAAAACCCCCAAATAGGTCTCCTTCAGATTTTCCAGTCTGTCCATGGTCTGAATCACCCATAGCACCTTGTTATGTGCCTCAGATTACTATTTAGCCTATCAAAGGTGGTGTCACATCTTAGTCAGAATTCCTGGGAACTCTTAAAAGTGTGTGTGAGCATGTGGGGGGGCGGGGGGGGGGAGGGAAGAGTATACGCATGTTTTAGTGGGTGAAAGAAGGTTGAAAAATAGTACAGAAGAAGTCAAATGGTACTATTGGTGACAACAAAGATGACAATTAAACAGATCAAAACCCCAAAGAAGGTAAACTGCAAGATCCACGTAACTTCAGCAAGTAGTAGCACTCATCCTCCTTGCCCCTCCCTTATATGGACTGAAATCTACTGTCTCCACTGAAGTCAGGATGCTTAGAATGTGTAAAGAGACATAGAAGGAAAACATAGATGGGCCCTTTCCGTCTGAGATGCTTAATACTGATGTAAGTTAAGTTTTGTCTATGCAAGTAGACAGAAGATGGGGGGAGGGGTAAAGAAAGAGAGTATAAGAAAAGGCAAAAAGAAACATGTGAAAATAAAATGAAACATAGTCTTCAAAGCTATCCACCTGCCATCACGTACCTGCCTGATATAACACTGTGAGTTTCAGTATAGCTTTCAATGTGATATAAGCTGTTCTGGGAACTGAAAGGAGATACCATTGTATTCATTTATATGGAATAATATGGGCCCAATGAGTTAAAGGTGTTAAAATGACCCTGCAAGTGTCCAGCATTAAAGAGTTCTAAACAAGGTTTGGCATACAGAGACCTCAACCTGCTTAGTACCATGGCAAATGCACCATTAAAAATTTTAAAAGTTTTTTTTTAATTAAAGAAGGAAAAACAGTTAAAGCATTTGAAATGTGAAGTATTAAATAAGGCTTTTAATTTAACAACATCCCTTGTTCCTTCTAGTTTTAAAGAGTTTTTAGAACGAATCCCTCCAAGTTTGACAGTCTTTTAGATGGTATGAAAGATGGTAATAACTGTACTTTCTGGGGGCTGGGGGGGAAGAATTTCATTGAAATGGGTTGGAGCTGTTGTTATTGCTGTCATTGCTTGAAGTCTGATCCCCCACCCCTCTTTTTTTTTTAAGATGAGAAAATTAGACACACACACAAAAGGAGAGAGAGAAAAGAATAGCAATGATGGAAAATGAAGCTTCTGTTTCTGGTGTTGACTTGTACTTGCAATCACACTGCAGGAAAAACCCAGGCACAGCACATAGTTTTATTAGCCACTCTGAGACGTGGCAAACTTGTTGCACTGATTAATACATTGCTTTAATTTGCCTTTCTGGTCACAGGCTTACATCGGTGTTGCAAAATAGACAATCTTAGCTGGCTAAGCCAGACTCTTATTAGACAGAAGAAAAAGGAGATAAGAAAGAGAAGAAATAAGGTAGGGAAGAAAAAGGACACATCTGTGAGGGGGCTAGGGAAGAGACTAGGGGTTTGTCCACACTGACAAGTTTCTGTGCAGTAAAGCAGATTTTTGCACTCAAACTGCAGAAGTGTACACTGCCAAGCCACTTTGTTAGCAGAAACTCAATTGCAGCGCTGCAAAAAAACCCCACCTCGACGAGAGTCGTAAGGTTATTTGCATAAAGGTTCCAGCGCTCTATTGCCAGTGTAGACACTTGATTGATTTCTGCACTGTAATTGGCCTCCAGAGCTGTCCCATAATGCCTCAAGTGACCGCTCTGCTCATTGTTTTGAACTTGGCTGCCCTGGAGACGTGCACCTCCCCTTTCAAAGCACTGTTTCTGACAGCCCTTGTGTGCTGTGCTGATCTGCTCCAGGACACAAAGTAAACCATTAACGTGGAATGCTCATGCTGTTTAACACAGAGGCAGGGGTGTGTGTGGGTGTGGGTGTGTGAGAGAGAGAGTGAGAGAGAGAGAGAGAAGTGCTGTGCAGAGAGCCCATGGAGGGAGGCAGGGGCTGATGTTGGGGTTTTCCTCTCCCCCTGCCTAAGTACTGGTTGCTTCCTGCCCCTGTTTGAACTTACAAGACAGAATGCTGACACACGCTCTGTCCCCCAAAACACACTGTCTCTCTCACCCCCTCAATACACACACACACTCCCTGTCACACACTCTCTCGACCCCTGCCACCCCCACTTTAGTTGAAAAGCAGCTGGCAATATAGTGGGATGCCCATGGAACAATGGGATTGGGAAACCTGCGTCATGTGACACTGTGTGTGCCCCATGAGGCATTGCAAACCCTTCACAAAGCACCCTGCGGCCAGTTGCACAGTGCACTGCTGTCTTTGCCGTTGCAAGAGCTACTAGTGTGGATGTCCTCAAGCATCACAAGGAGCACAGTGTGGACACACAACAGCGGTTTAATTCTAGTGTTTTAATAAAAGTGGTCTAACTTGTGGAGCAGAAACTTGCCAGTGTAGACATACCCAAAGTCTCACATCCCAGCCGGTGTTCAGGATTTAGCCAGAGCCAGTGGAGGTGGGGGTGTTATATCTCTCCCTCTCTTTGGCCTGGTATGGTCAGGCTATGATGGGGGAAGTTCACTCCTCCTCTCATCTTTTAGTCAGTCAGCATCACTGTAGCCAGCTTTTCCCCCACAGAGTCTCCTCTTCAGGACCTCAAAAGGAAGTAATGGCCAAAATAGCCAGTCCATTCATTAGTTTGTTTACCTTTTAGGCCTAATTTTCAACACCCCAGTTTTGGTTTCCTGGTCCCACACTTCTGTTTATCAGGCGTGATTTTAACACAAACTCTTGAATTATACGAAGAGGCCTGTTTGTTTGGAGGCAGAACACCTCTGAGTTTGGGGGGGGGGAGAGAAGCACAGGGTGGGGCACCCCTTGCCATATCTGTTTAACAGGTGCAGCCAGCACTATCCCCACCACAGCTGTCCCAGTACAAGGGGTTGTAGGGAGGGAAACAAGAGAGATGGAGCATGGTCTCACCCTTACGCTATCCAGAAACAACCCTTCTAGGGCTCACTGCCATTCTCTTTCTTCCTCTCCCCTCCTTTGTCCAGGGAGCCAGATTACAGCTAGGCCCTGTGCAGATGTCCTAGGCATCCTCTGCCTACCCAGAATACATTGCACAGTATGAGGCACAATTTAGTCCTGGGGCTTTTGAACTTACGTGACAGGCTTAAAGATACAGAAAGCTGGTGAAAGAGAGTAGAGGACTTGGACAAGATGTGGGAATGTAATTGTAATACAGTCAACTATTGTTTGCGAATCTGTGTGAACAGTGAGACTTAATATGACTGCATTGGATGGCTATGGATGCAGAAAGGAGCACGTGTCGGGCGAACGCAATGGTCACACCCTTTAGTTAGGCAGAGGTGACTTGGAATCTATTATAAATAATACACCCATGCTCCGAATGTTTAAAGACTTTTGTGAATTTTTAGACCCTGGTTCAGCAAAGCACTGAACCTCATAATTAACTTTAAACACATGAGTAGTTCAATTGAAGTCAATGACACTCAAGAATGTGCTTGAAGTTCAACATGTGGTAAACTGCTTTTCTGAATCAGGCCCTTAAACTACAACTTTCACAATGGAACAAACGTGGAAACGAAGACATTTAGGCACACAGCAATTTAGATGGCTACACATTTGCTCTGTTCCATTTGCATTATTTCAGATATTTCTCTTTGGGGAAGAGCTTATTCCTGGACAGCTCAATTTCTCCTTGAGCTTGCAGGGTAATTATAATATTTATTTATTTGTGATATAATGGAAAGGAATGATGTCACATACTCAACATTAGATACTATAGTAAGACAAGGTGGGAAGAGAACTGATAGAAAGAAGCAAGATCCTTTTAAAGCTCAAGTGAGTCCAACTGTCCTCTCATTCACACCAGTTTTACATAACTTTCACTCCACTGACTTCACAGGAGTTACTCTCAATTTAGACGGGTCTAAGTGAAAAGAGAATCCGGTCCATTATCTTCAACAATAGCAAAAACTGACAAACTTTGAGTGAAACTGATTTATGTTTTAATTTTGATAGGAATGAAAGTTTCAGACAAGAAAACCCTGCTTTTATGCAAGAATATTCTCCACATATTTTATTCTACTTTTCATATTGGCTACGTTTTTAGGTGTTTTAGAAGAATTTTTAAAAGGGAGGTTAATGCAAGAGTTAAGAGTATAATTTTATCATTAATCACTAGTATTTCACTATGTAGAACCAATGTTATAGCATTAAGTAAGTGATGAATAGAAGTGAAAACACATATTCAAAAGTAAGTGATTCCACTAGGCATGACCTAGGAATAAATCTCTTTATAAAAGTTCCATACTTTTCTGATAGGATTCTATTCCATCAATCTGAAAATTAAAAGAAAATCCCTTTGCACAGAAGGGAAAATTGAGACAGATCTAAAAAACACTCCCATTCCTAAAGTAGGTCTGGAAATTCCTTTTTTGGAATGTTGTTTCCATGAAATCATGGGAGATCAGAGTTTTGTGTGACATTGCAGATTCAGTGACACTGAAATATTTCGTGAATGTGTGTCCATTTCACTGAATTGTTTGTTTCAAAAATAAAAAAAAAACCAAAATGAATTGTTTCATTATTTAAAAAATATAGAATATTTTGATTTTTCCATTTGAAATGACTTTTCATTTCAAAATTTCCTTTAATTGTATTAAAAGGGATCAAATGTGTTTAAAAATGGTCAAAATCCAAACAAAACTTTCAACTGTCAAAACTAAATGCATTTTTTCAACCTTTTGATTTGCTGAAAACAAAAAAGTTTTGGTTCAATCCAATGGGGCGGGGGGGGGGGGGGGGGGGGGGGGGGGAGAGGGGATTGCCAGTGAACTGAAATATCCATTATTCACACAGCTATACTTGCAGGTACCAATTACAATAGGGCCCATTATGTTAACATAGTTGGAAACAGGGGCTCTCACCTGCAGCCTCAGAATGGCATAACTTAGGGTTCCAGACAGATAGATGAAGGTAGTGAAATCTGTCACCCTCACCTCAGAGAGTGCACTGGTGAGAGACTGCAAGTGGACATAAGCCACGCCTCACCCTGTAACCATAACAGTACAGTGGGGACAGGGGGTGCAGTAGCCTGGTAATCCAATTTAAGCAGGGTGAACGGCAGAGTTCCACTCTAGAACTAGTGCATGTAGAGAGGCCTGTCATTTGGAAAGAGCCAAGAGAAATTGGGGGAGAGCTCAAAGGTGCAGCTCATCCCTGCATTATCACTCTATCATGAACAGAAAACTCACTGAAGTAACAGGTCACATCTCCCATTTTCGACTCTCTTTATTTTTTTAATTGAAGAGAAGAGATTTGAGGGATCAGAACCAGTGTGTTGGCTTTAGTGATCCAACATGAGCACATCTAGCTGGTCTGCAAATGTAAGAATTATTATTAAATATGGCGCAATCTTCAAAAGCTCACAATGCTGATTCCCATAACTAATATGTAATTTCTCTACTATGTACATTTTCTCTTTTTGCCCTTTGTAGATGATAACTATTACATTCTTTGAAGAGCCCATTTTCTCAAAGCATTTTCTGTGGCCCTTGATCATGCTCAGTAGTATTTAGCCATGTGAATAGTCCCATTGACTCAGGACTACTCCATGTGAGTAAGAGTTGCAGAATCTGGTTCTGAGTGAGATGCAATTAAGTTCCATAACCTATTCATGCTAGGGAATCCTCCTCAGAGTGCCATGAACCAATTCTATAGAAAGCAAAAATAGAAATACACTGAATCAAACTGTCAGGTTAGACCAACATGACCCTCATTCACAGTTCTCACTGTAAGGTTGTATCTATAGAGAGTATAAAAAACGCAAAAATATACATTTTTGGAATAAGTTATTAGATTTATGCTCTATACATTAGAGAAACGAGTGCATATTTGCACGGTTTTGAACTAGGACACTACATCTGAACTTTAGGGGCAGTGATGAAACCTTTAATTATGCCTCACTGGAAATCTATTGAATGGTATTATACACAAAAGACTGGCCTTTGGTTGAAATATATTCAGGAAGGGTTATGCCACTCAAAATAAATTAAAAAATTTCCTGAGATGATTTAAAAAATAGTCTCTTGATTGTTATTGCATCATCTTTGCTTGATATTCTGCTAAATCCAGGAGAGTTCCAGCAAAACTTTGATGTTATGATATTTAGACCTTGACAGCCTGGGAAATCCATTCAGATCTTGATACCAATGACTAATTCTGTCTGTACATTCATAGAATATCAGGGTTGGAAGGGACCTTAGGAGGTCATTGAGTTCAACCCCCTGCTCAAAGCAGGACCAATCCCCCAATTTATTTTTGCCAGATCCCTAAATGGCCCCCTCAAGGATTGAACTCACAACTGTGGGTTTAATAGGCCAATGCTCAAACCACTGAGCTATCCTCCCCCCAACATTATTGCATGCTGATCGATATCCTTTTCTGTGATCCTGTGGCAGGTAAATTAATCTCAGATAATTTTATACCACTGATGAGGTGTGGTCAGTGAGGGGACCTCAATTCTCTAGCACCTTTCTCACCTTGTTTAAAAAGTGGCAGAGTATTTTGGCCTTCCAGAAACACAGAGCCTTTTCCTCTTCCCTCCTCCGAGGTTAGGTCTCCAATGAAGGAGTAATTCTTTTTTCTTTTGGTTAATTTTCTGAATAGCTAATTGGGTAAGTAGCAGCATATCATGTAAATGTTACTGATTTGGGGCTGAGGGTTTTTTGTTTTAGGGTGAATGCAATTAGAGCGATGGAGAGATTCATTTTATAAAATAAATATAAATCTCAAATCTTCAAGTCACAGTGATAGATAGTCAAAAGCTGCAGAATGGCTATGTACTGCACTATCTAAATGTCAGTTCTACTTTCAAGTTCCTTGGAAACACAGAGCTATATTTGGCAACAAAAGAATAATAAAATAATAATGACTTTTTTCAAAGGTTTTGACCCTACAAAGTACAATGTGCAAATCCAGAGATGTGCCAAAGAGATACGAGTCTTCAAGGGAAAACCTCAGTGAAGGGAAATTATGCTCTAAAAAGAAAGGAGTTTAGGAATGTGAAAATCTTTATGAAGATGTCATTCCTGCACTGAAAGAAAAATGTTGCAAGGGTAAACACTATTCAGGCAGATGTATACCATCAATAGCATGCTATTCTTTAAAGGACATATTAGAGACCATATGCTGTGAAGTCTCTGAAATCATAACAATTATCCACTAAAGAAAGAAGCAGTGTACATTATACATAATACAAAGGCAGGATCAAGACTACACAGAAAGACACAGATATAGGTAAGAATAGAAGAAGGCGGCTTCCATTGTCTACAGCAGTACCTATTAACTCAGGCTAGGGTCTGGTTCTCTCCATTTCGTTTTCCTACAGGTTTAATTTATATGCAAATGCTTATACAATAATTAACACTGGATAATGTGCACAAGACACAATGAGCTCTCCTGCCAGAGAGAAATGTTAAAGCTATACAATCAGCACTCCAGCCTTGTGGGGTTACCTCGCTTTTTGTGGAAAAATGGAGTGAACAGCCAGCCACTTCTACCGGCCTATTCCTAATTGCCTTTCCTTCTGCCTCTGCAAACTCTCTCATCTGCCTCTTTCACTGCCAAAGCATCTTTGCCCCATATTTGACCTCCACTGCTCAGCCACCCTACCTATGTCAGTATAGTGCCAGGTGCACTCACTAATATGACCCACCTCCAGTCACATGTCAGTGAGGGCAGATGTTTCAGGGCAGATAGAGAAATGGTGAGAGTAGGACCTTCTACCTACTGTCCTAAGTTACATGTTCACTGCGTGACAGGTTACATATCCCTTAAGCCATCCTTCTGCCCACTATCCTTGTGACATGTATCCATCCCCTGTACTATTCCAACTCACCCCCGGAAACTACTCTTGTTCCTTCTCTACTGCCATATGCCTCATTGTCCCAACACAACCATCTCCCACAGACATTATGCTATGAGCCACAACCTTACCTAAGAGAACCCATCTCATTTACCACTTTCCCACTGCCATTCAATCACAATTTTAAGAGAGGTGCTAGTTTGGGGACTCAAAAAATCTCAACACCCTTTGAAGGTGAAGGGGTGGGAGAAAAAGAAGTAAACGTTTGCCTAGTCACAGAATTATATAATTTGTAGGTGAACAGACTTCATTTCCTCCCACAATAAACATCTTGAAAATGTGGTTCTATTCTGGAAAAAGTGACTGTGCGATAATTATACCAACAACAAATCTGCTCAATCTATATGAAAACATCTTTTCTTTCTGCCAGCCTTGCAAACTCATGATACCAGTCAGCTCTGTGTTCTTGGGGAGCCAGGGCGCAGTATCCAGCCTGTCTAACTCATGAAGGCTCCCCTCCCCCACCCCAGTGTCTCCTTGAACCAAAACCGATCAGAGAAAAGACTTGCAAAGATCAGTGAAGGGCGGTGGGAGACATACCTAGACTCCTCCTGACAAGAGTGATAGGATTAAGGCAACTCCCGTAGTGTCAAAATGGCAACTCCCGTAGCATACAAAATGGAAAACGGAGATTCCAAGGCAAGAACCGCACTGAAATCTGGGACCAGAAAAGCGGGGAAGCACTGCATCATGGGGGATCTCTGCTCCAGATGTTAATGAACCTACACCTGCACACACCCAGCTCAGCAGTTATCAGAGCAATTCTAGTAATGAATCCTTGATTGATATCCAAAATACTGAAGCTGCCTAATTGCATTGTGAGCTCCCTGGAAGGAACACCACCCATAGCTAGGTGTGATCAGCCCCTATTGTCTGGCCTAAAGAAAACCCCTGAGTGATCAGTTTACCCATAAACAAATCTAGTGTTCTCCCTTGAACCATCGTTGTTTCTCTACAAAAACCCCTACCTATGTTCAAGTAAGTGTTCTGATGCATGGATCCAAACTCTGCATCAGTTCTTCTGGGATTTCATCTTCTCCTGACTGATCATGCTGGGGGCTCTGCCTGTCTCCAGCACTCAGGAACCTGAGCTACCACCATCACCTGGGAACCCCGACCAGTTCAAGCTTCATGGAGTGGTGAAATCCCCCCACCCTCTCTCTCTCTCTCTCTCTCTGTTTTCTTTTCTACCTCAGGTATAATTTTCTAACCCTGACTTGTTTGATCAGGTATAGTTTTATCTATATGACTTTTGTAACCTTTAATAATGTAACAGTTTTGTTTGGTTAGGCTCTCCTTGTGTAGTTATCACTATTATTCAATAAATAACTGTTATGGTTAAGCTGGTTGATTCCCCCCTCTCTCCCTCTCTGAACTTTACTCTTGTGTTTTTAGCTTCCCTGTTTACTCTGCAGCAATGCTTCTCTTACCTAAGCTAAAGATCCCTGTAGCGCCCCAAAATCCTATGGGGTTTGCTCATCAAGCAGGTTACTACCAGTACAATTGTAACGTGAAAGTGGGGATAGGGACGTGCTGAACCTGTGACATACGAGGGTGGCAACTTGGAAGTGATGCTCGACCCAGTCCGCTGAGTCCAGGGGCATATAAGGGTGGCAGCCTGAAAGTGCTGTTCAACCCAGCCTGCTCAGGCTTACTATATTCCGCTGCGGTACCTGTGGCTTATAAGGGTTGCAGTTTGAAAGTGCTACTTGGCCCAGTCTATTGAGCCTAGGGGCATATAAGGGTGGCAGCTTGAAAGTGCTGCTTGACCCGATGTGTGTGTGTGTTCATCTGGTTCTGGGGCTGGAGGAACCCAGCCCTGGGGAACCTAGGTCCTGCAGGATAGCTCCATTGGGAGGAGACTTGCAGAAGGGAGGAGTAGAGCTCCATATGAAAACACAAGTGACACAAGCAGTACATTAATAGAATTACAGAACCCCCTCCCCAGAAGAGTAACCCTAATAAATGAGCGTAACCCATAGTAATGGGCAAATCTGGTAACACTCAACCTGGGATCTGAAAGTTGAATTGGAGTCATATGCAAGACTCTGCTGGCCAGATTCTGCTTGTAGTTAACAAGCACAACCCCATTGTCAATAGTGAGGTTAGATATAGGTATAACTGGAAACAGAATCTGTCCCTGAAACTGGAAATTAGCTGCTGACAAGGACAAAGTCAGACTTTCCCATAGGTTATATTGGCTGTGTATGTGCTAACAGGGGATCAACAGCAGTAAAAAAACCAAACCTCAACAACTAGTTCTTACTCTAAAATAAGCACATGATTGAATATGCACAAGAAACACAAAGTAAAGTGTTATTACTGAAAGAGAACCCGTGGTTCCCATCAGTTTGTTCCTGTGATATAAATGTGTCACTCATACACCTTTTGCTTTCAGCCTGATGCTAAAAAAATCCTTTTGTAGCAAGGAAGAGGGTGAGATGAAATGATTGACCTTGCCTTATATCCCAGGCATTTTAGCAGGGTTGGAAGGGACCTCAGGAGGTCATGTAGTCCAATCCCCTGCTCAAAGCAGGACCAACCCCAACTAAATCATCCCAGCCATGGCTTTGTCAAGCCTGACCTTAAAAACCTCTAAGGAAGGAGATTCCACCATCTCCCTACATAAACCATTCCAGTGCTTCACCACACTCCTAGTGAAAAAGTTTTTCCTAATATCCAATCTAAACCTCCCCCACTGCAACTTGAGACCATTACTCTTTGTTCTGTCATCTGGTACCACTGATAACAGTCTAGATCCATCCTCTTTGGAACCCCCTTTCAGGTAGTTGAAAGCAGCTATCAAATCCCCCCTCATTCTTCTCTTCTGCAGATTAAACAATCCCAGTTCCTTCAGTCTCTCCTCATGAGTCATGTGCTCCAGCCCCCTAATCATTTTTGTTGCCCTCCGCTGGACTCTTTCCAGTTTATTCACATCCTTCTTGTAGTGTGAGGCGCAAAACTGGACACAGTACTCCAGATGAGGCCTCACCAATGCAGAATAGAGGGGAATGATCATGTGTCTCAATCTGCTGGCAATTCCTCTACTTATACAGCCCCAAATGCCATTAGCCTTCTTGGCAACAAGGGCACACTGTTGACTCATATCCGGCTTCTCGTCCACTGTAACCCCTAGGTCCTTTTCTGCAGAACTGATGCCTAGCCATTCGGTCCCTAGTCTGTAGCAGTGCATGGGATTCTTCCGTCCTAAATGTAGGACTCTGCACTTGTCCTTGTTGAACCTCATCATATTTCTTTTGGCCCAATCCTCTAATTTGTCTAGGTCCCTCTGTATCATATATCTGTACCCTCCAGCGTATCTACCACTCCTCTCAGTTTAGTGTCATCTGCAAACTTGCCGAGGGTGCAGTCCACGCCATCCTCCAGATCATTAATGAAGATATTCAACAAAACCGGACCCAGGACCAACCCTTGGGGCACCCCACTTGATACCGGCTGCCAACGAGACATGGAGCCATTGATCACTACCCGTTGAGCCCAATAATTTAGCCAGCTTTCTATCCACCTTATAGTCCATTCATCCAGACCATACTTCTTTAACCTGCTGGCAAGAATACTGTGGGAGACTGTATCAAAAGCTTTGCTAAAGTTAAGGAATAACATGTCCACTGCTTTTCCCTCATCCACAGAGGCAGTTATCTTGTCATAGAAGGCAATTAGGGTAGTCAGGCATGACTTGCCCTTGGTGTTCATGATCACTTTCCTCTCCTCTAAGTGCTTCAGAATTGATTTCTTGAGGACCTGCTCCATGATTTTTCCAGGGACTGAGGTGAGGCTGACTGGCCTGTAGTTCCCCGGATCCTCCTTTTTCCCTTTTTCAAAGATGGGCACTACATTAGCCTTTTTCCAGTCATCTGGGACCTCCCCCGATCGCCATGAGTTTTCAAAGATAACGGCCAATGGCTCTGCAATCACATCTGCCAACTCCTTTAGCACCCCGGATGCAGCACATCCGGCCCCATGGACTTATGATCGTCCAGCTTTTCTAAATATTCCTGAGCCACTTCTTTCTCCACAGAGGGCTGGTGACCTCCTACCCATGCTGTGCTGCCCAGTGCAGCAGTCTGGGAGATGACCTTATTCATGAAGACAGAGACCAAAAAAGCACTGAGTACTTTCCACATCCTCTGTCACTAGGTTGCCTCCCTCATTCAGTAAGGGGCCCACACTTTCCTTGACTTTCTTCTTGTTGCTAACATATCTTTAGAAACTAGGGTGACCAGATGTCCCGATTTTATAGGGATAGTCCCGATTTTCGGGTCTTTTTCTTATATAGGCTCCTATTACCCCCCACCCCCTGTCCCGATTTTTCACATTTGCTGTCTGGTCACCCTAGTAGAAACTCTTCTTGTTACTCTTAACATCCCTTGCTAGCTGCAACTCCAAGTGTGATTTGGCCTTCCTGATTTCACTCCTGCATGCCTGAGCAATATTTTTATACTCCTCCCTGGACATTTGTCCAATCTTCCACTTCTTGTAATCTTCTTTTTTGTGTTTAAGATCAGCAAGGATTTCATTGTTAAGCCAAGCTGGTCACCTGCTATAGTTACTATTCTTTCTACACATTGGGTGGTTTGTTTCTGCAACCTCAGTAAGGATTCTTTAAAATACAGCCAGCTTTCCTCGACTCCTTTCCCCCTCATGTTATTCTCACAGGGGATCTTGCCCATTAGTTTCCTGAGGGAGTCAAAGTCTGCTTTTCTGAAGTCCAGGATCCATATTCTGCTGCTCTCCTTTATTCCCTGTGTCAGGATCCTGAACTTGACCATCTCATGGTCACTGCCTCCCAGGTTCCCATCCACTTTTGCTTCCCCTACTAATTCTTCCCTGTTTGTGAGCAGCAGGTCAAGAAGAGCTCTGCCCCTAGTTGATTACTCTAGCACTTGCACCAGGAAATTGTCCCCTACACTTTCCAAAAACTTCCTGGATTGTATGTGTACCGCTGTATTGCTCTCCCAGCAGATATTGGGATGATTGAAGTCCCCCATGAGATCCAGGGCCTGTGATATAGTAACTTCTGTTAGTTGCCAGAAGAAAGCCTCATCCACCTAATCCCCAAGTCTAGTGGTCTATAGCAGACTCCCACCACGACATCACCCTTGTTGCTCACACTTCTAAACTTAATCCAGAGACTCAGGTTTCTCTGCAGTTTCATACTGGAGCTCTGAGCAGTCATACTGCTCTCTTACATACAATGCAACTCCCCCACATTTTCTACCCTGCCTGTCCTTCCTGAACAGTTTATATCCATCCATGAAAGTACTCCAGTCATGTGAGTTATCCCACCAAGTCTCTGTTATTCCAATCACATCATAATTCCTTGACTGTGCCAGGACTTCTAGTTCTCCCTGCTTGTTTTCCAGACTTCTAGCATTTGTGTATAGGAACTTAAGATAACTCACTGATCGTCCTGATCGTCACTTTAAGAAATGCTGGTATATTTACATATTAATTCAAATTCAGAAAAGGAAGAGCAAAATCCATTTTCTGTACAAAAGGAAGTGAAGTTAATTCAATCAATAATACAGTTGTATATGGACACTTTTACTGTTCTTATATGGTAATTTGCTATTTCATGGAATCACTTTACAGTCACCATACATTGGTTCAGAGGATTAAGTAAAAAGAAACCCTGACAAATTCTCTGCTGTGCTGAAACAGTGGAAAAATTCCATTCAACCCACCATTAGCATTTACTGCATTTCCAACTTGTTCCCAAATGGCACAAAGGGACACCTCAATGCTCAGTTTGGAGGTGGAATGAAGGGATGCAAAAAGGGTTCTCACACTCTAACGAAGCCCCAGAATGAATAGGAAGGGAGGAAGTAGGACCCACCTCCTTACAGCAGCCCATAAAGGGCAGTAAAAATCTCCCCATAAAGGGATGTAGTAGCAGGCATATGTCCATGGAAACCAGGAAGATCTGGCACGCATTCTGCTTCTGGTACTTTGTTGGGAAGGGAGCTGCAAACCATCCCCATTGCAGGGTTCTGCCTTCTTGACACAACTGGCTTCATATATTAAAAGGAGAAAGCACATATTACTGGTGTGAAAATGGATACATATTTTATTTCCCTATTTATGAGCCTCTCTTTAAAAAATATCAAACAGAAAATGTGGACTTAAATATTAACTCAAACCTAGAACCAAAATTTCAATATCATTTTCCAGCAGCAGAAGAAAAGCAAAATATCATTAAGGGTAGTAATTTACAGATTCAGCTGCTGTGTTATCATTTTTTGTACCAAAAACAGATTAGTACTTCAGTGGATTATTGTGCAATCTATGAACCATACATTTCAAAGAATTATTTTGTGTTCTGTTTCAGCTATTTAAAAAGGCATTTGCTGACACACACACCCTGTTGTGCCAAAACAGTCAACCAATTGGCACTAAATAACTTTTCAATTTACTTTTCATGTTCAATTTCATCTTGCAACACAAAAGCAATGAAAATATACATGGTTTAGTTCTGCGAAGGTTACTGTAAATAACTTGGGAGAGATATAAATTATTATTACCACATTTCATATCAGGAGCTAATGCATTTTAAATGCAAAAATGTTTCCACTCACACAGAACTGTACGTTGACATTTGTTTCAACTATCATATACATTTTTATGATCAGGGCACTGAATCATCCATAATTTGTCTATTGTTATTAAAACAGCCCAGAAGTATTAGGAAAAAGCCTCATTTCCCACACAGTATTATGCAGCTACATTATCTGTTAATGATGCATTTCAGCATACAGTAAATATATCCCATACTTCATGCTTTAGAAGTAAATTATATTTCAATATGATTCATGATATAAATCTGCTAGAAAGAATATAGCATTTCCATTTTTAGGGATAGATATTCTGTGTGATAGGGAATTTAGACATGAGATTCCCAAAAGAGTTAATAGAAGCATGATTATACTTAGGGGGGAGGGATAGCTCAGTGGTTTGAGCATTGGCCTGCTAAACCCAGGGTTGTGAGTTCAATCCTTGAGGGGGCCATTTGGGGATATGGGGCAAAAATTGGGGATTGGTCCTGCTTTGAGCAGGGGGTTGGACTAGATGACCTCCTAAGGTCCCTTCCAACCCTGAGATTCTATGATTATACCACCCAAGTAGGTTAAACATGTGGGGCCCAATCTTAACCTCAGTCCCCACTGAAGTCACTGGAAAAGCTCCCTTTGATTTAAATGGGAGCAGAACTGGACTCTTTCCCCTAAGTGACACTACACTCGACAGTTACCATGCAACATTTGTCGGCTTAACTGTGCCATATTGAACCAGTCTGTACTTCACAGCTGGGGCATAAAGCAAGACTGTGTCCTTCCCTGTTTTCTGATGGGGGAGGGAGTCAAAGGGGCAAATTAGCTGTTGTGCAGAGAAAGGCAAAAAATAACATCTTAACCACAGGTATCTTCTCATCTCTTTCTTCAGGGCTTGCCTGAAATCAGCTCAGACTACTAAGTAACAGCCACCAGAAGCCTTTCCAAATTCAGGGAGCTAAGAGAAGCACAGACACATTCTTCCTCTATTGTAATCTCCTTTGGTATCAGCTTCCCCTTCCATTTCATAATCCCACCCAAATCAGCCACGTGATAGGCAGGAACCCAACCATCCTTTGCATGCCAAAGTGCCGGTATATCTTGTCTTAGTATATAACATGTTCCAAACTTTGCCTCATTTCACACACTAGTCACTTTTTATACCACCTCATGTAAAGCAGAATAAAATCTGACCTGACAAAGGAAAGCTGATTCCTTTACTGTTTCTGACACCAGCTAACATGAGGTGGGTTTGGGTACAAGTGCCAGCTTGTTGCCCTAAGGCAACATGTATATCAAATACAAAGCCCACCAAACTAGGTTTTAATTTCTTAGAAAAAGGAAAGCCTTAACCAGTGATGCTCACCAAAACTTTTCCCAAATAAGGGCTCACTGTCAATTTGCCAGTTTGAACGTACTTTGCATAACACTGAACTGCACTCTGCCTTATTTTTAGTACCAAGACACAGCCCACAAAGAATACATGTAACAGAGAGTGCTCGGACATGATCCATTAAGCTTGCTGCCACGATCAGGATAAATCGTCACTACATAAATCTGTAGTCTTTGCAGGCTGTATATCCATACTGAAAATGAAAGCAGAATAGGCCGCTTGAAAAAGTCCATGAACCAAGCCACTGGGCTGGATGTACTTTACCCTCTCTTGGTCTTATATGGGCAAACATCAGACAATGCCAAGGCACTTTTGGAGATGGTGGTAATTTAAACTAATTTTGCATATCTGAAAAAATTAAAGACAAAAGCAGAGACTAATACAGGGAAATCAATAATTGATCATCTGTGAAACAGCATGGAATAGTTTGTAAGTATAATTCCCAAGAGTATTTTTATTTCTATCCTTTTAAAATGAAATATTTGATCCTTCTGTCATTTGAATTTCATTTCCTCATACCCAGGGCCGGCTCCAGGCACCAGCGCAGCAAGCGCGTGCCTGGGGCGGCAAGCCGCAGGGGGGGGCGGACGGCCACTAGCTGCGAGGGCGGGGGCCAGGCAGCCTTCGGCAGCGTTTCTGCGGGAGGTCCGCTAGTCCCGCGGATTCGGCGGCGTTTCTGCGGGAGGTCTGCTGGTCCCACGGATTTGGCAGCAATTCGGTGGCGGGTCCGCCGACATTGCGAGACCGGCGGACCTCCAGCAGAAACGCTGCCAATGGCTGCCTGACTGCCGTGCTTGGGGCAGCACAAAACATAGAGCCACCCCTGCTCATACCCTATAAGGAACAGCTGTACTGTTTATATCATGTATCCTAACAAAGCAGGGCCATATCATTCTTTCTCCCTGATACAAATTGAGGAAGGCATAAAGGGCTGGAGTGTTGGTTCTGCAGTATCATCTTCCACTCCCTTTTGGAAACCTCTTCATTAAAACTCTATAAGGATTGAGTTCTGTACTAGTGGAAGGATGTCCTAGCAAGGGGCAGAGTTGTGTGTGTGTGTGTCTGTTCTTCATAGCATTGTCCACCCACAAACAGTAAGTATATGCCAATTGTTGGCATTAATACCTGATGTGAAATCCACCCCGCCCTCCAATAGAAGGTTCCACAAGTAGTAAGAGGTAGCTCCCCTAAAGCACAGATCCTCCTATTCTGCCAAAGATCCAGATGTCTGGAAGGAGCCAGGAGCCAGTGCAGAGACATAGGGTTTCTGAAACTCTGCAGAGTCCCCGTGAGTCATGCAGCCTTGAGACCTTCACTTTTAATGAAGCCCTAACCCCTTGTTTCTTCCTCCAGTTGGGAAACAAAACTCACCTTCAAGTGCAAAGGAAAATCTATGAGTGAAAATGTATTGAATTTCCTATTCCCTTCATCTGCCCAGGTAGCAGATGAAATAGCTCTCAAATAGATGGATTGGGCCTTACTCTTTGTTTGCACTCACAAAAATCGGATGCCAGTAATCCTGGTCTGCTAGCCACAATTTATACCCCCTTTCAGGGGCTAGAAACAATCGAGCCCTCACACTCCTCTGTGCACAAGGATGCTACAAGGTTGATGATGCCAGATGATTCTATTCTCCCCCTACCCTTCAAACCTCATGTTAGCCAGTGAAGCTAGCCTTCCCTGAGGGAAATTGCGTTTTGCAGCCTTCCACGGGATGGCCATTCTTCCTCTGTGTTCTGGGAGAAGGTAGCACTTCGGTGGTACTTCTCTCTGCTACCCTTCCCCAAAACTGTGGCTGTGCTTAAGGGCAAACATAGACCAATAGATGGACTACAGCCATGTACAGTACTTTACAATTAACGTTCAGAGCCTCTTATAATATGTACATTCTAAGTCAACATCTTTAATATTATTTCTTTTCAAGTGTAGCACCCTTTCTGTATTTACTCCACAAAAGCATAACTCTAGGAAGCTGAATGGTACAGTATTGACAAAAGCAGTAGTCAACAAATATTGACTAAACTTCATGCAACATAACTTGGTTTGAAATATCCTTGAAGGTCTGTGGTTTAACTTTGCCCACCTTATTGAAAAACATATATCAAAATCATTCCCCACACACTAAAGAACAGTCTATCATGTAAATGAACAAATTAATGACAGCTGAAGCAGGGCCTGCCAATTACTGTGAAAATTAATTATTCTGTTAATAACTACATTGATTAAATCTTACTTTAAAGGCATGTTGGACAATGTGATTCATTAATTTCACATGAGATCTCAGCCATGTATGCTAATTGTGTGTGTGTGTGTGTGTGTGTTCAATAAGCACACACAGCTGAGATAGCTAGATGGGAGATATCGATGGATGATGGCAGGGCTTCCAAGTATGTTTCCATGCCGTCTACTGTTGATCTGTTTCCAAATAGCCTGGTAGTCTGTTTTAAAACAGTATCCTTGGAAATTAACAATGCACACTAAAATACATATCATTGTGCAGACTGTAATATTCAGAAATGGAGAAAGCAAATATTTAAAAAATGCTATTTTTGAACTCCGGATATTGTGAACATAAGAATGGCCCTACTGGGTCAGACCAAAGGTCCATATAGCCCGGTATCCTGTCTTCCGACAGTGGCCAGTGCCAGGTGCCCCAGAGGGAATGAACAGAACAGGTAATCATCAAGTGATCCATCCCCTGTCGCTCATTCCCAGCTTCTGGCAAACAGAGGCTAGGGGCACCATTCCTGCCCATTCTAGCTAATAGCCACTGATGGACCTATCCTCCATGAATTTATCTAGTTCTTTTTTGAACCCAGTTATGGTCTTGGCCTTCATAACATCCTCTGGCAAGGAATTCCACAGGTTGACTGTGCGCTGTGTGAAGAAATACTTCCTTTTATTTGTTTTAAACCTGCTGCCTATTAATTTCATTTGGTGACCCCTAGTTCTTGTATTATGAGAAGTAGTAAACAACACTTCCTTATCTACTTTCTCTACACCAGTCATGATTTTATAGACCTCAATCATATCTTCCCTTAGCCATCTCCTTTCCAAGCTGGAAAGTCCCAGTCTTATTAATCTCTCCTCATACAGAAGCTGTTCCATCCCCTAATCATTTTTGTTGCCTTTTTCTGAAACTTTTCCAATTCCAATATATCTTTTTTGAGATAGGGCAACCGCATCTGCAAACAGTATCCAAGATGTGGGCATACCATGGATTTATATAGTGACAACATGATATTTTCTGTCCTATTTTCTATCCCCTTCTTAATGATTCCCAGCATTCTGTTCTCTTTTTTGACTGCCGCTGCACATTGAGTGGGTATTTTCAGAGAACTATTCACAATGACTCCAAGATCTCTTTCTTGAGTGGTAACAGCTAATTTAGACCCCATCATTTTATATGTATAGTTGGGATTATGCTTTCCAATGTACATTACTTTGCATTTATCAACATTAAATTTCACCTGCCATTTTGTTGCCCAGTCACATTGTGTTGCCCAGTCACATTGTGTTTCTTTATTGCACTGCATATTTCATCTCAAGGTTCTTTATGAAGTAGGTAATTGAATTTTTAATTAAAATTGGACCATGTTAATGAGGAAATATGCTCCATTCCCCCATATTATGCATTTTCATAACTTGCTCTTTGGACCATGTTCTAAGAGCTATTCTGTGCAGACAAAAAATAACCAGCTTTTATAAACCAAGAAAAAAAATCAACAGCAGTTGAAAACATACTAGCTGAGACCAAATTAATTGAACATATAAATTTCTCCAAAGTCTTTTTTCATGCCTCATAGATCTTAGTCCCTGTTTGTCATATGTTCCCATGGGATGTTTGCTCCACCAAAGAGTTCAAAATTGAACTCTCTGCTCCTAAGCTCTGCTAGGAAAGTAAAAGCACCGTCTCATTTTTCCACTGTATAGTATATGATGAAAATACATGAATTCATTGTTATTTATAGACATGTTCAGCAGTCTTTTCATATTTACTTGAGCTATGAATCAAGTTTCAGGCTCACTCTTCAAGAATACATTATTTATTTGAATAAGTACAGTGCTAGTTGATCCAAACCAGTTGAAGTGTTTCTATCATAACTACATATGTTAGGATTGATTTATAGTTTTCTATATTGTTTATGACAGTTGTTCATATTTGATTGCTTTATTTGTTCTCTAATGAGTTAGGGTTTTCCTCCCCATTCAATCATACTTCTTTCTTTGGACCAACTCTTCCCTCAGCTTTCTGCAGTCGTAAAACACCTCATGTGCTAGTGAAAGTTGTTAATAGATCATAGACAATTTGTGAACAAGTGCTTTCTTATGACAAATTACCTCATGGACATTTCCTCAATCAACATCCTAAAAATAATACAGTCAGCATCTTGACTAAACAAGTGTGGATCCTCAAATGATGATGTTTGAAGAATGGTGATTAACATTGTCTTTAGGGAATATACAAATCACTCCTGAGTCTGCTGATTTAATGATCTATAATAGATCTGATTTATATCTACCTCTACTTCTTCACTGCCAGATGACTCTCAGATCCTCTCTTTCTCTTCTTCTGATGATTTGAAGACATTTCAGGAGATGGTAGCATGTTTGGGTCCAGATTCTTGACAACTCTGTCTTGTCCATTCAAAAAAAGACCCATATACTCTTCATCATGTTGATGTTGAATTTTCCCAAATTCAAAGAGTTTTTAGACTTGTCCAATAAACTGTACTTACAATCTGCTTCTAGCACCATCGTGGTGAGAAAACTGGACAAAGTGCCCCAGCATTATTTCAGTTTATTTTTCTATTATCAAGATCCTTAGTGGTGTCCAATACCTCCAGCACACCCTACTGGGACGGGTCTTTTAGAGAAGAGCTATAGTCTGGGTCTTGGGAGCCTCAAGTGCAATTGCCTGTGCCACAACAGACTTCCTGTGTGGTCTGGGGTAAATGAGTTAGTCTCTCTGTGTTTCAGTTCCCCGTCTGTAAAATGTGGATGTTATGAGGATGACTACATTAAAGCAGGGGCAATTCAGTGATTTTTGTCAAGGTCCAAATTTCTTGGTCAAGATATAGTCAAGGTCTAGACTCCAGAAAAAGTAATAATAATGATAATAAATAGATTTTGGGGTCAGTTCAAAAGCATTTGGAGGTCCAGATTTGGCCCGTGGTCCACCTATTGGCTACCCCTGCATTAAAAAGAGTGTGATGTGCTTAGTTACAATGGTAATAGGGATCATATATATACCTTAGATAGAAAGGGATCTACTCAAGAGAGGCTGTCTAAATCTTAAGAGGATAGAGAGAGGCTTACTCCTGTGTTATCCATATACATAGCAAATTATCAAGCCATTATGATATGAGATTTCCCAGCTCTGAGGTAAGATTCTGAATGTATTTGATCCCCTCTTGGATTCTAATGAAGGGAACATTAAATTCACAGTGCAAGAGGGCTACAAATTAGTAAAAAATTGCTTGAGAGAAGTTTATGGTTTCTCTGATAAACTAGGTGAGTTACAAGGTGGATGAAGCACTATAAGCAGAAGAAATACATGCCCACAACTTCAGTTACTGTTAGGCCCTATTTTAGAGCCTTTTTATTTTTTACATATGTGAAACACACTGTTAGGCTAACACTAATTCCCATAAAAACATTTACCTGAGTACTGTAAAAGCACCATGGTAAATATTATGAGGAAAATAAAGAGTGGGAGGGGCAGGGAGGAACAGCATCCTCCCAGCCATATTTAAATATACTTATAAGACAAAGACTGAGAAACAGCATGAAGCAGATGTCTTTGGGCACATTTTATGAATCCCAACAGTGGGATATCAGACAAAAGATGCAAAACTGCACACAGTTTTTACTATGTCACAGCCAGTCTAAGGCAGGTGTTTTCTCCCCCAAACAAAAAATACCAATCAACGCTCACACGGAAAGGTTTCCATCACTTATCATGGTTGCCAATTTCATATCCAGGGAAACATGTTTACTAATAAGTGAGATGCATGTTGCTGTTCCCCCAAATCTCTCCCTCTCCCCCCACTGCACTCACAGGATTATTAATTGCGGGGGCAAATACCTTTAAAAAAAATCTAAACTTTAATGCACAAGTTCTCATTCTGGTCACTGTAGACTTAATGAAGGAAAAAATGAGCAATCTGTATCATTCGGCTGTGACTGCTTTATAGTCCGTGTGTGTGTACGTGTGTGTCTGCACGTTTAAAAAAATGCTTCTTTATTAGAACCTCTCATTCCCATCAGCCAGAGCAGATTGAAAACTAATGGCGAGGTCCAACTACTAAAGTTATGCTGGCAGTGAACAAAATCATTTCAGAGTAGTCAAGTACGTTTTTGTAATCTGATTCAATGCGCTTGGAAAGAGACACATTGTTTCTATTCAGCCCAAGTAAGAACACAGTGGCATAAATATGAAATACTGTAAGAAGTCAGGCTCCTAGAAGAAAGAACCAAATCTTCATTTCATCTACCCAGCCCATTACTCGTATTTACTGTTTTGAAATTTTCTACCCCTAAAATTGTTTTGGGGAAAAAGCTGAATAAGGTTATAAAAAGTACAATAGGCACCTAAATAATGTATGCAAGTTACATTTCATCCAGTTATTTCATGCATTGCTTATGATCAGCCACTCCAATTAAATTATTTTCCTCATAGTCATTATTTTGATCCTTTGACTCCAGACAAAGGAGTGGCAGATCTGGAAAAGTATGTATTGGCAGGAGAGAAGAATGAGCTGACAAGTCAGACACCGTGTGGAAAAAAACCAAAACCAAAACCAACCCAGCATACAGGTGTGACTGTGCAATCGATCAAACAGAATCTGAGAGAGTCAGCAAGTCTAGCGGGATTTTTTTGCTACCTTCTTTTTCCAGTTACTAACTTATTTTTCTGGCCCCTTTTTCTCTATTTTGAACCAGAATTTAAAAAGTTGTGCCTCACTTTTGAAAGAGTCACTAACACTTCAAACAGGAAGCTAGACACGGTAGGTCAGTGTGATTGTCCTCTCACCCAGAACAGAGAGTATTATGGCTATGCTATTGAAATGCTCCTTCTCAATGGGAAAGAGAGAGAGTTTCTTATACATTCCTAGATTCAGTTCCCCATGTAACAGCATATGGTTTTCTGGAAGAGCATCAACCAGCAACCATGCATATAGATTTTGGGATTAGTTCTAGTCTTTAAATCTCAGATCCTAGGGAAAGATTTGACAGCTACCATGACACAAACAATGACAAAACATCTCTTTTCTTTAATAAAGGTAGGACTGAGCACATGTGTGTTGCAAAATTCAGCGGCAGTGCTGTCTATATATTACACACACAAAATGCCTTGAACATTAAGGTTACAGGTCAAGTACGCAAAAGGTAGGAAATGCCAATATTAAGGTTGCTCATGAAGGGAGCATTGAGAACACCGGGGAACCTGTTTCCCTGTTCTCAGTTCTGGCCCCTGGAAGCCAGGAACAGCAATTGCACAGGAAGTCTCCTTGCAGCTGTGGGATAAGAACATGGTCATTAAAAACGGAGTATTCAGATAATTTAGTTGCCAAACTCTATCAAGTCTCTTGAGCATGTGCAAATTGAGGATTTTAAAAGGCTTATAACTTGGTCAATTTTGGATGGATTTTCACAGGGACAGGAAAAGGGACATCGCTTACATGAGAGCAACCCACCACAAACGCCATAGTACTATTTACCAAAGAGATGACACTTATGTTGTGACTATATGGCACACTCTAGGAAGTCACACTGGTTCTGGTGTAATGTGCACTTAAGAGCATAGTATGGTGGTGCCCACATTTTTCCTGTTGAGCCCAACCCAGACAAGTAATGGAATCTGTATGCACCCCCTCTCTGTTACTGCACAGGTGGCTCAGCAGAGGAGCTGGAGCTGAAGCTGGGGGAGGAGCTGGCACTAGAGGCAGAGCTGGGCTGGGCATGGAATGAAGCTATGGCTGGGGCCAGAGCTGGACTTGGGGGCAGGGGTGGGGTGTGTGTGTGTGTGTGTGTCACTCCCTCCCCACTACCCCATGGGGATTGGCCTGGGCCCTGATATGCACCCCTCTTCCCAAATGTTCCTCCATGGCCCCCCTAGGGGAGCACATCCCAGAGTTTGGAGATCACTAGCATGGTAAGTAAGGAAATGCCCTGGAACATTTGCTTCCAAATCAAAAAAGTTACTTAATAGTTCTCATTATGACAAAGTTCCTCCTCTACCTCAGTGGGTCCTGCGCTTATTGGCAGATTTTTGCTTGCCTCAGAGATCTTCTCCTCTGGTAGAACCCACAGTCTAGATCAACTCCTCCTGTGTCTGATCAGGAGTTGGGAGGTTTGGGGGGAACCCAGGCCCGCCCTCTACTCCGGGTTCCAGCCCAGGGCCCTGTGGATTGCAGCTGATTAGAGTGCCTCCTGGAACAACTGCACGGCAGCTATAACTCCCTGGGCTACTTCCCCATGGACTCCTCCCAACACCTTCTTTATCCTCACCACAGGATCTACCAGCAGTAAGCCCTCTCACTCTCAGCTCCTAGTGCCACCAGCTCATCGCACGCACACCACAAACTGAAGTGAGGTCCGTTTTAAGCTCAGGTGCCCTGATTAGCCAGCCTGACCTAACTGATTCTAGCAGGTTCTTCTTAATTGGCTCCAGGTGTCCTAATTAGCCTGCCTGCCTTAAATTGGTTCCAGCAAGTTCCTGCTTGTTCTAGTGCAGCCCCTGCTCTGGTCACTCAGGGAACAGGAAACTATTCATCCAATGGCCAGTATATTTGTCTTCTACCAGACTTCTGTACCCCACTCATCTGGGTCTGTCACATCATGCACATTTCAAATGTTAGAGAGAGTTAAAAGAAATCCTAAACACCAGATGTTAATTAACCAGTTTAAACTACATATGTGACAGGGATAAATGGTGCAAGAAAAACCCTATCTAGAGAGAAACTTTTTTCCGATTCTTTTGATTTGGAAAGGCTCTGAATCACAAAAGAAATACTGTGGAAACAGAAAAAGAAATATGAATCCATTGATCTTTAATTTTCTGGTACTTAGAAAGCTTTGAGAAAGTTGCTTTACATTTAAATGAAAAGTCAAATATTGAAAAAGTAATGCAGAAAACAGGGTAAGAACAAAAAAAGGCTTCAGGCATACTAAATGCAGAAACACAATGAAAACAATTGCCAGAATTGTTTGCCTACTTTCCCCCCCTCAGGACTAAAATACAGCACTTATAAACAATTCAGGGACAGGTCCTGAGCTAGGTGTAAATCAGCATCGCTCCCAATTAAGTCAATGAAGCTATGCCAAATTACACTAGGTGATGCTCTGTCCTTCTTAATGGAAACCTTTCACCTATACAGGATTATTATCTACTAGACAGACGTGCTTGTTTTGCATGCAGACTGTGTAGTACATTTAAAAAATACACATTTGATTTTAAAAGCACATAAAAGTAACTGCCCTAATAAAGCAAGGGTTTTTTTCTGACTCTTCTCTGAGAGATTGGTAAAACAGCTTTAAATTCTATTTCAATAAATATTTGAGCAGGAATAATGGAAATGAGCCACATGTAAATACTAATGGAACATTGCTGCAAGGCAGCCTGCACTAAAAAGAATGGTGAAGTCAAATCAGATTGGTATTTGTTCATCTTCAGCTGTTTGGCTCCAGAGAACCTGTTATTTAGGCTGCTTATGTTAGCTACACAATAGTTTCCTTCAGCTCTGAAAACTGCAAATCAATGTGAGACATCGTTTCTGGTCTTTCCCCTCTTCACTCCTAAGCTTTTTCAAGGTTATACTGATAGAGCCAGTCTGTAGCATAATTTAACCAGTAAGAGATTCATCAGAGAAACCATACAAGTGAGTGCAAACACACAAATAAAGTGTGTTACGTGAAGATGCAACATTTAATAGCAATTCTGTAACCAACAGTGACCAGGGGCTTTTCTAAGGGCCATATATGTATTTGATTCACAAAGGAAGTTAGGATGGTTTCTTGTAAGTGTGATATTCAGAAGCTTTATAAAACTGTAATGATGGCATAAATAGCCTTTTCATCCACTTCCCATCAGCTGCTCCTACCCATAAGTTGCTTCAGACTTGCACACAAAATGTTGAGATTCCACAAGCATCTTTCTTATAGGATGATATAGAAACTGAAATTTCAGACATTACACCCTAAAAAACCCAAACCAAACCAAACCCTCCTCCCAGAAAATCAGGGGCTAGATCCTCAGCTGGTGTAAAGTGGTGCTATGTCCATTTATACTAAGGATTTGGTCCCATATTCATAAAGTTCTTGGGCAAATATTTCTTTCCCCCTTCCCCAGTAAATAACCCAGGCATTCAGCTAGTTTTAGAGCGTCCTTCCCCTTATGTGTCTCAACAAAAGTGAGAGGTAGTAAGATGCAATGGATAAAGTATTGGAGTAAAAGTCAGGAGACCTGGCATTTATTCGTGCCTCTGCCACTGTTCCGCTGAGTTTCCTTAGACAAGTCTTTTCAGTCTCTCTGTGCCTCTGTTTCCCTCTCACCGTTTTGCTGTACAGTACCTAGCACAATGGGACTCGGAACTCATGAGGCACCTTCAGGCACTAAGGGAATATAAAATCATAAATGTATCCAGATAAAATCAGACATACAAAAAAAATGGCTTCAGCTATCCCTTTTGATACAGGTTACAGGTACATATATTTGATAATAAAATTTTAATTTTTAGCTAAAATAGTGTCAGGTTTATAATAGGCCTGATTAAGCATTCTCGAGATTACTTCTTAATTCCCAATTGTGCTGTACAGAGTGAGGCGGAAACAATATGTCATTATGGTTATAGAGTTTTTTATAATATTTTTAACTGCTCAGGCAGAGTTTATACCTACAGAGAGATCCAATTTATTTATTTAATTAAAAGTGAGATGTACAGTACAGCATTTCTCTTTAATGTTTCAGTTTGACAGCACATTTATCTAGGATCATTTGGATCCAAATGGCATTTTAAACTTGCGTGCCAACTTCAGATGTAACTGGTTTTCTATTAACTATTAGTAAAACATCCAATAATGTTAGCCATAAAGTATGCAATGCCACAAAGGGAGCTAAGAAGCTGAGTAAGTTACTTTTACATGGGCAAATCTAATTCTTATCAAACATAAGCCAAAAGTGAAAATGAGTTTGTTGGTCTCAGCACAGTTCATGGTGGGCATTTGATCACACCGTGTTGGTCTCTCTTCAGACAGATACAGGTTAAAATGACAAGAGCACTGTATTTAAGGAATGAAGTGCTTTGTTAGGAGTGCTGGGAGAGAGAAATACTTGCAGAAGGTCTGCCCACACTATGCTGGGTTTTGGCTAGCGCCATAGGGCCTAACATCACAAAAGGTATCCATACCTCTTAAAGAAATTATTTTCATCATTGACATTGTGGCTGGTGGCAGCAAAATCTTTATGATTTAGATTAAAAACCTAAAATGGTGCGTTGATAGATTAGGTTGGGATTTTTAAAAAGGAGCCTAAGTGAGATAGGTGCCTAGTTCAATGGGACACCTGAATTCTTAGATTAGTTGAGAGACCCCAGCCTTTGTACACATAGGAATCTGTAATTCTACCACCTGAACGACACCCCCAGAAAGCGTCAAAATTTAAAATGATAGTACATTATAAAATAGGGAGGAGCAAACCTTGTTCTGACTAATTTCATAGCCACAAACAATCAGAGCTCAAGAATTTGACCAAAATGTATGTTGTATTCAGATTCTGCACTGGAGAAACTGTTAAAATGGAGCAGACTGAAAAGCATTTAAGACAGAAAAAGGATCAAAAAGGCAAGAGAAAAAAACTTGAATGTAAAAACACATGCAGTACATTATGATACTAAACTGCATAGATCAGTGGTTCTCTACAAGGGATACACATACTCCTGAGGATACACAGAGGTCTTGTAGGCGGTACATTAACTCATCTAGATATTTGCCTAGTATTACTACAGGCTACATAGCAAAGTCAGTACAAACTATAATTTCATAGACAATGACTTGTTTATACTGCTCTATATATTATGCACTGAAATGTAAGTACAATATTTATATTCCAATCAATATATTTTATAATTATATGGTAAAAATGAGAAAGTAAGCAATTTTTCAGTAATAGTATGGTTATGACACTTTTGTATTTTTAATGTCTGATTTCGTAAACAAGTAGTTTTTAAGTGAGGTGTAACTGGGGGTTTGCAAGATAAGTCAGACTCCTGAAAGGGATACAGTAGTCTGGAAAGGTTGAGAGCCACAGGCATAGAGAACACCCACTTGTGCTGGACTCCCTTTCTAGGGTTTTTCTATCCTTAATAGAAAACATAAGCTTCTATTTAAGGTGTTAGAACAAAAGAACAGCCATACTGGGTCAGACCAATGGTCCATCTAACCCAATAACATTTCCTTATTCACTTTCTCCACACCATTCACAATTTTATAAACTGAGAGATGTACAGTAGTTAGTTTTGACTACTTTTCCCCCCGAAAAAACCTCAAACTTGACAAGCTTCACTCATCCCTAGTACACAACAGTGTACTCATGAGTGAGTGAGGTTCTTTGGCCTGCAATGTGTAGGAGATCAGACTAGATGATCACGATGGGCCCTTTTGACCTTAAAGTCTATGAGTCTAAATGTTAAGAAAACAGATAAAATTTAACATATGTCCCTCCTGCCTCCTTAAAATGTGGGAACATAATTTTAAACAACATATTTACACATGGAAAATCTTATGAAAAAAACAAACAAAAATCAACATCTTTACTGAGAAAAGAAAATGTTTTCTGGGGGAAAGGAAGAATGTCATTTTATAATCCCAGTTAAACACTTAGACTCAAGATACCATGTTTCCTTGGTCACTGAAGGCACTTGAGCCTCACACTGCCTACAAGGCAATTGTTATCACACCAAAATGCTTGTTCTCATTAATGTGATCCAGTTACAGTGAACACGGATGTAACAAGTAATCTACTTAAGACATCAAAAGCAGATTTCTTAAATCCAGTATAATAAAGAAAATAAATTTCTAAATTCATAATAGCGTAACTTTGGTAGTACATAGTAGGGTTGGATGTTTTAAAGTGCACAGCATTGGCCTAATTCTGCTCTTCCTGCAGTCAATGGGAGCAGAGATAGACCTAAACTGCATGCTTACGAAAACCCCATCTGTAATGGTCTATTCTATTCTGGCCTAACTAGATCTTCAAAGAGGAAGAGTGGAGGTGTACTTAAGGAAAGTCAGCAAGGATAACTTTAATGACAGACAAATCTCAAGAAAATGGAAGTTAAAATCAATGACCAAAACATTGATATGGCGTTGTTGGCATTCAAACCTTTGAGAGCCTTCCTCATGTCTGCATTCCTGGCTCTCTCCTACCCTTTGACACCTGCCCAACAGGCCTGGCTTTCCTCATATCTCTACATGCCTGCTTAATATTCCAGGGGGACATATATTACTGGATGTTCCCTATGATGGCAGCAAATTCTCTTGTGGAGTTGAGTAAAGGCCATATTGCCCTCTTCCTCTTTGCAGCAGTATCTCATCTTTGAGGGGATTTTACCTTTCAGAGGGAGCTGACCTGACTTCAGAGACTTTCTTGCTAGGCCATATGATTGATCCATTTAAACCTCCCTCCCCTCTGGATCTCTTATATTAGTCATGCTCCAAAATTCACTGAGCACCTTTGAAACCCTGGATCACATGGAAGTGGATGGCTCTGGAGCAGCCAAGGTATGTTGTAGACTATGGGAGAATGACTAAAGGTGCCACACATTTGAAAAGTACAACAGATTGGCTGCCAAACCAGCATCCAGGTACTGCCACTAAATCTTCTTGATCTGTGAAAGGACCCAAAGGGGTTTGTAGAACCCTGAGGGGAAGGGAGCTAGGAGCTCTTTGGTGATGGTGGAGAACTTACCAGAAACCTGAGAAAAAAATTGGTTGGGAGATGGACAAAGGTTCTACAGGGTTCTAATTATTCTGCCTGAACTGGTTTGCCTAACCTGCGACTATCAAAACGAGTGCAATTCCCTGTAAAATTATTATCTATAAACTGTATAACATTTCTAAATGAACACAAATACAATAAAATAACAAAGAGCCAGAAGCTGCTGTAAGTTGACATAAAAGTTGACATAAAAGTTCCCTGAAAATGTACACCCTTGAAAAAGTAAATTCAAAATATGTATTCAATACATTCACACAGAATGATACCATTCAGAAGGTAGCAGTAGGGGGTGATTTGGGGGGTAAACTCAGGATCTCATTACTCTTTAGGCTAATAGAACGCTTGGGTGCTAGGTGATGCATTTGTTCTCCCAAGGGAGAGAGTGTATGTAAATAACCTTGTGTTTAGAGACAACCCTTCTCCACACTCTTACTCTGACAATGAATCATGAACTCATGTAGATGGACCTTGAAGGCTGCCTCTCCTGTTTGCTTATCTAGGCATGGATAACCTAACAATTTGAAATGTGTACATATGCTGAATGTTCCACAGCCATAAGCCAAAATATTCATTTCTGCTAGCATCCTCATTTCATATTTAGGAACCTTAAGAAAAGTGGCCTGATTTTCATACGTCCTGATCAACAAATCCCATTAAAGTCAATTGATGTTTCAGGTGCCTATCAGTTTTGGAAAATCGGTCATTTTTATTTAGGTGCTTTGCTAAATATTTAGGAGCCTAACTTTAGGCATCCAAATTTAAACATTTTGGCCATAATCTCTCAGTATTTGATATTAATCAACTTTATAATGACTAACATACTAAAAGCAGACAGATACACCCTAGCTATCCAGCAATGTTTTAATAAAAAAGGTTAACGAAGAAGGTAAAACCTTAAAGTCAGTATGTAATAAGAAACATCAATGCCACAAAATTAAGAACTATATCCACAAGAAAAGAGGCTGTACTTGGATGAATTTATTGACAATATACAGCATTTCCTTAGATCTCTGGGATTAAGACTACTTCTTGAATAGAACTTTTTTCCCCTAAGGAAAGGTTATTTGCAACTTTGGATTTAATGTTTGAGCTCTATTTGTACAACACTATAATAAAGTTAGATAGTGTAATTGATCAATCTGTTCCCTTGAAAGTCATCCCATCTCCTGTCTCCTCTGTACAGATTTGGTTTTAGTATGTGATAAATAAAGTAATTAAGGTGATTACTCTAGATTTGAGATTCATCCTCCACATACATCTTTGATTGGTTTACTACATCACAGAGACAAGCAGCTCAGTATTGGGAAAAGGGTGCACGCTACCTCACTTATTATAGAGCAGTTGATGAGAATTCCTGAATGAGTAGCAGTCTCAGAGATCTTTCTCTGTTCACCTAGCCATCCGGATGGATAGAAAATACACAATGGGAGAAAAAGGAGAGGAGACAGAAATTCAAGCTAAATGTTCCCATTCAAAAATAAAAATATTGGAGGAAAGGATACAAGTTTTTCTTTCACTGAACGTTAGAAAACCCCTGGGGGATTTTAAACAAAATGTTTCAGTTATGTGATCTTGTACTGCAACATAGGATATAAATGTGTTTTCATGATCACCCATGCTGTGAAAAACTATGTTCAATATCACATGTCAAGAATGCAATTGTACAAAGAATGTTAGCAATAAGAATTAGCATGTTTGGGGCAGGCAGGCAGTACGTGTCTGTCACAGGGTAACCACCTACACCAAGCACCCTTTTCTGGTTGCTGGCCCACACCTTCCCAAAAGAAGTACAATCCAGGCCCCTCTCTTCCTGACTTTGCTTTTTTATTTTCTCCATCAGAGTTATTAGATAAGGAATTGATTTTTAAATGTTTTCCTTTTCCAGTGGAAAAACTGTTCATTCCAAGCCAAAAATTGAATTTTGCAATTTTAATGTTTTTGATGTAAGAAATTTTTTAAAAAACAATTTTGGAATCTGAAGGATGCAAAATTGCATGAAATACACTTCTTTTGTGAAAAACTTCAGAAGAAAACATTTTCAGCTGTTTTACACAGCACTTCACTTGATCAAAAAACAAGTAAAAGCATATATCTTTTTTTAACCTTCTCGCTGAGAAAGAAAACTCTTATTGGTCAAAAGATGACCCAATAAGAGATGTGCCGGAAATGGTTTTCCCATCCTACACAAATTTTTAAGACCAAAAAAAAAAAAAAAAGGTGTGTGTGTGCCCACATGCACAGTCCAGTGGTTAGGCATTCACCCGGTATATTGGAGACCCAGGTGTAAGGTCCTGCTCCAAATCGTGCAGAGCAGGGACTTGAACTCTCTCTTTGACCCAATTAATATTTAACTATTTATACAATGTGGACAAGCTCAAACAGGATAAACTGAGACAGAGACTCACTCTATAGCCTTGTGGTGAGGGTATGCACTTGGGATATGGGAACCCCAGATTCAAACCCTATCTCTGCTTGATTCAGGCTAGCGATTTGAACTTGGGGTCTCTGAGATCCCATGTGAATGCCTAGCTATTAGGCTATTGTGGAGTAGGTGTCTCTGACCAGAAATTCCATCCTGGATCTGAGAACCCTTCTCAACAAAAGTTTTGTTGAAAATGGCCCTTTCTGGCAAAACACCTTGGTTTTGACAAATCAGCATTTACAAATGAAAAAATGTTTTGTCAAAAAAATAATAATAATAATCACAACCTGATCCACACAGAGCAGATACATTCCAGTAATGAGATCAAATCAAGACACAGTACAGGAGTTGTGGCATAAGGCATTACAAAGCACTGATTGAGTGGGACTGAAGAACTGCCTGCAAGAAAAAAAAAATCCCACAAAAGTTTTCACATTGTCTTTTCTGAATTTTAGCATGAAGGCCTAAAGGCAGACTTTGTACTTGCTCAAACATGCCTCCCTGGAGAGAAGGAATTGGAACAACCATTGCTTTTCCAGCAAATCTCTATGTCTGATAGGCTTGTGAGACATTTTCTGACAGTATCTTCTTGGAGAAATTACGAGATAACTTTAAAGCATTCTGACCTATAGTCAAAACTGTAGTATTGTTAAAAAACAAGTGTTTTGTTTTATGTTTAATAATTCTTGGAAAAAATCAAGCAGCATTCCTAATACTGTATCAAACACATATTCCTGCCTCTATATGTAGGGTTATGTGATTTTATAAATAATTTTAAAATATTAAGTGTATATTTTAGAACATAAGGACATAAGAATGTACTTACTGGGTCAGACCAAAGGTCCATCTAGCCCAGTATCCTGTCTTCCAACAGTGGCCACTGCCAGGTGCCCCAGAGGGAATGAACGGAACAGGTAATCATCAAGTGACCCATTTCCTGTCACCCATTCCCAGCTTCTGGCAAACAAAGGCTAGGGATTTTGTACATTTCTGGCTTTAGTCTTCCAATTTTTAGATCTTTGGCATTTCTTTAACCCAAGACCAGTTCCCTAAATTCATGTTATTACATAATTAGCACACAAATCATATCTGCTCCACTGACTTACATAGACTATAATCATTGTCCTGCCCTGATTGGCTAGTTACATAACCTTATGTTTTGTATTCACGATATCTGAAGCTGCAGGATATATGGAAATAAACTGGTACCTGGAAGATGCTGTTTTCTTATTCTACATCTGCTTTCACTGTGAACTGCAGTATAATAAAGAATCTGGAGTGGTTTTATTCTTATATGCCACAGGGCATAGCGTCAACATTGATCGAGTAACACCTTTTGCTTTATGCGCTGTGAACTACTTCACATTGTTTTGCCCTCCTCCTCTTGTCTGAGTCTGCTCATGCTATATTCATCTTTGTGTTTTCGGAAGGAGGACCAAGTTTTATCAATTGACCAGGGAGCCACTTTTCTGATGATTTTTTGTTGTTAGCTCCTCTTTACTTATTCTACTCACCCCTTCACCCTCCCACCCCAAAGGGAGAGCTGACAATTGTGCTATTGAGGATATGTGACGTATCGGATTGAGTTAGCAACATACAAGGGGTACAAAATGAAGGAAGTTTATAAAAGATAGAAAAAGTTTCTTTCACTTTTGTGGTATATATTTTTTCTGCTATTTTTATCTTCTACACCCTGCTGAATGATTCAATATAAATTTGGCAGGTCTATAGATCTTTCTGTTCTCTGCTTTTGTGGGCCCTGGATCCTGCCACAGAACTCCAATATCCTGGTTCACAAGTTCATTCCTATTCAGCAAAGCACTTAGGCATATGTTTAACTTTCAGCATGTGCTAAAGTCCTAATAACTGATGGAGCTAAATGGTCCATTGTGTTTAAGTGCTGTTGTTAATAGACACCTAAGTGCCTGACTGAATAAGGATGGACTGAAGTGCATGTTTAAATGCTTTGGTGAATTGGGGCCCAAATGAAGATAGGTAGTTGATGTACATGATTATCTTCTTCACCAATAAGTAAAACTCTGCTATGTATCCAAAGCCTAAGACACTATAGCAGGGGTAGTCTATTTGTATTAAGGTCCAAATTTGTTGGTCAAGATATAGTCAAGGTCCAGCCTCCAAAGAAAATAATAACAATAACGATAATCATAAGTAAATAAAAAGGTTTTGGGGTCTGCTCAAAAGTATCTGTTGGTCCAAGTTTGGCCCGTGATCTGCCTATTGATTATACCTGTGCTGTCAGATGTGTATCACGCTAATAAAATCAGCATCAACATTTTTTCTTCAACCATGGATAGAAGGTGACTATAGACCAAATACAACTGCAGCGTACCCTTATTCAGACATGAAACCAAGGAAAGCTAAGGTCTCCAGATAGTCATACCTGTCTTGTTACAACACTCTCAGCCAATGTGCCCCAAAAGGAAGATTATGCATAGTTAAATTGACCTGTGACCAAAGGACCACAAAATATATTCGTTTAACTCTTTACATACTAAAACCATACAGCAGACAAATCAGAAAGATACTTGCCAGAATGATCTGACACTAATAAAATCCATTCAAAATCTTCCCAAACCATGATTTATCTGGTAGAGTAAAGGGGTCAATTAATCTGGATTACCCTACATCCCAAACGCCTGTCAGCACAAATCCCTGTCTGGCTTTATGTTTGAAACTGAATTCAAAATCAACCCCAGTATTTGTTTCTATGCATATTTAGTAAAAGGTTCACATTTGTATTTAGACATGAATACAAAAAGCAGGCTATACATTTGCACTACTTTGTTAATGGGCTATCAAAATCACAGGATATTAAACATTTTAACAGTGTAATCCAACAGTTTATTGTACTTTAAGGGATCAATAAATCTCTTGAAGTGAGGCAGTTTCTGCCTGCACTGAAACCTCAGAAAAAAGAACAAGGTCATAGCTCAAATTGGCCTTTTGTCTCCCATGATAGTGAAGCATTTTGTTGTATTAATCTTCAAATCATTTCTTATTTGGGGGAGGGGGTGTGATGGGGTCTGCTTACCCCCACACTAGCCTAGACAGGGTTAGGCCCTGTGATGGGGTCTGCTTACCCCGCATTAGCCCAGACAGGGTTAGGCCCATATTATTGACAGCAGAAGTCCCGGCTCCCCGGCGGGACTGGGCATGCTCCAAATGCTCTAGGAGTATAAAGGGAAGAAGCCCAGCTCATTCTGGGCTGGTGGCCACAGGGGAAGGACCTGTCTGGGAAGCTCCTGCGGAGGGCCAGCCACAGCCCCTGACGACGCTGGGAATCAGAGTTTCTCCAGGACCGCTTGAACCGCAGCGACTGGAGGAGCCAGAGGAGGCAACCGACCCAACTGTCCACAGAGAATCCGAAGAATCCTGGGAGACCCCAATGCCAGAACCAGTAGGAAGTGACCCAGGGAGGGTGGCGGAGTGGTACCTCCCGCCCGAGAAAACTCAACGTGTTTCAGCAGGACTTCCCCGCTGAGTCCGTGGCAGGGTACTATGCCACTGTTAGGGCCCTGGTTCAGGGCTCGGTGGAGTCAGGCGGGACCGAGTCCCCCTACCAGGGCTGCCACACCGCTGGTGGGCATGCACCCCTCTAGACTCTGGCCATTGGGCTGTCCTCCCCTGCAATAGGGGCTTCTCTACAGACTCTGGCCATTGGGCCGCACTGCCGTAAAACAGGGTCTGCTCTATAGACTCTGGACATTAGGCCGTGCTGCCCTGCAACAAGGGCGGCTCCATAGACTCTGGCCTTTGGGAGGTGCTGCCCAAACCTCAGGGGTGTAAACTGTCACAGGGTGTCAGTGGGGTGCCTGGTGACACAGAGATGCACAGAGAGATAGAGACAGCATCGGTGTCAGTGGCTGTGAGGAGTGTGTGTTTGAACGAGCACTGTGTCCAAGAAACAAATAAAGTCTGTGTCCTTACATCATAAAATGACCGGTGACACTGATCATCCTTTCTATGCAACAGTGGTGGGTGGCATCGGCATCTCTTAAGAAGCACAATACAGGCTTCAATAGTGTGGCTCCTACTTGGCTTAGAAACCTGTCCTGTGTCTTAACATCCCCTTTGACTATAAGACCAAACTGGTCATGAACACGTTGCCTATGCTTATTCAAAGAAGATGTTTGTGATCAGATTTTGAAGGAGCAGCACAGCTAGGCAACATTTGTTCTTAGCAGCAGAGGACCAAGATTAATCTGACTGTTCTCTGAGACCTCAGAGTGTTGTATCCAGGCTGAATAATGAAAAAAACCAACCTCACTAAGGTGCGACAGCATTGCTGTTCTCTTCTCCAGATGCTGAATGCTGAAAACACACAGTACATAATTTGAAAGGGTAGACTTCTTTATTGTGGTGGGTTGCAGCTATTTTGTGAAGAGGATTTACTTGCCTGTAAGACTGGTTCTAATGGAAAATAATAAGAAAAGGATGCTTCTCCCCACAGGAAAAAGATGACAGTTATTTCCATGGTACAAGCTGTACGTTTGTGCTTCATGCCTACATCTTAGAGAAGCAGGGCACCCTGTAGCGAACAGATTCATATTTACATAAATTGACATTCTTTCTTGCCCCATTTTTATATATACGGACCCCTGGAGAGTCACAATGCTAAATATCGGGCTGTCAGGCATACTGTACATAGCTGGGGCCCTTAGTGTGTCAGTTTGTTGCCATCTGTCTGCTTTTGATTTTCAACCCGGCACCTGGTTTTGATGGGTGCGCTTCAGGTCTGTTTATGTCAACAATCTGTTTGTTAGTTGAGATTTGCATGGAACAAGACCCAGACATCCTACTTTCATGTATTCCCCTTTAATCTACATATCCATCAATCTGTTATGCTGTGAGGCTGCTCACGCACCGCGCTTTTGCGACTGCCAGTCAGCTTCCCCCCCACCCCCGTCTTTCTCACACACACACACACACACACACACACTTAATTTACAAGTCTCTCCCAGAATGAGGAGGTTACTTATCTGTAACTGATGGTTCTTCAAGATGTGTGATCCCTATCTGTATTCCACTGAGGGTTTATGCATGCACACCATGAATCCAGAGCCAGTTGGTCCATGCATGTGCCCTTGTTTTGTCCTGTGATTTCATCTGAGGTAATAAAGGGTGGGGCAGACACCTTGGCTGGTACATAGTCTCTTTTTTTCTGCCCCCTTTGGGGTAGGCTTATATGTGGTATGCCAAACTGTGCAAGCTGGCTCAAGGATGGCATCATTGATTGGCAGAGCGACTCTGGTTGGCCCCAATGAATGAAGCATACCTAGCAGCTTATGCTGAGTGCCTTGGATCTGCTCCAGGGGAACGTGAAGCTCACCTGACACTCTATGCAGGAGACCATGGAATTGGTACTAGTCATCAGGAGATGGGGAGGGTTATGTCGAAGTCACAGCTACATCAGGAGAGGATGACGGGAATCTCTCCTGTTCTAGCAGTACTGTCAGAGCCAGATTAAATGGTTCATCTTCCATTACCGGTTCCGAGTGTCTATTTGAAGGAGCTCAAGATGGCAAAAAAGGTGAAGCCTCCCGGCAGAATGGACAGGTTCTGAGAGAGGGTATTGGGGCCAGAATTCCCAATAGGGCCAGTAGGACAGATCCAGAGGGTGCTGAGGAGGGCCCCAAACAAGCAAGAAACCAGTGGCTGTGCGGTGGCTGCAGTAGAGGATAGTGCCAAGATGTTGAAGGCCTTAGTTGGTATTTGTGGTAGTGGGAAGGGATGCATGGTCCCTGACCTTCATCCAAGCCCTCCAAAGACGAATCTTTGGAGACCGGTTCCATCAGCAGTATCATCGGAGCCGGGGGAAGCATGTGCACTGCCAGAATGGGGGTGAGGAGTGCCTCAGATGTGGCATGTCTGGTGCTGGAGATGATGTCTCCCTGGAAACAGAGGACCCCAGAAAGCATGGGGATCTTGACTCTCCCAAGGCAAACACTTCCTGAGGCTCTGGCACTTTTCCCAATTTCCCCAGAGTCAAGGGCATTTTCTCAGTCCCCGGAACTGGAGCGATGGTCTTCCCTGGAACGGATGGCTCTCTGGCTCTGAGGGATGCCAATGTTGACTGTGCATGTGGGTCCGCATTCAGTACCGGCGGATCCGTCGATTTATGCAGCTTCTTTTCATGTCTTTGCGCTTTAGGGCGCATTCCGTCCCCATGACTGGAACACATGGAAGAAGTCTCTCCATTCTTAGGCTTACAGGAAGACTTACTGCGATGCTTATGTGCATGCTTCCTTACCTCCCGACTAGGCCCTGGCACGGGGTCCGTAGCGGTGGTACCACCGGTGCGGGCCTCGGACTCCATAGTTGGAGGCACACTCCTGGCAGCCTCAGGCCAATGTACACAGGGGGTTGCCCAGCCAGGGTCTGAATGAGGTCTCATTGAGACTTCCATAAGGTGCTTCTGGAGGTGGAGAGCCTGGCCTTCATGGATATGGCTTGGGAAGGACTGGCAGACACTGCACTTGGCTGAAATGTGCGCTTCTTGCAAGCAATAGAGGCAACGATGAAACAAGAAGGAATGTGGACAGAAGGCGTAGATTTTAAAGCCCGGGGTTTTTGGCATAGCCCAGTACCTGTATGTAAGTACGGGGGCGGTGTGTTCACAGGGAACAAAACTTCCCAAAAGGGAAGCCCAATCCTACTCCTAAAACTAGCAAACTACTAAAAACTACTATAAAAACAATAAAAAACAGTAAAACTAACTATGTACGATTGTGTATTTCTTAAAGTGTGTCACATACAAGAGGACGCTAATAGTTCTGACCCAGACCATGTGGAGATGAGAAGAAACTGGAGATGTGGTTGGTCCGCCCTGACCTTTACCACCTCAGATGAAACCATGAGGCGAGCCAAGCACACGAGTACGGCCCAACATGAAAAATCTCCAACTCTGGATGCATGGTGTGAACCCTCAGTGAAATATAGATAGGGACTATCACGCAAAGAAGAAGTTATGCTTCAAGTTGTCACTACTGAGAAAGGAGTATCCAGTAAAGTAACAGAGGGCAATTAAGCACTGTCCTGCTTTGCAGATCCTGAGCACCATACAGGAATTGCAGGTAAAAACATTGCACCAGACTGCGAACTGCTTTTTCATCTTAGAGAGCAGAAGATTAATCTTTTCCAGTCAGTTGGAATAACTGCTCACCACTCTAAGGGTTCACAATCCGGTGCTTTGACTTTTCATATTCATTTACTATGTTAAAGCGCATTAGGAAACTTTTAATGCTCACCAGCAGGGTCTACATGAACCAATTAATGGGCAACACACCCTAGTGCGTTTTAGAAATTGATGCACCCACATGGTGCACATTGATGCACCATGTAGACACGCCCTTACACAAGAACAGGAAGTTTTATATTACACAAGAACAGGAATCAATATATATTTTCCAGCCTGTCTCACACTGCCCATTTCATCAAAAGTCAACCCTATAATATTCTGCATGTACATGTACAGTTTAATTTGAATTCCCTTTTCATCTACAGCTCTTTTGTTTTTTGCAGGGGAGTAAATTGTGTCAAAAAGCGAAACTTAAACCTCTTTGTACATAAAGAAACCAGGTTTTGTGAAGACATATTACAACCTGACTTCATTTAGCTTTAGAGTATTATCCACAATAAATGACATCAATAAAAAAATGCGAAGGTCGTGGTTTACCAGTGAGTAAATAAAGCAAACAACTCCCTGATTTAATTTAGAAAAAAAATCTAGAGGGAACAATAAATTCCAGATATGAAGCAATGAGCAAAAAGCAGGATGTATTTTCTTACTACTGGGATTCCTTTCGGCAATATAAGGCAGTTTCAAGTTTTTAGGTCCCTTGTCCATAAAGATTAATGTGGCTGAATTCCGTCTTCTCTTCAGAATCATAATAGTATGGGAAAAATATTGTTAGATTTTTACTAACCCCAGCAAATGTTATAGAGGCAGATCTCGTAAACTTGGGTGGTAACTTTCTCACTATCACTTCATCAAAGTATGTCTTAATGTTCCAGGAAGAAGATCTCTTTTCACTTACTAAAATATTTCTTTGAACTTTTAGACCCCATCTTTACATTTTTAAACACCCAAATTGAACATATTAAAAGCAAGATTTATTTTGCAAATCTAATCTTTGACTAAAAAGGCCCATGTTTCTAAGAAATGTCTCTGCATCTATTTGCTTAATCATGGTAAAGCTGGGATTTATGGAACTTTTTCATGTGAACAATTTGAATTAAAATAAGATTGCCCTTGTTAGGAATCAAATATTTAACCAAAACAGATAAGATAAACTATATCAGCAAAGCAGTAGATGCTATGAAGGGCTGTCACTATGGCACTAACAAAGAATGAACAAAATGTAGAGACTTCTCCAGCTTGAATGCCCCTGACATTATGTGTTACTTCCTGAACAAATCAGATAGCAATGGAGTAGAGTATTTTACAAGAGTTTCCAATTGTCTTAAAAGAAATAGAAAAATTCTGGCTTTTTTGGGCTAGACAATAACTCTTGGGAGTAATACAGTATTCTCAATTCATGCCAATAACATCTTTATTACACACACGTGTTCTCATTCTTGTACATTATGGTCACGATTCTCCAGGACTTTGCATCAGTTATATGCAGCTGTAACAATGGAATTGCATTGGCCTAAAGCTGATGTAACAGAATGGGGAATCAACCCCTACTTTGAACTCTTCTCTGATCAGAAATTAATTATGAGAACTGTAGCAGGTTAAAAACAGTGGTCTTCGGGTAAAAGCAGTTAATTTAATATCTACCTTGGCTTTGGGACTCATACCACAATTTTAATCACTTTCCCCCCTTTGTACAGTAATTTACTACTACTGAATTAGAATATCATCAACATGTAGGACCCTGACTTCAATAAGGCTCCATGGTGGCACAGGGGGCCTACCTGACCGGAGTCATTTGCTGGATCAGAGCCTTAGATAATAAAACACCATTTCTACACTTCTCACTTTTTCTACTCCAACCCCCATTTGCTGATATTTTAAGATACCAGTTCAGATTTAAATAACTCTACTGAGTCCAAACCGGCTCCCAGTGAAGTAAATTGGAGCAGGATTAAGCCAAAAGGGAGGGAAATCTTGAAAGAATCTTGGAAAGTTAAATGCAGAATTCACTATGTTGTCCTGCATAGATAATATTACATGGAACTTGATTACTATCATCAGAGTTTAGATACTGTAGTGATGGACATGATAGACAGACAGACAGACCTAATTAATAACCTGAGAAATTGAGTGGGGGCAGCATTTGTCTTCTTCTGTTAAAAATAGTCTATCAGAGAGGAAAGCTTTTACAATTAATACTTTGAAGGATAAAATAGAGAAGACAGGCATCATACATAAAATATAGCCGGAGCAAGACAAACTACACAGAAAAAAAGGCCATCAAAAACTATTTCAATTAAAAAAAAGAAGAAGAAATAATTGTTTTCATACTATAAGAGTTTCCACGACACTGGAAGTTCTAGCAAAGTAAAAATGCTGTATACAATTACAGCATAGCATTTATTTTCTAAATCTGAACAAGTGAGCTGTACTCAGTATTGGTCTGCTGGTGATAAATTAAGGTTAGAAATATAATAAAAGTAATTTTTCATGGTGGAGTGGCAGCACTAGATACATTTAAGACCAGAAAGTCTGAAATGATTATGTTACCTGTAGAGTAAGTGGTGTTGTGAATGCTGACTGCTGAGAAAACTTAAAAGATTTAGAGCATATTATGCCATAAAACAGTGGTTCTCAAACATTTTTTTCCCATGGACCACTTGAAAATTGCTGAGGGTGTCGGCGGACCACTTAATGATCTTTCCAAATGTTGTTTGTACCGTTAGCTAACTATTGTAAAGCACTTTGGATAAAAGTGCCATATAAAAAAAACCCTTAATAATAATTAACGTGTTTTGTTCTACAAATAAAGGCACACAACTCATATTTTAATATCAGTAGTCTTACCTTTCTAATGTGATGGATGTGCCCTCTCTCCACTTCCGTGGCAGCCCCCGAGCTGGGGCTGGGAAGGAGGGGGTTTTCTTCCCTGCCACAGCAGCCACACAGCTGAGGCTGGGAAGGAGGGCCGTCTCTCCCCGGCAGCTGCAGACCTGGAGCTGGGGAAAGTCGCCTCTGTCTCTGGCCACCTCAACCCTGAATGTCCCAAATTCCCTCCACCCCCTCTTCTCACCCCACTTCCCCCTCTCACCTACCCCCTATTCTCCCCAAGGCCACCACCTCACCGTACATGTGCGTCTTCTCCAGGGTCCAGGCACCTTATTAACGAAGCCACGCCTGCACAGGCTCCACTAATTGGGTGAGTGGCCCTTCATTCTCTTGTGTGCGGCCGCCCAGGCACACACCTTAGAGGGAACTATCCGCGGACCACCTGACTGGAGTTCGCGGACCACAGTTTGAGAACCTCTGTCATTAAATTTATCTTGTAGTTCTATAGTTTCATATCTAAGAGCCAGGCCTGCTGACCGGTTGTGGGAGTGGGGGGGCAAAGGGAGCAATTGCCCAAGCGATTTAAAAGGGCCCGCCCCAGCTGCCACGGCTCCTGCGGTAGCGGTGGTGGCGGCCAGGAGCCCCTGGGTCCTTTTAAATTGCCCAGGTGGGCCGCAGGGTTCCTAGGCATGCTTGGGGTGGTACTGACACTGGCTAAGAGAGCCGGGTGGGCACATGGAAGCCCTGGCCATGCCGGAAGTGCATGCCCAGCAGAGCAGCCGGCAGGAGCTCCCTGGGCACCAGCCAGCGCAGGTGCAATACCACCCAAAAACCTCAGCCATCCCTTTCTAGGGGGCCTATTGACTGTTCTACCCTGGGGCCTGGAATTGCTATCGGCAGGCCTGCTAAGAGCTACAGTTTTAGACCCTTAACCAACAAAATGTTTAAGCATGCTCCTACATTTGCATATGTGAATAATCCCATTTAAACTATTTATTTTCAAAGAAATAGAATACAGTAACAAGTTGTTCTTCCCTTGAAAATGCACCAGAATGTTAAAAAATGAACTTGCTGTATTTGTTTGACTCTTAAATGCAGGGAATATCATCATATTCCTCCACACAAAATAATCATGGTTTTATAGTTTACAATGGGTTTGCCTAATGTGCCCAGTATGGTATCTGATATCAGATATCAATCCATTAAATTCTAAGGTACATTATCCAACCTACTTAACAGATATGGATTTGACATCCTACACCCTAGACACTAACTCTATACAGTAATCATGGGCCTAAAAGCAGCATCAATATTTCAAACTCAGAATGGGCTAAGAATAAAATTATGGTTTGAAGGGGCCACCTGCTACTACATGAGCCACTACTCTGTTTATGCTGACCTGCAGTGTATATACTTCCTCTTTCTTTGACAAGGAGGAGACATCAAGCTAGTTAGGGCACTGTGACTGTCAATGAATAAAAGTAGTTACTTATTTTTATTTCTCTGCCTCCCACCATATTCAGAACTCTAGACACCTCCCCAGATCCAGAACTATGTATTTTGGTTCTCTAAATTCCTAATTGCAAAAGTCCAATTTAAAAACTCTTCCAAAAGAAAATTCAAGATACTCTAACCAAATTCAATCATCCTGCCATTACCTTCTGACCTGCCCAAATGTCTGTTAGGAAAAAGATGGGCCTTGCATGCTCCTGAAAGGCTGATAAATCCAAGCTCTAGAGGACCATGAGGAAAGTATTCTGAACCCAGAGCCAGACACCCCTCCAAGAAGAAAGCTCTCTCCCTTTGTTTCTGTTGAAGGACTTCCAGTTCTAGTGCCTCTACTAATCTCAGTTATGGCAGTGTGGGCAGGGGAGAGATGCAGTCCCACTGCATCCCAAATCATTCAGTGCTTTATAGTGTATATGCAGCACCTTGCACCTCACCCAGAAACTAATTTGAAACCAATGCAACTCTTGGAGTTTTGCTGTGATGTATGCCCTGTATGATACACCACTCAAGGAGCAGGTGCTACATTCTGCACTCAAACTTCTGAGCAGTCCCAATGTACAGGGGGAAGGATAGCTCAGTGGTTTGAGCATTGGCCTGCTAAACCAAGGGTTGTGAGTTTAATCCTTGAGGGGGGGCATTTAGGGATCTGGGGCAAAAATTGGGGATTGGTCCTGCTTTGAGCAGGGGGCTGGACTAGATGACCTCCTAAGATCCCTTCCAACCTTGATATTCTATGATTCTATGAATCACCGCAATCTACTCTTGAATCGAGAATGCCATGAACGATGGCAGCAAGATCCACATCGGAAAGGTCAGTTTCTTTTGCCTACGGCTGCTATATGATTTTATGAAAGTAGCCCTGGGTCTAATAAACCCTAAAACTGTGAACTTGGGTCACAAATGGTAGGTGCTCTGCCAGCTAGGAATGCTGGTACTATCCTCACCTACTCTCCTGGTGGTTTTTCAAATAAACATCACTTCAGTCTTTCCTGAATCACCCTCATCTATTCTCCAAATTTACAACTCGGCTATTTGTGTTACTGCACCAGCTGGATAGGATGTGACGGGAATGTAGAACAGATATTAACAGCACACCGAATATGCTGGAGCCTGCATTTCCTCACTCAGGGTCTGACATAAAGCCCACTGAAGTTACTCAGACTCTTTCAGTTGATTTCAGTGTATTTTGGATCAGGCCTGAATTTTCCTAATGGTCTCAAATACACACTGAAAAGGAATGAAAAAGAACTGACCCTTCCCTCAACAAAAGATCTCTGAGTAAAATAGCAGTTGCACAATTCCAATAATTGGGACATCCCAGCTAGAAATGAATAGAACAACCAAAAGAGTAAATCCATCCTCTGCTACTAGTGACCTCTCACACATCCCAATAAAACCTCAGGCTCCATGGTATCAAAAGCAGGTGAGAGACCTTAAAATCTGCACAGACACTTTATCCTCCTCCATTGCTAACAGCAGATAATTTACATTGATATGTGTATATTTTTGCACTATCAAACTATTGGAGAACAAGAGATGAATTGTGCCAACTAGGTCTTCCACTTTTCTTGCTTTCAAAACATAAATAAGCTGAGCAAGTAAAATGTTTACAACAGTTCAACAACCATAAAGAGGGGCTTGGTTCTTGTAAAGACAGAGGCTAGAAATGTAAATTAATATCAACAAATTTATTTAGGGCTGTAGTTCGTCAATAATTGAGCTCCTCAGTTTCTTCTGTCAATCTCAGGGACCACATAAAAACATGCTATTCTGTATAAGTAGCCTGCCACATGCACGCCAGTGAAGAAATCACTCTTGTGTATGGCCACCAGAAAACTATGAGTATGGCTAGGGAATAGAGGCAAATCTCAACTATGTAAAAATACCCACTGTGATAACGTACATTTAGGTAATGTACAATTAATAGTTCCAAGAATATGCTACTAAGACGGCAGGCTAACCTTGGGGGGAAAGTTATAAGAAAAACTGCAAATGAAGCACAGAGTTGAGTGCAAACACATGCAAGTGTAATCCACTGGTTAGTAAAAAGAATGAGGAGTACTTTTGGCACCTTAGAGACTAACATATGTATTTGGGCATAAGCTTCCATGGACTAAAACCCACTTCATCAGATGCATGGAGTGGAAAATACAGTGGGAAGATATCTATCTATCTATCTATACAGAGAACATGAAAAGATGGGGTGCCATATCAACTCTAATGAGACAAATCAATTAAGGTGGGCTATTATCAGCAGGAGAAAAAAAACTTTTGTAGTGATAATAAGGATGGCCCATTTCAAACAGTTGAAAAGAAGGTGTGCGTAACAGTAGGGGGCAAAATGAGCAAGGGGAAATAGTTTTAGTTTGTGTAATGACCCATCCACTCCCAGTCTTTATTCAAGCCTAATTTAATGGTGTCCAGTTTGCAAATTAATTCCAGTTCAGCAGTTTCTCATTGGAGTCTGTTTTTGAAGTTTTGTTGTTGAAGAATTGCCACTTTTAGGTCTGTAATTGAGTGTCCAGGGAGGCTGAAGTGTTCGCCGACTGGTTTTTGAATGTTATAATTCTTGACGTCTGATTTGTGTCCATTTATTCTTTTGCATAGAGACTGTCTGGTTTGGCCAATGTACATGGCAGAGGGGCATTGCTGGCACATGATGGCATATATCACATTGGTAGATGTGCAGGTAAATGAGCCCGATGGTGTGGCTGATGTGATTAGGTCCTATGATGGGGTCCCTTGAATAGATATGTGGACAGAGTTGGCAACGGGCTTCGTTGCAAGGACAGGTTCCTGAGTTAGTGTGTGTTATGCGTCCCCCTCTGTGCCTTACCCACAGAAGTTACATCTCTGGCTATGGAGCCTGACTCTTTAACTCAAGCTAGAGAGATTAATGCTTTTAACTCTTGAGACCCCCATTTCAGTTCCCATGATGTTTCCCAGCATTTCATTAACATCTGACTTAGAACGCTAATAGACTCCTGTTGTATGACATACAATACACAATAGTCCTCCCTTTTTGGAGGAGAATGTCTCAAGACACACTGCCTTTGAGTGACTTGTTTTTAAACGAGACACCTAGAGAACATAATTTTTAGTACATACACTTAACTCCACACCATTTTTCTCCATACAGATATCTTGCAATGGTTATGATGACCAGTGTTCCACAGGTTTTCATTAGAGACTTTACCCAACATTATTTTGGTGAACCCAAGGGATCCCTGTACCCCAGTGCCCACTGCCAATTAGCATCAAGAGGTTTTTGGGTCACAATTCCCAATGGCAGCCAGATCTTCTAATTTCATTACAACTCTATTAATGTTGTTGTAAATATTAATATTGTTCCAATGGTAATAATTGAAACTTGTTACCATCTGGTGGCTATTTGGTAGCCTACACAAAATATCTGTTTTGTAAGGGACAAGTATGTACATTGCAAAAATAACACCATAGTTAATACACATGAACTTAGAACTATGGGCGTTCCACTTCGGACGCAGTTCTCATACTAAAGCTCTACTACTGCTATATATCTTCAAAGAACAACAGTTACAGATAAGTAATTATTTTTCTTTTGGACACACATAAATTACACATAGTGTCTGCAATTATATGAAAATATAGCTGCATGTGTTTATGCATGCTAGATGAACGATAGCCAAGTTTATCAGGAATAATGTGCACATCTCAGGACAAATAGAAGATCCTTGGAATAAAGAGGCATACGTGAAAGCACAGACGTTCTGAAGACAGTCCTAGTGTATTAATATAGCAAAATACATTGCAGGTTTGTTATGTCATTCGGTAAATCCTCTCTGAATGTTCTCTCCTTTCTCATTACATATTTATATCTGCAGAGTAAGATAAAAAAAAATGCACCCTGGTATTTTCTACCTCTCTACCCTCTCCATGTTACTGTTACACTATACTTCACTATAATTATTCTTAAGAGACAATGGATTTTACAGACCAATTCACAGACACCCTGAAACTGTTAAATTATTTACAAAGTCAAAGGAAAGACCTTAAATTGCATTCCCACTTTGAAATACTTTGGCATTTTAAGCTTACGACGTGTGAAAGTCAGTGCATGCTCAACAATTCAGGGAAGTCAAGTACCAAAATAGCCCACCAACTAACCAACGTACTCCATTTTAGTAACATTAAAGCTCTGATTGAAATCCCCAAAGGCAAGGAAAATCACCGTGAAGACTGAAAATTCTGTCTAAAACTCCAGTATTAAGACACAACATTGCCTTTCAGATTTCTCTCTCTCGCTCTCTCTCTTTTTGGGTGTGAGGCGGGGGGGGGGGGGGGGCCACAAAGAAGATAAAATATAGGTATCAGTCTAGATTTTCAGATCTACAGTATCTTTGCCTTTTGGGGCTTGAAGTCAGAGCTAAAGGTATGACACTCTTGATGAGGTAATGTAATGCAATTTTTAGCTGCTGTAAAAAGTTACCAAAGGGTGGGCTTCTTGGGGAGCCTAGAATACATACACTTTTTAGATGGCCTGAAAAGCTAATCTGAGCAATTCCTTTGAGTTTTAACTGCTCTAATAAATCAACTCTAGGGTCAGATGTTTCTATAAAATCCTATTAAAAATCTCCATAAAAAAATTTAGCACAGTGTACTATACTGCTAGCAATGCTCTTTGAACTTATTGCACATATATATTGCAGATTATAAATTTTCTGGAGCCTTGTAACAATGCTCTCCCTCCCTCTTGTATCTTTTTCTAGTGGGGTCTGACAAGAGGGAAGATTTTCAGTAATTAGGATTGTGAATTTGTTTTATAACATTTTTTATTGTGTATCCTAGTCAGACTCTTAAGTATTGTCACAGACCCAGGCCAGTTGGGTACAACAAAGTAGCAGCATGCAGATATACTGGCCACTGGATTCCCAGTTTTCTGTTCCCTGACTGACCAGAGCCGGGACTGCTCCAGGCTAAGGAGGACACCTGACTCTAATTAACCTGTAAAGAGTCAGGTGAGGCCATTAAGGTGATGTGAACACCTGACTCTAATTAAGGCTCTTCTGAGCATATAAAAGGACTCACTCCAGTCACGCTGGGGAGAGCCAGGGAGCCAGAGGAGAGGAAGTGCTGTTGCTACTGAAGGACTGAGTAAATGAGGACACGCTTGCACCATCAGTAAGGGAGCCCTAAGGTAAGGGTGAAGAAGTGAGAAGCAGGAGAGCTGTGGGGAAGTGGCCCAGGGAAAATGTAGCAACTCTGGCAGTGAAAGGTCAGCTGCCAACAGCTGCTACCACTAGGGTCCCTGGGCCGGAACCCGGAGTAGAGGGCGGGCCCGGGTTCCCCCCAACCTGTCACTACAGAAACACCTCCTGGGAGGGGAAGACAGGCCCCTATCAGGACAGGAAGCTAATCTGTTCTGAGATAAACTCATAGGGACAACAGAGACTGTGGGAGTTCTCTCACCAACCTTGTGCTGGCTTATGATGAAAAGGGCTCAGTAGACTGTAACCCTGGTCCTAGAGAGAGAAGGACTATGTGGAGGATTGCAGTGAGCCTCTGAGGCTAGTATAAACCGCCTAGAACCGCAGGACCCACCGGGACAGGGTCGGAGCTCTGCCACAGTATAGACTAACTCCCAGGGCCCCTATATGACTGAGCAGGTTCCAAAGTAGCATAATAGCTATGTACTGGTTGTGCTGGGGCATAGCAGGAGCAGAGATCCCAAAAAATAAGACTGCGTATCCTCCCATGAGCCATGAAGATGATCCTGAAAGTTAACCTTCATAGCTTCCCTACAAATGGGTAATGTGGTCAGGCCAGAACATGACCAATGGTACCCTCCATTGCACGGACTGATTGGGCCAAACGTTGCATAGGTAGGAAGAGCAATCTGCATTCATTACTTCTCTTAGCATGCTCAAGCCTGGCAGTGTAGGCAGCTTGATTCAATCCTCAACCTACCATACATTTCTGTCTGGTGCTCCTTCCACAGGATCTGAATCTAAAGGCCAAATATACAAAATGTGGAGGTTGCTGACACTGTCCAAGTAATGTAGACATGCATACGCATCCAGTTACAGTAGCATTACTACATTGTGCATGAAACTTCAAAGAAAGTCAAAATAATGGGTGTTCATATTTGCATGCATATTTTGCACAACCGGAACCATTCCTAGGGTACGGTGAATCGGGGTGGCTGTCCTGGGTCCTGCACTTTGAGGGGGCCCACAGCAGCTGCCCAGAATCACCATATCCTAGGGACGGCTCTGTGTGCATGTCATGCTGGGGGCAATAGGCTGGCCCAGGGTGGGTGGAGTTAGGATGTGAGGGGCCAGGCTGGCCCGGGGACCTAGCAGGGGGCCTGTTGGTGGCAGCAGGGGTTGGGCCTGCACTCACTGGCAGGAAACGGCAGCAGCGAGCCCAGGCCACCCTATTCCACCCCGCCACATCCTGGAATCGCTCGGGGGAGGGGGCGGAAGCCAGAAAGAGGTGGTGCAGGGGCGGAAGAGGTGGGCCTGGGGCTTGGGGAAGAGGTGGAGTTGGGGTGGGGCCTGTGGTGGAGGGGGGTTTGTCCTAGGCCCCGTATCCCCCCTAGTGATGGGCCCTTCTGAAAACTGAAGTATTCTACACAGAAGTTTTTTGAACAGATCCAGTGGTGCAAAGCAGTCACATATCTAGCTTCATTGGCTACTCAGAGATTCACCTAGTGGAAGGTGAACCCATGGGTTGTGCTGTCCTGTGCCACCCTGATCTGGGATAGGGGACATGTTAGGCGTGTATCTAAGTAAGCAGAGGTCTGGCTGGAGCGATGCTGTGGTCCTCTATTTATCTTCATCTGCTGGAATGTCCCTTTGTCAGTAGCTGCAGTTGGATGAAACTTAAAGGAGCCCTGAAGCCTGAACTACTTAGTGGATTTTGTTTGTCGGTTGTGTTTTTTTCCTTTAACTTTTCACTAATTTTTATCGAAGTAATTTTTCATTTACACAACAATGACCAGAGGAAAAACAAAGTACATACATGAATCATGCAGAAGACAGAAGAGTCCAAATGTATGGAAAAGAGAATTAAACATATCTTTCAATATTTTATTAAACTGAGAAGAAAAAACAATGAAAACAGCTTTCGGGGTCATTGATCTATGGCAACAGAGAAATAGCAAGGAAAGGCTAATGTAACAGCCTCAGCTAACTTATCACAAATGACACCAGATTTTATTGTACATTCTTTTAACCCACCAGATAACGAGAATTTCTCCATCAAACTGATGTTAACTACTTCAGAGTTATGAGTTGGACATACAGAGCACAACCTTTTTTTTTTTTTTTTTTTTAAATCCCTTTGGTCATAGCTCAGGCCCTAGAGACAGAAGAGGTGGTATGTTTATTCTTCACTAGGCCAATAATGCCAAAATGTAGCCATACGAGCAAAAAGAGAAATACCAAGAAATGTAACAATATCTTTGCAAATATCAGGCTATCACTTCTTTACCTTCAGGCATAAGAACTGAATGTATGATGTATTCACAGGCTGTGTTTTGGATTGACAACACTAACCTTTCCTTCTAGAGAGAAACTAGAAACTTGCAAGATTCTCAGGCTGGGGAGATAAACTCATGCTAGTGGGGCTCAAGCTGGCTCACTAAAAATAGGAGTGTGGATGTTGCAGCTTGGGAAGAAACTCCACCTGACACCCCAGCTCTGAGCTTGGGTGCCTAGCCCAAGTCTCTGCCAGAGCCACAACATCCGTACTGTTTTTTAGTGTGCTAGCTCAAGCCTGCTTGCTAGTGTGAGTCTGTCTATTTGGTCTGGGAGGTTCACTCTCAGTAGCAATGGAGACATAACTGGTTTTACTGAACCCTGAGGGTAAGAATTGTGTTTTGACAGAATATGAAGAACAATGAGTTAGATATGCTCTTACTGCAAGGACAAATATTTTCTACTCAGTGTCAGATAAACTCATTTTTCAATCGCCCATTTATATTTCACCTTTGTAAACAAGTTGTATAGCAGATGATTTAACTATATGCACATTTTCTCTGTTATGTTTTTCTGATGGTAAACTCTAAAATCTTTCGGAATAACATCTCTGCTCTCTTCCAATCTGTACCATAACATCCATTTGATAAGGTGCAAAGTTGTACACTGCCATAAGCTCTGGTGATGGGAGGAGATCAAGTAAGACCATGCATTGTTCTAGACTAATTTGTTTATCAGTAATGAGATGACTCAAGGAATATCGATATTTTATTATTTCAGAGCAATACTACAATTATTCCAGCTAAAAGTATTCAATAAGCCACATATATTGGACCCAGAAAAGACAGAACATTTTTACAGAGACAACAAGAAAGTTATTCTCGGGTCAATTTTCATTTCTGCTCTGCCGATCGGAGATTCTGATCTACTACAATATGGCAAAATGGTCTCATAATTTGTCCAGTAATATAAGCTACTTTAGAGCTGACAAAAACTAGCCTGCATTTTAACAGTAAACTGAACCCTCACACCCCTTCCAACTCCAAATAGCTGATCTTATCTCAGAGGAGAAAAGGGTGGGGAAAGGAATCCTCCCTAACATTTAACAGTAATCACAAGAGTTAGTGGATAATGCTTTCTGCCATGAGAAAGGGATATAAACCCTTTGCAATCTTCTTAACTGGGGCCAGGAAATAAAGAGGAGTCTCTTTCCAGCACTTGACAGGTTTCAGTGTAGTAGCCGTGTTAGTCTTGTCTGTATCAGCAAAAAGAAAACAAGAAAAATACCTGTGGCACCTTAGAGACTAACAAATTTATTTCAGCATAAGCTTTCGTGGGTTAAGAACCCACTTCATCGGATGCATGCATGCATCCGATGAAGTGGGTTCTTAACCCACGAAAGCTTATGCTGAAATAAATTTGTTAGTCTCTAAGGTGCCACAGGTATTTTTCTTGTTTTCTTTTTCCAGCACTTGTGTATCAGCTTTCACATTTATAACACCGGGTGTCCATGGAGTGGCTCTGTAGCTGCTACTGCAATCCAGAAACAGCAATAGCTCCTACTGATCCTGAGCCACTTTGCAAGATTCAACAGTTAGAGGGTCATTATAACAGTGGATCTACCAACATTGCCTTCCACTAAACCTGGCCCCTTCACCACCAATCCCTCCCTACACACCAGTTCCACTGCCTCTATGCCTTCTGTGACCACAGAAGAGGGGACAGGATTTGCCCCAATTCATTTCATTTTAAAAATAAAGAAGTCTTTTGTATACTAACTGGAAATGAGCAGTGATATTCTAAGCAAATCCTTTGGGATGAGAAGGCTTTATTTCCTCTATAGCTTTCTTAGCACTCTGTACCACACTTGGTGACTGAACATACAATCAGACTTGTAATTCCCTATCCACCGTGTTATCTGCTGCCATTCCTTTCCTATAGGCAAAGGTAACCACCATTGATTTCTGAAACGTTTGCCCTTCAGACTATGGATTTGAGATTCTTTTGTGTAAAGAAAAGGGCAAACTAAAATAACTTTCCTGGGGAGTCAAACTGGGATTCACCAGCATTTAATGTTTAGTTACATTGCGATAAACACTGGAGGATTTTGATTTCAGTAAAAGAAATAACAGACGGCAGAAGTCTTTGCTCACTCATCTGGGTTTTTCCCAGAAGGGCCAACTGGTGAGGCACACCCATTGCTGTAAAATGGTGGGAACTTTTTCAAAGGCAGCCCAACCCATCACACTAATTTGAGGGGGGAGAGACAAACTTTATCAAAACATCAACACTGACAGAGTTACTTTGATTGTTTTGTTATTTCACTGTTTAAATACTTGACAAGTATTTAAATATCTCAAGTGGCTATGATTTCAGAAACAAACATGGGTCTGGCTACATACACTCCAGCTCCCAACAAGAACATACTTTTCCTCTTCTTCCCCGCACACCTTCTTATTTTTTAAAAAAGATCATATGCAGAGATTGTATTTGAAACAGGAGAGTAGGCAAGTGAAGGGGAATTTGCTGATAATTATAATAATGCCTGATTTTCTTTCCCGATTTGAGAAACAGACTAGATCAACTACCTGTTCCTATGAAATCACAGCAGTCAGAGAGCATATCTTACCCACACTAAATTAGAGAATTTTAATATATTATTCTATATTTCTATACTGATGAGGTCTACTAGAAATTAGCACAAAAAGCATATAGTGTATACATGGCTCTTACTGAATTCTAGACATTGTTAACAATTACTGCTTTTATACATTGGGTATTACATGCCATAATATAGTGTATACAAACTTTTACATATTCTTACAATTATATCAGCCCCTATATTATTTCCTGGTCTTCATATTTTAAATGTAAGGGAAAAAATAAGATTTTTGGGGGGAGGGAGGAAGAGGAGGAGGATTTGTGATATTCTACACTAGGGCTTGTCTACACTGGCAAGTTTTGTCAATGAAAGTAATGTTGACAAGGAAAAAATGACAAAAGTGAAGTCACCAAAGCTTGTCTACATTTGTTCCCTCTGTCAATAGATCGTGTTCACATTCAGGGCACCTTTGTCGACACCGAGAGAAATGGGCTGTGGGTATGTATTCCACAGTGCCTGGCGACACCATCCATTACTAGGTGTTGTGGGAATGCGGAAACGGAGCGCGGTGCATCCTGGGATGTGCAAAATGTACTTTCATGCACCGCTTTGTGTCCCACCCCTCCAATGGTTTCTGGATTCCTTTTGCGCCATTTTTCCAACTGTCATTCTTTTGTAGTGCGCGCCAGCATCTGCAGTGAGAGAGGATGGATCCCACACTTCTCTCCTATGCACTGTTAGCTGTCGTGAGGACATCAAGCATGGCAGCACAGTTACTCGCAGAGTTACTCACAAAGTTAACAGAGGATGAATCGCAGGCACCCGAGTGTGATAGGACAGCAGCAACTTATCAGTGCTGTGTGCATTCACAGAGCAGCTGCATATGGTAGACCGTCTCTTTTGGGCTAGCGAAACAAGCACTGATAGGTGGGATCGCATTGTCATGCAGGTGTAGGATGACGATCAGTGGGTACAGAACTTTAGGATGCGTAATGCAACCTTCATGGAGCTATGTGCCGAGCTAGCCCCCGACCTGCGGCGCAAGGACACCAGATTGAGAGCTGCCCTTTCAGTAGAGAATCGTGTTGTAATCGCTGTGTGGAAGCTGGCAAATGCAGACTGCTACTGGTCGGTTGCAAATCAATTTGGACTAGGAAAGTCCAGTGTTGGGGCTGTATTACTCCAAGTGTGCAGGGCAATAAATCTCATCCTGCTGCGGAGGACCATGACTATGGGAAATGTAAATGAAATAGTGGATGGCTTTGCAGAGATGGGTTTCCCTAACTGTGGTGGGGCGATTGATGGCACACACATTCCAATTTTAGCACCAGACCACCTTGTCTCTGAATACATCAATAGGAAGGGATACTTCTCCATGGTGTTGCAGGCACTTGTGGATCACCAGGGGCATTTCACGGACATCAATGCAGGCTGGTCTGGAAAGGTCCATGATGCATGCATCTTCAGGAACAGTGGCCTGTACAAAAACCTGCAGGCGGGGACTTTCTTTCCAGACCACAAGTTCACAGTGGGGGATATGAAAATGCCCATAGTAATCCTGGGAGACCCAGCTTATCCCTTACAGCCCTGGCTCTTGAAACCTTACACAGGGCACCTGGACAGCAGCAAAGAGCGTTTTAACAACAGACTGAGCAGGTGTTGCATGGTACTTTAATGTGACTTTGGCCATTTGAAAGCTCGCTGGAGGTGTCTCAATGGCAGGCTAGACCTTACCGAGGATAGTATTCCCCTGGTCACAGTCGCAAGCTGCACTTTGCATAATCTGTGTGAATCTAAGGGTGAAATGTTTGCGCAGGCGTGGAGCACTGAGGCAGAGTGCTTGGCTGCACAGTTTGAACAACCAGATGCTAGGGCTGTCGGAGGAGCCAAAAGGGCTGCTATTAACATCAGAGAGGCTTTGAGGAACCACTTTGACAATGAGGGGCAGTAACACATGTCTGCTTTGGAGCTGCTTCCCTGGTGCATCCATGTACAATTTTGGGGCCCATGATCCTTGCAACAAAATGCCTTAGAAGCCTGTTCCTGGAGTGAATTAATTGCTATATGATTTTGTAGAACACAGAATAAAAACGTTGTACCATTAAATACATTAGCATTTATTTATTGTTAAAAAGGGTGAATCCTCATAACTGTGTGTAGCTCCAGCTATCATTGTGCAAGCTATGAGAGGGGGTTGGAGTGATGGAGAAACTCAGGAATGCTGTGAAGTGAAAAGGAATGTGTGGGCATAGAGGGAGGGTGGGGTTGGAAAAGAATTGTGCATGTGCTGCAGTGGAGGTCGACCACAGATCATCATCTGCTCAGTCTGCAGCTGTATCAAAGACTTGAGCATCTCTGTCTGATCCTCCATAACTTCTATCATCCAATCTGTCGCTTGCCTAGCAAATGCAGCTTTCTCTTTTCTAACCTGCCTTTCAGCTTCCCAGCACTCTTTCCGTTCCCTGGTCTCTCTCTAATCGCGCTGTAACACCTCCCGGAACATGTTTTCTTTGCTGTGCCTAGGGTTCCTCCTTATTTGGCGAAGCCGGTCCATGTGGTGTATTCCTCAAAGTCTGTGCTGAACAGAAGAGGGATTGTTACATTCCAGCAAATGATTGAAACATTTTAGTAACAAGGGCCTTTTGCTAGTAGAAATCACTTTCTCTCTGAGACTCTAGGCAGGCACACAGCTCCGCAAGCACCCCAATCATGGTGAGTGTTGGGAGTGGGAGGAAGGCGGTTGTGCATACAGACAACACGGTCACGGCTTGAAGGGCAGCTTTGCAAGGAACTCTTTCTAAAATTATCACACACTTTTTCACAGGCAGCCAGCCTGCTGGCTGACATCTCGCTGCTGTGGGTTACCAAGGAAACCAGGGCACAACTGCTGAATGCTTGCGGCTTTCATCCTGGTCTATATGCAGCTCAGCTACGTGCCACTTTGCAATCCCTTGGAATCTGCGGCAGAGGATTAACAAGTATATCTTGGAAACTTTCCAGAGCCTCTCTCTGGAGGATTCCCTGCAGGTCTCGATGTCCATCAACACCCTGCTTGGTCATGCAGATTAGCTACACAGGGCAATGTCCAGTTCACAGAAAACACTACCTGCCTCCCACTTTTCGATTCCCTACACAAGCCACAGCAACTTACGCAGCATCTTATCTGCTTCCAGCTCCCCGTTGAGCAAGTCTGGAGTGGAGAAAAGTTCCTGGCTGCCTGCCTCACCGGGCAACCCCGCTGGGAGCAACACATCCTCTTCTAGCTCGACTTCTTCATCCAGAAATTTCAGCCTCCATGTTACCCCCTCTTTCTGCTGCCTGCGAAGTATCCACGGGGCTATCGGCGATGGAGGTAGGGTCATCACCGAGGATAGCATTCATCTCCTTATAGAAGCAGCAGGTTTTAGGTGCACCACCGGAGTGACGATTCGCCTCCCGTACCTTATGATACGCCTGCCTCAGCTCCTTTATCTTAGCTCTGCACTGCTGCATGTTCCGATCATTGCCCTTTTCGCGCAAGCCTCGAGAAATTTGCCCATATGTGTCCTGATTCCTACAGGTCACTCGCAGCTGTGACTGAACAGACTCCTCTCCCCATATACTGATCAGATCCAACAACTCAGTGGTGGTCCAAGCAGGAGCATGTTTGGTGCGATAGCCAGCCATGCTCACCTGGGAAGCTCCTCTGGGAAGCCAGCAAGCAGGAAATGAGATTTAAAATTCCTGGGGCTTGCAAGGGGGAGGGGCGGATTGGCTGCAGCGCAGCAGAGTTCAAACCGCTGACCAGAGTGGCAGCATGGGAATTGTGGGACACTTTCTGGAGACCATCTGGAGACCACTGAAGAATAGCTAGCCAAAAACACAAAAGGAAATAACAAAATGTTTTTAAGTACATCAGAATAAGGAAGCCTGCTAAACAACCAGTGGGGCCCCTGGACAATCGAGATACAAAAGGAGCACTTAAAGACGATAAAGTCATTGCGGAGAAACTAAATGAATTCTTTGCTTCAGTCTTCATGGCTGAGGATGTTACGGAGATTCCCAAACCTGAGCCATCATTTGTAGGTGACAAATCTGAGGAATTGTCACAGATTGAAGTGTCACTAGAGGAGGTTTTGGAATTAATTGATAAACTTAACAGTAACAAGTCACCAGGACCAGATGGCATTCACACAAGAGTTCTGAAAGAACTCAAATGTGAAATTGCGGAACTATTAACTATGGTTAGTAACCTGTCCTTTAAATCAGCTTCTGTACCCAATGACTGGAAGATAGCTAATGTAATGCCAATATTTAAAAAGGGCTCTAGAGGTGATCCCGGCAATTACAGAATGGTAAGTCTAACATCAGTACCAGGCAAATTAGCTGAAAAAATAGTAAAGAATAAAATTGTCAAACACATAGAAGAACATAAATTGTTGGGCAAACGTCAACATGGTTTCTGTAAAGGGAAATCATGTCTTACTAATCTATTAGAGTTCTTTGAAGGGGTCAGCAATCATGTGGACAAGGGGGATCCAGTGGACATAGTATACTTCAATTTTCAGAAAGCCTTTGATAAAGTCCCTCACCAAACATGTACATTAAGTTCTCATGGGATAAGAGGAAAGATCCTTTCATGGATTGAGAACTCGTTAAAAGACAGGGAACAAAGGGTAGGAATAAATGGTAAATTTTCAGACTGGAGAGGGATAACTAGTCGTGTTGCCCAAAGGTCAGTTTTAGGATTAATCCTATTCAATTTATTCATAAATGATCTGGAGAAAGGGGTAAACAGTGAGGTGGCAAAGTTTGCAAATGATACCAAACTGCTCAAGATAGTTAAGACCAAAGCAGATTGTGAAGAGCTTCAAAAAGATCTCACAAAACTAAGTGATTGGGCAACAAAATGGCAAATGAAATTTAATGCGAATAAATGTAAAGTAATGCACATTGGAAAAAATAACCCCAACTATACATACAATATGATGGTGGGTAATTTAGCTACAACTAATCAGGAAAAAGACCTTGGAGTCATCATGGATAGTTCTCTGAAGACGTCCACTCAGTGTGCAGAGGCAGTCAAAAAAGCAAACAGGATGTTAGGAATCATTAAGAAAGGGATAGAGAATAAGATGGAGAATATTTTATTGCCCTTATATAAATCCATCCTGAATACTATGTACAGATGTGGTCTCCTCATCTGAAAGAAAGTATACTGCCATTAGAAAAGGTTCAGAGAAGGGCAACTAAAATGATTAGGGGGGTTGGAACGGGTCCCATATGAGGAGAGATTAAAGAGGCTAGGACTTTTCAGCTTGGAAAAGAGAAGACTAAGGGGGGATATGATAGAGGTATATAAAATTATGAGTAGTGTGGAGAAAGTAAATAAGGAAAAGTTATTTACTTGTTCCCATAATATAAGAACTAGGGGCCACCAAATGAAATTAATGGGCAGCAGGTTTAAACCAAATAAAAGGAAGTTCTTGTTCACACAGCACACAGTTAACCTGTGGAACTCCTTGCCTGAGGAGGTTGTGAGGGCTAGGACTATAACAGGGTTTAAAAGAGAACTGGATAAATTCATGGAGGTTAAGTCCATTAATGGCTATTAGCCAGGATGGGTAAGCAATGGTGTCCCTCGCCTCTGTTTATCAGAGGGTGGAGATGAATGGCAGGAGAGAGATCACTTGATCATTACCTGTTAGGTTCACTCCCTCTGGGGCACCTGGCATTAGCCACTGTCAGTAGACAGGATACTGGGCTAGATGGACCTTTGGTGTGACCCAGTATGGCCATTCTTATGTTCTGATGTTCTTATGACCAATTAAAAAAAAAAAAAGCTGTGGTGTCTACACTGGTTGGTTGCTGACAATAAAGGGAGGGGAAAAGACAAATGTCTCTCGCAGGGGTGGAAGTTTTTTGTTGCGAAAACTAGGCTTTTTTTTAAAAAAAAGTCACATTGCAGTGTATACACTATCGCTGTTTTGTCACCAAAAGGCAGTTTTTGGCAACAAAACTTGCCAGTGTAGAGAAGCCCTCAGTGTTAACCTTTGAGGAGGTGGAAGAAAAGATTCACATGAGGGAAAACATGCTACATCATTCCCTCTGAACTGTGTGCTTCATACATTATTAGAGGGAGGAGAGGGATGTGCTTTTTTAAAAGCAGTGAAAGGAGGATTTACATGAGAAAGGCAGTATAAGTACGGGAAACAATACCCAATACCTACAGTTCTTATATGTGCAGCAGAACAGCAGTTCCTTCATGAAACAGAAGATCTGTACTCAACAGCTTCCACTGTATTTAAGTCCTCCTGCATGAGAGTTAATGGTGCTTGCAAAAGCATTAACTTTGTTTTCAAGATTTATACAGATTTGGGAGTGTATAATTTGGTGCATTTGCTGCCGGCTTTAACACTTTTGGCATCCCAGTTTACCCACTGTGTGCACTCCAATGGAATTTGCATGCTGATGCTTCACTGACGAATCTCGCAGTCTGCAAGTATGCCATGTCACTGGATTTTCCTCATGCAGAAGGATTCTGTATTATCTTGTAATAAGTTACTACAGATTGCTTACCTCTTTGCTGTGTAGTAGTCAGGAGCATATGGGCCTTTGTCTATTAGCAAAGACCGTCTGACATGCTGCTACTCCTACATATTATATCAACGAGATGCTGATTTAAAATTTCAAACTAGAAAGGAAAGATTTAAAAAACAAACAAAAATATACAGCTTGCCATGTCTTTTTGCTTAATTAGTACAGAATGTTTAAGTACTTAAAAATGGCTTGAAACAAGATTAAGTTAAAGGTAAGGCCTATAGGACAATAATCCAGGGTCTGTAAACTTGAATAACAGAAATGTGGGGCTGGAAGGGGCTTCAAAAGGTCATGTACTTCATCTCCTCATGTAGAGGCAGGACCATATATACTTAGACCACCCATGAAAAGCATTTGTATAACTTGTTCTTCAGTTCCTCCAATAACAGTGATTCCATAACCTTCCAAGGTAACCTGTTCCAGTGCTTAACTATCCTCATAGTTAAAGATTTTCATAACATCTAACCTAACTCTCCCTTACTGAAAACTAAACTGGTCAGGTCCTTGCTCCTGCCTAAGGTATTATCCAGTATAGTAGTAGCTCATTAAACACTGAACAGTCCATCAGGATGTTCAGACACCCTATACTCTCCATAGCCTGTGGTCCTATAATCCAGTAAGACCTGATCGTATTGCAATGGAAGTCTTGCCAATCACTGTCACTGTAGAAGGGCCAGTCCTTAAATCATTTCCCTCAAAAAAAAAAACCCCTCATACTATATGTACCTTTAACAGTTTAGAAACTTCAGCTCACATTTATTTCAAACCAAAGTAGCTACAGGGGCAGTTCCAGCAAGTAGCATCGTAAACAAGGCATGTACAAATTAAATCATAACTATCATGATTATCAACAAGCAGAGTTACCAATCAACTCAAGAGAGAAAGCAGAACTCCCAGCAGTCTTTCAAGCTTGCAGGAATATTCAAAAGAATATTATAATTAGCCCTGAGTCTAAAGTTAGAAGAATAACAAAGAATGAATTGTCTATTTACAGCATGCTAGCAGCAATTTCAAGGACAAAATCCAGGTCTCAGGAAATTAAAAGTTGTTATATTTCTGGAGCCAGCAGAGACGGAGATGGACAGTCATACGCAGAGGGAGCTGATGGACACACAGCTGTCTGCTGTGTTGATTTTATTGTTCTGGTTGCAAAACTGAAACTAATAGGACAACGAGGCTTTTCCCTGGGAAGGGGGAAACGCTCGAACATTTAAAGGGACAGGACATCACAGAACCTGTGTCCAGCAGCCACTGAGGTCACACAAGTAGATATACAAATGCCCAGCCAACAATCTCAAGACACAGAGAACGGTGGAATACTAAAATCCATTTCAACTGCATCAAAAACTTGATGCCATGTTAATCCATTTATAAGAAACTGACTTCTGCTGCCCAGAAGTCAACCTCATCACCAAGGTGAAATACAAGCAGTGTCCTTATGGCATTTGCTTCTGGAAAGAAAAAAAAAGAAAAAGAAAAAACAAAAACAAAAACCCAGAAGAGGCAGGGGGACATACTCTAGATGCTGAGGCTAGTTCAGAACGGAAGGAAAAAATGGCAATTACACAAATGAAAACATTTCTATAGAATCACCCTACTTCAACAGAAGCATTGGGATAGTAGTTTGGAAACAAAGACCCTGATTCACTATTGCAACCCAGGAGCGCAAAACAGCCATAAACCCATCTTCACTGTCCACCCCGCAACATTTTCCCTCCATAGGGAAGTCCTCTGTTGGCCTAATAGTGGCACCTATGCTACTCCACTCTAATCCTCTGGTGACAAGGCTGAGAACAGGCAAACGGGGGCTTGGCTGGAATGCCTTGCATAAGATGATCTCTGGCTACCAAAACAACCCCCATGGACAGCTAGGAATAAGGTAAATCAGGCAGATTTAAATTATTCTGGGCAGCAGCCCAGCCCTAAGTATCAGGGGAGAATAAAATTAGTTTAAAATCAGCTTTGTTCCTCCACGCCCACTGGTTTTGCATGCAGTGTAACCCACACACCTCCTGGGTGTGGTGTTCTATCCCATCTAGTGGCACTGAGACCACTTAGAGAGAGAGTTAAATGAGTCTGTTCTACAGTCTTAGCTAAGAGCCAGTTGGCTTTTAGCTCATGCTGTAGAAGCTCATGCACTAAACTCAGAGATCCCGATTCAATCCTGCCCGCCCACGACCAGGGTCCATAGGCGCCGACTTTTGTTGGCGCCGGTGTGTGCTCGAGTCCCCGCCCCCCCGCCCCAACTCCACCCTGGGTGCGCTGCATCCCCCCCCCCTTGCAAGCCGGGGCGGGGGGGGGGAGCAGGAGAGCACCCACCGGGCCCGGCAGCTCCCCACCAGCCCCCCCAGCTCACCTCTCGGAGGCTGAGCCAGACGCGAAGCGGCAGCCCGCCGCTTTTCCTGGCTCCCTCTCCAGCTGGTCGGGGGGAGGGGTATGTGGAGGAAGCGGAGGGCCTGGCTCCGCCTCCTCCCCATACCGCCCCCCACCAGCTGGAGAGGGAGCCAAGAAAAGCGGCAGGCTGCCGCTTCGTTTCTGGCTCAGCTTCCCAATCCGAGAGGCGGAGGTGAGCTGGGCCGCTGGCCACGTGGCAGGGGGGCTGGCGGGGAGCTGCCGGTGGGTGCTCGTGCCCCCGGCCCCGCCTCCTCCCCCGGCCCCAGGCACGCTGCATCCCCCCCACACCCCAGCTTGCAAGCTGGGGGGAGATGAGGAAAGCAGCAGAGCACCCACCGGGCCCTGCAGCTCCCCACCAGCCCCGCCCCCGCGCCTGGCTGCTCACTTCCTCCTAGGCTTCCCCAGGCAGGCGCCGCGGCAGCCAGAGGCTGAGCAGCTTTTTCGCCATTCAGGCAGGCTCCTCCCTCCCCTGCGCTTTCCCTCACCCCCCCGCGTGCCGCCGCTGATCAGATGGAGCCGGAGGGAGGAGCCTGCCTGAGCGGCGAAAAAGCCACTCAGCCTCTGGCTGCCACGGCACCTGCCTGGGGAAGCCGAGGAGGAAGTGAGCAGCCGGGCGCGAGGGCGGGGCTGGCAGGGAGCTGCCGGTGAGTGCTCAGCACCCACCAATTTTTCCCCGTGGGTGCTCCAGCCCCGGAGCACCCAAGGAGTCGGCGCCTATGCCAGGGTCTGTCAGCATTACAGCAGCACAGCACAGTGATCTGGGTGAAGATCTCTAGTGAGATCACTCTCTCCTCTTATAGAGTTCAGTTGCTATAATAAAGATAAAAATAATTTCCAGTGCATTTCTGAAGTGCTGCGGATGCCCCCCTACAGAGATCAGGTCTGGGAATAACATAGGGAAGGCACTAAGGAAATGAGGGGTTCTTCTCAAAATGTAAGAACAAAACTGTCTCAGTTCTTTAGGAAAAAGGATAATTTGCCCCATTGCCTCTGTGATTGGTTTGTATGATTTAAAATTTAGCCTCTTTTATATATCAAAAATCAAGAAATGGAGCTAAGGCCAATTACTTTGGCTCCCCATCAAGAAAAATTGCATTATCTCACTCTTGCTACTTCAGATCTCATACGCTATACTTATTTTTTTCACTTAGGACACAGTTTTGCCACCCTTATCCTTTCTAAGGTATCACTTTACTCCATGAATAGTCTGCATTTCAGTCAGAGGGCTATTTGCAGAGTAAGATACAACCCAATGGATAACAGAACCTGACCTTTAATGTTAGGATTGTACTTTCCTTTAGCTGTCCATCACTCTGTAGCACCATCAACATCTGAAGTTCAATTAGATGAGCCCCTTTCATCCACTCTTCCTCACTTCTCTACATGTGATGTTTAGTTGAAAAAATAACCTGACAAGTCAATTGTCTTTATTAAAAATAGGGTTTCTTGGAGCAAGGTAGATCAGTGTGTGCACATGTATTCCCTAACTTGTCTTTAATTATTCTTGCTCACAAGTTTCTGTGTGGAGACCTCAGGAGACTTCTATCTAAAGGGATCTTTTTGGCATTGCCATAAAATAGAAATGGTGGAATTTTCAAAAAAGGCTCGTCATTGACCTAACTCTGGTCCCACTCAAGTCACTGGGAATTCTACCCATTGACATTGAATGTTTAAGAAAGTTCCACTCAAAAAGAGTTTTATGACTGATTCATAGATAAGGCCAGAAGGGACCATTGTGATCATCTAGTCCAGGGGTCGGCAACCTTTCAGAAATGGTGTGCCAAATCTTCATTTATTCACTCTAATTTCAGGTTTTGTGTGCCAGTAATACATTTTAACGCTATTAGAAGGTCTCTTTCTGTAAGTCTATAATATATAACTAAACTATTGTTGTATGTAAAGTAAATAAGGTTTTTAAAATGTTTAAGAAGCTCCACTTAAAATTAAATTAAAATGGAAAGCCCCCCAGACAGGTGGCCAGGACCCAGGTAGTGTGAGTGCCACTGAAAATCAGCTCGTGTGCCGCCTTTGGCACCCGTGCCATAGGTTGCCTACCCCTGATCTAGTCTATATAACACAGGATTCCCTGAATTAATTCCTGTTTGAACTAGAGATGATAATGACACACACACACACACACACACACACACACACTCAGCAGAAGTCCTAGTGCAGAGGCTAACAGCATGAGGAGAGTTGCCCAGATCACACACATACTAGGTTCATGATGCTATGTGAAAATTATCAGTATTTTAGGGGCAAGTGAAAACAAGCAGCCAGCACACTGTGGGCTTGCTCCTCACAGCACAAGTGTGGAGTGTTTCACATAAAAACTCAAGGTAAAATGAGCAACACAAGGAAACCTGATTCTGCATTAATGAAGTTATCTCTATCTACCACCAGAAATAAGGCCAAAGATGGGAGCATGCCATTTGCCTGCTGAGGCATTATACTCAGGGAGAAGGCACACAGATGGCATAACACTTCTTTCCATTCAGTGCAGAGAACCGCAGTATTGTCCATTTCCAAGCACAGAGTCTATTCATGCTTGCTTCCAAGAGCAACAACCTGTAATCTGTGTTGCATGCCACACAGAGATTCACAGGAACAAAGCCTTTATGTAGATATGTCTGGAGACCACAGGAACTGGAGAGCAGGGTTGTTGTTTTTCTTCCCCAATTCTCTTTCTCCTAGACTATGGACTTATGTAAAAAACAAAACAAAACACCTATCCTCAGTGACTTGTGAGTTTACAATATATTTTATTTTGTTCATATACCCTGCTCATCACTGTGGGTTATGATGGCCTAGTGGTATTTTAATGGTATTTCCTCCTACTGGTTTGGGAAGAAGAGGAGCCTTAATAACCAGTCTTTCTTTCCCCAGACCCCAAATATTTGTGTAAGAAAAAGAAAAATAGATGTAATCCCCATTGGAGCTTGTCAGTTCCGGGAATGCTGGTCTGAGCCTCTAGGGACCTACACTATGGGCTAAAACGACGACGCCAGAGCTTCTGGATGCCATTTCCTAGCATGCTTAGAGTCTGGGGCAGGGACAAAATAGACTGAAAATACCTACAAAAGCCAATAGGGAAACTTCTGATGGGGTAATTTATACAGCGTTTGCTGGGCCAATAAGGAGCCAGGGCTGCTCTGTCCCTGAGGCGGGGGAGGGGAGAAAGGGGGAAGAGCAGCCTGACTCAGAGACAAAGGGAATAGTTTTAATTTTACTTGGATCTGTTGAGCTTGGAGCTGAGAGAGAAGCACACCTACAGAGTCTCTGCTTAGCTCCCATCCCCCACAAACTTAAAAAAGTTTGATCACCATAACTTTGCAGAACTACGACCCCTGCAGAAACCAGAGTCCACAGAGGCAGAGAATCAACCTGGAGCTTGCTATCCAGACCCTGCGAAGACCTCCACAGCACTCTGAATCAGGAAGCCAGGAGAAGACCCTGTCCCAACTGCGATGAAAACGCTTTTGCTTTCTTTAAGCCAGCCAATGTTTTCAGCACTGCTACCCCCATCTCTGGACTCATCCTCTACATTCCATATGGCTGGGAAGGTGCCAGGGATACTTGTGGTATAGTTGTGAGTGTTGGGAGATGGAGAATTTGTTGTATTAATATTTTAGCACCTACTTAACTTTAACACTTTTCTTCCCTAGAGCCTCTGTTTCCTGTCCCCAATAAAGTCCCCCTTTGTTCAGTCTTGGCAGAATTTGATTTTCACTTTTTTATAATTTTGATGGACAATATGAATATTTATTTTAAATCATATTTTACTGATTTAAATGGTCGTAGTTCTGCAAAGTTATGGTGATCAAACTTTTTTATTTTCTATTTATTTAAATTGTCACAGTTGTGGAAAATTATGGGGGGGCAGATGATAATTATTTAATGAAACTAGGTATTGAGATTCAAAAATTGCAAGCTTTATACCCATTCTAACAAGTTGTGAAGGTCACATATCAAAACACACAAAATAAATATGTTTAAATCAAATTCCAATTACTTCTCAAGCAGCATTTTTCTTACTTTGCCTATTTATAAATTATTATCAATGGAAATATTTTTCTGATTGTGTGTGTGTGTGTGTATGATGAAATAGACATTTAAGACATTTACTGAGAAAAAACACTAATCCTTTCAAGTCTAGCTTTGTAATTTTGGTGTGTGATATTTAATTTGTTGGGGTTTATATTAGTGTATTTTGTTTCTTGTATACTGGGTCCTACTTCTTGTTAAGAGTAGTAATCAGTGGCGTAGCCAGGTGTAGAGCACAGGGGGAGCAGAGCTAAAAAAAGGCGCCTCCCCTTGTACTCACCCGGCGGCGCTCCGGTGGTGCTCCAGCTGTTCGGCGTGGCACTTTGGTGGCAGGTCCAGCCCCTTCACTCACTCCGGGTCTTCGGTGGTACCCGCCACTGAAGTGCCGCTGAAGACCCGGAGCGAGTGAAGGACCCGCCGCCGAAGTGCCGCCGAACAGCTGGAGCGCCGTCGGGTGAGTGCAAGAAGCACCGCCTCAAAAAGAAGCGGCACCTTTTTTTAGCTCCGTTCCCCCTTTAAAAAAAGGTGCCGCTTCTTTTTAAGGCGCTGCTTCTGCTCAGAGGGGGAGCGGCCGCTACCTCCGCTCCCGCCCCTGGCTATGCTACTGGTAGTAATACTGGTCATTTTCCCATGGGGTAGCATCCTTTGTGTCCCCGGCACAGAGAGGAGTCACCTTGGGTGGAGGCACCAGGCATGGCAACAAAGTACCCAGGAGACAACTTATGCAAGGAGGAGGGAGAAGTCACTCCAAGTAGTTAGCACCAGGGAGGATGCTTAAGCTATGCCTTAGGGCAGGGGCAACATAGGACGACATGTTCAAGGGCAGTGACACTGATTTCAATAGGAGCAGGTCATACCCCAAATTGAATCACCTTAGATCTTCCATAAAATTTACTTACATGGGACACTCTGTTCATCTTTGCACCTTCAATATAGAGGTGAAAATTTAAATCCTGTTTTTCAGCTAGCCTATTTATGGCACACTTAACCTATATATTAATTATAATGCAGTGTGATAGCCTCTCAAACCATTACAATGAATCATATTAGCATATACTTACAAGATCCTTAATGCACTAGTTCTGATTTTGTACACATTGGTTATTTGGGAGCTTAGTGTGATGTATCATACAAATTCCATAGTTGAGATGCCATTAATCCACTAATGACATCCAACAGAAAATTAAACACAGAGTTTTCCTAGTGAAAGAGGTTCATAACTAAATTAAAGTACTGCATATGCATAGTAAGTCAGGCAGTTTTATTTTCGGGGTGGAGAGAGGGTGAGAGGGCAAAAATCTAAATAGACAGATTTAAAAAGAAGTCTACAGGTCTATCTATCATCATTATCAGAGCCGGCCAAATACTGCAAAAACAGCGTTTGAATTCCAAACAGCAGTTCAGCTCAGCCATTCCCATTACATTGCTTATTCCAAAGACCAATGAAGTCAATGGGAACATTCTAATGAGAAGTGGCACACCCAGTTGTTCTATCAAAAGAAATGTCTTGCAGAACCTGTCTCTGCGGTTAGTGGGAGAAGAGAGACATTCACCTTGGAAGCATTAGACTTTTGTTGCCTGATGAATTATCTCATTGCTTTTTGTATCAATATTTTGTAGTCTGGCATTATATATACATACACTCAGACGCAGAGTTTTCTGATTGTATTTGCAGGTCAACCCATAGTGCACTTATAGCCCTAATTGGATCATGTTTTACTGTATTTAATTAATATTAACCTTTCACGATATTTTATGCTCTATATAGGACCAAGTAATCATATTAACAATAACAAATATTAACAGCAATTACTGCTAGTCAAAACAAAATAATTAATATGTATATTTTTGAGCAATGGCTTTTCAAAACCATTTGTAGAGAATATTTTCATTTTAGTCAACATTTTCTGTTTTATTTTTATGAAAGATAAAAAGGAAGGGGATTTTGGAGTGAGGTCTCCCCCAGCTCTTCTCCACATTTGCGAATGAAAAAAAAGTATGGGAAAGGGTGTGAAGCAGGGGCAGGATTTTGTATTTGTTTTTTTTTCTCCTGAAAAACCAAACGACATCTATGAAAAACGTAGAAAGAAATGAAAATTTTTAATTTCATTTGAAATTTCACAGAAAACAGCATTTTTCATCCAGCTCTAACACCAAAGGTTCATTTCCTTATTATGAAATAGCCTGCAAATGTTCTTGTAAAACTTGAAACACAAAATCACTTGCAAGTTATGGAAGTATATAATAAGCAATTGGAAGCAGAAAATGTTTTTTTTGCTGTTTGCACCACTCTCACTACCATTTAATTTATCATACTTTATAAATAAAATCAGAATTAAATACATATTCTCACTTTGAGAGGGATTAGTGGGCATGAAATTCCTCAATCCATTTGACCTGCTGAAATCACACCTCAAGTAATACCAGTGGAGTAAGCAAAGCTGCCTAGAATGACTTGTTTGCCAATTAGCAATGTCTGATGCTGTGACTAACTTCACTCTCAAAAGTATCACTCCAAGGGAAAGTGTTTACTGGAGTGACATTTCCAAACAACTCAAGGTCAGAGATAACTTGAGTTGTTTTGAACTGATCTTAAATATCCAACAAACGCATGCTTTTCTGAATGTATATACATTTACCCAAGCCAATTATATTTATTTATAATTCTGTCTTAAAACCTTAAGATTCAAATTAGGGGTCTAAAATATCTATATATGCCATTCAGTTTTAAACCCCAAAAATAGAGGTTTGCAATGGAAACACTGGCAAGGCAGACCTTGAACAATAGAGGATCAAACGACACCTCCATAATACAATCTGATTGCTATTGATTTAGAGCTGCTATGTATTCTCTCCTTAGCCATGTGTCTTCTTTTGAGTTTCTTGCACTAGCCTCATTAATGAAGCTGTTTTCAGAGTTAGTTCAAAGACAGCCGAGTTGCATCTTATGAATACATAAATATATCACCCACCCTTATTGCTTTGTTTCCATGTCTGCTAGCAACCAAGTTTTGAGCTAGTGCTCACTTTTGTATCACTACAACACAATTTGTACTGCTATTGTCTTCCAGTGTGTCTCTCATAAATCCCTCCATCTTCACTGGCTTTTTCACTGAGTTGTCTGTAAGAAGTCGGTCTCAGATGAAATTTGGCACTTTATTGCTTTGATATTTAAAAACAATTAAGTTTAAATGTTTATAACAGGTCCTTTTTCCTCCTACTAAACATATCACAAGAATATTACCTATCATTCTAATGTACGTTCATGGCAAATGCACTGACTTAATGGATAGGCATGAAGTCTATTGTCCTCACTAACATGAAATAGAATCTTCCCAAAGCAGAGCTAAGCTAGGACTAGATCATGAAAAATCTCTCTTCTCCAACTGAGTAGATGATCTGGTTTTCTATCCCTTCTTAATCCTCCCCACTGACATGATTTCAAGTGGTAAAATATAGGCTCTTGAGCAAATTTTATTTTGAGGGTATAACAATGGTGACCCAGTCACTTTTTCTGCCAAGTATAAACTCTCAGGCTTTAGTTCTATGTATCCTGGTGGTTCTACCCTTGATTAGGACCATTCAGTTAACCATTGTCAGTGATTTCTCACATCCTAGTGTTGTCCAACTGAAAGGACATAGTGGATCACAATCTAAATAGGAATCAACAGTGTAACACTGTTGCAAAAAAAGCAAACATCATTCTGCGATGTATTAGCAGGAGTGTTGTAAGCAAGACATGAGAAGTAATTCTTCCGCTCTACTCCACGCTGATTAGGCCTCAACTAAAGTATTGTGTCCAGTTCTGGGTGTCACATTTCAGGAAAGATGTGGCAAATTGGAGAAAGTCCAGAGAAGAGCAACAAAAATGATTAGAGGTCTAGAAAACTTGACCTATGAGGGAAGATAGAAAAAATTGGGCTTGTTTAGTCTGGAGAAGAAAAGACTGAGGGGAGACATGAAACAGTTTTCAAGTACGTAAAAGGTTGTTACAAGGAGGAGTTGAGAAAAATAGATCTCTCTAATCTCTAAGGATAGGACAAGAAGCAATGGGCTTAGCAAGGGAGGTTTAGGTTGGACATTAGGAAAAACTTCCTAACTATCAGGATAGTTAAACACTGGAATAAATTTCCTAGGAAGGTTGTGGAATCTCCGTCATTGGAGATTGGAGATCCCTGTCAGGGATGGTCTTATGTGTAGTGCTGGGGAGGAGCTGGTGGTTATGGTACATGTAGGTACCAGTGACACAGTAAGGGTAGGAGAGACGTCCTGGAGGCCAAATTTAGGCTGCTAGGAAAGAGACAAATCCAGGACCTCTATTGTGGCATTCTCAGAAATGCTTTCAGTTCCACGCGCACGGCCAGGAAGCCCGGCAGAGCTACAGAATCTCAATGCGTGGATGAGATGATGGTGTAGGGAGGAGGGATTTAGATTTATTAGGAACTGGGGAAACTTTTGGGATGGGGGAGCCTATACAGGAAGGATGGGCTCCAGCTAAACCAAAGTGGATCCAGTCTGCTGGCACTTAACATTAAAAAGGTTGCAGAACCGTTTTTAAAGTAAGAGATGCGGGAAAGCCGATTGCTGCAGAGGAGCACGTGGATTGGACATAGACTTCTCTTAGAGGAGAGTTTATTGACAGAGATTCTCTAGGTTTTAGTCAGGAGGAGAGGATGAAAGAGGATAAAGTATGGGCCAGATCAGATGAGAAACATTCACATAAAAAAGAATCTGACACATCAGAAAAGGGCAGACAAATAAAGTGACAAGTTTTTAAAGTGCTTGTACACAAATGCTAGAAGTCTAAATAATAAGATGGGTGAACTAGAGTGCCTCGTGTTAAAGGAGGATATTGATATAATAGGCATCACAGAAACCTGGTGGAGTGAGGACAATCATTCCGGGGTATGGAAGGACAGAAGAAGTCGTGCCGGGGGGGGGGGGGGGGGAGAAAAGCACTATATGTGAAAGAAAATGTAGAATCAAATGAAATAAAAATCTTAAATGTTCCACAGAATCTCTATGGATAGTAATTCCATGCTCTAATGAGAATATAACAGTAGGGGTCTATTATCGACCACCTGACCAGGGCAGTGATAGTGACTATGAAATTCTAAGGGAGATTAGAGAGGCTATCAAAATAAAGAACTCAATAATAGTGTGGGATTTCAATTATCCTCATATTGACTGGGTACATGTCACCTCAGGACGAAATGCAGAGACAAAATTTCTCGATACTTTAAATGAGTGCTTCTTGGAGCAGCTGATACAGGAACCCACAAGGGGAGAGGCAATTCCTGAGTGGAACACAGGATCTGGTCCAACAGGTAACTATAACAGGACCGCTTGGAAATAGTGACCATAATATAACAACATTTAACATTCCTGTGGTGGGAAGAACACCTTAGCAGCCCAACACTGTGGCATTTAATTTCAGAAAGGGGAACTATGCAAAAATGAGGAGGTTAGTTAAACAGAAATTAAAAGGTACAGTGACTAGAGTGAAATCCCTGCAAGCTGCATGAACACTTTTCAAAGACACCGTAATAGAGGCTCAACTGAAATGTATACCCCAAATTAAAAAACACAGTAAAAGAACTAAAAAAAGAGTCACTGTTGCTAAACAACCATTTAAAAGAAGCAGTGAGAGATAAAAAGGCATATTTTTTAAAAAGTGGAAGTCAAATTCTAGTGAGGTAAATAGAAAGGAGCATAAACACTGCCAAATTAAGTGTAAAAATGTAATAAGAAAAGCCAAAAAGGAATAGCAAAAAACTCAAAAGGTAATAACAAAATGTTTTTTAAGTACATCAGAAGAAGGAAGCCTGCTAAACAACCAGTGGGGCCCCTGGACGATCGACACTTAAAGACAATAAAGTCATTGTGGAGAAACTAAATGAATTCTTTGCTTCAGTCTTCATGGCTGAGGATGTTAGGGAGATTTCCAAACCTGACTGGAAGATAGCTAATGTAACGCCAATATTTAAAAAGGGCTCTAGAGGTGATCCCGGCAATTACAGACTGGCAAGTCTAACGTCAGTACTGGGCAAATTAGTTGAAACAATAGTAAAGAATAAAATTGTCAGACACATAGAAGAACATAAATTGTTGGGCAAAAATCAACATGGTTTCTGTAAAGGGAAATCATGTCTTACTAATCTATTAGAGTTCTTTGAAGGGGTCAACAAACATGGACAAGGGGGATCCAGTGGATATAGTGTACTTAGATTTCCAGAAAGCCTTTGACAAGGTCCCTCACCAAAGGCTCTTACGTACATTAAGTTGTCATGGGATAAGAGGGAAGATCCTTTCATGGATTGAGAACTGGTTAAAAGACAGGAAACAAAGGGTAGGAATAAATGGCAAATTTTCAAAATGGAGAGGGGTAACTTGTGGTGTTTCCCAAGGGTCAGTACTAGGGCCAATCCTATTCAACTTATTCATAAATGATCTGGAGAAAGGGGTAAACAGTGAGGTGGCAAAGTTTGCAGATGATACTAAACTGCTCTAGATAGTTAAGACCAAAGCAGAATGTGAAGAACTTCAAAAAGATCTCACAAAACTAAGTGATTGGGCTACAAAATGGCAAATGAAATGTAATGTGGATAAATGTAAAGTAATGCACATTGGAAAAAATAACCCCAACTATACATACAATATGATGGGGGCTAATTTAGCTACAACTAATCAGGAAAGAGATCTTGGAGTCATCATGGATAGTTCTCTGAAGATGCTGACGCAGTGTGCAGCAGCAGTCAAAAAAGCAAACAGGATGTTAGGAATCATTAAGAAAGGGATAGAGAATAAGACGGAGAATATCTTATTGCCCTTATATAAATCCATGGTACAACCAAATCTTGAATACTGCATACAGATGTGGTCTTCTCATCTCAAAAAAGATATACTGGCATTAGAAAAGGTTCAGAGAAGGGCAACTAAAATTATTAGGAATGGTTTGGAATGGGTCCCATATGAGGAGAGATTAAAGAGGCTAGGACTTTTCAGCTTGGAAAAGAGAAGACTAAGGGGGGATATGATAGAGGTATATAAAATCATGAGTGGTGTGGAGAAAGTGAATAAGGAAAAGTTATTTACTTGTTCCCATAATATAAGAACTAGGGGCCACCAAATGAAATTAATGGGCAGAAATGATCTGTTAGCGCATCAAGTCCAAGATATCTCTAGGTACAGGAAACTTATTGACTTGTTTTCCAGAATACTGAAATAAATATTTTAATCTCTTTGCATCCAGCTAACAGACATGCCAGCTATTGACTTGATATTAAATTTACCTTTTGATGCTGGCAGTTTGTGAACCTGTTTCTGCCCTCTGCCATAAAGAAACAGATTACGAGCAGTTTATGCCACAGAAAATCCTTCCCAGCCCCCAATCCTACCACCGCCAGAATTTCTACCATAATACCAGCAGTGCAGTAGACTGATGCTACATTATCATGTCCAGGTTTAGAGATGCTTGTGAATTGATTACTATCTGCAGCCTTCTAACGTGTTTCCAACTCAAAGGGTTTTATCAAGAGTCTCACAACATTCAATGTCTTTTCAAATCCCCTGCTTCTGGAGGCAAGTGATGACATGAGAATCTCAGCTTTCATTAAGAAAAAGTAAATTTATCACTCCACTGGTTTCAGTGAAAAGCTTGAAAACATGACCTGAGTGTTCCCAGAAACCAGAAGGCAATAAGATCCCAGATTGTATTATTTTTAAAATCTCAAGATTTTGAGGCCTATCTCATGACTGTTGAGCACTTCAAGTTGGCTGCTTATGTTTAAAGGATAACAGATAGAGCATATAATCAGCACACCTGAGGGACCCACCATTACTTTTATGCAGATACAGAAGTCCTTATTAGCTTCTGTGCTGCTCCTGGATTCTCAGGTAGGAGCTATAGTTAAGAGCACTATGTTTAGTTTAATCTGTGTCTGGTGAGAAGAATGCAGGCTTTTCTTTCAGTTGGCCATGTATGGGTTTCCTGGATACTTGACTACTATTTATGATCCATATGGGGCTACACTTCAAAATCATTTGAGAAAGGAGGTTAATGCAGGCTGCAGCTGCTCATGTACTGAGCAGCGCTTCTCAGAGCATCATCTGCATTGGCTTCCAATTAGCTTCGAGGTAGAAGTTAAGATGCTGTTTAGATAGTAAATATTTGGAACCTGAGAGACCATCTCTCTTCTACTGCAGCAGCAATCACTCAAATTATCAGCATCCTGGATTGCAAGGGAGGAACTGAGAGACAATTTTCTGTAACTGGTCCTCAACCCTGAAACTTGTTCCCTTCCTTAATCCGATAGAGCCTGGATTTGATGGGGGGGGTTTTGTCTTTTTTTTTAATGTTTTGTATTGGTGGGGGGGAGAGAAATCGGTGGGTTAATGATGCAAGTACTGCAATATATAATCTTACATTCCTGCATATGTGATGCACAGTGGTTATATGTGGTGGCTGCAATTAATTATTACCATTAGCAGTAGTAGTAGTACCACCCACGCTTATGTATATATTATTCTGGTCTGGATGGATTTGTACAGGCAATTTGTTATGGGATTTCCCCCCTTCTGGTTTTTGGTATATTTTAAATATTGTACAAGTATCTAGAGCTTTATCTAAAATAAAAAAATGCACAAGCTTTTCATGACACTTAATTACCAGTTTTGTAGGAAGCTTTTGCCACTGGATATATTAAGAACAGTGAGTTATAATTAGTGACATGCTAACACTGTGGTAATAAAAATATTGATGTCCAACATTCCAGAGATATTCATAGTTTAGGCAGCAGGAACACCTATTTAAAATGGAGGCATCTGCAATAAAGCAATCATACTTCAAGGAAAAAAGTGAAAGGAGGAACTGGTAAATGGAAGTAATGAGAACTAGGGCACATGTTACTAGGTGTTAACTGACAAAAATGTATGTGTGTAACCTGAGAATTAGATGCTGAGGAAAGATTACTTTCTAGTTCACACCAACAAAGCATTCAGTAATGATTAATACTTACCGCTTAATACTTGTATGACCTAATCCTTCATGGAACTGTGTGGGATGTGCAAAGGTTCACTCATTCAGAGCTTACTACAGGATCGAGGACTTGGATTGTAAGCATTTCAGGACAGAGACTGTTTTCCTTTCGTGTCTCAAAATAACCTAGCACATTGTGGGTGCTGCTGCAGTTAAAAGTAATAATTGAACTAACAACTTTGTACACAAGTTGGAATACTACATAGAAAAGAAGAAAAAACACCTTCATCTGGAGGAAGATGGCAGCTTTTTCAAACTCTTCTCTCATTTTGTGGCAGCTCCTGCAATCACTCTACATAGAGAGCTCACTATAAAGTCTTATTTTCCCCTTCTCCTTTTTGTACAAAGCAAAAGTTTAGATCCTGGATATGCCTAGCTAATCACTGTCATCTATAGATAGGTCAATACTTGTCCATATATAGCAAATAAAAGACTGTGACTATAATGATTATAGACATATTAATTATGGGCCAGATTCTTCTACCCTTAGTTCATGTAGTATTTAACTCTAGAAGCATCCCATCTGATTTCATTGAAGAAGAAGGTTCTATTTACAATTTGAGCAAGGGTGGAAGAATCGGGCCCTTAATTAGAGCAAGATTATGAATCTCCTGTTAATTGAAGTCAGTGGCGTTACTCAGGGAGTATGGTTATACTAACTGTAAGGCAGGTATTACAATCTGGGCCGTCATTTGTAAAATGCAGGCACATAGCACAGGTGGACGTGACTGCAGTATCATTTCAGAATGAATGAATGACAGTGTGATGGTGCTGATGCTTTCCAATAACTGCTGAGAAGCCAGGAGCTTGGGTATCATATCTGAGTCATGAGGTAGAAGACAGCATGCATAGAAACTGGCCAGAATTGAAGACAATACACAACTATCAGTGTGCTCCAGTTTACTAGACTGATTCATTTAAAAGTAGTTCTAAGCTATCATTTGTCCGATGCCACACTTAGCATTCTTAATTCCTTCTTGACTCTAACCAACTTCCAGTTAGTCTCCCTAAAATAAGAGAGATGAAGCCAAAAGCATTTATATGAATCACAAAACCCCAGACTGGTATGGTGGGAAACTGTGTAATTGTATGAAAAGGCTGGAAAAATAGGAATCTGAAAAACCCTGAAATTATTTTCATAATTAATTTACTCCTAAATAGGACCCTTTAAAAACACTATATAGAATGGTTCTCTCCCTTCAAAACATCTTATTCTCTTAGCACCAATACAAAATATAACTTATTAAATTAATAGCTACAAATTAAACAAAAAACAAAACAAAACATGAGAAAGAGGTTTTAAAAACCCCCAAGAACTTGATGTTGATAATACAGAACTAAATATGTACATAGACCCTTATCCTGCCACCAGATCTGCAGTTAATTATGTGTGAGAGAGAGCGAGAGACAGAGAGAGACACTGAAACTTCTCCCTCAGAAAGCCTAAAGCTCCAAAGGGTGTCTAAATGTAAAAAATTTAAACACACAAAGCTATGTAACTCTGCAGCTGTTTTGCATGGCTCTAAAGTAGGATGGCTGAATTTCAAATACCTATCAAGCAGGTAGCCATTAAGATAAACTAATTAGGCAGAGCCATCCATTTCCAGTGATAGCAGCTGAAAGCTGCAAGAGCTTTCTATTTGGCCATTGATGTTAAACTTTTTATTCACTTCCTTTTGTGCCAGAAATGTCAATTGGGACTCTGTCTGACATGCAGAAAAAATGCACTATCAATAGATTTTTACTCCGCATATGCCCAAGAGCAAAAATACATTTGAAAAAATAAAAAAGACTCCATTACATTGCATGGCTCAGGTGTACAGAATAACTTACAAACATTACTCAGTCATGATCCTGAAGTGTCGGGTCCTCTTGATAGTCTGAGATGAGACAGCTTAAGGGAGTTAAAAGAGCTCCTGGAGTCTCTGTTGAGTAAAATTGACAAATTACACTGGTCTACAATTTTTGAGAAGTCGTCTGCTTCAGGGATAAAATGTGCTATTTAGTATGTATTTTGATGTGCTGAATTCAAATATGACAATTAAAACAACTGATTGGCTACTGTTTCTAAGATAGTTAAGTTTTTACATTTTATGTCTATGTATATTGTGTAGCTAGTAGAGTTTTAATCATAAATTGTAAACCTAGGTCTTTTCATGTGTTTATGGTTGCTTTACATGATACTATTTCACCTGTCCTATTTATGTAACACTTTAAAAATCAGCAAAGGGGTTATATAAATAAAATTGATTATGAAACAAAAGGCAAAAAACTATTATGTCCATAGTTTAGTCCTATTCAGTGTCTACTCGGCGCTTCTTGGCTTGTCTCTTGTATTCATTAAATGGAGCATCTCTTGTCACTGTCCAGCAATAGTCTGCAAGCATTGATGGGCTCCATTTGCCCTGATAGCGTTTCTCCATTGTTGCAATGTCCTGGTGAAATTGCTCGCCGTGCTTGTCGCTCACTGCTGCGCAGTTCAGTGGAAAAAAATCTAGATGAGAGTGCAAAAAATGTATCTTTAGTGACATGTTGCAACCAAGGCTTTTGTATGCCTTGAGGAGGTTTTCCACCAACAACCTGTAGTTGTCTGCCTTGTTGTTTCCGAGAAAATTTATTGCCACTAACTGGAAGGCTTTCCATGCCTTTTTTTCCTTGCCATGCAGTGCATGGTCAAAGGCATCATCTCGAAGAAGTTCACGAATCTGAGGACCAACAAAGACACCTTCCTTTATCTTAGCTTCACTTAACCTTGGAAATTTTCCACGGAGGTACTTGAAAGCTGCTTGTGTTTTGTCAATGGCCTTGACAAAGTTCTTCATCAGACCCAGCTTGATGTGTAAGGTGGTAACAAAATCTTCCTTGATTCAACAAGTGGTGGATGCTGAACACTTTTCCTCCCAGGCTCCAATGACTGTCGGAGTGGCCAATCTTTCTTGATGTAGTGGGAATCTCTTGCACGACTATCCCATTCGCAGAGAAAACAGCTGTCCTTTGTGTATCCAGTCTGCAGACCAAGCAAGAGAGCAACAACCTTCAAATCGCCACAAAGCTGCAACTGATGTTGGTCATAGTTTATGCACCTCAAAAGTTGTTTCATGTTGTCATAGGTTTCCTTCATATGGACTGCATGACCAACTGGAATTGATGGCAAAACATTGCCATTCTGCAGTAAAACAGCTTTAAGACTTGTCTTCGATGAATCAATGAACAGTCTCCACTCATCTGGATCGTGAATGATGTTGAGGGCTGCCATCACACCATCGATGTTGTTGCAGGCTACAAGATCACCTTCCATGAAGAAGAATGGGACAAGATCCTTTGGACGGTCACAGAACATGGAAACCCTAACATCACCTGCCAGGAGATTCCACTGCTGTAGTCTGGAGCCCAAAAGCTCTGCCTTACTCTGGGGTAGTTCCAAATCCCTGACAAGGTCATTCAGTTCACCTTGTGTTATGAGGTGTGGTTCAGAGGAGGAGGATGGGAGAAAATGTGGGTCCTGGGACATTGATGGTTCAGGACCAGAAGTTTCATCCTCTTCCTCTTCCTCGTCTGACTCAAGTGAGAATGATTCTGGTGCATCAGGAACCGGCAGTCCTTCTCCGTGGGGTACTGGGCGTATAGCTGATGGAATGTTTGGATAATGCACATCCACTTTTTCTTCTTTGACACACCTTTCCCAACTGGAGGCACCATGCAGAAGTAACAATTAATGGTATGATCTGTTGGCTCTCTCCAAATCATTGGCACTGCAAAAGGCATAGATTTCCTTTTCCTGTTCAACCACTGGCGAAGATTTGTTGCACAAGTGTTGCAGCATATGTGTGGGGCCCACCTCTTGTCCTGATCTCCAATTTTGCAGCCAAAAGAAAGGTGATAGGCTTTCTTAACCATAGTGGTTATATTGCGCTTTTGTGACGCAAAAGTCACTTCACCACAAACATAGCAGAAGTTATCTGCACTGTTCACACAAGTACGAGGCATCTCTGCTCACTTTGGCTAAACAGAAATGTCTCCCTTTGCAAAATCAAACACTGACAAATAAGAGAGCACGACACTGTATGATTTCTAGAGCTGATATAGGGCAATTTGTTCAGCAGAGTGATGTAAGCTTCGTTATGATTGCATCATCCATGACTTCTAGGAATAACATGATGCAATTCATATCATGTATGACGCAATACCAGCTTCAGATTGCATCATTCATTGTTTTGCCTAAAAAGTAAGTACTGTCCAAACCCAGTCATAGATTTATTCATAGATCCAGTCAAAGATGTATTTTAGTCATTTCTGGTTTAAATTGAGATCCTTTCCCTTTATAACTCACTTATCCTCCGCCATTCCCAAGTCAAGGGTCGTATATACTGACCCAATAGCATGTCTTGAAAACTAGAGCCAATCAACAATTTTAAGCATCATTTTCGTTCCCAGTGACCCAGAATTAGTAAAGTTTGACTACATTTATTTCAGAAGCATTTTGGCTGTAGAGCAGCGTATCCAATAGGTTTACAGTGTGTGCTGACAGAAAGGAAAAGCTTCCAGCTAGTGTGAACAATATGAAAGAAGTGGTAAAAGGGAAATTAATGGATTTTGCACTAGATCAAGTCAGACTTTCTAGGAAAGAATATAATGCATCATAAATAACGTAAAAGTAATTAAAGTCTAATTTAAAAGTGCATTGATATTATATGAATTACTTAAAATTGCTGAAAAAATTGAAGCTACACCAGAAACAAATATCTTTGTTATTCTGCTGTGTGGGGAAAGTTCTGGCGACATCTTGTTTATGAAGAAGTTCTTATCTAAGAGAATCACTGGACTTTAAAGAACCTTCGATATAACACTGAAATATTCCACAGAATTTCTATAAAGAGGTCATAGCAGAGTAATAAATCAAGAGGGACTATGCTATTTTATTTTACCAATCACTCAAAAAAGGTAGAATACTTTAGGTACTCGGAAGAAGTCCTGTATGCAGGCTTTTTCCTGAATGAAATAAAGGTACTAAATTAAAAAGAACTCTCTTGAGTTCCTCTGTGGGTCAGACCTATGTTTTCTGAAAGCAGATCATAAAAACTTCTGCCAAAAGTATCAAAAAAAGAGACCAAGGAGGACTTAAAAAAACCCAGAGAATGAAAATGTCATGTAGACAGATTCATGTCCCTTTCTATTTTCCCTGTTCTCCGAGGTTGAGCTGGAATTCCATATTAACATATTGTTCAAGAAAGCAGACAACATGATCACAGTAGATGATTCTTAGGCACATCAGCGTGTTGACTGCTAGTTTTGGTCAACGGCCCAAATTTAGCCATAGTATAGAAACACTGGACCTGGCTCTTAGAAATAACTATGGTAAATGTGATAGTCATTGGCAAATGTTCACTTTTTAATGGTGGCCACCGTAGGTAGAATCATTACAGCATATGGGCCAAATTGTGCCTTTTTACCTGCATTGGTATATACACCTCATATACAGGCATAAGTATTTTCTCTCTGAAACAGCCTGGCAAAGAGTTTCAGCTTCAACGAAACAGTACTGCTTGGTATAATCTTATAGCTACCACAGTCCAACCTTTTTCCTGAGGTGTCCTTTTGAAGCCACCTATTCCTTGTGCTGCTGTAAAGCTGTAATGTTTGCTCTATTTTCTTGTGGCCTACATTTATGTTCAAGGACAGGAATCCCAAAAGCTCTCTTTAAAGGCAATATGCCCATGAACATATTTGAGCATTTATTCACCACTTTCATATTTTTTCCTGCCTTGTGTCCAAATTAATAATAATAAAAAAAGTACAGATGCTCTCTCTTTCTTTCAAATGTTATTACCAAACCAACCTTCTTTTACAGGGAATTGCCCAGTTCTGAAGACTCAGCTTGTATTTGTCAGAATGTGCATAATCAAAAGGTGGTCAAGACCACTCAGGGAAGAATAAAAAGGGTGCATTACATAATTTTGAGGTAGTTCTCTCACACACACGTTCTGTTATACAGACTCACCCCTCAACCAACATCGTTATACTGTCACAGTCAAACTCTGAAAGGACCATTGCTTCAGTGCAGTGAAGGTCACAGGAAAATAACCTTTACTTGGGTTCAGAAGTTCAAATTCAATCTGAACTCAATCCAACCTGAACTCGAGCATTTTCATATTAATTCCCCTGTCCTACAGCACTCTTCACACCTGACTAAAGAAAGAAAGAAAGACATGAAGAAAAGGCATGAAGAAAAGGCAAAAAAGGCATTAATTCAGATCAAAGCTTGCAATCAATTAGATTCAGCTTCAGTGAAGTAGGAGGGTCTTGAATCCAATGTGCAGGATCTCTGCCTCACTCCCCCTTCCCCCCCAGGGTGATCACGAGGAGGGGGAAGAATTGTAATTCCCATCATTCCTCTGTTTACTCAGCGTGGTCAGCAGGCAGGAGGCAGCAGCTAGAGCTTGTGGAGAGCAGAACGGGAGAAAGACAGTGGGAATGGGCAGAGAAAGTCAGTATCAAAAGGAATTTTTAAAATGAGATGCTATATTCTATATTTCACATGGGAAAAACTAACATCTTAATTTGTTTTCTAAACATTTTTGGATAGGAAGGAAAAACAACTTGAAGACAAGCATGGACAGCAGCTTACACTATGGTCATGACTGCTCTGTTTACAGAATTGTGGGGGTCTAGAGGTTCAGTGGAAGCTTTGTGGGGGGAGCTGGAATAAATGGCTGAGCAAAGGGATAGGATGGCTAGATTCAAATTGAAGAGCATTTCAGAATTCAGGGAAGAAGACAAGTGTGTAATGCTTGGAGAGAAGTCCTCTCAAGAATACCAATACATCTTGAACTATCAAATGAAGCCTGTAACACACAATGCAGCTGCTGTTGAAGGAAACAGATTGGATGCACCACCATTCCCATTACGGGAGTTGATGCAATAGCAGCTAAAAAAAAAGGGACAAAGCGAAAACACAAGGAGAATATGGGGTTTTACAGTGGTGAGCTGCTCCTGACATTCATGTTTTATACATGCTGACTTGTCACAACGTTTGTGATTAAAGCTTGCTGTTGTATAAAGAAAACTGAAGCTTTTTTTTATTTTCCATTTTTTGGTGTGGCACTAAATCAATGAAGACTCAGGCAAGGGGTTGGAACATGTCACGGTTAAAAATAAATTTTAGAGGTACCAGGCATCCATTATCTCTGTTCATGCATCTGGTTAACTCCAGCATCCTTAGCTCAAAAGAGCTATACATGAATCAACATTCTCCACACACTTCTGCATGAATATTAAACATCTTACTTATCTTTTTGTAAGAAACTGCAACAAAGGCTGGCATTGAACGGTTTTGTATAAATAGGAAACTGGGCATATTTACTAAGCATACAATATAAACACTTATTTCTCATCTGCAAACTGGTGGGGGGGGGGAGGAGGAAGAGCACTGTCATGACTCACAGATGATTAGGCAGAGCATAACACACACAAAAAGAAAATCACATTTGTTGCCCATCCCTGGAATGGCTTCTATTACTATAGAATTTTTGAAATGAGATGACCAGAACTGAACACAATACTCCAGGGATAGGGTGCCATCAATTTCTGAGCTGGAATTAATCACTGCAATTATTCCCTGCCCCTGTACAGAGCAGCAAAAGGAATGGGGTGGTTTACAGAATGATGGAAGTACTGAGTGTAATGGAACCTCCTTTGTAACACATGTAACTTGCACCTAAAAAAATATTAGCAATAAAGCAATTCGCAAATATTAGGTTCTAACAACCAACAGCATTTTAGTTCCCATTGCTTTCATGGACTTGTGGGTGTCATCTCTTGAAGGGGGCACTCAGTGTTATACAAAATTGGGTCTTATGTCTCCTGGTAATAGTAATTATGGATGAAAACAGGTATCTTTATCTAAACCTGAGGAGATGCACTTCATTCTGGAACCCTTTAGTGACTGACTATAACTTTCATTTGCAGATCCAATAAGCTATGCCTGATTAATATTTGAGCTTCAAGAATGTGCCTGTTTCCCACAGTGGGGATTAGATACAGCCTGTTTAAGATTATACATGTTGTTTTGTACATTTCAAATTATGTGAAATTTGGCCCGTATTGCTTAAAACATATATATAAATAAAACCCAGCCAAGCAAAACCCTTAACTTAGAGCTCCTCAATGTCTTTCAAAGACTGATTCCAAAATCTCCTGTGCCAGGAGCCTAATCCTACACAAACTTTACTCCTCTGAGTTGATTCACTGAAGTCAGTGAGGCTACTTACATGATATGGATGCAAGATGAAGTCCAGTGTAATCAGTATCTTCCCATGCAATTAAATGCTTGTAATAGGCAGATATTTATTTCCTCCAAAAGCATCCATAAGTGTATTATAGGACAAAGACTCACACAGATGTCAAACTCAATTGTATATGTAATAGCACTATTACATCTGCAAGTATCAGTAGCTACAGATCATATCTAAGACCAGCAGACAATGGAATTATTTACTTGGAACTGGGGCTCTGTGATGAGATCGAGTGGCCTCCCTCCGAGCGGGAGAGCGAGGGACCACTACATTCCCCTTGGTGGGCGGAGCCTAGCCAGTCCCGCCCCCTTGCCAGAAGTGCCAGAGCAGGGCCGGAAGCATAAGAGGCGGGCCTTGCAGCCCAGTTGGGGCAGAATCCCTGGAGGAGGAGGATGCTCCTGCCATACTGCCGTGCCCAGGAGGAGAACCTACACCCGGCTGTCCCATAGCCACGGAAGTGGGAGACCCCGAAGAGGAGTGGCTCGGACTACCGACCACGGTGTACTCCGAGGAGCCTGAGGAGCCTTGGAAGTGAGAGGTACCAAACCCTGGGGAGGCAGGAAGTGGCCCAGGGGCAGCCCCGGTGCAACCGGTTGTGGAGCCAGGTGTGGCTCAGTCGGCGTGTTGCGGCTGGGTCCACGCCGACGCAAGGGCAGCCAATCCTGCATCTGCCAGGGCCCTGGGCTGGGATGCAATGGAGTACGGTGGGCCTGCATCCCCCTGCCACCCCACCCTGGGATGGCCAACTGTGCAGGGAAGCTCCTGCTCTGAAGAAGGAGCCACCCTTACCAGCTCCCTTATAGACTGTTGCTTTGCTGGCTGTCTGAGCCCCGCCCAGCCTAAAGCCAGTCTTAAGACTGTTGACTTGCTGGCAGCTTGAGCCTCCCCAGGCCCAGGCAAAGCCTGGCCATGACTGTCTGGTGCCCAGCCCTATTGTGGGGCTGGGAACTAGAGGACCTGGGGGGCCTTGCTCCACCTCAGGTGGAGACAAGGGCCCTAGACTGTTCTGCAGCTTCGTGACTTGGCCAGACAAGCCTGAAGGCAACTGGAATGAGTGGCCTCCCTGCAAGCGGGAGAGCGAGGGACCACTACAGGCTCTAATATACAAACTCTCATAAATTCTCAGGCCAATACAATTTCCCCCCTCTCCCCCAGATGTTTTATTGCAATATTTATTTGGGAGCTAAAATATATCAAAAAAGGAAGTCTCTTTATATACTACATGCACAATATCAAAGAGCAGGGCCAGTGCAAGGAAGTTTCGCGCCCTAGCCCTGTGCCGCCCCCCCACAATGCTGCCCTCCCCAGCCAGCTCCCCCAACCGCGGGAGCTCAGCCTCCCCCCCCCCGCAATGCTGCCCCCGCCCCCAGCCAGCTCCCCCGCCGTGGGAGCTGAGCGGGGAGACGGGGGCAGGCTCGCCGCGGCTGCCTCCCAGCTCCCCGCTCAGGCGCTGAGTGGGGGACAGGGAGGCAGCTGCCCACCGCCCCCCCAAATCCTGGCACCCTAGGCAACCGCCTAGGGTCGCCTAGTTATAGCGCCGGCCCTGTCAAAGAGCTCATACTGTTAAATTGTAGAGATTGTGATGTGTATGTAGATAAAATAATTGATGGATGATCCTGCAAAATATTACTACTTTTTTGGGAGATTTACAAAAAGGTGCTAGGTACCTACCTAACTGACTCCCACAAGTTGGATAGTCCCATTGCTTTCTCTTGGACTACATGTAGCAGTGATTACTTCTATGAATAAGGTTCATTATGACACCATTAATGTTACAGTCTCAGGCCACGGACATTGACAGGAATGAAAGAGTTCAGACAACTATCAGAGGTTCCAAATATTTAGAACTTTCCAAACAGTTCCCGGTTGTGTTCATGACTTATTTTCTTACCAATGGAATGTTACTTGTTCCCATCTCTAAACTAATTACAAACTGCAAAAAAAAAAAAAAAAAGGTTCTTAAATACTAAATTCCAGAAAGTAATCAGTAAGTCTGCCATCTTTCTGTTTTGATATTTGCACAATACTGAAGCCCAATAATCTAGAGACAGCGAGATCTTATGTTTTTTCTGGTGATCATTTGACTTCACATACAAAGGGCATGCTTTTCTGTATGTAGGATCAGCTATATAAAGTTATGCAGCAGCATAACTAACTACAAGATATGCAGAAATGCTGTTGCAAAGGTATTTATTTGCATAGCTGAAGTATGCTTTATTATGTGATTCTTCTAAGCAGTACTTCAGTGGTTCTGCCCTTTGCCAAAACAAAAGTAAATAAACTCTACAAGTGCTTTTACGAGTTATATTTATGTGATTCAATTACTATCCTGCACAGTGTTAAAATATTATTATTTAGTAATAGATTACAAAATACTAAAGGATTAAACCATGGCTCAGGACACAGCATGTACTGGGAGTAAGGCTAAGGAGGGGCTGCCCCCCCCCCCATCATGGCAACTCCCAGAAGCATAGTGCTTACACAGGCACATTTATCATATTTTAGGTATTTATTTATTTAGGTGCCCATTGCTTTTACAAAATTCAGAAGTCCCAGGCTCTGTCCCTCAGGGAGAGAACAGATGGAATTTGTCAGACACTTTTACAGCATATTCCCTCCTCATCAGTTCTCCTGGCCCTGCAACAGTCCAGCTCCGACAAACACAGTGGTCCTGTCCCTAAAGGGTTTTTTGCATTGCTGCCAGTGCGCAAGTCTTTCACATATTACATACCAGGAATGTGCTCAGCACAACTGAATGTGGTGACTCTTCATCTGGACAACAGGAAAAAGAGGACTGGCTCCTTTAAGGGTCCCTACAGCATTTGGATTATGAGGGAGGGAAAAGAGGGATGGGATTTACCTGAGCGGAGTCAAGGGGGGGGAATACAAAATGACTGGACCAGGTAGGGGCACTGACTTACACAGGCCTTGCTGGAACCCCACGCAAGGAGTATAAGCCAAAGTAGGCCTTGTCAGAAGAGTAACATATAGGTATCAGCTAACCAAGAAAGCACATTCCTGACTGGAGAGGATGGTACAAGAACACACCGACTCCTCATAAAAATAAGGATGAGATGACAAGATAAGGGATGAGGATGTTTTGTTTGAACTATGAGGTATAAGGGTGGTAACTAACAACATCTGGAGTGTAACATATAACTTATTAGTATCAATGTATAAAAGGAGAAGTCAGAGGAAGGGTAACTTTGTACTGGCCTAGGGAACAGCACTATGTTGATTGAGCCGCTACCTTGTCGTAAGCATACATGTGTAGTGTACCTGTAATTGTTGAGCCCAGCCACTAGGAACTTGCCTTGCTGACAGACCAGGCCAAGTGCTTTCGCCACCGAACCGAGACTATGATCTTTCTTTCTGATACTATTTAGTGTGTGCACAGTTGTCTAGCCAAGCAATGGCATCTTCAGTGGCGTGATGCAGTTCTTCTAGGTCTAGGGTGACCAGAAAGCAAGTGTGAAAAATCAGCACAGGGGGTGGGGGGTAATAGGAGCCTATATAAGAAAAAGACCCCAAAATCGGGACTGGCCCTATAAAATCGGGACATCTGGTCACCCTATCTAGGTCACTGCTGAACCTAGTCAGCAGGCATTCATTAACAATGTGCGTCATCATCTGTGTTGCACCACAGCTGCACAAAGGGCTGTCATGAAGGCCCCAGCGATACGGGTTGGCTGCACAGAGACCTTGCCTGGTCCGGAATCTGTTCAACAGGGACCATTGGTGATGGGGCAGGTCAAACCCAGGCGGGCAGATTGTGGGGTTGGCGATGAAGGACTGGTTGGGGATTATAACAGATTCCATTCCTCTCGCCAGAGGGTTTCCACCCTAACATCCTGGCGCGGCGGATGAGACCATAATGGGTGACGTGACAGCAAATGTGCAGCTGGTGGTTTGAAAAGATCATTGTGCAGTGGCAGGCTTGAGTTGGCGCGTACTTTCTCCAGTAACTTGCCGGTGGCAACCTCTCGTCTGATATGAGGAGGAGCAATATTGCTCAGAAGTGGAAGTCACATGAGCGGAGGTGGACGCAGGGTGCTAGAGATGATATGCATAGCAGCATGTAACTGTGTATCCATCAGTTTGGTGTGTGACCATCGACTCCAAACTGGTGCGCAGTACTCTGCCATCGAATACGAGGTGGCAAGAGCCATCTACATCTTCATCACACCAGAGCAACCCAAGAACTGAATGGTCAGAAGGTGAAGCATGAAGTAGAACCGGTCTATCGAGGTGTGACCTCAGACCGCACACTGAGTTACCGTGCCAACCAGAAGAAGACAACAGCTAAAGTTAGGACGCGCAATAATCTTCTTTATTTCTGATTAACATCGAGGTCTGCTGAATCAACAAGCTGCACTCTCTGCTGATGCAGATAACACCGGAGCTCCAAAAACAGCAGTGCTAACAACAACTGACTATGTGCACTGCTGGACGGGAAGAGCATTGATACCCCCATGCATTCTGAACTCTCTCTCAGCCACACATCAGAACCACACACCTGCCCACCCATGGTATCAGGTAGAACCAGGTTTTATCATCCACTGTGGGATTCTGCTAGTCACTATTTTTTCTTTTGGAGCCAGGAACGAATTTTTGCCTTACCACCAGATTCGCTGATAGCAGATGGGTTTTTCCATCTTCCCCACAGCAGGTCAGGGAGCTGGTAAAGTAGGTAAGAAGGTTAGGTCAAGATGTCGCTGTGAGAGAGAGGCTCGTTGTTTGTTCACAACTTTGTGTTGGATACTCATCAGGCCTGACATATTCACTATACCTCACACACGGTTATCCTGATATATACCTGAAGGTGGCATGTATTACATCACTGGAAAACTAATAACTCCCTGATCATTAATGTTCTTGAGTGATGTGTACAGGTGGTATATACGAAGAGTTATGGATATGAGCTAGAATGCTGTTCTTAACATTTGTTTGGCAAGCAATGCATAAGCACAGTCTGCACTAGAGAAATGAATATGTATTTGTCTGTCTGCCCAAAATGGTCATCAGGCAAAGACAATGAAGATCCATTTACAAATAAGGAAAAACAAGTTACCGAGCTAACAAGCTAGGGAGAAGTCAGCATAGTGTCTACACCCCAACAGTAGGGAGAAACTGTCTGGGTTATAAAGACAGGGGTTTGAACCTCAAATGATAAGCAACTGAATCAACTGCTTGTAGACAATGTTACTGAATAATAAAAGAGTATCAAGTAAGGTGTTTTATGAAAACGAACACCACACTGGTGATTAATATCATTGTGAAATGAATATATTAACACTATAAGAGGAATTATGAATACTCACTAAAATTATGTTTTAAGGCCTGTGACTAAAAAGGTGTTTAAACCAGACAGGTCAGGGGGAGTTGATAAAACAGGATATCTTCCAGCTTTGTACCTGTCTCCAGTAAAATTAAGCAAGGTATGACCAAAACCAATAGAAGCCCTATTTATGCAGGGATCTGCAGGGGGATGGGAAGTCCACAGGAAAGGAAGAACAGCATGTGGTCACCCTGACTTTTGTGACAAAACAGTAAGTTGGGGAGGTAAGGAAAGAGAAGAAAGCATTTTGGACTCCATCACTGGATAGACTTATGGGGCCAGAACTCTTGTAAGCTGAGAAAGATAGTCCTTCAACCGAGGCAGGTGAAGTCTCTAGGAACAGAAGATTGGTGAGAAAAATGAACAAAGATTGTAAGTTGCTGAAGGTAGGTCTTAGCCATTAGAAAGCGTACTTTTACTTTGTTTATATGTAACTCTTTCTAACGGTATTCCTTCTACTTGGCATCACTTAACTCATATCTTTTTGTTAATAAATATGATTTATTTTTACAATAAACCAACCCAGTGCTGTGCTGCAAGGGAAGGCTGTATTTTTACCCCAGTTAAATTAATAAACTGTATTGTGCTTTTCTCTCTTTAAAGAAGCAAACAAACCAAATTAATTCTCTGAATGGCCTAGGAGAAGGCTGGACATTTCAGGGCAGGCAGTTTTGGGGAAATTCGAGACTGCGGGTGTGTTGGGGTCAGTAGTAACTAAGATTGGTGGAGACCAGAGTGTGGCTGCGGTATAACAAGCAGGCTGCTGGTGTCAGTACATGCTTGCAAGCTGGGTGGGAGCTTCGAAACAGGGAACTACAGCAGCAGAGCATATTAAGGTACTCAGGGTTACAGGGCAGGCAGTGACCCAACCTCTCACTGGACTGGACTGCACCCCAAAATGTGACAGTTGCAATTTAGTAAGTAACAGGTCTAGCAAATATGTGGTCCAGATACGCATTAGAGAAAGGATACGGATCCCTGATAAACAGGAGTTGGAAGTTTATTTGGGGGGAGGCGTCCGCCCAAGGAAGAAGGGCAGTTGAGGCTCCCAACACCTGGTACAGCAGGTGAACAACCTCCCTTCTTTTCCAGTCCCTCTTAGTCCTGATACAAGGGGACGGGGGGGGGGGGAGGGGGGGAGGAGAGGGGTGAGGGGAGGTCCGAGCAGATTGGGACCAGATTGGGAAGGACCCATGGCTTCCCACCCACATTGGAGGAAACTACCGAGCAAAGAATAATGACCTGCACTGTGTGATTTATTGCAAAGTATTCCCAGATCTGATAAATGAATAAAGTTGAAGCCTAATTAAACCACATCCTTTGTGTCTTGTCTTTCTTCCTGCATGAAAATGAAAGGAGAGAGATAATCTTTGGACCTTGCACAGGGTTGGGGAATGGTTCCTTGCCCCTTCTACTTCCTCCTTGTTCACCGGGACAGGACTAAGCACAGTCTAGGCCATAATGTAAGATGGAATGGTAAAGCTAGAGCAAATTAATGGTGCTTGCGGTCTTATTGGTTAGCACTAAAGAATGAGAAATAATGTTACAAATAATAAAAAAAATCAGATTGCTTTGGAAAAGGAATGATTCATGCTGCTCTGATGTTAGCAAAGTATAATATTTAACAGTTGTTAATCCTTCCCATCCATTATGTGCTAGTTACAATGGTATTTAATATTTCAAAAGGAGGATTTGATCTTAAAAATGTAACATTTTCTATCTTGAAGACTTGGCATTTCTGTGCCATTTGAGAAGATAGATCTTTTTTTAAACTAGGCCACTGGCATGACAGTTCTGCAAAGTGAGACAAGTCCAACTGTTTCTTACAAGAGCCGTGGTTTGCCATGCTTCCTCTCTCATGAAAGAGACCTTTGCTTTGTTGTGACAGTTTTACAAATTGGAATTTCCTGTTTACATGCATTCTCAGTGGTGATTACTGGCTTAAGAACCAACACTGTTTATTTGCACTTTACACATGCTTGGTAATGTTACAGTTTTTTCTGTATACAAAAAAGCAACCATATACTTAGGATGAGATTTTCAAAGTTATTAGGGGGGTGCAGACACCTATATTTCATTAGTTTCAATGGAAGGGATACATATCTCTGAATCTCCTACATCATTTTCAAAATCTTTACCTTAAGTCTAAGGGTTTGTTCATACCAGGTGCTGAGCATGCTGACCCAGATCCAGCAAAGCACTGAATCACATGCTTAACTATAAAAAGATTTAGAAAGCGACTTAGTTAAATCAGTGCCATTTCTTTGCACAGGTCACCCCTCAGGTTGTTAGGCTCCAATATCCTTTAAGGAAAAGAGTGGAATATTTGATGGGTTTTTTAGCCTTGGTGCAAGGTCTACCCTATCAGATGTAAACTTATATACCATGTAAGATGTACATGGATTTAAAAACAGATTTAAAGGGAAATCCTTTAAGCAATCAAAACCCCAGACATTACCTTTACAGGCTTATATCCTGAGTGCCAGAGGTTCTGAATTATGTGCAATATTTTAATTCCTGTCAAGAAGTTATGAGCCCCCTGGGTTGCATGCCAGTGGAGCTTGTCATAGCCATTAGCCCCATAGTCTATAGGGCTTGACTACATGGGGGTTTAATCTACAGTGAGGTAATGTGTTAACGCATAGTATTCATGCCACACTAATAGCATGCACATAGAACAGCTGTGCCTCTTTCAGTTCACAGAAAATTATGGCATTGAAAATTTCAGTGATGCCTGAGGTGCGCATGGCTTCTCAAAAGTGGCCAAAGGAAGGCATTCATTGTCCCCTACAACTCCTCCTCAGAATTTGCAGGTAAAGATTAATATAGCCTTCCCCACATTCTTTCACATGCTTTCAAAGCCCTTTTCTGAGCTATCACCTGTACGTTTGCGGGGGAGGGAACATTAGGAATACTTTATTAATCGAAAAACACAGTTTGGGGGATGACCAAAATTATTTGTGAATTAAGTTAAAGTTTAGCAAATAGTTTTAGTGGGGAAAAAAATGGGGGTGTGGGAATTAGAAGAAGTCAAAACTTTTTGTTTCAACATGTTCCAAAGCAGAGATTTCGACTGTTCGTTTTGAAATGACGTTTCATGTAGAAGATAAACTAGATTTTTTAAAGGATTAAAAAACTGAGAAAAAAAATCAGTTCAGTTCAAATGACCCAAATTGATTCATTTTTGTTTTGTTTTGGTGACAAAACCTCCAAAAATTTCAGTTTTAATTTGACCCAGAACTAATTATTTTTCAATTATTTGGTTGGGCCACCATTCTGAAAAATAGCTGCTCAGCTTTAGCCACCAGCAAAGGAAATCTCAGAGGTGCAGATTCACCGGAGATGTCCTCTCATGAGACTTTAACTGAGCACAAAATACCCAATACTAAAGAACTATTTTTTGTGTGCCAATGAGCCGTTGTCTTGGACCTGCAGGTGGAAATGTGGACAGCGTTAAGGATGGTGTTTAAAATTGAATTGCTAATTTTCTAAGTTTCTACTGTATAGTGCACAGTGTTGTAGTTCATAAATACACATGCAAAGACACAGCAACAGCATATTAGCCATTTAAAGACATATTTTCAACTTTAACTTTCTTAATGATTTATATCTGGGAATATTTGATACACTTTGTATTTACCCCAGCCTAACAAAATTGTTATTAGGGCAGACACCCACACCATGATGAGGCTTATGAAAAGAGTAATGATATTTTATTCACCTGAAATATATATAAAACAAATAAGCAAGCAAGCAAATTCATCAGGTAGCATTTTGCCAACCTGTTTTACTCTATGAGGGAGCACCTGATAGTAGTTTCTATAATATTCTTGAAGCAAAAGAACCTACTGGGTTAGTAGGCCTGTAGCCTTGCTAAATAAAAGGTGTGTGAGGTAATATTTTGTACTGGACCAACTTCTGTTGGTGAAAGAGACAAGCTTTCAAGTTTACACAGATCCAGGGGTAGTCAATAGGCAGACCGCAGGCCAAATCCGGACTGCCAGACACTTTTGAATGGACCGTGAAATCTTTTTATTTACTTATACTTACATTGCCTGTGTAGTAGGAAGAGAGTCTGAGACATAAGCCCTTGTATCAGAGGCCTGGTATGAGGCAGTGCCTGCTCACAGAATCTGGCAAGAACTGGGTTGATATTGCAAAAATACACATTCTTAAGAAATGCTAAATACTGGTGCAAGTTATGTTATTATTGCTCTCAGACATGCTACTCAATTGTTCTGCTTTCTGCTCTCATGCCTTCTAATACTGTAACTCTATGCCTCTTTTCAATGACTTAACATGTGGGAAATTATTTATCTCATATGTTCAATACAACTGTCTTGCTATATAGTTTAAGTATTTTGTTGATCTTTTGTTATTTGTTTCAAATAGTTCATTTTAGGAAATATGCATAACTGTATTTTTCACTAATGTAATTCTCTAGCCAGGATAATAAAAAAAGACAGAGGCACTAAAGGCATGTGCACAGGACCAGAGCTCCTGGAGTCATGTGATTATTTTAGAATCTCAGCTTTCATTTAAAATTAAAGTGTATCCTTCATGGCTGCAGAGAAAAACTTGAAAATATGGTTGAAGTTTTACTGACCCAGTAACATCTGAGCCTGACTGCCTGCGTCTGCAAACAATCCAAAATAAATGCTTGAGAGTTATGAACTGCCTTAGTCATCACAGTGTAGGACTGCTCTGGGGATACCACCAATATAACCCCAGCAGAGGATTAGGTGTGTAGTGCGCAAAAGGCCAGCCTGCTCATCTAAAATGATATACCCTGGCTCCTGAAGTAACTACTGAGAGGCTCACTGCTGCCACCCTGGCTGCTCCAGGTGGAAGAGGCCACTGCTGATATTTCTGGAGAACGGGGCACCATACTACTTCCCTGCCACAAGGGATGGGAGGGGGTTCCCCTTCCAATGCTACTCCAAATCAGTGGGAGAAATGAGGACAGTCATGGAAGACCATTTGTCACAGGGCCCCAGACTGCCTTCCTGCCTAGAACAGGGAGAACCAACGTGCCACAAACCTGTTTCACTGCATTTCTAGCCTTGTTTTGCAGAAGAGTTTCAGATAGCTCAAAATCCAAACTTTTGGGTGCTTACAGAAAGAATCTTAGTATTCTGAGGTTTGCCCAAAATACGTTTTTGCTACCACAATGGATATTATAAATAATTAAATACATCAAATGACAAATACATCATATAGTCGGCTTTAATTCCACCTCTACAACTTTTATATCATGGTCTGAGCTATCTCAAGGAGTGCTGAGTGGAAATTACACAATCTTACTGTAATTTTACTGTACAAGGCTCTCTATATTTTTAATAGCACACTTCACACTTACTATATTTAGTCATGAGACTGCCAGTACAGCACATATTGAGGTCACAATATCACTGGAAGTTTATAACATGATTTGTATGCAGGTTATTTTAATGTATCTATTTTTGCCCTCAGACCAAAAGGAAGCTGCGTTTTCTCTATACAGAGAAATCTCTGGGGGAAGGGATAGCTCAGTGGTTTGAGCATTAGCCTGCTAAACCCAGGGTTGTGAGTTCAATCCTTGAGGGGGCCATTTAGGGATCTGGGGCAAAAATTGGGGGATTGGTCCTGCTTTGAGCAGGGGATTGGACTAGATAACCTCCTAAGGTCCCTTCCAACCCTAATCTAATGGCAAAGAGATAAGAGGGTCAGGGCAAAAGTGGGAGGCAAGATCAAATCCCGTATCTTAGATGCCTGTATACAAATGCGAGAAGTATGGGTAATAAGCAGGAAGAACTGGAAGTGCTAATAAATAAATTCAACTATGACATTGTTGGCATCACTGAAACTTGGTGGGATAATACACGATTGGAATGTTGGTATGGATGGGTACAGCTTGCTCAGGAAGGACAGACAGGGGAAAAAGAGAGGAGGTGTTGCCTTATATATTAAAAATGTACACACTTGGACTGAGGTGGAGATGGACATAGGGGATGGAAGTGTTGAGAGTCTCTGGGTTAGGCTAAAAGGGGTAAAAAACAAGGGTGATGTCATGCTAGGAGTCTACTACAGGCCACCTAACCAGGTGGATGAGGCTTTCTTTAAACAACTAACAAAATCATCCAAAGCCCAAGATTTGGTGGTGATGGGGGACTTCAACTATCCAGATATATGTTGGGAAAATAACACAGCGGGGCACAGACTATCCAATAAGGTCTTGGACTGCATTGCAGACAACTTTTTATTTCAGAAGGTTGAGAAAGCTACTAGGGGGGAAGCTGTTCTAGATTTGATTTTAACAAATAGGGAGGAACTCGTTAAGAACTTGAAAGAAGAAGGCAGCTTGGGTGAAAGTGATCATGAAATCATAGAGTTCACAATTCTAAGGAAGGGTAGAAGGGAGTACAGCAAAATAGAGACAATGGATTTCAGGAAAGCGGATTTGGTAAGCTCAGAGAGCTGACAGGTAAGGTCCCATGGGAATCAAGACTGAGGGGAAAAACAACTGAGGAGAGCTGGCAGTATTTCAAAGGGACACTATTAAGGGCCCAAAAGCAAACTATTCCTCTGGGTAGGAAAGATAGAAAATGTGGCAAAAGACCACCTTGGCTTAACCACGAGATCTTGCAAGATCTAAAAAATAAAAAGGAGTCTCATAAAAAATGGAAACTGGGAAAAATTACGAAGGATGAATATAGGCAAACAACATGGGAATGCAGGGGCAAGATTAGAAAGGCAAAGGCACAAAATGAGCTCAAACTAGCTACAGGAATAAAGGGAAACAAGAAAACTTTTAATCAATACATTAGAAGCAAGAGGAAGACCAAGGACAGGGTAGGCCCACTACTCAGTGAGGAGGGAGAAACAGTAACAGGAAACTTGGAAATGGCAGAGATGCTTAATGACTTATTTGTTTCGGGCTTCACCGAGAAGTCTGAGGGAATGCCTAACATAGTGAATGCTAATGGGAAGGGGGAAGGTTTAGAAGATAAAATAAAAAAAGAACAAGTTAAAAATCACTTAGATAAGTTAGATGCCTGCAAGTCACCAGGACCTGATGAAATGCATCCTAGAATACTCAAGGAGCTAATAGAGGAGGTATCTGAGCCTCTAGCTATTATCTTTGGTAAATCATGGGAGACAGGAGAGATTCCAGAAGACTGGAAAAGGGCAAATATAGTGCCCATCTATAAAAAGGGAAATAAAAACAACCCAGGAAACTACAGACCAGTTAGTTTAACTTCTGTGCCAGGGAAAATAATGGAGCAAGTAATTAAGGAAATCATCTGCAAACACTTGGAAGGTGATAAGGTGATAGGGAATAGCCAGCATGGATTTGTAAAGAACAAATCATGTCAAACCAATCTGATAGCTTTCTTTGATAGGATAACGAGTCTTGTGGATAAGGGAGAAGCGGTGGATGTGGTATACCTAGAATTTAGTAAGGCATTTGATACGGTCTCGCATGATATTCTTATCAATAAACTAGGGAAATACAACTTAGATGGGGCTACTATAAGGTGGGTGCACAACTGGCTGGATAACCTACTCAGAGAGTAGTTATTAATGCTTCCCAATCCTGCTGGAAAGGTATAACGAGTGGGGTTCCGCAAGGGTCTGTTTTGGGACCGGCTCTGTTCAATATCTTCATCAATGACTTGGATATTGGCATAGAAAGTACGCTTCTTAAGTTTGCAGATGATACCAAACTGGGAGGGATTGCAACTGCTTTGGAGGATAGGGTCATAATTCAAAATGATCTGGACAAATTGGAGAAATGGTCAGAGGTAAACAGGATGAAGTTTAATAAGGACAAATGCAAAGTGCTCCACTTAGGTAGGAACAATCAGTTTCACACATACAGAATGGGAGAAGACTGTCTAGGAAGGAGTATGGCAGAAAGGGATCTAGTGGTTATAGTGGACCACAAGCTAAATATGAGTCAACAGTGTGATGCTGTTGCAAAAAAAGCAAACTTGATTCTGGGCTGCATTAACAGGTGTCTTGTGAGCAAGACACGAGAAGTCATTCTTCCGCTCTACTCTGCGCTGGTTAGGCCTCAACTGGAGTATTGTGTCCACTTCTGGGCACCGCATTTCAAGAAAGATGTGGAGAAATTGGAGAGGGTCCAGAGAAGAGCAACAAGAATGATTAAGGGTCTAGAGAACATGACCTATGAAGGAAGGCTGAAGGAATTGGGTTTGTTTAGTTTGGAAAAGAGAAGACTGAGAGGGGACATGATAGCAGTCTTCAGGTATCTAAAAGGGTGTCATAAGGAGGAGGGAGAAAACTTGTTCATCTTAGCCTCTAAGGATAGAACAAGAAGCAATGGGCTTAAACTGCAGCAAGGGAGGTTTAGGTTGGACATTAGGAAAAAGTTCCTAACTGTCAGGGTGGTTAAACACTGGAATAAACTGCCCAGGGAGGTTGTGGAATCTTCATCTCTGGAGATATTTAACAGTAGGTTAGATGTCTATCAGGGATGGTCTAGACAGTATTTGGTCCTGCTATGAGGGCAGGGGGCTGGACTCGATGACCTCTCGAGGTCCCTTCCAGCCCTAGAATCTATGAATCTATGAAAACCCTGATATTCTATGATTCAAAGGCTGTAATGTGGGGTTTCTGCACCTTAATTGCTTGTTTTCATTAGAAACGTTTCCTTGTCAAGTTTCATCATATTTGGAAGCCATGTAATTTTGGACACTATTGATTATTATGTAATATAATGGTATTTCAACCATTTTAACAAAAAAATGGAGAAAGTTCCATTATTGGTCATAAAAATGTCCTTTATGAAACACAACATTTTACATTCTGATTGATTTTCTTTTCTTTTCTTTTTGTAAATGGGGAAGACCAGGAGAAGAGAAGGAGTACTTTAGCAATAATACTGTCCTGGTCATTGTTCCATTAAAAATACACCACTAGCTAGGGACAGGAACACACAGTATTTTATTGCTCTTTTCCAATACAGTGAACGTACAAGAGTGTTTTAACAGCATTAATGCTTGTTTCATATACTTTGAGCCGGTTAAAAAAAACCTCTAGTGGAAAATGTATACCGGTTTCTCAGAAAATTTTGACATTTCTCGATCTATTCTATACATCATTCTGGCAAAAAAAAAAGGCCCTCGTATATTCAGATAATGAGTAGAAACCAAAGTTAAGTTCATGAATACAATTGGCATTGAATACCAGAGCAGAAAGGGTTTTATCCTCTGAGGTGCTGAGCACCTTCACCTTCCATAGAAGTCAATGGGAAATTGAGGGTGGATAGCACTTGGCGAGATCAATCCTTAATATCCTAATGATCAGTCATGCTATTCTGAACATTGGAGAAGTACTCTGAATAGAATGTGTGTTCTGGAAAACAAAATCAAAGACAAAAACCAATATATAAACACAGTTACTTCAAAACAAAGGGCCATGGCAGTATTTCAAACACTTCATTGTCACTCTTTTCCACCTCTGACCTGGAAGTTTTGAAGCCACTCACCAGGATATGGGTTCATACCCAGTACTGTCACCACATTTTAATACCAACAAGTGCTTCTATACTATATAAAGTAGCATCCATTCCTAATATCTGATTTGTACCCATTTATCCTTTTACTAAGGACTGTCCAGTTTGGCCGATGTACATAGCAGAGGGGCAGTGCTGGCACATGATGGCCAAACTGGACAGTCCTTACGTAAAGGATAAATGGACACAAATCAGATATCAGGAATGGCAATATACAAAAACCTGTAGGAGAACACTTCAATCTCCCTGGACACACAATAGCAGATTTAAAGGTAGTCATCCTGCAGCAAAAATTCAGGATTAAACAAAGACTAAAGACTAATGGCTAGCCAACTACAAAAGCAGTTTCTCCTGCCTTGGTGTTCACACCTCAACTGCTAGAAGAGGGCCTCACCCTCACTGATTGAGCTAACCTCGTTATCTCTAGCCTGACTCTTGCCTGCATATTTATACCTGCCTCTGGATATTTCCACTGCATGCTCCAATACGTCTGTTAGTCTATAAGGTGCCACACGACTCTTTGTCGCTTCTACAGATCAAGACTAACACAGCTACCTCTCTGATACTGTAAATTGTGTCAGGAAACCTTGAGGGTGCACGAATCTGTACAAAAAACAAGTTCTATGCAATTCAATATGGTCCATCATACGTTACTCCCTTTGCACTTGTTCAACTCTAGTTCTCTCATTGTTCTCCTTCACTTACAGCTACATAAAACCCCAAGCTATATAGGGCCAATCCTGTTTCTAGAAACAGACCCACTATTTATTCCATCCCCTCTGCTTTGTGGCAGAGGATCCTGAACTTCCTCTATTTCTAACCAAGTTATAGAACAGTAACAGCTCAGCTGACCCCCTTTTTATTCTGTAAATCTCAAAGGATAAGAAAGAAAATGGTTATTTAAAGAAGGATCTTCTATTTAAAGCCATTACTTATTTTCATTACAACCTACTTTTTGTAATGTTATTTATTTATTTATTAATTTATTTATAATAAAGGGAACTGACTAGGAATAGCCCTGCAAAATAACTCTGGTACTGCTATTAATTCATGCCATTCCTTAAAATCTGACTAGTGCAAAGGAAAGATCGTTTCAGCTGAATGGCAGATGACTCAGCCACTAATCCTAAAATATGTTAATTACAATGAGACAGTTTGTTACCAGTGGTTTACAGTTCTTATAAACAAGCATAGCACTAGGTTACACATCAGAGATTTCCCCTCCAGGCATGCTATACCTTTCATGGAATGGAAACAGGGAACCCCCCCCCCCCCCCCGCCCAATGTCTCAGAAAACACACAGAAAAGAAATGTATGCACAATCAATATCAAGATTCTTTTCGACACATCTGTGCCAGTAAACTCCATGGGGAAAAAACCTAAATAAGAGATTACTAAAACACATGGGCAGCAACACAATTTGCCCTACTTTGTTTTGTCTAACCCCAAAAAGCAACTGAAATATGGTGTTGTAATTTAAATATTATGAACCATTTGAGGGGAGTGTAAATATTTTGATAGACAGGGAAACTAAAAAAAATAGATAAAATAATTTGATCTGCATTCTTTACTCAAGGAAAACTGACAGTGATGTCAATCAGGCCTTGATTTAGCAAAGCACATAAGCATGATTTCAAAGTATGTGCTTACATGCTTTGCTGAACCAGGGCCTCCACTTTTGCACTGGATGGGGAAAATGAGAGATGGACAGAAGGGGTGAATATACTCACTGATGTGATCCTTGCACTAGAGAAGAGACAGTGTTTCCAACTGTCACAATATTTTTGGGGGTTCTGTAATTTTGCAGCATTAATTATTAATTATTATTATTATTATTGCATCTCACAAATTCATGAGAAGCTCCTGACCTGGCAGCTCAGGATTTCTGGCCGAATTAGTCCTGATACAGCAGTTCTGGCTTTGGCCATTAGATGCTGCTGCTGATAGTCTGAGCTTCTGGCATTGGACTACAATTCTGGCTGCCAGGTCCTGCAGTCTGCTCCTGGCTTCCAGACTGCAGGTGCTGAGCCTGGAGGCTGTACATCATGTGGATCACCTGTAGAGGTACTGTATTTGGTCTCTTCACTCCCTCACATTATAGTGCTGCACTGGGGAGAGAAGGAAAGGTGAGCAATGGAGGGGAGGGAGGAAATGGACACAGGAACATGTTCACACTTCCTCTCCAGCACAACTGTGCTTCCCCTTCCTCCACTACTGCTGCTGGGCTCCTACTACGATGGCAGGGTCAGGGTCCCAATGTGGGGGAGGGAACCTAAGAGAGAGGGAAGGAAGCAGTGGTAGGAACATGTTGAATCAACTTCACTCACCACTAGGTGCCCCTTTGTGGCCAGGCAGGGCATTGCAGCTCTCTTGCTGGGCTAGTGCCCCCTGTTGATGGTTGCTCTGATGCTCTCTTGGTGAGTAACTTGACCACCTGGCCGGGTCACAATGTTAAGTCCGCCCCTTCTGGCATCACAGTTGTCCATACTAAGACTCAAAAAAATGTTTTTAACAGAAAAGAAAATCCTTCCACTCTCTCTGGGGCTCTTCCTCAGCCTGTCACCGGCTCAGGCTGCAGCCCCTTTGTTGTGTTCAATAACTCTCTATAGGCTTGTACGCCTCCTTCTGCAGGGCCAAGAGGGTAACCCATTCCCACCCTCGACTCTGGGTTCCAGCCCAGGGCGCTGTACCAAACAGCTAGGTTTGCTCCTTTACTGTGGTTTTCCCTGGGCCACTTCCTCCCTCTCTTCTCAAGTTCCACTCTTAGTTTCCTGGTCTCTTTTCTGGTTAGTCAGGATCTCTCCCAGGCCTACCACCTCAGAAAGCTTTCTGTATTTTACCCCTGCTTGGAGCTCCCTCACAGCTTCCGCCTGGCTCTCTCTCCAGCTGGGCTTTATCACCAGATAAACCTGGCGCATAACTGCAGCTTTATGGGGAGTTGCCTGATTCTGTTCAGATGAGGCTCATTCTGTAATCAGGCTGGCTGAGGCCCAGGCCCTTGAGCCCACAGGCCAAGCCACCCTGTTACAACATGTCTGGTGGGGAGGAAGCTGGGCAGGAATTTTGTGCAGTGAAGGAGGAGAGGTGGCAAGGGACTGAGCCCATGGGGTGGGGGGGTGAGCAGAAGGCAAGGCCCAGGATAGAGAATGGGGCAGGGGAAACATCCTGATGGAGAAGGAGTTGGTCTAAAGACAACATCTGGAGGGAGCGAGCAGGGCAGGTGGCAGTGTCCAGTAGAAAGAGCACCTGAAAGTCTCCAGAACAGAAACGGGAGGCTGTGGGAGAGGCTGTTCATCAGAATCATAGAAGAATCATAGAATCATAGAAGATTAGGGTTGGAAGAGACCTCAGGAGGTCATCTAGTCCAACCCCCTGCTCAAAGCAGGACCAAACCCAAATAAATCATTCCAGCCAGGGCTTTGTGAAGCCAGGCCTTAACAACCTCTAAGGATCGAGATTCCACCACCTCCCTCAGTAACCCATTCCAGTGCTTCACCACCCTCCTAGTGAAATAATTCTTCCTAATATCCAAACTAGACCTCCCCCACTGCAACTTGAGACCTTGCTCCTTGTTCTGTCATCTGCCACCACTGAGAACAGCCTAGCTCCATCCTCTGTGGAAACCCCTTCAGGTAGTTGAAGGCTGCTATCAAATCCCCCCTCACTCTTCTTTTCTGCAGACTAAATAAGCCCAGTTCCCTCAGCCTCTCCTCATAAGTCTTGTGTCCCAGCCCCCTAATCATTTTCGTTGCCCTCTGCTGGACTCTCTCCAATTTGTCCACATCCTTTCTGTAGTGGGGGCCCCAAAACTGGACACAATACTCTAGATGTGGCCTCACCAGTGTGGAATAGAGGGGAATAGTCACTTCCCTCAATCTGCTGGCAATGTTCCTACTAATGCAGCCCAATATGCTGTTAGCCTTCTTGGCAACAAGGGCACACTGTTGACTCATATCCAGCTTCTCATCCACTGTAATCCCAGGTCCTTTTCTGCAGAATTGCCACTTAGCCAGTCAGTCCTCAGACTGTAGCAGTGCATGGAATTCTTCTGTCCTAAGTGCAGGACTCTGCACTTGCCCTTGTTGAACCTCATCAGATTTCTTTTAGCCCAATTCTCCAATTTGTCTAGGTCACTCTGGACCCTATCCCTACCCTCCAGTGTATCTACCTCTCCCCACAGCTTAGTGTCATCCATGAACTTGCTGAGGGTGCAATCCATCCCATCATCCAGATCATTAATGAAGATGTTGAACAAAATGAGCCCCAGGACAGACCTCTGAGGCACTCTGCTTGATACTGGCTGCTAACTAGACATCGAGCCGTTGATCACTACCCATTGAGCCCAAAGATCTAGCCAGCTTTCTATCCACCTTATAGTCCATTCATCCAATCGGGATGTGAAAAGGTGTTGGGGAAGGATCCTTCTGATCAGTCAGAATTTAAAGGGGCCTCACCATGTCTGCACATGCATGTCTCATACATTACAGGTGGAGTTTTCTGAAATGCATGTGTGTTTCTCCCTGAGAGTTCAAAAATCAAACCAGCCCTCTCTTACAGAAAAAAAAAGATTTGGAAAAATTAAATATCATGATTTTTAAAGCCAATTTAATAACTGGTCATCTGTCTCATGAAGTTGAACCAGTGGGTTTGACAACACTGGAGGCAGGACTCAAGTGCAGTAGATAAAAGAGGATTATTTATTTGGGAGCCTGGGCACAAATCCCTGGCTTACTGCTTGAGAATCACAGTTTATGGTAGATGTTGCCTGGAATAAGCACTCATGGAGCAGATTGAACACTACTATGCATACTCAGATTGCCTTAAATAAGCCCTCCATTCAACATAACAACTAGGAAGAAAACTCTACAATGAGAGGAAGGAAGAGATTTTCTGCCATTTAATTCCCTCATGTAGGAGGGACAGTTGTTCTTCAGATTTTTGTATTGCCTGTTTTGGGGGTGGTTTTTTTTTTTAACTGATTTTGGTTCCTATTACATTGTAACCAGTTGAAATCAATGGGAGTTTGCCCGAGTAAACAATGCCAGACTTAGCACTAACATATCTTGATCCAAATGTGCTTGCACCAAAGAAAGTTCATATTGTGCAATAAAAGAAATCATAATGTAGTGCAACTGTAAGAGTGAATTCCACATAACACTGTGATGATTCCCTTTATTATACAAATATTTCTTTTGCTATGATGTTAGTGATCTAGTAGAAACTCAGTCCTAGACTAAGTAGACAGCTTTTTCTTTAACTTAACCAACTCCACTTCAGTGCTTACCAGAGGCATAGGAATATGATTTTTTGAAGAACTATTTTTGACTGAGGAATTGATTAATCTACAGAAAATACAGAGAACCTGCTTATTGTTAACAGAACTGGCAGACAGCATCTGCAGGTATAGGAGCCCTTTCAGGCAGAGTGCTATAATGCTAAATGAAGCCTACTTTATCTTGAGTACACACATGACAAAGGGTCTTACATGGATATTGTTCTTCATAACAATGATCATGCTCAAGTAATGAGTAGCTGAAACTGGCAAAGGTTTTGAAAAGTTATAAGCAACTGAAAATAGGGAGTTCAAATGGAAACCAATATTATATGTAACCATAACTGTGATAGCTTCTGTTGTTCCCACTACAACTTTCCAACACTAACTTACATGCTAAAAGAGAGACAAGGTGGGTGAGCCCAGATCTGAGGAAGAGCTATGTGTAAGCTCAAAAGCTTCTCTCTTACCAGCAGAAGTTGGTTCAATAAAAGATATTACTTCACTGACCTTGTCCTTCTAATATCCTGGTACCAATATGGCTACAACAGTGTTAAAATAACTTCATTTAAAAGTCAAAAATAATTTTGAAACTGACAATACCAAGAACTCAACCTGTGACCTGAAAATCAATCCGTGTTCTTTTCTGTTTCTAACATGATCTCCAGTGCAAAGAATTCTGCAGTTGGAAACTAACGATTGGTTCTGATGGAGATACATGAAGGGGAACAGAAGCCATCTCACTGCCCTATGGTTGTTTTAGCTATGTGGCTCTTTCAGTTATTAATACCTGGAACTCAGTCTTGAAGCTCGGACACATGGGCCTCCTTGATCTAACTGAGACTGCTCAAGTAGTATCAGAGATTTGTTTTGCCAGTAAAGTAAATAGATAGGAATGGATCTACGGGAAAATAAGATGATATTTTAATATAGTATCTTTCTGACTACAACCTCACTGAAAAACAGAAGACTTACTTTTCTGATCATTAAGGTTATTCTATTAATATGCTGTAGGTTTGCACTAACACTTGGCCCCTAAATTACTCTAGAGCACTTTAAAATAGCCCCTTCATTCAAAGCACTGGCCCTTGTATGACGGTTCAGAATTCAGCCTACAGTATTTCCCAGATGATCTTATGTGACAGAACATGCTAACAATCTAACCAAAGCTGGTAACAATCTACTCCTGAAGAGGGAAGAATGAGGATGGATGACACAAGGATCGAATTAAAAAATCACAAGAAAATAAAAATTAAAAAGTGGTAATGGTATGTACTTCACAGTTCCACCAGAAAAAATGTAATTTGTATGTATGAGATGAAGCCAAAAGAGGGAATTTAATATCCAGCAGAAGCTTGTACAGTCTAGTAAAACTTAAAAATCTAGGGGCCAGACCCTCAGCTGGTGTAAATCAGCATAACTCTATTAAGCTCAGTGGCGCTATATTTATTTACACCCATTGAGAATCTAACCCCCAGTGTCTAACAGCAGCTGGTAATAGTAGTAATTAATAAAAAGATAACAATTCCCAACCCACTGCGAAAACAATGGAGATTAGAATATACAACAAAGACTACATAAAGAGGTGGTTGTTATATTCTCTTCAACAGCTTTCTTATTTTGTTTGCAAGAATACAGATTTTGTCATATTGTTTTAAAGAACTACTTCCAATTTAATTAATCAGATATTGGAACAGCGTAGTGATGGGATGGGGGTTATATTCATTATGTATAGATACAATGCAAAACGTCTTACAGTAAATTGGTGGAGAGTTTTTTGGCAATTTCCTGGATAATTGAGGAATCTCTGATTTCTGATGCTTCAGGGTTACAACCACCAGCAGTAATGCCTCAGTTCCAACAGGTTAGTAATTCCATTGCTTGTATCACCATTTTTAGAATTAACATATCACTATCCAGGAGATAGACATTTTAGGAACAGTAATAAAAGTGGTGAAAAAAACCAACAGAACTTTCCTCTCTTCTTAAGTTACCCAGCATGGGGAAGGAGTATGGCGATTGTCTAGTGGCTTAGTGACTATCCAATACCCTAGTAACTACCACATAGGCATAGGTGCTGGAACTAGAGGTGTGGGGGGTGCTGCAACGCCCCCTGGCTTGAAGTGGTTTCTATTATATACAAGGTTTACAGTTTGGTTAAACAGCTCTCAGCAACCCCATTATAAAAATTGTTCAAGCACCCCTGCACGTAGGGATGTGGTGGTCAGGTTTCACAACTATGATATATCCTTGACATGTACCATTCCTTCAAACCCGCTGCCTGTATCTGTTCTTGAAACCATCTCCAAGTGTGAATTAAACTGGGCCTAAAGGTATCAAGAGCCAGCATTTGTTCAATTTAAAATAAGCACTTTTTTCTTTCTAGAGTAATGTTTGTAAGCAATATAATTGGAAATGAACAGCTGCATCATACAGACATTAACATCTGCATCAGTTGTGAAATCTGAAGGTAAATCAGTAAATCTCAAGAAGGAATGTCATGTAAATTAATTGGGAGCTCGTGCTTGCTATGTGAACATGGTGAGAACATCTCTCTGTTTTATATGCTGAACCCTTCACAGGTGTAAATGAGAAAGCTGTTCTATTTACAGGACATAGACAATGGAAGAGTATTCCTGGTTCCTCCTATACTCCAGTTTCCTTCATTCTATAATAGACTCATATGAAAAAGTAGATGAGGGGGTGATTAGTAGAAATTTATCCAGAAATCGAAAACAGAGGAGAACTAGCAGGAGTCCACAGTTCTCATAAGTATCTGACTTTCTAAAGTTATCCAGGCCCAAGTTATTTCAAAACTGTACTCCAGCTTCCACTTAATCCAACTTCTACATTTGTCGCAAGCAATGAAAGGATCCCCGAAGACTTAAAGAATGTTCTAGTACTATACTGCTGAGAGATAGTCTGGGAAGGACAAAGTTCATCCTAGGCATAGTCCATAGAGTCCAGCATTCTGGATTTATAGCTGATGGTTAACTTTTTCAAAGCAAGGTGTTTCTCTAGCTACCAGACCATTTTATACTTTGCTTACTTTCCCTGTGGTCACAAAAAGTGAATCTGAGTGCTGCTCTCTTCTCTTGCAGGGTAGCCTTAAGCATAGTTTTCTGTATGATACTGAACATCTATCCCAACAGGAACCAGCAAGTGATGCAAAAGGGGCTAGATTGCATTCTCCCCAGAGAAAATACTAGGGCTTGAAAAACTGCAGTTGATTTCACTGAAGCTATACACTATTTAATGATTTACACTAGCTAAGCATCTGGCCCATTATTTTCATATTTACAGTATCTGAATGATACTATTTTCAATTATTGAAAATCATAGCATTTAATTTGCATTGGTGTGTTTTTATTTTTTCCCCTTTTTTAGTTTCTCTCTGTGTAATAATTCAGGATACGGTATGTGCATACTGGTTCATTGTAAACCATCCACATATATATAAATATTGAGTTACCCATCCTAACTGGAATGCTTGTTTTAAAATATCATTAGAGGAAAAGAAGGCAAGAGTAAGCAGAGGTGCTAGGGTAACAGCCTGTTTTACTAACTTGATATCATTTGGTGATGAAGATCTGATAAAATATCCTGGGGACATAAATCACCTAAATCTAAGGTGGGGGGGATCAAAGGAAAATTCATTTGAAAAATACGAAAAGTTAAACTCTTTAAACTATTCACTGTAGGTGACCAGATCTGCGCGGGAAAGACCTGGTAGTTATTTAGTCAGTAAAGGCAATGGAATAAAACAGGTGAGGTTGGAAAGATCAAGGGCAACTATAGCAGAACTTCAATGTGGTAGATGACAAATTTACTTTTATTAAGACCACCTGCCAGACACCTGCAGCAACTGAAAATCACTTGATTCAATTCCTGCTTTTTTCTTTGTCTTTTTTGTTGATTTCTACATACTCTTTTCCCTCCATCCCAAAATACCCCTGTGTTGAGACTTCTTTTACAAATACAATAGATTGAGAAAAACATTACTATTATTTATGGCTGTAATAACATCACACAGAATACAGAAGACTGGCTGAGACCATTAAATAAAGAAAATAAAAACAGCAAGCTAGTGGTTGTTTTATTTTTATTTTCAATTTGTGGTTCAGCCTATATTTGTTTTTCCCTAGGAGTAAGAGAATATTATTTTGTATCAATGAAGAAGACTGTATTGTGAGAAATATAGCAGCCAGTGAATTCTCTGCAGCTCATCATAAAACTGCTCATTTGCAAGCAGGAGATTTATTTGATGTATTTTTTGATTTGCCAATTCCATCAAGGCATTTTTACTTACTCTTTGCTAAGAAATTCCTGTGAGCTTTTAGGACTATTCCTCACAGAGTAAGGGGCAAAATCTCATTTTGGTGCATCAAGAATTAGCCATGTAAATCCCTGAACATCAAGAAACAAAAAAAAATGTTTTAAAAGAGATTTTAGAGAAAATATATTTTGATATTTTTATTTTGTGATAATTATATACAGAATACTATTATTACTATTTAAACTACAATAGCAGCCCCTGCCATGGTCGGGGCCCCTTTGTGGTAGGGGGCAGTACATACAGACTGGGACAACCCAGTCATGGCCTTAAAGAATTTACAGTCTCAACAATTAAGACAAACAGTGGGAGAAAGCAAATATTGCTCCTATTTTACCTGGGAAACTGAGGCACAGACAGATTATGTAATTTATGCAAGCTCACACTAGAAGTTTGTAGCAAAGCCAGGAATTGATCCCAGTTCTATTGGGGCCCCAACCAGTGCTTTAAACTCTAGATTAATCTTTATATCAAATCAGAATAAGTTTTAGCAATCTGCATGGAAAAAATATTTTTCCAGTTGTTGGGAGTGAATAGCATAAATGTCAAAAGCTAAAGAATAGGCCAGAAAACTCTGGATTCTGGGGCCTCACGTAAGACACTTCTCTTTCAACTGCTTTTTTCATGCCAGTTTTCAAGATTAGGAGAAGGACATCTTATTATAATAAAATGTTAAACCTCAGATTTACTACCCTGGTCAGCTACTGTAAATACAGTCATCTAATCTGTATTTAAAATGATGTGCTCATGTCCCAGGGAAACAATAAGATTATCAAGAGGGATGGACCATTAATAATGTAGTTGCTTAGTTGAAAGTCTGCAAAAATAAGAGGAATCAGAGAAGGATTGTGAGGTCAAACTCCAGCTGGTGGTTTGATGAAAGTAATTCTACAAGTCAAGCATAAGGAAGCAGCTTTGATGCCTACAGTGTCTAATGGCTGACATAAGGAACTTTGTATTTCACAGATGGTCATGTTGCACACAGGGGGCTGGTTGGAGTACACTTCAATTGAACTGAAAGCCATGATACCATCATTTGGAAGGCAATGTTTATAGAGGATGCACCTTAATGATCAAACAGTAAATTGTGTATAAAACAGCATGCAAGCTTTTTAATGTAGTTTTTTAGAAATGGCCTTCATTGTCAAGGTTCAGTAACAAGCCCATTCATCTTCAGGAAGGGTTGGTCCTATCTGAAGAAATACAGAAAACATAGGATGTACATTTCCTAATTTCATTATCATCTTGTAGCTGTTAAGAAATTGAACTATATTATAAGAAAAACAAAACCACTGAGATACCAGGATGGGTATTACTGAAGGAGGAACGTGTTTCCCTTAACCTCTGTTTGGCAGCTCTTATCTTGTCAAAATTATTATAAAAGTTATCCTTCATTGAAACGGAATGAATGTTTGATTGAAACATTGCTTAAACCTTCCTCTATGAACAAGCTACACAATAGGGCATTCCAGTTATAAACTTTGGAGGCTATATTTTTCTGAACTAACAAAATGGCCCAGAGTACATTTCATCTAGGGTAGGTCAGTTTAAAGATGGCTTCCAGCTCTCATTATCACCTCTCAGTTAATGTTAATGTACAAATAAATCAGTGTTTACAATATTGCAGAATAAAAAATTGATAAAACAGATGCCAAACTTAAACAACGAGAAGCCAAATCAGTTGTGTGCTTGATTTTTGGGTTCTCCTATTTTTATATATAAATTATCAGTGTCTCAAACATTCAATTATGCTTTGAAATATTCCAAAAAACTCACAGGAAAAAAAAGATTGTTTAACTTGGAATAAGGAGTAAGGCTTTAGACTCCAAGAACTGGGAGAACATATGTCACTATTAATATTTATTCAACTCTTTCAACAAATTCCCTGCAGACTATACCAGGCACAATGCAGAAGAAATCTGTAACAGTAATTTTTTCTGGAAATGTAGGAATGTAAATCTTTTGCATGTTGTTATGGCATTGTACTAAAGGAGGGGGTAACAAGAAGCGGCTGTGTTTCTAAGCAAGGAGATTGCTGTTGACCCAAAGAACTTTGTGCTGAATGCTTTGAAACTAAACAAGGACCTGAGTAATCCTCATGAATACTTTTTGGGAGAGCTTCAGTCTACAAAACTGGACATTGACAAACCAGTTGAAGACTGAGTAGCATTATGGGTGAACTGAATTGCCTGAACAAATTCATATTTTAATCAAAGGGAATGGCACAACATTTTAAGATCTGGCTACTGTTTCTAGATCACTAACATTAAGATGCCCAGTAAAGTAATTTTTTCTTGGGTAACTTTCATCACCTTTTTTTGCTGTTTCTATTTGCCACAGTAAATCCCATTACTGCGGCAATGACCTACTCCTTTTCTGCCTTTTTAACAGACATTTAAACAGACAGAAAACGTTTTGGTGGGAATAACTGATGTCTTCATTATCTGCCAGGTTCCTCCTGTATGCAAACCAATATATTTATGCACAATGACCTGCATGTGTATGGTTATTAAACATGGCTATCATCTTAGCAGCTCTGACTCTGAAAAAGATTGGAACTGGATATTTTGTGTTTCCAGTCATCTGTCTCTTTTTGTTAGACATAATTTAAAGGACATAAAAACTGAGAGATAGGGCAAAAGCAATGGGATGAAATTAACAAATGGAATTAGGCTACAAATCAGAAAGCATTTTTTTTTAATCAGTAAAGTTTTTTAGACAATGGAGTATGTGCCAAGCCAAGTAGTGGCTTCAGCATCATCCAATACTAGACTGTTCTCTACATTATATTGTCAGCTTTGTGCAATCTTGCATTAATTGGAGAATGTACTGGATAATCTTACACAACATCGCTGTAGAAACAAGACGTCTAGAAATGTTCCATAAGTGCTTTGGAGGCAGAATATTCTTAGTACTTTCCTTGGAAGTGGACGGCACATCAACTCCACCTGGAGACTAGAACCAGAGGACAGAAACCTATTGTAAGGATAAGTGGAAATAAGTGTGATTGAGAAGAGTTCAGATTTTAAACCAAGTCCTGATGAAGAACTATATTCCAGTGCTGTGTCTTAGTAGGTCTTAACACATGATCCTTCTAAGATCCTTTCAGAGTAAGGAGGCAGAATGTATTCAGTAACTCATGCTAGATGAGTGTTTTGAATGCAAAAAATTAAATTTCTTGCTCTGCATTGAAGAAATTTATATTTGTCAGATAATAACTTCATAATTTCTTAAATTAAGAACTCATTGTATTTGTAATTATCTCCCCCCCCCCTTCATAGTTATCTTTCTCACACTTTCTACTTAGAAGATCACTAAAAGCATTTTATTTATTGCCCACTGTGGGTGATATCAGGAGCCCTTATGACTACTAGGGTAGGTAGCATGAGTCAAGAGGCTGTTCTTTCACAGAAATCTTAAACACACACACACACACACACACTCTAACCTCATGGGTAAAGCTATGTTACTTAGCTAAGATTAAATTAGTATACTGAAAAGTAAATTCACCAGAATATAGAGATGAAGACCAAGTGAACAGTGAACGTGTTATGAGCAGTGAATCATTATTTGATTTCTGCTGCTCTAGAATATTTGTAATTTCTTTCTAAACTACATGTCAATATAGAGGTCAGGCACACATTCATGTGAAAGAGGACTGTGATTAAAGATGAAAAATTGCACTTCCCATGGAAGGGAAAAATATGAAAAAAATCTAATGTACCTTTAAAATCAGTTTCTTCTAATCTGGGAGCACAAACACTCAAATGCCTTGATCACAATCATCTGTTTATTGCACAGCATCACTACTAGGCAGAGTTAAGGGTGTTGGGATGCCTTAACAGTGCATTTTTTACCCTAACATGTTTGTACTTCTCTCAAGTGGAGTGATAACTCTGAATTTCCTGGGTTTATAATACTTGGTTTGGGGATGATTACAACATCCTTAACATGTTTTTAATCTTATATTATTCATAGGTACTCAGCCTTAACTCCACATTAACATAGTTATTTGTTTAGGGATATTTTAATAGTGATTCCAATTAGTACCCTTATTTCACCTCTGTCCAGTTTCAAGCAGATAGATGTCCGGATTAAAAAAAAAATCACCACCCATAACTGGAACTCCTATATGCAAGACTACAGAAAGAGACCAAGGACTGCCTTGCCACAAAGAATGGTCTTCTCCCTCATCGATACTGGTATTCTGTCCCTCCAGGTTAAGAATGAGGCATACAGGGAGAGGATTCTTGAAAACCTGCAATGCTGCTACCCTTCTTAGGTCTGTCTCTATAGATAAAAAAGAGGACGTCATTCTCAAAGACCATCAGTCCAATACTTTTTAGGACCCTAAAGGCCTGAGCCAAAAGTCACACTAAATTAAAGAGAAAGACTCCCATTGAATTCAATGACTTTTGCATCAGGCTCTAAGGCCCAGATCCACAAAGCAACTTAGGTGCTTAACTACCACTTTAGGTACCTAAGGTCAAAATGTAGGGGCCACTGACATCCTGAAAACCCTTGCTCAGTTGCCATCTAACTCTGGAGGTGCCTGAAAATCCCTTGGCACTTACATTTTTGCTCTAAAAGACCCGCGCCCCCCGCCAGGCCCAGCTCCCCGTGCTCCCCGCGGGCTTGGCCCCCTGCCAGGCCGCAGCGGGCTCGGCTCCTCGTGCCCCCTGCCAGGCCGCGGCGACCCCCCACCTGCCCGTGGCAGCTCACCTCCGCCGGCAGGGGCGGCAGCGGCAGCAGCTTCTGGGGAAGCTGCCTTCTCGGTGGTGTTTTGAATCGCCACCAGGAGTCTTTGCCCCCCAAATCCTGGCGCCCTAGGCAACTGCCTAGGGTCGCCTAGTGGGAGCGCCAGCCCTGGTGGGCACCCAGGTACTATTTTGTACCTAAGCCTCAATAGGATCCTCAAAGCAGATGAAAGTTCCCCTACCTATCCTCCCAAATGGCTGGGTGGAAGGAGAAAAGCAGGAGGGTTCCTCCCATATAACCTTTAGCTCACGATTTAGGGAACTTCCTTGGGATGTGGAAGACACCAGTTCAAGTTTCCCCCTCCCTGATGTAGACAAATGATTTGAACTTGGGTCTCCCATATTGCAGCAGTGCCCTCACCACTGGGAGGTGGGATATTCTGATTTGAGTCACTCTCAGACTCTCCTGCTGAAGCTGATTCACTTTGTATACATAAAATAAATAAATATGTACTGGCCCAGAGAAAGAGTGAGAATGATTCTATAGCTCAGTGGTTAGCGCACTCTCCTGAGAGGTGGGAGACTTATGTTCAAATCTCTTCTCCTCATCCAGCAGATGGTAAAAATGAAGCTGGGTCTCCTACATCTCGCCGCTTTTTTTTTTAATTTTAATTTTTTTTTCATTCTCCCACCAAACGAAAAAAATTGATATTCACACAACTCCCTGCTCAAGTGCTCATCTTTCTGCAGATGCATAATCTTTTGCAGGCTCAGGGCCTGAGTAACAAATAGCAGAAATTGGCTCAGTAAATTTCATACCATTATTTAAAGATTTCAGTCACTGATTATGATCTTTGTTTTGAAAAGGATAAAAACCAGGGAAACAAAACCCTTGCAGGTTTTCATCTGAACATTTTCAACCAGCTACTACATATTGTGTTTTATTAACTGCCTATAGCTAACTATGGTTCCATTTACATTATGCTATAATATGTTGATGTTGATTTATAGCAGCACACAATAAAAATGTAGTCAACAAGAGGGAGTAATTATGAGCTGCATTTTAATTTCACACAACAAAGAAAGTTCTGCATTACCACTGGAGGAAAATTAGATACTAGAAAATTACTGTGAATGCCAAAAAAATTAGGAGTATAATATTCATTCACACTATACCAACACCAGCTCACAAGAAACTTGTTATCTACATGTACTCAAATATTTAACAGATTGCTTAAAAATGCAATTCTGAATTTACATGCCATATAAAAGTATATGGTTGTGAGACATTTCAAATAGCAGAAGTCAAATGACGGTTAAAGAAAAAAACACACCCAAAAACACTAAAATACATACCATGCTGATTGTAACCCTGGTACAAGTTCAATAAGACTAAAAGCTAGCTTGTTCTTTTAAGTTAGAAAGATCATTGGTTAAATTATTTACTAAACCTGCTGTATACAATTACATTAAGGCCAGGATCCAAAATCCACTGAAGTCAATGACAGTTTTTTCATGCATTATAATCTAAGCATTTGATCAGGCCCTACAAACATTTTTAAACCATGAACTCTGATCAGTCTCCTAAATATTCTAGTCATAAAAGGTTTGATAACTAGGATTTTATTAAGGTAAACCACTGAAAGTAAAACCTGAAGACAGGTTACCACATCAAAGTATTATAGGAAATACTAACAAGTAGATGTAGTCAAAGCAACTATATAAAAATGTTCCCTCTCCTTACTAAACAAATCTCCCTGGGTTAAGTCATGACAGCTAGGGGACGTGAGCCCTCACAATTTCCACTGACGTCAATGGGAAATGAGGGAGGCCACCAGGTGTGGTCTCCTCCATCCTTTTAAAGTTATATCTGCTTGCTACAGCTACAAAAATCCATCTGTACTACTGTTTACTCTGCTAGCTCTGCAGAGCCAATTCCATTATGGCTGAGTGAGCTGGATTCCATTCATGAATAACCAATGGAATTGCCAGTTAAGTTCCACTTGCAGAATCACTTTTAGGGGTGATGATGCATGAATCAGAATGAATACAGCTCATTTCACATCCCAAGATGACTCGGTAGCACTGGCAGTTACAACTCCCTCCCCTTGGGGAAAAAATTGTGTAAATTTTTTTTTGTATACTAAGCAAATATATTCTGGAAGCCCTTGACGGACACAAACATGGAACCCCATGATGTTCTTGAGTCAATTTCCAGAATATCACAGGTATATTAGATAACAAAAGATTATATTTCATATAAGAAATAATTTATTCTAAGTTGCAGTGATTAATCATATAGGCTTTCAAAATTAAACCAGCACAGAAAGAGACCAGAACAATAAAACAGAAAATAGCCTGACTCAAACAAAGACAGTAGATAAAATAACCTCTTAAAAAGTAAAATGTCTGTCCTCTAATTTTAACTTCTTTCTGATTTTTAAGTCTCAAAAGAAAGTACGATAATAATTCATTCTGAATGGTGACTCACAGTCTAGCATGAGCTGAAAAGGTGCAGTTAAGTTACCAATTCTAGCTGAAAGTAGGAAAAGTAAAAATAAAAAAATGAATTTAGAGAGAGAGGTGAGAGTAAAAACTAAACAGATGAATTATTTGAGCCTGATAAAAAGGTTTAGGTCAGTTTCTGGTTTATCCAAACAGCCCTAAGAAAACACAGCTTTTCAATGGGATCAAGAATAGTATGTTCAACCTCAGAGTTTGTTGAGTGGCACAGGTATAGACATGCAACTATGGCTTCTTTTCCAATCTACTCAGCAGGGGAAATACAATGACAATACTCAATAGGATTGACTCTATTTTATTATATACGTGCAAGAAGTTCTCAATCCAAGGCCATACTGAAGAGCTGTTCAATATACTCCCTTCCATCAGCTACCTTCTAACAAAGGAAACTATTTCAAAGGAACAATATGTTTTATAACAGGTGTTTCCCTGCCCCTAGTTGCTAGCTAATATCAATTGCTTTATATGTGAGCAGCACACTGATATATTAGCCACCTTGTCTCTCCTTCCTGCAGCAACTTTCCATTTTGTATCTTTGAGCAATCTTCTTCCCTCCTCTCCCCTCAACCCTTCTTCAGATAACTTTGCTTTCCCTTCACACTATCCTTATCGTACACTTTTCTGCTTCCTATTAACTTCTCCTCTCTGATCTCTCTCTCACACCTTTCAGCGGAAGTGCTGCTGCAATCACTATTTTCTTCAGTTTGCCGTTTATCCACAGAGAACTGTCACATTTATTCCCTATTGTGGGGTGAGGATTGTTAGTGGATTTTGGGGGGTGGCTGGGGTCAAGCAGTAAATGGATTACTTTGGCTGATGGCACGCATCTCCCTGGGGGGAAGCTTCAATCAGAAAACACACACATAACCTCTTTATGATTTGACTCTCATTCTAGGGTGAAGCATTCCGCACATGCACTAAGTCTTCGATTTGTCTTAAGCGCATTATGAGGAGGGGATCGTTGCCTATGAGGCAGCTGGCATTTGGCCACTGATAGAGACAACATGATGGATTATTGCCTTGCTCCAGTGCTTAATTTGTAATGAAAGAGGTAATGGGGCTCAAGCAATTTCTTTTACTTTCATAACTGATGCAGCAAGCCCAGAGGTGCCAGGGCTATGAACTGCCATGCCTAGAGGTGTTGGGGCTCAGCCCTGGCACAAATTAAGCACTGCCTTGCTCTGGTTCCAGTGTTCCAATATGGTTCCTGGTTATAGATAGAGTTTTCATATCTTTTATGTCTTTTGGGTGAAACATAATAAAAGTTTTGTGTAGTAGTGGTCTTGCCCTTTTAAAATGATCAAAGTAATAGCAAGCTAGCTAGATACCTTCAGCACATATTAAGAATAAGGGAAAGCTATTTTCTTCCCTTTGGAAAACTTTTTCTGCCGTACCTTATGGGACTTTTTTAGTGTATTAAAACTTTACATTGAACCTGGAATCCACCAGCAGATCTTTCTAGTGATTCTGAGAGGAATCAGCAGTCTCAGCTAAACAAACCAGAAGCATTAAGAAGCTGGAGTAAAAGGGAAAAGAAATTGGATGTCTGTGAAAAGAAGGTTCACTCTCCAACAAGTCTGCCATGTTGGCATGAAAACCTATGAGTGGTTGCTCCCTCTCTCCTATAGAATGGAAGCTCACCCCCAGCTGATACATGTCAATGGAGAAAGAAAGAGGAAGATCTGATGATGACCCTACACTGATGTTTCCTATCCTGATACATTTGGGCATTTCGGCAGAGATTAGAGTTGGAAAGTAACTCTAGTTGCTCAGATACTACAATGATACACATTAAGATAAATCTGTAAACAGACAGAGACTAATGCTGGTAATTTAGGATTGTGAGGTTTTTTTAGTCCCATTCAAACAACTCTCTGAAGGAAAACTTTGAAAAAGAAAACTTTGTTTCTTATGTTTGTGACTCATTTTTATTATCATTATTTTGACCAACATCCTTGGGAGTGGGTAGAAGGGGGAAATGAAATAACATTTTAATGACTAGGGGAAAGAAGAAAAATTAAATTTAGTTTTTCTCCAAATTCCACTCAGTGATTAATATTTTACATTATTTTCTTAGTGGAATAAGCTGGAATCAAAACTGATTTAATAAACAGAGAAGAAACTTACTTTTATGTTTTAAAGACTACACAAAAATGTTTTAAAACCCTACCAAGAAGAACAACATTACTAGCACTTGGTTGGTTTCATTAGGTTTTAAAAAGGAGAAGAACAGTGGCCATGACTGATGTAATAGAAAGTTTGAAATTACAGTATGTGAACTATATGAGAACTGCTTCTTTTTGATGCCAGCTGTTGCTGGTTCTGATGGCTTCATTGGTACATGTTTATGAGCTATTTAATTGAATAAAGACTGGTTTATAGGAGCAAAAGAAATGGTGAATAACCGTGTTCATTTAATTCGCTTGGGATTCAGCTTGTTTTCTGCTTCCTTGATATTAATGAAAAGAAATCCAATTTGTTCTACATGGCAAGATATGTAATTTAGATGCTCATTAATTCAAGATTCAGGTAGCAACTCCCTGAGAATGTTGTCTTTAAAGTGTTTATTTTCTAAGTTAAGTAAGCCTTGGCTGGAACAAAAAAAGTCTTGCACCAAGTACAGTAAAACTGGAGATGTCTTTTTCACTTTTTCCATTGCAAGTTTACATATTTTTACATTTTATTTTAATTTTGAAAGCGACAGCATGTCTTTGGCACTGGTACCAGTCTTTTGACAATATGTCTATAAAATATTGTTATAGGACTGAATATGTATCATACATAAGCTTATATCAAGATATGTATGACAAACAATATGCCATGTAATATATATCAAAACTATTTACATTTACTAGAGTGTCAAAAACAATCCTCCTTTGATAAAGGGTAAAGCTGCTTTCATGTTTTGGTTCCCAACTATGTTAATTGCATTATGAGCTCCCTTATTAAGGTATTTCTTTATGACACCTCTGTAGTAGGAAGAGGGCCTGAAACATAAGCTCTTGTATCAGAAGCCTGGTATGAGGCCTGAGGCTTGGGCTAAAGTAGCGGTCAAAACTTTGCTGCTATAAAACAAAGTTAAGTTGTGAGCAAGAGGCAGGCCCTGCTCACAGATTCTGGCAAGAACAGGGCTGATATTGCAGAAACACACATTGCCAAGAAGTGCTAGGCACAAAACACACATGCAAACACATTCCAGAAGGGTGGTACCAGAACACCCCATACCAAGAATGGCACACACAAATTCCCCAAAGCTAACAGGAATACACTGACCCCTCCTAAAGATAAGGTCAGGATGACAGTGAGATGGATAGAGATGTACAAGGTGATGGGTAGTAACCAGCTATGTCAGAGGGTGTTAACTAACTACGTCAGAGGGGCAATACGTAACTTGTTTGTACTGATGTATAAAATGGAGTCTCAGAAGGAGTGTCTTTGGCCAGCCTAGGGGGCAGTGGAAAGTCCCGCCACAGACTGAGCGGCGTCCATTTTTACGGGCATATACGTATTAGTGATCCGGTAGAGTCTCCAGGATACTAGTACCGTGCTTCATCGACAATAAACCTGTCTGGGTGCCTTCGTACCTTAATGGATCCTGTGGTCATTGGGCAGTTTGGTCGAGTTCTGCTGTGCCAACTGTCTGCGCAGAGCTGGGACAGCACCCAGGGAGAACACATACAGGCAGCCAAATATCTATCAACAACCTCCTGTGTGTTTAGCACCAAAAGGATACTTCTGTCACCTCTAACTTTTACCCACTGTGTTTAAACAAGGGGATATTGATTAATGCTTAAACTAGGCTGTGTTTTTCCAAAAATTAAGCAAATGGGGAACTATTATCAAACAGTTCCAGACTCTGATCTACACAAAATAACATGGGACCACAAAAGTCTCCATTAGCCTGCACAACTGCTAGTTGACTGCAAACAATATGTATGTATTTTAAATTCTATGAAGAATCAAATGCTCAAGTGTGGATTTAATAAACAATGATTAGTTCACAGGTTTCTCAATTTCTCTAACATTCACAGGTGAGCAAAGGTAGCAATCCAAGGAGTATATGCTGGGAAAGAAAAGGAAAGGAAAGGACATTCCACTAGATATACTTTCACGTAACACAACTGCATGAATGAACACACAGATGTTTGGAAATATTGGACATGGGGTGGCCCGAAATTCTTCCTTCTCCCTGTTTACCATCTAAAGCAGTTATATATCAAAGGGTTTGGTTCTCCGCTGCATTAAGCCCTGTACAAAGTAAGTTCGACCACTTGTACATTCAGAATTCTGACTTGGCAGAGTTCTGCACAGTCATAAGTGACCATGAAAGCCAGTGGAGAATCAGGCACTGGTAGTTTTGTGGCATTTTACAGTAAGTTAACAGGAGCACTCCATGTTATTAGGAAATAGTAAATTAGTTTGGATATAGTGAGAACTGACAACCTCCTCAAGAACTCAAACCAAACCGTTTTTCCCCAGAAAATTCAGATGACATTCCCATCTCTCCTCTCTTTCATTTCTGCTCACCTCTGCCAACTCACCTTGATTCCAGATATGTAAAACATTGTGAGGAAGTCTGGGCTTGTTACATTTCTACTCCATTCAGAAGCAGGAAGTACAAAAAAAACCTCATGAGCAGGGCTGGTTGATAAATTTCTACCAAAACATTTTCCTTTTCAGAAAAAGGTTTTTTTTGAAAATTGAAAGTTTCCACAGCAAGGGACAGATTTTGGCAAAAATTTTCCACGGTGAAAATAAAAACTTAACATTTTTGTTTTGCTCAGCATTAATCTCTGCAGCTGCCTGAGCTGCCATTGTGCCTCATTGGAGTTGTAGTTCCAGGACATGTATAACCCCATTCTTCCCTATGTGCAAAGCTCCCTGGATGAACTACATTTCCTATGAGATCTTTCCCTGTGGATGAGCTTCCTATTGTGCCTCATGAGCAGCATCTATAGGGGCGAATAGGGGCACGGGAGACTCCAAGCTCCTATGAGGCACTGTGGCAGCTAAGGTAGATGCAGAGATTAATGTTGACTTGACCTGAAATTAAATGTTTCACTGTGGGACAACAAACTGAAACAAAATGTTCTGAAACACTTGGTTTTAACCGAAAATGTCAAAATGAAATGTTTCAACCTTTCTGAATCAAAAGTTTTGCTATTTTGAATTTCAGATACTAATTGGGAAGGAAACAAATGTCAAAAAGAAATAAATCTGAATTTCCTGTGTAACGAGAAATGGAATGTCCAATCAGCTCTGCTCAGGAACCTCTCAACCAAGTTAGGCACATCTAAGTGGTTATTTATAATATTTCAGAAGATTCAGATAACTATGGATTTTTCGAGCCTATATGCTCTGCTGATGCAGAGAAATTATCAATATTCTACCATTATTACAACCACCTCTTTGGGAGCTTTTCTGAAACACTTTCCTCTCCTCTCTTCTGTATCCTGCAGTGGATTCGGGTGGCATGTGGCCTAATGTTCGAGAAAACACAACAATTTCTAAATTATTGTTTCATTATATCAGGCTATTGGTGTCTTGTTGGCCTAATTTTCAATGTGCAGTACTTACAAACCTTCTATGCATCTCAAAGCCAGAATGATTTGTCTTTGCAATGTATTTTCAATTTTGCTGCAGAAGAGAATTGCTACATTCAGGTCATTTTCCAGGAATGTGCATTAAGGCAATGAGTCCTGTCCTTTCCCAAACATTTTTGCTTGCAAAGTGTCAGCTGTCGGAAGTGAAAGTACAAAGATTATAATGAAGTATCATTTTCATCTTGCTTTCAGGTTTTTATGCTTGTGTCTTAGTTCAGATTCTTGTATTATCATTGTTCTGCTGGTGCCAGAGCTTCCCCATCATTTTACCCATAACCCTGAGAAATTTTCAAATGAACATAAACTCATATTGGGCCACTGGCCACATCCAACAGCAAGACTTCAGCATCCCACTGACAAATGTCAAGTCATGCCACCTTCACTCTATGGCATGAATAAAATCCTATTACGAATCTGAACTTGATTATGCTGGTCTTCTATAAAATTAAGGAACAATTTAATTTCTATTATTATTATTATGATAGTAGTGGATTCAATAGCCACAAATTTAGTTTCTAGCTTTTTGATTGAGCTATTTAGGGAGTGCAATTATCTGTTACCCTTGAGCTCTTGAGCCTGAATGCTCGGCTTGCATTGGCAAGCTGCATGGCAAGCTGGCTTTCAGTCAGCTTGCCATGTTCTGAAAGAACTCAAATGTGAAATTGCGGAACTATTAACTATGGATTGTAACCTGTCCTTTAAATCAGCTTCTGTACCCAATGACTGGAAGATAGCTAATGCAACGCCAATATTTAAAAAGGGCTCTAGAGGTAATATCAGCAATTACAGACCAGTAAGTCTAACGTCAGTACCAGGCAAATTAGCTGAAACAATAGTAAAGAATAAAATTGTCAGACACGTAGAAGAACATAAACTGTTGGGAAAAAGAGAACATGGTTTCTGTAAAGGGAAATCATGTCTTACTAATCTATTAGAGTTCTTTAAAGGGGTTAGCAATCATGTGAACAAGGGGGATCCAGTGGACACATGTACTTATATTTCCAGAAAACCTTTGACAAGGTCCCTCACCAAAGGCTCTTACGTACATTAAGCTGTCATGGGATAAGAGGGAAGATCCTTTCATGGACTGAGAACTGGTTAAAAGACAGGGAAAAAAGGATAGGAATAAATGGTAAATTTTCAAAATGGAGAGGGGTAACTTGTGGTGTTACCCAAGGGTCAGTCCTAGGACCAATCCTATTCAACTTGTTCATAAATGATCTGGAGAAAGGGGTAAACAGTGAGGTGGCAAAGTTTGCAGATGCTACTAAACTGCTCAAGATAGTTAAGACCAAAGCAGACTGTGAAGAACTTCAAAAAGATCTCACAAAACTAAGTGATTGGGCTACAAAATGGCAAATGAAATGTAATGTGGATAAATGTAAAGTAATGCACATTGGAAAAAATAACCCACCTATACATACAATATGACGGGGGCTAATTTAGCTACAACTAATCAGGACAGAGATCTTGGAGTCATCGTGGATAGTTCTCTGAAGACATCCACGCAGTGTGCAGCGGCAGTCAAAAAAGCAAACAGGATGTTAGGAATCATTTAAAAAGGGATAGAGAATAAGATGGAGAATATCTTATTGCCTTTATATAAATACGCCCACATCTTAAATACTGCATACAGATGTGGTCTCCTCATCTCAAAAAACATAAACCGGCATGAGAAAAGGTTCAGAGAAGGGCAACTAAAATGATTAGGGGTTTGGAATGGGTCCAATATGAGGAGAGATTAAAGAGGCTAGGACTTTTCAGCTTGGAAAAGAGGAGACTAAGGGGGAATATGATAGAGGTATATAAAATCATGAGTGGTGTGGAGAAAGTGAATAAGGAAAAGTTATTTACTTGTTCCCATAATATAAGAACTAGGGGCCACAAATGAAATTAATGGGCAACAAGTTTAAAACAAATAAAAGGAAGTTCTTCTTCACACAGTGCACAGTCAACCTGTGGAACTCCTTGCTTGAGGAGGTTGTGAAGGCTAGGACTATAACAGGTTTGAAAAGAAAACTAGATAAATTCATGGAGGTTAAGTCTAGTAATGGCTATTAGCCAGAATGGGTAAGGAATGGTGTCCCTAGCCTCTGTTTGGGTGGAGATGGATGGCAGGAGAGAGATCATTTGATCCTTACCTGTTAGGTTCACTCCGTTTGGGGCACCTGGCATTGGCCACTGTTGGTAGACAGGATACTGGGCTGAATGGACCTTTGGCCTGACCCAGTATGGCCATTCTTATGTTCTTATGCACATTGTAGTCCATTATGTGTTGAGATTTCTTTTTAAAGAAAAGCTTTGGAGAAATCTACTGGTTACAAAAGCAAAACTGCGCTTAAGAAAGTGAATCAGATAGACAAAGTAGAAAGTATGAGGTTCAAAAGTCACAAGAAACTGATTGTTTGGGACACTCCTGCCTGATCCTAACAGATGTTCACTAATCAATGCTTAAGAGAAAGGAAAATTAAAACTAAGAAGGTCTTGACTACATTATTCTAGAGGGGAAGAAATCCCTCTTGGCTGTAATCTGACAATCAGTTTAATCATGCACAAGAGTTAGCACAGTTAACTCCCTTTTCTCTTGCACTTTTATAGTTACATAAAGCCCCATGTAAATTGAGTTACCACATATACAGGGGCCCACATTTTCTAACGGGATGCTTAAATCAAATTCAGCAATATTTACAAATGGATTCATTTGCACAGCGAAAACCCATATTTGTTCTTGAAAATCAGGCAATTGCACAAGGAAACCAGTACTTAAGGGCAGTTACACAAGCTGTGCATGGAAGTGGAGGATTTCAAATGTCAATTTTATTTTATTTTTTGTGTGCACATAAATGTATTACCGTGCCAATATTTTGCATACAGTGTAACAGGGTTGACAGCTTCCCATGTAAACCCTCATGGCTTGGGTGCCTCTGTGGTGCCTCAAATTTGTCCCTTAAAAGGCTCCTTAAACAGATTCCACACTCTTTTTCTGAGGTCAAAATACCCCTCTTTGGGGTCTGAGTTATTCATGGAAAATAACTCAAAATCAGACTCAAGGCCCCGACTTAAAGTCCCACAAACGAACGTTTCTCTTCCTGCTCCCAGGCTTCCCTGCCTGCAGAGTTTTGAACTCTTTCCCTCGCCTGCTCATTAGCAGGCAACTCCCAGCTCTTCCTTAGGATACATCTACACTGCAATAAAAACCCCACAGCTTGATGTCCCAGAGCCCAGGTCTATTGACTCAAGCTTGCTGGACTAAAAATAGCAGTGGAGACTTCAGGCTTGGGCTGGAGCATGAGCTTTGAGACCCTCCCTTCCCATGGGTCCCACTCCAGCCCAAGTGTCTATGCTGCAGTTTTTAACTAAGCAGCCGACGCCCCAAAAGCCGGGGTCATCTGACCCAGGCCAGCCACAACTGTGCATGGGTCTTTTATTGCTGTGTAGACATATCCTAAGTCCCAAATCCTAGGACTCTGCTAGAGCCTGCCAGTTCCTAGCAGTCTCTGTTCTCCCTGAGCATTTACCGCCTCACTGCAGCTTCCAGCTGTCTGTTATAGGGGAAAATCACCTCATCCCTCTCAGGTAGGTGCCGCCTGTAATCAGGGTGGCCAGGGTTGCCCCAAGGGCAAGCCACACTGTTACATACAGTTAAAGGGAATCTTATGAAATGTTGAGCCTTTATAGTCACACTATTGTTTTTATTTGTATGTGGGATTTTTAAAATGGAGGTGTTTCACTGAACAGATATCAAAGAAAATAATTAGATTTCATTTGTGTTTCTTTGTTAGTTTTTTTCTCTGGCGTCATATGGGATATAGATACCACACTTGTTAATTGTATACACTTGAATAATGTAGCTTGTTTAATAGAGTGCTATTATTGGTTTGCCCACATTTTGATTTGTGCTCAGTTTACCTTTTAAAGACAATATTCTCTGGTCATTTGTGCACTGCATTTCACATCACTTACATAAGTCAGGTGTGATACATGTAACTTATAACAGACATTCTGCTATTCAATCTGCAGCTAGATCCACCCCTGCAGTGCAAGGAAATATCATTTGCATAGACCCAGTGCTCACAGAAGCAGGGCCGGCGCTTGCACTAGGTGACCCTAGGTGGTCGCCTAGGGCGCCAAGATTTGGGGGGCGGCGGGCGGCTGCCTCCCGGCTCCCCGCTCAGCGACTGAACTGCTGAGCGGGGAGACAAGGGGCGGCTCGCCGCAGCTGCCCGCAGCCTCCCTGCTCAGTGGCTGAGCTGCTGAGCGGGGAGACAAGGGGCGGCTCGCCGTGGCTGCCTGCTGCTGAGCGGGGAGGCAGGAGTCAGCCACAGCGAGCTGCCCCTTGCCTCCCCGTGGCTGCCTCCTGGCTCCACGCTCAGCGGCTGACCATGGAGCCGGGAGGCAGCTGCGGCGAGCCGCCCCCCTGCTTCCCAGCTCCACGCTCAGCTCCCGGGGCCTGTGGGGGCGGGGGAGCTGGCTGGGGGGGGCGGCATTGTGGAGGGGGGGGGGCGGCGCAGGGCTGGTGCAAGGAAGTTTCGCCTACGTCGCGAAACTTCCTTGCACTGGCCCTGCACAGAAGCAATTGCACCCAAGCTGAGATTCACTCTGGGGTACTGCTATTGGCCACTCTGGAGATTCCACCAGGCAAGGACACCTTTACATTCAGCAACACGCATTCAGAAGCAGTAACTGGAGGCGATTGTCTGAAGCAGATGTCTCTTGGGTGATCTGGGTGTTGTGCTGGCTGGCTTGCCACCACTAACAGAGTAAACGCTGCAGACATCTTACACCTCTGTGCATTCAGTCCAGGAAACTTTACAATCATAAGGGGTCCACAGTCAGTGTGGTGCAGCCCAATGTAGAAGTGAATTCAAAACCACTGTTTACATCAATATCTTGCAAGTTATATGACGCACTGGGGAGACAGCACATACCAGACAGGTCAAGAAGGACACGGTGGAACTGCACAAAGAGCACAACTCATAGAGATCCTCTGCTTTGATCAAATTGGAAACAATATAAATATAGGCTCAGAAAATCAAATGTTGGGCATTGTGATAGGTACACAAACCCCACACTGAGTCTGAAGAGGTTAAAAAGCAATACTGGGCCCAGGTAACCCTGCCCCTCTGGGCCTGCTGAGCACGCTCCAAATAGAGGAGCATGTTAAAAAGAGCTCAGAAGCCCCAGGAAAGGGTGGTGGACAGGCTGCAGGAGAAAGGAACCCTTCTCTAGAAAGACAGAAGGTTTAGCTTGGGGGATGGGGGCCATAGGCAGTGTCCTGTCCAACCATCACCCCCTTTGAGCAATAGCAGTGCCCTTTTCCTTTGGACTCTTTTTGTTGAGTGATCGACTGGCTATAGGGGCCATGTACCAAACTGAAGGGACATATGGGTAGGAAGTAGCACAGGGAGAAGACTTAGACTTGCTAAAGTGAGAACCCTGCCACTGCTTCCCAGAGGGCCCTAGGCTGGGACAGGGTGGAGAGGGAGGGCCCTGATTTCTCTCTACCACACCCCCTTAAGGGCCACACCCCAGATGTGGGTGGAGAGCCAACGATTCACAGCTTAGGGTCAGGAACAGGCACCTCTACTGCCCTGACAGAGGCAAGGTGCCAGAAGTCAAGTACACTAACCACTAGGCTCCCAGTGACCTATCACATACATCCTTAATTGGGAGCCAGAAAGCCTCCCATTGCAATACTGCAGAGCTGCAGTCCCATGCTCAACAGCTTATATGTATGCAGTATGCAAACAAGGAAACAGTACAATAATATTGCAATCGCTATTATAACCAATTGTTTCAAAGCTGATGTAATATGAAAACCATGTTAATAAAGTGAAAATATTGCTTTTGGCAAGACATACAATTTTGCCTATTCCTGTGATGTCCTATGGAATCAAATGGAAGTTCTGTTACTCTCCACTGGAGATTGGTCAACATTGTCTCCAACTCTTGGTGCAACAGTTGTGAAAGATATACCCAGTACTTATTATTATTCACCTCCCCCACCCTCATTCATTGTAGTGCTTGTAGGTGAAAGTCTGATACATCACCTCTGTATTAAATTAATAGTAAAATTTGTCATAGCATAGGCTTTTGTAGAATGCTGTTATGCACTCGTCCATCATATACATAATGCCCAGATCCTGAAAACACATAAGTCTAGGACTGATCTGAAGCTTAAAGTCAATGGCTTTAGTCAATGGCTTCAGTTGGCTTTAGATCAGGACCTATATACTCAAGAATGGTTCCACTGATTTCAGTGGGACTACTCATGCTCACAAAGTTACTCACATGCCATGTTTTCAGGATCAAGCCCAAAGACAGCAGAACACTTTTCATGGTACTTTCCATTACTATAGGTAGGGTTGCCAATTTTGGTTGGACATATTCCTGGACAGTAGCGTAGCCGGGGGTGGGGGAGCAGGGGGAGCGGCCACTCCCCCTTGAGTGGAAGCGGCACCTTTTTTTAGCAGCACTAAAAAAAGGCGCTGCTTCTTTTTAAGCGCCGCTTCTTGCACTCACCCAGCGGCGCTCCAGGTCTTCAGCGGCATTTAGGCGGCGGGTACCACCGAAGACCCGGAGTGAGCCGCCGAAGTGCTGCTGAAGACCCGGAGCGCCGCCTGGTGAGTACAGGGGGAGGCGCCTTTTTATAGCGTCGCTCCCCCTGCGTTCCGGACCTGGCTGCGCTACTGTTCCTGGAGGTTTCATTACATAATATAATCTTACATTAAAGATTAACCTTTAATTCCTGAAGACTCCAGGACAATCCTGGAGGACTGGCACCCCTAGATAGCCTATAGGGCACTGGACTGTTTGAAAGGATGTCATTTAGATGAGATATAAAAGGAGGGCCATGGTAGTAAGTGGTCATTAAAGATCCCATGGCTCTTTGTGCAAGAACTGGGAGCTGGGACATGCTCCTTTCTTCTTCATAGTGAACTCCAGGTGGGGAGAGGGGGAGAAGAAGATAACATTAAAAACTGCAGCAAAAAAACCAAAATACAAAGAACACTTGATCCTAGTGTATCTAAGGACCACAGAAAACAAAGCAACAGCCACTGCACTGGAGATGTTCTTTGCACCTTCACTCAAAGGCAGGAAACAAACTGGAGAAGAGGCTTATGGGAGAGGGCCTATGGGCCTATGCTGTTAGAGGGCATCAGAACAGCTGCTGGGCCTGAACTAGGTTGTCTTGCCTCCTGCAAGCATATGTTACTTTCCTTTTGTAAATCATGAAATAATGAATATAATCTAATATGCTTTAATCAGCATGGTTGCTCCTGTAATGTAAAATAATTTCCATCTTAGAATAAATTCTGAGTTTTATAGTGTAATCACTAAATTTGAACTAATTAGAAACTAAACTATAAATGCTATTATAATATAATTAAAAATTTAAAAAGATATGTTTTGAATAATAGTTTCTATAACATTTCTGTATGTAGCCTCCTCATGAATAAAATGTGAACTGAATATATTTTAAACCTGCAGTCTTATCATAGCAAGATCATCTTCAGACTGATACAGTCACATTCCAAAATAACGGCGGCAAAAATGCAATCAGATTAAAAAAATATACATCAAGAAGTTATGACAAGCATGTCAAGTACAGTAGGGTGGTGTTGAACTTATGAGTCAGACACCTGGCACTCTGAAGGAAATAAAAACAGTTTGCAATTAAAAAATATTTAAGATTCAGATTTTTTCCTCACTATGCTAATATTCAATTTTAATGTATCATATGGGAAATTAGCAGATTACCACTTCTGATTTCATTTTGCAAACTCACAAGTCTAAAATAATATATCAAACCTACACATATGGAAACATATTGTATCTCCTAGCACATTTTCAATTCTTACTGTCACTGTATTACAACATTCATCTTGTGAATATAGTCTTTAGTGACCTTAGTTTTGGGTCTTCATATTGAGATGGGCGAGAAGAGTTACCATTGCTTGATGGAACAATTATTGCAAAAGATTATGATTCACTGTTCACAAAAAAAAACAAACCTATCTTAAATATTAAACCAAATAATTAAGAGAAGATCATATTCATGCCTTCAGGGCAGACAGTGTAAATATCCAGGGAAGTTCTGCATGCTCGAGGAGGAGGAATTTAGCTTACACTAAACGAAGGCCTACAGCTTAGTATTGTTGTACAATGAGAGTACAAAACTTAACACGAGAGTAGAGAAGAATTTTCCAGATTGCCTTGCTGGGCATTACCCTTTTAATATTGGACCAAGAGTGACCCTATTATGATCTCAGATGTGAAGCAAGCATCGGACTTGTACTTTTGTAAAATCTTCTACTATATGGATACACTGCAAAACATGTCCACATATTTGACACTATAACATCGTTCTACGTGGCGAGGTAAAGCGGGCAGAGAGAGACCAGACTCAGGCAAAAAATAAAAGGAACTGATTACTGTGTTCCGGTTTCCAAATACAAAAATACACAGATTCTACCTATTAGGAATCACTTTGTTGGCAGCAAAAAGTTGCTATTATTTGGCAGTTGCTAATATGCGGAAGGCAGGTTTGCAAAGCAGCTTTTAGGGAAGGAAGTGCTGGGATGTGCTTTCGCTGGTTACATCCCTGCAAACCTGCCTGAGGCTAGTGCTCAGTCTGTCCCACGTCTTCTGTCTGGGGTAATAGCCTGGCAAACCTCCCGTCACAGGACAACATAGGAGGGGCCTTTCTTTAAAAAAGTTGCTAACAAGTGGCATGTCGTTGCTAATATCTGAAGCCCATTAACACTGATGTTAATGGGATGAGTTCCCAGCAATAAGTTTCCCTTAACCAGAAGTTGCTAATATCAGGATTGTTATTAAGCAGAATCTGCGGTGTTCATAGAATCATTGAATCTCACGGTTGGAAGGGACCTCAGGAGGTCATCTAGTCCAATCCCCTGCTCAAAGCAGGACCAACCCCAACTAAATCATCCCAGCCAGGGCTTTGTCAAGCCTGACCTTAAAAACCTCTAAGGAAGGAGATTCCACCACCTCCCTAGGTAACCCATTCCAGTTCTTCACCACCCTACTAGTGAAAAAGTTTTTCCTAATATCCAACCTAAACCTCCCCCTCTGCAACTTGAGACCATTACTCCTTGTTCTGTCATCTTCTACCACCAAGAACAGTCTAGATCCATCCTCTTTGGAACCCCCTTTCAGGTAGTTGAAAGCAGCTATCAAATCCCCCCTCATTCTTCTCTTCTGCAGGCTAAACAATCCCAGTTCCCTCAGCCTCTCCTCATAAGTCATGTGCTCCAGCCTCCTAATCATTTTGGAGTCCGCTGGACTCTTTCCAATTTATCCACATCCTTCTTGTAGTGTGGGGCCCAAAACTGGACACAGTACTCCAAATGAGGCCTCACCAGTGCCGAATAGAGGGGAATGATCATGTCCCTCGATCTGCTGGAAATGCCCCTACTTATACAACCCAAAATGCCGTTAGCCTTCTTGGCAACAAGGGCACACTGTTGACTCATATTCAGCTTTTCGTCCACCATAACCCCTAGGTCCTTTTCTGCAGGACTGCTGCACAGCCATTCGGTCCCTAGTCTGTAGCAGTGCATGGGATTCTTCCGTCCTAAGTGCAGGACTCTGCACTTGTCCTTGTTGAACCTCATCAGATTTCTTTTGGCCCAATCCTCTAATTTGTCTAGGTCCCTCTGTATCCTATCCCTACCCTCCAGCGTATCAACCACTCCTCCCAATTTAGTGTCATCTGCAAACTTGCTAAGGGTGCAGTCCACACCATCCTCCAGATCGTTAATGAAGATATTGAACAAAACTGGCCCCAGCACTGACCCTTGGGGCACTCCACTTGATACCGGCTGCCAACTAGACATGGAGCCATTGATCACTACCCGTTGAGCACGACCATCCAGCCAGTTTTCTATCCACCTTACCGTCCATTCATCCAGCCCATACTTCTTTAACTTGCTGGCTTGTGTTGCTCAAAATGAATCATATTGAACCTGACTAACTGGAAGGAGGTCAAAGAAGTGCTGCACATACATAAAGACCAAGAGGTTTGAGGGTATGATGTATGAGAAGATTTTTAAAAAGCAATAGATGGGCTAAAATGGGGCAGTCTATCCACAAATGTCTGAAGATCATAGGAAGAAAAGTAGGAGTTAAGGGATGCATATCCCTGTTATATATGCGCTATGGAATAGTCTCCCATGAGATGTGGTAGGTGCCTTGTAGACTAAAGCTTTTAAAATGAAGATGGATGAAACCCTACATGACATACCCTAAGGAGGAAAGATGGGCCAATCATTAAGGTTTTAGCTTGAGACTCAGCAGACCTGGGTTCAATTTCCCCAAATCACATGAGAGCAGGGAAGTGCTTTGAGTCAGCTTTCCCGCTCCATAAAATGGGGATAATAATGCCACCCTACTTCAGAGGAGCGTTGTAATAAGGATTGGGAGGTTCTCGGATACTTCAGTGATAGGGAAACATCTATGATACTTTGGTGAATATTCCTGAATCCATTACAACTTTTCCATCTCTAACCTCTATAATTCCATGATATTAGAAATATTCTATAACAGTAGGGGGGAGAAGCTATCATTTGAATCTTATTGATAAGACAAATTGGAAAAGACACATTGAATCTAAAAATAAGGAGGAAATGGAGTCTAGAGGAAAAGTCAATGAAACTTTGTCAAATATATATATATTGTTGTGTGCTTAGTATAGGATATTAATATTAACTGGAATAAGAGAATACATCTTCTGTATCAGAGGATCAAAGTCCTCTGAATACAAATAAGAAAATATCTTTCTAAAATCAGAATACCTTAGTCTTGTGTGCATGAGAAAAAGGCCACTAAGAATTGAGAACAGAAGGTTATAAGCTGGCACCAAGGGCTTGTCCACATGATGAATTACGTTGGGGCAAGCCAGGGTGTGAATCTACAGCACACCACATTTCTGTGGGCCAAAATATCCCATGTGGACACGGCTACAGCGCGCTGAGGAGTTTCAGTTCACTATAGCATTGTCCACATGGGATGTTACTGCACAGGAAGCAGGTGCGCTGCAGATTCAAAGGACTGCCATGATTCACTTGGCTTACCATGCAGTAACTTGCTGTGTAGACAAGCTCCAAGACTGTAAGCTCTCTGGGGCAGTGACTGTCATGGAGCCCTGAACCCTGACAGGGAACTACTGTATAATGAACAAACGTCTTGCCAACATCAGCCTTTTGAAAGCTGCAGGTGATAATTCTGAGAGTCTGCCCTGATTAGATAAGAGGTCTGACTGCTGCCCATCACAATAACAATATTTTGCATTTCTATAGCACCCGTCAGTTGTGGAGCTCAATGTGCTCCGCAAACATTAACTATTTATGCCTCATCATATCCATGTAAGGTAGAAAATAAAGGGATCCTGTCACCTCCTACAGAAACACAGTCACCTCTAGAGTGGAACCCGTGCCACTACACAATGCAAAACAGGGTAGGACTGGAAGGGAATGAGATACTTTATCTAACTTAGGGGTGTGCACAGGAATTTCAATTTGAACATTTAAATTTGAATACTTTTGGAGGGGCATAAATGAAAGGTTCATGTGACTCTCCCACCCATTTCTCCGGACGACTCTAGCAGGGATGCCCAGCAGCAGCGAGGAGGCAGCAGCTCCCCTTGCAGCCGCACTTTCCCTGTCCCTGCAATCTTGAGAGGGAGGAAGCAGCAGGGCGGTGTACTTATCTGCTGCTTCTCCTTCCCTGCTGCTGGAGCCCCAGTGCTGCTGCCTGCTTTGCAGATGCCCGCTGAGGTGAGTTAGGGGCTGGAGGCAGACACAACACGTGGGACTCCAACAGCAGGGATGGAGAAGCAGCTGGAGGGGGAGGAGGAGCTCAGCAGCAAGACGCCCTATTACTTCCTCCCTTCCCGGGCTGGTGCCCCTGCTTGCCCCCTCTTGTGCACACCCCTGATCTGACTGAAATTGTAGACATAATTTAGGTAGCAGAATGTAATTATCTGAGTAAGTACTTTGCCAGTACTTCAGGGTTGTATCTCACTATTCTTGCAAAAAGTGGAATGGGCCTTTTAATAACCTAGAGTGGTCAGGACCCTTGGTTTTAGGTGTCATGTGTGAAAGATAGGAGGCTCTTCACTGCTAGAAGTACTAACACCATTCCGGGGCATTGGGTCAGAACCACTTACTGAATCACCATCATCACTTCTTGCAGCATCTATTCTTTCCTTGGAAGTCCCTCATCCAGGTACTCACCTGGTTCAGTCTTCCTTAGATTCTGAGAGCTGAGAACAAGGTGGTCTGGCCACAGGGAAGGAAAATTGAGCTACTTGGAAGCTGCTGAAGGGCCAGATTTTAAAAAATATCTAAGTGACAAACTCCCATTGAAACCAATGGGAATTAGGTGCCTAAATATCTTTAAATATCTGGCTCAAAGTAACTAACCTCAATGTGAGTAAGTGTCCTATACCCTTCAGTGCACTCTTTTTGGGATTTTTAGTTCTCTGCTTATGGCTAAAGGCAAATGAAAATACATGCAGTATACGTCTGGGGCAATTTTTTTGCCTGGGTGTTGGTGGAGACATTGATGGGCTCAGTGTGACTTCTTTTAAATGACTTCTTTAAATTGACCCTGGAATAAGAGGACCTCCTCTCCTTAACTGCTATTGTGTTTTAAGGGAGTGGTGTTCTCCTTTTCCTCATGAATTATTCCAGTGTCCCTTGCTTTTCCCATTGACAACTCCCTGAAAGCCATTTATTTTTAAACACAAAAACATTCAGGTCACCGGGCTCCTATCTTGCACTCCGATGCTGACCTGCAAAAGAGGACGTGTTCATTTTTCAATGGAGAAACCAGTCCCCAAGTTGGTGCACTGGAAGACCATATAATTATGCTGAGTGAATTCTCCCGATGTCACTCCTCAGGGTCCAAACAGCACAGTTGTTGCATTCCATACTCGTAGAAGAGGACAATATTTCTCTGTCCCTATTTTGAGCCTAAAACTGGAAGCCTTCACAAATTCTTGTTGTTAGCACTTCAAGTATGTTGCAGTACATATTGCCAATGCAACCTTAAAACCCCAAATACTACACATCAACTGCTGTTACCATTTCTTTCATCTAAGCAGCAGCCTGGTTACCTGAAGATATCATTACATGCATCTCAAAAAGTAATAATTTATCTCCGTCATTTTTTAAAATTAAATCATCAATATATAAAAGCCCCCTCCTGATCAGTGCCTTTGCATTACTTAAAGTTTAGTGACAGAAACAGCATTCTTGGCATTCAAGTTATGACTTGTTTAGGAAATTGACATTGGCATTTTCTGCATGATTTGCTTTTTCTCTAGTGAATTACTTTCATGTCCTATAGAAATTCCAACCTTATGGGAGACCCAACTAATTAAAAAAAAAAAAAAAAGCTGGCACATTTAACTTCAGGCAGAGTCTGGGTTTTCTGTGAGAATTAATGCACTTATTGATCTGTTAAAATAATAATCTGAATGTAGCAGTCTATTACAGAAAACAGCCAGGTGGTTGAGGTTAAATATTCATTGCCTAGAGGTGAACTTAATCTCTCTCATACCTATAGGCTAATGTCACAGTTTTCAAAGAGAAGATGTATGCAAAGGAGACAGGATTTTATATAAAAAGATTTGTTAACAAGTAGAATAAAGACTTTACCCATTAAAGCAAGTAGTGGGGCATTCCTATTCACCACATTCTCTTCTGTTTTACTCAGAAGAATGCTGCTATGTTAGTGCCTTTATCAACACAGAGCACCTTTCTGGTGGAATTGTTTTTGCAAAAGTGACTTGAGCAAAACGTCACCCAAAAGCAACAGAACTGAATAATACTAAGGATAAGACCTGTAGTCATTCAGCTGTTAGGTATGTGTAGTATCAACAAATTCCAAGTGCGAGTAAAACTTAGAACAGCACATAAACTCTAAATAATATCCGTATTTCCAAACAAAGGATCTTAATAATCCATGTTAGCCTGATCCAGACAAATAATCTTTCTGATGGGGTTGCTTTATTCCTATGAATGGTGTGCTTTTACCTGATTCTTCAGCCACTCCCCCTCTCCAGCTCCCTGCCCTTATAACACAGAATTGGCAAAAACATCTCTCAGGAGCCATTTTGTGATTATGTGTTTGAAGATGAATTTCAAAATGAGCCTTGAGGAGACATTTTTGATCATGTTATGTAACAGCATTAACTCTAAAGCAGACTTTATACTCTACAACTTTTCAAGTAGTTTCTGTTGATATATGTTAGCTAAAAACAGCATGGCTTTGTTACCTGAGGCAATTGACTCAACAAAACCTGGTCAATTTAATCATCTCTGATGCTGTGATATATCTGCCCTTAAGAGTGGCTTCCTTGACATTTTCCCATAACTGCAGGTACCACCATTGCACAACTCAGGAAGAAAAGGCACACTCTGGATTTTCACTATCAAAGAGAAAACAAATCAATTTTATTCACCCTAGAGATGAAACTGCTGATGCAGAAGGTTATTAAAATATTGTCTGCTTCTCTGTGGCTCTGGAGTCTAGAATAATGGATCTTACAAAATGACAGTCTGTGGGGGGAACCCTGTGTTCTCTACTGACATACAGGGGTTATCACAGAAGAATAAGAGGAAGGTTCACAAATATTAACAGACAATAAGATTCTCATGTTAACCACAATGCACATAATTTATTCCTTGAATGAGCAGGCACTACTCCGTTGATTTCAGTGGTATTTAAGCCTGGGCAGAATTTGACCAAATAAACTTTGAGTTGAAAGAGAAGAAAACAGCAAAATTCATCCTTAGAATTATTATATCTCACCATCTTCCCGAGAACAAAACAAACCAAACCCCAAAAAATTAGGTTCTCCTTCGAAAGAATATTATCCCAGTAATGTAGACCTCCCTTGTGCACGGGATGACTTTTTTTCCAAGTTTGGAGTGTATGAATTGGAAAACACGCTCATTTGATTTAATTTCCTCAAACTCCTTTTATTCTCCATTTTGGAGATGGGAACTCTGTCACAGTGATTTGGTATAACTGCTTGCAGTTGGTTCATCAGTTATTATACCCATCCACTTCCAAACACGTTGCATGGAAATTACTCTGTAAATGCCTTGAAAGTTGATGAATTGATCCTAAAATGTGGAACTAATAATAAAAGAGCATTATCCTCACTGCAGTTGTTAACACTGCTCTAATTAGTATTTTAACAATTACAATTACTATCTAAGATTCTAGTATTGTCTTTCTTTTACAGATACATTAATTAGTAGGAAAAGAAGGGAAGAAGACCATATGCCTTCACTGAATAATCACTTTAATCAATAAAGATGTCTTGCCTTCAGTACATTACATGGAACATACAAAAAAGCTTCTTCAAAAAAATTGCCTACCAACCCAGTTACAAATTACAAAGACTTCTTTGTGAGATGTTGAGTAGAGCACTCTTTAGTACAATTATTTTTTAAAAAATGATATTTTACTACAGGACATCACAGTAATTTCTATAAGCGTATTTGTTTGCTGTATCATTAAGTGGCACAGTAGACCTGTATGCACAGTTTACTTAGTCCTTAGCAGAAAAATGCAAATGTGCAACTATTTTAGAGGGCCACCTTCTCCACCCCCCATCACTCCCAACTCACAAAGCAGAAATGCATGTGCAATTTTAGATCTCTTTTAATTTTGTCATCCACATCTAAAGCTATATGCAACCATGTCGACATGCAGATGTGAAGAGGATGTACTCCCAGGATCACAACAAACTAAGATGTTGTGATACAGGCCAAGGCTGTAGTGAGCGTGCGTGCTCCCAAGTGAGCTTTTTACAAGCTATTCACTTACCAATTTCCCTAGTCTCTAGTGCAAATTCATCCCACCTTTAGTGTCTAACTATTCACCTCACCCGTGCAGGCAGACAGCCCACCCTCATTCATTTCCACTTTGAGATCTCTAATTTTTTTCCAGCTGAAACTGTTCGCCAAATTTGACCCAAATTTGCTGAATTTTGTTGCAAATTTACTATTTGCTGAAAATTTTTCACCCTGCTGTATCTAACCCTTAAACTGAAAGTAAACCAGTTTGCTTCTTTATAGCTGTTCTGTTTTAGGGATCTGAAGAGACCTGTCTAGTACATGGTTTGTATTTTTTTCCCCTGGTTGAGTCTAATTCTGGACTGTCTGCAGTTAAGCAACTTACAGCTCATTTACCAGACAGGTAAGCATGCTTTCAGCATCTCAAACATTTCGGGCCAGTCCTTGTTCGTGGGTTCATTTCCTATGATTTAGTTGCAGGGTCAGGACAAAGCTTTCAAACTTGAGCCCATAACTAGAGCATTCTTTGTTCAAGAGTTCATGCACACTGCCTTTCGTTTTGATCGGCATCACTTTTCCCCTTTTTCTATGCCTCTTTGAATTCCAAGTTCAATTAAACCTAACATCTCAAACTGAAAGTCAATAGCACTGGATGTCACTTAGTTTCTAATCAAAATCATGAGAACAAAACGTGAATTTGACAAAACACTATAACTAGCTAAGGTTCACTTGAAACTGGTTCAGTTAAATTGTGTGTCTGTCTTATGATAACCTTTTGAAAAAAGAACATGCACTAAGATTTGAAGTAAATTCAAAACCAGGAAAGTTTCCTGTATCTTCAAATTTCATTGTCAATATTTCATATAGTACTACTTATTAATCTACTTACTGGTCTAACTATTTTTAGATTAGTTTAATTACTTTACTACATGGTATTGAGAAGTGAATGTGACTATAGGTCAGTGCATAAGTTAAAGCTGACCCTGAGCAATTGTAATGTGGTAAGATAGAAGGGTACAGAAAAAGTTAATTGCAATGAAACTGTTTTAAGTGCTGCCCAAGGGACCAGCAAAAATCAGTTACTTACTAGAGGTTGGGCAACGTGTAAAAGTCAAACAAACTATACCGGAATTCTTGGGGATGATATAAAGTGGTTGTTATAGAAAACAGACAGTACCAAATAAATACCCAAATAATAGAATGTTATAATATATCATTTTAGAATGTCAGGTAGTACATTTTAAAATGTATATACAAATAAATCCTGATAATTCACACATATCAATACTTATTGTGCATTATACTACCCAGATACAGAGTAACTGACACGTACAGGTCTGCAATGCTGTTAAATGTGTGATAAAATACAGAATTATCTATGTTTTTGTTATATCTATATATTCATATTTGTAATTTGTTTTTTATATATGAGACAAATATTAGAAAAGCATTGAGAGCAGGCATTCCCTAAGATTTCCCTTTTATTGCTGGAAAACACATCTTTGTGTTATTGTGACAGACGGATTTTAATTAGTAAGTAATTCATGTTTGGAGTAGAGATATTTATAAGAAACAACTCTACAAAAAATGCAAATACTGTAGCTTTAAGGATAAGCCAAATGTGACTCAGTCTAATACTTTTAGGTAGGGACAATTGATGTGGAAAGTAGCATCCAGTCACTGAAGAGTAGGTATGAACAAAATAGGCATTTGAAATGCTAGATTTTGAGAGAGGAAATTGGAGTAATACCGCCAAATCTGGACAGCTGAGAATGTTTAAAAATACAGGGGACAAATTGCCATTACATGGAGAACAGAAACTATTACACTGCTCTACCAATGATCAAACTCTACATTGTGGAAATGCTGATGTAAACTTGACCAGTATGCTTAATATAAAGTATGCTTTAAAATAAAAGGACTATGAAGGACTGGAGGATCCAATGAGGAATGCGAACTGAATAACCTGAAGCTAGAGATGCTGCCTTGCCAAGAAAGTCAGCAGAATTGAACTTCTGACAGCATAGGAGGTCAGAAAGCTCAGATAGAAAATAGGAGAAGGAAATGACTTGGAATTGTAAGCTATTATTATTATTATTTTTCGCTGTAACAGAACTCAAGGTGAACCTCTCTAGATGACCTTTTGCAGAGCGTTGTATTATATGTATACAATGACTTTTGTTTTAATTGGATCTTCTCTCGCTGATAAGAAATCTTGTTTTTAAATTGGCCGCTTACATCTCATACTGGTTGGGAATTTCACACCGTCTGTCTTGGAGTTGTGTGACAACTACCAGGAAGATACAAGGCTGTCTGAAGCCTATTCAGCTTGGGATTCCTGGTCAAATGGGAATGGACTAAAAAATATTCTCCTGAAGTACCATGGCCACCATCAGCTTCTATTTCCCCTTCATCAAGGTCCTTTTAAGAACTCAGTTTCCAGTGGTCATCTCAGTCCAAAATTCTTTAATTCACTCTGCACCAGACTGGCAACAGAATAAATTGTCAAAAACAGAACTCAGAAGCAAACACAAAGTCTTCATCAGTTCCAGCTCCACAATCGCCTGTTTCCTGGGGTTCCCTAGCTCAGGGGTTCTCAACCTTTTCTTTCTGAGCCCCACCACCCTTCAATATGTTATAAAAACTCCATGGCCCACTTGTGCCACAATCACTTTTTTCTGCATATAAAAACCAGAGCCGGCATTAGGGAGTAGCAAGCAGGGCTATTGCCCAGGGCCCCACACTACAGGGGGCTCCGCAAAGCTAAGTTGCTCAGGCTTCGACTTCAGCCCCGGGTGGCAGGGTTCATGGCCCCAGGCTTCAGCCCCTCATGGCAGGGCTTCAGCTTTCTGCCCTGAGCCCCAGCAAATCTAACACTGACCCTGCTTGGTGGAACCCCTAAAACCTGTTTGCAGCCCCCCAGGGGGCCCTGGAACCCTGGTAGAGAACCACTGCTCTAGCTCACTGTCAGGCCACCTGCCTTTGGCAGTCTTCTACTTTCGGACATATTTTATTCTGTCTAATTCCATTTGAGACTTCTGTTTTCTAGAAATGATTTTCCCCGACAAAGTGGGATGGGGGCAGAGATGTGTATTTTTTTATTAATGTCACCAGTGATTGTCATATTAATGTCATTGCAGTCTGATGGATGTATGGGAAACATCACAGATGAACACTGAATGGCATTAATATAATTAAGACAATAATGGCATTACTAGGTCAATCACTGGTGACATTAATATAAAAAAAATACACATTCTGCCCCCATCCCACTTTGTCAGGGAAAAATTCTAGAAAACAGAGGTCTCAAATGGAATTATACAGAATACAATAATATGACTGAAAGAATATGCCTTTGGAAAAAGTTATTAAGTATAGCCCTAATCCTGCAGTTGCCTGTACATCGAAATACCTATATGCCCACATGCATTCACTTGCAAGATTGGAGCCCATTTCTTGTGGTGTCAAACACTGCAACAATACACCTTGTGTAGTATGATAGATGACAACTCTTTACTGAAGTTGGTTTGCAATTGTAGAGCCCAGTCATACATGACATCTGATTAAAATATAGGTAATTATATTTTTTTTAATCAGTGATATTTTAATTTACCACTAGTGATAAACCAATAGAATAATACTTGTCCTCTGAGCTAAGATTTGAGCATTCAAAATGAATAAAAAATATATCCCCACCACCAGTAAATCTAAAACAGCTATAAGATTTAGTTCAAACCTTAAAAAAAGTCAAATTTAGATGGAGATTAAGCATGAAGCTGAAATCCTGGCCCCCTTGAAGTCAGTGTCAAAAGTCCCATCGACTTCAGTGGGGCAGGATTTCACCCAGAATGGTTCTGGAACAAGCTATAAGCAACTGACTGCAGTGGTTTATTGCCAATTTGACAACAGCACTTGCTAGGGCAAACACTATAATTATTCCAAATAAAATTGTAATTGTTTTGTTAGCCTTGTTAAGCAACAAGAGTTTAAATTAAAGAAAAAACCTTCAGCAAATCTGACATTAAGTCAAAGGTTTTTAAAATGTACTGTACTATTACAGATTAGCTCATCTCTGATTGGCTAAAGGACAGAATAAATGTGAAATCTAAGACAATCAAAACACAACATTTCTATTATTCTAACCATATATACACACATATTTTGCACATAGACTATATGAAGAGCAATTGTCACTCCACTGTACCAATATCTATCAAATCAAATGACAGCATCTTCCCTCATGAATCATTTGGTATAATGGAAATGAAGTCAGTTGAATACAGCACTGTTGCAGGATAAATGACTCCCATTTCGAAAATAAACGTCTCAGCTTCATCTCAACGTTTATTTCCAATAAATGTCTGAGCATCTCCTTGGCATTTATCTAGTAGAGGGAGACCATTATCTTGTTGCAACATTCTATTCCACTGACATTATCTCTTAAATCATCCAAAGCCTATTATCAACATCTCCTGATGTAATTTATTGCTTTCTTGCACCCACAGTTTAAAAGGACCTTCTACTGACGTAACATTGTCAGTTAAGGAAACGGGGAAAGAGTTCATGATGAGATCAGAAATGCCGTACAATCTGCACTGCACTAGGAAAGAGACACATGACAAAACAAAGGGCCTCATTCTGCAAGGTCCCAAGCATCTGAACTTCCCACTGAAACCCCTGGGAATAGAAGATGCTGAGCACCTCCCCAGAAGGAACTTAGCAACTCACAGGACTGGGTTCCTCAGGTGCTGAATCAGAAAAAACTTTATCTTAAATAAAGATGCCTTCTTAGGGTCTGGGGTCCCGAACCAAAGCCCACTGATATCAATGAAAAGATTCCCGCAGACTTCAATGGGCTTTGGATCAAACCCTTACTTAATAATCAGGGTGTTGGGCTATTTGGTAAACTTGCATTTTGAATACTGCCAAGCCTGTTCAGTTTTTAAGGTCATGAACTTCAAACACAAGTATAGTATTTATTTCAGTGCTGTATTTATTTCACTGTCTTGTTTCAGCTCAGAAAGCCATTTTATGACTACAGTGGTTCAGCCGGGACCCAGCATTTAGCTTAGTTCTGTCCTATTGCATGTAATGTGCCTACCTGGCAGAATGTTGGAAGCATCCTCAACGTTTAAAGTAGCATCATCAATCCACTTTCATGTGGGAAAAAGCCAGTGACTTTTCTTTTCATACCATCCAACTTCTGAGAACATTGCCTGTCCCTGACTGGGTATGGGTGAAAGCTCTAAGGTCACACAGAAAGCCACAAAATGAAATATATACATTTATCCTAAAATGTAAAAAAACCAATAGCATAGGAGCCTTCTGCAGCAAGGAGATCGCGCATGCTGCTGCTCTCACTGCAGCAGTGCCCTCTGGCATCAGGTCATGGCATTGCTGTGGGCCTCATTTTTAATTCCTTCCGGTGGCCCCATGATGGCTTATTTCTACCTGGGTCTTCCCTCCTGCCAGGTCACTTACAAGTGCAACCCCCTTCCAGGATAATGTCCAGTTGTAAGTCCAAATAACAATCTAAACTAAAACTAGGGCTACACTTAAGTTCTCTGTTTCTTGGCCCCTACTCCTGGACCCTGCAGAGTTTCTCCTACGCTGCTTTCTCCAAGCAGGTTCCTCTCCTCCCCCGCTCCATTAAGTCCCATCTCTGAGGATTCTGGAAACTTCCTCAGAGAGCTTCTTGCTCCTTACAGGTTCTATTTTAGAACCCCATCCCCCACAGGAGCCTAACCTGTTCTTAGTAGGTCTCTTCCAGCCTGACTTCTTCAGGCCCTTCCTAGAGAGGGAACTCCCCTTGGTCCTCTTTTTCCTGGTCTCCTCCCACACTGGGTTCACAGTTCTGTTTAAGCAGTCCTCTCTCTGATCCCACACAGCAGGGGTCAGTCATGATCATTAAGTCTCCATCATATTCATCTGGGGGATAGCTGTCTGGTCACAGGGAAGGCTTATTAAAAACATACTATATTTTAGCTTCTTTTCCATGTTCATTATTCTGTCTATAACAGAAATTATAATTACAAACACATAATTAAGAATAAATGACATCTGTCAGATACTAAGGAGTTGAGGACCATATAGGGATATCCATGATATAGATGCATAGCCTTGGGAGATATATTTTTGTTTTCCCCAGTGGCAAAACACTACATTAATGCAAAGGTAAAGTTGCTTGGTGGTATGTCATCCCCTTGAAGAACGCTGAGATGAGGAAAAAAAAAACCGTCTGAAAACCAGGAAATGGCCATGTATTGGTACATGTACAGTGAAAAAAAATTACATTTTCTTAAAATTTTATTTCTGTGAGTACCCCAAAGATTGAGTGAGTACCATACACTATCTAGGATAAAACTTGATAGATCTGAGATAATTTGACATACATCACATCGCATCACATCAATAGTTTGATCTCCAGCTCAGACAGGGAAAGATGGTGGGGTGGTGGTGATCTCAATGTTTTTAATGGCACTTTTTGGGGGGCTTATATCTACAGAACTTCATGCTCAAATGACTCCAAATTTGGGTCACTGACTGACCCTCCTGAGGCACACCAAATTTAAAAGAAATCTGACTAAGCATGTCAATTTTCGAGGACTTAGCAAGGTCAATCTTTAAACAGAGGTCATGATGCAATCTTAATTATAGTGGTGCTCCTGTAATGCCGACAGATCCCGGTCGTTGGTGGGCAGGATTGAACCTGGTACCTCTGGAGCTTAGTGCATGAACCTCAACCACATTAGCTAAAAGCCAACTGGCTGTTAGCTAAGGCTGTAGAGCAGACTCATTTTATCTCTCTCTAAGTGGTCTCGGTGCCACTAGATGGGACTATATATATATAGGGCAGGAGAAGATATAACTGTTTACAAATAGATAAAGGGTATATACGTCAAGGAGTTAGAGGATAGGATGGATGCCAGAAGCATTCTCCATCTCTCATTTCTATGAATCTATAATCATCATCATCATCATTATTACATACACACGCCTCACCTTTCCAGGACTGACATATTGAATACTTTGAATGGGTGACATTCTCCCATCTGTTCGTGCTTTGATTGATACTCCTCATTTACTGTTTAAACTTTGGTTTGGGGCAAAATCATGGCATCAAAGTGCTGTATACTATAACTACGTCCCCACTAGTACTGCTAAAATTAAGGTTGAATTAGTATTCACAGCAGTTTCATACAAAACTGAAGTTAAAATTTGATCATAAAATTTTACTCTGAGATAAAACTTGACAAGAAAAAACATCAACCTGGGATTCATTGTTATTGTCAGTTAAAAACAAAACTCCAGAGTCACACTGGAAGATACACACTAAGAGCCTGATCCTGCTGCTATTCCAGTCAATGGCAAAATCCCCATTGACTTCAGTGGTGCAAGATCAAGTCCTACGCATATGTCTTCAGATTTGAAATGTATGTATTCCATTTTGTGAAAGGAACTACTCATTTCTACAGGAACGAGAGTTGGAAAGTGAACATATGGAACTTTTCTCTAGCACATTGCTAGGGATCACTGTGCTACTGCTGGGGATAACATCTTTTCACTGGGATGAACCAATCCCCTGCAGTCAGTAAAGACCCCAGGTCACTTTTCATAAGAGTAAGGGTATTAGCTAGAACGGTGTGGAAACTTTTACAATGCTTGCAGTCATATACTACTGATTTTTTTCTGATCATTATATTAAGTTTTACGTATAGACTGCAACACTTTACAGTGCTAATATTCAATTCAGCATAGCATACTAGCACTTGGCAGTCAAGTAAGGTTATGCAGCAAGTTCTACAAGTGGTACTGTAAAGCAAAGCCATAAAAATGTTGCTGGTATAAATTACACTATTATGCCTGTGCACACTTAAGAATGAGAACAAAAGCGTGCCATTTATAAACCGGCTTTATCCTACTCAAACTTATTCATAGAGTACATCTTTTTAGCTATTTCAACATAATTATACTATGAATTAAATATATTACACAAAGCAATTTAAAGTATTATGGCTCCATAGTGTAAAATATGTACATTAATAATGCACATTCAAGCAGTGCACTACAATACTTATAGAAGGAACACAAACATGTAAGATTATAACCTCTCTTGTATATAGATATAGATATTTTACAATTGAACAACAGTACTATATTAAGTTATTGCATTTTTTGGTTTAATTATGACCCTCAAAATTTAGAATTTAAAATTGTATGTGCGAGATAGATATGGGCAATAGCAATAAACAATAATAATACTTTGCATTTTCAGAGTATCTTTAACTATAGAGCCTTAAACAAGTGATTAAGTCTCACAACATTTCTAAGACACAGTTAAGGACTAAATGGACTAAGGACTAAATCATTTTGCCACTGAAGTCAAGTCACCTCAGGAGTGGAAAGTGGCAGCTATTTAACAGAACATAGACACACGGCATAACAGTTAATATTTGAAATGCTAGAGGGAAATGGGTTAGGCAAACTAACCTGAATTTGAGCTTGCACCTGTATTCTTTAAATGAGACACCAGTTCATAAAAGTTCAATTTCTGTTTGCATTCATGTGAAAGTTTACTTCATATGTTTGTCAGTGTAAACTGATATAGAAAGGAGGCTTTATTTCACCCTCATTGTCAATTCTAAGTCTGAGATATATCCAGCAGAAAACTTCATTCACCTCTGAACGCATACAATAGGCAGACCTATATCTAGTGGTTAACAATAATAGTGCCATTGTTACAATGCTTGGATCCAGTTATACTCAAGTTACCTCAGGTGAGGAGTGCTGAATAAGCATATACATGCTCCTTTTATAATCAATGGAACAATAAGAAAAGTTGACTAAAAAGGTAACATATCAAGGTCATATTCTCTTTAACTTGCTGAGAATGCTGATAAGAATGATTTCAGTTGCTCTGTTACTGTAATAGAGAAACTAAAGAAATCATGCACCAAACTCTCACTTCAGGAAATAGATTCACATTTCCATACCTGTTGGCTTTTCAGAAAGAAAATAGGGGGGTAGATAAAATCCAGAGAAAACAGGGATCAAATTCTGCTCTCAGTTATGCAGGTGTAAATGTAGCTTTACTGAAGAAAATGGAGTTGCTTCAGATTTAACACTCATATTAGCGAACAGAATTTGGCCCTGGTTGTGGAGCACAGAAAATTTCTAGTTTTATTTCTTATAAGAAACTGCCCAACCATTATTAAACTGTGGATTCAGAATACTTCTTTAAAGCAAACTTTCTATAACATAACAAGGGAGATTTTTATTTCATTCTTTCCCTTCTCTTGCTATACTTCACTTTTCTTTCTATATTTTGATGCAATTCATACAATCTTTTTCATAATTGGCTTCTCTCAGACTAATATTCTATGGCCTCAACAGTAGGTTCTTATCCTCTATGAATATGCCTAAATTGTGTGACTGCAGTACATGTAGACATACCCAAGTGAGCACTGATCAAGCTGGCTTTCTAAAAATAGCAGTATAGCCATGGCAGCACAGGCGGTGACATGGGCTAGCCACCCGGGGACATTTTGAGGGTTCCACGGCAGAGCTATGATTACACAGCTAGCCCACGCTGCCTCTGAAGGTACACTGCTATTTTAGTGAGTTAGTTTGATCAAAGCTATGCAGCTGTGGGACTGGAATCGTGTTACTGCATTCAGGAGGTGTGATTGCAATGTAGACATACCCTTAATGGACTAGTCCCTTGTGTGGGGGCACAACACACTTAGCCACTATGATACACATTCCCATTGTCATCTCAAGAGTTTTAGGTATGCAGGAATTTGGATTCCTCTATGGGCCACTACTTATTGTAATCAGGGACAGAACCTGCTCCTTCAGATCCAAAGTGCAAGCTTTAGAAGAATTAAAAGCCAAGACTGACATTTGTGCAATGTTTTAGGATTTATGTCTGCTACACTAGTATCAAAAAGAAATAATTGTTTTTGATAACATCTGAGGTACAAGCATTGTGATTCTCTGCATGACTGTGAAAGGTCCAAAGTGCAGTGGAACCATCACTTTTGTCGTGTGCAAGGGATCTAGGAAACATTGAGTTCAAGGGGCCTCCACAGACCTTTACACACTAGATAACAGAGCTGGCAGAGACTCGCTTTGCAAAAGTAAAAAGTGCATGTGAGAGAGAAGGGAAGGCTGTGGATTTACTGTTGGAGTAGTAGGGGTATTACAGAAATGATTTAGTTCCAGTGGACCACAGCTTAAAGTAACCAGCTGGACACAGCCAGCACTACGTCATGCGGCCCATAGAATCAGCAATGTGCAGGCTACACGGATAGATGCTCCATGTACTATATGCAAGTTGCTTATATCCCCAATATCTACATAGTTTTCCCTGTAAAACTTTGCTTAGGGACTAGAATTCTGACCCTCCAACATCAGTTAACATGCAATCACTGCCTTGCCAAAGTCATATTTGAGACATCTGAAGAATGGTCCGGGGCAGGAAATTTCCCCCCCTAATTTTAAAGCACTGGGTAACTGTACTGTGAATTACACTAGTAATTCTGTACTATACCTCCAGGAGTATATACAATATGTTTCGATAACTCAATTCAGATCAATAAGGTTTGAATAATAAGTAGACCTAACAATATAAAGAGCCTTCTGGAAGGCCTGTTTTGACTGTTAAGAATCTGCTTTTTGAGCTGAATTTAAATATACAACTGGCAAACCACTGAATTGCAAGAATTTGTTGTTACATATTATGATATATAATTTCTACTTTCCTGGTGCTCAGAACTGGAAAATTAAGTATGGGTTGCCTGTTTGAAAATGAAGATTAATCATTCTTTTGGAAATAACCTAAAGATGTCTGACTAAGAATTATAACTTGTCCACATATATTTATTTCCCATTTAATGAAGCATTTCCTAATGTACTGTAGAAGTGCCTTAATTTTAACTCCCATTATTTACTCAATGTCTGCAAGGTGAATAATAAGTCATTAAAATCAATATCAATGAATGAAGCCCCTCTAGATAAATAATATTTCTTACATTGTCTGCTGCTATTGCCATTCCACTTTATTAAGTAGAGAAGTGTATTATTAAAAAACAATGTGTTGCAAACAAAATTAAATTAAAATTAATCATCAATGTAATTCAATTATATATTCCATTAGGACTTCGTAAAATTCTATTAATTATAAAGGAACTAAAAAGAACACTCTCTTCTGTGTTAATCTTCCTGTTCGTCAAGGTGAGCTGGAGTTAAACAAGTTCCAAGGCAACCCTTCGTATACTTATAGCGGGGTTCGGAAAATTTACCCAACAAGACATCTAAGTGAAAAGTATGTGCACTGCCCATCCCCTTGCAATGTAAGGGGATAAAACAATGATTAAGGTTTATTATATGCTATGATTATACTTGTAATCAGGGTCTGAATGAGTTCTTCCCTGACATCTAGTGATGACCTTGGGAAAAAGATTTCAGGAGCAGACCATGTTTGCATAGATACGCCTACTCTGCCTAGGGGCCTAGCAGATTTCGGAACTGCTTTACCAAAATTATCAATTTTGGCTGGTTTTGGGTTACAAATCACTCTAATATTTGAATGCAGGGTTAATGAAAGGCTACCTTTATGTACAAGTAAAGGGCAGCAGGATTTTGCGTAGTATGCCCTGATTGGGGGGAGGGTGGGGTGTCACCATAAACTGAAACTCACTTGCTAAGCAGGGGATAGGGATGCCAAATCCCAGTGAAGATAAGAGTGGGTAGAGACAGATGGTTCTACCTGTTGGTGTGGACTTTGCCCAAAGAGTGCTAAACCCCATTTGATCTATTCCTCTCCAGTGTTTAATGACAGAGCTGATTAGATTCAATTTATAATCCTTGTTTGTGGGTGGTACTTCCCAGAGATCACATTATTGCTGAGCAGGTCTGGGGCAAAGTCTTTTGTGGGGACAGTGAAAGGCAACACAGAAACTGCACTGGCTGTGAGGTTCCCCACTACCTGCTGAACTCACTAAGAGCTGGGTTAAGTGGTGGAATCTCAGAATGTGATGTCACAGGAGGAAAAAGCAGTGGCAGCTTGTGGCAGCAGAGAAACAGCAGCACCAGAGAGCAGCTGCTGGCAGTGGCAGAGAAGGAGCAGCAGCTGTGAGCCAGTTGCAGAGCCAGGTGGGAGGTAAACTCCTATGAAAACATCTCTGAACTCTGGGTCTTCGCTAACCAAGGCCAGCCAACTCTGAGCGGGGTGCAGCAGAGGGAGAGGGGGTGATGTGTTAAAGGGACATTTGTTTGTCACACTTTCCCTCTGCATGGTGGGAAATGGAGGCAAAGGACACTGCACGATGCACTGTGGGGTCAGGTTTGTCTATGGTCACGTGCTTTTGGATGTGATTGTCGGGTTTTCCCAAATTAATGCTTGGTTCCCTTTCTCTTTTATTAAAAGTTCTCTTTTATTATGCACAGACTTAGTACTTGCGACTGGGCAAGTACGATCTCTTAGAGGCACCCAGCAGTAGCATTATATTTTTCCACATTATTGGGTAGGGGTTTGAGCCAGTTTGATTGTATTAAGAGGAACCCCTAGATATTGAATGCAGCCCTTGTTGCTGCTAGCTCCACCTGGCTGAAGGGTTACATATTATTCAACAGAAAGTTGTTTGAGAAGCTTTTTATAAACTCTGTAATACTCTACATCTCACTTGCTTTTATTCTACCTTCTTTTTATTTTATTCTACTTGCCTGGCTTCACACCACCTTCTCTGTTCTTTGCCCTATAATCATAGATTGTGGTGCATATTTTATTGTATTGTCTTCAGTGTTCATTTCATCTCCTTTTTCACTCTTTCCCACACACTTACGCAGTCTAGCTGTCTCTTTCACTACATTGTGCTCTTTCTCTATATTTTCTCCTCTCTCTTCTCCTACTTCTGAACATTTCTCTTTCTCTTCTAACTTATCTCTTTCATCTCTCTCTTGCTCACCCAAATGCATCCAATCACAAATAGGGCACTGCGGGAGAGGCGCCTCTCAAATGCATCCACCCACAAATAGGGCTTGGAAATTTTACCAGATACATAGTCAAATGACTTAACCACTAGCCAAATATGAATGTAGCTCTCCCACTCCAGGGTAACAACTACTTGAGGAGGTAGCCTCTCCACCAACCCCATACATGGATATTTTTCTCAGGGGGCTTGTTCCAGTGCCTGCTTGAGGGCTCCAGCATTCATACCTTTGACTGCCTAGTACTGGAGGTGCCTGATAAATCTGAAGCTTGATTCCCTTTGGTTGCTGGAAGGGACCAAAATTATTTTCTTTCTCTGTCCTCCCCCAGAACCTCCTGGCTTCTATGAGGGGAGTCTCCATTACTGTCCTTCAGGATCAATGTTTGCGTCCTTCTCCCCAGTAACTAGCACTGCTCATGGATTTTCCAAGCAGTAGCAGAGTAAAACTAACCTAATTCTTATCAGGTTCGCTTCTGTCCACAAGCTTCTGAACAGCAGCAATTAAAACTGACAAAATGACAATGATTTTTTAACTTTGCTGCACTTTTTAACTTTGGCAAAGCTATGAGCAGCAACAGATGCCAGGGGGCTGACTATCTGCAGGCTCAAGACAGTTCACAATTTGAAGATTATCTGCTCAACTATAAAGGCTATAAATTTAATCTCAGAAAAAATATATTTTACCACTAGATTATGCCAATTTACATCAGCAAAGATTGTGGTCCTTGGATTCTGTAGACATGATATATACTCTCCTCAGAAGTTTTCTACTTACTTTCCACCATCCCTAGTTTATAAATACCTGCTTACATAGTTCAGCCAAAAAAAAAATCATTCCAGTATAAACTAGGCTGAAGCTAATGTTTTAGAAGGAAAGGAAAGCTTCATAATATCATTGATGGTCTCCCAATATTTCAAAGATCATCATTATCAAAGTGCAGTATTGAGACGTCTATTGAGTAAGCACCAGATGCAGTCATATAAGCCAAGTCATAAAGGACTTCAAACAATAGTGCAGAATACAGTAAATGGTAATTTTTAGAATGTATTTATTAGTTAGCAATTGGAAAACCTCAAAAGTTTTGTCAGTTCAATTAAGTTTGAACACCGCAGTTAAGTTACATTGGGATAAGCACTCCAAAAATATAGATGTCTTTCTATACCTCTTCAGTCTGCAAAATTGGGCACAACATACTGGAAAAGCTAATGTAGTGCCCATCTTTAAAAAAGGGAAGAAGGAAGATCCGGGGAACTACAGGCCAGTCAGTCTCACCTCAGTCCCTGGAAAAATCATGGAACAGGTCCTCAAGGAATCAATTCTGAACCACTTAAAGGAGGGGAAAGTGATCAGGAACAGTCAGCATGGATTCACCAAGGGCAAGTCATGCCTGACTAACCTAATTGCCTTCTATGATGAGATAACCGGCTCTGTGGATGAGGGGAAAGCAGTGGATGTGCTATTTCTTGACTTTAGCAAAGCTTTTGATACAGTCTCCCACAGTGTTCTTGCCAGCAAGTTAAGGAAGTATGGGCTGGATGAATGCACGGTAAGGTGGATAGAAAACTGGCTGGATGGTCGTGCTCAACGGGTAGTGATCAATGGCTCCATGTCTAGTTGGCAGCCGGTATCAAGTGGAGTGCCCCAAGGGTCGGTGCTGGGGCCGGTTTTGTTCAATATCTTCATCAACGATCTGGAGGATGGTGTGGACTGCACCCTTAGCAAGTTTGCAGATGACACTAAACTGGGAGGAGTGGTTGATACGCTGGAGGGTAGGGATAGGATACAGAGGGACCTAGACAAATTAGAGGATTGGGCCAAAAGAAATCTGATGAGGTTCAACAAGGACAAGTGCAGAGTCCTGCACTTAGGACGCAAGAATCCCATGCACTGCTACAGACTAGGGACCGAATGGCTGGGCAGCAGTTCTGCAGAAAAGGACCTAGGGGTTACGGTGGACGAAAAGCTGAATATGAGTCAACAGTGTGCCCTTGTTGCCAAGAAGGCTAACGGCATTTTGGGCTGTATAAGTAGGGGCATTTCCAGCAGATCGAGGGACGTGATTATTCCCCTCTATTCGGCACTGGTGAGGCCTCATTTGGAGTACTGTGTCCAGTTTTGGGCCCCACGCTACAAGAAGGATGTGGATAAATTGGAAAGAGTCCAACGGAGGGCAACAAAAATGATTAGGGGGCTCGAGCACATGACTTATGAGGAGAGGCTGAGGGAACTGGGATTGTTTAGCCTGCAGAAGAGAAGAATGAGGGGGGATTTGATAGCTGCTTTCAACTACCTGAAAGGGGGTTCCAAAGAGGATGGGTCTAGACTGTTCTCAGTGGTAGAAGATGACAGAACAAGGAGTAATGGTCTCAAGTTGCAGAGGGGGAGGTTTAGGTCGGATATTAGGAAAAACTTTTTCACTAGTAGGGTGGTGAAGCACTGGAATGAGTTACCTAGGGAAGTGGTGGAATCTCCTTCCTTAGATGTTTTTAAGGTCAGGCTTGACAAAGCCCTGGCTGGGATGATCTAGTTGGGGTTGGTCCTGCTTTGAGCAGGGGGTTGGACTAGATGACCTCCTGAGGTCCCTTCCAACCCTGAGATTCTATGATTCTATGATTCTATGAAAAGCAGCCTCCTCCCTGGGTTTTGAGGGCTTCTAATGTTGGTTTTGGCCAGAACCCAGCAGTACCAGGTGTGCACAAAGGAAAACTGTGGGGCAGAAGAGAGAATTGTGCACCAGACCTTCAGACACAAATATATTCAGTCTGGATTTTGGTTGAGTTTTGGGCAAGGGTTGGTGAGGTTTCTTATTTTACCTACAACTATTCACCCATCTTTAATTACAGTTATAAGAGGGTAATGTGCCACCACTATAACTTTTGAGGGGCATCCCATGAATGGCGAATATACACGCTACAAAATTCAAATGATGTTGTGAATTAAACTTCAGAGTTCTTTCAAAATAAATCATTGCAACATACTGGAACAGCATACACAGATGTCCCACTATATTCAATGGCGTTACCATGATGACAGGTTCTAGAGTATCTTGTAGTCTATTGCAAGATGATTATTTCACTGCTATTATTATTTGTATTACAGGAGCACTCAGAAGTCCCAGTCAGGATTGGGGCCCTGTACAAACACAAAGGGAGTGTTCCTACATAGTCAAAGTCAAATATTACAGCCTCAGTAACTGATTTCTGCTTAAAATGTCAATGAGCAAAGTTTAGTCACTTAGCGCCATACATAGCTGAATCTACACTTTTGTAGTTGCTCAAACCAAAGTGCTAAATCTGCTGCAAATTAAATTTTAAAAAAGTAAAACCATTTTAAGCTGTTCTCCATCCTTCTCAGATTAGACAGAAAAGCATTTAAACTCCAACACACCAACTCTTCTCCTTAAAGTGTGTTCCACTGTAACCTAAGGTTTCCAAGATGTAGAGAAGCTTGCAGAAAGTGCAAAGTGATGACACATTTAGCTGTAAAGCAATTCAAAGTTTCAGATATAGTTCTTCATGCACTTTAATAACAGCTTTAGGAAACTGGAGGGAAAGTGACTCACAAAACAAGCAAGACTTTTTAAATTAAACTTCTTTATAACTTAAAAATTCTGCCACAATAGTTGCCATTTCTTACTAATCTGAATAAGCAAACTACGGGGATTATTTTTCAAAAACTGACACATACATGAAATTAATGAGAAATCCTATGAATTCCTCTGTAACTCTATTTTACCCTTTCATTTGATTTCTATTTAGCATATTACTTATCACCCTTCCTTCTCACGCAGGGAAGAGATTGACCTGCTCATGTTTTCAAATCTATTTTTTTTTAATTTAAAAACCAAAACAAAAAACAAAAACAACCAACACTGAAAGGCAGGTATAGATGATAGAACTAGGGGTGCTGCTGCACCCCCTGGCCTGAAGTGGTTTCCATTACCTACAGGGTTTACAGTTTGGTTCAATGGCTCTCAGCACCCCAACTATAAATACTGTTTCAGTGCCCCTGAATGCATGGACCACTTTTCCCATTCATTGCTAGTATTGCTTCCATAATAAAGTGGGCCTGCTTCTGTGCTGCACCCTGTAGAAAGAGCAGGCCTGGATGGGGTACAAAGGTGGCATAATTGCGGAGAAGGCGGTTCTGGTTTGGGGAGAAGGCAGTCTCCAGAGTTAGAAAAACCCCAGGCTGCTCTACCACAAGGAGGGTACCTACAGCTGACAATGGGCTGTTCTGGAATGCAGAGCATTCTGGCCATTCTCCCTTACACATTCGATGCTCCCCACTATGCACCTACACTACTGTGGGCTACTGAGGGAAAAGAGGGAAAGTGCATGGCTGCCTACGTTGGATTTATGGAATTCCTGTTCTTGAGGTATTCTCAAAGGGCCAACTAAACCAGTCTTGTGGTACCTGTATGGCAGCTGAGCGAATATTAACAGGATGAAGAAGAGTCCAGAATTGTTTCCAGTGTCTCCATTCTTCACTTAAACCATCAAGTTTCTGATTGACAGTGGATACCATTAACTGGAAGAGGCAGGACAAGGCTATCATATTGAAGCAACAACACTGTTGATGAGAACCAAGAGCACTACTAATCTCCTCCACCTCTTTTCATCTCGGTCTTGAATAAAAGTGACCACACTATGGGGCTTGATTTTGCTCCCACTGATGCTAACAGGAGCATGATTGGCATCTATTACACCCCTCTGTATGTGAAAAGTGCAAGACATTGGAATGTCTTTTCTGTTAAAAGCAATGACAGGACATGGACCCAAAGGCCCGTGCATCAAAAGACACAGAAAAAGTGGATGCTACAACCAAAAGCTATCCAACTATTTATAGTGCCCACTTCATCTTCTCTGAAATGCAAACAAGAGCAAACATTTTCCCATATGTATTTTTGCCTTAATGTCTTCTAATTAATAGAGTTCTAAATGTTTTTTTCAACAACAAACATTAATTTTCTGTTGTACCTACTCATTTCAGCTTAAGTATGTTTCAGTGCCAACATACTTAATATTAGTCAGCCCCAGAGGAAAGGTGAAATGAAACATTAGAGAAGCCCCTAATTTATGGTCAATTTAATTAACATAAATGCTCTGCTTGGTTCATTTGGTACAATAATACTTTGCAATAAAGCTGCCAGTGACAAACACTTCTTTATTGTTTGCTAGGGGAGGGGCAGAGTAGGAAGGAGACCAGAGGCAATAAAGTAATCTGCTTTTAAATGGTGTCTCTTCTGATGGAAGGTGGTTTGAACTTAATGCAGTTTGCTCCGCTCAGATTTTGGAATCTAATTCCTCCCTGATTTGGAAATCAGGTGTCATACTGCAAATAAACTAAGGGAGAGGACAATGAAAAACGGAGATTATCTGCCCTTACCCCCCTTGGAAATGTCACCAGATCGCAGATTCTGGCATCGTTTTGTAAATGTGTAATCCAGAATTCATGAATACAGTGGGACACATTCTGTTTTATATTCTGATCTCATGTGCCATTCTGCTGTCATATTGGGCTGGAGCTGTGCCTCAACCGGTCACGTGAGAACTTCCCAGCATAAGGCCACCCCAAGTGACTCAATGTAACCTGTTTCATAGGGGCATGCAGCAGACTTTCTACAACACACACTGCTATGGAGATTCTGGCCTGCACTGAACTGCAGAGCAGCCCAGACACAGGCTTTGGGAGGCTGCCATAAACTAGAGTTCTCCCGAGTTCTCCTAGAGTTCTCCAGCTCTTATTTATGCTGGAGGGTGAGGGGGGCATGCTGCAGCTCCTTAAGAACTCCAGAATTCTTTGGGTGAGAAGATAAAATATTGTTGTCAAGAAAAGTATTTTCAAGAACCGTTGCCTCCTTCCTGCTCTTGAGCTGCACGTCCTGGAGGTACGGCACAAAATCTCAGCCACTACATCTTACTTAGCCAATGCTGCTGCTTGGAGCCCAGCACTCTTTGCAAGTGCTCAGCTTCCTTGACTCTTCATTTAAATAAATGGGAGTTTAGAGTCACCTGCCGACTGCAACAGGTGCTCAGCATCTTGCAGTTTCAAGCCTAACATTAAGCAACTCCAACTTTTAGTGCTGAGATACCCATGCTGAACACCACATCATAGCCATAGTCTGAAAAGAGCCAAAGATATTTAACAGCTTCCACTAAACGATTTAGACTGGGATTAAGGGATTTGGACACCCACTTCTCATCCCTTGGCAGTTGGCCATCTAGCTCCTTAATCTCCATGGAAAATCTCAGCCTTAGATTTCTGTGTATATGTTTTATCCTCTCTAACCAGTATCAGAGGGGTAGTCGTGTTAGTCTGTATCAACAAAAACAACGAGGAGTCCTGTGGCACCTTAAAGACTAACAGATTTATTTGGGCATAAGCTTTTATGGGTAAAAACCCCCACTTCTTCAGATGCATATCTGAAGAAGTGGGAGTTTTTACCAACGAAAGCTTATGCCCAAATAAATCTGTTAGTCTTTAAGGTTCTCTAACCAGTGGCACTTGCTGGGTGAACATAGGCAAGCAGCATGATCACAGCCAGAATGCAGCATTTTGCTATATGTAATTGAAGCAGGTGTATAATTTGGGATTCGTAAAGTGGGTTGGATGGTTGGCTATCTAAATGATCATACAGGAAGTAATGTGGTTCTTTGTTATTTTATTTGTATAGAATGCCACTGCCCTTTTAGTGTATCCAAAGTACTGTTTTGTTACCTATGTTTATGGCACAATATTCATTCTGCAATAACTAACTTCCACAAAAAATATATCTTAGACCATTTGCCAGCTCACACTATTTGAAACAAGGTTGATAACAGTCCCCCAAAAGAGTCTGAAAATATTACCCTACTAAACTCTGCCAGCTCATCTTTTTTTCAGTAGGGACCCTCTGCCAGGGAACTGTTTGACCTCTACATTTGTCAGAAACTGTTCTCTCACTTTCCGGGATTATTTTTCCCTTTGGGGATATTTCCAGTTTAGCCAAGGATAAAAATCATCGAGTTTTGGAAGGTCTTTTTTTGGTTTGTTTCCTGTTCCTTTTGTCTTTTTTGTGACTCACATCCTTGACTGCTTTTGCTATGGATGTACTGTGGGGTTTCACATATGCCCAAAAGCCCTGTGGATGTCTGCTCCTCACTACAGCATGCCATCCATCGCCCTTGTCAGAGAGCTGGGAATTTAGAGCTACTTTGTACTTGTGCTAAAATTAATGGGAATTGAACCTGAGTAAAGGAGTGCAGATCAGAACTCTCAAATACGGAGATAATTGTGTCCTTCAGAGACTGGGCCAAGCAACACAGTGAAGGAGACACATTCGGCCAAGAGCTCACAGAGTGGCCAGTATTAGCATAGAAGAGGATGTGAGGCAGCATATCCCTGCTTCTGGCGGAGTTCACTCTTCTTTCTGTGCATGGCTAAGATGATCTGACAGTGTTCAAAAGTCTTCTAGTGAGGAGCAAGTGTGCCTTTGGGATGCACATAACTGCATGCATTTTCTAAAAATATCCCTATGAGAAGATACCTGATCGTTTAGGACACACCTTCCCTCCTCCAGACCAATCCCACTGCAAAGGCTTGATATCTTTCTGCTGCTTACCCTAGATTGTAGTTCATCTTGTGCCACTGACAAATCAGGTAGTCCACTTCTTTCATTGACTATGGTCACTCGCTAATTGTGGTACTTCCCTGCTGATGCCAGTGCATTTAATAATCCTCCATCACTGTCTTCTGCCAGTTCTTCCTTGGCCTTCCTATTTTCTCTTTGTTTTGTTGGGTACTCAACTCAGTGTGTGTTTAGCGTATCTCCCAACTTCCATACAGCATGCACGTCCTAACCACTTGACCTCTCTTTTATGATATTTCTAACATGTCCTGCTCTGTCAGCTCCCTTACTCCTATTTCCTTTTTTCCATGAAATCTGTAGTACAGGGGTGGCCAACCTTTGGCTCCGGAGCCACATGCGGCTCTTTAGAAGTTAATATGCGGCTCCTTGTATAGGGACCAACTCCGGGACTGAAGCTACAAGTGCCAACTTTCCAATGCGCTCAACCCCTGGCCCTGCCACAGGCCCTGCCCCCACTCCACCCCTTCCTGCCCCCTCCCCTGAGCCTGCCATGCCCTCGCTCCTCCCTCCCACCCCCAGAGTCTCCTGCATGCCACGAAACAGCTGATCAGGAGATGTGGGGAGGGAGGGAGAGGTGCTGATTGGTGGGGCTGCCAGTAGGCAGGCACTGGGAGTGTGGGGAATGGAGCTGATGTGGGGCTGCTGACGTATTACGGTGGCTCTTTGGCAATCTACATTGGTATATTCTGGCTCCTTGTCAGGTTCAGGTTGGCCACCCCTGCTGTAGTATCTTCCTCAGCTATCTGTGACAAGAAGGCTCCAATTTCTTTTTGTTAACCACGATCATTGCCAAAGTCTCTGCTCCACACAGTAATATGCTCAGTGCAGTCACAGGGTACAATCTGAGCTTTGTTTGATGCAGAGACCTCTGTTTGACCAGATATTGTTCATCCTTCCAAAAGTGGTGTCTGCCTTTCCTAATCTTGTATGAATGTCTTTATTGCAGCCACCTTCAAATGCCATCACACTCCCAGATAGGAGAAGTCTTCTTCCTATTCCATTATTTTTCTAACCACATACATCTTTGTATTGGTTTTCCAGTTTCCTGTCTTCATAATCTTGGTTTTCTCTGCATTTACTTTCACTCCAAATTTTGCTGTTTCCTGATCTACCCCTAGGCAAGGGCAATCATTCCATTCCATGTCATATTTAGTAATGCACTGTCATCAGTAAAGTCAAGCTCATATAACTCATCTCCAGCTAGCCTATTTTGCAATGTCCAGAATGCCTTTTGTTGTTTGCTTCATCATCCAGTCTATTGCTAATGCAAAAAGAGGATTGATGATAACACACACCCTTGTCTAAATCCAGTCACAATATCAATCCACTCACCAAAACCTGTATCCGATTTTACTGAGTATCTACTTCCATTATATAAACTCCTCATTATGTTGATCAGCTTGTCTGGCATCCCACAGCTTCTGCAATATTCCACAGGGTCCCTCTGTGAAAACTATCAAACACTGTCTTAAAGACGATAAAGTTGATTAAGATCCCACTCTTTGCAAATGTCTTCATTCAAACATGGGAGTGACGGTTAATATGACTGGACTAAAAATATTATTCACCATATAATTTGTCAGGCAAACAAGGCACTCAGAGTTGTAGGGAGTATGTGAAGTTTTTGCTGCTGTTAGTGCTCAGCCAGTGGGTGGAGGTGGCTGTTTACAGCAGTAAAGTACAAGGTTAAAAGTTAGCAAGCTTGTAACTGTGTGGATGGTTGTGTGGTGGCATTTTGTTGATTTTCGAGAACAAGAGCACTCAGATATAACTAATTCCCAAACACACATTTTCTATCAGAAGCACACTCAAAACTAACTCATAAAATTCAATTATCTTTTGCTATTTCACCTTGCCATCTGTAACAGGGCATGCTCCAACCCAGTCTTTAGACGCTCCATCCCCATGCTTAGACTCTGTCCGTTGAGTGATAATTTCATGTGATTTATTTACATTTCTATCAACACCAATACAGTCCCATGAGGCACTATTATATATAGTGCGTTTCTACCTTTAGCCCTTTGCCATAGAGCTGAGGAGGAACAGATGTACCCCTTCCTTGTGATCTCTACACACACTATGCTCAGCTAGCCCTGGTTACTCTTACTCCCACTCCCTCTCCCCAGTACTTCCTTCCTGTGTCTTTCTTATGCCCCTCAGCTGAAGAACTAATTGGTTCATCCATCCTCCCAGTCTGATCAACCAATTAGCTTGCACATCCCCAGTCAGCCTTCTCAAGGGGAGCTGATTGATGCCTATGTGCTCAGAGTGCTGAGTCACCTGCTAACTCCCAGCACTCTGTCATACCATCTACCATTTAGAATGATGTAGTCTGTTGTATAAAGCCATTATTTCAGCACATTTTAGCAGTCACAACATTTAATGTGCTCCAATTCTTGGGTGAACTAAATAATTGATCTTACACTTTCTATTTTCCTTTCATCACCAGGCAGTGTACGGGTACTGCACTATCGCAGGATGAGATGTTCCCCTGCAGTATAAAAACTTGCAAACATCCGTGAACCATGGTTTTGATTTCCTCAAGCTGAACTGCATTAAAAGAATCTGAATCATAGAAATGTAAGACTGAAAAGGACCTCAAGAGGTCATGTAAACCAATCCCCTGCTCTGAGGCAGGACTAAGTATTTCCTAGACCAGCGGTAGGCAATCTGCGGCCCGTCAAGGTAATCTGCTGGTGGGCCATGAGACATTGTTTACATTGACCATCTGCAGGCTTGGCCACCCACATCTCCCAGTGGTCGCGGTTCACTGTTCCCGGCCAACGGGAGCTGCGGGAAGCAGTGCGAGCCTCAGGTTGCCCACCACTGTTCTAGACCATCCATAACAGGTGTTTGTCTAACCTGTTCTTAAAAACCTCCAGTGTCAGAGATTCCACAGCCTCCCACCATAATCTGTTCCCATGCTTAACTTCCTTTACAGTTAGAAAGTTTTCCCTGATGTCCAACCTAAAGCTCTCTTGCTGCAATTTAAGCCCATTACTTCTTGTCCTGTCCTATCCTCAGTGGATAAGGTCAGAGCCAGCTCTAGCTTTTCTGCCGCCCCAACCGGCATCCCAAGCCATGCCGTCGGAAAAACAAACAAAAAAGAAAAACCGGAATACCGCCCCCACACCAGCCCCTTCACATTTGCCACCCAGGCACCTGCTTCCTTGGCTAGTGCCTAAAGCCGGCCCTGGATAAGGTGAACAATTTTTCTCCCTCCTCCTTGTAACAACCTTAGCATGATGCACAGAACTAGACACACTACTCCAATTGAAGCCTTATCAGTGCAGAGTAGAGTGGAAGAATTACTTCTCATGTCTTGCTCCTGCCAATACATCTCAGAATGATGTTCACTTTTTTTTTTGCAACATTACACTGTTCACTCATATTTCGATTGTGATCCACTTTAACCCTCTGACCCTTTCCTGAAGTACTCCTTCCAAGGCAGTCATTTCCCAGCTAGCAGGAAGCCTGGTGCCCAGGGTTGGGGGCGGTACAGCCATGCCAGAGGAGCTGCCCACACGGGGCACTGGCCCCTGCGAGTGGCAGCCCAACATGTGCGGCTTTTGTCACTGAGGTTCCCAGCAGATTCCTGCAGTTCCATGGACATCCGCTTTATATCTGTGGGTATAAATTTTGTATCTATGCAGGGCTCTACCTGTCACCAGAGGGGTGCACACAGAAGAGTTATGAGGGGATCCCCTTGTAATTGTGACACAGGGGTTAAAGTAGGTCCTGCATCCCATCCACACTTGAATTATTATGCTCTGTGTGCATACACATGCAGGGCCACAGTGCTTATCAAAGCTTGTGAACCGATTGATTGTGCCACCTTCCCGTTGAGAAGCTTGTGTTGGCTGAATAAGAAGGTTAACATAATATTGTTTCTTCTCCTACCTCAAATTACCACTACTTCCTTCTTATGCAGTTTAACAATCAAGCGTTTTAAAGCTTTCAGATGCTTCACCAGGACCATATTTTTACAGAATGTCTCAAACCAGTTGTAACCACCAAATGCAACTCCATAATATTTGTTCAGTGGGTTGTAGCACCTGCTAATAAGCAGTGAGTAAATCATACAGCAAATATGTTGCAAATAGGTGATTAAATGACATAACTTCAAAAATGATTGTTTAGTGAACGCAAAATGAACTAACTTCTCTAGCAACTATTGTCAGTGTGAGCTCTGACAATACATAAAAAACAAAGAGAAGATTAGAGTTACTACATTTTCTAATTTATAGCCCCTCTTGAAAAGATTCTACAGTCTGACAAATATAAATATATATACAGAGAGAGAGAGAGACAGACAGACAGGATGAATACCTGTGACATGACCTCAGTATCACAGTTTATAAAACATTTTCTCTATTTCTCTTTCCTTTGAATAATGTCCCTCTCGTGAATGTGCCAATTTGATCTGCATGAACATCTATCTGGCCAAGTTTAAAAGAGGAAATATCCAGTTTTTGTGCCATTAAAGAAATGTATCTTGATGCCTTTCACAACTTTAATTGAAATGGTATCAATGTTTTATCTTTTTCCGCTATAATTTTCACTTTGCTATTGTCTTGTGTCTTTCTATTTTCCGCTTGATTTTTTCCTTGCTTAAGTTTCTTTTATCTGTTTTATCTTTCTATAAATCTATAATTTACATTCTTTGATTCCAGTAGCAGTAATTTTGTATATCTTGGTTCTCTTTTGGCAGGTCTAGTATTAGTAGTCACAGGAAAATGGGTAGAAACAGCGCTAGGCAGATGATATAGCATGAAGATTATAGGCTGATAGACCAAGACAAAATTAATAAAAAAATATTAGTTGTGATCTGTGTGTTAAGCTTTTGGTGGACTCCAGATGAAGCATCAGAACAATTATGAAAGATTATGCCATGACTAAGGCATAGTTTAATTAATCAAAATACTAAAATCCTGTAAAGTAAGTATTTAAAAAAATACCTTGAGGAAACAGAGCAGGGGCAGGATACAGGAGAAAGAAGCAACTAATTTTCACTGTATTGGACTAGTGCATTTAAACTTTAAAGGTGGGATTTTCAGAAGTGCTCACATTTGCCTAACTCTGCTCCAAGTCATGTCAATGATAAAACATTAAAAAAGGAGCAGAATTAAGCCAATGCTGAGAACTTTTTTTAAAGTTATGTCCTTAATATCTAGAGCTGTCAGCTAGGAACCCATCTGGAGAAACACTCAGGTTTCCATATACCTGAGTAATCTGCAGTACGTTCATGAACATATGGCCAAAATTCATCTTTTGTTAACATGATAAAGGGAAGAAGAGGATGTAGGCCCCTATATTTCATATCCAGTAGAGAGGCAGGTACCAGGTTAACAGCTAACAGGCTTTGCCCGGGACCAGGACTTGGCTCACACTCACAAACAATAGAAATATGTTCAGATTTAGCTGTGAGTTACTATTGTAGAATGCATGGTCCTTTCTGACTGAACAAGAGCCCATAACCCATGTCTCCTGAAAAAGTAGCCTGTCTCCTTGGTCTTTGAATCTTGGCTGTTAGTTTATTATTACTAAGCTGTTATCCTCTTCCTCTCTTTTCAACGGGAAGACGGGAAGCAAAATACAAGTGTCTAGGTCCCATTTTGAAATGTGACATAGGCACTTAGAGGCTTAGGTCCTGTTGATTTCAATGAGACAGGTTCCTAAGCCCAGTGTTTTCAAAGGTATTTAGCCATTGTGGTATTTAGTGCTGCAACACTTAGCTGACTTAGAAGTTTAAATCTCATTATCAAAAGGGATTTAGCTACGTAGGAGCCTTAATCTCAACAACTGTCAATGGATTTATGCTCCTAAGTGCCTAAATCACTTTTGGAAATGAGATGGAAGCTCCTAAATCAGTTAGGCATTGCAACACTGAGTGCAGAAATGCCTGAATATCCTTAAAAATCTGGTCTATGTGATTAAGTCACTTTAAAAAAAATAATTCTAAACCTAATTTTTTTTGTTGTTTTTTAAAATAAGAATACTGTGACAAATGGAGATGGGAAGTCAGAACGGAGAGGGGAGGTTCATTTGATAGTTTATATGATATTCCATGATTCTAAACAACAGCAACAACGTGACAGAACAAAATTGGAAAATATATACCTACAAATAGAAGTTATACAATTTATTTCTGAAATTTTAAAATGCCTCTATTGAACAAAGAAATTGATATGGCTCACTGTTCATGAGCTCATACCATATATCCTTTTTTGCAGCAATAATTCCTATTGCTGATATCCCTTCATTCAATATTCACCAACCTGCTTAACATAACATCGTTAATTCAATGGATAAGGCAGTAGTCGTCAGTCTGCTTACTTTTATTATTCTTAGTTTTTGAATTTAAAGTGAGTAAAACAGTAATTATATTAATTTAATAATCTCATAAAATAGAATGTAATTTTTTTCCAGTTAATTAAGCTCTACTAAACTCATCTGCTGCCACATCAGCAAGACTTCCAGAGTTCATAAAGCAGCTGACACAGAGCTCCTTGTAAACAATGGCTGTTCATAATCGGACTGCATTAAGCTCTCCCTCCCACTGAATTAGGAAGCCTGAAATCACTTTAATGACAAAGGTTAAAGTTTGAGCACAATTATTACACTAGCTTTTCCCATCAGTGATCCCTCTAGTCTAGTTTGTGTCTCAGTTCCCATTTCCTGTTTGTTTAATCACAGTGCAGTGTGGTGCTTAAATGAGATGTGCAATATGAAGATGTACAGCTTAGAAACAAATGAAGACAGAAGCATTAAAAAATTCATATAAAGGCAGTTGTCTTTAAAAAAGATTACTGCACAGGAAATTAGCTCTTAATAGCCTCATCACAATCTGGAAGTTTAGTGACAAGGCAAATTATGGAAAGGGGGGATATAAAACCAGAATGGATATCGTAGTCTGAGGAATAAAATAAAGAGTACAATTTGTATAATGTATTAGTGATTCATTCAATTCGAAGAAAGGAGAGTGCCTGAACTAAAGCTGAGGGATTGATATGTAATGTTAAACTAATTTTAAATAAGGTATAAGCGCATGCCAAAAAGGAAACATATGTATTAACGTATCTATTAGCTACAGAGGGCTGGCAGATTATCAGTAAAATCTTGGAGCAACCAATATGCAAGAGACTGTCCCAATAACGGTATCTGGGTTGGTTGTATAACTAAGGCTGAATGTATTTTCCTCTGCAGCAATGTCTTGCCAGGACAGAACATCATTATGCCCTAGGCGCCACTCCTGTCATCATTATTTATTTGTTAATCATCAGCAATAAGGGCACAAATAAAAACACAATCCCTGTTCTCAGGAGCGTACAGTCTAAAAGACAGACTCAAAGCCTCACCTCATGGTATGAATAGCTATAAACCACAATTACTTCCATTTTTAAGCACCAAGGGGCTCTTCATTCAAGCTTTTTCTTAACGTGTTGTGAATCTTCCAGCTTTTAATGCCTTGGAAGCACTTATGAGGCTAGTAGTCATCAGAATCTCATTATTCAACCAGTCGGACTCCTGATTGCTATTATCCAACAATTTACTAAATCAGATACAAACATTTAGTGAACCACTATCACATAAGTGCAAGCCTTGTGGGAAACATACCCACACCATTTATGATATATTGAAGAAATGGATTCCCTTTTCCCTTAAATAGTCAGTGGCTTCCGAGTCAGGTGTTCCTAATGTTTTATAATCTATGAGCAATTGGGCCAGCTGGCAGCTACCAGCAGTTTGATTGTGCCGTAACAGCAAGGAAAATCTAATCAACTCTCCAACTTATATCAGTTAATAGCAGGAAAGGAAGAGCTAAAATCTCTGACACTGGTTGCTAAAAGTATGTAAAGAACAGGAGTTCACTAATAGTGATAGAACACTGTATTACTTAATAGTTAATTCATAAGAAATTCAGTCAGATAGTTGCAATGAAGAGGAAATTTTAATTGTGAACAGAATAAGCCTGTGCAATAAAAGGGCTAGACTGTGGCTTCCATAACAAAGGATGGTGCAGAGCAACAGCACCCCCGAGAGAGTATCGGAAAGGATTCTGCCTTAGAGAATGTTTTCCAGAGCTTCCCAGTTGCATTGCAACAGACCCTGTTTTTGAAATGCAAGCAAACTTTCTACCATGCCCGAGTGGTGCTTCACCAGTTTTGTACCTTACAATTGCATAGTGCAGTGCTGAGCCTAGCTATCATGCCCTGACCATCAGGTACATCCCCAGATCTCCCACAACCATCACCCAACTCTCACACACTTCTCCTCCCTAATCCAAGATGTACCTAGATGAAATAGCCACAATAAACGTCAGCCATGATGGTAGTCTAGGAAGTTGTTCACTATGGCCAATCAAATGCAATCATACAACAGCCACTTCCCACAATCATACAACAGGTGAAGACAAATACCAGTAATTTAAGATCCCACTGATCAAAGTGAGTGATCAGAAAACATCATCATCATCGACATCATCTCAAAAAAAGTCCTTAGTCTAGCCTGTATCATAAAAACCTGGGTGGATGATACGGCAGGCCCAGTGCTAGTACATCTTGTCCTCCACATCTTACCACACACCTAGACTGATAGAAGACAAGGATAGAGAGGAAACAGCCATCCTATTTCAGTCCAGCCTCAAACAACAGAGACCATTCTGAGGCAAAATCCTCCAGGGCATCCAGTTTCTCTGTAAATTCTCAGAGAATCACAGCATGTGCATCCTACTAAACTATAGTATTCCCCAAAATAAAGTTTCCTATAGGAGCTGAGATGCTGATTATGCTAAGCCATTTTGTCCTGGAAGAAGATATTGACATCCATATTGACAACACATCTGATGCAATGATCCAAAGCTTCCTCTCCATGCTTTCCACCCTTATTGTCTGAAATAATATTTTCCAGACCTTCAGACTGGACATGAATTTAGGGATCATAAATACTTGCCTGTGCTGTACTAACTACAATCCCAAAATCAGAATCATCCCAGTCTCCAGGACAGAAGCAGAAAACATACTGGTCCACTCCTGGAAGACAATGGACCTAGTCAAATTTCAAAAGGTGGTTGCAAGCAATTCCACCAAACCACAAAGGCATGGAATAGATCTAATGAATCACAATGACCACTCCAACTCCAACTATTAACAATGACATGAAAGTATCCACTTTCCCCTACGGATCTCTATAGCGTGATGAAAACTGGCAAAAGACATAGCTGGAAGGAAGACAACACGACCATCAGTGGTGCAAAAAGGCCTGAAAAAGACAGGGTCTAGCACAAATAATGTTTGTTGGATTATTCTCTGGTGGTGCAGGAAGCAGAGGAAAAACCTCTCCTGCATCATAATAGCAGCTCAATCATATCTCATGGAACTATTCCTGACCATGAATAACTTAGTAACCTGCAATGTCCTGACTTAGTAACCTGCAATGCCTCCAGTCAGTTCCAGAACCCATCTCCTTCTACTCTCAAGAAATATCAACCTACTTCTCAGAGAAAAGTCATGCCCATACTAAACAGCTTAAGGAGCTAACACGACACCTTCCATGTCAGATTCCAGATCACTCAGACAACTCAGAAAGACCTAGGAATAGAGACGTTTGAACATTTTTGACATTTCAGCAAACACAACAAAACTGTTGCCATTGTTCACCCAATGTACAGAGTGGTCAACATGTTTTGAATATTCTAAATGTTGACATAACATTTTTGGTAAAAAAAATTAAAATGTTATTTTTTCCTGCATTTTCAACCAGCTCTGGTGCAGCTGATGTGCTCAGTAACACCGGGTGCTCAGAGCACATCATGCTGGTACTCTGTTCTCTCACAAGCTTCCTGCCGAAAACTGACAAATTCAAGGGGTTTAGTTTTTATCTTTAAAGACCTCCACTGGACTGGCCCAATATTCCAGAGGGACCAGCTCCCTTTTCATGATCAAGGTATCCTACGACAATTACATTGTACTGAAACAATAGACCCATCAACCACAAGAACGTGATTCATGTGTACAGGAGACAGATCTTTATCAGTGAGTGACCTAGAAACGTTGATCTCACTCCTGGAAAAGATCAGAATGAACCCCCTGGCCTTCACAGAAAAATGAAAAAACTTTTTTCTTTGACATAGCCATCTCACACCACCACCTTTAGGAAAAAGCCCTGGTGAATGGTGGAGACAGAGAGAAAGAGGAGAAAAATAGATCTTGTGTGTACCCTTCAAATTTTGGAAATCACTCTGATACCACAATGATGGACACCATTTAAATATATTTATATATAATGATTAGATTATTTCATGCACTAGCTTCTCTCAAAGCATGTAAAAGCAAAATTCTAATCTCAAAAAATTGTTTTAAGTACATATGAAAAGCAAGCAAAGAGCTGGAAAACTTAGCCAGAACATGAAGTCTTTCTTTTCCTGTTACTGAAGATTATACTGTTTATAACCAAGATTTTAAACTTTCAAGTTGTAAAGAAAAGAGATTAATTAGTGATGCAGGGTTTTTTTCTGTTTGAGTTTACATGTCCATTTGATTTAACTATTCCTGGCAGTTTGCCCATCAAATCATAAGCTCTTTTTGAACAAAAGGAAAACCGCTTGTCTCAACGGAGAACAGGCTACACAAATTAGCATCTACATAAGAAATCTGCATTATACAGCTATGGGAACTGAAGCTCTAAAATTATTCCTGGGACAAGGAACACCACATCAAGAGCTACATCAAATTATTATGTACATTGGAATTCCAGGAAGTAAATGAAATAATTTTCTCCTCTTTTTCCCCTTTATATTCAAACTTTATGAAACATTAACCTAAGGAGAAACAAACTGTGCATGGTATTTTACTTAACTGTTATCAATTATATGCTGAAACATTCAAACAGCCTTTTATTAATTAATTACATTTTCAATACTGTGCGTATGTGGGAAGCAGGTCACAAAACTCTGAGGGAGTTATTTTTAAAAAAGGGTTGTGTGTGTTTCTCATGCTATATTGACAATAATGTCTAATGCACACACACAAAAATGGCAATGTGTCACACTCCAAACTGCTGCTTTGGGGGTTTCTTTTTACAAGATGCTGAATGCCATACAAGAGTTGCTCTGCCATAATGTTTGATGCTAGTAGTATGATCTTCAAATTTTTCAATACAAGGCCAAGTACGTTCTTTCAAAAGCAGTGAAACCTGAACTGACAATCAATCCAGAGCTGTTGCTTAATGAATGTGGTTTCATACAGGTCTAGCAGAATTATACTCATATCCTTGGGGGGGTTCTCTTAAAATGGAAATTTGCCTGTTGTAATACAAATGAAGATGGCCTCTCATAGAATAGTATTCTTTCATTACATTAATAAGTTATAACTAATAGTACTGATTTGTTGTTCTAACCTTTAAACCGCCATTTTAAAATTAGTCTATACATGTAGATTTAACACTCATTTGAAATTATAATTGTTATGCATTGCTGAATCATTTGCATATATTATGGTTGCAAATTGGCCCTCCTGGGGTGGGGTGTGTGGAACATAGAGTGTGAGCGTGTGGTTGTGTGTGTGTGCGGGGGGAACATAGCAGAGTGTGAGTGTGTGATTGTGTGGGGGGGGAGGTGTGGACATAGCAGAAACATACAGATGATGCAATTGCAAACTATTGAAATATGCTGTGCTAGAAGATTCTAATGCAGGATTGGGGCTTTTTGTAAAATTGCAGTACTGCTCCATGCAGAGAATCATTTCAATAAAGCAATGACCTTAAAAAAAAGTAGGAGGACACTGACTTACCCTGAGACTTGCATTTGGGGGTAAATTTTGGATGTGTTTGTTTGGTAATCATGGCCACAACTTTAAGATGCATCAGTTGTCTTTTTACTGAAAGAAGATATTTTAGTGATCGTTTAATCATCAACGCTGCAGTCTATTTCCGAAGAATGGGGCATTTGAAGTCAATGTTTCCTTAGATTTGATAATCTGTAACATATATCAGCCTGTATACTGAAAATTTGCCTTGCAAAGTGGAATGTAGCACTTGTATAGTCTTCACTGAAATGTGTCTTACCACTTGAAACTTCTTAAAAGCAAAAAGTGCACAATATGTTTCTAACATCAGAATACTACATCATGTGGAGTGTTTTACTGAAGCACCTAATCAAGACTAGTGCATTTTCATATCTGAAAATACTGGAAGAAATTATCTGTCCACTCAAGAATTACTCTCCTACTTACAAAAAACAGCACACACCACAACAAACAGATCTATTGTAGCGTAGGTTTATCTTTTAGATTAATAGTTCATGCATGTGTTAGATAGAATGGGGAGCAGGAAAAGAATCCAAATTCTAGACTTCTTAAAATATCAAGGAAAACCCTGGGGTTGGGGGAGGAGTAAGGGTTTCTCTGTTCATCAGCAACAGACCATTACCCTTTGGTCTTTTTTCTTCACTGTTGCAGTTACACAGCACATTTTCTTTCTATGTAAAGATTAAAGGGCAAAATCCTTAAGGTGCTGTGATCCTTCCCTCCCCTCCTCAGCTGACAAACTACCAACTACAGTGTATTGCAACAGTGAAAATGTTAATCATCTCTTCACAGGGCTTGTGATACTAGTAGATGCTTCAGAAGATAGACTGTCAGAGACTTGCTATTTAAACTAGCCCAACAACAGGTTTGGGTTCAATTGTCTTCTGTCATTTTGATAAAATATTTTCCTCTCCTGTATGGGGAATCTGAAGAATCTTTTTCTGATTCCTTACCATTCCTCCCAACTCTGTAGCAGCTTGTGGCCAAGATTTTGTATGTAAAAGTCATTTAGTGTAGTTACATTCACATCCTCTCTGACCTCCATTCTCAGTTGAATTCTTGCACTTTAGTCCTCTGGTACATTTGAACTAATACATTTTAAATAAATCAAAGTAATCTAAAGTCTATACCCAAACATCCTGGCTTCTTTGGTGTCCACTGAGAAACAGAGAAAAGTCATTTAGCCAAAACATATAGTGTTGAGTTTTCAAAAGAACTCAGCACTGGTCTACGTTCCCACTAAAGTCAATGGTAGGCAGGATTTTCAAAAGCATTCATCGCTGGTCTTACTCTGCTTTCATTAAAGTCAATGGTAAAACTCCCATTGACTTCACGGAGAACAGATTTAGGCTAATGCTAACTCATTGACGTCAATGGGCACCGTTAAAGAGATAGGTCTGTAGTGTTTCTGTAACCCACACTCCTCCTGGGTGTGGTGTTCTGTCCCATCTAGTGGTACCGAGACCACTTAGAGAGAGAGAGAGATAAAATGAGTCTGCTCTACAGCCTCAGCAAACCACAAACTGGCTTTTATCTCATGTGGTAGAGGCTCATGCACCAAGTTCTAGAGGCCCCAGGTTCAATCCCGCCCACCGACGATCAGGGTCTGTTGGTGTTACATTTCTACAATAATGTTTCTCCAGAAGAGCCAAAGTGTGTGAGACAACTTCTACTGGACCAACTTCTGTTGGTGAGAAAGACAAGCTTCTGAGCCACATTGAGATCTTCTTCAGGTCTGGAAAAATGTACTCTGAGTATCACAGCTAAATGGAACAGTTTGCTTACTATAAGTAGTTTAAAAAATCTTTTCCACCTTGTATTTAGCTGTGACACTCGGAGTACTTTTCCCAGACCTGCAGAAGAGCTCTGTGCGGCTTGAAAGCTTAACTTTCCAACCAACAGAAATTTATTTAATGCAAGATATTACCTCACCCATCTTGTGTGTCTAATATCCTGGGACCAGCATGGCGATAACTACACTGCATCTCCAGAAAAGCAGCTGATGTCCTCACATCACCAGTGGTTCATGCTCTTTCTACAGATTAATGAAATCTTGCCATCACATCATATACTACAGAACCACAATAGTTTTATTGCTAGGTGGCACTCTTCACCAGTGTACAAAAAGGAAAAAATCACCCTTAAAATTAGGCATTTAAAAGACTCTTTTCTTCCAGGTAGGACTGATGCAGACACACATTTAAACATGGAATATCTTCATTGAATGTTCCAGGTGCAATTGTTTCTGTTTTTAGTTTTGTTGTCGTTATAGTCCGCATGGCTCTGTAACCCAATTAGACATGGCAAGTAAGTATTTATGCATGAGTAAAAAACAACAGTGGTGTCTCTGACTGAATCAAATGATCAGAATGATCAAAAATATCTTCAATATTTTAAGAACCCTTACTGATAATATCCAGATTACACAGTTGAATAAATAAGGATTGCATAAATAATGTTACATATATAAGATGAAAAGCAAGGGAGCTCCAAAGAGGGGAAAAGGGACTACTCCATTTTCTGCCATAAAACTGCACACACAATGTGCAATCATAGTATGTAGTTTAATAGGCTAAACTTAAATTATTTGGTCATTTTGCTGGGTAAACAAATAAATTGCCTTACTTTAACAAAGCAAACGAATCTCCATTATCTGTCTAGATAGCAAAAGTTACAAATATTTATTAATTGATATAATCTGAAATTACTAATTTTCAAATGCACTCTCATAACATTTGCAGTCTCTGCTTGCTACTTGATACATTTATCAATTTTGTGTTTATTGAATTATACACCTAAATCACTTATTAGGTGGTAATCAGATAAAGCTTTTAGGATCTTCAGGGGAAGAAATCTAAAATCCCCTAGGTCACAATGGGAAGAAAAATAAACTAATATCCTAATCCTGCATCAGGATCTTCTAGTACAAACCTAATACCTTTGTTTGGGGTCCTACAGACCTGAATGGCACTAGGATCCTAGTGTTGGGCTGAGGCCTACATTTTAAGAGATCTGTAGATGTGACATGAGGTTGCCTCAGCGCCATTCAAATTAGATTCTGAAAAGGAAGAGGGAAAAAAGTCACAATAGGAAAGCAATTTTCACAATTCCAATCTCCCACATTATCTCCTGCTGCTATATATCATCTTCGGTGTATTTGCCTAATTTATATAAGGCCCAAATTTTCAAATCTGTGCACCTAAAATTAAGTCACTAGATCCCTATCTAGAAAACTGGGGTCCTGATTATTTGTCCACTCTAATCATTAGAGCACACTCAAAGGTCAAGTGGCAATGATTATTTTATATTTGGGTGCTTATTTTTTTCCCATCCTGCAAAATAAGCTAAGAGGAAAATCACTTTTTAAAAACAAATATTTCATATGCAGTTTAGAAAATGCAAACAGACAAATTTCCCCTAGGGAGAAAACTATATTATTAAACTTATTTTAACTATAATTTCAAACACCTTTTACTAAGTGATTTTTAAAACAGGCTAAAATCCTCAAATGTGCTTGTTTTAAAATTGATTTCTAATCACTTATAACTCTTTATAATAGAGTCCTAAGTAGCTAAAATTGAAACAACATGCCTTTTGAGGATTATAATGTTTTATCTGCAACTATATGACAAATCACATGTCAAATAATTCAACAGCCTTTAGTTTATATTACTATACCAGGTGCCCAGGTATTTACGCACATGAGGTAGGGTATAATAGCTCTATAAGCCAGATTTAACCTTTTTTTACACTTTATCTTCCTTGGAAAAATTAATGGGTGAAGGTCAAAAGTGTGACCATTTGATTATACAAGCCACATGACATTTAATACTTTTAATACTTTGAAAGGTAGCAAATTGATTTTTGCCAAAGATCTTCTAACAGTGGGTATGGCTGGGTGCAACTGAAGTTCAAGCAATCAAGAAGACCTAATACTGGAAGAATTGTGGGCTTATATGAGATAGAAAGTAGAGGCTAGGTAATTTATCATCTTGAAATTGGATTTGATTGCTCAGTCATATATACAGGTTGGATAATATTGGTATGACAGATATCAGCTGCAATATCTTCATGATCCGCTTCTAAAGCAGATTTCAACAGATTATGATATTAAACATTGGACTGCTTTTTTTTTCATTTGAAAGGCTTTGTACGCATGGCACAGGATGCAGGGCCTATATTTTTTCACTTAATGGAAGTATGTAATGAAATGAAGGTTGGTAGAATCGAGGAACATACTGTGGCTGGCTGCATTTAAATGGCAAGTATATAAAAAAGAAAAACTAATTAACCTGAATTAGTTTGAGCTAGGTAGTGAAATTATATTTGATTTTGGGATGCATCCTGGTGCTTTGGGAATGTAGTTATGAAGAGATGCAATATCATAAGGGAGACTTCATTGATCCTAGTGAGCATTTATTCATATGAGCAGTCCTGTTGAAATCAAAGAGAGGAGTACTCATCCATGTAAGTGTTCCATAATCTAGAGCAATAATCACTAAAGTTTTTGACAGCATTTCCCCAAGCACATCAATTCAGGAAAGAAGGAAAAAATTGGGGGAAGAAAGCAGATAGTTTAATACAGAGTTGAAAATATAATTGGCCACATTTTGTACTGACTCATGAACTTCAGTGGTGTTCCTCAGAGTAATGGCTCCAAATTCTGTTTTCAGTTAAATCTGCATAACTCAGGAGTAATTCCTCTGATTTCAATGGCATTAGCCCAGATTTAATTCCACTGAATTATTCTTAATTTATAAAGCTGTTACTGAGAACAGAATTTAGCATGGAGAGTTTACATGTGGTCATTGCAGTTTGGGTCAAAGGTTTAATTTTCCGATTACAAGCACATAACATTTATACTGAGGATAAGCCATTTTGCATTTATTCAGTGTTATGGGTGGTCTTAGTTTAAGGCTGCTGAATTGGACCTTAATTCACATCGAGAAGTATTTACTCTTGTGACTAGCAATGAGACTGTTCACGATTTTTATTCACACTACTTGGTGTGAGTAAGAATTGCAGAATTGGTCTTTAACATTTGTCTTTTTGTTCTAACAAAGCTATATACATTTTGAACAAATAGATAACTGAGCTTGATTATTTAATGAAAACTTTTCTGAGAGTTTTCACTAGCTACCAGGACCAGGTGAAGAACTAAGGCCCTGGAGAGTGTTCTCTCTCATGAGAATGGATGGGGTTATTCTTATATCCATTTGTTTGAAATGCTTTGCATGCTCAACAAAAAGATGAACCAATCAGGCCATTAATACTACAGCGTCAAGTTTATAATAAAAACAAATATACACATTTAAGCAATAACACATTGTGAAAATGTTTTCCTGAACAATTGGATGTATGGAATTCCAACATTGGACAAGCTTTACTGCACCATGGTTATATAAGTATTTGGCATTGAATTAATGCTGTAGTCCTGAAAAGGCCAAGGCAAAACCATTCACAGGTACAATATTTGTTGTCTGAGTGTTGGTTTCCTATTTAAAAATAGTACCCTGCATTTTCAACAGTTGTCTTTTCTGCAGCATGTTATATGTGGCCACTAAGCCAGAGATATCGGAATCATGTAAAGATCAAATAGTGTAGAGTATTTACAGTCGGGGGGGGGGGGGAGAAGAATAAAGAGAACAACATTTAATTAGGAAATGAAGGAAAAGACAGTTACTCACCGTAGTAACTGTTGTTCTTCGAGATGTGTTGCTCATATCTATTCCAATTAGGTGTGTGCACGCGGCGTGCACGATCGTCGGAAGACTTTTACCCTAGCAACACTCAGTGGGCCAGCTGGCGCCCCCTGGAGTGGCGCCGTTGCGGTGCCTGATATATACCCCAGCCGGCCCAGCGCCCTCTCAGTTCCTTCTTGCTGGCTGTTCCGACAGTGGGGATGGAGGGCAGGTTTGGAATAGATATGAGCAACACATCTCGAAGAACAACAGTTACTACGGTGAGTAACCGTCTTTTCTTCTTCGAGGGATTGCTCATATGTATTCCAATTAGGTGACTCCCAAGCCTTGCCTAGGAGGTGGGGTCAGATTGTGCTACAGCAGAGTGTAGGACCGCTGAACCAAATGCAGCGTCCTCCCTGGAATGCTGGACTATGGCATAGTGATTAGTAAAGGTGTGTACCGATGATCAGGTTGCTGCCCTACATATCTCTTGTATTGGTATGTGCATCAGGAAGGCGGAGGATGAGGCTTGAGCTCGGGTGGAGTGGGCAGTAGGGTGCATGGTGGGAACACCAGCCAAGTCATAGCACGTCCGAATGCATGATGTGATCCAGGACGAGATGCGTTGGGAGGAGACCGGGAGGCCCTTCATCCGGTCTGCCACGGTGACGAATAGCTGAGTCGTTTTGCGAAAGGGCTTCGTCCGCTGGATGTAGAAGGCGAGGGCCCTACGGACGTCCAAGGAATGGAGTTGCTCTTCCCTTGGAGAGGTATGCGGTTTCGGGTAGAAGACCGGTAGAAAAATGTCCTGGATGACATGAAAGGCCGACACTACCTTGGGAAGGAAGGCCGGGTGTGGTTGCAACTGTACCTTATCCTTGTGGAACACCGTGTAAGGGGGTTCCGAAGTAAGCGCTTTGAGTTCAGAGACACGCCTTGCCGAGGTGATGGCTACGAGGAAGGCCGTCTTCCAGGAGAGGTACAGGAGCGAGGAGGTGGCCATAGGCTCGAATGGGGCCCCCATGAGCCTAGTGATGACGAGGTTGAGGTCCCAAGTGGGGACCGGGCGGTGAGCCAATGGGTGTGGCCGTTCTAACCCCTTGAGGAACCTGCTAACCATAGGGTTGGAAAAGATCGAGCGCCCATTCTCGCCAGGGTGAAAGGCCGAGATTGCCGCCAGGTGGACTTTTAACGAAGAAAAGGCCAGACCTTGCTCCTTTAGGGACAGGAGGTAGTCCAGAATGGTATGCACCGGCACCTGCGAAGGGTTAAGACCCCAAGGGCCGCACCAATAGGAAAACCATTTCCACTTGGCCGAGTAGGTGGACCTGGTAGAGGGCTTCCTGCTGCTCAGTAGAACTTGTTGGACTGGGCTGGAACAACAGAGCTCGGACGGGTTCAGCCATGCAGCAGCCACGCTGTGAGATGGAGAGAGTGCAGGTTGGGATGATGTAGCCTGCCGTGCTGTTGCGTAATCAGGTCCAGCCACAATGGTAGAGTGATTGGGGCGGACACCGAGAGCTCTAGAAGAGTGGTGTACCAGTGCTGCCTAGGCCACGCCGGGGCGATCAGGATTAGGTGGGCCCTGTCCCTGCGCAATTTGAGTAGGACTCTGTGGACCAGCGGCACTGGTGGGAAGGCATAAGACAGGTGGTCTGTCCAAGGCAGGAGAAAAGCGTCCATCAGGGAGCCTGGGGAGCGTCCCTGGAGCGAGCAGAACGTGTGGCACTTCCAGTTCTCGCGAGTGGCAAAGAGGTCTATGTGGGGAAATCCCCACCTCCAGAAGACAGAGTGGATAACATCCGGCCGAATGGACCACTCATGTGCCTGAAAGGATCTGCTGAGGCGGTCCGCCAAGGTGTTCTGGACCCCTGGGAGAAAGGAGGCTACCAGGTGAATGGAGTGGGCTATGCAGAAGTCCCACAGTTGTATTGCTTCTCGGCAGAGCAGGGAGGAACGTGCCCCTCCTTGTCTGTTGATGTAATACATGGCCGTCGTGTTGTCCGTGAAGATGGCGACACAACGACCTTGTAGGTGCTGGGCGAAGGCTTGGCAGGCAAGGCGTACTGCCCGCAGTTCCCTGACGTTGATGTGCAGGGCTAATTCCTGCGCCGACCACAGGCCCTGCATTTGGAGGCCCTTTAGATGGGCTCCCCAGCCGAGCGATGACGCGTCTGTGGTTAAGGCTAGGGATGGTTGTGCCGGATGGAATAGCACCCCTTCCAGTACCTTCTTGGGGTCTAACCACCAATTCAGGGAGGTTAGGACCTGCGATGGTACCGTCAGAATCAAGTCCAAGCTGTCTCTGCACAGATGGTATACCGAGGAGAGCCATGCCTGGAGCGGACGGAGGCGTAATCTGGCGTGAGCAGTCACGAATGTGCAGGATGCCATGTGACCGAGCAGGCTGAGGCAGCAGCGAGCCGTTGACATCAGGAAGTTCTGAAGGCTGAGTATGATGGTTACGAGAACCTGAAAGCGTGCCTCTGGCAGAAACGCTCGGGCGAGAGTCGAGTCCAGCACTGCCCCTATAACGTCTAACCTTTGGGTTGGCTCCAAAGTGGACTTTTCTACGTTCAGGAGGAGGCCGAGCTGCTTGAACATGCTCAAGGCCATCCGAATGTGCGACTGGACTTGGCTGCAGGATTTGCCGCGGATAAGCCAGTCGTCGAGGTAGGGGAACACCTGAACTCGCTGCCGACGAAGGGCGGCTGCCACCACGGCCATGCACTTCGTGAATACCCATGGCGCCGTAGAGAGGCTGAAGGGCAGAACCGCAAACTGAAAATGTCTCTGGTCCACCACAAAGCGGAGGAAGCGTCTGTGTGGTGGGTAAATTGCAATATGAAAATACGCGTCCTTCATGTCGAGGGCGGCGTACCAGTCTCCAGGATCCATAGAAGGGATAATGGTACCCAGGGAAAGCATACGGAACTTCAACTTTACCATAAATTTGTTGAGTCCCCACAGGTCCAAGATAGGACGTAGCCCCCCTTTCGATTTGGGGATTAGGAAATAGCAGAAGTAAAAACCCCTGCCCCTGAACTCCCTTGGAACCTCCTCTATTGCTCCTATGGAGAGGAGCATTTGCACCTTCTGAATTAGGAATTGCTCGTGAGAAGGGTCCCTGAAGAGGGACAGGGAGGGAGGGCGGGAGAGGGGGGGGGAGACAAACTGAAGGTGGTATCCGCTTTCTACCGTGCGTAGGACCCAGCGGTCCGTGGTGATATTCGACCACGCACGGAAGAAATGGGAAAGGCGGTATCGGAATGAGGGGAAAGGATCGGGAACTGAGACTGATACTCCGTCCTCGGGCGTCCCTTCAAAAATTTTGTTTGAGCCCCGACGATGGTTTGTGGGGGCCCTGTCTCTGACCAGTCTGTCGACCGGATTGTTGTCTCCTGCCGCCTCGGCCCCTCGGTCTCCTCGAGAAGTCCTGCTGGGGCGCGGGCACAGTGTAAGGACATTGGCCGAAAGGTCGGAAGGGTCTGCGCTGTGTAGCTGGGGTATGCGACCAGCTGGGGATGATGGTGCGACCATCTTTTAGGGTCTGTAACCTCGGGTCAGTCTTGTCTGAAAACAGACCCCGACCTTCGAACGGCAGGTCCTGGATGCTGTGTTGGACCTCCATAGGGAGGGTGGAAGACTGAAGCCAGGATATACGCCGCATGGCGACTCCTGAGGCTATCGTCCTGGCAGCTGAGTCAGCGATATCCAAGGAGGCCCGCAACGACGTCCTGGCCACCTTCTTACCCTCCTCCACCAACACTGCGTACTCCTGTCTGGACTCCTGGGGTATAAGCTCTTTAAATTTCTGCATGGAGATCCAGGTGTTATAGCCGTATCGGCTGAGGAGTGCCTGCTGGTTAGCCGCTCTGAGCTGCAGGCCCCCTCCCAAGTAGATCTTTCTACCAAATAAATCCAGGCATTTGGCGTCCTTGGACTTAGGGGCGGGTGCCTGTTAGCCATTTCTTTCCCTCTCGTTCACCGACTGCACGACCAAGGAGCACGGTCGAGGGTGAGTATAGAGGTACTCAAAGTCTTTTGGAGGTGCCATATATTTCCTCTCCACACCCCTGGCAGTGGGGGGGTATCGAGGCTGGGGACTGCCAGATCGAAGTGGCGTTGGCCAGTATAGTGCGGACAAACGGAAGCGCTACCCTGGTGGGGGCGTCAGCTGTCAGGATGTCCACCACCGGGTCCTCAAGCTCCGCCACCTCTTCGATCTGCAGATTCATGTTAAGAGCTAATCTGCGTAGCAGGTCTTGGTGGTCCCGGAGATCGATAGGAGGCGGGCCGGAAGATGACACTCCCGCCACTGCCTCGTCCGGAGAGGAGGAGGACGATAAACCCTGGACTAGGGGGTCCTGGGATAGGTCCTGGTGTGGAACCCCTGCAGTCTACAAGCCCAAGCTCTCCAGGTCTGGGATCGCGGCCGATGACTGGGCTGGAGGATCTGAGATTTCCGGAGGAGGGCGGGACACCGTTGCCTCTGGTGCCCGGGGCTCCGAATGAGCCGATTGGGAGGCTCTGGAGGGGACCCCTTGGGACTGATGGTATGCCATCGGAGTCCAGAAGGGCCACTGTGTCGGGGCTTGGGACGGCTCCTGCCCGTTGTCTGGCCAGCGACTCTGGTCTTCAACCACGTGGTCCTCCACATAGAAGTCACTACCGGCCCTAGATGAGCGGGAGGCCGAGCGGGAGGGCCAAGGCGGTGCAGAATGGCCTTGAAGGGCGGTCTGCATGGCCATGGTGTGCCACGGTGCCGGGGATCGGTACCGGGACCTGGATCGGTACCGGCGGTTGTCTCGGTACCAGGAACCTGACCTGGATCGTGTACGTCTGGGCTAACGGTAGCGATGTCGATCGTCCGGGGATCGACGCTGCGACCGGCCGCGAGACCGGGAGCGGTACCGGGAATCGCCGTGTCATAGCCTGGAGGTTGATCTTGAGCGGTACTGCGAGTACGACCGGCGCCGAGAAGGTGATCAGTCCCGGGACTGCGAGCTGCGTCGAGGAGAACCAGGTTGATGTTGGCTGGTCTCCGTCTGCGGCACCGGGCGTACTATGGCCGGTTTGCTGCGGGACGTAACGATCCGCAACAGTGGCACCGAGGATGGAGTCGGTACCGGATCCATCATGGTGATCAGGTCCCGTGCCGCCGAGAAGGTGTCCGGAGTGGACGGCAGCGTAAGCTCTACCACGGCTTGAACCGGGGAGCTGGCGGTTACCGAGCTCGACGGACCGTGCGAGACCGGAGTCATCGGTACCGGAGCCTTAACAGGCTGTCCTGCGCTCAACGGTCTCTGCGGTACCGGAGTCGACAGGGTTGGTGCCGGCATTATCGGCGGCGCAGAACTTGACGGCCCTTGTGGAGCCGGAGTAACTGGCATGGACATCTGAGCCACAGGCACCGAGCTCGACGGTCCTTGCAGTACCGGAGTCAAAGGTGCTGGCGCCGGGGCGGACTTGGCGCGGTCTTGAACAGGCTGCGGGTGCTGCGGTGCCGGGGTCGTGGACGGCGCCGGACCCGACTTCTTCCCTCTTGGAGACAGAGAACGGCGCCTCTGAGGGGTCCCGGCTTGAGGTGTTTGGTGCCGGGGTTCTTTACCGGAGCTTGGGCGCTCCGGTGCCGCTGACGATGTACTTGCCGCCAGGGTCAGCACCGGGTTCCGGTGCGGAGCCGACATTGGGCTGAGAGAGGCTTCCAAGAGGAGCTGCTTCAAACGAAAGTCCCGCTCCTTCTTGGTCTGCGGCTTGAAAGACTTACAGATTCGGCACTTGTCCGGAAGATGGGATTCCCCAAGGCACTTCAGACAGGAGTCGTGGGGGTCTCCCGTGGGCATCGGCTTCTGACAGGCCGAGCACGGCTTGAAACCCGGAGAGCCAGGCATTGGCCCGGTACCGGGAGGGAGATGGGGGAGAAGCCCCTTATCTCCCACTACTATTTACACTAACTATACAAAGAAAACCAATCAATAAACTATTCACAACTACTTAACAGTACTTCAACTATCAACAAGATAACGAGTGATAAATACGCTAGGGAGGTGGAGATCAGCTAAGCTGCGCTCCACAGTTCCAACGACGTCACGGGCGGTAAGAAGGAACTGAGAGGGCGCTGGGCCGGCTGGGGTATATATCAGGCACCGCAACGGCGCCACTCCAGGGGGCACCAGCCGGCCCACCGAGTGTTGCTAGGGTAAAAGTCTTCCGACGATCGTGCACGCCGCGCACGCACACCTAATTGGAATACATATGAGCAATCACTCGAAGAAGAACTTTTTGTTCCGACTTAGTTTTTCTTCTCCCTCTCTTCCCCCCCAGTAAATGGATTAAGTTCTGTCTTTACATTTAATTTTAGAGAGAGAAAGAGGTTTTACTTTCAGCTACTAAGAGCAGAAAAAACGTTGAAACAAAACTCCAAATTTCAAAATGTACTGTCTTGACTTATGCCTTTCATTGTTTTTACATCTCAGCTTATTTTCAGCAACACCAAATAGCCTAAAGGAATTCAAATTATATTTCTAATTTAAAGGAAGAATTCTTAATCATCCTGAAATGTGATTAACATTTTGAGCCTGCTGATTATTATTTTCATATTTTGATGCTTTGCACCGCCTAACAATTTATATTTTTAAAGAAAATAATTAAATGCATTTTGCTCACTTCTGGAGTAATTATGTTTATATGTTTTCACCTGGAAGTCTTGGCTATAAAAGAAAACATTCCACTTATAAAAAAATTGGAAAGTAGGAATAGTAAATAAAATATTTTGATATCTTCTTAGTAAAACTGATTGGCTGTAAGCTGTTTTATCTAATACAAGGAAAGATCTATGGAGAATTTCTTTGACAGTATAGATATTTTCTCCTGCCACTAGCAAGTCTGTAAGAGAAGCAAATAGAGTATTACCAAAGAGAAAGTTATACATAATTTAGAATTCAGATTGAAATTTCATCTTTTTATACTGTTTGGGGAAATGTTTTATGTTTGTGAAAGCTAAGGGAGTTTCCATGGAGCATTAGAAACAGAACTGATGCTTTGATTCTCAGACAGGTACAGTATAACAGGTGAAGCAGCACTTGCTAGAAGTAGGCAAGTAGAGATCAAATATTGTAGAGCATCAGTCAAGTCTACAGTACAGTTCCAGAAAGGAAGACATCATATTTAATGATGGACAGAAAAAGTCTTCATGGAAATGCTTGTGGTGAATACTCATGAAATTTGTCTCATCATAAAAGGGACTGGAGGAAGAGTTATTAGAATATAGACCAACTGGTAACGGCTCCTGAGTTTTTCCTACCTTCTTCTTAGAATCAAACACATTAGGATCTTTACTTGCTATTGCAAGTTAGCTCTGAATGCTCCTTGAAAAGGTCAATTTCACCTCCTCACTTTCAGTTGTCACCAGTGTCCCATGCAAGCTATGAAACACTTATTTTCCCCTCATTTTTTCCAGATAACAAAGATAACTTGAAACTGAAAGCCACAAAAAAGAAGAATAAATCTAAATATGTTGCCTGCAGCATAGGTAGAAGGCTCAGAAATAATAAAATAAAAATAAAAATGATAAAAATCAACATCACAGTCAATGTCAGCATCCAGGAAAATAAACCAATCAATCAAAGCAATTATTATTGACAGCTCACATGCACTGTGGAAACAGTGGGCATTTCTTTAGAGCTGTGATAGTTTCCTTTCCATACACTTTTTTAAAAAATTCTAAAGTACTATAAAGTTGCCTAAAAACACTGTGCCAATTTAGGATACCTTACTCATACATGAATGGCTCCTTGACCCCAAATTAATCTTGTGGACTAAGGTACTGCTCGGTGTGAATAATTGTATTAGAATCCAACCCATCTCCGGCAGATGTTTTTATTCTTGTACTGCTGGTGTACAGAACTGTGTGTCAAGGATGGAGGAGAGCATCTTACCAGAGTGTCCTCAACTCCTCATGTCCCTTCTGCTAAAAAAGGATGCCAAATCCACTACACTTTGGGGAAGCTGGGGCTGAAGTCTCCCTATAACATAGTGATGCAACAATTTCTCAAATGTCCATGTCATTTTGTGCACCAGATGCACAGGCTTGCCTGATGGTTCTGGTCATCATTTTACTTGTTAGGAAGGTTAGGTGCAAGCATCTCGGTTCCTAGAGGAGCACCCACACACTTCAGAAGCAGAGGGAAGCTTCTGTCTCAATCACACAAACACAAACTCTACAGAGAATGAATGAGCTGGTTAGGTGGGTCCCAAATACTAGCATCGGGCTGTAGTGCTAGTAGAAGAAATCTCAAACTCAGCTCCCTTAAAAGCCCATGTCCTACGATGAGCTATGTCACTGCAAAAGGATCTTGGTATATGCAGCACATTACTGTGTTTACAAGTCAGTCTTAGGATGTGTGAAGTCTGAATCCTGGACACTTCAGTCATCTAAGGGAACTCCTGATACAAAGGCCCCCTACTTGCAGTCGCTCCCAACATATTATGATACCCCCTTAGTACACTGGAGTCATTCAAGCAGCTTAAACAATGAGGTGTCCTTGTGGCACCTTAGAGACTAAGCTTTCATGGGCTAGAACCCACTTCATCAGATGCATGGAGTGGAAAATACAGTAGCAGGTATAAATACATAGCACATGAAAGGATGGGAGTTGCCTTACCGAGTGGGAGGTCGGTCTAATGAGACAATTCAATTAACAGTAGGATACCAAGGGGAGGAAATCACTTTTGTAGTGGTAATGAGAATGGCCCATTTCAAACAGTTGACAAGAAGGGGTGAGTAACAGTAGGGGAAAATTAGTAAGGGGAAAATTAGGTTTAGGTTTTGTAATGAACCAACCACTCCCAGTCTTTATTCAGGCCTAATTTGATGTTGTCCAGTTTGCAAATTAATTCCAGTTCTGCAGTTTGACGTTGGAGTCTGTTTTTGAATTTTTGTTGTTGAAGAATTGGCACTTTTAGGTCTGTTACTGAGTGACCAAGGAGATTGAATTGTTCTCCTACTGGTTTTTGAATGTTATAATTCCTGATGTCAGATTTGTGTCCATTTATTCTTTTGCGTAGAGACTGTCAGGTTTGGCCAATGTACATGGCAGAGGGGCATTGCTGGCACATGATGGCATATATCACATTGGTAGATGTGCAGGTGAACGAGCCTCTGATGGTGTGGCTGATGTGGTTAGGTCCTATGATGGTGTCCCTTGAATAGATATGTGGACAGAGTTGGCACTGGGGCTTGTTGCAGGGTTTGGTTCCTGGGTTGGTGTTTTTGTTGTGTGGTGTGTAGTTGCTGGTGAGTATTTGCTTCAGGTTCGGGAGCTGTCTGTAAGCAAGGACTGGCCTGAGCTTAGCATTTCCTTCTCTCTTCCTCTGCAGCCTAAATTTTCTTTGATGTGCTAGCTGGCTGCTCCTCCACCTTCTCTCTTTGGAGGTGAATCTGCTAGTAAGGGCCATGCCTTCAACCAATCCCTAGCCTGAAGACCACAGTGCTAATGAGGAGGGTTCTGGGCTGGTAGCTGTTGCGGAGGATGAAGGGGATGCAGCTACAGAGGAAGATGGACTATCTATTTAAGATAAGGAGTTTCCAGGGTTTCCCTGTTATGTGAATGTCCCTCCTGATTCACAAAATGTCACAAATCTCTGTGGTGTACTGAGAACTGTATCAGAATTTACAAGCTATTACTTTAAGAGTGGAAGCATTTCCTGGTCTTGCTTTGCGGCTAGGGGGCTCTGTAGGGAAGTGTGCCATCTGGGAGCAGAAGTCAGTCTGGAAAAAGCCAGCCTAGAACAAGGTGGGGCAAGTAGCGTGTCTCTCGACTTGGAGAGTAGTCTGCTTTGTCTGTCTGTTTTGTTCTGTTATTGTTCTGACTTGTAAGAAATAAAGGAGTGTTACATTGGAACTTTCCAGCAAGAGAACATTATGTTTTCTATCTAACTTCTCTGTGTGCATGCCATGAACATATCCCCAAACCCAGGCTTACCTGGAACAGCTGAACAGTTTGCAGAGCTCTACTCACTGTTGTTACTTTAAGCACAGTCCGTCATGTGAATTAACTTGGATTTTCATATAGGTCCCTGAGGCAAAAAGACAACTTCAATCTTCCCTCTACCTGCCTAAGGAAGGGAATTTCCTAGCCTAAGAAGGGACAGACTAGCACCTGTTTCAAATTTCTTTGGAAAATGGAGAGTTGGTCTATTACAGACTATTTCCATGTGTAGAATAAATATGACGTCTCTCTCTGAAATTCATGTTTTATACAGGTACATGGTAGAACATTTGTTCAGAAGAAACTCTCTTTTCAGGAGTTCTTGTTACACTAGGGCTGACCGCAGGTTTCAGTGAAACCCTGCAAACCCAGAAGCAGCCGCCATGATATTAACACAGAAGTTAGTATCACAATAGTTGGCCAAGAGCACCATTGCCTCCCCTTGACCTCTCCATTAGATTGTTCTTGGTTGCAGCAGTAGAGAGATACTGCTGTGCTACTGGTGATAAAGATTAACCTTTTTGCAGCAGCAGTTATTCAGTCAATCTGCTCTGTAGGCCATTGACATATATATTAATACATACATATATTAACGCTGTCCAGTGCTACCAGCATCTCCAAGGGGGACAGGTTAGAATAGTATCCCTCACCCTGGGTCAGAAAAGGGAGTGGGAGGATAGATCTCCTTCCTCTGCGCATACAGACAGGGCTTTCTGTTAGGAGCAAGCTACATTTGGGGATAGGATAAGGGGAGTGTGAAGTGGGGTGCAATATGATCTATTGCTTACCAGATATGTAAGTGCAAGGCTTGAGGTTGACTCTTTCTCTAGATAGATTAGATTAGATAAAATAAGAGAGATGTAACATCTAATGTTCTGTGTGTACTTTTACAGAAATTAAATTTTCTCTATCTACAGCACTAACAGTTATTTATATGCTGCCAAAAAATTGTTCTCATCATACAGTGAGAGTTACAGTGACCCTAAAGTAAGACTAAGTTTTCTGATATTTTTTTCCCTTGGATTCCAACATTTAGGGCCTCTTCTCAGGAAGCCTATGGACTTCAGAAAACTATATCATTTTAGCTCGTCATATTTTCTAGAAGTGCCTGCAGTAAACATTCACATTTATTTTTGCTATAAAACATTTGAGTCTGCTTTATGTACTATTGAGACAATTAATTCTCTCAGGAAAACTGGAGGTAGGTCATTTAAACAGGCAAGAGAAGCTGTCTGGCATTTCAAAGAACCAAATGGATTAAAAAGAAAATCCACATAAACTCCCCGACAGTCTTGTCTGAGGCAGAGGTTCACTGAAATTCTTTATCATCAAATTATATGGCAAATGTAACTTTGTTAAATAAATGCAACTTTTGTAATTATAAATTTCTTCTATGGGACTTTCTGAAATCAAGCAACTTTCCTGATGAGAAGGGAAACTCAGTAAAAAAGAATGTGCCAGATCCTTAGCTGGTGTTAGTCAGCCTCAATTACATTCATGGAGCTATTCTGATTTACACAAGCTGAAGATCTGATCCATTTTTTCCTAATTACTATCTGTGCCCCTTTTAGGAGGCTGAGCTTTATACAAAATGGAGTATCTAGCTTTCAGAGAAGAGAGAATTTTAGGACTGACTATGGAGAGTGTTCCTGCCTACCTGTGCCGCAAGGAGAGTCTGAGACTGCTCTGTCTTCAGAACATTTCTTTTTACTTCTATTTTTCTGACAGCACCAGCCGTTACTGTACAGTGTATTAGGATGTCAGTAGCAGTCAATAGTCACTGCTTTGATATGAGTGAACATGCTTCAGATATATGGCCGTAGAAGTCAATGGGTCTTGCAATACTGTCATCAGTTTCATTCCATCATCAGAGAAAGGACAGAAATTCTATGAACACCGTGTTACTGTATTCGTGAGAAAGGACACCAATAATGGCATATCATCAATACAAGTTAGTTTACATTGGTTAGTTGAGGAAGTGGATACTGCTAAGCTAAAATAGCAATGCGTAATTAAAATGCTATTGGTAAGCATTATATTATAATGATGATTATAATGATGGTTATTCAAATTCAAAAAGATCTCTTGTAATACAATGTCAATAGATGCAATAGTGCATTGAATTACAATGGCATTTAGATATGTTGTCTGCAATATAGTCTCATTAAGTATGAGATAGCTTGTTTTGGTATATGAAAGAAAATAGTACATTACACTTGTAATTAACCTGGTGAAGTTAGAAGTTTCTGTCTGTGATAGAACTTCCCCTTGGTCTAATATATAGGAGCTGATATCCATTGGGGAAGCATAAACAGTCCACATTCTGACTAGTTCATTAAGGCCCCTGTCATCACAGCACTTAAGCATATGCTTAAATCCCATTGACATCAATGCTTTCTTGAATGTGGATTTAAAATGTGCTTAAAGTTAAGTGCCTGCTTAAGTGCTCAGATAAATGAAAGGTCTAAACCAGGCCTGCACAACTTGTAAAGCGGCGAGGGCCATATTACTCCAAAGAAAACAGCTGAGGGCCGAAACTCCCCGGCCCCACAGAAACACTCCCCCTCCCCCCCCGCGCCGCCCGCCCCGTGGAAACAACCCCTCCTTCCCCAGCGCTGGGGTGTGGAAGCCTGTGGTGAAGCCAGGTTTACAGCACAGGGGGAGCGGAGCTAAAAAAAAAAGGCGCCGGGAGCAAAAAAAGGCGCCGGGAGCAAAAAAAAATGCTCCGCTCTGGCTGCAGCACAGGAGCAAAAGGCGTCAGGAGCAAAAAAAAAAAAAAGCTCCGCTCTGGCTGCAGCGTAGGAGGAAAAAGCATCGGAGCACAAAAAAGGCGCCGCTTCTGCTCAGTGAGGGAGCGGCCGCTCCCCCTGTTCTCCCCCCGGCTACGCTACTGGTGGAAGCCTGTAGAGGAGGAAAGAAACAGCACGCATAGGGTGACCAGATCACAACAGTAAAATAGGACCCGCCCACTCCCCGCTCGGCCCCACCATCACACCCCTCTTCACCCCCCCAGGGGTCACTATATTACTGCACACAACAGTCAATCAATGCAGTTGTAGATAAATCTCTGCATTATGCATTTTTGTACAACTTTTATATGACTTTGTATTGAACCTTGGTAATATGTTATAGCGGGACCCTAAGGTAATAAAATTAAGGCAAAAGAAAAATGTCTTTTTGCTAGAAGTAGAATAAGATCTTCCCCCCACTTTGTATTCAATTGCCCTGTTGAATGAATGAGGTGTGAATGAGGAAGGCGTGGAAGGCAGGCACCTCCAGACAGCTGCAACCCTTGGAGAGGGGATGGGAACCAGACCAAGGACAATCAAACTTGTCAAGTGGGCTGACTGAGAAGAGCAGACATACTGACGGCCTCGGGGGTTAGAAGCAAGCACCTTCCTTTGGGAACACCCTCTTTGCAGCATTGGGACAACCCCCAGCCCAGAGACAAGCAGCAAAAAGGACCAATGGAAACAGTCCCAGATTTTGGGCCGCACAGTGAGCCCACCTACTCACCACCCCCCCCCCCCCGCCCCCACAGGCCGCACAGTGAGCCCACGTGGGCCGCATGTTGTGCAGGCCTGGTCTAAACCCATAGATTGATGCATATATTTTAAGGCCAGAAGGGACCATTTCGATCTAATTTGACTTGTATAGCACAGGCCATTGATTTAAACTTGAATCTGGCACATGCATTAAACATATAGCAGGATAACAAATTATAAAAGAATATTACAAAAAATTAGACGAAATAACTACTCTCTGCTAGAGAACATACTGCAGACAATTGAGCAAACAGAGTTCTTTTCATTACTCTAACACTGACTAATGACTGCAATATTTGCATTTCAATCATTAGTTAAAAGTAATTTAACTATATTATAGACCAAGTTTTCAGAGTGTTCCCCTAACTTAAAGTTACCACCTTTCTAGTTGCTAGTAACCGGACGCCTGAGGCCCTTCCCCCTCCCCTCCCCCTCCCACCCAACGCCCCACCCTATCACTCACTCTTCTCCCCATCCCTCACTGGATTGTCTCAAGGAGCCTGCCTGCAGGTAGGAAATGGCCCTGGCTGAGCAGGGACTGGCATGGGTTAATGACCTAGCGCCTCCTCCTATCCTGTGATAACTGGACTTTTGGTTCAGGAGCCATTTAGGGTTGCCAGGTCCCCTTTTTGACTGACTTTCTGGTCAAAAACTGGGCACCTGGTAAGCCTAAATGGCACCTACACACACAAGCCAAAAACCGGACTGTCCGGGTAAAACCCAGACGGGTGGCAACCCTACCCTTAAGTTGCAACTGCAAAAATGTTCACACAGTGCTGCATGTCCAAAGCCCCATTTTCATGCACAACACGGAATTACACAGAGACATTATGTCATCAGACATACATTAGGCAACCTCATCTGGATATTTGACCCTAAATTCTGCTTAGGGAGCAATAAAGCCTGAATTATTGGCAAATACAGACTAGTTAGCCATTGATAGTGAAGGAGACAATGGGATCAATTAGCACAACAATCGAAACCACTAAGAAACATGCAACCTTTCAAAAACTCAAGTGTTTCTGCTAAAAGCAGCTGAGAAGAGAAAACACAAGGCCATGTAATGCCCATATTAAAGGACGGCATGGAGCTGCACTCTTTCAGGGGAGCACCAGAAGACAAATGGCACTCCCTGGTGTGAACTAGGAGCACACCTACTACCGAACCCCTTTGTGGTTTTCAGCCTTCCTCTTCTGTATGCGAATCCTGATCCTGGGGCCAATGCAGAGGAAGGTGGGGCTATGGCCCTGGCTTTTCTCTTCCCCCTTTGCGGCATACAGTATACTCTGTGGAAAGTAGGAACAATGCAAACCCAGTATTTCTCTGGATGCAGGGACTGTAATTCTGCCTGGCTCTTGCATAGGGCACTCAAGAGCGACAAGGCCCCTTGCATCTTGCCCAGCTCCACCGTCCTCACAGGTAAAGGGCCTGTAGAATCTGGCCCATGCTGCTTGGCAAGTAAGAAGAATCAGATTCTCCATAAAATAAAATAAAAAAATTGCTAACCTGAGAAAACACCCATCTCGTAGGTATTTTTGTATCTTTTATTTGTTTGGGGGGGGATTTTCTTAAATAAGAACCCTAAATACAAAACAAACAAAAAAGTTGCAAAGAGAAGACTATGCTTTAAAAACATTAAACATAGTAACAGTGCTAGGGCCTTGAGTCATCAAAACACTTAAGCACGTGCTTAATTTTAAATTTATGGGACATAAGCACATAGTTAAATGCCTCTTCATTTGGATGGACTTTCGCTTGTTAAATCACCACGAAAGCACATGGTTAATTTTAAGCACATGAGCAGTTCAACTGAATTCAAAGGGAATGCTCATGTGCTTAAAGTTAAGCACATGCTGAAGTGCTTTGCTGGCTCAGATTCTTAATTGTTTCCTTGGGACATTCTGATTATGCATTGTTAGGATTTTTCCATTCTGAGATTTAATAATGTGCCACCTTGTTTGTTGTAATCATATTTTAGTTAATTTTGTGAAAGTGCCTTGAGGCCTTTGGGAATGAGAATCTAGTTTTCAATCATTAGTATAGCTCAGAAAGTCCTCTCTAGTTTTGATAATTCTCCCAATGTATTGCTTGAAGGAATTTCTCTGCTAAGTTTGAACATGTATCCGTATATCCTTAATTAAAACTTTAGCTCTGCAGAAAAACAGAACTGTATCACAGTATGCTGTAAATGAATTATTGTAAATCTAATCAGAAATACAAGCAGCTTGGTGTAATTGGAAGGGGGTAAATAATCTCTGTTACAGTTACATACGGCAGGAGTTGTGTTTCATTTCAGTTGTATGTGGCATAAGGTTATTAGAAAATGAAATGTGTCTGATGTATTGAAAATAGTTTGCTTTGACTGGCAAGATTACATTTAGTGAGTACAGTTAGGGCAAAATTGTTTTGATGGTATAATGAAATGCAGTTGTCTAAATTGAGATGTCAATGAGTATAATAGCAGTGGAAGTAAAATAGATCTGTTTTTAAATAAAGAAGGGATTATAAGGATTATGTTCACTTGCACAAACAGTTTGAGTTTTGAAGATTTTTATTATTTGAAGGATTCTTTCTGGATTGGAGTTTTGGTAGCAAGAAACATTGCGAAACATTTTTTCCTTGAGAATGCTAATTATAGAGTAAGGTACTACTCAACATGGGTATGAAGGTAAGAACGAGGCCGATAAAGAATAATTGTCTTGCTGTGGTTTTACTGCTTGTAGACTACTTAGTCTTAGTGATTGCACTGAATATTATTTTCTGGGCATAGAATTATTATTGTTTCATTACAATAGTTTCCTTAATCACTCGATACTAATCAAAAGACCACTTCTTAGCCCCTTATTTGAATAAGTCCCAACAGTGAAGGAAGAGCAGAATCCACAGGAAAGTATGTTCCCATAGCTTGTATCCAGCACTGCTTCCCTCCTCTATTTGTTGTTCTAACAGTATGTGCTTAGGTTACAAGAACAACAACAAACAGGATTTAAATAATCTAAAATGCTCTTGTATGGTAAGTTTTCATTAACTTAAACATCTCCATGTAATATAAAAAAAGGCTCAAATGTTCCCATGTACCCTTAAATGTTGACCACTTCAGAAGATCTTTTACCATTCCTAACAGTCTTGTGAAGCATTTTGTCACTGATAACTCAAGACACTGACAGATTCAAGGCCCAGTCCTGCGGTACTGAGCAAATGAAACTAACAACAAATCAATTGGAGCTGAGAACCCAGCATTTCACAGGAAGTATTCAGTACTTTGCAGGATCTGACCCTCCTTCACCAAGAGAACTAAGAACTCAAGGCTTTTCACAGGTTTTTAATACAATACATTTCCAGGAGTGTACGAGCAAAAATAGAAAAAGAAGCTACACTACAAAATTAGGTTGATTTAAGTTAGATCAACCTATAGCCACTGCAGCAATGAAATCGGCTGCTGGTGTCCACATTACTCTCCTTCTGCTGGTAGTGTATGTCCTCACCAGGAGCACTTGCACTGATGGAAGTGGGGCATTGGCAATCATGAGGGGCTCACAGCCGGAGCCACCCCTCCCCAGGGTTGACAGCCCAAGCTGTCAGCCCTAGGCAGGGCTCAATTTCACAGCAGGGAGCCTACCAGCAGTGAAAGTTGACATTCTTGTCAGTTTCATGGCTGCTGTTATTTCACATTTCCTCTCTGGTTCCAGCTGTTAGCCCCATGCAGGGCCCAAGCTGGAGCCCCTTGCCCCAAGAACTGACAGCTCCAGCCCAAGATGAAATGTGAAAAAATAGCAGGTGTGAAACTGACAAGAATGTCAATTTCACTGCTGGTAGGCTCCCTACTGTGAAATTGAGCCCAGCTCAAGGCTGAAAACTTGAGCTGTCAGCCCTGGGGCAGGGTTGGGAAGGGGAGGTTCCCGCTGTGATCCCAGGTCCAGAGCACAGGGGGAGCGGCGCTATAAAAAGGCACCTCCCCGCTCCCCCTGTACTCACCCGACAGCGCCTCCGGCGGTCCGGTCTGGTCCGGCGTACCGGCAAGAGCCATCGCCGTGCCGGACCGTACCGGCTTCCCCGGCGGAGATTTAAAGGGCCCAGGGCTCCAGCTGCTGCGGGGAGCCCCGGGCCCTTTAAAGAGCCGCCAGGGCTCGGGCGGCGCTTTAAAAGGCCCACGTCTCCCCGCAGTGGCAGGAGCCCCGAGCCTTTTTAAGCACCACCCGAGCCCCACTGCCGGAGCCGGGCTCGGGCGGCACTTTAAAAGGCCCATGGCTCCTGCAGCCGCGGGGAGCAGCGGGCCTTTTAAAGCGCCGCCCGAGCCCGGCTCCAGCAGCGGGGCTCGGGCGGCGCCACTTCTGCTCACAGGGGGAGCGACCGCTCCCCCTGTTCCCCCCCTGGCTACACTACTGGAGGGGGCTCCCTCCAGCTTCCTGTCCCGCGCAGGGCTGACAGCCAACAGGCAATGTAAGTAAAACAGTGTCTACACGGACACTGCGTTGCCCTAACTATATCCACCTAAGCACTACACCTCTTGCGGTGGTGGAGCTATTAACTTGACGTAGCCCTGGGCTACACTGGGGGGGGGTCGATCTACGATACGCAACTTCAGCTACGTGAATAACGTAGCTGAAGTCGGCGTATCGTAGATCGACTTACCTGGCCGTGAGGACGGCGGCGAGTCGATCGCTGCCGCTCCCCCGTTGACTCCGCTTCTGCCTTTCACGGAGGTGGATTTCCGGAGTCGACGGGGAGTGCGTTCGGGGATCGATTAATCGCGTCTAAACGAGACGCGATAAATCGATCCCCGATAGATCGATTGCTACCCACCAATCCGGCGGGTAGTGAAGACAAGCCCGGCGGAAGCACCATCGTAGTGAAGACACTAACAGAATGATGTCAAAATAAGCTACCTTGGGTTGATCTAACTCTGTAGTGTAGACCAAGTCTCAGTGTCTGGGTACTTTCAAAGCTTATAAGCTTCCTAAAACTTCAAATCTAACTGAAAAAGAGTGAGTTGATACAAAAGCGCTTTCTTTACTTGGTGGTCCTATCAGTATTTTATTGGCCCTGAGCACAAAACTAGTTTGGTACCTTAATTGAAAATGCTGCCTCTTTTAGCACAGTTTATGTTCTAGGGATTACCTGTATGGTAAGATAGAAGGGTTTGGGGTTTTTTAACTCCTTTCTCTCCATTCTTAGAAGTTAAGATTGGGGGGAAGAAGGGAGGCTTTGAAGAGACTTAAAAGGAAGTGCTCGAGAATAGAATGGGGTGAAAATTTGTTTGTTTGGGGAAAAACACTTAAAAACCAAATAAAAAAATGCAGATTTGAGTTGACAAACATTTCACAAACTGTGTCAATTTCAGCTGAAACATAAAAAGAAAGAAATGTGGAAGTATCAAAATGAACTGTTCTGACATTATGAAAACATTCTGACTTTCTGCATAGATTCACAAGGGGATTTATACACCATTCACAGACTAGGAGGAAGTGGTACCCTACTCACATCCAGTAGCCCACTGGGAGATGACCTGGGCCTGGGTTCAAATCCTTGCTCCAGAGCAGGGATTTGAAACTTCGTCTTTCACATCCTGGTGAGTGCTCTTACCACTAGGCTATTGAGTTTTGGGGGGAGAGGCATCCTCTTCCTCCTCTGTTTTGGGGAATCTAGCCCATTTTCTTTGCTTTTATTAACCATACCCTAAACAAAATATTTTGTTTGACCCAAATTGAAATGTTTCTGACATTTTCATTTTGCCAAAAATTCTGAAATATTTCAGTGTTGGTTCAACTTGAACCATGTTTTTTCCATTTTTTTTTGAATGGCCAGAAAACTTTCAGTTTCAAAATCAAAATCATAATTCACACCATTCCACTCAGGAGAAAATATGCGTTCCCAGAGCATCTAGAAGCCCTACTCATGGACCAGGATCCCATTGTGCTAGCTGCCTGTCTGTTGGAGACCTTTTGTTGTCAGCTTCCTGAGGTTTTTTATTGTTTTATAATGTCTTCCTCAATTTAGAATGGAGCATCACAGCACCAGAGACTCCAGTCTTTCTCCCCCTTAGAGGTGTAGTCTGCAGCCAAATCACTAACAACTTAAATATGGGGTGGAATTATGATCAGGGTCTGTCAAGCAGAGAATGGTATATTTCAGCTGAAAGGTCACACTTCATTCTGGAGCTGAGAGACTGATCCAGAATGACTGGGAAAGCCAGCAAAGTACAAGAACTGTGTTGCAATTTTTTTCATGCTTAATAACATTAATAAAACATAATAAAAGAATGTTAAAAACAAATGCTTCCCTAAGACTGAAGAATTGAGACAGTTGTGGTAAGTGCTCCCAAAAGTAAAACTTACTATACTTAAGGTTTACAATGCCTTTGTGGAGCTTCCAGAGCATTGAATTGTTGTAAGGTAGTTGGGGACAATCAGGACTTTGTAAACACCTTCATTTAATTGCAAAGTTGTTCTCTATTTGGAGGACAAAATCAAGAACTGCTAACTTTCCTATACTACATCTTGCAGATAAAACAAAAACCAAATAATAATTTGATGATGCACAATTCAAGAGGAAGATTGAAGCCTACCTATGTGACCACTAAACATTTGGTGTTTGAATAAAGGTGATTTTCTAACACAATTATAATCAGTATGCTTGGGGTGATCCTTCAAGGCAGCAGGTCACTTGATAAGGGTTGACTATTATACAGATTTTCACTCTATTTAGATAAGACACAAAATTAATGAATTCCCAATCAAAAAGAGGCAAATAAAAATGTTCATCATATATTTTTAATAGTAGAAATTCAAAGAAGTCAGAACAAAGTGGAACATAAGTGGAACAAAAGAAGAAAAGATCTATTAATGGTGAAAGGGATTGAGAAGAAAACCACAGTAGAGCGTTCTGGGGAAGAAAAAGATCACAAAATGGAGTGAACAGAAGTTGGGTCAGGAGAGCTTACTTCAGTTTTCATACTCTCCTCAGGGATAAATGGTATAATGTCAATTGATTTTCTGGATTTTCAAACTATAACATTAGTGTCTCTGTCATGATGCTATCATGTCGATAGAATTTCCATCTTTTTCTTGCTCATGATTCAGTAATAATGGCCCAATGGAATTTTACCAGTCTTATTCAACTGGATGCTTTTAATTATGAAGACGAAGATATGCCAGGGCCAGATTTCCATGACTGTTTAGCACCTATTTAGGTATCTAAATTAAGTGCTCACCATCCAGCTGTTATCAACTGAGTGCTGAGCACTTCTGAAAATCAGGCAAGTGGAGAAAGAGAAGAGGGGGAAAATCAAGACCAAGTTTTTAGCAATTACAGTTCCGCTTGATTGGAGAAATAGAGAAAGAGAGAGGGGAAAAAAACAACTATTGTCTGTCTATCAACATTAGGTCAGATTCTCAAGAATGTAAAGAGGCAAAGTCACATTGACATTAATGTAGTTATATCAGCTAAGAATTTGGCCTTTTTATTCCAGAAATCTCTCCCATTAGAGACTGGGCAGCCCTCCTCCTACCCAACTGTAATCTGTGACTGAAGACATAATAGCTATAAAATGATAGAATGTTAAGAAGTTTAAACAGGTTTTGTGTGATTTGTCTAGGGACATTTTGGAAAGAACAACTGCACCATTGTAATTACACTTCTACACTGATGTTGTTTTGTGTAACGTGCCTTGTGATAAATTCATCGCAAAAGCTGCTAGACAGACATTTGTGGCTTCCTAGGCAAAAATTCGTAGCTAGTCTCTCAAAGCACCAAACTGACCATTTCAGACATGCGCCAAGAGTGACGTGATAGTTATGCATTTGCTGGGAATGAGTTGGAAATGGCCTTGCAGAAATCATAAGCACATCGGGGAGATGTAACAAATTGCAAATGGAGGATGGGATTACAAAGATGAAGGATCCTATTCTAAAACGAATTGCCACATAGGCAGTAAAAACGGTGAGAGAAAACAGTGATAGGAATAATATGTTCATCTGCTCCCGACAGACTCATTACCTCTACCTATCTATCTGAGCACCTCACAATCTAACGTATTGATCACCACAACACCCCCGTGAGGTAGGTAAGTGCTATTATCCCCAAGTGATTGCTGGAAGTCACCTTGGAAATGCATGGTAGAGCCGTGAATTGAACTGTGGTTTCCCTGAGTCCTAAGCTCTTGCCCTAACGACTGGAATATTCTTCCTCTCCAGTACATTTAGAAAACTGGACACACATACATAAAGGACACCTTCTATGACAACAGAGAATGAATTTTAATGCTAACCATTCTAAGATGAGTCTACTACATAAAATAAAATGAGTGTTACATAAAACTGGCTAATGGGAAGTGGAAATAACAGTTATCAGAGCATCTACTTCTTTAGTCAGATCAAATTGTTGTAAGTTTGAGTAGTGGAAGAAACAAAAATCTCTCCCCCTTTTTTCCCATTCAGAGCTGTGTTTTCATTGTCACTGGGAAAGCAACATGTAATAGCTTAAGTACAGAAGACTAAAATATTAATTCCTGTGCCCTAGTTTCACTTTTTTGTACACTACCCATAAGTGTGAGTAGTTATTTATTTTGGTTGCTTGATAAAAAAATTGATCAATTCTGATCACTGCTAACTTTTTAAAAAGCCCATTTTTACTAAAGTGTAAGAACTAAAAAAAACCAAAAAACATCATAGCCTTTTTATGTACAAGAAGCACAAGTGCACTATTTAGTGTGACAGAGCAAAAGAAATATAGCATTCGTTAAATTATACTGTTACCAGTCCATTTTTTTAAATATAAAGAATTATAAATGTTGACAATGGCACACCAAATGAGGACTAACTCAGAATAAATATTATAGCTAGTCAGTGCATTTGCTATTCTAAGATATTATCTGAAACATGTAACATTTCCTTTTGTCTGTTCAAGCTTCTGTTTCATGAAGTTTGCCCACTGAATTATGAACTTCAAAAAATTAATTAAAGTTCAAATCAATAAAGCTTAATCTGGCATTTTAAATTACTTCTCAGTATTTTTAGCCGGCCTTCATTTCACATTCACAGTTTAACCAGCACCCTTAAATATGCTTTTATTTTACTTGTGATGTTTGGATTTTTTTGCGTCTTTATTCATAATAGAGACAGACCTCACAACCTCCCATCACATTTTTGTATTAAAGAGAAATGATCCTGACAACAGTTTGATAATGTGATGGGTTGGATCACAGAAACCCCCTTGGGGCTGCCATCTGATGTGCCAAGACTACTTCTGCCCCTGCTTCCTTGCCCTGGCAGCTTGGGACTCCACTACTTTGCCTAGTTTGAGCCAGACTCGCTAGCCTGCTCAGTCTCAACGTTGATTCTTATGCTCAGCCTTATCTTCAATGTAACAGGTTCAAGGAATGGTTGCTGAAATGATAAATGCTATTTAAGCAAAATAAAAGAGGCCAAAATACAGTTCTTTAATTTTGGATCAGTCAGACTAATATTTGCAGTAATGGCAACATGGGTAAAATATTAGAGAAAATTCACAGGAAATTAGATTATGTTGAAAGATTAACAATTGAAGTCTTCATACCTTTCTCTTTCACCGTGCCATTCACTGTCCTTGCCACCTGTTAAGCTATTAACTCTAAAATGTACCTACTCTGTGGCTTCAGAGGTTTTACAACTTTCAGCTAGTTACTTGATTCCAGTTCATTTAGCATTATTTCACAGACTAGGGAACTTGCACAGTGTGAGTCTGTATAAAATACATACAAAGACTCAATACATCACATTCATTTAAAAGGCACTGTAAGGTTTTTTTTATTTGGTTTGGTTTGGTTTGACCCAAAGGCAGGGTGTACTTCTGAGAATGTTCTCCAACCATCCAGAAAAAGAGGGTTCAACGTTATTGCTTAATTTTGTTGTTCCAAAATGTCCCAAAAGTTTGGGAAATCTGGGTAGTTTTGCTTAAAAGTTCTAAGGGCTTGTGTAAGCATAAGAGCTGTACCATTTTAACAATACCAATATAGTTAAAGTGTTACAACCTCACAGTGTAGCCACAGTTATCAGTATAAAAGTGTTTACACCTGTACAACCTATCCATGAAGAGAAACAGCTATACCGGTATAAATGATCTTTATACTAATATAACTGCTTCCGCACTAGGTAGGGTGACCAGATAGCAAGTATGAAAAATCGGGATAGAGTGTGTGTGTGTGTGTGGGGGGGGGGGGTAATAGGCTCCTATATAAGAAAAACCCTGATTATTGGGACTGTCCCTATATAATCAGGACATCTGGTCACCCTAGCACTAGGGCTTTTATTAGTATAATCATTTAATTTACCTCCCTCAACCCCACTGCAGCCAAGAATTTATACTGGTAATATTTTTAACTGTAGACCAGGCCATAGAAATCACCAGAGATCACACACTGACCGAGAAAATGTCAGTTTATTTTTTGTTTTGTTCCATTTTGTTTTTTTACACGAAACATCAAAGCACATTTTCCTATAATCAATAGGTAATGTTCTCCTACTTAATTCTTAACATTTAATTTTGACTATAGGACCAGATCCTCTCACCATTACTCATGCAGAGTACTGCTTTACTCCTTGCGTAGACCCATGCATTTTAATGTGACTGCTTGAGGAGTAACGTAATGCCTCTTTGTGAGACAGGGTAACAGAATCTGGCCCAGAGTTATCAATTACCCTACCAATGCATTCCATGTTATTCTACTCTCTCATACATTGACTATATCCATTAACAACAATTCCTGAAAACAGTAGAACCCTTAATGCTGTAAGTAAAATCACAATCCAAGTCTATAATGAAATTGTGCATTCATAGTATATTTTTCTATTGTATTTTTTGCTAACACTTCCAGATGGAAGGCAGGGGCTGTGGTTGCTGTGTGGAGCAAAGCAACACTCAAGGACAGACACATAATGTCCAGTCTAGGCTGGGAGGGGACACTGATAAGGGGGGGGGGGGGAGTGCCCCCCACTCTGCATCTTGTGGCCTATCTCCTACCTGCCTCTCCAGCCTTTATTCCAGAGCAACTCTAGCCTGGGACTACAGCCAGGAGCTGCCTCCTTCCCAGCTCATTTTCCTGATAGCAGTGTGACCTCCTGCACATGCTCCTAATTTACTTCAGCCCTGAGACAGGCACTCAGTGAGAGAGGAGTCAGTGGGGGGGGGGGTTGGTATATATGTACACGACCATCTCCCCAGAAAGGATAATAAAGCAATACCTTTGATCAACTCATATCCTGCAAACAACCCTGCTCCCCAGAAACCTGAGAAAGAAACAGTTTTTGCAGTGTGCCCTAGACATTAACAAATCAGGCTCAGCAATAGCCATGATCATTTACTGAACAGAACATTACTTATTTTCTTATTAATGAAGACACATGCAAAATTAACAGACTCAAAACAATAAAAAACTAACATGTGTTAAGCACCATTCTTCATTCAGCTGCACAAATGAAAACCCCAATAATGATGAGCTTTTGTCATAAATAAAGGGAAGGGGGAGAGGGTCTGATAGAGTGCTATAAAATCCTCTTACCAGTAAAGGGTTAAGAAATACAGGTAGCCAGACTGACACCTGACCTGGCTGGCATCTAACCAATAAGGGGACAAGATACTTTCAAATCTTGGGAGGGGGGAAGGCTTTGTGTGTGTGTCTTTGTCAGTCAGAGTGATCTTGAAAGACAGAAAGAACCTACAGAAAACCAGTCTCCTCACCAAACCTCACTTTTCTAAAGTAAGTGTAGTCAGCACTGCGAGTAGATTTTTGTTGGGTTTTTTTGTCTTAACCCGATAGAGTTAGAAAAGAAAAACAAAACTTGCTTGGGTATTTTCTGTAGGGGTTAACTACCTGCTTTTATATGTAGATACTTTAGCTTTTAGCAGCTCAACCCCTCCCCCCTCCCTGCTTTTAGCAGCTACAGGGAAGAGCCAGAGAGAAGAATTTTTTTTTTAAACTTTCTGTGTCTGGTTCAAAAAAAAATCTCTGGTTTAATATATCCCACCGCTCTGCCACCATGTCAGGGTTCCCTCCCCACTCTAAACTCTAGGGTAAAGACGTGGGGACCCGCATTAAGAGCCCCTAAGCTTATTTTTACCAGCTTAGGTTAAAATCCCCAAGGTACAAAATTCCCTGCACCCTAAGAAATGCTTTTTTTGCTGCCACCATCAAGTGTTTAACAGAAATTCAGAAAAAAAATCACTTAATTTTACAAAGATGATTTTACCTTCTTTGTTTTAATAAAATCCTTCTTTTAAGAAGCTGACTGTTTTCTATGGTGTTAAAACCCAGGGGGTGGGTTTTTAGATCACTGTGTAACCAATTGGTTCGGAAATTGTTCTCAAGCTTCCCAGGAAAGTGGGTGTACGGCTTGAGGGAGTATTTTGGGGGGGAGGGAAGTTCAAGTGATTCCTTTCCTGAATTCCTGTTGAACACTTGATGGTGGCAGCAAAAAAAGCATTTCTCAGGGTGCAGGGAATTTTGTACCTTGGGGATTTTAACCTAAGTTGGTAAAAATAAGCTTAGGGGCTCTTAATGTGGGTCCCCACGTCTTTACCCTAGAGTTTAGAGTGGGGAGGGAACCCTGACAGCTTTTGACAAAACTTCCCATCCAACCTGAGACTGGCAAGTGAAGCAATAGTTCTCTCAAGCCTAGAGTTAGGAATCTCTAGATAAGTTGTGCACATGAACTCACACTGGAACAGGATAAACCACCTGGGGGTAAATGGAAAACTTCAAAAAAAGGCCAACACTCAAAATGACAACTGCTCCTCATTTGGAAATGGGTTGGAGGCAATTAATCCCAATTTTTAGTTGGTATTGATTTATTATTAGATTGTTGCTGACGTCAAGTATATAATATGTTAAATGCTGTATAAATGAGAAACCAGAAGGAGTAAGGACCTGAGATTTTTTTGCTAGATAACAAAGTTGCCTTTGTTGCCTCAAATGTACCGGACACTATTTATCCAATCACTATTTAAACCAGGATGTTCCAAAATGGTAGTTTTAGGAGATCAGTGTAGTCCTTTACACAGTGTTCTGTTTCCAGACAGAACTTACAACTTATGCCTATTTAATGAAAGCAGAAAACCAGCAGTAGTGAAACTTCTCTTATCCCAGAAGATTATAGAATTAATGTAGCCACAAAATGAGTAACGTCCCTGTCTCACTGTTTTATTAGCAGTTTTTTTGTGTTTGTTTGTTTTAAAAGAAAATGAAGTGGCTTAGAAAAACATGTTATTTAGCGCTTCATGATTACCATCTGCAATTTCTAAGATGAAATGTTGAGACATCATCTAGTGGCCCAGTAACCTTTTAACACTTTAGTTTGATTTAGAGTAGAACTGGGAGTACCTGAAGCTCACTTAAATGAGAGCCCTTGTTATCCAGGAGAGGTTTACAACTACTAGAAGTTTCATGTAAATGAGTTTCAGATAACCAGGCAGCTAGTTTGGAGAAACTAGTCATGCTCCTCCAGATGACAACAGCATTTTTACTGGGACAAGCTGTTAATGTTCCCCCCCCCTACTCTGTTTCTACAACCGTAAAATAAACATATATTTTGACCATAGACATCTCTGCTCCAATCAATCCAATCAGTGTTCTATACATGAAAACCATGTTATATATAATGCTGCTATTAATTACTCTACCGAGAAGCAATGCTTTAAGGAGAGCTAATGAATCATCCTTAGGCATGGAGCTTGCCATTTTAAGTGATAGCAAACAGATCAAAGAAGGTTACCTAGGAAATCAAACAAAATCACAATCTAAGACTTATACAAACTAGATAGCATTTGAATCAGCAATATCTCACCCTGACTGATCATACAAGCAGGCTTATAGATTCTTGAGGCACAGGCTGCATCTGCTTTGCAACCTGGGTTCCCCGCCCCATTCAAAGTCCTTTATCTTCCAGATGTTCTTTTAGGTGTTGAGTTGTGGGGGAGTGAAAACAAGTGATGATGTCATGCCCCATCTTTTGTAGTTTCTTCCAGCTTGCTGGAAAGTCTATGGATGTGAAGTTGGGGGTCCACCTCCATGGCCAAGCATTCTCCATTGTCTCTGGGCTCCCTCCAAGAAGGCTTCCTAATACAGAGTTCCTGTGTTAGTGGATTTTTTCCCTGATGGGTGTTGATGACAGCAACTAACACTGACTGGCTACTCCATTGTTGTACCTGCAAGGCTGGTTTTGGGTGTTTCCAGCCTCACATCATACTTTAGTAACTCACACATAGTAAGATTTCATAACTTTACATACAATCCAACGATATATTAATGTCTAGAAGATCAAGACTTTTAGAATGATACCTCACAAGGCATAATTTGTACAAAACATATAATTACATTACCATGTAAATTATGGAGTGCTTTGGGGTGCAGAGTGTCACGGGAATAATCCTGTACTAGCAGGAAGTCCTGGTGAACTTCAGCTGAGAACCTGAAAGGTCTTCTTCAACTATAAATTCCATGTCTCTTTTGCCTTTGGTCCAGAGCGATGCCAATGATGTAGCCATGCTTAGATTCAAAGGATCCCCCATGCATCCTTCATGTGCTGTTCCTTTTGAAAATAGGTGTAGGTACATTTGACAATTTTATCATTATTCTTTTGCCTGTGTAAGGAATGAATAGGGATTTCAGGACCAGATGCTAAGTGAATTTAGGGTGAGATTTTTACAGGAGCTTAAGGGAACTAGATGCTCCGCTTCTATAGACTTTCCTCGCTACCTCCCTTATGCCCCTTTGAAAATCCAAGCCATGACATTTAAGTAAACTGCCATTTTGTCATTTTTGGACTCTCTCTTTGCCCACAAAGCACAGGAAGCAAAAGTGTAGATGTCCACAGTATGTGCTAGCCAAGTGCCTCAACCCTGATGCAGACGTAATCATCTGCAGAGATGAATTTATAGTTTAGTCTCCATGTCCACTGAGAAGTATTTGGCTTCTCTACTGACACTAAGGTGCCAGTTGCTGTGGCATGTGGTGTGGCTATACATCCTAAAGGAATTGGACCAAGAGCACCAACTCATTTCACAATGGCCACAGGACAGCTGAGAGACGGCAACAACAGGGCTAGATTTGAAAAACACTCCCTTTTAAATCCAAGGTTTTATATAAAAGGTATGAGATCTAGTTCTCCCTTAAACTACATTTACATTGCCATTAGTGGAGTTACTCCTGATTTATATCAGCAAAAGTGAGAGAAGAGAATGAGGTCCATGACATTTAAAAGAATTTCTATAAAATGTTCAGCTTTAAATACACTTGGCCAATTCTTGCACTGACATAAGTGGGCAAAGCTCCACTGAGATCAATGCTTTAGTCAATGAAGCTGCAATGAATTTGACTTTGTGGCCTATATATGACAAATAGGCTGCTGTGTCCAGGAAAAGAGAGGAACAGAGCATCAATTAAAGAAGCTGCAAGAGCAGATCCAGAGGAGCATTCTCAGAGCATAGGTAGGGCTGTGACTTGGGCAGTCAGTCCTTCATTGTCCTATAGAATGCTCAGTCCCCAAAACCCCCAGTAGACTAGTGTTAATTTACTGTCATATTTTCTATTCTAGTTTGACAATTAACCAAAATGTTATACTTCATTTAATTTCTATACCCCAGATCCACATCAAATAAAACATTAGCCTTTTCTGTCTTTGTTCATAGCTTTCTTCATTAGCACACCTGGAACCTCTCCAAGGCAAGAATCTTAGTAAGGAGCTGAAATCTTGTCAGAAAAGTCCATTAGATCTGTCAAGCTTACTAACAAATCAATCATGTACCAGGGGGCCTTTCAAATGTTTTATTAGTGCTTGGTTATAAAATAATCCATTGTGAATTCACTTCAAAACAAACATCTATGTTTGAAATATTAAGTCTATTTACTTATAAACATTGCATCAATCATTTGTAGTCTGGTAGGCATACACTACCAGCGGTCCTCAAACTGTGAGTCGCGACCCCATTTTAATGGGGTCGTCAGGGCTGGCTTAGACTTGCTGGAGCTCGGGGCCAAAGTCGGAACCCCATCACCCAGGGCCCTATCCCCATGGCCCAGGGCCTAAGCCAAAGCTTGAGGTCTTTAGCCCTGGGTGGTGTGACTCAGGTTAAAAGCCCTTTCCCTTAGGCTTCAGCTTTGCCCGCCCCCCCCCCTCCCGGGGTGGTGGAGCTTGGGTGGGTTCAGGCTTCAATCCCCCATCCTGGGGTCATGTAGTAGTTTTGGTTGTCAGAAGGGGGTCCCGGTGCAATGAAATTTGAGAATGGATATGTATTTCCATAATATATGGATAATCACTCATTTTTTCAAGACTTTTCTCTTGTTTTAAAAGTAAAGGAAGTACATTAAAAAGCAACTGTTTTAAATTGGCAAAAATCAATGAGTTAAAACTGAAATTGAGTCTTCAGATCACTCTGCTTTTCATGACTAGTATTAAATCTGTTTGTAATGTTCACATCACCAGGCTATCTGCATGCCAACAAAATCACTAACATGAGGTTCAGTTTGAAAGGCTACAGCACTTGACATTAAAGTCTTCCAAACTGCCGTATATGACTAGAGTCACACTATCTCAGCATTTGCATTCTTTTTATACTTAAAATAGGACATAATTTTCCTTGGTATTAGCACTAATTTATAATCTCCGTCTCCCCTTGTATTTCACCATTAGATGGACAAATAGTTTGTAATATCAAAGATGTTTGTTTATTATTTTAAATATATGCAAATTTATTTCTTCATTATTGTTTTAGTATGTAGAGAATTTTTTAAAATTTCTTTCCAGTTTCTTACACTGTGCACATCATCTCGGCATAGCACACATACTACCATAAATCAGTTTATAACGACCTACAACTTGAAGGGAAATTTCACTGTGATAGCACCCAAAAGTCCCAATGGATAAAGACTGCACCACTCTGGGTTTTGTACAAATGCATGGGAAGACACAGTGCCTGTGCTAAAGAGCTTACAATCTAATTTGAAACAAGACACAACAATAGAAAACAATAGGAAAAGGGGCAGGGAGGATGAGGGTAGCAATAACATGATCATGGTTACATGGATTGCACAATCTGAAGGTTTCAAATCATTCCAAAAAAATCTTGCCTTTCATAGCAAACAAAGAGTTCTTTTTATTTATTTCAGCTAGAGTTATGCAAGCTAAGTACCTCTGAGTGTCTGCAGATGAGCTCTCAAAAATTGAGGTACCCAAAATCAGAGATGTCTTCTGAAAAGTGTGATTTCATCCATAGCACCCAGATCAGAATCCAAGGCAGGATGAGAATATAGGAATACCTTGATTTTAGCCTCATGACTAAACTAGATTGCTTAAACTGGAGGCAGCTGTCTGTGAAGGAACTTGCAGTGGCCTTACCGTGGGTGGCAACTTTACCAGCACAACCCCCTAAAATCACATTTCTTGATTACTCACAACAGGGCAGCTGTGGATGGGTCTGCAGTTATTTATATTGCAGTTCCCAAACAATGAGCCTAATTAACCACTCACCCACCCACCACTGGGTGGGAGGAGAGGGAGAACACTAGAAGACAAGATACCCGAAGGTGAGAGATTCAAGTGCTCATAACTGCCCTAAGTTTGATCCCAGTTATGGCAGAGGTGATACCCTCACTACTTGCAACGGGAGGAGAGTCAGGCCTACACTCAGTGTTTTTGAAAAGCTCACCATTAGTGCATACGTATTTGGCAATGTATTATCTGCAACACGTCTAATAGTTAACACAATTACTGCTTCTACATTCAGCCTCATCTCTACATTTTAGGATAGGTCCTATTGTTTTAACAGAGAGTATGATTAGGCAATAATTGTTTGTGAAATGTAAAATTTACATTACAAATACCTTAACCTCTGTGAATGCAAGTCATCTTTAGATATGATGGTTTTGAGTAAGAATGCTAGACTTATGGAAAACTTCTTGGGAATAGTCTCATAACTTTTATGCTTACCAGGCAAGACATTTTTGACCTGACTTTTCTGCATCAAGAATCTTCAACTAAACAAAAAGAATGTTCTTGAACATGAATAGCTGCTCAAAACAAGTTTAATTTTTTGAAATATAGGCAGAAACGGAGCTTAATATTTGTGTCCATCACAACTTCATTAAAAAGACTAGTGCAATTTCTAAAACTCCATTTCACTTTTATAAAAATCTCATTAAAGACTAATTAAATGTTCCATGAATGCTAAGTATAGAAGATCTATTTAATGATGAAGCACTGTTATTAGAAATAATCTATTTCATTCTCAAAGAGTCTGGAGTGATACAGATCTTTCTGATGGCATAAACAGATAATTGACCTAACCTACTGCCTTTCAATTATTTCTAAGTAACAACATGTTTTTCTTGTTCAGTGTAGAATACAATGCAGAAACATCAGAGATACTGACTGAATAATAGTTACTATATTGTAAATTTCTGGGGTTGCTACTTAAAAACAACAGGGAAGTTACATGTCTCAGGCAGACAATTGCTGGCAATAAGATTCTGTGCACTCTTGGTGCTCATTGGTTTTGCCTCTCTAGCTCCAGGTGATATATGCTTTTTTCTTCTTTTGGCAAGGAAAATAAACGAACAGAGAAGGGAGGAAAAACAATTTCCATCTGGCTTCCTGAAAGGTCAAATATGGATCTCACAAAGCAGAGATGATGGGAACTAGTCGCAGAAAAAAATGAAGTAGGTACTTGTATTTCATTGTTGGGACATCAATAGCAGTACTGTTAAACTAGATTCCAGCAAGGGGCACTAGGATGATAAATTGCTTAATGTAAAGTAGCCAAACTGCTTAACTACTTCTGACTATACCTTTTGCTTCTCCAAGAAACAAGATCTACATACCTGCTACAGGACTGTTCTAAAGTTATTGAACATAGATGCAATTAAAGACTTTCAACAAACCACCCGTCTCTAGCAGAGAGATTTCTACCAAGGACTTAGCCTTTGATGCACCTCTTGATTTAATAAACCCCTCTACATATGAAAGTAACAGCTCCCAAGGAATATTTAGTCATTCATTGACATTGGAACAAAAATTCTTCTTTGAGGATTCCAAAAAGTTTCCCACATCGGTGTCAACTGAAATAAAATGTAAAATTTTTGTTATGAAACAATTCAGTACCAATAGACATCAGATATTTAATACTACAAACAGTGTAACACTTAGACTGTTCCCCTTCCTGGATTAGTGTAGTTGACTCACCAACCAAAAAGCTGTTGCAATGTCTTCATAAACATGTGCTGGAGTGAGAAAGGATAACCATTATTATGGTAGTATAAGAAATCTATGTAAATGCCCACACAAAGTGAGTTAAAAAGGACATATTTGGTTTGACCCAAGAGAAACAGACAGACAATCTGCTTGCTAATCAAGTCTGCTAAAGGAGAACAGGGAGAAAGTCAAAAACGCTTTCCCTGACTTAGTTACATGAAATAGCTCATATGTATGGCTTACCTTATCACAGGGGGGGCATTAAAACTTTGTTTCCATTTCATTTTCTTGGGAACACTTCCAGAGAAAGAAGCCTTTCCTGACAAGACTAAAATGATAATCATGTGAAGGAGGAAGGATCATTTTGCTTTGGCCTCTAAGTCTGAGCATTAAGGATCATCTAGATAACAGGTTATATGTTTAAATTAGCACCAAGATTTGATCTACTATAGCACAGAGATATCAGGCTTAGCTTACATGGGGAGGCTATTTCCAAACTGTGAAGCAATAAGGCCCTGTGCAACTTCCTAGTATAACTGAAGAAGAGCTATCTCTCAATGAAGATACCTAGAGTATCTGCAGATATCTTCGAGATTTTTTAAAAATAGAGAATATTCTTTACGAGTTTAGTATCAAATTGATAGTCAGTATAATAGTCAATTATCTCTTCCAGTACTGCTTCATAAGCAGGAGAAAAAGGCACTATACGTGGTTATACCAGGATGAGACATTGCCAGTTTACAAAAGAATTCTTACAACTTTCCTATTCGATAAATCTTTCAGAAAGGCATTTTCCTCCAAGATGATGGCTGAAGAACAGAAGCACATGGTCACTGTCATTAGATATATCACATTGTATAGCTCTTGAGAAGTGTGACGGGTTTATGACTCACCACCGCGGCGCCCCCTGCCGGTCTGTCTGGGAATTAGCTCTCGGCAGTCCTGGAGCACCCTCCGCTGGTGGTGTCCCGTCCGCCGCTCCCTCACTGGCATCCGGACCCGCGTTGCTCCCGGCTCGCAGCGTCCTCTTCAGGACACTGCCCTTCGGCAGTGCCCCCTAGTCCACACTCACCCCCTTCCGGGGGTGGGGTTTATCTGCAGTTCCTCTCAGTGCCCCAGCCACAGTGGCTCACCACACCCCAAAGTCTAACCCCTTCTGTCAAGGGTCTGGTGCAGTCTGTTAGCGCCACGTCCCATGGCTGGGCGCTTGTACTAGGAGAAAGGGGTGGGGGGGGGGACCCAGGCCCGCCCTCTACGCTGGGTCCCAACCCAGGGACCCTCAGACGGCAGCCTTCCTACCCTCCTTCTCTCCCCTTGTCCGTCTCTCTTCCCTGGGCTGCTTCCCCTTCAGCACCCTCTTGCACCCAGCTAGGCCCTTCCATTCAGGGCCTGCAGCCTGGCATGCTATGGGCTCGAGTTCTCTTATGCTCCCCTGAGTCTGCCCAGCACCGCGCTGTCCCAGGTGCTGGTCTCCTAAACAGGAGACAGACCTTCCCCTCTGAAGGCCTGGGAGAGACTCCCTGCTTCTTGTGACGGGTTGGGGCCACAGAGACCTGCTTGGTGCTGCCACCTGGTGTGCCAAGGCTACTTCTGCCCCTGCTTCCAGGCCTTTTCCAGCTTGGGACTCCCGAATCCTGTCTGTTTTGAGCCAGATTCCACTGATCTGCTGCAAACACAGACCCAGGTCCGAACCAAGTCCACTCACCACTGTAAGGCCCCTGGAAGTGCTCTTGCCTTTGACACCCAGCTGCTCAACTCCAAGGAGGTTCAAACCCTTAATACATCCGTTTTACCCTGCATAAGGCTTATACAGGGTAAACTCATAAATAGTTCGCCTTCTATTTCAAAGATAGAAAGATATGCACAACTGTTCGCTTTCCCCAGGTACCAACTCGTACTCAAGGAAACTTAATAAGTAAAACGTGATTTTAATAAGTACAGAAAATAGGATTTAAGTGAGTTCAAGTAGTGACCGACAGAACAAAGCGAATTACTTAGTAAAATAAAATAAAACACGCACGTCTATGTCTATTCAAAGTTAACACAGATAAAAGCCTCACCAGATTCGGATATTTTCCTTTTTACAGGCTGTAGAATTAGCCTGGGTCCAGCAGTCGCTCACACCCCCTAGTGTCTTTGTCCTTTGTTCAGTTCCCCTCAGGAATGTCCTTGGGGGGGTGGAGAGCCTCTCCCTTTAGCCAGCTGAAGACAAAATGGAAGGGTCTTGCAAGGGCTTTTATAGCCTTTCTTCCTCTCCCTGCGTAGGATCCAGTTGCCCTGGAGTGTTGGGATCACATGGGCAAGTCACCTGTCCATGCGCCCTAACCAGTCTAACCAGTTGCATCCTTGACTGGGGCCCCGATGTGGATTGGGGTCTGCACCTTCTTTTGTCTGTTAAGTACTTGTCCTTAACTTGCACATTCCTTCCTCTGGACCTGGTCCATTGTTCTTACAAAAGCTATGCATAAAACCAGCAAATATAAAACCAATGTTCATAACTTCAACCACAACAATGATACATGCCTACAAACAGGAGGAATAAATTCAGTAGGTCATAACTTTCACAGAGATATGTTACATGGCACATGTAGCATAAAACATATTCTAGTTACATATATACATTTATAAGCATCTCCCCATAAAGTTTTATGGGGAACACCGTCACACTTCTCTCCTGAGCAGCCTTTTTATAGGGCTGAGCCTGGCCCTGATTGGCAGTCTCCAATCTGGGCCCCGATTGGCTCCCTAACAGGCCCTCCCTGATTGGCTGCAGCCTTGCACAGCCTCTCTGGCCTGTCTTAGCCCACTCATGCAAGGGGGTGGGGCACCCGCCCCACCACAAGAAGATTCAGGATTTTTTTCAAATGAGACAATTTGTTGCAATTAATGATTCTATGACCAAATTCCAAATACCTAAAACTTTCCTTTTTGGTTTCAATTTGTTCACATACTCTTCACTTCCTGTCCTATGGCCTGATCCAAAGTCCAACTGTTGTGCAGTGCTGTTGTGGGCTGGAAGTGATAGCAGTTTAGTAAGGGTAAAATTATTAAAATACTTTTTGTATTTGTTCTTTATATGCAAAGCTCTTTGGGGTCTTTCAGGATAAAAGGGTACTGCATATAAACATAACATTAACAATACAAAAATATTAGTTGGTGGAATCCTTATTCAGCTCTATACAAGAGATACGTACATTGTAATATCAAAAAAATTCGCTATTTCTGCAGTATGATTTTGTTAACCAGATAAACCAGCATTAAGAAGCTAGACTCAGTCAAACCCAGCCTAACCTTCTGCCAAGGCTTGGCTACGCATTGGATTTTTTTCCTCGGGGCCTCTAATTTGCAGACATTAGCCCCCTCTACTTGAGGCCTCCCTTTAAATTTTCTGTAAGATCTGTATGCAGTCTAATGAGTCCCAATGAGTTAGGGCCCACACATCTGCAGTGCCCACACATCTGCTAACGTGACATGTCAATATAGAAAACTACCGAACTTCACATTTCACTCTTAAAGATGTACAACTCAGACTTTCCATTCTACAGATCTATTTGCAATGCTTCATTCTTGATATCTGTTTGCAAAGCTTATATACATGGTATACTCACAGAAATGTTAGTGTAACATTGTAAGTGAAATTTTAGATGGCATTTCTGAATTGATAGCAGCCAACAAGGTCCTTGTCCTAACTGAGGTGTTTGGGTGCTATAGCAATATAATAATTATTATTAATATTATTATTAAAATGATAGTTGATATAATTCTCTTCTAAAAGCATACACAGTATTATTTTGTCATGAAAGCAAGAAAAAGGGGAATATTTCAGCAGTCTTCAAATGCAGTAAAGTTGTCATTACTATTCAGGAAAACAAAGTTTACAATTTTTGCTATAATCGCTGTGACAGTCTGGAGCCCCAATATTCACCACTATCGTCATTAGGACACATTTTGTACAAAATATGCCTTGTGAGATATCATTCTCACTATCATTCTAAAACTCTTGATCTGCCAGACAGTACTATCCTGTTGCACTTTATGTACTATTGTCATATGTGAAGTTATGAAGTTTGGCTATGTATGTGTTACTGAAACATGTTGTGAGGTTGAAAACACCCACAAGCAGCCTATCAAGTACAACAGTAAAAAGACCAAACAATGTTAATGGCTTATTGAGGAAATGCACAAAGCACAAGGATTACCCCAAGAACTGTGTATAATAGAAACCTCTCAGAGATAGCACTACACAATGGGAACTGTTTGACCCAGGTCACAGCAAAAGAGCTTTCCAGCAAGTGGGAAGAAGATCTAAAAGGGGGACAATGACATCATGATGGTACCTCACTCTCCCTACAACACCACACCTGGAAACACCTGAGGGGCAAGGACTAAACTGTGGGAAGTGATGGTCCCAGGCTAGAGGGATTTTAAGCCTGTGTATGAAAACCTAGGAAAGCCAAGACAACTTGTGCCTTAAGAATCTGCCAGCCTGTTTATCACCCAGGGTGAGAATTTTCTAATTTATATCCTACCTATCATGTCTGTTAAGATCTAAGGTAATCTGCTTGATCTGTTTGCGATCACTTATAATCACTTAAGATCTATCTTTTTGTAGTTAATAAACTTATTTTTGTTCTGTCTAAAACCAGTGTGTCTGGAAATCATAACTAGGGGGGAGGAAGCTGTTGCAAATCTCTCTTCACATTGAGAGATGGGGCGAATTTTATGAGTTTACGCTGTACAATTTCCTGTGCAGTGCAAGATGGTATCATTTTGGCTTTACACTCCAGAGGGAGGTGCATGTCTTAGCATCTGGGAGGTGCCTTAGCTGAGCCTCCCCATGCAAAGCTGATCTCAGCATGTGTATATGAAGCTGCATCTGGGTGTGTTCCTGCCTATATGTGTGCTGGTTAAGTGTGCAGTCTGAAACCTGAGGGCGGGCTTGGCTGGCTTGCTTCAGCAATACAGGTTAAAGGGGCAGGCGGGCTCAGTGGTACCCCAGTTCCAAGTGGCACCCCAGTGGGAACCCATCACGATCACCAACATTGTTTTATATTCAGGCACTATCTACAATAATAGTACAGTAAAATTCAATCTCAGCTAATCTCATTGCATTTATTATTAGAACTCATTCAGAAAATTAAGTCTTCACATATTACAGGTTATGGCAAATGAATGGTAACAACAAAAATTAAGTTTTATAGTATAAATGGCAGCAGCCAAACAAATGATACACAACTATATGCAAGTCCTCCTTCTGAATGTTGATTTATTTATACAAAGTGATAGAAGATGCTCTTTCTTATATAGCACACAATGTGATATGACAATTTATTGGCTTTATGACAGCAGCTGATGGGAGTGGGCTCAAAGGTTAGCAAATCTTCAAGAGAACTGGCCAAACCATGAATATAAAAATATGTGGACCAGGAGAGAGAAATATGTGGTCCAGTTTCTGGCCGACGAACCCTCGGTTAATTTTCATTCTAACACTGGCAAGCAATTTCAGTCTTAAACACGGTTGAATGCAAGTTATAGTAGCACTGTTTTCTAATTCACAGGCTTTCAGTTCTCCAAATCAGTGTTCTGGGTTGAATTGTTATTTTCCTTTTAGATAAGTTATATACAATAAGAATAAGATTTTATTTTTTTAAAAGATGATGAAATATAGGAGCAAATAGTCAGCTCATCAATGTGTTTTCTTAAGAAAAGAGCAGTAATACAGTTGATATAAATAATACTAGGCTCTTCTGACTGAAATTGAAGAGCTTATTTTATTTAATTATAAGAGGGGGAATAGTCAGCTCTAGAAAGGAGGCTAACAAGGTGGTTTTTACATTTGTCCTCCTGTCTCTATTTTACCTGTCATCTCTGCAGATCAAATGAATGAAGAAAAGCTAGAGACAATATATTGCAGTACAGAGATCAAAGCACCAATTCCAGTTTATTTTTCAGTAAACGCTTTAAGCCTGAAAGAGATCGCTCAGAATTAAAGGTAAATGTGGACAAATAGCAATTAACCTGAAATACACACGTGCATTCTGTCAAACAATATAGCAAGTTTGAAATCCAGATCAATTTCCTTCAAAGCCTTTCTTCCAACAGTTTCCTCGGAAAAATTAAACAGGAAAATACATTCTGAGACCAAAAAAAAAAGCTTCCTGACAAAACAGCATTAAACTGTTCACTTAAAAATATTGGATTTCAATTATTTTAACAGCTGTAAGTGCAAAAATTGTGGCTATCAAGATATTCTATGAAGACAGACAGCTGGAGTTTTTGTAAACAACAATAAAATATTGTCATACTACTATTTAATACATTCTTTCAAAAATACTGAAAGCACAGAAAATAAATTTATATATACTGTCAAGGTTCACAAGGGACATCTGGCCTTTCATGACTATTATGTGATTACAGTCACCACAGAGTAGCTATACAAGATAATAAAATCTGCCTCTGAACTATTGCCAAGGTGTTCACTCAACACAAATTTGGACATCTTGCCAAGAAGAGTTAACTAAAAGAACCAGTTTGCTCTTAACTGTCCAGATTGCACTTCCTCATTTAAAGTCTCTGCAGCCACATAAAAGTAAAATAATTGACCTTAGGAACTGATATTCATAATTAATATTTGTGGTAAATCTCTATTTCTATGTATATTCAATATGTATACTGTTGGAAAACAGAAAAGAATGGTTTGCATAAAAAATTTACGTTTTTTTTAAATAGCATTAATCTTGAGAGAATATTAGTTGCCTAAGACAGTTCAAAAAGCAATATATGTATTGGATATTAGACTTATTCTATTCCCCCCACCCATTTCTTTGTTATGTGTAATAATAAATACATTTTAGACTTTTTAAAAAAAATAAAAGTTGCCCTATTTGCTAATCATCCATCCCCTGATCATTCCCCAAGAAACATTCCCCATTTGCGTTTTCTGCTTTTCCATGTGACCATGTTATTTTCACAACCTCCTGTCCAGGTCCATATATCCCAAGCCAGTTGCATTTTCAGGTAAATCAAGTAAATCACCACAGCTCACTTTTCCTTCAGTAGCTTAGCGGGAAAATTCCAAAATTCACTTCTGAAACTAGCAACTAAAGGCATTCTATATACAAGAAGTGCTATTAATTTCTATGTGGGGAAAACCCCAACATTAAGGGGAAATAATATCCAATTTAGGGACAATCTGATCTCCTTACTTATCCAAGTAGCCCCATTGAGTTAAAATCCCATTTTGACCCTGAGATTCTGCTTTTGTCTGCTTTGATATATTCCACAAAGTATTAAATAATTTGGTCAGGCTTGATCACAAAAGCACATTGAGTCTGGGGCAAGCAGAGTAGCCAGAACTGCCTGCACTGTGGGGGCAAAGTCATTCAAAAAGGGAGAGGTGAATATAATTCAACAGCCTAATTTTCCATGGCTTTGTACCTTGTTCCTGTACAAATTCTACAAAATGATTGTAAAGTGAGTATAAAACACTATGGAAAGGTTGCATTTTACACCTACTTGTGCATTCACTAGGCAGTGAAATGCAAAAATGCCAGGCAGTAGAAAACTAAGACTCAATAATTTAGGGAAAAAAGGAATCTGACCTTCCCCTTTCTTCCAAGATCTTGAGGGTTTTTTTTGTTCTCCACTGTATCTGAAAGGTTCAGTTCCCCCTCAAGCAGCTAAAACAAGGATCCTGCCATGAAGACTAAGACCTACCTTCAACAAACAGAAAAGGAAAAAACACAAGAATTTAGAAGAGGAATCTACCTTCCCAGTTTCCCCTGAGCAAACAGCAACTTATTGTTGTAAATACTTTTCTTCTCTTCTCTTTTCCCCCTGCTGTTCTCAGTGGAAACGAGCTTCAGAGTCAGACCTACTGCTGTAAAACTCCACTCCAAGACATCTCTTTGTACTCTCATCTGTACCTCAGTGACATCAATAACATCCACATCACTCAGACATCTTTCTGTGCAAAATGTGCAAGGAATGGAAAAAAATGGTGGAAAGTCTGAACTCCCCCCCCCCCCACATGGGTATTATGTTTTCCCTGCAAACAGTAAATTTACCTTCTTAGATTAAACCCAAGATGACCATGAACCATTACAGCCTTAAATCAATGATGATGTTACCTATGCCTCTGTGCCATATTTCTAGCAAGAAAACAAAAGCATGTCTGTTTCCTTGTACTTTTGATTGAATGTCAAGACCATAGTTACTTCTTGAATTGTAAAGATAAAGAATAAGCACAATCAAAAGATTAAGGAAACAAAAAATGGTCATGACATTATTTCTTATGTGTATTACATTAACTGCAACCAGACTCCAACACAGCTCCTGTCCCAAAGAGTTTACAATATAAACAGAAAAGACAGAAAGGATGGGAATCGAAACAGAGGGACAGAGACAAAATGGCTTAACAAGGTCACACAACAAGTTAGTGGTGGAACTGAAAGAGAATCAAGGTTTCTTGACTTCCTGTCCAGTGTCCTAGCTATTCAACCAGGCTTTCTTCTCAACCTCATCCCTTCCCACACATAATATATTTATGGGAGATACAGCAGTGTGCATATTTTTCATATTTTTTAAGCATCATTGTTAGTCTGTAGCAAAGGGAGTGATGGCTTTAACAGGTTATTGAGAGAAGCCCAGCCCAGAAGAATAATGCCTCTGAAGGTATGAGCCGGGCGGGGGGAGGAGGAATACAGGAAAGAGGGTGGGATGGGAGGAGAGGCTGAGGTTCCTGACTAACGAATGAAATGTTTGCTCATTAACAGGTACAGACTATACCTCTTGCCAAAGATTATCAAGAAAACATAACTCAACAGTGACCCATTAATGCTTTATCTTAGAAATGGCTTTCATGCTCAGAAACCATTTGAGACAAATTACATTTATCTAAGCTGACTTGTGTTAACCTGAACAGTCCTCTTGTCGGTAGAATACATTAAAAATGACATTTTTGTCACAATTGTCTTATTAATTTTATTTTTATAGCAAACTGAACAGGACTTTTCTGAGAAGTATCAATTTTGTTGCAATAAACTCATAAGTAGTGAAAATTTCAGATCTCGTGCTGTTACTAATAATGCATGTTATTACAAATGATTTTTCAAAGTCATTGTTCCTCACTTAAGAACACAGCTAAAAAGGAGCACAGACACCGAGAGAAGTCTGTGTGATGAGGAAATGATCAAGTTATCAATCTTTCGGACATACAGGTGAAAATACAAAGAGATGGTTGGAGTTTTGCATGGATTGGTCTGATCCTGACGTTCACCACCTATCCACCCATCTCTGAGAACCCACTCCATTTTAGTCAGCTTTCCCACTATATTGCTCAAGTGTTGAAAGTAAAACTATGTCTACACTGGCATCTGGGTCTGAGAACCTGTTTAGCCTAACACATCCCATGGCTCTTTGTGCTAAGATGCTCTAGGATTCTTTTCCAGTCAATGGTGTCAATGTGGCAGAACATGTCAGCCCTTCGTGGGGAAACTGTAGGAATGCAGTGTAGAACTACAAGTACTTGAATGATTTAGCTTGCATCTTCACTGCAATGAGGATGAGTCGGGTTGATGGGTGATTCCTGATCACCACATGCTGGAGAGAACCATACCTCCTTCCCTATTGCCACATGCAGCAAAATAGAGAGCACGCAACGATATCACTGTGTCTGTTTCTCAGAAATTTTGCTGCTGGCCATCCTTTGGCCTTGTTGTCCTCTACCATCTTTTTATTATTCACTTGAAATCAATGAAATATCAGAACACACCTAGATCATTGACCAGCACAGTGCTACATTTCATTCTGCTTAGGTATACCTACTATGCTCTGAAGCAATCAAGCCACAACTGATACTGTGCTTTTCAATGGTCAACAAGAAATGTGATGGCGGAGTTTCATTTATTACTTTTTATTATTATTTTATTAATTATTTTCACGGGCTCACACACTTTTGGCAAGCACTATTTTAAGCACATCTAAACCCCTTCATGTACAAAACTCATACTGACTTCAAAGGGAGTTCCATACACAGAATTGGTCCCCGTACTTTTCCATCACAAAGCATAGGGGCTTACTCAGGAAGCTATTATTATTAGTTTGAGTTACGCTCTAAAATCAAGACGTGATTACTACCATCCAATAGTAGCTCAAATCTTATCTAGACCTTGAGTTCGCAGACCTGATTTGTGCATAAAGACCTTATTTGTGCATGCAATTTTTAAATTAACAGTAGAACTTGGGAGTAAAGTTTGACAGTGCTTTAGAAAATCCCATTATATAATGCTTCTAATCATGTGTTTAAAAGTGCACACATAAAAAACCATAATGTGATCTTCTGACATTCCCCTCTCAAACTTTTAGAATTTAAATTCTCTTAACGATAGATCATAACCAGAACTATGGGTGATATGCAGGCCCCTTTGACATCAGTGAGAGTTTTTCTCATTTATTCAAACTACAACCCACTCAAATTTTGGAGGGCTGGGATAAAATGAGCCAAGAAGCCAAGTGTTCCTACCAATTATCATTTCTATTTTTGCCCATCTCTCCTTGTAGAATCAGTATCTAAACCTTGCATTAAGAATGCCTTCCAATAGGCAACTCCCTATCTTAAACAATCACTTTAAAATGTCTCCTTGCCTTCCAGGGCAATTTTGTTCTGCCTTTAACGTACACCTCAATTAGGTAAATTATTTTTGTGGACATGGGGAGGACATTTAAGGCGTTTTACTGCAAAGAAATATTGTAATACGGGCAATTCATTGAAATTAATAGTTTGATATTTCAAGTACAAATTCAGATACAGTTACTCTGTTCATAATGAGAAAATTATTTTTCCAACATGAACAGGATATCATATTTGGCTAATCCTGTTGTGTTGTGTCATTTTTTGCATCTATGTCCTTGCAAAAGGACATAACAGGCACAGTGTATGGAAGTTACACAATTCCATTATCTCTGAGAGTTTAACACATTTGATTCAAGATTTAAAATCTTTTAAAATTGCCTAATTGCCTACTCCCCCTAAATAGGCCTTGTGTGTTCGTTAGTAGGACCACGTCCAAACCTAAATTATTTTAACAAGTTTACTGGAATTTACTGCACAAGATTAATGTTATCTGAAAATATCCATTTGTTGATGGTTTTCACTTTATTTTCAAAAAATTCCATAAATATTTATAAACTAAGAACAAATAGTTGTGCTTCAAAACTGACCTTGGAAAGTCTGTAGCTTAAGTGTTGACTCATTTAGCAGGAATAGCTTGTTACTGGACTGATTTCCAGCTTTACAAGTCAAAATCAAATTCACCTTCACTCTCAATGAGCACTAAAGGGAACCATGCGGATCTCAAACCTAATATCAAATCTCTAAAAAAACAAAAACACAGTAAAATAAAAAATTTTAACCTTCTTCTGTGTGAGCAAGCATACAGCCTTAAAGGGAAAAAAAAGAACAAGTAATGACTCCTTATTTTTTTAGGTTCATATCTCTAGCTCCAGTTATGGGAGTCTTGGTTGTACAAATGCACGATTGCTATAGGATTCTTCTGTTCTAATGACTATAATACATCATTGTTAATTCCCAGCATTCCATTTACTCTTGCTGAAGAAATTTAGATTATTGAACAAATTCAGTAACATCCACATGGCAAGGCTGACTGCCCTGCACCTTTAAGTGGGGGAAAGGCAGCGTGTGTTTGGCTGGCTGCCCGAATGAAGGGAACAGTGCTTTATGTGTTTGGGGCAGCGGGTGAGAGATGAAAATTGCTGCAAAAGGGTCAGAGTGGTCACTGACTCATTCCCTAGGAAATCCTGGGCCTGACGCCTCCCTTTTACACGGAGCAGTCTGAAACAGGACCCCCACTTCCTCCCCTTTATGTGGTACAATACCAGGTCTGGTCAAGACCTGCTGTGAGCATTATGCTAGCCGCCCCTTTTCAGGGGGACTGGGAATTAATTTTTTCCCTTTCCACCATATTGGCTTGGGTGCAGTTGGGTTATTTTTACCTTTCCCACAGTGGGTTCAGGAAGGACTCTGTTCATGCATGGCATGATGGGCAGAAGGCCATATGTCGCAACTCATTGTTTAAATGTACAGTGGATGTCCAGTGCAGGTACTCCATAGGAAAGGTATACGGTGACTGGATAAATGGCTTGGAAAAGGACTTAAAAAGAGGTGTTGGTTAAAGGAATGAATGGGGGATTGTTGGGGACTCCTATGATTGGTACAGCAGGGAGCCAACCCTCCATTCTTTAAGCCCACCTTAACCCTTCTATGAGGCGGGTGGAAGGAAAAGTCCTGGCAGTAAATTTTCTGGGGGGACATGGATGAAAAAAAGACAGGGAGCTGGTAAGAGCCCTGTGTAATTATGGAAAAAAACGTGGGGTTACCTGCACTGTAAACTTTTATCTGCTGGGTAGTCCCAGACATCTAATTATAAAGTTACGGCCTGATTAAACACATGTCAAATGTTTCCTATTCTTCTTTTGGTATAGCAGACAACTCCCCATTTTCAATAAAGCTGCACAAGAGCCAACATAATGCAGAATCTTGAGCCACAAATGGAGCATGACAACAACTCCTAAGTGTGTTACCAACAGAGATGTATAGCCCTGGTCCATGCATGGATCAATTCCCATTTTACTGTCTCATGGCTTCTGAACAGCTCACAAATTCCATGACAAGATTGCCCAGAGATTCCATGATGACAAGATCACAAATGCCATAGGTCAAAGGCAAAAAAAGCATTGCAAATTAGATCTGCAAATCCTGTTTCTGTCTTACTTTGTGGCTTAGTACTAGCAAGTATTATTCTATATTAGTTTCCTGTATAAAAATTGTATTTGTAAAAAAACTAACTCAAATAGAACGATTTCAACTTCACATAGTAACACTTTTGCTTTTAAAAAGTGCAAAAGAATAATATAGGTGCAAGTGAATACATTAAACAATATTTTACTAGAGCAGGTTTTTAAAGCTGATTGTTGTACAACTCACGGAGTATTTTAACCAATTATGCACACTGCTGAACCTCACACTAATGAATTTACTCATTCCTTTTTTCTTGTAATACTAAAATCACATGAACATTTCATTCCTGTTCATTGCACTGCATTATACAAGCAGTTGTACTCATTTAGCAGCACTCTCTAAACAGGAGATATCATTGCTGATTAAGTTAAAGTGACACACTGTCATGCAGCTTAAACCCAACATTTAGGTTTTGCTAAAACAAGTTTTTATGAAACCTAATATTATTAAAAAACCTGATATTTTAAATTTTATTTTTAAATTTAAAAGTTTTCATGGGGAATGTTTAATCATACCATATTTTGCAACCCAAAAACTGTAGCATTATGTTGGCGCACAAGAACCAGAAAGTTACTAACTTGTGGCATCTTGTTATTGTCCAAGATGAGCAAACAGTGAAAAATAAAAATATTTTAAAAAAAAATATTTGCAGTTTTAATCATCTAAGCTATTATTAATAACAAGACATTTGCTTTTTAATAAATACAATTTCTAACCTGGTATCATTCCTTTGAGTGAAAGTTAATGCACGAGGCTGATTGGATGTTCTGCAAAAAGTTCCTTCATATCATGAGTAAAGGTAGACAAGAGCCTTTAAATCAATCACCAACCAATTAACTTCCTTACTTCTTCAAATAATTTGGCATTTTAAGGTAAAATACACTGTACTCCACTATTATCATTACTTAGCATTATCCTTTAGAATACCAAAAGCATCTCACACTTATTCTCACAGCACGGGATCTAGGCATGTAAGTCTAAATTCCTTCATGACCGCTCAAGTCCTACGCTAGATACCACTGGGCAACTACTAAAAGGCTTGTGAGAACAATCCGAGTGGGTTGAACCTTTTAGACTTAAAGCAAAGTCATTAAAATACCCTATTTTTGACTACTGCCATGGCAACTACAAAGACAGTTAAACTCAGCAGGCAAGGGGAGACTTGTCTGAGATTCATGAGCTAGCCAACAGAGGTCACTATAAGAGAAAGATTGCTGGATTTCTCTGTATCTGGAGCCTAAGCATCGCCTGTCATGCCTAACCTTACTGCATGGGAAACAATAGCCTTGAGGTCATTCCTAATCCTGTATCTTCTGCAGCTGATTGTGCTACTGCCAAATCTTCAGGGCACTTTTATTCTCCATAGACTATGTTCCCCGTCAAGAGCATCGTTTTTTGATTTTAAGGGCTACACTGAGGCTATGTCTACACTTGCAAAGTTTTTGCGCTGTCAGTTTCACCGGTGATAGGGAACCGGTGAAAGAAAAGTGCTGGTTTGTGTTCTCACTTACTTCCACAGGTGTCACATCGTGTTCACATTTGCAGCGCTTCCATCGCTGATGAGAGCAGTACACTGAGGGCAGCTATCCCACTTTGAGAATAGGTCTTGTGGGAAGGGGGAAGGGGTGATCACGGGCATCCTGGGTCCCTGCACAGCCTCCTCTCCCCAGATACCGATCCGCTCCAGTAGCTCAGCATTGCTCCAAGCAGGGGATTGTTTGCTCCGTGGAGCAGCCATTGTCACCTGGCCAGATGATAAGTGAGCACTTGCCAAGAAAACAGGAAAGGGAGTTTCAAAGTTCCCCGGGCTTTACAAGGGGAGGGGCAGACGTCAGTTTACCTGGCGTCAGAGCAGCAGAGCTGCTAGCCAGAGTGGTCACCTAGGTCACCAATGGTGGGATATCTTCCAGAGGCTAAAAGCTGTGTAAACAGGAAGAACGTGTCTTCACTTGCACATCACCATAAAAGTATCACCGGTAAGAACTGTACGCCTCTTATGGAGGTGGTTTTCTGTTTGCGGTGAAACTTCTGAGTTTCACAGCAAAAAGTCACTGGCAAGTGTAGATGCTCCCATGGTTTTTGCTTGAAAAGGGACTTTGTGCGCTTTAAATGGCAAGTGTAGACGTGCCCTAAATGTAGACATGCCCTAAACCAATTATGCTATACTAAAACTTCTCAAATAAAAGCTATTCAGCAGGTGATTTGTTACAAACACCTTCGAGACTTAATTTAAGGTTCAAACTTTTTGTCATGCTTTACTATAAGGTTAAAACATTTAAAACCAATATATTCCGATCCGGCGGGTAGTGTAGGCATACCCTTAATAACATCACTTCTAGGAACCAGTTTTTACCACCACTCGATGAAAGAAAGGAGAGATTTTCAGAATACTGCAAACATATTTACTTGTGACCACAGCATAAGAAAGACTCTGAAATGCATGTGATTTATGTATTAATAAAAGGAGTTAATGTCATGAATAAAACTTCTACCTCATTGTTCTCAAAAGAGAAAAAGAAACAGATGCCAGGAACAACATTAAAGTTCCCAAGAAAGGAGGCAGTAATCCTGAAGGAAGTTAAGACTATGTCACTGCTGATGTTTAAGAAGCTAGACAGTCTGAATATGGACAGAACTCTATAGCCAGATATTTATTACCAACCAACAGAAAGTTGTTCTTCATAGCACTAATCCCAAATGAAATAGCCAATGTCTCAATAATAGCATAGCTCTACAGTTGTGTGCTTTGCTGCAGAGAAGAAGCAGGAGACAAGTTCTTTGCTATGCCCCACAGAAAGCATAGCCCAGAGCGGATGGAGGAACACGAGTGCTTCAAAGCCACCTTTGTGCCACCCAGCTTTTGGCTAGGAGGGACCAACGCGTCCCTGTATAAGTCAGAGCTGATCTAATTTACACCAGCCTGATCCATGCTCCTCTGCATCCTCAAGAAGACCAATAATCCCCATATTGCCAAGTGCTATAGACTACCCTTCCTCCACCCCATTCCCCATTCCAGGGGCTGTGTGACAGCCCTACACTGCACCTGCACTGAAGATTTCTGCCCAGCTGAATCTGGCACATTTACAGCCATTAAGTACCACTGGACTTGCTCTGCTCTCACCCAGGCTCCAGTGTAAGTGAGCTCATAAAGGCTGCTCTAACTTATATTGCCTGTGTATGTTTCCCAAAGGATCACACCCTAGTGAAAACTGGCAAAGCAGATCTGTGCCCACCTCACCTTACCCTGATCTGCCCCCTTGACCACTGGTGTGTGTCAGAAGTGGGGGACTGACATAAGTGGGGGCTACATCAACCTGATGCCAACTGAGACCTCCTCCCCAACCAGGGAAATTCTCAGGTGGGCAAAGGGGTTGGAGAAAGGAGTGAGAATCTGTCCCATTTACATACATAGAAGAAACTCTGAAAATTGTAGAAAGCAAAAATGGAAAAATTCCTAAAGCAAAAAGGGCTTTGCTTCCTAAACCAGTTTGATGGGATATGTATGAAACCCTCTGAGAAAATCCAAATACTTAAAAACAAGAAAGTGAGTAGTGAAGGACACCATAACACTTACATAGCCCACGTAACAGACAACTACGTAAAATATCAGAGACAACAACATAGTTAACTAGTTCATTGAAACACAATGTTGCGGGGGGGGGGGGTGTGTTTTGTTTTGTAAGTATAAAAGTAACTAGACATGTATGGGATTTATGCCAGATAGAATTCTGAAAAGCAAGAAAGATGTACCCGTAACTAGCATCCATACATGCTCCCTATATATACACACACATATTCATATATAAATACATATCTGCACACACACTTTTAAAAGAATAAATGCTTAGCTCTTAAAAGCTATTTGAAAACTGATGCACTAGAATGAATTATGAGAAAGCTAGTTCAACAGCTATGACCCTGATTCAGAAAAGCACTTAAGCACATGTTTAATTTTAGCAATGCTTCTAGGATACCTAAGTGCAGCACAGAGTCATTCTCCTGAATAGGGATGCTTTCCTGAAGCTGGACTATATTATCTTAAAGCTTTTGAAGAAAAGATCCCAGAAAACTACAAAATCTACAAGTGGGCTGCAGCAATCGGGAAAGATACTGGAATGGAATCGAATGGAATGTATGACTTCAAAAGCTCTGATATGATTGAAGACAGAAGGATAAATTCACAAATGGAAAATTCCATACCTAACACATCTTTTAAAAAAGCCATAAACATAATTTAACTGGACTTCAGGAAATCTTTTGATATGCCCACATAAATACAATAAATCTATAAAGGTAATTGTAAGAAATGAGGCAAGCTATTTAGGCGGATACAGGCCTGATTTGTGAATGGCAACAGTTTGTTGGTAAGTGAGCAGTGGACTGCCACAAGGATCAATACCAGGATAGATCTGACTCATTTATTTACATCAGTGGAAGAGTTAGAAGTATTTTGCACTCAGGTTAGCACATAATTGGCTCACAACTAAATCAATAAAAAAGGAGGAGTGTGATATAATTGAAAATAGATTTGATGAGTAGCAACTGTAGGTAAGTGGTTTTTGCAAATAATTGTAGAAAAAGGTAAGGGCAAATGAGCAAACATATAAAATTAGAACTTAGTATTAATATTTGTACAGTGCAAAACACTGGATACGAGGAGCATATAGGGATAGTGGTGGACAATACTCTAAAAACTTCAGTACAGTGCTCAGTAGTATTTGCTTACTGTATACTTTCAATTTGCACCTTTCAAAACTCACTCTAGGCTCTTGTACAAAATGCAAATTATAAAATAAAATTCAAAATGACCCAATGTCAAACTAACTATGCATCTTCCTCTCATTATATTCACAGGTGAGCCAACAGGCTGTGTAACACGCTATGAAGATCAGATGATTTAAACTCTGTTTAGCCAATGTTTTGAGGAAAAGGTTTTGGATGAAGGGAACTCTAGAGTCAATTCCATTAACTACTGGAAATGCCCTGCCACCAGCCTACAGTCTCACAAGATGGGAAAATAAACCAAACAAACTTCTGGGATAGTAAAGCAGAAATTTTCTAGATAAGCAAAAGGAAATTTCTCTGTCATTATAGACAGACCAGTGAAACTGGATTCAGAATACCACATAAGGTTAGTTGTTTGGGTTTGCTTTTTGTTATGGAATTGGGGACAAAGTGAATGCTAGGCAACCAATACAGGGAATTTATTATTATAGTTATTCAAACTTCTACAGAATCTAGGCTCTTATCCTTTGAAAATAAAAGGAAATTAAGAATACAGCTCAATAACGAATGTAGAGTTTTGGATAGACTAGAAAGCATATCTGTTAGAAGGCTATTTGGGCTAGCGCCAAATATTATATAATATTAACTGGGCATGAACTTAAAAGAGAAACTGGCAAGGTATTGCCACAAAAACCTGCATACAGCATTGTTTTCCTCATGTTCACCTCTTACATAACACATCAAATATATTACATGCAAGGGATAGAAAATGAAATAAAACAAATAAGTTAAATGAATGAATACATTAAATAAATTTTTAAAAATCAATGTAAACACCCAGGACTCATGAGCAACTTTATCAAAACAAATAAGTCTGTCTGTGTGATAGAGACAGACTTCAAATCCAATCTTCCAGAGGACTGTCATAAATGGCAAGGGAAAATATCATAATTAAGAAACGCACATTGATTATCAAACCAAATGAACCATGAGCATTAAGGAATTAAACTAAATATCAGTCAGCAAGGAGTTAATAACATATAAATGAGAACAGTACGTGTGACTAATATTTCCACCTTGTTTCAAAGAGGAGTTAGGTAAGTGAAGAAAATATAAAGCAGGGTGAAAATGCTAATAGAAAAAATCAGAGCCAACTTTAAGGGTAATCTTGGGCTCTTTCCATTCTAAAAGGTCTTCTATTCATAGAATCATAGAATCATAGAATCTCAGGGTTGGAAGGGACCTCAGGAGGTCATCTAGTCCAACCCCCTGCTCAAAGCAGGACCAACCCCAACTAGATCATCCCAGCCAGGGCTTTGTCAAGCCTGACCTTAAAAACATCTAAGGAAGGAGATTCCACCACCTCCCTAGGTAACCCATTCCAGTGCTTCACCACCCTACTAGTGAAAAAGTTTTTCCTAATATCCAACCTAAACCTCCCCCTCTGCAACTTGAGACCATTACTCCTTGTTCTGTCATCTTCTACCACTGAGAACAGTCTAGACCCATCCTCTTTGGAACCCCCTTTTAGGTAGTTGAAAGCAGCTATCAAATCCCCCCTCATTCTTCTCTTCTGCAGGCTAAACAATCCCAGTTCCCTCAGCCTCTCCTCATAAGTCATGTGCTCCATCCCCCTAATCATTTTTGTTGCCCTCCGTTGGACTCTTTCCAATTTATCCACATCCTTCTTGTAGTGTGGGGCCCAAAACTATAGTTATTCCTAAATAACTGTACAAGTAGATGGTGAAAGATGTGTTTTTCAATTAATGCAATTGCACATTGGACTGTATTATCACTTTTAATGTATGACTAGAAGAATTAATTGCACATCTGTGAAAAGATATCTAATTTTGCAGAGGAAGGTAATACCATACACACCACACACAAGTAACTGTTAATCATGTAGGGTATATTTTTCTGTTTTTTAAGGAGTCATTGACAAATAATTAAAAATACAAGTTGCTTGTTTAGAACAAAACATTCTTGTGATCAAAAAATTGGCACTTCAATCACAGGCAATTAGTCCTAAAAGAGTCTTTGTAGGACAAATTCCCTGAGTCTTATTACAGTGAGTATCTCCTAAGGAGAGGTAGCCTCAAAGAAGCAAATTCATTTCCTAGTTCTGAAAAGAGATCCATTCTAGCATAAAAGTCCATCCACATGAATCACTTTTGCAAGCACTGGTTCCCAATCTGCGTCCCAGGGACCACAGGCTGGCAGTCTATGGAGGTCTAGCTGGTCAGGTGGTACTGGATCTCTCTAACATCATGTAGAAGCTGAAAATAAAGACAGCTAAGATGGACTACATTTTTATACTTCTGTTCCTGTAATTGCCGATTGCTGTATGGTTGCTTAAGGAACAGGAGGTAATACATGCAATTGTCAATGAGAGGGGTGCTGGTCCACAAGACAATCTCTCTATTAAAATGGGGTCCACACAGTGAAAATATTTGAGAATCTCCATTTTGCAGGAGCAGAGCATAAAGTAGCATAATAGCACAATCATGGGGGGAAATGGTTTATCGTGACTGAAGTACTGTCATATTGGAGGTCAACGAGTGAGAGTTGTTATTTAAGTGAACATGGACCTATACTTCAGGATAATGCTTGCCCATGTGCACCCAGGCTAAAACATTGGAAAACAGCTCAATCTCATATACAGTGCATCCATTTTTAATGAGCGCATCTTTTCATGATCTCTACACTACCATCATTTCTTATTATTCTTCCATCTTTTTGTAAGTTTTTTTTTTTAAATGCAACAACCACTTTAGCTCTTTTGCACTTCAAGGAGCTTATTTTTCTGCTCAAGTAACTCATAATGTGACAGACTAAGTGTATGGGGGGGGAAGACTTTATATGGGAAAAATCCTCAATATCGCATACATCTATCATAAAGCAATTTTATCAGAAATCTCTATTAAATTTCATGTCTTGGTTCTGACTGTTATGAAGTACTAGCATCATTACATAGTATGCAAGTGTCTTTGAATACTACTTACATAGTTTACTCCACAGCTGGTTTTTAACTACCTACCAGTAAAATAGCTTAGTTATATAGGATTTGTTTAGGCAAACAGAATGATAATTAATATTGTCAAATCAGGTTTCCCTACATATCACCCATGTTTTTATTTTAAAAAAAACCAGAAAACGTTGGCAGCACAAGCTTACTAGAATGCACCATGTATAGTCTCTCCTGCCACCACAACAAATCAACAGACACGTTCATTCTGAAACACATCTCATTTCAAGGTTTACGGGCCCAATATCCAAATCCGATAGACAGACAATAGAACCTTTGATGGTATTAGTATCACTTAGATGATACTATCATTGTGCTGCACACAAACTGCTTGCAGCTGTTATCATGCATTAAGCAAACACAAGTTACATTGTTTGTGTATTTTCCTACCTGCAAAGGGAACAGGAGCATCCTTATCCAAAGCAACAAGAGGAGGATCCAAAATGACAGTATCATTGTTTTCAGTAATGACTCCGTGATAGGAAGTTTCTATCCATGGCTTGTGTTTATTCACTAGAAAACAAAATAAAGAATGTATTTAACTCATTTGATACATTTTTTACCCTCAGCCTGCTCATTTAATATATTTTAAAAAGGAAACAGTACTGTAGTATGTCACTCATTATAATATTAACACTATTAATACATGACCACTTTATGTCATACAACCCACGTACTGTAGATATAATCAGGGTCAGCTCTAACTTTTTTGCCGCCTCAAGCAAAACAAACAAACAAAAACCCCCAAGCGCTGCCCCACCGAAACAAAAAAAACAACACCCCCCCAGCGCCCGCGGAAACAACCCCCCTCCGCCAGTGTTGCGCCGCAACAACCAACCCCCTAGCACCTCTCCCGGCTGGAGGAGCACCGCGGGGGAGGGTGGCATGCCTGTGCCACCCCGCCCCAGCAGCGTTGCAACACACTACCCTCCCCAGTACCCAGCCGCCCTGATGTTGTTTTTTTTTTAAAAAAAAAACCACAACTGAGCGCTGCCCCAAGATAGGTGCCGTCGCAAGCACATGCTTAGTAGGCTGGTGCCTGGAGCCGGCCCTGGATATCATATCTAGTTTACTGGTGAGGGAATAAAACAACTAGGAACATTATGATCCAGATTTTCAGTCGAGCACAGCTCCAATTTAGGTATGAAGAAAAATAGCCAGATTTTCAATACAGCACATTGGGTGCTGAGTCCTGTTGAAACCCTGGCTGTACCTGACACAATGAGAACTCCTGGATGCTAAGTACATCCAGTCAAAGACTTTCTGATGGAACAGTTTTTCCAGTTGGAAAATGCTGATTTGATAGAATCTAAATGTTCCATGAGAACGTGTCAATTCTGTTAAACCTTCCAATGGAAACTAAGCAGGCAGCAACCCACAACTAGCTTGGGTGCCTAGATTTATTTGAAAATTCCTTTTTGTGGGCAATTTTAAAGATTTTTGAGGCTTCACTTACACTCAGAACAAAACACAAATACTGACGTTTTTCATTACGACAAATTCTCTTTTTTCAATCTAGCACTCTTGAAAATCTGGCCCTCATTTAGATGGCTATATGAGTGTAGAGGTCTTTCTGAACATCTGGGCCCCAACTGTTACTAAGCATTTCACATTCTGATCCCACTGGAAGCGTATGTCTAAGGTGGGCAGACAACATGAAGTACCTGACTGGGAGTCAGGAGGTTTACCTAACGGAACATGCATCCATCACACATTTTCTTCTCCACTATTTGGTATAAAGAAGATAATGATCATTCACTTTTTCTTTTTAATATCTAAAAGAAATGTTACTAATGTTTGTCTACAAACAGTATTTAGCCTCCTAAACCAAAATCTGAATGTTCTGTTTTGGGAGCTTCTACAGCAGAATTACAGTGGAACTCAACTAAATTAATAACTATTAGAAGATATTTCCCAAGCAACAAGGAACAACACATTTCTCTTCGGACTTTGCAAGTTCTGATACAAGTTACTTTTCACACATATTATTTGTGCACCAGATATTGGTGAGAACATCTGGTGGGCTAACAGAATTGCCTTCAACCAAAATCTAGGGTTGACTTGTAAAGCAAACACAAATAGGACCAAATGGGATCATTTACAATAAATCTACCACCAAAAAAAAAAAAAAAATCCCTAATTTTACAAATAACAGGTCCTAAATGCCGTGTCCTTTAGTAAAACACACAGGAAGGAACAAGTGTCTGGGGAGGTTGCCTTAATACATTTCCTTCAAATCAAGAGAGTGAGTTTTAGACACCTGTACTCACTGTTACATAGAATAGGTGCTGGTCCACAAAACGTATAGGATACACAGGAGGCCTGGGGCACCCATGCCTCCACACCAGCTTTGGCGTCTGGCTGACACAATGAACCACTCCAGGGCTTCCTCATAGCCCCATAAAAGATTATCTCAAAATGTTGGGTGGGGGGTGGGGGCGCGATGGGAAACTCTAGGATATGCAATTAGATTATGATCACCTAAGCCCCTGGACCTCTCTACTTTTCACCCACCACTTGTCACCTCCCTCCACATGGATCCACATTCTGAGAGATAACTCCAGACGGGTGCCAGAAACAGAGACAAAGAGGCAACTGACCCCCATCCCCATGCCTCTTCCAAGTGGGGGTACATTCAAGCTCCAAGGATGATATGAGCAGGTCAACAATCCTTAGAGTATTAAAAATAAGCTGTCAACAGTCCACTTCTTGAAAACATTATGGTCTGCTAAAGATTGTTCCCGCTGGCATATTCATTAGAAAGGCTTCATGGTTATAATCTCATTTTTAATTGTTTTTGATGTATTAACTTAAAATTTTGTTTTGTTCAGTTAGACAAATAATATGCCTTGATGCTTTAAAGTCAGCAACGTCACACAAACTGGAATGAGTTTGTGAGCACTGCTTCTTAGTTCATGTATCATCAATGTTTTAAAAATATTTGCACTATAAGTACAATAAAGAAGGCCTGAGGCACATCACCACCATAAGCCTTTCCACTAGAACTGTGAAAATAATGGAATTTTTTGATCACTAACAACTTGGAAGAGTAAAAAAAAAAAAAGTAACTTCAGGACAAAACACTTGGTTCAACCCAAGACAAAACATTTTGACTGAGTTGTATATATAGAATTAAGGCAGTTTTAAAACAAAGTCATTTTGAATCAAAGAATCAAAACTTTCGAAAATGTTAAAACAAAAAAACTTTTTTTTGAGTTTTTTTTTTTTTTACTTAAACAATTTGGTTAAACTAATTTGAATTCACAAAATGTTCTGGTGTCATTGAATCTGCCTTTTTCATCAAAAAAATTTTTTCGCCAAAAAGTTTTTTTGCCCATCTCTACTTTCCATCTTGGTTGGGTGAAAAACTGAAAATAGCCTTGCAGGTAGAAAGACCATAATCATTCACAATGTACCAATTTGTAGAGTAGTATGTTTTCCTTTACAATGTTTGATTACACAGTTGGAAACTGGAGGATCAATTGATTCAGATCCCTTTCTACCTCTATGTCTGCAACCCAGACGCAACTCATAAAATGCAGAATTAATTGCATGGGTAGCCTGGCTCCTTGGAATTAGACTGGTTAGTTGACTTGACCAAAAATGGGATGAAGGCCAACAGGCTTGTAGGGGTTGCAATGCGAGAGGTGAGAGATTTATTATCTGTGTACCACCCATTTGGACTCCAATGTGTATGATATTGGAATTATACTGTATTTTTATCTGAATTTGTGAAAATCCTGAATCCGTACAGCCATAAATATTAATTATTATTATGATAGTATCCAAAGGCCTTGATCAGCATTGATGGCCCCTCTCTGTAGGCACTGTACAAAAAAAGGAGATGCTTCTTGATTGACAGCAGATAAAATCTATCAATAACCAACCACTAAGTGGTAGTTCACATGAAAAATGAAGTCTCTGTTCACGTTTGTGAGCATGTATGTACCAAAGCCAGCTTGTTTCATGTCTTACGTAGAAAACCACTCAGTCTGGACAATTTTTTTGTTGTTAAATTGCTGTCTGAGTTCCCATAAAATAAATCTTCTCTTTCAGCTCTTCTAACCATAGGTTTTGGCACATATTGTTGATGGGAGTATTTAACAAATTGTCCTAGAATCAGTTGCATTACTCAAATGATTGGAAATCTATAGCCTTTCACTTCCCCCCTTGTATCTGCCAGTATTGACAGTGGTCAATGGGTGACTATGGTCTTATCACCCACCCCTCCCAAAAAAGGGTCTTGTACTCCATATAACTTGTACCACACCCTGACTTCCATCAGGAGCAATTAGTACAACTTAGCCCAAAAGTTGGGACTGGGTGGGGGATAGAGAGAGGGGAAGCCGAGGGACAAAACAAAAACACTACTTTAAAATTATTTGCAGGCAGTTTACAGTGTGCGTCTTTTTAAAAGCATTCTAAGAACTTCAGATAATATGCCTTTTATGAATCTGAAAATAAATTATTTAATCTAGCTACTTTAGAGCAAAATTATTCTTCAGTAGCAGAAGACCTATACTTCTAAAACAGTTCCCTGTAACTAAAAACAGGCAAACCTTTTCTACTATTTGTGCAATTCTAGTTCTAGAATATGGAATACATAATATTGGAATTACAAGTTGGTATCTGAGTGTAGCTTTTTTCTCTTTTCTAGGCAAAGAGGTCTCATTCAGTAGTGAACATATACTCCAATACACCTTCATAATATGTGGTATTTAAAGCATAGCACTTTTCTTAATTTGTGATCAGTGAATAGATTTATTTCTCCAATATGGAAAAATCAGTTTCAGGATATCAGAATAATACTAGCCCCAATGTAATGTACACATTCCAGACATTTTTGAGAGTCTCCCATTCATACACAGCATTCTTGTGGAAATGAGATTTTTTTTTTTTTAACAATGAACAGATTTTCATTTCAAGCCTTGAGAAATGCATATGTTTAATTATACATTTTCTTTTCTTCCAGTTGCCCTTATCTTCCAAGTACACAACGTTTCCCATCTTCATTTCATGCTACATTTTCTTTTACTTTAATAATATTAATATATTTTAAACAAAAATCTCCAAAATAAGTCATCTACCTACTATTCCCTCTCAGAGATTACAGCATGTGTTCTAAAACATGATTTTTACGTGTACTTTAAACAATATTTCCTTTTATCCTCTAGTTTCCCTGTGTCATGTTTTCTAGATTGGATCCTTTTGACCAATATTGGATAAATAATATAAGTTTAAACTACAAACAAAAGAAGATTTTTTTTCCGATGTAGGTCTCATCCCATTTACAGATTTACCACAGTATCTTGAGTTCTGAGACAGCAAACAGAACAGGGCTTTGAGAGTCTTCCCAACAGTGCAAGTTTATTTTATTAAATTAAATTCTATAAAAAAGTCTTACCATCTGAAACAGCAGAAGAATCAAATATGGTGCAGGAATAAGTAGTAATCTTAGTTAACGCTACTACTTAATTTTCAGAGAAAAACATATGCCTGAAAGAGCTCACTAGTATTACAAGAAGAAAAAAAGTAATCAATCCACTGAATAAAAAATTAATGTGATGAATTATATAATCCAACACTTAATTTAAATACATCTTTTTTATGTTATGAGATTGGGAACCTTTATATATAAAATAGCCTGAATCAACCTTTTAAGTTCATCCATGTCAAAACAGTTATGTGCCTTAGTACTCCTTCCGACATATTTACTGATAAAGTTAATTACAGCACCATAAATACATAAATATACATAAATATGAATGGGTGATTGGTCAAGCAGATAGTATCTTGCTGGTAAGGGGCCTTTAAGTACACTACTAGGAGAACCTGTGTATGACCCAGTATGGCTGTTCTTATGTTCTGACAGTATTGCCTCTTAATATGAAAGATACATGAAAATTACTTCCTCTAAAATGAAGTTAAACTACTAGTAAGATTCAGAAAGAGGCTTTTTAACAGAATTCCTTCCACAGCCTGCCCAAAAAACACATTTGAAGGTGAATGACTCCCATCAAAGGCATCATCTTAAGAAGGCTACAAACAAATTATTCAGATAACTATAATAAGGAGTCAAAACTCCAGCACTGCGCTGTTCTAAAGACAGCAGTCAAATTTGAGGAAAAGTCATTTCCTTGTTGTGCTCCATCCAGGACTCCAGATGTCTGAGGGGAAGGCAATTGTCTACATTATAGACGAGCACAAATCATTTACTGGTATTGTGGTTATGTCCCACATAGTAGGCAGTACTGGCTGGGGTTGTAAACATTAATGCAAGGTAGGATGTGCTACAAATAGAGAGCAAAAAGGGATAAAAGTAAAGGGGGGGAGAGTACTGCATTATTAAAATATTCATTTATAACTATAGATACTACAGTTAACTGTGTAAACTTGCTGGAGATACTCTAAGCACAAGGTGTTTCAGAACCAGATTATGTTTAGGCTTTGGGTGCAGAGATTAGGTTTGAGGCTAAGCAGGTTTGACTCCATTGAAGTTTCGTGAGTTGGTCCCAGGAGATTTTGGCAGAAAGTGACAGAAATCCTGTGGGATTAGTTGATGTTCCTTGTGAGTCCTACCATCTTGGCACACATACAAAACACATGCTAAAAGCAGGCTCCTTCAGTGTCCTGAATCCAATCTAGACCCTAAATTGTACAGGAGAGTTCAGAGCCAGAGGTTTGAATATAAACTCTCAGACCTGAGATTTTGGTTTTGATCCATGTCTGGGTTTGAAGGCACTGACTATGTTGACGTAACATTGTCCGGCTATACCAAAACAAGGACAGGAGACATTACATATGGTTTTAATCAGGCCTCAACTTTATTATTAGATGTCTGGGACTACCCGGCAGATAAAAGTAACCCCCGTGTTCATTCAATAACTTCTTGGGGGGCTTCTGCCAGTCCCCCCATCTTTTTCCATCCAGGTCCCCCAGCCAATTAATTGCTGGGACCTTACCATCTGGCCTACCTCACAGGAAGGTTAAAGTGGGCTATAAGAAAGGGGGGTTGGTTTCCTACCATGCCAATCATAGGAGTCCTGTCCTCTCCCCCTACTTCCCCTGTTCCAGTCCTTTAATCAACATCTCCTTTTGAAGTTCTTTACCAAGTCATTTATCCGGTCACTGTATCCCTTCCCTATGGAGTACCTGCACTGGACATCCACCCCACTTATATGATGAGTTGTGACATATAGTCTACCTCCCTTCATGCCACGCATGAACAAAGCTCTCCCTGAACCTGCTGTGGGGAAGGCGAAAAACCCCAACTCCACCTAGGACAACTGGTCGGAAGGGAAAAATTCCTTCCTACCCTCCCTAAAAAGAGGCGGCTAGTGCAGTAGCCACAGAAGATCTTGACCAAACCTTGTATTTCACCACCTAAAGTGGGGGACAGTGGGTGCTGCCTCAGCCTTCTCTGTCTGAAAGGAGGCTTCACTGCACAGGCTGCCCCTTTTAAACCCTTCCACCCACCTGGATTCTGAGGGATAAGTCAATGTTGCTCCTTATCCCCTTTTGCAGCACTTTGCCTCTTTCTCTCCTCTCCTCAACCATAAAGCACTATTTCGGTGGTTTTCAACTGTGGTCCACCGATTTTTCAGGGAAAGCCCCTGGCGCGCTGGACCAGTTTGTTTACCTGCTATGGCGGCAAGTTCAGCCGGTCACGGCTCCCACTGGCTGCAGTTCGTTGCTTCAGGCCAATGGGGGCTGCGGGACGTGGCGCAGGCCGGGGGCTGTGCTGTCCGCCGTGTCCCACAGCCCCCACTGGCCGGAGACGGCGAACTGCAGCCAGTGGGAGCCACGGCCAGCCAAACCCGCTGCCGTGGCAGGTACACAAACCAGTCCGGCACGCGAGGGGCTTTCCCTGAAGAATCAGTGAACCACAGTTGAGAACCACCGCACTATTTCCTTTATTCAGCCAGCCAGCCAAATCCTGCTTCCCCCCATTCCCCCAAAGGTGTGGTGAGGTCATTAAGGCTGCACAGTTGAAATCATAAAGTCAAACTAAAAAAAGTTCCCAAAGGCAGTTTTAATGTAGCTGCATTATACTTTTATACCGTATGCTATATAGTTTATGACCTACTGTAATATACTGACATATACATTTAAAACAGAGAAACATTGGAAATTAATAATATAAATCTGCAATCTTTCATAGAATCATAGAATCTCAGGGTTGGAAGGGACCTCAGGAGGTCATCTAGTCCAACCCCCTGCTCAAAGCAGGACCAACCCCAACTAGATCATCCCAGCCAGGGCTTTGTCAAGCCTGACCTTAAAAACCTCTAAGGAAGGAGATTCCACCACTTCCCTAGGTAACTCATTCCAGTGCTTCACCACCCTACTAGTGAAAAAGTTTTTCCTAATATCCGACCTAAACCTCCCCCTCTGCAACTTGAGACCATTACTCCTTGTTCTGTCATCTTCTACCACTGAGAACAGTCTAGACCCATCCTCTTTGGAACCCCCTTTCAGGTAGTTGAAAGCAGCTATCAAATCCCCCCTCATTCTTCTCTTCTGCAGGCTAAACAATCCCAGTTCCCTCAGCCTCTCCTCATAAGTCATGTGCTCCATCCCCCTAATCATTTTTGTTGCCCTCCGTTGGACTCTTTCCAATTTATCCACATCCTTCTTGTAGTGTGGGGCCCAAAACTGGACACAGTACTCCAAATGAGGCCTCACCAGTGCCGAATAGAGGGGAATGATCACGTCCGTCGATCTGCTGGAAATGCCCCTACTTATACAACCCAAAATGCCATTAGCCTTCTTGGCAACAAGGGCACACTGTTGACTCATATTCAGCTTTTCGTCCTCCGTAACCCCTAGGTCCTTTTCTGCAGAACTGCTGCCCAGCCATTCGGTCCCTAGTCTGTAGCAGTGCATGGGATTCTTCCATCCTAAGTGCAGGACTCTGCACTTGTCCTTGTTGAACCTCATCAGATTTCTTTTGGCCCAATCCTCTAATTTGTCTAGGTCCCGCTGTATCCTATCCCTACCCTCCAGCATATCAACCACTCCTCCCAGTTTAGTGTCATCTGCAAACTTGCTAAGGGTGCAGTCCACACCATCCTCCAGATCGTTAATGCAGATATTGAACAAAACCGGCCCCAGCACCGACCCTTGGGGCAATCCACTTGATACCGGCTGCCAACTAGACATGGAACCATTGATCACTACCCGTTGAGCCCGACCATCTAGCCAGTTTTCTATCCACCTTACCATACATTCACATCCAGCCCATACTGCTTTAACTTGCTGGCAAGAATACTGTGGGAGACTGTATCAAAAGCTTTGCTAAAGTCAAGAAATAGCACATCCACTGCTTTCCCCTCATCCACAGAGCCGGTTATCTCATCATAGAAGGCAATTAGGTTAGTCAGGCATGACTTGCCCTTGGTGAATCCATGCTGACTGTTCCTGATCACTTTCCTCTCCTTTAAGTGGTTCAGAATTGATTCCTTGAGGACCTGTTCCATGATTTTTCCAGGGACTGAGGTGAGACTGACTGGCCTGTAGTTCCCTGGATCTTCCTTCTTCCCTTTTTTAAAGATTGACACTACATTAGCTTTTTTCCAGTCATCTGGGACCTTTCCCGATTGCCATGATTTTTCAAAGATAATGGCCAATGGCTCTGCAATCTCATTGGCCAACTCCTTTAGCACCCTCGGATGCAGTGCATCCGGCCCCATGGACTTGGGCTCGTCCAGCTTTTCTAAACAGTCCCGAACTACTTCTTTCTCCACAGAGGGCTGGTCACCTCCTCCCCATACCGTGCTGTGGAGTGCAGCTGTCTGGGAGCTGACCTTGTCTGTGAAGACAGAGGCAAAAAAAGCATTGAGTACACTAGCTTTCTCCACATCCTCTGTCACTAGGTTCCCTCCCTCATTCAGCAAGGGGCCCACACTTTCCTTGACTTTCTTCTTGTTGCTCACATACCTGAAGAAACCCTTCTTGTTACTCCTAACATCTCCGGCTAGCTGCAACTCCAAGTGTGATTTGGCCTTCCTAATTTCACTCCTGCATGCCTGAGCAATACTTTTATACTCCTCCCTGGTCATTAGTCCAATCTTCCACTTCTTGTAAGCTGCTTTTTTGTGTTTAAGACGAGCAAGGATTTCACTGTTAAGCCAAGCTGGTCGCCTGCCATATTTGCTTTTCTTCCTACACATCGGGATGGTTTGTTCCTGCAACCTCAATAAGGATTCTTTAAAATACAGCCAGCTTTCCTCGACTCCTTTCCCCGTCATGTTATTCTCCCAGGGGACCTTGCCCATCAGTTCCCTGAGGGAGTCAAAGTCTGCTTTTCTGAAGTCCAGGGTCTCTTTTCTACTGCTCTCCTTTCTTCCTTCTGTCAGGATCCTGAACTCGACCATCTCATGGTCACTGCCTCCCAGGTTCCCATCCACTATTGCTTCCTCTACTATTTCTTCCCTGTTTGTGAGCAGCAGGTCAAGAAGAGCTTTTCCCCTAGTTGTTTCCTCCAGCACTTGCACCAGGAAATTGTCCCCTACACTTTCCAAAAACTTCCTGGATTGTCTGTGCACCGCTGTATTGCTCTCCCAGCAGATATCGGGGTGATTAAAGTCACCCATGAGAACCAGGGCCTGTGATCTAGCAACTTCTGTTAGTTGCTGGAAGAAAGCCTTTTCCACCTCATCCCCCTAGTCTGGTGGTCTGTAGCAGACTCCCACCACGACATTACCCTTGTTGCTCACACTTCTAAATTTAATCCAGAGACTCTCAGGTTTTTCTGCAGTTTCATACTGGAGCTCTGAGCAGTCATACTGCTCTCTTACATACAACGCAACTCCCCCACCTTTTCTGCCCTGCCTATCCTTCCTGAACAGTTTATATCCATCCATGACAGTACTCCAATCATATGAGTTATCCCACCAAGTCTCTGTTATTCCAATTACATCATAATTCCTTGACTGTGCCAGGACTTCCAGTTCTCCCTGCTTGTTCCCCAGGCTTCTTGCATTTGTGTATAGGCATTTAAGATAACTCACCGATCGTCCTGCTGTCCCAGTATGGGGCAGGAGCCTTCCCCTCTTGCACTCACCTACTTGTGACACACCTCTTTCTGAGCTTGTGTTGATGTTAGAATCTTAACTTCTGAATTTTCAGTCTTTGTGATTTTAACATTGATAGTGTGTTTTTAATTAAAGAGGAAAAAAGGAGCAAATGCCTGTATTCAGTAATATTCACATTTCAGTGTCTCAAGGAGTGTTTAAAATTAACGCTGCAGTGAAGGAGGCGGAGAGAAAAAAAATTATTTGTAACCCCCCAGTCTCCAAAAATAGCAAATGGAATTTTGTTCAAACTTTCAAAGAAAAGAATGTTCAGTGCATCAAGAATTCCAGCAAAATAGTGTGACTAGATGGAAGTTTATCAACAGGTAAAAACAAAGGGTCAGAAAGACAACCATTTTCCAACCTTTAATATACTAGATTGTACCATGCACCAATTATAATAATTTATAAAATTCTAAAAAGTAAGGCAATTTATATTTTCAATCCTTTCTTTACAGAAGGCCTCCTATGAAAACATTTCTAATAAAATTACATGCATAGCCATGAAGATTAGATTTTCCTGTTAAAGGAATAACTGGGCAGCAGTGAAATCCATAGTAGAATTCCTGAATTCATACCTGTATTCAATTAAGCCACAGAAGAATTATAGCCACACTCAATGTTTTTCTTGCCCTCCCTTCTATTACTTTATTAACCATCAACATAAAAATGCAATGCAAATAATTTGCAGCACCTAGGATAAGACCATTAATCTTTTTCGTTAATTATACTTAGGGGCTGATTAATTAAAAATTGTATGCACCATTAACACTGCATTCTCATACTCTGTACCTGCAATGTCCGTGATTACAAGCCTTTGAATTCCATTAAACACTCTTACCAAAATGTTTCACCCTCTGTTGTCCACTGAAAGTGCATTCAACGTGCAAAACATCAGTGTAAAAGTATGAATATCCACTCTTCGTAGAGTCTGCAAGAACCTCTGTGAACCTCAGTAGAGTATTCAGCAGGCCCATACTTTCTGCTGTCCTATTAAGGACCACAAAGGGATCCATGGACTTTAAGGTCTGGTTTGGAGCAGGAATGAATGCTTGGAATCAGGGAAACAGAAGAAGACTGGGAGATGGGGTTGGGAGATGCCTTGGAAGCCAGAAACCACGCAGGGCTCCCACATTCTACAGAAGGGGTTCTCGACCTTTTTCTTTCTGAGCCCTCCCCCTGCAACATGCTATAAAAATTCCATGGCCCACCTGTGCCACAATAACTAGGTTTCTGCAGATAAAAGCCAGGGCTGGCATTAGGGGATAGGAAGCAGGGCAATTGCCTGGGACCCCATGCCACAGGGCCCGCCGCGAAGCTAAGTTGCTCAGGCTTTGGCTTCAACCCTGGATGGCAGGGTCAGAGCCCTGGGCTTCAGTCCCATGCAGCGGGACTTCGGCTTTCTGCCCAGGGCCCCAGTGAGTCTAATGCTGGCCCTGCTGGGTGGACCCCCTGAAACCTGCTCGTGGCGGCCCTGGACCCCTGGTTGAGAACCACTGTGCTACAGCGTCCCATGAGCCTGTCCTCTGCAGAGCTTCCTGTCCCCCATTTCCTTTGTGCCATGTGGTGCTTAGCAGCTTCACGTGGTATCTTGCTATCTACCTCCTAATACATGTCAGAAGGTGGGAAATTCCCAGACACAAAACCCTTTGCTAAAATGGAGTTAATTATAGCTCAGTCAGCAAAGGATTTAAAAAAAAAATCTAAGAAGAACATTGCCATTAAAGAGAAAAGAAATAAAAACTATAAAAACCCTGGGAAATTAAGACACTTAAAAATGTAGAAGCAGCAAACATTTTAAACTATGAAAAACGGACGAACATAGACAACCTTAACTCTGACCTGAAAAACAAAGTGTTGAGACAACCCTACCCATCTATAACTATTTAATCCCAACAGCAACAATGCCTTAAATCATGCAGAGATCGTGCAGACTCCACCGTCCCTATGGCTACACTGTCCCCATCTTCACTAAACTTTCCTACTTCCAACAATTATCATGAAAGCTAGAGTTTCTGTATATAGATGCCTCCTTGCTGCAGATAATGACACTATACACTTGAAAAGAGCAAAAGATAAAAGCTTTCAAACCTCAGCATCTAAATTTTGGCTCCTAAATCCATATTAAAATTATCTGATTTTCAGAGGTACTGAGGATGCACAAGTCACACTGAAGTCAAAGGAAATTATAGGTGCTAATGCACTTTGAAAATTAGGCCAGTTTTATTTGGGTGTTTAAACATAGAATTAAGAGCCCAGCCTTAGGCACACACAGGTTCAGATTTGCAAAAAAAGCTCAACAAGTTGGGTGCTGAGTTGTCACGGCTAGACATTAATAAATATTACAGTAGGGACTGCTGGGTTCTTCTGACAACCTGCATCTAGTTGTGGAGTTGAGTAGAACTGACCAGAGGATCACAATTCCCTTTTGTGAATGAAAACAAACCCCTTCAGAAGTTGTCAAAAAACAGAGTGGTCTCAATATGTCCATTTTTCAGATCAACACCTGAGCTTTTCGATTCAGGAAGTCCAAATGTGACTGCTCTGGGATAAGGGAGACCCAGATGCAAGTTCCCAACTCTGCCTACTCGAGTGCGGGGTTTTCCAATTCACATAAATCTGAAATGGGCAGAGGAATGTCTTGAACCTGGATTTCCCAAATTACTGCCATAACTACCAGGCTAGCCAGTAAACATCTCTTGCACTGCCGCCTCTTTTTATTTCAGCATAATATCTGACCAGCTGTAGTGGTGGGCCTTTGAAAATCTGGCCCCCAGTTCTGAACATTTTGACCAAAAGCTATTGTGGCCACAAAGCATCATACCAAACACTGGAAACATATGTATAAAACAGCCCTCTAGTGATCACTTTCAATATTCCACATGCAAACGATACAAAGCGGTATCTTCTCTAAACTGAAAATGGATGTAGACATTCTGAAAGCCCTTAATCAGGTGAGGGGGAGAAATGGCAACCAAAGGAAGATGGGTGAAAGGCAACAGTTCAATATAATGGTATTTCCAAATGTAAGATGACTGCAGATTTCATAAAGCCCTTGGAAAGTGTGCTTGATCTAAAATAGCACCCTACAAGCCAGGCATCAAAGGAACACAGAACTGAGGATTAAAGGCTGGCACTGATACAGGGGCAGAGTTAATATTGTCTAGGTGACTCAACTCTTAATTTCCATACCTGTGAAAAGTTTAGATTTACTTCAAGTTTTCTGGGTTTTCTACTTTTTTTTTTTTAAGTAGTTGCAACAGGGCATATATTTTTTTCTTTAAAATTACTGATCCAGAATGTTCTCCCAATCTAAGCGTTGTTTTTAAACTGAGACTGTCTAACCCCAGTTATCAGATCATCTCCCTTAAGGCTGTTTGTGCACTGACTTCAAGGAGCTTCAGATTAGGCCCTTAGAACCCAATGCTAATTGGGCCTTCAACCAGTGGCGTAGCCAGGTTTAGAGCACAGGGGGAGCGGCGCTATAAAAAGGCGCCACTCCCCCTGTACTCACCCCGGCGGCGCTTTAAAGGGCCCGGGGCTCCAGCCACGGCAGAGCCCCCGGGCCTTTTAAATCCCCGCCCGAGCCCGGCTCCGGCAGTGGGGCTGGGGGGGTGCACTTTAAAGGGCCCGTGGCTCCCGCAGCGGCAGGAGCCGCTGGCCTTTTAAAGCGTCCCTCCCCCAGCCCAGTTCCGGCAGCGGGGCTGCGGGGGGCGCTTTAAAGGGCCCATGGCTCCCGCAGTGGCAGGAGCCGCGGGCCTTTTAAAGCGCCCCCAAGCCCGGCTCCCGAATTGAGGATGTTCAGAATCTTTCAGGACTGGGCCTCTAGGCCCCAATTCAAGAAAGCACTTTAAGCTTGTGCTTGAAATCCCATTGACCTCAATGAAACTGAAGCTCATGTTTAGGAGGTTTCCTGAGAACAGATGTTTTTCTGAATCTGGGCCTTAGAGGGCCCACACTCTATCAAACTGGTTCCTTATCTTGCTACCTTACAGAGCACAATAAAGAGGATCTTTCTAATGCCTCATTAGGCTACTGAATAAGCAATAAGTTATAAATCCCCCAGCAAGCTGATAGTGTACTGGAGGCTCCAATACATGTACATTAGGATACTTTTTACATTGCAGAGCTATATATGAAAGGCTGGCTTGGCAAATTTCAGAAATCAACTTTGAAACAGACAATTAGTTCGAACTTGCAATTGCACATTCCAAGTGAGATGAAGTAAATATAACCAGTGTTAAGTGTTTCTTCTGGGGTAATAAGGGAGAGCCTCAAACAAAGCAATATAAATATATCTGTGACACAGAAAGGACAGGAGTCCAATAGAAGACTGGAATATAATGGGGTACTCTATAATAGCTTGCATGCAAGCTCACTTTAGTATATATTAGTGGTTTTCAAATACACTAAAATTACATTTAAATTAGAAACAAGGCAAGTCAACCCAAATACAAAAGCATACAAGGAGAAGAAAATAGCATCTGAAAATTGGCATAACTCGGTATTTTGTCCATTGTTATATTAGTCCACTAACCCTATATGGATTTTAGATTGAGAGAAAATTAGATTACATTATTTATGTTTCAAAAACATATGCCTCTTTCAGTATGAGGAAAACAATAATCTGTGACTAAATTAACATCAAGATAGAATGGTGCAATTTCCTGAATTCTAGAGAGAGGCTTATCACACATACACATTTTATACATACTGGCAAAGTGAACAGGAACAATTTCATTCCGCTGGTCACAGTCTCTCACAGCATACTTGCTTTCACGAGTTATGCAGTTCACTGAACTATGAAGTACTGATATCCAAGTATGTACTTTTTGTTGTTGTCAGTGATCCCATGTTTTACTTCTAATATGCTACATTAATAGTAACTATTTTTGTACGTTTACATACAATTATAGGGTGAAATCCTGGTCCCAGTGAAGTCAATGGGAATTATATATATATCCAGTACAGAATAATCCACTAAAAGTTGTGATCACTTGTGTCCCATCTTTATAAGGCACTAAGATAGCTGAGCTACAAAATGATCAGCATTTCACTCCAGGCATGCAGGAGTGAAATTAGGAAGGCCAAATCACACTTGGAGTTGCAGCTAGCCGGAGATGTTAGGAGTAACAAGAAGGGTTTCTTCAGGTATGTGAGCAACAAGAAGAAAGTCAAGGAAAGTGTGGGCCCCTTGCTGAATGAGGGAGGGAACCTAGTGACAGAGGATGTGGAGAAAGCTAGTGTACTCAATGCTTTTTTTGCCTCTGTCTTCACAGACAAGGTCAGCTCCCAGACGGCTGCACTCCGCAGCACGGTATGGGGAGGAGGTGACCAGCCCTCTGTGGAGAAAGAAGTAATTCAGGAATATTTAGAAAAGCTGGACGAGCACATCTCCATGGGGCCGGATGCACTGCATCCGAGGGTGCTAAAGGAGCTGGCCGATGTGATTGCAGAGCCATTGGCCATTATCTTTGAAAAATCATGGCAATCGGGGGAGATCCTGGATGACTGGAAAAAAAGCTAATGTACTGCCCATCTTTAAAAAAGGGAAGAAGGAAGATCCAGGGAACTACAGGCCAGTCAGTCTCACCTCAGTCCCTGGAAAAATCATGGAACAGGTCCTCAAGGAATCAATTCTGAACCACTTAAAGGAGAGGAAAGTGATCAGGAACAGTCAGCATGGATTCACCAAGGGCAAGTCATGCCTGACTAACCTAATTGCCTTCTATGATGAGATAACCGGCTCTGTGGATGAGGGGAAAGCAGTGGATGTGCTATTTCTTGACTTTAGCAAAGCTTTTGATACAGTCTCCCACAGTATTCTTGCCAGCAAGTTAAAGCAGTATGGGCTGGATGTGAATGTATGGTAAGGTGGATAGAAAACTGGCTAGATGGTCGGGCTCAACGGGTAGTGATCAATGGTTCCATGTCTAGTTGGCAGCCGGTATCAAGTGGATTGCCCCAAGGGTCGGTGCTGGGGCCGGTTTTGTTCAATATCTGCATTAACGATCTGGAGGATGGTGTGGACTGCACCCTTAGCAAGTTTGCAGATGACACTAAACTGGGAGGAGTGGTTGATATGCTGGAGGGTAGGGATAGGATACAGCGGGACCTAGACAAATTAGAGGATTGGGCCAAAAGAAATCTGATGAGGTTCAACAAGGACAAGTGCAGAGTCCTGCACTTAGGATGGAAGAATCCCATGCACTGCTACAGACTAGGGACCGAATGGCTGGGCAGCAGTTCTGCAGAAAAGGACCTAGGGGTTACGGAGGACGAAAAGCTGAATATGAGTCAACAGTGTGCCCTTGTTGCCAAGAAGGCTAATGGCATTTTGGGTTGTATAAGTAGGGGCATTTCCAGCAGATCGACGGACGTGATCATTCCCCTCTATTCGGCACTGGTGAGGCCTCATTTGGAGTACTGTGTCCAGTTTTGGGCCCCACACTACAAGAAGGATGTGGATAAATTGGAAAGAGTCCAACGGAGGGCAACAAAAATGATTAGGGGGATGGAGCACATGACTTATGAGGAGAGGCTGAGGGAACTGGGATTGTTTAGCCTGCAGAAGAGAAGAATGAGGGGGGATTTGATAGCTGCTTTCAACTACCTGAAAGGGGGTTCCAAAGAGGATGGGTCTAGACTGTTCTCAGTGGTAGAAGATGACAGAACAAGGAGTAATGGTCTCAAGTTGCAGAGGGGGAGGTTTAGGTCGGATATTAGGAAAAACTTTTTCACTAGTAGGGTGGTGAAGCACTGGAATGAGTTACCTAGGGAAGTGGTGGAATCTCCTTCCTTAGATGTTTTTAAGGTCAGGCTTGACAAAGCCCTGGCTGGGATGATCTAGTTGGGGTTGGTCCTGCTTTGAGCAGGGGGTTGGACTAGATGACCTCCTGAGGTCCCTTCCAACCCTGAGATTCTATGATTCTATGATCAGGCCAGGTATAGAGGAAGGTGGCCAGAGACCCACAGCTGCTCCAGGAGTGAGGTTCTCAAAATGAGGCCTCTCTCCCCCCAACCCCAAACTTTTCTTGTGGATCCCAACCCCTTGTACCCCATTCATCAACTTCTAAAATAGTGTTTCCTCCTGGCTTTATGAAGATTGCAGACATGACCAAAGTTAGGTTTATTCATAAAACTTTTACAAATTCTCCCTTTCGAGGTTTCAATGTGCATGGTTGTTTCCTCTCCACCTCCCAATTACTCAGATGAGAAGTTTACTTCTTCATCTCAATTAAATACTGTCCTCTCTTTGGATGGTAACTAAATTTTGAAGCTGCCAATGGAAGAAGTTTCTATAGATTGCGTCTCCCCAATCGACTACTGAAACAAGAAACCCAAGAGCATTCCACTCATTCACTTTTATTTTAAAATAAATTCACTTTGACCATAATCACATTCCTCTTACATTCACATTCCAGGATATTAATATGAACAGGTTTCAGTGGCACCCGTTCTTGCAGAAAGCCAACTTCAAAGTAGCATGTGTATTTCTGAAAATGCACACTGTGGCTATTTGTCACCTTTAGGTATTGGACGACATTAAGTGGTCAGGAGTCTGCTGCGGCTTGCAAGATAATGTTTGTGGTCATTCAGCTCATACAATAGAGACACATGCTTCTAGATTCAGAAATCCAGGGTTCAGTCCCTGTAGATGGATCTATCAAGGTTTGCTGCAAGACTACACTGTATAAAGCCTAGCCACATATTATCTAGGGTTACACATGTCTGAATGTGCACAATCTTCTGGTACGAATAATCAGGAAACGGAAAAAAAATCCATGTGATTTATCTGATCCACAACTAACCATTGGAGCTTGAATAGCACAAAACTAATACTGAATACTCACAGAGAACTGTTCACAATCAATCCATACAGCTTACCCACAAAATAATTGTCTGATATGCTTTAATTATGAGTAGTAACTATGAGGAAGTCATGATTTACCCATAGTTATCCCTTGAATAGAAAAGGATGGTAATCAGATAAAGTTACCCTTCCTAATGAATTAATTCAGCTCTACTCGAAATCCATTTCAGCCACCTTTCTTTCTACTGCTGACCTTTTGTCCAGTGAAATCTGCTCCTCCTGTCTTCATTACCTTATTTTAGTATACTTGTCAGGTGTAGACTGTCAGTATTGTATCTGCATAAGTACTTTAAAACAAATTACAAAGATAGGACACCATAAATATTTAATATATATATAATCAGTTATACCACCATATATGGCCACTTATTTATTTTACATTACTGCCTAGAGGCCCCAAATCAGGATCAGGACTCAATTATGGTAAGTACTGTACAAACAGAATAGAAATAAGATTTCTGTGATCATTTTGTCCATCAGTACTCTTGCCAGTGCAGGCTAGTTCTCAGGGATGGTGGTGATGTTAAAGCACTGGAATGGAATTCCAGAGATCTGGATTCATTTCCTGGCTCTGTCCTAGACTTTTGGTGTGACTTTGAGAAAGTTGCTTCATCTCTGTTTCAATTCACCATCTATAAAATGGGGATAATACCACCTTTTCTCCCACCCTTTGTCTGTCTTTCCATTTAGATTATAAGCTCTCTGGGGCAAAGGATATCCCTCACTATGTGAATACACGGTGCCTTACCCAATGAGGCCTGGCCTATGACTAGTGCCTCTAGAGGCTATTGTAATAAACATTATTTAATAGGCAGTTTTTGACCTGGAGGGGATACAATCTAATGTTTCTACCACAGGTTAACTAGACAGGGCCTCAAAATAGTCTATGTCATAGACCACACATTAATTCATTATAAATAACACAGACATCCCTACTGAAATGCTGAGGAGCATATAGAGAAAAAACAAATATCTCCAAACAGAGACACAGTGTATTGCCAGAGGAAGAGGAATAACATTAATTTTGTATGGAAGCATGTACAGTCCCCTAACAGTATCAAAGTTAGAGATCGATAACTCTTCAGTGACAGCTAACTAAAAAAATTCATATACATGATGGCTCTTTTGCTTTAAATATTAAAATCATCCTAGGGAATTTTGATTGCTGGTATTGCTTCTTGTAGAGCTTGTATCAATGAGACTGTTACAGAATAAACAAGACAAGTATTCCAGAACACTACACTCTGTCCTACAAATGGCAAACTCTCTGAAGATAACAGAAACAGGTTGTTAAATCAAATTGCTGTTCATGCAACTTCAATTCTACACCATATGCATCATGCAAATACTATTTGTAGTCCCTTAGTTAAGGTTGAATTGAGTTGTGCACTTAAAGCAGGGATTCAAAAATTTTTCATAAAGTACAGTTTATGTCCCCAAAGCTATAATAGCTATTCAGAGTTCAGAATGAGTTTTTGAAAATTTACAAGTAAATTCATCAATTTGTGAGTTAAAATTACATTTAAAAATAGATGATTTTTTGGTGGGGCGGGAAATAATTTATATTTTTTATTCAGACGCTCTTAATAACACAGACTCTTCAAACTTTGACTTCCAATATAATTTAAACTCACTGAAAACTCACTACATTCTCAGGGCAATTGGTAAAATCCTGTCCCCATTGGAGTCAGGGACCGGGATTTGACCTTTAAAAATGAGAAAAAATTACGTTAAGATTGAGTTTTCAGTTGAGAGCACATGTCAAGAATTTAGGGACAAATGCATCACAGGGAAGGGCAGAATTAACATTATTTCGGTGCCTTCACTGTGCATTTCCATACCGTAATATGTTTGGAATTATCTTAAATTTAACTTTAAAACTGAATTTCCTACATTTATGTTTGCTTTTGGGATAATTACAACACCTATATAACGTATTTTACCTTAAATCACTGATATGTACTTTCCACCTTAATTCCATTTTAATGTAATTTCTCCCTCCCCTCCCCTGGAATATATATTACAATACCATATTTTATTATATGAGCCCATACTTTATACACACACATAGACACACACACACAGACACACGCTTCCTGCTGCATTAAGAGCACTGGATAGATAGCGAATGAGGTTGCTGTCCATTTCAGTCACAGGAGAAGTTGCAATACACATAGTGAATAAAGTAAGGGGAGACAAAAAGAGAAGGGATTGTCCTGTGGTTAAGCCATTCTGCTAGGATCCAGGAGAACATGGCTCTGTCACAGACTACATATGTGATGGATAAGTAACTTAAACCAGAATTTTCAGAGGGTGCCTTTTATTATAGGTTCCTCTTTTTTTGTTTTTTAGAGTGTAAGTTCTTTGGGGCAAGGCCTGTCATTTTGTTAGGGGCTTGTACAGTGGAGTATTACTTGCTACCACAACACAAATAAACAATTCTGCCAATCAAAGTCAATGTGAGGTGTTCAGTACCTCTAAAAACTAGGTCCTAGGTATTTCAGCTTTCTATTGCCTAAGGCATTGGCTAGAAGAATGTATAAGCTGTATATCTATCTGGTGAATAGTTTCATTCTGAGTCACAAAGACATCCTGTTTTTCATAACAATGCTGCATTTTTCAACCACATTCCATCAAAACTTTAATTTTTCTGTTCATTTATTTCAGATTAAATCATGGTTCAGACATAGCAACCACTCAAGATAAATATTTTCCCTCAGCTTTACGAGTATTTCTGACTATAATAAGCTCTGACTTTTTAATGTGCTGTTTAATACAGGTGGTTTTTTTTTCTTTTATGCTCCTCTTCATCATCAATACAGCTCTTTTTTTAGGCAAATTCTTGTCTCTGACAGTATATCGCCTACGATTTCAAATCTAAAACTGTCACTTCATGCACCTTAAATGGTTTAGTCTTTCTTCAGTACTATTTCACCCATTTCCTTTGCATTTCGGTCTGAAAATGGTCTCATCTCCTTTTATGGCTCACATTGAGCTCCTCTCAATTTCTATGTAATTTAAAACATGCTAGTCTATTTACATAGAAATCAGGGTGCCACCAGACTTGTTTGGAAATGTAATGCATAGATTAGCAAATATGCTCTACTCCTTTCTGTAATTTTGTTTTTAAATTTTGAGTGAATTTGGTACTCGTGAAAATGAGGGATTAACAATATTTGATTACAATGTGGAATGGAATGAGTACACACTAAACCATCTTCCTCAGAGTCATGGCAATGAAATTTTGATGCTTACCTAACATGCTCCTGCCCTCACATAATTCCAATCCTAGGTTCCCTTCCCTGACCAGCCTCTCTATGAATTATGCCAAACTGCACCCCTCCAAAATGATGTGACAAATAGACTTCATTGTCTCCGGGGGGTACTCCCAATAAAACACTTCTTGCAGCACTGTTCACCTGATGCCAATACAATAATGAACTATAACACAGGTTGGATGATGGCCCGAGAAGATCTCAGACAACCTCTTCTGTTTTATCCAAACAGTGGAGGTAAGAGAAGAGACTTACATGGCTAGAAAGCAAGGTTTTCCTTTTTCCTCTGTTACTAAATTAAGAGGTGTCCACCACACTGGGCTTTGCAAAGTATTCAAACGCAAACAGAGATGTTAGGAAAACAGTTTAATTTAATTTGCTCTCTATTTTTAATAAACCACAATTTTAAAGTATAATTATATGACTTGCATGTTGGCGGAGTAACTTCATGTAGATAGCCCTGAAAGAAAGCAAAGACCTTCAGGTTCTAAGGAGAGGAAGAAAAGGTAAAACGTGTTTCTGAAGCCAAACTCTTCGTTCATGGGCTTGGTTAAATAGAGTATGGCAGAGTAGTCTTCTCCCTTATGGTATCTCGCTGAGGGCTGTGGCAGTGGGACACAGAGGAGATACTGAAATTCCAGGGAGGAGAAGTGAGCTGAGGGATGTGTGGATGATAGACAGTAGCATTACCTGCATAGCTATGACTGGAGTTACTTGAACAGTTATCAAATCACATATTATTATGCAATTATAATTATTTCCAATGGAGTTATTTCATTATTACTGAATTGGTACTATGCAATATCATGCATTATTTCACAGTGACTATGGAATTAGCTTGTGATACCTCTGTAAATCCCTTTTCTTCTAACATTACAAAGCTTAAACTATTTAAGAAAGCATGTATAGAAAAGACACGAGTTTTCATCTGCATTCCTGAGATCACACAGTAGCTCTTATAAAGACAGAGCTATTGTGTGATGTAGCATGATAACTTTAGATATAGCATGCAGTAACTCAGCAGTATGGCATTACTGGAGCTGTAAACTACCCTGATCAATGCAGATGACTAGTCATTAATGGGTATAAAGGGTTGTTTCCTGCAAACCTGAAGAAAGAGGGCTTGCTTGTCCATTGGCTTGAACCTTACACACTCATTTTTCCCCATGCAAAATAGGGACAAATGCTATTAAATTAGAATTCTATACTCTCTGATATTGGTGGCAATGCTTTACACGTATTTTGCACAGATGTCAATGATTACACAAGGTGATGGAAAATATTGCCCAGAAAGTCTTACACCCTGACATCAAGCAACACAGATATGGAAATCTTGTTTCATATTTAGCACCCTTATGTCAGCATAACAACACAATAAATGGAAAGGAAGTGACTTAAAGATACCAAATTGTTCATAAGAGCTACTCATGCATATTTGAGGGTGGAAATTGGTTTGCAGTGCTTTAAAATAAATCCCAATTACTAAGACACACATATCTCATCTATGGTTAGGCACACAACTGGGCATGTATCAGAGACAGGGTGCCCATGTTCCCTGGAAGGATTGTTATTAATGGGACACCAGGAAAATGGGGAGTTAGGCTTGAATCAACTCAATCACATGCACAGAATTTAATCAATTTTCACTTGTTCAACTTAATATGCTTCCAACTTCAGTCTTTGCCAATAAAATCTGGTGGAAGGGTCTGAGCTGTGAGTTGTCTGAAGTGCAGCAGATGTCAGCATGAGTCATGGAACTCAGTCTGAAGCCCCCTTGGATTTTGCAGACACAAACCTAGCCCAGTGATGCACCCAGTGGATGCAGGTGTTCAAGCAGTATGTAGACCTGGCCATACAGGAGGACAACAGCAGCAGGAAAGTAAAACTATTATTTTACCTTATTGGGGAACTTAGCACTGAGATATGCACCACTCTGAAGCTCACCATTGCCTCAAGCCTACAGCAGTCCTAAGAGTTCAGGAGAACTATTGCTCCCCAAAGCACAACAAAACTGTGGAGGGATACACAGTTTTCACTAGAGACCAATCCGAAGGGGAGGGGATAGACCCCTATGTTACTGCTATATGCACACTGGATGCCATGTGCAATTGTGGGGACTTGACAGACCCCCTAATTCAGGAAGGATAGTCTGTAGCACTTGGGCTAACCACCCACGAAGCCTCGAGAGAAAGGATGAAAGTCCTAAGAGACACAACGCTGCCAGAAGTGCATGTAGTGAGAAAACAGTCAAGGAGAGCCAGGTGGCCAGGCTTCCATACCCTGAGATGGGGTTGGACTAGATGACCTCCTGAGGTCCCTTCCAACCCTGAGATTCTATAATTCTATGATTCTATGATTACTGTGGAAGCCAGCATGAGTAGGTAAAGGAGAAGTGCCCTGAAGTAGGACAACACTGCGAGGAATGTGGCAAGTTGAACCATTTTAGCAGTGTGTGCGAGAGCAGAGGATGCCGTCAGAAAGACTCAGTCAGACTTGTAAAAGAGGGGGATGGCACATCAGATAGCAGTGATGATATCATGACACCTCCTTGAGTCTAAGCGCATATCAGATTTAGGCTGTTAGGACAGGAGAGCAACAAGGGACAATGCCAACATCTGTTCATGCAACACTGTTAATAGGAAATGCTCTGTGCAAATTCAGCTGGATAGCAAGGCCTCCCACAGTATGATTCCTTGGGGTGATTTGGACTTGAACACATCCATTGCATGAGGCAGGCACTGTCTAATAATGTACAAAAAAGATCATAATGCAGTCTGTAGGAAAATGTGACCTCATAGTAACTAACCTAAATTGTACCAACTGAAGTTGAGTAGTGGTGGACCATAGACCCCTCTTGGGAAATACAGCCATACAAGCCATCGATTTAATCAGGGTGCAGCATCAGAATTTGATAGCTGTAGTGCAAGATACAAAAGAAGGAGTCCCATGGACAATGGAGACAATTTTAAAAGCACATAGGGTTGTTTTCAAAGGCAACGGGTGCCTTAAAGAAAAGTTATGAAATTGGACTCCACAGTGGAAGCTATAGGCTTACCACGAAGAAAAATTCCAGTAGAACTACATAATCCAGTATGCAAGGAGCTTGAAAGTCTTTGGGCATATGCCTGTTCAGTCTCTGACAGGGCTCTGGCAGAGAAGGGGTATCATAACAACTGTAAAGGCCAGTACAGCTTGTGTAAGCAGCATGTGGTGGTAAAGAAGCCATCATGCAAATTATGCATCTGCATTGAATTAAAGCCATTGAACCAAGCATTGAAAAGATACCACTATCCACTGCCCACAATTGATTATATGTTCCCAGAACTTTTCAAAGCCAGAATCTTCATGGTCTGTGATATGAGAAATGGATTTTGGCATATAAGGCTGGATAAAGAGAGTACAGCATGTTGATCCATATGGTTGCTGCAGGTGGCTGGGCATGCCGATGGGCATTCATCCAGCACTAGAGGTGTTCCAGAGAAGACTCACTCATGCACTGGAAGCACTGCCTGGGGTGAAAATAATTGCTGATATCCTCACTGTAGGTAAAGGGAGCAGTGATACAGAAGCTGAACGAGACAATGATAGAAAACTACAAGCTTTTCTACATCAATGAAGGGACAAGAACATAGAACTCAACCCCAAAAAGCGTGACTCAGAATGAGATGACATACATTGGACATCTGCTCACAGCAGGAGGATTGAAAGCAGTTCCCAACAAACTCAAGGCAGCCAGAGACATGCCAGCTTGAGTGGACGCGAAAGGGGTACAGTGCTTCATAAGAATGATAAAATTTTCTGTCCAAGTTCTGTCCACTCCTGGATACTGCAGAGGAACCCGTATGTCAGCTCACACGGCATGATGTTGAGTGGGACTGGGCAGGTCTCCAACAGCTAGTGTTTGATGCACCAAAACAAATGGTAACAGATGGCCCTGTTCTGAAGTACTACCAACCAGGAGAGCCACTGCCACTCCAGCATTATGTATCAGAGAAAGGAGCAGCTGGTTACTTATGCCAGCAGAGCCCTGTCAGAGACCGAACAGGCATATGCCCAAAGAGAAAAGGAGATTCTGGTTATGGCCTTTAGAGTGGAGTGATTCCTTTGATACTCCGGTGGCTACCAAGTAATAGTGCAATCAGACAACATACTGCTGGAGAAAATAATGGCACAGTCCCTTCTTTCTGCTTCAAAGAGACTGCAGCGCATATTCATGCACCTCCAGGTAGGGATCAGCTATTGTCTAGGATGATTATTGGTGTTAGCTGACACCCTGAGCAAGGAATATGTCAAGCTGGGGAGAGGGGACCAGGACACAGTGGATTCAATCACCCAGTTTCAACAATGAAGTTGACAGAAATCAAAATTGGCTAAAGAAAAGGATAGCCAGTGACAGGCAGTCAGGACAGCAATACTAGCAGAGCAGCCAGAAGACAAAAGCCAAGTCCAGTAAGAGCAGAACTATATTTTCAAATTAAAGATGAGCTGAATGTGCAGGATGGAATCGTATCTTCAGGACAGAGAGTGATTGCCCCACCTCAGTACGTAAGGATGTCTTGCAAAAAGCGTGTGCCTCATACCTGGGATGGACAGCTGTCTTAGATGGGCTTGAGTTTACTGTCTGGGAATGAATGCAAAGCTCCGCTCCTGGATAGAAGGATGTAACAACTGACAGTCGTTACCACATGAGCTGCCCACCCGACCATGGGAAAAGGTGGGAGCTGTTGCCAAGTGAGCCGTGGGCGGTCAGGCCTAACGGTGAAGGCAAGAGTTCAGCCTACCAGTCAGAGCGGGGTCCAGAGTAGGAGTCCAGGAAATGAGCAGAGGGTCAGTACCAGAGGGGCAGCAGCCAAATGCCAGAGCCAGAGTGGAGGTAAACCAGACTCATAAGTCAGAGGCGGAGCCAGGAATCAGTACTGGAGAGACAGAAGCCGAATGTCAGAACTGAGGGTCAACCAGAGTCATAAGCCAGAGGCAGAGCTGGGGGTCGAAGCCAGAAGTCTGAAGCCAGAGGGGAGCAGGGACTGGAACAAGGGCAAGCCCAGCTGTGGGCGTGGTGAGCAGTCCAGCAGCTGCTCAACACAATTGGAGCCAGGTTTATAAGCCAGGCTTATAACCATCGGGGCTGTGTCCAAGCAACTGAGCTCATTGGTAGCCTAGCAGTGAAGTTAGTCAGGGAGCAGGCCAGTCACTGCTCCTAGCTAGCCTGTCCTTGACAGGAGTGGGAGAAGCGGTATGTGAACACAGCTAAAAGACTGATACACAAGGCTGTTTCATCCAGCTCAGACCCCTTTTTAGTATTTTTGGCACACAGGAATACCCCAATATAGGGGTGGCAAAACAGTCGAACACATGCACTGATAGGTTGAAGGATCAAAACCCTGCTACCAGTGAGGGGAAACCTGTCATGACCAGAAGGATAGAAATATCGCTGAGAGGAGATGGGGAACCATCAGAGAAAGCAGGCACTGTAGTATGACAGGACAGTCAAGGATCAACCAGCCTGAGACAGGAACTCCTGTGAGGATCCAGCCATTAGAGCAGGGGTAGGCAACCTATGGCACACGTGCCGAAGGCAGCACGCGAGCTGATTTTCAGTGGCACTCACACTGCCCAGGTCCTGGCTACCGGTCCAGTGGGCTCTGCATTTTAATTTAATTTTAAATGAAGCTTCTTAAACATTTTAAAAACCTTATTTACTTTACATACAACAATAGTTTAGTTACATATTAAAGACTTATAGAAAGAGACCTTCTAAAAACGTTAAAATGTATTACTGGCACGCGAAACCTTAAATTCGAGTGAATAAATGAAGACTCGGCACACCACTTCTGAAAGGCTGCCGACCCCGGCATTAGAGAGACACCAAAAGGAGTGGATCAAAGGAGTTGTGAAGGGTGCAATGGCATCCAGGTCATAAGAGGGACAAGTGATCTGAAGGAACCAAGGGACAAGTGATCTAAAGGAACAGGAAAAATTTACTAGCCGCCAGACACAACACCCAGGGCTGGTCCACACTGGGGAGGGGGCATTGATCTAAGATACGCAACTTCAGCTACGTGAATAACGTAGCTGAAGTCGAATATCTTAGATCGATTTCAAAAGTACTTACCGCTGGTCCACACTGCAGCAGGCAGACTCCCCCGTCGACTCCGCTTACTCCTCACACGGAGCTGGAGTTCCGGAGTCGACGGGGAGCGGCGGGTAGTGTGGATGTAGCCCCAGAGAAAGCCTACAGATATACAGAGATCATCATAGATCAGAGAGAGAGAGATTGAGAGAGAGAACCATCCAGAGGCCAATCCCCCAGACACAGTTTGCTACACTCAGAGGCAGGTGACAGGGAGACAGAAAGAGGTCACTCCCAGTATGGTCACCTGTTGAGGAGACAAAACTATCTCAAAGACTATGTAACCAGCCGAGTCTGTGGTAAACACAAGACTCCATTTTGGCTATATGCTAGCAATGTCTGGCAAAAGGGACAGGGTGTGGAGATCTTGATGTCAATTATGTGTTTTAATGTTTATATTAAGGGGTTTATACAATAGGGAAGATGATCAGGGGAACTGGAGTCAGAGGGCCCATGTTCCCTGGAGGAACTGTTGTTGACACCTCTCTGGAAAATCAGGGAATGCATGGAGTTAAGTTGAAAGCAACTCAGCCATATGGACAGAGCACTGCTGAGGGTTAATGAAGTTCATCTTTACCTGCATTCAGCTCACTTTGCAAATGAAGCAGGGTGCTTAATTAATTATACACCTACAGTAAACAAGTGACCATGTTCCAGATTGACACAGTTGCTTTGGTGCTCTCGCTTACATGCACACTAGTTTCTTGAATTTCAAGTACCACCTTTTGAAAATGTTGAAGCATGTGCAAGTGCAGGGTCACTCAGATAGGCAATTGCATTTTACACATAGAACACAAGTGCATGCTTTTAAACATTTTGTGCACTGCACAATAGAGCTCATTTCAAAAATACGCTATAGGGTCTAATTGTCAGGACGAAAGTGGCAACAGCACTGCAGTCCAACATGGCAAAACTAATTCACTTTTCAATTGTGGTTTTATTCAATATTAGAAAAGTTTTACCAGTCTGATACCAGAGGATATCCAAACAGCTAAGTAAACAAGCATGAACTAACATGATGGCATTTAAACACCTTGAAGATCCCAGCTATTAGGGACTGTTTCCAGAAGAGTGTGGTGGGCGCCGAACGACCAGCTGCCGAAATGTCGCTGAGAAGCGGTGTCATCGAGAAGCGGCGCTGCCAAAATGCTGCCGAGAAGCGGCATCATCGAGAAGTGTCACTGCCAAAATGCCGCCGAGAAGCAGTGGCATTTCGGCGGCAACGCTTCTTGGCGTTGCCGCTTCTCAGAGGTATTTTGGCAGCTGGTTGTCCGGCGGCCACGCTCCTCAGCAGCGGGTTGTCCGGCGGAAGAGCTCCCTTGTCAGTAGGCGGGCACACATAAATGTCCCGGCGGGCGCCATGGTGCCCACGGGCACCACGTTGAGGACCACTGGTCTAGCATATGCATTATATGTGGGAGCTACATACAAGACACAACTACATAGCCCTTCAAAGATAGAACGTGTCTCAAAGAAACATTCAGTCATGGGAAGCAATATTTTTCTAGGAATAATATGACATTCTGTAACATCTGAATAAAATGGGATCAGAGTTGGTTGATATGAGTATTTGCACAGGAATTTTATTGGTTTTTATAGGTTTGGAGTGCATTTCCTTTTTGCCATGCTTCTTGTACTCCATTCTTTGTGAATCTGGAACTTCAGTGCTTCTCAACTCTCTTTACTAAGATTCCTGCATAAGCACAGCACACCTATTAATTAGCCACAAGAGTAAGGCCTAAGAACCCAGCTTTTTGGCCAATGTATGGCCAAGTACTTGCCCAAGCCCGACGTGTGACAAAATGATTAAGGAAGAATGAAATTGGATCTATTAGTTATACAGTTCTCATTATTTTAGCTAATTTGTTAAGGTTGATGTCTATCAGATAATTTTTTTCCAGACTACATCACTAAATTCTCCCTCAATTATCAACTACTCCATGAACAGCTAATAAATAAGATTCATTTTGACCCACAGCATATCAGCTTTTGTCCTAGAGTGTTGCAAACGGGATACATTTTATTGCAAATTTCATTTCATGCTTTTTATTGCAAAATGTTTGGAACAATGAATGGTAATTATATATTTTATAGTTCATTCACTGCAAACTAATCATTTGGTTTTCATTACTCCAGTAAAAGCACGTCCTGTCCTCTCATTTATGCATATTATCTGTATTTATTCATATTTTTACTTCGAGTTGTTAAATTTTGAAACAATATTTCTACTAAATTTCCTTTTGTAAAAGAAAAAAAGATGAAGAAAAATGTCAGCATATCCTGTTATATTAACTTTAGTGGCTACTGTCAAAAGAATAATTGACTAAAATCAAACTTCTCATATCTCTTATAACGTGGCTCAGAAATGCAGTCATAAGAGAGATACACTATATAAATCACTCCTACAGAAGTCAGGAAAGGTTAAAACCATCTTGATATATTTTATAGAAATCAACTTTAACTCAATTTTTTCACAATATTTCTGATCTTGTAGGAGTCACAACACAGAAATAATTATTTCTGGTATTTCAAGAGATCACATTATTGCATATCCAATGATTGCGCTAAAAGATAAGTAAGCATTAAGGGAATCAAGAGTATATTGGTCTTTTAAGAACAACATCTCTAACTACAGATGGATAAGTTCAAAGCAAAGCAATTTGGCTATTCTATTCTGGGTCTGTTGCCCTCAGTAATCATATCTGATTATCACAGTCTGTCACTAGCCAAGACTCTTGTTAATATATTCAAAGGACATTCTGCTCTCTCAAAAAATTGGGTTGTTAATGGAAGAAAGAAATCTTGATCCTGTTCCCTTTGAAGTCAGTGGCAGTTTTCCCCAAAAGAACAGGATCAGGCCCAGAGTTGGCCAAATATAGGATACAATAGGGCTATTTACAGTGCCGAAGAATACGCAGTATGAGAGCACACAGTCCACAAGTCCACTGTTCAAAGGCAAGATAATGGTAGGAAATGGTAACAGAAAATAAGTACGAGTCATTAGTGTCCAAGATACAACTGAGCCAAGAACAGCTATCTGCCAGTCAGAGATGCACAGCATCAACTAGTGAACACAGCAGGAGGGATTACATAACGGCAAAACTCAAAAAAGTAATGATAATAAAGAAACTGTTAACATGCAAGTTCCTCAGAGAAGCACTTCTGCTTATTCACTTTGTAGAGTCTGTGGTAAGAATAAAATGGCAGGTAGCCCACAGATCCACAAATTATTTTATCCACAACTCCTATTATTATTTCTATTGGTATAAGTAAGAGGCACAAACATTCCCCTTAACGAATTATAAATTAAAGAGATTTGCAACTTTGTTGTAGCCATGTTGGTCCCAGGATATTCACGAAAGAGATGGTTCAAATATTTTTGCCCCGTGTGTCTAACATTACCAATTTCTTTTTGCACATTGTGTATGGGCAAGTTTCTTTATATGGATATGGGACTGGGGATGGAGTGACTGTATGTCCCATGTTACATTTACGATTACTATTATTATTAAATAGTTACATAGCACCCAAAGGCCCCAATCCTATTGCACAGATTGCTGTGCAAACATAAAAGAGAGACAATTCCTGCTCTAAATAATCTAACAGTATTTCTAAAGTCTAAAAAAAGTGCAAGTTACACAGATGTGATATTAAACTTTTGAATCTGAATCACACTGCCTATTGCAGCCAAAACCATTGATCTCCGGGATTTTGATGGATAGAATCCATTTATTTAAGATCCATTAATCTGACAACACCACTTCTAAAACAACAAGCTTGCTACTTGTAAAGGTGCAACTGGAAATAGCAGGGCTAACAGAGAATGTTTGTATCAAGCTTGAGAACCCAGGAAACTGCTTGCAGCTGTACAAATGCAGAAATAACAACACATCATTATATAACAAGACTGATGCAGTGATTTGGAAAACTGTCTGTACAAAGCTTAAAGTAGTGCATCATCAATGCTGTTCATCAACTTTTAGTGTTATAGCAACTAATTAAAATAGTCAGTATTCCATAATCCAAATAGAATGAGAAATTTTAACTCCATTTCTTCATGAGTAGAGCTGATCAGGCATTTTTTTGGTCAAAAAATGCTTATTCATTAAAACCAAAATTGTTTGCAAAAGAGGTTCAGATATGTCAAATTTCCCAATTAAAAAAAATGTTGAAAACAAGTTATGAAATTATCAAAGCAAAGTGTTTTGAATCACCCAAATGGAATTTTTTTTTTTTGGTGGGGGGGGAGGCTTCAAAAAGATTTTGGACTTCTTATCCTGATTTTAAAAAAAAAAAAAAATCGAAAGCTCAAAAATATTTAAGGGACAGGAAAAAAGTTTCTCACTCAGATCAATTCATGACCCCAGGTGAAGTGACCAGGAATGATTGCAGGTTTTCAAGAACTGGTTAGTCAAACACCTGTCAAGGACAATCTAGATAATGCTTAGTCCTGCCCCAGTGCAGGGGACTGGTCTAGATGTCTTTTGAGATCCCCTCCAATGCTATGATTTTATGATTTAACGATTCAGGTGTGTTTACTGGAGCTTGTATCAGTTAAAAATCTACAGGATATATTCCCTCACAGGTTTTGACCAGTAAATGCTAATGGAACATAGAATCTAAAACTCCAGCCACACAATCTTTGCCCTGAAGGTCAAAAGGTTGCAGTGATGCAATATAGCCAGTGCACTCATATGAGTGGCTAGCGATGGCCACAGCATATAGAAAGGATTGTTATTTGTATTGTGTTAGTTTTCAAATGTGCAAGTTGCTTTCCATACACAATCCCTACTCAGAAAAGCATACAATCCACAGTACATTATCGAACATATCCCTGTTTTACCAGCATCATTTGCAAATGAATGCTGCCTTCTGGCAGAAATGTAAATTCAATGCAGACAAACTGTAAATGAGAACAGAAAAAGGGGACATTCTTACTGGATGATGGAAAGCAAGACCTGCATACTTAAGCCATGATCCTAAAAACACTTAAACACATCCTTAGCTTTATAAACACAAGTTGTTCCATTGAAATCAATTAGACTGCTCAAATGCATGAAGTTAAGAACATGCATAAGAGTTTGCATGGACCTTAGAGCAAAACAATGGCAATCTACATCAACTTTAACAAACCTAGTGCCTGTTTTTCAGCACAGTTTCACACCACCGGTGCTGTAAGCAGGTTTATATGACAGTACATGATACACCTGAGCATGTGGCCCAAAAAGGTGACAAAAAGTCTAGGAAAAATATAAACCCCAAAACATAGATGACCTGAATACTTTGTAAATAATCTCCCATGAATTGCTCTCCCAAGCTGCTTTTCTTGACTTTCACCTCCTCTTCTCTCTGCCACCAATATTTGGGGTATGTCATCATTTCATAGTATGGCCGTTTACATTTTATTTCCTTGGGGCAAAGAACCCTTCTTGTCTGTAAAGCACCACTCATAGTTACAGTCTTTTAAAATATCTTAATTTGGTGATTTACAAGTCAAAATAGCTTTCAACAACCTCAGTCCTTCTGGCCACGGGGAGCCCCAGTAATCAAGGTGAGCTGGTGATGTGAAAGTGCTGTCCTCACGCCTACAGGGGGAATCCCTCTGCTTCCTCTTCCACTACATTGTGATGTTCCACTGGCATGCAGTGATGCAGAAGACAAATATAAGGGTAATAAAAATACTTCCTGGTAAAGAGGACCTGGGAACCCCCAAACTAAATTCACTAGGTGCCCTCAAAATCCTAAATCCAGGACAGGGGTGGCAAAAGGCAGTGCTAGTGATTCTAAAGTCATTTTCCCCAAACTGGAAGTGCAGCTTCTAGCTTTGTGTGTCTCTGACTAAAGATCATCATCATAGGCAGACAAGTTAAAAGGAACAAAATGCATGTCACATCAAATCAGTCAAGACCAGTGGGTTTTTATGAGGGGAGGGGGGGGAGGGAGAGGGAAGAAAAGAAACTATTTGCAGAACTGGCTTCATTTAAATTGTTTTGCAATTACAATTATATAACACGCATTTATTCTTTTGCCAAGAGAATTCAGTGCTTATATAAAAAGGCACCGAATCAAAAATATGAAGTCCTCAATCCATCCTTATAATAGACAGCATGGGGGGCAACAGCCCTGCAAGCTTTCTCTGCCAACACCCTGTCAATGCTTTTAAATCTTGACCTAGAAAGATGTAGGCAAGGATGGTTGTGAGGCTCATTCCTCTGACAGGGGTGCTGGCATTTTTTTTTTTAAATGCAAAACGTACCAATGTAACCTCTAAAATATTAAAAATTGTTATAAACAATATTAGTCTCCTTAGGGCATAGCAGAAGGATTTCATTGGCTGCTATTACTGGGGAAATGCAACCTACATAGAGCTACTATTAGGTGGGTGCAAAACTGGTTGGAAAACTGTTCCCAAAGAGTAGTTATCAGTGGTTCACAGTCATGCTGGAAGGACATAACAAGCGGGGTCCCACAGGGATCAGTTCTGGGTCCTGTTCTGTTCAAAATCTCCATCAATTATTTAGATCATGGCATACAGAGTACACTTTTAAAAAGTTTGCAGACGATACGAAGCTGGGAGGGGTCGCAAGTGCTTTGGAGGATAGGATTAAAATTCAAAATGATCTGGACAAACTGGAGAAATGGTCTGCAGGAAATAGGATGAAATTCAATAAGGACACATGCAAAGTACTCCATTTAAGAAGGAACAATCAGTTGCAGACATACAAAATGGGAAATGACTGCCTAGGAAGGAGTATTGGGGAAAGGGATCTGGGGGTCATAGTGAACCACAAGCTAAATATGAGTCAACAGTGTAACCCTGTTGCAAAAAAAAAAAAAAGCGAACATCCTTCTGGGATGTATTAGCAGGAGTGTTGTAAACAAGACACAAGAAGTAATTATTCCGCTCTACTCTGTGTTGATTAGGCCTCAACTGGATTACTGTGTCCAGTTCTGGGTGCCACATATCAGGAAGGATGTGGACAAATTGGAGAGAGTCCAGAGAAGAGGAACAAAAGTGATTAAAGGTCTAGGAAACATGACCTGTGAGGGAAGATTGAAAAAATTGGGTTTGTTTAGTTTGGAAAAGAGAAGACTGAGAGGGGACATCATCACAGTTTTCAAGTATGTAAAAGGTTGTTACAAGGAGGAGGGAGAAAAAAAAATCCTTAACCTCTGAGGATAGGACAAGAAGCAATGGGCTTAAATTGCAGCAAGGGAGGTTTAGTTGGACATTAGGAAAAACTTCCTGCCAAGGTGGTTAAGCACTGGAATAATTTACCGAGGGAGGTTGCTGAATCTCCGTCATTGGAGATTTTAAAGAGCAGGTTAGACAAACACCTGTCAGGAATGGTCTGGATAATACTTAGTCCTGCCACGAGTGCAGGGGACTGGATTAGATGACCTCTCAAGGTCCCTTCCAATTCTATGATTCTATTATTATAATATAGGCTCTTCTTATTATGGGGAGATCACTCCTGTGCAGAGTGCGAGCACAAGACATGCATCATTTAATGGAGGTCACATCTTGAGAGTCTTCCTGGTTTTTAGCTGACCCCTCTGCTCTAGGATATGTAGTTTCTTCAGTGTGCTTCAGTCTAAGTGAAATTCTCCCTTTGTTCCTTGGGTACAGGTTCAGAATGCACTAATGATGCTGTAGTGGGGTGATCACCCCGCTCCGGCCCTGAAGGGGTTAAACGCAGCCCTGGAGAGGTCTGTGGCTGTGTTAAGGCTGGTTGGGAAAGCAGCCACAGCTGTGGTCAACCCAATCAGGGCCCAGCTGGCCCTGATAAGAGAGCTGTGGGCCAGGAGCTGAAGGAGTCTCTCTCTAGCAGTAGAGAGAGAAGGACCTAGTTGCCTGGGACCCAGGTACCTGAAGCGGTGCTAGGGTGACCAGACGTCCCGATAAAATCAGGACCGTCACAATTTTTGACCATTTGTCCCGCGTCCCGACCGATGGTCGGTCGGGACGCCTTTTGTCCTGATTTTCAGTCTTCTTCTGTTGTTTTTTTTTTGCTCCACAGCTTCCGGCGGCAGAGGCATTTCCGTTTTTGTTTTTTTTTCCTGCTCAGCAGTTTCCAGCGGCAGAGGCTTCCGGTGGCAGAGGTTTTTCCGGGTTTTTTTGCTCAACAACTTCAGCGGCAGAGGCTCTTCTGGTTTTTTTTTGGGGGGTGGGAAGTCCCGATTTTCAGGTCTTCTCATCTGGTCACCCTAAGTGGTGCAGTGCTGGGGAATAGGGCAAAGGGAGCTGGGGAGCTCCAGCCTGGAAAACCCCTAGGCTGCAGGTCTTGTTTAAGGCCGAAAGGTACTGGCGCTGCAGAGGGGCAGCCTGAGGATAGATAAAGGCAGCAGGTCGTACCCCTTGCCAATGATGAGTGGCCATGACAGACTGCAGTCTGCCCCAGTGAGTGGTGCCTAGATGATGACTGGCAGTAGCCACTGAGACAAAATGGGGATAGAGGGTTGGGGGTTCCCTGGGGAGGGGAGACCCAGAGTGTGGGGGTACTGCTGGGGCTGAACCCCCAGGGCAAAGGGGCACCAGGGTCCAGGAGGGAAATGGGGGCCAGCGACAGGCAAGACACCGGCCTGCAGAGGGCGCTCCAAGGCTGGTGCAAAGAGCTAATTTCCAGACAACCAGCAGGAGGTGCCGCTGGGTGAGTCGCACATCGCTACAGATGCTAGAGCAAAGATGGTTTTCCTAATGCTGCTGGATTCAGTCCCATGTACTTTTTTGGTTTGTTTGTAATGCTTTATCAATTGTAGGTTTTAAAGATTTGCAAATACAATTCTTCTGGTTTTTATTCAGAGAATATAATAGGGCAGTTTCTCGGTTTTTGACTTTTGTTTTAATAAGTTTTTAATAAGGAGCTAAGTAGAGCTGGTTGGAAAATGCAGTCTCAGTAGTGCAGGAAAATCTGATATGGGGGCGGGGGGGAATTCTTCACCATCAGTCCAAAAGGTTGAAGTCTCAAAGTATTTCATGGAATGGAAGATCTGAAATATTTCAAATTGGAAATAATGAAATGACCTAATTGAAATGTTAAATCTGGGTAACATCACGACATTAGAATATAAAATATTGCATATAAATATAGAATATTAAACATTTATAGTTATGTTTAATATAGGTCATATATATTAAAATGTTTTTAAAAAGTAAAACCAAAAAGGCAAAATGAAAGACTCCATTTTGATTCTGACTCATTTCAAAATCTTTTCATTGAAAATTTAGGTAAAAAATGGCACCTTCCCATGAAACGTTTTGACTTCAATGAAGTAGCATTTTCTGTCAGAAAACCATTCACTGTAAAATTTTTCACCAGCTCTAGTGCCAATCCTCCTTTCCTCAAAAGCAGGGACAGCAGAGATCTTCTTGGAGAGACAGGGCATTAGGAGAGACCTAATTTTTCATGGTTAGGCAGCAGTGGCACCAATTCAGATATTTCTTGTGGGGCTGGGGGAGAAATTTCAGTCCTTGTCCCTGCCCCCGTGCCCCTGCCAGATCAGGGTTTTCCCTCAGCTGGGGAAAACTCCCCAGTTTCTTACCCATTCAGTGCATGAGCCAGTGCTGCCAGGAGTCGATTTCTTGGCAGACTCCCCTGCCCTCTAGCATACAGGAACAGACTCCCTGTACACCAGGTTGCAATGCTCTTTGGCACGACCACCCTTCCATCAGGATAGAGGAATGGCTGAGCCAAATTTGAGAGGCATTGAAATCACATGCACCAGGTCACAATACCATTCACTGAAGCTTGGCCTGGCTGTCCCTCATTCTGTACAGAGAGGCAGTCATCTCACATTTGAATGATGTTGTGAGTATGCAAACTGGAGCAACACTCTGGGGAGCAGCTATACTGATTTAGTACGGGACCTCTGCTTAAAAGTGGTTGGGCCTGGCATGACCACTTTTAAGACATGATCATTCATCTCACCCCGCCCCCAATCCCTGCTAATTGGTATCACTGTTAGGCAGGGAGCGAGGAAGTCACACCCCAAAAGAAAGTTGAAGCCCAAACCCTGAAACCCCACATGGTAGAACTATAGACTCCATAATGAGGTTGTATTCCTATACAAGATGCAAGATATCTGTAGAATTTTGGAGGGGCCAGCAAACTTTTGTGCCACAGAAGCAATGTCAAAACCTGCCTCTCAGTTACACCAGCCTAAACCCTGAGTTCAATGAAGTTACTCTAGATTTAGACCTGCAGGTGAGAGCAAATTTTGCACCATGATGTTTTGACCTTGGTTCATATAGTTTTGTGGAGTATGAGGTATGAGAGAGAATTAGCAGTGTTGCTATAATGTCCTTGTTGCATCAACCATGATAAGAGTCCAGTGTTGCATTTCTAAGGGCTGGTCCACACTAACCCCCTGGTTCGAACTAAGATACGCAACTTCAGCTAAGTGAATAACGTAGCTGAAGTCGAAGTATCCTAGTTCGAACTAAACAGCACTTACCGCGAGTCCACACATGGCAGGAAGGCTCCCCTGTCGACTCCACTTACTCCTCGCGCGGAGCAGGAGTACCGGTGTCGACAGCGATCACTTCCGGGATTGATTTATCGCGTCTAGACGAGATGCGATAAATCGATCCCAGAAGATCGATTACTACCCGCCAAATCAGGCGGGTAGTATAGATGTACCCTAAGTTAACTGGCATGTTGATTCCTACATTTTTCCAACCCCAGAGAATTGTCTGTAGTTTTATCCTACATTCCTGTCTGCCTGCAAAAGACACATCTGTGGGAAAGACAATAAGGATGATTCTTCACCTATAAGATCCAAGCTCTGCTGTGTGTTTTTGAGATATGTTGTGGGGTTTTTGTCATTCCCCGCCCACTATATTTTCTGAGTGTAATGAGAATATTGCTTCAGAAGTTCTCTTTGCAGAGCATAATATGACAAAGAACTGAATTAGAAATCAGGTGTCTCATGCTCCCCCGTCCCTTTTTTTTTTTAAACAGAATTTTTCTTTGACAGATGGACAGGGCTGTTTGCTTTTATTGCCATGTGGGTAATAAAAATGCACAAGTAAATGTGGTAGCTTAACAATTCTCTCAGAGCTTGGCACTAAATATATTACACTAATTCTTTTAGTCCTTGGACAAGAAATCATTAGGTATGGGCTATTAGTTGCATTATCATTACATTACTGTATCATTATGAAAAATAAAAGTTCTAATCAGCATGAACTTTTATAAAGTACAGTGGTATCAAACCACTAGAATATCCAAAATACTCAGACTAACCAGAATGAATAATAGATTTTGAACCAAACAAGGTTAGAAAAAAGATTCATTATGAGAACTGAGATTATGGATGATGGCACGTGGATGGGATAGTATCCAGGGGACCTCTAAAGGACCATCAATGTCATTCAGTGGAACATTTGGATTGTACAGACAGACAAGTCTACAAGAGTTGCACTCAGCAGAAACCTTATCTTCCCACACAAATGGAATAACCCTGCCATCAGCTCAAGATGTTACTGCATCTGAAATATCACTTTCCTGCAATGGCTCTCCACTTTATGGTGGAGCTGTGTAACTTTTCTGTGTGACTATGGCAGTTTTATATGTTACACACACATACTTATTTTGGACTAATCTTCATATAATATTGATCCATCACTGTGAAACTGTGTACTTCCCTTTTCCTTTTTTATTATTCTTTTAGATCAATATTTCCATTAATTTTTATATCATGGATGGTACAGTGTTATATTAATATCATATAACAGTCACCATATATAACACAGGGTTTCTCATCCACAGTGGATGTTGCACATTCAAAGGGACTTGGCTAGAAACGTATTAAGGGACATACTACAAATAGAATTATGTGGGACATTCATTGTAATTTTAGGCTCTCATTACACTACCATACCAGTCTGGATGCTTGGAGCCGGAGTTCCATAGGTGCTTAAATACTATTAAAAATCTGTCCCCAACTGCCTTCCAGTGCTTGATCCTATGGTCACCAAAGAGCAACACTTTCAGTGCTTCACATTCAGGTAGCAAGCAGAAAAGCAACTGGTTGTACGTAGGCTCCATGCACTGCCCAGTACAAGCCACACACTCATCAAAAATTATTAGATTTTCTGATAATTAATATGGTACATTCAAAACTGTATCATTAAGATCACCCCACATGAAAATCTGTGCCCTCAAACTAATTTTTAATCCCTAAAGAAATACATTTATGATGGGTCAGATTCATTTATGGAAGAAAGTTCATAAAAATAACTGCACTATACATTTCACTGCCAAAGAGTTTCCCTTTCAAATTCAAACAAAACAAGACACAAAACAGTCACCTGTAGAAATACCCAGGCATAGATAGAGACACAAAAAATTCATATTTGCGGGTTAAAAATGGAAAGCTATATAGTTATCCACTTCTCCCCCTCTTAATGCAGGTTTTTTTGGTTTCAAATGTATTTTTCTGGTACACATACTGCCCCTACATTGTTACATTAATAAATAATAAGGGCCAAATGTTTAAAGTAGAAAACAATAGGAAATTTATGCAAGAAGGGGAAAGGTCCTAAAATTGGCATTTGGTTAATTCTGCTGGGGAGCCCTGGCTCCTTGGTATCTAAAGTAGGAAGGAGACATTGGTGGTGGTCTAAAATGTTATTCTAGATCAATTATTACTGGTGAGTTATAGTGGCACTTGTATAATGCCTAGAGAAGGGGGTGAAGGGGAGAAAAAGGATCCCTCAGTGTTCACATGGCTTATTTTTCACTAGGTTGTGCTATTGCTGCCCTTTGAAATGAACAAATACACTTTATTCTAGATGTAAAAGAATTTCACTTAAATTCTTCTGCTGCACAGCCCTATCTGAACTCAAGCATATGTTTTCATGTTCTGTTTGACAACAGCTCAAATAGCTTTGTAGCAACAGTTCTCTCTATTCCCTCAGTATTTTGTAGACCTCACTCAGAAATACCTTAATTTCTCTCTTCACCTCCTCCCCACAAGAATACATCACATCTTTCTTTACCCCTTTTGGATTATCTCCCTGTATTATGCTTATTGTCCATTGCACCTTTTCCGTTTTAGACTCATACAGCCAGAAATGTGGCATCACTGCTCCCATGTACTATTGTAGAATAATTTCCATCAACACACAATATACTCAGCAACTTTTATTTGTGATAGTAAATATGGTGGGCCCAGTTCTGCTCCCACATAGGAATTACACTGGTATAAAACCAGTCACTTCCACATAGTTACACCTTTAGCGGGGTGGTTACCCCGCTCCTGAAATAAGAGGAGTGAGAACAGCTGGGGGAGGCTGACTGAGTAGCTGACCACAGGTGTGGCCAGCTCAATCAGGGCCCAGCTGGCCCTGAGAGAGAGAACAGGGTCTCTCTCTCTAGCTGTGGAGAGAGAAGGACCTGGCTGCCCGGGTGCTTAGGGTACCGGGAGCAGAGCAGTGCTGGGGAAAGAACGCAGAGTGCTAGGGAGCTCCAGCCTGGTAAACCCCCAGGCTGCAGGCCTTGTTAAAGTCTAAAGCAGGTACGGGGTTACAGAGATGCAGCCCAGGGTTAGGCAGAGGCAGCTGGTCTGACCCCCTTGCCAATGATGAGTGGCCTTTACAGACTGCAGTTTGCCCCAGTGAGCGGGGGGGCTAGATGATGACTGGCAGTAGCCACTGAGGCAAGGTGGGTTTAGAGGGTGGGGGTTCCCCTGGGAGAGGAGACCTAGAGAGTGGGGGTACTGCTGGGGCAGAACCCCTAGGGTAAAGGGGCATGAGGGTCCAGGAGGGACACGGGGCCTGAGGCAGGCGAGGCACTGGCCAGCAGAGGGCACTTTGGAGCTGGAGTTGGGCTAATTCCCGAGACAACCAGCAGGAGGTGCCGAGGCAGTGAGTCCTCGCTCTGCTACACACGTATATAAATTTGAAGTAAGATGACAATCAGGCTCATGCAATCTACCAACTCACGGTCTGATTCTAACATATTGAACTAGTAGTCCCTCATTAGAATCAGGCCAGCTGCTGAACCAGCTAAAACCTTGTTTTTATGTGTATTTGTTCTCTTGCTTTCCTATTCTGAATTCTATGCAACTACTACAGATGGAACAAAGCCATGAATCTTGCATCTGAATTCATTTCTGAAGTTCAGAGAGGTTTGTATCAGGCATTTTGGGTCAGATCCATCTTACAGAGATGTATGAAAGCTAGCACAATGAGGCCTTGATCCTTTATTAGTGTTCATAGGTGTTAGCTTCACACAAATAAAAAAATAGTAATACTAGATCCAGATCGCTGTTCCCTCTAAGCTGTGCGCGTGTGCGCACGCACACAGATCCTAAACCCCACGCACACAGCAAAACACCGCACGCACAAAAATTTGCACGGAAGCACAACAATTTGCATAGAAGAATTTTTTTGCACACACGGCCTGTCAAAAATTAGAGGGAACATTGATCCAGATCCAAATACCCCCAAAATTCAAAAGGGGATTCAGGGTCTGGAATCCTGGTTGGAGCCCAATCCTAAGGCTTGCACCAATATTTTGCAACACAAGCAGAAAATACAGAAAACCAGAACAGTGGAAGAATATGTGATCAGATCTCATGCCAGTGGGGAAAGGACAATATGGCACAATATACTAAGGGCATTATAAAGATGAGATTTTGATTTACACTCTATTGAAGCATCATATACAAGCTGTTATTGAAAGTGAGATTTCTGCATTTGATCAATCAGTGGTTTATATCTGTTTTAGCAAATCCTATAGGCCATATGATACTACTCATCGCACCTAAAGGGTTTGAGACTCTGGTCACAAGTTCCCAGAAAAGGTGCCATCTTTTACCAGGATCCAAGGCACTGTAGTCAACTTTTCAAAACTAGAACCCTAAAGTTAGCCTCCTAAAGTCCATATTTAAATAACTAATAGTACCTAAGTGACTTCATTCAATGGGACTTTTTTTCCTGAAATCATTCAGGTGCTTTTCAAAATCCCACTCTCAAGCACATACATGGGGATTTAGGCTCCTGTTTTTGAGAATTTTGATCTCCGCTATTGTCCTCTAAACTTCTCACTGCTCCTTCAGCAAGAATACTTCTTACACTGGCCAATATTTACTGATTTTATGAACCAGATTGTAAACACCTTATTCACACTAGTGAGCAGTTATTCACATGAGTAGTCAACTTAACATCAATGGAACTGTGGGAATAAATGCTTACCAATGTAAGGCATTCAGTCTCCTCCTATCCAACAAAACTAGAGGCAACCACAAGCATCAGGTTCTTACCTCCCCACCAGGGCTGGCTCCAGCTTTTTGGCCGCCCCAAGCGAAAAAAAACCAAAAAAATGGCCCCCGCCGAAGTGGCCGAAGCAAAAAAAAAAGCCACCGCCTCAGAATCCCCTGACTGCCGCCCCCGCCCCGGTGCTTGTCCCACCCACCCCGGCTGCCGGGGGACATGCTGGCTAACCCATCCCGCTCCAGTCTGAGCAGCTGCGGCCAGCCTGGCCCCTCCCGTGCGCCGGCCCCGCGGCGTGGTGTCCCAGGGGTGCAGCGCTCCCGGACTCGCTCCTGCGGTCCCTAGGGGCAGCCTGCCCCAGCCTGGGCCGCCGCCCGCCCCTCAGGGCTCTGGGCACCTCCGCGCTGCCCGAAAGGGAAAAAACCACAAGTTTTGGCCCCGAGTAGGAGCGTCCCAGGAGAGCGAGTCCCCCGAGGAGGAGCCGCCGGGACTCATGGGGCAGGAGCCGGGCTCACCACAGAGCCGACATTACAGCCGGCCCCTACTTCCCAGCACCTCACTCCAAACTTTCCAGCCCTGCTGGGGGTGGGGGTGCTGCGCTGCTCCCTCCCCTCAGTTCTCCCGGCCACCCAGCGGCCGCACGCACAGCGCCATCATTACCCAGCCGCAGCCCGAACTCCTTTCCCCACACCCAGAGCACTGACCGCCCCACTGACCGCCCAACTCACTCTGCCCAGCGCCCCCTCCTCCCCTGTGTGGGGCGCCCGCGCGCTCTCACACAAAGACTGGCGCGACAAGCACGCGCCTATTCCGCTCCACCTTGCGGGGAGAAAGGGGTGGCGAGAGAAGCTCCTCCGCCGCCTCAGAATCCCCTGACTGCCGCCCCCTACAGGGCGCCGCCCCAGGCACGCACTTGGCCGTCTAGTGCCTGGAGCCGGCCCTGCTCCCCACCAAGCTTACCGAAGAAGTGTATATAAATTGTAGCTCTATAAAAATATGCAATGTTGGTATAGTCCAAAAAAACCCAATCCTCTACACTGGAAGTAAAAAGAAAGGACTTGATGCTGGCCCTAGAAAGAGTTCCAGATTTGGATAGCCAATGTAATAGGTGCCCAATTTGCTGCTGTTGCCTCTTTTTGCAGGTTCAGTATACCCCAGGCCATTGAAGATTCCTCCAGAACAAGTTTCTTTCTCCCTTCACACCCTTAACAGAAGCTGTTTGACTTCTAAAAGGCTCCTTCTGAACAGTAATTTGAAAAGCAAAAAAACACCCCCATTATTATATTTCACAAAGCAGAACCTAAGAATATCACTAAACTTGCAGTTGTTACCTGACACTTACTTGAGGTCTTGACACTTTTACCTAATTATAAAATCTCAGTCTGAATATTTTATGTATTTCTGAAGATTGCATGCAGCCAATAATTGGTAAGAAAAAACTGCAGGGTTGTTGTTTTTTTAAGTTTAGAGGGTTTTTTGTTTTTAGAGGACTGGTCAAAATTTATATTTTTTTTTCAGAAGCTTATGATATGAAATTACAAAGAGCATAAGCTTTGCAGCAGCTAAAGAGGATTTTAAAATTTTAAATTACTATATGACACACCTCTATAGCAGTCTTTTTAAAATTAGGACCCTCTAGGCTGTGTATATTGTAGGCACCCAGTGTTGGTTCTAGAGATTCCCAAGTGACCTTTCCTCATATTTAATGTTCTTTTCTTCCACTTGCAAAGTTGAGCAGCAACAGAAAGTCTTCACTGCCAAGTTTCCAATGTTGTGTTTTCAACGCATTCAAAACAGTAGCTCCCAGAAAAAACCTGTAGTTAAATGTCTATGAAATTACAGCACTGCAGAACCTGCTGAAAAACTATAGCCAGAAATCCCCAAATGACACTTGTATTAGCTCTTGATAACTGGTAACTGAACCTTCTCACTTTCCTGGACAAATGACAGGTTAGAGGAAATAGGATTTAAAAAGACTCTCCTTACTATATTACAATTCTAATGACATCTTCAGACATTTTTATCTGATAACGGCCAGCCTTGTATGAAATGCCCCCAGACATTAATTTCTAGCTTTCAAGATGCTAGACGCTGACAACAGCCAGGTTATCAGATATTACACAAACAACAGTGCTCCATGATGGAATCTATCCAACAAAGCACAGCATTGAGAAAAAGTGTTTGCTTTGCTTGATGCAAACACTGACCCAGAAAGTGTCCCCAGGATCCACACACTTCCTGCTTGGAAAACGGAAATAGTTGGAGACAGTTGCCTCAATGGTACTGTCCCCGCACTTTCCTGGGCACACTCAATTCCAAGATTTACAGGGAAAACTGGAAAATGAATTGTCTGAGACAGGAGGGAACAGAATAAAATGGACAAATGTCCTGCAGCCAGCCTGTATAAATTACTCAGAAAGGCAGTTCAACCCAGGAACATTTTGCAGAGCTTCCTCCAGGCAGAGGATACCCATTAAGGGGGTCTCAAGAACAGCTGTGGATAGAAGTCAGCATGTCAATGGAGCCGATTTGGAGCTACACTGCCAAGGAACCAAGGGAGATAGAAGTAGGGAAAATATAAAGTGAATGGCCTCACACAGATGACCATGCCCCTTAGACAGATCCCACAGGATAAACAATCAGGGATGTTCTGTGTCCTGGAGACAGAATCTCTTGTTTGCTCTGACCCCAGGTCAGAAGGTCATAGCATTTAAAGCCAGAAGGCACCACCAGAACATCTAGTCTGACCTCCCGTATATCGCAGGCCACCAACCCTATTCAGTACCTGGACTCTAAACCCAACAACTGAAATTAGACCAAATTATTGCAGCCTTCAGGAGAATAGACTCTTATGTGTCACAGGCAAAGAATGGGAAGGAAGGGGCGGGACTAAGGTGCATTAGTACTGGAGGACCCCACAATGGTGGGGAAATGGTTAAGTGAGATATACCCAGACAATCCTGGAAAGTGACCTGAACCCACATACTGGAGAGGAAGGCAAACAACCCTTGAGGTTTCTGCCAATCTGACCTGGGGGAAAATTCCTTCCCAACCTCACATAGGGCAACCAGTTAGGCCCTGAGCATATGAACAAGAACCAGGAAGTTAAGCACCTGACAGAGAATGAGTGCTTGGTGCCACCCCATAGCTCTGGTGCTCCCCATCCAATGTCCCATTGCCTGCTGTGACCGTTCCTGATACTTCAGAGGAAATATTTAAAAAATCTTCCCAGAATATAATGGGGGGGGAGGTTCCTTCCTGACCCCTACTGGTGGCTGGTTGGAACCCTGAAGCGTGGGTTTTAGGAACATAAGATATAAACCAGAAATGAATGACTTTAATGGGATTTATGCAGATGCTGGTCTGTTTTCCTGAGTTGGGATGCTTTCCTGAATCTGGGCCTCTGAAAGGAAGACAAACTCCATTCAATCCCAGAAGTGGAGCTTCCTATTCTTCCCCTCCCACAGGGTTGCCTCCTGTGGAACAGGATGTTTTAGCCCTCTAATCTGAGATAAACAGACTATATGATTCAGAATGACCTCATTCATCTAAACTATTCTTGGGTGATCATCTAGTAGTGTTATTAATAGAGCTGAATGAACAGCGTTTTGGGGTTTTTTTGGTTCAGTCACTGAAGAAAAATAAATAAATCTAGGGGTTTTAAAAGTTTTTAAATTGTTCTAAAATAAAATTGAGGGGAATTCTGAAGAAGTGAAGAAGTCAAAACTTTTTTTTTAAATCCCACAATCAACTGTTCTGACATTTCCAGCATGTTTTCTCTTTTTTCCCCAACGGAAACAATTTGAAGTCAACCCAAATCTTCATTTTTCAGCAAGAAAAGGTACCACAAGAAAATTTTCACCCAGCTCTAGTTTTAAGCTTCTGTGAAATTATTCTGAGAGGAAGAAAAATGAGAGCACATAGAAAAATAGTTTTTCAAAGAGCAAGTCATCCATTAAAGTGAACTGTTAATTTTGCCATAGTAGTTATGGTAGCTTGAGGTCTACTATAAAGTCCGCTAATTTTGGGATAAACAGCTTCCATCCTTATTTGATACAGAAGTGGTGACTTTTTTCTGCTGTATAAGATTACAAATTAGGAGAACATTCAAGTCCACTTGATTTAATTTTACCAAGATGGAAAAGGAAAAGCTATGTCATTTCTGAGGAAAACATCTATTAAGTTGTCAGTCATTAAATCATTTTCCTCAACAGTGTGTAGTAACTGCTAGCTTAAAACTGACAGACAATACAAAAGCATTTCAGCAGTGAAAAACAGAATAGCAATTAACATGGCATGACGGAATCTGATGAGGCACTGGAATAAGGAGAGAGAGAGAGAGAGAGAGAGAGAGAGAATGGCTATCCATGTAAGTAACTGATACTAAAAAGCAGTGTGGGACAAATCATGACCTTTGTTATGCATTTCTGCAGAGGAGACAGGGACTGTAAGGAGTCTCCTCATGAGAAGCTGGGCAGGAGCTGTGGCACCGGGGACTGTGCCTTTAAGGGCTGAGCTTCCCATACAGTGTGTGAATGGGCATTATGAAGGTCCTGTTAGGCATTGCTAAATTGGAACCCAAGCTCTTACAAGCACCTTAAGCACTGAGGAAGCGACAAAGGGTCTTACAAGCACCTTAAGCACTGAGTGATCACAACATCACAGGGAATAGTACAGCTGCTATTCTTACATAATCATTCCCCCCAGTATACACACACACACACACACACACACACTGGGGAGGGGGCGTGGAGAGTGGGTCCTGGGGATGGCTGGTGCAGATTACCTCCCCTATGCTGCAAGCGGAAAGCAGGAGCCAAAATGCAACTCCAAGTCAGAATTTGGTCCCCTCTCCGCTCCTTTGGGAATCTCAGTTATGTGCCCTTCTGCCAGACAGTGCAAGATTAGGATCTAGTGCTATGTATTTAAGAGTTAGCTATTCGTAGTTTTGGACATAAACTCTACTCCTTTCTCCCAGATTCTGTACATAGGTTCCTCTCAACTCCAAACTGTGCTAGGATATGACAAAACTGTATGGTTTCTTCTTACAAGGTGCAGGAGATCCTCGTCAAGATGAGATTCATATGCACATAAAAGAGTGCTAGAAATTCTAGCCAGACTGGTATGTTCTACATTATAGGATTTATTCTTGGATGGAAGAATTTTGCCCTCAAGATCAATTTGGGGTATAAAAAAACCTTATATTATAAGCTTATTATTAGAAAAATTTAAAACTAGTGAATGCAGTTGAAATTAAAGCTACTAACTTTCACAACTTCAATCAAAATACTGCCTCAAGGAGACATAGGTTGCCTGTGATCTGTTTTATCAACCTTTATCCCAGGTCTATTTTTCTAAAACATAATTGATGTAGAATGAAATGCTAAGCTGACTAAAAGAGCTGACATGCTTTTTCAAATGAGGAAAGGATTGATCTGAGAGGAGATGACCATACTGTTTGCTTTCTACTGAACCTAATTTAATGATCCCAGTAATTTTTAATTATGTTGTAAATGAGAATATAATAAACTACAAATGCACACAAGAATACAAAACACATGACATTTATAGTTTTTGAGCTGAAAAAATAATATTTAGCAAATATGCTTACTAAACTGAAGAACTATAACAATAAAACATATGTAATTTCCGTCTCTATTATCCATTAGAAATTGGGCTGACAACACTATAGTAGTTTTTGGGTCATAGGGAGGAAATACTCAATCTGATTTGGGATTTACAAGAGATGACTGAATGTGTTAAAGTGAATAGATGTGCTTTGAAACATCAGAGAGGGCCAAAAAAAAAAAAAAAAAAAAAAAGAGGGTAGAATAGGCTCAGTTTTTTGATTCTGCCAATCTTAAGGTTTTCATATCAGCTAATTGACTCACGGACACAAGTATTTTTTTCACACAGATCATCCAAATGCATTAAGACAGATGAATTTGTTGGATCCGTGTCCACATGGATTATCTGCCATGTAATGCTAAATTGCCAACTACAGAAGATAAAGTTGTCATAGGCAGCACTAGCTGCATAAATAGTAGACCTGAAGAAGAGCTCTCTGTAGCTCTAAAGCTTGTACCTTCCACCAACAGAAGCTAGTCCAATGAAAGATATTACCTCACTTACCTTGTTTCTGTCAGATACAGAAGTGCCATGTGTAACTAATAATTATCTTTTCTCCCCATTATCTCTTTATCCAGCTTCTTTTTAGATTCAAAAAGTTCACTCCACTGCTACAGTGCATAGGGGCTAACTTGTTAAAAGGAGGAAAGATGGGCATAGGGAAAGGTAGAGGATACAGGGTGAGCATATACATCACATTGAAAGAGGTTTCCTCTCGAAAAAGGATTAGCAGCAACTGTTATTCTTCTTTGTCTGGTTTTCTATGGTAAATCCAAACATAGCATGTCTGATTTCATATTTGCTAGTTGTCCAGCTGCAAACACCTGAATGCCAACAATTAATTATTGCATGTATCTCACTCCAGTTACTTCCAGTTCTCCTGTATGTACTAAGGGATTTTTGTACTACTGATGCAAATCTTTAGCGACACATAGCTATAAAGAGTGACTTTAACCAGTGCAGCTCACAACACTGTAGCTGCACCACTGCAAAAACACCCAAACAAAACTAGGGCTGTCAATTCATCACAGTTAACTTACGTGATTAACTCAAAACAATTAATCACAGTTTTAATTGCATTGTTAAACAATAGAATACCGATTGAAATTTATTAAGTAGTTTGGATGTTTTTCTACATTTTCATATATAACTGTATTCTGTGTTGTAATTGAAATCAGAGTGCATATTATTTTATTATAAATATTTGCACTATAAAAAGATAAAAGAAATAGTATTTTTCAATTCACCTCATACAAGTACTGTAGTGCAATCTTTGTCATGAAAGTGCAACTTACAAAAGTAGATTTTTTTTGTTACATAACTGCACTCAAAAACAAAACAATGTAAAATTTCAGAGCCAACAAATCCACTCAGTCCTACTTTTTGTTCAGCCAATCGCTCAGACAAACACGTTTGTTTACATTTACAGGAGATAATGCTGCCTGCTTCTTATTTACAATGTCACCAGAAAGTGAGAACAGACATTTGCATGGCACTTTTGTAGCTGGCATTGCAAGGTATTTACATGCCAGATATGCTAAACATTTGTATGCCCTTTCATGCTTCGGCCACCATTCCAGAGGACATGCTTCCATGCTGATGACGCTCGTCAAAAAAATAATGCATTAATTAAATTTATGACTGAACTCCTTGGGGGAGAATTTTATGTCCCCTCTCTATTTTACCCGCATTCTGCCATACATTTCATGTTATAGCAGTCTCGGATGATGACCCAGCACATGTTCATTTTAAGAACACTTTCACTGCAGATTTGACAAAACACAACCGAAGGTACCAATGTGAGATTTCTAAAGATAGCTACAGCACTCAACCCAAGGTTTAAGAGTCTCAAGTGCCTTCCAAAATCTGAGAGGGACAAGGTGTGGAGCATGCTTTCAGAAGTCTTAAAAGAGCAACACTCCAATGCGGAAACTACAGAACCCGAACCACCAAAAAAGAAAATCAATCACACTTCTGCTGGTGGCATCTGACTCAGATAATGAAAATGAACATGCATCGGTCCACACTGCTTTGGATTGTTATTGAGAAGAACCCGTCATCAGCATGGATGCATGTCCCCTGGAACGGTGGTTGACACATGAAGGGACATATGAATCTTTAGCACACCTGGCACATAAATATCTTGCGACACCAACTACAACAGTGCCATGAGAATGCTTGTCACCTGAAAGTGGGAACATTGTAAACAAGAAGAGGGCAGCATTATCTCCTGAAAATGTAAACAAACGTGTTTGTCTGAGCGATTGGCTGAACAAGAAGTAGGACTGAATGGACTTGCAGGCTCTAAAATTTTACATTGTATTAAAAATAAAACAGTTTTTGTACATAAATCTACATTTGTAAGTTCGACTTTCATGATAAAGAGATTGCACAACAGTACTTGCATTAGGTGAATTGAAAAATACTATTTCTTTTGTTTTTTACAGTGCAAATACTTGTAATCAAAAATAAAAATAAAGTGAGCACTGTACACTTTGTGTTCTGTGTTGTAATTTAAATCAATATATTTGAAGATGTAGAAAACATCTGCAAATATTTAAATAAATGGTATTCTATTTTTAATCGTGTGATTACTTTTTTTAATCGCTTGACAGCTCTAAATCGCTTACTAGGTTGGACTGAGACTAGCAGGGGATATCCACAGAGACAGAAATGGCAGCCTAAGATTCTTCTCGTCAATATATCTGTTTAGCTTCCATTTCGTCCCACTTCACTTATACTGAGCAATGAGAAAACAAACTTCACCTATCCTAGCCAATCATCTTGGTAGAACTGATATGCATACTTACCAAGAAGCCAATTGCTACAGATAATGGGTTCAGTATTCACTTAGCAGCAGCTGTTTTGAATGCACCTATTATTAGAGGGAGTCAGGTTGGTGCAAGTGTAACTCACTGAACAGCGTATGCTGCATCCTTCTCTGGGTCCAATCCATGGATAAGGATGGGTAAGGATAGATAAGGACAGAACCTTCATCTTTAGTTCATATTGTAGAGATTCATGTGTTTAGCTCTTTAGGTCCCTGGTTCAATCCCCAGTGTATCAGAGAACATGTGGCAGGTCACACAAGCAAAGGCCTAGTAGAGAAACCCAAGTTCTAGCCCCTTCATTGCCATTGGTTTGCTGTGTGGCCAGGGGTAGAGCAACACCCTCTCCGTTCCCCTCCCCCAAGACACGGAAGCTTACTTAGTATCTAAAAATGCATGGCTGGACTCCAGCTCTACCACAAGCCATCAAAGCTTCCCTCCAGCAGACAAAAGAAAAGCTTCTAAAAGCCTCATTTATTAGTTTTAGATCTCACCAGACAGGGAAGTCAGACCCTAGTGGCCAGCTTAATGCCTCCGGGCCAGATACTCAAAACAAAACAACATACCACATAGTGCTTTAGTCATAGGACTGCCCAACCTTCTTAGGGTAGGTTCCTGCGAGCTGCCCGTCTACTACAAGCTACGCTCTTTGTAAGTTCCCTGATTAAGAAACCATTACAGCTGCCTTTAGTGAACCATGCTCAAAGTGTTCAAGCGTTCTCTCGACTTCCCTGGGTCCTTGCTGCCACCAGAACTCTTTTCCTAAATATAGGCTGATGTCACCTCCCTTTGTTAGGAATGAGTGCGAATCAAGACCTTGAGAGCTCCCTTTAGGATCCCAAAGTGTCTGCACATCCCCCTTCACAAGTACCCTTCCGGGAACTGATTAATGTTGGCAATTGTGATTTGAAGATACTAAGCGCTATGGGCTAAACTGAGTGCTATGGGCACCTGTAAGGGGTGCTGTGCAACTGCACCACCGGAAGAGGAGATCCAGGAAGGAACTGGAATTCAGAGGGGCATTTACTCTGGGAGAATAAGTTACTTCACCCCTATTTCAAGGTGCAGTTTACCCACCTGTATGTGCCTAGACAGCTACTCTGGCTCCTCCCCTCCTCTCCTATTAGCATACAGTGAGGAGTCCCAAATGAGCAACCCCTTCCTCTCCTGCGCCAGAACGTCAATGTGAGCAGCCCTTACTGTGCCAGGCAGGTGAGCAAGAGAAGACTTTATTCCCTTGCGTAGCTGCATAAGGGCCAAGGGCAATCTAGGGCTATAGAAGTGATAAAAAGGGCTGTGCTACACAGAGCGGGCTATTTTATTGCTTCCTCCTAAGAAGAGTACGAATTGGTGTTACAGAGATGAGTCTGCTGTGAGAACATGTGCAATTTACAAGAAAGCTGGTTTTCTATGGGGGCTGCCAGTAACCCAATTGTAGCACAGGCTTAAAACAAACACAGGAGGGCACATGGCTCATGGGTTCAGAAGTCGCCCTGGGACATGTCAAAGCCAGATATATGGATAGCATGTTTTTTCCGCCCCACAACTGAAAGAATAAATGAAGCTTGATATTTCCCCCACTCTAACTACTGCACTCAATTAGATTTACCTCATGGATGAGTGAGCTGCAGTTCAGCATCAAACCCCACTGACCTCCCAGTCTAGAGGAGCCTCCACAAGAACACTATTTGCTCAAAATCCTAAGCAGTAAATCCTGTCGCTGACAAAAGCCTGAGTTATTGCCCACCTGCCTGTGCTCTTGATTAATGGCCCAACCACGATGGTTAAAAACTGACAATGGAAAGAGTTATATTAAAATTGAGAATATTAAAAATGTTCCTGTGTTTGCAAACAGGTAATTGAATTTCCTCACACTGCCTTGTAAACCTAAGTTTGTTAAAGTGAGGTTTGTTTTCATGAGATAGTCCACTGGGAGGCCAAACACTTCAATAAATGTTGGAGGAGCAAAGAGAAATGTGGAGACTACTTCAATATATGAAAATTCTATATCTAGTAACTCCCATGTTTAAGAAGGATGAATTCAAACTGGAACAGGTACAGAGAAGGGCTACTAGGATGATCCGAGGAATGAAAAACCTGTCTTATGAAAGGCGACTCAAAGAGCTTGGCTTGTTTAGCCTAACTAAAAGAAGGCTAAGGGGAGACATGATTGCTCTCTATACATATATCAGAGGGATAAATACCAGGGAGGGAGAGGAATTATTTAAGCTCAGTACCAATGTGGAGGACACAAGAACAAATGGATATAAAGTGGCCATCAGGAAGTTTACACTTGAAATTAGACAAAGGTTTCTAACCATCTGGAGTTCTGGAACAGCCTTCCAAGGAGAGTAGTGGGGGCAAAAGACATATCTAGGTTCAAGACTAAGCTTGATAATTTTATGGGGGGGGGGGGAATGGTATGATGGGATAGCCTAATTTTGGCAATTAATTGATCCTTGACTATTAATGGTAAATATGCCCAATGGCCTGTGATGGGATGTTAAATGGGGTGAGATCTGAGTTACTACAGAGAATTCTTTCCTGGGTGTCTGGCTGGTGAGTCTTGCCCACATGCTCAGGGTTTAGCTGATAGCCATATTTGGGGTCAGGAAGGAATTTTCCTCCAGGGCAGATTGGCAGAGGCCCTGGAGGTTTTTCACCTTCCTCTGTAGCGTGGGGCACGGGTCACTTGCTGGAGGATTCTCTGGATGATTCTCTGCACTTTGAAGTCCTCAAATCATGGTTTAAAGACTTCAATAGCTCAGACATAGGTTGGGGATTTATTACAGGAGTGGGCGGGTGAAATTCTGTGGCCTGCGTTGTGCAGGAGGTCAGACTAGATGATCATAATTGTCCCTTCTGACCTTAAAGTCTATGACTCTAATCCTCCTGAAGGAATATGTTAAAATGTAAGTTACTTCTTAAAAAGCCAACTGAAATATATATAACAAGCCGTAACTAATTACAGGGCAGCATGATGCCAACTCAGTCATCATATTTAATGTTAAATTGAACAATGAAGACCTCGAGGAGGATTTCTTCTCTGGAATTTGGGTTTCCTTGACTCTACTCCACCACTTGGGTGCTGGTTATACAGCTGTGGCTCATGCATGACCCTCAGTCCAGTAAGTTCTCAGCATTATTCTTACTACAATTCACAGATTAGTGATGTATCGTCTGTCAATTTCATCTGTAAACATAAACTATCAAATTTAAGATTAAGCAGAGCAGCGGGGATATCAATAAGGTTCATCTGAATTCCAGAGAGATGGAATTTCCAGGTGAGAAATGAGCCCTTCTGTTCTTAGGTACCCACCAGCTGGGACCAAACTAGTAATATTATAAACTGCAGGGTGCAAAACCATTTAAATCTTATTCAAAAGAAATCTCTGAACAGATATGAAAAAATGGCACAAGAAGTTTATAATTATTAAGGTCTGGAGATTGCACATGAAGACAGAAGCAAAACCAGGCAAGGAATAAGGACAACGGACCAGCAAAATTACTACGTTTCTCCAGAGCCAATATGAGCTACCCTGCAGGGTTATGTGTGTGTGTGTGGGGGGGGGTGTTCAGTGGATGAAGGTACCATTGAGCAGTTTCTCTCTGCAGGAGACCTTCCACCCAGCCCAACAGATTTCCATTAGGAAATTCATACAGAAGTTAGTGCTACTACAGAGGATGCTATGATAAGACATAGGTGTGAAGATGGTGCCAATGGCACTATTTCTGCTAAGGGAGTTAGGCGGCTGGAGAGGGGCAGCCCAGAGTACCATTGTGGAAGGTCTGGCTCTTCGTACTTCTGTCCTGTGATCTGTCAGGATGTAGCTTTGTTTCCCCCAGAAAGCCTTAGGCTTTGCAGGGTTTTCAGGTCAGGCCTCCCCATTCCATGTGATCTCAGAAGCCAACCCCCCTCCGGTTATAATGAAACGCTAACTGCACAATGAACCTTGCTGAGATTCCAGCAGACTATTTTCCCCCTTGTATCTCCTTGTTTTCTGAGATCTCTCTCAGGTAGCTGCATAACAGATTTTTTCAAATGAAACTTCATCCCCCAATAAGCCATTATGAAAGGGCATCAGGCCCTTGCTGGTAAACCGACCTCTCGAATTCGTGACTGTCTATTCTGCTGCAGCACCTTTAGAAAACCTTTCAACTTCGGGTGTAGATTTGAAGTCTCGACTTGGTCACAAACTATGCTTAGTTTAGGTCAATAAACACGAGGGGCACAAGAGGATACCATTGTCTCTCTTGTCAGAGTAAGGGGAAAATTATGCCTGGTCCTTGCACAGGTATGTAAGGACAGATCACTGTGTGCATGAAAGAAATGTTTTCCCCATTTCTTGCTTCTCTGCGCATTGGCTAGTACAAAGGCAGTAGACTCCTTCCCCACCCCTCCATCCACTAGGGGGAAGAAGCAGCAGTGCCATGGCCCCGGAGGAAAGAGCATCTTATAGCCCTATAGAGATGGTAGCATGTATGCCAGAGAGCTTCAGGAAGCACAGGGCTCCTCAAATCTTCTCCCCTGGGGCAGTGCAGCTTCACACAACCCTCAATGAAAGCTTGTGCTTTAAAGACAAAAAGTAGCAAATTAGGAAAGGAAATCCATAGGAAAAACTCCTGGTTGCAAGAGACAGTACCTTAGAAATACTCTGCCACACTCTTCATCATTTTCCCTGGCAATAGACTACAAAGGGGAGAGGTCACTGTACAGTAGGAACATCAGCTATGTTAGTATTAATAGTACATAACATGTGTACTGGCTAAGCTTGAGGAAGTTATGATAACTGCGTGTATTATACTCTCCCCACAATTCTGTTCACTCATGTCAAGTATCTCATAGCACCTTGCAAAGAGATAAGAACTACGTCATGGTAACAGAAAAACAAGATAGAAAGCTGATTGATTAAATCGAATTTCAGATGACCCACACAATAACTTTTTGTTTATAAACAGGACTGGTATAAAACAATAACTTTAGAGGTGTAGCTTTGGGAGCACACCTCCTGTGTAAGGTGAATTTAACAAGACAGCATGAAACGGCTTCCAGGAAACTGGTATCTTAACGAACTTTTCTTCTTGTACGATACTATCATTGACTTTTAGCAATAAATCTGACATTGGTTATTTGGTCTCTTGAATACATTTCATACTGAACCAAAGTGTGATCCATAGAATTATCAACAGCTCCTTCATTGTCCTAGTTAAACGACCTGCCACTAGTTAAGTTGCTTTCAGAAATATAAAATAGAAATGAGAAGGGGAAAAAACGTAAATTCAGGATCTACAGGGGAAAATGAGTGAGATTTTCAGAAGTATCTAATAGAGTTAGAAGTAGAGCTTGGTGAAATTTTTCCAACTGAAACTTTTTGGGGGGTGAATGAGGGAGGAAAGATTTAGCAACACCAAAATATTTAATGAATCCATGTTGGTTTCACCATTTTGGGGGGCAGGGAGGGAGAGATTTGTGTGTGTGAAAAAGTCAAAATATGTGTTTTGTCTTGACATTTTCAAAATGAAACATTTTAATTTTTCTATTTGCAATGACCATTTGTTTCTAAATGTCCTTCAATTTTATTTTTAAAAACAAACATTAAAAGACAATTGAAATCAAAAAACAAAAAATAAACATTTGGTTTGACCCAAAATTATTTTTTCCCTTTTTGGTTTGCTGGTTTTTTAAAAAAAAAAAAAAATTTCAAAGCTGCCGGTAAACCAACCAACCAAAAACATGTTATTCACACAGCCCTACTTAGCAACACAAGTCACCATGGAACTACATCACTTAGGTGCTTCTGAAAATCTCACCCTATGTGTCTATGAACATTGGTTTTAGGAATGTAATCACAGGCAAACGGACCTCATCCATGTGTTACTACTCTTAATCATATATCTGTAACTTGAATCCAAAGGAGATCCAGGACAAGTCTTTGTCACAGCTCCTTGTTAAACAATTCAAAAAATGAATGAGCTAAAAGGGAAAATATCCCAAATTTGTCACTACTCAAGGAATGTATCCCAAAACATACAGTCTGGCCCAGTTCCTTTCAGATGTGAGGGGTAGGGATAAAATGACTTTCCCCTGCCGGGCTGCAGATGTATTAAACAGAGGGAGTGATTTCTTCCTTTTCTGCAATCAGGGCCAGCTCCAACTTTTTGGCCGCCCCAAGCAGAAGGAAAAAAAAAAAAAAGCAAACGGATGCCCCGGAATCCATGGACTGCCGCGTTTTGCCGTCTGGTGCCTGGAGCCGGCCCTGTCTGCAATTTTTTTCCCAATGTTTGGCCATCTGTCCGCCATTAGGCCCCTTTGAATCAGAAAGCAGGTCCAAAAGAATGCAGTGGTTCTCACAAGTATTCTCTTGTGGCAGAGGCTACGATAGATCAGGGATGATGAAAGCTCTTGCTGGTTATCTACTAGTCATGGGGAGTGAAAAGAGATCTGGTTAGTTCTGGTTGATTCATAGCCAGATTCAGACTACTAGCATCCATAATTACTGTATCTGCGGGAACAGAAGTAAACTATTTGCAAAGTATCCGAAGGTGTTAAAATTAACAATGATTTGAGATACAATATGGAGTCACACACTGAATTTTCAGTTGAATGTCCAGTAATAACAGGTTAATACTACAGGTGACAAGAACAGCGATGCTTAGAGTATAGGCTCCTATATCTTTATCAAGGATCATTGCTTATATCTTACTCACCCATTCTATCTTTTCGACTGAAATTTCATATGTTAGCTCTGAGTCAGGGAGCTTATTTTTTTCCAAAAGGTTCATTGAGATCAATTGAGACAAATTAACTGGCAATAAACATTTCTATATAAACTGAGTGGAAGTTACCATAGTATAGGCAATGTCTCAACATTCTGCTCAATGTGCCACTGCATGAAGTGGGGTGGAATTTCACTGTAGTTATTTATAGGCAGTGAACAGCCCTTACGGAGCCCTGCTTTCTTTCACAGGTGTGACGGGGTTCGACTCACCACCGCTGGCGCCTCCTGCCGGTCGCTCCAGAAATTAGCTCTTGGCCACTGCGGAGTGCCCAATGCATGGTATTGGGCCCATCATTTGCTCTGCTGCCCTGGGACCCACATTGCTTCCTGCTCAGCGGCGTCCTCCTCCGGACAGTCCTTGTCTGTTTCAGGACACTGCCCTCTAGCAGTGCCCATTAGTCCCGTCTCACCGCCTTCCGGGGGAGTGTTGTTAACAGCAGTCCTTCTGTCTGCACCTACCTCGGTGGCCAACTGCAACCCTGCACTCTAGCCCCTTATCTCAGGAGCCAGTTGTGGTCTGTCTCAGCCCCTCTCCTCAATGGCCAGGTGCAGTGCAAAGGGGAAAGGGGGGGACCCAGGCCTGCCTGCTACTCTGGGCCCCAACCCAGGGACCCTCTAGCGGCAGCCTCTCCCTGCCCTTTTTCCTTCCTCTCTTGCCTTCTCAGTTACCCTGGGCCACTTCCCCTTTGGCCCTATGCACCTTCCTGACCCTTTGCAGCAGAGCTGCAGCCTGGCAGGTAATGGGTTGGAGCCCCTATCTGCTCCCCCATGCCTGCCCAGCACTGCTCTGTCCAAGGTGCTGCTCCTTTCGTCAGGAGCCAGTCCTTCTCCCTTGCTGTCCAGGGAGTGACTACCTTCTCCCTAGCTGGGCAGCCTTTATATAGGACCTAGCCCGGTCCTGATTGGCCGTCCCTTCCCCCGCCCTGATTGGCTCTCCCCAGGGCTTCACTGATTGGCTGCTGGTTCACACAGCCTCTCTGGCCTGGTTCAGCCCTTTTTCTCAGGGGGTGGGGCTCCACCCCACCACAACAGGATACAGAAAAGTACACATGGAATGAGGCAACGACTCCTGCATTGTTGATTACACATATAGCACGGCAGAAATCATTCTATTTCTGCCCAGTGAATATTTTGACAATGTGGATTTCTCTGTTTCTGCATCTTATTCTTAGTACTCTTGAACTGTGTGTTTAAGGACACGAAAGATGCAGTGTATCACAAAAGATCAGATGGGAAACTCTTCAGTGTGTCCCGACATAAGTCAAAGACCAAAGTCAAAAAGGTACTAATCAGGAAACTTCTATTCACTTATGATGCTGCCCTCATAGCCCACAATGAAGATTTATTACAAGAACTCATGGACTGCCTTTCAAGTCCCTGTCAGGCATTTGCTTTCACCATCAGCATCAAGAAAACGTTTGTATTAGGACAGGGGGTTCCACAAGATACTTCAATTACCTTAAAAACAAACCAGGTAGAAGTAGTCCAATAGTTCAGCTATTTAAGTTCTACAGTGACCATCAGCCTCTCACTGGATGAAGAACTAAATGTTCGCATCAGAAAGGCTGCCACCACCTTTAGCAGACTAACTAAAAGAGCACTGAACAACTCAAACCTTACCATCAAGACCAAAATGCTAGTGTACCAAGCTTGCATCCTCAGCAATCTCATGTATGTTGGGGAAACATGGACAATTTATGCTCATCAGGAGAAAAGATTGAACAGTTTCCACCTATGTTGTTTACACCACATACTCAACAGTAAATGGCAAGATAAAGTCACCAACACAGAGGTTCTTCAAAGGGCATATTTACCAACTGAAAGCTCTGCTCAAGCAAAGATGACTGTGCTGGCTGGGCCATCTGAGTAGGTTGGAAGACGGATGCATACCCAAGGACATGCTTTACAGGGAGCTATCAGAGGGAACAAGAACAACAGGACATCCCAAGCTTCACTATAAAGACACAGGCAAGAGAGATATGAAGGAATTTGGAATTGATCCTGACCAATGGGAAGTCTTGGCAAGTGATCGTAACAAGTGGCACCATCGTCTCCATCAGGGTATCAAAGTCCATGATAGGAGCTGACTCCTACAGCTTGAAGAGAAAAGAGCCTATAGGAAGCAAGTAGCTCCCAGGCAAGATACACACATTTGAAATAACTGCCAAAAATCATACAAATCTCGGATTGGCCTATTCAGTTACGTGAGACATGGCAAACCATCTAGATCATAGTCTGCAATTCCCACTATCTCTCGCAGACGAAAGGATGCCAACAAAAAGCATTTTTAAAAAATCATAGAAAATTCAGTCCAAGCAACCCCCGCCCCTCACAAGAATAATAGTAAGTCTCTAAAGGGAAGCAATCAGAGAAATTGTGCCTCATTCAAAGAGCATGCTGGCAGAGAATGAAGCAGGATTGTATAGAAGATTGTATAGTATAGGAATTCAAAGCACCCCTCCTCTCTCACAACACAAGTTTTATAGTCTATAGTGAATTAAGTGGAGGTCCTTTGGAAAAGGAAGAATGGTCTAGTACAGTGGTTCTCAACCAGATGTCCAGGGCCCTCTGGGGGACTATGAGCAGGCTGCAGGGGGGCCACCAAGCAGGGACAGCATCAGAATCACTGGGGCCCAGAGTAGAAAGTTGAAGCCCCACCACATGGGGCTGAAGCCCAGGGTCCTGACTCCCGCTACCCAGGGCCGAAGCCGAAGCCTGAGCAACGTAGCTTCGTGGGGGGCACTGCAGAATGGGGCCCCTGGCAATTGCCCTGCTTGCTACCCCCTGATGCCAGTCCTGGTTTTTATATGCAGAAAAACAGTTATTGTGGCACAGGTGGGCTATGGAGTTTTTACAGCATGGGGGGGCCTCAGAAAGAAAACGATTGAGAACCCCTGGTCTAGTAGTTAAATGTTGCCATGGGACGCAAGTGATCTGGGTTCTGTCTCTGCTACAACCTTCCAGTGTCATCTTGGACAGCTCACCTAATCTTTCTGTGCCTTGGATCAGCATCTGCAGATTGGGTTTTTAATATTTGCTACTCTCACAAAGCTGTTCAGGAGGATAAAGTCTGAATGAACCCAAAGTTTGGGAGATCCTTAGGCCACAGAAAGTTTTATAGGAAACATTCTCTGTTCATTGCAGGGTTTGGGGAGGGAGCAGTAAATGAGGCACAGGCCAGACACTGAATGATAATGTTCAAGTGAAATACTGAACAGCTGCCTCATTTGTCGAACACTGCCACACCCACACACATAGTAAGGTGGGGTACTGTTAAAAAAACATCCATTGTCTAATACAAGGCTGCTTCATAATGCATGCAAGCATATTTAATTTAGTCATTTCATGACTTCCAATTACTTCACTCTGCAACCTTCTTTTAATGTAGGAGTTTGTATATTAAATTATATTTGATAGTGAGCAAGGAGTTTATTGTACCATTATGATATGTGTGGCAGAGCTCCGACCCTGTCCCGGTGGGTCCCGTGCTTCTAGGCGGTTTATACTAGCCTCAGAGGCTCACTGCAATCCTCCACGTAGTTGCTACATTTTCCCTGGGCCACTTCCCCACAGCTCTCCTGCTTCTCACTTCTTCACCCTTACCTTAGGGCTCCCTTACTGATGGTGCGAGTGTGTCCTCATTTACTCAGTCCTTCAGTAGCAACAGCACTTCCTCTCCTCTGGCTCCCTGGCTCTCCCTAGCCTGACTGGAGTGAGCCCTTTTATATGCTCAGAAGAGCCTTAATTAGAGTCAGGTGTTCACATCACCTTAATGGCCTCACCTGACTCTTTACAGGTTAATTAGAGTCAGGTGTCCTCATTAGCCTGGAGCAGTCCCTGCTCTGGTCAGTCAGGGAACAGAAAACTGGGAATCCAGTGGCCAGTATATCTGCGTGCTGCTACTTTGTTGTACCCAACTGGCCTGGGTCTGTCACATATGATACATCAATTTCAGGAGTGAGGGTGGCACAACTGGTTCCCACTCACTTTTCTGAGCTGGAAAATTTAGCAATCTCCTCTTTTTCTTCATTTGTCCATAACACAAAACCGTTCTTTGATGGGCAGCATCCCTCCCACCTGTGATAATCACTTTATAAATGTTAAATAGACAAGCCAGCTCATGACTGGTAAAGGAAGGGAGTTTCAGGTTAGGATCAAAGGGCACGGACACAGCTATATGGAAAACCTTGTACAGCATCCATCTGCACTAGGAATGGCTCTAGCTAGTGTTAGTTTTAAAAGCAAAAATTACACTAATAAATTAAAATAGTTCACCCTTCAATGTATGTATGGTGATCACTGATGATTATACAGTGAGAGATGAACAGTGACAAATGAATTTTAGAACACAGAGTAAGATGAATCACTTTACAAAATATAGTTACTAGAGTTCTAGAGACCACATAAAGAGTGATAGCTAATTGTCTGCCTCACCATGTATGAATTTAGGTATGTACAGTAGTAACAACAATTCTCAGCAATATATGTTTGTTAACTGTTTAGGGAGTGTAGTTTTACATACAGTTTATGCTTCTCTCGCGCTCAATTATTTCTCATAAGACAGGGAGCTCCACCAGGATGCTATTTATATTATATACTATAGCACTTAACTAAAACTACTCAAAGGTTGTTTCCATGTCCTCAACCTCTTTGCTGTCAAATCTATTCTAGCTGCAGTACGGGATATGGTAAATGTTACTAACTACTGCAGATCCTAAGGACAAAATACATTAATCACACAACAAAATCACTCACTACCCCTTTGTGTCATATCAATTTCAGGTGTAAAGTACCTTCTCAAGATGTTAATAGAAAAAGGAACTGGAACAGCTTGGAATTCTAAGTAGTTCTCAAAGTCATCCTACAGAATTAAGGTAATGCTGTTGCTGAAACAGTAGTAGGTTTACTAACCATTCCGCAGGCTTCCAAGTATTGTGTATTTGAGTCAGAACAAGTCATCTGCTATTATTGAAACTTACACTGGCAATTAAGTAGCAAGGGTTTAATAGTTTAAGAACAAATCTTTGTGATGTCCACTGGTGAAAAGGAATGTGGTTCTTATCTATCTGCTGTAGAAGGTAGGACCTAATGTTATTGTCCAAATTTATCAGTCATTTGCAGGCAACGGGCAACACTTTAGATTACTCGATTAAGTATTCTATTTCATTTTAAAAATTGCTGCTAGACCCAGGCAGCTACATTTTATGTATAATTGTTTCCTCCTCTTAGAGGCTGATCTAAAACCCACTGAAGTCAATGTTAGTCCTTCTATTGACTGTAGTGAGCCCTTCTCTCTTGCCCCATCATAATGCAACACACACAAAAGCAAAGAGCTCTTCTGCAAGAATACTTTAACTGAGGCCTGACCTACACCTAAAAATCTTAGCTCAACCTATCTATGTAGCTCAGGGCTGTGAAAAATTGTGTGCTGACCAATATAGGTAGGTCAATCTAATCCCTGGTGTAGACACAGGTAGGTTGGTGGAAGGGTTCTTCGATCACCCACGTTACCACCTCTCGAGAGATGGATTAACAAAATTGATGGAAAAACCCCTTCCACTGATGGAAGTGTCTATCTACACTGCAGTGTTACAGCAGTATAGCTGCAGCGTAGACATACGCAGAGTCTTTTTACAGTTAGGGTTTGTCTATACTACTGTGCGGGGTCGATCTAAGATACGCAACTTCAGCTACCTGAATAGCGTAGCTGATGTCAGCGCACTTAGATCTACTTACCACGGTGTCTTCACTGTGGTAAGTCAACAGCTGACACTCTCCTGTCAACTCCGCTTGCGCTCCTTGTTCTGGTATAATACCAGAGTCGACAGGAGAGCGCTCAGCGGTCGATTTATCGTGTCTATACTAGACGCAATAAATCAACCCCGGCTGGATCGATTGCTGCCCGCCGATCCGGCGGGTAGTGTAAACAAGCCCTTACCTTTAATAACTGTGGCAGTGCATTTTGGAGTGGATGGGAAGTGAGTGTAGAGAAGCTAAGATACTTCTAAAACCACCACCACCTGTATAGCATTACTTAGCCTAAAGGTCACAGACATGGTGCTCAGCAGTTATTTTTAGGGAGATTTTCAAAGGCACAAGGAGCACCAAAGCACCACACTCCTATTGGCTTTCATTGGAAATTAGGTGCCTAACTGTTCTGTGTGCCTTTCAAAATCTCTCCTTACTTTTTAAAGTGTATCAAATGACACATTGCAGGATGCATTATTTAAAACCACACCCAGTATTTGGAGTCCTTTGGACCCAAGAAGAGATTTATTTCTGTTACAAGAGAAACTAAATAGATATCAGAGCCAGGATTGTTAGACTCTCATCACAAAGGTTTTCAAAAGCAAAAAGCACCATAACTCTCATCCAGTCTCCTTGGCCAATTCTCCATTTCCTTCTTTCAGCAGACCTAAGGAGCCCTTCCTTTTCCTCGCCAAAGTTATTTTTTAAAGATTGCAATTTCTTAAATTCCATGGGACATATTCACTACATCTAGCACAGGTAGTATACTTTGAAAAGCCAGCTAATTGCCTTGCACTGTGAGGGGGATTCACAATGAGGGAAACCGAGGGAAAGCAGGTGATTTCTCACATAGGATACTCGCAATCTGTGCATTCCCCAATCTCTCTGGCTATGGACATTGACTTTTCTAGCCTTCTAAAGGCTTCATAGTAGGAGAGTTTTGAGAAGTGCTGCAGCGGGCTAAGAAGACCAAGATCCTAGGTAAAGGGACACCTGGCTTGTGCAGAGGGAAGGCAGGAAGCCCCACAAGCTGACGGTCAGGAGAGGGAAGTAGCCCAGGGGAAAGAATCACTGGTACAAGTGGTTCACCTGCTATCATAGGGCCCCTGGGCTGGGACCCGGAGTAGAGGGCGGGCCCGGGTCCCTCCCTCTCCACTCCCCTTCCCTGGGATACTAGTAGGATAGCTGTTACCCCAGTTCAAGGGCAAGAAATGGCACCCTGAAACCCCCCCACAAGAAGAGAAAGTGCGGGACCCATCATAGTAGTGCCGGCAATTTGCCACACCATATAGATCATTATTGCAACCAAGGTCCTATAGTTGCACCAAATCTTGTACAAAAGAGGTCCAGTAAGGTGTCTATGGAAAGGTTATGATTTGCTGGTTATGATTATGCTATCTGTATGTGTGTATCATTTTTGTAGTTGAAGTTATGAATATTGGCTATGTACTTGTATCTCAATGTATTTTGATTCTAAGTAGCCTCAGTGAAGCATTTGGTCAGCTTCTAGAGAATAGGCTCTTACTGAGAATAGTCTTATCAAGAAATACTTAACTCACAATGAACTTTGGGAGACGCCAATCCACATCTGAGCTTTCCTGGAAATGTTCAAACTAACATGTAAACAATGGCGTCGGTCTGTAAAGAGCTGAGTCATGGACATGTGACTTACCCATATGACCCCAAACTCCATCTTGTTGCTGTGATTTTGCACAGGGAACCAAGGGGTTTCCGCCCACAAGAGAAAGAATATAAAAGGCCCTGGAATCCCCTCCATTTTGTCTTCAATCCTGCTTCTTACTTCTGGAGGAACCTTGCTACAAACTGAAGCTCTGAACAAAGGACTGAATGATCCATCCCAGCTGTGGATGTACTCCAGAGACTTGATTTGAACCTGCAGTTTATTCCATCACTGCTACAAGCCTGAACCAAGAACTTTGCCATGACTGTATGTAATTGATTCCTTTCAACCAATTTTAACTCTCATCTATATTTCTTTCTTTTATGAATAAACCTTTAGATTTTAGATTCTAAAGAATTGGCAACAGTGTGATTTGTGGGTAAGATCTGACTTGCATATTGACCTGGGTCTGGGGCTTGGTCCTTTGGGACTGATAGAACCATTTTTCTTTTACTGGGGTATTGGTTTTCATGACCCTTCATCCCCATAACGAGTGGCACTGGTGGTGATATTGGGAAACTGGTGGTGATACTGGAGTGTCTAAGGGAATTGCTTGTGTGACTTATGGTTAGCCAGTGGGGTAACACCAAAGTCCTCTCTGTTTGGCTGGTTTGGTGTGCCTTAATAATAAAGGAAACCTGGCCTTAGTCTGTAACTGCCCTGCTCTAAGCAATTTGTCCTGAATTGATACTCTCAGTTGTGTCCTGCCAGAGGCAGCATCGTTAAAAGGGGGTTATTACATGATTGCAGTTTCATAATGGTGGACTTTCCATTCTGAGGCCCTGTGCTTGTCTGTCTGATGGAATACAGCAGAATACCTGTTTCTCAAATCACATTCCAAACCTTCAAGGGGAAAGTTTACAAGAGTGCCTAAAGAATATATGACTGAAAGTCAATGTGCTTCCTAACCCCTTACAGTTTCTGAAAATCTCCCCCTAAACCCTTTGATCCTTATGCTTGGGTTACATGCTCTCCAAAAATGTTCAGATGTAAAAATCCCACTCTGATGTTTGACACCATCACCTCTAGAGTTATTTTGCAGATAGGAGATCATTTCTCACTCAGAAAAGCGAATCGATTTTTGATATGCAGCAAATAAATTCCTTGCAATTTCAAAATATCATTTTTGTAAATTAATTGGTTTAAACTCAAGGAACTATATCAAGACGTATGTCTCTTTCTGTAAAGCTATGAAACACAGTTAGATTATCTGGGCTAATCTACACTACGGGGCTAAGTCGACCTATGTTACGGAACTCCAGTTATGTAAATAGCGTAGCTGGAGTCGACATACCTTAGGTCGACTTATTGCGGTGTCTACACCGCACAGGGTTGACGGGAGAAACTCTCCTGTCAACTTATCTTAAGCTTCTCGTTCCAGTGGAGTACCAGAGTCAACGGAACAGCAATTGGTGTTTGAAAAGACCCGATAAATCAACCCCTGGTGGATCAATCACCGTGCATCGATTCCCTGGTAAGTGGAGACAAGCCCTATGATTCATTGGGCATGTGCTGCAGCAGCAATAGAGGGTTGCCCAGTATTCAGGTCACTGCTGCACTAGAGGCAGGATAAAGAATAGAAATTCAGTACAGACTCACATTCTTGGTACCTCTAGTGAAAAATGCTAGTGCCACATGGAATTATAGTCATAACCATGAAGTCTAGCAATTTTTATCTGCAGAACTCAAAACACTTTGCAAAGGTGCATAAGCATTCTTACCCCATTTTGCAAACGGAGTGCAAAGAAGTAAAGTAACTTGCCCAAGATCCCACAGTTTGTCAATGGCCTAACCAAGAATAGAATCTACATCCACCTGAGCTGAGCGCCAGATTATCAAGAGGTAAAAACTCTCATAGCTCCATTGACTTTGATGGAGCTATGACAAACCTACATAAGCTGAAGGTCAAGTCCTAGCTCTTCTGATTCCCATCGCATACCCTATCTGCTGGAGCAGAATATCTATCAAGTACACCATCCTCTCAAAGAAAACTACATCTGCACAGATGGTAAGGCTTTGTCTACACTAGAAAGTGAAAGACAAAACTTTTGTCATTCAGAGACGTTAAAAAACAATCATCCCCCACGCTCCGAAAGACAAAAGTTTTGTCGAGGACAAGCACTGGTGTGAACAGTGCTGTCGGCAGGAGCACTCTCCTGCCGACAATGTTAATGCCTCTCGTTGGGGGTGGAAGTATTTTTTCTCGGTGGGAGAGCTCTCTCCTGCTGACAACCAGCGGCTACGCTGCGCACCTTTTAGCAGTACGGCTGTAACGGCACAGCCGCAACGGCACAGCCGCAACGGCACAGCCGCGTCGCTAAAAGCTGCATAGTGTAGACAAAACCTTAGCAGAGAAGGGGAAGAGACACCACAGATATTTAAAAATCTATGTAAGTGTGGTGCAAACTGACTTTCTAGTTGTTGTTTATTTTAATTTTTGTTTGGCACTTACTTTTATGGCAATAATAAAGTTATAGATAAGCTGAGCCCTCAGTTCACACACTGTAGAGAGGTCCACAGACCATCTCAACAGAACACAAAATCTATCAGTCATGACTGGTGTACACAGGGTGATATATAGCTATTTCCTTTATCATACTTTGAAACCCACAGTTTCAGTCCCTCATGTAAATGTATTCTGAGCCTCATTTATCACAAAGCAGCACTGTCCTCTTCTGCTAAACTAAACTGCCTAATGTACAGCGAATATCAGCTCTCTCCATAGAACACTGAACTTTAAGAGAGCACTTTCTAAACGACTTGATACGACAATGGATAAAATGTTTACTTCTGACACTATGAAGATAAAACCATTTAACATTACAATGCCATTATCAGCTCGATAGAGAATTTTGAATAGTTTTTTTCTGTACATTTGTGTGGATGAGATATAGATCGAGAGATGCATGTGAACAAAAATGATATAGTACTGAAATAACAATTTTTTCTACTTTTAAAAATATCAAATCTAATTTCAAAGTTTGTAGAACAGGATTCCAACCTACAAGGTAAGGTCTTTTTGAAGCAAAGAAGGTAATATTTAATGGTCTTAAAAAGCAGATAAAAACACTTTTACATTATATTTGAATGGCACAATATTAAAACGATGTCAGTGCATCTTGTCTGAATACATATCTATTCCATATTCAGTATTTGCTTTCTTGGAGTCACTTAGGATATGTTTTTACTTCCCTGGAACAAAACAGAATTGTATTAAAATGCTTCTACTCACATTCCACAGCTTGTTTGTGACCTACTTTTCAGCATTTGGACTCAAATGAATATTTCCAATGAACTTTCCATGCACCAAGATCAACAATGGTGTTTTGGAGAGGGTATACAATACTAGGAGGCTGATTGTCCATTATCTGGCACAGATATAAGGCAAGATGCAATCTGAATATGAAATGCTGCTGCTCTGATATGGTAGTGTTTATACCCACTTTATATGCGTGTGTGACTGCACAAATGTCAGGCAGTGGTTAATGAGGCAGACACATAGGCACTTTTTGAAAAAAATCCCTAAGAAATGTACCAGTCCAAGTCCCATTTCAAAATCAGTGAGTTTTTATGAGACTTAGGCTCCTATGGGTTTATGGTTGCCAACCTTCCAGGATTGTCCTGGCACCTCCAGGAATTAAAGATTAATCTTTAAAGATTATGTCCTGTGATGAAAGCTCCAGGAATACATCCAACCAAAATTGGCAACCCTATACAGGCTAGATTTTTAAAAACACCCGTTTAGGGACCTAAAAATGCTGATAGGTACCTAGTGGGATTTTCAAGAATGCCTAGGTGGCTAACGCTCACTAATTTTAAATACCTGGCCTTAAGTGCCTAAATCACTTTTTGAAAATTTCTACCCACTGGCATTCTATTTGTGTAATAGAGCTGGTTTTTTAAAAAAGGTGTCCTCCATCACCTTGGTGGGGAATTTTGATTTTTTCAGAACTTTGAACACTGCCTCATGGGAATTTTAGTTCAGGTGCCTTATGGTCCATTCTCCTCTAAAGGCCAAGCTACCTGGTCACACTACATCTCCTACAAAGCACCACAGTCTACCCTCTTGGAAAGGAGAGATGAGAGATCATGAGGGATGTAGCCCATACAGCAAGCCTAGCCCACAGAGAAGAATCAGGACATGAGGCAACCAAACTACAACACCCATGAGGCATCATTTCCAAATCAAAATACTCTACTTTGTGGGTGTTCAACTCGTAATTTAAAAATAACAATTAAAAAAGAAAAAACTTTCCATGGAAATTAGATATTTTGGAAGAAATTTTGTTTAATCAAAGACCAATTCTGTGGGGAAACAGTTTCAGTAGAAAATTCAGTGAGCCCTATTCTGCAAGCAGTTTAGTGTCAGTTCTATCAGTAATGCAACCATAGAGACATAATGCTGTCATAATTTTCTATACGCTCTCTAATGTTGATACAAGTTTTTTTTAAACATAACTTTCCACTTGTTTCTCTATATAAAAAAATATAGAGTGTTTATACCATCGATACCCAAAATTACAGTGTAGATGTAGCCTTTGCCAAGTTGATATGAAAAATATAGAAGTATTTTTCAGGGGTTCCAAAAGTAATGTTCTGCCATTGACTAGCACAGCCCTGATTTTCCTAGGAGATTTGTAATGATACAGTATGTGAGCTGATTCATACTCCTGTTATCATCAAGTGCAAAAAGTCTTTTGAAGGGTTGCCTATGAGAACTTTGGATTTCATATTATCTCCAAAAACAAAACATATCAAAACATTGACTTTAATCTTCATCTTCTAGATATGCAAAGCTGAAATTCAGCACACTGATCAAAGAGATTGTAGGATCTTAAAAAACTTTTGCTAATGGAAAGTCTGCCTAGCAGCTTTTTAGCACCATGATGATACAAATTACTATGCACAACCATAGTGGACTGAATGACTTATTAATAACCCAGGCTCTCTCTTTTGTCCTGTATCTAACCATGACAAAATATATACAGGACTGCAAATCATAATGACCCTTTGACCAAAACCCAAGGACAATCCTGTCACTTTTAAAGATACATAAATGATTAATAATTGAAAAAAGTAAGAAATGCAGGTATTATTTCCTATGTTAAATCACGTTTCTAAAGAATGTTCTATTATAGCTTGGAACAAGTGAAATTATAGAGGAATACTAAAATTAAGACTAAAATTTCTTTAACTGCAATGTAGGAGGACAGTTTACAGACCAGACAACTTTGACGTGAAACAAAACCTGAGAGATTTTCAAAATGTAATGAAATATCAATCCACCTGAATTATACTCAACATAAACATATATTTATCTTTTTTCTTTACTACTCATTTCAAGTCTCCTTTCCACTTGTGTTTATTCTTCAAGAAACATATTTTGAACTGGCTAGAGAAAACAGACTTCTCATAGATAGCTTCTCAAAGATCAGTGACCACTTCATGTTATGGTCTCTGGTCTTAAACTATTCCTGTTTTCATGGGGGGGGGGGGGGGGGGAGAAAAATAAAAAAATAAAAGAACACTCACATCCCTTCTCCTGTCTGTCCCTTCTCCCCTCCCCACCAAAAAAATGAAAAAAAGAAAGAAACCCAGCAAGACAGGGAGTGTAAAAGCACATTCAAGATTTAGCAGGGTGGATTTTAATTCCAACTTGTGCAATAACAACATATGCAGACGATATACAACATTTATATTTTGACTTTCATCACTTAATGTCTGAATGTCCTTTGTTTCTTTAAAACATTGTCTGGAAAAGAGACTATAAAGTAAACTGACATGCTGTAACAAAGACAAGGAATATTTCTTCCATTTCCAGCGCAATAAAGAGGACACATTGTGTTGCTTCATATTTCATAAAGTGGTTTGCTCTAAAGAGAAATTAGCTTCATACCAGTACTCCTCATTTCTCTCTTTACAAGTTACACAATGTAAAAACAAATGGCCAAATTCAAGACTCCTGCAAAACTTCAAAATCTGAATGAAAGGAAAAGAATCAAGATCCAAACGTACCTAATGTTTTGCCTCACTTTTTTGTGCTTTTCTGTATTGTCAACAGAGGTAGCAAATTCAAAAAGAAGGTAAAACTAGAAAGTGGTCTGACTTTAGTAATAGCTTTTACACTATAACTTTAAGTCACTTCTCTTGCAAGTAACTGTATTTAATATAAATCCTATTAGGCTGTTAAACAAAGTTTCTTTCAAACTCAAGAGACAATTTATTCTGAATTCAGCAGAAGTTTGTTTAGCAAGATCATATCAAGATCCTCATAAAAAACAAACAGACTCATAGACTTGAAGGTCATAAGAGACCATTGTGATAATCTAGTCTCACTTCCAGCACATTGCAGGCCACAGACCTTCACCTATACACTCCTGTAATAGACCCCTAACTTCTGGCTGAGTTACTGAAGTCCTCAGATTATGGTTTAAAGACTTCAAGTTACAGAGAATCCACCATTTACACTAGTTGAAACCTGCAAGTGACCCATGCTGCAGAGGAAGGTAAACCACCCTCCCTCCCCCCAGTCTCTACCAATCTGACCCAGTGGAAAATTCCTTCTGAACCCCAAATATGACGATCAGTTAGAACCTGAGCATGTGGGCAAGACCCAGCAGCCAGACATGTAGGAAAGATTTTTCTGAGGTAACTCAGAGCCCTCCCCATCTAGATGTCCCATCACCAGCTGTTGAGGAAGTTTGCTGCTAGCAGTCGGAGATTGGCTACATGCCATTGTAGGCAGTCTCATCATACCATCCCCTTCATAAATTTATCAAGCTCAGTCTTGAAACCAGTTAGGTTTTTTGCCCCCACTGCTCCCCTTGGAAGGCTGTCCAGAAATCTTCACTTCTCTGATGGTTAGAAACCTTCGTATAATTTAAAATAACCCACAGCATTAAAAAAATTGAGTGGTCCAAACATCTGAGTTGAAGTATTTCCCTTAAAATCACAGAGTTTCCATAGAAATGTGGCCTGCACAAAATTAGAGAAAGTCAGAGTTTTTAATCAGTTCTTTTTGGTGCAGATAGTTACCAGTTAGCATCAACTATTGCCACAGATAACATGACACTTGCTGAGCTGCTTCATTATAGATTTCTCCAGACTCAGCACAGCCTATATCAGGCAATAAATTGCACAGAACACATCCTACTGCTCACAAGCAGGGGTCGGATGAGCAACATTTACACAGCACATAAGATACATGAGCTGTCAAACCACTAATCAGTATAGGAACATCATATTAATCAAAAGATCAGCATCAAGGTATCCATCAGGCAAGCAGCCAGATGGTAACTTTCCAGAACATTTCCAAAATGCATGGTCCACTTACAGGGTAATATTGCAACATAATAGTCAGGCACATAATTAAAATGGGTTTAAGATAAAATTTGAAATGTTTTTAAATGAAAGGGTACAAAGGTAAACACAAGCACACAGTAGTTACTCACTAGCAGTTCTTTGTGTCTTTTCCCAAAACTCCTCAGCATACCAGGGAGCAAGAGGTTAAGCCTGTCAAATATCCTTGTTTCATAAAAGAATTGCTCCACCCTTTCCTATCAATCCAAACACCCCAAGTAGTAATCTCCAAATAAATAATATAGATTAGAACAGCAGGCTGAAGTGATATAGGATGGGAGGAGAGGACTATGGCAAATAGAAACAAAATCACTTATTCATACCTCCACTCAATCCACTCTGACTTCCTAGAGGATCGTTGGTATCAGAGGCAGAGGACGACATATGTAAAGCCCTATCTGTCCACATGAGAGAAGGAGGTAACTTCTTCCAGCAAAACCAGTTAGGTTTGGCTGACCTCCTGGTTATAAACGAGATGATGGATGGCAGCCATACAACCAAGTCACGAGGGTTTAGATAATATTCTCCTACTCCGAGCTCTTGCCTGCTAAACCATTTTATGTAATGGTTGTCCATATGAGGCAGAATCAAGCCCTTAGTGCCTGAAACAGGAAAAGGAATTAGGAAGCCCGTTCCATATCTGATCTTTCCCATTCTCTCTTTTCCCTCACTTATTCTGTCTTTTTTTTCTCTTTTCACTGGGACCAGACATCGCCACACTGGAACATGATGATCTTTGATACCCTGAGGCTCGGATGACTGTAGTGTGATTTATTTGGAGTTCCCCTTAGAAAAATACACATAGGGCCCAATTCTGCTCCCATTTAGTCCAGGACAAAAACCCCACCAACCTCAATGGGCACAAGAGCATTCCCATACATTGCAGCTACTAGAGAAGGCACAATCCTGAGAAGTAACGAGTTCTTTCTGAAAGGTACGTGAGAAATCTCAGTAGCAGAACCTGAAGTGTGCAAGGCACTTGGGACCCAATGACACCAGCAGTTCCCAACCCACAGAGACATGCAATGGATCCTTGTGTGCTTGCTGGGAGTTGGAAGGACACTTAAAGTGCTGATGCAGTAATAGAGCACAGAAGTCTTCTAGGTTTAAAGCCATCCATGGGGGTGGAACAACTACTTATATACCTTTGAAGTCTTGTTGATTCTCATTTCCTGGCATTTGGAGACAGAAGGCCAAATTCTCCATTCTGGCTGAGATGCACACAGTGTGGGGGAGGAGGGAGAAGAGAGAGCAGGCGAGAAAAGGGAGAACAGCTGGAGTGCAGTGGTACTCTGACCCCACTTACCTTTAGTCACATATGGAACTTTTCCTGTTGGATCAGGGGAAAGTAATGACAAATGACAATAGTACAGAACCTGAAGATTCTTCTAAAGACTTTTTTTCTTTAATTCTGACAGCAATGATAATCTAGTGAGGATCATTTTTACTGACGACTTGAATTTGTCAGTCGTAGATGTATTCGTCAGAGTTTTCAGATGGGATTAACACTCACAACTAGGATCAGGCTTTCAAAGGAGCTCAGTTCCTATTTATGCACCTAACAAATGGCCTGATTTTCCTGTGCATCCAGCACCTAATAGTTCCCCATGAAAGCTTCTGGGAGTTGAGCGCTTTCGAAAATCTGGCTTCACATGTGAGTGCTGAAAAATTGGCTAAGCACTTTTGAAAATTTTACCTTCTTCAGCGCTTAGCCAGACAGTTGGCTGTAGCGATCGTTCGCCATTTGGTCCATTCCCACACAACCGCAAAGGCTTGACGGCCTAAGAGTCCAACATCAGAACAGACTTGATGAACCCATGTAATAGGGGGTCTGCCTCTCGGCCGCCTCCACCCCTTGGTTGGTGGAATTTTATCCCGGATGTTACAAGTCACCTGGAGAACGGCGTTCACTAGAACGCCCTGTAGCATCCTTGCGACATGTCCAGAAAGCGCAAGGCACCGCCTGCGGACAATGGTCCCAGTAGTCAGTAGACCCAAGCAACCATAAACATCTGCTTTACAGATGAAGTCATTCCACTTTATGCCCAATACATGACGTTGACATTTTGTGTGGAAAACCTCCAGCTTTGTCCAGTCTGAGCGGCGTAGTGTCCATGTTTCGCAGCCGTACAACAGTATAGGAAAGATACAGCTCAAATAAATTCTTAACTTGGTTGTCATACTAATATGATGTTTATTCCATATCTGTTATAAACGGCCCATGGCAGATGCTGCGATGCCAATCTGATGGAGAACCTCCGTGTGAGAATTGGAGGAGCTGGTAAGTATAGAACCCAGATAGCAAAAGCTGGAAACTGATTCGACAGTTTCGTTGTTCAAAAAGATTGAGTCACAGGTGGACCTGGTCCTAGATTTTGCAGTTTTGTCTTTGACCATGAAACATGGAGACCAATCTTAGCTGACTCCACCTCCATATGCTGGAGTGCCTCATGAAACCTGTCAGGGCTCCGTACAAAAAGAACAGTGTCATCAGCATAGTCAAGGTCTGTGAGCGAGAGATCACCGATCACAATGCCTATGGACCCGACGGAATGCTGCATTATGAAATCCATTGCCTGACAAAAGAGTGCAGGGGCCAAAACGCAACCCTGCCTAACACCAGATACTGATTTAAAAGGTGCTGACATCCGGTTCCCCAGACGAACACAGGCTGTGGTTCCATTATGCACCTCTCTAGTCAAGTCCAGCAGAGTGGTAGAAACACCTATGCCCTTTAAGGCCTTCCATTATGTGACACGGTCTACTGAATCAAATGCAGTCTTAAGATCAACATACACTATGTGCAGGGGCTTCCTGAACTTGTGATGTATCTCAGACAACAAGCGAAGGGCCAAAATGGTGTCTAATGTAGACCTGTTCCTCGTAAAGCCTGACTGTTGGTAACAACACTTCTGATGTAGCAAAGGCTCCAGACATCCCAGCAAAACATGAACAAACACCTTCCCTGGAACGGAGAGCAAGGTGACATTCACTGCGAGGTCCCTTGCCCTTATAGAGCGAGATCACAATACCATCCTTCCAGGTGGTTGGCAGGGTTCCAGTTCTTCACACCAGACAAAAGATAGCCAGAAGTGATTCTGCTACAGGATCAATAGCACATTTTAGCAGCTCTGAGGGGATGCCATCAGCACTGGCTGCACGTCTGTTTTTCAGTTTAGAGATGGCACACTTCACTTCATCCAATGTTGGTGCATCAGTACAAATGTGTGGATCCGGAACTGCAGAGAATGTCATCATCCGATTTACATGGATGGTCTTGGCTGTTGTTCAGGATGCTGTTTCTAGCGACTACCTCTTGACTGTTGAGGTTGCAAATGGCATAGAATGCTGGCTTCAAGTCGCCCCTGGCTAAGCCAAATTCGACATCATCTGCCTCTTGGTTATAATATGCCTCGCGATCGCGGAGTGCCAGGGTGTTAAATTTTTGCTTGAGCTGATTGCGAGTGCGCTGATCACCACGCTGGTGGGCTGCAGTCTTCAATTTAATTATCTGGAAGGCCTCCTCCCATAGCCATGGTCAGCGTTTTGGCCTATAGCTAATCGTCTGCACAGCATATTGGTTGAGGGTAGACATGAACAGGGACCAGGCAACCTCCATGTCGTCTGGCATTTTTGCTAGAGCTGAGAATCTGTTGCTGACATCAATACAAAACCTGTTGGCTAAACCTGGCACACAGAGTGCAACAACGTCAAACTCCATCATCACAGAGTGCTTACCCTGCCCATTGGAGCATCAACACCATAAGGGCGACCACTAGATGGTGATCTGTGTTTGCCGCGCATTCCGCACCATAATATACTCTACAGGAGGCGAAGAGATGCCTATCGCACGTAATATGTGTTCCAACTTCTGAGTGATGCCATCATGAGAGATCCGTATAATCTGGTGTATGTGTCGCCGCTTGAACCATGACCCAAGAATGGAAAGATTCTGGGAGGCACAGAATGTAAGCAAGTGGTGAGAGTTATTATTGGGTGTGCCTGAAACATCATGACCCATGACTTGTTCAAACCCAGTTTGCAGGAAGCCAGTAACTGCATGGAGGTCACCTAGGATCTGTGTTTGTTAGGGCTGGTCTACACTAGCCCCGAAGTTCAAAGTAAGATACGCGACTTCAGCTATGCAGTCGAAGTATCTTATTTCGAACTTCAAAGTACTCACCCCTGGTCCACACCGCGGCGTGCAGGCTCCCCCGTCGACTCTGCCTGCTCCGTTCGTGGAGCAGGATTTCCAGCGTCGACGGGGGAGCACTTCCTGGTTCGATTTATCGCGTCTAGACAAGACGCGATAAATCGAACCCAGAAGATCGATCCAACGCTTCCGACAGAGCTGGTAAGTGTAGACTAGCCCTAAGAGATCCTGGGGGGAGAGTTTCAAAGGAAGAGATGTAAGTTAGGTGCCCAACTCCTATAGGTTTTTAATAGGAATTGGGCACCCGATGATCCTTTGCATCTTAGAAAATCTCCCCCTCCAGTATTTAGCAGTATCCAATAAGTGACTGCACATATAGATATCCCAAACCAGCAGTTCTAGGCACATGTTGGGTATTAAGCTAGATAAAATGGTCACACTTTAAAAGTTCCTACTAGTTTACCAATTCTATCAATATTCTCCACGTAGGGCCAGATCCAGTACCACTGAAAGCAACGAGAGTTTTGTCACTGACTTCACTGAGAGCAGGATCAGGTCTCTTCAGAACTAGGAAAATGCTTTCAAACCAGTAAAAACTTTCAGACTGCAGAAACATTAAGTGTGACCACTGCACTGAAAAACATAATTTATTACATAACTATTATAAGCACTTAGAGCAATTCAGGTGATCCTATCCTATTGACAGCTTTAAAAAAAAGTTATATTCTTCTAGCTTTGCAGCTGAAGCATGGTGAAGCAGGAGTAGCAGTGCCCAACTGATTGCAGTGGGTTAGTTCCATATTGGCACTTTCCAAAAAAAGAAATCTACTTGCTTGGAGCAAAAACATTATTATCTAATAAAACAGGTATGTAAGGAACCAGAAGCTCATGATTCAGCCCACATAGTTCCATTTATTGTTATCTCCACTGTTTGCCATTTAGCTTCTGTTGTGTACCAAATGGTCTTTTATTATAAAAAGCTATTACATGCTATCAACTTTGAAGCAAGTAAGAAGTAGTGTCTATGCTGGTTCTTAGTAGTCACTTAACCAGCAAACTCTCATTCACGGGACATATACTTCTGAAGTTTCATTCAATAACCTTATCCACACATCTTCATGCTGTAGACAAAGAAAAGGGACTTCTCTGTTCTCCAAAGCATTCATAAAATAATGAAACCCTTGAAAGTCCGTTATAAAATATAAAACTTCAATTCTATCTGTACATAACTCACAAGGCAACAACTAAGAGAAAAGGAAGCGGGTCAGATGGTGATATCATATGACACGTTTGAGTAGGCAAAGGCTCATTTGTACATTTAAAAAAAGAAAATCACACACTTGAACTTTCAAGTGCAATTCCTGCAACTGCATGTGCAATTGGGTATTTGGGCATCCTTATTAGCCACCCCATTTGCAGGCATTTCCACATACAGTTTCTATAGAGGCATACACAACCGTAGGCATGCCAATGCACACGTGTGGCTTTGTGCACAGACATTGACCTCTTTAAAATATATATTGTATGGACCCTTTCTCTGCTCCCCCCATGTATTCATTGACTCTTTAAATTTGATGCAGACCAACATGTAGTTGATTGCTCCATCTTTCTTCCTTTTAACTTGCAAGTTTTCTCCAATCCTTACAAATCTGTATTTAAGAGAAGGTGTTGTCTCCTGGTTAAACTGCAGGGAGGCAAATCTGAGCTCTGCAGTTGAGCTGCTACTTATCCTTGAGCAAGTCCTCTCTTTTGTGCCTTATTTGCCCTCTCTGTGAAAGTAGGATGAATAATACCCACTTGCGGGGGGGGGCAGGGGCGCAGAGCTGATGCAACAACTTTTATAGTGGAGGTGCAGATGGTGGAAACCATGGAGACCATGTATTTGGTGTTTGTTATTACTACTTCAAGTCAGGGCATGCAGAAGCACCCCTAGTTCCAGCACCACTGGGGATGGGGGAAGGGAGGATTGTGCAGATAAATTCACTAGCATTTGCCAAGCATTGTGAGAGCCTCAGATGGAAGAAGCACTAGAAGCACAACATAGCCTTTTTTTTTTTAGCCAAAACTTCTTTGCAAGTCAATTCTCAATCAAAAAATATGATGCATTATGTCATTTGAGTTCTAGATTATTGGGTGAAAAGAATCAAAAGCATGTATTAGGATACTTAGCACTTGCAAAAAGAGAAAGGGGATAGAAGTGACAGTTATAGAAACTGAGATGTGTATTTTAAACTAAATATTTAGCTACAAAAAACATATATATTATGTCACAAGGGGTAAAATTTTCAAAAGCACCAAATTGATTTAAGAGCCTACACCCCCTTTCTGAGGTGATTTATGTAGATTTTCCAAAGCACAAAAGTGTCTGGCAGGTACTAAACTTCTATTGAAAGTCAATGAGTCACTTCGAAAATGGGACTTGTGCTCTTAAATCAATGTGGTGCTTTCTGACTCCCTGCAGTTTAACCAGGAGATAAAACCTTCTCTCTTAAATATAAATATAAGTTGCAATGGTGACAGACCTGGTGCCAGCTCAGGCCAAGGCCCCAGCTATGCCTCACTGAACACTGACAAATACATAGCTGGAAATCCATCCGGCTCAGCTGTGTGCTAGTATTGTTAATACAGGTATTCAATTTATACAAACGGGGTTTAAACTTTATGAAATGCTTGTGAGTTGCTACATATATTAATCTCAGTTATGATATCTGTACCCCATGTTACAAGGTAATATTTAAGTGCTTCTCTAAACCTGTAAATCCCCAGTGAGGAGAGAAGCATGACCAAATGTGAAATTAAACAGGATTAAACAAAGACTATGAATGGCTAGGCAACTACAAAAGCAGTTTCTCCTCCCTTGATGTTCACACCTCAACTGCTAGAAGAGGGCCTCATCCTCCCTGATTGAACTAACCTAGTTATCTCTAGCCTGACTCTTCCCTGCAAATTTATACCTGCCTCTGGACATTTCCACTGCATGCATCCAACGAAGTGGGTATTCATCCATGAAAGTTTATGCTCCAATACGTCTGTTAGTCTATAAGGTGCCACAGGACCCTTTGTCACTTCTACAGATCCAGACTAACACGGCTACCACTCTGATACTGTGAAATGCTAGTTTACCATAAAAGATCTCATCTTCTCTCCAACAAAAAAGGCCCATAGACACCAGACAAGCCATTGTGGAACATAAGTGGACAAAAGACTATGTTGATTGCTCCCCCACCGATCACCACCACACACACACACACACACCCATGAGGAGGAGACATGCACAAACACTCACCCCACAAATTAGAGCTCTGGGGGAAGGGAATAAAATCCCTGTCAAGAAGGAATTGTTATCCCTATGCTACTTGGGCTTCAGGGAAAAGGGCAATATTTCTAAGAAGAAGCAAAGGATCCCCAGCTGTTTAGCGTGAGTTAGCCCCAAAGGACATATAGAGTTCGCACATTACAGCAGCTTATATTACTTTCTGAAACCCAAGATTGTAACTCATTTCTGTGTGTATGTTTACTTGCTTTAACCGTATAAATAACTTCTGTATCTCTTTTCTTCGTTAATAAATCTTTAGGTTTTTATTATTATTATTTGATTAGCTATAAGCATTGTCTTTGGTGAGAAATCTAGGTGCACCTGACATGGGGTAAGTGACTGGTCCTTTGGGACTGGGAATAACTTGAATACTGTTGTGATGTTTGGTTGTAAGAGACCATCTATCACATAGCTTACCTGGGTGGTCAGATCGATAAGAGTACCCAAGGGGCTGACTATGACTGCATGTTCAGGCTGTTATAGTGCTTAAGGAGTTCACACTTGATACTTGGTGGTGAACTCTAAATATAGAACACACAGCCAGTTTGGGGTTTGTGCCCTGATTTGTAACAGTCTGCTCTGAGGTTGGCACTCACAGTCGTGAGCCATTCTAGACAGCTTAACACTTACCAGCTAACAGAAAGAGATGGAGCAACCTAACTACACATGGGCCTAGGTCCTATTTTAAGGGGCAGGTACATGTTTAGAAAGGTTTCTAAAAGAGGCTGACCTTGCATTGCGGAACATCTGTAAAGACTAATTACTAAGGGACAGACTCTAAGGGTATGTCTACACTATGAGAGTAGTTCGATTTTACTTAAACCGAACTTGTGAAACCGATATTACAAAGTCAAACGTGTGAATCCACACCAAGTACATTAATTCGACTTTGTGAGTCCACAGTAACGGGGCAAGCGTCGACATTGCAAGCGGTGCTCTGTGGGTAGCTATCCCACAGTTCCCGCAGTCCACGCTGCCCATTGGAATTCTGGGTCGAGCCCCCAATGCCTGCTGGGGAAAAAAAAATGTGTCAACGGTGGTTTGGGGTAAATGTTGTAATTCAACCCTCACTCCCGCCCTCCCTCCGTGAAAGTGCCGGCGGGCAATCAGTTTGCGCCCTTTTCTGGTGATTGACAGCGCGGACGCCATAGGACCGCAAGCATGGAGCCATCTGCGATCATCGCTGCTGTTCTGTCCGTTGTCAACACCTCGCGCCTTATCGTCCACCTTTTCCAGAGGCAGATGCTGATAAATCGGGCAAGGAGGCAACGGAAGCGCCGTGAGGACATTAACTCTGAGAGGGGCACACACCTCTCGCAAAGCACGGGACCCTGCACCCTGGACATCATGGTGGCAATGGGTCATGTTGATGCTGTGGAACGGCGATTCTGGGCAAGGGAAACAAGCACTGACTGGTAGGACCGCATAGTGCTGCAGGTCTGGGATGAATCCCAGTGGCTGCGAAAATTTTGGATGCGTAAGGGCACTTTCCTGGAACTTTGTGAGTTGCTGTCCCCTGCCCTGAAGCGCCAGGACACCCGGATGCGAGCAGCCCTGACTCTCCAGAAGCAAGTGGCCATAGCCCTCTTGAAGCTTGCTACGCCTGACAGCTACCGGTCAGTCGCGAATCAATTTGGAGTGGGCAAATCTACCGTGGGGGTTGCTGTGATGCAAGTAGCCAATGCTATCGTTGACCTGCTGCTCTCAAAGGTAGTGACCTTAGGAAAAGTGCAGGTGATCATAGATGGCTTTGCTGCTCTGCAATCTCTGTGAGAGCAAGGGGGGGACGTTTATGGCGGGGTGAGAGGTTGAGGCAAATCGCCTCACTGCTGATTACGCGCAGCCAGACACCCGGGCGATTAGAAGAGCACAGTGGGACGCGCTGCACATCCGGGAAGCTTTGAAAGCTAGCTTCCAGAGCGAGCAGGGTAACCTGTGACTATTACCTTTGTGTAAGCAGAACCTGAACCTGCCTATGTTTCTTTACCCAGTTAATGTTGCCTATCCTCTCCAATTTTCAAAACCCTTCCCCGCCTTCCTACACTGCTTTAAAAATAAAATAAATGAAACATGGTTCATTAAAACCGTCTTCTTTATTAAGGATTTCTTGGTAAAGGGTTGAAACTGGGACGCATACTGCGGTTGGGGAGCGGGTGGAGTGATGGAAAGGACGCTTCCAAACTCGGGGAATGACAGGCTCCTGCTCCTAGAGCAGTCCACAGTGGCGGACTGCTTGTTTCAACGGAGCCTGCCACCCCTCCTTTTTGGAACTCTGTGAGGGGGGGGGCCTGTGTGACTTTGTGGCTGGGGATGGCGGTTACAGATCCCCTGCTGCGTGGCTCTGTCATGCGGGCTACTGACCGCTGCAAAAGATCTGTAACCGCCCTACCCAACCAGAAACTCACAGAGCCCCCCATCACAGAACATGAAAACCACCTCCCAGAATGACCATGGTGCCTCGTGAATGCAATGTGAGTGTGACGTTCTGGTGAACCTGCCCCCCTGTCTGTACCCTGGTACAGGCGCCTATCATCTCCAATTACCAAACCCCTTCCCGCCCTTCAAACACACCGTCTTTTAAAAGGAAATCAAGGAAACAGTACTTTACAGAACAGCAATTTTTATTAAGGACAGCAGAGTTATGGGATGAAACTTGGACGGGGGCTAGGGTGGGGTGCGGTTGGAGGGAAGGAAAGGATCCATCAAATCTTGGGGAATGAGAGCCTTCTGCTACTTGAGCAGTCAGCAGGGGTGGAGTGATTATTTCCACGGCCCCTGCCACCCCTCGTTCTCGTGACTTTGGGTGAGGGGGGGATTGGACTTTGTGGCGGGGGAGGGCGGTTAGAAATCAAATAGAGCGGGGCTCTTTCATCCTGCCTCCGGTCCTGCAGAACATCTACAAGGCGCCGGAGCGTGTCCGTTTCCTCCCTCATTAGTCCAAGCAGCGTTTAAGTCGCCTGCTGGTCTTCCTGCCCCCACATGTCCTCCCGTTCGCTGTATGATCGCTGGTATTGCGACATGTTCTCCCTCCACTGGGTCTGCTGTGCGGCCTCGGTTCGGGAACAGGACATACGTTCTGAGAACATCTCGTCCCGTGTCCTTTTTTTTCGCCGCCTGATCTGCGTCAGCCTCTGGGAGGGGGATGCACAGATACTGCGGGAGATGCTCGCAGCTGTGGGATGGGAGAAAGAGAGTGAATTCCTCACAAAGATACATTTTCCTGAACAATGACTATACTCTTTCCCTGTGAACAAGACCATGCACACTACCTATCACATGTGCACTCAGTACAAGGTCGAATATTCTGTCTTTATATTGAGTGCCTGGGGTCTTGGTGTACAGATCACACAAGCGGGGCTGGACACCGGAATTCTGCTATCTGGAGACCATGGTAAGCCGTAGACTTTTGCCTGCTGAGAGCTTACTTCACAGCAGCGCCATACTACCATGTTCCAAGCACAGCTCCTAGCGGTGGCCAGTTCCTGCTGCCTGCGAACCACTCAGCATGAACGGTTCGCCTCCCCGCCCCCACCACATGGCTGGAAACCGCCAGGTAGAGTTATTTAAAGGAACAGGCAATCAGTCCCCATACTAAAATACCCCTAATTCAAACCAGGGCACCATGACTGATATCACTCTGATGAGGATTACGGATTACGGAGACAGAGAAAGACCGTATCCTACGTGATTGCCAGCAAACACCAGGGCCGTATGCCGCCATGCTTTGCAAGGCAATGATACCAGAGTACCTGCTACTAGCCTGGCGCGGAAAAGTTTCCTACCATGGAGGAGACAATAAGGCCACTCTACCCAGGAACCTGATGCAAAGGCTTTCACAGTACCTCCAGGAGAGCTTCATGGAGATCTCCGAGGGGGATTTCTCCTCTATCCCCAGACATATTGACAGACTTTTCGAGTAGCTGCAATGGCAACGACTCAAAACTAAAGCGCCTAGGGCAAACTTAGCAATAAAAACCCATTGCTAACATACCATGACTATTCTATTCAAAATAAATATTTAAAACACTTACCTGCTGATCCTTCCCCTGATTCACGGTCCGGGTTACCGTCTTGGGAGGGTTGGTAGGGGATCTCAGTCAGGGTGATGAAGAGATCCTGGCTGTCGGGGAAATAGGTGTTGAAAGCGCTGTCGACTGCCTCGTCCTACTCATCTCCTTCCTCATCTTCACCGTCCGCGAAAACCTCCGACGACATGGCCGTAGATAAGACCCCATCGTCGGAGTCCACGGACACTGGTGGGGTAGTGGTGGCAGCACCACCGAGCATTTCACGCAGTGCCTCGTAGAAACGGCATGTTTGGGGCTGGGCTCCAGAGCATCCGTTTGACTCTTTGGTCTTCTGGTACGCTTGTCGTAGCTCCTTGATTTTCACGCGGCACTGCGTTGCATCCCAGCTGTATCCTCTCTCCGTCATGGCTTTTGAGATCTTCTCGTAGATCTTCGCATTCCGTTTTTTCAATCGCAGCTCCGAAAGCACGGACTCATCGCCCCACACAATGATCAGATCCAAGACTTCCCGATCAGTCCATGCTGGGGCCCTCTTTCTATTCTGCGATTGCATGGTCACCTCCGCTGGAGAGCTCTGCATCGTTGCCAGTGCTGCTGAGCTCGCCACGAAGTCCAAACAGGAAATGAGATTCAAACTGGCCAGACAGGAAAAGGAATTCAAATTTTAACGGGCTTTTCCTGTGTGGCTGGTCAGAGCATCCGAGCTCGGACTACTGTCCAGCGCGTCCATGGAGTGTTGCACTGTGGGACAGTTCCCGGAGCTATTAGCGTCGAATTCCGTCCACAGTAACCCGAATTCGACATGGCCATGTCGAATTTAGCACTACTCCCCTTGTCGGGGAGGAGTACAGAAATCGAATTAAAGAGTCCTTTATGTCGAAATAAATAGCTCCGTAATGTGGACGGGTGCAGGGTTAAATCAAGTTAACGCTGCTAAATTCGACATAAAGTCCTAGTGTAGACCAGGCCTAAAGGAATAAGGGTGTCAGAATCTGTTCCAAATAAGTTGGTTCCTAGGGTCAGAAAAAAGTCCCCCTCTCTCAGTGCGGGGACCTGTTGTTTGGGATAGTTAGGCCTTTCTGTTTTCCTTATTACAGGAAACATTTCTCAGGACATGATTTTCCAAGGCATATATTTTCTATGCCTTGCCTGCATAATTTATGCCTTGGAAAAATCTATTTTAAATCTATTGCACTGTCTTTAACTGGCTTTTACAGATACCTTATGACATAGGCAATCTAAGCTATACTGAATAACATTTGTACAGATTAGATCAATGTTGCCTTACGGAAAAATATCTGATCGGCTCCAAAATCTGCAATGCAATGCAATATAAGCAGTTCGTACATAGTGTCCTTTATATAAGTATCCCAGGGCATCAGACAGCATGTCAAAACAAGCTCCTATTAAAAGCAAGGTCAAATGGATAATTTTTCCAGTCCCTTTAATAAGTACATTTTGTATCAGATTTTCTAACACCAGCGTATTGGGTATCCAAAGGCAGTCTGCAACACAAGCTATAATCCACTGAATTTCAAGGAACATTGGCTAGATGCCAAAGTGGCAATTTAAAATAATTATTTAAGAGTGTTTCTGGTACTACACTTGCTCCTGAATTGCCCGGCCAATTTTTGTGGTTTCATAATTTCCTTATAAAATGGTTCTCTCACCTCTATTGCTTTGTCAAAGACCTAAACAAACAGGAGATACTTGCTCTACAAAAGAAACAGTGCTATCAAATGCACAAAGTAAACAAGCTGAAAGAAGAGAGCGTTATTTGGTTTCCTCTTATCTCTTCAGTTATTCTTGACAATAGTAGAAAAAAATGATCCAACAGAAGTGATATTTTAAAGTTGATTGGGTCCCTTTAATTTGATGCATTGCACTTACAAGGGTATATTTACAGCTGGGCTTAGAGCTAGTCTTTGTGTGAGCACACCACCATTCAGTTATCTATCCATTCTACTTATGTGGCCCCCAACACTGTAGAAAAATAGAACCTCAGAGTTACGAACCCCTCAGTAACGGAGGTGGTTTGTAACTGAACATAACATTCTGGTTGTTCTTTCAAAAGTTTACAACTGAACATTGACTTAATACAGCTTTGAAAGTTTAGTATGCAGAAGAAAAATGCTACATTCAACCATCTTTATTTAAATGAAACAAGCACAGAAGCAGTTTCCTTAGCTTGTCAAAAAAAAAAATTAAACAGAAAAGGGAAAGTTTAAGTAGTTTAGGTTTAACACATACCATGTCCTGTATTTGCCCTTCTTCTTTTTATTTTTGGAGCCAGTAGTAGTACCCAGAAGTCACTTACTATAGGACAGGCCCAACAAAGAAAGTAACAGAATGCCACTAGCTGTCACCTTCAGCCCCCAAGGAAAACATCTCCAGCGCATCATCAAAGATCTACAACCTATCCTGAAGGATGATCCCTCACTCTCACAGATCTTGGGAGGCAGGCCAGTCCTCGCTTACAGACAGCCCCCCAACCTGAAGCAAATACTCTCCAACAACCACACAAAAAAACACTAACCCAGGAACCTATCCTTGCAACAAAGCAGAGTTGTGCCAACTCTGTCCACAAATCTATTCAAGTGACACCATCATAGGACTTAATCACATCAGCCACGCCATTAGGGGCTCATTCACCTGCACATCTACCAATGTGATATATGCCATCACGTGCCAGCAATGCCCCTCTGCCATGTACATTGGCCAGACCGGACAGTCTCTACGCAAAAGAATAAATGGTCACAAATCTGACATCAGGAATCATAACATTCAAAAACCAGTAGGGTGACCAGATGTCCCGATTTTATAGGGACAGTCCAGATATTTGGGGCTTTTTCTTACATAGGTGCCTATTACCCCCTACCCTCTGTCCCGATTTTTCACACTTGCTATCTGGTCACCCTAAAAACCAGTAGGAGAACACTTCAATCTCTCTGGTCACTCAATAACAGATCTAAAAGTGGCAATTCTTCAACAAAAAAACTTCAAAAACAGACTCCAGCGAGAAACTGCAGAACTGGAATTAATGTACAAGCTGGATACCATTCAATTAGGCTTGAATAAACACTGGGAGTGGCTGGCTCATTACACAAACTGAAAACTATTTTCCCATGCTAAGTTTTCTCCTATTGTTACTCACACCTTCTTATCAACTGTTTGAAATGGGCCATCCTGATTATCACTACAAATGTTTTTTTTCTCCTGCTGATAACTGGATTGGTCTCTTAGAGTTGGTATGGCAACCCCCATCTTTTCATGTTCTCTGTGTGTGTGTATATATATATATATATATATATATATATATATAACTTCCTACTGTATGTTCCACTCTATGCATCTAATGAAGTGGGTTTTAGCCTACGAAAGCTTATACCCAAATAAATTTGTTAGTCTCTAAGGTGCCACAAGTACTCCTCGTATTTTTAGAGTAGCATTTATTTAGTGACCTGTGCTAACTACGGAAAGTCCTTGGGTTAGCACAGAGAAGCAGAGGTTAAGGCCAAGCCAGCACCCCACCCAGCCAAACTGCCACGGAATCCATTTTTGGCTCTCTTCCAGACTCTTTGTTAGTCCTGGGTGAAGTGCTGTGTCTTACCCCAATTACCTAGCACCTTTCAGTATTCAGATCCATGCTGGGTTCCTATGTTCTGCATGCCAGAGAATCCCATGGATAAATGTCAGTTGTTCAGTTGGGTTAGTTTCAGCCAGTTCATTTAACAATCCATTCATCCCATCCCAGATGGTAACGTGACACGGCATATCATATTTCCTGCTGTGACCCAAGAGCAGTTTTTAATCCTTCTGCAACCAGTGGGTAATAATGCAAAGTACAGAGGGAAACTGAGACATGCATAGGAATCATAAAAATGTCACAGAAAATTCCATTTTGTCACACTAAGTGACTTGCCCAAGGTTTCACTGGAAGTTTGAAGGAGCAAGAATTGAAGCCAAGTCTCAAGTTCAGGCTAGCACTCAACCATCCTTCTCACTGGTCCCATTTTGGACCAGTTACACAATTGAGTACCTTTGCCTTCATGAGTTAATTGTGGGTGCAAATCAGGGATTGAGTTTTTCAAAAAGATTTGCACCTGCAATGCATTTTGTGGCCACAAGTTTTGCAGGAGCAGCTTGCACCCACTGAAGGGAGCGTGTCCTTTTGGAATTTTTTCCCCATAGTAAGGGTTAAATGTTTCCCTAGTGAAACATGTAGGATAAATGCTACAATAGTAATTAGGTCTTCAAATGTGTATCACGTTATATGTAATGCAAGGCGAGTTATTTTTGCAGTTGGAACATTTTTATTTCCTGGAATTTTGTGGTACTAACTGTGCAGCCTTAGCATTACATTAACATATTTCATTTAAATTTATATTAGCAATGTAATGAGATCCTAAAATATCTCAGTTCTATATACTTCACAGCTTGGAAGCAGTTTAAAGTTCAAGAGAGATTGGAGGGAGTGAGCAAAAATTCAACATTTGCCAAACAGAGAGGTATGACTGTCAGACCTTCCATTATGGGGGATAATTAGTGTTTATTATCTGGGAAATCATAGTAAATGGGATAGTGTAATGTATCCTAGTGCTCAGTGTCAGCCTCCAGGTCTGATGCACCTTGGAGTTCTCCCAGGAGCCTGGCTGTAAAGAGACCCAAATGCTTTCACATTACAGCCTGAGGTTGGCTGGAAAAAGGATGGTGGCCTCAACTCCCTCCTTGATAAAGCCTTTCTTTATTCGTACTAATGAATGATACTCCACCAGGGTGCCCATGAAAAGAAGAAAATCTAGTGCTTTCTCATAGAGAATGCCCTTCAGTGACCTGGTTGCTATTAAACTGTGTGAGCTCCTTAACGATAAGTCTATAATAGTAAAAATAATAGCCCTGAAAGGTCCAGGATCATTAGTTTTGACGTGGACATCTCATGGTACGATAGACCCTCTTCTGCCCGTAATGGCTCTCTAGCTGCATCCAGATTGACAGCTCATGGGATTCATGTCTCCAAGAAGGCTTGAAGATCCCTACGACTGCCTACTCTAGCAGTCCTAGCAGATTAATGGTGTTACTGAAGCCAGCTTCTCTAATGTATCATTTCAGTGGATATGGCTTTGTTAACAATCACTCCAATATTATCCCTGTAGACAAATGATCCGTCTTCCCGTCTAAGAGTATTACCAGCGCTGAAACTGCTGCAGCCTTTACCTTCCATCCCTTCAAACTGCTTTACCCATCATATTACTTCATCAGGTTTGTTTGGGGTTGTATGCCAATTTTTCCACTACTCCTTCAAAGGAATCCTGGGAAAAAAACCAAACAAGAGCCTTCCCCTTTACTCTTTTGGTTTTTTCCACTTCAGCTGTTCATCGGGTTTCTGTACATCAGGTAAGAGTGATGACTCATCAGCTTTCTTATTCACTTTTGTTTAGAAGTTGTTTACGGGGACAGGTTTCTTTTTGTTCAGGGTGTTTCAGTTTTCCTGTTGGACACTCTACTAGCCAGACATGTCTGTTTACAAGACTGTTTTGTTGCCTAATGAAGTATCCAATATGAAACTCATCACTTCCAAATTTAGGGTGAAATCCTGCTCCCACGGACATTAATGGATTTTACAGTTAGTTCTATTGCATGCTACTTGCACCAAAATCCTGTTATTTCGCTATGGTTTGAAGAGAGACACCAATGCTTCTGCTTGAATCTCAAATACTCTTTAACGCATCTATCAGAACCATTTCACCATTCCATTAACTACATCAGCTCAATGGTGCTTACCCAGTTTCCTAACAAGCTTTTCTAAAAAGTGTAAGCTGTTGTATGTAATGTTCATTGGGTTTTGACCCTACAAATAAAAAAGACAAGCATTTAAATTTGTCAAGAATTTATTATTTATGTGCACGACCCCATCCAAAATTTTCAAGTAATCCGACAACACAGCTGATCCCATCTCATCCAAGTGCAGTTCTCACCATGATCAACACACAACTACAAAAACAGACTACATCTATCAGAAAGGTACAATGTGTTTAGTTTCTTTAATGCTCTGGAACTGTTTGAAACATTGCAAAGATAACAGAGAATCCACTAATTCTGAGCCATATGGCTCTGTTTGAAGGTGGCATAAGCAGATGCCAAGATTGGGGCTGGCCAGAAATTTTCCAAAAAAACAGAGCGTCATCAGAAAATGCAGAGTCATCAGACCCAAGATATTTTGCAAAAATAGCTTGGGTTGATGAATTTTGGGGGAATTGCAGGCAGGATCTGATGGAACTTTGTCTGCTAGGCAGGATTCCATCAGGAATATGACTGGTTCCCTGGCAGGCTGCTGGGCAGCCCAAGCTTCCAGGGTCTGTGACTGCAGGGCAGCCCTGCCATGTGGATTGCCCCAGGGCTGGGAACCCCAGCACCGTCAGATAGCCAGGCCAGCTGGCTCCCCATGATGGCTAACTTATGGGCAGCCCTGGGTGCCAGCTGGCTCAGAGTCTGGAAGCCTTGGAGTCTCTGGCCCGAAGGCAGTGCATATTGTAGAGCTGCCCGAGTGGCAGACCCTGAAAGTCCTGGCAGGTCTGATGGAAATTGACATTCTTGTCAGTTTCACCGCTGTTCTCTCAATAGCATCAGGGAACCTGCCAAGAATGTCAATTTCAGTCTGCAACTGCTGGGGTCCCCAGATGCATATCTTTTTTCAGAAACACCATGTGTCAGTGTTTGTGAAACGAAGATGTGTGTGTGGTGGGTTTGTTGGTTTTTTGTTATTTTTTTGGGGAGGGGGCAGAGAATTGAGATTTCCAATTCATGGGAAATTAACACAAATTTGGTTTCATTTCAAATCAGAATGAAACCAAGTTTTGATATATCACAAATTTCCCTGACCTGAAAATCCCTAGTTCTGACCAGCTCTAGCCAATAGTGAAGTTATTAATTTAAGCTCACAGGCTCATCTTTTGAAAATGTTGTGCAGATTTCCGTTGAGGACTGAGAGGTCAGATATAGAATGATCACTTTGTGAAAAAAGTGTTCACCCACGGGTTATAGGGTGTTTTTGTCTTTTATTATTTTTCTGTGCGAGTTCTTTCAAGAGCAGAGTGATTGTCTCATTTCACGTACATAGCTGTTATTGGGGCATTTAGTGCACTGGATGAGGTATACCACATGTGGTGATAGGCCTGTGTAGGATCCATGGATCTTGAAAGGTGTGTTGTGGGCGGAATTGATCAACACCTTCCCCTTTGGGTCCCTCTAAGTAATTTATCTGCTTCCTTGTTTACACTCAACTGTTTGTACTGTTATGTAAACTCAAATTCTGCATATTCAGCTCTTCTTATCTCTCCTCATGAATCAGTCCTTCTAGCTCATGAAGTCATTTTGCTTTTTTCCCCTCAAAATATTTGTTAATATATTTCTGGTCTTGAGGAGTCCAGAACTGAATATAGGATTCCAGGTGTGGACTCAGATCTGTATAGAATGGGTCGATTATGTCCTTGCCCTACAACTTCATTATGGATTGCTCCACTGCCTAGCTTCTCCATATTCCATTCAAAATTACATTGGTCTTTTTTGCTGCCATACTTCACTGAGGTCCGCATGTGTGTTGTCTATCTCATATTCCATTTTCTTGGTCTCTCTTTCTCACTTGAGTATTTTGGATTATTTCTTCTTCCTCCTCCCGCCCATATCTACCATCTAGCATTTTCTTATTTTCATTTCTGCCTCTGCCATATTTCTAGCCACTTGCAGTCACTATTGTCATTTGTCTACACATAATACAACAGCTCCCAGTTTACATTCACCAGTAAATTTCATTAGTGTGATGTTTACTCGTCCTTGGAGAGAACTAACAAGGGTGTTAAAGATGATTACAAAACCCAACAACACCTAAATCGATCCCTCTAGCATCTCATCCTTCCTTGATCAACAGCCTCTTTCTCTGACTCTGTGCTCTTTCAGCTAGTTTTCAGAGAACTGAAGCTTCCAGCTACTGAACAGGAACTGATGGAGGCAGAATGCTGGGAGCTTAGCAAAGGAGAAATTCTAAGGACTCCAAAAGCAGTGGAGTTATTATTTGTGACTACAGGCTGACAATTGGCTATGGAAGGACGAACTGTCAGGCCATCAGTATGGATTGGTGCCTCTGAAGTACCCGAAATAGGAGGGAATTTTTGCATAGAAAGTAAGTAAATTAAGAAGAAGAAAGAAACAATTGATGGAGACAAAAGAAAAAAAGAACCAAGGACAATCAGTTATTACTCCTAAATTTGTTGCATCAGATGTTAATGTCCTCTCCTTTAAGTCCTGAAAATGATGGAGGCTGGGTTTTAATGTACATTTTCATTTTAAAATTGCTACTCTTTCTTTCAAAGATTATTTTGAATATTTATGAATTGTTGGAAAATTATGCTTTTCTGCTAGGTAAATGGAGAGTGGCATCTACCAGTTAAGATTGACCTTTTCCCCCTTTATAGTTATGGTCCTAGTTTCTCCTTGTTCTCTACAAGCAGAATTTGAATAAAGTTATAGTCACTCTAGTAATGTATTTTTCAACAAATCTGCCTATTGCATTTTGCAATATTGTGTTTGTTATGGATTCCAATTTCATACACAAATGATTTTTTGCACAACTATAAACAGTTTTTATTTTAACAAATAAAATTGTTAAATTTAATTTGTAAAGTTAACCTTCCATATACCGTAGGAAGGTATTCAAACACACTGGACACACAGGTATATCTTATGATTTTTTAAATGAAGAAATAAGGAAATACAGTCGTTTGTTATCTTATTCTGCAACACTGCATGACTGTTTACTACAATAGCTGGTAAACCTCCATATATACTCCGTGCTTGAATCTTCTATTAAAGTAAGAGTCTTAGCCTCAATTACCCCAGCAATTAAAAGTAATTAAAAACAATTCACACCCACTAAGAGCTAAGTGATTTCACAGGAAAAACTGTCAAGGTACCTTCTCTATTAAATCCACTCTAATGGAAAAGGTCCCACAAGTGACCTTGGTGGACAAGCAGAGCTTACTGATGGATAATCTTTATCCTTACCACAGTTAGAAGAATTAAAGTACCATCACAGCCGGTGAAGCAAGGCTGTTCTCAACACCTGCTTAAAATGAAACAAGAACATAATGTGAAAAAACAGGTGTCATGCTTTCAAATGTGATCCAAAGTTCCTAGCCCCACCCCTTTGGTGGAACTTGTTGGCTTATTTAAACAATTGACTCTTCACAGCCAGGGACGTTATACTGGGGAGCAGATATTAAATCACCATCCAAACAATCTATTCCACTCATATAGGCCCTGGTGCTGTGGACATTTATGTAGATATGTCACTTTATGCATGTGAGTAAAGTTATACACTTGCAAAGTGTTTGCAGAATTGGGGCTATACTCACTAGTCCTTGTCTCCAGATACATTTTAGGCTTTGTCCACACTAGCACTTCTGTGGGTGAAACTTATGTTGGTCAGGGGTGTGAAAAAACACTCCCCTGACTGACATAAGTTTCACCGACAGAAGTGCCAGTGTGGACAGCACTCCGTCGGTGGGAGACACTCTCCTGCGCAGCATAGAGCAGCTACACGGGAGACCTTACAGTGGCTCAGCTGCAGCGATTTAACTGAAATTTCAGGTCACTTCTGCTATGAGTCTGCAATAAATATGTAAGTAACATAGCTAGTGAGATCTTGGTGTTCTATATATCAATATCTACCTTAAAAATATGGGATAGCAGTATAGCAGCCAGATCCTGTGCTCTGTAAAAACAAAAACAAGCCTAAGTGTTTGCTGATCTGCAGGCTAGTGTGTTCTTATTTTTGAAAAAGTCTAAGGCCCCAATTCAATAGACATTTACATGTGTTTAACTTACTCATACAGCCTGTCTCATTGGATTTATGAGATTACTTACATGCCTAACGTTAAGAATGTGCTTAAGTGTTTGCAGAATTCAAAACAGACTTTTTATGTAGGTTCAGTGGTATGTGATGTTAATTCCCACTCCATCCCAGATTTTGTTTGAATTATTTCCTGTGGGTGATGCAAATACAATGCAATTTCCAGTATTTTGTACAGAGGACAGACAGACACAGTATATAGCTAGATACAGTAGTTTAATTAGTATAAGTAATTTAGTTTAATTAATGAGTTTAAATAGATTAATGTAAAATTACAAAATGTAACAATGTCTCTTGTACGCTTTGTTTTATATTTCTAGTACTTCCTTCTTTTCTGGAAAAATTATATAATTGGGTTTATTGAACTCAGTTACTGAAGCATAAAATACAAAATTGTCTGAGATGATAATGTTTGGGGGGGGGAAGTGTTGTAAATTAATCAGTAATAAAACATTTGTGCTGTGAGCATTTTAATAAAAACGAATAATAGATACTAAAAAACTACTTTAAACAGTCACTTTTTTGTCTGGAATGCAGTTTGCGATTATACTAAAACCACCACCAATGACAAAATGCCATCCGAATGACTTATTTATAGTAGTTCTATAATTATTCTACAGAGAAAGTCAAATGTGGAAAGTAGATTCCTGGAGTAGAAAAACGTTAAGGTGGAAAGATTGCTGCTATTACTGACCAATTAAAATAACCACTACATAATACTCTCCCACCGCAAGTTTAACTGCTGCAAGCAGGAAACTTTGTCCTCTCACCCAATTTCTCCCCAACACCTATACGCACTGTCAGATGGTAAACTTCCTCCATTTGATTGTAAGAGCAGCGTGTGGGATATTAGGCTATGTCTACACTAGCACTTTTGTCAGCAAAAAACACCCCCCAACCAACAAAAGCGCCCGTGTGGACAGTGCTATGTCATCGGGAGAGCCACCCATTGGGAATGGTTTAGTTATGCCGGCAGGAGAGCTCTCGCCTGTTGGCGTAGAGCGGCTACACAGGAGATCTTACTGCGGCGCAGCTGCAGCGGTACAGCTGTAAACTCTGTAGTGCAGACAGCCTTAGTTACCTGACCGAACACACCCTTGTCCTCCCTCAAACCATCTGTGTACTTTTGTCTCCTCTGGTAGTATTGGTCTAACCTAGATTGCAGAAGTGTCAAGAGAAAGACTCCATCTTTCTTAGTCTTGTAAAGCACAATGCACAACTACAACACTATATGATAAGTACACCAGAAAACAAGTCTACTCAGCTGTAGAACAAATTTTAAGAGCACCATCTTCTCAAGTAGAAAAATCATAACATTTTTAAGAGAACTCCCTGACGTGCTGCAATGAGGCCTCCATCCACAATTGGTGATATGATCTGATGGGTTCAGGATGCATCATGGACTTACGATTCCATAGATTTTTCTCAAACTATATCATCATGTTCAGATATGCAGTGCAAGAATTCAGAGTGACCAGTGATTTTGAATGCGTACATTGTTGGGAGCCCAACTTGAGACCCCTTTCTAAAAAGGAGCCCCATTTCTATGAGGAGAAGTATTCAGCATCTCCTGAAAATCAGGCTCCTTTTAAAGGAGTCAAGTTGGGCCCTGAAAAACCGAGGCACCCCAATCACTAGTCATTTCTGAAAATCTTGGCAGTTTTCCTTATGGAAAATACAGTGTATGAGCTAATCTGGTTATGATGTTCACTATCGTTACAGATTAGTCAAAACTTCAAAAAGTTTGATTATAGGCTGGCAGTCTAGTTTACATGAATTTATTATTTGCTACTGTCAATATATTTAAACAATATACTGTAAGTGATACAGGCAGATGGGCAATTAAGATTCCAATTTACACTGTGTTCTAAGGTCTACATAAGGAAAAGGTATCCTTGTTAAAGGCTCATTTCCTTGAGGGGACCACGTGTAATGTACCTCTAGGGTATGAAGATGAAAGCCCCATTACTGACAGACTGCTTTAATGTAGTTCCTCCCAGAATCTCAGGGAGATTAAAAGGTTGTCAAGAAGATATCATGGGGCTGTTTTCTTTGATAAAGATTTTAGTTAAGACCAGCTGGAAGGAAAAAAAAAATCAGCTACCAATGGAAGCCAATTTTGTTCATCATCAATTTTGTCTTTGTTTAGCAGAGGGTTTTCTGAAAACCAAGTAAGCTGCTTAATTCATCTTTGTATAGTGTCAAGCAAATGTTCTTTGATAATACACTAATTAGGAAGCTCTTAATATTCTTTCCAGAGTATCCCACCCTTTTATGGGGATATGCAACCCTCACACTAAAGCCATCTGGGTAATACCAGGCAAGCAATAACAGGGGAGAATTTATGTGTAGCTTTGTTGCAGAAATATTGACAATACATCTTGTGAAAAGCCAACCAAATGGATGCAAAGGGGGGGGGTGTATCTAAGATAGTCATACTATTGGTTCCATCCAAATGTGATGGCAGCATAAATAGTGTTTATGTATTTGCTGAGTTTTCAAATAAAATTATTGCAGCTTTTTAAATATACAGTAAAACATAGAAATTTTCATCTCCACCACACAATAATTTAGATTCACCCATGAAGCTGTTTATCCATGATTCACAAGATGTTTATTCCTAGTTCTTTAATATACAGTCAGATGTTCCTCATTCAAATTTGTTGCTAGAAATATAAGGAAAGATACTCCCCCGCCCCCACAGATTTCAGCGGTTGGGTTCTGTATCTATCTAGCTGTTTACAAAGGGTACGTCTACATTGCAATTAAAAACCTGTGGCTGGCCCACATCAGTAGACTTGGGCTGACGAGGCACAGGCCAAGGGCTGTTTAATTGTGGTGAAGGTGTTTGGGCTGGGGCTGGAGCCTGGGCATTGGGACCCCACAAGGGGAAAGGGTCCCAGAGCCCAAGTGTCTACACCATAGTTAAACAGCCCCTTAGCTCAAGCTCACTGACACAGGTCAGCCATGTATGTTTAATTGCATTGTAGATACACAAAGTGCCTAATCACGATGGTAAATAAACCCAGAACACATCTCCTTTATCACATGATTATCTGTCTAGCACAATATTTAATTTAGTCGCAGTGATGCTCACATCTTTTCTAAGGTATGCTTACTTTTCATAGTGCTTTGTAGGATATTTCTACAGGGCATACCATGGAGAAATATGGGTCTCAAGGCAATGGAGCTTGTAAATCAACTCAAGACATGTTTTACTTTACTCTTTGAAGGGAAATCTGCACACATTCCTGATGACTACTTGAGTTAGGGCTATATTTCCTTCCTATAGGTTTTTTTCTGTGGGTGGAGAGTGTCTTCTGACAACTCAGCAAGTTGAAAAACTGCACGGAGGTGTCAGGAGGATTGGCCTTAAAGATCAGAATCTATTCTCTCCAACCTTGAAACCTCCATGCAGACCAGCCCCTCTTTGTTCCTTGCCAGCATAACCTTTCCACCATTGGGCCTATTCACACAGAGGTGTGCTAGAACTGGCTTCTTCACTTGTGCCTTCACAGCACTGACTTCTCAAAATGGGTAAAGTGTGAGGCGGTGGCGTTAATGTCGCATTTAGAAATATTAACCCAACACATATATTTTTAGTTGGAAATATGTGAATTGTTCCATCCCAGACTACTCCCACAGAGCCCCAACCAAACAGTGCTTATAGGGGAAGGTATGCACAAGCACATGGGGAAGGGAAGTATTCTGTTTTAGCTCTACTCCCCTCCTCTGACATTTCCCCTTCCTCACTCTCCCTCCCCCACCCCAACTCCTTCACTCCCTGCTGTATTGCACAGAACAGAAGGGAGTCCTAAAAATTAAATGAAACCCTCAGCATGGAGGGGGGCAGGAGAGAGATAAAATACTCAACACATCCTGGGCTGTTCTCCTCCATAGAGAGTCTTCTGATCGACCTCGGACAAAATGCCAGTCTATTTCAAGTCACCAAAAAGAAGATCATGCACTCTAAAGCTGTGACAGCGGATGTCAGTTCTGACATGTGCTCAGAGGATCAGGATCTTCCTAAAATAGACTGTTTGAGAATATATCTTGGACTGGGTGTTGAACCCTGTCCAGTTCAGGGCACATATCCATATGCATTGACACAAGCAGAGAAAGATACAAAGAAGCAGAAGGTTGGCCACCTATGTCATAGTCACACTCTGCATTAAATATAGAGCTTCCAACTTCCACTTATTTATACCATCGTACCACAGATGAGCCAAAATAGTAAGCAGGTGATTTTATTCAAGCCTTTCCAACTGAAAGCATCCCGCTGCTATAAAACAAGGGGTCAAGCTCAGCACTGAATTTAAACCACAAGCAACCCAATTTATGTTTTGCACATGGCCTAAGGCTGTGCAGAATTTGGTCCTCTATGTATTCCTATTGAAAGGAGAGAGCAGTGTCAACACATACTGCTGAAACCTGGTGACGTGTTCATTTATCTGAGCAGTAAGTGTCCATGAATTTCATAGATTGAAGTTGCACAGAAAAATTCCCCAGGCTATTTCTTCCTGAGTATCTCTCTCAACCTGTCATATGCAGAATATGAGACAAAGATCCTAAATGAGGGACACAAGGAAAAATAGCAGTGCAGGAAACGAACTCATGCAGTGTTGAATTTCTCTACCCACCTCCATAGTAAAGAATACACCAGGCATGGGAGACAAAATATAGCTGGTAATGCCTCTTTAAGTGTTGGTGCTTTTCAAAGGACACTAATGTGTTCCACCACTGCAAATAATTCTTAAGGGGCAGCTGCAGGGACTGGATTAACAACCAATAAATTCTATAAACTTCAGTTTCATAATTCGGCATTTCTAATATAAGTGATTTCCTAGTGTTACTAGTGAGATTACACAAGGTTTGTGGGAAGAGGGAGGTCTATAGGGAGGTGTGATGGGGTACCTGCCCCACACAGGGCTCTAAGGGGTTAAGAGAGCTAAAGGCAGCTCCTGGAAAGGCTGCATGGATCTGCAGGCTAAGGCCCTGAGGCAAAGGCAAAGAGGATGCTGGGGCCACAGGGAAGTGGCCGAAGGAGATCTACAGAGGAGTCAGGTGGGGACGCAGCAAGTGGCGGCCATCTAGAGGGTTCCTGGGCCAGGACCCAGAGTAGTGGGCGGGTCTGGGTCCGCCCCTCCCCAGTCACCACTGGGGAAGTGGCAGAACTGTGAACTGCAGTTGCCACTGAGGGAAGTGGCTGGACAGATATTGCACAGCCCCCAGAAGGGGGGGAAACCTAGAGCGTAACAGGGCTGGAGGGCTGTGTCACTGAAGAAGACACCATTGTCCTAGGAGTGATGTGAATCCCAGAGCAGAAGTGATGGTGGCAAGGCACCACCAGAAGAGGGCACACTGGCAAGAAGAGCTAATCCCCGTGACAGCCTGAAGGAGGCGCTGGAGTGGTGAATCATACCCCATCATAGGAGGCCAATTAAGAGACATGAGCCCACACAGCAAACACCCTTGGAGTTAGGGCTGACCCTAGTCATAGGGCACAAAAGCAAAATAATATGTTCAGGGGCCCATCCATCTCTCTGAGTCCTCCTAATCGTCTTCATTACACACCACCGTCATTTCTAGCTACCTCCTGACTGCCTGTGATCTCCTTGGGGCGTGATAATCTCTCCCTACACCAATCTGTTTGTTAGGATCAGACTAGATCATAGACAAGGAATCACTGCTAGTGCTTTGGCTGGATGCGGGGCTGAGCCCTGGAAGCACAACGTCCTATGCAGATGCATAATTTGCATAGACGTAAGTACACAGTGATGGCAGTTCATCAGCCCCATCTTCTTTGTGTGCAACTACAGATTGTTCCAGGACATGGCTGAGGAAAGCATTGTTAAGTAGTTCAGGAAAACAGAATGGAACATGCACAAGCAGAATTATGGAAGCAACATAGAATAATTTTCTGAAAATTTACTGCATAGGTTACATTAAATGCAGGCAAGTCTAACCTCTGAAGAAAGGACAATAAGCAGAAACTGACCCTTTAAAAGTATTACTTCTGTAATTTCAAAGTAACTGCTTCTTACATCATTTCTGCAGTTTGCCAGGTTATACTTGGTTTTAATTCAGCACCAGGAATTGCCATGTAATATTAAAGGGTAAAGAGAACATACTGTATTCCAGGTGCTAGTGTTTAATGGACATCTGCAGGAGTACAGCAGTTCTGTTGCCAGAGCTGGAAATATATATACTTCAATTTACAGTGTAAACAAAAAGAATCCTATGTGTCCCTTGCCCGGTATTCTACAATGACCCAGGAGCACAGGATGTGACAGAAGCAACTTTTAGAACATTGGAATAGTACAGTGAGTTATGGTACTTGATCAGAGGAAGACTTCAGCCTTCATCATGCCAATTGCCTGTGCATATGGGCAGAGTTCAGGTCAGAGTTCAATTTTATGTTCACAGGCTAGACTTGCATTATATTCAGGTACCCACTTTAACTTTGTTTCAACACAATCCTTATAGGCCATTTTGTCTGAACAACAGGAAGAAAAAAAAATCAGAAACAAAAAGGTAGTTAAACACACAATCCTGGACGAATAACTCAAGGCATCACTAGTTCTACACCAGGGGTAGGCAACCTATGGCACGCGTGCCGAAGGCGGCACGCAAGCTGATTTTCAGTGGCACTCTCGCTGCCCGGATCCTGGCCACCGGTCCGGGGGGCTCTGCATTTTAATTTAGTTTTAAATTAAGCTTCTTAAACATTTTAAAAACCTTATTTACTTTACATACAACAATAGTTTAGTTATATATTAAAGACTTATAGAAAGAGACCTTCTAAAAACGTTAAAATGTATTACTGGCACGCGAAACCTTAAATTAGAGTGAATAAATGAAAACTCCGCACATCACTTCTGAAAGGTTGCCGACCTCTGTTCTACACAATACTGGAAAGTTACTGAGCATTTCAGCATGGTAGAAAGTTGTCTCCCTTCTGGTCCTGTCAGAAAAGATAGCCTCATGACAGGCAGAACTAAGTGGGAGCTGGTAAAGCCCTTTCCATTCAATTAAAGACAGTCTCCATAGGAAGGGAGAAAGTGTCTGCCTTTAGACAAGATGCCTCAAAGTGATGGCCTCTCTAGCAATGAAACAGAACACAGCTATTACTGTTTTAATACAATATGCTACATACTGGCCACACAAAGGAAGACATAAGCCCTATCCTAAACTGCTTACAACTGGTCCCAAAGCACTTCTGGTTTCACTCCATTATATTCAGTGAAGTTGTACCAGGAGTGAATCTGGCTGCCAGTCTTCTGGGTATAGTTTCTCTGCTACCTGCTATTTTTTCCTGTCCCAAATATTCATAGATGTTCAGCAACATTCTCTGGGAATACCCATCTCCTCGTTCACCAGTCTCTCCTAAAGTCTTGTACGCATTAGCATCCATATCCATTTGCATTGTTGATTATTCTAAAACACTCTAGTAATGTAATTACTCACAGAGCTTTTCACCCACAGGTGTCAATGCACTTTATTAGAGTAGGGAAGTATAACTTTCCCTATTTTACAGATGGCATATTGACACTTTACTTCAGCATAGTTGAAGATGGGTGAAGCATCTTTAAGAGGCACACATACAAAACAAATTCAAGTAATATTTATTCAGCAGGTAAACTTTGCTTCAAGAAGCTGAGTGGAATCAGGCAAGTCTCCTCCACCGGGATATGAAAACAACCTCTTCCTGTTTATTTCACAGTGAGAGAAGATGCTCTTTGAATGATGATGAATACGATATACAATACTTCTACTATCTATATTAAGACTTGTATGGATAAAAAATACTACATGATCAAAAGGAAGTGATGTATTTGGTCCCTATTTAAAACCTGCATTCAAGCACAGAGTCAGCCAAAATCTAGTCAGACGCTGTTATGTTTCATATTACTGAACACACTCCTTAATCTCTAAAAATACCTTATATTCACTGTATATAAACCGGATGCATGCAAAGCAAGCCAGCTTTTAATATTATCAGCACTATTAGAGGGACATAATCATGGCTGACATGACAAACATTTAACCTGAAAAGGAGTTGATCCTCAAAATTAAAGCTCCCACGCTATTAAAAAAATCAAACATCAACTGCCTTCAGTTATTTTCTTTGCCATTTCAGGTACAATCCCATACCTCTGCTCTGAACAGGTGGGTATTAAAATATTCAAGGTTCCTACAATGAAAGATTTTTTGTAAAATACACACCATCAAATCAGAAATTTACTATAAGCCTTGAAAAATGTCCTATTAATGCTGTCAAAATGCCAGGCTATGAAAAACCCATTTCCAGGAAATTAAAAATAACATCGGTTGAAAGTCTTCCAATAGGAACTGTTTTTGATGCAAAATTGGGTTTTCTACTTCCCCCCCCACATAATCATAGAAGTGTAGGACTGGAAGGGACATTGATAGGTAATAAATCCAGTCCCTTGCACTGAGGTAGGACTAAGTGTTATCTAGACCATCACAGCGGTCTAGTTATAATAATCTGTTCTTAAAAAACTTCAATGACAGAGATTCCACAGCCTCCCGAGGTAAGTTGTTCCAATGCTTAACTACCTTGACAGTTAGAAAGTTTTTCCTACTGTCTAACCTAAATCTCCCTTGCTGCAATTTAAGCTCATTACTTCTTGTCCTGTTTTCACTGGCTAAGGAGAATAATTTACCATCTTACTCTTTATAACAACCCTTTACGTACTTGAAGACCATTATGTTCCCTCCTCCCCAGTCTTCTCTTCTCCAGACTAAACAAACCCATTTTTTCTATCTTTCCTCATAGACCTGTAATCATTTTTGTTGCTTTCCTCTGGACTTTCTCCAGTTTATCCACATCTTTCCCCAAATGTGATGCCCAGAAGTGGACACAATACTCCAGTTGAGGCCTTACCAGTGCTCAGTAGAATGAAAGAACTACTTTTCATATTTAGCTTACAGCACTACTGCTAGTAGACCCCAGAATAATGATCGCTTTTTTTTTTTTTTTTTTTTTGGAAACAGTATGACGTTATTTAGCTTGTGATCTACTAACCCCCTGTTCTTTTCTGCAGTACTCCTTCCCATTTTGTGTTTGTGCAATTGATTATTCCCTCCTAACTGGAGAACTTTGTATTTGTTATTATTGAATTTTATCCTGTTTACTTCAGGCCATTTCTCCAGTTTGTCAAGATCATTTTCAATTCCAACCCTGTCCTCCAAAGCAGCTGTAACCCCACCCAGCTTTGTACCATCCATAAACTTTATAAGTGTACTCTCTATGCCATTATCCACATCATTTATGAAGACAGTGAATATAACCAGACCCAGGACAGATTCCTGTTGGACACCACTTAATATATCCTTCCAGCTTGATTAAGAGCCCTTGATAACTGATCTCTGAGTATGCTTTTCCAACCAGTTCTGTGCTGGGCCAGTGCCAAATTATTATGAATTGTTGTGACTGATATGCATAAATGTGGCAAGCATGAGTTTGGTATGGCTGGGTATGTCTGAAATTGCTAGAGGATTCTGGGAGCAGGATTCTTTTAGCATTAGATAAATGTGGAAAATTACTAGAAGTGCTGAAATTGTACTTAAATGGTTCATAAAGACTCAATCTGCGTATATGTTTGAATATCGAACTTTGGAATATATCTGATGGGGAGCAGCTCACAAAGAAAACGTAATATCGTGCGATCAGCAGGCTTGGTGCAAGCTGACCTGGTCAAAATGACCACTTTGGATGGCATCATGCTAAGAGCTGAAGTGAATGATTGATGAGAGGGTAAACATTGATTGAGCTTTGGTCTGGGTCTGTTCTGCAGTCCCTTCCAAAATATTTATTAGAAAAACAAGTAATAAGATACCCACAGGGCATATTTCTGGGACATGTGACTCCTTTGAGAACAAAAGGTATAAATGCTAAGCAAAGTACATTAATTAATTCATTCCCCAATTAACATCTGAAGACACTGTGAGACAGAGGGCCCAGGGCAACCTAGGCCCTACTTTGAGGGACCTTTGTGGGATTCTAGAACCAGAAGGGCTCGGTATGGCCTAGACCCTGCTTCGGGGGGACACTTGACAGACCAAGTACCTGAGAGGGGGAAAGAAGAGAAGAAAAGAAATCTCCATCTAGAATTGGTAGATATACATGCTTTGTTTGCTAATCAGGATATGGTGTAAGGCCAACATAGTTACTGAGGGCTTATGCTTGAGGAGCTGAGGCTTATTGGAAAAGATGTGTACCTTAGAATCACACAAACAGTTAAGGTTACTTCTCAAATAAATTACTGTGCATTAAGCATATTGGTTTCTGAATTCTCACTGCTAACATCCACCCAGCTGTGGGCCATTAAAGACCCATTTCAACATTCTTCACCCATCTTATAGTAGGTTCATCTACGCTATATTTCCCCAGTAAGTTTATGAGACAGTCATGTGAGATAGTATATGTGATACTAAAAAGTCGAGATGTATATCACATCTACTGCTTTCTCACCTTTACAAGGCTTGTTATACTGTCAACAAAGGATACTGGGTGGGTTTGACATGATTTGTCCTTGACAAATCCATGTTGACTGTGGCTTATCACCTTAGAAGAAAATAAGTGCGTACAAATTGTTTGAATATTTGCTCCAATATCTGAGTTATGAAGTTAAGATGACTGGTCTATAATTCCCTGGTAGTTCTTATTCCCCTTTTTATAGATACTGTATTTTCCCTTTTCCAGTCCTCTGGGATCCCTCCCATCCTCCACGAGTTCCCAAAGATAATCGCTATGGCTTACAGATCTGTTCAGCCAGTTCCGTAAGTATTTCATCACGCCCTGCTAACTTGAAGATATCTAATTTGTCTAAGTAATCCTTAATTTGTTTTTTCCCTATTTTAGCTTCAGATCTTACCCACTATACACTGACATTCACTATGTTAGTTGCCCAATCACTGTTACCTTTTTTTTGATGAAAACAAACAATAAAAATACATTAAACACTTTGGCCATTACTGTGGTTTTTGTTATTACTTTCCCTCCTCACTGAGTAACAGATCTACCCTGTCCTTGGTTGTTGACTTGCTTTTAATATATTTATAAAATGTTTTCTTGTTACCCTTTAGGTCCCTAGCTAGTTTAATCTCATTTTGTGCCTTGGTCATTCTAATTTTGTCCCTACATGCTTTGGGGTTTGTTTTTTCATATTCATCCTTTGTAATTTAACCTAGTTTTCATTTTTGTACAATGCTTTTTTGAGTTTCAGGTAATTGATCACCACCTGGGCAAGCCAGGACAGTCTCTTACCATACTTCCTATCTTTCCCATGAATTAGGACAGTTTGCTCTTGTGCCCTTAATAATGTCTCTCTAAAAAACTGCCAACTCTCCCCATCTTTTTTCTGCTTAGATTTGTTTCCCATGGTACCTGACCTATCAGTTCTGAAGAAGCGACAAAGGGTCCTGTGGCACCTTATAGACTATAAGGTTAGACTGTTAGTCTATAAGTTGCCACAGGACCCTTTGTCGCTTCTACAGATCCAGACTAACACGGCTACCCCTCTGATACTATCAGTTCTGAGTTTGCTAAAGTCTGCCTTCTTGAAGTCAATTGTCTCTATTCTGCTCTTTCCCTCCTACCATTCCTTAGAACAGTGTTTCCCAAACTTGGGATGCCGCTTTTTCAGGGAAAGCCTCTGGCGCGCCCGGACGGTTTGTTTACCTGCGGCGTCCACAAGTTTGGCCGATCACGGCTCCCACTGGCCGCGGTTCGCTGTGCCCAGCCAATGGGGGCTGCAGGATGTGGTGGCCAGTATGTCCCTCGGCCCGTGCCGCGTCCCGCAGCCCCCATTGGCCAGGAACAGCGAACTGCGGGCCAGTGGGAGCCGCAATCGGCCGAACCTGCGGACGCGGAAGGTAAACAAACTGGCCGGGCGTGCCAGGTGCTTTCCCTGAACAAGTGGCGTCCCAAGTTTGGGAAACACTGCCTTAGAATGATGAACTCTTATGATTTCATGACCTTTCACCCAAACTGCCTGCCACCTTCAAAATTCTCAGCCAGCTCCTCTCTGTTTGCTTTTCACAGAATATTTTGACTTTTCATTAAACACACACGGAACAAATATTTTCTAGCCAAAAGCAGAGAAGTGTTGGTTCTCTTAAAAAAAATTAACTATTTAATCGAGGGATGGTTGGAGCATATTCGGACCAGGTCTGCAGAAGAAAAATGTTTTCAATAACAATTCTGAAAAAAAGTTTTAAAGCATGAAGTTTTCATGCAAAAAAAAAATTTCAAATATGTCAGCATATGTTCATTGCAAAAATTGTATTCTAAAACCTAAGTGACTCATTGCGGTGGCTAAGCTACAAGAAGAGATTGTCATGGGAGACAGAGTTCTGAGTCCTTTGTGTCTCAATTATTCCCTATGGTCCCCTATGGGACCAGAACTCTCAGTGGATACCATGGCTGCTCAAGCAGATGCAGAGACTAATGCTAGCCTGACCTGGAGTGAAGTTTCCTTTCAATTTTCTATTCAGAAAATTCCACACACCCAAAGTTTAAAAATTTTCCTGCTAAGAATTCAATTCTGATGAAACCCCAGTTACCAGAGGAGACTATTTCAAAAGTGTTTGACCAGCCCTAATTACTACTTGGATAGATTTACAACAGAGAATGAAAAAGTTCTAGATTCTCGGCAACTCAGTTCTCTTCATACTCTCACTTCTAATGTGTCTGGACCTAAGGGTATTTGAGATTTTTGTAAAAAAGGATGCAGGACTATTTCTTGTGATCCATGGGTATATGAATTTGCTGCCAAGATGAGGGCTCATCTTGATAACTTTGTTCTCATAACTCTATCCTTATGAAGGTAGGTCCACTTACCTCAAAATGATCCTTGATAAAAAGGTATAATGTTGTAGTTCTACAGATAACGCTCCTTACTAGAACTGATTGAAAAATGGAAACAGAAATTACAGTTTGATTTGTTTTTAATTGAAATTTCACATTGATTGAAATTTTCCAATAAGGTCCACAACTAATTCTAACATCCTGTGGGCATATTTTAGCTGACATTAATCATTAAACTTTGATTGATAAAAATAGGGATATGGTTTCTAGAGCTTTGAAGGGTGGTTTTGTCAATGTCTGCAAGACCCAGGTGAAGTTTCATTAAGCAAAGCTATATATCGTATCCCTTGCTGATGAAGTATATAATTGAAGGCAGCTTTTGTACAAGTTACACTAAATAAATTTCAGGTTGTGACTATTACCAACATGCTTACTAATCCCTCTTGAAGACGATGGAGAATAATTTCCTTTATTCTTATTATGGCACCACTGGTTGAGTTTTTTTTCTCTAGAGGAAAACAGGTTCTCAATAATTCCAAGGGATAGATTCTATTTGCTAGCTATCCCTTTCAATAGCCAAGAAGTAAAGCAAAGCTGTTGCATTTTTAAGGTAAGATTGGACCTTGACTCAGGACAGTCATTGTACTGTGGAAGAGGATTTGGGAGACGGCTGTGTCCAGATACAACCAAATAACCATAGTCTTCATGGCCTAAGTATAGCTATGAGGATGACAGAGTGCTGCCCTTTCTAAATTAAATCCTTATTATCGGAATCAGAAGAGGAATAAGTATAAGAAAGCCCTTTGGCCAGGGTTGCACTTGGAGCTAGGATCTCTAACTCCTTAAGGCTCAATTCAGTGATATACTGAAGAATATACTTAACATTAAGTACACAAATAGTGCCACTAGCAGTGCTCTGTAGACTAGAACCCTGGAGCAGAAGGTTTGAGCTTTCTTTATTTTTTCCTCACTGGATATGGGGGTGTGGGGGGAGAAGAACAACTAGAACTGGAACCCCAGATCTTGGTGTTATTTCCTTGAACAATGAATGGCTCAGATTTTGGTCTCTGAGTTTACACAACCGAGGAATAGTTATTACCAGCATGCTCAAGTTCATATTTTATTTGAGAAAGGAATGTTTTTAAAGCAACCCTTACAGAAATGATTTCCACTAACCCACAGGAAGGTGAAGGATCAGTTTATACATAAAACATTTATCTTTTGGTCTTAGCCCACCATAAAGGAAAGAAAACTTTTAATATCTTTGTTAGCCATAATTAAAAGTGCAACATTTATAAAAAACAAACAAACAAACAGTTGGTGTACCTGTCTGTGTCAAACTATTCACATTTTATTTATTCCTAGGAAATTCTAGCTTCTAATGTTAGGAAAACATCTTTCAATTTATTGATATTTCTAAGCATTTGATTTTATGTTAAATAAAGTTCTTAAAGCATGGACCGGATTCCCATTTGACTACTAGTTCATAGGACAAAGCGTAGTGCTCAGTAAAACAAATTTGGTCTTCAGAACTAACGTCCAACAGAAGTTTTATAACTTTGGCTGAATTAAATACTTTTTTCCTCTTCACACACAAACGTATGGCCTCCTGTTCTTTAAACGACCACCACACCTTGTTACACTAAAGCCAGGATTCCATTAACACCAACAAAATAAGGGCATGTTAAAAGTGAAATTCAAAAATCAGTCCACAAACCTGGGCGCAAGGAATCTGGAAAGTTATTTGTTCTACATTATGTTACCTTAATGGCAACAAGAGATGTGCAGACCTTTCGACATTAGTGTCAGGTATAGATAAATGCTGCTTGCAGTGCACAGTACAAAATTCACTGATACCAAACACAGAAAAACACTATTAGCATGAGCTATTTTCCTGTGTGTGGCTGTTGATTTTCTATTGAAAGGTGTTGTAGCTAATAGTGTTTTTCAAGAAGGAGAAGAAAAGGCTTCCCAGAGATTAGGATGTTTTGATATTTGTAATAAAGATCTTTTACATTAAATACATATATAAAATATTAAAAATGTATTGATGAATCAGAATATTTATACCAACTATACCCTATACTACTTATTACTCAGACTTTTGAATTTTAAACTTGTACATACAAAAACTATTAAAATTAGTTCTTTTACATTAATTTACATGATTATAAAACCATTCTACATTAATGTCTCACAGGAAGAGCATGCTTGGAAATAACTGTGGTATTTTTATGTTTAAAACCAGAATCTTACAGTAAAGCCTGTGGAGTTATAACTTTGGAACAAGTGTCACTCCAGTTCTTCAGGATTAACCACCCTAATATCTAGAGGCAAGGAATCTTCATTTGGAAGCATGGTTTAAGAAAATCCTAACTCACCTGAAACCCAATCCTACTCCCATGGCATCACTCACATTTACTTCAGTGGTGAAGGACAAAGCCATTAAAGAAAAGGACAGTTACCTGTTCCATAACTGGCGTTCTTCGAGATGTGTTGCTCAGGTCTATTCCACAGTAGGTGTGCGTGCTCGCCACGTGCATCGGTGCCGGAAGTTTTTCCCTTAGCAGTATCCATAGGGGGGAGCGCCGCTGCGACCCCTGGAGTGGTGCCGCTATACCGCGCTATATAGGGGGTTGCGCGCTCCCCCCACCCTCAGTTCCTTCTTGCCGGACCAACTCCGACAGAGGGGAAGGAGGGCGGGATGTGGAATAGACCTGAGCAACACATCTCGAAGAATGCCAGTTACGGAACAGGTAACTGTCCTTTCTTCTTCGAGTGATTGCTCATGTCTATTCCACAGTAGGTGATTCCAAGCAATATGTCATGGAGGTGGGTAGGAGTTCACACCTTGTCTGGCTGGAGCACAGCTCTACCAAAGCCAGCGTCATCCCTAGTATGGAAGACGATCGCATAATGCGAGGTGAACGTGTGAACCGAGGACCAGGTAGCGGCCCTACAGATGTCCTGGATAGGGACATGGGCTACAAAGGCAGCCGACGAGGCTTGCGCCCTGGTTGAGTGCGCCCTCACGATAGGCGGTGGGGGACTTTCACTAACTCGTAGCATGTGTGAATGCACGAAGTGATCCACCGGGAAAGCCTCTGGGTTGAGATTGGCTGACCCCTCATACGCTCGGCTGAGGCAACAAAGAGTTGCAGGGACCTACGGAACAGCTTAGTCCGATCCAAGTAGAAAGCCAGTGCCCGGCGCACATCCAACGTATGGAGGCAGCGCTCCTCACCCGAGGCATGCGGCTTTGGGCAGAGGACAGGGAGGAAAATATCTTGGTTCATGTGAAAAGCGGAGACCACTTTAGGAAGGAAAGCTGGGTGTGGTCGGAGCTGGACCTTGTCCTTGTAGAAGACCGTAAAGGGGGGGTCTGAGGTCAAGGCCCTGAGCTCCGTCACCCGTCGGGCTGACGTAATGGCCACGAGGAATGCTACCTTCCAGGAGAGGTGAGACCAGGAGCATGTGGCCAGGGGCCCCGTGAGGCTAGATAACACCAAATTCAGGTCCCACTGTGGAACAGGGGTCCTGGCATACGGGAAGGACCAGTCTAGGCCCTTGAGGAAGCGTCCGGTCATGGCATGCGAGAAGACCAAGCAGCCCTGGACTGGCGGGTGGAACGCCGATATAGCTGCCAGGTGCACCCTGACGGAGGAGGGAGCTAGACCTTGCGTTCTAAGGTGGAGGAGGTAATCAAGGATAACCTGGAGTGGGGCGTCCCTCGGGGAGGTACCCCTGTCACCAGCCCACCTAGAGAACCTGGCCCACTTTGCCAGGAATGCCCGGCGAGTGGAAGGTTTCCTACTTTCCAGGAGGATGCTCCTGACTCCTTCCGAACACATAGTCTCCTCCGCGTCTAACCACTGAGCAGCCCGCTGTCAAGTGAAGGGAGGCTAGGTTGGGGTGAAGGAGGCGGCCCCGGTCCTGGGACAGGAGATCCGGTCGGAGCAGTAGTGGACGTGGAGGGGCCGCCAGCAACCCTAGGAGAGTCCCGTACCAGTGCTGTCTGGCCCAAGCTGGGGGGATCAGGAGGACGCGGGCCCTGTCCCTCTTTACCTTTTCCAGGACCTTGTCTATGAGGGGAAAGGGAGGGAATGCATAGAAGAGCTGGCCCGACCATGACAGGAGGAAGGCATCTGAGAGTGCACCCTTCTCCAGCCTTCCCCTGGAGCAGAACCGGTGGCAACGTCGGTTCTGTCGAGTCGCAAACAGGTCTACTTGGGGAGTGCCCCAGGCTCGGAAAAGCTGACCTGTGACCTCCGAGTGGAGGGACCACTCGTGTTGGGAGGAGAAGACCCTGCTCAGGCGATCGGCCTGGGAGTTGACGACGCCCGGCAGGTGGAAAGCCCTGAGGGAGATGTCGTGGGCTATACAGAACTCCCATAGGCTGAGGGCTTCCTGGCAGAGAGCCGAGGACCTCGTCCCTCCCTGCCTGTTGATGTAAAACATCGCGGCCGTGTTGTCCGTAAGGACCCTGATCATTCTGCCGCTCAGCCGCGAGCTGAACGCCACACAGGCCAAGCGGACTGCCCTGAGCTCCTTGACATTTATGTGTAGGGATAGCTCTGCGGCCGACCACAGGCCCTGGGTTTGGGAGTTCCCTACGTGGGCTCCCCAACCCAAGTCTGATGCGTCCGACACCAGGTCTAGCGACGGGGGCGATTCCCGGAAGGGGATCCCTTGCAACATATTGGTCGGGACGGTCCACCACTGAAGAGACATTAGCACCCGACCCGGTACCGTGAGGACCTTGTCCATACCGTCCCGAGCCTGGGAGAATTCTGAGGCCAGACAGAGCTGGAGAGGCCTCATTCAAAGCCTGGCGTGGCGTACCACGTATGTGCACGCCGCTATGTGGCCCAGGAGCTGTAGGCAGGTCCTGGCCGTGGTCACGGGGAACTCCGTGACCGTGGCTATGAGCCCTTTGAGGGTCTGGAATCTGCCCGGAGGGAGAGAGGCCCTGGCCTTGGAAGCGTCCAGTAGAGCACCAATGAACTCTATGCGCTGGACCGGGACCAACGTCGACTTGGCCTCGTTTACCCGAAGGCCCAGATTGGCACAGGTAGCCAAGAGCAGCTGCAGGTGGTTCTGCACCTGTGACCTCGAGTTGCCCTTGAGCAGCCAGTCGTCGAGGTACGGGAATAGTTGGACCCCTCGGCGTCTGAGAAAGGCCGCCACAACCGCCATACACTTCGTGAACACCCGAGGTGCGGTGGACAGGCAAAAGGGGAGGACCATAAACTGGTAGTGGTCCTGCCCAACCAGGAAACGAAGGAAGCGCCTGTGTCCTTCGAATATATGGATGTGGAAGTATGCGTCCTGGAGGTCCAGGGCCGCATACCAGTCACCCGGGTCCAAGGCAGGTATAATCTTTACCAGGGAAACCATGCGGAATCGGTATTTGACCATGAACCGATTGAGACCGTGCAAGTCTAAAATAGGCCTGAGGCCCCCTTTCGCTTTCGGGATAAGGAAGTAACGGGAATAGAACCCTTTCCCTTGGAATTCCCTTGGGACTCCCTCTATGGCTCCGAGACTGAGGAGCCGGCCCACCTCTTGCTGCAGCAGGGGTAGATGTGACGGGTCTACCGTGCCGTGCCCGGGAGGGGGTTGGGAGATAGGGGGTGACACGAACTGGAGCATGTAGCCCCAGGCAATGGTACTCAAGACCCACCGGTCTGAGGTTATATGGGACCATTGTGAAAGGAATGGACACAAGAGATTGCTGAAGGCCAACTTTATTTGTCAGAGGGTGCTCCCGGGGTTCACCCGGGTACCCTCCTTCCCCCAGTCAAAACTGCCTCTTGCCCTGCTGCTTGCCCCTGGAGGGCCCAGGCTGCGGGGCAGAGCGGGACTGCCGTTGAGGTCGCCTCTTTTGTGGTCTGGACCTCTTATAGGCTGGCTCGTAGTGTGGTTGGGGCACTTGGGTGGGAGCCTGCGGCTTACGCTTTTCCTTAGCCGGCGGGACATACAGCCCGAGCGTTTGCAGGGTGGTATGGGAGTCCTTCATGCCATGAAGTCTCATGTCCGTTTGCTCCGCGAACAGGACCTTGCCGTCGAACGGGAGATCCTGAATCACGGACTGTGCCCCCGAGGACAGTCCCGACAGGAGGAGCCACGACGCCCTGCGCATGGACACCGCCAAGGCGATGGATCACGCTGCCGTGTCCGCCACATCCGATGCCGCCTGCAGCGCAGCCTTCGCAGCGGCAGCCCCCCTCCTCCGCCAGTGCCTTGAACTCTTTGCGGTCGCGCTCTGGGAGGGAGGGCTCGAATTTTTGTAGGGACCCCCACAGGTTAAAGTCGTAGCGACTGAGGAGGGCCTGGTGATTTGCCACCCTGAGCTGGAAACTCGAGGACGAATAAAACTTCCTTCCAAATGAGTCCAGCCTTTTCATGTCCTTATTCTTAGGAGTAGGACCCGGTTGACCCTGGCGCTCCCTGTGGTTTACGGATTCCACTACCAAGGAGTTGGGCACCAGGTGCGTGTACAAGAATTCGTGTCCTTTCGTAGGGACAAAATACTTGCGCTCTACCTTTCTGGATATGGGTGCAAGTGAGGCTGGCGTATGCCAAAGGGCTTTCATAATATTGGCAACCCCTTCGTGTAGCGGGAGCGCCACTCTGCCCGGTGCCGAGGACGAAAGGACATTGAAGAGCAAGTCTGAGGGCCCTTCCATCTTCTCAGCTTGGAGCTGGAGGTTTGAGGCGACTAGCTTCAATAGCTCCTGGTGAGCCCTGAAGTCCTTCTGCGGTACGGAGGGTGGCGGAGCTGCGACCTTGTCCTCCGGTACGGGGGAGGACGCTGGTGCGGAGCTTAGTGCATCTGCTGGCACCGCAGGCTTGACGCCTTGCTCAGAGTCCGCATTCGGTGCCGAAGACCCTTGGTCCGCAGATCTGTCTTGGAGCCCTGGATATAGTGGCCGAAGGAGCCTCGGATGCTCCTGCGACTGATTGAGTATCCGGCTGGGCATGTCCGGGGGACAAGGGGTCCACTGGCACCACTGTCCCTGCCATGGAACCCCTTGCCACTGACCCTGCTGCGGCACCGGCGGCACCAGCTGGTCAGGTTGGAACACGGTGGCCCTTGGGTGGCTCAACGCTGGCGTGAACGTCGACCGGTCGGTGCAGTCAGAACGGTAAGATCTACGACGCCAACGATGACGTCTACCTCGGGACTGGGACTCCGACAACGAGGAACGGTACTGTCTCGAGCTACCGCTCCTTGAGACGCTGCAACACCTATGTCCGCGACGGTGTGGAGTCGGCAACCTCTTATGGGAGTCATCTTCCCGGAGCCTCGAAGAACGGGAGCTGGAGCGTCGGCAGCTGTGACGGGAACGGCTGCGGTAGCTCCGACTCGACTGGGAGCATCTATGGCGCCGGTGCCTGACGTGTCGCGACTCCCTGCTCAGTCTGGAGCGGTGCCCGGAGCTCTGATCCGACAGCACCTTGCCTGAGAGCCTCACCATCGGTGACTGTGGAAGCTGCGGGCTATGGTCAGACCAGGTGCTGAGGGGCGAGCGGCCCCTTGACCGGGATCCGCGCCTGGTCGGGGTCGACGGCCTGGAGCCCAATGGTGGCTTGCCTCTGGATCAGACTCCTGGTGCCAGGACTGCTGGTACCTGGAGCGTCAGCAAGTCCTTGGCCGCCTGGAAGGCCTCCGGCATCGAAGGCATTCGGGCGTCCAGAGAGGCCTGCGTCAACAAAACCGGGCTACTCCACTCAGCATGAGTCGGAGCGATGGGGTCCGGGGGAGAATTAGGGCTGCTGCACACGGGTCGAGCCTCTCCCTTATCCTTGTCTCGACGACGATGCGAAGATGGTGCCTTCCTCTGCCTACATGACGGTGAGCGGTGCCAGCCACTCGAAGGCGCCAGGGGATCGCCGCGCACCGAGGACAAGGTACCGGGTGCCAATTCCGCTCGGCGCACCGGGGTAGGAGCCAACGCGGACTCCATGAGGAGGGCCCAGAGTCGAATGTCTCTGTCCTTTTTAGTTCTTGGCTTAAAGGACCTGCAGATTTTGCAGCACACGCTGACGTGGGACTCACCCAGGCAGCGGAGACAATCCAAGTGTGGGTCGCTTCCAGGCATAGAACGCCTGCAGGACTCGCACGATTTGAAGCCCGGGGCCTGGGGCATGCCCCAGCCTGGACACTAACTAATCTAAACTAACTTACAAACTAACTAAAGATACCACTAACAGTGAACAACGAACAGAGTTCTGGGAAAAAAGGCTGCAGCAATGAAGCTGGAGCAGAAGTTCCGACGCACCTACACTGGCGGCAAGAAGGAACTGAGGGTGGGGGGAGCGCGCAGCCCCCTATATAGCGCGCTATAGCGGTGCCACTCCAGGGTCGCAGCGGCGCTCCCCCCTACGGATACTGCTAAGGGAAAAACCTCCGGCACCGATGCACGTGGCGAGCACGCACACCTACTGTGGAATAGACCTGAGCAATCACTCGAAGAAGTTACAATGATTCCCAAGCAAAAGACTCTCCTTCTTTGGATTGCAAAACAACATTAGGAAACTGTGCCATAATAATGTAGTGGAATAAAATGTACATATGGACACTAGTAACAGCTTTATGCAAAAAAACCTTAATACTTCTAGCCATTTATGTACCGATATGCCTTACCAAGGGAATAAAAAATGGGAATTTCTTGAAGGGAGTCATTTCCCTTCAAGACATGAAGAACATGAGATTTTTATTCCCTTACCACATTCTCAGTTTGCATAACTACAGATGTAAATTAATGGTTGAACATTTTTCAGCCTTTTGTAAAATCCAGCTACAGGGTTTGACTCAATGACCTTTAGAGACAACATTTCATTACACAGTTTGATGAATAAATATTTTCTTTTGTTGGTTCTAAGTGTACTTCCCTTTTATCTTATGATTCCCATATTTTATTATGGAACAAAATTTTTAAAAAAGAAGGGACTGATCAGATTTCACTAAGCCTTTTTTACTCTTCTTTCCAGAATAGAGATTCCCAGTCTTTGCAATCCTCATGTTAATGACATACCACAACTCTCTCATTATCTTTGTTGCTCTTGTCTGGGTCTGGTAAATCTCCTATCCATCTTTAAAATAGCAAACAAAACTGGATACTACATTCTAGATGAGCTCAATATAATAACAAAATAGATAAAGTGTTCAAAAGCACTTAATTTCAGAGCCAATCAATCAATGTATAAATAGCTTATATTTTTAGCTTCAATATGCATTAACCTGCATTTAACAAAGCAGTGATATGCAGTCAAGTCTCTTAGAAAGAGATTACAGATAGTGCTTTGTTCTACAATACATGCGGCCAATAATCATATCTTGGAAACAAACAGAAAAATTTACCCTTGCAAATATTAATGTATTTAGTATCAGTACTTAAAGCAAATTCAAGGACCCAGTCCTGCATATACTTATGCATATGAGTAGTTTTATTAAGTTACTCTCACACATAAGTATTCCCAGGATAAGACCCTCTAACATCCAGAAATTCATAAATGTTAGGACCAGAAGGGACTAGTCTAGTCTGATTTCATCTAGTCTGATTCAATCATCTAGTCTGATTTCCTGCACATCGCAGCCCAGAGAACCTCAACCAATAATTTTTGTATCAAGCCTGTAAACTTCTGTGTGAGCTATACCTACTTTTATAAAGAGATCCAGCCTAGGGTTTAGAGACTTGAAGTGATGGTGAATCCAGCAAATCTTAGTTTGCAATCACTAAAACTGTATGGAAAATACTAATTGTTTCTAAAGATTCTGAGATTTATTTTCATTCTGATTTGGAATAGCACAAAAAAAATTGTTTAAAAAATTGAAATGGTTCATTTAAATAGTTTCAAAACAAAATTCTGCCTGGCAGGCTAACAGAGAGCCAGGAAGCATCTCCTTAGTCAGAACATCAAAGCTTGGGAGCCAGCACTCCCTGCCCTGCCCCTGCAGCCCATCAGCTGGACTAAATGGGAGCTAGGAGGCTGGAAGCCAAATGGTCCACTAGGCGGGCAGACAGAGAAGCAAGCATGTTAGGAGGAAGCCACCCTGGTTTTGGTCAAAATTAGTCTAAATCGATACCTCCCCGTGGAATGTTTCAATTTTAACAAAATCAGCATTCACCAACATTGTCAGAGATTTTATTAACTACCCTCTCTGTTAAAACCATGCCTTCTTTCCAGTTTGATTTTGTCTGGCTTCAGCTTCTAACTACAGGATCCCATTGTAACTTTTCCGCTAGATTAGAGAGCTATCACCACAAATCTTTCCCCTGATGTTGGTAGTTGTAGACAGTGGTCAAGTCACCTCTTAGCCTTCTCTTGGATAAACTCAATAGATTGATCTTTTTGTCTCTTACTATAAAAACACACATTTCCCAGACTTTCCTTACTAAATGACGGTATTTGGATATGGGTACCACTTTTCCATAATAACGCCATAACTAGATAATTCTCAATTGTGCACACTCCTCCTTTCTTCAACCAGACACCACTACCTGTTTCTCCTCCCTTCCTAGCAGCCATTTTTAATAAAAAATAATTTTTATCTAGTTTTCCATGTGTCAATTAAAAAATTAATAATGAACAAACAAGCTTTTCTACCTATAAGCTTGTTTGACTTCTTTCAATGAATGTAAGAGGAAGATGCTAAGTATCTTCTAGGAGGTGCTGAATAGCCATAACTCTCATTCATTCTGGCTGGTAGCCGAGCAATTCCATTGCCCACCTGCCCCACAGGAGGTGCTTGTCATCTTGGAGGTTCCATCCCCAAGTTACACAGCAGGAAAATCTCCATGGCCAAGTCAGACTAGAAGTTCAAACTACCCAACCATCCAATGCAGTAAACAGAGGATGCCAAGGGAGGCACTTACTTAAGTTACCTGTTAGCCTACAGCCAATTTGGTTCAACTATATCTTTCCACCTCTAACAAGTGCTGGGATACACAAAACCGCAGTATAAAACCGCAGTATAAAATTTTAGGAGTTTTTTGTCAACATCAGTGACCTAAAAAACATGTTTGTCTTAAAAAATCTAAGACACACTGTTCATGCATCAAGAATATGCTAGCCCATCAAATATGAAAAACACAACAGTAATTTTAGAAAAATTGGTAGTTAAATTAGCTTCACTGATTCAACTCTGAGTGCCAAATATTTCTCATGTTCAATGACATCATTCTCCAGCTGCCATCAGGTGTGTGATTTCCAGGCAACAAGGCGATACATGGATACAATGCAGCAAGAAACATCCACTGACTACATGTTTGGGTCAATATCAAGATAGTTAAGACTAGTGATATTATCTTTTAATCAAAATGCACTTCTCAGATTAATACTAATCTTAACTTCACCAAAGATCTACTAGCCACCATATGTTTCTACTCTCTTTCTATAATGCATAATATTTATGGGCCAGAACCACAGCTGGTTTAAAATCTACATGGCTCTATTAAAGGCAATGAAGCTATGCTAATTTATACCAGCTGAGAATCTAGAAATGTACCTAGAGGCAGATAACGATAAAAAAGTGAAAACTATTTTATGCACTGTAACTCCTATCATATATCTTGGAAATAATGCATTCTTGCTAGTCATTTTTGCAGGAATCTTGCTGATAAAACCAGAGCAGCTAGCCTGTTGATAGGGGAGCGATTTACTCTGTTACAAAACATAGAAAAAGGATTTTTGTATTACATATTTTCCCTTTATCCATACATAGTACATTGGCTCCACAGAGCTATTTACCAAAACTTGAGTTTTGTGGAAAGCAGGATTTGCAGAAATAAGTATGTATTCCATGAAAACTCTGATGTTTCTAGATTTTGTATTAGTTTCAACACATTTCTATAAAAGTGTTGGGGTAGTGGATTTGTTGTTGTTGGGCATGCATTTGTTTTTTGGGAAGATGTGTGGATTTTTTTGCTAAATACTCTACCAAGATAGTGGGCTTGCAGTGTGTGAAATTATAAAGGTCACTGTGCTTCCTATTATTAAACACACTCTCCAGGATAATCCAGCAGGCTATCAGAGTAATACAACTAGTAACGGACTTGAAAAACATTTGATGGGGGAGGGAAGAGGCATTACTCTCTATTGCTACATATTATTATCATCGCTACAAGATCATGTTTCTGAGCAATCCCCTGTTGAAGCTCTCTTTTTATGGTAGCTTTTGAAATGGATAAGTGATTTTTAAAAAAATATTTAAGGATTTAAATCTCAGAGGGTGTTGTTTTGTTGTTGTTGTGTTTTTTTTTTTGGGGGGGGGGGGGGGGGAAGGTTAAATTTATATGCCCAGTAGTTAGAACTGAAGAATGAGATCCTGATGAAACTGTATCATTTTAAATAATTGCACATTACAGGATCAGAACTAAGATTAGAAGATTATATGGGAGTTGAATTGTGAGATAGGAAAAAGGCAAAGAAGGGCCAGGTGTGAACCCAAAGTTAGTACTAAGAGGGAAAGTGGGGAGGGGAGTGTTGGCGAGGAAAGCGTCAACACCAAAACTTCACAAGATACAAACATTCTATCAGGAAAATGGTCAGTATATCAGTGATTCAATATGGCACTAAGAATAATACACTGGATTCTAAAACAGAGACTGATTTCTTAGCTAGTTTCTGAGGTATTAGAAATACAGAAGTTATACTGCTTTGCATTTAAATTGGTAAAGGCCAGATTTCCATGGGAAGCGGGACAAAGGGAAATAAAATCAGCAGAAATTGAAAAACAAGTGAACACAGTAAAGGAGGTTTCAGTGAAATAAAAATCTAGTATGTCATGTAGGGACCTGAGAGTACCTACACAGGTAATAACAAACAAGATTTATCTGTTCTGAGTCATTACAATTTTGCTGATGACTTGGGAGTCATGAATTTGTAAAATGAAAAAAGAAAGTACACATTTTCAGCAATGTCGCTTTACAGCTATAGTGTGCTCTCTGTATTAGCCATGGTCCTCCAAAGTGAAATTAAATAAATAGCATAATAAAATATTACATGCATTTCCTAGAAATATGTAGGGCATGTTTGAGTACTATGAGGAGAACTCAAAAGGGTTCAGAAAATTAGAGGGTCTTATATAACTTAGTCAGTTATAGGGACAATAAAAGGCCTAGTAAAGGGAGGGAAATATAGTTTAAAAATTAACTTTACAAAAAAGTTGCCTAGTGATAAGATAGCATCCTCACCCCGTTCTTCCACACTGGACATAGAAACTCCACCAATCAGCAAGCAAGGATGAAGAAGTACTGTATCAAGACAGGTATATATTTCAGCCCACTTACTTCCTCTTTTGTCATGAAACTTCCTAGTTAACAAATTAAACAACAAATCAACTTAACCACAAAAGGGAGGAAGGTGGAAGGGGAGGATAGAAAAGGAGACCTTGACAACTTTATTCATCAGTAAATAATTCTTCCATAAGCATCTTGTCTTCCTCCATCCCATGCACTACAAAGCTGCAGAGGATACATCACATAATACTTCAACAGCTAGATACACATCATTCTACAGTTTGCACAATGTTTGACCAAAGACACTTCATCCAACTGAAAGCATTAGGTTAGAAGGGGAAGGTGTGCCTTGTACAATGTTTTACTTGATCCAGGAGCATGTAGTTAAGTGGAAACTCCTTCTGCTCTTCATAAGTTTCCTACCTCATTCAATCTTGGTCTGAGAGATTAGTTATCTGAAGTGAGAGATTCAATAGACTAAGATTATAAAAATCCCTAAAAGATGATGGTCAACTAGCATATGTACACACCTGCACCACTGGGCCCTGTGTATTTAGCTATGCTAAATATGTCTATACTTCAAAAAGTACAGATCTGCATTCAGCATCCCTTACTAGAGCTGGGCAAGAGATGGTTTTCCATCGTGGGAACATTTTCAGGATTTCAAACCATTCTTGTTCGGCATCAGTATAAAACCAAGAACTTTTGAAAAAAAAATTGAGTAATCAGAGAGGGAGAGAGACCCACTCCAAAGTAGCTACTAGGATTGTGGCTAGGGGATGTACCTGGGATGTGGGACACCTAGATTCAGTCTCCAGCCACCTTTTACCGCTTACAACTCTGTGCAGCTGCTTAAGACCAGGGCACTACCTAACCCATCAATAACACACAATTTTGTTTGGGTTTCTTATGGTCTCATGCAGTCTCACCTCACCTAGATGTCAATTCTGTGTTTTGGAAATTTACTGCCACAAAATTCTTTAAGTATCAGAGGGGTAGCCGTGTTTGTCGCTTCTACAGATCCAGACTAAGAGTCCTGTGGCACCTTATAGACTAACAGACGTATTGGAGCATAAGCTTTCATGGGTGAATACCCACTTCTTCAGATGCAAGAAGTGGGTATTCACCCACAAAAGCTTATGCTCCAATACGTCTGTTAGTCTATAAGATGCCACAGGACTCTTTGTCGCTTCTACAAAATTCTTTAAAGCATCTTTCTCAATACTTCTCTGTTTGTTTCCTGTCACTTCTGTAGCAAGAGAGTCTCTTTCCCCACTAATTTCAGAAAAGCTAGAATTGCAACTGGAGCTCTTCAGTGGCTATCCGAGTTATTTTCTTAGCAGGAATGTTTTCCCAAGCCATTACTGAGTAGCTGTTGAATTATAGTCCAGGAGGAAGAGCTCTACAAAGAAAAGCTTGGAGGTTGGAATGCTGAACAGTCACACTAGAATAAATTCCACTGACATCAGTGGAATTATTCTGTATTTAATCCAGTGTAACTGAAAACGGAATTAAGACCCTTGCATTCTGAAAGTTTCATGTTCATAGTCTCAGTTTGAGAAATAAAAGTTTGCCCAGCAAAATATTGGGCAGCAGGGAATTCCCAACTACAAATGATGAAGCAAATGTTCTGTGTGAAAAATGAGTGTCTTAAATAATTCTTCTCCAATTGGAGATAGAGCAGTTCTTTATGTTCCATTTGTGCTTTTATATTTTTATATGCCTCTACACCACTAGACTGCAGTATTTCTTTGAAATCTTCTGATTATGTTTCTTATTGATCAGTGTGCTCAAGACAGGTCTAGGTACAATCAATGATCTATGAACCCTAGGGAGATCTCTAGTGTGCTAATTCAAAGCTCTTGGATAGTTCAAGAACAATAGCTAATGCTTGGGTAGATTTAGAATGTTTGCGATAGAATTAATGAACTTGACAGTTCAAATCTAAGGCTTTGAAAGCCTAATGTCAGATTAGTATTGTGTTAGTTTTTTCTTCAATATGCTACCAGAAGGCTGTGATATTACAACAGCAATCTGTATGTCAAATTCCCAAATAAAAAAACTTTTAGTTGTCTATTAGTATAGACAAAGCCCTAGAGCAGAGCTGTTTTCCAAATTTGTAAATAAATGGAATAAAGGCTAATAACTCCAATGGCTGGTCTACTGGTATTGATCTTGATGTAGTGAAATATAATCTATCTATTGCAAGGTATTGTGGTATTTTTTTCCTTGCAACTTTTTTCCTTGTTTTTAATTTTTTGCTTATAAAGAACTAAATAGTATGGAATCTGAGTTTGAGAGGGAAATGCTGGAACTTCAGTTGTTCCAGAGACCAAAAAAAAAAGACTATAATATGAGTAGGATATGCTAAAATAAAGAAGGGACAAATTCTTTATTGGTATCAATACGGGCAGATAGGAACTATCACCCAGCCTGCCAGCATTGGTATAGGTGAAGGAGGAAAGAATGGGATATGCTCCTGGTCCATATGGGAGGGAGTGTAAGTGGGAAGGGAGGGAGGGTGCGTAGGTGGAGCCAGGGTTCCATTCCTTTACATGCCAGCTTGCAGAGCTGTCCTAATTCACAGTGACACAGCATAGCACTCCAGTGAAAAAGGGGAGCTACTGATGAGGTGCTGCCAGATTCTCAGTGCTGAGCCTAAAAGCTCCATCTAGATCAGGGGTTCTCAACCTTTTTCTTTCTGAGGTCCCCTCAACATACTATAAAAACTCCACAGCCCATCTGTGCCGCAACAACTGTTTTTCTGCATATAAAAGCCGGGGCCAGTGTTAGAGGGCAGCAAACAGGGCAGTTGCCTGGGCCCCCACGCCACAGGGGAGTCCCCACGAAGTTACATTGCTCAGGCTTCGGCTTCAACCCCTAGTGACAGGGTTCAGGGCCCTGGGCTTCAGACCCATGTTGTGGGGCTTCGGCTTTCCACCCTGGGCCCCAGTGAGTCTAACACTGGCCCTGCTTGGTGGACCCCCTGAAGCCTGCTCACGGATCCCCAGGGAACTCCGGACCCCTCGTTGAGAACCACTGATCTACATCATAATTACATTTAATCATGTTATATCTTTAAAATTAAAAATAAAAAGAAAAAGCATAGGGATTGACAGTTTCTTTTTCTGGTCATTAGCAATAGCTTCCTTAATGAGAAAGTCGCTCCCCACCTGCATTACTTTTACTACTTCACTACAAATTGTGTTCCTTCGTCCACTGAAGCATCATGTTAAGCATGCAGATAGCAAGAGATCTTCAAAATTTCCTGAAACAGATCAGAGTGCTGTGCTCCTAGTTTAATTACATGCAGACCTTCATTTGAAGTAGGAATTAATGATCAATGAAAGACCCATGCTTCAAGATAGACCATTTTAAGTTGAACAGTACGTCTTTGGTCAAGAAAACTCCCTCATCAATGCAGTTAGAACAGTCTGGATCAGTTGATAGACAACAGAACTCTAGTGCATGTTTCAGAATTTATTATGCTGGTGATTTTTAATAATTTGACCCACCCAAACTTACAGTCTAATATGATGTTTCCTTTCAATTGTAAATCCATGCTGACAGGATAGAGAATGTTTTTACGCTTGTGGCTCCAAAAGGGAGCCCTGTCCAGACTTCTTCCATCAGAGGCATTGCACTAGTAATTAAATGCCTTAAACATGGCTGATTAAAAGTTGTTGTGAGTGGCAAGTGATTCTCATTGGGCAGACAGGGACACAAAGGGCCTGAAGAGGGTAGGCTGGGAGTGCTTGTTCACCACTCTTTAGATTTATAACAAATAAAGGGAAACATTGCTACAGCAATGGGAATGAGTTTAGTTCTCCATAAGCCTGGATATGCTATTAAAAAAAAGTGTATGGGGAGGAGAGAGGGACTACAAAGCTTTTAGTCAGATTTTGACTTCAGAACAACTACATTTTCACCTAAAGATGAACAAAGGATGTTTATCATCAGCTATAACTAAAAGCACAGAATTGAAATATTGTGCGGCATAAAACAGCAACTTAAAGCCCAAGCTAAATGAAGATTTCTATAGAAGTCCTAATAGAGGGCAAACCATGCTCCAAGCTAAATTACACAGAAAAAAAGCTACATTGTAACATCAGACTGTCCATAAACAGTGTTAGAACTCTGTCTTTTTATTCATGTTGAACAATGAATTGTAACTAAATGTACGTGTCAGATATAACAAGGTAATGCCTTAAGGTGCTTATCTGCTTTGCAGTAATAGCATTTTTTCTTTGATAAAATAAATGACAGACTACACCAGATATTAAAATAACATGCAAAAAAAGTAAGTATTCCTTATGCAATATGAAATGTGTCACATAAAAGGTCTAATTCAGTACTGCTAGTATTCAAAAACAAGGCATTGATTCAGCAGAGCACTTAAGTACATGCTTAAGTCACATTGATTTTAATGGGATTTAAACACATACTTAATTACACTGCTGAGTCAGAGCCAGCAGTGTTTTTATAATAATAAAACAAGAAGATTTGGAAGCAACATTGAGATTCTCACACTACATGGTTAGGTGTGTAATGGAGACAGCTCCGAGGACACCTGGCTGAAGATTAGACCTTGATCCCTATGCATGCCTGCAACCTGATCTCAGTAGAAAATTAGAGAGAAAGGCAGGGTAGCGTTTTCAATACCTCAACAGGGGAAGGGGGAGGAAAATGTTCTTTTTTATTCTTTTTTAAATGTGCTTGGTTAGGTGTTTTGTTGAACTGTCAGAGCAGAAACAGCATTTTTAGCATTGAGCGTTATACTGATAATACAACAGCATGTCATGCTCATCTTGAAATTCCCTTATTTTTCATTTCTACCCTTCCTAAAAAAAAGTAAGTTGGTAACTAAAGCACAATATAGTTAGGAGGTTTGCAACAAAAGGGAAGAAAAATAGGAATAGGGGTTAAAAAAAATTACAAAAATACAGAAATATCATCCCTTTACTATGATTATGTCAAGTATTTTGAAATATTTAATGCTAAAAAGAAAAAGCCCTTAGATCTAATATATTGGCTTTGAAACCATAAACATGTAATATCTATATATTTTCTAACAAACATATTTTATTTAGCCATTACTGTCACTTTACAGCTTTCCTCTTCCTCTGATAGCTTTTAATGTCAAGCTATTTAACTGTGACAGCTGGCAAGAAATCAGCTTTGAGTTTTCTCATTAAAAGTAATGCTGTGTTAGTAGCCAAATACTTGAAAATGTGAAATGTTAAAATTTAATGATGTGGAAAAGACTTATTCTAACTTTGCAAATTTTAACGTCCTTGCCAAAGTTTGTGAAAAACACCAATTGGGCACTTTTAGAGTTAGAGTAGTTAAAAAGTGTTAATGAGGGGAAAAATAAAGTTAGGCAGAGTGATTTAAAGGTGTTTACTAGACAGCTTTGAAGTTATGTAAAAATTGGCCTTCCCACTGCCAAATAGTATTTGTCTCTTTCCTAGTTCTCTTAATTTCCTACAATCTCTTGTATTAGAATTTTGACTCTAAATTAGACTTTGAAGGATTAGATTATCAGTAAGTAGTGGTAAGTGTCAATTTCACCACACACGCAAACTGACAAAATATTTCCATCAATAATAATTGAAATTTACAGAAAACTGATTTACACAAAAATGCTGCTTGACAACTTACTAGATTTTGATTTAAGGATATTTACTTCATATATTTTGATTTGTGATGTTGGTAATTTGTGTTTTAACAGCTAAATGTTAAACTTTTTGACTTTTTGCACCTCGGAGTGTGTCATTCAATAATTGTTGCCCCCATAATTTCTTGCAACTGTCAAAATTTAAGTTGTTAAATATTGAAAAAATCTTTACAATAAACAGTGATGTTATCATCAAAATGATTAAATTAAAATCAAATTGTGCCAAGTCTACTCAATTTACTGTTCATACACTGCTTATGTAGTTGATACAATGCCTGTTTTTGTACTAACACTGTTTGGGGACTCTGTTTGGAAAATACTGTACAAAATTAGAGATTATTGTATTCGAAGAATCCAATTCTGCGAAGACTTATGCAGATGCTTAAATGTATGCACAATCCTGGCTTCACTAAATTAATGCCAGTGGTATTGACTTTGCAGGATTGGGATCTAAAATAAATATATCTGTCCCCTATATTACTCTCAATTCAGTGGACCAAATTTTCTGCTGGTGTAAATGTGCATAGCTGCAAGTTCAATATGAGCCAATATTTTCCTTTCCAGATAGTTACAGTCTTCATTGTGCTACAAGGATAGCCTGTGTTTAGGGTGGTTCCAGGCTGCACCATCACTGGGGGATCATGCCTCACTGAGGTGCAAACAAGGGCATGCAGACTACAATATATGAGGGATGATACATCCTGCTGCTGCATCTGATCCTCTCCGGATGGAGTTGGAACCACAGCCCTGCTTCCTCCCACTCCCTTTGGGGAGAAATATGTTCCTGCACATTTTTGAGTCCAAAAGCTATGCAAGGCCAAAGACAGTGTAAAAGGGAGATATAGAGAGTCTCCTTGTACCCTAACCAATCAACACACACACCCACGCAAAGCCAGGGACAATATCCCCTAGTTATTTTAGGCTTTTTAAACGTATGGTTTTGCATTATTAAAATCTACAAATACTCGCAACACATAACATTCCTGCTCTTCCTTCCTGCTTATTATTTGGTAAGCGCCAACAGTGTTTATGAGGACATGAAGGTCAACTTTTGCCTCTCCAGTACATCTATTAGCTGTAGGCAGAGTGAGCCAGATTGGCAATACTGTGCATCATCATTGCATCATTCCCCTGGACTCAGGAAAGGACAGTCTGTCCTAGAACGGAGTTTACACCAATACTAGGTACCTTTTCCCTGTTGTTCGGTTCTATTTATTTTCTGCTCTCTACCCACTTGAAGCAGCACTAGTGTACCCTAGAAGAATTTGCTCCTGTCAATCACAGTAAGCCAAATGGTCTCCTCAGCAGTGCTCATTCAGTTCCCACTGAAGTCAACGTTAGTATATTAGGGCAGAGTTTGTCTCAGTGAGTACAGAAGTAACAGCTTTCTGAGATGTAGCAGCAACAGGAAGCTGAAAATAAACAGGCTCAAGAGCTCCAGGGCCACAAGGAGGACAGTAATCTAACTTGCAAATGATAAAAGGGCAAACATCCAGAAAAGAACCTTGCTGTAAGTGTGCTATACATAATTCAGCAAAAAAACCATCATAGAATTCCTGGAATTTGAACTTCAAAACTGCAGCTATGTGCATGATCCAGCCCTAATTATGCTCTCGTGTTTTTTTTCCATAATACTTCAATAAGTATTAAGTAAACAATTTCCATGGAGTGTTTTTGAAGTCACTCAATCATCTCACTCTTTTGTGCTGATTCTTATTACTGCAGTTATTTCCGAGCAAATATATCCTAATAACTGCTTGAAAAGTCAAAACCTCAATTTGTAAAGATTGCTAATTCTTTCTCCATATGTTCAGTGGCTGATTGGCCATATACCAATAGACAAAACCATTTATTTGGATGCCATCCAATAGCCACAAAAGATATTTTAATGACGAACTAAGAACAGATCCTACTAATTCCCAGTTTGAACCTCTGATTCAGCAATTCTCATCTAAACAAACTTGACTGGGGTTATTAGTTCCAATTGTTTCCTAACAGCTTAAAAAATTAAATATTTAACTTAAATGTTGTTGAAAATCTTTTCAGACAAGAAATAGGGACATGTTTTGAGGAACTGACACTAAACTATTTTTCTTCCATTATTTGAAACCAATGGGCATCTGTTATATTCAGTCTATTAAAATACCATCTTGTCACACTGTATAACAGAACACAGTCAGCTATAATCAAAATTAAAAAATGAAAAAACAGTTTAGCTGCCAGTCTGAAAACCCATAACCCTCTCTGTTTCTAAATGTAATTTATAATGTCTGGAATGTTTTTGTTTACTCTGAAACAGCTTTAAAGAGTCACAGATGTTTGTTACTGATCGGTGCCATATTCCAAGCATCCCATGCATTTGTCCATGTATACTAAATCCTAATAAATCAGGTTTTAATGAAACAGCATTTAGCATTCTGAAGGCATTCTCACTCAAGTTCCCCATAGTCTGCTAGATAAAGCAACACAAAAAACTTTTTGTTTTAAAATGTAGTAGACTGTTTAATTGTAGCTATTTGGTTTATCAGCATGGATGCCTTTTGATTGAGATGTCAATCTACAATGAGCTTACTACCTACCCAGATAGGCAAGAGGAAAACCCATCTTCAATAAAAAGTGACAGAGATCAAAATCCTACACCAAACCTCTAACATGAGAGGCAGCATTTCAGTCCCATGATTCAACCCACAACTAAAAACGGATTGTTGCTTCATGTAGGAGTACATCTCTAGAACAATCTAGAAATTCCTACAATACAATTATTAATATTTCACTGCAATCTCCATAAAGGTACTTGATATTGGATGCCATATTTTGACATTGCTAATTCTAATCAGGATTGTGTGCTCCCACCCCCATTTTCCATGTAACATTTAGCTAACTTCCTCCTTCAGAATGGGTTTTTCTCCTTATGTTATACGGCAATTCATTTACTTGAATTTAAGGTATTGGTGCTAATTGAAATGCTCGAGACAGTTAACACACTGGTTGGCACTAAGGAAAATGTAAGGTTGAATGTCTTTTAAAAGGGGCAAAGGAGAAAAAAGTCAACTCTTTATCCCAGCTGATTCAAGTGGGTAATTTACAATCATTTCACAGCCACTGCAGACATGGCCGTTAATGTAAACCAGTTATATATCACACACATTCAGTGAGCGGGAAGTAAAATGCACAACACAGCATGGAGGCATTATCTGCTTTTTCCATTTCTTCTTTTGGATGGATTTTACATCTGCTACTTTCTGCCGGTTTGGGCAATGGCATATAGCAGGTTTTGCTTTGGGCAATATCATATAGCAAAGAAAACAAGAAAAATACCTGTGGCACCTTAGAGACTAACAAATTTATTTCAGCATAAGCTTTCGTGGGTTAAGAACCCACTTCATCGGATGCATGGAATGGAACATACAGTAATAAGATATTTATACATTCAGAGAAACATGAAAAGGTGGGAGTGTCTATAGCAATGTTAAGAGGCTAATTAATTGAAAGGAACTGTTATCAGTAGAAACTTTTGAAGTGGTAATCAACATGGCCCATTACATTACAGACAGTTGACACAAAGGTGTTAAGAGTTTTTTAAGGAGGGAAAATAAATTCAATTAACGTAATGACAGAGCCACCCACAGTCAATATTCAAGGCTAAGGTAATGGTATCTAGTTTGCATATTAATTCCAATTCAGCAGTTTCTCGTTGGAGCCTGTTTTTGAAGTTTATCTGTTGCAAAATAGCCACTTTAAAGTCTGTCACTGAGTGAGTAGAGAGGTTGAAGTGTTCACCTACTGGATTTTGAATGTGATGATTCTTGATGTCAGATTTGTGTCCGTTTATTCTTTTGCGTAGAGACTGTCCGGTTTGGCCAATGTACATGGCAGAGGGGCATTGCTGGCATATGATGGCATATATCACATTGGTAGATGTGCAGGTGAATGAGCCCCTGATGGTGTGGCTGATGTGATTAGGTCCTATGATGGTGTCACTTGAATAGATATGTGGACAGAGTTGGCATCGGGCTTTGTTGCAAGGATAGGTTCCTGGGATAGTGTTTTTGTTGTATGGTGTGTGGTTGCTGGTGAGTATTTGCTTCAGGTTGGGGGGCTGTCTGTAAGCAAGGACTGGTCTGTCTCCCAAGATCTGTGAGAGTGAGGGATCATCTTTCAGGATAGGTTGTAGATCTTTGATGATGCGCTGGAGAGGTTTTAGTTGGGGGCTGAAGGTGACGGCTAGTGGTGTTCTGTTATTTTCTTTGTTGGGCCTCTCCTGTAGTAGATGACTTCTGGGTACTCTTCTGGCGCTGTCAATCTGTTTTTTCACTTCAGCAGGTGGGTATTGTAGTTTTAAGAATGCTTGGTAGAGATCTTGTAGGTGTTTGTCTCTGTCAGAGGGATTGGAGCAAATGTGGTTGTATCTTAGAGCTTGGCTGTAGACAATGGATCATGTGGTGTGTTCAGGATGGAAGCTGGAAGTATAGCGGTCAGTAGGTTTCCGGTATAGGGTGGTGTTTATGTGACCATCGCTTATTAGCACAGTAGTGTCTAGGAAATGGACCGCTTGTGTGGACTGGTCTAGGCTAAGGTTGATGGTGGGATGGAAATTGTTGAAATCGTGGTGGAATTCATCAAGGGTTTCTTGTCCGTGGGTCCAGATGATGAAGATGTCATCAATGTAGCGCAAGTAGAGTAGGGGCATTAGGGAACGAGAGCTAAGGAAGCGTTGTTCTAAGTCAGCCATAAAAATGTTGGCATACTGTGGGGCCATGTGGGTACCCATAGCAGTGCCGCTGACTTGAAGGTATATATTGTCCCCAAATGTGAAATAGTTGTGGGTGAGGACAAAATCACAAAGTTCAACTAGGTTAGCCATGGCATTATCAGGGATACTGTTCCTGATGGCTTGTAGTCCATCTTTGTGTGGAATGTTGGTGTAGAGGGCTTCTACATCCATAGTGGCCAGGATGGTGTTGTCTGGAAGATCACCGATGGATTGTAGTTTTCTCAGGAAGTCAGTGGTGTCTCGAAGATAGCTGGGAGTGCTGGTAGCATAGGGCCTGAGGAGAGAGTCCACATAGCCAGACAATCCTGCTGTTAGGGTGCCGATGCCTGAGATGATGGGGGGTCCAGGATTTCCAGGTGTATGGATCTTGGGTAGCAAATAGAATACCCCTGGTCGGGGTTCAAGGCACGTGTCTGTACAGATCTGTTCCTGTGCTTTTCCAGGGAGTTTCTGGAGCAAATGGTCTAGTTTCTTTTGGTACTCCTCAGTGGGATCAGAGGATAATGGCCTGTAGAATGTAGAGTTAGACAGCTGCCTGGCATCCTCTTGTTCATATTCCAACTTATTCATGATGACGACAGCATCTCCTTTGTCAGCCTTTTTGATTATGATGTCAGAGTTGTTCCTAAGGCTGTTGATGGCATTGTGTTCAGCACAGCTGAGGTTATGGGGCAAGTGATGCTGCTTTTCTACAATTTCAGCCCGTGCACGTTGACGGAAGCAATCTATGTAAAAGTCCAGTCTGTTGTTTCGACCTTCAGGAGGAGTCCACGCAGAATCCTTCTTTTTGTAATTTTGGTAGGAAGGATTCTGTGGGTTAGTATGTTGTACAGAGGTGTGTTGGAAATATTCTTTGAGTCGGAGACGTCGAAAGTAGGATTCTAGGTCGCCGCAGAACTGTATCATGTTCGTGGGTCTGGAGGGACAAAAGGAGACGCCCCGAGATAGGACAGATTCTTCTGCTGGGCTGAGAGTATAGCTGGAAAGATTAACAATATTGTTGGGTGGGTTAAGGGAACTACTGTTGTGGTTCCTTGTGGCATGCAGCAGTTTAGATAGTTTAGTGTCCTTTTTCTTTTGTAAAGAGGCAAAGTTTGTGTTGTAGATGGCTTGTTTAGTTTTTGTAAAGTAAATTTGTTAGTCTCCAAGGTGCCACAGGTATTTTTCTTGTTTTCTTTTTGCTGACACAGACTAACACGGCTACTACATTGAAACCTATCATATAGCATGTTTTGCTTACACGCTTGTGACTGGAACTTCAGATTCAGCAGGTGAAGATCTGCCTGCTTTCATCAGTTGACCAAGGAACCTGAACACTAGCACAACCGACCCCGACTTCACTCTCCCTTCTCCTTTTTCCCCCTCCATGCCTACTCATTTCAGGTGCCAGGCTTTAACTACAGCAGGTTCTCCTCACCATATGGCTCATGGGCAGGGGTGAAAGTAAAATTTGTCGCTTACGGGTATGGGGGGCAGCTTTGCCCCCCCAGAAGAGGTGGGGCCTCGGGCGGAAGGGCAGGGCTGGAGGATCAGCCCCCCCCCCAAACACCACCTGGGGCTGGGTAGCTGCTCCTTTTGCCCCCCCCCCCCCCATCAGCAGCTAGGGGGGCGCAAAAGGGGCAGCACTTTAAGCAGGGTCCTTTAAAGCGCTGCCGCAGCAAAAGGATCTTGCTTTTAACATCACTGCCCCTTTTGTGCCCCCACCCCCTTGTTGGCAGCCCTGCCACTAGGGACCTGGCAGGACCACCGATGGGGGAGGGGGGCACAAAAAAAATAGCAATGTTAAAGCGCTGTGGCAGCAGCGCTTTAAGCAGGGTTCTTTAAAGCGCTGCTGCTGCAGCGCTTTAAAGTAAGGCGGTAGGGGCCAGTACAGGCAGCCACTTTTTACCGATACGCCATACCGGTCTGTACTGCCTTACTTTCACCCCTGATCATGGGCCACAACAACATGCATACAAAGGGGAAGCAATGTGTCCACATAGAGTGCAGATGGGCGTCTCAGACGGAGTGTAGTTTCTGTGGTTCATTTGTCCAGGTGTGTAGTGGGATTAGTTGATGTCTTGGATTCATCAGCTGTGGAAGAAGCTCCATGCCCCAGTTATCCTCCTCACCCATCTTGAGGGCCAGGATCTGGTCATGGACAAGGACATTACTTGGGAGTGGGGGTGGGGCAAAGTGGAATTGGATAGATGTGAAGCAGCAGTTCCCCTTGCTGGAGAAGTTAGGGTTGCTGCAGTGCAGGACTTGCAGGGGATGTTCCTGCACCATGGCCAGCTGACCAAGTGAGGAAGCAGGTTAACAGGGCAACCTCCCTCATTCATTTGAGACGGAAGATCGTACACTAATGCACACGGGCATTTTATATAGATCCTCTATATTTTTACACACACTACAACTACCTGTCTTCTGCTTATTAGGAACTGCCAGATAACAGCAACTTTTTCTGGCAACTGAGGGGTTGCTAAGTGGAATCTATGGTCAATACAAGCAAGTCCCAGTTCTTCCCCCACCTGATATCAGTCATCTCCATCCCTCCAGTTCTCTTGTCCAGTCTCAGTCCCTTTCTCCACACCCATTCCTCCCAAGCTCCCAGTCCCCCTTGCCCTCTCCCATTCCGTCAGCCTTCCATCCCTGTCTTACCCTCCAGGCTCCTTGTCCCAATTGCTTCCTCTCCCCCCCAACCTCTGCCTCAGGCCCAGCTTTTATCCTTTCTGCATTTGATTTAGGTGCCATCTTTCTCTATACTGCCAAGGCCCAGCAGAGGGCCTGGGCTGGTGCTGAAATCACAGGAGAGACAGGATTCCTACGGTCAGTTCCTACTGAGCCCAGAGTGTACATGGCCCCAAACAACAAGGAACAGCAATTGCAGGGGAAATCTTGCTTAGTCTCCTGCAGCCCCAGGCTGAAGCATGTTTAATGTAGACAGAATCTTCAGGGAATTTAGCCTGCAAATCTTTCAGAAATCTCTAGTGAGCTCATGTGAACTAGGGTGACCAGATGTCCTGATTTTATGGGGACAGTCCCGATATTTGGGGCTTTGTCTTATATAGGCACCTATTATCCCCCACCCCCATCCCGATTTTTCACACTTCCTGTCTGGTCACCCTAGTGTGAACTGAGGTTTTTTTCCAAGGCTTATAACATACCCACATTTGGGACTTCATGGGGCAGCAAAAGGCACATTCCTGTCACAAAGAGACCCGCTGCCAAAATTCAAGTCTCTGCTACAAAGCACAAGTGCACTAGAGCTTCTCAAAGAAAAGGAGATCAATATTGATTATGTGGAAAACAATGTGTTTCTTCCCTAGTTTCATTCTCAAAAATGGCAGAACCATTTCAGCTGAATCTATTTTAAGAACTTCATCCTGAGCCAAACACTCAGCATGGAAAGTTTTAGTTCAAACAGTTAAACTTTGGCAAAAAAGTTACAAGCAACTGAAAAAGGGGTCTTGCAATGGGAAGTGTCAGGAAACCTTAATTTGGCCAGTGCTGCCAGACCCGCCTACAATGCCCCTACAACTAATGGCCACAATCATTACTAGATCAATTCTGTTTGTGACCACGATGGTTTCAGTTCATCAATTGGTCTCGAGTCTTTAAACTACTAAGACTGGTTCCTTAAGTGGTACCAATTTGTAATCTCAATAGAGATTTTAGTGACTATATAGGCATGGAACGAATGAATTACCCTCTCACTCCCAGAGACAATGACACATATTGGCTGGGTAGCATGGGAAAAATTGTGGTTTGAAAAAAATAAAAAAGGGAGGAGGAATTTGGTCTTTGAAATCAACAATTTGGCACCTTTCAATATGAAAACAATGAGGAGTCCTTGTGGCACCTTAGAGACTAACAAATGTATTTGGGCATAAGCTTTCACGGGCTATAACCCACTTCATCAGATGCATGGAGTGGAAAATAGTAGCAGGTATAAATATACAGCGCATGAAAAGATGGGAGTTCCCTTACCAAGTGGGGAGGGGGTCAGTGCTAATGAGGCCAATTCAAGTAGGGAGGATGTGGCCCATTTCCAACAGTTGACAAGAAGGCGTGAAAATCAGAGGGAAAATTACTTTTTGTACTGACCCAGCCACTCCCATCGGCGGAAGCACTCTATGTAGAAGTACAGTCTGTTGTTTCAACCATCACTGGACACTCAATAACAGACTTAAAAGTGGCAATTCTTCAATAAAAAAACTTCAAAAACAGACTTCAACAAGAAACTGCAGAACTGGAATTAATTTGCAAACTTGACACCATCAAATTAGGCCTGAATAAAGACTGGGAGTGGCTGGGTCACTACAAAAAGTAATTTTCCCTCTGTTGATATTCACCCCTTCTTGTCAACTGTTGGAAATGGGCCACATCCACCCTAACTGAATCGGTCTTGTTAGCACTGACCCCCCCCACTCAGTAAGGCAACTCCCATCTTTTCATGTGCTGTGTATTTATACCTGCCCACTATTTTCCACTCCATGAATCTGATGAAGTGGGTTATAGCCCGTGAAAGCTTATGCCCAAATAAATTTGTTAGTCTCTAAGGTGCCACAAGGACTCCTTGTTGTTTTTGCTGATACAGACTAACACGGCTACCACTCGGAAACCTTTCAATATAATCATTTAAATTACATGAATTTAAAAAAATACTGTAAATAAGGGAACAATTGCATCAGACAATGATTCTAATATACATGTGAGAAACAACTGAATGCATTATTGGAGGAAGGGATAGAGCAATGAGATATAAAAGCAGAAAGCTGAGGTTAAAGTTTGTTACCTCACATTTTCCCCCTCCGTTTCTCAAATGACTTCAATTTACAAAACTTAAACCTATAGCACAGCACACTTCTCCAGCAATAGTACAGACCATAATAGCATTTTGCACTTTGACATTTAGCATTTATTTCTGAAAGTATGCTGGGTTTGGGACAGTTATGGAGAACAATCAAACATGATCTCCTGAGATATGGTATGCTAAAAATCTCTCTTGAACTATAAAGAAAGATGGGGGTGAATTCAAATAGATTCTAGATTAGAAGTACAAGATTCTTAGAGAAATGCCATAGAGGACATGTTAGAGCTTGTACAGGTGTCACATAAAAGTCAACCTTGATATATTTGTGCTACAAAAGACTTTCGATTATAAAAAGTGTCTGGAACTCATTGTCTAGCTATTATCAGAACAAATCCCATTCTTTTGCAATGGACATCTGTTAAATCTTCCACTCTTAATGGAAAATGTTGCCTCTGGGACACACACTTTTATGATAACACCATTTCTTCAGAGATAAAACTCTTCTCATTCTTATTTTAACAAAGCAATTGTATTTGTGTCTGATTTTCTTCAGGGGAAAAGAATAATAGGCTACAGAAGTATCCAAACCATTAGGGACAACATAGTGTAATAAGTGCTAATTAGACTTGCACCACCTAGCACACAGCCCATCGTCCACAGAGAGCAAATGAAGTCATCTTGCATTAACCAAGCCTGCTATTGGCAGGCAACAGATCATACATTCAGTTAAATTAAATAGCTAGAGCTGAGAAAATGTGTAAGAGGCTAATTGACATTAAAAGTTGTTTTGACCACATCAGTTCAATATTAATATGGAATGCAATTGGGGACATAAGACAGAAGATGACCCAGTTGGCATTCCATAGAACTGATATGAGGGAGAGAAACGGACAGCCAATAATTAATGTCAACACTCTCTATTCTAACATGGACAATTGCAACCTTAAAAAGATTAGGATGGTTGCTCTCATAAGTTGTTTGCAGTATTTCTGTAGCCATGTTGATCACAGGATATGAGAGAGATAAGGTGAGTGAGATAATATCTTTCACCACAGAAGTTAGTCTAAGAAAAGACACAAGCTTTCAAGTTACAGAGCTGAAGATGAGCTTTGTGTAGCCCAAAAGCTTTTCTCTGTCACCAAACAGAAGTTGGTCTAATAAAAGCTATGACCTTACCTACTTTGTCCCCTCTCATAGGCGACACTGGAGCCTGTATTAGTACTGTGTATGTGTCCAATAACAGATTTTTTTTTTCAAATGGGAGCTATGGAAGCACTGAAATTCAAACAATGTATTTGTGCACCCAATTTTAGGCACATAAGCTCACTGGGGCTGCTGTTTCAAAGGAGATTTCAACATCTTCCTAGTTCACTGGATCTGTTCACAATAGCAAGCAACATGCCTAGCAAAGAGTGTTTATAGGATAAAGACCATGTTATACATTTTGAATGATAAACGGCACATGTTATAATTAGTTCATACATAGTGACCTCAAGTGACAAACAACTTCTGATTGCCTCCATTATGCAGTCTTGACTTATAACATTGATTTCTCTCACTTTAAAAAAAATGTAAACTTTCATAGTGCAGCAGCTGCCTAAAACCTAATCAGTTAACCATGATAGACAGCACTAATGAAAGATCATTGTCAGCCATCTGCCTTTTAAAAAATAAATAAATTGTTTCTGGGCTTGATAGTAAAGCCAGGCAAGAAACTGAGATTATCTATCAGTCCTTAGGCCCCCTAATTGAGAATATACTCATTACACTGACTTACTGATACATAGGATTGTGGTAATGCACTCACTGATTTAAAAAGTCACCTCCAATTTCCAACTATCCAGTGGTGTATTTACCATTACAGTCACATACCTGAAACAATAAGTGCCTGCCACCACCTCTTCCTCCCCCAACACCCACTTCTGTACCAATCCTATCACTAAATAGAGGTTAGTTTTATCTATTACAAATAATGTGTCATTGTCCAGGAGGACTCGGACTATGAATGTAAACATATAGTACTAATTCACACAATACAAAAAACTCAGCAAAGACAAACGTTAGACAACAATAAAATTCTCCAAGGAAAGTATTTATTAAAAAGGAACAAGGTGATCCTACAATTACAGTTCTCCGTATCAGTTCTCAAGCTCTAGTCTCCGCAGTGTCTTTCCACGTGGGGACAAAAAGTGACATTCAGCTTAAGAAATCTGCAGTATGTTCCTTTTTTGGATTTGGCAGAGTATAAAATAACTCATTCACAGCTGGAACAGTATTTTTAATATTTGATTCATATTAAAACAGCTTTTTCAATTATGGAAATCTAGCAAGAGGGTGTGTACTTTAATAATCCTATGATGTGTTTGGTGTTTCCTGTAAGTGACAATATTCACAAACCCCTCTCCCCCTCACTCTCTGAGATCTTCTATCATGCTGCTAAATATGTGGGTTGTAAACTATATACTGTGGAGCAGGAGAAGGGATATTGCCATTAGTTTGAATATGGTTTCTAAATAGGTTAGCCCCCTCAGACCCTTCCCCAATTTCTGGCTTTTGGTCATCTCGCTCTTCCTCTTGCAATGCAGATATGCTCCTTATTGCAAAGGATTTCATATATTCTAAACCCCTATCCACCCTAGCCTGAACTTATGCAGAAGTGTTACTGCCACTAGTGTTCTTAAACAGGTATTCTACAGTCTAATAGACTGCAGTCTAATAGCTTTGTTATTGAGGGTTGCCCTGGTATTTAACCAAAATGCCATTTGCTTAGTTCATTCCATTACTTCTAGTTATATTCTGACAAGTCAGTCTAAATAATCTCCTTTTCTTCCCAGTACTTACCTCCTTGAAATACTTGTAGATGGCTATATCCCTCCCACGCACCCCACCCACCATTAGTCAATTGTTGGTAAAGCTATACAAATTTACATGGTATCATGATTAAACGGATAAGTAATAGAGGAAATATTATTTGCTCTTCTTTGGATTCTCCAACTTATCTACCTCAGGGACAGAAACGTTATCAGAACTCCATATTCCAGCTACAATACATGCACCCTATTGGAAGGCACATAGCTAATATAAGCTGTTCTTATTGTAATTATTTCATTATTGCCTGTGTTTAAAATACTCATAAAAACATAAATCAGTACCCTTTTCCCTGGGAAGAAATGTATAATTTAACTGAGATTGACATCTGTCCCATCATCATTATAATAAGTATAATCATGAATTAAGCCATCTGGACTAAGAACTCTATCATCCCATGTAGGCACAGCCCTCTGCTGTGTTCCCAAGGGAGTGCCAAAATCAATTATGTTTCAGGGAGGCTCTGTGCAGGGTGTAAAGGCCCACACAGATGGACAAATTTGCAGGATCATGCCTGTAGGTGTGAGGTCTTCATGTTGCACCTATCTCCCACAAAAAGATGTTGGTGGATCAGTAGGTAGCAGCCTTCCCTCTGAGCTTGCACCAAATCAATATACCAAGGCTAACTGTCAAGTCAGGCACTACCATAGCACACGTAACATAGCTAAGCATTCAGTACACAAAGTTTATTACTGACTGTAAGAAGCATAGGATGGCAACTGGACACAACAAACTGCCCTTAAGTTCAAAGGCCTAAAGGAATTTCTCTGCACTTCATAGACATGCTCTTGGCACACAAAGGATTATGGATCCCTTCAAACTGTTAGAGGCAATAAACTCTGGTTCATATTTGAGTTTTGTGAACCATGGTTTAATTTGTTGCTGATGAGGAAAACTGTAGCTGGCAGGCAAAAGGAAAGTAAGGCTAAAAGCATCTAAGTTTGCGCTGATTATCCCCTTTTGGTTGTAGGTAAACTTTTTTAAAACTGCAGTTCCTTCAGGCAACTAAGGCTAGCAGCTGCCCTTCCACAGTAAGTGCAACTCTCTGGTGAAAGTTTACTGGATAATGTTCCTTTAGAAAACTCGCTACCAAGTTACAGACTAAGAAAGAAAAGTGGGTAGGATAAAAACCACATTTAAAAAAAAAAAAAAGTAGGTAGACTAACATGCAACTCTTTGTGGCAACAAAGTCCAGTAGATTGCAGTATAGTCTCCACATGTAAACTGCTGAGGGCCCACTCTTTGAGATATTTCAAAATTACACTAGACAAAGTACTAGAGAACATTGTTTATTTGTAATATGAAAGTGCTTAAGGCCCCAACTGAGCTAGGTGCTGTGCAAACATATAGTGAGGAAGAGTCCCTTCCCTGCCTGGAGAGTTTACAATCTAGAGAGACAAGACAAAGGATGGGAGAAGAGAAAGTATTACAGCCTCATTTTAAAGATGCTGAACAGAAGTCGAGAGAGAGAGAGAGATGAAGTGAAGTGACTTGCCCAAGGTCACACAAGAAATATGAAGCACGGCTGGTAATTCCATCCTGACCTCCTGACACAAACTCCAGTGCTTTAACCACACAACAATTCTTGGGAAAAATCCTGTGTTGGCAGAGTTATGGATAAGATGAATTAGGAGGTCCTATGTCAGGGTTGGGCAAACATTTGGGCCTGAGGGCCACATCAGGGTATGGAAATTGTATGGCGGGCCATGAATGCTCACAAAATTGGGCATAGGGGTGCAAGAGTGGGTGAGAGCTCCGGTTGGGGGTGAGGAATCTGGGGTGGGGCCAGAAATGAGGAGTTCAGGGTGCGGGAGGGGGCTCCAGGCTGGGGTAAGGAGTTGAGGTACTGGGGAGGGGTATGAGGTCTCTGGCTGGAGGTGCGGGCTCTGTGGTGGAGCCTGGAATGAGGGGTTTAGGGTGCAGGAGGGGGCTCCAGGCTGGGACCGAGGAGTTCAGAGGGTAGGGAGGGGGCTCTGGGCTGGGAAGAGGGGTTTGGGGTACAAGAGGGTGCTCTGGGTTGGGATCGAGAGGTTCGGAGGGTGGGAGCGGGGAGCTGAGGGCCGGATCAAAAAGGTCTGATTGGCCAGATGTGGCCCACAGGCCACAGTTTGCCCACCCCTGTCCTATGTCTATGTTCTCCAAAACTGTGTGGTAAAATATTTTAAATACTAAAAAGGGAACAACATTTCAACAGCATTTTAAGTCATCTGCAAAAAAGGAGGTGATAAGAGGGACGTATAACTAGTAATCTAGAATAATGGAGTAATGATAGGTCAAAATGGTCTCACATGGAGGATAATTTCACAAGCTCCTTCCAATTGTGCAAACATATAGTGGGAGGATGATTTGACCCCTCTGAAGAACAGAGGGCAAGTCAGGGTATATGCCAAAGAACAGGGCCATCACACGATGATTCCCCAATATTGTTCCCGTTCCCAGGCCAGGTGGCTCTATTGTATCCTGGCTGCCAGGACTTTCTGTAATAGTAGCTATTACCGCAGCACCCTCCAGGATTTCCATTGTGAACAATGGAGCACCAGAAAAGGAAGAGTTACCAATGGGTACTGGAGGGATAATGCACATTTGCCCTAGCTCACCTCTCCCCATATCATGAGTCTTAGACTAATGGTGCGATGAGGGGAAAGGGTGAGTGTTCTTGAGGTGGCCGATTCCACACACCCAGATAGGATGGCTGCGAACCACACAGAAAGGGTCCCTTCCACATCCCAGGTCTATGGGGAATTTAACCCCTCCCCCTAAATTTAAAGTATATCTGTAGATGTTTCCAACTCGTCTCCAAGCACTTTCAGAACAATTAACAGTTCCTACCACCCCTGTGAGATAGTTTGTTAATAATCCCTCTTTTATAGAGGAGGAATGTTAATCAGCAATAGTTCCACTGACTTCACTCAAGCTACATTGATTTACGCGAGCTGAGGATCTGGCCCTAGAAAACCAAAGAAAGGAGTTACGGGTCTGATTTTCTGAAGTGCTGAACACTTGCATCTCAAGCTTGATCTTCAGACAACTGAAATCAAGAGAAGTTGCGGGTGCTCAGCAACTCTGAAAAAACTCAGGACCATTCAGGTGACTTGCCAAAAGTTGCACAGCCATCTGTGTCAGAGCCTGGAACAGAATCCAGATCTCAGGCACGTGTTTTGACCACAAAACAATACTTCCTCCTCAACGCACAGCCCTACAGTCACTACTGCTTTATACGATGACTTGCAAACAATTTGTTACTTCCAGCTTTTAAAGAACACCATTCATAGTGTGCCAAATGTGCACACATGGCACTATAGAATTTACAACGACTTCAGAGCAATCTGCACAATCAGCACTCCATTACATAATTATGCTTTCCTGTGTAATTGCTCCTTTTAGCAAATGTTTCATCAAATTGTAGCAGTACAATTACAATACATTGATAAAACCATGATTTTCACACAAGGCATATATTAGTTTTAACTGTTTCCAATTTTTGTTTATTTTGTAACTACATTCAGTATATTTGCTTGATTTACATAATTTTTCCAAATGCTAGCCCAGTGCCCACAGGGCTGACAGCACATGCAGTTGTAACCCACACACCTTCTGGGTGTGGTGTTCTGTCCCATCTAGTAGCACCGAGACCACTTAGCGAAAGAGATAAAATGAGTCTGGCTCTACAGCCTCAGCTAACAGACACTTGGCTTTTAGCTCATGTGGTAGAGGCTCATGCACTAAGCTTGAGAAATCCCAGGTTCAATCCTGCCTGCTGACGACCGGGGTCTGTCGGTGTTACACAATAGTTTAGCAATCTTTACTGATGGCAAACCTATTTTGGCAGAATTGAAGAGCGAACTTTGTCCCTGAATCTTTACCTAAAACTCAAATAGAACACAACTGGCATCTTAATCTAAGAAGAATTTGGATCTCTTGATTTTCTATCTTCACATACTGTCATACATATACACAGGGCAGCTGCACTGAATTACTTTACCTGTAAGGGGTTAATCAGTTCAATTAACCTAGTTGGCACCTGACCAGAAGGACCAATGGGGAAAGAAGATACTTTTAAAAAAAATGGGGGGGGGCGTGGAGGGAAGGTTTTGTTAGTGCTCTCTTTGTGTTTGACAGAGAGAAAAACTAGACTGGAAAAACATCTCCTAAAAACATACCTGAAATAAGCATCTAAGATTACAAAAATTGTAAGTAATGTCAAGGAAATGCGTTAGATTATCTTTTGTTTCAGTTTGTGAATTTTCCCTCTGCTAAGAGGTAGTTTATTCCTGTGTTTAGAACTGTGAAGCTAAGTCCAGAGAGGAGTCCTCTGTGTTTTAAATCTTTTTATCACCCTGTAAAGTTACCTTCCATCCCGATTTTACAGAGGTGCTTCTTTTACTTTTTTCTTTATAATAAAGTTCTTCTTTTAAGAACTTGATTGATTTTAGTGTCCTAAAGATAAAGGGTCTGGTCTGTACTTATATTATAGGCAATTGGTTGGTATATTATTCTCAAGCCTCTCCAGAAAAGGGGGTGAAGGGACTTGGGGGGATATTTTGGGGAAATAGGGACTCCGATTGGTCCTTTTCCTGAATTTTTATCTAAATCACTTGGTGGTGGCAGCAATACCGTCCAAGGACAATGAAAGGATTTGTGCCTTGGGGAAGTTTTTAACCTAAGCTGGTAGAAATAAGCATAGGAGGTCTTTCATGAGGGTCCCCACATCTGTACCCCAGAGTTCAGAGTGGGGAGGGAACCCTGACACATACTGTGGCACTTCCTGGTTCTGGCTGGGACCTTATGACAACAGTGCTCACAAAAAGCTATTGAAATGTTTTTGTGTCAGCTGGAAGTATCATAAATTTTCCAACAAAACCCAATTCATTAAACTTCCAGGCCAGTTTTCCAACCTAAACAGCTTTAGTAGATATGTATCCAAACTTTTGACTGCTAACTCAGAATGAAACTGAGGATTTAATCATGCAGCCCTTATTCACGTTAGTAAACCCTACTTACTTATGACTAACTGAAGTCAACAAAAGCACTTTTTTACTTAACGGTAGTGGAATGTATCAATTAGTATAAATTATATGTAAAGTGTTTGGATTCTGAAGTGCAAAATTTAGTTTGCTTCACTACAAAAGGATAAAACCATCATCGTAGTGGATCACAAGATAAATATGAGTCAACATGTAACAATGTTGCAAAAAAGAAAACATCATTCTGGGATGTATTAGCAGGAGTTCTGTGAGCAAGACACAAGAAGTAATTCTTCCGCTCTACTCTGCACTGATTAGGCCTCAACTAGAGTATTGTGTCCAATTCTGGGCACCACATTTCAGGAAAGATGTGGACAAACTGGAAAAAGTCCAGAGAAGAGCAATAAAAATGATTAAAGGTCTAGAAAACATGACCTATGAGGGAAGATTGAAAAAAATTGGGTTTAGTCTGGAGAAGAGAAGTCAGAGGGGACATGATACTAGTTTTCAAGTACATTAAAAAAGTGTGTTACATGAAAGGTAAATTTTTCTAGTTAACCTCTGAGGATAGGACAAGAAACAACGGGCTTAAATTGCAGCAAGGGAAGTTTAGGTTGGACGTTAGGGGAAACTTCCATATTATAAGGGTAGTTAAACACTGGAATAAATTGCCTAGGGAGATTATGGAATCTCCATCATTGGATATCTTTAAGAACAGGTTACACAAACACCTGTCAAACACCTGTCAGGGATGCTCTAGATAATACGTAGCCCTGCCTTGAATGCAGGGGAGTGGACTAGATGACCTCTCAAGGTCCCTTCCAGTCCTACGATTCTATTATTTATGATGTCAGTGTAGCCACATGTATAACAAACTGAAGCCTTAATACTAGAAAATATTTCTTCTTAGTCTCAGGTATAGCCTCCATACATTGTGTGCATGGTTTATCCTTCCCCATTATGAACACCAGCATTTTGGATCTGCAGGGCAGGCATGCAACACTTTACAACCTAAGTGTGAAATTACCACCAGTTCCATGATTGGAAAGAACAGAGAAATCATCATTCCCTGTAGAGTTGGACCCAAAAAGTTTTTGTAGATCAGCGTTATGTAGTTGATCCTGCCACTTGCAGAGTACTCTCAGTAGGAGGATCATAGAATTAGGCCATGTGAAGTTTCGCAATGAATACTAACTGTTTTTAATGAATAGACAGCACCACTTCACACCAAGGTTGACTAGGGTCTCCCTTAAGAAACAATTTAGCCTCATGTGGAAATACATGCAATAGACTCTAGGTAAGATGTTCTTCTCTTTCCAAACCACCAGTTCCATACTCTTTCCTCCTTCAGCCCAGATGATCTTTCATCTTCCACTCTTTACAGCACCCACTGTGTTTGGTTTTATTTTACTTTCTATTTTTGATTTAGAAATATGCAACCAGCACCTTGATGTCTCACCTTCAACCTGCCCAGAACTCTGCTGGGGGGGAGCAGAGGAGTACGTGACGGACACACACACGCACGCACCTACTCCTAACTCACCATTTCCATTGACTTTCTAAAAAGTCAGCATTAAACGATGCAGTAAGTGTTTAGCTTAGCTTCAGGTGTTACTTCCTTTGCCTGTGGATTTAATGTTGAAAAGTATGTTCACCTGAAGCAGAAAGCGGATACTCAGGGCCGGTGCAAGGATATTTCACGCCCTAGGCGAAACTTCCACCTTGCGCCCCCCCCCCCCCTCCGGCACAGGGAACCCTGCGGCAGCTCCCCGACCCCCCCACCCTGCGGTGCCCCCGCAGCAGCTCCCTGCCTCAGCTCACCTCCGCTCCGCCTCCTCCCCTGAGCACGCCGGCGCAGCTCCACTTCTCCCGCCTCCCAGGCTTGCAGCGCCAATCAGCTGTTTGGCGCGGCAAGCCCGGGAGGGGAGGAGAAGTGGAGCAGGGGCAGCGTGCTCAGGGGAGGAGGCGGAGCGGAGGTGAGCTGGGGCAGGGAGCGGTTCCCCTGCACGCCCCCCCCCCCCGCATTACTTGACATGGGAGGCCCTCCTCATGCACCCCTGCTCCAGCTCACCTCTACTCCATCTCCTCCCCTGAGCACGTTTTTTGGCACCCCCAACCACTTGGCGCCCTAGGCGGCCGCCTAATTCGCCTAGTGGTTGCACCAGCCCTACGGATACTCTTACATTCACAGAGAAGATACCGAGTGCTAACCTTATGGTCCCTGATGGATTCAACTACATGATCAAGAAATTGATGGAGTTTTTATTTTGCAAGTATATTTTATTTTGCAGTTCCAACATTTTTATTCCCTTGTGGTACGATCTGAAGTTTCTGGAAGGACTGTACCACCATTTCCCCACCTTTTGAAAGCTAAACCCCTCTTTAGGAAAATGAAACCAATCACAGCCCTATTGCTCCTGCCATGTGTAAAATTAGCAGTGACTCAGAGTATGTCGGGTTGATCTCCATAATATGTAATTTCCTCTCTTTTTTTAAACATACTCGAGTGAGCAATGAAATCATTTGCCATGCAAATATTTGAAGAATAACTGACACCCAAATTCACAGCCTTTGAAATGAAAGGGCAATTAACACCTCAGAGCTATTTTTTCAGGTTCACTGCAAACTCAGATGACATCACTGTTTTGCTCACTCCCCCTCCCCACACTCCTCCCCCCAGCATTTCTTCACAACTATAACTTCCAGAGTCTCAGCTTTCAATTAAAAATAATGAAGTAAGAGGTCAATCTCTACCTAACAGTTCAGGTCCTTTACCCCCTGTAGGGGAGCAGTCTCCACTATGGGAAAACACTGGATTATAGCATTTTGCTTACTTAAACAGTCAGCCTTTTTCTTCAACATTTTTTTTCTGATTCCCCTTACCTACGAGATGTAGTTTCAGCTATGAAATGACAATGTGTTTCAGCTTGCCTTTATCAGAGCAGCGTCTAATAGGATGCTTTCACAGCCCTTTATGAGGGTTAAGCAAAATATTATATACATCAATAACACTGGGGAGATGCTGCAAAAATTAAATAAAAATCAGACAGTCTCACAGCCTTACACTGGTCTAAATTAGATAAAGATTACTTTATTAAAATCTGCATTTTGTTGGCATTCAGGTTTTCTGAAGGCCTCTTGAAAGGTTAAACACCCAAGTCACAATATTATTACATTCAAAATAAGTATAGGTAGTAAACAGTATGTGGGAGTCAAGTACCGTTAGCAGTAGGGGAATTAAATAAACTCATGAATGAGGCCTATAATTCCATCCACTCATGTGAGAGGAAGGCCTGAAAAGCACCTCTGTCTCAGTCTGTGGAGTCATTTAGTTCCACAGTGACAGTTTTACAAAATGTTTGCTCCTGTCCTTGAACAAAGCTCAAGGGTAAACAACTACTAGGCAACCTTTCTTCCTCATCTCTTACTTCATTAAAGTTCAATCGTACAAAGGAAAGATGCACTTACATTGTACAGTGAAGTTTGGAAAATAGTAATTTTCTGTATGAGGCAAGAGAGGGTCTTCCAAATTATCCCTTGTATAAACTGCTATAAACAGCATGAAAGGCATTTAACCAAAACTGTACAGTTTGGTGAGCTAACTCCATTTACACATATATGGGGCAGAGACCTTATTTTCTTCTCAACTAAGCAGGAGCAAATCCAGAATAGCTGAACGGAAGTCAAAGATAACCAGACCTATGTAATAAGTAAAGTTATGTAGATTATAGATAACCCTTTCCTTTGGGGAGAAATGATTTTAGACAGGTATTGGAAAACACAGCCTTTGATCTGTGTCACTGATTAATACAGCCCAGATGGGTAGTAGTGGAAAATCACTATCAGATTGTTCTTCTGTGGCTTACATGAAATTATTTGGTCCTCACAGTTCAGCTCCTAGTGGATAAGTGTTGTCATATTACAAGGATAGCAGCACCTATCTCCCGCGTGCACCCAATTCAGATCTTACACTTCATGCCTTACTTGTCTTAAGGTAGAATCAGGGAACTCTTCCACTTTTAGATCAGGCCTACAGTATCTCGTGTATCCATAACTCTTACTCTGTCAGTCTCACCAAAATCAGGCACCTGCAGTTCTTCCCTTCAGGCATCTGACTAGTTGTGCTTATCAAGTGACAAGACGACTTCTTAACATGACTACAATGTTTATTTTAACAGTTGGAACAAAGGTGTGGGTTTTTTGGGGGGGAGGGGGGGAGGACGGAGAACTAAGAGTCTACATTTCTAATGTCCCACCATCCCAGGAGGGCAACCTATGCAGGCCTAGTTTCTCCAGTTGTCCCCAATGGGTTTCTGTGTCTTATTTCTCCCCATTAGTGAACGTGTCCTTCTTTAAATCCCTCCCAGATCCCTTTTTCTCTTGTGTTTACTGGGCCTGACAATAAAACAGTTCTGTCTCTGGTTTCCAGCCAGCCTATGGAAACAAAGCTAATAGTTCTCACACTGTCCCTTAGCTTCTCTTGGCTTCCTGTCAGCAGTCATCTTTCTCAAGCCATTTTTCTTTCCACATGTATTCCAGACAGACCCACATCAAGTTAAACCAGTATATTCATAGAGTAAATTAATAATCAGATCAACATACAACTACTCATAAAATTACAGGGTAGTCCCATATGCAAGAGCTGCATCCAGAAGCCACCCAACCTAGCTGCACTAAATGACATCCTGACTGTAACCTCAGGGGTAATAAAAAGAGTTGACAGGGCACAACGAATAAAGTGCTCTCAACCACAAAATTGTGAAAGTAGGAGCATGTTGATGGGGCAGCATGAGGAAGCTTAGACTTCTGCCATCTGCGCTCTACAGCTCCTGGAACTAAATAAAAGAGCTCAGTTCTATCAAACCAGCATCTTTCATGAGTACTACATGAACTTAATATTTTAAAAAATATATATATTCCATTTAGAACTAAATTGTTTTACTTTAAGATTAAATTTTCAAGCTGAGGTGTAAAGACTTCTTTAGAGATAGTAAAATAATGAGTAGTCTTTCACTTTAAAAGTTAAACAAGGTTAGCATGGTTAGGCAGCTAGTGTGCAGTTTATCATGATCACCACTTTGTTACCTTGTTCCTTTCTTCCCCCCGTCTGTTGCATCCACCCATTTCCACATCTTATACTTAAGGTTGTAAGAGACGGTACCTGCTCCAAAGAACTTGGTGATGTGTTTGACAGTGCCTATCACAACAAGACAGGGGCCTTTAGGCACTAGAATAATAAATTACTATAATTGTATCAGTGTAAGATATTTACAGAGAGATTTCTCACTGAAAGCAAAGAACAGTTTTCCCTAGTTGAAGGAATTCATCACTGGATGTCAGATTTCAGGTAAATTAAAGCAGAACGCCTTCTAAAATGAGAGAAAAGTGACAGAAAAAAATACATTATAAGCGTGTTTAAGTCTGTTGAGCTGGAAATTACTTTTGAGGGAAGGCAAGGTGGGTGAGGGAAAAGGATGGTTTGCAGTTACAGCTAAAATCACCCTCCTTTCCTTGCCACCCAACCAACACAAAATCAGACAGGTGTTTTAAGCTAGTTATTTAATACATAAATGCTTTTCAGTCAAGATAAATGGAGATGTCCATATTTCTGGCTGTGCTATATTTTCAGGATATTTGTAGTGTGACAAAGTTCCTCCTCTACCTTGGTGGGTCCTGCGCTTATTGGCGGATTTTTGTTTGCCTCAGAGATCTTCCTCTCTGGTAGAACCCACAGTCCAGATCAACTCCTCCTGTGTCTGATCAGGAGTTGGGAGTTTTGGGGGGAACCCAGGCCCGCCCTCTACTCCGGGTTCCAGCCCAGGGCCCTGTGGATTGCAGCTGTTTAGAGTGCCTCCTGGAACAACTGCACGACAGCTACAACTCCCTGGGCTACTTCCCCATGGACTCCTCCCAACACCTTCTTTATCCTCACCACAGGATCTTCCAGCAGTACGTCCTCTTACTCTCAGCTCCTAGTGCCTCTTGCTCCCAGCTTCTCACACGCAACCTCCTTCCAATGCTCCTCCCCTCTCACTGACTAACTGGGAGGCTTTTAACTAGTTCCAGCCAGTCCTTGATTGGCTTCAGGTGTCCCAATCAACCTCCCTGCCTTCTGGGAAGTTCTTAATTGGCCCCAGGTGTCTTGATTAACCTGGAGCAACTGCCATAAGGTATCAGGGATTTGTTTAGCCTGGGGCAAACATACTGGTTCCTTACCACTTTCCTATAGCCCTCTGGCTGGGAAGGAGATAGAGGACTGCTGCTGCTCCTCCTCCTGCTCATCCTGCTGGGGCTGCTGCTAGGCCCTGGGCCCTCCCAGCTGCTGTTTGCTGCTATTACTGCTGCTCCAGCTTCTCCCCTGGCTGGGCCAGACACCCCTCCCACTGCTCTACTCTCCGGTTGCTGGCTGCCTGGCAGCTGAACACCCCCCACCCCCAACACCTTGGTTGCTGCTACTCCTGCTGCTGCAGCAACCCCTTGGGGGGAGGGGGCCTGCTGGCCCTCTCCCCAGAGGAGGGGTGTGAGGGGCTCCTGCTCCAGCCGCTGCTGTGACCACCACCACCACCACCATCGGTGAGGGGTCCTGCCTGACCACCGGACCACCGCCTGGAGTTGCTGGAGCTGCTGCTGCTGCCCTGTTTGCTGCCAGGAAGCTGCTGGTACCCAGAGGAGGAAGACCCGGAAGACCGTCGGCGGAGACTCTGCAGACCACCGTGGAGGGGGCCTCCAAGAACTGAGTAATCTTTCTAACTGTGCTCTAGTGGTGGGGGTATTGACTGTGTTTGTAGGGGCACAGGGGGTGTGGCGCCGAGCCTGCCCCCTGGTCCACCTGTGCCCCCCCATAACCCCCACCACCACCGCTGCCCCCTCCACCACCTCTGCTGGCTGCTCACCATCTGCCTTGTGCTACAGCCTCTGGACTTAGCTGCTTCCATGGCCCGCCACAAACTTTTAACATCATTTGGGCCTGCAGTGGCAACCAGCCCCACCCATTGACTTTGTGCAAGCGCACGTGGGTGCACGTGCCCCTCCCATACCCCTTGGACTGACCCTCTTCCCCCCAGCAGCACGTCCCTTGCTTTGTCCCTTGCCACCTGCCCCATTTGCCCCTTGCAGTTGTTTGCCCCCTTTTTTTTGGTCCCAGCCCCTTGCTAGTTTCAGTTTTGCCTGCCCCACCCCTCTCCCTCTACAGCCTTGTTTCTTTGCCCTACCCTAGCCCTGAAACTAGTCCCTTGTTATTCTGCCCCATTCTTAGTTGGTTGTCTCCCTCCCCCTGAAGCTCCGTTTGCCCTGATTAGCCCCCCGCTTCCGTGAACCCACGCCCCCTCCCACGCGCTTGTGCCCCTCCCCTGTTTAATTTTGACCCTATCTCACTGCACCCCCATGCTGTTATATCATCCCCTCCCCTAGTGCAAGAAGAGGAGCCGGCTTTCCCATCTTGTGTCGGTGACTGAACCTTACCGCCGCACTAGTCCGAGTTAACCCTGAACCCTGTCCCCACTTTTATTGCCCTCCTCCCCTGCCTGCAGCCTAGCAGGGAGGAGCGGTCACCCCAATTCCTCTCCCCGACCCCTCTCAGGAGTTTTCCCTTCCCCCCCTGTTCGTCATGGCAGGCGACATGGAGGGAGGAGCCCCTCCAGACGGCACGGCCGCCCCTCCTCCGCCTGTTCCCCCGTCACCCTCCCTAGCCTCCACCTCGACCGCCGCTGCCGAACCACCTGCTCTCGCCCCCGCTGGGGCACCGGCAGTGGCGGACATTGAAGAGACCTCCGCTGCTGCCACGTCCCTCGCCCCCCATGATCCTGGGGGAGCCCCCCCAGCCGGCAGGAAGGGCCAGGGTAAAAAGAAGGGTAAGGGCCCCGCGACAAAGGCCAGACCCTCCATGGCAGAGGCAGCCACTACTGCTGCGGCCCTGCCACCGGCCGCGGCGCCCTTCCCTGCTGTTCCCTCTACCAGCTCTGCGGGTGTCCCACCCCCGGCCCCCAGAGCGTACGCCCAGGTGGCGGCAACCCCCCCACCTGCCGCAACGTCACCTAACCCTCCCACCGCCTCAGCTACCATCTATAGCGGCCGGGGCCCCTTTCCCACCTTGACCAGGAGGCATGGCGTCCGTTGCCTCCTGGTACCCGCCTCGCCCCACGTAGAAACGTATGTGCGGGCGTTGGCGAGGGTAGTGGGGCCCACGGCCATCGTAGCGGCCTCCAAAATGTACGGGAAGGTAGTCTTCTTCCTCGCATCGGAGGCCGCGGCCCAAGAGGCGGTGGAGAAGGGCCTGGCGGTGGGGGGCGTGTTCGTCCCGTTAGAGCCGCTGGAGGACTTGGGCGTCCGCCTAGTCCTCACTTCCGTCCCTCCCTTCCTCCCCAATGCCGCCCTGTTACCTGCCCTCTCCGCCCTAGGGAGACCCATCTCTGTAGTCAGCCCTCTCCCACTGGGCTGCAAAGACCCCGCCCTCCGTCACATCCTCTCGTTCCGCCGGCAGGTGCAGCTCCAAATGCCCCCGGTGGCACGTGACGGGGAGGCGCTCGAGGGGTCCTTTATGGTCCCCTATCACGGGGCCCGTTACCGGGTGTACTATTCCACGGGGGAGGCCCGGTGCTACCTCTGCCGGGCGATGGGACACGTCCGGAGGGACTGTCCCTTGGCCCGGCAAGGGGGAGCATCCGAGACCCCCGAGCCCCGGCAGGGCGTCGGCCCCGTCATCGCCGGCGCCCCTGAATGCCCGGTGCCCAGAGCCGCCCCTCCTCCTTCCCAGTCCACCGCTGCTCCCGCTCGGACCCTGGGAGTACCTCCCCCAGTGAGCCCAGACGAGCGGGAGAGGCCCACTGCGAACAGTCTGCTGAGGCCTGTGGAGGAGGGTGAGGCAGGGATATCGCCGGGCGTGGGAGAGGGCCCGCCCCAGGGAGACTTTTCTCTCCCTTATGCTGCCCCACCACTACCTCCCCGAGTCCCTAAGAAATCATCCCTCCCCCCTGACCCGACCCTTACTAGCCGACCCCCAGATGATGCCATGGAGGGCTGGGCCTTAGTACAGGGGAAGCGGGGCAAGCGGAAGGCTCGAGCCCCGCTCCTTTCCACCGATGCGGAAGCCCCCCGAAAAACCAGGAAGGGGGGCACTGATGCCGAGCCTTCCGCTTTGCCCCCGAGCGGCTTTTGTCCGCCAGAACCGGCTGGGAAAGACGTGGCAGCACCGGAAGGTATTACCGCCCCTCTCTCGGAAGCCCCTGATAGAGCCCCTTCTGTCCCTTTTGTCGACCCTGCACACCCCAACCCGAGCATTGCTTCAGGTGCCGGCGGGAAGAACCCCGGGGTGGCAGAAGGTGACCTGCCCTCCATCTACGAGGAGATCGAGGCCCTGGGTCTGACCCCAATCACCCAGGGGGAGGACGTCCCTTTACCGGCAGGCCTCGATCTCAATGACCTCACCCTGGTGCCCCTTTCCCCCCTCTCCCCATGCTCCCTCCCCTTGACCGCTGGTTCCGCTCCCACCTCTGAGGATCCCCTGGGCTCTTCCACCTGCCCGGTCGCAAGTGACACCTCGCTGACGGCCGCCAAGCCTCCTGAAGCGACGGCCGGTGCCCTGCGGCCGGGACCCGAATCCCAGAGGGTACCCCTCATTGGGGTGGGACAACAGTTCTCCTTCCCAGGCGGGGACCCCGCAAGTATCTGTCCACCTCCCGATGCCGTGGCTATAACAGACACCATCATACTAGAGCCCGGCATCGTGGGGGGTCCCCTTCCCAATTCCCAGATCCCTCAGCCACACCAAGAGAGGCCACCTCCCAGTGGCACAGCTCCTGCGGCTCAGGATCCTCTACCCGTTCCTCAGCCCGGCCCTGCTCATGTCCCGTTCCCTGCCCCTACTTCTGATCCCTGCCCCGCCCCTGATGCCATCCCAATCTCCCACACCTCCCATGATGACACTGCCGCCTCTGGGCCTGTCTCCCTCCCCTTCTCAGAGGATGGCCCCCAGGGAGCGGCTCCAGTAATTCCTCGTCCCGACCCACCAGAGGCTGCTCTTCTCCCTCCGCCGCCTCTCCCAACTAAGCCGAATTTCGGGTTGGGCCCTAAGGTGCCAGCCCAGCAGGAGCTGCGTCGAGGCTCCGCCCCTTGCCTATCTGTTTCGGTGGGCCATAGGGCTGTGTCCGGGGCCCCTTCTTTCGATAGCCGGGAGCCAGTAACCCCGGCCCCCAATACGCTGCGAGAGGAGCTGCGGGAGTTCCTGGAGGACGTCCGGGGCTCCCGCAACAAAGTACAGCTCGCTCTCCAGCGATGGGGGGATTTCCACCAAATCCTCCGGGCCGCGAGGGCCCTCATGGGGGAGGGCAAAGGGACTGGGAAGCAGGCCGCCACGGCCTACCAACGGGTCCGCCTTTTCCGTGACTCACTACTCGCCTACGGGGTGGGTCACGGATTGTTACGCGGCCCGATGGGGGCCGTGAGTGACTCTGCCAGCAAGGATCCCCTCCAGCCCTCCTCATGGCATCTCTCCTCTTCGCAACATTGAACACCCGGGGCTGTAGGATGGGTCTCCGCAGGAGCCAGGTGCTCTCCTTCCTTCGGGAGGGGGGGTACTCTGTAGTATTCCTGCAGGAGACCCATACAGATCCAGCCTCTGAAAACAGCTGGCGGCTGGAATGGGGGGACAGAGTCTACTTCAGCCATCTCTCTGTTCGCCAGGCTGGAGTGGCGACCTTGTTCTCCCCCGACCTACGGCCTGAGGTGCTGGGGGTTGCCGAGGCTGTGCCGGGCCGCCTGCTGCACCTACTGGTCCGTATGGAGGGGCTCGTGGTCAATCTCATCAACATCTATGCCCCGACACCGGGCCCGGAACAACTTCGTTTCTATCAGCAGGCGTCCACCTTCCTCGGCACCTTGGATCCTCGCGAGTGCCTGGTCCTGGGCGGGGACTTTAACAACACCCTTGAGAAACGGGACCGCTCGGGGATCGAGCAGTGCCCGGCCGCCGCGGACGTCCTCAGGGAGATTGTCGAACATCACTCCCTGGTGGACGTCTGGCGCGACCACCACCCGGACGACAGCTCAACCTTCACCTTTGTCCGGGTGGAGGCCCATCGGTCGCACCGCTCCCGGTTGGACCGCATCTATTTATCACGTTTTCACCTTTCGCGGGCCCACTCCTCCAGCGTCCGGCCGGCCCCGTTCTCTGATCATCATCTCGCTACCGTGACGGCCTCTCTCTGCGCGGAGAGGCCGGGGCCGGCCTATTGGCATTTTAATAACAGTTTGCTGGAGGATGTGGGTTTCGTGGCGTCCTTCCGGGAGTTCTGGCTGGCCTGGCGAGGGCAACGGCACGCCTTTCCCTCGGCGCGGCGATGGTGGGATCTAGGGAAGGTACGCGCCCGGCTCTTCTGCCGTGACTACACCCGGGGCGCCAGCCGACGGAGGGATGCGACGATAGGGCAGTTGGAACGGGAGGTCTTAGAGCTGGAGAGGCGTCTGGCCGCCAGCCCTGAGGATCCATCCCTCTGTGGGGCGTGCCGGGAGAAGCGGGAGGAGCTCCGGGAACTCGAAGATCATCGGGCCCGGGGCGCCTTCGTTCGATCCCGCATCCGTCTCCTTCGGGAGATGGATCGCGGCTCCCGCTTCTTCTACGCCCTGGAGAAAAAGAGGGGGGCTAAGAAACACGTCACCTGTCTCCTCGCAGAAGATGGCACCCCCCTCACGGATCCGGTGGAGATGTGCGGGAGGGCCAAGGCCTTCTACGCAAGCCTTTTCTCCCCGGATCCGACCGATCCTAACGCTTGCAGAGTGCTCTGGGACGAACTCCCTAGGGTCAGCACGGGCGACCGAGACCGGCTAGAGCTGCCTCTCACTCTGGCCGAGTTCTCGGAAGCCCTCCGTCGCATGCCAACTAATAAATCTCCGGGACTGGACGGGCTGACCGTGGAGTTCTACCGCGTGTTCTGGGACGTCCTCGGCCCAGACCTTGTCACCGTCTGGGCCGAGTCCTTGCAGGGCGGGGTCCTCCCTCTTTCGTGCAGGCGAGCCGTGCTCGCCTTATTGCCGAAGAAGGGGGACCTCCGCGATTTACGGAATTGGCGTCCCGTCTCGCTCCTCAGCACGGACTATAAAGTCGTAGCAAAGGCCATCTCGCTGCGGCTCGGGTCCGTGCTGGCGGACGTGGTCCACCCAGACCAGACCTACACCGTCCCGGGCCGCACCATTCTCGACAACCTGTATCTGGTCCGGGATCTCTTGGAGCTTGGGTGTAGGGATGGTCTGTCGTTCGCCCTTCTGTCTCTGGATCAGGAGAAGGCGTTCGACAGGGTGGATCACGGGTACCTCCTGAGCACTCTGCGAGCGTTTGGCTTTGGGCCCCAGTTTGTGGGTTTTCTCCAGGTGCTGTACGCCTCCACAGAGTGTCTGGTCAGGCTCAACTGGACCCTGACCGAGCCGGTCAGCTTCGGGCGAGGAGTACGGCAGGGGTGCCCCCTCTCGGGCCAGCTGTACGCTCTGGCGATCGAGCCCTTCCTTTGTCTCCTCCGCAGGAGGTTGACGGGGTTGGTGCTTCGAGAGCCGGAGCTGCGGCTGGTCCTGTCGGCATACGCCGACGATGTGCTCCTCGTGGTCCAGGACCCGGGCGACTTGGTGCGGGTGGAGGCTTGCCAGACGATCTACTCGGCGGCCTCCTCTGCCCGGGTCAACTGGGTCAAGAGCTCTGGCCTGGTGGTAGGGGACGGGTGGCAGGCGAGCTCTCTCCCACCCGCGCTTCAGGCCATCAGGTGGAGTGCGGGTCCGCTGCTCTATCTCGGCGTTTACCTTTCTGCCACGCATCCATCCCCGCCGGAGAACTGGCAAGGTTTAGAGGGCAGGGTGATAGAGCGGATCCGGAAATGGACAGGACTGCTCCGATGCCTCTCCTTTCGAGGGAGAGCACTGGTAATCAATCAATTAGTCCTGTCCATGCTCTGGTACCGGCTCAACACCCTGGTCCCGGCCCCGGGTTTCCTGGCCAACCTCCGGACGTCGATTCTGGAGTTCTTTTGGTCAGGACTGCACTGGGTCTCTGCAGGGGTTCTCCATCTTCCTCTGGAGGAGGGTGGGCAGGGCCTGAAGTGTCCACACACTCAGGTCCATGTCTTCCGTCTCCAGGCCCTGCAGAGGCTCCTTTATGGTGCAGGTAGTCCGGCGTGGAGCGTATTGGCGCACGCCTTCCTGCGCCGTTTCCGAGGGCTCCGATATGACCGGCAGCTCCTTTATCTCCATCCGAGAGGTCTTCCGCGAGACCTCTACGGGCTGCCGGTCTTCTACCAGGACCTCCTCCGGACCTGGAAGCTATTCTCAGCGACCAGGTCCGTGGCAGCCACCGAGGGGGCAGATCTCCTCGCGGAGCCCCTGCTACACAACCCCCAGCTCCGTGTGCAGGTGGCGGAGTCCCCCTGGGTGCGCCAGAGGTTGGTCCTGGCAGAAGTCACTAGGGTCGGAGACCTCCTGGACTACGACCGGGGAGATTGGCTGGATCCCCTGACGCTTGCTCAGCGCATGGGGCTCTCCAGACCTCGTACTCCCCGGCGCGTACTTCAGGAGGTGAAGGCTGCTTTGCCGCCCGCTGCTCGGGCTTACCTCGACCGGGTCCTGCGAGAGGGTACGCCCCGCCCTCCCTTCACCCCAAGCCCTCCGGACCTTTTTATTGGGCCCCTGCCCCGTGGACCCAACCGGGTCCCCTGCCCCTTCACGGTGAGCCGGCTGCACGAACTGCAGCCGGTCCGCTTCCAGACCGCGCCAAGGAAACATCTCTACACGCTCGTGCTCCACACCCTTCATCTCCTCACCCTCACGTCCCGCCCCGATACGAAATGGCGAGACCTCCTGCCACCTCTAGAGGGTGAGAAGCCCCGGTGGGCCAGCCTTTACTCCTCCTTAGTCCCAAGGCCCGCCGGGGATGTCAGTTGGCGGCTCCTTCATGGAGCCGTGAGCACGGGCGTGTACTTGGCGCGGTTCACCCCTATCCCCGACACATGTCCCTTTTGCGGTGTGAGGGAGACCCTGGCGCACATTTATCTAGAGTGCGCCAGGCTTCAGCCCCTGTTCCGGCTCCTCTTAGACATTTTGTTGAGGTTTTGGTTGCACTTTTCCCCTCACCTTTTTATTTATGCACTTCCAATCCGCGGCCCCACAAAGTCACGGGACCTCCTAGTCAACCTCCTCCTGGCCCTAGCTAAACTGGCCATCTACAAAACCAGGTTGAGGAGCTTGGCCGATGGAGGCTCCTGTGACTGTGGGGCCTATTTTCGATCCTCTGTTCGTTCACGCATCCGGGCAGAGTTCCTCTGGGCAGCATCCACTGGCTCCCTTGACACCTTTGAGGAGCAGTGGGCGCTGTCCGGGGTTCTCTGCTCGGTGTCCCCATCTCGTTCGCTTTGTTTGACCCTTTGACCGCACTCCCGTTCCTGTTTTTTCATTTTTTGTCCCCCGGACTCACTTGGTATCCAGGTCCTGTGGATCCCTCCCCTTAGGCTGAAGGGGGGGATCCTTTAGCAGTGGGCGGGCTTTGCCCGCCCACTTCCCGGATCCCAATAAGAACATACTGGTTCCTTACCACTTTCCTATAGCCCTCTGGCCTTACCCTGTCACAGTAGATACACAAAGACTTCTCCTGTTTTTATTCAGAAGGCCAGCTTGGCAATGGGAAGGACCAGGGGCATGCACAGAAATTTAAGTTTTGCCTCTTTTTGGTGGGGGCGCGGGTGGGGGGAGGACATCCTGTGCCCCTCCCACCCCAATCTCAGGAGAAGCTCACTCTTCCCTCCCCCGACCCAGCCGGAGCTCGCTCTTCCCTTCCTCTGGCCCCACCACCACGGCCCCGAGGCTGGAGGAGTTCTGTACTCCCAACGATTATAGAGGTCCTGTACCCCTGCTTGCTGCCCCCCACTTGTGCACACCCCTGGGAAGGACTATAGGCAGTTCTCAATTGGTTACCACCTGAGCTTGGACTTCTTGAAAAATGTCCTTACACTGTGATTTTCTGCACCATCTGACAGCTCTAGTAGGGGACATCCAAATCCTATCAGCATTCTCAGATAGATGTTGTGATTTACTGACTACTCCTCATGGTTCAACCTTTTTCCCCAAGCCAATCTGTTTTTATATTGGCTGTTCCCTTTAAATGAGGCTGACATGGGTATCAGTGAGGAGAACATGCTGATGGCTTCTTGGAGAAGGAATAGACTGCAGGTTCCCCCAGATTTTTGAGGTAAACTATTGATAGTGTTGTCAGTCCTAGCAAGCAAATGGGTTTAACTCAATTTATCACCAGAACTGGCATAGCAACTCAGGGAAACAAGAATTGGCATAGCAACTCAGGACTCACTACACTTATTTATTTATTTTAAATGCCAAGGAACTTTACTATCTTAATATTTCAATTATTGCCCTGAAAATACTACTATAGATAGGAAACTTCATCCTCCCTCCTCCCATATGCCAATCTGTGATTTTCTGCTTTTAAAGTTATTGCAGTAGTTGAAATTCCGCTATAATAAAAAATTAACTGGATTCTCTATAGACCAATAAGAGTATTTTTATATCTGAGAACATTTTGCTCTCTTTTTGCTTCTCACATAATGCATATTTCATAAAATATTTTCTATTAAAAACATTACTATTGTAAACTTCATAAAAATAAAGCAGAGAGTACAATCACAGCTCTCTGGAATTCATAACTGCAATTCCACATGACTTCTGCATGTTTTTAATAATGGTTATTTTGAGACAGAACAAACAGGCAGAGACGTTTTCCCCTTAAGGATTACATCATTAGAAACCTTAGGGGAAATATATACAGACAGCTTGGAAGTTCTGGAACCACTTATGAATTGAGTACTTAAACACTATGATATCTATATACATGAAGAGAAGTCAATATGCTACAAAACCACAAATCAGTGGTTTCTCAGGTCAGCATAAGGCAATATATATGGTTAGCAGCAAAGATAAGTAGTGGTTAGTGCTCTAGCCTGGGACTTGACACACCTAGGTTCAATTTTCTGCTCCACCACAGATGCCCAGTGCAACACTGGGAAAATCATTTAGGGCCAGATTTTTAAAGGCATCCAATCTGCATCTTTAGGTCCCTAAACACCATTCAAAATCTAGCCCTTAGTCTTCACACCTCAGAGCTCCATGATACAGATGGAGATAATTGCATGTCTCTAAAGTCACAGGGGTATTGGGACGATAAATACATGCGACTGTGAAGTGCTCACACTCTGATAATGGGGGCCATAAATATATTTAAGATACACAGTAAAAGTCCAAAGCCAGACAAATGCTAAACAAAAGTCACACAGTTTTTGAGGTTTTCACAAAGTATTTTCATCAGGCTAGTTTTTCTGTTCAAAGGAATGTTCCTAGTTAAACATCTTCATTATATGAAAGTTCATAGCTCTGTTATATAAAAAGAATAATTGCTCAAATCTGTGAAGGAAGGTCAAATTAAGACACACTAATTTTGCCTTCCCAATGGGTTTCCTGTGCCAGCAACTCTTCCCTAAGAAAAACCGGACCTAACAAATTACAACAGAACACTATAAAACACACCTATCTCCAAGAAAGTGCATCTTTAGACTGTAAGCAGATTTTTGTATTTGGGGAGACAATTTCTGTGCACTGGGGTATTAGAGGAGAAAGGACTAATGGATCTGCTGCTGCATGAATACAATAGCCTTTCCCCTCTACATGGGGCAGCAGTGCAAAAGAGCCAGCATCAGATAAATTCCAGCTCTGAAACTGAAGTAGCAGCTGTGGAGTGTCATAAGAGAGGACCCTTGCCCCAAGGCTTGAGAAGAAATTACCAGCATGCAATCAAAGAGCTCAGGCTGTACATTGAGATAGGACACTGAGGCTAAAATCCTACTCAGTATAATTGCTAACACAGGTGGCATAAGCAGAGGCAGTCACACTAGTAGTCACACTGAATCCAGATTCAGACAGGACAAAATGCCATGGGAAGCAGTCTCTGAATTTAAGAGATATAGTTACATGGCTCAGTCAAGCTTTCAGCACAGATTCCCTGAGATTGGAAGCCAGATCAGTATCTTCTGCAGGTTCAGAACAATTCCATGACACTAGAGGCTATGAGCTATTTCATTCAAACCAGGACATTATATATTTAATGGGTACATAACGCTTAACTATGAAGGCCATGAAACAGTGAGTTGACATTATTACATTTAGATGACATACCATAGGCTAGCTAAAGAGAAAGTGATTAATTTCTCTCAGACACCACACACAAACAGGTGACCATTGAAAATGTTAGCAAATTAGATGGGCAGTAGATTGGGTGCGTGTCAGAGAGAATCTCACCCCCACACCATCCTCAGGGGAAAGATCGTGCCTCCATAATATGCATGTGAATGGGACCTTCGGACCAGAAATCTTTCCATTTAATGTACAGATGGGGTCAGCCATCTGTACAACACCACTCCTGGTCCCTCTCAGATAGGGCAGGCCAAGGAGTTGTGATTCATGTGGGTGTGTTTAGGGTGGCAGTATGGTCAGGAACTGGATGAGTGGATCAGCATTGGCTAGGTACTCACACCAGAGATTTAGGAAAATTAGTACAACTCCAAGCTGTAGTATCCATGCTATGGAACTTCCGCCACAATGAGGAACTTTCTTTAAAGGGTGGACAAGAAAGGATACATGGGACACCAGGGCTCCCGAGGAACCAGGCCACCAGGCAGATACTCCTAATGAGGGAATCTGTGGGAGTAATTGTTTAATTCATTGTGCTTGGCACCTCATATGCAGGAAGTAGACAGGCCTGACCCAAAGAGATCACTGTCTAATTTAAAACAAGCTGCAACAAGAGGTTCTAAAAGTTGATGGAACGAGGGAAGTAGGACCAAGCTAAGTAATAGGGAAGCAAGAAGAATGTAATTAAAAATTGGAGAGGGTTCAGAAAAGAGCTATGAGAAAGAGTAAAGGATTAGAAAACATGCCTTATAACAAGAGACTCCAGGAACAGAGTCTGTTTAGTTTAACAAATAGAAGGTTAAGGGGTGACGTCTATAAGTCCCTACATGGGAAACAAATATTTGATTATGGGCTTTTCAATCTAGCAGACAAAAAAAAGGTATAACAAGAGGCAATAGCTAGACAAATTCAGATTGGAAACAAGCCACAATTTTTATTTTTATTTTTTAAACCCAAACAGTGAGGAACTTTTTAAACCCAATCATTGGAACATCTTACATACCGTAGTGGTGAATTCTCCATCACTGGAGACAGAAAAACATCAAATTTTGATTTAACAAAAAGATATACCCTGGTTCCAACAGGAATTACTCCAAGGAAGTCCTATGCCTTGTTTTATACAGCAGGTCTGAGCAGTTGATCACAATAGTCCCTTCTGGCCTTATAATCTCTGAAATGGGTATAATTAACAGGTTTCAAGTCCACATTTTCATTGAATATGTAATTAAAGAAAAAATAGTATAGCTAGACATAATTCCTACTGGCCAGCTGCCTAGCCAAGCTTCAAGGCAGAGCCTTGGCTCATTCTACAGGGGGAGGGAAACAAGGGCAAATCCTCGACCCAATAGAAGGATAAGGAAGAAAAGTTGGGAAGGGATCTTTGTGGTGTGTTCCTCCCCCTTAACATGTTCCTGCTGGTTTTCCCCACAGAGGAGAGGGGCGCTTCTAACACTCACACACAGCTCAGCTACAAAGACAGAGCTACAGAAGCTAGGTTTTCAGGCAAGTTAATAATCTTAGCCAATTTACAAAAGGATTAACAAATTGTATTACAGCCAATAAAATGTGGCTTTACTCCCTTCATTGCTGAAATAGTTACAAGACATTCTAGTTCAAGGGGATTCATGATTTAAAAATACAGTTTGATCCCAGTAATTATATGTAATCTATAATTTTGTATTTAATAATTAGCTTGTAACTGCAGTGATAATTAAGCACTTCATTATAGCAGCACAGCATATTTTTAAGAAAGCAGGTTACCTTCAACATGTTCTGATCAAGACCGTACTTGTTATAATAGGTTGTTTAAAGTGAGAACTGTAACAGGAGGAATAACCAATAAATTTTCCTCCAAAGATTCAATTAAAAAGACGTGCAAATATGATTAATATGGCCATTTACATTTGTAGAAACATTATGTGGGAAATAGATCATTAAAATGTATACTTTTTATGTTAGGGAACTTTGTACCATGGACTTTGGATACAAAAGGAATTTAAGTAAAAGGCATCATTTTCTAATCTGTTTAGTCTAAACAGAAGGCAATAGGCCCTCTAGTAAGCAAAACCTTCATCTCACTATAATTAATCTTTTCTTAAGTGATCAGTGTCACGCGGAGCACAGCCAGTTACCCTTGAAAAGCAACAACCTCATTATTTTATTAGCACCACATTGTGAAATTTTACATAACAGTGGAACAGTTAAAACAAATGCTGTAGGGCAAACGGTTATATTCTGTGTAAGTGCTGAGGGAATAAAGCATTATTATATTATATTAATTAGATTATATAATTATTATAAAGCATTGGATGTCCGATTAACAGCTGATCTGCTGTATAATTTCTAATTTAAGTAATAAACATCAAAAAGATTCATATTTAAACACTCTCACTTTCCTCTATTTGGATAGAGAGCTGGCTAAAATTTTTCGAGACTTCAATTTATTTGTTTTAAGTTCAATACAGAAAACATGTTAAAAGTTAACAGAAATGTCATGAAGTGTTCCTAATTTTAGTCCAGCTCTTTGTATTTTTTTATTATTTATTTTCACTGCATTAGTACCTAGAGGTCCTATTTTTGATTAGGACCTGACTGTGCTAGGCACCATACATAACCATGGTGAGAAACTCTGAAGAGCTTGCAGCTGAACAGATGAATGATAAAGGGGAAGTAAAGGTACAGAGATGAAGTGATTTTCCCAATATCACATAGCAGATCAGTGGCAGAGCTAGGACTAGAGCCCAAGTTTCCTGACTCCCAGCCTAGTGCCCTAGCCATTAAACTAGACTGCCTCCCCTATATGCAGAGTTTTATGATTTTCCGTACACAAAGAGCCATACCCTTATTTAAAAAAGAAAGCCATTATGAAAGAGCATTGCTTGTCTCCCATGCACAGCCTACAGCAGCTGAGAGCACAAGTATGCTACCCTCCATGCACACAGGCAGAGTATTCAGAAATTAAACCAAAGAGGCACACAATGTCAGACACAGTGGTTCTCAGCCAGGGGTATGTGTGTCCCGGGGGGTACTCAGAGGTCTTCTAGAGGGTACATCAACTCATCTAGATATAGTATTTGCCTTCTTTTACAACAGGCTAAAGAAAAAGCACTAGCAAAGTCAGTTCAAAACTAAAATTTCATAGACAAGGATTTGTTTATACTGCTTTGTATACTATACACAGAAATGTAAGTACAATATTTATATTCCAATTGATTTATTTTACTATATGGTAAAAATGAGAAAGTATGCAATTTTTCAGTGATAGTGTGCTGTGTCAGTTTTGTATTTTTATGTCCAATTTTATAAGTTAAGTGAGGTGAAACTTGGGGGTCACATGACAAATCCAACTTTTGAAAGGGGTACAGTAGTCTGGAAAGGTTTTGAGCCACTGTGCTACATAAAGCGATTATCTGAAGACCCGCTGTTGCATGACCAAATACAAGATAGCAGATCTATAGGGGTCTCGGGGATCTACTAAAGTTGTGCCAGTTTATATCCACAGTGACTTTGGCACAGTCAATCATACCAAGATGACAGAGGATTATTACATGATTGTGGGGAGAAAGGAAAGATGCAGATGGGAGTTGAGATTATTTTAAAGTGTCTTCCAATACTTTGGAACAGAGCTTTGGAGCTGTGCTCCGGCTCTGCTCCAGCTCCAGGCAAAAACCTGCAGCTCCACTGCTCTGGAGCTGCTCCGCAGGCTCTTTTCCAAAGCCCTGCTTTGGAATAAAGTTTTGGGACCCCCAATCTTGGTATTCGTATTACACACACTGGTGGTATCTGGTCAACTAAAATAGGTTAGGGTGGAGGGTGGTGTTTTGAGAGATTTCTAGTAGATGGAAGTGAGTTGTATGTTTAATGTATACTGATAGAAATGTGGGGGACAAACCCCACTCTGCCATTTGAATCCAAAAGGAGTATTGGAGTTAATGTAACATTGATGATTATATGCTAATAAATTACATACATATTCATGCTTCTATGTGAAAAAAGTCAGTATTGTATATTTTTATAAGTGACTTCTCTTAATCTTCCCCCTATTCTGGAATATTTTCTTGATTTTTAAATTGCATCCATCACTGTGGTATGATTGATTCATCCTTCCCGAATTGGCATTAATAACAAGATCTCACCCCATTGCCAAATTCAATTTCTACATTCACTCACTAGAGGGCACTTTCCCCTCAGTCAGCACTCATCCCATTGCCCACATCACTCCTCCTTTGCCCTAAAAGATAACTCCTCAAATAGTCTGTATTCATGCCCATTTTACTCCAAAAAAAATGTATCATTTGTTACCTCCGTCTCAAAAAAGTTGGTTTTTAACTAGAGCTTAGTGATCTTGCCTTCCCCCATACTTTGTACAGATTGGCCTCCTCACACACAAAGCTCTGTGGAGAGTGGGATACAACTTGTATCTTCTTTCTGATGAGTTAGAGGGGACATAAAACCACTGACCTTTTTGGGTGGATGAATTATCTATCTTGGTCTTTATCTATTTTTAAGATTTTTCAAGCCCTGCATTCTCCACCCCCTGCTGAGTGTTGCCTTGTCATTGGAAAGAGCATATCCACAAATAGCAGTGCCAGCGGACAAAGACTGTGTGGCAGATAGAATTCAGCAAGTGGCTGCTGCCCCTTCACAAACAGAGCCATGTTGGAGGAGAAGGGGAATTCTAACCCACATCTACAAAGAATTTAACAACCTGGGAGGGCAGGAGAGAACTACCTATGAAATGATATGGGAGAGCAGGAGAGAAGTGAATTGGCAAGAGGGGATGGGATTAGGAATGAGAGCACGCATACGCTAGCTAGGAATCAGAAGCACTCTTCACAGCATATGACTTTATACCATGGAATACAGATAGTATAAATAGGACTAAAAGGGCTGCATCCCACAAGCATTCCATGAAACCTAAACACTAAAACATTCTTATAAGCACTAACATGCATTTTAACTATACTATCCCACAGGTAAGCCAGACTGGTTTCCAGCAATGCATTTGTCAGTGCTCAGAGAGGCACTGGGCCTTGGCACAAGATGGCACCTGGTCTGCCAGCATCACAGATGGTACCAAGACAGCAGAGGGAAAAGAGGAGTTAATCCATTTCTCTGAGCAGCTATAGCTAGATGAAAGGGAGAATTCTTCTGTCAACCAAGCCACATCTACACCAGTGGTTAGGACAACTTACCTATGGCACTCAGGGGTGTGAATTTTTCACAACCTGAGCACTGTAGCTAGGATCTAAAATTTTAAATGTAGACCAGGCCTAAGTAAAATAAAAGAGGCTGTTACTCACCACTTACTGGTCTGTCCTATCACAGCTGCTGGCAGCTAGCCCAACATATATCTGGAGTATAAATCCAATTTAAAGTTTTAAAAAAAAAGTTATAGGTCTGATCCTACCACCCTTACTCATCCACCATTGATTAAAATGAGATTATTTGTGCACATTAAGATTACTCTGCCTAATTTGGGGGTTGGACTAGATGAGGGGGTTGGACTAGATGACCTCCTGAGGTCCCTTCCAACCCTTTGAGTTTATGATTCTATGAATTTACAGAATTAGGGCCTACAAATTGTTCTACTTTCAGAACAGGCTCTATGGATTCTGAATTTTCTTACAAAAATACCGAGCGTTTTTCCTATCAGTGTGCTTAACATTCTTTATTTTTTAACATATATGCATACACAATGTTAGAACTTGCTCCTTAGCTCTCTTTTGTGTTATAAAGTGTTCCCCTAGGCTATTTGGGAGATATCAACCAGTACAAACAGTGACATGTAGCTGGAATCTGCAGACACTTTGTAAATAATTCCCTTTATACACTAATTTCAATAAAGAATTATTGTAAAAGCAATGCAGTTCAGCCCCCACATCTCTGACTGAGACCAATAGCTCAGTTTTTATAGTCCATTACTTCGTTTTCTGATGGGATTGGGTTTATTCATTTTGATGAGACAAGCAGATTAGAAGTTGAGGCAGTTTGGTTGAGTAGACTAGGCAAGGGTTTAAGAGACTGAGGTTCTATCTTTGACTCTTGTCATTGGCTGCCTTGGGCAATTCCTCATTTCACCTTTCTGTGCCTCTGTTCCACTCCTCCCCTTAGTCTAAACAGACAAACCTCTTTGTACAGGGTCCCGGGGCTGGTTCTTACTATGACAATCACAGAATCATAGAAATGTAGCTAGACGGGACCTCAAGAAGTCATCTAGTCCATTCCCCTGAGTGGAGGCAGGAGCAAGTATACCTAGACAATATCTGTTTTTCTAACCTGTTATTAAAAGCCTCCAATGATGGGGATTCCACAACCTCCCTTGCTAGCTTACTCCAACAGGTAGCTCTCCTCATAATTATTAGAAAGTTTTTCCCAAGTCTTCTTTGCTACAAGCCAATTATTTCTAGCCGTACCTTCAGCGGACATGGAGAAGAGTTAATCACTGTCCTCTTTATAATAGTCCTTAATATATTTGAAGACTTATCAATTTCCCCCTCAATAGTCTTTTCTACAAAAACTACACATGCCTAGTTTTAAAAAACTCCCCCTCATAGGTCATATTTTCAGAACTGTTTATCATTTTTGTTTTTCTCCTCCGTACTCTTGCCAATTTGTCTACTACTGCCTAGGCAGTTATTTCATATTTTGTGCTTGTGCATTTGATTCCCCCACCCCCCCTTAGTGCAGTACTTTGCATTTGCCTTTATCAAAGGCCATTTTGAACTCTAATCTTGTCCTTCAGAATACTTTCAATCCCTCATATTTTAGTGTCATCTGCAAATTTTATAAGCATATTCTCCACTCCATTATTAAAATCATTAACAAAGATATTGACTAGGACCAGACTGTGGACAGACTCCTGTGGGACCATTCTAGACACATATTGCCAGTTTGACAGCAAACCACTCATAACTACTTTTGGAGTACCTCCTTTCAACCAGTTGTGCACCCAAATAGTAGTAGATCCATCTAAACCACATTTCCTTAGTTTGCATACAAGAATGTCATGTGGGACAGTGTGAAAAACTCTACTAAAAAGCAAGACATAAATTCCATCTACGAGTATGTACAGCACCTCACACAACTGGGTTTCTAGCTATGACTGTAATATAAATATTAAAGTCCACCACTGAGCTGTACCCAAATATTTGCACCCACTATATCTAATAACAGTGAAAAACAAATCTGTTACTTACTGAACTGTGCACTTAAGGGTTACATTCTGGCTTTGCCATTAGCCCTGATTAGTGCGTAGTGCATTGCTCTGCCTTGCATTCCCCAGTCCACAATCTAGCCCAAAAAGGAGATACCAGAAGGGGGGGAAGGGGAAGTGTGTATGCACTACGTATTTTATAGCACTCATTGTAAGCTTGGCAACTGGGGGTGGGGTGGGGGGAAAGGGAGGGGAAACACTCTCACCAAGTGGCTGCACCCTCAAAGCTACTTTTCTTGATTTACAATGCACTTTAAAAAAAAGGAGCTACCAAAAGAAGGGTAAGTTATATTCTGCATAATAAAATTTATGAAGTATATCAATTCAATTACATCACTGAAATTGTATTATAGTAAAGAAAAGAGCCATCATTCAAAGAACACACTGTGCTGCATTTGACATTTTTCAGCCATGAATTACAACGTGAGAAACTGATTCTTAGAAATAATAAATAAGCCTGATGATAATCACTGAAGAGGTACAAATCTTTTGAAATGTGCCATTTACGTTGCATAACACAAATGGTCACTAGCTGGTTATTTTCACTGCATTAAGTAACTTGTTATTCAGCTCACATATTTCCTTCTCCTCCTATTATACATGCCCCCTACAAGCAATTAATTTTGGACCCCTGGCTATATATTTTTGGCCTTTCATTTTTGATTGACAGCCAACATTTTGCTGTCTTTTTACACTAGAATGATATGTTCATGGCATACAGAGAAGTTAAATAAAAACAGAAAATACTCTTACTGGAAGCTTGCAATGACACTACTTTATTTCTTAGAAGTCAGAACAAGAACACACAACAGTTTCAAGTGAGTCCAGAAGTACCATCTCCAGAAAGATACATTACTACAGTGCTTCTAGGAACGGCTACTGCATGGTGCCCAACAACCTAGCGACTGTTTCATCATGCTGAGAAGTACTGCCTTTCAGAGGTACTCACAGGGCTGTCAATGTTTTTATATTAATACCTTTACATTGCATAGGTTACAATTCTCAGCCAACTGTAAGAGCAGGTTTAAAAAAAACCCCAACCACACACAAAAAGTCAGGATAAAGTCATTTAGACCCTTCCTCCCTTTCACCACAGACACAGAGATTCTGCAGAGATTCATTCTGGACCACATCATCCTGCAGGGAAAAACAAGATGGTGCTCTCACCCCACATGAGAAAGGGTAGATTTGTGTGATATGTCTACACTGCAGCTGGGATTATGCTTTCATGCTCATTGAGACACACACTAGCTCTGCTTGAGCTAGCACGCTAAAAATAGCAGTGTAGCTAGCGGTAGTGGCACAGGTTAGCCAGTGAGTACGTATACAGAAGGGGCCCAGGAGGGTTTGTACTTAGGAAGTTTGAACGGATCTGTCAGGTGTCTTCATGGAGCCATCTCCCTGTTACAACATGCAACATATGCCCCACTCCTGATCAGCAGGGAATTTGCTGAAGAATCAGTACATGGTAGAACCTCTCTCGGAGATGATTCCAGGAACCAAAAAATATGAAGTCATCACTGATAGCATAGCTCCAACAGAGCTACCCCTTCAGGACCCAGAGTAGGGGACAGGGGTTTTGAAGTTAGCATAGATGCAGAAGGCTTTTGCTTAAATAGCCCTAGTGTATGAAGGGGGTCAAAATCTTTCCACCAGTTTCATGGGTGGGACACACCACACCACCACAATGATCTGGGGAAGATCTCAGGGATTGCCTTCCTTCTACTGTAAATTTGTCTCCTCCCAGGGGAGAAAATCTGACCCTCTAAGGGTATGTCTACACTACGAGAGTAGTTCGAATTTACTTAAACCGAAAATGTGAAACCGATATTACAAAGTCGAACGTGTGAATCCACACTAAGGACAGTAATTCGAGTTTGTGAGTCCACACTAACGGGGCAAGCATCAACATTGCAAGCGGTGCCCATTGGAATTTTGGGTCAAGCCCCCAATGCCTGCTGGGGCAAAAAATGTGTCGAGGGTGGTTTTGGGTAAATGTCATCATTCACCCTCACTCCTGCCCTCCCTCCGTGAAAGCGCCGGCGGGCAATCAGTTTGCGCCCTTTTCTGGTGATTGACAGCGCGGACGCCACAGGACCGCGAGCATGGAGCCCTCTGCAATCATCGCTGCTGTTCTGTCTGTTGTCAACACCTCGCGCCTTATCGTCCACCTTTTCCAGAGGCAGATGCTGATAAATCGGGCGAGGAGGCAACGGAAGCGCCGTGAGGACATTGACTCTGAGATGGGCACACACCTCTCAGAAATCACAGGACCCCGCACCCTGGACATCATGGTGGCAATGGGTCATGTTGATGCTGTGGAACAGCAATTCTGGGCCCGAGAAACAAGCACTGACTGGTGGGACCGCATAGTGCTGCAGGTCTGGGATGAATCCCAGTGGCTACGAAACTTTTGGATGCGTAAGGGCACTTTCCTGGAACTTTGTGAGTTGCTGTCCCCTGCCCTGAAGCGCCAGGACACCCAGATGCGAGCAGCCCTGACTGTCCAGAAGCGAGTGGCCATAGCCCTCTGGAAGCTTGCAATGCCTGACAGCTACCGGTCAGTCGTGAATCAATTTGGAGTGGGCAAGTCTACCGTGGGGGTTGGGGTGATGCAAGTAGCCAATGCAATCGTTGAGCTACTGCTCTCAAAGGTAGTGACCCTGGGAAACGTGCAAGTGATCATAGATGGCTTTGCTGCAATGGGATTCCCAAACTGCAGTGGGGCTATTGATGGAACTCACATCCCTATCCTGGGACCGGACCACCAGGGCAGCCAGTACATTAACCGGACGGGCTACTTTTCTATGGTGCTGCAAGCACTGGTGGACCATAAAGGATGTTTTACCAACATCAACGTCGGATGGCCGGGTAAGGTTCATGACGCTCGCGTTTTCAGGAACTCTGGTCTGTTTAGACGGCTGCAGGAAGGTATTTACTTCCCGGACCACAAAATAACAGTTGGGGATGTGGAGATGCCTATAGTGATCCTCGGGGACCCAGCCTACCCGCTAATGCCCTGGCTCATGAAACCGTACACAGGCGCCCTGGACACTGAAAAGGAGCTCTTCAACTACCGTCTGAACAAGTGCAGAATGGTGGTGGAGTGTGCTTTTGGACGTCTGGAGGGGAGATGGAGAAGCTTATTGACTCGCTCTGATCTCAGCCAAACCAATATCCCCATTGTGATTGCAGCTTGCTATGTGCTCCACAATCTCTGTGAGAGCAAGGGGGAGACGTTTATGGCGGGGTGGGAGGTTGAGGCAAATCGCCTGGCTGCTGATTACACGCAGCCAGACACCCAGGCGATTAGAAGAGCACAGCGGGACGCGCTGCGCATCCGGAAAGCTTTGAAAGCTAGCTTCCAGAGTGAGCAGGGTAACCTGTGACTATTACCTTTGTGTAAGCAGAACCTGAACCTGCCTATGTTTATTTACCCAGTTAATGTTGCCTATCCTCTCCAATTACAAAACCCCTTCCCCCCCTTCCTACACTGCTTTAAAATAAAATAAATGCAACGTTGTTCTTTATTAAGGATTTCTCGGTAAGGGGTTGAAACTGGGACGCATGCTGCGGTTGGGGAGCGGGTGGAGTGATGGAAAGGATGCTTCCAAACTCGGGGAATGACAGGCTCCTGCTCCTAGAGCAGTCTGCAGTGGGGGACTGCTTGTTTCAACGGAGCCCGCCACCCCTCCTTTTTGGAACTCTGTGTGGGGAGGCCTATGTGACTCTGTGGCCGGGAATGGCGGTTACAGATCCCCTGCTGCGTGGCTCTGTCGTGCAGGCTACTGACCGCTGCATAAGATCTGTAACCGCCCTCCCCCACCACAAACTCACAGAGCCCCCCCTCCCCCCCAGAATATGAAAACCACCTCCCAGAATGACCACAGTGCCTAGTGAACGCAATGTGAGTGTGAAGTTCTGGTGAACCTGCCCCCCTGTCTGTACCCTAGTAAAGGCGCCTATCGCCTCCAATTACCAACCCCCTTTCCCCCTTCAAGCACACCGTCCTTTAAAAGGAAATCAAGGAAACAGTACTTTACAGACCAGCAATTTTTATTAAGGACAGCACAGTTATGGGATGAAACTTTGACGGGGGCTAGGGTGGGGTGCGGTTGGAGGGAAGGAAGGACCCATCAAATCTTGGGGACTGAGAGCCTTCTGCTACTTGAGCAGTCCGCAGGGGTGGAGTGATTATTTCCAAGGCCCCTGCCGCCCCTCATTCTTGGGACTTTGGGGGGGATGGGACTTTGTGGCCGGGGAGGGCGGTTAGAAATCAAATAGAGCGGGGCTCTTTCGTCCTGCCTCCGGTCCTGCAGAACATCTACAAGGCGCCGGAGCGTGTCCGTTTGCTCCCGCATTAGTCCTAGCTGCGTCTGAGTAGCCTGCTGGTCTTCCTGCCGCCACCTGTCCTCATGAGCTTCAGTCCTCTGCTCCCGTTCGCTGAATGCTCGCCGGTACTGAGAGATGTCCTCTCTCCGCTGTGCCGCCTCATTTCGGGAACAGACCATCAGTTCCGAGAACATGTTGTCCCGAGTTCTTTTTTTGTGCCGCCTGATCTGCGCCATCCTCTGGGAGGGGGATGCACGGGTAGTGTGGGAGACACTCGCAGCTGTGGGATGGGAGAAAGGGAGTGAATTCCTCACAAAAATACATTTTCGCGAACAATGAATATACTCTTTCTCTGTGAACAAGACCATGCACACTACCTATCACATGTGCACTCAGTACAAGGTCGAATATTCTGTCTTTATATTGAGTGCCTGGGGTCTTGGTGTACAGATCACACAAGCGGGGCCGGACAATGGAATTCAGCTATCAGGAGGCCATGGTAAGCCGTAGACTTTTGGCTGCTGAAAGCTTACTTTACAGCAGCACCCTCCTTTCATGTTCCAAGCACAGCTCCTAGCGGTGGCCAGTTTCTGCTGCTGGCGAACCGCTCAGCTTGAACGGTTCGCCTCCCCGCCCCCACCACGTGGCTGGTCCCGGGAAAGATCCCTGCAAGCTGCTGCCGAACCGCTCAGCTTGAACAGTTCGCCTTCCCGCCCCCACCGCGTGGCTGGTCCTGGGAAAGATCCCTGCAAGCTGCCGGCGAACCGCTCAGCTTGAACGGTTCACCTCCCCGCCCCCAGCACATGGCTGTGCTTGGGAAAGATCCCTGCCTGCTGCCTGCGAACCGCTCAGCATGAACAGTTCGCCTCCCCGCCCCCACTGTGTGGCTGGAAACCGCCGGGTACAGTTATTTAAAGGAACAGGCAATCAGTCCCCATACTAAAATACCCTAATTCAAACCAGGGCACCATGACTGATATCACTCTGATGAGGATTATGGAGACAGAGAAAGACCGTATCCTATGTGATTGCCAGCAAACACCGGGGCCGTATGCCGCCATGCTTTGCAAGGCAATGATACCGGAGTACCTGCTACTAGCCTGGCACGGAAAAGTTTCTTACCATGGAGGAGAAAATAAGGCCGCTCTCCCCAGGAACCTGATGCAAAGGCTTTCACAGTACCTCCAGGAGAGCTTCGTGGAGATGTCCCAAGAGGATTTCTCCTCTATCCCCAGACATATTGACAGACTTTTCGAGTAGCTGCACTGGCAACGACTACAAACTAAAGCGCCTAGGGCAAACTAAGCAATAAAAACCCATTGCTAACATACCATGACTATTCTATTCAAAATAAATATTTAAAACACTCACCTACTGATCCTTCCCCTGATTCCTGGTCAAGGTTACTGCCTTGGGAGGGTTGGTAGGGGATCTCAGTCAGGGTGATGAAGAGATCCTGGCTGTCGGGGAAATAGGCGTTGAAAGCGCTGTCGACTGCCTCGTCCTCCTCATCTCCTTCCTCATCTTCACCGTCCACGAAAACCTCCCATGAAGTGGCCGTAGATAAGACCCCATCGTCGGAGTCCACGGACACTGGTGGGGTAGTGGTAGCAGCACCACCTAGCATTGCATGCAGTGCCTCGTAGAAACGGCATGTTTGGGGCTGGGATCCGGAGCGTCCGTTTGACTCCTTGGTCTTCTGGTACGCTCCCTCGCGGCTCCTTGATTTTCATGCGGCACTGCGTTGCATCCCGGCTGTATCCTCTCTCCGTCATTGCCTTGGATATTTGCTCATAAATTTTTGCATTCCGTCTTTTGGATCGGAGCTCGGATAGGACGGATTCATCTCCCCACACAGCAATCAGATCCAACACTTCACGATCAGTCCACGCTGGAGCCCTCCTTCTATTCTGGGACTGCATGGTAACCTCTGCTGGAGAGTTCTGCATCATTGCCAGTGCTGCTGAGTTGGCCACGATGTCCAAACAGGAAATGAGATTCAAACTGGCCAGACAGGAAAAGGAATTCAAATTTTCCTGGGGCTTTTCCTGTGTGGTTGGTCAGAGCATCCAAGCTCGGACTGCTGTCCAGAGTGTCCACAGAGTGGTGCACTGTGGGATAGCTCCCGGACTATTAGCGTCGAATTCCGTCCACAGTAACCCGAATTCGACATGGCCATGTCGAATTTAGCGCTACTCCCCTCGTCGGGGAGGAGTACAGAAATCGAATTAAAGAGCTCTTTATGTCGAAATAAATAGCTTCGTGTTGTGGACGGGTGCAGGGTTAATTCAAGTTAACGCTGCTAAATTCGACAAAGTCCTAGTGTAGACCAGGCCTAAGTAATAGCAGAAGTAAAATCTCTGAGTCGGCACATTTAGCCAACGATTAATAGAATCAGCAGGTGTGTGGGGCTGTTTGTTTGTTTTTGCATCAGTAACATCCTCATCCCCCAGACTGGATGATGGTATTTGTCAAAAGTAAAATTAGTCCAGTTTAGAGTTAAAGTTGAAATGAAAGCATGCTGTTTGCAATTCACTCTTTCCCTAGTCCATTGTGGGGGAGTGGTGGAACATATTTCAATGACTAGCAGCTAAATGCCAATGGTCTCTTAATTATGTCATCATAGTCAGAAAGTACATTTCAACCCTAGCACTTTATACTTTCATACTTCTGCAAGATTGATTGCCCCAGTAATTCTTTTCATGTAAGCATGTGCAGTGGTTCAAACAAAAAATATCCAATAATTCAATCAGTTGGGTACTGTGTAAAATCATCACATCACTGGAGCTTTAGACTATACAAGGCATGGCTGAGAGCTTCCAGTTCCCTGAGGTGCAATTGTCCCATACCTATATCCACTAGAGGGGCCTGGTTACACTTAAGACTTCCTTTGCTTTTCTGTAAAATACATTTACTCTGACCAATGACAAGTGTTGATTGTTCAAGTGAGAATCAATGGTGACGTTAGTAAAAATTAGTCTCACTCTCGAAAGCCAATCAGACAAAAACACCACCCTATACTGGAAACCTACTGACCGCTATACTTACCTACATGCCTCCAGCTTCCATCCAAGACACACCACACGATCCATTGTCTACAGCCAAGCTCTAAGATACAACCGCATTTGCTCCAATTCCTCAGACAGAGACAAACACCTACAAGATCTCTATCAAGCATTCTTACAACTACAATACCCACCTGCTGAAGTGAAAAAACAGATTGACAGCGCCAGAAGAGTACCCAGAAGTCACCTACTACAGGAGAGGCCCAACAAAGAAAATAACAGAACACCACTAGCTGTCACCTTCAGCCCCCAACTAAAACCTCTCCAGCACATCAAAGATCTACAACCTATCCTGAAAGATGATCCCTCACTCTCACAGATCTTGGGAGACAGACCAGTCCTCGCTTACAGACAGCCCCCCAACCTGAAGCAAATACTCACCAGCAACCATACACCATACAACAAAAACTCTATCCCAGGAACCTATCCTTGCAACAAAGCCCGATGCCAACTCTGTCCACATATCTATTCAAGTGACACCATCATAGGACCTAATCACATCAGCCACACCATCAGGGGCTCGTTCACCTGCACATCTACCAATGTGATATATGCCATCATGTGCCAGCAATGCCCCTCTGCCATGTACATTGGCCAAACCGGACAGTCTCTACGCAAAAGAATAAATGGACACAAATCTGACATCAAGAATCATCACATTCAAAAGCCAGTAGGTGAACACTTCAACCTCACTAATCACTTAGTGACAGACTTAAAGGTGGCAATTGTGCAACAGAAAAACTTCAAAAACAGACTCCAACGAGAAGCTGTAGAACTTGAATTACTATGCAAACTAGATACCATTACCTTAGGTTTAAATATAGACTGGGAATGGCTCGGTCATTACGTTAATTGAATCTATTTCCCCCAGTTTAATATCCTAGTTAAGTACCCTTAACACCTTTGTGTCAACTGTCCGTCATGGGCCATGTTGATTATCACTTCAAAAGTTTCTTTCCCCTACTGATAACAGTTCCTTTCAATTAATTAGCCTTTTAGTTGCTATGGTTACTTCCACCTTTTCATGTTTCTCTGAATGTATAAATATCCTCCCACTGTATGTTCCATTCTATGCATCTGACGAAATGGACTGTAGTCCACGAAAGCTTATGCTGAAATAAATTTGTTAGTCTCTAAGGTACCACAAGTATTCCTTTTCTTATTTTCTTTTTGCTGACACAGACTAACACGGCTACTACACTGAAACCAGACAATAAAAGTGATCTTTCAAACTAGGTGTTGAGTAGCATTTACTGAAATAAAGCCTGTGAATACAGTCTGCTTTGCTATGTTACAGACACACATTCTGTGAACGGAGCTAGTCAATGCTGACCAAGTTAAACTAGTAGATCACAAAAAATCCCCCTAATAACCTCCCTTTCTTATATCAGTTTTCCCACAGCCTACTCTCCCTTCCTAACTTTCTTCAGCTACTCTAAGTGTAAACAGCATTTAAGCACCATTGAGAGGAGTAGAGTTCAACATGATGCTAACTGTGAGTGGCCAGCCAGAGAAGATCAGGACAATCTATGTTCTGCATCATGTCAACTGACTAGTGCTTAATCATCATTAACCTTGGTCTACATTCGTTAGTCAGCATCATGTCATCTAATATAACTCTACTCAAACAATCCACTGAAGACCCTGGGATGAGTGACAACTGGATGCCATGGAACAAGGGGGAGGGGCAGCTATGCTCCACTATGCTCATTATACAGGACACAGACCTCCATGAAGTTGCAACCAAATCCCACCATGATTTCACATTAGGTTCTTGCTTTTTAGAGAACTTTCCACAAAGCTCAAATCAGGACAAACTGATTCTAAAACTAATTGCATTTGGGTTCGATGTGGCCATGACATTCCAATACTGCGGAATGCAAGCTTTCATTTACCAATCCTTAGGTTTCTCACACTTGTAGCTGTGAAAATAACCTTCCAAATGTGAGTCACTGACATGATCTTGAATCACCTGAGTCACCTCTAAAGCGGGTGTGTCATTTTAATTGGGTGTTACTTGACACCAGGTTGACAGATGACAGTTTCAAAATGTAGGTATGCAACTTCACAAAATAGTTTTGGCATGCAAATCAGGTCATTAGCCATTTGTCCATGCCAATAAATGAAGGACAGAAATATCTGTGGTGGAGTTTTAAGCTCCTTGATTCATTCCCTTGTCCCCAGTAGAATGAAGCTGAATTAAATTATATTTGCAAAAGCACGATTTTATTGCTTCATAAAGACCATATTTTAACCAGTCATTGTCATCAGGGGGAGATCCACAATGAACTGAGGTAGAGTGTGTGTATATATAAAGAAGGCGTACTTTGTGTAAACTACAAAAAACTGTCCTTGAATCTATGCTATTTACAGGGTGGGGCGGGGGAAGGGGAGGGGCAGAAAGAGTGTCTAGAAAGTTGTGTGCAACAAGAGGTGTGGGCTGAATCTTGTACTTTACCTTGGGTAGAAATTGAGAGCACAAATCATCAGGGATCAAACATTTAACTTTTACTTTCAGTGTCAGCCAAACAAAAATGTAATTATTTTGAGGCAGCTTGTAAAGCTGAAATTACATGTAACTAAAAGCCTCATCTAAACAGGCTTCTCCTGTCGTGTTTGGAAGTTTGTCAAAATTTAGATCTGCAGTCTCATTCTCTCCACCTCCATGAGGGATGGAAATTGCTTTTGTCCACTTCATCTTCAGAAACGACCCCAAAAGGAATAGGAGAGGCATTATAAATCAAAAGTACACTGGCAAGAGATACAGAGTGTAATTAGATGCCTTTTCCTGTGTCCCAAAGGTCTTAACAACAGACTCTTGGTATCTTCTACTTAAAAGAAGACTTTACAACTTTGTTAGCTAAACACATAACAAAACACCCTTATTATTTACACTTGTATATATATCATTTGATACCTCTTAGCTTTATTAATCTCAGTGAAATGATCTGCTGAGAGGTGATTAGAGACCACACCAACTTTAAGGTCTTTACCAAGAAAGAAAACAGATGAGGTTAATAGCAAAGTTGCCCAATTTTTTTAAAAAAAGTCTGATTAAAGAAAAAAAGGACTGTAGCTAATAAATCTAAGCATGTACTCCCATATTTGTATTATATACTACTTGACATTTAAGTTTTTTCTATAACTACAAAAACTATCCAGCATACAAAATTTAGCATAACTACTGTAATCTGAATAGAAAAAGGCATTACTTTAATGGGGTTGTGTCTCCCCAAAAGCAAAATATAGGGAAGGAGGGAATTTGACACCTGTGCAGCTAAAAACTCAGTAAAAACAGAGGGAACTGGCAATATATATATGTGGACTGTACTGAATTTCTGAACTTTGTGAGCAGATGAGTCAACTTAATGGGACTACTCACCTGCATAAGCATTTGCAGGACGGCAGCCCATAAATGTGTACTTGATTCTGATAGAGTTACTTAGGAAAAGCAGTCTTCCCATTTCTAAGGGTACATCTACATTGCAGCTGAGAGATGTAATTCCCAGATCAGGTCGGTGTACATGAACTAGCTCTCAAGCTAGTGCCTAAAAATAGCACTGAGCCACAGTGGCACGGCTGGCAGCTCAGGCTAGCTGCTTGAGTATAGAGTCACCCCTGACCCTGTCCCTGGCTAGCCTGAAGTGGCACAGCCACACTGCTATTCTTAGGGTATGTCTACACTGCAGTTAGACACTTGCAGCCGGTCTGTGCCAGCTGACTCAGGCTCACGGGGCTGTTTAATGGCGGGGCAGACAATCGGGCTCAAGCTGGAACCCAGGCTCTGGGACCCCAACTCTGTGAGGTGGAAGGGTCCCAAAATCCAGGCTCCAGCCTGAGCTTGAACATCTACACCGCAATTAAACAGCCCCTTAGCCCGAGCCCTATGAGCCTGAGTCAGCGGGCACGGGCCAGCTGCCGGTTTTTAATTGCAGTGTAGACATACCTTTAGGGGCTAGCTTGAGCAAAGCTAGTGCATGTACATCTACCTGAGCATAGTGACAGGCTTTCCATTTACTTCCATGGATTTTTAATCAGGACCTACATGCACATAACTCCTGATGACTTCATTTACATTTTCCAAACAACCAGCACAGGATTAGGTCCAAGAACAAGTTAGAGCAAACATTTCAATATTAATTCCAGACTATGCATTTACTTAAACAGCTGAAAGTTATCGATTAGTTTACATAATCAAATCCTAGTTGGCTAGGAAAAGCCAATTTAAAAAAAACACACCACCAGCATTCACAGTACTTTTGATTGTTATTTTACATGGTAACATTAACATGGTTACCAGAAGACCTGGAAAGGATGCCACTTAATTTCCTTGTGATACATAAATAAAATTAAATCTGTTATTAAAACAATCATAGTCTGTACCGAAAGCCAATACTAGAAATGTAAAATTCTCTTTCCCCACTACTCCGTTATAATATAGTAATACATTGCAACAAGAGGGCTTTAGGAGCTATAGAAGATGATAACTTTGTTAAAGACCATGCTAATGCTGAAAGCATGTACATTTGGGGTTTGTATTGTGGGTGGGTTTTTTTTGTTTTAAAGTTCATTTATTAACTACCTTACCTTATCCTTCAGAAGGATCTGCTGTCAAAAATCCTCATTTTCTGCTCAAAAATGTAGTATACTTTATCACCATGATAAAAATAAAAGTAAACTTCTCTTTAAAGTGTCTTCAAAGCTATGTAACACTTGAATTTTGTCACCACCATAGTAATAAGTACACTGCATTATGATGCAGGTAAGCAAAGAAAGTGAGGCTTTTTGAAGTGGAAGATAAGGGTTTGTTTTAAAACACCTTTCCCTTCTCCCCCTCACCTTTCAGCAGCAGTATGGCCTTTAACCTGGGCCAAAGCCCTGACCTTGCAATTTTACCAGTTCCCAGACACCACTGCACACCCCCCCGGGACATGGATATTCACACTGCACCCCGTCTTTCATATTCCTCCTTGATCATGTGACACCCCAAAGGGTGATACATACTCCTGACATAAGAAGGGTTCCTTAAGACAATCTTATAATATTTGAACTGTAAAACAAAGCCTATATTACTGGAATTTCAATACAAAATATTATGCTCAGCAGTTTCATGAACCAAGCATATTTGAACGTGTTTACTAGCTTTATTTTTGTTCTTTTAAATAATAAAGATAAGCAAGAACATAGCCCACCCTAAAAACCTTTACTTGCAATACAAATAAGTAATCTAAGCAAGGGATCCATCTTCTTGTATGTCAGAAATAGTTCACACACTTTGGGGTGTTAACTGTCCAATAACTAATTAAAGAGATGGGGTAAAATGTGAATACCCACGTCCTTGGTGGGGGTCTACTTGTGCTATGGCCAGATAGCAGCATTCTAAAAGGTGGATTCTGTCTAGGACAATGAGATATTACATTAATTTGCTGAGAACCCAAACCAATCTTCTTGGACTGTTACAGACATTTATTTCTTCAGAGCTCTTTTGTTCCTGAAATAACCAAGCAAACTTTTGATTACTGAGGATAAATGTCGGCTTTCCCAAAAGCATTGATGCTAGGTGAATTTGCTTGTGCACAGATTTAATGAAGTGATTTATTCTGACAACACATCAAAGCCCAGATAACCTGCCTTCTTTGGCTCACCCACAAGATGCTAGAGACAATAGAGCTAGACGCAAAAGAATCAGATTAGATCCTTTCTCATCTCCTAAAATGGCAGATTATTGGATTATATGATGATGGCAAAGTTGAGGGTAAGAGTATAAACCAATATAATTTACACCTTCCAGCCCCCGGTGAATCTGGAATAAAGAGGAGGAATGTGCTTTTGAGGACCTATTGGTCACATCTCCTTTACCGGTATTTTTTGTGTTTCCAAATCTACAGCCTTGCCAGGGGATGACAAGCCTCTGTGGTCTCAGTAGGGTTGCTACAAAGGCCGAGAATATTAAGATTGAAGATATTTGTTTTACATCCATCACAAATTTTATTTGGAGCATAACACCTGCTTTAGTTTCAGATCCAAAAAACATTACCATATTTGTTCAAAGTAAACAATCTCAAGTCAAATTATTCTGTTTCTTCTTGCATATTCTGCTCCGAAGTCCATAATTATATCTGAGTGAAAAGCCTGAGGACAATATCTCCAGCTAGTTAAAATGCTTCACTGTTTGCTAATTATAAATTTGTTCAAGTTTTAAAATCTGCTTACTAGACATTTGTAGTCTTTTTCCCTAAACCCCATGTAATCCAACATCAACACCATCTCTCAGGAGTGATGTACACGCGACAAAAGCATTAAAAAACAAAGAGAACAAATTGGTTAAAACAAAGTTATTTGTGATCAGATGGAACTGAAATAGTTGTGATGCTTCCTATTTCCTAACTAAGGCTTGGTCTACACTTAAAACTTATATCAGCGTAGCTAGGTCAGTCATAAATGTGACAAATCTACATCTCTGAGTGATGTATCTCGGCCAACAAACCTCCAGTGTAGACACAGCTATGCTGACACAAGAATGTAAAAAATAAAGAACACTTCTGTAGGCATAGCTAACATTGTTCAGGGAAATGGTGTTCCTGCACCAACAGAAAAACGTATCATGGCATGCACTGCATCTATACTAGGGATTATGCCGACATAGCCTAAGCATACATTCAGTCTGACCAATGCTCACATGGAAGCAGGTTTGTTGAAACAGCCTGGAGATACATGATAAGATGCATGATGTCCTTACCTCTTAATTTTCCAGCTTTGAAGTTCAGGAGTTTTGTAAATGATGAAATATACAATCAACAGTTGTCACTTAGAGAACCTAACTTTGCTTTTTCTTTAAAGTTGTTCTTCATTTTTTAAATATTCTTTAGGGTTCTGCACAGGACGTCAGTTTGTTCAGAGTCAAAGCTGGTTGAAAAACCATGAACAATTTCTCCAAAATGAAGAGTGTAATTGAAAAAAAATCAGAATCTTGGAACATTTTTGCCAGCTCCATTTAGAACAGACTGATGCATGCAGTTTGCACTTTTGCAAACAGAACTCAGTAAAACAGAAAGCTGTAAAATGGAGGGGCTGAGAGGTCAAATAGATCCAACAGAAAGAGTCATGGTCCATTTTCTTGGATCAAAAACTGGCTAGGAGACAGGAAACAGAGGGTATGATTAAATGGTCAGTTTTGATCATGGGAAAATGTTAGCAGCAGGTTGCCTCAAGAGTCAGTACTAGGTCCTGTGTTAATATATTTATTAATTATCTGGACAATGGGAGTGATCAAGGGAGCAAGATTCACAGATAAGGTTATTTTGGTTGGTCGGGACCAAAAGGGGACTGAGAAACTTCAGAGAAACCTAAATAAGGTAGGTCCAATGGGTATCACAATGACAAGTGAAATTCAGTGTCAATACAAACAAAAGTAATGCATATTGGAGAAGGGATTTAAAGTACCCATACACCTTACAAAGGTTCTAAATTAACTGAATCAAACCAAGAAAGGGACCTGGGTGGCACTGTAGATAGCTCAATTAAAACCTCCGGGACAATGCACAGCTTTGGTTTAAAAAAAAAATCCAACAAGATGTTAGGATGCATAAGTAATGGGATTTGGAACACCACTGAAAACTTTCTAATGGCTTTATATAAATCCATGGGGCAGTCTCACCCGGATACTGTGTGCAGTACTGGTTGCCCGGTCTCAAAAAAGAATATTGAAGAACTAGAAGGGGTTTGGACAAGAGCAACAAGAATGATCAAAGCCCTGGAAAAACCTATGAAGAGATTAATAGATTATAAAGTCTGGAGGGACCATTCTGATAATCTGTTTTGGGAGGAAGACAGATTATTCCACATATGCCTACTGCGGTGTTCTTTTATCATGGTCTGAAGCATCTAGTACTTTCAGAGATTATGGTCAGGATATTGGACTAGATGAACTGCTGGTTTGACCCAGTCTAGCAATTCCTATATTCCTCTGCTGGGCCCATAGAGGCTGCTGAAGCTACTTCTGCCTCAGGCCTGTTCTAACCACTTCCATGACTACTATAGTGAGAGAGGGACTGGAAATGACTATTTAAAAAAAACAACCTGTATGTTTTGGAAACACCTCTCTCCACACCTGGACCTATAGAAAAGCAAATCTTGCATTCCTATTACCAGTCAGGAGTGAGAGCCTTTATGCACTTGCCTTCACATCTTCTATTGAGGAGGAGGCAGCATCTCAGAGAATGAAATGCAGACTGGGAGAAGAAAGGATCCATCAGACTGAAGCCTAGGAGCAATTTTTGAACTAAGTGGCCCCTTTAATGTTTCTTTGCTGAAAGATTTTTGTCCATCAAGATGGAATTATTTCAGTGTGACAGAATTAGGGGCATACTGAGACTCTTCAACATCATTCCCAAGACCCACAGAAAATAAATCAAGGTAAGCAAAGTATGTAACTTTGTATTTGTAAAAGGCTCAGACTGGGCAGCTGCATAATATCAACAATGGCACCACAACATTGCTCTTCAGAAGGATGTACTGCTACATAACATGGTGCAGGTTTCTCAGCAAGGCACCCAGCCATTGCAAGCTAGGACAGGTAGGGAGAAATCTGGCCTAGAAAAAGCCTCAAGATTTACATTCAAAGCTTACAATAAAACTAAAATCTGACAATATTTTTTCCCAATTAAATAATCTGGAAGTCTTTTTTTGGCTAAAGTAGAACAATCATGTATAAAAAAGAGTGCACTCTCCCAATCTATTTAATAACAATTAGATTCTTTAAACAGCCATTCTATTAAATAAAATATGTGAGTATCTTACATATTTGTTTAAACCACGAAAGAACAATCGTCTCTCTTGCTCTTTCAGACAGACACTGTATGCTTTTAAGCATAATTCTAGGTTTGAACAATTCATACTGAAGTTTAAAAAAGAATAAAGATGTATAATGCCATGAATGAGTAATTAGAGGAGGACAATTTTTTGAAGTAATAAAAGAACCCGCATAGACAGAATTCTGAAAAATATACCTAAACTGTTACCCAAGAATGTAACTGGTGCATAGGTACAACTATTCAGAAGGAACATGATATGGGTGTACAGGAGGGAGAAAATTAATACAAAGTGGAGGGGCTGGAGGCATCTTCCCTTGGGAAAGATATGGAATGCCCGGTTAAGTCTCCTGTATTTGACAGAAAATTAGTCCATTTAAATAACAGACACAAGTGCCTATGTATTTAATACCATTCTTTTAGAGTCACTACCAATCTTTATCAATTATTTTCAATAGTTTAAAAAAACCATTTCTTCCCTCATTTTCTCTTCAGAATTTTTAAATTTGTTCTTTTTTTTACTCCAGCCTTCCCATGTTATAGATTCCCATCCCCGCCCCTTATTGTCTTCTGGCTTCCATGGACATGGTTTCCCTCTCCATTTCTCGTTTCAGTATCTTCACTTTGACTTCTCCCACTGCCCATTTTACCCCTTTTCTATTTTGTCTCAGACCATTTTTTCCTCCCTAATCACAGTTTGTCTCTCATTTAAGCCCTGAATTCTTCCTTTCCTCTCCTGCACCCCAGTTAACCTTATTCTCTTTATTCCCGGATTGTACCCCTTTCCTCTGAATACCTAAACGCTCTTATTGGGGCTTCCCCTTCCAACACACTATGGAAAGCCACCTCTCCAGCGCACTGCTCAAATAACTTTCCGTAGTGTCAGAAAAGAGTAGGAAGAGAGCAGCTGAAACACTATGGCCTTGTCTTCTCTAGGAAAAAGGGTTTTCCTTGACCTGCTAACAACGTAGAACTTCAGCTTCCTTTGTGAACACTAGGATTTTAACTCCTCAGCCAACACATACTAAAGATACACACTTTCTAGTGGAGACATTGCCTAACATTCCCCATTAACTCAGACAGGTGGTTCCAGCTTCGGTGTGTCAGGTGGTGCTTAGAGCAGAAAAGAACAGACATCTTCCAAGGACATAGACAATTTTTTAATTTGGGGGAGGGGAGGCTACAGTTAGTAATAAAGTAGCTGTTGAATATTGCTTCAGTGTGTAGTTTCGTACTATAACTAAAGCAATGTCTACACTAGCACTTTTGTCGGGAAAACTTATGTCGCTCATGGATGTGAAAACACGCCCCCCGAGAGACATAAGTTACACTGACAGAAGTGTCAGTGTGAACAGCACTATGTCGGCGGGAGACGCTCTCTTGCCAACAGAGCTACTGCTGCCCATTGGAGGTGGTATAATTATGTCGATGGGAGAACTCTCTCTCATTGGCATAGAGCGGTTACACGGGAGATCTTACAACTGTGCTGCTGCAGAAGTACAGCTGTACACACCGCTAAACAAAGCAAAGACAATTCAAATCAAAAGCATATTCTAAACAGCCAAACATAAAAGGAGGAGTCAGCCTAAAAACTGAAACACACACGTAGGCAGTAATTATAGTGTTTTATAACCCTCCCCTCTCCTCCTCCTCACCACATAGTCCTATTGCAGGGATCGGTAACCTTTCAGAAGTGGTATGCTGAGTCTTCATTTATTCACTCAAATTTAAGGTTTCACGTGCCAGTAATACATTTTAATGTTTTTAGAGGGTCTCTTTCTATGTCTTTAATATATAACTGAACTATTGTTGTAGTTAAAGTAAATAAAGGTTTTTAAAATGTTTAAGAAGTTTCATTTAAAATGAAATTAAAATGCAGAGCCCCCCCAGATCGGTGGCCAGGACCCAGGCAGTGTGAGTGCCACTGAAAATCAACTCGCGTGCCACCTTTGGCACGCATGCCATAGGTTGCCTACTCCTGTCCTATTGTATAATCTTGTAGCTCTGTTCTTTCATCTGCAGCTGTGCCTCAATTTTTGGCTTTGTTTTAATGAGATTCAAAAAATGCATCTTCTCATCATAAACTTATAAATGCTGGAAGGCATCTCCTGGATCAAAGAATCCAGTCACCTGCTATCACAAGCAACCCCCTTTATATAATCTTGTTCTTAAATTTATTAAGCTCCATTTTAAGACTAATTAGGTTGTTTGCCCACACTACTCCCATTAGAAGGCTGTTCCAGAACTTTACTCCAGGCTGTTCCAGAATTCCTCTTTGATGGTTATAAAACTTCTAATTTCCAGCCTAAATTTATTCATGGTCAGTTTATACGATTTTGTTCTCTTGGGTCAAAATTGTCCTTTAGCTTAAAGAGCTCTTCTCCATTCTTGGGGTGCCCCCCGAATTATAGAGAGCAATCATATTCCCTCACGGCCTTCACTTTGCAAGGCTAAACAATCCAAGCTCTAATTGTCTCATCATAACATAGGCCCTCCATTCCCTTGGTCATCCTAATACCCCATCACCCTACTTGTTACAGTTTGAATTGCTTTTTCTTGAATATGGGTAAGGGGGTGGAAATTAACCTTATTTTTTGTAGCATTAAATTACTTGGTCCCAAAGGCTGACGCTGAACATAGAGTTCTTTAGTACATTGGAGACAGTTCATCTAAATGAACAGTTCTCTCCCAAAGAAGTTCTGACACTATCTGCAAAGAGTTGAAATAATTTGGGATCTCTGCCTCTACTTGATCATTTCTCTTAGGGAATAAGTGAGACTGTCACCCTGTAGTTGTTGGCTGTATCTTCCAAAAAGGACAAAAAGCCCTCATTACTGTTACTTAATGGCTAGCATACTGGACGGGGTTCAGGCAACCTGAATTTTAATCCCAGATAACCCGCTGGCCTGTTGGGTAAATCACATGACCTCAGTTCTCCTAGCTGTAAAATGGGGACAATTATGCCTCCTTTGAAAACTACTGATGAAGAGTGATACATAGGAACTAGGTATTATCATCACTAGCACTGGTACCTCATGGCAATTTTTCTTTAACTTCAGGTAGCAGAGGCTTGTGTTCTCAAAATGTAGGTTCCATGGCTACCTCATACATGAGGGCAGTGTAAGTGGCAATTGTCTTTATTCCCACCTATAACGTACAATACATCCATTGCACAGCATGCTCAGCCCACAAAATGTTGTATTTTTGGTTGGACCAGGACAAAAGGGATATCCAAAGAAGGAAGAACGGACGGAGACACACACACACACACACACACACACACACACACACACACACACACACACACACACACACACACACACACACCATTGTAAAGTATTTACATAAAACTGAGGTATACAAAAAAAGTAATTGCATTCCTTTTGCTGCACAGCAATTAGATGTGTGGGGTTATTTTTTGTACTAACTGTTCACTGTAGCAAAAATAAACTCTCAAATTCCATTACCACTCCTGTTGCTACAAGGGTGGCACAGCTAAACCTTAATTTTGTTTCAGTCTTTACTTAGACCCAATTGCTTGCTTTATCTTATTCTGATCTAGTCAGAACTGATAGTAAGGTTGGCAACAATATGCAGGAAGCTTCTTCTTATGAGCAATATAATTCCCCAGTGCTTTCTGTAATACAACAAGATTCAGATCTTAACAGATAGGTATATCCACTGTTCAAGGCTTCTTAAAAATTAATATATATATCTTCTCTTCACAACTAGTTCTGTACAACATTGATAACTTTCTTAATATAAAATGTTTTTTTCTGGCAAAGTTTATTTGGTTTCTCATTGATGATGGGTTCATTCAAATTATTAAATAGCAGATAAGTAAATGTGTAATATGGATAAATGAGGTATAGATGTCAAGAGAAACTGCTCATGCTGATTGTAGATATCAAGCAATTTCTCACATGCACACACACACTCTCAGTTCCCTTAAGAGAGTCAATACCAGGTTGCCTCTTCAACTTAAACATGGATTTTCTATTTTGACCAGCTACCGCATACCACTGATTTCTTTCCAGCTCATAGCTATTAAATAAATCCATAGAATACCTTTGCCAACTTTGTTTGCATGATTTTAAACAAGTTATCAAAATCTCCATTTTTTCCACGTCAAGATTAGTTAGATTACAAGCTATACTATTTCTGGAAATGTCAACATTTAAAATTGGAAATTGTTTGTCTTACTTTGGTTAAGCACTAACGAAGTATTCAGCACTATATAAGACAGTCAGCCAAGAGCCCTGACCCCAAGGAACTCAATGACTAGAAGTGAGAGATCCAAAGGAAGAGGAGAACTTAGAAACTGAGTTGCTGTTTAAACAAACATGGCAGTGATATTTTAAAAATTAGATCATGAATTGAAAACCTATTAGCTACTACCCCTTATGACAGGACATGGTAGGGGTGATTGTAGTACATCAGAAGGAGGCTGCCTGTGAAATCCTCATAGGAAAAATTGAGGTTTCAGGAAGTATTTTAAAATAACAAGAGTAAGAGCCTGATACACAGGAGTAGGAGGGTTATTCTATGTCTGGGAAGAAGGAATAAAGATTAAACTCAAAGAAGGAATTTACATCTGCCCATTTAGAATCCCACAATTGTATGTTACACTTTCTGTGCTAGTTAAACAAATCAGGCCAATTTCCTCCATGCAGTAACTCCTAGATTCACCCACTGCATTTAAATTTGTAAACATGTAAAAAGTAATTGAGAAAGGGTTGAGAAGCTCCATAAAACTATACACACACACCACATTTTACAGTACTCTTGGTTATAGAAAACAAACTGGGACCACCTGTGTTTTCAGTTGTGATCTTAGTTTGCTATGATTTATTGGACGCTGTGGACAAGATAGAGATAGAGCTTGAACCCCAAAAGTTCAGTTTAAAAAGGTTTCTTAACTCTCAGACTGGATGAGGAAATAGAGATTTCAAGCTATAGGGTAACATGGCCTGGATGTGTCAAGAAAGATATGGAGAAGGAGGAGCTGGCTACTTCAGGAGCTTTGCCTACCAGCTAGCTAAACAGCAACACAGCAGCTGCTGTTAAGAAGGTTCTGTGACCTGAACAGTGTCAGAAGGACAAACTGATTAGTGGCAGCTAGAGACAAAAGACATGACAAGCAAAAATAAAATTGGAGAGCTGAATAATGCACATAGTGGAAACTGGAGAGGCTGAGGAAACATTCTTAATTTTAGAAAGACACTCAACAGGAATTAAAAAAAAGGATTATTTTCAGTAAAAGATAATTAACCAGGAAAATTGAATCCACCCCTTAGCTTGTTTGTTTTGTGTGCTTCAAGACACAATATATTTTAAAAAGTGGAAAGTTTTTATTGTGGTTTGAGGCATTAGATCTCCATGCTTGATACATCCAATTGTAACCACTGAAAGTGTGTTTTGATTACGTTGCTCTTCTGCCATATTAGATGCCAGAAATCATTTGCTTAATAGAAAGTGGCCTCCCTTTAGCTCAGCACAGCAGTTGGAAAGTTTGTGTGATGAAATGTGCTTCCCTTCATGTCTAAACAATCAGTTACCAGGGGCAGCTCTATGTTTTGTGCCGCCCCAAGCATGGCAGTCAGGCAGCCGTTGGTGGCGTTTCTGCAGGAGGTCCACCGGTCCCACGGATTCGGTGTCGTTCCTGCGGGTGCTCCGCCGGTCCCGCACCGTCAGCGTTCCCGCCGCTGAATTGCCGCCGAAGCCACGGGACCGGTGGACCTCCCGCAGAAACGCCACTGAGGGCTGTCTGACTGCCGCCCTCGCAGCTACCAGCCGGTTGCCCCCCTGTGGCTTGCCACCCCAGGCACATGCTTGCTGTGCTGGTGCCTGGAGCTGGCCCTGTCAGTTACACCACTTTTAAAACATCAGAGTATACGTGTGGATCTCCAGCTAATGACAGCATCTTCAAAAAGTGACATGCCTCATAGCGATCTTTTTTTTTTTTTTTGTGGCTGTTGTGGAGGGGAGGAAAGTTCCTCTGTGCTGCTTCTGAAATTCCTTTCATCCATGCTCATCTCCGTTCATGGGTGATCATTATAGAAAGAGTATGAAGAGACGCAGTCTCCAATGGCATTAGAAGGTGAGAGAGTGTTTAGTAGTCTAGTCTTCACATCACTACGTGCAATATACCTACATGGGAGTCCCAGGGGCTGTCTATGCCCCAGCCTGTAACCAGTCTCCTGGGAGTGATCCCTTTACTGTTCTCGCACCCCCCCAAGAACCACAGGGGCAGGCCTGTGGCCTCCATGACTGCGCCTTCGGCAACAGCAATGCCTCTCCATGCCTGCATGCAGACTCCAGTGGGAGGCTTTTCTGTGCCACTTCAGGGCACAATGCTCTCAAGGAGTATTTACAGTGACACAGGCAGCCTTTTCAAAACAAGGTAACCATTTATTAGTTACCTGGCACACAGAATCTTATACTCCTTAGGTTAACAGGCTCTGTCTCCCTCAGCCTCACCTCCTTAGTCAGTTCCCAGGTGAGAGAGCCTGTGGCTTCCTCCAGAAGCCAACACTTTATCCCCTATCTTGCTAGTCCTTTGCTCCCAAGTTTCTGCTCAGCTTCCGTGCTTAGATTTCCCTGCCTCTCTCTCTGGGTGGGTGGTTGCTTGGTATCAGTGTCCTGTTGATTGGGTTTTCCATTGTCTCCTCAGATTTTCCATCGATATAAAGTTGGCCCTGACCAGTCCTTTTAATGACCCACTCAGGCTCAGCGAGCTAGGTCTCTCGCTCTCATACACACAATGGCTATGTCTCTTAGCCTGCTCTGAAAGCAAATGTAAGGCTTGTCTATATTTGAAACGCTACAGCGGTGCAGCTGTGCACCACTGTAGCACTTCAGTGTAGACACTACCTACACCGACAGGAGGAGTTCTCCCGTCAGCATAGATCATCCACCTCCCCAAGAGGTGGTTGCTTTGCCAATGGAAGAATTCTTCCATCATCCTCCTGCTATCTACACCTGGAATTAGGTGGGCTTAACTACATCACTCAGGGAGTTGGATTTTTCATACCCCTGAGAGACACAGCTGGGTTCACCTAACTTTTTAGTGTAGACCAGGCCATAGTCCTTTTCCCCTCCCATACCAGCCAAAAAAATAATAGTGGAAAATGAGGCACACCTAAGATTCATAAACATGTTGCAGAAAAATCCCCAGCCGGGGCGCCGGTGGCATGCCCGCGGCCCCGCTCCCCCCATTGGCGGGGAGCGCGGCATGCCCGCCGCCCCGAGGCGCCAGCTCTGAAGATTTGTTTTTGTTTTTTAAAAAAAAACAAAAACAAAACAAAACCCGTGAGTGCCACCCCCATCCAGATGCCGCCCCAAGCACGTGCTTGGTAGGCTGGTGCCTGGAGCCAGCCCTGTTACCCAGGCTGTGGGAGACCAGTGTTTGAGTCCTTGATATGCCTGATCTGGCACAGGGACTGTTACCCAGGTGTCCCACATTCTTGGTGAGTGCCCTAACCACTGGGCTATTGGTTAACTGCGGGGGGGGGGGGGGAGTCTCTTGATTTGGGGAGGGATGGGGGAGACAAGGGAGATTTGATTTGGGGAGGGATGGGGGAGACAAGGGAGATTTCAGATGTGTCACACTATAGAATAGGAACATTTTTAGAAAGTTTTCACGGGAGCGGAAAACTATTTCCCACCCTGCTCTACCCAGGACTTTATAATGAATGAGGCTAACCATTCAGACAGTGGTCCTCCCTTGGTTGTTTAAAGTTTGGTGACGACTGAGCAAACAACATCATAGAGATAACAGATCCAGTTAAACAGAGAATAAATGCAGCTGAGAAACATAGGAAACTATGACCAAATTGTCCCCTAGGGAGCACTAATCTCTAGAGAAGTTTGTACCTGTTGATTTTAAATATAAATACATATTTTAAGTTCATAGCCCATGTGATAAACAGCATATATCATAAAACACATCACGAGTAAACAGAGTACACAAAGGAGTTGAACACTCATTAGTATCACACTTTTTATCATTTACCACAGATTTCTAAGGTGTCCCCAATTCCAAATCCATTCCATATTTGCTATAATGACAGAAGTAAGAGCCTTTCAGCATTGTCTAACATTACATCACAGCAGCACAAGTTCTCTGGCTTGTCAGAGACTTTAAAAAAGTGGAATCCCTTATGTACAACAGCTACCATTTAATATCCTGCTGGTTTGTTCCAGCTAACAAGAAGCAAATAGATCCACCATGAAGAGAAGGTGTAATCCAAGTAGGTCAAGAGGAGTCCCAAATAATCTTCCTTATGCACTGCACTCGGAGAGGATTTACTTATTCTGTGTGTGAGACCGCGCAAAATGAAGTTAGCAAAAGATAGTTTCCTAAAGTCTAGCTAAAGGGTTGGACAATACACCAAAAAAATCTTAGTTATTGTTTTTGCTCAGAACTTAAAAACAAAAGTTACTTATAACTAGAAACCAAGCAAACATGAACAATTTCCGGCTAGAAAGTTTGAGATACAGACACAAGTGAAAACAAAGGATAAAATGGAAACCTTACCTATGAAGATCACTACAAAAAGCATTATCACCAGAGCTGCTTATCATGACTTCTATCAGAAAAACAATTCATATTCAGAGGTTGCCTAGACAGCACCCAGTTTATTTGCTAAGGCTCCATCTTACTTAGGCTCAGCTGCATCCAATTACTCAGGGGCAAATACAAGGCATAATTTTCTCCTCATTACTCACAGCTACAAGAGACACTCCCATATGGAACTCTAAAATCCTAGTTCAGACCACAGCTGAGGTTTAATCCCAAATCCCTATGGCATTGTCTCATTGTCTGGCTTGACAGAGCTTTGGTCAGGGGCTGCACTGGGGCAGGGTTTTATAAATTACTGCAGTGAGTTGCCGTGCTCTAAAGTACCAGCACACCCCCAGCACCTGGTGCTTACAATAGGCGATGGCTTGCATCCTTCCAAAGAACCAGAAGATTATGCTTCATTTCCAACATTTGTGGAAAGACCTGCAGATTCTAAATTTTCAAAACACATGCACTGCCGTATTTGCAAAGCTTCTCTTTCTAATGATGGGTTTTGCTGGTTTAATGAGACATTTAAAGTTTCACCATGATGCTGTTTGAGGTTGGTTTTTTTGGTTTTTTTTAAATAAATCTCATTCATTTAAGTATTGAAAGGCCCAAAGTCTGACACCACTCAGATTCTCTACTCTTGGGCTTTGATTTTTAAGGTAAGGCAGAGCAACTCCATTTTTTCCTCTGACACAGCAATATGTACTAGACGTATATGAGGTACATAAGGTGTCCTCCTTAGACATGATGGGAATGTGGAATTGAAACTATAACAAGCACTTGGGGAGTCCTGCACCAAGCAGGTGTCCCAAAATAATTCAACAGGCATCAGACACAAACAGTATTAAGCAACTGGTGAACATTTCAGGAGCTACATGAATCACCCTGTTCTTCTACACTTGCCCCCACATCCTAAAATACCTCATAAGGTTGTCCCACCTCTTCCCTGACTTCCATCATCCAGGGAAGCCATGATTTTGCACATTTTTTTAACAGAAAACAGAGCTCTGGTTATAGTTATTATTATCCTATATCAACTTGCCAGACTCTAATCTAAAATACTCATGCTTATATCTGCCAAGATACAAATGTCTTGGATACTAGCATTTGGCATGGAGCTCAGCTGTGTAGTGAATTATGTAACTGCATTTCTAAATTTTAAAAGTCTTCCAATTTATTTCAGGCCTTCTATATTATCATTTAAATCTTCAGGATGATTTTGGTCACAACTGCCTGTCACAACTCCCAGGAGGTCACTCACTGACCCGAAGAAACGGCATTCTTGAATTATGCAACAATGCACAAAGATGCAATTCTAACATTCTGGCTGGTAGGGAACCAAGGTCTTACACTTCAAACCACATAAATCAATGGAGCATTTTGAAATGCAATGCAAGAGATTTATTATCCAATTTGCAGGGCTCACATATGTTGCTTCCAAACAGTAGTTTAACAGTGGCAGATAAAATCCAGTTTTTGAAAATAATTAATCATTTCCTGAAAAGGCATTGGTTTGTGTTCCAGTATGACTGAAGTCTCAGGTTCTACAAAAACACAACCAAGTATAAACACCATCCTTATCCAATTCAATCCATTTCATATATTTTATTCTGTAGGCCTTCTTGAAAAAAAATATCTTCATACAACAACTGCTCTCAGCTCAGCAAGTACCCTCTGCAAGCTGTTGACAGAAAGCTGTCAACAATACCCTGGCTGACAAACCACTAGGACTAATAGCATCCACAATACCCTGAAAGTGACATGCAAGATCCCACTTGTTTTAATAATTGTTGACATCTCTCAACAAGGGTTTTTTAGTGACCAATATTGTTTCCTTCCATCCAGACATGCTGTACATCCAAATAAGATGCTCCTTGTGATCTTTTGCATCAAAAGGGCAATAGCTATTATTTTTCCATGTATACTTGAATTGAAAAGCATCAAAACAGTCTAACGGGAATCTCTAGCAATCATCAAATATATAACCCTGCAGCACTCAAATGATCTATCAGTCATTTAAAATCAATTCAAAAGATGCTCCAGCTTTTTTAAATGTGTTTCAAAAAACCTCACAGAGGAGTTGCATTAGGCTTCAGGTAAATATGTGAAATATATTGGATTTTCTACAACAAAGTCCTTGGCCTATCATTTTTTCCTGACTTCCTCTCCATCAATAGATCAATTTACCTGTGCATACAAAAAAACCAACAACTGTCTTTCACTGTTATTACTCTGTTTGGTAGATTTGATCTTAACTGCCTTTATTTGGAATAATCATGATGTACTTTGCACTTCTATAGCCCTTCTCATCAGAGACTCTCAATGCACTTTCCAGGCATTAAGGAATGAAGCCTCACTAACCCACTGAGAGCGACCTCCTGGATATTATTCATTTTTTACAGAGAGAAACGAAAGACTTGGTTATGCCACATCCCACTGTAGGGAGGGAAGTGTCAGTATGGGGCTATTGTTTGCCTGAGGCACAACACCACTATGAATTTTGATGAGCCATTCCCTAGAATGCAGGTTCAGCGCAACATGCTCTGAAGATCCTAGCACCAGAAAGGGTACTACTTTGGAGCAGACCGTGATTGCAAAGACTGTCTTGGTGTGCAAAGACTGTCTCTGTGTGGACATGGAAGGGGAAGAAGGCTCTTTATAGAACACTTACCCCACCTCGGGCACCAGCACAGAGCTCCTCAGGCCACATGAGAAGTCTGTGGCAGACCTGGGAGCAGAACCCAGATCTCTCCTGACTCCCACTTCTGTGCTTTGACTAGAAGAGCATTCTTCTTTCCTATCTATACATGGTATTTTTATATAAATATCATGCTGTGCACTTACATATATTTTTGACTCAATTAAAAAAAAATTAAGAAATAACTAAGAGGTAGACTTGCTTCATACTGTTTAAGAACAGCAAAACTCCATCACCACCCTAAAATGTTTTTATATCTCTAGATAAAGTACTTCCACAGCCTTTGCAATCATAGTCTCTGAGCACCTCACCATCCTTAATGTATTTATCCTCACAACACCCCATTTTCCATACAGGGAACTGGAGCACAGAGAGACTAGGGGAATCTGCCCAAGATCACACAGAAAGTCTGTTGTAGAGTGAGCAATTGAATATGGGTCTCCTAAAACCCAGGATAGCACCCTAACCATGGGACCATCTTTCTATACTTCTCTAAATGACTACTTCTTTCTATTTTCCCAGTAACTCTCTCCTTCCTCTGAAAGAAGAGTTAAATAAATATACTATATGATGTATTTAAGTAAAAGTCTAACTACTTTGTATACTTTTTAAACATAAGCCATCAAACCCTACTAGTATCTTACCATATGTGTATAGCAGTAAACAGGTATATTATTCTATGTATTCTTTTTCTTTATTTTTTTCTGTTTGTATGTGTGTTGCCTTATATAATTTTATTAAAATACATCTAAAAAAACATTAAGGGAATTTCCCATTTATTTGATATTCAAAATCACTTTTTTTAAATCAAAAAAGGCCAAATTCTTCCCTCAGATTTGCATAAAGGGCTTCCATTAAGGTAAACAGGAAATCTGCAGGCAGATTTTGGTTCAGAATTTGTCCTAAAGAAAATGTGCTATGATAAAAAGCTTCAAGTAGGGAGCACTATATCATGATTATATCTAGGAATTCTATTTTCAGGAAGTGCTTAAGGAGAGAGAGAATAGTATATGTAGAAGATATAAAGCCTGAATGTTGCATTTTTATGCTTGAACATTGAACATGGCGTCAGTAGTGGGATTTGAACCCATGTCTCTACTTGGATGGATATGGAGACAAATGCTTCTAAGAAGATGGAAAGCACATGTCTTGATCATTATGAACATATTTACAATTGTTGAAATAATGCACATTACTAAAAAAACATAGAGTAAATCTGTTATAAAGCTCACTAGTATCCTTAGAACACACCAAGGGCCCAATTTTGCAATCACTAAGGCCCCAATTCAGCGAGATATTAAACACATGCCGACCTTTAACCATGAGTGTAGTCCCATTGTTTTCGAGATACTACACTTGCTTAAAGTTAGCCCTGTGCTTAAGTACTTTCCTAAATTTCGCCTCACTATTGAGTATGATATAGCTTAGGCCTTGTCTACATTAGGAGGGTTTGCCAATATAACTATGTTGGCAAACCTTCTGAGGGCAGACACAGCTTATACTGGCAAATGAGTTATTTTGGCAAAATAAATTATACTAGTATTCTGACTATACCGGAAAAAGAATTCTTTTGCTGGTATAAGTACATCTACATTAATATTTTTGCCAGCACAGCTATATTGGTTAGGGGTGAGATTTTTCCCCCACACTCTTAACTGACAAAACTATGCTGGCAAAACTTTTAAGTGTAGACCAGATATTAGACACATTTACGTTTTTGAAAGATGTGAAAATTTAACTTCTGATATGCTAGATTCCCAAAGCTATCATTATGGAAAGAAGATGCCGTGCTTAAGGTCAACTTACTTAATTTTTCTTTCCATACCTTCTGAGATATGCATAAACCTGTAATACACTGGACAAGTCATAAAAGACTCAATGATACATTATCACACTTTTGTATACTATTTCTTTTAACTAGTGAAATATTTCAATCTGGAAAAGATATTGAATACGGTTTGCTTTTATACCTTCAACACTTTTGCCCAACAAAACCCTTTCCTATAACTCTGTGTTCCACTGCCTGACTTTTGAAAACATTGTATTACATATTTCATAACATCAGTATTTTTACAGCAACACATTCTAATGTCACAGATACCAAAGATGTGAGCTCTCAACTCATCAATATAGAGTCTTTGACTGGAAAACTAATTTAGTTCAGGCACCAGCCAAATATTAATGGAAGAAAAAATAGTTCACATGTGTGAATGGGCCTTTTATTTCCCTGTACATAAGAAATTAGACTACTATTGTGCATTCCCCTGCTTAGGTTCTGAATAAATATCCTGTCAGTGCATTCCCTCCATTTCTCTTCCCTTCCCAAGTGACTCTTTCTGATCAAAATGTATTGTAGCAATCATAGCTAATCTAATTCATCCAACAGATACACTCATTATTTGTTAAGATCTGTTCCATATACTTCCACAAATCTTATTTACAACAATCACAATTGTTTTCCTTTCAACAGGGAACCAGAATTCTGCATTATGGAAAATGATAGCAATTCCATAGCATATGGCCCAATGACCCTCATGTCACAGTGAGGCAACAGAGATGTTTGAATTATTTAGTCTGCCCCCATGAGCCTTAGTGGATACTTTACTGCCCAATAAGTTTGTGAAAAGCTTCCTGGGGACTGACTCCTTCCCCCCATTGCTCCTGTCCTCCTGCTAGGAGAGTTTGGGCAACTTAACTGCTCATTTCCATACTTTCAAATGTTTAGATTTCTCGTAAATGGAACCTGAAGTCTGAATTTCTGGGTTTCTATTTTATTTTCCTTTTAACTTTTGCAGTGTTCTTGAAAGGTAATAAACACTCAAACCACTGATGTATACTAGCAACCTTAACTTCACCCCAGCAAAGCTTTTTATGTGAGGGTATTTTATATAGATCCCTCCCCCACAACTCCATTTGCTAATTTCAAGCATAAAAACTAGAGCCTATGGGACAGATCCTCAGTCAGTGACAACAACAGAGCTGCACTCATATATTAAGCTCCATATTTGATGACGGTGTTCTGTGATTCAGAAGCCTATAATTATGTTACAAGCAGGTGTTACAGAAAGAAGGAAAAGAATATAGTGTTAGAGGAAGCGAAACAAAGGCCATTATAATGTGGTATAAAGATGCCCACAATCACATTAGGTAAATTATTTTAAGAACTAAAGCCACAGGGTATGCATGGCGAGACACCGCATGAGGTAAACGATACTTTAGACCATATCACTTGGGAAACACTAGGGCGGCTCTTTCATTTGAGGCAGTCTTTCCACCTAAGTAAACGTGACTGATTCTGTTAATCAGGCTCACCTGGGGCCAAGCTTTGGCAGGTAGAGCAGTGCTCTTGTGTTTCTACTTGATCTTGTTACGTGGCACTTTTACATAGACAGAACAATAGGATTAATGGTTATTTTTCTCTTGTATATCCCAGGGCAATACATCCAAAATACACACAACAGAATTATTTTCCAATAACAGCAAAAGCTGTATCATATGTTGGAGCAAGACTAGGGTTTGAGACACAGAACAATAAAGGTGATCATAACATTTACATCGAACTAAGGTGTAAGTAATTCCCATAGATTTTATTCCCCATTAGTTATTTTGAGTAAATCAGCCTCAGTAAGCAGATGTTGGTTCACAGCACTACGAAGCCTCAAAGAATTTACACTTAAAACTCTGCATGAACATTCTGGCACTCATGATTTTCCCCATTTGTCAATTTTACATTCCCATCAGTAACATTTTATATTAAATAAATCTTAAAATGCAAACTGAAGACCAAAGATTCAGAAAGAAAGTTTTCATTTAGGAAGCATGTTTCATATCATATATCTTAAACTTGTCTTGGAATCCTGTGCTTGCTCTGTATCCAGGTCGCACAGGAAATTACAGTAATCTGTCTTCCTTTCTAAATGGCAAATCACTGTAAGAACCAATTTTATAGTTTTAATTGTCTGTAGTGACTAATTTACCATAGCTTTATATTGCAGTAATGTATAAACGTACCTATCAAGCAAGACTATAACTGCTGGTAGAAATTTTTCATAGCTAAAATAGTCTCTCAGGGATAACAAAATAAAATCAAAGCTTGATATTGGGCCAAAGGGAAAACTTATCATGGTTACTTTATCAGTCACTCCTGTTCTCTTTGCAGAAATGTTAAGCAAGTCAAATGTAATATATCGCTGAAGCAAGGATTTATTCACAAAAGCAATTCAGAAATGTATTACCCATTAAAGATGAAATGTGATTTTGAATTTTGTTGCTTAAAATCCATTCCCCTTCCTTCATCATGTAATTTCCTCAAGCTTCCTTTCCTTTGTCAGCTAGTCAGTATCTGTGTCTGGTGGTACCTAATAGTATTTGTGATCTCAGATACCCACAGAGGGTTATTTTTTGTTTTATTTTCTCTCCCCAGCAAGCATCCTGAAATGCATATGACTCAGCTTGCTGGCTCAGTAAAACAGGGGAATTAAAATACTGTGCTTTCTGATTTTTCCATTTTCCCCAAAATATCTCCCCAAACCCACCTGCTGCTGCTTGTACTGGAATTCAGAAAATTTCCTGCTCATTACCACAGCTGCTAGACCTAATTTGTGTGGTAGCCACAGTCTTAGTAGCATTTGTATTAATTCTACACCTTGATCCCTTGGTATTTTGAGCAGATAAGCACTAAAAATCACTGCGCTCTTGCCCTACATTAAAAAGAGCAGAATTAACATCATGATAAATAATTGGCCTTTTCTAATGAAGTTATGCACTAGTTAATATGCCATCATCACACATTGCCTACCACATTTTGTCAATTATTCTTCTCTGTTTAAAACTATATTTTTCTTGCCTCATGGGGCACAAATAATTTTTTAATCAGCTACAGCGGAAGAGTTTTTCCAGTTACATTTTTCAGCAATTCCATTAGGGTGAAAAATCACATCTCTTGTACATAGCCTGAGTAATGAGCTTTGTGCAAGGGACCTCTGGAATACTCTCCCATCCCCCACCTCAGCTGAGAGCTAGCAATACCGGGCATGAGCACAATTACTTCAATGGCAGTTGATGGCACTCAGAATCTTGTTGGATTTGGCCTTTAATAAGTAATTTACTAGAAGCTGCAACAAATGCCATGAATTCAGAATATTTTGCCTTTTGAGAGTCTGTTCAGGGGAACCACCAATCATACACACACACACACACACAGAGCAGTACCAATAATGACTTCATTTGTGTTTTCTCCAGTCAGCCTGACTGAGATAACTTAACAATAGCCATTAATATTGGAGTACAAGGAAGTCACCTTCTTTTTTCAGGTTATAGCTGCATAGTATAGAAATAGCTAAATCTAGTCATGCCACCTAGAAGCAGCACTTTGAGACCTAACTTTATGCATTTAGGGTTGCCAACTTTGTAATATTTAAAAACCAGACATTCCAACAGAAGTATCGGAACCTTCCCTTCCCCTTTCCCCCCCAAGGACCTGCCCCTGCCACGCCCTTTCCCCAGGCCTCACCCCTTCTGTGCCTCTTCCCCTGAGGCTCCGCTCCTGCCCTGCCCCTTCCCCGAGGCCCCGCCCTCCATTCACTCCTCTTTCCCCCTCCATCCATCGCTCACTGCTTTTTCCCCTCTCCCACCATCCCTGCATTGGTCAGGAGGGACTGCGGAGCCAGGGCTGGGAGCTGCAGCCTCCCGATGCAGGTAAGAAGTGGCCCTGACTGAGTAGGGGCTTGCATGGGTGATGACTCGGCACCTCTCTCACCTTCAGTAACCAGACTTTAGGTGTCCGGTCAGTAGATCTCAGGTTTCGTTTTCAACCAGACTTTCCAGCCGAAAACTGGACACCTGGCAACCCTATAATGCACTCCCTCTCAATATATGGCTATACTCCTAACATTGCTACCAAGCCATTAAAAAAAAAAAAGAAAAAAAAAAGAAAAAATAGATACATTTTTAAAAGCCCAATTGTTTTTGGAACATACTTTTTAAAAAGTTATAGGATTTCCCAATGAAATACACTAGACAGCAATGGCATGCAACGATATCCTTTACCTTGGTCTTGTAAATATATAGCTTTGTCTCCAGGAAATTTTGAAATGTTGTGTAATATTTTAGCATACCATAGGGGTTGAAGCTGAAGAGTCTAAGTTTTGCTGAGCCAGCCTGGCTGCATTAAAGATTTAGTAATTCAGAGGTGTAAACCAAAGTTTAGAGTCATCTTTTAGTTTTAATTTGACTACAGCTGCTTGAGCTCTGGAGTGAAATACTGAAGCTAAGGAATTTTATTTTAAAGTTTGATTTGTGTATCTGTTGTTTATATTTAAAAATGCAAGACAAGATTGCTTCAGAATGTTAGAGATGTATTGAGACAGCGCTGAATGGTCTTCAGTTTAGGGGAGTTTGAAAATCAGCACGTTTTTCATGGGACCTTCAATCCCTTAACCTTTCAAAGGAAGTGTATTTTGCATTGTTTCAAAACCGTTCATTTATTTTCTGTTTGAGCAAACTACAAAATTCGGAGATGGCTAACAAGGACGAGCACTCACTGCACTGTAATGATACTGTGATCAGAGTGTCAGACACTATTATCCTGGTACAGCAAGAGGTTGTTTTTTCTTGCTATCTACGCATTATGCAGTTTGTTGAGACAGAAAATAAATGAGTGGTGTGGGAGCAATGCACACTATACTTATTGCAAGTGGTTAACGAACAAGAACTCCATGCAGAGCTGGCAATATCCCATTTTGGCTGGGTTACAGATACTCAAGGTGAGTGTATAGACTCAGCCAGTATCCCAAGGTCTATGACAGTATCACTGGGGACTAAAAGCAAGAGCCTGGCTGGTGAGGGCTTCCCACTTCCCTCTGTGGTCCCAATGGATCACCACCACCACCACCAGCAGCAGCAGCAGCCTTTGCCTAATTCTGCAGTGTGAGGGATGAGATACAGAGAGAGGGCTGTGCGGTGACCCCCTGAAGAGGAAAGTTGGTTCTATGGTGAGGGCACTAGTCTAGGAGTTTGGAGACAGGCTATGGCTATACTACAGCTTAAGTCAACATAAGTTATGTCACTCAGGGGTGTGAATTAGCTACCCCGTGAGCGACATAATTTATGCCGACTTAAATGTCGGTATGGACAGCGCAGTGTCAGTGGGAGAGTTTCTCCTGCCAGCATAGCTACCGCCACTCGCCAGGACTGGAGTAATTAAGCCAATGGAAGAGCTCTCTCCCGTCAGCTTAGAGCAGCTATACAGAGAGCTTACAGCAGTGCAGCCGCACCAATGCAGCTGTGCCCCTGCAAGCCCTCTAGTGTAGCCATAGCCCAAGGTGCAATTCCCTGCTCCACTACAGACTTCCTGGGTGAACTTGGGCAAGTCATTTAGCTTCTCTACACCTCAGTTCCCCCTCTGTAAAACAGGAATAATAGCACTTCTTTATCTCCCAGAGTGTTGTGAGTCTAAATACATTAAAGACTGTGAGGTTCTCAGATACTATGGCAATAGGGCCATAAAAGTACCTTAGATAGACCTATACCACCTTTCCCATCTCCTTAATGACCTGGTGAGATGTGCCACCAGGAATTTTATTAAATGCAGTTTGAGAAAATGTGTGTATGCCAGAGTTGCCCATGTAAATTTGGTAGGTTCCATTAATTAACCAGTTTTCAAAATCTGGCCTTATGTACAGAAAAAAAATCAAATGTGAGAGATTGATATGGGAAAAAATAAAAGGCAGAGTTTGTAAAGCTACAAATGTGAATTGATAGGAAGAGGTGTTTGGAGAACATTTAAATATGGTCTCTCTTTAAATACACAAGATTTAACTAGCACCAACCAGTGCTGACAACAGATGAAAGAGGTATTTGAAAAGGTATTTTAATTCTGGGTGCAACCTTGTAGTCTAAACATCTGTAGGTATAAACCCTAGTGAAAACAATGTATTGTAGCCAGCTAAAAAGAATGAGCACTTTCCATACTGCAATAATACTACAATAATAGAACCCCAAGTTCTATTATCACTGTGCAGTGAGTGCTCAGTCTTGCTACACCTGCCTACCTATTTTGTATCTTGTCCAAGCAGAAAATAAATGAATGGTGTGGAAGCAATGGTATTTTGCGTAAGAAAGGTCAGCTTGGATTTGGTGCACTGCTTATATTGAAGATAAACCTTTTATACTGGGTTATATTTTTTTTACTTTTTCACTGAAAATGGAGTTCCTCTTTCCCTATCCTTAAACCAACTCATCCTTCAACATTATCTATTCATAACTCAATAGTAACTGTTTGTAGGTTCCCAGGAATCGACTGTACAGTACAGCTATCATGGAGTCAGTGGGACTACTCATATAAGTAAGACAAACCAGATTTGACATTGTGACACCTTATAAACACATTATGTTCTCACGCCAGCGAGACCATAGTTCTGTCAGAATTTTCTGTTTAACAGAGTCTGTACCTCAGTGTCTCACTGTTTTTCAGAATCCTTTTTTGTGAACATGCCATGAGGAATTTAACTTGCCTCTAATTAATGTGTGTAGAAGTGGTTTCCCCATGACAACATACAGAAATAGTTTTTTAAACATATCTGTTTAACATACACCCAACATTCCATACATATTAACTTTCAGAAAAGGACTATACCATGAAAGTTATGCCTCTATTGTCAAAAGGTTTGGATAAATGAGATTTATTTAAAAAAAAAAAGATGCATCAATTTTTGATTAAAGAATGGAACTAGACAATATATCAAAACACAAAGCAAAATAAAGACTACATGACTTCAAATATTTACCTACTTTAGATAAACCTAAATGAATTTATCCAATAAAAACAAATGGGAACAGGGTCTACATATTGAAACTGACAATGAACATCACAGCCAATATGCTCTGAGTTTAAAAACAGCTCAGTAATACTAAATATATTATAAGCTATTACAGTAAGCATACATGAAACTCTTTAAGTTGAAGTCAGTTACATAAAAAATGACTACAATTGACTTCTAATGGCTTTGGATTATGCCTACAATATGGGAGTCCCTGACATACAAGAACATTGGCAAACTATCATAAAATTCTTGCTAGATATTGTAAATGCTGAACTACTCTTTACCTGTGAAATAAATATTCTGAATTTACTTACTGACAATCATGATATAAACTGTTTTGCATCCTCAACATTATCACAGGCAAGATGAAGAATCACAATGAAACATAAGAGAAAATCTTATTTGAAATTCAAGCTACAGATAAAAGACTTAATGCAGGCAACAATGATGGAATAAGCACTATATCAAAAATAGACTAAGATGCATAAATGTTACATACCTGGTCACATTGGACTATCTGGAAAGTGAAGCTCTAGCAGGAATTTTGTAGATTTATTCAAATTAAACCATGACAGATATTAGAAAAAACAGTGTAACTTGGAAACCAAATCTCCATTGTTACAGTTTATTGCCCCATTCGGTAACGTACTTAAGCACTTAAATAGCTGCATTGCCTTCAATGGGAGTATTTATGTGCTTCAAGTTAGGTGTGTGCTTAAGTGGCACATGCTTGCTGAATTGGGGCAGTGTGTGTTGTAGTTTAACACATTTTGTATTTTTACTTTCATTTCTAATGAAGAATGTGTAGTGGTACAATCTGAACATATTGCTTTCATACCCACATTAAACCATAGTTTTTTTGCTATTAAAGAGACTTGAGCATTTAGTAAGTGCAGATTATTTTAATAAATGCACTCATGCAAAGCCTGGGCACATTCTGTTTAGCAGTTCACCTCCACTACCACCACCAATAAGACATATATACCCAGCCCTACCAAACTAGGATTCTCCAACCACCCACTATAATCCTCTCAGGCTACTTTCCCAGCAAAAGCCACAGAAAAGGTGAGCTCTGTAGCATGATCTGAAATTCAACAAATTTGGGTTCCAATAGATCAAGTGAGTTGCAGAGTCGCAAATCATTCCTGAAAACAGCCAGCCTCCTTAGAGTTTAAGTAAAGGGCTGCTCTCGTGAGCACTTCTGCTGATCTCAGGTATTGCAGCATTACATGAAGGGGAGAAAAAGCGGTCTCTGAAGCACCTAGGAACTAAACCATTCAAGCTTAAGGTCACTGGTTCAAATTCAAGACCAGTTAGCACTAATTACACTTTTCTTCTTGTCAATTGTTTGATGACTCAGGTGAAGCCACTTAGTGATCTCATTCCAGTCCACATCACAAAAAAGACCTTCACAACTGCACCAATTACCAACATGTTGGCAGTCTCAAAAGAGAGGCCCAGGACTGAATGGGCCTTGAGACTGGATGAACCTAGAGAACCAACCAAGCTCACATCCTTATTATTATTATTTGTATTGCATAGCACCTAGAAGCCCAGTTATGGACTAAGACCCCACTGTTCTAGGACCCGTACAAAAACAAAACAAAAAGATAGTCCCTAGATGTGGTCCCTATAAAACAAGTCAGATTTGTGGAGCAGTCTCTGGAAACCTGCAGTGATGCTGTACCTGCTCTATGGGTAAATAAAGAGCTTTGTTTTTCAATACTGTCAATGTGGGGCCTTTCCTTTGCCACTAAGTTTATTTTATTTAAGAAACATGCCCCTTCCGAGGCAGATAGGAGATAAACAGAATGAGTCAAGATATTAAAATACAAAGGATCAAAGGATGGCACAAAGTTTCAGTCGCTTCTACATTCAAGTTCCTTCCAAATAATATATGACAGGCTAATAAAAGACCATTCCCTGAGCAGACTTATCTGACAAATAAATATAAGTTAGGATGTCCTAACTGACTGAGATTGTTTAACACTACTACATCAGACGGGGTAGACTCATCATCTGTTCATGTCCTTCTTCACTTATTATTTAACGTCATATGTGAAAAGACAGACTTGCTTTTTAAAAAAATAATTCATTTCAAATGATAAAATTATTCCTAGTTAATAGGCAACACTGTTAAATACAAAAAGCACTACACTTGGTTCATTTACAATTTCGTTTTAGCCCAAACAGACTTTTACAAACTAGAGTGACAAGCCTACCTTCTAATCTGATCATTTTTGTTATTGCTTAAACAACACAATCTTCTTCTTAGCATACATACAACATGCCTCAGGTGGCATGTGACGACGATTCATCTTTGAATTTGGTCCGCTGGTTGGATCATTAGTTTCCCTGGGCCGGGTATGGACAGGAAGTGCAACATGAATGCTGATCAACACAATGAACATACTAAATCATGGTCTGGAATGTGCTTTAAGTAAATTCATTTCATTCACACTGACCTTTACAATACAGATTTAGTGCCTCAAATAAATGTAGCACTGCTAAAGCATGTCTGCATGTATATTTCTGCAATGGTAAAAACCAAAATAATGGCTGTAAATCTGATGTTGGAGCATTTAATGCAATTTCTATATGAATGTGGTAATTTAAAATGGCATATCTATTTTCTTTCAAATCTTGTTTGCATGTTGGAATGCCTTCAAAATGACATTACCAGCTGGCATGTTGGCAATTCAATTTTGTACACATGTTGCCTTTGGAAAACTGAAATGCAAGTGTTGAACTCTATCTTAGGATAAAGTTTGATTAGAATATTAAACTTGGTCTAAATTTCCAGAGGATTAGTGATTTTGGGAGCCCAACTTGAGAAACCTTATAGAGGTGTGATTTTCAGAAAGTGCTTGCCACCTTCTCTCTGGACAGCAATCCCCTTTTAGGTGTCTCAAGTTGGGCACCCAAAATCCCTAGTCAATTTTTCAGAAGGTGCTCCTTCATCTTCTAGGCTAATAACGGTCAGAGAGTCAAAAATGATGGTCATAAAACGCAAGAACTTTAGAGGCTAAATCTTGCCCCTTCAGGCTTTGTAGTCATAGAGCTCTCAGAATATCTTGAGAGTTGAAACCCCCATTCATGGTGAACATGTCTGACTGACTGTACCCCTACATTCACACTCTATACACTACTGTCGTAAGCTTTGTACAAGTATGTCTTCTGAGGTATCGTTTGAAAAATAACTCACTGGCCAATAATACAATGATGAAATGTGTGTAGCAACATTATATATAGTTATGAACATAAACTGAAATAATGACTGAAATGTGGCCACCGAATAGGATTGCCAACCCTCCAGGATTATCCTGGAGTCTCCAGGAATTTAAGATTAATCTTTAATTAAATATTGTGATATGATGAAGCCTCCAAAAATACGTCCAACCAAAATTGGCAACTCTACCATCAGATGAGTTTGGGGAGTGGGATAAACCTGTTCCTCCAAGACAAAAGACAAGCTGACACCTCTAGCCAAGTGTCATCAAAGCTGATGGGCAACCACTTGTCAAGTGGCCATTCTCTGGCAAAGACTGGGTAGGGGGCAGAAACAGATCTATCTACATTTTAGGAAACATCAGCATGGATCCTCTTTCACTGCAAGACTCCATGACTCCAACCTCATAGCAGGAACACACTTTATTTAGGGGTATCTCTCAGGAAAATGCATTTCAATGGGTAACTGGACTAAGTGAGGGGCAAAACCACTCCAAGGTATATGTGGTAAGAATTTCACCTTGAGCCAAGTCTAGTTTCTTAAGTTTTAGTTACTAGAAAGCATTTTATTGTTATTTCTCTTGTAACCACTTCTGACTTTAACACCTTGTACTTGTACTCACTTAAAATCTATTTATTTGTAGTTACATTAACTTGGTTTATTCTTCAATCACAACTAATCCAGTATTGCATTCAAACTGAATTATTTGGGTAAATCCATTTAAAATAGCAAAAACTGTTAGATGTTGTTCCCTTATAGGGCAACGGACCTAAAATATCAGAACTTTCCCAGAAAGGACAGTGCAGAACACACATTTTGGGGCAAAATTCAGGACTGGGAGTGTGTTGGGAATCACCCTGCGAGTGGCAACCATGGCTAGTGGAAGCCAGAGTGTTGACTGCATTTTTGCTGACAGTAGGCTACAGCTATACACAGACACTCAGGGTGTGACTGCATGCTGTTTGGCTGTTTGTCAGGGAACCAAGTTGGGAGCTACAGCAGCAAAACATTGTGAGTCACCCCAGGTTGCAGAGAAGACCCTATAACATGAAATATTTGGCAGAAGGCAGGTAAAACAGAGAAGGGGACATATAATTCTCCCCCAAGGAGTTCAGTTACAAATTTAATTAACGCATTATTTTTTTAACGAGCATCATCAGCATGGAAGCATGTCCTCTGGAACGGTGGCCGAAGCATGAAGGGGCATACAAATGTTTAGAATAACTGGCACATAAATACCTTGCAATGTCGGCTGCAAAAGTGCCATGCAAATGCCTGTTCTCACTTTCTGGTGACATTGTAAATAAGAAGAGGGCAGCATTATCTCCTGTAAATGTAAATACACTTGTTTGTCTTAGTGATTGACTGAACAAGTAGGACTGAGTGGATTTGAAGGCTCTGAAGTTTTACTTTGTTTTGGTTTTCAGTGCAATTACGTAACAACAAAAAAATCTACATTAGTAAGTTGCACTTTAACAACAAAGAGATTGCATTACAGTACCTGTATGAGGTGAATTGAAAAATGCTATTTCTTGTTTATCATTTTTACAGTACAAATATTTGCAATAAAAAATAATGTACACTTTGATTTCAGTTATAACACAGAATACAGTATATATGAAAATGTAGAAAAACATCCAAAATATTTAATACATTTCAGTTGGTATTCTGTTGTTTAACAGTACGATTAAAAGTTCGATTAATCGCAATTAATTTTTTTATTCGCGATTAATTTTTTTTTAAATTAATCGCATGAGTTAACTGTGATTAATCGACAGTCCTAATAGATATACACACATACATATAGAAAACACACATACACCCATACACATATACATGACTTCACTTTATCTTGTGACCCTGTGTGCATAAACTCAGTCTGTAGTAGGGATTAAAGCTTGAGAAGAATCAAACTTAAATCAAATGTAAAACAGAGGTTTCCTGGAATTAAAATGAAAATAATATACTAGTAGAATTCAATTATATATTTGATTAAATCTGTTCTACTAAACAAATATTTTGTGTGTCATTAAACTGTTTACTCCACCTAGGAAAATTATATTTGCACTGAGAAACTGGACTCTGAAAGAACAAACACAGTGAACCAGAATGTTCCAAAGAAAGTAAGTAAAGTCCACATTAAAAGGAATGTAGGTGCATAAAGATACAAACAGGTGCCTGTGCAATACTCCTAGGAATTAAGTGTCCAGGTGCTGTTGAAAATCCCATTATGCACTGGCCTGAATCTTTAGGGGCCTAAATACCTTTCAAAATAGGACCTTAAAATCAAATGTGTGGGTTTCTCCAATTGTGATAGTACAAAAGTCAAATAATATCCCCATGGTGACATATGCACTGGTGTAGGGACAAGGGGAAGGTAGCTTGAGCCCTCTCTTCTATGCAGGGAACAGTACACTCAGGACCACCTTAATTAGCAACCCTACTTCAATGGTCTCTATTGGCCCCAGCAAAGGTGCAGAATGGTTGCGCACAAGTCAGTCCCAGCTACATCTTCTCCCACTCCGCCTGCACTCACCTATGTCCATAACACCTGGGGCTGCTGGAAGCTGGCAGAGCCAGTTCTCCTGTGGCATCCGAGGAATCATGCCTGGACTGTAGCACAGCTACTTCATCCCCAAGTTTCAGTGAACTTAATAAAGCCATAAAGTGAGAGCATGTGTGAGAAAGTAACAGAGATATTAGAGGAATAGATATCGTTACCACTTACACTGATTAAGTCCTGGTCTGGAGTATAATCAGAGAGCAATAGGATATTAGACTAAGAACAGTTGTGAGTGTGGCTTGGCAAGAGGGCTTAAAATCTAACAATTACAAATGCAGAATAGCAAACCTCGTGCTAACAGTTTCAGAAACTACATTGTGTGAAAAAGGCAGTCAACCAGGTAATATTGGAATAGATTTTATCTTCAAAATACAGACATTGTAACATACTTTAAAAAAAAATCCCTGACATCAGGTCCACTGTAATTCTGCCACTTAAGAAAGTTACTGCAAAAGACTGATAAATTGTGGGAAGTGAAACACACTAAAACAATACAAAACTCAAGGAACTCTTTTTTCTATTATTTTGATCGTAACATACTGGTTAAGCAGAATGCCTCACAAAGGGGATTGGGTGCTGTTTTATTACAGGATGGTTCTCCGAATTGGTCTACAATTTTTTAGAAGTCGTCTGCTTCAGAGATAAAATGTGCTATTTAGTATGTATTTTGATGTGCTGAATTCAAATACGACAATTAAAACAAATGATTGGCTACTGTTTCTAAGATATGTAAGTTTTTACGTTTTATGTCTATTGTGTAGATAGTAGAGTTTTAATCATAAATTGTAAACCTAGGTCTTTTCATGTGTTTATGGTTGCTTTACATGATACTATTTCACCTGTCCTGTTTATGTAACACTTTAAAAATCAGCAAAGGGGTTATATAAATAAAATTTATTATGAAACAAAAGGCAAAAAACTATTATGTCCATAGTTTAGTCCTATTCAGTGTCTACTCGGCGCTTCTTGGCTTGTCTCTTGTATTCATTAAATGGAGCATCTCTTGTCACTGTCCAGCAATAGTCTGCAAGCACTGATGGGCTCCATTTGCCCTGATAGCGTTTCTCCATTGTTGCAATGTCCTGGTGAAATCGCTCGCCGTGCTCGTCGCTCACTGCTGCGCAGTTTGGTGGAAAAAAATCTAGATGAGAGTGCAAAAAAATGTATCTTTAGTGACATGTTGCAATCAAGGCTTTTGTATGCCTTGAGGAGGTTTTCCACCAACAACCTGTAGTTGTCTGCCTTGTTGTTTCCGAGAAAATTTATTGCCACTAACTGGAAGGCTTTCCATGCCTTTTTTTCCTTGTCACGCAGTGCATGGTCAAATGCATCATCTCGAAGAAGTTCACGAATCTGAGGACCAACAAAGACACCATCCTTTATCTTAGCTTCACTTAACCTTGGAAATTTTCCACGGAGGTACTTAAAAGCTGCTTGTGTTTTGTCAATGGCCTTGACAAAGTTCTTCATCAGACCCAGCTTGATGTGTAAGGGTGGTAACAAAATCTTCCTTGATTCAACAAGTGGTGGATGCTGAACACTTTTCCTCCCAGGCTCCAATGACTGTCGGAGTGGCCAATCTTTCTTGATGTAGTGGGAATCTCTTGCACAACTATCCCATTCGCAGAGAAAACAGCAGTACTTTCTGTATCCAGTCTGCAGACCAAGCAAGAGAGCAACAACCTTCAAATCGCCACAAAGCTGCCACTGATGTTGGTCATAGTTTATGCACCTCAAAAGTTGTTTCATGTTGTCATAGGTTTCCTTCATATGGACTGCATGACCAACTGGAATTGATGGCAAAACATTGTAATTATGCAGTAAAACAGCTTTAAGTCTCGTCTTCGATGAATCAATGAACAGTCTCCACTCATCTGGATCGTGAACGATGTTGAGGGCTGCCATCACGCCATCGATGTTGTTGCAGGCTACAAGATCACCTTCCATGAAGAAGAATGGGACAAGATCCTTTGGACGGTCACAGAACATGGAAACCCTAACATCACCTGCCAGGAGATTCCACTGCTGTAGTCTGGAGCCCCAAAGCTCTGCCTTACTCTTGGGTAGTTCCAAATCCCTGACAAGGTCATTCAGTTCACCTTGTGTTATGAGGTGTGGTTCAGAGAAGGAGGATGGGAGAAAATGTGGGTCCTGTGACATTGATGGTTCAGGACCAGAAGTTTCATCCTCTTCCTCTTCCTCGTCTGACTCAAGTGAGAATGATTCTGGTGCATCAGGAACCGGCAGTCCTTCTCCGTGGGGTACTGGGCGTATAGCTGATGGAATGTTTGGATAATGCACAGTCCACTTTTTCTTCTTTGACACACCTTTCCCAACTGGAGGCACCATGCAGAAGTAACAATTGCTGGTATGATCTGTTGGCTCTCTCCAAAGCATTGGCACTGCAAAAGGCATAGATTTCCTTTTCCTGTTCAACCACTGGCGAAGATTTGTCACACAAGTGTTGCAGCATATGTGTGGGGCCCACCTCTTGTCCTGATCTTCAATTTTGCAGCCAAAATAAAGGTGATAGGCTTTCTTAACCATAGTGGTTATATTGCGCTTTTGTGATGCAAAAGTCACTTCACCACAAACATAGCAGAAGTTATCTGCACTGTTCACACAAGTACGAGGCATCTCTGCTCACTTTGGCTAAACAGAAATGTCTCCCTTTGCAAAATCAAAACACTGACAAATAAGAGAGCACGACACTGTATGATTTCTAGAGCTGATATAGGGCAATTTGTTCAGCAGATGTAAGCTTCGTTATGATTGCATCATCCATGACTTCTAGGAATAACATGATGCAATTCATATCCTGTATGATGCAATACCAGCTTCAGATTGCATCATTCATTGTTTTGCCTAAAAAGCAAGTACTGTCCAAACCCAGTCATAGATTTATTCATAGATCCAGCCAAAGATGTATTTTAGTCATTTCTGGTTTAAATTGAGATCCCTTCCCTTTATAACTCACTTATCCTCCGCCATTCCCAAGTCAAGGGTCATATATACTGACCCAATAGCATGTCTTGAAAACTGGAGCCAATCAACAATTGTAAGCATCATTTTCGTTCTCAGTGACCCAGAATTAGTAAAGTTTGACTACATTTATTTCAGAAGCATTTTGGCTGTAGAGCAGTGTTACCTTTGCTTCCAGAGGTATCACTCACAATGGAAAGAACTAAGCCTGAAACAGAAAAAGAGACACTTGCTGCAGTCTTTGGATATAACAACCTTCACCAACATGTTTCCAGGAACAGAGTACCTTTAGAAGCCATTGTTAAACAATATTTTGTTAAACCACCCAGAGAATACAACAAGGCACATGCTGTCATCTTTACTGACACTGGGGCTAATTATGAAGTAAGATACCAGTCAACATGACTGAAGGTGGCACAATTGGGCCCAGAGATTGCTGAAGATATTACAAAGGCACCAGCATAGCTTCAGGCATGTGACAGGTGAGACCTTAACTGTAGCAAATGTAGTATCTAGGGCACATTTGCCAGAAGCTGAATAGCATGGAACTGAATTACACAGACATAGAAGCGCATATGCACATGCTTGCTGAGAACCCAACCAATGCAGTTTCCAATGGCAAACTACAGGATTTGAGTGAGTTATACATTTGAAAGGCCTCCATAATAGCTTTGAATACCTCCCCTGGAACAAGTGTCACATTCATAGCTGTAGTACAGCCCCTTTGTCCCATGATTTCTCTAGTGCCACAGAGGTCCCAAAATTTGTAAAGATTTAAACCGTTTTTGTTTTGAGAACTTTTTTCAAAGATATCCCTGTAAACGCCATGCTCTTCAGGTTACATTACTTCCTAATTAAACAGAAGTGGAGCTTGTAGAAAGGATATTTGCACTTTGTCATTTCAATGAGTCTGTCAAAAAGTCACCTTTTGTTAACTGGTAGCTTTATATAACATGTTTGTATCTATTTTGGTCCTAGATGTAGTTTCACTACTGACCTTCATTTGATGGATTCTAGGTGACAATGGAAAAAAACTCTAATTCATTTTTTTTTAACTCCATCATGAACTTTTGATAATTCTTGTCTGCATGCTTTCCTCGTCTGGAAATAGACATATTTTATGTCTTTTGCCAGAAATCACCATTGAGATGTAGCTGAACTCTTTTCCCCCCATTACTAGTAGTAGGATTATTACTGGGGTCTGTATGTTACCTTCCCTTCTATCTCATGAAAGACAAGTATAAGGAAATGACTGGGGATCCTAGAGCCTCACAAAGCTGTCAGTGTTGAAAAGATAGATTATCTTAGGTTAATAACACATTAAAATGCTTGCTTGATTTCAACAAGGTGCAAAATACATGTCCATCGATACTCTGTGGCCTTTACAGTCATTTCAAAGCATATAAATAAATAATAGAAGTTGACAAATGTTGACCTCTAAATTAGACCTCCCTCACCATACAAGAGAAATTCACTCCCTCACTCTTTACTCAGGAAATGCCAAAGTAAATAAATAATTTGCTGCTTGTGCTGATACTCAGTAATATCTAACATTGTAGCATTAAGGGGAAAGTGATTTCACAGCCAAGGCCTACCTCTTACTCACATTGAGACACACTACCTCCTACTCCCCTCCTTTAAATTTCAAATCTGGTGAATGATAATGAATGTCCCAGCGGATCTCAAATGCCAGGATGCACAGAGGAACAGGCAACCTTTATAGTAACCAGGATCCAAAACATATAGGGATGTATATATTAAAAGCAACTAATTGAATTGCACCAAAACCAAAAACAGATGGCTAGTGCAATGTATGGAACAAAGGTGTTAAAAGTGGTCTTTATATGGAACATGTAAGTAAGTGGCTCAGCACATTCTGCACTAGATGAAATTTCAGAGTAGCCTTCAAGGATAGCTTCAACTAGAGTCCACCACTGTAGTCCAGTCTGGATGACAGGAGGACATAGTTAAATGTGGTGTAGTTTGCATTTGAGAGGAGAAGTCACATAACCTCCTAGCCAAATCCAGATAGAAAAATAAGCATTCCTGGTTACTACTTATGAATACAGGAGCAGCAGATGATCCAAAAGAACCCCCAGATTAGAATTGCTCTAAGCAAATTCACAATCCAAATGATGGTTGAAATACCCATCCACTGCTGGAAGCACTGTTATGTGTGGACAAAAGGTGTGTTCCAGATTTGCCACATAGTGGTAGCTCACCAAATTTCTCTAACACACACAGAGTTATAAAGACAAGAGACTTTTTTTTAATGAAGTCTTAAATTCTGAAGCACAATTATGTGGGAATTTAAAAATAATCCATATTTATTCTGCAATTTACACAGCCACAAAAGGACAGTATGTATATGGCCAAGCCAAGATTTTAGCCCTCAGAAACAAGGTCTCCAACACAAAACAACCCAGTTCCTCACGTGTACAACCCATTTGCAATAAATCCAGAAGGACCAAGTACATCATACCGCCTACCTACTGTGTGTGCTTTTCTAGCAAGCAGGTAAACTCTTTAAAATTCTTGCTACTCGAAACATAAGGTGCTGAAGGAACAATTTGTGGGTCAAGGATTCTTGGTTTATCACTGGGGCACAGATTATGAATTGTAGCCTTCATCCTGGAGGCATGATTTTTTAAGAATCTTAACATTTCATTTTTAAGTGGCGATGGCCCATTCTCCTCTTGCTGCATGGATGATTTACATGGACAATGTAAACACTGATAGGTATTTAAAAATAAATTACCCACATCAAAAGAAAAAACAAAGTCCCCAAGTTTCCATGTATTTTTGCAGCTTCTGCTGTAGCTGAAAGACTGAACTTTCAGCATCAAGGCATGTAAATTAGGCAGTAGTTTTATTTACCAGTTCTTTACCAGGATATGTTTTGCATTTTCAATACTCTAGTGACCTTTGTCAAAGCCACTGAATAAATTAGTGGAAGTTATTGGTTCCTAGTCTAATAATCTCATTAATAGCTCTGGCCATAAAGAGGATTTTTGTTCATTGCTTGTACAAATAAGAAAACTGTATAATGTTTCTTTCATAAATTATACCTTAGTTTTAGTTTACAAAAAAGGGCCTTTATTTTTTCCTCAGCTGTTTTAATGAGGCTTCCATTAGCTCTGATTCAATCTCAGAATTTTTCAATAGGGATTTGAGAATTTGACTTTATATTCTTAATGCCACAATCTTTTTTTAAAGCCATGTAAGTTCTTGTTAATCACATAAATCTAAGATATTTTTGTAAGTCTTTTCTATTAGTTTAAAAATATTTCTTCAGTGTCACCTGCATTATGCCAAGGCTGTGTAATTAACTTTCTGTCAACTAGTAAAGATTGGGATAAAAACGTAGGCCCATTAGGCATAAATACATGGCTCTTCCTTACTCATATATCTTTTTCACCAGCAAAACTATTCATGAATTTCCATGTTACTGTTTACAGATTTCTGTTGTTGTTTGTATTCTCAAGTCCAGGTCTCCCAACTAGACAGTCGCTAGTTAGACCTGAACTAACTCCGACTATTGTCAATGTTGCAATGGCTTGTTTTGGTTGCAACACACTTTCTAGACTATATGTCTACTGTAGCTGAAAGCAGGATGGAAAGGAAATGCTTTGAATTGCAACGCAGCTTCTGCCCCCTTTCTGACAGAAAATGTAAATGGTGCCTTCTCACCTTAAATGGCAGTGCCACACAGCTGGCACACGTGGCACTATCTTCACTGCAAAACTGATCTGGCCAGCAAATTTCAACTGAAAATATAGAAAACTATTTAAATCACTTGAGAGATACTTTGACAATTAAGAATATCTGATATGAAAACATTTCATGTTAGTAAGTTACAAAAGCTTGATAGTCACCAGTATTGCCACATACAAATCAACTTCATTATTTCTAGAAAAAAGAATACTTGCCCATGCAAAACCAATAAAAAATGTCTAATACATTGTGGTTTGGTAGCTTTGACCAATAAATACCAAATTAAGGTGTTGAAAATTGTAAAAACGGTTGCAGTGTTCCTGGAACTGTGCAAAAAATGAAACATCCATTGTACCATTGTTTCACCTTGCCTACAAGCTTATGGTGCATCTTGACTGCTCCACATCATTCCTAATCTGAATGTACATAAAATAAGCTTTGAAATTATATATGATGTAGATGTGTGTAGGGTGCGTATATTAAACTCTAAACACTTAATAGTTTCCAAGTTCTTTGTTTAAGGTTTTCCACCTGAAAGGTCCCAGCCCTGTCCCAACTTGAGCAGAGACAAAACTTCAAAGGCCTTAACACCAGTAAATTTGAGGCCCACTTTGAGCTTGAGGCGCAGGCCAAATGGCCCTCCTGCCTCCCCCTCACCCCTTTCCCTGATTGGCCCTGCTTCTGTTTCACTTCTGACTGTGGTGAACCCAGCTGCTAGGTTCCAGATTCTATGTGTGTGAGAATATATTATTTGACACTTTGCCACAAGAAGGAGATACTTGGGGATGCCAGAGCTTTAAACTTGGGATTTCCACTGGAAAATATGGACACACTTTATATTAAGGTACAATTAATAAGTGGTTAATAAACAATTAATAGATGTTATAAACATTTTACAGATCTGAATAGTGCATATTGTAGGTGGTTATATGTAAATCAGTGGACAGTGTAAAGGATCTATTGGCCTGCTGGATTCTAGAACGATAGATTAATTATTCAATTAAACATCTGCTAAGCTGTTTACTAGTTGATCCTTAATATGAAATAGGTTACCAAACTATGATAGTAACACAGATAGGCATAATCGTTTAGGTTATCAGATGTTAACACCGTTCCTTCCCTACTATCCTCTTGCTCCAGGGCTGGGTTGCGAGAGTAAAGGAAAAAGTAACTGCATCCGCTCACAAGCGCAATTTACTTCTCCCATCATGCTGGCTCAGCTCTACTAACCAGCATTTAAGAGGAGGCAGGAGGAGTGTAGTTAAAGCTCTGTTATGATAAATGGGCCTACAAATTTACCATAATTGTGAGCAAAGTGTGTGAAAGTGGATAAAAGTTTATAAAGTGTCACAAAAACCTATAACAATAAATGTTTATGGGAAAAGGTGCAAAAGCAAGCAAGATAGACTGAATTAGTTGAAGCAAAAAGCCCTACTGATGTACGTCCAAGACTGTGTTAAGATCATATTTGGTAAACAAGAAAATGTGAGACCCAGAAATAAATGAACCAAAATTGATGCATCAGATATTACGCCTAATTGGTGGACAAAATAATGAAGAGATAAGCTATTCCACTTCTCTATTTTGGAGTCCTTAAAGAAAGAGACTTTGGGAGAAAAATTGGCCACTGGAGCAAGCTTCACCATCATGGCTGCCACCCACTTCTCCTGGGACCCTGGTCCTTCTTTGTCCTAATCCTGAAAGATGTCCTGAACAGACTCGGCCACAGAGTGGGACCCAGATGACATCACCACCTCCAGCTAAATGCTAAACAGCACTTGGGATGTAAGACTTCATCTCCTTCCTTCTCTGCCCCAATGTGTCCTTTTCTCCCCGCACCTTGTTTCTTTCCTTTCCTCTCTCTCTTCTTTTGCCTTCTGTTTACTAAAAGAGTCAGGCTTGGCCAGCCAAGGCTGCATGTTTTGCAACACAGCTGTAAGCCTAGGACCAGAGGGGGGCATATTCACAGATTCATAGATTCTAGGGCTGGAAGGGACCTTGAAAGGTCATCAAGTCCAGCCCCCTGCCCTCATGGCAGGACCAAATACTGTCTAGACCATCCCTGATAGACATTTATCTAACCTACTCTTAAATATCTCCAGAGATGGAGATTCCACAACCTCCCTGGGCAGTTTATTCCAGTGTTTAACCACCCTGACAGTTAGGAACTTTTTCCTAATGTCCAACCTAAACCTCCCTTGTTGCAGTTTAAGCCCATTGCTTCTTGTTCTATCCTTAGAGGCTAAGATGAACAAGTTTTCTCCCTCCTCCTTATGACACCCTTTTAGATACCTGAAGACCGCTATCATGTCCCCTCACAGTCTTCTCTTTTCCAAACTAAACAAACCCAATTCCTTCAGCCTTCCTTCATGGGTCATGTTCTCTAGACCCTTAATCATTCTTGTTGCTCTTCTCTGGACCCTCCCCAATTTCTCCACATCTTTCTTGAAATGCGGTGCCCAGAACTGGACACAATACTCCAGTTGAGGCCTAACCAGCGCAGAGTAGAGCGGAAGAATGACTTCTCGTGTCTTGCTCACCACACACCTGTTAATGCAGCCCAGAATCAAGTTTGCTTTTTTGGCAACAGCATCACACTGTGTACTCATATTTAGCTTGTGGTCCACTATAACCACTAGATCCCTTTCTGCCATACTCCTTCCTAGACAGTCTCCTCCCATTCTGTATGTGTGAAACTGATTGTTCCTACCTAAGTGGAGCACTTTGCATTTGTCCTTATTAAACTTCATCCTGTTTACCTCTGACCATTTCCCCAATTTGTCCAGATCATTTTGAATTATGACCCTATCCTCCAAAGCAGTTGCAATCCCTCCCAGTTTGGTATCATCTGCAAACTTAATAAGCGTACTTTCTATGCCAATATCCAAGTTGTTGATGAAGATATTGAACAGAGCTGGTCCCAAAAAAGACCCTTGCGGAACCCCACTCGTTATACCTTTCCAGCAGGATTGGGAACCATTTATAACTACTCTCTGAGTACGGTTATCCAGCCAGTTGCGTACCCACCTTATAGTAGCCCCATCTAAGTTGTATTTCCCTAGTTTATTGATAAGAATATCATGCGAGACCGTATCAAATGCCTTACTAAAGTCTAGGTATACCACATCCACTGCTTCTCCCTTATCCACAAGACTTGTTATCCTATCAAAGAAAGCTATCAGATTGGTTTGACATGATTTGTTCTTTACAAATCCATGCTGGCTATTCCCTATCACCTTACCACCTTCCAAGTGTTTGCAGATGATTTCCTTAATTACTTGCTCCATTATTTTCCCTGGCACAGAAATTAAACTAACTGGTCTGTAGTTTCCTGGGTTGTTTTTATTTCCCTTTTTATAGATGGGCACTATATTCACCCTTTTCCAGTCTTCTGGAATCTCTCCTGTCTCCCATGATTTACCAAAGATAATAGCTAGAGGCTCAGATACCTCCTCTGTTAGCTCCTTGAGTATTCTAAGATGCATTTCATCAGGTCCTGGTGACTTGCAGGCATCTAACTTATCTAAGTGATTTTTAACTTGTTCTTTTTTTATTTTATCTTCTAAACCTTCCCCCTTCCGATTAGCATGAGCAATGTCCTAAACAACCTTATGCTGGTATGAGTTTGCCAGGTGTTGAAGTGGCTATTAGGACCCTGTAGTGCCTATGTGTCTTCGGCAGTGAGGTTGCAAGTTAGAATCAACACCAGAGACAAACTGCATTTTCTATCCTTCCGGTTCTTTTCTCCCCTCTATAGGGTGTATTTGTCTTTTTTTGTCTTCTTAGGAAACAGGATCGGACTTTAACAACAATAGCAACGACAGCTCCAGCCCATCTCTACTAACTTATTCACTTTTCGCCAAAAAGACAGTTATTACTATCTTTGATACCATCCAAAAGACTGTCAGACAAGGGGATTTTCCTTCTAAAGACTCTTTCCAGTTGAAGGGAAAGGAAACAAGGGATGTTGTTAAAATGAAAGTCTTATTTAATACTTTACATTTCAGATGCTTTAATTGTTTTTTCTCTTCTTTTCTGTATCTTTAATAAAATATTATTTTTAAATGTAATGATGTTTTCCAGGTATTAAACAAACCGAGGCCTTGTGGGTGTGTCTACATAGGAATTAAACCCCTGGCTGGCCCGTGTCTGCTAGCTTGGCTGACTTGTGGGTCCCAGAGTTCAGACTCCAGCCCGATCCTGAACTACCCTTTAGTTACTTCAAATGCAGAGGATTCTACCAAAAGAAATAGGGGAATTTTCTGACCTAATCATTTTTATTTTTAGTAGATGGTTTTCCTACACACTCCATTTCTGACTGTAAGCTGTTTGGGGCACTGATTATAATTTATTTTGTTTGTACAGTGCTTAGCACAATAGGACCTAATCTGACAGAGGTCTTTATGTACTGTGACAGGGTCAGGACAGATGGCTACAGGGGAGTATTAGAAGGCAGATACATTAGTCCCAGATTAAGTAGATCCCCTTTCCCTGGGTAAGGTAACAAGGGCAGTTCCAGAACAAGCAGGAACTTGCTGGAACCAATTAAGGCAGGCAGGCTAATTAGGACACCTGGAACCCAGAGTAGAGGGCGGGCCCGGGTTCCCCCCAAACCTCCCAACTCCTGATCAGACGCAGGAGGAGTTTGATTGTGGGTTCTACCAGAGGGGAAGATCTCTGAGGCGAGCAAAATCCGCCAATAAGCACAGGACCCACCAAGGTAGAGGAGGAACTTTGTCACAGTACTATGGCAATATAAATGATAGATGATGATGGCTGATTGGTAGCAGGGAGTGTTAATATTCTGCCTAACATTTAAATCCATCTTACCTCCAGAAAAAGCTTTCAGACCAAAGTAAGGGTGTCAGAAATCAATCTATGCTCAAGTTCTGAGGGCTAGATGTACAAAGATGCAGACAGATGTCTAATGGGATTTTCAAAAGTCTTAAGTGAATTAAGTGCCTATTTCCCTTGGATTTCAATGGGAGTTAGGCACCTAACTGCATAGGCGGGTTTGAAAATCCCACTAAGTGCCATCTGCAGCTTGTCTTCTGCAGCTTTGTACATCTGGCAAATCAAAGAGACTTCCATTGACTTCACTGGGCTTTGGCTCACACCCCACATTTTTACTCTTCCCTCCAGCAGTTGATTAAAAAGGTAACAATATAAGCCAGCTCTGGCACTAGGGAAATAGGGAAAACCAACTTTTTCTTTCTTAAGCTACTATGGAAGTATTTGTTATTAATATGACAGATGCTTTCACTTTTTATGTTTATGTGACACAGAGGCCCGTTGGTGCCAGCTGGCAAAGGGTTCACTACTCTGCATCAGCAACTCCTAGCAGGCCTGACAAAGGCATTACACCCAGCACACTGATGTCCATAGTATTTATCTATAAAGGATGTTGTGTGAGATCTTAAATGAAAGCCAGGATCATGCTGGTCATTAATATTGCTGTGAAACGTACATACAGATGTTATTTTAAAAGTTATATCTATATACTGGAAATAAGTTTGTGTAGTTTGTATCAAGGTGTTATTCCCCAGCAGAGGTGAAACACCAGCTTCCTGCCAGAGTAGAGATGTTTATCTGTTGAAATGTTGAGTATTGTCTCATTTGCAATCACCAGTCTGAGCTAAATGTGGGTAGAGAACTGTAAGATTTAACAGGCAGAGAAGAACAGGAGGGGGCAAAGAGCCTTGTTTGGGGATGCACTGCAAAGGTTTATTGGACCATAACTAGGGGACAGAGACAGTATCCTGGTGTCCATCCCTAAGGGAGAAAATTGGACAGCATTTTTTGCATCTCTGAACAGTGGATCCTATCCATGTTGGTTGCTGACATTGGAAGAAAGCTGTAGGGGAGACACTACTTTAGACAAGGATTTTAGCTTGTTAAAGTTAAGTTTAAATTCTAAGAAGCATGTTATACCTTTTGTTTTATTTGTATCTATTTCTGCTTCCATCATGCTTACTCAGCATCTCTTAAATCTTAATTTTTGATAATAAACTTATGATAGTTGCACTATAACTATATCTCCATGCTGTGGTGTTATAAAGGACTTGATCCTGAGTTGCACCAATCAAGCTGTGTGCATACCGTTCCTTTGATAATAGTGAATCTGGTAGTTCTTGTGAGAGTCCAGTGACAGAGGCTAGATACTACAGGTAGACACTTCAGAGGAGCTCAGGGACTGGGGTACAACATGTGTTAACCTGCAAGGCAAAGAAATATCCTCAGTCTTGAGGATATTATTTGTGGTGGGTGTCAGGGAGCTGACACCCAGTTAAGCACCAGCAAGTCTCTCTCTCTGACTGAGGTGGGGGAGGGGGCAGGAACATGGTGACTCATAGTCCTGTAAACACTCAAGAAAGTTTATAGCTTATATGATATGAAAAACTATCTTAGGGTGACCAGATGTCCCAATTTTATAGGGACAGTCCTGATTTTTGGTTCTTTTTCTTATATAGGCTTCTATTATCACCCACCCCCTGTCCCGATTTTTCATACTTGCTTTCTGGTCACCCTAAGCTATCTGCCAATATGGAGATATGTCAGCATGCAAGGAAAATAATGTTATTGTCAGATAACTGATTATTTATGATACTATAGACTATTATACTATCATTTGTCTAACATGTTAATGCAACATATGAAGATGATTATTGCAGTATCGCTGCAGGAAAGTCAGTGTGAAGATTTTTATATTTCTGTGCCAACCATTTGTATGCAGTGTAGTTGTGGCTCGAAAGCTTGTATCTCTCACCAGCAGAGGTTGGTCCAGTAAAAGATATTACCTCACCCAGCTTGTCTTTCTAAACACTTGTATAGTAACTTTGTTCTTTTGAAGCAGTCAGATTTGAATCCATAATTTTTGTCTTTTGGACCCTCTCTTTTTTTGGCTGAAAGTATAAAAAGAGTTAGAATTTCCAGTTTCAGGTGATTGATACATCCTTTCCAAACAAGCATTCAAAAGAGAGCATTTAATCTAGTCAATTATTTTTTATATTTATCTAATCAATTGAAAAGGCTCTCTCAGTACTGTAGCTGTGCTTTTCACTTGTACAGATAGGTATTTCAGTTTTATAAATCCAGGGAACGGCAGTACTTACTGCAATCATAACAGAGAGTGCTCTCAGTTTTCAAGTGTGTTTGTTTAATTGTAATAAGAAATTCATATGAACATGGAGGCCATTAGAGTTGAATAAGCTAAAAGCTTGTCATTTTTAAGGATGATAGCACATTTTTAGAACTAATTTTATAGTCTCATTACTCTTGCAAGCATATATGTTATTGAAGAACCAATACAACCTTATTGGGAGCATTGACTAAGAGGGAAGATATAAATTTTCTGTGATAAATATCTGCTTGCTGTTGCATGCTTTATGAAGGACATGTATTATTTCTGCTCAGTATTTTTCAGATACCCTGTAATTCTTTAATCAATATTAGTATATTCAAGTTAAAACTCTTAAGGCTATGAAGATCTAGAAACTGAATTCACCTCTCTCTCACTGGTAGAATTAACAAAAATCTTTAACTCCATTCAAAACCAGTGACGCATCTTTCTAAAGCTTTAGAATAGGATTGTGACAGAGGACTAAGCTGTAGCACCCTGGTCACTGAGATTGCTGTAGCACAGAGAAAGTTGCAGGCTTAAATGGAGCCCATTAACCTGTTTCTAGTGGAGATTGCTGACACTCTTTGGTAATTGCTGTGCTAATGAGATCATTGGCTTAATAACTGGGAGGATACATACTTGAGAGGAACTTCCTTCTATATACCTGTCTCCTGTCCTATTTGGAAACAGAGGATTAAAGGTGCAGGTGGTGGAAAAGAAACAATGTGTGTTTGTGGACTGAGAAACCACAAAAATGGGCTAGGCAGCACTGCTCATCAGGTAGCTGCAGAAGAGTCGTGTGACATCTGGGGGGTTTTCTGGGATCTTAACCCTCTTGGTTGAGAGAAGGTGGCTAGAGAGGTGACCTGTATGAGGCCAGTGTATCCAAATGCAATGGATGAGATGCTGCACAGGCCCATCAAGCAACAGAAAAACATGCAGAAGATGCAGCAGGTGGAAAGAGAAGCACTCTCCGGGTTGGCAGGAGTAGCAGCAGTGGGCATTGTAGGAGTTTATTAAAGAACAGTCTCAGATACAGCAACAATTCTGCAGAGGCTGGTGAGTTCCAGCGTGGGAACTGAAATCGGGCACTGGGTCTGGGTCTTTGTAAGATGGCCCCAAAAGATAAAAATCAGCAAAAAGGCATCTGGGTTGAGCGCATGGCTACCAGTACCAGATGAGACAAGGTTGCTGGGTGCTACAGCTAGCCCCTTACCTGACAGGCACAGCCAAAAACTAAGATACCCTGAAAGCTGCTGCTATTCTGGAGCCTGTCAACAGAGAAATATAATTAAAAATTTAGAACAGCCAGATGAAATGGTGGGATATGTCTCAAGGCATCTGCACAGAAACTGTCAAACTGTGCCACTCAGTTCTTGAGATCAGATATAGACAGGAGAGAGAGGCTATTATGGACTCAATTATTCTACAGCAGTTTTCGCTGAGCCTCCTTGAGGCTGCGAGAGTCTGGGTCCAGAGGCATTGGCCAGAATCACTAGAGGCCACTGTAAAACTAACAGAGGAGTATGTGGAAGCAGACATGCCACAGAAGTGCATGTCTGTCTATGGGGACAGACATGCACATACAACGAGGGCAGAAGGAAGGAAGGTTAAGGAACAGCTTTTATCAAAGCCCTGGAAGGGGATGCAAGAGGCACACAAGGGCAGTAGCAAAGGACATATAAAAAAAGACAGCCCATACACAGACTACGGGCTCGCAGAGTTCTGTGGGTGGCAGGAATAAAAGGAGGGAATGGGATAAAGACTGTTCCTGTCAAAGTAGGCTGGAGAACCACCAGGGGCATGGTAGATTCAGCAGCCGTGTATTTCCTTGCATGGAGCACTTTGGTTAGGCTGCAGTGGGAACAGAAAGGGGTGATGATGATAACTGACTGTGTACATGGGGGAAAAACACTTACCACGTGGCCATTGTCCCATCAGAAGCAGGAGGAAAATTTAAGTAACAGAGGGTGGGTGTGATGAAGTCATTGCCCCATGCAGTGATGACAGGAGCTGACTGGACTGCATTTCCCTTACATAAAAAGTGCATTAGACAGAGAGAGAGAGAGAGAGTCCACAACAGTGGGGTCCGCCCTCTGGGTGCAGTGTTTAATAATCCTAGAAATGCCCTAACAAGCTTGGAAAGAACTGACGTGCTAGAGGACTTGGGAGGGAAAGTAACATTCGAGAAGGGGGCAATAGATCTGGGAGTGATAGATCAGAGACACCTATCAGAGAAGAGGGGCAGAGGCTCCATTGACTCCCAGGAAGTGCAAACCCTGGGCAAAGCCCGAGATGAAAGACATACCGAGGAGGGAGAGAATGGTCCTGAAAATTAGGCTAGGGCAGGGGAAGTTACCCAGATAATCCTAAGCCCAGGGCAAGATAAGTCAGTGGAAGAAAGGGATCCTGATATTGAGGCTCTGGAGGGACAACTTACTTGAGCAGATACAAGCTAGGGACAAAAGAGAAAAAGTCCAGGGAATAAGATTGGTGTGATGACGCAAGGGCCAAGATGGAACTGTAGGAAAATCTCCACACTCTGAGTGTACTTTTTGTCACTGGAAGGCAGGAAACCCTCATCGGTGGCCCACGCCAGGCCAGGCCAGTCTGAAAGAGCCCAGGAAATCCCAGTAGAACCCCAACCCCATAAAGAACACAGGGCTTGGACTGGGAAGAAGGCTTCCCCAGGAGGCCAGGGAAGACCTCAGTTGAAATAAGGGGGTGGGGACAGAAGTATGTGACAGAGTGTTAGCTGTAGCACCCTGGTCACTGAGGCTGCTGCAGCCCAGAGAAAGCTGCAAGCTTACCTGTAGCCAGTTAACCTCTTTGTCATGGGGATTGCGGACACTTGATGGTAATTGTTGGGCTAATGAGGTCATTGGCTCAGTAACTGGGAAGATCCATATTTTGAAGGAACAGCAACCAGGGAAAAGCTTAGAAGATGAGCTCGGTGTAGGAGAGATGCTGTGTGCCTGCACTATGTCCTGTCCTGTTCAAAAAATTTGTGTTTGTGACTGAGAGACCACAAAACCAGGCTAGGCTGTGCTGCTCACTGGGTAGCTGAAGAAGCCTCCCATGCCAGTGATATTATGAACAAGTTTAGATACCTGACAACAGTGGGCCAGATCATCCGTTGAGTGTACACTGATTTATACCAGCTGAGGATCTGGCCCGTATTATGGAGGAGGAACAGCAACTTCCTTGATGTAATGCTGGACTAAAATACCATGTTACAATCACCAAAATGCAGATTAGACAGTTTTTATTTTCAGTTAAATAGAAGGAACAATGGTTGGGCATCTCTTCTAGGAGAAAATTTGCACATGCTCTCAGCTTCAACACTTTCATACCAGATAAATCAATAAATACCTCCACTAAGGAATGTTCATACCTTATTCTCTGAAACCTCTGCCATTCACTCAGCCCCCTGCTGGCTCTGGGAACAAGACTTTTTTTTAACATAAAAATATGCAGTAGTGAGCACATGCATACACTTCAGCATAAGAAATGATTTCACAATCTGACAAATCTTGATTGTAGTTACCCAGGCATCTCTACAAATGGTTATAGAATAGGAGCCTAATCCTGCACGCTCTCTATGTATTGTGGCTCACATATAAATCAATAGGAGGTCTGCACACTGAGGCCTTACAGGATCACAGTCTTATTATAACTCTAGGTGAATGCTATTGTAGACAAACAGTTCTTAGACTTTTTCGATTACATGGTATCATCTCAAGTGGACCGGCAATGTACAAATGAGTAAGGTAACTTTTTGTTTTGTACCATATTAAAATTTACTTATTGTTTCTAAGTCTTGCAAATTCTTTCTGCATACAGTCTCTAAGACACAGTACCTTTTCCTACCTATCCACACAGCTAAAACTCTCATCCAGGTTCTCATCTTCGTACGTCTCAATTAATACCGCAACATCCTTTTCTATGCCCTTGATAAATGCAATCTTTCCCCGCTCATATACATTCACAATGCTGCTGCAAAGATCATTTTCCTAGATCATATCTGGATCTCAGTTTTGGTTCATCCCCAATTTTTAAAGTCAAGTCATATTTTTATACCATTTCCTGGCCACTTTCCACATTTTTTTAAAAATGAAATCAGCGCTTTCAACCAAGTTTTAAATATTCCTGGCTGATGTATAACTGGAGTTTTCTCACATTTCACACTAATGACCCTGAAGTTATATAGAAGGAATCATTCCGATAGCCACACTGCTGCAAAACTACTTTCAAATAATGATCCAGCTGAATAATAGGTCTCAGTCAAGAGGCTGACATCTCTCTGAAATGCCATTTTAGGAGCCAGGGAAATGTTAGCTTGAATGGCAGAGAAAGAGAGAGAGAATAAATAAAGGCAATCGTTTGAAAAACATTTTTTTTTAAAATAACTGACAGAATCTTGAAAAGGGGTAATTTCTTACCTGAAATTTTGTTTCTAGAAATATTTTCTACAACAACCCACCTAAACTTGAAACATTTTCCAGTCTTCTCACTGCAGGCAGTGATGTCATTGTCAGAAACATCAGTTCATGATATGCACTTTACAGTGCTATTTCCTCCATTATAAATTCATCTGCAGATTTTTACTACTCATAGACTCAGACTTTAAGGCCAGAAGAGACCATCATGATTATCTAGTCTGACCTCCTGAAAATTGCAGGCCACAGAACTTCATCCACCCACTCCTGAAATAGACCCCTAACCTCTGGCTGTTACTGAAGTCCTCAAATCTTGATTTAAAAAGACTTCAAGTTACAGAAAATCCACCGTTTACTCTAGTTCAAACCAGCAAGTGTCCAATACCCCACACTGCGGAGGAACACAACCCCCCCCCCCCCCCCCAAGGTCTCTACCAATCGGACCTGGGAGAAAATGTCTTCCCGACCCAAATATGGCAATCAGTTAAACTCTGAGCATGTGGGCAAGACCCACCAGACAGACACCCAGGAAAAAATTCTCTGTAGTAATGTAGACCCTTCCCACTCTAGGGTCCCATCTCCAGCCATTGCAGATTTGCTAAAAGGAGTCTCAGATGGTCCATATGCCATTGTAGGCAACCTCATCATCCCATCCCCTCCATAAACATATTGAGCTCAGTCTTAAAACAAGTTCGGGTTTTTGCCTCCTGGAAAGCTAGCCCAGAACTTCACTCCTCTGATGGTAGAAACTTTTGTCTAATTTCAAGTCTAAATTGATTAATGGCCAGTTTATATCCAATGATGGTGGTGGGGAAGTTGGATCATCAGATTTATAGAAGGTATTTTCAGCAGCCAAATTTCAGACAGGAAACTGTACTCTTATTGCAATATTTCTGTATTCATATTCCTGGCTTCACATAAGCTGTTTGCTAGGAAGCAATATCCTAAAAATACAAATACACTGAGATAGTACAATATATAGAGAATAAAACAGAATATATATAAGAATTATATCAGCAGATCACAGATAATACCTTTTCATCCCAAAAGGACCCTAAGGTGCTTTATATACAATACACACATACAACGCTACTGAAATACAGTTATCTCTGGAGGACAACCACCAATTATACACGGTACATAGCACAATATTTGGGAGCTAGAAGTAATTTTGGCTAAGGTCATCTAGGCAACTCCCACTCTTAAATAAGCATCATAGAATCCTTAGTTTCCCACAGAGCAAACAAGAGCTCTGGGGGGTTTTTAAGTTCAGGTGACATTTACCAAAGTGCCTCAGTGACATAGGAACGTAAGCTTTATTTTCAAAATGCCTAAAGAGCCTAAATCCCACTGAGAGTTAGCGCATGTCTAATGCATTCTACAGGAGTGTGATTTCTAAAGTGCACTAACATGTTGCATATTAATTGGTTTGTGTAGACTGGGCTGGTGCACTTCGGGTGCATACAGCGCTGTTTGAAACAATATTTTGTTAAAGCGCGCTAAGGAAATTTTACTTTTTTTTCAGCCCCAAACAAATGAACTCTGGAGGATAATTAATTCTCTGTGATAAAGGAAAAAACCCCCACAATGTGATTAATTCCACAAATCCTACAAATCCATCAGTCAGCTGAAGAGATGGCGGGGGAGAACTGACTCCAGTTCAGAGAGAGAGAGAGAGAGGTGCCACAGATTTTCCCAAATAAGAATTTTAGGTAAAGTGTTAAAAATATCTTCTTCTGACCAGGGCTGTCTCTACCGTTTTTGCCACCCCAAGCAGCGTGCTGAAATGCCACCGCGGGCAGCTGAAGATAGAAGCTGCCGCCGAGCTGCCACAGAATTGCCACCGCGGAAACAAGCCTGCTGCTCTAACAGCACACAAACTGCCACCCCTTGCAGATTCCCACCACAAACACCTGCTTGGAACGCTGGTGCCTGGAGCCGGCCCTGCTTCTGACACTAGTAGACATTTAGAGGATTTAGAAATAGTTCCTGAAAAAGATACTGAGGTAAGTGATATACGTGTGCTCCCAGTACTTCTACTTCTACTGTAGTTCCCTTCATTCAATCCCTCTGAGACTAAACTAAAATTCTCATTTGACTCCAAATATGTCCAACTTCCACAAGGTAAGACTTCTTTCTGGTGACATTTCCCCAAAATAAATTTATCAGACATCTCTGGGCCTAGCATATCCAGCCTGCCCCATAAGGCTAATAATGCCACACTTAAGGACATCATAGACCAGTGGTAGGCAACCTGTGGCACGCACATGGCCAGTCAAGGTAATCCACTGGTGGGCCACCAGTTTGTTTACATTGGCACAGCCACCCGCAGCTCCCAGTGGCCTCGGTTCACCGTTCCCGGCCAATGGGAGCTGCGGGAAGCAGTGTGGGCCGCAAATAAGTCCCAAATAAGTCTGGGGTTGGAATCATAATTTAAAAGGCTTTTTAAAAAATGTTTACACAATTTATTGTTTAGAAATGCATTCCTTAGTTTTCTTCTAATTTTTAATAGCTATATACTATCACAGCACAGATTTTTTTTTTATTGATTTAAGCTTTTGCTTTGTCTCAGTTCAAAGGCTGGGTTTAGTTGATAATTGTTTCTATAGCATGATGCTACTTTAACTTTACTTGTTAAGCTGTAAAGAATAAATGAAAAGTAAAATGGGGAATACTTTAAAAGGTGTTTCACATTTTGCTGAAAATATTGTAGCATATTTTTTCCCAACGTGCTTTATGCCCACATTGACATTAGTGACATACAAAGTAGTTGTTATATTGTCACCAGTGTATGAACTCCAAGAATTCCAAGATATAAGACTGGAATCTCAAATTTCTTCTCACAGGTTCGATTGCTGTATTTCCCAGACACTCAAAAGTCCCATTGTAGACAATGGAAGCAAGATTGGACACATGATGGGTCTTTAAAAAAATAGGGAAGTATTTTGATGAGTAATTGTATTTATTATACATAATGATTGAAACTTATGATAGAGTGATTGAAATAAAATGATTGAAACTTTAGTGCAGGGGCCAGTTAAGGCCCCAATCCTGCACACACACCTGTATGTGTTCTTCTTTATGCATGCAAGTATCCCCATGGACTTCAGTCAGATTTTTCATCACTATAAAACTAAGCATGTGCAGAAGTGGCTGCAGTATCAGGGCGCTAAGTGCCATCAATGTGTGTGGTGCAGTGGAGGCACTTACATGGTTCCCACATTGTAGAGGTCCTGCATAGACCAGCACAGAGGGTGGAAATGGAGGCGGTCAATGTCTTAGCCACGATACTAAAAGGCAATTCATCTCAGGCAGAGAAAGAGGAGTGGAAGGGCTGCAGTGAAAAATCCATGCTTATTCAAATGCATATTTGAAGGTGAATTGTGCCGCCCCAAACCTCCTGAGAGCTTCGCCCAAATAAAAGCTTAATAATAAATAATTCTTTATGCAGGTGACAAGATTTCACCCTACATGGCTCTATAGAGGCCCCTGACTGGTGCAACTGCTATTCTCTCAAAGAAACCTTTAGGTACATTAGGTAAAGCACAACAGTTTGCAAAATCTCAGAAATGTGACAAACTATCTTCCCCAGTTTTTAACCAGGGCTGATTGAAAATTTGTCATCATCCAAAAACAGTTTTGGAGAATTGAGTTTTTGATTAAATGAAAAATTCCACGGAAATTAGTTGCTTTGCATAGAAAACGTTGACTTTTTAATTGAAAAAGCCAAAACCAAAAAAGTTTTGGATTTTAGCTGAAGACTTTTCAGTTTTGCACCAAGTGGTCTAAATTGTCCATGGAAAACATCAAAACTGGGTTTTTTTTTTACATTGTTAATGAAATTTTCTATGGAAAAAAATACATTTTCCAACCAGATCTGTTTCAAACCCGTATCCACAGCCCTGGTTTACAAAATCCCACCTTTTCCTTCAGCAGCTGCTTTTACAACTCATGTCTTCCTGGATTAGGGTGACCAGATGTCCCGATTTTATAGGGACAGTCCTGATTTTGGGGTCATTTCCTTATATAGGCTCCTATTACCCCCCCCACACACACACACACACACCCCATCCCGATTTTTCACACTTGCTGTCTGGTCACCCTATCCTGGATTGTTATTACCCCTGTCCACCATTTGCCAGGCACAAATTCGTGCTTCTGCATCTTCCCACAGGGTATGTTAATGAGACTACAGTTTGGCCTTTGATCCCTGATTGCACCACCACAGGAGTTGAGTACAGAGGCACTGGGAATCAGACACACCTCAGGGTCACAATTCCTCCCACTTCCTCCTGGATCTTGAGACGTAGTGAGTTAGAGCAGCTCTGTATTAACAGAGCTGCCAGTCCCACGGTGGCGTAGTGGGTCTGGCCAGTGAGCAGTAGGGATAGAGGCAAGGCTTCACCCATTCCCCATTCCTTCTTGTTCACTCACTCTAGGGAGGGTAGAATTAGACAAATAGCCCAACTTATTTCTGCATGTCTAGACCCAAGATCCGGGTATCCACATAAGGCTGCAAAGGGGAAATCTTATTCCCCTTGCTTCTTTGCAAGGGCATGTAGTCCAAGTCACAACATAGCCCATAGTGAATATTGCACTATGGAGGTAACCAACAGGTCTGAATTCCCTGTTCCAAACAGAATTCTGAAGAGAGCAGCTGCTCCACCTATTAGTACTTCTAGTGTGCATGAACAAAATGATCAAATTTGCCCATAATTAAGGGGTATATGTGTGCCACAGAAGGAGAAGTAATATGAAGAAAAGCTAATTATTGTTACTTGGAAAATGATGCTGAATAATTACAGCATAGCACCTTTAACATGATCGATCTCTCTCTCATACGCGCGCGCGCACACACACACACACACGAAAATGAAGTTGTATTTTATTCGGAAAGGGAAAAGAAAACAGGATAATGTGAAATAAGTAAAATGGCATGTAGACAGCATTTTGATAAGCATTCTGCCAGGATCACAGTTCATATAAATTTCAAACCTATACTGCACTTCTGCAAATTCAATTTTTAAAATACTTTCACAAGGCTTCTTTTATTAGCACCATCAGAATAGTCATTTTAATTTGGAGCTGAAGAGACCTGCACAGAACAAAATCATTCTAATTCTATTCCAGAAAAAAAATAGAACATAAACAAGTTTAAAACAGTCAAGAAATAATTACCTATAATTTTCTTCTATCACTGCTAAATAATTAGTCTTTTCTTGTGCAATACAGTTATCATTAATGAAGGACTTTCAGAACTCCTTTGCAGCAACTGTTCTGTCAAGCTAGCTTTATCTGCTGTCCTTGATTTCTGCATCTGATTTCTTCCCATTTTTCTGTCAGGGTCCAGATGGTTAGAGAGACCAATTTGTTATGATTCAATGACATTCTCAATAAGCACAGCCCATTCCAATCACTGTCTGTACTGTTAACAGCAGTACGTATCTTGGACTGGAACTGTCATACGTTGACACCAAGGGTCTTATCAGACATCTGTTTAAATTAAGAGATCCAAATTCCTGCTGATTAATTACCTTTTTCTGTGAACAAACAGGAGGATCAGGAGTTAATTAAGGTGCATGTTCAATTACTCTAATTGGTGTCAGGTGTACTATTTCATATCAAATACAAAGAGAACTGCTTGGCTGCTTTTGGACACATACATTCAGTACTACCTACTACACATACAAACAGGCTATCGTTTTGTCAACCCATTAATAACCTTTGGGAAAACGCTATGAGGTTTACTTTCTTGCAAATCACAAAGCTAAGTGGTGGACAAACTGAACTACATTCTTCCCGGTGTAACTCCAAAGATTTCCCCAAAGATGAATTTGGCCTGGAATTCTAGCACTCTACTCGGTGTCATATATTTCATGTACAAAATGTTACCAGAAAAAAAATGCGACACAGGGTCCTGTGGTACCTTATAGTCTATAAGGTGCCACAGGACCCTTTGCCGCTTCTACAGATCCAGACTAACACGGCTACCCCTCTGACACTTCAGAAATAAAATGTTATGTAGCCTCCTAGTCAAAATTTTCAAGGAATGTTTACATATAGGACTTGAAAACTGAATATAGTGACCTTGATCTATTGACCTCTAAGGATGAAAACTTTCCACACCCTCCATGGACATGCAGGGTCTGAACCACAATCAATAGCCTCCCTGTACTAGACCCTGGAGGTTCCATGAAGGATTTTCTGCAATCCTCTACATGTCATGGAGTTGAGCAAGTGGCAAGAATCCTCCTACAATGCAGATCCACTGGCTCCAAATGCTGCTTCCAGGGGTCAAACATCTGCTGCCTGCTACTCTGACTGGGTTTGAGCTCTGCCACCTTGGTCTAACTTTCCATCCCCACCAATGCCAGGTAGGTGATGTAAATTTCACCCCAAATTATTCTTTATCATTCTCTATCTATTCTGTATATACACGCACACAATAAAAAAAATGGCAGATTTGCTGTTTGCTCAAGTTTAGCCTCAAGTTTTGTTATTCTGAACAAAAATTAATTGAGGATGAAAATTTTAAAAAAGTTTGTTTCTTGGTTTTTTATTTGATTGTTATCAAATATACAGTGAAGCTTTGAGAAAGCTGCATTTGCCATCTGATGATTTTATCAAGAACTGCATTTCCAGAAATATTTATTGGATACATCAGAAATGTAATATGCAATCCCAGTGGGTTATGTCAATGTCCTTTGAGTGAAATAGCAGCAACTTGTAAAACAGGTCTACGGTTTTTGTACAAGACAAACTCGGTGGTGGAAGTTGATATATTTGTTCACAGCTAAGAGAGCCATGAATGTCAGAGCAAGGAAGTCAGTCTGCTAAATGAAGTTTAGAATTATGAGAGCTCATGTGATAGTTTATGAAACTAGTGTGAAAGTTTAATAAAAGGTCACTCTACATCATCTCAGTATCAGACTGATTCTGGACTTGCAAGTCATCACAAGCATAAGCCTGATGCTGCTGTGAAACACAGGATGTCACTGCTCTGCCTGTACCATCAATGGAACTAGCAGCAAATACTAAAGGATAACAAAAGGAAAGTGTGATTGATCTACATGAAAAAACAGCACATAAAAATCAAATGATTGAACCCCAAGTTAGAGGTAACTACATTTCTTTAAATGTCATGTTTGCATCAGTGACAGACTAGTTTGCGTCAAAGCATATTAATAAATATTTTATATCCCATCACATCTTGTATTTTATTGATCCAAGGATTATAAAATATTTTTCTCTAAAAATACTGCCTTTGCAGAATACTCACTCTTTGGGTCTTAACACACGTGCACACCTCTAGCTCTTTAGGTTTCCAGACTAGGGGAAGCGCATGAGCCAGGTCTCCCATTTGCCACTGTATGCTACTCCCTGCCAACTATAAATGCTGCTCTCTGAACATTCCAGTCAATCAGCTTCTTCTTGCCTGAGATCACACTTTCATTGACTATTGCTGCAGACCTGGAGTTTTCCCTGGATCTCATCAGTGCCTTGCTGGATGTCTGTTTCTACACCTTGTTTTCCAGTCAGTTATCTTAAATAATTGAGACCTTTGCCTCAGTCACTTTGGCACACTGTTTTAGTGTTTTCACGCCTGTTTTTCTTGATTTTTTTTTTTTTGACATACTCCTCAGTGCTCAGGCACCACCAGTCTTTGGTTTAATTTTGGCACTCCAACCCCTATTTCTCTTTTGGCTAACACTTCAGCATTTTTACAACATTTAGACAACATTTGCCAGACAATCTAAATGGTCTGGCACCATTTGTTAGAATCTTTGTTTGATCTTGACACCTCACACTTGGCATTAAGTTTGTTGATTCTCATTGTAACTTGATGGTAGTTTTATTTTGGGGACATCCCTTGAGAGTCTGACTCTCGGAGAGTGAGAATGCTGCACACGTGATATTTAGGAAAGGGGAGGAATTACTTGCCTGCAATTCTTCATTACTGAAGATATCATTTTGCACAACTGCCACCAGGGCTGGCTCCAGCTTTTCGGCCACCCCAAGCAAAAAAAAACAACAACAAAAAAACAGCCACCCCAGAATCCCCGGACTGCCGCCCCTTACAAGGTACCGCCCCAGGCATGTGCTTTGCCATCTGGTGCCTGGAGCCGGCCCTGACTGCCACTCACATCTCTCAGAATCTGCAGGCTACCTTTTCTTAGCTGTCTCTCCTGCACTTTGTTTCCCATTTTTTTTCACTGAGGCACTTTTTAAAAAAAATCGTATGTTGATCATCTAGAATTGGCTTTTACTTCGGGGAGATTTGCATCCGACACAGTTACTAATTGGGATGCTGAAATTGCAGTAGGAGGCAGTGGACAACAGTAGAAGATCCATCAGAAGAAGTGCACACAGGAAGTCATCTGCAGTGCGCAACAACACATTTTATTGATCTGACAAAACCCAAGAATTATGCTAGATATTCTTGAGTGCCATCTACTGGCACCTCAACAATATACATATATACAGAAAAGGAGCCCTCCTGCTAGTCAGCAGGCAGCCTTACTCACCCACAAACCCATTGCCACTGCCATCAAAGATCAAAATACCTTATTACACAGTTTTAAGCTAAAAGGCTTGGAGCCAAGAGTGAGAATCCTGCAAGATATCTTCAGACAAGCCGAATAAAAGATAAGTAATGTCCCTCTCTTTAGATATATTATTTTCCTTGCTGAAATTTAGAGCTCTAGAAAATAAATGCTGGGGCAGGGGGGAGTTGGTTTTATTTGATGGGGGGTGGGGGGGGCATTATTCTGCTGAAGTTTCTTGACTTTCTACTCATGTTGCTGCTCATAAAATAATGGCTTGTTGGAAAAACACCATGTTTCTGGGCCTTACAGATGGCTTTTAGCTACTTTTCTATATCTTTTGTTCACATTATGATAAATGTATGGTGAAGTTGTGTTTACTCATGTTGTCATTTTCTCCCCAGCAAACAAGAGACAACATAATATAATCATCTGCTACATGCTGAGGCAGAGTGAGTTTTGCATTGTGTTCATGAAAACCAGAAAATATTTTTCTGTTCTTAAAAGAACATTAAACAATACTACTTTATTGAATTTAATTAGCTGAGAAGTATTCGTGGTTTCTATATTTATATACAACTATTTTAAAATGTAGATATATTTTAACATAACCTTTAAAAATTAATTATTTTAATATCTTGTTATCATCATGCTCTCTTTATCTCAGAGATATTTGCATATCCTCATTCTCATTTGTATATTACTGGACTGCAAGATGGATTTGATTTAATTTAAATCACTAGTTGGGAAGACTCGATTTAATCATGTATTTCTACATAAAAGTGCATTCTTGTTGGTTGTTATAACCTTAATACATATTCTTCACAACTCAAGAGATAGATGTAGGTTTTATTTTTAGAAGATACTTTAAAAATGTATAGTGTGTGATTTATTTTGAAAACCTTTCAGATTAGTTTTACAGCAATATTGGAAAATGAATGATTGTTTGGTTATTTCATTTACCAAAAGTAATTGAAGCAGATATTTATGAAGTCAGTGGGAGGTGAACTATCTACAATTCAACAGGTTAATCATTAATATTTGGAGGATTTTCTTCCCATGCTATATTAGGAGGAGAGCATCACCAGACAGACATTTAAATTGTTTTACTTAACTAAAACAACAACGTTATGTATTCTGGATTTTTTTTTCCACAGCAAACATAATATTTTAACAAAACAAGCATATGGATTTTTGAATTTCGTTAGATATTCAAGTTTTTTAAAATCGGGTTTGTTTTTGTTAACATTGTTTTTAACTAAAATAGTTAAATGAAATATTTTTTAAAAAAAATTAAATCGCTATGTCAGACAGGTCAACATGAGAAACTTAAAATATTGGCTTCAGCAGCTAATTCAGTCGTCTTCACCTTCATTTTCCTGTTTGTTCATAATCTGGAACAGAAAAACAAGCTTTCCTGCTTTTTCAAGTCCCAAATGATTTCTCAGTTTGGAATGAATTAGTCCAAAGGAAGAAAATATTCTTTCTACACCAGCAGAAGACGATACTGCTGTTAAAAGTGAGAATATCACTTCAACAGTCTCTGAATCCAAGTGTTTAAGTGACTTCCACCAGTTCACTGGTGTGACTTTCTTTAAAACATCATCAGCAAACATATATTTCTTGAATGGTTCTTATTCCCAAACTGGGTCTCTTTTACAGCCTGCTGCCATTATAGGTTTTCCCTTCTAGTGAGAGAATGGTATGGTAGATCTCAAATCAATGAAGGCTACACTCAGAAAGACCTCAAGACTTCTGAAATATGCTGCTCAATTTCACTTTTGTTTCTACTGCCTATCCCTCCCTTCTCACATTTATCTCCAGACTTCTTCACCTTGTCCAGATCTATTCCACCCCCAACAATCTTCTATTCATTGAACCTTTTGAAACTTTGCACTTTTAGAGAGAGGTAAGAGATTGACTCTGTGTACACAAATTTGCAGAGAGACAATAGGGTTGAGGTCTGTTATTTCTCACCTCTATATATTACTTTATTTATTTATTTAAAACATTTTTGCTGTTATCAAGCATGTTATCTCTGGAGACACAAATCCACAGATTGAGAACTGCAAAACTAAGCATCTCTGATGGTATCTTCTAGACTGAGCACTGAGTCACATTGGGTAGATAGAAAGATTAACCTAAACATCTATACAGAAGCCCCTGGAACCCCATAAGATTGGGTCCCTAATCCATGAACTATTGCAACTCATTTACAAAACTTTTCTTAAACATTACATGAATGTATTGTCTCATACTATAGAATTAGAATTTATAATCCCTATTCCATGATGAGATATCTTTGAGCTATAATGTATCTTAATTAAAACTATCTTTAGATAGGTTTTTTCCTCAAAGCATTTTAATCAAAAACATACCATTTAAATTTTTTAAAAAAAAATCTGATTTTTTCAATTTTTTTAAAAAAAATCATTGATTTTTATCCATCGTGCTGGACTGATTTTCAATGCTGCCGAACATGTGTAACTCCCACGAACCTCAGTGGGATCTGTGGGGGTGTAAGCACTTCTGAAAAGGCATGCGCTTTACAGGGCTATAGTTTCAGTGTATGTGCCGACATATACATAATACTTGTAATTGTTACAAAATATGTAAAATCTATTAGACGATATAGCCATATATTATCCACAACACTAGAGCCTTCTAAGTAACGTGTTCAGAGTTACTTTAGGGTGCAAACCAGAAAGGCTCTGAGCACCTTTAACCCCACTGAAGTCAATAGGACTCTAAGGTGCTCAGCATATCTCAGGTTCAAGCCCCTTCGTCATGGACTGGGTTCAGCACGGCCTTCCTTCTTCCTCCCAAGTCAGACACTTGTTTCTATCTCTGCCATTAATACAACTGACTTCCTTACGTCTTTCTCTGTTCAAGTCATGGACAGGCTTTCCAACATCTTCCACTGATGTTGTCCCTTTTTTTCTCCTCTCATATACTTTAAGGCTAGAAGGGACCATTGTGGTCATCTAGTTGGACCTCCTGCACATTGCAGGCCACAGAACCTCACCCACCCACTCCTGTAATAAACCCTAACCTATGACTGAGTTACTGAAGTCCTCAAATCATGATTTAAAGACTTCAAGTTACAGAAAATCCATCTTGTACACTAGTTTAAACCTGCAAGTGACCCAGGCCCCATGCTGCAGACAAAGGCGAAAAACCCCAAGGTCTCTGTCAATCTGACCAGAGGAAAATTCCTTCCCAACCCCAAATATGTCGATCAGTTAGACCCTGAGCATGTGGGCAAGAACCAGCAGTCAGACAGCTGGGAAAGAATTCTCTGTAGTCACTCAGAGCCCTCCCCAGCTAGTGTCACCGGTCGGTAGAGAGATTTGCTACTAGCAGTCAGAGATCGGCTACATGCCATTTTGGGCAGTCTCATCATACCACTCTCTCCATAAACTTATCAAGCTCAGTCTAGAAGCCAGTTAGGTTTTTTTTCCCCACTGCTCCCCTTGTTTAGAACTTCACTCCTCTGCTAGTTAGAAACCTTCCTCTAATTTCAAGCCTAAATTGATTGATGGACAGTTTATATCCATTTGCTCTTGTTTCACCGCTGGCATTTAAAATTAAATAACTCCTTCCCCTCCTTCCGATGTATTTATTGAGAGCAACCATTTCTCCCCTCAGCCTTCTTTTGGTTAGGCTAAACAAGTCAAGATGTTTTGAGTTCCTCTTCTTCTCCCTGGTCTCTAGTCTTTCCTCTCACACTCCCATCCCTCCCACTATTTCCTAAGGCTGACTTCCTTCCTCCTTCCTCTCAGCACATCCCAACAGGATGGCTGTGTCCCTAAAAGAGGGGAATGCCCATTTTCAGGTCCTGTGTCTGGCTAGCGTTTTGCCTTGGCTTTTGCAAACTGAAGGAGCCACCACCTACCTGAGCCAGTAAAACTGAGAGCAGGATGGGTGAATGCACATTTATCTCAAGGACCACTTCCCACCATCAGGTCTGTCTGTTACCACACTGCCCTCTATGGAACCTAGAAACAGAGCAGCCTTGCCCCATACATAGCATTGCTTCAAGTGATGTGATATAGAGAGGTCAGCTACACTACCACCATATGCAAGCAGCTACTAACCTGACCCAGCATGTGCCTTTATCTGTGTTCAATCTCTCCTGTACCACAGGCAAACACTGGATTCTGGCAAGGCATGGTATTGGGGTAAACAAAAGGGAACAAAACTTAGAAGCCATGCTGCTGAGAGCAGAATATAAATTCAGACCAGAAACTGACGGCAGATATTTATTTATTTTTAATGGAGATATGCCAATCTCCTAGAACTGGAACGATCTTGAAAGGTCATCAAGTCCAGTCCCCTTCCTTCACTAGCAGGACCAAGTTCTGTCCCCTGACAGATTTTTGCCCCAGATCCCTAAATGGCCCCCTCAAGGACTGAACTCACAATCTGGGTTTAGCAGGCCAATGCTCAAACCACTGAGCTATCCCTCCCCACTATGATGAAGAAAGAATGAATATATGAGGAACTGAGTGAAAGGGGGGAGTGGGAACCCTTTTTGCTATTCTCCAACATCTGCCAAAACCCTCCTACATACTTCCTTGCCCACCATCCTGCATGAATCCCTCCAGTGTGCTTGTTTTTCCCACAATGAAAATCTGGACAACTTTTTCCCCCACAACTACTTCCTTTCCTCTCCCTTTATCCAAGTAACAGACATGCTTCCCTCTTCTGTGTCCTACCCAAGTAAAATCTGGTTTTCCTTGACCACTCAGAAACTCCTTTCATGGGAGAATTTGGGGAACGTTGCATAGCCCCTGTCCATGCTGCACCTGGAGAAACATAAGATTCTGTCTCTAAAGCAGTCAGCCAGCCACCTTTTTCAAGGCCTAAATACACTAACAAAATAAAACAACAATCAGTAAGTTATATTACTCTTTCCAATTTTGTGATTGTTTGTTTTGCGTATGAAGAAATATGATATGTCTTAAGTGTGTTGCCTGCAATTTGTAAACTACTGCTTGGTTTTTCAAGCAGTAGTAAAGATTATAAATACTATTATTTTACTACATTTCAGCATATCATGAATTGAGGCAAAAACAGAAATAGATACATATTTCCCATGCAGTTACCAGAGCCATTTTTATTAGTAGTAAAAGCTCAAACCTTTAATGCAACAACTCAAAATTGGGCTTCTCCTCAATAAATCCATATTTCATACTAAAGATGCAGGTTGCCTGTGCATTTAAGGTCATCATGCTGCAATATTGAGTTGTAAAATATCCATCTGGAAGAAGGTTGAATGTTGTGGTCACTGGGGCACAAAAACCAAAAAAAAATGAAGAATGTTATCTTTAAAGAGTATTATTGCTTTCTAAATCCTAGTTTGGGCTAATAACTCCTTTTCTCATTTCAAATTCAGCTGGATAAATAGTTTATGAAATAATACCTGCAACTGTTAGAATATGTTATTTTTTCTTATTTGTAAAGCACAATTGGCATTTATTCCAACAGAGGAAAAGGAACCCAACATCATATGTTTCCATCATCCTTGTAGCATAAATGGCCTTTTCAGTGTACTTTGAGTATAATAAATTAAACATACAGCAAAGGAAAACATAAGAAAAGCCACAAGGACTGGATTAGAGATCCAATGAGGCATATACTAATTCATACATAATTACTCTAGAGGTAAGTAGGACTACACATCAACAGCAGGTCAATGGAAGATACAGGTGGTGAGAACCTCTGAAAATCCAGACACTTATCCAGATGCCTATATACTATGTGTTAGTCATATTACCATAACCCCTGGTCACAGACCCCATTGTGCTAGGTGCCGTTCAAACACAGAACAAAAAAGATGGTCCCCTGCGCCAAAGAGCTTGTAGCAATCTAAATTGCTTTAGGTGCCTGGATTTGAAAATTTGGGCCTGGTCTCAAAAATCTTAATAGAAATACAGAGGTAGACAAGCTATGCCATACACTGTAATGGTGTCTCAGTCAATGAAACGTTTCCATTACTAATACTGTTTTATTTCTTGTTTCTGTTTCTAACAATCAGAAGGAATTTCTGCTTTAGCACTGTGTTCATTGACTCTTCTAACAATTCATTACTTAGGGGTGATCACCAGGGATCCTAGAAATCCATTTGCCACGGAAAAATGCAGAATAGCCATTTTTTACAGAGCATCTTTAGTTTTTATATTTTGTGAAAACATATCAGTATATATGGTAGACCCACCAGCCATCTGGGGCTAACAGTGGCTGGGGCTTGGGCAGTCAGTCCCCGGGAGGGCTGGTGGTTCAGTTAATATGGAGAGCCAGATAATGGAGGCTCAGATAAATGGGGTTCTACCGTATATCAATAAAACATTGTGTTAACTGATACCTATATATATTGTGGCAAGGGAACCTAAAGTTCAGCATTTTATTTTAATTGCAGAAAAAACTACTGATTTTTATCTGAGAATTTTGATTTATTTATCACCGAAAACTAGGATCCATGGTGATCACTTATTTCCTAATAAAAACTCTTTCCATAATTGTTAATGATATTAGGAAAAATTTCACTGTGGATGAAAAAGCAGTTACAATATATCAGAAAAACCAAGTAGCCATCATTTTTTGGATAGAATTGGGGCATAGGTACACTATTAGTGAGAATGTTTCTGGTTGTTGAGCAGAAATCAAGCTTTTATGAACTTTGTATGAGGCAGTCTCTTGCCAATCTTTCAGGGGCCCTGTAGAACCAGCTAAGAATCTTGTTCTGGAAGAGCTGGAGTGATAGTGAGCTAGAGTTATTTTTGATGTTCACCCAAACAGCTTCCTAATTCTCCTTGGGTAGAATGATTTTTAGTTCTTTCCCCATACTCCTCAATTAGTTTTAATACTTATGTTGGGAGAAACTAGAAAGAGTGGAACAACTTCTAAATTGCCTGAGATAGTTTTCTGAACTATGTTTTAGCAGAGATATACAGGCCATTGCGTGAATATAAGAGGTTGTAGTTATATGGTATGGAGAAAGAAAGCTCTGAAGGAGAAACTAAATACTTATAGACTAGATGAAGGAAGTCCACAGCCTGATTATTAACCATACAAATCTTTAAAATGCATTTCTACTCTGAACAGTTAATGTTTACATTGCATCTTCCTACTCCCTGGGCATATTTAAAGTCATATCTGATATGCTACAGTGACAAAGATAGTTTACTTACTATTTTTCACTCTTTATATCAGTTTTGTAGTACAGTATCAACTTCACTCTGGGAAAATGACCTGGATTTCATTCTGCCTCATGTGCAGACAGACTTGTTAGCCAAGTTCCAATTACAGGGCCAAATTCTGATTTTATACCTATTCAAACCTATTGAAAATGCAGTTGCAAAGGTACAAATTGAAGGCAGAATATTTGAAGGCAATAGGACAAAGCAGGTCAGAGTATGCCTTCCAAAGTCTTTACTATTTGTCATTATAGTAATGATGAGTGATGATGAGCAAGCTAGGAAGAATGCAGTGTCATGTCCGTGTATCTCAGGTTGAGTATGTCAGGTTGACAGAAAAAATGCAATCTTTTTACTTGTAAGTTAAGAAAATTTGATCTGGAAATCACTGAGAATAATACACAATATACCCCATTTTAGAGTCATTTCAAGAGTGGCACTTTAAATCTGCTGATGCTTTTATTCTCACAGTGCTCACTTCAAGCATTCTGTCATTCTAAAATGCCAATTTATTCAAAAGAATGTTAAGAATGATTTTGGAAAATCTGATTGAATATGTGAATTAGAGTGAGAAGAAGTGTGAGCCACCAGAGCTGAAATTTTTCTTGCAGATAAAAGGCATCTGATTCAAGCAGGACAGACCATCAGGATAACAAAACAGGGCATAACCATCATGAGCCATGAAAAAGTGTAATTATTCTCCAAAGACAAGAACCAGGTCATTATATATAGGAGGAAAAGAGCTTGAGAATAGAGAGAAGCATCTACAAGAGCCTTAGCCCTCCAGAAAGCCAACCTCTCCTTAATGTTTTTGATTAAATCTGAGATTATTGTCCCATATGAAATCCATTATTTTATGTAGACTCTTGAAGAAGCTGGCAGGTCACACACACACACTTTTTATTTTGCTGTTCCTTATATTATATATTGGATTTATGGCTCTCTTCTCCCTTTGAAAAGAAGTTTCATGCACCTCTGTGAAAAATGTTCATGGCTTTCATGTGCATATGGGATGTATAGGCTCAAAATACAAAACAAAAACTTGGTTAGGAGAGCACTTGCTTGAGATGGCAACTTTATCTCTCACATCTGAGTCGGCAGCTGCAATATCTACTTCTACCAGAACCCCTATCTTGCTATCTAAGTTTAAGAGTCACCTGGTGGTGTCACACGACCTGTACAGAAAATGGCCAACTAACTTCTGATTTCCTCAATGTCCACCAGGGCCAGCTCTAGGCACCAGCAAAACAAGCTGGTGCTTGGGGCAGCACATGTCTAGGGGCGGCATTCTTGCGCCGGCCATGCCGCCCCTAGAAATGTGCACCCGCTGCCCCAGCTCACCTCCACTCTGCGACACCACCGCTCGGCTTTGTCCCCTCCCTTCCAGACTTAAGCCGCGGCAAGCCTGGAAGGGAGGGGGATGCTTGAAAGCCTGGGAGGGAGGGGGAGAAGCCGAGCGGCCGGTGGCATGTGAAACACCTGTTTCACGTGCGGCAAGCTTAACAGGGAGGGGGAGAAGCCGAGCGGCGGCAGAGCAGAGGTGAGCTAGGGCGGTGGGTTGCGGGGAGGGGCCCCACAGGAAGTGATAGGGTGGGGGAAATGCAGCACCTGTGGGGGAGGAGGCGAGGCTGGGGATTTGGGGAAGGGGCGGAGTTGAGGCGGGGCTGGGTGTGGAGGGGGGCAAGAAAAAAAACGGGGGAGGCGGCCAAAGAATGTTTTGCTTGGGGCAGCAAAAATCCCAGAGCTGGCCCTGATGCCCACACACTAATCCTCATCAGTTAAGGGCTTCCATATAATTAAACCCTAACTTTCTGTCAAAAATGTATTAATTAGACAAGGGAGACCTTTTCTTTCCCCTATGGATCCTGTTGGGAAAAATAGAAATTCCAAATGACCCAAGCTCAACTCTCCAAAGAAAAGCAAGGCGGAGGAAACCCAGAAGTCTCTCACACAAGACTTCACATCTATGACGGACTTTCTAACTACCAAGGACTTTCTAACTGAAGGAGGTTAAAATGGAGAATGCATCCTTAAATAAAAGAGATTACCTCACCCACCTTGTGTTTCTAATATCCTGAGACTGGCAGGGCTACAACTACACTCCTTAAGGCAAAGACTAACTTAGTCTTGAGGAGAAACAAAAAGATCTTTAGAACAGATCACACAGGAATAATTTGTAGTTACTGAGGGTTCCTGAAGTAGTGGAAGGAAAAAAACATGATTAGCCTTCTCCAGAACACACACTCTGAGGTCCGGTTTGCCTCCCTGGAAACTGAAAGGGCTCCTCAAGTAGCAGGGGCCAAAAGGAGAGAGAACAACAACTCCATCTTTCAATTGCCAGGATTTAATGACAAAGTTAAGATGATGTCTGCTGCTAGGCAAAAATGAACTCTTAAGTCTAAGGATTTAAAACTCTCTTTGTATCCAGACTTCTCTGTAAATTTAAGCAAGAAGAGAGCAGCATTTAATGGCATCAAACTCTCAGGGGATCAGACATTAAATATAGCCTCAAATATCCTGTGACCTTCATAATGAAGCTTACAGACTGAAATACTACAATACCCCGTCAGATGCTTGGCATACACTACAGGAATGAAGATTATAACCCCTGAAGAAAAGGATTTATGATTGGAAAAACCAGGCAACTCATGTACATATATTTGACATATAGGATATAATTAATACTGTTAGACAAGATATTTAGTATAGTTTGATAATATATTGAAAATATTGATAGCCAACATGAGTATATGTATATATTCAAACACAACTATATTACTCTTCTCTCCTTATTTTACTTATATTTACAAGTCTATGTATATTATATTCATGATGCTTATATATTCATAAATATTTACTTGCACGTTATTTGTGACTCCCTATATAACGATATATGTGCACTTGTATATTTATTTTTACGTTTCTACCCATACTTAAACCTTATATATTTATAATAGGCATATGGTAATATATTCATATTCATTTATTTGAACACGTCATTTGTGTCACTTCATGTTTACCTTTCTTCATTAGTCTGTAAATATGGAAATGTATATACACAACATTAGTATTTATATACTACTATATACTTATGCACGCATATCTATGAAGCAATAGATTTAATTCATTTATATACCTTGGCACATGTAGGTATTTTGGTAAATATAGGTATATTTCTGGCAAATTCTTAATTAATTCATATTGTGCGTGGGAGGGTGGGGGAGGAGGAGGATGAAGGCATACACCATCTGGGATTGGAACATGCCTAAACTGGAAGTTTGGGAAATGAAGGGTAAGGTGGGTGACGTATGGGGGCAGTGGGAGGTTATTTCGTTGTTTGATGGGCAGGAGGTTGTTTTATTTTCTATGGAGCACTGGTGCAAGTACGGTGGTACGGTATGCTGTACCAGTAAGCTATTTATAGCTGGTACGGCATACCGGAAAGACAGAGGAGCCCACGCCCAACCCCATCCCCTGACATTCTATGGAGCTGTCTTTCCTCCGTCTGTACAGCAGCCCTGCCGGAGGACAGCCCCTGGAGTCTGTACAGGAGTCCCACTGGAGGACAGGGCTTGGGGAGGCGGGGCTGGGGGTGGTACAGCTGTTGGAGGAGCTGCCGGTGTTCCCAGCAGGAAAAGGAGCAGAATATCAGCAGCTCCTCCAGCACAGCTTCTGTACCATCCCCAGCCCTGCCTCCCCAGCCCTGTCCTCCAGTGGGGCTCCTGTACAGACTCCAGGCAGGATGACTCAGGAGACGGAGCTGTGTGGAAGGGCTGGGGGTGGGGCTGAGGGTGGCCCTGATCTCCTGGGAACCACAGTAGTGAAAGGAGCAGAATGTGGGGCTGCCTGGCAGCCCCACACCAGAATCTCCTCAGGCACTGCTGTACTGCCCCCAGCCTGGCTCCCAGCCCTTTCACGCAGCTGCATCTCCTGAGTCCTCCTGCCTGGGGTCTGTACAGTAGAAGTCTCTGGTGCAGCTGAAGGAAGACAGTGCCGCCCTGCCCCAGGTAATGTGGAATGGATGTGGATCATGGGGAGGGGACAGGGAGAGCAGGGGATCCCCAGGCTGGGGGCAGGGTGGGGAGGAGTCACACCCCCCCCCCCCTTTGTGTCCCTTCCATGAGTGCAGCATACCAGCAAGAAATGATTTCTACTTGCATCACTGGTATGAAGAGGCACTTGGAGTAATATCATCATTTCTCATCATGGTCATAGTGCTACAAGATCCTCAAGATAGAAGTTAAACACACTTCTACTTAGAGACTCTAAATTTCTCCAGATGACTGAAACATCCATTACCAACTTCTTGAAGAAAGATACAAATACTGTCTCCTCTAATACAACTATATGGGACACATGAAGGCTGCCCTGAGGGGAGAATGTATAAAATTTGCATCTGAAAAGAAGAAAGGAACAAATTACATAATTCTTTGGCAGAGGAGGCTGCTAAATTGGGAGGGAGGGGACATAAAGACCCCCACAATAATGAGCTGCTGCACTCTCTCATTACCGCAAAATACAAATACAATGAATGTATGTCCACCCAGCTTTAACTGATACTTATACAACTTAACAAAGGCATTACGAATGGACAGATTAAGTGGGCAAACTCCTAGTGAGAATTAAAATGGCTTCATCCAATAACACTATCCTCTTTACTGCAGGACAATGGTCATTTTGTACAAGAACCTGATAAAATTAAGAGGTAATTTAAAGACTTTTATGAATCCCTTTACACATCACATTGTGAGTTCAATTCCAATCTATTTGACCAATTCCTGGAGAGACTACCCTAAATATATTGTTGATAACTCCAACTGAATATATGAAGGAAGATATATCTCTACTATAAATTAAGCAGGGAATTGGCTGTCTCAGCTCTGGCAAAGCACTTGGATGTGATGGCTTTCCAGCAGAATTTTATAAGACATTTATCAATCCATTAGCACTGATACTGTCTGAAGTCTACGAAATATTTACAGAAGAAATAATCTCATGGGACATGAGGACAGTGATGATTATCCGCATTCTTCTAAAAGGCAAGAACGTTCTTCATTGTAGAGATTACTGCCCCATGTTTCTTTTGAATACAGATGACAGAATTCTGACTAATTCTGACTTCATGATTAAACAACATTGCTCCACCAATCATTCCCACAAACTAGGTAAATTTTATTTGAAGCAGATTAGCAGTGGACAATACTCAGAAGATATTCTACCTAATCCGTAGGACCCTACCAAATTCATGGCCATGAAAAAACACGCCACAGACCGTGAAATATGGCCTACCACCATGAAATGTGGTCTTTTGTGTGCTTTTACCCTATACCAGTGGTGGGCAACTTGCGTCCCAACAAGGTAATCTGATTGCAGGCCCGGAGATATTTTGCTGACATTGACCGTCCGCAGGCATGGCCTCCCCCAAGCTCCCAGTGGCCGCGATTCACCGTTCCCAGCCAACGGGAGCTGTGGGACGCAGCGGGCCGCAGGGATGTGCTGGCTGCCACTTCCCGCAGCTCCCATTGGCGGGGAATGACGAACCGTGGCCACTGGGAGCTGAGGGGCAGTGCCTGCAGATGGTCAATGTCAGCAAAATGTCTAACAGCCCGCAATCGGATTTCCCTTATCGGCCACATGCTGCCCGTGGGCCGCAGGTTGCCTACCACTGCCCTATACTATGCAGATTTCTATGAGGAGACCAGTGTTTCTCAAATTTGGGGTCCTGACCCAAAAGGGAGTTGCAGGGGTTATTTTCGGGGGGCCGCAGTAGTGCCACCCTTACCTGCACTGCCTTCAGAGCTGGGTGGTGGGAGAGTGGCGGCTGGTAGCCAAGAACCCAGCTCTGAAGGCAGCACCCCACTAGCAGCTGTGCAAAAGTAAGGGTGGCAATACCATACCATGCCACCCTTACTTCTGTGCTGCTGCCTTCACAGCTGGGTGGTCGGAGAGTGGTGGCTGCTGACTGAGGGCACAGCTGTGCAGGCAGCAGTGCAGAAGTAAGAATGGCAACACCATATCATGCCATCCTTACTTCTGTGCTGATGCTGGCAGTGACTCTGCCTTCAGAGCTGGGCTCCCAGCCAGCAGCTGCTGCTCTCCAGCCGACCTGCTCTGAAGGCAGCGCCGCTGCCAGCACCAGCACAGAAATAAGGGTAGCAATACCACATTCCCCATCTTCCTTGATGGTTAGTTCAGTTAACCAAACATCACCTTCATGGAAAAACTGACATTAATCCTATCCACAAGTTCCTATTTGAAGACACTTAGTTTGCAATGCCCTCATGAAAGACCAACTCCAGGTAGACCGGGCTTCTGATGCTTCTCTATCTCTTTTTTTTTTTTTTAAGTGGGGGAGAGTGGATTGTTAGGGAATTATTTATCTTAGAACACATAGGAGTATTTAACTATTAATTATCATACAATGTTATTGTTAAATAGTATTCCTGCTCAGTTTTCTTTGTTATTTTATTTGAATATGCATGGATGGATATGTTAAAACTTTTGAAAAAAAAATTTTTTTTAAAAGAGCCATAGCCAGGACCTATTTCCAAAAGGAAATAAAGAAAAATGGCATTCTGACAGCTCACAGGGATTCATGTCACCTCCTTGAAGAAGAGAAGATGGCAGCCAAGCACCTAAAGCAGAGAAAAGGGAATTGGTTTCCTTCTTCCTGATCCAAAGCTGATACAAAAGAGCTCTAAGGCACTCAGGACAGATCTCCATTCCAGGCTGCTAACTATAACAAACGGACATGGCAAACCTAGATATGAGAGAGTCAGCAACACTGGAACAGGAATAGGACAGAACACAGATAAGGTATTAAATCTGCAGGCCAGAATCAAGTTGAAGAAACAGAAGCAAGGTAGGATCTTTAAAGTGGATATGGAGAACTGTGAAAGCAGGAATAAAGGTGAGAATAACATGACACACTGAGAACTTGAAGAAAGATAATTTGACTATTAGCGCAGAATATCATTAAGGCGATTTTAAATCTCAAGAGAGCAGATGAGGTAGTTATAGACAGGAATGTCAGAGCCCTTATTCATTACACACACACACACACACACACACACACACACACACACTCTCTCCCTCTCTCTCTCCCCCCCTCATATATTTTTGCTTTTTCTTAGTTCTTATATATATATAAACTACAAATCACACCATTATCACAAACCTGATAAAAAAGCTGGAGAGCAAAAGATCTGCTATCAAGCTATGAAACCCAGATATTTCAGGGTTTATAAGCTACAACCCTGAGGTTGTGCAGAAAAATGGGAGAGGTAACCTAAGAACTAAGAAAAAGCAAAATGATACAGATTTGGCTTCCCATTTAAATTTATATACGTCTACCTCAATAAAACTTTTGTTACTAAGGGTCTGAAATAAAGGAAAAAAAGTTCTTAAAATCCCTAGGGCTGTTTCTGGAAAGACAAATTGAGTGTCAGTGGGACAATACAGAGGAGAAGCAAAAGAAAAATATATGGAAGGCTGCCAAGAAAAGGAAGCGCAAAGAACTTTAGTGTCACTATAGAACACTGAAAGGAATGAGGATTAGGAATGGGTTGGCTATAATCACTGGGCATATGAATCACATGAACCTTAATTGTTCAAATCAAGGGACAATTAAAATATTAATATAAAGAATAATAGATTATATATTGTAAACAACCATGAATCAATTAAATGTTAAACAGTAAAGCTGGGGAGGGGGGGAGAATAGGAAAGCATATAGGAGAGCACCCTCCTAAAATGTGGGAAGGCGAGGTGCAGTTAATCACTTTAGTAGGATAGGGTACCTACGGGGAACAGTAAAATTCCTCACCTCTGGTCCACAGAAAGATAACAGACCTGCCTTTAATGGCTGCGGGTTCAGTGTCCCTAGTAGCGGTTAATGCCTTCCATGACCTGTGGCACTGAGACAAATTGAATGGTTTTGGGTGAGCATACCCTCTCATAAAAATCCTGGCTGGGAAGCTGGGAGGTGAAGGAGTGTTTCTTTTTTCACATTGTTGTATTGGATCAAGATGAATCAGAATTTAAAACAAGCTAGGTATTGAGCAATACACCAGAATTGAAAACAGCAAGTAATATAAAAACTAATTGTTTCAAGAAAACAAATCATAGTCTGTAAGATTTCTTATGTTCAGTAACACTCACTAACAAAATAAGACAGTGTCTCCCTTTCATTGATCTTATATGGCAAATGTCTTGATTGTTTAAACAAAATAATAGCAATATAAAAACTGAATAGTTAATTCAATTATAGTTAATAATGTAAAATGACAGAAGGCCTTACATGTAATTAACAAAATGCAATGACATATTATCCTCTTGCAAAAAAATGCCTAGAAAAGAAAAGAGGTGTTGGGACACTTTTCCCCCTCACAGATTGGAGTTTAAATAAAAGAGCAATGAAAAGACAATGAAGGCCCCTAAATGCTTTTTAAAAGAACCTTAGTGGCAAAAATGTTTGCCATATTATCCATACATGCTCGTAACCCAGTGCTGAAAAAATTTCTCCTACGGCTTCTTCTCGATGAGATGAACTTGTTATACTTCTACACTGAAACAAAAATGTCATAGGTTTGATAACATTTCTGAGGGCAAAGGAATAAGTGCTATTTAAGTCAAACATCTTAATCAACAGTCTTAGAAACATGGCTAGAGTCCTACTGATAAAAAAAATACACTTTTCTCCTGCCTGCAAATAAATACATGTGCAAGGACGTGTTTTCATCACATATTCTCTCTTACAGTTAGTTGAGAGTAGGACCTCTGGAAAAAACAAATTGTCAGATCTCATACCATTCCCATGTTACCTAACAAACTGGCTTCAACCACCCACCATTTTATTCATGGCAATAACACTTCGACCTTTTACAGAATCTCCTAAGAGAAGACGTTGGTCAATAAAGAGACAACCTTAAATACTTTAAACGTAACAATCAAGCTAACATTAAATGAGGCCTACTGTGGAATGCAGGCAAGGTTGTAAGAAAAGATCCGTTAATTAGCAGAGCTTTCCAATTTAAAAAAAAAAAAGTGAGAGAAGAAAAACAGAATAGTTCTTAAGAAGGAAACAAATAGGCTAAAACAGTTATATAAATAGAACCAAAGAATTTTTCAACAATTGCAAAACGCAAGAGGAAAATTAAATAGCTCAAAAAAAAGATCAAACTGGAAAACTACTTAGATATAGAGAGCAGAAATATTATGAGAAAGGAAATAAATGGGACAAACATCTGGCCCAGAAATTAAATGTTTCCTGAGGAAAAAAAGTACGCTTCCCACATACCAAGTGACCAGCATCAAATATCATGCACCCAAAAGAAGCAAGTACAATATATCTGTAGTACTATTATAATGTGTACAAGTCTGACCATCCATAAGTAAGGTTGCGAGTTTGTCACGGAGATCACAGAAGTAATGGATTCCATGACTTTCTGGGACCTCCGGGACTTCTGCACCGGCCGATGCAACTGGCCTGGAGGCCAGCCACACCAGCCGCTGCTGGGGCAGTCTCAGGCTACCGGCCCTCCCCCAGACCCCTCACAGCAGCAGGAGGATTTTGGGTGTAGGAGGAGGCTCAGGGCTGGGGGGCAGGAGGGGACGAGGGCTCTGAGTGGTGCTTACCTCGGTGGGCTCCCTAGATGCAGTGACATATCCCTCCCTCAGCTCCTAGCAGATGGCTCCACGTGCTGCCTTTGCCCGCAGGCATTGCCCCCGCAGCTCCCATTGGCCGCGGTTTCTGCCTAATGGGAGCTGCGGAGCTGGCGCTCGGGGCAGAGGCAGCGCATGGAGCCATCTGGCCCCACCTCTGCCTAGGGGGGAGCCGCAAGGAGCCAGGTAGGGAGCCTGCCAGCCCTAACAACCCCTCCCCCGCAGAGCACCTGCGGCACCCCCGGCACGCCCCCCCAGAGCACATGTGGCATCCCTGCCTCCCCCCGAGCATACGCGATGCCCCCGAGCCCCCAAGATTTAGTCGGGGTATTTAGTACAAGTCATGGACTGGTCACAGAGCTGTGAATTTTTGTTTACTGCCCGTGACCTGTCCATGACTTTTACTAAAAATACCCGTTACTAAACATAGCCTTATCCATAAATAGCCAAAAGGTGGAATTTTCAAAAGTGTTAACATTGACTGGACTCTGCTCCCATTGGCGTCAATGGCAATTGGCTGCAATAGGAGCACAGATTGATGACCACTGAGCACTTTTGAAAATCCCACCAAAAATCTATCACTATACAGGCTGTTCATCTTTCAGTATAGACTCAGATTAGAAAACTTTAGAAGAAGCCATCATGGAAGAAAAGGTAGAGGCTGCTATTGCAGATTTAAATAGTCAGGTGAAGGCCTCCGTTTAGATAAGGGCATCCTGCAAGATTTCATGAAACATCTCAAGGATGTGCCCATTCAGAGAAATTTTCAATGTTACACTGATGAGGCTTTCTAAATTAGATGAAAAGAAGGTTTTCTAATATGCTCCTCCTCCCACCCCATTTTGCCTATGAAACCACAATGTACAAATATTGGCAAAGGTTTTGGCTAACAGATTTACAAAAAAAAAAAATACTGCCCTCTTAAGATGAGACAGGTTTCTTTCATGACAGACAGTGAAAACACAATGAGTGTTGGGGGATTATCCATTCTGCTGGATCAGAGGAAGACCCATGTATGTTATTTACATTTGATACAGAGAAAACCTTTGATCAAGTAGAGTAGAATTATTTCATGGAAGTCTTAGAACAATACAGAAGAGGGGTGTAGCAGTCTTAGATGGATAAAAGCACTTTCATAACAGGAGATGAGGCTTAATGGATACACTCTGTTTTCACTGTCTCTAGAGGTATATGACAGGGATGCCCTCTGTCCCTGAAGCCTTTTGCATTGGACATGGAACCATTCATCCAAAGAATCAATTGCAATAAAAGCATTAAAGGAATAGGCACAACAGATAGCCAAGTGAAACCAGAGTCTATGCTCCATTATTTTGATCTTAGCTAACTTCCAAAATTCCTGTAAGGAAGTAACTAAAAGTTTTGGAATTGAATTAGGGAACAAAGTTAATCCAACTGGGCGTGAAATATTGGGTACACATTTTTCAGTGACAGAAAAACAATGGGTACACACTGAATTTGGGTTAAATATGGTCACAAATTCTATTAGATTCCAGGGGGGACAGATATAAAGTAACATATCTATTGTGATAGACCCAGGCCAGTTTGGTACAACAGAATAGTAGAAGGCAGATATACTGGCCATTGGGTTAACAGTTTTCTGTTCCCTAACTGACCAGAGCAGGGACTGCTCCAGGCTAATGAGAACACCTGACTCTAATGAACCTGCAAAGAGTCAGGTGAGGCCATTAAGGTAAAGTGAACACCTGACCCTAATTAAGGCTCTTCTGAGCATATAAAAGGGCTCACTCCAGTCAGGCTAGGAGGGAGCCAGAGGAGAGGAAGTGCTGTTGCTATTGAAATTGAAGGACTGAGTAAATGAGGACACGCTTGTGCCATCAGTAAGGGAGCCCTAAGGTAAGGGTGAAGAAGTGAGAAGCAGGAGAGCTGTGGGGAAGTGGCCCAGGGAATTGTAGCAACTCTGGCAGTGAGAGGTTGGTTGCCAACAGCTGCTACCATTAGGGTCCCTGGGCTGGAACCCAGAGTAGAGGGCGGGCCTGGGTTCCCCCCACCAACCTGCCACTACAAGGAGAAGACAGGCCTCTGGCAGAACAGGAGGCTAAACTGTTCTGAAAAAAAGCCCAGAGGGACAACAGGGACTGTGGGAGTTCTCTCACCATCCTCTGAGGCTAGCATAAACCGCCTAGAAGCGCAGGACCCACAGGGACAAGATCGGAGCTCTGCCACACTATCTATAGGATCTTTATTTTATCTTGTTATGGAAATTTAGTTAAAACAATATGAAGAGTCTGAGAGTGTGTCTACACCACAGTCATGGGATGTGACTGTTGCAGATGAAGGCATTCCTAAACTAGTGTCAATCTAGTTAGCCAGGGTTCCAATAGCAGTGAAACCATGGCTCCTCAGAAATGCCTGGTAGAAGTACAAGACCTTGCTTGGTGTGTGAATTCTCACTAATTTAAAGAGGGATTTATAAAAAATGGTACTCTGCTATGCAAGAGACCGAGTCTAATGAGTGATTAAACCCAGGGGCAACACACCTGCTGGTGGAGTGAGCCAGATGCTCCTGTAAAGAAGAATATCTTCCGCAAGTTGGCAAATTGTCATCAGCTTCTCCTTGGGCGCCACATGTCAGATCAGAGAGAGGGTCAGTAGAACCTCTTTCCCAGAGTGTAGCTGCCTTACTCAGCTGGCAGTATCCTCAGGAGGAATGACACACAAGGCCAGAAGAAAAAGTAGACAGAGCTAAATGCAGCTCTTTTCCCTCTTGTCTAGTCATTTCCATTTCACAAGAAACAGATCTAAGGTCAGATTTTCCTTTTGTGTCTGGTTTGTGGTTTAGATCAGTTTGTTTTGTTTTTCTTAAGAGTTACTGTGGAAGAGAAAAATATAGTACATCAGCTCCCTTGCCTCACTTACACCAGAACATTCATGATAATGTACATTTCCTCTGGCTGTAGGGTGACCAGATGTCCCGATTTTATAGGGACAGTCCCAATATTTGGGGCTTTTTCTTATATAGGCTCCTATTACCCCTCATCCCCTGTCCCAATTTTTCACACTTTCTATCTGGTCAGCCTATCTGGCTCCCAAGAGAAGTGTTAGAGGTAAGATCCCCTGAATTAAGGAAGTGTCAGTTTTGTAGTCTGTCTTTAATATTAATAAAGTTAATTAAGCAGAAAAAAGACTGACTTAGCACATATTAAATAAAGGGCTTTTACTGGTACATTGTCTCTGGAAATCCAGATTAACATCTCTCATTCTGTGCAACAATCTTCTTCTCATGTATATAGTCGGAACACTTTAATGGAAAACTCTGCAAATGTGGTAAAGATGGGGATAACTTTACAGGGACAAATCAAAAGCAGCCAAAATTATATTATTTCAGCTAAAGCCAGCTCAGTGATTGAACTTTCTAGGGAATTAGAATATACTACCTTTTGCTTTCAAAGACGGCAATTCAATTTCTGGTACTGATGGTCACCTAAGGAAATCTCAAATGAAGTATCTAAGCACATTTCCTCAATTCTAGAGGTATTGGATAGGGAGAATAGGGGCTTTGTTCTGTGCCTTGAGGAAAGATTGAATCTCAAAGATTAGAATTTAGTACAATAGCACTGCACTGATCTTGTTTAAACTTTTTAATGAGGAGGTTAAGGAGGTAAAGGTTTTTGTGTTTGGTTCATTTTTTTTAAAGTTTCTTTTTAATGTACTGGTGTAAATTAAAGCTTGTCTACACTGACTTAGTGTACTGGGGTGTAAATCTACCTTGATACCACACATTAAAAATTCCAGCGTGCGTAGACATACTGCTTTTCAAACAGCTCATCAAAGCACACTACCAAGCTTGTAGTGCACAATAGCAGGGTCCACAATGCATTAAGATCAGTGGAACTGGAGTTAGGGGAGATATTGTTGATGGTTGACGAAAGTTAAATTGCATTCAGCTTCACACTTTGCGGATGAAACATACATGACCAGTTAGTACATGGCAGGGTATTGGGCTGTAGATTTACACCTCAGCTTGCTGTGCAATAAATCTCAGTGTCTCTCTGTGTAGACAAGCCCTTTGACTCGCATACTGAAACTGGAACTGGGCCTAAACTAGATCCTCAAATTCAAATGCCTTTCAGAAGTTAAGCATTTATGTCTATTGCCTCGTCACCACTGAGTCAGACCTAGGCCCTACAGTTTTGGGTCTGAATCATATTCAAACTGGAAAAGGCCTATTTTCCAGTTACAAAATAGTTCAATTCTTGTGAAAACAGGTGTTCTCATGAAATATTGGCCCAAGAAAGTGAAAATCTTGTGAGTAGAACTGCTATCTTAAGATTTCTACCATTTGAGACATTGCTATGACACTGAAACTGAGAACTAGTCTAGAGTGGGCTAGATCAATCTCTAATCGAAGCAAACATACAAATTCACTTTTAAGTTACACAGACTCTTTTGAGGGCACAGCTTCATAATTCAAGACAGGGTGAGGTAGGAAGCGGTTTGTTTTATTCTTGTTTAAAGAGTTAAAATCCAGTCTTGTGGGTTTTTTTTCATTCTCCCTTTGCCCCTACAGCCACCCCCAAGAAATGGTACTTGGTCTGCTTGAATATCTGTCTACCATTCCTTTCATGGTCTACACAATGACCAATTCCTAGAACTTACTCACATTGGAGTATAGTAATCAATGATATATGTTTATGTAGTGCTGTGATTGGTGATTTGGAGTTATAAAAAATGCTAAAAAGGGCAATTATTCATATCTTTCAGGCAATATAACAAATACACCGTAAGTGCAACAATTTAAAATATTCTACCACAAGTCCCCCTTCCACTTGAATAATTCCTCACCCTATCCTACATTTGGAAATGACTTGGGGGGGCCAGGGAGCCTGAAGGTCATCGGATTCGTGCCATGGGGCCCTCACTCATAAAGAGTACTCAGCTGGCAGCCCCTCTCGTTTGTACCAACAGAACTACAGTTGGAGTGCCACTGCTGATCTCACCTTTGGCAGTATGGCACAGGGAGAGAAGTAACCCCTCAGGTAGGTAGCTCCTAAGCCATTTTGTGCTTTGAAAAGATATAAAAACTCGATACTAGTATAGCAATCTCTCACCTACCTCTATAATGCTATGTTCTACTCTACAGGTGATTATAACAGTTCCGCATTAACAACAGTATCAAACAGTTTTTGAGAAGTGAAGAATAACTTCACTACTTAAGCCTAGAGGGGGATTTTCCAGGTAGGCAGAATTCAATAAACCTCATTTGAATTTGTCCATAACAATCAGATTAACTCCTCTATTCTTGTTAAAGGGGCTGTGAATTCTGTAATGAGATACTAATTTTTGGTCTCATGTAAAAGACAGCATTCTCCACAGCACTGTACAGACCCAGAGTACATCTACTGAATCACCAACACTACTTCCTATGGTATCTTGCGTTTTCCTTAAGAGTCTTCTCCAAATCCCAATCAGGACAGACGATACATATTCCAGAATGGTATGGCTTTCAAGACGTAATGTCCTTCACATATATTTGGTTTAATGCCATAAAGTAATGAAACTGTAGAAAAATAAAGCCCGCACTGTATAAGAAAGGCAATTGCCCTCTATAAATGTGTATAGTGTGTTGGTTAAATTAAATAGTTTTTAAAATAGATTTCCTGCTGGTCTTTATTCCAGGATTAATCCAGCTCGTGGGGGTTGCAATATAAATAATTATAATCACCATCATGTGCGGGATGATTTTACCCAGAATGTGGATATTTTTGTTTTTAGAAGATATTCATTTATATAGCCCAACAGATTATATGCATGGGTTTAACAGTGCTAGCTCAGTAAGGCATGACCCCTATACACCTTACCAAAGAACGTGTGATCTCTCATTCTCTCCAGCATCTTCCTTTCCATGGTTAGCAGATTCCCTTGAGATGCTTGATACATGGGCAATTGGCATTCAAGTCTTAACTGAGTTAGCAACCTGATGAGTTGCTTTATTCATAATATATCTACTTTGTACATAGGAGAGTTAATAAAGACCTGACCATGAGGAGGATTTTTAAGATGCCATAGCTTTTAGGAATGCCTTGAATTATTTTTTTTTTGAGTATTAATTAATTCCTTCTCAATAACAGAGTTTTCTTTCACTAGTTCCTCTGGGGGGGGGTTGTTTGTTTGACGACTATAGCCAATTTTCCTTTGTGTGTAGTAGTGTGGAATACTATTTAGCTCCTCATCATTGACTTGAATGATTCTCACAGTACCAAGATATTATTGTGGATGGTAATTTGGTGAGCACAGGGGGATCTGTTAGCAAGTTGTACCCATGTCTACATAGGCCTGATCCAGCCCCTGCTAAAGTGAATTGAAGTTTTCCCATTAACTTTAACAAGATGAGATTTGGAAACGAAAGGGCTTTCCTAAGTGACTTTCGGTTAACTTTCACTCCCTTGTTTTCTCTAGAGCCAGGCCGAGATTCTACTGTGGTGTTTGTGTTGCCTTTTTTTGTGTTATAACAGAGTTTCCTAGCACAGAGAGGGAGGAACGGGGGTGGCAAAGGGTGGTTCTTTGGATGGCTAATAACCATTTATTCCATTGACATAACTCAGATCACTGGTACACATTATCTTGTTTTGGGTGACAATTTTATGAAGAAGGCCAGCATAAAAATATGTAACAGCCTCATTGGGGTGGCTGGCATGGGCTCTTTATCCCTTCCACAACCAGATGAGCTCATGAGGGCAAGATGTTCATTTTTCATTCTTCCACTCCAGTGATTTATAAATCAATAGGCAAGCAGCCCTTTTGTATTTGGGACAGAAGGGGTGACAGTTTTTAATTTAGATTGTTCTCTGACAGGAATACCAGTTGAAAGTTTTTTGCACTTTGATTCAATAGCACTGCTCTACAGCCAAAATGCTTCTGAAATAAATGTAGTCAAACTTTACTAATTCTGGGTCACTGAGAACGAAAATGATGCTTACAATTGTTGATTGGCTCCAGTTTTCAAGACATGCTATTGGGTCAGTATATACGACCCTTGACTTGGGAATGGTGGAGGATAAGTGAGTCATAAAGGGAAGGGATCTCAATTTAAACCAGAAATGACTAAAATACATCTTTGACTGGATCGATGAATAAATCTATGACTGGGTTTGGACAGTACTTGCTTTTTAGGCAAAACAATGAATGATGCAATCTGAAGCTGGTATTGCGTCATACATGATATGAATTGCAGCATGTTATTCCTAGAAGTCATGGATGATGCAATCATAACGAAGTTTACATCACTCTGCTGAACAAATTGCCCTATATCAGCTCTAGAAATCATACAGTGTCGTGCTCTCTTATTTGTCACTGTTTGATTTTGCAAAGGGAGACATTTCTGTTTAGCCAAAGTGAGCAGAGATGCCTCGTACTTGTGTGAACAGTGCAGATAACTTCTGCTATATTTGTGGTGAAGTGACTTTAGCATCACAAAAGCGCAGTATAACCACTATGGTTAAGAAAGCCTATCACCTTTCTTTTGGCTGCAAAATTGGAGATCAGGACAAGAGGTGGGCCCCACACATATGCTGCAACACTTGTGCAACAAATCTTCGCCAGTGGTTGAACAGGAAAAGGAAATCTATGCCTTTTGCAGTGCCAATGATTTGGAGAGAGCCAACAGATCATACCAGCAATTGTTACTTCTGCATGGTGCCTCCAGTTGGGAAAGGTGTGTCAAAGAAGAAAAAGTGGACTGTGCATTATCCAAACATTCCATCAGCTATACGCCCAGTACCCCACCGAGAAGGGCTGCCGGTTCCTGATGCACCAGAATCATTCTCACTTGAGTCAGACGAGGAAGAGGAAGAGGATGAAACTTCTGGTCCTGAACCATCAATGTCACAGGACCCACATTTTCTCCCATCCTCTTCCTCTGAACCACACCTCATAACACAAGGTGAACTGAATGACCTTGTCAGGGATTTGGAACTACCCAAGAGTAAGGCAGAGCTTTGGGGCTCCAGACTACAGCAGTGGAATCTCCTGGCAGGTGATGTTAGGGTTTCCATGTTCCGTGACCGTCCAAAGGATCTTGTCCCATTCTTCTTCATGGAAGGTGATCTTGTAGCCTGCAACAACATCGATGGTGTGATGACAGCCCTCAACATTGTTCACGATCCAGATGAGTGGAGACTGTTCATTGATTCATCGAAGACGAGTCTTAAAGCTGTTTTACTGCAGAATGGCAATGTTTTGCCATCAATTCCAGTTGGTCATGCAGTCCATAAGAAGGAAACCTATGACAACATGAAACAACTTTTGAGGTGCATAAACTATGACCAACATCAGTGGCAGCTTTGTGGCGATTTGAAGGTTGTTGCTCTCTTGCTTGGTCTGCAGACTGGATACACAAAGTACTGCTGTTTTCTCTGCGAATGGGATAGTCGTGCAAGAGATTCCCACTACATCAAGAAAGATTGGCCACTCCGACAGTCATTGGAGCCTGGGAGGAAAAGTGTTCAGCATCCACCACTTGTTGAATCAAGGAAGATTTTGTTACCACCCTTACACATCAGGCTGGGTCTGATGAACTTTGTCAAGGCCATTGACAAAAACACAAGCAGCTTTCAAGTACCTCCGTGGAAAATTTCCAAGGTTAAGTGAAGCTAAGATAAAGGAAGGTGTCTTTGTTGGTCCTCAGATTCGTGAACTTCTTCGAGATGATGTATTTGACCATGCACTGCATGGCAAGGAAAAAAAGGCATGGAAAGCCTTCCAGTTAGTGGCAATAAATTTTCTCGGAAACAACAAGGCAGACAACTACAGGTTGTTGGTGGACAACCTCCTCAAGGCATACAAAAGCCTTGATTGCAACATGTCACTAAAGATACATTTTTTGCACTCTCATCTAGATTTTTTTCCACCGAACTGCGGAGCAGCGAGCGACGAGCATGGCGAGCGATTTCACCAGGACACTGCAACAATGGAGAAACGCTATCAGGGCAAATGAAGCCCATCAATGCTTGCAGACTATTGCTGGACAGTGACAAGAGATGCTCCATTTAATGAATACAAGAGACAAGCCAAGAAGCGCCGAGTAGACACTGATTAGGACTAAACTATGGACATAATAGTTTTTTGCCTTTTGTTTTATAATAAATTTTATTTATATAAACCCTTTGCTGATTTTTAAAGTGTTACATAAACAGGACAGGTGAAATACTATCATGTAAAGCAACCATAAACACATGAAAAGACCTAGGTTTACAATTTATGATTAAAACTCTACTATCTACACAATATACATAGACATAAAATGTAAAAACTTACATATCTTAGAAACAGTAGCCAGTTGTTTTAATTGTCATATTTCAATTCAGCACATCAAAATACATACTAAATAGCACATTTTATCTCTGAAGCAGACGACTTCTCAAAAATTGTAGACCAGTGGTAGGCAATACAGGGGAATATGGGAGTCATTCCCTCAATTTATTAATCAGATGGGAAAATGTTTGAGTGTGAACGCATGAGAAGATTATTGTATATTTTTAAGGTATTCAGTGAAGTATTGAAAGAGAGGATAAAAAAAATTAGTTATTGGATTGAGTTACCTTTAATTTAGTTGCTGTGTGGTTAAACTACTATGGCAAATAATACAGAAGCTGATGCCACTATAGAAATAATCAAATTTGTTTTTTGAGTGTCCCTAGACAGCATATTCAGTAAGAGATTGGCAAGAACCGCAGCTGGACTAAAACAACCACATTATTATGTTATGGTCATGAGTGAAATGAAACAGGATTTGAGGCCTCTTAAAATCATAATAGAATTCCAATGAAGCACTTAGCAAGGGTCTAGATGCCCAGTTCTCAGCTGTTTTCTAAAAAGCAGGGGACTTGAGCAAAGGAGTGTGTTTTCAAAGAACCATCAGAATGGCAAACATAGCCTTTTACTGGGGTTCAGGCAAGATAGGTTAGGGACAAAACAGGGAAAATCTGTCTATTTGATGGCACCACTGGACTATATTGAAAAATAGGCTTGGCGAAAAAGGCGTAAATTTTTAATGGTGAGAATAATTAGTCATTGGAACAATTTACCAAGGATCATAGTGGATTCTCCATCACTTACACTTTTACAATCAAGATGGGAGGTTTTTCGAACAAGTTTACACTAGGAATTTTGGGGGTGGCGAGGAGTTCTATAGCCTGTGCGATATGGGAAGTCAAACAAGATGATCACAATGATCTCTTTTGGCCTTGACATCTATGGAATCTATGAAAGCATAAAGAAATGCCTTTATTCGTTCAGGTAACAAAACAGCAGGGGAGCCAACAAGCAGTCTGCTAAATCCAAATGAAGCTAGTGCATTACCCCCAATCTTTTTTTTGATTGAGACCCAACCATGGTGTCAGGGTGAAACAAGTCCTAAGGAAAACCTAATGACATTGATGAGGTCTGTTTTTCAGTTCATGAAGTTTTATGTCCTACAGCTGGAAACAGACAGAGAACCTTGGAGGTCATGGAAACATGGCAATTAAAAAATTTCAGCTTTTATAGGGTCTATATCACAAGACACCTTTGAGAGCTACAGAAGCAGTTGGCTGGAAATATAAGACTTATTTTTGGCATTTTTTGGCATATAAGACATATTTTTGGCTAGTATTGTTTGGGCCCATCCAAAGAAAAACAAAGGGGAGGGAGGAATATCTTACAATAGGGGTGAATTTAATGCTATGTTTTGAAGTGATCCAGGGATAAATGTCTGGCATTGTGCGCGAGTGCATTCTGCTCAGTAACTGAATTCTTCCATAAAACAGGCAGAACTTTTGAAGGCAATTGTAATAATGTCTACTGCACAAATGTATATTTACAGTATATACACACTAACAAAGTCAACCGAGTGAGAGGAAAGATGTTAAAAGAAAGCAAACATTCTTCACATGACAAAACAAAGAACTTGTATAAAGGAGAATCATGAAAATCAGCAACAGCCATGCAAACACATAGACCCCCTAACCCTATCTAAAAAAAAATCAGAGGAAGTGAACTCACTCCCTTCATTTCCTCAATGCTCACAAAACACAGTGTCTCTCAGCGAAGCTTAGTTCTTTGAGCCCTGATCATTCACTCAGGCCTTCCCTTCCAGTCTTTGTTTTAAAGAGAATTCCCCAATTCTACTATCTCTGGGTCTTCATCATGTTTTTAGAACTCCGCCCTTTCCAAGAGGCGCTCTCTGGAACAAATTCATTCCTGCACTGACCTCAATACCAGCTCAAGGGTGTGGGAGGATGACAAGTTTGCATTCCTGACCCCCAATCATGTGGCAGATTAGAACAAATCAGAATTCTGCCTTAACTTGACCATGGCTCCCGTGAGCCTTGCAACATCAGGGACATAGAGATGCTGTGGCCAAATCTCCTGACAGCCCTGCGTGCCCCCAATATGCTCAAGGCCCACTCTGTATTTCCCCCTGCACCAGGGGCTCTTGCATGAAGTGGGGGCAAAGAGCTAGCAAATCCGGTTCTGCAGCTCCCGCAGAAGGCTTCCTATTGTGGGGATGTTCTATGAAGGGTTCTGTGCAGCTGCTGTTTAGCCTATATGTACCAATAGTTCAGACGTAAGTGAGACCCATTGAGTTCCAGGTCCCAAAAGGCAATTTCACCTTGATCTCGTCAACTATAAATTAGCCAAATATTTCCCGAACTGACTCCAAACAATTCAAACAACATCCTGATATTGCAGCTTTTTAGAATAACACATAGGTTAGAAAATTCTATGGCTGCACGCAAACTCCATCACAGGCTCGCTACAAACCTACTCCTTTAAGCCTTCCTGACTTTTTCTATTAATCATTTCATGGATCCAGTTCACTGACAACAAAAAACAGCTTTTTAATAGCAGAGTTTTTAATTAAGGTTAGCAGGCAGCAATATTTTTAACCTTTAGTAACTTAAAAATCCAAATGTTTTAAAATTTAATATTTTAGAACTAGCTAATTATTCTATATAACAATTAACCAGACACTCCCCTCCCCCCCAAAATGGAACAATCTGAAAGCAATCTAGTTAATTACAATCTAGGGGACTACCAAAGAAGACTAAACATTTTACAGCACAACAAATCTGCATAATTGTCCATTGAATTATCCATAGAGAGGCTATTTTTGTATTTGAAAAAGTCTGAGGTAGTTAATTACAGAAGTAGGTATCATTTGGCTATTCCTGAATAGTGATGAAATAAAGCCTAGCAGAATTGCATAGCTTCTTGCTGTGCTGCAAAAGATTCAAAACTGTACTTCAGAGAAGACCCAGGACATCTTTATGAAGCTAATTAAAATTGATTTGGCAAATGCAAGAACACGGTTTGGAAGAATGAACTCTTTTTGTTCCTTTTATTTAGTCTCTCTAACCACTCTAACCATTTAATTCTAATTAGATAGAGCCAGAGAATTGAACTGGCAGAAACAGTCATTGACATTTCATTAATGTCTGGTGTTCCATTAGCAGAAGAAGAAAGCCAAAGTAATAGGAAGCTAGGCTATATATTCCTTTAGCATTTAAAACTAACTATTAAAAATGTTTAAAAGACTTTTCAAAAAGAGGGCAAATCTATGGATAAAATTTAAAAAAACAATGTGAATCTGCTCTATTAACAAGTGTTTCATTTAGCAACTTGCATTTATTAAATCAGTGCCGTTTTCCACATGGCAGAATTGATGTGTCAACTGCTTTATAATCAATTACCTCATCCCAAGTATATAGCAACATATTGCCTATGGAATTGTTTAATTTACTTTTGTAGAGATTTTAAAGATCCTGTGTCCACAATTGTTACCTTATCGTCTGAGTTTTTTAACAACTGAACACATCTCAGACAAAGATTGGAAACAGTTGAGATAGCACATCAGTACAGAAATACCATCCATCAGCATACAGGGCCTGATCCAATTCCTACTGAAGTCAATGGAAAGAAGGAACTGAATAGTCTATTCATTCAGCACTGACTCCCCATGATTTTGAAGGCAGCCTTAGAAGTTGTAGTCCTCATAACCACTTCTGTTGGTATTACTGCACATACTCTGATTATTTAGGGCCTGATTCTGATACCCTTGCTCACAATGTGAAGTGCCTTTACTCCTCAAGTTACCCCAATAATTTCAGTGAGGCTACTCACTGCGCAAGATGCTATTCCATGTGGGTAAGGCTATCAGAATCTGGTAAAGTAATAAAGGATACACTCTAGGTCTGCACACACACACAAAAACACAGTTTTAACATTTTAAAAAATGGTAAAAGTAATCATGGATATGTGACCAAAGTGATCTGTGGAGCACAGGAGTCATGCTGGAAAATGTCAATGTGGAATCTAAGTTTGGAACATATTGTCACACTCTTAACACCCTACCATGAGTCCCCTGTATCACAATGTCCCATTTCTCTGCCCCATGGGGGTTTTTCTTCAGGGATTAGTTCCTGCAGCCCCTCAGTGGGGAAAAAAAGAGATGAGCTATCCTCCTCTGGGCCTCTGTAGGACCTGACCATAGGGCTACTGAACCCCCATAGAGAGCCTTGCAACACAGATGTCACCATAATCAGAATTGGGCAGGTTGATGTGAAGCTTCTTTTACCAGAACAGAGTAGGGAGGCTTCTCAGGCATCTGGATTTGGTGCTAAGATTTTTATTATTGTACTATGACCCGTTCTTCACCCTACTTTCTAGTTTCCATATTTCTCCTGCCTTCCAACCATTTTCCTCATGATTGGAAAGAATCCCAGGCTAGCAAGAGTTTTACAGGAAGGCTGATGAATTATTTGAATGCAGGAAAAAATGACCTTTTGCAGGACACACAGGGCATGTAGTAAGTCCTTCACAAATAGGGCTCGCAATGTCCATTAGCTAATGCATGTTTAATGGTGAAAGGAAGTGCTATGCTTCTTCACAGCACACTCACAGGAATATCAAATTATATTTAATACCAACTTTCACAACAACATTTCAAAAAAATTCCTAATGAGTGGGCACTCGACATTAACTAAACTCCTTAGGCATGGATAACATTACGAAAAGACAATTTTTTCCATCATATGATTGTTAATAAAAATTTTTTTGCAGAGAACATTAATCTTTTCGCCTCTGTTAAGTCTTTGATTATGTAAAAGTAATAGGTCCTAGAAATTAAAAACCTTGATGTACTGAAGCAAAATGCACAGAATTAAAAAAAAAATCATTTAGATAGGTAGGTAGGTTGAACTGATTAATGAAGCATCAAAATCATCAGTTAAATTTAAAAGATCATATTTTCTTTAATTTTAGGCTTAACGGAGGCTCTATAGTCTCACACACTCTTATAACAGTGTTAAATATCACTCATCTGACATTTTAAAAAGAGGCAATTTGCTATCTGGGATTCCCACATTGGGATACAAGTTTTCTTGAAGCACATTCCCAGGGGGAGTGTTTGCTGGCAAGGTTTCTGTGGCAACATACAGTGAAATCCCTAGGAAAGGGCAGCAGTACAAAAACTTCCTGGCGAACCCCTGTCTCCAGGTGTGCCTCATTATATCCTGGTGGTGCAAGGGAATATAGTTTGCTCTGCCTGTTGCAAAGGAGGCAAAGAGAGTGCATTTCCTACACCAGGAAAAGGAGTTTGAATTAGCTAACTCTAACCACATCACAATTCTACCTCAATTAGCTAAATCGAAGCAAAAGGTGTTAACCTAAATTAGGAAAATAGATAATGGCTAGGGCAGGGTTAATCAACTTTTTCCCTAATCTAGACAAACCCTCTGTGGAGTCTTGAGGGTGTTACTATGGGCCTAATTTTCAAAAGTACTGAGCATCCAGTGCTGCCACTGACTTCAGTTGGGCCTTGTCTAGTGTAGGATTTAAAAGTGTAATGTCATCACATCCTGGCTAAGATATTGTAATAGTCTAGTATAGATAAGGCCCACTGCTTTTAACATGTGCTAAACTAGTCAGGTTAAAGCCCAGGTATGAATTCAACCAGCTAATATTACAGCTTTAAATTCTACTCAAGACAAGGCCCTAGAGATCTGGTTGCTAAATACTTGTAAAAACCAGGCCCCAACTGAATTCTTTGTGTCTCAGTTTCCCCTTCTGTAAAAAGTTAATAGCAATATTTCTTCCACAGACACCGCAAAGCATAGTTCACCAGTAGGAGACTCAGATGCAAAGTGTTAGAGGACTGGACTGCAAAACATTATAAACTAAAGCAATATTTTTCTTGAGGTGGATTCTGCTGTAAATCTGAAATCCCAGTGGCAGAACTAATACAAAAGCAAAAAATGTGCTTAAAAAAACCAAAACAATTTTTCCTCCTTTTCAACTACTTTCTTTTATTGTATCAGTAGTTCCTTGCAATATGCACAGTATTGATCAGGCAGCCATGCCAAAAGTATTCCCTTCATATGCCCAATATTCTGTATCCTTCCCCCAAAGCACTATTAACATGTGGTACAGTCCTTGTACAGTCCTTGATCCACATATGCCTCTCCTAAAGAGGTCAATAAGAGCAGCAGACACAGAGTGGGAAGTATATGCCCCTTAATTATGCAGGTAAGCTGTTACTTCCTATACTATTAGGGTGACCAGACAGCAAGTGTGAAAAATCAGGATGGGGGGAGGGGGGGAATAGGAGCCTATATGAGAAAAAGATCCCAAAATCAGGACAATCCCTATAAAATCAGGACATCTGGTCACCCTATATACTATCTAATGGATCATCAGGCATGAGGTGTTCCTCGATTCCAAGGCCAAAAGGGATCACTGTGATCATATGGTCTGATCTCCAGTACAACACAGGCCATAGAACTTCCCTGAAAAAACTCCTAGAGCAGATCTTTTAGAAAAAAAAATCCAATTTTGATTTAAAAATTCCCAGTGATGGAGAATCCACCACACCCTTGGTAACTTGTTCCAATGGTTAATTACCGTGACTTAAAAATTTCTGCCTTATTTCCAGTCTGAATTGTCTGGCTTCAGCCTCCAGCCATTGGATTGCATCATACCTTTCTCTGCTAGATTGAAGAGCCCATTAACAAATATTTCCCCATGTAGGCACTTTAGACTGTAATCAAGTCACCCCTTAAAACATAGGTGCTGGAACTACGGGTGCTCTGGCTTGAAGTGGCTTCCATCATATACAGGGTTTACAGTTCGGTTCAATGGCTCTCAGCAACCCCCCCCCCCCCACACACACACACACAAACTGTTCTAGCGCCCCTGCCCTTAACCTTCTCTTTGTTAAACTAAAAATAGATTGAGCTTCATAAGTCTATCACTATAAGGCATGTTTTCTAATCCTTTACTGAGACAGGAAAAATCCTAACCCCTTTCCTTTGTATGCCAAATGGCTGTGGTATAACCCCATTCAAGTTTCTTAGACAGCACTGCAATATGTACCACAACCCTATTAGACTTCTTGAATTAGAAATATAAACATTAGACACTAGCACAGACAAAAATCAAGGTGAACTCATAATAACTTGGTAATTGTACATAAAATATTACTGAAATGCTTTTAGGAGAAAGGCTCAAGAGGCAGGTAATAGGATAAAAGACCTTCACCTCTAGATAACTGGTTCAAGTCTGACAGCTCAGTAGTGGCAGAAAGTCATTATCAGCTGATGGCTGTTCAGCAGCCTCTGTGAAATGAGTTAATAATCTTGCCAGTGACATGTCGCCATTTATTCCTTTGTTACCTAGTTAGCAGTTTTGGCAGAGAGGCTAAGAACTGAATCAGCATCTGCAGATGGACTCTCCTGAAGAAGCATGAAACACAGTGACAGGGAAATGAGAGAGTCTGCACTGCTGCCACTGCATTTTTTTATATGGCAAAACAGAGTTCAACGTCTAGTGCTGTTAATCTACCACCTTTCCAGAGGATTAAATTCACCATGAAAAAAATTGCTTTTGGTTTTATTTCTCTTTAGGTTACTGCTGCAGATAATGAACTGGTGATGTTCTTTCACTGACTTCACCTTGAGGGGCAACATATCCTTGTCTTGATATTTTTGAAATAAAAGAGACTTAAATTACTAATGGTTTAAAAGTTACAGTTTTAAAGTTTCCATTCCATGGAAACAGTTTTCAATTTTAAAAAGCTGAAACGTTCAAGTTAAAAATATGTCCTGTAAAAATATATAGCTCCTTAAATGAATACAAGGATGATTTCCCTGGCTAGGCTGTGCTGCTGTATATGAAATGCAAGAACACGGAAAAGCCGCTAAAATGAATTATCAACTTGCAATCATTTAGGATATCTTTTGTCCTATATATAATCAGTTGGGAATTCAGTTGTTATTTTTGGCATTACCACTGCCACTGAAAATTATATTAAGTAGGTAACACTTTAATGGTTCATAAGGACTATTTTTTTTAATTAAAGGATTTAAGTAAAGCAATCACTAACTATAAAACACTAAGTAGGTACACTTAGTTCATAGTATCAAAGAAACTAATTGGGGTCTTGCTTTTGTGTCATCAGCAAGGTGAAAGGGACATGCGTAAACTCTATAAAACCATATTGTAGCTAATTATGTCCTGATAATTAGCTTCAGTATAATGGCAAATAATACAATTAGGAGCTCTGTCCATTGAGCTCCAGTAGTGTTTTTTATGCTGACAAAGTAGCTTTCATGACCAATTCATCAGTCGTCATGAAGTTGCTCTCATAGCCACTAAATCACAAAAAAAGGAGTCATATGCTCCTTCTGTCCAAAACCATCAAGCCCCACACAAAAGCTATGGCACACCTTCTCCGTCTGTCCAAATGTCAACTATAGCTAGCCAGAAATAAAAGAATTCAGGAGATCAAACTCATTATTTGTTCTCTATGTAAGGGATAAAAAGTCTAAAAATCCTTGATATTAAGATTGATCAGAGAGGGGGGTGTGTGTGTGTGTGTGTGTGTGTGTGTGTGTGTGTGTGTGTGTGTGTGTGTGTGTGTGTGTGTGTGTGTGTGTGTGTGTGTGTATTATATATATATAAATAAATAAAAAAGACATACAATATAAGGTAAAGAGTTGGGCTTCTCCTGTACTCAGTCCATTCTAGCAGGTATTTTCATAGTTTAAGTTAGTGATGTAATCATACGATTTTATTCATTTAGAGAGATACAGTGTTCATGAGAGCCCTGAACGTCATTTCAGTTGGCAGGCTCTGCAGCAGGAGGGGCATATCCTGGCCAATGATTGACAGTTTTGCTACCAAGACTGCGAACAGACTGAAGACACAATGTAGGATTCTTACTATGCTGAAGAATATTGGGCTTGCTTAATTAAGCAATGTTATTCACTAACTACTTCTTGAAAAATAAGCACGTATCTGTGCATACTTTCAGAATGGGCTATCAGGGTTGCAAAGCTCTTTAAGCCTTGCCCAAAGGAAAGCTGAACTTTACTTTTTGATAGAGTGATCAGAGTTATCTACATTCCACTGTTTCTACATGTTCTCCCTGCCCTTCCTCTCGGGATTACAGAACTAGTTGTATACTTTCCGTCTGAAGTGAGGTTCATGCTGCTCAGCTAGTGAAGCCATAGTTATGACAAGTCTCTTCAGATAGCTTTAGAGGTCAAAAACCTTGCCTCTCCTGCTGAGGGCATCCTGTTTATTATGTGCATGTAAGTCTGGGTCAGCATACTTCATTTCCTCTTCAAGAGAAAACAGGAAAGTGTTAACTTCACAACTAACAGAAATACCACACATGGTAAAGTTGTAAAATAGGGTACAGTATGTCGTATTTAACATTCCTTTTCAGCAAGACAAACACCTTTGTCATTCAACCTTAATATACAGAAATCTCCAACCCCTTTCTACTGCTAAGCGTGACAAAGAAAACCTAGGAAAATATCAATTTATTCTATTACTACACTCATTTCTCATGACAAATCACTCCATGCTGGTGCCATTGCACCTTCAAACAGACGTAGATATTATACTTGCTTAGAAAAAAGGAAACATCTTTTATCCCTCTCATATGCAAAGTATTTTAATGCTTATTTTTTTAAGCTGACGATGCACATTTTACCTTTGGCAACAGAAAATAGAATGAATAACCAAAGTGTTTATAACAGCATTAAAAACCAAGCAATAAGACATTGATCCCCTTTGTAAGCGTGCACAGCGCTGTTCTTAAATTTGTTTAAATTAAATAGGCAAATAGTAGAGACTCTTCATATACTTCTGAAGCAAACATTTAAACAAAGACGTGAGAAGCAAGTATTTTAGATTATCAAAATCTAACATACCATATGGTACATAGTGGGCTAAAGTTTAAAGAACACCTGTATCATTAGTAGTATTATTTGTATTACCGTAACTTAGGAGCATTAATCATGGACCAGGAGTCCATTGTGCTAAGCACCATTCAAACACAGAACAAAAAAAAGACACTCCCTGTCCTGAGAGTTTAGGAGTACAAAACAAGAGAGAAGAGATGCATACAGACCGATAGGGGAGCATAAGGAAATAATGAGACACTATTGGTTAGTATGACAGGCTATGGTACTGAGGGGCAAGTCATTTAGACACACAAGCTGCTCTCCTTTTATACACATTAGAAAGAGGCAACATTACTGGTATAGCTGTTTTCCATTTCCTTTCAGCTCTACTGGACTTTTTAGACAGTCCAGGTGAGACTTTGGACGTCAGCACTATAACCACTGATTTCTCTCTCAACAGCTGGGATACCCACCCCAAGGCCTCTTATCATTATTTTATCTTATCCGGCTATTATTGTGCTGTTGCCCCAGCACTGCTTTTGCCTAATTCACTTCCCTGAGTAATTATGACCTTCACACCCTACCCAAGGCCCTGTTTGCCAGCCTCATGGCCACAAAGCCCATTTTAAGCACACAGCAAAGTTGAATTAAGTGTACATCAGCACACTGAATGAAAAAAAGACAGTTACTCACCGTTGTAACTGTTGTTCTTCGAGATGTGTTGCTCATATCTATTCCAATTAGGTGTGTGCGCGCCGCGTGCACGATCGTCGGAAGATTTTTACCCTAGCAACACTCGGTGGGCGGGCTGGCTGGCGCCCCCTGGAGTGGCTCCATTGCAGCACCTGATATTTACCTCAGCCGGCCCAGCGCCCTCTCAGTTCCTTCTTGCCAGCTACTCCGACAGTGGGGAAGGAGGGCGGGTTTGGAATAGATATGAGCAACATCTCGAAGAACAACAGTTACAACAGTGAGTAACCGTCTTTTCTTCTTCGAGTGATTGCTCATATGTATTCCAATTAGGTGACTCCCAAGCCTTATCTAGGCAGTGGGGTCAGAGTGAGATACCGCAGAATGCAGGACTGCTGAACCAAACACAGCGTCCTCTCTGGAATGCTGGACTATGGCATAGTGAGTGGCAAAGGTGTGCACCGATGACCAGGTTGCTGCCCTACGTATCTCCTGTATTGGTATATACGCCAGGAAGGCGGAGGACGAGGCTTGAGCTCGGGTGGAGTGGGCAGTAAGGTGCGTGGTGGGAACGCCAGACAAGTCGTAACACGCCCGGATGCACAAAGTGATCCAGGATGAGATGCGTTGGGGGGAGACCGGGAGGCCCTTCACCCGGTCTGCCACAGCAACGAACAGTTGAGTCGTTCTCCGAAAGGACTTTGTCCGCTCGATGTAGAATGCGAGGGCCCTACGGACATCCAGGGAGTGAAGTTGTTGCTCCCTTGGAGAAGCATACGGCTTCGGGTAGAAGACCGGCAGAAAAATGTCTTGGTTAACATGAAAGGTCGACACGCCTTTAGGAAGGAAGACTGGGTGCGGTCACAGCTGTACCTTGTCCTTGTGGAGCACCGTGTAAGGAGGTTCCGAAGTGAGCACTCTGAGCTCAGATACGCGCCTCGCCGAGGCTACGAGGAAGGCAGACTTCCAGGAGAGGTACGGGAGCGAGCAGGTGGCCATAGGCTCGAATGGGGCCCCCATGAGCCTGGTTATCACGAGGTTGAGGTCCCATGTAGGGACCGGATGGCGGACTAGTGGGTACAGCTGCTCCAACCCCTTGAGGAACCTGCTGACGATGGGGTTGGAAAAGATCGAGCGCCCACTCTCACCAGAGTTAAAGGCCGAGATCGCCGCCAGGTGGACCTTCAAAGAGGAGACTGCCAGGCCTTGCTCTTTCAGGGACAAGATGTAGACCAGGATGATATGCACTGGCACCTGCAAGGGGTTGATACCCCGAGGGCCGCACCAGCAGGAAAAGCGCTTTCCCTTGGCCGAGTAGGTGGACCTGATAGAGGGCTTCCTGCTACTCAGCAGAACTTGTTGAAACAGGCTGGAACAACATAACCGGACTGGTTCAGCCATACAGCAGCCACGCCGTGAGGTGGAGGAGATTGCAGGTTGGGGTGACAAACCATGCCGTGCTCCTGAGTAATCAGGTCCGGCCACAATGGGAGAGTGATCGGGGTGGTCTCTGAGAGCTCTAGGAGAGTGGTGTACCAGTGCTGCCTGGGCCACGCTGGGGTGATTAGGATTAGGCGGGCCCTGTCCCTGCGCAGCTTGAGCAGGACCCTGTGGACCAGCGGAATCATAGAATCATAGAATCTCAGGGTTGGAAGGGACCTCAGGAGGTCATCTAGTCCAACCCCCTGCTCAAAGCAGGACCAAACCCAATTAGATCATCCCAGCCAGGGCTTTGTCAAGCCTGACCTTAAAAACATCTAAGGAAGGAGATTCCACCACCTCCCTAGGTAACCCATTCCAGTGCTTCACCACCCTACTAGTGAAAAAGTTTTTCCTAATATCCAACCTAAACCTCCCCCTCTGCAACTTGAGACCATTACTCCTTGTTCTGTCATCTTCTACCACTGAGAACAGTCTAGATCCATCCTCTTTGGAACCCCCTTTCAGGTAGTTGAAAGCAGCTATCAAATCCCCCCTCATTCTTCTCTTCTGCAGGCTAAACAATCCCAGTTCCCTCAGCCTCTCCTCATCAGTCATGTGCTCGAGCCCCCTAATCATTTTTGTTGCCCTCCGTTGGACTCTTTCCAATTTATCCACATCCTTCTTGTAGCGTGGGGCCCAAAACTGGACACAGTACTCCAAATGAGGCCTCACCAGTGCCGAATAGAGGGGAATAATCACGTCCCTCGATCTGCTGGAAATGCCCCTACTTATACAGCCCAAAATGCCGTTAGCCTTCTTGGCAACAAGGGCACACTGTTGACTCATATTCAGCTTTTCGTCCACCGTAACCCCTAGGTCCTTTTCTGCAGAACTGCTGCCCAGCCATTCGGTCCCTAGTCTGTAGCAGTGCATGGGATTCTTCCGTCCTAAGTGCAGGACTCTGCACTTGTCCTTGTTGAACCTCATCAGATTTCTTTTGGCCCAATCCTCTAATTTGTCTAGGTCCCTCTGTATCCTGTCCCTACCCTCCAGCGTATCAACCACTCCTCCCAGTTTAGTGTCATCTGCAAACTTGCTAAGGGTGCAGTCCACACCATCCTCCAGATCGTTGATGAAGATATTGAACAAAACCGGCCCCAGCACCGACCCTTGGGGCACTCCACTTGATACCGGCTGCCAACTAGACATGGAGCCATTGATCACTACCCGTTGGGCATGACCATCCAGCCAGTTTTCTATCCACCTTACCGTGCATTCATCCAGCCCATACTTCCTTAACTTGCTGGCAAGAACACTGTGGGAGACTGTATCAAAAGCTTTGCTAAAGTCAAGAAATAGCACATCCACTGCTTTCCCCTCATCCACAGAGCCAGTTATCTCATCATAGAAGGCAATTAGGTTAGTCAGGCATGACTTGCCCTTGGTGAATCCATGCTGACTGTTCCCGATCACTTTCCCCTCCTTTAAGTGGTTCAGAATTGATTCCTTGAGGACCTGTTCCATGATTTTTCCAGGGACTGAGGTGAGACTGACTGGCCTGTAGTTCCCCGGATCTTCCTTCTTCCCTTTTTTAAAGATGGGCACTACATTCGCTTTTTTCCAGTCATCCGGGACCTCCCCCGATTGCCATGATTTGTCAAAGATAATGGCCAATGGCTCTGCAATCACATCGGCCAACTCCTTTAGCACCCTCGGATGCAGTGCATCCGGCCCCATGGACTTGTGTTCGTCCAGCTTTTCTAAATAGTCCCGAACTACTTCTTTCTCCACAGAGGGCTGGTCACCTCCTCCCCATACCGTGCTGCGGAGTGCAGCCGCCTGGGAGCTGACCTTGTCTGTGAAGACAGAGGCAAAAAAAGCATTGAGTACACTAGCTTTCTCCACATCCTCTGTCACTAGGTTCCCTCCCTCATTCAGCAAGGGGCCCACACTTTCCTTGACTTTCTTCTTGTTGCTCACATACCTGAAGAAACCCTTCTTGTTACTCCTAACATCTCCGGCTAGCTGCAACTCCAAGTGTGATTTGGCCTTCCTAATTTCACTCCTGCATGCCTGAACAATATTTATATACTCCTCCCTGGTCATTTGTCCAATCTTCCACTTCTTGTAAGCTGCTTTTTTGTGTTTAAGACGAGCAAGGATTTCACTGTTAAGCCAAGCTGGTCGCCTGCCATATTTACTTTTCTTTCTACACCTCGGGATGGTTTGTTCCTGCAACCTCAATAAGGAGTCTTTAAAATACAGCCAGCTTTCCTCGACTCCTTTCCCCCTCATGTTATTCTCCCAGGGGACCTTGCCCATCAGTTCCCTGAGGGAGTCAAAGTCTGCTTTTCTGAAGTCCAGGGTCTCTGTTCTACTGAAATGGGGGGAAGGCATAGGACAGGTGATCCGTCCAAGGCAGGAGGAAGGCGTCCGTCAGGGAGCCTGGGGAGCATCCCTGGAGTGAGCAGAACACGTGGCACTTCCAGTTCTCGCGAGTCGCGAAGAGATCCGGAGCTGGGGTTGTCCCCGCATAGAAGACAGAGTGGATAACCTTCGGGTGAATGGACCACTCGTGCGCCTGAAAGGATCTGCTGAGGTGGTCTTCCAAGGTGTTCTGAACCCCTGGGAGAAAGGAGGCCACCAGATGGATGGAGTGGGCTATGCAGAACTCCCACAAATGCATGGCCTCTTGGCAGAGGGGGAACAAACGTGCCCCGCCTTGCTTGTTGATGCAAAACATGGCCGTTGTGTTGTCTGTAAGGACTGCAACGCAATGACCTTGAAGCCGCTTGGAAAAGGCTTGGCAGGGAAGGCGCACTGCCCGCAGCTCCCTCACGTTGATGTGGAGGGATAACTCTTGTGCCGACCACAGGCCCTGTGTTTGAAGATCTGCCAGGTGGGCACCCCCCGAACTGAGGGATGACACATCTGTGGTCAGGGTCATGGAGGGCTGTGGGGTATGGAATGGCACCCCTTCCAGTACCCTCTTGGGGTCCAGCCACCAGTCTAGGGAGGCTAGGACCTGCGATGGCACCCTCAGTACCACAACCATGTTGTCTCTGCGTGGGTGATACACTGACGAGAGCCATGCCTGGAACGAACGGAGGCGTAACTGGCGCGTCTGGTCACGAACGTGCAGGACGCCATGTGTCCCAGTAGACTCAGGCAGCTTCGTGCTGTTGAGTTGGGAAGCTCTGTAGGCCACGGATGATGGTCACTAGGGCCTGAAAGTGTGCCTCTGGCAGGAACGCTCGAGCAAGAGTCGAGCTCGTGGCAATCTGGACCTGCGACTGGAACTGGCTGCTGGAGCTGCCGCAGACAAGCCAGTCGTCGAGTTACGGGAATACTTGGATTCGCCGTCGATGAAGAGAAGCCGCTACGATGGCCATGCACTTCGTGAAAACCCTCGAAGCCATGGAGAGGCCGAAGGGAAGGATGGTGAACTGAAAATGCCTTTGGTCGACCACAAGTGAAGAAAACATCTGTGTGGCGGGTGAATAGCTATGTGAAAGTAAGCATCCTTCATGCCGGGGGTAGCGTACCAGTCTCCAGGATCCCGTGAAGGTATAATAGTACCCAGGGAAACCATGCGGAACTTCAACTTGCCATGAATTTGTTGAGTTCGCGAAGGTCCAGGATAGGACGTAACCCCCCTTTTGATTTGGGGATTAGGAAATAACGGGAGTAAAACCCTTTTCCCTTGAAACCTCCTCTATTGCCCCTATGGTGAGTAGCATTTGCACTTCCTGAATTAGGAGTTGCTCATGAGAAGGGTCCCTGAAGAGGGATGGGGAGTGATGCGCCACCTTCGGGCATAGCTTCAAAGTTTCATTTGTGCCCCACCTATGGCTTAGGGGGCCCTGGTTCCGTCCAGCCTGATGACCAGGCTGCCTCCTCCTACCATGCCCAGTGACCGTATTATAGTCCGGCCGTCCTTCAGGGTCTGAAGTCTCGAGTCCGTTTCTCGGAGAAAAAAGGGGCCTTGCCCATCGAAGGGCAAGTTCTGAATCATGAATTGTACCTCCGCCGGGAGGTTGGAGGGCTGCAGCCACAAGATACACCGTATGGCAACACCCGATGCAGGTGTTCTAGCCACCGAGTCGGCGACATCCAAGGAGGCCTGCAAAGATGTTCTGGCCACCTTTTTGCCTTCCTCAATTAGGGCTGAGTACTCCTGCCTGGACTTCTGGGGAACAAATTCCCTGAATTTCTGCATTGAGTCCCAGGTGTTATAGTTATAACGACTCAAAAGGCCTGCTGGTTAGCTGCTCCGAGCTGTAGGCCCTCCCCAGAGTAGATCTTTCTACCAAACAGGTGCAGGCACCTAGCTTCCTTAGACTTCGGTGCAGGGGCCTGCTGGCCGTGCGTCTCCTTCTTGCTCACAGTTTGAACAACCAAGGAGCACAGTTGGGGGTGAGTGTATACGTACTCAAAGGACCTTGAGGACGCCACATATTTTCTCTCCACCCTCCTGGCAGTGGGGGAATTCGAAGCTGGAGATTGCCAGATTGTAGTGGAGTTGGTCTGGATCATACGTACGAATGGCAGGGCTACCCTGGCAGGGGCGTCAGCCAAGAGGATGTCCACCACGGGATCCTCGAGCTGCACTACCTGCTCCATCTCCTCTGGGGGAGGGCAGGATACTGTGGCCTCTGGCACCCGGGGCTCCGAGTGGGCTGATTGGGAGGCTCTGGAAGGAACCTCTTGGGCCTGGTGATAAGACTGCGGTGTCCAGAAAGGCCACTGTTGTAGTCCCTGGGCAGAGTCCTGTGTGTCCCCCTGCCAGCGGCTAGGACAATCCATCCCGTGGACTTGGTCCATATGGAAACCGCTCTCCGTCTAGGAGGATCTAGATGTGGAGCCGAAGGTCCAGGGCAGAGAGGAGTGCTCCTGCCGGCTGGTACACGGTGGCATTGGCAAAGGGGACCGGTGCCGGGATCGGGAGCGGTACCGGGATCTGGAGTGGTACCGACGAGTGCCTCAGCGCTGAGAGCCCGACCTGGACCCTGAAGGGGAACGTCTGGTCGATCGGCTGCGGAACCGGCTTCCCGGTGACCTGCGCTGCAACCGGCACCGGGATCAGGAACAGTGCCGGGAGTCGTAATAATGTCGGCTGTATCTAGAGGCCAATCTTGAATGGCGCCGCGAGTGAGACCGGCACCGAGATGCGGATCGGTGCCGGGACTGTGAGCGGTGCCGAGACTGGGGGTCCCCCTGGAGTGGGACTGAGACCTTGATCTGGACCTGGATCGGTGTCAGCCAGCTCCTATGTGCGGTAGTGGGCACAGCATGGCAGGCTTGCCTTGGGAAGGGACAATCCACACCGGTGGCACCGAAGGCTGATGTGGTGCCGGTTTGGTAAGTGCGATCAAGTCCCTCGCTGCCGAAAAGGTGTCCGGAGTGGACGGCAGCGTTAGCTCTACCTTGGTGCGTACTGGGGAGCTCACGGCCACCGAGCTCGACGGACCTTCGGCTGCCGGAGTCGTCGGTGCCGGGGTCTTCGCCTGGAGCGTCGAACTCAACGGACCTTGCAGTACTGGAGTCGACGGGGCCGGTGCCGGTGTGGACGGCAGTATTAGCTCTACCTTGGTGTGTACTGGGGAGCTCACGGCCACAAAGCTCGACGGGCCTTGCGGTACCGGAGTCAACGGTGCTGGCAGTGGGCCGAAAGTCTTGGCCGGGCGGTCCTGTACCGGTTGCAGCTGCAGCGGCGTCGGGGCGGTGCTAGCCCCGGGGTCTGTTTCCCCAAGGTTGGGGATAGCGAACGACGCCGCTGTGATAACATGGCCGGAGTTGTCCGGTGCCGTAGCTCCTTGCTAGTGCTTGGGCGCTCTGGTGCCGCTGATGCACTGCGTGCCAACGCTGTCGGTGCCAGGTCACGGCGGGGCCGACATCGGGCTAAGTGCCGGCTCTAATAGGAGCTGCTTCAAGGGAAAGTCCCGCTCCTTCTTAGTTCTAGGCTTAAAAACCTTGGAGATCCGACACTTATCTGCGAGGTGGGATTCCCCAGGCACTTCAAACAGGAGTAGTGGGGTCCCCCGTAGGCATCGGCTTGCAGCCGGCCGAGTACGGCTTGAATCCCGGTGAACCAGGCATGAGCTGGGTACCGGAAGGGAGAGAAGGGGAGAAGCCCCTTACCTCCCATTAGTATTTACACTAAACTTCTTAACAAGACTATCAAAACTATTAACAACTTCTTAAAGTACTTAAAACCATTAACAATGCTAAGCGAGTGCTAAGTAAGCAAGCTAGGGAGGTGGAGATCAGCTACGCTGCGCTCCACAGTTCTGACCATCATGGGCGGTAAGAAGGAACTGACAGGGCGCTGGGCCGGCTGAGGTAAATATCAGGTGCTGCAATGGCGCCACTCCAGGGGGGCGCCAGCCGGCCCATCGAGTGTTGCTAAGGTAAAAATCTTCCAACGATGGTGCATGCGGCGTGCACACACCTAATTGGAATACATATGAGCAAGCACTCAAAGAAGAACTAATATTTTCAAAAATTGTGCATAAGGCAATAGGCTTGCACTGGACACAAGTGAAGGGACTGTACAATTCTAAGCTTACTCCAACGGAGAATCTCTCTCTCACATCACAACAAAACCAGAAGTCAGTAACACAAACAGGCTATTCTCTAGAAAGATCCAGGGCTGAAAAAACAGCAGTCTTGCAAGACAGGAGAGGGATGTGCTAGCAGAGCTCACTAAAGCATTAACTATGCCTGCCTTATGCACTCATGTCATAAAAAATAAAATTCAAAGCATTCACACAGATATTAGTTGAGAAGCAGTGTAATCTGGAATTTTGAAGCAACTGCCTTTCTCTCCCTCCCATGACCACTTTTGACTTTTTCTATGGAAAGGCATGATCCAATTGCTTATATATATACACAAACTACATTCAAAAGCAATGGGCTATTATTTTAATGGGAATATAACAAACTGTATGAGTTGATAACTTTCAAAAGAGGGCCCTAGTCATTTATAAGCCTATAAAGTTCCTCACTTTAAGTCCCTCTTCACTGTCCATTTCATTGCACAGAAATATTCTAACGACACTGCTAAAACAGTAATTCAGAAATTATCTAACATCTAAAACAACATACTCTACTTGCTTTATTCATTGCCCCTGTGCAATGAAGTGCAATGCTATGTTAAAGTTATTGGACAAATTGAACAAATGTATTGCACCAGCTGGGGAGACATAAAAAAGGACCAGGATAAGGATATACACTTGGCTCCAATGTTCAAAGCTAGTTTTTGATTTTGTATGTGAAATTCTTTGAGTTGTGCATCATCTCTAGATGGCTTTCTATATACGTTTCCATCAACAGTATCTAAATTTTGTTTCTCCACACTTAAATGAACAGAACTTATAGTCTGTTGGGGGTTTTTTTTTTTTGGGGGGGGGGGGGGAGAAGGATTGAAAACAATTCCAAAATATTATATATTTACTGTAAACAGTGTAAAAATATTTAAGAGCAGTCTCCATAATGTAAAATGAAATGATTAGTTCCACCCATAAAAGAGAGAATATATTATAAGCTCGAAGGGCTAATGAGTGAATCATAAATTATGCTGATCAGTTATGTTAAACTTATTACGGGTTTCTTTAATTATAATACAATGAGAAAGCTCCAGGTTTTTCAGACTCACAAATCTGAGTGTGACAGGATAGTCTAAACTTAGTTACCACAAATCATGTAATGTATTATTGCTTACATAAAATAAATTTGCAATTTACACCCAAAAGGAAAACTCAGAAGGAGAAGAGGAAAATTTTACTATATGGTCTACAGGTCCAAAACTGAAATGCATGATTAGTTCAAGTTAGCTAACAAAGACTAGATAACACTAGGATGCAGCACTACACCAGGGGTTCTCAAGCTGGGGGTTGGGACCCCTCAGGGGGTCGCAAGGTTATTACATGGGGGGGTCGCGAGCTGTCAGCCGCTACCCCAAACCCCGCTTTTCATCCAGCATTTATAATGGTGTTAAATAGATAAAAACATTTTTTAAAATTTATAAGCGGGGAGGTCGCACTCAGAGGCTTGCTGTGTGAAAGGGGACACCAATACAAAAGTTTGAGAACCACTGCACTACAGTATTGAACAAGGCAAACATGCATTCCACAAACTGTATAAGCATATTCCATAAGCAAACCAAGGAACTACCCTAGCATCAGCTGAACAAACAATCATAATCATAATCTTTTGGAAGAGAGAACTAAAGGTTTGGTTAACATATCAGTGGATTCTTCACCCAGCTGTTATTCTTATGTTTTAAATTCAAGCTGAATTACTTTACAAGGTCTAAAATAACCTGTATTTGTTGATATTGGCTAGGTTCCAATGTATTACAAACTACCAACATTTGACACACTTGATAGACCATACATTTAAGAACCTTTAAAATGAATGAGCACTGGAAATAGATGATCCTTGCTATTCACAAGGCGGTCTCCCCAGTTCTGAGTTCAAGGGAATAGATACTAAATGCTAGTTCTGACAATATAGACTTGAGTCTGGTATATATACAGGCCCTGATTCTACAATCGGATCAGCACAGACAGGACCTTATGCCCTTTCAGAACTCCACTGAACTGTGTGTGGCTCCACTGCCCATGAGAATCAGATTGCAGTGTCAGGGCCAGACAACGTAGACTCGAGTTTTGTACACAAGACACTATGTTCTTTAAAAAAAAAAAAAAAAAAAAAAAAAAAAAGCATGATTTAAATTAACATTCTAACCCTCTTTCCTAGGACAGATGCACAATAGACTGTGTTGAGGAGAAAACGACTGCCAATAACAACACTGACTTGACCATGTAGCATAAATTATAGCAGAATACATTAGATTTAATAGAGGAAAGTCAGTAACTGATTTTACATATAATTTGGAAGCAGAAGATTATTATTGCACTTTTCTCCTACTATAGCTATTATCACTGAAAGAACCTCGTTTCTCGCTCTTAAAAATAAGTTACTTCCACTGATGAATTGGTTAAAAAGCTTTCTGTCCAATTTCAATTTAGTTAATGTTACACACACTATAAAACAGCAATAATTTATATTTAGCTTTTGCAGGGAAAAGACTCATTTGATTGGAGGCATCTATCTGATACTTCTGCTGTGCCGTGCCCATCTATGTACAATTGTGTGATCCCAGAACAGGCAGGATAAATAAGACCAAGTTGTGTTTGAGAAGATTCAACTTCACAACTTTGATTCACACATTGTGTTTATAACATTATACAGTAAGTTGTTCCAGTGCATCTATTATATACCATACATTCAGATGCCTTTACCTCCGGAAAGAAAACTGTTCCAGGTTGAAACTGCACTAGGCTTTTGTGTCAGCACTGATTAAAGATATGGAGTAGCAGTTTCAAAAACACCCAAGTGTTTTAGGACTGTAAGTCTCAGTGAAAGTCAATAGATTTAGGTTCCTAAGTTACAAAGGTCTACATTCTTAGATGAAAGGATGAAGGCATTTAGTAGGTTCAGATGATTTCCCCTCCTCACTTCTCAGGAAAAATTAAAATATAGATCTTCTACAAAACATCCCCCAAATTTGCCTGTATTTCTTTGTCTGTATTTTGGACTGCTTTTGATATTTTAAAGTGATTGACTGAGCAACTGACATTTGGGGCCAAATTATGGCAGCACAGCTATGCTGGGAAAGGGAAGGGCACAGAGCACTTTGTCCCGTCCCTCCTTCAGTGAACCCACTTAAGGACAGCTATAATTAAACTGTAGGACTAGATAGAATCTGAGGAAGGAGGCAGCTAGAACTACTACCAGAAGTAGTAGGTCTGCATTGGTTGTGTTTGAGCAGTTACTCAAGTTCAATGCACATATAGATGCATGCACGTACCAGAGACCCAATGAAAATTTGACTATAACAGATCTCCACTTTAAAAACTTGTTTTATTATATTTTGCTGAAGATCATAGAATCTCAGGGTGGCAGGGACCTCAGGAGGTCATCTAGTCCAACCCCCTGCTCAAAGCAGGGCCAATCCCCAACTAAATCATCCCAGCCAGGGCTTTGTCAAGCCTGACCTTAAAAACCTCTAAGGAAGGAGATTCCACCACCTCCCTAGGTAACCCATTCCAGTGCTTCACCACCCTACTAGTGAAAACGTTTTTCCTAATATCCAACCTAAACCTCCCTCACTGCAACTTGAGACCATTACTCCTTGTTCTGTCATCTGATACTACTGAGAACAGTCTAGATCCTTCCTCTTTGGATCCCCCTTTGAGGTAGTTGAAAGCAGCTATCAAATCCCCCCTCATTCTTCTCTTTTTCAGACTAAATAATCCCAGTTCCCTCAGTCTCTCCTCATAAATCATGTGCTCAAGCCCCCTAATTATTTTTGGTGCCCTCCGCTGCGCTGGACTCTTTCCAATTTTTCCACATCCTTCTTGTAGCCCAAAACCGGACACAGTACTCCAGATGAGGCCTCACCAATGCCGAATAGAGGGGAATGATCACGTCCCTTGATCTGCTGGCAATGCCCCTACTTATACAGCCCAAAATGCTGTTAGCCTTCTTGGCAACAAGGGCACACTGTTGACTCGTATCCAGCTTCTCATCCACTGTAACGCCTAGGTCCTTTTCCTTCAGAACTGCTGCCTAGCCACTCGGTCCCTAGTCTGTAGCAGTGCATGGGATTCTTCCGTCCTAAGTGCAGGATTCTGCACTTGTCCTTGTTGAACCTCATCAGATTTCTTTTGGCCCAATCCTCTAATTTGTCTAGGTCCCTCTGTATCCTATCCCTACCCTCCAGCGTATCTACCACTCCTCCCAGTTTAGTGTCATCTGCAAACTTGCTAAGGGTGGAATTCACGCTATCCTCCAGATCATTAATAAAGATGTTGAACAATACCGGCCCCAAGACCGACCCTTGGGGCACTCCACTTGATACTGGCTGCCAAATAGACATGGAGCCATTGATCACTACCCATTGAGCCCGATGATCTAGCCTGCTTTCTATCCATCTTATAGTCCATTTATCCAGCCCATACTTCTTTAACTTGCTGGCAAGAATACTGTGGGAGACTGTATCTAAAGCTTTGCTAAAGTCAAGGAATAATACATCCACTGCTTTCCCCTCATCCACAGAGCCGGTTATCTCATCATAGAAGGCAATTAGGTTAGTCAGGCATGACTTCCCCTTGGTGAATCCATGCTGCCTGTTCCTGATCACTTTCCTCTCCTCTAAGTGCTCCAAAATTGATTCCTTGAGGGCCTGCTCCATGATTTTTCCAGGGACTGAGGTGAGGCTGACTGTGCTGTAGTTCCCCAGATCTTCCTTCTTCCCTTTTTCAAAGATGGGCATTACATTAGCTTTTTTCCAGTCATCCGGGACCTCCCCTGATCACCATGAGTTTTCAAAGATAATGGCCAGTGGCTCTGCAATCACATCCGCCAACTCCTTTAGCACCCTCGGATGCAGTGCATCCAGCCCCATGGACTTGTGCTCGTCCAGCTTTTCTGAATAGTCCTGAACCACTTCTTTCTCCACAGAAGGCTGGTCACCTCCTCCCCATACTGTGCTCTTCAGTGCAGCAGTCTGAGAGCTGACCTTGTTCGTGAAGACAGAGGCAAAAAAAAGCATTGAGTACATTAGCTTTTTCCACATCCTCTGTCACTAGGTTGCCTTCCCCATTCAGTAAGGGGACCACACTTTCCTTGACCTTTTTCTTGTTGCTAACATACCTAAAGAAACACTTCTTGTTACTCTTAACATCCCTTGCTAGCTGATATGTTATGTTTCCAAACTGTCTTTCCTTGCTTTTCTGAGTTATCATGGTGTTATTAAAGTGAACTTCTTGTACATGAATATTATCTAAAATCTTTGCGTCGATCTCAACTTGGCAATCCTTCCAACTCTGGTAGGAAAATATTTTTCTTTGTGTGTGTCTTAAAAAGTGATTGAAGTGTTGCTGTCTTTACAAGCAATACAGATATGTTGGGGGATTTTTCACTTCTTCTGTTGGGTTCTTCCACTTCCTTTGATCATGTCATGAAAAGTCATTCTTTGATCAATACATGATCCAAGAGGTCAAAAGAACTCAAAGCACAGGGTTATTTAGGCATATCAGATTGTATTAATAACCCTTTGGGAGCAATAAGAGAAGCCTGCTGTGCTACTGGCACAGCAGAGATAATATTGCATTATCCAGTTCAAAATTAAAATGTATCAATTCGTCCTTAATATAAATTAATTGTTCCTTTATACTGCCTACCAATTATTTTTCTCCTAACACAGTTGAGCACTGACAATCTACACTATTTCACATGATTAGAAATACTATTTACTTTTATGAGCATTTCATTCAACAGTGATAAAATTTAAAGTCTTTCATGGTCGCCCCGTGATCTTGTTTCAGGGAGGAATGCTAATAGCCACACTTGCAAATGACTGTATTACGGGGCGGGGACATGAGGGGAGAAGGAAGTGAGTGAGCTCCATCAGCTCAGCGAAAAGAAGAAGAGAAAAATGAATTAGAATGAGAAATCCTGAAAAATCCAAATTGGAGTCTTAACTTTTACTAGCTTTTGTTATGTCTATAACCAATGCCAGTTAAGACTGCAGTTGTTATCCAAGTTTTTAAAAATGTCAGTGAAGCACCATGATATTAAACAAGGCTTTTGACTGTCAAAAATTGTAGGTGTAAGACAGCATCCCATAATACATCCCCAGAAGCTTAATTTGGTCATTATTTTCAAGAGCTATAAAAAAAATTTACATTACATTTTTTCCCCACTAGCAAAATGAATTTCTTCAGGCTCTCCATTTCAACATAGGAATTAATCATTTGTGCATCAAAAAAAGTTTGTTATTTTTGAAAAAACAACAGGACAAGCACTACATTACTTGATGTAAGACTGGCTAAATCAGATGAGCAAACTTGACCTGAAAAAAATCTCAATTAAAAAAACAAAAACCATCAACTGTTAAGTTTTAGTTCCTGTTGGTACTCCTTGATGTTTATGAGAGACAGTGTCATTTATTTCTTTGGCTTTATTTACATTTACATTTCAGTGGAGAAGATTATGATCATAAGTTTCAGATCACCTGTGCACCACAGATCAAACCATGTCAATGTTGTAAAATTTTGATTTATATTCTCCCAACAGGAATTTTGACTTCAATGGAAGAAAATTGGGTCCTTAAAGAATTGGCATTACTGGTTGAATTATTAACAAATTTGCTGATTTCCATTTAAGAACATTTCTCCACCACCACAACCATGTTTCTAGTGAGCTGAAATTAGCATGATCTTTGGCTGTTCACTTCTACCAGCACCATCACTGGCATTGGCCGTGTTTTGGAATATTGATTGCCAGATAGATGCAGAGCCAGAAGCATGAGCTCAAAATATTTTTTTAATGGACCTTCCACAGAAAAATGTCTTCTGGATAGTGGGATGGGGAGTAGGGGCTCCATTATGCAAGGTGCTATACACTCTGGACCAGGGATCGGCAACCTTTCAGACGTGGTGTGCCAAGTCTTCATTTATTCACTCTAATTTAAGGTTTCGTGTGCCGGTGATACATTTTAACTTTTTTAGAAGGTCTCTTTCTATAAGTCTATAATATATAACTAAGCTATTGTTGTATGTAAAGTAAATAAGGTTTTTAAAATGTTTAAGAAGCTTCATTTAAAAAATTAAATTAAAATGCAGAGCCCCCCGAACTGGTGGCCAGGACCCAGGTAGTGTGAGTGCCACTGAAAATCAGCTCGCATGCCGCCTTTGGCACTCATGCCATAGGTTGCCTACCTCTGCTCTGGACCAATCCAGTGAAGCACGTAAGCACTTGCTTCACATTAAGCATATGTGGTCCAATTACAGTCAATGGTACTACTTAAAGATAAGCACATGCTTAATTGGTTTGCAGGATTGAGCTAAAGTGCTCCATGCCTTTCAAGATTGAGTCCTAAGAATGCTTTGAACAAGTTAGAGGATTTGAAGAAAAGCTATTTAGAATCCTAAGGACATTTCCCACCAGCTTCCATCATTTTGAAGAGATGATATATTTTGAATCTAAGCTACTTTGACAGTATCTCCACATAGATAATCAGTGAGATGCTTCAGTGACAAGCACAGTACAACTACATAGACAGAGCTTTCACTATAACTTCTCTAAAAACTTTTCTGCAGATTTCCAGTCCTTTGCTCTTCTAGCCTTACAGAGCAACAGCAGACACTTCGACCACGTGAACAAAAGATAAACCACATAAAGCTGGGGGATGTGATATTCAGGGTGAATAAAAATCAATTATTTTTTTTAAAATCTGCTTTTGGAGGGAAAAAATGATCTAGATAGTTTTAATTAAGATACATTATAGCTCAAAGATATCTCATCATGGAATAGGGATTATAAATTCTAATTCTATAGTATGACAATATATTTATGTAATGTTTAAGAAAAGTTTTGTAAATGAGTTCCAATAGTTCATGGATTAGGGACCCAATTTTATGGGGTTCCAGGGGCTTCTGTATAGAAAGATTAACCTAAATAATCTATCTGCCCAATGGGACTCAGTGCTCAGTCTAGAAGATACCATCAGAGATGCTTAGTTTTGCAGTTCTCAAACTGTGGATTTGTGTCTCCAGAGATAACATGATTGTTAACAGCAAAAATGTTTTAAAATAAATAAATAGAGAGAAATAACAGACCTCAACCCTATTGTCCCTCTGCAAATTTGTGTACACAGAATCAATCCCTTACCTCTCTCTAAAAGTGCAAAGTTTCAAAAGGTTCAATGAATAGAAGATTGTTGGGGGCGGAATAGATCTGGACAAGGAGAAGAAGTCTGGAGATAAATGTGAGAAGAGAGGGACAGGCAGTAGAAACAAAAGTGAAACTGTTTGAGCAGCATATTCCAGAAGTCTTGAGGTCTTTCTGAGTGTAGCCTTCATTAATTTGAGATCTACCATACCATTCTCTCACTAGAAAGGAAAATCTTATAATGGCAGCAGACCATAGAAGAGACCCTGCTTGGGCGTAAGAACCATTCAAGAAATATATGTTTGCTGATGATGTTTTAAAGAAAGTCACACCAGTGAACTGGTGGAAGTCACTTAAGCACCTGGATTCAGAGACTGTTGACGTGATATTCTCACTTTTAACAGCAGTAGCTGCTTCTGACGGTGTCGAAAGAATATTTTCTTCCTTTGGACTAATTCGTTCCAAATTGAGAAATCGTTTGGGACCTGATAAAGCAGGAATGTTTGTTTTTCTTTTCCAGATTATGAACAAACAGGAAAATGAAGGTGAAGATGACTGATTTAGCTGCAGAAGCCAATATTTTAAGTTTCTCATATTTTAAGTTGACCTGGATGACATTAGATTTAATTTTTGATTTTTTAAATATTTCATTTAACTATTTTTTTCAGTTACAAAACAAAAACAAATATTCATGTTTTTTAAAATCAGGTTTAACTAAATTCAAAATCCATATGCTTGTTTTTTGTTAAAATATTATGTTTGCTGTTGCTGGGGAGGGATAGCTCAGTGGTTTGAGCATTGGCCTGCTAAACCCAGGGTTGTGAGTTCAATCCTTGTGGGGGCCATTTAGGGATCTGGGGCAAAAAATCTGTCAGGGGACAGTACTTGGTCCTGCTAGTGAAGGCAGGGGACTGGACTCTATGACCTTTCAAGGTCCTTCCAGTTCTATGAGATAATATAATAATATATGGAGATATGTCTATGATTTAAATCAATTTAATTTAAATCAGTTCCACCCTGATGAAAACTGCTCAACTGGAAACATTGTGGGGGGACAGGGGCATAAAAGAAGCATAGGTTGTAGCCTCCAAATCCCATAGATCCCCATGGTATGTGTGGAAAGGAAGATCCAACTGAGCTATACGTCAGCCCTCTCTCCTAGCAGGATAAAATGGCCCTAGAAAGTGTGCTTTCATTGGCACCTCTGCCCACACAATACCTCCTTCCCAAACATCCCCAAGGAGTGGGCAGGCACAGAATCAACATTAACAGCATTAATTTTGCTAGCTTTACAGCGAAGTATATAGCAGAAAGCAACTTCTCCCTACTCTTTTTCATCACGCCCCTTAGACACTACAGTGACATTGATGCAGAGTGTTCCTGGGAAGCAAGGAGCATGATATGTTAATTAAAATACACCTTTCTGCTGTTTCTGGAGTCTTTCCACCCCTCCAGGACTCACTTCAAAGAAGTGTGTCCTTAACTGTTACTGGAGTTTTTGAAGTTTTCATGGATATTTTTCTAACCAATATAAACTGGGGGCTTCCTGTTGTTTGGAAGGGCCTGATCCTGAAGTCTTCACTCAGACTAAACTCTCACTCAAGGCAAGGCGAGTTTTGCCTGAAAATAACTGAAAGCAACCTCTTATATCAAACAACATATTGCAACACACATCATACCTCCTTGATCATTGCAACAAAGAACTCAAAGAAGAATCATTTTTTTCACTTTGATGTAGAACAACCAACAACAGCTGGGCATGTACGTTAGCATGAACAGAGATGCTAAAAGTTTAATACTATTAACACTGATCTTCATTTTACGATTGAAGAGTAAATATTCAGCAAAAGAAGTTACCAGAGTGCCTTGTGGGAGCTGTACAGCTAAATCTCTGTGCACTGCACTGAATATTTACCCCTAAAGGTTCTATTTCAGGAAACTGAACTGCATATGTATTTTGTTTTCTCAAAGATGTTCTCTGCTACAGGAATAATGGGTTTGTTGTCTGCATTCTGTTAATCAAAAGGAACACTTAAAATATACAGCTTCATATTGAAAACGTATCTGAACCATTACACAAGGATTTTGACAATGAGCAGCAGGATTTTTTTGTATTATTAAAACAAGGAATTTAAGAGTCTTAACATGGACTGAGAATGTTTTTAAGAGACAACACCCCTCAGTATTTCATTCATATCTCCAAATCCTACACAGTACAGAGACATATTTGTATATCCCAGTATATGATCTATTGCATAATTATGGCTGGCATACATACTTAACGTACGGCACAGAAAACTAGGCACTTAAAATAAGGGCTTTTCTACACTTGAAAGGCTGCAGCTGCGCAGCTGTAGCACTTCAGTGTAGACACTACCTACATCGATGGCCGGGATTATCCCACTGGCGCAGGTAACCCACCTCCCACAGAGGCGGTAGCTAGGTCAATAGAACAATTCTTCCATCGACCTAGTGCTGTCTACACAGGGGGTTAGGTTGGTATAATTTACATCACTTAAGGGTGTGGATTATTCACAACCCTGAGTGACAAATTATACTGAAGTAAGTTGTAGTGTAGACAAGGTCAGAGAATGAATCAATTCCAGTCAAATAGTCAATCTGAAGATCTTCACTGACTGAATGTTCTATTTTCACTCATATGCAACTAATACTGTAAGCCAGCCAATGGTAGAAACTTGTTTAAACATCAGAATTAAACATATTTATTCAAAAAGTCATATCTGGCAGAACTTCTGATTAAAAGAGGGTTATGGGCAGGTTATTATAATTAGAGATGCTATTTTCATTCATTTTCAGTGCTTAGTGTTGATTATTTTACTGCAGAGGTCCCCAAACTGTGCGGTGCACCCCCCTTGGGGGGCACGAAGGAATTTTCAGGGGGGGTGGCAGGGGCCCTGGCTGTGTGCCTGGGGCCCCGTCTGCCAGCTTCGGCCCCCAGCCAGGGCTCTACTTGCAGCCCTGCTCCTGCCCCCAGCTGTGGCCTCAGCCTTTGCCCCCTTACTCCTGTCACCCACCTCCAGAGCCACAGCCCCACTCAGGGCCCCGAGGGGGGGCGGGCACGGACTGGGGTAAGAGAGACGCAACCCTAAAAACTTTGGGGACCACTGCTTTAGTGTTTTGTTATTTCCTAGGAAAAAAAATTTATAAGACGCCACAGCTACACCGCTGTAACGCCATAGCATAGATGCTTCCTGCAGCTCTGGAAGGGTTTTCTTCCATCACTGTCATTAATCCACCTCCCCACCGTAGCTTCTTCTATTAGCCCAACCATGTCTGCACCAGGGGTTAGGTCTGCATAGCTACATGCTACAAGAATTTTTCACATCCCCTAGCACCATAACTACGTTGTTTTAAATCTTTAAGTGTAGACAAGGCCATAGTTATACAGGTATAGTTATACCAGTATTATCCCCTCAATGTGAGCACTTTTATTCCATTATAAGAATGGCTCTTTTCCATTTAGCTTCAACCTCTTCCCAACACACATAAGTTAAACCAAAAAAAGCCACTCTTCTACTGGAATAAGAGTGTCCTCATTTGGAAAGAGGGGGGGAGGTTACTACCCATATAATTATATCAGTTTAAATTCACACCTTCGGAGAAGCCTCAAGAGGTGGGGCAGCAGGGGGAAGAGAAAAAACATTTTCCCAAGTAGAGAAGGCTTAAGTCTTTGCAGAATAAGGACATTATTTATTGATTGCATTCTATATATCCATACTGTGCATAACTTACCACACTGCTTCTGTACACACCTAAGAAATGAACTGTGAAGAGAAAAAACAGGGAATATTATTATTAATCATGTTTATTACACTAGTTCCTAGGAACCAACCAAGAATGGGCCTCATTGTGCTAAGAGCTATACAAAGAAAGTAACAGACAGTCCCTGCCCTGAAGACTTTACAGTCTAGACAGACACAGGGTGAGAGGAAGGGATAAAACACACAAGCAGAGAAAACTATTTGATGCCAGCAAACATCATGGTTAGTTCCAAACCTGGGGGGCAGGGGGGGAGACAGGGATGGAGGGAAGGTAAATAGTCAGGAAAAGAAGAGAAAAGAAAACAGAAAAGGTATTTAATGGAAGGAGGGTAAAGGAGGACAGGGCTGACAAGAAGAGGGTAAAATACAGATAACGGGTTATAATTTAAGGCTGAAACATCCTGTTCATGTTGATTTACACTGAAAGTCCTTTTAAAATGGAATTTTTCAGGGGGGAAAAAACATCACTTTGTGGCACTAAAAAGGTATGAACATAAGAACGACTACACAGGGTCAGACCAATGGTTCATCTAGCCCAGGATCCTGTCTTCTGACAGTGGTCAATGCCAGATGCTTCAGAGGGAATGAATAAAACAGGGCAATTTAACAAGTGTTCCATCCCCTGTCCCCCAGTCCCAGCTTCTAGCAGTCAGAGGTTTAGGGACACCCAGACTGTTGGGTTGCAAATCTGACCATCTTGGCTAATGCTCATTGATGAATCTATCCTCCATGAACTTATCTAATTCTCTTTTGAGACAAGTTATACTTTTGACCTTCACAACGTCTCCTGGCAACAAGTTCCACAGGTTGACTGTGTGTTGTGTGAAGAAATACTTCCTTTTGTTGTTTGTTTTAAGTCTGCTCTCTTTTTCATTGGTTGACCCCTGGTAGGGATAGATAAAACCACATTAAAAAATATTATTCTTTTTCAAGTAAAATGTATGTGTTATATAAGGCATATTTTCAAAGAAAAATCAGGATTAAAAAGTGCATTACATTATTAAAATTGACTAAGATTTTTAAAAATAAAATAAAAGCTTTTTCCTGTGCTGCATGGCAGCTCTTATAACTAAGGAACTCTATCCTTTGCCTCATGGCTATATTGCTCTCACTCTCTTTTTATGAATTTATTTAACTGAAATAAATTATTTTTAGAACAGGCTCCTTTCTTTCTCACTGGGATATTACCTACAATGCTTCCTTTCACAAAGGAAGGAATGGTGTCCCTAGCCTCTGTTAGGTTCACTCACTCTGGGGCACCTGGCATTGGACTCTATTGGTAGACAGGATACTGGGCTGGATGGACCTTGGTCTGACCCAGTACGGCCATTCTTATGGACTTAATCAGAGAGATAAAAAGGATAGGGAAATCATGTTGGTACTTAAACAATGTAATTAGCTCTATTGATAGATTAATCTAAGTTTTTCCCCCTACCAACATACCCCTGAGAAAGTGATGTGGTCATTTCATATTAGCCACAGCTTCTGCTTGCTTATTGCTTTTTCCACATCAAATTTTATTATGTTTAAAAATCAAAAACAAGAACAAAGTCAGCAGTATTTGTTTTTGGTGTTTTTTTTTTAAAAAGGCCCGAGTCATTTCTAGCCTTATTCTCTATTTATGGTGTGTAATTTAACAAATAACCTGTATGTTTGATTTTATTAAGTTACCCATGTGACCAGGGGAATGTCAAGAGAACAGCTGAGAAGAGACAGAGAGAAATATCCATTCCATTAGTGAGAAAAATCAATAACAGATAAAAGCTGAGAAATTTTTTTTATAAAACAGAGTCTGTTAATTCAGTCTTAATCCAAAATGAAAGGAATAAACCAAAACCAAAAAAACCAAACAAACACACACCTTTCTAAACCTTCAAAAAATATAAAATCTCTCTTAACGTCAGTTCTTACAATTCATTTTCAATGAGGCCCAAATTCTACATGAATTACTTTATATGCTCCCTATGCATGAACACATGAAATATACATATAAATACCATGTGGTGCGGTTTTGTTTTTAAATCTTTATGACTAAGCCCATGGCTATTAGGCATAATGTACACTATCTTATCTACGTTAATCAGAAAGGCTAAGCTCAGGAAAGTTAAGCAAACAGAAAAAGAGGGGACAAGAGCCAATCAGTCTATACTGATTTTTTTTAAAAAAATTTCCTGTTCACTTTTCCTCTTTCTGTTTTCTTTTACCCACTTGCTTCTGTTGTAAGAGTGGCTGCCTCTGGGCCTTTTGTATAGCACCCATTAAGCATAACATACAATACATACTAAGCTTATTTTGTTCCACTAAAAAAAAATAAGACCAATGATGCAATTAGCTAGGGCTGATCTAAAGACTGGTATTTTTCCCCTCCCTCCTCAGAGGTCACTGCTGAATAGAAGAAAAGTCCAGGGTTTTTTAGTTGAATTCAAGGATACTAACAAAAATCATATTTGTAATTTTATATCATTATTTGAATTACAGTAGTGCCTAAAGGCCTCAATCACTGATTAGGACCCAGTTGTGCTAGATTCTATAGCCTATTGTACTGTACCAAACTGTAAAGACATAATCTTTCATTTCTGTTTTATAGTATGTCAATATATGTGAACAAGACATGAGTACTTAATTTGTATCAGAGTTTCTTTGTTTTTAAAATGACACTTGCAATGCGCACTAATAATGCAATATTTGACTACATTGCAACAGAGCTAAGAGAATAAACACATTTCTTTGATGATGTTGGAATGTTTGTAATATGGAGCAAACAAACAAAACTGCCAGAACAATGCAACTTGGACACAGGGAAAAAATGAAAGTCTGGGGGGAAATCTTGGGTTGAATACACTACAGGGAACTTCATACACAAATTAGGGAAAGAAACTGCTACATTTGTTTAATTACCACTTCTCCTGCACCCACTTCCTCAGCTCACATCACAGGGCCATAATTTGTAAGGAGTTGCATCATCAGTGGATTGTTATGATGCCATATAAGCAAATCCACACAGCTCTCCTTTGATGAGAATGGAGCTATACTGTACCTTTAGGGTACAGCCATAGAGCAGGCACAAAAATAAACGACCCCATAAGTCGCATCCTGAGACAGACAATTCCTCAGGGGCTCTGAAATAGCACAAGCCAGTGCAACTCCTGTTAAACCCTTTTACAGGCGCAGCATGTTCACCTCCACACTCAAATGAACCAGTTTAGCTACATGCTGCAGAGGAGAGGACAAGATGAAGACCCTTTTGGACAGGCTAGAACTACCATCAATAGTCTCAAGCACATCTTGATTGCAAGGACTAGAATGGTGTCTGCCCCCTGTTTAGGGGCACAAGTGCTAGGAGAAGGCTATTTATGCACTCTTCTCCTCTTGCAGAAATCATACACAGTCTGGCCGTAATCTATACCCCAGGGTATGAACCCACATGCCAGTCAGAAAGCATTTTTTGTCTAACAGGTTCTTCCACCCTCATATTTCTCAAGTAGGGTGGAAAGAAAGCATTTATGTTTCAGTTAAATTTCCAGAAAAAGAGCATTTCCAGGATATCCAACAATTGTAGTCAAGCATCCAATTTCAATGAAAAATAGTCGGCCGGGGGGCAGGAGGGGGGGGGGAAGAAGGAGGAGGAGGAGGAGGAAGGGAAAAAACATCTGTAGCAGTCCACAGGCTGCAGGAAAACTACAATAAAACCGCAGTGCCAACAGTCACATTACAGTATCCACACATCAGTGTTCAGAAAAAGAATTTTGTTTCTGTGACAGTGAAACTCTCCAAGGTAGGACTTTAAGGAAAAATCCTCCAGATAATAAGAGAGCATGAGGGGAGAAATGAAAACAAAAACAGAGAAATATCTACCAGCTGGAGTCCCTGAAAACCATAACTAAACGCTTTGAGACAAGCAGTTAGGTTGGGGAAGCTACTTCCCTTACAGAATATAGTGCAGGGGTCTCAAACACGCGGCCCGCTCTTCCCTGCGGCCCGCCGGGCTCCCTGCGGCCCCCCCCCTTTTTATTTTTTATTATTTTTTTTAACCCCCAGGCAGTTCCCGCCACCATAACAGCTGTCTGGTGGCTTCGCAGTTTCTGGGAGGGATGGGAGAGGAGCGGGAAGCCATGCACACGGGGAGGAGGCGGAGAAGGGGCAGAGAAGAGGTGGGGCCTAATGGAAAGGGTGGAGTGGGGGCAGGGCCAGGGGCAGCGAGGGGGCGGAGTCAGTGATGTGGCCCCCGGGCCAATGCACTAGTCCTCATGCGGCCCTCATGGTAATTTGAGTTTGAGACCCCTGATATACTGCAAGACAAACAGATGTGCCTCACACTAGTCTATACTTCAAGGCACCTCCATCATGTTTGCTTTAACAAAGCACTAGGATTAAGAACAGTTAACATAAATGTATTCACTTGAATATTGCTAGTCACGTGGTGGTGCAGGAGAATTTAAACATTACTCTGGCCATTCACAAGAGCTAACGGAGTTACATTAATCACATGCTCTGGTTCGAAATCAGCAAGTGTGTGTTACCTGGTTGGTTTTCAAACAGGATGTACAAAGTAAAAGCATCCATAGAAATGGACTGGTAGCATAAAACATCTCTCAAGTACATATTCAGAGAATGTGGTTCCCCTCTTTATGATGTGAAGGGATTTCTGAGCAGATTAAAAGAGTGGCATATCTTTCAGAAAGAGGACCTGGAAGCAAACTAAACTACAGAAGAGTTTGATTGGTTATCCTGCTACTAGTGAGAGGAACTGTTGTGTATTTGGTTGTCGTGGAAATAGCACCTTGTTGTTTCTATGGCAACTCAGTGATTATTAGGGGATAGCCCAGCCAGTTTTGGCTTGTTTGGTTAGTTAAGTGTGTGTGAAAATAAATGGCTGTGTTCATGGATCTGTGTCTCACATGATTTCTTCCTAAACCTGCTGCCCCAAGGATACAACAAAGTGGCGATGAGGATGGGATCCCTGTGCTGCCCCAGCAACAGAAGGAAGTCGAAGTCAAGGTAACAAGAAAAACAACAACCTACCAAAAGGAACTGGCATGTTGGCACTAACTGTGAAACCTGAAACTAAAACCATGGCTACACTTACAGGGCCACTGGAACCTTTTGAGGAGAGTGTAGTGCAATGGCACCTGTATACAGAGCGTTTTGAGCTTTGTGTTATTGCAAATGACATTACAGAAGAGAAGAAGGTGCCAATATTCTTAAGTGTTGCAGGGGCTAAGACCTACTCCCTGCTATGCAGCTTACTACACCCTGTTAAGCCTGAGACCAAATCTTACAGTGACATTGTGGAAATCCTGGGGTCCCATTTTTCCCCCAAACCACTGGTAATTGCTGAAAGATATAGGTTCCACAAAAGAGACCAAAAAGAAGATGAAACAGTTTTGCAATTTGTAGCAATTTTAAAAAGGCTAGCAGAACACTGTGAATTTAAGGAGATGTTAAATGATGCCCTGCATGACAGGTTAGTGTGCAGCCTATACAGTGAAGCTATACGGAAGCGCCTATTGACAGAGGCTCAGCTTACCTTACAGAAGGCTGTTGATATGGCAGTCTCCATGGAACTGGCTACAAAGGAGGCGCAATACATCGGTCTATCCCCTAGGGTGCATAAGGTGTCACAAGAACCTACTCACAAAACTGTGCAGAGTCAGCTATGTTACCGCTGTGGTAAGCCAGGTCACCAGGCATCAGAATGCTGGTGTAAGGACCTGGTGTGTCGACACAGTGGCAAAAAGGGACACATTGAGTGTGCCTGGAAACAAAAGAAAAAGAGGCCTGTGGTCTGGCCGACCAAAAAGGGAAACCTGCATACCCTAGAGCAGACCCAGGATGACCAAGGTGACACCTCATCGCAAGAAGAAGTGCCACTGCATGTTTTGTCTTTGGCAGTGGGCTCACATGGATACTGGGTAACCCCGTTGTTGGATGGCAAACCTATACGCATGGAACTGGACACCGGTGCAGCCGTCTCGCTGGTCTCCGAGACGGTGTATAAAGAAAAGCTACAGCATCTTCCACTTAAGGCAACAAAAACTGTTCTGAAGATGTATACGGGAGAAGCTGTGCCCATGCTGGGCACTATTGATGTTAAGGTGGAGCTCAATGGACAGGCTGCTAAATTGCCACTGTTTGTGGTGAGAGGTAATTACCCAGCCTTAATGGGTAGGTCTTGGCTTGGGAAGATTCAGCTGCATTGGGCAGAAGTGCACCGAATGACAAAAGAAACCACCGGTCTGGCCACTATACTAAGGAAACATGCTGCTGTTTTTGGAGAGGATCTGGGAAGTATGAAGGGAATCACTGACATTGAACATTAAACCTGACAGTCAACTAAAATATCTGAAAGCCAGAACTGTGCCATAGGCCATCAGGCCAAAAGTTGAAGAGAACCTGGAGCGCCTGGTCACCAATGGAGTCCTAATACCAGTTACCCATAGCCCATGGGCCACTCCTTTAGTTCCAATACTGAAGAAAGATGGCTCCCTCCGGACTTGTGGTGATTTTAAAGTCACTGTCAACCCGGTGTTGTGTGCAGAGCAATACCCGCTTCCCCGCATCAATGATCTCTTCGCGGGCCTAGCTGGGGGACAAAAGTTCAGTAAGATTGATCTGCGTCAAGCATATTTACAGCTGCACGTCGATGAAAAGTCACAAGAGCTGTTGACTATTGTGACTCATAAGGGGCTTTATTGATACTGTCGCCTACTCTTCGGAATAACGTCTGCTCCCGCCCTGTTCCAGAGGGCTATGGACCAGATCTTGTGTGGCTTGCCAGGAGTTCAGTGCTATCTGGACGACATCCTGGTCACTGGAAGGAATGAGGAGGATCACCTAAAGAATTTAGAGGCTACCCTACAAAAAGACTGGAAGAGTATGGCCTACGAGTCCGTAAAGACAAGTGTGAATTCTTCCAGTCCTCTGTTGAATATTTGGGACACATCATTGATGCCGTGGTTCTTCATCAGGCCCCTGCAAAAGTTAAGGCTATTGTGGAGGTTCCCCCACCTCGAAATGTTAGCCAGCTGCGCTCGTTTCTAGGACTATTGAGCTATTATGGAAAGTTCATCTCACAGTTAGCCACACTGCTAAAACCATTTCACGAACTCCTTGGGCAAAACAAGACCTGGAAGTGGACTGAAGCCTGTAATGTTGCATTTAACAAGGCTAAGGATGCATTGCTAAATTCTGAAGTTCTAATGCACTTTGATCCATCCTTACCCCTACAATTGGCCTGCGATGCCTCCCCTTATGGTGTGGGAGCAGTCGTGTCACGCGTATTCATGTTGACTTCGCTGGCCCCCTTGAAGGAAGCATGTTCTTGGTGGTGGTAGATGCCCATTCTAAATGGCCGGAAGTCTCTGTAATGCAGTCCACTACTGCAGAGAGTACGATCCAAAAACTACGGGGACTCTTTGGTCGTTTGGGTCTGCCAGCACAACTTGTGAGCTGGCAGTTCGTCTCTCAGGAGTTTCAAAATTTTATGAAGGCAAATGGGATACACCACATCATCACTTCAGCACCATACCATCCATCCACCAATGGATTAGCTGAAAGATTTGTGCAGACAATGAAACAAGCTTTGAAATCAGCAGGGGGACAACACTCCATTCAAGTGTCTGGACACCTTCTTACTGTCCTACAGAAACACACCTCATGCTACAACCAAAGCATCCCCGGCCTTTCTAATGATGGGACGACAGCTGCGCACTTACTTTGATCTGCTGAAACCTTCTGAACCCAGACAAATTGTGCAACGTCAGCAGCAATATCAAGTCATCAGAGGTGCACCCAGAGCAAAAGACAGAACCTTTAGCTCGGGACAGCCAGTTTTGGCTCGGAATTATACTTCTGGAGCTAAATGGGTCCCTGCCGTGATCATCGCTCAAACAGGACCTGTTTCCTACACAGTCCGGACTGCAGAGAATCTCACCTGGCAGAGTCATGTAGATCAGCTGTTGCCAGGTCATGCCAGTCCTCAGGACACACCTTCAGTTGAGTTGTCTGACTTCACCTCTTCTGGCGAGACACCGAATCAAGAATGACCTGTTCCTGACTGTTCTCCTCCATTACTGCCAGCAGCTGAGATAACCCCTTGCCCGGAACAAGCTGATACCACCTCCTCACCCATTCACGCTACGACCCCTGAGCCCATTGTCAGGGCTGCGCCCATGGTACTTTCAGGTGCAACAACACCAGGAGTTCGCCGCAATCCACCTAGAGACAGAAGACCTCCTCAATGGCTGGATCTTTAGCTAGGGCGAACCCACGGTTATGGGGCAAAGTAATCCCCGGGGTTTAGCTGGGAATGGAGGCAGTCTACCCTCCTTCTCTAGTTTAGTGTTTGTTTTATTTAGGGGATGTTCTTATTAAGGAGGGAGGAATATGTTGTGTATTTGGTTGTCGTGGTAACAGCACCTTGTTGTTGCTATGGCAACTGAGTGATTATTAGGGGATAGCCCAGCCAGTTTTGGCTGGTTTGGTTAGTTCAGTGTGTGTGAAAATAAATGGCTGTGGTCGTGGCTCACAGCTCTGTGTCTCACATGATTTCTTTCTAAACCTGCTACCCCAAGGATACAACAGGAACTATCCCAGAACCAATGAGAGGCAGGAAGAGAAAGTGTGAGTGATAGGTGGAGCAAAGGGATCAGAACCAACAAATGCAGGCCAGCTAGTAATGGACGCAGAAAATAATGTCACCAATTTAAACTATACAGAGAAATTTAGGTCACTGCAACATAATGCCCAAGTTTGAATCTGGACAGAATCAATACTGGTCTTGTCTCCTGCTCCTCTTTTTTTACTTATGGCACTTTGCAGGAGTTACTGCAAGTTGGGAAGGGAAAGAATGAAGAGAAGAAAGTGCCGAGACCCACTTGGATGGGGGAGGGATGATCTTTCTCCCTCATGAACATTTCCTCAGCTCTCACCCATGGAGAGATAAAGCTGCTTTGGGTCCCTTTCTTCACCAGACCTGACCTGCTGAGGATCAGTTGACCTTAGTGAAGTTAGTTTACATGGAAGCATGGGACTTTTATAGGCCTTATTTCCACCTACACAGGATTCATCCCCAAACTGAAAAATACTGTCTTGTAGAAACTTAGACCTGTGTCCTGCACAATACACACACACACACAATGTTGTTGCTTAACACCTCTAGGGCTAGATTTTAATACCTTTACTCCGCTTTAGTAACACTTTACTGCACAAAAGATCCCACTGGTTTCAATGAGACCAGTTATGGCGAAAGGTACTAGTCAACATGACCAAGGTGATCCAGGGCTGCCTCTAACTTTTTTGCCGCCCCAACAAAAAAAACAAAAAACACAAACAAAAAAAGTGCCACCCCACCGAAACAACCCGCCACGAGTGCCGCCCCGCCGAAACAACCCCCTCCCCAACGCTGCCCCGCAGAAAAAAAAAACCCACGAGCGCTGCCCTGCCGAAACAACCCCTCTCCCCCGAGCACCGCACCGCCAAACACAACACAACACACACACACACACACACACACACACCACAACCACCAAACCCCTAGTGCTGCCCTGCCGCCCCAAGATTGGCTGCCCCCTAGAAGGTGCCACCCCAAACACGTGCTTGGTCGGCTGGTACCTGGAGCCGGCCCTGAGGTGATCAGAATCTGGCACATATTAAATTACAAAGCCCAGCTGATTAAAAAAAGAACTTTAAAAAAAAAATAGATGCATATTATGTATGTTTGAAGAGCCTACTTCTGACTCAATTGTAAGAATTTCATATCTGACATTTGGAACATACACTATTTTAAATGTATGCATATTCACACACATTTTGCTTATAAGATTTTCACATTCAAAATTGTTACAGCCTGTGAAAGTCCACACATTTCTGCTTAACAAGTGACAGGGCTGGCTCTAGGATTTTTGCCACCCCAAGCAAAAAAATTTTTGGCCGCCCCCGTTTTTTTCTTGCCCCACCCACCCTACCTCAACTCCACCCCTTCCCAACCCCTTCCCCAAATCCCCAGCCCCGCCTCCTCCCCCGTACATGCTGCATTTCCTCCACCCCATTGCTTCCTGTGGCTCCCCCCGCAACCCCCCGCCCTAGCTCACCTCCGCTCCGCCTGCTCCCATGAACATGCTGCTGCTCCACTTCTCCCCACTCCCTCGCCTGAGAGGGAGGGGGGAGAAGCGAAGCGGCAGCGCCTTCGGGGGAGCAGGTGGAGCGGAGGTGAGCTAGGGTGAGGGGGGCGCAGGAAGTAACGGGGGTAGAGGAACAGGAACCGCTCCCCACCCCAGCTCACCTCTGCTCTGCTGCCACCGCTCGTTTCTCCCCCTTGCAGGAGGCCTGGGAGGGAGGGGGAGAAGCCGAGCGGCAGCGGTGCAGAGCAGAGGTGAGCTGGGGCGACGGGGGCACATTTCTAGGGGCGGCATAGCCGGCGCCAGAATGCCTCCCCTAGAAATGTGCCGCCCCAAGCACCTGCTTGTTTTGCTGGTGCCTAGAGCCGGCCCTGACAAGTGAGGTCTGGGAGATGTGCCAGTCAGGCAAATAAGTCTGGTGCTATACAAGTACATCAAGTCTGCCTGTTTGAAATATTGCTTACCGTGTGTTCAGGGTAACCAATTTATAATCTAGTGGCTTGCATTTTCCCGAAAATACACAAAGTACATAATCCACACATACTATGGAACGATGGCCTGCAATATTTTTCATCTAAAAATAAAAATCTTGTTCAGTTACCCAAAACAAACACCTCTTTACTTTAAGTTAGCTCAAAACATCAGAATATTTGCACACAGACTATTTCCCAAAGTTGTTTTTAAAACATTAATTGTGAAAACCTTCCCCCCCCCCCCGATAGATATCTGAATGTACAAGTTTGAGCCCAATCCTGCAAACATGCATGCACATAAGTAAACCCAGAACTGGCATCATCACTAGAAATTTTCTACATCACATATGTTGTGTGTCCAGAAGAGATGCTTGGAAATGTTATCATGACTTCTGTCACAAAAATTGCTGGATACACATGTACTGTGTTTAGCCCTGTCCAAATATATCATCCGCACTCAGATTTGTTGCTGATAAAAGGAGACTATTCATATTTTTTTAAACACAATTTCCCTTCAGGGCTCTCAACGGGGAGGTCTATTTCTTGGCATTGTAAGTCATTTTTTTAAAGCTCAAAGCACTTTCTTATTGATTAGAAGTAGACTGAAAAAGGCAAAAAAAGACATGAAAGGCTCACACTTTCCAAAACAAAAACAAAGCACTCAGTTTTAAGGAGGAAATTACTATAGGCCAGATTCTGATGCCCCCTCAAGCGGTAACTCTGCAATCAATAAGACTACTTGTTGAATAAGGTGCTACTTATTGAAGTAAAGATGTCAGAATCTGGCCCTAAGAAATAAAAAAGCATCACTTAGTCACATTATATTTTAGATTTCAAAATTTTGGGGATTTCTGACCATAACATGAAATAATATTGACTTGTAAATGGTAAATGAGACTCTACTGTACTCAATCCATCAAGAGTTCCATTTTCAAACATCATGGTTTCATCACTAATGGTCACAGAAGTTAGAGATAGAAAAGACTATTAGGTTATCTCCTGCCCTGTTAGTGCAATACTGCTCCTTACACTAGAGATTCTATTGCTTTGTCCAGCCTAGTTTTAAATGTCCCAAGTAATACCTACTTTGAATTGGAGTTCAAAGAGCACACAGTTTTAATTATGAAGCTTTCTAAAAGTGAATTAGTACAGTTCTGGACAAATTTTAATTATTTTTTCATGAGTAATGCTTGTATCCATTTTTTTCATATTTAACATACATTAGAGAGCCTACCTTAACTTCAGTATGCCACATACTGTAAATAAATGAGCAATAAGGAAGAAGCTAGAGTACATGCTATGAAAAGCAAGACCTTTACGAGAAGTGTGGCATATTTAGTAAACTTGAAGGATACAAGAATGTACAAAAAAAAGCAGTGTTTTCCCCCCCCACCCTCCCATAAGAGGTTGGAAGAATAGCTTTTTTAAAATGTTTTTAGACACTACCTCCCTCCATACATTCCTTCCCCGAAAGCTTTTCCCAAACACAGCCATTCTTTTAACATAGGATTTTTTCACCATCAAAACAATTCTATTTGACAAACTTGCTTTAGAATGGCTTAAAGACAGCTGTGGCTGGCACAAGATATCATATCATTTGGTCAGTCAGAATGGACGGAACCAAATCATATTGTAAGCATGTTTAAAAACCATGCTTTAGCTCAGAGACATGTTAAACATGGTAACTGTGATAGCTGACATGGGACCTCACAGAGTCTAAGATAATGCCAAACTCAGCTTAAACTATGTGCAAGTGTAACCACCTTTGCTCTTCCTCTTGAGAGTAAAGATTTCCCAGGATGCATAACACCACTTCTTCCCTACAGGTAACAATCAACTGCAAATTTTGGCTGCATTTAAATATTTGAACAAAACACTGTTATTGATTTAAAAAAAAAAAAGAAAGCAGACTAGCATGGCTATGTTCAGAAAAATCTTCGTGTTGTTGTTGGTCCGAGTTCAAAGATGACCATGACATCACTAATTGGTTTGGTTTCTGTGAAAACATGAGTAACTGATCAGATCAATTTGACTTTGAACTGCCTGTGGCACACTGAACAAGAGATGCTGCTATGGGTTACTTGGTAAACAGCCAACACTCTGCTGTTGTGAGATTTATGCCTCTGGTGCTTCTGCTCTGCCTCAGCAGTTCTCCTCTGCTCATAGACTCCAGAGTGCATGAGCCTTGACCTGGTAGAATGATTATGAGTGAGATCTTCCCAAAACTCTGGGTCAATGTTGAAATACCTCAAGGATAACTTGAGGGAGTCTTTGAAATGTTTCTTCTGGCCTCCCTGAGAGCGCTTTCCCTCCTTTAGCTCACCTTAAAAGATCTTCTTTGGCAGTTGCTCATCTGACATTCTGGTGGCATGGCCTGCCCAGCCCATCTCATCTGTGATTTCATCAACAGATTATGGATGCTTGAATACCTGCCCATATGAAAACCTCAGTATCTGGAACCCTGTTTTTCCATCTTAACCTCATCCGTTTCCTCAGACAGCCCATGTGAAAGTGATTCAGCTTCATGACATGGCATCTGTACACAGTCCAGGTTTCGCATGCATACATCAAAAGTTGGCAACACGATGGCTTGGTAGACCTTCAGTTTTGTTTGCTGACTAATGCCTCTGAGCTCCCACACATTTGGACATAGTCTGCCAAAGGCCACACTTGCTTTTCAGAAGAAACTAGGACAATTAGAAAGAGTGTGGGCTGGAATGAGAAGTCATCTTCTCTCCAATAAATCCATGGTTGTTCCTTTAGATCCTAGGCTGCTTTTCTTGACATCTTAGCAAAGTGCTCTGTCCTTTGATCTAAGTCACACATTTTTCTCACTAGCTACTTTCCAAGTCCAATTTCAATAACTGCAATGGGATGATTGCCTTGGCACCACACAGAGCATGTTTGGGCTTCTTTGTGCTCTTCAAGCTTTGGGAGTCTCTTTGTACAGAATAGTTGTAGTTTCTCCTTAAAGTCACCTTATAAGCAAATATCATTCATCGTAAATATCACAGTATGTCCAACCTCAAGTATTCAAAAAATAATCAAGCCTAAAAAATCATGAGATTGGGTTAAAATTTATTTTAAAAATAAATGGTAGGTTCCTTTTATATGCCTTCTGGCTTCTGAGACTTTACGGTTCACCTGAGCTGCATTTTCAACCATGGAGGCTAAAAACCCTATTTTTTTTTTAAATGTAACAGTCTCAAATAATCCCATGACTCTAAGAATTAGGACTTTAAGAAAAAGATGCATAACATCAGAAGAAACACACAAAATGATAACTCATATATCCAGACATAGATAACCATCAGAGTAACATTTCTATAATTCTCCTGCCTTAGGGAAAGATTTGGGAGCCACTTGATGGCTTTCTATTACTATCATGAACACACACACTCTTTAGCAAGCATTTCCTAAGGGTTTTATGAAAAAGTATACTAAAATGTGCCACCTGTTCCATGCAGGAAGTAAACCTCAAACAACAAAAGGCAACCGCAATTTTGTGTTAAGAATCAGTATTGCCAACCCATAGCTTTCAAAAATCATGAGTCAGACCCCAAATAATCATGAAATAGGCTTAAAATAATGAGATTTTTAAAAATAATAAGTGTTGGATTCTTTTTATTTGCCTTTGGATTTATTAACCTTTAGGATTCATATTTTCATAATTTCATCTGAAACTATGAGACTAGAAAATTCCTTCTCCCCCTTTCCTCCCCAAATAATGAAAGCTGAAATTCTCACAAAATAAAATGATTCCAGAAGCAGGAGCTTTAAGAAAAAACATAAAATATCACAACACATGCAATAAAATCACAAGTGTTGACAACAAATCTATCTATAGATAATTAAACTTTTCTTCAGGTTTCTAGATCAAATTCATTCTTTGTCTATATTGGGGTAGCCAAACTTACTGAGCCTCCAAGCCACATATGACAATCTTGAGACGCTTATTAAGCCGGGGTGTGCCTGCCGGGGACCGGAGCTTCTGCCTTGCAGAGTGGGCAGGTCTCAGGGTAGGGGCTCAGGGATTTGGCCCCACTCCTGCTGAAGCCCCACACCCCGGCAGGCACGCCCTGTGGAGCTGAAGCCCCGAGACCCTCCTCCCCACTGGGCAGAAGCCAGAGGCGATGCATGGGGGGATACGGGAGGGGTCTTGTGCGCCCCCCCCCCCCGATTTTTGCCAGGTTTTGCTGGCCCTGCACGGTCACATGATGCAGTTGGGCCCCCTCCCTGCATGGCAGCTGCTGGAGCCAGCAAGCTGGGAGCTGCGGCTATGGGGGAAAGACGGCGGCAAACAGCTGGGTATACAGAGGTATACTGCAGGGAGAGCTGCAGCTTTTGCTGCTGCCTCTCCACAGGGAGCTAACACCTGGAAGCTGCAGGGAGGGGCCGCTGAGTGTAAGAAGGGGGGCATACTTGGAAGGGGCATGGCTCAAGCTGTTGCGGGAGGGACAAACCTTTAAATTGTGCCGCCCTCTCTGAGAAGGCACCAGTTGTCTCTGGCAGAAGCCCAGGGCTACTCCCCCTCCCCAGTCTGGTAGACGAAGAATGGGAAGGGTTGTGGGGGGCTCCACGAGCTTCACTTTAATTATAAAAGAGCCACATGCAGCTCGTGAGCTGCAGTTTGGCCACCCCAAGTCTATATTAATACTCATGTACTTTCATATTACCAGATGAAAAGATAGATATATTATATGTGCATATATTACCTCATAAAAGCAGAGTGTACATATCTTAAATACATTTGGTTTCATACTACTGCATATTATACATAATACATAGTCTAGTTGCACAAATTTGTAATGTTTCATGAAGCTCCACCTGCACATAGTTGAATATATACACTATGTGTGTGCAACATATTGCATACAAATAATAGCTAGGAAATATTGGTTTGGGCTTTTTTGTGTGCTGAAAACTTACCTTGACCATCAGGCAAACCCCAAGCATTTCAAGCAGTGGTGGTAATGGCCTATGGAACTGTGCAAAATGCCATAATGCCTGGTATCATTTAACACAATCAATGAAGAATTAAGGATGATATTAGACTGACTAGGGAGAGCAAGGGGGGACAGGGTGCTGTACAGGTTCTCCACCATCATTCCTTTTGCCTTGTTGGGGTGACAATTCTAATGATCACAGCCCCCCCCCCCAAAAAAATCTAGTTTTATTACTTGCAGAAATGAAGATATGACCCTCAGCCTGGATACAAGCTACAAATCAGATAGTTTCATGGGGCCCATATGATGCAGGCACTTACTGCTAGGAGTACTGCTCAATACTGGGCATAGCTTCTCTGATATCAATGATCCACGACACCTTTATGAGTTCCTACAGGACTGAGACATTGGTTTGTCTATATCAACCTGCATTTAATTCTTCTTTTTATATTATCAAACCAAATTTTATTCTGTAATCTTGAGGGGCCTCGGAAACATACTCAAATGATCTTCCTCTCTGCCTACCTGAATTACAAGGAGCATTTGAACAAAAGCCCTGTGGGTTTCCTAGTTCACCTATCCTGAGTCTCCAGGTAAGCAAGTACAGCTTGCAGGGTTTTGTTGAAAACACACAAGGCTTGTTATTTTAAAACCTCAAAACAAGGTCTAATTTTGCAATTTGGCAGGGAAAGGAAACATTAACAAGGGAAAATCAATTATGTATTTTTTTAAAAAATTAGCATTCCTCTCTTTTCAGTTATCATCACCACTCATGAATAACAATGAATATTGTGCTCAAGTTATATGTCATGCAAATAAAACATTTCTTCAGCAATTTTATCCCATCCAAACAAAATTTAATATTCTTCAAAGGTTTAAAAAACATCAGTTTGTCATTACCAAAGAAAGGGCAGGTATGGGGAACAGAAATACACTAAATACAATATACCTCTTATCCAGCCTTGTGACTTAGTTCACAAAATGCAGGCATGTTTCCTAGCTCTTTAAAAATGCAAAATTTGGGAAGCAGGGTATCTCAGGGATATGCTAATTTGCTATAGAACTTTTAATTTATAGGTTACTGATATTAATCTGTCTCAGAATCACAGCAAACATAAGTTTGTTTGGTAGCTTATGTGAAATGAGTTGGTTGTCTCTGTACAGTTCCAAGGAGAAAGATGTCAACATTTTAAAACCCCAAATATAACTGACATTTATTGGAAACCAATCTGAATGCAGAAGTCAAAGGCAGAATGGACAGTTCTCTACTCCTGCCAATATCTATGGTACGACGATTTGGGAAATTTGGCCCTATAGTCATTTCAAACTTGTTCTATGCATAGAGAAAATTCATTTTCAGTGCTGTCAGCCTGTACCTTCCATGAGCAGATAGGGTAGGATTTGCAGCAGGACTCAGCATTGGTTTAAATCCCACCCTAAATGTGCAGATGTATGTGTTAAAGAGCCAAATTGGGCCTTTGAATATATGCTTGCAATTCCCAGTGACTCGTGAAGACATTACTTAGTTTATATATAGATTTACTAAATACAATACATCTGTCAGTTCATAGACAACACTGACAACATAATCTCAGTAACAGCTTAATTTTAGCTTCATGTATAAATACATCTTCATTTTAAACTAATGTAATGCCAACACATTTTTGTTGTGGTTGCTGCTGGACTGAAGTTAATGGTGTTAAATGCATTCACATTCAGTGGCAAAAGAGAAGTGACAGTACAGGCTAGCTGTTTTAATGGTTGCATAAAATGTCTTAACTTTGTTACATACAAAACTAGAAGTATAATGTTGCAAGTACAGTATCATTGGTCCAAACGCTCCAAGCCCGCAGATCCTGACTGGGGAAGTGCCAGCTTCTGTGTGGAATCTCTGTTTTCCCCAGAAGAGGTTGCAAGAGCAGGGAGCACAGAGGCAACAGGAAGCCAGAATAGTTGGGAAGAAGTAAAGAGCCCCTGCCTAGTAGAACGCAGAAGACCCAGAGACACATTCCCCATTCTTCTGTTGTCCCCCCGTCAAAGACTACAAAGAAACTCTACAAGTTCAGTCTTCTATGGAAATTGCTTGTATAGGGGGAAATTTGGTCCACTGTTTGCCTAATTGAGTATTATAGAGGCTACCTGGTTAGTGCCTGATAAGGTTAAGGTTGTAAAAAAAAAAAAAAAAAAAAAAAGTGTCCATTAATGCAACCATGTTGAACATATGCAGCATTCCCCATTTCTATTTTTTCTGGTTTGAATGCATAGTGAATGCATGTTGTGTGTTGTAAAAACAGAGGCCATTTTTAAGGCTAACAGAGCAAAGTTAATTTCCCTGTTGTCAATTAAAACAAAAGCTGAATTTCCATTATGGTTTTACTGTGTGGCTTTGAGATTCATAGATTTTTGTAATTAGGGCCTGATCTAGCTCTACTGAAGTCAATGGAAACTTGACTTCAGTGGGAGTTGGATCAGGCTCAATGTACCATTCATGCAATATTTTACCCTTCTAGCAAAAATCAATCACAAAACTATTTTTCCATTAATGTTTAAAATAAATACTGCCTTGAAATTTCCCTGAAGGGAACATGTCTTATGTTAAGTAACAGCAATCAACAGAGCAGCAAATTTTCAGGGTCACTATTTTCATAGAGATCATTTGGATACGTAGGTTGACACTGACATCTCTGTTCTCTTTCTATAACACAGCAATCATGTTCACTCTACAACACAGACATTTTTAGGAGAAAATACTATTTGAATGTCTCATCTTAGAGCTCTAATGCAATTATGCTAACTCATTTTACAAGGACTGTGTGGTAATTCTTCCAACTGAATTAGAGTCAACAATATGATGCTGTTGCAAAAATGCCTAATACTATTCTGGGGTGTATCAACAGGAGTGTCATAGGTAAGGCACAGGAGGTAATTGTCCTTCTCTACTCGGCACTAGCAAGGCCTCAGCTAGAGTACTGTGTCCAGTTCTGGGCACCACACATTAGGAAACATGAGGATAAAATGGAGAGTCCAGAGGTGAGCATCATCAAAAAAAAAAAATCAAAGGTTTAGAAAACCTGACTTATGAGGAAAGGTTAAAAACTGGGTAGGTTTAGTCTTGAGAAAAGAAGACTGATAATAGTCTTAGGACTAGAAGCAGAGAAGGCAGTAGAGCCAACAATTTTTCTTGTAAACTGGAGACTGCTGGAAATATTTGCATAGTCTACAGATCTACAGACCCAGATGGAGTCCTCAGTTTTCTCCTGAGCTGCATCCTAGCTACGTCGACATGGCTAGTACAGGTAGTGCCTTGCTGTCATTGGCTAGGACTCCACACTGAATTCTCATATTCCCTCTATTGTGGGTAAATTCTCAGAGAAGTAATTATTGCTCATCAGACCGGCACACAACAACATACGATGCATAGTGTATTGTAAATTACACTGCGCTGAGAGGGCATGCAAACTTAGTAGCTGTTTCCTTGACTCATCCCCCTTCCACATGACCACATCCTCCTGTTACATGAATAAAGGCAGCTACAAATTAGGAGGAAGAAAATATACCGCACAGCCCACCACTCTTCTCCATCTAGCTCCTAATCTACTGGATGTGAATCCCCCTAAATTTGGCTTCCCTTGGTACCATGCAACATTTGGGCTTCAGTCTCCTCCTTTGCTGAGCATAAAAATTTTATTCTTTAACATATGAAAATAGAAAGTCAAAAAATATATTCTGTGATGGCTAGCATTTTCAGCCAGGCTAATCTTTGTATGGGGGCATGAGTGAAAATTGATTAATCTGGAGGGAGGCTATAGGAATCAGATTAAACAAGATCTTGAAAAGAAAGTCTCAAACTTATGAAAAGGAACAAATACAATGAGTCTCAAAAGCCATTCACAAGGATGCTAAAATCAGTACACCACAGAGAGTACCTTAGAACAGAAATAAGTGAACTGACAAATTGACTTTAAACATATAGGCTGAAATGCACCCTGTGGTTTTGTAGAAGTACAAGCAAAACTGGCAGTGGGAGACAAATCCATTTTACATTTGCTGAAAACTAGACATGAGCAACAGCTTCAAAATTTGAAACCAGAGTAAGGGGTGCTCATATGCCAGTTTTTTTCCATTCAGTCCATCTTAGAGTGGCCACATTGAAAGTTCAGACTCAGAATTAAAGTTTTCTAAAATTTGGACGTTTACAGCTAGGTGGAGTAGATAAAAATCAATGATTTAAAAATAATAATTAAAAAAAATCAGATATTTATTTAAATCGGATTTTTTTGATCAAATGCTTTTTGAGGAAAAAAACTAAAGATAATTTTAATTAAGATATCTTTGAGCTATAATGAGTCTCATCATGGAATAGGGATTATAAATTCTAATTCTATAGTATGAAAATATATTCATGTAATGTTTAAGAAAAGTTTTGTAAATGAGTTCCAATAGTTCATGGATTAGGGGTCCAATTGTATGGGGTTCCAGGCGCTTATGTATAGATTAGTTAGATTAATCTTTCTATCTGCTCAATGAGACTCAGTGCTCAGTCTAGAAGATACCATCAAAGATGCTTAGTTTTGCAGTTCTCGAACTGTGGATTTGTGTCTCCAGAGATAACATGCTTGTTAACAGCAAAACTGTTTTTAAATAAATAAATAATATATACAGGTGAGAAATAATAGCCCTCAGCCGTATTGTCCCTCTGCAAATTTGTGTACACAGAGTCAATCCCTTACCTCTCTCTAAAAGTGCAAAGTTTCAAAAAGTTCAATGAATAGAAGATTGTTGGGGGCAGAATAGATCTGGACAAGGAGAAGAAGAATAAATGTGAGAAGGGAGGGACAGGCAGTAGAAACAAAAGTTAAACTATTTGAGCAGCATATTCCAGAAGTTCTGAGGTCTTTCTGAATGTAGCCTTCATTGATTTGAGATCTACCATACCATTCTCTCACTAGAAGGAAAAACCTATAATGGCAGCAGGCCGTAAAAGAGACCCAGTTTGAGAATATTTTAATGGAGTTACTCTACCTGTAAGACAGGCATCCGTGCAAAATGCAAACAGTGTAACAATGAAATGCAAGGCCTGGTTGCCTGCATGAAACTACATCATGAGAAGTGTTCCTTCTCAGGAGGAAGGTGTGTTGAAAAATGATGAAAGGAACGTGTCTGAACATGCAGGATCTTCAGGTTGGTAAGCTTTTTTATTTCATACTTCTTTCTTAAAGACCACCCGGCCTTCCTTCTGGACTATTCTTGAATTCTCATGTTTGAGTAAAAAATATAGTTGTTAGTCTTAAAAGCTATCATTCCGTCCTATAACCAAGTGAGGAGAGAAATACAATACATAGCCCTATAGTCATAACACAATGAATTGTAATTACATGTTAAAAAGGCTTTGGCTTGATGCATGCTGTGGTAATTTGGGACTTTCAATGTGTTTTAGTGTAGTTTCAAGGAATGGCTAACTATACTGGGTAAAACTAAACAAAGTCAAGGAGTTCTGTGGCTCTGCTAATCCTAATTCTGAAACTCAGCTGTTTCATTTTCTTGCTCAGAGGGTTCAGATTTCTGTCTTTGGATTTACTGTGTGAAATATTGTGGGTAATATACCTATTATCTCATAATGATATACATAAAGTAGTACTCATGGATGAACAGCAAAATAGTAAGCATCATCTCAGAAAATAGTTACTACCTGATTGTTCTTAAAGGAATAAAATCTAATGTTTGTTGTAAATACCTGATTGGAGTCAAGACTTTTCTAGGCCATCGGTCATAATACATCTTCCATCACCACAAAACTACTTCAGTACAAAGGTTGGACTGACACAATACATCATACCATCATTTCTCTGGTGGTCAAATGCAAGCCCTCATTTAAAAACAAAGGTGAATTCCATACCTGCACAGAAAATTTTCTGAATGCGAATCAATATAGTGACAACTGTGAATCAGCCAGTGCAAATAAAACCTGATTCTGATCTCATTCTCACCAGTTTCACATTGTGGTGAATCCATTGGCTTTGACAGACCTACTCAGTATTTACAAATGACATCGGAGTCAGGATTAACTCTGAGAAAGGTGAGAACTTACGCCCTTTATAAACAAAAAAAGTACTGACTCTGAACCCAATGATGAGGATTTAAATGTAAACTATTTTTCACCTGATCACTGTAGCAGAACTATCCTGCTACTCTGAGATATTTTAGAAATATGGGATTGTAAGTGACGTACCATACCATTTTATCTCCCCAAAATAGATACCCATCTACTATGCATTTTCTGACGGACTAAGAAATAACTGATCCCACTTTTTACTTTGTATATTTAGACAATCTTGGCATTGAAAAAGGTAAGAGTTGTGTCCAAGTGCCTTTCATCCCATGCAAAAGGGCTTTGAACAGATCCTAGTTGTGTGTTCTTAAGCTGTTAGTTCATTTCTCAGGATAGCCCAAAGCACAAGTTGAGCATTTTCTCTGACTCACTTTGTCTTTGAGATTGTCCCCGACTATGTCCGTCACACAAATTCATTCTCACAGAGTGCTTGTGAGCATACTATACATGTTTTGACACCCCATGAATTGTTAAAGAGTTCTCCAGACACGTATGGACCCCCATGTCTTGTTGCTTGCCTATTCAAGTGCTGTATTTTGGGGTCAACAGATATGCTCCACTGTGAAAGGGACAGTGGCAGTGAGTGGGCACTGCTGATCAGAAAGATAAAGTACTTGTGACACTGTTGCCAGGAGCGTGCACTGGGGGAAAAGAGGGAAGTTGTCTTTGGCATTGCAATGTTATGAAGACTGACCATCTAAAACCATATTTTGTCGTCACCTGTGTCCTAATGAATCTTTGGCTTGGTCCACGCTAAGCCCCCAGTTCGAACTAAGATACGCAACTTCAGCTACGTTAATAACGTAGCTGAAGTCGAAGTATCTTAGTTCGAACTAAAAGGTACTTACCGCGGGTCCAGACGCGGCAGGCAGGCTCCCCCGTCGACTCCGCCTACTCCTCTCGCAGAGCAGGATTACCGGCGTCGAAGGCGAGCACTTCTGGGATCAATTTATCGCGTATAGACAAGATGCGATAAATCGATTCCAGAAGATCGATTGCTTGCCGCCGAACCAGCCAGTAAGTATGGACGTACCCTTACACACCTCCTTATGAGCAGGCACAAATGTAACCAGCCAAGTGTGCATCAATCACGTGTGTTAAGTGTAGAATTTACAATCTGGAAAAACGGCAGCAGTGCTTCCTGTGCCTATTGCTTAAGGGGACATGCCACCACTAGTTTCATCTCATAACTGGACAGTTTAAGGTGAGTTGTATCTTTTGACTCAAGGTCAGTCTCTAAAGAAAGGAATAAAGACTGATATTAAATTAGGTCTCCACTTCTTTAGGCTTATCCCACAAACAAACAAACAAAAACCATGGAATTACCCAAGGAGCAGTTCTGTGATGTTAGGTTTCTGCTGAAAAGGGTGAAAGCAGGATGAACCATTCTTGGAAGCTTCTGACAAGAGTACTTTATCTTTCTGATCAGCAGTGCCCTGAATACAGGGCCAGAGCTTCAACTGGCATAGCGCCATTGAAGTACATGGGGCGAAGCCAACTTATGATCTAACCCATTGTTTAAAATGCACATTTTCATATCTGATTACTGATAAAACACTAACTTCTTGATTTAAAATAAACCTCAGAAAACAGAACTGAAAAGAATAATTTACAAACCTGTGTAAAATGGGTCACAACTAATCTTGTAATTCCAAACTAGTACACGATATTGGTATAACTGTATTAGTATTCACTGAGTGTCCTGTTACACACACTAAGAATTCCTTATATCCAAAGCTAACGTTTATTTTTTAAATGTTGACACAATAGAACTGCTCTGCACCAGGATAGAACTTCTTTTAATATTTGAAGCAGTAAATATTCAATTGGTAAAGTCAGCATTATCTGAAATCCTCCAGCAGAAACAAACAGTCTCGCCCCAAAAGGTGTCAGCCTGTTAAACTAGAGAGGAGAACTTTTCACAACTGTGATGTTGTCCAGAATAAGCCTTGAACTGTTACCCCTCAGACTATTTACAGTCCCAGAAACAATGTATCTGCCTACAACTGCCTATGCCTTTAAAAGCAGTAAAACAATGGAACAGTTACACTGTGACCTTTGCATTTTTATATACACAGCTGTTCTGTTTAAATTGGTTTTAAAGAAGAAAACCACTGAAACCACTGAAAAAGCCTAACTACGTTACCATGTGCTCTTTTCTATTTCTGACTCCAAATGCACAATGTGAGGGTCTCCTGTCTTAGCTAGGATTTATGCTCCACTTGGAAAATGCAGACTTCCTAAAACAGCTCAGCATAAATCAGGTTAGTTTTAGAGTCTCTGTACTTTAGTTCACAATAAAAGAGATCTAGGCTGTATTAACCACGATCTTAAAAGTTTATTTCTTCTTCCTGAAATTGGCAAAGAGTAGTGGGTATGTTGCTATTCAACTTCAGTTTTTTAGGGATATTTTAACTCTGTCCTTTAAAAAACTATTCTAAATAAGATTGCCATGCAGCTGCCTCATAAATATCACTGCCTGTGGCTCTGGTGCATTCTGTCCTACATTTAACTCTGGCAGTACCCTGGGACAAATAAAACTCAACAGAAGATGGTAGACAGCACCCTTTTCCGCTAACCATCTTGCAGTCCCTTTTAAGTTGACTGTGGCCCTTGCATAGGCATATGCAACACTTAAGAATTTGGTCATTGGAAAGTATTATTTGCTACATATGGGTCAGTTCTAAAGCCCACTGAATTCAGTGGAATGATTCTCATGGACTGCAGTAGGCACCAGATAGATCAAGCCCAAACTGAGGAGAACTTAATTTTGTAAATTAAGGTATTGTCGGAGGGTGGGATGCTGGCAAAAGAATGAGGCTCTTTCATTCCTGATAGGATAATTAAATAAAAGTGGACACCTCTAAAACCATACTGTATACAAAGATAACTCTACAATACAAACATTTACACATATGAAATGTCATTCGTACTGATTATTTAAAAATCAAAATCCACTAACAGTGTGTTGTATAGACAAACATTGTAAAAATTCACGACCTCAGGTCAGTAGTCTGTTTAAAAAAAAAGTCAGTTGGACAATATACCAGTACTTACAAATGAGATCTCATTAAATGACACTTGCTTTTTTTATAACCATTCTTAGAACATTCAATTAGCAACAAAAAGGAACTGGGGGAAAAGAACAGCTGCAAAACTAGTGACAGCAGGAAAGCTGTGTTAACTTGTAAACATGCTTCTAATGATGACTACACTTTATTCTGTAGTCGAGCTACCTAGGTCAACACTTCATTTAATGTTCTCAAAATGGATTAAAACTACTTTTGGAAGAAAAAAGTAAAACAAGAACTTCTCCCATTGGCTTAATGAAAGCAGTTACACCAGCTAGAGGGATAGGGAGTTCAGTTGCAAAGGGCAGGTTCTCTACTTGCTGGCATTACTGAAGCTACTTGGATAGCATGGAAAGCTTTGCAGTGAAGGAAGAACTGTTCATGTTTGCCCAAAGAAGCATAAACTACACATCTAGGATGAAATCCTGGCCCCACTGAAGTCTGGCAAAACACCCATTCATTTCAATTGGGCCAGGATTTTGTTCATGAACGCCAAACATCAAGAACTGATGTAAACAATAGAATTAACTCCTGCCACTTAACTCCTGCCATTCTGCTTGGACATCCTTGGCAGTCATTTTAGCCATTAAAATGAGCTGAAATTCAAAACATGTTTTATTATACCCAACTCATAAAAGTGCTTTAGAATTTACTCCCACAGAATTACAGGCTGGCTCCTGATCCATGGCTCAATAGATACTGGGGGATGTACTAGCCCAACTGGCCATGTATGCCAGCTGCTCACCAGTCTGAATGGTGCTGAGGATGTTCAGGCCCAAAGCATAAGGAGGACAGAGGGAATCTGAACCCATTCTGCAGGCAAGTTAGATGTAGGTGCTTAGGGAGAGAATCAATGCAAATATTCTCCCCACTCCATGCAATTACAGTCCTCCACTGATCCCAAGCTTCTGTTTCCCCACACTGAGACCAAAGGTGGGTAGCCAAACTGCTCCTGTGTCTCTCAGCAAATCATTCAAACTCTGGTTGTCATTCAACTGGAAAGGAGTTTGACTCTGCTCCCAAGTCTGGAATGAGAAATGTGGTATCTCTTCAGCAACACCCATCAGCACCCTCAATGGCATATATGGCAGTCAGGGGCAGATTCGCAACACCTGCAACAAGAAAGGAGCCACCCCAGGTGGGGAATTAATCATCCTCCCTTAGGATTCATAATTGCTTCCATGGCTACAGAACTTGGGCATGTCACCCAGTCCTGCAGGGTTCTGCTCCCCAGAAGATACAGGGTTTGAGATCTGGCCATACAAAAGGGGTGAACTATATTTGTATATTTAATAATATTTCTTTTAAACACACAAAGACTAAAGACAGACTTTATCATATCTCAAAAAACAGGATTACTTGTGGCACCTTAGAGACTCTACAGCTACGTCTACGCTACCCGCCCGATTCGGCGGGTAGCTATCGATGTTCTGGGATCGATTTATCGTGTCTCGTCTAGACGCGATTGTGATGGTGTACCCCATAAAGCTTTATGGGGAGATGCTTATAAATGTATATGTGTAACTAGAATATGTTTTATGCTACATGTGCCATGTAACATATCTCTGTGAAAGTTATGATCTACTGAATCTATTCCTCCTGTTTGTATGCATGTATCATAGTTGTAGTTGGAGTTATGAAGATTGGTTTTATATTTGCTGGTTTTGTACATAGCCTTTGTAAGTGCATGGGATTATGTTTGGAGAAAAGAATATGCAAGTTAAGTACAAGCACTTAACAGACAAAAGAAGTTGCAGACCCCAATCCACATCGGGGCCTAGTCAGGAATGCACCTGGCTGGACAGGTTAGGGTGCGTGGACAGGTGACTTGCTCATGTGATCCCACAACTCCAGGGCAACATAATGTACACAGGGAGTGGGAGGAAAAGGCTATAAAAGCCCTGGGAAGACCCCACCATTTGGTCTTCAGCTGGCTAAAGAGAGAGACTCTCCACCCCCCGAGGACACACCTGAAAGAGACTAAACAAAGGACAAAGACATTAGGGGGGGTGAGTGATTGCTGGACCCAGGCTAGGAGGAAGATAGCCTGTTTACTGGACCTAGTGAGGTTTTTATCTGTACACAGGGTGATTAGACATAGAACTGCGTGTTCTATTTTATTTAGTAATTCACTTTGTTCTGTCTGTCACTACTTGGAATCACTTAAATCCTACTTTCTGTACTTATTAAAATCACTTTTTACTTAAGTTACCTGGAGTACGAGTTGTTACCTGCGGAAGGCAAACAGCTGTGCATATCTTTCTATCTTTGAAATAGAAGGCGAACTATTTATGAGTTTACCCTGTATAAGCTTTATACAGGGTAAAACGGATTTATTAAGGGTTTGAATCTCCTTGGGAGTTGGGCACCTGGGTGTCAAAGGCAAGAGCGCTGCCAGGAGCCTTACAGTTGTGTGTGGACTTGGTTCAGACCTGGGTCTGTGTTTGCAGCAGATCAGGGGAATCTGGCTCAAAACAGACAGGATTCGGGAGTCCCAAAGGCCTGGAAGCAGGGGCAGAAGTAGCCTTGGAACACCAGGTGGCAGCACCAAGCAGGTCTCTGTGATCCCAACCTGTCACAGCGATAAATCGATCCCAGAGCCGCTCCCCGTCGACACCAGAACTCCAGCTCTGCGAGCGGCGGAAGCACTGTCGACGGGGGAGCCTGCCTGCTGCTGTGTGGACCAGGGTAAGTACTTTTAAAAATCGATCTAAGATATTCGACTTCAGCTACATTATTCACGTAGCTGAAGTTGCGTATCTTAGATCGATTCCCCCACCCCCCAGTGTAGACCAGCCCTAAGTCTCTAAGGTGCCACAAGTAATCCTGTTCTTTTTGCCGACACAGACTAACATGGCTGCTTCTCTGAAACCTATCATATCTCAGTCACACTGGGTGGGATTTTCAAGGAAGCTGATGATATTGAGGAAATGCCCATTAAAGATCAATGAGATTTGGGACCCAGCTCCCTTTGGCTCTTTTGAAAACCTCAGCTATTGAGAATTACAGGAGATTAACAGTTATTTGTGGGAAGGGGGTTAGGTTTTTTTACGTCTTATTGACTTTAAGATCACTATGAGAATGTCCATAGTTTTGATTCTATTCTATCAATAATGTTTTAACAGTTTATATATTTTCTGCAACTTTCCTCCAAACCAACTACCGTAGTCAACATGTAACCACACATGGCATACTTGTGATGCAACATGTATATCAAAAGCCAGAAATAAACTATTTAAAGCAAATTCCCCCTGAACTAAGCATAAGGAATTCATTTTTACATACCTCTTTAAATATTTAAATCAAGTAGTGATCTCCTGCTCCCTTTTTATTCCTTAATCCAACTTCTATCTAGTAAATGCACAATTTAAAAAAAAAATCAATTTCAAGTGTTAGTTCATTGCTTTGTGTAGAGGTCTATCTGTCCACCATCCACAACATAAAACTGAATATAAAGCATGAGTCCTCAGACTGCAGTTTCATAGTGATTGAGAGGAAACTGGATTACCTAACTAGAATTTACCAAGCAATACTGAAAAGCAGGCATAGAGTGTCATACCTTCAGTAGGAGAGACTATTCTGAAGAAATATCAGACATCTCAACAGTAAGTCCCGTAATACATTCCCAATCAAATATTCTTTGCACAACCAAGACTAGCACTTAAATCAATGAAATGTTTGAATGCACCATAGATATTGAACTCTTCTTTCGGATCTGGGCCATTTCCCATATATTATTTGTGTGTGAGTACACTATATGTATACATATAATGCAGTATTGTGGTGTAAGAAGGAGCAAGAAGCACAGAGATGCATATGTGGTTACAGAAGTGTTTCATTTGTAAAAACATCCTAGAAGTGACAGATATGTCACGCTACAGAGAAGTGGAGCTGCCTATACAAATTAATTCTTTAAATAGCTTGATTTTCATTTACTTCAATGGATTTTCGATCAGGCATTAAATGTCTTCCAATACAGCTCCCCTCTATTAATTTTGAGAGACACCCCTCCCCCAAATCACAACCACTTACATATTTTTTATTTTTAAAGAATCACAGCTAACATATTGAAATAGAAATCATAGAATCATAGAATATCAGGGTTGGAAGGGACCTTATGAGGTCATCTAGTCCAACCCCCTGCTCAAAGCAGGGCCAATCCCCAATTTTTGCCCCAGATCCCTAAATGGCCCCCTCAAGGATTGAACTCACAACCCTGGGTTTAGGAGGCCAATGCTCAAACCACTGAGCTATCCCTCCCCCCAGTAAGATCCAACTATAAACTTCAACTGAAAAACATTTCCTTTTCCTTTTGGTGGCAGGAACAGCTTTTTCCTATTTGATGTTAATCTTGGTCTTTTTCTCCTTAGGTCTGTGGGTTTGGTTTGCGGGGGGGGGAAGGAGGGAAGCTCCACCCTACTGTGTTTATTATTTTTGTCTTATTTGACTTGCACTTTCCACATCCTCTGGCTCAGATATCTCCTGAAGGGCTGATTCATAATTCACAGATTCTTAATCAAAGTAACTAGACAGACTGTGATCTTCTCCAAGATCACATTCATCATAAGATTGTCAATGGATCTGTACAGTACTTATTACAGTCTTGCCAATATACCACACGAGCTTTGAGTGTGTGGAAAGGAAGCATTCTGCAAGCTCTCAAATAAGCTGGACTTCTTTAAACTCAGAGTGGAATTAAAATCTTTCCTAGGGATCTTCCAATTTGCATTCAGCAGATGAGCTGCCTTTACTCTCATAGGCCACAACTCCCACACCACAAGAGGCTTTCCAATTAACTGAACAAGGCTGCTTGGCTAGTGTCAAAGATCACTGATCCGTTCAATTTCTTGTATCCACTACTAGGCAATGTTTACAGTCTTCAATAACCTGCTCCAGTATATGGAAGAAGAGAAGATGCTACTTGGAATTGGAAAAGGTCCATAAAAGGGCAACAAAAATAATTAGGGGTATGGAATGGCTTCCGTATGAGGAGAGATTAATAAGACTGGGACTTTTCAGCTTGGAAAAGAGGTGACTAAGGGGGATATGATAGAGGTCTATAAAATCATGAGTGGTATAGAGAAAGTAAATAAGGAAGTGTTATTTACTCCTTCTCGTAATACAAGAACAAAGCCCACCAAATGAAATTAATAGGTGGCAGGTTTAAAACAAACACAAGAAAGTATTTTTTCATGCAACGCACTGTCAACCTCTGGAACCAGTAGCATAGGCAGGTCTGGAGCACAGGGGGAGCAGTGCTATAAAAAGGTGCCTCCCCCTGTATTCATCCGGCGGCGCTCCAGGTCTTCAGCGGCATTTGGCAGTGGGTCCTCACTCGCTCCTGGTCTTCGGAGGTACCCGCCACCGAAATGCCGCCAAAGACCCGGAGCGCCACCGGGTGAGTGCAAGAAGCGGCACCTTTTTTTAGCTCTGCTAAAAAAGGCGCCACTTTCTTTTTAAGGTGCCGCTTCTGCTCACAGGGGGAGCGACCGCTCCCCCTGCTCCCCCCCTGGCTATGCTACTGTTTGGAACTCCTTGCCAGAGGGTGTTGTGAAGGCCAATACTATAATGGAGTTCAAAAGGGAGCTAGATAGCCATTGATGGACCTATCTTCCATGAACCTATTAGCCAGGATGGGCAGGAATGGTGTCCCTAGCTTCCGTTTGCCAGAAGCTGGGATTGGATGATAGGGCATGGATCGCTTGATGATAACCTGTCTGTTCATTCCCTTTGGGGCACCTGCCCTTGGCCACTGTCAGAGGACAGGATACTGGGCTTGATGGACCTTTGGTCTGACCCAGTATGGCCGTTCTTATATACTTCATTCCCAACACGCCACAGTCACATACTGGTAGTCTACAACCATAGTTATTGCTGACATCTCTCCCATGTCATATGTGATACCTAGATCCCTTTTTACAGCTATCAGATTTTTAGTATGAGCAGGAATGCTGAGAAACTTTATCAAATATTCCACATGGAGCTTCTTACTTATTGTTACCTGCCACAAAGTATTTGGTTGGAGTTGCTGTTTTGTGTTTGAGTTTGTTTTATTTCAAAACAAAAACAAAACTCTTAAACATCATTGTATCAAAAGGGAAAACTCAGTTAAGTGACTGAAGTGTCACTTATGAGTGTACTCAGTAGCATCCACTGACATTCGGCATTGCTAAAAATAAAGCTCATCCCCATTTGTCACATCACAATTCACAGTCTCTCTGTTTGGCCTGACCCAAGGGCTGCTGTGCTCAGGCTGCTTTTGGACAATTTCCATGAAGAAAATTGTAAAAGTCTAATTTTAAAAAACTACACATAATTCACAATCCTCCAGAGACAAACAACAGTGGTGAATTTGACTCAAGCCAAATCGCACTGTAATTGAGACTTTAGAATTAGTCTATTTTAAATTGTAAATTGTGCAGCTTTAAAATTGCATTTAAAATATTTTGGAGATTAGTAGTCAATTATTAGCTATGCGTGCCAGGGAGGTAGGAGAGGGGGAAATAGTTTAATATAGAAACACATTTTAGTCTTCATTTTTCTATTTTTGTACCACAGTGGGGAAGTTTTTCCGTTTAATGAAGTGTTAGTCATTTCACGGAGCCACTCTGCATGTGCTGGGCAAGCTATACTTTGCCATTTTCTAAGTATAACCCTCTTGGATATAGCTAAAGCAGTAAAGGACCACTTTGAGGCAAATAAGGTGAGATGGAGGTTAGAATCCAGGAGACAAAGAATACACAGCATAATGAAAGGCGCAAGGGAAAGGCTTTTGAAAGCTAGAACCAGACTTTAAGCGTCATTCCAAAAATGTCTTCACCATATGATACAGAAAAAGTCTACAAGATAGTGCAGCTGACAAATTTAAGGATAGATTTCTCTAATATTTCTTATCAGACATTTTCTCTGGTGTTCAGTAACACCAACTATGAATCTTCTTTTTTTGCAGAAACTATGAAGCAGGCAATTAGATGTATTCCTAACATAGGGCAAAGTGTTTTTACTCTTTACCAGCTATATGTGCATAGAGCTAGTCTCCCCACTTTGCTTTGATTCCAGTGTCTAATGGTTGTGAGGGAGGATTTAACCATGGATACATTTTTCTCAGCTAAGTGTTTCTCTGACAACAAACAACCAAAACAAGGTGACATTGTCTCTGACAACTGCCATGCAACTTCCATGCTTTTCTGCAGAGGGGCAAGTAGCTGATCTTTAAAAAGTGATGAAAGCAAGACTGAAACCAATCTACCAAGGTTCAAGTGTGTAATTTAGAGAGATAGGCGACAAGGAGCTGTCCTCCAGGCTATAAATATTTTCCTTGTACTCCCATGAGGAACACCATTACAAGAAAGGCAAGGATGTGATCCCACACTGCATTCAACACCAACCAACAATGGCTGATGACAGGAGGGGAGAGCACACTTGACCAGGCACAGTAATAGTTCATTCCTAGTATATGATTGTAAAGTTCTTTGAAAGGCTTGAACAAAAGCATGAAGCACTGGTTCTTGGCTGTGATTATCTTCCAATGTATGTAATAGGAATGAAATGGGTATCATGTAAACTGAAACAGGATAAGCAGCATCAAATCTAGCCAGGTTCAGAGAAATTAACTCCCTCTATATCATATGAAATTAAATGCTGTCATAAGAGCTTCTTATATTGAAATACCTAAACAATGGAAGTAGAATCAAATACTCTGATTTGTTTTCTGAGAATTCTCAATCATTTCAATATCATAACATACACAGTATCTGTAATTATACACATCTTTTAACCTTTTGACATATACATTTGCTTTTATAGCTACCTTTTCCTCCAGAGATCTCAGTGTGCTTTATAAAATATTCTTATCCTCATTTTATGATGGGGAAACTGAGGCAAGGAGCATTTACATGACTTGCCCTAGGTCATAAGTAAATCAATGGCAGCCTCAGGAATAGAACCAAGCTTGGTTGACTCCCAGGCCTCTGAGTTAATCACTGTACCAGTGCTGCTTCTAATGTATTTTGGATGGAGGAAAAGAAAGGATGTTTCTGTTTTGCATATGCATTTGTACTTCGAACTTGTATGGTAAGAGAAAGTTTCACCATTACCTAGTACAACAACATCTAGAGTTGTGTAAAACCCAGTTTCTGAATAATCACTTCAACATATTCATAGCACAGTACAAATATTGACTAATTCAGAAATTAGGATCAGAACACAAGAATGGCCATACCGGGTCAGACCAATTGTCCATCTAGCCCATTATCCTGTCTACCAGCAGTGGCCAGTGACAGATGCTTTAAAGGGAATGGCTGGAACATGAAAATTATCAAGTGATCCAACCCATCATCTAGTCTCAGTTTCTGGCAGTCAGAAGTTATGGGACACCCAGAGCATGAAGTTGTGTCCCTGACTGCTGCTGCATATTGAGCAAATGTTTTCAGAGAACTACCCACGATGACTCCAAGATTCTTTCTTGAGTGGAAACACCAATACTTATATGTATAGTTGCAATTATATTTTGCCATGTGCATTACTTTGCACTTATCAATATGGAATTTCATCTGCCATTCTGTTGCCCATTCACCCAACTTTGTGAGATCCCTTTGTAATTCTTCACAGTCTGCTTTGGACTTAACTATCTTGAGTAGTTTTGTATCATCTGCAAACTTCACCACTTCACTGTTTGCCCCCCTTTTCCAGATCATTTATGAATACATTGAACAGGACAGGTCCCAGTACAGACCTCTGGAGGACACTGCTGTTTACCTCTCTCCACTAGGAAAACTGACAATGTATTCCTACCCTTTGTTTCCTATCATTTAACCAGTTACTGATCCATGAGAGGACCTTCCCTCTTGTCCCTTGACAGCTTACTTTGCTTAAGAGCCTTTGGAGTGGGACCTGGTCAAAGGCTTTCAAAAAGTCCCAGCACCCTATATCCACTGGCTCACTTTTGTTCGCATGCTTGTTGACCCACCTCAAAGGATTCTAGTGGATTGGTGAGGCATAATTTCCCTTTCCCACGTGGACTCTTCCCCAACATATGTTTGTCTATGTGGGTCTGATCATTCTGCTCTTCACTGTCATTTCAACCAATTTGTCTGGTACTGAACTTAGGCTTACCAGCCTGTAATTGCCAAGATCACCTCTGGAGCCTTTTTTAAAAATCAGCATCACATTAGCTATCCTCCAGTCATCTGCTACAGCAGCTGAATTAAGCAATAGGTCACACACCACAGTTACTAGTTCTGCAATTTCATATTTTAATTCCTTCAGAACTCTTGGGTGAATACCATCTGGTCCTGGTGACTTATTACTGCTTAATTTATCCATGTGTTCCTAAACCTCCTCCACTAACACCTCAACCTGGGACAGTTCCTCATATCTGTCACCTAAAAAGAATGGCTCAGGTGTGGAAAACTCCCTCACATCCTCTGCAGTGAAGACTGATCCAAATAATTCATTTAACTTCTCTGAAACAGCCTTGTCTTCCTCGAGTGCTCTATTAGCACCTTGATCATCCAGTGGTTTCAATGATTGTTTGGCAGGCTTCCTGCTTCTGATGTACTTAAAATTATTTTTGCTGTTTCTAGGTGCTCTTTTGCTGTTTCTAGTTGCTCTTCAAATTCTATTTTGGCCTGCCTTTACACTTTACTTGCCAGAGTTTATGTGCCTTTCTATTTTCCTTTGTAGGACTGGACTTCCAATTTTTAAAGAATGTCATTTTGCCTCTAACCGCTTCCTCTACTCTGTTGTTTAGCCATAGTGGTGGTTTTTTGGTCCTCTTACTGTTTTTGTTTTTTAATTGAGGTATACATTTAGTTTGAGCCTCTATTACCATGTTTTGAAATAGTTTCCATACAGTTTGCAGGCATTTCACTCTTGTGACTGTTCCTTTTAATTTTCGTATAACTATTTTCCTCATTTTTGTGTTGTCGTCCTTTTTGAAGTTAATGATACTGTGGTGGGTTTCTTTGGTATTTTCCTCTCTATGAGGATGTTAAATTTAATTATGTTATGGTCACTATTACTGACCAGTTCAACTATATTCACCTCTTGGACCAGATCTTGTGCTCCATTGAGTATTAAATAAAGAATTCCCTTCCCCTTGTGAGTTCCAGCACTAGCTGATCCAAGATGAAGTAATTTATGGTGTCTAGATATTTTATCTCTGCATCCCATCCTGAGGTGACACATTCCCAGTTAATATGGGGATAGTTGAAATCCCCATTATTGGGTTGTCTGTTTTTGTAACCTTGCTAATATCCCTGAGCATTACACAATCACCATCTTGATTAGGTGGTCAATAGTATATTCCTATATTCTTAATATTCAAGCATGGAATGTCTACCCATAGAGATTCTAGAGTACAATCTGATTAAGTTAAGATTTTTATGATATTTGACTCTATGCTTTCTGTCACATATAGTGCTATGCCCTCCCCCTCATATGAGCATACTCTGGCATTTCTATATATTGTGTACCATGTCCCATTTATCATCATCATTCCACCAAGTTTCTGTGGTGCCTATTATATGAATATCCTCATTTAATACCAGGAACTCAAGTTCATTCATCTTAGATATCTAAATACTATCTCCCTATGAAATTCTCAAACATTTTTGCTAGTGGAGGGGGGGGGGGGGAAGAGTTCAGGCTTATGCCTTTGCTGGAAGCAAATTATAAAGTATCTGTCCTTTGGGGTTTGCTGTTTTCATGTTGCTGGCAGTCATATCAGATGTGCATAATGCATTTGCCAAGTGGGACTCAATGTTCCATTGATTTGGAAGTGTCCTGTATGACTAAGGCTACAAGTTTTGCACATATAACTAATTACATTTTGTATCAAATGTTCCCCTAGTTATTTAGATCACTGAGATGCTTGCTGCTGTACTTACAGTTAGGATTAAAGTGGTGTTTATGTTGCTCACAGATTCCAAATAAGCGTTGAATTCCAATAGTGCAACTAGTGAGATCCCACAAGATATTCTGGATCTTTTATTAAGTTTGACTGAGCATTTAAACAAAATATTAAAATGAGAAATAATTTTAATGATCTGCCTTGTGCACAGATTTGTGGGGGCCAGAAGGAGGAAGTGAGATGGCATTAGATTTGTATTTGTTCCTACTTGTGGCCATGTGTGCCTGTGTGATAAAAATGTACTGAAAAACCCTTCCTAGGGTTTAAGTGCTAACATTTGAAGGCTGCACAGATTAGGAAACAGACCCTGCATCTTCCAGACACTGTGGGGAATTTAGCAACAACCCAACTGTATGCATGCGACTCCAAATAATCCTAAAAGTGGCATCTATTAGTCTTACTGAATGAACAGGAGACGGACTGCTGATTTCAATGATCTCCTCTCTCACCACAAAACCTTCTGTGTTTTAATCTAAAAATGTGGGCACTGTGCCACTAGAATAGTTGAGCAATGGAGAAACTCTGAATAATTGTCATGGATTGTCTGTGCTACCCCCTACAGCAAGATGCACAATCACAAAAGGCATACAAGCTGCGTACAAAGTACATGACATCTTACTAGTGCCTCAAACAAGAAAGCATTCAGCTTCAAGCTACCAAATAGCTTTACGTTTTAAGCACTAACAAGCCTTTCAACTGTGTGCACATAACTGCCTTTTGACTCCAAATCCTCCTCATGTATAGAAATATATTGAGAAAGAAGAAAGCACCATGAATTTCTTATCCACACAACCTTTATCTTTCCCCTCTTTATTGATGGAAATGAAAACTCAAGTCTAAAAAGAGAGAAGTATATCAGATACTAGATGCATTACATGTGACTATATGACACTTTACGGTCTGATATTTTACCCACAGATTAGATCAGATTTTAAATACAAGTATGGATGCAAAGTAGAAGAGGACAATGCAGACCATGTAAACCAACAAAAGTGTCATTAGTATTTTTAATCAAGCATTAAACATTTATTTTTTAAATTATTGCCATCCAAAAGTGCTCTTTGCAGCCCTCCAGTGGTTAAATGGAAAGTAGAACTCTTGACAGAAATATAGAATTTAGATGTGCCAGTCTGTTGAACTGGCTACAACATTGTAAAAGATGCCTAAGAAGAAACAAAAGCTGGCATATTTGCTAGAAGAAAAGATCTACAACAAGAGGTGATTATCTTAAAGTTTATGCTAAATAGATAAAGAGAAGGGAGATATATCCTTGCATTACAATACATCCCCTTATTGGTTATCAAACTTCACAGTACATTTGTCCTGAAAATATTGCATATTGTAGTGCCCAAAATACATATATTGAATATGAAATAGAAGTAGCAAGTCCCTTTATATGTACTAAATTCCTTCAGGCGCCTCTATTTCTGTATTGAGAGACTTGTTTACATTTTTTTCCAGTAATCTGAATCCTTTTCCAGAAAGAATTGGTTCCATATTGAATACAATGTTCCTTGGAATTTACATGAGCCCAGTTGTAATTTAGCCACCTAAGAACCCCCCACAAAAATAATACAAATGACAGGATTTCTTACATGAACACTGTAATTAGATCACTTTTAAATGATCTGAAAGTAAACTAAAGCTAAAGACCTCAAAACTTCTGTTGTGAATCTCTTTGTAAGAGTGAAAAGAAGCAGAACTGCAAGAGAACCATGTCAGTCAGGAAAATCAGATTATTTTTTAATGGGCCAAAACAATCCATAAGTGTCAAAATGAGCAACAGCAAACGGTTGCCAGACCTACATAAAAGCAGAGGTTACTGAGGGATAAATCTAAATAAGTCTCCAGCAATCTATATTTAATTACAACAGGATAAAAAGAGGGAGCAGACCCAGTTAATTTGGGATGGTCCCAGCAATTTGATGCTAGACAGCGGCTCAGAAGTAGTAATTGTTACTACCTTCTCCACACACACCCCAAAACACACTTCCAAAACACAGTGTCCCAGTCAGCCCTGACAATGCGTTAACTTTGAACCAGGAGACATCCCAACGTATTTGAGATGCCTACACACGACTTTGTCTTTTTAGCTAATAGATGCAATCGTGATCTCCAAACCGGAACGGTAATCGGAAAGTCGCGGTAAATCTCAGCAGAAATCAGCCTGACATCCTTTCGTTTGTCACCCCCTCCCTTTCCTCACCATAGATATTTATCTTGTCCCCCCCCCCGAGCCCCCACAAAAAAGTTGGAGTCAACAAGTTATTCAACCATTGTCCCAGCTCTCCTGAGTACTCAGCAACCTGTCCTCCCCCAGTGCCGTGTAACACCAGCCCCATGCGGCGGCTATTGCCCGCTCACTCCCTTGGGATTCACTGTAAGGCAGGCGGGGAGTATCTCAGCCACATGAGTAAGCTTTTTGCTCCGGCCTGGCTCCCGGGCTAGTAGCTCGGTCTCCGAGCTCTCCCCTTGGAGCAAACGCCCCGAGGCCGGTAGACTCTTCCTGGAGCGCCAGAGCCCCTCAACCCCACATGCTGGGAACTGGGGAGCCGGTGAACACGAACACACACACACACACTCCCCCGCCAAACCCAGCGGCTCCTTGTGCCTCCAACTTTCCGCGGCGTCCCCTCGGCGGTGGGTCGCTCCCCACGCCCGCACTGACTTCACACCATGCACAAGCAACGTGAGGATTTGGCAAGGGCGGGGAGCATGTGCGCGGCCTGATTAGCCCGGCTGCCCCCCTCCGAGCCACCCCAGCGACCCGAGCTGCTTCGAGCAGGAGCGCGACCCGCCCAGCTGTCCCGGGCTCTCTCCCCCGGCACGCCTGGCGGCCGCCGCGAACCCCCAAACTTGTGTCCGCTCTTTGCCGGAGCCTGGGCGCTCCCCACGCCGCAGGCACGGAGGTCAGGGCAGCCAAGTGCCACCTTCCCCCCGCGCGGCCGGTAGGGCTCACCCCAGCCCCGGCAGGCTGCCGGGAAACTTCGCCGCCTTACCCACCTTTAGCGGCCAGGAGGCTCCCGACCCCCAGCAGGAGCAACGCCGGCTCCCAGCGCAGCCTCAGCATCTCCGGGCTGCTCCAGGCAGGTGGGGACTCTCGGCTCCTGCCAAGACGTGAACGCCACCAAACGCTGGCCCGCTGGGGGCTCCCCTCGGCTCCCTCCGCCCGCCTCTCCCGCGGGCCGCCTCCAGGTGCGAGCGGTGCTGGGCTGTTGCGGCGGCGGCGGCTGCCTCCTCGCTTGCTGCTCAGTCATTCACAGCCTCGCTGGCAGGACCAAAACAGCGCCAGCTTTCACCCCGGGACTACTGCAACGTCACAGGGAGGAGGTTCATGAATATTCATGAGCAGAGAGCGAGCGAGACCAGCACAGGGTGAGGGGGCCACGTTCTAGCCCGGAGCCCTGCACGCACACAGAGGAGGGGAGAGCCGAAGCTGAAGCGCAGACACAGCCGGGGTCCACCCTTCCGCGCGCTCACCCACCCCGGGCGCTGGAGCAGGGAGAGAGGCAGGGTTCCAGACTCCCCCTGCCACTTCCACCACCTGCCCCCAGGTTAAGCAGCTCTTGGGGCTGGAGCAGAGAGAGCAGTAGGGTTCCAAAGGTGTAGACACCTGGGGAATGGAACAGACAGAGTGCAGCAGAGACCGAGGCTTTCACACCTGGGTCCTTCCCACATACACCTCCACATACGTAGGAGAAGCAATGTAGGGGGTAAAACGGATAGACCAGGGTTCCGGTCTAAGCCCCTCTCCTACACCCAGACACCGGTACAAAGATGGGACAGAGGATAGAATAGAGAGCGGGAGGATTCCAAACCTGTCCCACTCTCCTCCCCTGCTTTATTGTCTCGCGCACACACACCGGGCTGGAACAAAGGCTATAGAAGCATTCCCAGCCCTTCCCTTCCTACCACTACTCCCCTCAGAGGAGGGAGAGACTTGGGGACGTTGTGGAAAGGGAGCTAGAGAAGCAAGAAAAAGAGGAGTGGGGAGAAGGAGATCTGAGAGGCAGAGTAAAGGGGGAGGAGTAGGGACCCAGAGAGTGTAGGGGATTGAGAAACATAAGCGGGATTTCATGGCACTGAACAAAGACCATCATGGATGAAGGTTTCTGAGACCTTGGGGCTAGTGTGATATAAGAGAGGCAGAGAACAGGAGATCCTGGAGGAGTAAATAAATAGTGAGGGATAGCTGGGTATGGGAATAAAATGTGAGATTTATGGGTGGGATAACTGGGCTGCTTTCAGGGAATGAGACCTGCTCTAGGATAGCCAAGGTACACTGTTGGAATGGGGGAGAACAGCTGGGAAGCTACTTGAACCTAAGACTCCAACAGCTCCGCCACAACCACTGGACTGTAGAATCAGCCTCTGGGCTGCTTTCAGGGAAGAGGGAGAATTGAGTTACAAAGGAAAGAATGAGATAAAATGGGAATGGACCTGGTCAGAAAGAGGAGTGTTTGGGGGAAAAGAGGATGACAAGGAGAGAGGGGAGCTGGAAAGTAGGGGTAGAGGCCACATAGGAGGGAAGAAGTTGGGCCTTGGGAGAAGACAGAGTGATTTATGAGAAAAGGATGGGGGGAAATATGGGGCCTAGGGATATAGGGTGAAGGGTTCTCATGCTCTAGGGGGAGGTTCTTTGTCCCTTCTTTCACCCCTCCCTCCCCCCCCAAAAAAACCCACCAACCCTCTATGACAACTTGATTCCTTCACTAAATAGAATACAGGATTCCAAACACATTTCCCCTTCCCCTTCCCCTCCCTCCTCCCATTCCTGCACACCCAAGAAGACAGATGGAACAGAATACAGCAGGGTTCCACATCCTTGGTTGAAACCTTCCACTACAGAACCTACTGCTGCTGATCGGGGAAGATAGAACCACACACTTCACCATTCCATTCCATCCCACACAAACCTTTCCTAAACTATTTATACAGATCTGGGATGAACTGTTATTCTACTGCTGCCTTTGGCTACTATATCTAGTGAAAGTCAGGGCAGCTTTCCCATCTAATCTCCATTGTGGGGTAGAAAAAGGAGAGAGATGATTTAAGAAAATAAACCAGCAGTAAAGTCATTTGACAGGAAAGACCTGGGTCTAGGGAAAATTCATTTTTACCAATATTTATTTGTCTCATCTTTCATTGAAAAAATGAATTATGACAAGGAATTAGGCTGTGGTAAGCCACTCTACTACTGTTAGGTTGAAGAAAACCCTTTAGTCCCTGAAGTGTTAACTGTTTCAAAATAGACTGTTCTGTATGCACAGTAAGGTTTTCCTACAAACACGTCATAAGGGCTATGACACGTCATAGTACATGCTATAAGACTTGATCATGCTTTCTGATACCCAACTGGGAGCACATCAATCCTATCTTGTAAAATCAGCCATATACACTACAGCCAATTTTTAAAAGATGCACTGAAGTGCTTATCACCCATCCCTTAGAAGTAAATATAAGTGTGATGCAGAGAAGTTTGCCTGTGTGATAGATACCTGTTAACTACTGAGAATCACATGGCAAATCTCTGTGTATCTTCCTGAAAATGTCCCCCCATATGTGCATTTTCAGTAGTCAAACTGACTCAGACTACAAAGGCACAGAAGGAACAGATAAAATGTACAGGGTCAGTGACCTACAAACTAAAAAAAAAAGATTTATGCTGCGAGGAGCATCACAAGAAGTCTAATGTAAACATTCCACTTTTTTCCAGAAAATATTAATATGATTTTTGGATAAACAACACACAAAATGAATATACATCTAAATACCCTTTGTTTTGTTTCACCTGATGAAACAGATAGACTGTGAGGAAAGTATCACTGGAAAAAAATACATTTAAAAAGAGCCTTAATGTGTATTTATCTTGGTTGTTATGTATGTTATAGTAGTATATAGAGACCCTAACCAAGAGTTGGGCCCCATTGTAGAAAGCCCTGCACAAATGCACGGTAAGACAAAGCCCCTATTCAAACAAACAAAATCTAAATAGACAAGACAGAAGAAAGGAACTGCTATTATCCCCTTTCTACAGATGGGGATCTGAAGTACAGATTAAGTAACTTGTCCAAGGCTACATAAGGAAGTCTGTAGCAGAACTAGGAATTGAACCCACAGCTGGTGCCTTAGTCCCAAGACTGTTCTTCCCATATACCTGATGTTAATGATCTACTTACATAAAAAACTGAGTTCTATGATCTGTTGTGACAGCTCTCATGTACATTACTTCCATGCATAGCAAGCCAAGGTGTTCCCTGATGAAAAAAATGTATTTAAATAATGTTAATGAAGTGGCACCAGTATGGAAATTGAAAGTTAAAACTGTCATTAGGAGCCAGATTTTGTGCTGATCAGCAGCATGGCATCCTCATTAATTTCCACAGCCTTTCCTAAGGTGTAAGTCAGCAAAGAATTGTGCCACAAGTCTTTTACTCACACCTGCATGCTTATATCCAATAATGGCATGATTTAAGGACTGTCCACTGAAACTCTGATTTTTTTCTTCCTTATCTTGGTTTGTGTCACAACCATCATATTATGTAAATGTAGGATTTTCTCCCAGGAAGGTCATTTCTGAGGGATTATTTCCCATTTGAGGCTACTGCAGTCAGTATGCCTTCTACCACCTGAGAAGAGCAATAGCTCCCACACAGAGAAGTACAAAAAAAACCTCAAAACTTTGGCCTAACATATAGTATTGCTCTGGTGAAATGGAAATGATAAAATAAGGGTGGGGGGAGGTCATAGCCTTGCATTTACTGGGAATTATTGACACGGGTCTGACATCAGTGACAGACAGTCGCAAAGTTCCATTTGTGCCAGGAGATCTAAAGCTTATTTTTATCATAATTTCCCCAGTAGTGAATTCAGGATAGATGTTGGAGGAAGGGATTTGCCCTGAGGGATAGTCAGTCTGCTGTATAGATTTAGGTGGTTCTAAGGTCAAGATCAACTCTACTTTATTACCATCCTCTTATATACTTATAGGTTTGAGACATCATGATTATCACTTTTCCTAAATAAAGTCAACAATAGACTTCCATAAGTGACAGTTTAAACAGGCTTTATATATAGTATATATATTCAAGCACAAAATATTGTTAGAATGGAGTTAAGGATGTGAACTCTGCTAATAAAAAAGGCAAACATTAAAAATACAAGGAACAATGAGAAAGAACCTTAACTCAACATTTTTTAAAAACAACACATCATTCTTAATATATAATATTTCAATAAATTAACTTGTATGCCTCTATCTCAGGTACGAGCCTGATCCTGCAATGAGCTCCATCGAGGTGCACCCAAGTAGTGCTCATGGCAGAATCTGGGTCTTTGACTACTTGCTCTTTCTCGGGTGGACTGACTATTGCTGTGTGTTTATACAGGACGTAGCTCAAGGGGACCATAATCTGACTGGTGCTTTTAGGCACAATACAAATAAATACTAAATTTAATTTAATGTAATTTAAAATAAAAAAGCAACATAGCAACCTAAATGTGACCATCTTTGAGAAGTTTGGATGTCACATTTATCGTTCATTTATTATGAAAACATATGGCAAAATGTTTCCCCCGGGGAGAAGACAAGAGACAGAACGATCCACGCATGACAGATGTTAGACAACATTGCTTAATGTGCTATAGGAAAGTGTTCAGATACTCCAGTGATGAGGGCAGTATAAGAGCCTATAGAACAGTGGTGGCCAACCTGTGGCCCATCAGGGTAGTCCGCTGGCGGGCCATGAGACAGTTTGTTTACATTGACCGTCCGCAGGCACGGCCACCCGCAGCTTCCAGTGGCCACGGTTCGTTGTTCCCAGCGAATGGGCTGCAGGTTACCCACCACTGCTATAGAAAGTAGAATAGATGTTGCGTTGTGTAAGTGTTCCTATAAAGAAGAAAACAGGCTTAAAAATATAGCATTATCATGTATTCATTTTAATATTTGACATCTATTATAATAATTGTATTATAGCACCAATCATTATCCACCTCTAGAAGAAACTGAAATGTCATTTTCTCTTTCCCTCCTCCCCCACAAGCAATATGGTAGAAAATGTACCTGCCAGTCATATGTAGTCATTTGCTTTTTATCTGTGAGCCTAATTCACCTCTGCTATAAGCAGATGCAATGGCATTGACTTCATTTACACTTACTTCCAACCAGGCTGCATTAGGCCCAATATCTTCCAAATTATTTTCTCTTACGCTCTATGCTTTTTAAATATGCAATGGATATTAGAGGAACTGAACAGAATGATGTAGTGCTCTGCCAATGTATCACCAGGAACACAGCTACATGTAGTAGAGCATAAATGACTCAAGAGATTTATCCGGGTCAATAGATTTTAATAAATAAATAATGTGGCTATCGAATAGGATCTGACAGACACTGGCTTGAGCAACGAGCATAAATATAAACATTTCTTCCTATATATTCTGCAATTCATAATGTGTTATAAATACAAGAAAAAATATGTTTTATTTAAGATCAATTATTTAATGAACTGCCTGAATAAATACACATTTTATAATCTTCCAGAAACATTTTTAAAACAAAAGACGAACCTCTACTGGGGGTAGGGAAAATCTGTATCTCCTTAAAGAGCATTAAGCCTCTAATTTACACCAAAATAGCTAAAACATTTTAAGTTAAGGCTGCCAATATTTCATGGACTTGTTCTTTATTTTATGGTGTGAGTTAAGGTCTTTCTGAGTTAAGGAAATTTATGAAGGTGTACCAGGGGACTTAATCACACCACACCTCCTCTTCTATTAAAATTAACAAAAGATGGCTAAGTCCCTGGCTTTGAAATTTTCAACCATAGCCTTAACGTTGAGTTTCTTTGCTTTTGACGGTCTCATTAATTTTAAGAGGTATTGTTGATCACATCTTGTGATCCACTTCAAGATTAATCTTGGGGATGAAGAACAGCCATTATTTTGGTTATTAATTTTATTTTTGTGCTCCCATTTTGCTTCCTCCCCAATCCATTTTTTTCTTCCTGGCTGTAGAAAGAAGGCCTCTCCCATTACTGTTCTTGCTTTTGATATCAGCAGAAGGAGGCAGCACCAATTAATTCATTATATCAATTTCCAAACAAAAAGCACTTAGGCAACTTGTTGATGAAAATAGAAAACAGGCTACTGCTGCTTTAGGCCCTAGCTTAGGAAACATCCCTATTCAGAAAAGCAAATGAGCACATCTCTATATTTAAGCATGTGCTTAAAATTAAGAATACGCTGAGGTGTTTTCTTAACTAGGGATGGAAGTAAGCATTAGCTTATGTGCTTTCCTAAATCTGAGCTTTAAACAGTGGTAATCGGGGGAGGGAAGGGAGGGGGGGAAACACCCTGTGACGGGGTTACGACTCACCACCGCGGTGCCCCCTGCCGGTCAGTCTGGGAATTAGCTCTCGGCAGTCCTGGAGTACCTTCCGCCGGTGGTGTCCTATCCGCCGCTCCCTCGCTGGTGTCCGGACCCGCGTTGCTCCCAGCTCGCGGCGTCCTCTTCAGGACACTGCCCTCCAGCAGTGGCCCTTAGTCCACTCTCACCCCTTCCGGGGGGGCGTTTATCTGCAGTTCCTTTCAGTGCCCCAGCAGCTCACCACACCCCAAAGTCTAACCCCTTCTGTCAAGGGTCTGGTGCAGTCTGTCAGCGCCACATCCCATGGCTGGGCGCCTGTACAAAGGGGGAAAGGGGGGACCCAGGCCCACCCTCTACTCTGGGTCCCAACCCAGGGACCCTCAGACGGCAGCCTTCCTGCCCTCCTTCTCTCCCCTTGTCCGTCTCTCTTCCCTGGGCCGCTTCCCCTTCGGCCCCCTCTTGCACCCAGCTAGGCCCTTCCATTCAGGGCCTGCAGGCTATGGGCTGGAGCTCTCTTATGCTCCCGAGTCTGCCCAGCACTGCATTGTCCCAGGTGTTGGTCTCCTAAGCAGGAGACAGACCTTCCCCTCTGAAGGCCTGGGAAAGACTCTCTGCTGCTCTCCTGGGCAGTCTTTTTATAGGGCTGAGCCTGGCCCTGATTGGCTGTCTCCAATCTGGGCCCTGATTGGCTCCCAATAAGCCCTCCTCGCATTGGCTGCCCATCTGCGCAGGCTCACTGGCCTGCTGCAGCCCACTCATGTAAGGGGGTGGGGCACGTGCCCCACCACACACCTGTAGAGGCTTCCTGCTTGGGAGATCCAGGGATAAGCTCTGCCCACCCACCCTAAATTTCCTTTTGCTGGAAGAGGTTCCCTGCTCAGAACGAGAGCCCAGATCCTGAGGGTCAGACCTAGCACTGTTTCCTCTCTACTCCCATAGCAGTAGGGGCACTTGATGGGAAAGAGAGGAGGTTTGGGAGCTTTTAAACTGAAATCTGCTGTTTATTCCTCCTTGAAGCCAGCCCTCATTTCCAGGCCTCTTGAAAACAATTGGCCAGTGATTTTTTTCTGTGATTTTCCTCCCTGGTTCCTCATCAGTGTATCTCTTTAGAAGGCCACTGGTGCTTTCCCCCAGTTCATCAAGTGCGAGGAATGTGAGTGAGTGTGCACACGTGCACACACGCATGTGTACAAACGGATATTTCTCCTCTGTTCACCAGACTGGGAACGTTTTGTGGGGATGGTTTGGATGAGAGGTAGAGGGTATTCGAGGGGGTATCTACCTGACATGTACTTCTAGTTTAGGTTGTTGAAGGAGCTTCTGCCCAAAACCCCAGGTTGTGGGATTTCCTGAGGAGACAGGCACTTGTTTCTATCAACCTCCAAGTTGGGTCATTTCTTGAGAGTGAGGTTGGGGTTCTTGTCCTTATCTCCCCAGTTGCAGGATCTGAGCAGAGGAGACAGAGGGGCTTTGCACTGAGTCCCACATAAGTGGTTTATTGGTGAGGGGCTTCAAGTATTTTTCCCAGGTCAGCAGATCTTCACAGGTCAAAGCTGATACCTTCTCTCTTTGCTAGGTAGAGGTGACACTTTGTGCCAAAGACATCAGATGCCAGAGCAGCAAAAAGAAGACATTTCAAAGGGTGCCCCTAAAATAGCTATATTTTTTATTTCAAGAGAAGTGTGGGTCTTTAATTTATTATGATCCTTGTTTTTTAGAAGTGAGATCACTGAATAAAATGATGCCAGCTGTATTTTAATCTCACTTAATCAGATAAAAAGAGAGTCAGGTCTGTTCTCCTTTGATGGAGACCTTCAAGGAAGACCTGTGTGCGCTGCAGGAAGTGGAGATGGTGATTCAGTAGAAGGTATGAGTCATTAATGACCCACTATGGTTGGAGGCTGGAAGTGCCTTTTGTATGAATTATGACACTGAAGTCCTCACAACTAGTGCTAATTAAAGATCCTATGGCATGTTCTACAACAGTGTTTCCCAAACTTGGGACGCTGCTTGTCAGGGAAAGCCCCTGGCGCGCCCGGCCAGTGTGTTCACCTGCCGTAGCTGAAGGTTCGGCCGATCGCGGCTCCCACTGGCCGCTGTTCACTCTGCCCAGCCAATGTGGGTTTGGGGGCATTCCTGCAGCCCCCATTGGCCGGGCACAGCGAACCGTGGCCAGTGGGAGCCGCGATTGGCCGAACCTGCAGCTGCAGCAGGTAAACACACCGGCCGGGCGCACCAGGGACTTTCCCTGGATGAGCAGCGTCCCAAGTTTGGGAAATACTGTTCTACAAGAATAGCAATGTTCTGGCCAAATATCTGTTTGGATAATTACATTCTACCTACCTAAATTCCCCTGAAAAGTTAGCTGTGGAAAGTATTCTTCCCTGTGGAGTTATGTAGTAGTGCCATTAATCGCCGAAGAGTTCATGTGTTTCATCCAAAAATGCAGTGGAGGCATTTCCAAATGGTCTACTGAACACTATTCAGTGACTGCTCTAGTCTATATCATTGTTTTTATTTTATTCATAATTAAAAAATAAAATTCTCAGTATGGATTTCAATGTTCGCTAATGAGGTATCACTTGTTACATTACGTGCCTTTTCATTTTCAGTGGTGAGATGCCTTGAAAATGACAAAGAGCTGATTAACTTTCTAAGATGTCATCTGTGTTGGGTCTTTCATTAAGTCATCATTTGCATATAGTTTAATTGGAAATCAGAGGTGCAGGTTATCTTCTTTTTCATGACATTGATGAGATTGTCAGTCTAGCACAATGAAACTAGCAAATGGATCACTAAGTTTTAATGAATGAAGCAAAGAATTTTCATTTTGACACTGGATCTAAATTTCATGGGCACGATATAAAAGAATAGGAATAAATACATGGAACACTGACTAACCTTTTTTGCCTGTGGCCCAATGTTTCCATTTTCAAAAATTTGAACCAAGAATAATACCTATTTTTCCAGATTGTAAAATCCATCAGCATTTCTAAAATGCCTGTTATAACATCTAGGCATTGTGTATAGGTTGTTAAAAAAAAATGGCAGCTATCTGGAAGGGATCGGCAATTCTCTACCTTGCTATTTGGTTTAATAGTTGGCTTCTGTTTTGGAGCACATTGCTGAATTTTCTTCTGGTTTTTTTTCCTTTGGGGAATGCTTCACTGAAGATATGAGTTTTTCAACATAATGCAAAGATGGCAAGGGTGAGATTCTTCCTGACGGAGTGTGTTCACAGAAGGCATGACTCTGGAATAAGGCGCTTCTTCCAACTCCCTTGTGTTTACAACTTGGCCTCAGTAGCAATATCTCTCTTTACACTTAGGTTAATTGTAGGGTGTTGGATACCTGTAGAACTGTGATAGTGGGTCCTCAGGCATGAGTCAGTCCTTGAGATATTGTGGTCCTACCTCTAAAAAGTTTGTAGGTCAGCACCAGGACCTGGAATTGGATCAGACAGGGAACGAAACACCAGTGCAGGTTACTGAGCACCAGTATATTATGCTCTCTTCTGCTCGTCAAATTATGAGATAGACCACTCTTACATTTAGCTGTGCTATACCAGTAGCATCTTTGTGAACATTTTGTCTAGACTTAGTTACAACAATTTGTCCAGAAGGTGACAGATACATGGACTTCTCTAGCCATGTCATCACTTTAAAGGATAGGCAGGAGCTTCTTGCCAGCTGAAATTAGAAGGTGACACTTTTGGTGACTGCCACTGCTTGAGTGTCTAGGGAGACTACTAATTCCAGCACAACTCCTAAGGCTGCAAACTGTCTTAGCTACTGGAAGGCAGATGCCATCGTCTGAGGGCAAGGTGGTGGAGTTCTCCAGTTCCTCAAAGTATTTCCCTCTTCCAAGTAATGTCAGATCAGACTTTGCTGGGTTTAGTTTGAATCAACTCATTATCCAGTTGCCAGGAGGCCTCACTTTCTTCATCACATGGGAAAATATTGCCACCGAGTTGCTGACCTCAGGCCCACGTAAGCTTGTGATGTTCCCCTCATAATTGTACATGGATGTTAAACAAGAGCAATAGTCCTTGTGGGAATGTGGATGTTAGATCTTTAGGGGTGAAGAAATAGTTGTCCACCATGGTCCTTTGGTGCATGTTAGAAAGGAATGTAGCTTGCCAGATCCTTAAAAGGACAGGAGTAATATTTGCAGGTAAACTCTGTCAGGCTTGGGGAATTTGCAGAGGAGCACACCATCCATGAAGCTGGCCATTGTGTGCTATAGTCCAGGCCCCGCTCGCACTACATAGCATGGTTTCCTTGGGATCTATGTTGTCTTTGTCCTGGCCCCTCCTGGTTCATGGTTTCTTTTACCTCTTCCAGTAATTCAATTTTTTTTTCATTTTCCTTAACTTTTAAATTAATTTATTTGTATTTGAGATTTAGTTTTCTATTTTATCTTTGAACCTCAAAACTTTCCATCCCATAAGTCATCCACTTATTCTCCAAATCTATACACGGCAGTGATAGCTTCTCCTCATCACTTCACAAGCATAACTCAATTCTGAGGTGAAGGGGACACCTTTCGAGGAAGAGAATAATTTAGTCCACATGTATAGTCAAATCTTGGCATCTGTACAGACACTGCCAACAAGAGTTGTAATTGCAACATTTCTAGAACAGATAACAGTTCAATTGGAAATGTATTGAGACCATCAGACCATCAAATAACTATCACAGGTACAATGACTTTTGATCACTAGCAACGTTAAGTATGGTATTTGATCCAGATTTGAACCAGAGACTTGAATATGACAGATTGTAAATTATATCATATTACCAATCCTCTAAACCAACTGGTTCTCCATTATTCCTGTTTTGAATTTCATTTTCATAATCCTCTTTTGTTCCCTCTGTGCTGGATTTCTCCTGCATATTTTACTTTATACTTTTGTTATTTCATTTTTTACTCATGCAAGTGTCTTGATGTTAAGCTTTTTAGACTTTACTCTGGTTGATTAGCTAGCAACTCCTGAAAGTTAAGCTGATAATCAGTTGAGTAAGAACCTAGGTAAAAAGTTACATCCAGAGACATAAGGAGTTCCAGACGTAGTAAGAGTGCAGATCATTGGTGTTGTGACTAATAGCAATTGTGGATTTTTCTGCAACATGGTAAACCTTTGAGGATGGATGTGGTGCAACTTGGAAGATGTATGTGTTTTTAAAAGGTAACTAAGTGTGCCTGCATCACTGAAATTCAAAATACTTTATTTTTGAGTGGTTTTGTTTTCCAACAGTAACTGGAATTGTGTACTTCATAAGTTCCACTGTTCCAATTGCACTGGTTGCCTTAGCGGTAGTTACACCCTTGTGTATACATTGGAAATTATGGTGATTTTTGTAGCTATAGATACTGCAACTACATTGCATGAATTAGCAAGAGGAAAGATAGTAATGCCTAGCAAGGAAAGCTAATACCAAAACATAAGCATTTTGAAAGATTAGAAATACTGGGAAAATTACATCACAGATAAATGGACTTCTGGACTGCAGGTGGTCAGCTATGTGGATGCATCTGTGAACTGTCACCTCTAATAAAAATCAAATGAAACTGAGCAAATCAGGTTCCTAGAAGAAATGTTTGATAGGTCCAGAGTGAAACACGTCAGAGAGGCATCACAAATAAGGCAGAGGTAGTGGATTCCACGCTTAGGTGGCAAGATGAGGTTTCAATAAAATACTCTTCTGGTTTTCTGCACTAAAGAAAATAAAACCACCATACAGTGGACATTTCAATATGATACTATACCCTGCTGCATAGATTTAGCTGAAGTGGTAATCTAGTTATGGGGCACTTTCAACTGAGACAGCACAAAGACAAACTTGCTCATAATTTAGTCAGAGCAAACACACTTTGTTTATATTTTTGCTTGATCATGGACACTGTTCTCATATTCCACTTCCTGGTGTCATCCCTGGGCTGTGACCAAAGTTTACAATTTGCCCAGGTACTAATCCTTTAAAGTCACAATTACTGTAAGTATTATAACATCCCCCCAAGATTATACGTACTAATGTAGAAATGAAGTGTTAGAGAAAAATCCTAACTTTACCCTGAAGCCCAGTCTTGCCTTAGCCTATTCCTATCTGCCCAAAGGAAGGCATTGGAGAGAAATGATGCTTAAACATGAGACATCCTGCAGGCACAGGGCAAGAAGGGATTCTGCCAGATGTACTTTAAGACTAGTAGAGTTCATCCCAGGCCACTTTGTGCTGTTGATATGTGCTAACTGCTATGAGGGTCATAACAGTCCTTTACTGTAAACCATGCAATTCTGGGATGTAGTGTTCTGCAGAGCTCATCAGTCCCACTTCCTAGCATTCTAAGGAAAGATTATGTCTTGCTGCTTGAACAAGGTTAAATAGCTCACTGTGTCCTTTTTTCCCTCACACACCTTGGCAGCACAGGGTAGGGTATTGGATTCTATACTTTTCATTTTCCCTGTAGAGTATCACTAGTGAAAGAGCTCTGGATTGGAAAATTATATTTTGCTACAGTTTTCTGGAGTGTTGGTTGGTCTTGTGGGTTATTGACCATTTCCTGTTTTGAGGATTTTTAACTTCTACTGAACTCATGGTGTATGCTGAATGCAGAATGAGTGCATTAGCCTGTCAGTGACTGAAGTGCTAGAGTCAATGGACCAGCTAAATAAAAAGGTCAAAGGAGCAGGGTGTTGTTCAGAGAGTTGCATTTTCTACCTCCCTTGTTAGAGTTTCTTTATTTGGGGCCTGTCACTTTTTCAGTGTGGTTTCTCACCGCCAGTAAACAGTGGGCAAGCGCTGCTTAGCACTGTAGTCCAACACCATGATTGATGCATATATTTCATCTGTCACTGTCAATCATTATATGGCTTGTATGTTTTAGTCAATTTAAAGTTTTAAAAGGCAGCTATTTGGCTTTGATCATTCAAAAAAATTCTTACCGTCCATAAGCTTCTAGATTTCAGTCAAACCCAGATAAAGCAAAAGACACAATTAAAAGACTAAAGTGATGAAGCGGTTTGAAGTTATTTCAGATGTTCATAAATCAATGAGCGAGAATCCTGTACCTTGACTGGGTCAAAATTGCTGGTTAATTTCTGAAAATGATTGATTTTTCAAAATTGTTTTTTAATAAGTACATCGTTATTCTTCTCAACTTTAGATGGAGGTTTATAATGGCAATGGCAATGCTTCCAACTAAGCCGCAAAGGCTCAAATCCTGCAGCTCTAATGCAGTTCCACCACAGCAGAGGGAGCAACTTAGGCTAGCCTGTGAGTGTGGGCACAGGAGCGTGGGCACACTTGTACAGCCCATGCTAACCCATTCTCATGGCTATTTTTAGCAGTAGCTCGATTAAAGAGAGTATAGATACTCTCTATACAAACTCCAGTTACAGTATAGATGTAGCCTTAAGCATGAGGTGCTGCTCCACTCAGTCTAATATCTATAAAAATCTGGGTCCAAGTGACTTGTGCATGGTCACACAGAAGTCTGTTGCAGACCAGAGAATTGCACCCAGGTTTTCAAAGACTACGTCCACACTTCACATGTCCTGAGGCAGTGTGTAGGGTACGTGTAGCTACACTCCACAGTGAAAAACAAGCTGTGTCCACACTGCAGTGTATAGGTACTCACGGCTGGGAATGGTGGGATCGGAGAGGCAATGGGGAAATGATCCAGCAACTCCCTGCTGCTGTAGCTTTTCTGATGCACAGAAAGACTCCTGCAGCAGAACACACCACTGCTAAAAATAGCAGCATAGATGGTGAAGTCACTGCTTGAGCAAGTACAGAGCCCTGTAGGGCAATTCCCAGGTACATACTCACAAGGTTCAGGACTGTCCTTACTCACCTAAGCAGAGCCTCACCGTCTGCACTGCTATTTAGACCCGTGCTTGAGAGGGTGAGGGGGGGACATGTAGTGTACGTACTCCACGTGCCTCCAAAAGGAGTGTGCAGTGTAGATGTACCCTCAGGTTAGCAACCTAAGCACTGGACCATATCCTGACTGTTAGTTGAAACATGCAAAAAGAAGGTCAGTGAGAAGGTTTGGTTATGTGGAAAACGGGATTGGGTTGAAATCTCCTTTATTTCATATGAAACCCAAAACAGATTGGAGTCCAGAAGTGAAATCCTGGCCTCACTGAAGTCAATGGGAATTTTGCCACTGACTTCAATAGGATTGAGATTTCAGCCCAGTACTCTAAATGTGAAAGCTTAGCGCACTAAAAGACCCAAAGCAAATCTCACTTAGGTCAATGAGTGGGTCTTTTCCTGGACTTCACTGGATTTTGGATCAGGCCCTCTCTCGTTGCACTCCTCACAGCCCGGTAGTAAATTTTTCTTCAGATGAAATAAGACCATCATGGCAAAAAAATGTATTTGATCAGGACAGCGAATTAGCTCACAATCTAGGATTAAATGTTGAAGTTCCCAGTTATCTTAACTGCTGGATGACAGAAGCAGAATTTTAATTGGAACAGATCTTTTCTGGGGGATTGCACTATTTAACTTTTCTCTTCTTTTGTTCCTGTTATAAGGTGTCATGGGAAAGCAAAATCTAAAATGTTGATATAATTCTCTCAGCAAAAACAACCTGGGTAATAGTTTCCTCTCAGAAACCTTAAATAATCAATATTTAATTATACATACTATATCTTATATAAACACAAAACCTATTATACATATCTATCTATATTTGCTTTCATCTTCTTAGTACTATGCCCCACCACTTCATTCCACTTCTTCCTATTCTGAGCTACCTCTGAGTTTAATTATTACACATGCTGTAATGCTTTAGGAAATTGAGCCTTCCAACAATGCCATAGACAAGTGCCAGTATGTCATGGAGGCTGAAATTTGCATGTGCTTTTCGCAGTACCTCCTCATTATTCTGAGATCAGCCCAGATCTCTTTAGTGTTAGGTTCCCCATAAAACTCTAATTATTATAGTCTAGTGAGAATAATCATGAGTCTATAATTGATCATTTTGCATCAGAATCTGAGCATTTTCAAGTAGTTTTCCTGTTGACTTGTGCCCAGGGTTATCATCACAAAAGAGCTACTGGCATTAGAGCTCAGATGAACAAAAGAAACACAACTCCTTTGGCATAAAAAGATGAAATGCTGTTTGAAGACTCGGCCAAATTCAGCATTACATCTTGGTCTTTTTCAAGCCTAGCACACTTAGAAGAATGGGAAGGAACAGGGAGTAAGCAAGTATTGCCTTGCTTTCTTCACTGCATGGGACCCACACAAGAGTGCACATATGCTGTACCCGTTCAAAGTGTGTTGCAGCAATCATTCTCTTCCTGTGCTGTAGAAGGCATTTTGCCCATTGGAGGTCCCACTGAATCAGTGCAGTTCTGCTACTGCATGGCCAGTGACTGAAAAGTCACCATCTGGCCTATAGCCTTGTTTTTTTCATTGTAGTTACAAAACTAAACAATAACCTATATAAGGCCTATAGAACAGATTCTATCGGCTGATGGATCCCCCTAAACTGCTTCCCTTCTCACAGAAATACACTGATATTTCAGATTAATAAAGCAGAAGTAGTAATTCTGTTTGTATAAGGGTTTTTGGTGAGTTATCTGCTACATGGTACTAGCTAATTTGTGCAACTTAATGGTAGAACCAACACAGTGTCTTGCATATAATTCCCAGACCAAGCCTCTGTACTGCTCAAGATACAGTAACTCTCCGTCACGGAGCTCAGCATGGCCAGTGGGGGTCATCCCCATTTGCCCAGTGCGGGATTGATACACTCCATCACACAGTTGTCGAGATTACCTGCTGAGTCAAGCGATCACAATCAGGAACTCTGGACCCCTGGGCGGGGCAGAGCAAACAGGCAGTCTATAGCCCCTCAGCCTCCTAGCTGGGGCAAACAATAGCTATTTGGGGGCACAGACTCCCCTGTGCGAGGCAGTGCAAACAAGCAGTCTATATCAAGAATCCCCAGCAGCCACGCCTAGTGGCAGGGCAGGGGTAGGGGAACCCAGACCCACACTACTCCTCAGGGTTCAGACCCATGGCCCCATGAAGCTGGTAAACTCCCTATTAAGGGTTCAAGCATCAGCTTCTAACATGTTCCCTGGGTCACTTCCTACCATAAAGCCCATCTCAGCATCTCTTTGGCTGGCAGTGCCTTGGTGTCCCCATCAGTCTCCGCGGTCAGCTGGCATTCTGCAGCTTAGTCTGGGTCCGCAGCCTCAGCAGTCTGGAGGTTCAGCCATTCTTCTGGAGGAGCCTGCAGCACACATCCTTCATTTTCCTCAGCCAGCCTCAACTGAGCTGAGCTGCCTCCTTTTTTCTGTTCACTCCCTGGGGAGCATGCACAGCAGAGGTGAGGGGGTGTGGTCATTTGGGCTCACAATGATTGGTCAGACTCTGTTTGCCCAATGTGGGGTTGATATACCCCATCACACTCTCCCTGTTTTATACATAGGGAAATCTTTTATTCCTAGTTAATAAATACAGGCGCTTTTAGCCCCTCTATATGGATTCATCTCTTCAGCAAGTGTTCTTACAGACATACAATACAAATCCCTCCATCTGCATTAATCTAGAATAGTGAATACACAAAACAAAATGAATTGGCAACAGTGTAACTTGTCCAGATGTTGCTCTGTTTATGTCTCACAGAGGCATAATGGGGAGAGCTGGACATCTACCTCAAAAATATTCCCACCATTCTTCCCTTGAATTGAAAAGTCAATTCACTTGGGCTTAGTGTGTGCCCCTTGCATTTTTAACTAATGTGAACATTCAAGTGACTGAGTTTTGCTTGCACAAAAGCTCACAGAATGTGAACTTTAAGCTTACACACGCAAGTAAGTATTAGGGGTGTATTTTGTACGGAATGGCTGCGATAATGCTTGACACAGCAAGGGGACAAGACTATCAAACCACTCTGCAAGGGACAGCTCTGGCACAGAGGCAATTACCCAAACCAGACAAAGATTGGACTGTACCAGTTACAGCTATAACCATGAAAAAACACACAATTATTTTGCATGTATGTGATGAGAGAAAAATAAATGTAATCAGTGAATCTTGCAAATTTTTTTCTAGTGATGATGCCTAAGGCAAGGGCATGTCTGGGGTTTTAAAGTGTAGGAGGAAGGATTACATGACAAAGTGAATTTTATGGATCTCTTTGTTCATTTTCAAGCCTTTTAACATTTGGCTCTTTGCAAAAGGTACTGTATTTTTGTAAAGAGGGTGTCAAAAAGGGAGTGTGGTACATGGGGTTAACCTAGTCTCCATTAAATTTCACTTCTCTCTTTTAATAAATTATTTTTTGTTTGGAAATAATATTACTGTCTAGTTTGCTGCGGATCTAAAATTTATAAGGTAACTCCAAAGAAATATCTATACAAATCATATCTAATGAAACCAAGCACATTCTGAGTTTAAAAAAAATTGATTGGGGAGATCTCAACAGAGGTAAGAACAGCTGACAGATGGAAAGCTAGCTTTGAATGGTTCAAGCAATAAAACAATTGATTGGTTTACCTAATACTTACATGACAGCTTTCAGAGAATCACTCTGGAAGAAATATGTACCACAAGAAAAGAGGTATAACTCAAGATTCCACTTGTGTGTAATTCTGTCTCTAATGTGTTTCTGCTTATTTATTTCCAATGAATAAATAAAAATGCTTGAGTACATAGTTGCATGTACAAACATACACACTCTATAATAAATATATATAGTATATGCATGTGTGAACACGTATTATATTAATCATATTATATCTAGTTAATTCTACAACATGTACCATTTATCACAGCAAATGCTATTTTCCCATTCCTCATAAAATTTGATGATGTAAAGTATGGCCCGGTAGATGCTCTGTGCTTTAAAAAATGAAACTCACTAAGGAAGCTACGTAGATATTTCAGTAATAATTATGTCTTCTCCCATTACTGAATTTCTTGGTTGGATGCTCTGATATAACGAGAGATAGTATTAATCATTATTTCTTGCCCTGGATGCATACATCAGGTTTGGAGCCTCATCAAAGTTCTATCTTAGCTGTGAGCTCCTCTGGGTTTGAAGAAGTCAAGATCACCTAGATTACTGCATGGCTGCTACTTCTATTACAGCTAGAACAAAACAGTATCTCTCTCTTTTCCTTTCAACAGTTGTTTGGAATCCTCTTTTTCCTTGTATGGAAGCTTATATTGTAATTGTAAAATTATATTTCTCTTTAAAAAAATGCAATTCACCAATGATCAGTCACTGAATATCAATGTTTGGAAGGCTAATTACTGTATATGGAATAAGTTAATTATTCACACTACATAATGGGAATGCAGAAAGTAAGATAGAAAGAAAATATAGGAAAACTTACATGTGCTAATTCATTCTTTTGAGGCAAAACAATCGATGAACCAGCCTGTAGGCTGCTGAATAATAAAAAATTATAGTAACAACGTGCTGAAAATGGAATGTCATATTGGAATCAATGGGCCTCTCCTCATTTGCATCATTTTTACACAGGTAGAAATCCATTGAGCCCCACATCAATCCCATGATGCAAAGGGACCTATAAGCATCCAGATCTCCCCATCTGGGAATTCCCCTTGCATGAGAGATTTTCCAGCTGGTGTAGAACTAGGATTACTGATTCCTATACCAACAGCTATATGTGCTAGGGGGCATTCTCGGGGGTAGGGAAAGGATCAGTCAGGAGTGCTTGGTGCTGCAGCAAGCTGTAGATGGCAGACATCCCTTTCGAGGTTGCAGTCAGCCATGCATAATACAGAGACATCCCAGGGCTGCGCTGACCTATGCCAGACACTGAATCATCCTCTGTCTGGCTCTAGGATCTGGGAGTTACACACACCTTATCATCACCACCCAGCTGAGTCAGTGAAGTTACTGCTACTTTACTCCAGTGTGAGAGGAAAATCAAGCCAAATCTTACAGATGTGAGAATTTCCTTAGGCCAGATTCTGATTGTTACATTGGTGCAACCAGAAGCCAGGAGAGGAAGGTAGGAGTGGATCATTCCAACTACCCTGTTCCATACACTCCCCCTGAAGCCCTGGTACTGGCCACTGTCAGAGACAGCCTACTGGGCTAGATGGACCATGGTATGAGCCAGTATGGCCGTGCTTATGTTCTTAACCGGGGAGTAACTCCATTGATTCAGTGGAGTTACTCCTGATTTCACCAGTGTAAATAAGACAAAAATTTGACCCTTAGTGCATAGAAAAATAGAAAAAAGGGAAATGAGAGGGGGGGAGAAAGAGTGAAGAGGAAAAGTTGAACTGGGGAAATTTAGGGTGATGATGGTTACAGATCAGTTTGTGGTGCCACATTATCTGCACCTGCAGACAGATGAAACACCATTGAATTCAATGGAGCGGTACCCACTGAAAACAGCAGAAAAATTGGCCCATATTTTATTTCTTAAATAAAAGACTACTTTTTAATGCCAATTAGTGGAACAAAAGGTAAGATTTCAAACTCTGCTAGGAATTAATTATAATATTAGGTAGCTGGGCTGGGGAAGTCGGGAGAGAAAGGCTAGAGATTGGCCATAGGACAAATAAGTCACTTTGGCAGGTGGAGACTAAAGAATATCTTTTAAGGTAAAACCAGACGGAAAAAAAAGCTCAGAGTGTCAGCCAAGGGCAGACAAAGTTTGGAGTTCCACTGCCATTAGTCCTTCCCAACCACCCCTTCAAATCTTCTCCACTGACAGTACAGTTGCTGCAAAAAGTGACATCAGCTTGCGCTGGTGCAAGGAGGATCTTGCTTTTTCTTGATTTCTTGGTCCTTGATTTTTCTAGCTATTGTCTCTCTCTTCCTTCTCTTTGTTTCTGTGCCTTCTTCCTCTAATTTTTTTCTTTTGTTGTCTCCTCTCTTTGTCTTTCCTTTTTCCTACCCAGTTTCCTTCCATTCTCTGAATTTATCTCCCTATCCTCTCCCCTTTTCTGTCTTTTGTTTGCTCATTTTGAACACAAGCCAACAAGGTACTGAGCACTTCATGAAGTGCCAAGCGTCTTAAAATCAGCCCACTTTTCCTCCAGGGCCAACCATGCAAAGTGCCAAGTTGTGCATCCTATATGCCGCCAAAGACCTGGGTGGGGAGGAGGGGACTCAGCACCTCCCAGGCGGTAATCAATGCCTTGCAGCACTGGGCTTCAGAGAAAGTGCTCAGCAGACTCCAGGATGGAGTGCTTTGTTGTGCAATTTTCCTTCTTTTAATATTGCCCTATGCAGTTTCAGTTGCAGTGATGCTCAGAGGAAGGATTCAGAAATGTCTGAGCTTCTAGTCTCTTTCTACCTTTACACACACTATTCCTCAGGATGCAGAACTGACTGACTGGGATGCTAGTTTCTTTCTGAAGTCAGCTCCTGCTGGGTACCCTCTTTGATGTGGCATCCAAGGTGGCTTCCCAGGCTTCCCATTTAAAAAAATGTCTCTTAAAAAAGAGAGCATGAGGAGAAAACTAGAATAGGTAGGTGTGGGGGAAGGATAATTATTATTTTTTAAATGTCAGGGTGATAAGGTGATCATGTAGATGTTTCTTTTTATCTGGTTTTCTGTTTCTCCTAATAATTGTTGCAAGGCAGAGATGTCAGAGTAAGAATGATATAATTACATAAAAAGGGAAATGTATGGCATAGCAGCTACTACCATTAACTTCTCTTTCCTTCCTCCCCACAACCTCTGCAGAGAATTAATTTTGGGACAAATTGTTTCCTCAGATACATGACCCCTCATATGCAGATCTCCCCCAGATCCTATATGGAAGAGGAGGCTCCAATGCTTCCATGGTGCTATTCCCACTTGTACCTTGTGGAGGTCTCTCTGCTGGTCCAGGCTTGGTGTGGAAGGAGGGGTACGCAGAGGGATGATAATAACTGAGGGTGGGGCTCAGAGGAGATACACATCATCCCCACTGTGTCCAGCAGAGGTTACACACATTAACAAAGCCTCAGCATTCCTCTGGATCCTCCTTTAATGGGGAAGCCCAGGGCAGCTGCATGAAGGGACGGCCTGGTGGAACTGTACTCCAAGGGCCCAGCCACAGAATTTTGATGTGAGTAGTGCAGTATATCATGTGACACACACCGCGCCCCGTTCCCATGAGACAAAACTGGGGAAATTTTATGAAAAGAACCTTGCCAATTTTCCCTCCACTGAAAATTGATGGAAGGAGGTTATCAGGGGATCTCATTGTTCAATAATTCTGTGCTCTTTCATAGCATCTTTCATTGGAAGATCTCAAAGCATTTTGTAAAGATTGAGTCTCAGAACAACCTTAGGTATTATTAGCCTCATTGTACAGGTGATTCTTAAGACACTAAAAAATTAAATGGCCTATGCAAGAGCACACAGTAAGTCATCAAATTCCCATGGGACCCAGCAGAGTGACTGGCAGGAAAAACAGAAGACCATGTCTCTCCTGCCAACCATTGTCCCTGAATCAGTGGGCAATTACCATGGATGTACCCTGTTAGAGCACAATTTGGCCGATATACTATACAAGGTCATACATCTAGGAAGAAAGAATCAGGGGACTGGCTTACAAGAAGTATACTATAATCATCTAAACATGAGCTCCTAGTGTGATGCTGTGTCCGAAAGGGCTAACACTATCTGTGGCTGTATAAACATATGAAAGTCAAATAGGAGTGAAGGAAATATTACCTCTGTGTATGGCATTAGTGACACCACCCCTGGAATACCATGTCCTGTTCTGGTGTTCACATTATAAAAAAGGATGTTGAAAATTGGAATGGTTCAGAGAAGAGCTACAAGAATTATTAGAGATCTGAAAAATATGCCTTATGATGAGAGACTCAAAGAGCTGAGTTTATTTATTTACTCAAGCAGAAGTCTAACTGGTAGGTCTGAAAGCACTTATGCAGGGAGAAGATATATAAAGCTCTTTAACCAATAATAAGATCCAAAAGCTGGAAACTTAAGCTAGAAATACGTGAATTTTAAATAAGACAATTTTTTAAATTAGGTTAATTGAGTGAGTGGAACAGATTACCAAGGGAAGTGACAAATTCCTCATCCCTTAAAGTCTTTAAATCAAGACTGGCTATGTTTCATAAAGATGTGCTCTAGTTCAACCACAAGTTATTAACTAGACGCAGAAATCACTGGGTGAAATTCTATGGACTATGCTGTACAGGAGAACAGACTAGATGATAACAGTGGTCCCTTCTGGCCTTAAAAAAAAAAAGTATCTATGACCCAGAATGGAGTGTATAGCATCTGGGTGGATGGCTCCAGCCCATGTAGATCTCAGTGGTTCACGGTCTCTTGGGGGTGGCCTGCTTTTTCAAAATTCAGTCCATTCCCACTCAGAAACTCCACATGGAGTTTCCTGACATGTTTCTCTCCTCACAGGGTTCCAGATTCCTTGCACACTCTGGGTGAGATTGTGAACCCCTTAGTCCCCTAGTGAGCCCTTATTCACATGAGTAAGTCCCACTGGAGTAAGCAGAATTGCTTGGGTGTGTAACTGCTTACCAAGCAAGGGGTTCATACTCTAACCCATAGGATATGGAGAAGGGTCACTATTTGATGTGGGGTTTGAGGCTACTGTTTTATAACTGCACCATGTAGAACACTAAATAATTTTGCACCGAGAAGTAGACTGATAGAAGGATTCTCTTTCAGATTTTTATTACTGCTGCTTCTTTCTTTAAATTTACAGCAAAGTTTAGTCCATTTTCCTTCTGTGGAGCCTGATCCAGCTCCCAACAGAACTCAACAGAAGTCTTGCCATTGACTTCAGTGGAAGATGGATAAGGCTTTTAGACAATAAAACAGAAATGAAACCCAGCAGCAAGTCTCTATATTTATGTTCATTTCTTGCGAAAATTCTCCTATAAGTCTAAATGTTATATTTATGGTAGTCTCCAATGGTCTATAGAAAGTGAAACCTATGGTCTTGCCCATACCAAGAACTCTCCTGGGTACCCAGTCAAGTACTGAGTGGCCCCCACAAGGACTGTACTCACCAAGAAATGTAATAGAGAGCAGAAAATAAAGAGTGGGAAGGATAGAGAGACACAGGGAGAGCAACACCCTACAGTATTTTTTATGAAATCACAGTCTCCCTTACTAAAAGATCTGACCCACAAAAAGATAAAAATAGCATAGAGATTATTTAACAAAACTAGTTTTAAGTTTGTGCTATTTTGGGCTCTCTAAATCTGCTATGCAGGAAGTGTTGATAATTAAAGAGTTACTCTATGCTGGGCTATGATGAAAAGCTGCATTCAGATTCCAATTTCACATTATCTTGTTCATGTGACAATATCAGACTTTCATACTGTAGGGTTGTCATGAATACGCATTAGTAATTCACTCATTTTTACTTGCTGCTCTTTTATTTTAGTTAACATAATCCGCAAGTCAATTTTCTTTGTAATAAAATATAGATGTTACAAATTTAACATGATTACTAGAGGAAATCCCAAATCACTCACTGCTATGTAAAATAATTGACACAGCTCTTTTCCTGTTCCCCATTGCTGAACTAATCTATTTAGAAATGTTCTTGGGAAGCAGGAAAAGTTGTTGTTATTCCAATTCTTTTGTATTCAGGACAAATACACAGTGTACAGGTGGCACTGCCCAGATAATGAAGTGTTGAGGACTTTACAGCTTCCAGTTGTAATGAAAGGTTTCACCTTGAGTCTTTATGAACTTGTGTTCATGATACAAACACCACTGTCCTTTAGAGGACAATTAGCAACAAAGTTGCCAAATGCAGAAGTGGCTTCTGGGTGGATGTAAGAGTTAAGTACATTATTGGGTTTCTTTCAGAAAAAGAGAGATGAAAAGGCCTAGAGTAAAATTTTCAAAAGCACCTAAGTGACATAGGAGCCCAGGGCAAATTTTACAGATATATTTAGGTGCTTAAAGATACGGGCAGATGCCTCATACAGTTAGAAATCTGGTCCTGAGTCACTTTTGTAAAAGACCTTAGGCTCCTAGCTCATTTAGATGTTTTTGAAAATTGTACTGAGTCCATTCCCCAGTCAAAGGAGAATCCTTGCCTATTGGATGGAAGGAACATTTAAATGGCCTCATGCCAGCCTATCATTCCTCAATAAACCCCTAAAAAATTAAGATAAGCTATTCTTCAGTGTTTGAAAATTAAAAATAAAATCAAGTTGCTCTCTCCACCCACCCTTTGTTGTGGGGGCAGAAAGAGGGGCAGGTGTCAGTGGGGTCTCCTGTGGGAGGAGGCAGAAGGCACACATGGCCAGTCCCTGCCACCTACAGTCACTGCCAACATCTCCTGGCAGCTCTCTCTTCCCCCATATGGCTGAAGTGCCAGAGGGGAGGGAGGAGCTCATTCACCCATTTTTCAGCAATTAAAAAGGAAAAATGAAGCAGCCAAATTGAAGCGATGTATTGCCATAACACCATCATATAAACTGGGATAAATACAGATGTCATATATGATGTTTTTATATCTAAACCATATGTTGTGTTTGTTTGTGAAGGTAAAGGCCAAAACACTTTCAGGTTTTATAAGATGAGCGGTTCTTTATGGGTGAAATTCACCATTGCTCAGGGGGCCAGAACAAAGCCTATGCAAAGCCCTCAACACAGGGTTTAAGTGGTGCTCAGGTCTCGGGCTGCACCTGTGCACAGGGGAGAATTTCATCCCAAATTAAGGGACTGAGTGTCCACCATGTGCTTGCTATGTGATATGTCAGCACCCACTGCTCAGCACTCAGAGATAAACTGAGTATATTGGTCAAACGGCGGGAAAGAGAAGAATCACAAAAGAGGCCACTCTACAAAAAATGTAAACCAGACCAAATCTAGAAACTTAACAGAGGACTTTATCTTCTGGTATTCCCAGTCCCTAACTTTTCATTTAGAAGGACATTCATCTCAAATAAATAAATGAAAACAAAAGGGAGATGTTTGAAGTATTGCTGTAATACACAGCAGTGTTCTGCACCAAAAGCAATGACTTATTATATTAGTCTTTGCAAGAGTGCTGGGACTTTTCTCTTTGCTCTTTATGTACATCTCCAGGCAATGTTTTCTGTAATTGGGACAAGATGATCTGAAGACTGTTTTTTTGAGTAACAGTGCTGAGGTTTCAATTCTTTTAGCCCTGGTCTACACTACGAGTTTAGGTCAAATTTATTAGCGTTATTTCGATTGATCCGTGCACCCGTCCACACGACGAAGCCCTTAACATCGACTTCTAGGGCTCTTAAAATCGATCTCGCCACTCCACCCCCAACGAGGGGATTAGCGCTTAAAGCGATATTGCCGAATCGATGTAGGCTTAGTGAGGACGCAATTCGACGGTATTGGCCTCCTGGATCTATCCCACAGTGCAACATTTGACCACTCTGGACAGCAGTCTGAGCTCCAATGCTCTGCCCAGGTAGACAGGAAAAGCCCCGCGAACTTTTGAATTTCATTTCCTGTTTGGCCAGCGTGGTGAGCTGCAGGTGAGCGCAGATCTCATCAGCAGAGGTGACCATGATGGAGTCCCAGAACCGAAGACGAGCTCCAGCATGGACCGATGGTGAAGTACGCGATCTGATCGCTGTATGGGGAGACGAAACCGTGCTAGCAGAGCTACAGTCCAAAAGAAGAAACGCCAATACATATGCCAAAGTCTCCAAGGGCATGCAGGACAGAGGCTACAACAGGGACGCGGAACAGTGCCGTGTGAAAATTAAGGAGCTCAGGCAAGCCTACCAAAAAACCAGAGATGCAAACAAACGCTCTGGGTCAGAGCCCCAGACATGCCGCTTCTATGATGAGCTGCATGCCATTCTAGGAGGTGCAGCCAGCACTGACCCCTCATGTGGTATGACTCCGTATGTGGATCATCAGAAACCACAGAGGAGCATGATGATGATAATGATGCTGAAAATAGCGCCCAGACACAGCAAGGAAGCGGAGAAGCCCTTTTCCCCGACAGCCAGGAACTCTTTGTCACCCTGGAGCCAGTACCCTACGAACCCACCCAAGGCGTGCTCGATGCAGGAGAAGGGACCTCTGGTGCCTCTGGTGAGTGTACCTCTGTTAATTAATACATGTTTTATAAGCAAGCGTGTTTAATGATCAATTCGCGGCCAGTACAGCTACAGCTACTGGAAAAGTCTGTTAACATGTTCGGGGATGGAGCAGAAATCCTCCGGGGACATCTCCAGAAAGATCTCCTGGATGTACTCCCAAAGCCTGTGCAAAAGGTTTCTGGGGAGGGCAGCCTTATCCTGTGCTCCGTGGTAACACACTCTACCACGCCAGGCCAGTAGCACGTAGTCTGGAATCATTGCTTTGCAAAGCATGGCGGCATATGGTCCCGGTGTTTGCTGGCATTCAAGCAACATCCGTTCTTTATCTGTCTGTGTTATCCTCAGAAGAGTGATATCATTCATGGTCACCTGGTTGAAATAGGGGAATTTTATTAAGGGGGTATTCAGAGGGGCTCCGTCCCTGCTGGGCTGTTTGCCTGTGGCTGAACAGAAATCTTCCCCGCTGTGACCCACGCGGTGGAGGGAGGGGGAACAGCGAACATCTTGGATGTGTGTCTGTGTGTGGGGGGGGTGTCGATTAGGTTCGCGCTGCACGTTAACCCAAAAACTGCCGCCCCTCCCTTTTCAATTGCCAACCAGTTTTAAATTGCCAGCCCAAAGGCTGTTTGTTATGGGAAATGAGGGGGTTGCTGTTTGAAAACATTCCCACGTTATGAAGGTTAAAGAAGCCTATAGACTGTGGCTTACCATGGCTGTGTGCAAGCCGAATTCTGTTGCCCGCCGGACCTGCTTGTGTGATCTCTCACACCAAACCGGCAGACCCTCAATATAACAGGCAAAGTGCAACCTTGGACCAAATGCACATGTGATATGTAATGTTTGGAGCATTGTTCTCTAATATGTGTCTTTTAAACTACTCCTCTCCCGTTTGTTTCCTCCCGCAGCTGCAAATGTTTCAACGCCACCCCTTTCATCACCGTCCCAGAGGCTAGCGAAGATTAGAAGTAAAAAAAAAAGGAATCGAGATGAAATGTTCTCAGAACTCATGGAATCCTCCCACACTGAAGCTGCCCAGCAGAATGCGTGGAGGCAGACACTGTCGGAGTCCAGGAAGGCAGATTTTGATCGCGCGGACAGGTGGCGTGATGAAGAGAGTAGGTGGCGTCAGCATGCAGAGAGAAGGCAGGATGCAATTCTGAGGCTACTGGAGGATCAAACGGAAATCCTCCGGCTTATGGCTGAGGAAAGGCGTAGGGTTCAGGAAAGGCCGCCTGAGCCCAGACCGCCGCTACAGCCCCTGTGTAACCAACAGCCCTCCTTCCCGAGTCCCATAACCTCATCCCCGAGACGCCCAAGAATGTGTTTGGGCGGCCTCCGTGCACCCAACCACTCAAGCCAAGAGAACAGTCCAAGCAAGAAAGGGCTGGCATTCAATAAGTTTTAAAGTGCTGTGTGTCCTTGTCCTTCCCTCATCCCCTCCTCCACCACCCATCCTGGTGCTTCCCTTCCTCCACCAGCTATCCCGGGAGACTGTGGCAGTTACCCCCATAGTTCCCCCTCTTTGTTTTACGAATTAATAAAGAATGCATGATTTTTAAGCAACAATGACTTTATTTCCTCTGCGAGCGGTGATCGCGGGGGGGAGGGCAGGGCGGTTTGGGTAAAGGGAAGTAGAGTGAATTAAGGGGCGGGGCTTTTCATTACTGGGGAAAAACAGAACTTTCACACAGCATCCTGGCCATTCATGAAACTGGTTTTCAAAGCTTCCCTGATGCGCAACGCACCCTGCTGTACTCTTGTAATAGCCCTGGTGTCTGGCTGCGCATAACCAGTGGCCAGGCGATTTGCCTCAACCTCCCACCCCGCCATAAACGTCTCCCCCTTACTCTCACAGATATTGTGGAGCGCACAGCAAGCAGTAATAATAATGGGAATATTGTTTTCGCTGAGATCTAACCTAGTCAATAAACTTCGCCAGCGAGCTTTTAAACGCCCAAATGCACATTCCACCACCATTCTGCACTTGCTCAGCCTATAGTTGAAAAGGTCCTGACTACTGTCCAGGCTACCTGTGTATGGCTTCATGAGCCATGGCATTAAGGGGTAGGCTGGGTCCCCAAGGATAACTATAGGCATCTCAACATCCCCAACGGTTATTTTCTGGTCTGGGAAGAAAGTCCCTTGCTGCAGCAGCCGAAACAGACCAGAGTTCCTGAAGATGCGAGCGTCATGTACCTTTCCCGGCCATCCCACATTGATGTTGGTGAAACGTCCCTTATGATCCACCAGTGCTTGCAGCACTATTGAAAAGTAACCCTTTCGGTTTATGTACTCGCTGGCTTGGTGGTCCGGTGCCAAGATAGGGATATGGGTTCCGTCTATCGCCCCTCCACAGTTCGGGAACCCCATTGCTGCAAAGCCATCCAGTATGAGCTGCACATTTCCCAGACTCACAACCCTTGGTACCAGCAGCTTGGTGATCGCCCTGGCTACTTCCATCACAACAGCCCCCACTGTAGATTTTCCCACTCCGAATTGATTCACGACTGACCGGTAGCTGTCTGGCGTTGCAAGCTTCCACAGGGCTATCGCCAGTCGCTTCTGTACTGTGAGGGCTGCTCTCATCTTGGTGTTCTTGCGCTTCAGGGCAGGGGAAAGCAACTCACAAAGTTCCATGAAAGTGCCCTTACGCATGCGAAAGTTTCGCAGCCACTGGGATTCATCCCAGACCTGCAGCACTATGTGGTCCCACCAGTCTGTGCTTGTTTCCCGGGCCCAGAATCGGCGTTCCACTGTATCAACAAGCCCCATTAACACCATGATGTCCACCTTGCGGGGGGGCCTTTTTTGAGAGAGGTCTGTGTCCATGTCCTCATCACTGTCCTCAGGGCGCTGCTGTCGCCTCCTCGCCTGCTGTAGCTCTAGCAGCTCCTGGTTCTCGTTCTCCATATACTCCTGGACAATGCGCGTGGTGTTCATAACGGCGAGAACAGCCGCGGTGATCTGATCGTGCTCCATGCTTTCCCTGGTATGCTGTTTGCAGGACAGCAGAGTGGCAGCAGAAGCGGGGGGTGGATAACAATGGAGTCAGCAATATGGCGCCCATATGAAAAAAGGCGTGAAAGGATTTTTTGCTCCCCCCTCAGTTGCTTTCACGGAGGGAGTGGGGAGCAAGGGTTAGGCTCATTTCCTTCTAGCTGCAGATGGTACAATATGCGGTGAGCAAGGGTTAGGCGCCTTCCCTTCTAGCAGCAGATGGTACAATATGCTTGATATCCATCATCATCTCCTGGCCCCCTCAAGGATTGAACTTGCAACCCCGGGTTTAGCGGGCCAACGCTCAGACCGCTGAGCTATCCCTCCGCCCGTGTTCCAGGCAGTACTGAATCTCCCTTAAACAAAACGTAAAAAAGAGAATGACCAGAGTCACTCTGGTCACTCCCATTTATGTCCAAGCGCCCCCGGCCAGCCACACCATAGGCCGCCGGCCAGGAGCACACGAATACCAATCATATTGTACAATCTGCAGCTAGAAGGCAAGGAGCTTCTGCTGTATGGTCCCGCGACCACGACCATTTATGGCATATTGCACCATCTGCAGCTAGAAGGCAAGGAGCTTCTACTGTGTAGTCCCACGACTACCAGCCTCAGGCGGAATGGCCCCCTCAAGGATTGAACTCGCAACCCCGGGTTTAGCGGGCCAACGCTCAGAACACTGAGCTATCCCTCTGCCCGTATTATAGTGTGACTGAATCCCCACTAGACCTAATGTCCAGGCGTACGCTGGAGATGTACGGTAATTGTGAGCTGAGCAGGCTTCCGTAGCAAACACGGAAACCCCGGAAAAAAGGCGCGAAAAATATTGCTTTCATGGAGGGAGGGAGGGAGGGATGACATGTACCCAGAACCACCAGCGACAATGTTTTCTACCCCATCAGGCTTTGGGATCGCAACCCAGAATTCCAATGGGCGACGGAGACTGCGGGAACTGTGGGATAGCTACCCGCAATGCAATGCTCCGAAAGTCGATGCTAGCCCCGCTACTGTGGACACAGTCAATCGACCTCATGGTCTTAATGCTCTTTAGTGGGGACACACACAATCGATTCCATAAATTCGGGTTTTAAAATATCGACTTCTATAAATTCGACCTAATTCTGTAGTTTAGACGTACCCTAAGTTCCTTACTTATTCCCTTCCACAGCTCTTTCAAACAACAAAGTGCACTTCAGTTTTGGTGATCAGTGCAGGAGCAACTCAGTTTCCATTAGATTGGGAGCTTTACAGGGTACAGAACATGTCTGTTGGTATATATTCTGTGAGTACCTAGCACACTGTGAGTACTATGAATAAATAATAAAAACCCAGTAATAGTTTTGGCTTCTACTTCAGGCCAGGACACAATGTTGCACTCACCTATTTTTAAATACCAACATAGTGTGCATCTGCATTCTGAAAATATTATTAAGAGGCACTAAATGAGGCCGAAACTAGCCTCATCAGTGTGCATATGAATTACCTTCATTTATTATTTGTTAAGCAGAAACACAAAAGACATCTTGGGATCTTGCCCAAATGATTTTATCATCCCAGACCATATTGTACTCAGCCTTTACACAGGAGGGAAAGCAAAGAAGCAGCATGTAAAAAGGCCAGCCACAATTAGAGTTCCTTTGCTCATAGAAGTGCAAGGACCTCTCTCTACACCCTCCCCTAGGAGACATGGCAAGGAGGCAAGTCCATGGCTTCACCACCCCATCCACATGTCTGCAGAGCTGGTTGGCATGAGGTGGAATAAAGATTGTAGCAGCTGGTAAACTACTTCTATACCTCCCAGGTGATCCACGATCTGCCTCTACCAGGCAAAATATCTCCTAGTGTTATCCATTTCCCCCAATGAAGTGCTGTGCCTCTTAGTCATCAGTGAGCCCAGAGTAGGTTTCACAATAACCCATACAACCACACTCCTTTCCATCACTGTGGATGCCTGACCCATTTAAAGCCTTCTCTTTCCACTGCATCCTGGGATCTCCACATCTAAACTCTTCGCATCCAAAGAATCTCTTGTGCAATAGTCCATAGTTCCATTCTTTGCTTACAAAAGGGGCAAGGGATCAGGCCCCAAGACACTAAGATGATATAACCTTAACCTGGGTTGCCAATTGCTGGCTGTTGAGTTGATATTACAGAATTTACCATTTCCCTTAATGTCATCCTATAAACATATAGATTTACTTCATCCCCCACCTTAATTTGCCTCCTCTTTTGTAACTGCATTAGCCTCTATTAAAACCCCAGCTGAGACCATCGCTCTTGCAATTATTATTAGAAATCGTCATCTCCATTCAAAACACTTAAGACTTCCTTTACCAATATGAAACCCTTGTTGGGAGTAAGAGTTAAATATATTGAAAATTAAAATTACGTCATCAGACCTTTTTGCCTTCTCACAGTAACTAATGCCAGCCTGTCTGGGAAGATTTGGAAACAGGAATACATTTTAAAATAAGGGAAAAGAAACAGATCTGTCTATGAGAATAAACATCTTTTTGATGGGTCTTCTTCAATTCCTGACTCATGGAAATGACTAATGTGCTTTTCGGACACCAGTGGAGATTTAATATTAAGGTGCCATTGTTATGCTTTCATATGAATCTAGGGATTTGTTAGTCCTCTATCAGAAAAGTTTGTAAAAGCAAGCATCCCTGAACACTAATGCAGATATTATTCAGGAATCCAGTCAATTTCACTACCAATAGAACCAATTTTAAAGAGTTAATTTTTTTCATGATTTATTGTCGTCATAGCTGAGTGCAGACATTTGGATAAAATTACAAACATGTAAACTACAGATTCCTGAAAGAGTAAAAACAAATAAAGATTTTTGCAAATATTAAGCATAGCAGTGAATACGAATCCAAACCTTCCTTCTTTCTCATTATAGGCAGTACAAGTAGTGACTCTTTCAGTTAAGGTTGCCTGAGACTATCCGCTATAAGACCCTGGTTTCAGTTGCTTATATTTTTGCCAAACATTAATTATTGGAGCTCCATTGTACTAAGCACTGCACAAACATCTAAGGAGAAACAGTCCCTGTCCACAAAATCTTACCATCTAAAGGGTTCTATGACATCTTACATGTTAATTCACACAAAGCTGTTAGGGAACTACTTACAAAAGGTGGTACCCGAAGAAATGAACTTGCAGCCCTTGAAAATTAATGTCCTTTGCTCCCCTGTATAACCAAAAGTGCTGCCTTCCAGAGGTGATGATTCCAGAAATGGCAGTGCAACATAGAGAACATGCAGGATGTTATCTCCTAGGCCACCCTCACATGGAAAGGCACCTCCGTGTTTTGATGCATTCTGATCATCACTACCCACAACATGTCTACATCCACTGAAGTCAAATGGGAGTTTCACTTTTGACTTCAATGTATACACTATTGCACCCTCTTTTTGTCACTCACTCCTTGTCCATATTAAGTTTTGCTGCATTAGTAAATAGTGTGATGTCGTCCCTGATTTACAAGGATAAATATGCCTTCTTGGGCACAACAGCGGAATAAGTACCATTACATTTTGTCAGAGTTAATAGGAAAGGTGCATGTCCGCGTATTATGTTGAAAATATATTCTATAATATAATGCAACATTCAGGGATGTTCTGCTACCAAAGTAACACTAAACAACATGACATATACATCTGTTAGGAGAATAATTAGATTAGACATATGTATTGACGTCCCTATCTGTTAAGCTAAACAATGAATTTTCATTTGAAGGAGCGCCTTGGAAGATAAATGGTAATAATGAAACATTAAATATTTCCTTCCTGGGGTGGTTAATCTGAAACGGGGGGAAAGCAATCATTTCCCCCAGGAGGGATAAATCCCTGGAGGAAAGTTTTCAGTGAAATAATGTATTGCCATATCTCATCCCACATATGTCAACAAAGAAATTACATGTGTTGTGGTTAATGCAGGAAAGGCCAGTGAGCACAAGGAGAGGAAATGGAATCAGCACAGCGGAAAAAGAGATACACAGTAATATCACCAGGAGAAAGTGGAGAGGGTTGGAGAGATGGTAGTAGAGAAGGGAAGGGTAAACAGTGTGGACAAAGGGAGGTCAGAAATAAGATGAGTAGAGAAGAAAGGAGCAATCATTCAAGTTAAGAAGACAAGAGAAAAGATGATGTTTCTGGAGCTCATCTCTAGAAGGCAATTAAAATATTAAGTTTATAAAATATTAAAGGTAGGTTGAGTAAAGGCTTGAAAAGTGCAATATAAGAGTTAGGTCTTATTATCATATGCTGCGGGGCATAGATCCATGTTCATATCGTACTCTCCATCAGTACCCAGCTAGGGCTGGGGAAACTCATGAACCAAATAGTAGATCAAATTCAGTGATGAATCCTGGTCACGTGCCACCTGAGGCACATTGCACATACACTAAGAAGATCATATATTTTCTCTGTCACAAATGTACATAGCCTGACTGTCCCTTATGTTCATTTTTGGTTGTACATTAATGTAAAAAAAGGGATGTAAAATTGGGGTAGAGCAGTTGAGAATCAGGACCTTTATGTATGCATGTGCACACACAAATACTCACTGTGTGCACCAGATTCTCTACCTTAATACAGTGCTTTCATAGTTGTGCAAAAGGGGTGTAAAGTGGGTGGATCCAGCTAATTGGGCAATCCTGCATGGCATAGTCACTGCATAGCAGGCTCCTACCTTGTCCTTGATATGGGGGGGCTACACTGGGGGTGTGGCCAGAGCACTGCTGCATTCCAGCGATCCTTAATTGATGCAACAGCCCTCTGAGGACATAGCTATCTAGCATACACTATATCAGCCCTGAGACCGCTTTATATTATTTCAATGGGCTTGGGAACAATATACAACAAACGGCAGCATTGGGGAACCACAAAAGGCTTCTTGGGACTCCTCATTAACCTCACCACATCAGCTCTGCCCAGGACATATAGGGCACAGCTGAGAACCTAGAAAAACCTAGACTACGAGAAAAACAGATATTTTAAAACACAACTTTTTCCTTGTTCAATAGGGGTCTGATCCAAACGCTATTTGGGATCAATAAAATGATTCCCTTTGATTTCAATGGGCTTGGGAACACACATTAAAAGTCTTACTAGTACATTGATGCCCCATCTTCAAAGAACATTCTCAAGCCTTTCATGCTTGGAAGATAAGCAATGTAATCAATATTTTTCCACATTAATCAAGGCTAAGAGCAATTTTATTTATACTCTTTTCTCCAAATTGTGTTGGATTCTTAGCAAGTGCGTCACTGTTATTTTTACCCCAACATAAGCAGACTTGGCTGAAGGGGACAAAAGCTTTTAGTGGCTGCTAGTTCTGCTCAACTGATAACACTTCATATTTATTATACCTACACAACAATAAAGCAGCAAATGCTAAATTTTTCACTAGGAAAAAGCACCATTAAATAACCATCGCTCCTGATTCTGGTTTCTTACCTATAAGTGCCTTTTTATTATTTGAACTGATGACTTCCATTGTCCTGGCATTTTTTCCCTTTCAACTGTATTTTACACTCACCATTTCTTTTTCCAGTCAGAAGTGTTAATTAGGAATAGATGAAAGCAGAGAGACACCGGATGTAGGTTTCGTCTTCTCTTTGCTGTCCATTCATCACAGGCAGTTTCTTTCAGATCTATTTTAGAGGTGGCACTATCCTTTAAAAAATGCACCTAAAAACTATGTTCAGATAAAGTTAAGGGGTAACTAACAAGTCAGTAACTCAGAGTCCAGGCTGGATTTCTCTCCATATAAAACTTACCTCACAGTGCCTAGGTAATAGGGTGACCAGACAGCAAGTGTGAAAAATCGGGACGGGGGGGCTGGGGGGGTAATAGGAGCCTATATAAGAAAAAGACCCAAAAATCGGGACTGTCCCTATAAAATCGGGGCATCTGGTCACCCTACCAGGTAAAGCAGCAGCACATGCAGTAAAGATCATCTCAGTATTTAATCCACCCCTCCCCCACCAGGCACAAGGAGGTGAGTAAAGCAGTTTCCTCTGTAAGAACTCTGAGGCCAAAATTATGACTAGTCCTGCACATCTGTACACGAGCGTAAGAGTCCCTAGCACTACAGATCCTGGGTAGCACACACAGAAGCAAGCAAGCCTATGCACCCACTTCCTCCCTCCGCAAAGCAGATGGGTGGGGAGGGTAAGGGAGGCAGCCCTGACTCCACCTCCTTCTTGCTGGCCAGAAAAGGTGAGCTGGCAGAGGGTGTCACATAATATGGTAGCCAGCAGCCAGTTATTTCCCCTCCAATACAAGAAGTACATGGAGAAAAATTGTGGATGTTTCTCTGAAGCACCAGTTAATTTTGGGCTGGTGCAGCATCTACAACAACCCTTGCTCAGGGCTCTGCCTAAAGTCTAGCCATCTGTGGTTTTGTTTTAATAATATCATACCAGTGAAAGATGCCCAAGAGCCTGAAAACCCAAGTGCTGGACTCAAGAATGCAGCAGATCAGCAATAGTATAAGCGTCCTCACCTATATGCACCAATCCTTTCCCACTGGGACAACTTTTAGAGGGAGAAGTCAGTCAATAAGTCTCCTATTCATCCCTTGGCAGGATAGGCTAGGTGTGGTGGTCTTATGACACAGATGATTATCCACAAGGAAGCTCTCCCATAGCAGGGCTTGTCTTTGTGCGTTGTGTTGAGATCAGTACACTGTTTAGCACCAAAAATGAATACTAATAATATGATCCAAGCTGCCAAAAAGCATCACATCTTCACTTTTGGCTAGACTAGGCTGTATCTGAACCAGTGACCTAGGGTGGAAGAGATCTGCATCAATCCCATGAGTTATCCTTTGTTTCTGTGTTATGATAGTATAAAATATAAACAGATGGAAAAAATTCTCTTTCATAAATGTGTGGAGTTCACATGAGATCAAATTCTATCCGCTGTGCAAATACAGTTTTAAAAAATGTTATAGGGTCTATTATTTACCCAAATTATAATGGCTCCTTTGTTAGAGGATGCCATTATAATTATCTGCTTTCATCATTAATACTTTGAGTCAGTGGTTAATGCAGAGGTGACAAATCACAAAAATGCCCAACAGTTTATGGCTTTTCTCTCTAAGCACCATCTTTTTATTTCATATCCCCTGTGTGTATCATGCTTCCTTTAGATGTCTTCTGTTCTCTCTCATACACATGATCACATTTATAATTAAACACTTCCAATCATATTTTATTCACACACAACCGACTACCAAACCCTCTATTGCTCAGTGCCAGTGCACATTACATTAAACTTTGGGAAGTGGTAGAACTAGAGGGAAATTTCCAATTAACTCCAAGTGTAATGCAAACATATTCAGTCTTTTCCATTGCACTCAGAAGCATCAACCAATAAAGAATCACTTACTCAGCTGCTTAGCTATGTTCGCCACAAGGAGCATAAACTAATTCGCTGAAAACTGTGTTGGCTTTCTGTTTGCTCTGGGTGCAGTTACATTGATTAGAAAGACTATGCAATGCTGCCTCTTTCTCTGAGAACTGCTGCAAGTGATAGTTGAGGCACTTGTGCTAATAGTCCCTGGATTTGAACATTTGATGGTAGAGGAAAGGTTCTCTCTGTAGAAAGGTTCTCTCTGTAGGGCCTTTCATCCTGGAATTCACGCCCTCGTTGATCTGACAGAGCACAGGTCTGCTATCCTGTCAGCCCTGGCATAAAGCCACTAGCTTTTCCCACTTCCTTGGCTAAATGGGGGCTGAGACAATCTGAATTTGGTGCTTACTATAGTGCACTGAAGGGTCTTTTTTTGACCAATACAATTTGTGAAGCGCTTTTAAAATTTGCACATGTATCTAGAAGCCATATCTGAGATATTTTATAAAAATTAAAAATAGATTAGTGGGGGCTTATTCCTGCTCCCCCTGGAGTCAGGCATGTGATTAAAATGTTCTTTTAACTGTGCCACACATAGCTGTACCCAGCTTTCAACTAACATGTTCTCACCCAATGCAAAACCTTCCTTCTCACTCCACTGCTTTAAAACCACAGTAATCCTGAGCTTTGCTTCACGAATCCTCATTGCAACTCCCCTCAGACAATTAGCTTCCATTCTCTTTGAGGTTCTAGCCACAAAAGCGGGTCAGAGCCTCAGGAAGGCGAGATATCCAATGGCTGCTGAAGGTGTTGAGCAGAGGTATCCTGCAAGTGTCCAGGCCAGAGACAGGAGAATGCCCAGTGTTCAATGTAGGCTCTGATATACAGGTCCTGATCCCAGTAATTATTCATCACATAGTGACAGATTAAGTTGCACACACACTGTAGCATCATCATCCAGGTCAATGAAAGTTCTGCATTCAAAAATACTGGAGGATCTTGGGGTTCTCTTCTGTGAGGTGCTGAGAAGCCTCTACCCCTATATACTTCAGGATCAGCATCTTGCAATATTAGACTATATATTGGCATATATACATTGGGAACCAAGTTATGGGCCATATTGTGACACCCATACTCACTCTGAATAATATGTGACTACTGGTGGAATAAGTTACTATTCAATGTGAGTAATCTGACCCTATATAAGCATAACCCATCCCATATAAACATTCTCATTTTTCTCACCTTCCCACTCTTATCCTTCCAAAGACATACAGCTTTGTTTGCTTAAAGTCAAATATAACCCTTCTCTGTTTTCCAGGAAGATATTTCCATCTTTATGTAGAGCAAGTAGCAACTGTTAAAATAAAACTGCATGTCAGTGACAGCATGGTTACAGTAGACCGAAAGAGAATGAAATAGAAGCGACCTTAGCCATAAGGCTAGTTTGAATTCTTTCTGCGTAAAAAATAGAGGCTAACAACTGGCAAATGTCAGCCTCATTATCAGGAGCTTTATTTTTTTGCAAAGAAAGAAAAATTAGCCTTTAGCTCTTTCTTCAACATAATAGACCATTTCTCCCATTAGAAGTCCATGGTTTACTTTTGAATAACTATCAAATTATGGAAGCCCCTTCTTTTGCCAATCAGTATTAAAAGTATATCTTGCAGGCTTTAACAGCTATATTTATCTTTCCACCAACACTAGCTGTTTAAATAGTTTGGACATAGAGCTGTGATATACTTAGACAGGGGGCAGCTAAGCAAAAAGAACATTGAGTTCAAGGGTAATTGCTTCTCTGTGATATTTACAATACCCTCAAATTGTCTAGTAAAAAAACTCTGAAATGGAACATTCCAACTAGATAAAATGAAACCTGAAACACTGTTGTAATTTCAGTGCCCCTGTTTGAAACCAAGGCAATGTTCTGCAATCTCAAGTCTACAATAAGTGCTATAAAAAAAAAAAGATTGTGGTCCAAAACCTGATGGACCTCAGTGGGAGTTTGCCTAAGTCAAAATTTGGGAAAGAACCACAGGATTTGATCCAGCTATTATGCCAGATCCTCACCAGATGTAAATCAGTATAGCTTCATCAACATTAATCCTGCTGTGCCATCTTATGCCAGCTCAGGATCTGGCCCACTGGAATTTAACAGGACATTAAGTGGCTGGATACCTCAAGTATGATTATTAGACACCAAGGAATATTTTTACAAGAATCCTGTCATGGGGTCCACTCACCACAGGTGACACCTCCTCCTGGTTCACTGTTCTGGGGATAAGCTCTTTTCAGGTCCAAGGCCCCCTTCTGCTGCTCTCTGCATGCTCCTGCTGCCACTCTCTCTCACTCTCTGCCACTCACTGTGCTTCCTCTTCAGGACTTGGCCCTTCGGCCAGGTTACTATGCATTTCCCCCTTTGAGGGTCTCAAAATCTTTCTGCACCAACACGTTCATTCTTTTCTCCCCCCCCCCCACCCCAGTTTCCTTTTCCCCAACCTGGGATTCCTTACCTCACCTTGTTTCACTATTGGAAAGGGGCTCCAGTCAGTCCCCAACACAACCAGATAGAGCAACTCCTCCACTTCCCCAACCTATTTCCAATAAACCCTCCCCTGCTTTATAGAAGCCCTGCCTGTTCCTTCACAGGTAAACTTTCCCTATTTAGGGCTTTCCTCTCAGCCTTAATTCTCCCAATGTGCAGCCTAATAAGTTAGTTGGCCTCCATTAACTCTTTTGGGATGAGTGTGGGGTGAACATCCAATCACAGGTCCCTTGTCCAAAATGCTGTGCAGTTTCATATCTTGCCCCATATACTTCCTTGCTTCCTAAGATCATACAGAGATAACACCACATTTATTTGACTCATCTCAGGATTGGTTCAAATATAGATAACCTGCCTCTCCTCCCCCCATCACTGGAAAAAACAAATTTCAGTCTGTTCCATCCTCTTATGCCAGGCCAGTTTGGATGAGGAATTCAGCCCCAATATGGGTAGGGAAAATGGGACCCAATTTGCTGTGTATTTGTGGAAGGTGTTAGTGGAATAGTAAACTGAGGTGTCTTGTTAAAAAAGGAGGATGGGAAACCCTGGAGTGTGCCCCAGCCAGAGAGCAGACAAAAGGGAAGATGTTGCAATCCCCTGGGAACACTATGGAGCTTCCAGTCAGCAAAGAGCATCTCATACTACATGCCCTGTGACGGGGAAGAGTGGCCCCGCACTGGCACCGCAGGGGTTAACCCTTCCTTCCTGGCAGAAGAAGCCCCGCCCCGGAAGCCCTGCTGGGCATGCTCCAACTGGAGCCTAGGTATAAAAGCCTGCAAAGCAGCTCAGTCTGGGCTGACCACCAGAGGAGAAGGAAGCACACCGCCAGCTCCCGAGGCGGGGCAGCCAACACCCCAGGATCCAGGGGCCAACCAAGACGGAATGCCCTCTGCACCCCGGATGGAGGCTGCGACAGGAGGGGATGGACCGGAGAGCCAAATGTTGAGGGTAGGAAGTGACCCAGGGAACATTAGAGGCTGGCAGCGTTAAAGCCGCACTGACGCTCGGCGTATTGCAGGCGGATCCCCGCTGAGCTAAGGGCAAGGGGGAACCCTGCTAATAGGTGAGCCCTGGGTCGGGACCCGGTGGAGAGGGCAGGCCTGGGTCCCCCTATTACTCCGGCCATTAGGCTGCACTTCCCCACCAGGGAGAAGAAAGGGTATGGACTCTGGCCATTGGGCCACACAGCCCTGATACACAGGGCGAATTGTAAGGACTCTGGCCGCTGGGCCACACTGCCCTGTTCCTCGGGCAAGTTATATGGACTCTGGCCATGGGGCCATGCTGCCCTGATCCTCGGGGTGAGTTGTATGGATTCGGGCTGTTGGGCCACGCTGCCCTGATCCTCGGGGCAAGTTATATGGACTTTGGCCGTTGGGCCATGCTGCCCCAATACTCAGGGTGCGACACATGGACTCTGGCCATTAGGGCCCGCTACCCTGACCAAGGGGCGAGCGAGGGGAAACCGGCCATTAGGCCACAACAGGAAGCCCTTAAAAGGATGGGCCTGGGGACTTAAGAGTGGCGAGGCCCCGACACCTCAGCCACCCCTGCCTCAAAGGGGCGCTGCAGTGCCAGACTCGTCACAACTGGTGGAGAATGTGGGCAGCGATCAGGGCCTGAAGTAAGGACCCAGATGCTCAGGGTGGAACCAGAGAAGCTACTGAAGTGGCTGCTGGAGAACCAGCAGCAGCAGGCTGTGCAGCAGCAACAAACCCAGTTGCTCCAACAACTAGCTGCCCAACAGCAAATGCAAGTGGCGCGGCAGCAGGAGCAACAGCAGCAGCTGATTAGGGAGCTGACGGTCCAACAACAGGCCAGCCAGGATCGGTTATTCCAACAGATGAGCACGCTGCTAAGACGTGCAGCAAGTCCTCCCCCAGGAGGGGGTGGGGCCAGGGATGGCCTCGGAGGGCTGCCAGTACGTCTAAGCAAGATGGGACCCGGGGACGACCCCAAGGCCTTTCTCGTGACATTCGAGCAGGTGGCAACCGCCGTCCAATGGCCCAACACACATTGGGCCACTATTCTAGCCCCCTACCTGACTGGCCCGGCGCAAACCGCTTACCGCAACCTCGACTAGGGTGACCAGATGTCCCGATTTTATAGGGACAGTCCCGATTTTTCGGTCTTTTTCTTATATAGGTTCCTATTACCGCCCCCCCCACCCTCTGTCCCGATTTTTCACATTTGCTATTTGGTCACCCTAACCTCGACCCGCAGAAGGCGCTAGACTATTCCAAGGTCAAGGCAGCCTCTTAGACCAGATGGGCATCAGCCCCGAGACTTACCCCCAGCGACTCCGCCGAGAACGGTATGCGCCAGGGACTAGACCACGAGTCATGGCACAATTGATCCGTGACCTCTGTTGGAGGTGGCTAGAACCAGAACACCGGACGAGTGCTCAAGTAGCCGAGGCTGTGGCCCTAGAGCAGCTCCTGCAGGCCCTTCCTACCAGGGGGAAGGAGTGGGTGCAACGGCACAGCCCGAAGACCCTCACGGAGGCAACGTCTCTAATGGAGGATTACCTGGCCACAGAGGGAGAACCAAGAACCAGCTCCAAAGCAGGGAACTCAGGCGAACGGAACCCAATTCCGGCCCGGGAAGTCTTCAAAGTGGAAGGAGGGAGCCCCCATCCATACACCTAGCCCTCAGGGACCCCACTGATCCACGGTGCAAGGGAACCCCAGGGGGCGACACCCATGCGAAGCCAAGACGACTCGTCGGTGAGGCAGCACTTCCCCCTAAACACCCCACCCGGAGAAGGAAATTGGGAGCGGTGTTACGAGTGCGGACAGACAGGGCATTTTCGGAGGGAATGTCCATACATGGATTGTAACTATGGGCAGGTTTGGGCTGCTGGTCAACGGGCCCGGAAGGGGGAACAGGGAAAGATCGTTGTACCAGTGAGAGTGGATGGGACACCTACCATGGCCTTGGTAGACTCCGGATGTAGCCAGTCAGTCAACCGGGCGGGGCTGGTAGAGCCCACGGGGCCCCCCATACACCTGCAGTGTATCCATGGGGACGTGAAGCCCTATCCCACCATCTGGGTACGACTCGAGACAGCACGGCAGGGAGGGTGGTGCCCGGTTGGTGTGATAGGTGAGCCCTGGGTCGGGACCCGATAGAGAGGGTGGGCCCGGGTCCCCCTACTACTCTGGCTATTAGGCTGCACTACCCCACCGGGGAGAAGGAAGGCTATGGACTCTGGCCATTGGGCCACACAGCCCTGATATGCAGGGTGAGTTGTAAGGACTCTGGCCGCTGGGCCACACTGCCCTGTTCCTCGAGGCGCGTTATATGGACTCTGGCCATCGGGCCACACTGCCCTGATCCTCGGGGTGAGTTGTATGGACTCTGGCCATCGGGCCACACTGCCCTGATCCTCGGGGTGAGTTGTATGGACTCTGGCCATTGGGCCACGCTGCCCTGATACACAGGGTGCGACACACGGATTCTGGTCATTAGGGCCCGCTACCCTGACCAAGGGGCGAGCGAGGGGAAACTGGCCATTAGGCCACAACAGGACACCCCTAAAGGGACGGGCGTGGGGACTTAAGAGTGGCGAGGCCCCGACACCTCAGCCACCCCTGCCTCAAAGGGGCGCTGCAGTGCCGGACCCGTCACACGCCCTCACACTAATGGAGCACAAGCAATAAGCATCACACTAGCATTTCATTCTATCCCTGGTGAGAGGGTACACAAGGCCCTCTTAGCTAAAAGTTTAGCCACAGCATATGATGATCAAATCTAGCATCCCCTGAGGGAAAACTAAAAATTTCACTCCGTCTATACAATGGGAATACTATTAATCACTGGCTCCGCAGGGATATTGTGAGGCTCAACTTACTGTTTGTAAAATGCCTTGCGAGAGTCTCTGATGGGAAGTGCCTTATTAATGCCAAGTACTATTAGCACTAAAGAAACAACCCTCCAGCCAATGCTATTGCCAGGTATAATTTACTGCCTGTGTCACAGTAAGAGGGCAGATCTTATAGACACCGACTGTAAAACAACAGATTCTGCTACCAAAGAATTAGGAGTCCATGCAGAGAGGTGCTATAGGAAAGCCAAAGCCACTGAGTTGAGTGGAGTGAATAATAGGTTTTTTGGGTCACTGGCAATTCCAAAATAAATAAACAAACAAATAAGTTTCATTTTGGTTTGAACTTAAAAACCATTTTTTAAAATGATATCAGGGAATCGAGAAGCCTAAAATATTTCAAGCAAGGTTGTGATGAGGTGCTCAACTCACCTCTGGATGGGACCTTCTCCTGGCCACTCTGGGGTCTAGCTTCAGGAGGTCGACGCCCTTTCCCATGGTTGCATTGCCATCTGTCCACCTCTCTCCCTGGGTCTGCAGCTCCCCCACTCCCGCTCCAAAAGCTGCTACTGCCTCTTTGTGACTTAGAATACAGTTGCAGTCTAGTGCTCTGCCCACTAGGACCATACTGCCTCCCCCTTGAGCCAGATAGATCATATCTTATTCCATTCTGAAGCTCATGGGGCATAACAGAGATTGCAGAGAGAGAGAGATTGGGCCAAGGTGCCAGAAGTCACAGTGTTATGTCAGGATACTCACATCCAAATATCCATGTGCCAGACAGAACAGAATGGATTGTAGCTTTCAACCATTGAAAACTATGTTGAACAGAAACAGTTTTAAGCATTAGATGGATGGATGGCCTTGATCACCCTTCTTTAGCAGTAATGACCCAATTCCATTTTTACAAAAAGTAAAGTGGGCCAGGGCTGCTACTGCTGCATCAGAATTACAGTAATGAGCACAAATAAGTGCCAAAGGGTAAAGACAAAAGGAAAGGACCAGATTCTACCCCATTTTATCTCATTGAACACTACCATATTCCTTGACTAGTCTTATTTAGTAAGGCAGTAGCATCTGATCCTTCCTAAACAGATACCTTCCTATTTAATAGTTTTTTTAAAATGCATTTACAATGAATTTAAAGTCTTTAGCAACATTGTTTTAAGATTTTATTGTTGTAAGAAACTCATTAGCCATAAATATTTGTAAGAGCAGAATCTAATGGCTATGTGCAAATGTTTGCTAATCATTTCAAGATATAAAAATCCTTCAGATATTGTTCAAGAAGGCTGGCACCAGCTTTGATAGTCTTCTGTACACATTTTCTTTGCAAATTCATCTTACACAAATTCTATATCCAGAGCATTAATTGCAAGTGTACTTCAGCAGAGCTTGAGCACCAAGACCTTCTGCTCAAAGTGGCATGGACAACATTTGATGTAAACAAAAGTGTGCCATAAAGATGGATACACTGCAGTTTAAGACAGCGAATTGCCATTCAAAATTGTACGCACATCAGTTTTCAAGCCCGGTTTATGAATGAGATGAACGAGATAGCAATATTTACTACAGAATCCCTGCCACTGAGTTAGTTATTTGTTCTTCTTGATATTTATCATATTAATGTGATTATCTCTGAAGGGGAAGAAAAGAAATATTTATTTTACACCTAAGTATTTTATATTATTTGTGCCAAGTTTAACTGTTGCCAGTTGCAAAACGGCAGAATATTTACAGCAGGCTCTAGCAGCAACCACATCTTATGGAGATTGCCCCTGGCAATTTGCTGAAGTTTCTCCTTGAACAGGCCTTAGCTAAATAGTGTTGCATAAAATCATACCTTCGCTGCATGATGATCCGCTTTTGTTCTGGTTTTGTCTTTTTTTAGTTTTTCTCGAAATTTTCAGCATTTAAGTTCTGCTTCTAAATTTATACCAACAAAAATCAGAGCGCGAGTGAGAGAGAGCCAAATAGCACATCAAACTGAAAGATTAAAAAATACACTTTGTTTCTGTGGCTAGGCTACACTGAGAGGTAATGGTGACTGATCACAAACCTCTCTGAGACTGGATGTGAACCTACCCCACAATTAATGTAACTGTCAAGATAAGTCAATCACAAGCCCCTCACCTACAACAAAAAGGGTTGTGGACCAGCTCAGGGGTTTTGGACTGAGTAGGCAGAGGGGCTTGGCTGAGTATTTTCTGGATAAAAATGGAGGGGCAGAGGAGAGGGGAGGACAGAACTGAGCACTTGGGAGAGACTGAGCGGGGCAGGGGACAGAGCAGGAGATGGCCAAGCAGCAGCCTGTAAGCACCATGTGACCCTGGAGAAGGTCTGAGGAAGGTTCTGGGTCTGATACTGGCTAAAGAGGCTTGGGGCTATAAGCTATATGATATCCCCTGTTTTCCAGTTCCTCCTCTGTTCAAGAAGCAGGACTTTGTACATTCCTTGTAAATAAACAAGATTGCATCAAAGAAATACCTGGCTACCACCAATTTCTCCTCCCAACTGGAACATCCCCGCTCGGCTCAAAAAGGGGCAACAGTTATTTTAAATCACTTATGCAGGTTCTGACAGAGTTCTGTTAAATGAAAAGTGATCAAGCAGCCAAAGATGGAAGTGGCAGTAGGAGAGAGTGAAAGGCTGAACAGTGGTCACGAGCAAGGGACAGACCGCATGTACTGCTTCAAAGACAGCTCTCGTATTTAAAATTAGGGCAACCTATGTTAAGGCATACATTTACTTTAAGCTATTAAATTTAAAATAGTATTCCATCAGTACATGTTTGGTGCTGAAAATGTAAAGAAAGTCAAACCACTGAACTGGGGGAAGTCACTGACTAAGCACCTGAAACCAGTGTTTGTTGAAGAGCAAAACCAATTTTTGATAGCAGTAGCCTCTCCCATGGGTTCAGAGAGAATATTTTCTGAATCTCAGTTTATTCAACAAGTTCAGTTCAATGACCAGTCATTCAAAGTTGAGAAACCAATTGAAATTTTTTTTTTTAAAAAGTAAAGATTGTTTTTCTCTTCCAATCAATGAATAAAAACAAGAATGTGATCTACTAGTTCTAAGTCTTGAAGGACAGTTTCCAAAAACAATACGTTTTTTATACATTAACTACAGATATTTCTTTTTTAATAGATCATTTAGTTTTAAATGCAAAATACGTTTTGATAGCCTCTTAACGTTGGTATAGGCACTTCCACCTTCTCATGTTTCTTTGAATGTATAAATATCTGTTCACTGTATGTTCCATTCCATGCATCCGATGAAGTGGGTTCTTAACCCATGAAAGCTTATGCTGAAATAAATTTGTTAGTCTCTAAGGTGCCACAGGTATTTTTCTTGTTTTCTTTTTGCTGACACAGACTAACATGGCTACTACACTGAAACCTGTTTTTTCTTAGGTATCCAGCACATTTAAGATAGTTTTATTTAGTAAAACACCATTTAGAAATACTATCTGTGTGGATTTGTAATTGGATTCCAATTTCCATCCAAATACAACTGGTCACAAGTGAACATTTAATCATCATCTAGTAAATAGGAAATGAGTCATTCCCCATTTTCTAACATAATACAAAAAGGTAAAAATTAGGAATCTGAATAAATGTATGTTAAGCTATATCATTTCTTAAATAAATGTGTATATATTTTAGTATCACACCTGAGTAGCAAAAATTAGTACAAAAATTAGTGTAAACTCTACATTTAGTTGCAATTCAATATGTTTTAATGGTCACTAGCCAATGAGAATCAACCTATCTTTAGGAAAATACCTAAAAAGTACAAATGCAAAACAAGATTTAAATACAGGCGAGTCGCATCTTAGGCGCATTTAACATGCGCGAACTCAGCTTTGCGCGGTCGGCAAAACCAGAAAAAAAAAGAATAACTATTTAAAAACTGAATCGGTACTGCGGGCGATTCCATCCGCCATTCAACTCAATGGTGTTTCACTATACGCGGTTTTTCACTTTACGCGCGAACCGAGGAACAGAACCCCAGCGTAAAATGAGACTTGCCTGTAATTGTTTTTAATCACCCTGACTTCTTACAGCAATCAGTCTTTGGTATCATTGATGGGAGTATGAGATAAAGATAAGATAAAGATTAGAGTACAACTGAGAATAAATTATAAGACAAAGTTTAACAATACTGTAATATAGCAAAGTAGGCAGCACTGCAACATCCGAGCTGTTTCTAGTGGGGACATACATCAATCAGAGAAACAATGCCATATCCAGGAGGCAACTTGACTTGTCAGAGTGGATTTAGCACAGGGACAGTAGAATGGTCAGTGTCAGCATCTGAGACTAACCAATAACCTCTAAGTGGCAAACGTCACTACAAACTAGAATCAACATTCCTAATTAAAGAAATCACTGTATGTCAGGAGCAGGGCCCATGTAATCTCTGTAGAGAGCTATACTTGATTTGTTTTATTAACATCTGGCTTATTTTAGATTTTTCTGTTCGTATGGAGGATGCTATGTAAAGTCAAATTGAATTTTATTATAAAATGGCATCAGTTGGTCAGTTGAATATGCTAAATTGTTTTCCTTTTAAGTTGAAGCACCCTGCCATTTTGCATCACTACCAGCCATTTTCCTCTGTACCTCAATTAGATGACCAGGACATTCCAGTGCAGCCTTTGTAGAGCTAAACTGGAATCTGAGGATAATCTTCAGTCTGGCCCATGTTGAAAGAATTCAGAATCAAGAGACACAGGCACAGGAGGGTTCCAGGCAATAGTTATTGTTTTATTAACAAAGTATTTCTCAGAGGCCCTGATCCACCATTCCATTCTTCTAGTTTTATGCCAGGATAAATTAGGTGAAAATTTGACCCATAAACTATAAACATTCACAGCATATTCTACTCCAATTTACATGTTGGGTCACCTCATTTAAAAGAAGGGAGAAATCCAGGTAAAGTTTGGACCTCAGATTCTAGCTTCCCTATTAAAACTATCTTCACAAGCTCATTCATAAAAGCCTAATGCAACATTAACATGCAAAATATCCTTCCCTAGCATTGTAGGCATAAACATGTTATTGCAGAACAAAGAATTTATTTTCTAGACTGTGGGCTACATTCTTCTCCCATTTACATTACTATAATTCCAGAGTTTTATAGACTTGCTCATGTATAAATGGAAGTAGATATTATCCCCATGAGCATGTGTCCTATTTCAGCATCCAAGGATACATAAACTACAGGGGCTGACAATGCAGTATGGGGCAGATTCTCAGTTGGTGTAAATTGTCCTATCTCAGTGTTTCTCAATTGAATTTTCTCAGAATCTATGGGACAATTTATCCCAGAGGAGAATATGCCCCAATATATCCCAAAAGGAACAGTTTATATTTTCCATTTTTGACAACATTATCTTACTCAGTCTAGTAATGGTGTTTCCAGTTCTTCTCTTGGGCATCTCTCACAAGGTGGGTGGAAAAAAGAAAGTCAGTGGGCCGAGTTCTCCTCTGAGAGAGCTCATCAAAAACCTGGGGGAAAAGTTCATGAGACATTTCAAAATTCTGAAGTTTCTATTACGCAGGAAACAAAATGCAGCATTTCTTCACTATTTCAAAACTTGATGGGGGTTTTTCCCACTGTTCCTCCCTTTTTTTCCCCTACTGCATGCAATAGAATTAATAACTAGGAGATTCCCCACAACCACATTTCCAGTTTTCTTCTTTTCCTTTTGACACTTTATCTCTTAAAACGTTGAAGTTTCAAACATTTAAGTGGAAAAAGAAGAAAACTGAAAACCTCTAGTTATTTTTTTCTATTGCATCCAGTGGGGGAAAAGGGAAGAAAGGTGAAGAAAAAAGTAAAGGAAAAAACACATTTTTTTTGTTGTGAAGAAAAGCCATGGAAATTTTTTTTAAAAGCCCACAATTTTTTTTCATGAAAGTTTACAGTTTAGAAAGAAGTTGAAAATTTTCCATTGGAAGAAAAAGTTTCAAATGAAAATGTCTCCCAGCTCTATTTACGCTCTCAGCTGTGGGACTGCACAAAGCCTTTTGTACTGTCCGCTGTCCCTCTCTTTAGAAAGTTGCCCCTGTAATCTCCATGCAGAAATGCCTCCACGAGTGCTGAGCACGTGGATTCAGTAGCCTCTCTGAAAATGTCACTATGCAAGGGGGGCATGGGAGAGGTCAAGAGGGTGAACTAAAGAAGTAGTTACTGTATTTAGTGATTAAGATTCCTCACATTCCAATAAAGAAGGGCAGGGGCTGCTATTTCAGTGCAGGTTCTGCTTCACATTCCAGCACAATTCTACAAAAGGCCTGTGGGACTGCCCAATGCCCTGTCTATGAAGCCTGGTCTACACTTAAAATTAGATCGACCTAGTTATGTTGCTCAAGGCTCTGAAAAATTTACCACCTTGAGTGCTGTAGTTAGATCAACCTAACCCCCAGGGTAGATGCGCTTAGATCGACAGAAGAATTCTTCCATTGACCTAGCCGCCACCACTTGGAGAGATGGATTAGCAACTTCAATGGGAAAACTCCTTCTGTTGATGTAGGAAACATCTACTCTACAGCACTTCAGCAGCACAGCTGCAGCTCCAAAGCAGTGCTGCTGTAGAGACTGTACTGTAGACCTGGCTTGAGTTGGGTTATAGATTCTGCCTCTGCAAGCCCTCTAACTACTGAGAAGTTCTCTGCACACAGCCTGTTTACATAGACTTTGTACTGGTCTGTGAGAGAAAGGAATACATCCTAAAGGACCCATGGAGCAGATCTTTCACTGTTGCTTTACTATGCTATCTTTCAGACCAGAACAGCCACGTTGTTTTTGAAACAGCCTCTTAGCAACAGATCTTCTCTTTTAAAATCACAATGAGCAAAGCAATGGCATGAAGTACAAGACAAATAGAAAAATGTGAAAGCAATAAGAATAAAGGTTTCAACTCCTAAAGAACAGGTGGTAGACAGAGATTACACCAAAGGGGAGATGAGAAAGCAAAATAAATGTGCAATAGAAAAGGGACATCGTTCAGTAATAGATTTGTGATTGTGAATGGACAGTATGATGATAGAGATGTACAACAAAAGAGTTAGTCCACAATGGCAAAACCAGTATTACACTCTTAAAATTTGGAAACGTTATCTGTTATAGAAACTTCTGAGGAAAGCGTTTTGCATCTCTATTATATTGTGGGTGTTTCTTTAACTGGACAATTGCTCAACTGCTTAATCCAGGCGTGGTGCCTCTATTATGTTCTGCAATGAATACAGATGCTTTTATGCAAGTGCTGCCCAAATAAAACTGTATGGGCTAAGCTGTGTGTTGGTGTGTTCCTACTGCACAAAAAGGTTTAAGAATAGACTACAGATTGTTGCAAGCTTGTCTTTAGAGCCAGGTTTTTAGAGGTCCTTGGCTGGCTGGAGAGGGGTGAGCAAGAAGTTTCCCCCTGCTTGCCCAGCAGTGCTAAAGCTCTCACTACTGCAGTCCCTCTGTGCTCTGAGTAGTACAGTGACAGCTTGTTACTACTGCCTTGCACAGCGATGATCAGAACATGGAATTTTTGTTCCATGGGAAACTGCAGCTTTTCTTTCCAATCCAAAACAGAACAAATGTTGAAAAATTAAAATTTCACAATTTTCCATGGAATGGAAGCTCTGAAGAATGTTTATTCAGAAACAGTTTGTTTCAATAATGTTTAAACAATATAAAATATTATGTATAAGTTAATGTTTTAATAAAGTTGAAATTATTAAGTCAAAACTAAACATTTTTACCTAACTGCTGACCTCATCGCATGCTCTAGATCAGGGTCAGTGCCCCAAGGGGAGCAATTTGCTTCTCCCTAATGAATGGAGAGAACTATGCAACCCCCATGTGCAGAGGGAGCAGCACTGGGGGACATGGTACTTGCCATAGAGATAGCCTCTAGTGCACAAGCCCCTGTAGTTTAGCTCTTAATGTCTAACTGCACCATGGTGTCTAAGTAGTCTTGAGAGAGCTGCACAAGGATATCAGAGACTAGTCTGGAAGCTGATTGTAATAAGATTGCTGTTTTAACCTCTCTGACAATCTATCCTTAAGGGAAGTTAAGCATTTTCTTAAGGATATCCAAGTTCATGTCTTGCAAATTTTTCATGTACAGATTTTTCATATCCATGCACTAGAATGGCGCAAGCCTTTGTGCTGTCTGCCCAGCCAAGAATCGGACCTGATTTCCAGGGAGATGTTTGTGCAATTATTTTTAAAAAAATTCTTCACTGAATGCCATCAATTTCTGTTTGTAAATGGTCTATGAACAAATTTCCCCTCACATGTGTTTGTTATTCAAAATGATTTGCCAAATAATTTCTTGGTCTGTAGTTCACTCACTAGTAGCATTTTGTTGCGAGTGTTTAATATTTGAAATTGGATTGGACAAACTGGTAACACAGCCGGTTCTCTTTTAAAGATCTGATTAGCTTACCTCTCAGTAATAGTTTTCCAGTATGAATACTCATGAATATGGATTCAGAATATTTGCTTCTGAAAATATTATCATAAAGTTTCAGCAAACATCCCTTCCACTAAACTCGTTCCCGAGAATATTTGTGGAAAGCAAACATAAAAAGGAGCATGACACAGTCAACATGAATTTATTGAATGATTCAAGAGCACATTCAAGCAATTCAAGGTCCTTTAAGCTAGCCGAGGAATAAGCATAGCAAAGCTCAGCTCTGTTACATCCCCTCCCATTCCCAATATACCCCCAACCCACACTTAACATTGTCTCTCCTCCTTATGCCAGGGAGCTGCTGATGTAGGAGGCTGCCAGTGCTACCACTGCACCAGCTAGGAATTCCCCCAGGGTAGGGGAATCTCTGGCTGGTTTAAGTCCAGTTTGAGAGACAGCAAACAAAGAAGGAATATAGAACCAATTTTTAACACGGCAAATTGTTAAGACTGGATCATTTAATTTTTAATATATTTATTCAGCATATTAACTATTTACAATATTTTTAATGAACTGTCAAAGGGGGTAGACAGTAAGGTGGCAAAAATTACAGACAACACAAATGTAGGTTAGGTTAGTGAAGTTGCAAGGACCTGCAGAGCATCTTAGAGCCAGGAAACTGGGCAACACAATACCAGCTGAAATCCTATGTTAACTAATACAAGGTAAAACACAAGGAATACCTTGAGCTATTCATATGCATTGATGTGTTCTAAGTTACAGTGTAACCACTTAGGAAATTCAGCCACTGAAGACCACTCAATGAGAAAATCTACTCAGTATGCAGCAGTGGTTAAAATTAATATAAGTATTAGGATGTCTCAAGCCTGGGTTAGGAAGTTGTACTTCAGTTTTGGTCACCTACCACACAAAATAACAGAAAAGTTTCAAAGATGGCTGAAAAAGCTATTAGTCAGGAAGGACAAACATACGAAGAGAGCTTGTAAAGACTACCAGGTATAGAGAAGAGACAAGAGAGTACATGGACAGCAGAATATACAATAAAGAATAGATTAGAGAAGGTAAGACAGACTCTTCCATTTACCTTTTGTTATAAAACAAGGAGCCATCCGATGAAATTTTACAAGAGTAAAATTGACACAGGGAAGTATTTTCCTACAGGACCTAATTAACCTGTGGAACTCGCTGCCAGAAGATATCTTTGCGACTATGATTTTAAAAAATGGTTAGACTTTTATATGAATCATGAGACCAGTCACAGTGAGGGAAGGAGCTTATCCCAGCTAATGTAAAGGATTGAGCCCTCATTCTTCAGGACCCAAACAAATCTGCTCGGCATTAGGAAGAACCTTCCCCAGAACTGACAACTGCACTTGCACTTTCTGAAACAATTGGTGCAGGCCACTGTCAAAGGCAGAATATTGGACCAGATGGAGCAGTTATCCGATCTGATTATCCCTATATTCCATGTTTGTGGACTTTCTGGTGCAGAATAAAATTAATGTTTTGGGTTCCTGTAGCTACTACAGTCTCAAAATTTGGTAGCCAATTCCCATTAAAGTCAGTGGGTCTACTTTAAAATACAATACAGAAGAAATAACCTAGAGTTTATGGAAATGGCCTTTCATTATCTGAACAGTAGACTGTGAACTCTCCGCATTCCACAAGTTTTGTTTGATTAGAGAACCTTGGAAATCCATATTAATCCTCAACATTTACTTTACATAAGGCACTAAAGTTAAACTTCTTCCATGAAGTACGTGCATAGCCTCTGATTGCTTTTCAGTTCCTCTGCAGTGAAAAATCCTATCCTTCTCATTTCTCCAATAGCATATGCATTAAAAATTGTGGCCATTTTCTATCAACACTGCAGCATCAGCACCATTTTTATTTACCTACGAGGTTAACAAGATATTTGTGTGCATACTCCTTCAGTGTCTCACTTTTTGAGGCACAAGATAGGTGGATTGTCACAGGCTGTGTTCTTGTTTCTCTGTCTCTATGTCTCTATGATGTGGAGGGATAGCTACACACTTGTCATACACTCCCTCCTTTTATCCCAAGGCCAAGATGCCTTTCATTAGATTTTGCTTTCCCATGGCTTTGATCTCCCCCTACAAGAGGCAGAATGCTATACTGTACAGAACTGTGCAGAAAATCATGGAAAAGTATCTCTAATTTCTTTTTAGTGTCCTATTCTTTCAGCACTTTGCCGTAGGGTTCCATCATGAACATTTTGCAGGAAATGTAAACATTTTCAAATGAAATTCTCACACTGAAAAGTCCCTTTCCTTCCTATAACCCCAGGGCACTAATGGTATCTTTTTATGTATTCCTTCTTGTCTTCTCTTGCATTCATTAAATCTCTAGATCAAGGATTTTTGGACTCAAGTTGCACAATCTATTCATGCTGTTTTCTTAATTTAAATGCTTGTCTTCACTCCAGAGCCTAATACCTCATCTGTTCAGTGCAACTTTCCTTAATTCATGAGTTGATTAAACCTTATATATATATATATATATATATATATATATATTTTCATAAGGATAATTTTTGCCCATGATTCTAACTGTGGGGAAATATAAAGAAACAGCCAGTAAGGTTGACTGAGTGTAATCATACATGCATTCCCCTCTCCCCCCAGTAGCACCAGTATTTTGTTTAACTTTTCACTGGGTCAGACCAAAATATTTGGTCATTACTACACTAGCTTGGTTTTTTTTACGTATTTCATTTGTGAGCTGTGCAAGCTGTAATATTGTCAGGATCTAACTACTATCCCTCACAATATAAGAAAACTCTGCTTCTTTTTGAAAAGTTGTTTGTTTTGTGTTGTGGGTTGTAGCAATCAATAGAGTATTCACTGTACCAAAGTATGGCAGGTGCTCCCTAATCACCAGCTGATATGGACGTGTGCTCAAAATAGATGAAAATTTCACAGTGAGAAATTCAAATATTATGCGTTTGATATATCTGTTTAATAAGGAATGTTACCATTGAATGCAAAATTATCAAACAGCACTTCTCAAGATCCAACTTTCTATGGATTCAGTTAAGCAGATAATGCCATTGATTGTCTCCAATTAATACTATACTAAATCTTATAATATGTCAATGTATTGGGTGTTCATCTCTGGAGAACTAACTAAACAAATTCCTGTACTTAATAAAGTCTGCCAGTTGTATGAAACTATTTCAACTTGTACAGCCATCCTTTAGAGACTAGAATGAGAACATGAAACTCCAGGAAGCAATGTTGGCTAGTGACAAGAGCACTGGCCTGGAACTCAGGAGACCAAGGGTCTATTCCCTAGCTTGGCCCACTGAGTAAATTTGAGCATGTCATTTCACCTCCCTGTGCCTCAGTTTTCCCATCTGTAAAATGGGGATAGTGACACTGACCTTTATAAAACACTTGGAGATCTACTAATAAAAGCACTATATAAGACTTAAGTATTATTATTTTCACTTGTGTCCAGAGAAGGATCTGAAACCAGTTCTCCAGAGATGAACACCCAATACATTGACATATTATAAGATTTAGTATAGTATTAATGGGAGACAATCAATGGCATTATCTGCTTAACTGAATCCATAGAAAGTTGGATCTTGAGAAGTGCTGTTTGATAATTCTGCATTCACCAACAGAGTCTGCTTACCGCCTGGGTTACTTAAAATAAACAAAAATATGGCATGGTGTCAAAAATTTATACTTATATGAATTTAGTACATTTGAAGGGTGCCAAATTGACAGCCTGTAGACTATGGGCCTGATTTTCCTCAACCATATATCAGTTGTACACTGGTAATAAGCTATGGACTTCAATGACGTTTCTTTTGATTTACCTCAGTGAGAGGAAAATCAGTCCCTTAAACCCACGAGATAAGAACACCATGGGCAATAACAGTGCATGCTTTCCCTCCAATGTTTGACAAGAACTGGTCTCTATTCTCATTCATAACTTGAACTCTTGTAGAGAGGTTGCCAAGAAGGACACCACTAATTAGAACTGAAATGTGACACACTGAAATGTGACACAGCATGGGGGGAGTTGTGCGTGGACATCAATTCTTTAGGAACAAAACCAAGACCAACACTTCAAAAAATAAAATCACTGAACAAACCATTATCTGATAATTATGACTTTTGGTTATTTATCGCCTCTGTCAGTCTTCAACCAGTAACTAAAGATAAAATGCTGTGTCCCCTTGACAGTCTCTTTAGCCATATATTTAATGTATTTACTGGTTGATTAGGGTTTTGGTTGTGGTTTTTGCACAGTCAGTGGACTCCAGTTTGGACTAGCTATAAAAAAATGGTTCCATTGCAAGGACAGAGATTACCTCTATGATTAAATTTATGTGAACATATTTATAGATCTTACCTAGGGATTGGAACAAGGAGAATCATTTAATTACATATGTCTAGTCCAGGGGTCGGCAACCTTTCAGAAGTGGTGTGCCGAGTCTTCATTACTCACTCTAATTTAAGGTTTCGCGTGCCAGTAATACATTTTAACGTTTTTGAAGGTCTCTTTCTATAAGTCTTTAATATATAACTGAACTATTGTTTTATGTAAAGTAAATAAGGTTTTTAAAATGTTTAAGAAGCTTCACTTAAAATTAAATTAAAATGGAAAGCCCCCCAGACCGGTGGCCAGGACCCAGGTAGTGTGAGTGCCACTGAAAATCTGCTCGCGTTCCACCTTTGGCACCCGTGCCATAGGTTGCCTACCCCTGGTCCCTAGCACAATGGGGCCTGATCACAGACTGGGTCTTCAAGCCACTATCTCAATACAAACAACAATAAATACAAGTTAAATGGCTGATCAAAAAGAATTCAACCCGGGTAGAATTTAGAAGAGGCATCTGTTTTAAGTTGCTCAAAGATTTGAAATCTTAGAATAAGTTCCAGGGAGATGGATTCGTAAACAGAGGGCAGGTTAGATGGATGTTATGTTTATTACATGGCCCTGCAATTTATCACTATCATGTCCACATGTGAGATACTTTATTTGTATTATGGTAGCACCCAGAGGTTCCAACCGCAGTTGGGACCCCAATTTGCTGGACACTGTACAAATACACAGAGCCAGTGCAATTCACACTGAATAGTACCTGATGAAGTCCACACTCACACAAGAAGTAATCCCGCTGCAATTAAGTGTGGGACAGTGCATCACAACCTAGCCTATTGAAATTGACAGAGTTTAGAGTCTAAGCATAAATGGAGAAACCTGAATATTTCTATATAAAGACACATGCAGGCATTCACAAGCATTTATACTGAACATATACAGATGTGTGTGTTGTCATGGCACAAACACAAACTACTCATTCAGCTAATCACAAACTGCAGGTATCCAAAAGAATCTACAGTCTCGAATTTATAGATTCGCAGATTCCAGGGCCAGAAGAGACCATTGTGATCATCTAGTCTGATCTCCTGTACAGCACAGGCCAAACATCCCCAAAATAATTCCTACATTTTAAAAATGAATAGACTTTACATTCTTTACAAAAAACCCTGTCTAGAGATTTTTAAATGATTAAATTTAGAACAGAAATTCCCCAGAACAAGCAATTCCCCAGAAAGCTCCTACAGTCTGCCATCTAATTTCATAACTGGTACAGTCAGACAAAACTCCAGTGAAGTTAATGGAACTAAACCAGGGCTAAATGCCATCCAGTCACAACATTTGAAGTGTTGCCATTTAAGGCCCTCATCCCTCAAACAGATCCAGCACGGGCAGGGCCGGCTCCAGCTTTTTGGCCGCCCCAAGAAAAAAAAGGGGGGGGGGCGGCCAGACTGCCAAAGCAAAAAAAAACCAAAAAAAAAACCAGGGAGGGCAGTCAAGGCGGCTCGCAGGGGGGTGAAGGGCGGTGCCCACCTGCTCTCTCCACCGGTGGGCAGCCAGGCACTGCAGCCCACTCGCACAGGCGGAGCCCCCGGGGGCTGCAGGAGATGCCGGCTCAGTCGCTCCTTTAAAGGTGGCTTGGCCGGGCTCAGAGCGCCGCGGGAGGTGGAGGCCGGTGCAGGCGGCGGGGAGTGGCGCGTCCCAGGGAGCCTGGCGGCACGGTGAGTGGCGGGGATCGCTAATTCCTGCCCTCCTCCCCCACCCGGGCCGGGGTCCGTGCCCCTGCAGGGCTGGGCTGGGACTGGCAGAGCATGGGGAGCAGAGCTGCAGACCAGGCTGCGGAAGCTTTAAAAAAAAAAATCACGGCAGGGCGGCCGGAATGTGCCACCCCAAGAATCCCCGGAATGCCTCCCCTTACAAGGTGCCGCCCCAGGCACGTGCTTTCTCGTCTGGTGCCTGGAGCCGGCCCTGAGCACGGGCTGACAATTCTGTCCACACAGATCTGAATTTGTCATCAGAACTGAAGCATGAAGTCTTGCCTCTATTGAAGTCAAAGGGAGTTTTGTCAGGGAAGTCAATGGAAATAGGATTTCACCTTAAGCGTTCTGCAATGCTTTTGTAATCTATTAGACAGCAGACTGACTGCTCTACTCTTCGTCCCCAGAATTGGCCAGATCAGGTACTTTTAAATTATTAACCATCATTTTTATTAAAAATTTCTGTTTTCAGTTTGTTTTTTAAACAAAACACAGATTGGCATACAACCTCTCACCGGGCCAGCAGCCTTTTATTTCCCAGGCTGCTGCAGAAGCTGCTAGCAAGAAGAGCTAGCAAGAGAAGAGCAAGAATCTTATAGATTCCCATGGCTCTTCAGAAAGAAGGGTTCATGTTTGCAATGCCTCTTTCATCCCACCAGAAACTCCTGAAGCCTAACCTGCTAATTTTAATTTTTAAAAATAAAGTAAAGCTATAAAAATACGTGGACAAGTCTAGGCTTATTTACTCTGACACATATAATACGTACACTTATGAAAAGGACCTATAAAAAACTTTTAATTGAATACTGTGCATTAGGTGTAGAGCTGGTCAGGAATTTTCCATTAAAGCGTTTAACAGAAAATAGCCTCTTTGTTGACACAGAAATTTGTGATGAAAACAGAATTTTTGTGAGTTTTCATTTAAAAAACAACAACTTTCAATACCAATCAATGGTTTGGTGTTGCTGAAAACAAAAACGTTGACAGAACCTGAAAAGAAAGAAAGGTTTCTAAGAAATTTTTGAAAAAAGTTTTTGTAGGAATTTTTCATGGAAAAAAGATAATTTCCCAGCCAGACTAATTATGGGAAAACTGAAGCTTCTTGAGGGCAGGAGGCCTGGAGAATTATACATTACAGAATTTTACAGTAATAGACAAAAACAGCTCCAGTGTAGCTATGAGGCTCATAATCATCACTTCTAATTATTGCAGTAATTTTAAAATTGATAATCAAGGTTAAAGCTTGTGTGGCTCGTGACAACTTCCAAATCTTGAGGGGTTTTCATCTTATAACTATTACTACTCCACAAATATTTCTCTCCCACTCCGTCCCCATTCTCACCATCCCTGTTTGCTGTTGCAATTTTCTCCCAACTTCTTCCCCTCTCATCTCCTACTGATCTGAAACTGCAGATGCGTGTTTTGAAAGCTGAGGTTTTTTTCCCTTTCAATCAAGAGCAAGCACAGCTGCAAGTTTCAATAACCACAGAGGCTTTTAACTTCAAGTTTTTATTAGAAATGCTAAACTGGGAGCAATAAAAGCTCCCAATTTGATAGTTTAATAAAAAGAGAGAGTTAAAAGCAGGCATGGTTGTAGATGAGCAGTACTGAGACTGGAGGTGCCAAATATTTGGTTTTTTAAATAGCTGGGCTCTCTTCTTCCAGCAAAAATTATATTTTATGAATGATGTCAGGGCCAAGAGGAAGGAGCTCTAGCTGATGGTGCAGGCATAAGCCATGGTTCTGCCCACATTAGCCAAGAGGGTCATGGTCTATGTAAACAGGGACGGCTCTATGTTTTTTGCTGCCCCAAGTACGGCAGTCAGGCAGCTTTCGGCGGCATGCCTGCGGGCAGTCCACTGGTCACGCGGATTCGGCGGCATTTCTGCGGGTGATCCGCCGGTCCCACGCCTTCAGCATGCTCGCTGCCGAATTGCCACTGAAAACAGGGGACTGGCAGACCTCTCGCAGAAACGCCGCCGAAGGCTGCCTGACTGCCGCCCTCACAGCAACCGGCAGGCCGCCCCCATGGCTTGCCGCCCCAGGCACGCGCTTGCTGCGCTGGTGCCTAGAGCCGCCCCTGTATGTAAATATTCCCATACATATTGCACACTGACTGCTCATAGAAGGGAACATACATTGTGACAAAGTTCCTCCTCTACCTCGGTGGGTCCTGCGCTTATTGGCGGATTCTGCTTGCCTCAGAGATCTTCCCCTCTAGTAGAATCCACAGTCCAGGTTAACTCCTCCTGTGTCTGATCAGGAGTTGGGAGTTTTGGGGGGAACCCGGGCCTGCCCTCTACTCCGGGTTCCAGCCGAGGGCCCTGTGGATTGCAGCTGTTTAGAGTGCCTCCTGGAACAACTGCATGACAGCTACAACTCCCTGGGCTACTTCCCCATGGACTCCTCCCAACACCTTCTTTATCCTCACCACAGGATCTTCCAGCAGTACGCCCTCTTACTCTCAGCTCCTAGTGCCTCTTGCTCCCAGCTCCTCACACGCAACCTCCTTCCAGAGCTCCTGACATGCACACCTCACTGACTCACTGGGAGGCTTTTGACTAGTTTCAGCCAGCCCCTGATTGGCTGCAGGTGTCTCAATTAACCTCCCTGCCTTCTGGAAAGTTCTTAATTGGCCCCAGGTGTCTTGATTAACCTGGAGCAACTGCCATAAGGTATCAGGGATTTGTTTAGCCTGGGGCTAACATACTGGTTCCTTACCACTTTCCTATAGCCCTCTGGCCTTGCCCCGTCACAACATGTACTGTTTAAAATGCATATTCCATAAATATACTTCTATAGCTGCCACTGTAGCATGTGAGCATCTTTTATGGTAGTGATCATGGCTGTGGTGGTACTTGTACCATGGCAAGAATTTCCAAGAAAGCTCAACATCCACAACTGCAACCAGATTTTCAAAAGAGCTCAGCACAATGGATGCGTTTTGAGTGCCAAGACCGTGAAAGTCTAACGCTGAGCTGTTTTGAAATTCTGGCTCTCTAAGTTTCAGGTCACCAGGTGTGCATGTTAGCTTTCCCAACTCTGACTAGCCCATAGTTTTACAGTAAGAGACACTAGGTGAAAATTCAGTGATGTTGCTACCACAAAACCTGACTTCTAGACAGCCATAGAATATAGATGGAAATGTGGATTTTCTATTAGAAAACACTAACATCCAATACTCTCGATGTAAATATTGCCAGTTCATCTTGTTTTATTGACTGGTAATCCATCTAAATTTCACTATTCTTCAGCAATTGTAAATGCTACAGTGGGCCCAATCTTGTTCTCAGATGTCAAAACTCCAACTGAATTTCCATTGCAAACAGGAACAGGATTAGGCCCAGTGTCTCCAACAGCAAAATGAAGCTGTGTTAGATTAAGAGAACTTTAGGAAGCAGTCAGGGCTCTCCCTCGGTGTATCAACATGTAGGTAGCCCTCCCCTAAATCAAGGGATTATGCTCAGTTAGATTTATCACCTTTATCCAGCAAAACAGGCTCCCCCTGCACCCTGAAGATAAGATTTTCATCTGTGTCAGATGCTTCCTGCCCACTGGACCTCAGGGCTAGCTGCAACATCTTAAACCCCCAGTAGATCCTTGGAGTTCCATGAATCCTTCATGCTTCTGGCCCTGAAGGAGAGTTTACAAGGACTTTCTGTTAATTCCAGAACTGCCAGAGCAGCCCTGGGATTTGCAGGCCACCAAATTCTGTACTATACACATAACCTGACAAAGATTAAAGTTAACCCCCAGGTCCTGGTTCATTCTAGGCAAGGATGGAGCTGAGCATGTGAGGAGGGCAAGAGGGAATTCACATTATTAAATATTTATATTTCAGTAATGTCAAGAGCCCCAATCAGATCAGACTCCTATTGTACTAGGATGCTTTTTCTGACACCATCTTCCTCCAGTCCTTAGGAAGCCATGACCAGTTGGTGGTCCTGATGTCCTCTAATCATGGCCTGAGGGAGACCACCATAAAGTAGCTTCTGGTTTCATGGTCTCTCTGCTTGATCAGTCAGTCACAAGCCACTGGGTACGAGCAGGGAAACATCAGTCAATTGCCAGCCCTGTGGATCCGGGTCGAGACCCTTGGGGTCATGGCACAATTGCAAAGCGGGGAATAACTGGCTAGGTTGCAGCAATGCTGAAAAGGATCTGGGGGTATAGTGAATCACAGGTTGACTATCAGTCAGAAAAATCTGCAAAAAAAGACAAATATCATTCTGGGTGGTATTAACAAGAGCATCATATGTAAAACACAAGAGGTAATTGTCCAACTCTACTTGGCACTGGTGAGGCTTCATCTGAAGTACTGTGTCCAATTCTAGGAACTACATGTCAGGAAAGCTATGGACAAATTGGAGAGATTCCGGAGGCAAGCAACAAAATTGATAAAAGGTTTAGTAAAACCTGACCTGTGAGGCAAGATTTAAAAATATGGGCATGTTTAGTCTTAAGGAAAGATAACTGAAGGGGGGCCTAATATATATGTAAAGGGCTGTTATAAAGAGGACATGATCAATGTTTTCCTTGTCCACTGAAGGAATGGGCTTAATCTGCAGCAAGGGAGATTTAAGTTAGATATTTGGAAAAACTGTCTAACTATAAGGTAGTTAAGGTCTGGAAGGGAGGTTGTGGAATCTGCATCATTGGAGGCGTTTAAGAACAGACTGTACAAACTCTCCATTCTGAGTGGTCTAGGTTCACTTCTCCTGTCTCAGCAAAGGTAGCCGGACTTAAGGTCCCTACCAGCCCGACATTTCTCTGGGTATGTCTACACTACTCGCCGGATCAGTGGGTAGCGATCGATCCAGCAGGGGGTCGATTTATCGCATCTGGTGTAGACGCGATAAATCGACCCCCGAGCACTCTCCCATCGACTCCTGTACTCCACTGCCACGAGAGGCGCAGGCGGAGTTGATGGGGGAGCAGCAGCAGTCGACTCACCACAGTGAAGACGCTGCAGTAAGTGGATCTTAGCGTCGACTTCAGCTACGTTATTCTCATAGCTGAAGTTGCATATCTTAGATCTATTTCCCCCCCCCCCACCCAGTGTAGACTAGGTCTCTGATTCTAAGAACAATGGCTCTACTTTCCTGCACTGATACTCTCCCCTCTGAGTCTGAGACAACATTGAAGTCATTTGCAGTAGAGGGTATTCAGTTAGAGGTCTTTTTTAGTGTACTGATATTTCTTGATATCCTGTGATCACGTATAGTGTTGAGCAATAGGTGCAGATGCACAGTGAGATCAGTATATATTACTCCTAGCCAATTTGGAACATGGAGGAGTCCTCCTACATGAATAACAGTTAAAAGAGAACAAACTTCTTTAGCGAGAGATTGGTGTGGTCTGGGAACAGGACTGGGACTTCTACTGCCAGCTCAGACACTGAGATACCCTATGGCTTTGATTAAATTGCTTAACCTCTCCCCTCAATTTCTCCATCTGTGAAGTGGCGATAGTATCTACCCTGATTTTGTACTCCTCTAGCTAGGTACACCGTGACCTGAGTGCTTTCCATGAGAAATAAAAGCAAAAATGTATTTTCCCAGCCTTCCTGGCCTGAGCAAGCTTTTAACTATTATTGGAATTTATATATTTATACATAGTGTACAAAGATGTTTTTCAAGAGAGCTTTTCCAGGAAAGGTAGGACAGGGAGATGGGGTTCGCATTTAGTTCTGAATACAGGGAGTACTTAGTTTTATTTTTGCTGGCAGTAAGTTCCATTGTGAGTTTGTAAAGCTCTTTGAGACCCAAACAGCACTGTACATTGAAATATTTTTGCTGTAGCACAGCTATCCATTTATCAGCTTTCTGTTCATTTACATCCCATGTTTTAATTCACATACTCAATTTGTTCTGTGATTGGAAAACTACAGATTAAACACCATTATATTCACTAGCTGCTAAAATTATTTTAACTATAAATAGAATGATACTGACATATAAACCTAACAGCTTATTTCTTTACTAAATATAGATCTGAAAATACTGGCAAATAGACTGTAGAAAGTGATTTGTCACTTGATCCATACGGACTAGCCAATTTTGTCAAAGGTAGAAATTTCTATAACAAAGCAACACATCTGCTTGGTCTCATGTAGGGTGACCAGACAGCAAGTGTGAAAAATCGGGACAGGGTGTGTGTGTGAGGGAGGGGCGGTAATAGGCGCCTATGTAAGACAAAGCCCCAAATATTGGGACTGTCCCTATAAAATCAGGACATCTGGTCACCCTAGTCTCATGAACTTCCCCATAAATCGTGAACTTCCATGGTCTTTATTTCAATGGATGTAGAAAAATGATTCAAAAGTGTAGGTTAGAAATGTATTGTCTGTGCCCTTGAGTTCATAATCTGGGAGAAATTGAGTGGGCGGGATGAGTTTAAATAATAAAGCTAGCTCTGTTCTACTCCAGAAATACTGTCATCACCAACCATGATTTTATGCAACACTAGGACACCTCTGCTTGCTAACCTATTACCCCCTCTTGCTCTTCACACTGGTCATTGTGCCTCCGGTCATATTTATCTGCAATGCTGTTGCTATTTAATGCTTCAGTATTTCAGAGGATGGGGGGTGGGAAACAAACAAAGTTGTTGATGGATTACATCTGCTACACTGTGTATTTTTAAGGCCAAAGAACTTTCACCATTTCCTATTTAAGTCTATACCCAAACACCCAGAATTAACCTCATTTATCATAAACGAAAGGTGTATTAATTGCAATTGCTTCAGGAACAAGTTGCCTTCATTTCATAGTGGTAGGCCCTTGTGGTGCTGACATAACTTGGAGCTCTCAACTGAACAAACTATTGTAGAGCATGTGCACACATCAGCAGCAGTGCTGTGAAGGCTGGCCCTGAAGCTGGAGCCCAGATTGGCCAGAACAGGGGAAACACAAGAGTCTCATCTCTCCTCAACTCCTTCCCAGAGCTCTGGTTGACTAGAGAGCTGGAAGGAAATCTCACCCCTACTTCATGTTGCTAGCTCTCTTCTGATTGGATTGTCATTCGAGCAAGATGTACATGAGCCGCTAAAGAGGCATGTAATATGCTGCTGCTGGGACACAGCAGGCTGACTCTGAGGTCAAGGAGGAGTCCCTCTGTATGGCTAGTGTGAACTTGCACATCATGTGATAGGCAGCAAGAATCCATGGGGAAGGAGACCTCGGATCAGTGACTGAGGGAGGAGTGATGCTGGGGGCCCCAAGAACTGTAGGGTTGCTGATAAACATGTAGAAGTGACTTCTGGATGAATCCCTGTCTCCTTTGGCTATGTCTACACTACAAGCGAGGGGTGTGATTCCCAGCTCGCATAGACATACTTGGGCTAGCTCTCATCTGAGTTAGCACACTAAAAACAGTAGCATAGCCATGGTAGCATGGGCAGCAGTGGCACAGCACATGCTTGTAGCCCTGAGTATGTACCCCTGCGGTTCAGGTCGGTTTGTACTCAGGGCTGTTAGTAAGATGCTGTCGTTGCCCATGCTACCGCAGCTACACTACTATTTTTAGTGTGCTAGCTCAGATAAGAGCTAGCACAAGTATGTGTACATGAACTGGAAATCATGCCTTTGCTCATAGTGACAAGAAGCTGTAAGAGGATTCTCACCCCAAGTCCAGGGGTATGAGTTTGGCACTAACTACCTGCAAGCAGACCCCTGCTACATTATTTAAAATTAAATGAAGAGCCTGCCCCGTATGTTAATTCACAACAGCTCAGGTGCCACAATCACTACGATTTATCCTTCAAGTAATTTTATGATTCCTCGTGTTGGTCTATATTCTACCCATAGGGAGGGTAACAAAGGCCTAAGATATCTACTCGAAGTCTGAGTGGCAGAGTAGATTTATTCAAAATGATTATATACCTCCAAACTAGTTATGTAACAAAGGACATCCCAGTTCAATTATGGGAGGCAGTGGGAATGATGTCGCTTGGCTAGAATGTTGGTAGATTTCCTTTGCAGCATCAGGGAGTATAGAATCAACTCCCAATCTACAGGCTTGGCTTGTAAAGGAGGTTTCATGTTGCCAAGTTTTATTTTTATTTAAATTGTTTTCATGTGCTATATCAAGTCATTTCAGTATTCAGACACAGTTGCTTTTTCCACACTGTCATCTATAATTATACATTTTTAGCCTTCCAATGGTCCCAGGTCAAGTGTTCAAAAGTAGGAAGGCTGGAATACGCTGTAGAAGGGAATTGTACACGTTTATTTAATGATTCCTTTACAAAAGTGCTTATTACCATAGCAGTTTACAAAAGTTATAGATATAAATTATTCAAAGCTACCCAGTGTGTAGTTTAAAGAGCTACTGCTAAATCAAACAACTGTCACTGCCGGCTGCCACCAGAAGCATATCAGAAATCGTCAGGGGAAAAGGAAACCTACACAAGGGCTAAACCAAAGAAACACGCCTTGTTGCATCGTTCTCTGAAGATCACTAAATTCGGGGGGGCGGGGGGAATGAATTCCAAAGGTTGAAGCTCTACATTGAGACAGCTCTCCTCCTGTTCTGCAGTTCCTGGAGCCAGCAACAAGATCTTAACTGATTTAGCTCCACTTATGGCTTAATTGCTGGAATCCCTCAAGATTTTGCCCTGCGTTTCCTCCTCTGTACAGCTTGTCATCCAAAGGGAGTACTCCCTCCTGTTAACGTAACCATTGAAACCTTCCACTATCCTACCAGTCTCAGCTTCGGTGCCACATTCAACTCTACTCTCCAGACTTTCATGAAATCCTATTGTTTCTCCCTGAAGAAGACACCCAAATCTACCCTTTCCTCTTTGTACCCACTTCTAAAAATCTTCACATCCACCTCCTAGTCACCCGTCCTTGATTACTGCAACCACTGGGAATGGCTGGGTCATTACACAAATTTAATCTATTTCCCCCATCTTAAGTATCCTCACACCTTCTTGTCAACTGTCTGTCTGAAATGGGCCATCTTGATTATCACTACAAAAGTTTTTTCCTCCTGCTGATAATAGCTCTCCTTAATTAATTAGCCTCTTAGAGTTGGTCTGGCAAATTCCACCTTTTCATGATTCTCTGTATGAATATATATCTTCATATGATATGTTCCATTCTATGCATCTGATGAAGTGGACTTGAGCCTACGAAAGCTTATGCTCAAATAAATTTGTTAGTCTCTAAGGTGCCACAAGTACTCCTCTTCTTTTTGAGGATACAGACTAACACGGCTGCTACTCTGAAACCTGTAACCACTGAGTTGTCCGGCCATTTGATCACACCCTTCCTATATCCTTTCACTGACTTCTTGTCTTGCCATCTCAAATTCAGATTCCTTGTCCTCATATTCAACATATCTCATACATATCTCTGCTTTCATTCCCATCCTCTTATTCCCTTTTCTCCGTTAAATTTATTCCTTACTTGTCCCATCCACATCTTACTCTTGATTCTCCACATTCTGTCACATCCTCCCTCAACTCCAAACAGCTTCCCATTTCTTGTTCATCAAAACATTACTCTCTAGATTCCACCTTAGAAACAATTTCTTCCAGCAAGCATCTCAGTTCTGTATTTCCCACCAGTAATATTCCTACACTCTCCTCTCCCTAATTGTCCTGGGTCCCATCTTTGCTAGTCTCATCTTAGACTGCAGACTCTTGGGGCAGGCAGGGAACATTTCTTACTCTACATTTTGAAGAGTGCTATATGCATTGGCAACTAGAGCTGGGAAGTTTTTTGGGTGAATAGTTTACCTGGGACTCCCACATCCCAGGTGAGTGCCCTAACCACTGGCATAAAGGTTATAAAGGGAGATGGCAGCACCTCTCTTTCACTCCTTGTGCAAATCTAGCCCTTTATTTCCTTTGCTTTTATTTTAAAAAGTTTCTGGAAACAAAATATTTCAGGTCAAGGAAAACACTTCATTTAATCCAAAACAAATTTGTCAACTTTTTGATTTGCCAAAATTTTCCAGAAGATTTGGTTTTGGTTTGACCCAAACTGATTTTTTTGTTTGATGTTGGGAATTGCCAGCGAACTGAAAAATCAGTTATTCTCTCAATTGTCTTAGCACCACCACATGAAAGATGAACAATAACAACAAGAATGAGGCAGAAGGCAAGATGTAGCCTTTCAACAGGGGCACAGACAATGCAGGGCTTTTAAGATAATTATAACATCTAACAGCATATGGAGCTAGTGCAGGTGCTAATCCCCCCGCCCCCATTATTTCTTCCACCTACTGAGTTCCTTTCTAATCCAGGTCAATGAAATGTTACCATAATTCCTCAAATTTGTGCATAGTCTCACTTTTGAGAGACAAGTGAAATTCTAATTGTTTTGCATAAATCCAGTTCTTACAGCCAATCTTGTATATTTCATGTGTTAGGCTTTCATAAGATGAGTTACAAGAGTCAGTGTCCATATTCTGAATAGCATTGTATCCTTTTCTAGGAAATCTTAGCAAGCCTGCCTTTGGTGAGGGAGAGAGGATTTTCAGTAGCCCACAAGGTACCAAATCCCTTTTGGTGAGAAGTGGGCTCCTAACTGCCCTCTGTACATTTGAAAGTCCCATCCGTTCCCTCCACCCCCCCTCCCCCGCCACTCCTTCTCCCCGCCCCTCCTGTATCACTGTTCCTCAGGCCAGCATGATTTCTTAACTTGGGAAAGGATATTGTTTCCTACAATCTCAAACCATAGCTACTTTATAGCATTTTCTGAAGCCTGGTGTGGATGGCAACTGCTAGATTTTTATCATTAAAATCTTGCAATCCTGGCAAGAAGAGCGTTTAGTTGATGTGTGGTTATGGATCAGAGGCCAGGTGGGTCTGTTTGGAGTCGGTTCAATTTCCTGGCGCAACAGAAGTGCAAAGTATGGAGAAAGCCAGGGACAGCTAGTTCCATGTGAGTAAATCCCAGAGCTATCTACAAATGATAGCACGCAATTAAAGATAGGACTGTACAGCTAGCAAACTGATCTCGATTAAGCATCCTGTTTGACAGTTTCCCTTCATGCAAGAGGAGATAAGGAAGTCCATCTTTTAAAACATAGTTTAAATGGGTTTTTAAGGTCTTGTCAAATGCTATCCAGAAAGCGTGAGCTTCAGGCTCTGATCTCTGCTGTTATTTACAGCTCAGGCATTTTATTTACACATAACCACAGCCCTCCCTACTCCCTTCCTTCTGGAACTGTTCCTAGCATTTAAAACATCCAGTAAGGGACTTCTTGCAGGATGTTATAGTCTGTTTTTTCCCATGTCAGTAATGTTTTGCTCAGGGGACATAGAAGTATTCTGGAATCTGATTTAATGTGAATTACTATTTGGAACAAGACTGGTCAGATGCCAGGCATACAATCCGAGCAAACTTGGGAGTTCCCTCACATGTATATTACACAGTATTGTGTTGAGCAGACTTACTGGGTAGCACATCCTGATACCCTGCAATATACCAACAGATAGCTAGGAATGCAATTTGTGTCTTCATCTCTACTCCAGCTTCCTTCTTCAGTGGACAGGTCTGATTCCAGAAACCAGTGACCTTCTCCCTGTTGGCCCAGATGCTAAGTACGTATGTCTATAAATGGCCCTTCTTGGAATGAAGATCTATCATAGTATTTTGGGACCAGATTTTGTTCTGTCTACCCACCATCATAAGAATTTCTGCTCAAAATACCATCAGAATGGTCAACTGCTGTTACTTGTGGCTAGTGAATGTTAGGAACACAGTAAAAGAGGAGCGGCATGATTTGCTCCTTGAAAATGTTTTTTTTAGATGAATGAGGAGGTACAGACACATGACAGAAAAAGTAACAGAGAAAAATTTCAGACACAGAAAACTCAGCAGTATTGCCACTAACAAAAAGTGAAATCCTTTATAAAAATTTTAGGATCTGTTCCTGTTTTCAGAGGCAGCTTCCTCTGCATGTGCCGTAACTGTCATTTCACAGCTCCATAGTCAAATGAACGGCCATTTACAGTCACTTACTTAGCTATTTACCATGGTGTTTGAATGGTTCCGGTCTAGGTACTTGCACACTAAGCAGAATATACAGGTGAGCGTCATACTGGTTCCAAGTTTATGTTCATTATTTTAGAGATGTGTTAAGCCATGAAGAACATGGGTGTGGCATTCACCCTATCTCCAACTATTGTGGAAGGCAGTTACTCACACATAGGACTTGGGGAAAAAATTGGGAAAAAATGGTCTAAATGGGCCTTTAAATGGGTCTTCTTCTAGGCATATTCCATTTGCACCCATTTGCGATGACAAACTCCACATTTGTTAACACAATAGTACATTGCATATGAAAATGCAAACTATATGTTGTTACCTGAATTGTGTGGGCAAATGTCCAACTGCTCATGCAAATAGGTGCGCAAAGATGATTTGCCAGAGTATTTTTAGAGGCCTATTCAGAAGTTCACCTTTATATAGTAAAATGCAATAAAGATTTAAGACAAACCCCAAAACACTAAATTACTAAAGAAAAATTTATTTATACTAAAGAAAAAGCTCTTTATTCTGTATTTGGCTACAAAATTTAACATTCATTCTCTTCCATGTCATAGTAAGTTCACTGTGTGTTCCCTCCCCCTTTTTAAATCCTCTCCTTGGCCACTATCTTTATAGCTAAGAGCCATCTAGAATTCGTTTTGAAACCTATAAGTATTGCCTACCAGCTACCACCCACCCACCAGCCTTGCAGATCAAGTATGCTACTCTCATAGGAGCCCCACCGTATGCAGGCATGAGGAGCAAATGGCTGTGAAGAGCTCTAATATGATGAGTCTGACAACCAAACTTCAATGGGTGTTGGGCCTGGCAGCATAGAAATCGAGACCATACCCACCTCCTGTTCACATGACACCCTCTTACAGACCAAAATCCCCATGTTTGACGCCACTCAAGTAAGCAGTTGATTATGGCCAGAGTACATTCTAGTTGCATTATTCTTCCAATACAATTTCTGAGTTAAAACAACATATACCAATAAATAAAAAGCTTTTAAAAATTCACCCCTTTTTAGGCCTGTCTCTAGAATCTCTTTCTGTGTCTTCTACATTGGACACTTTCCCCCAGACTCCTTGAGTTCTGCATCTTCACTACAGTCATGGCCCTCACTAGAATGACCTTAATGTTTGTTTATTTCTCTTGCCATCCTTGCGTCTCCCCTAATGAAGTTAGATGCTTGCTCCTCATCCTTGCTTCTGAAATCTGCTGGTCTTTACAGGGAAACGGGAAACAGTGTGGTCCAATGGATACTGCACTGCACTGGGACTCAGGAGAGCAGTGCTCTAGTCCTAAAGTGGCGACCAGCCCTGTTGTGTGATCTAGGGCAAGGCACTTCAACTCTTTGCCTCTGTTTCTCCTCCTACTTTTCGAAAGCTCTTATGGACAAAGGCTGTGCTCTGTGTCTGTACAATACTTAGCACAATGGGGCTCCCATCTCTGTTGGGGCCTCCTGGCACCATTGTAATACAAATAAATAAAAACTAGGGCTGCCAATTAATTGCAGTTAACTCACATGATTAACTCAAAAAAATTAATCGCATTTATAACAATAGAATGCCAATTGAAATTTATTAAATATTTTTGGATATTTTTCTATTCTATTATTATAAGTGCGATTATTCGTGATTAATTTTTTTAATTGTGATTCATTTTTTGAGTTAATTACATGAGTTAACTGTGATTAATTGACAGCCCTAATGAATACATCAAAATGAGAATGCACTTTGCTACTGCAGTAATGACAGACCCTGGGTAGCTTGTGCATGCATTACATTATATTTTAATGTATGAATTAATCATGTTATAAACAACATGAAAAACAATGTGTTCCAATGATTTTTTTGAACTGTCTCTGAAATAATGCTATTAGATTTGGCATAAGTGAAACATTTGATATTGAAGTCAAGAGGAGTATGATTTGGCTTTATGGATAAAAACACAACGCATTTTCTAAGGATGCGGTTCAGGACTGGGAAGAAGATGCTGTTGCTTCTGGCTCTTCTGCTACCAGCTGAAAGACTTTGTGACAGTCTCTCAGTTATGCATGAATTCCCTAGCCTGTAAAACAGGGATAATATCTCTACACCAAAGCTGTTTGATCAGGATTCATTTATTAATTTTGCAAAGCATTTAGGTCAGAAGGTATCATAAAGCACATAACATTATCATATTGACAACCCCAGCCATTCAGAAATCATGAGTTAGCATCCTTCCCACCCAAAATTGAATTTTTAAAAATAAATGTTGACTTCTCTTCCTATTTGCTTTCTGTATTTTTTGCAAATGGAAGTTTGCAATGCAGGTTCATTGAAGTTTTACAGATGATGCTCAATGGTCTTTATTAAATTCATTTTACTGTGGAAGCCATTAGGCATAAATCTTAAATGCACTTTATTATTCTTATGGCACTGTGACAGAGTCAGAACAATGTTCCAAAGCATCCATACCTACCTGTTTTAAATATTGGTAGTCAAGGTTATTCTCAGCTATGCATGTGTGTGCTTGGTGCATCTTTTGTAATCAAATTTTGTACATACTGAATTCAAAACAAGTTTCTCAATCTTCAATTACAAAATAAACAAACAAACAAAGTGTTCTGTCCAAGCAATTCAAATCTTTCTATGTAGGGCAGCCCAGAGTCATCTTTGAAAGGATTCATTCCAAACAGAACCAACACATGTTCCAGGAAACTGAAATAACTGATTCTCTCTTAAATTGAGACATCAAATCCATCTCTTGGCATTTCTGCACTCATATTATTCAACTCTCATCTTAAATAACTAATTCATTTAATGAAAGATTAGGCATAGAGTCCAATATTACAGTCCAGATCCAGTAATGTAGGTATTTTATATATTTTAACAAATTAAAGCAATTTAAGTAAGAGCTGTATAGCTGACCCAAGCTTCATATAAAATGTCATTAAAATCTGGGGATCACACACAGTAACCACACTCACAGCAGAAGAAAAACTCCTCAACTAGTAGGTCACAGATCCCTATGCTGTAAAAAGGTGTGCCTGCCCTGTAGCACCACCTTCTGGCCAAGTATGGCTCTACTAAGGCTTGCCTCAGTTTCCTCCTTCAGTGGGCCAGCAATGGGTTCACTTTAACAGCCCAGGCAAGGAGAAGACAGATCCTCTAATTAACATAAGTGTCTCCCCAATCCTCAGGGAGCTGAGCCAGAGACCACCATTACTTGCTAGTTGTTCTGGTCCCCACCCACTCAACTTCCTCTTGCAGTTTTAAATAGGGAAGCCCTCCAGTAGAACATGGAGTCTTCTTCATGATACACAGGTGGTTCTGATTGCAGCTCCTGGAAAGGTAGCACACTTCATCACATTCACCACATCATCTTTTATTTCATAGCTGGATAAAATTCCACTGCATTAACTGTTTGCTCCTTGTACTTGTATGTAAAAATGAGAGAGCTAAATTTTGTGGTGGGTTTGAATGGACTAGCACTTACCTGCTTTAGGGAATAATCCCTTGCTGGTAGAAGAAAGAGTAAGATGAGCCTATAGGTGTCTTCTGTCTCTTTTTAGGGGGAGATTGTTCCTAGACTTTCCAGAGGTTTGCAAGCAGGGGGAAGGAGGAGCATGCAAGAAGCCGCCCTAGCTTGTGAGGCCCATTCAAGATCCAGCTACATTTGCAAACCCTGTACTCTCAAAAATGCAATGACTGCTCCCTCCCCAGTCTGCTGTGGTGGGAGGCAGTCCAGACTGAGCACAGGGGAGCAAATTGTATCCCATGAAGGAGTGTAGTGGTGGGTGCAAAGTAGCTCCGAAAGGTATTGTGCCTCCTACTATTTCCCATCACAGAACTGTGGCATGACTGTGCATGTTATATTATTCTGAAGTCCTGGGATTTTTATTTTTTAAAAGGCAACTGATTTGTTCAGGTGCTTCATTCAGCACTTAGGTACTACAGCGACTGGAGCTGTATTTGCAGCTCCCCACAAAAAATCTTCATTAAGGTTAAGGTAGGAAGTGTGTTTCAGGCGAGCCCAGCTCACATACAGAGCCAGCATTATACTTCCTTTACAAATATTCTGCACTTTTTCAAATAACCTGAAGATTAGAATGCCTGGAAATGAAGTCATCTTCCCCACTGCCCTATAATCCTTCATCTCTCACTATCACCTAGCTGATTTATACTGCCTGCCCAAATTTAGCTACAAAAGTATTCTCTAAGATCAAAACAATATAAGGATTTTGGGAAAGGATTCCTTGAATAGCAAATGGGATTTTAGAACCCCCTAGTAATTTGTGGTTTGGCACTTGGCATGTATTCTTGGCAAATTTTAGGAGGGTGAAGGTTAATTTGCATAGCCAGTATATTTTGTTTTTGTTCTCTATACAACATTAAGAACATGAGGAAACGTCAGATTTAGTGGGGTTCTGTTGATAAATTGTATAGTTAATTGTTTGACCACACTTTGGTTGGTTATGCAATATACTCAAGAGACCAAATAACCAATGTCAGTTAGGTTTATTAATAGGGTACAGGAAAAAGGTTCTATATAATACTAATCTTCAAGGAGCCAGCCCATGCAGCAATGTTACATTAACCTTTTGCAGAATGTGTGCTCCCCCCGGTTACACATTTCAGCTGGTATTATTTATATGATGATTTTAGAAGTTACTCATCTCTTTACACGTCACTAAAATCCAACCCATCTGTTTGTCCCAGTTCGTTAACTGGTGCTCTGTTCCTTCCTTATCTTTGTTTTAGATACTAGCATTGCAGGTACTGGTCCATGCAATGCTAGTATCACTACCTTGTACTAAGACATAGAGCAAACGTATCTTGATTTTGATAAGTTTCCTATTTGCTTATGCCAATGCTTACTTCAGCAAATGCAAGGAGTTATGGGATATTGAGCATAAACTAACAGGATTATGGTCAGTTTGGCTATATCACTGTTCCAATTTTTGTGCTTAATGCTAGTGGTTCTTAATGCACACTAATATTATATATGTGGTGTAGATAATACATATTGTTAGTAGGATATATAGTTATATGTTAGCCAGTATACATTAGTCAACAGTTCCAAATAGCTGTGCTTATTAACTATATACAAGCATAAAAGGCATAGCTATGTACGTATGCTGTTTCTCTGTCAGGATTTAGTGGCTTCTGCAATAGCACACAGGGAGGTTCCACTAGAGGGCCTAAAGTTATTTAAGGGGCTACTATGAAATTCCTATATACCACACAGTATAAATCAGATGGGTAAAACAGAGTCATGAGGGATTATAGGACAGAGGGAACATACTGGATCCCTTAACTGTTCATTTCCAGACTTTGTGGGGTTTTATAAGGTGCAGAATATTTGTAAAGCATAGCTGTCTACAGTGTTAGTTGGAGTTCAAACGAAACATGTTCCACTGTAAGTTACATAGATGGATATGCTTCAAAGCACTGAAGTGACTCATCTTAGATGCACCTGCCAAAGTACCAGAGCTCTCTTTATGACTGTCAAATGTTTCCTGCCACAAAAGCTGCGCCTTTCCATTGCCATGTTCACTATGTGCTGACGTGGTTATGTCACTTTCTTCTGTGCATTAAGACAGTTATTTTAGAGACATTTTTGGCGGAGGCTCTTGAGGTACTACACACACATAATTCCCATTGATTTCAGTCAGAGGTGAGTGCTCATCCCTGTGCAAGCAGTACATCGTACCATGCAGGGTTAGGTCCTTTGAGATGCCTGAGTGCATCCTTCAAGACTCGTGTCAATGTGAGGAGAGAAATGTGTGTATTAATCTTACTTGGCCTACTTTTTTAAGAATTATGCCTACAGCAAGGCTGCATGGCCTAGAAAGAAAAGATTTAAAGTGTGCTAACATTCCCTAATCCTGCTTTATCTGTTCTTTCCCTGACACGTTCTAGGCCCCCGTTGTTTTTCAGTCAAACTCTTCCCCTGACTATTAGTCATTGTCATCCATCAAGGAACTGAAACCATGCCATGTGATTTGTGATGAATCGGAACTAAGGTAGCTCAGGTGAATACCACATATCAACTACTTCCAGGAAACTATGAGACTAATCTAAAGGCTTAGAATTCTGCCAGAAATGAGTTAAGTAACATTTATTCAGTAATTAAACAGAAATTATAACTTGTTCCCCAGACAGTCTGCAAGCAGAGAAAGAAGCTAAATTCAGTGAATTATTGTCAGGACTGATTAAGAACAAATAGCTTTAGTCTTTGCCATTTTGTTTCTAGATGTGGGGGCTATGCTTCCAACAGCCTTTTTCTATCAGATTTGAGAGTCTCTAACGGTACACCAACATTCGGTAGTAAGGTACAGAACTGGCCACTACATCCTCTCTGGCTAGATGTCTACAGAGACCAGACTAAAGTGCCCGTCATAGAATGAAATGGGTTTTGGGCAAGGTCTAAGAAGGTCTTACAATTGAGTTGAACAAGTTTAAGACAAACAGCTATTAAGATAACACATGCTGGGAAGGTAGAAAGTGTTCTTGAGCATTGTTTGACATCATTTGGCCCAATAAACAATAAAAAGCAACAACATAGTCACTAATGGCATGCAACAGAACACCAGACTTTTTGTTAGCCTCAAGATCACAGAGGAGAGTACAACCAGCTATGAGGTTTTGTCCCAATAAGGAGAATTTGTCCCACATTTTTCACAGAGATCTCTATTTAAAACTACTTATACACTGTGACCGGGCAGAGTGGCCCCTCACTGGTACCGCAGGGGTTAACCCTTCCCTCCTAGCAGAGGAAGCCACACCCTGGAAGCTCTGCTGGGCATGCTCCAACTGGAGAACAGGTATAAAAGCCTGCAGGGCTGCTCAGTCAGGGCTGACCACCGGAGGGGAAGGAGGCGAGCCGCCAGCTCTTCAGGAGAGACCACCTGTGCTCCAGGATCCAGTGGCCAGCCAAGCCGGGGCACATCCTGAAGCCCAGACGGAGGACGCCACGGGATGGGAACAGACCAGAGGACCCACTGGATAACCCGGCAGTTCTGGTAGGGAAGTGCCCCAGGGGAACATTAGAGACAAACGGCGTTGGAGCTGCACGGACACTCGGCGTGTTGCGGGCGGATCCCCGCCGAGTTAGGGGCAAGGGGAACCCACCGCTAGCAGGGCCCTGGGGTGGGACCCAGTGGAGAGGGCGGGCCCGGGTCCCCCTAATAACTGCCCTGACACGTGAGGCGAGTTATATGGACTCTGGCCGTTGGGCCACACCGCCCTGACACTTGGGGCATATTACACTGACTCTGGCTGTTGGGCCAGACTGCCCTGATACTCGGGGCATATTATATGGATTTTGGCCATTAGGCCACGCTGCCCTGCGATGCGGGCGAGTTAGATGGACTCGGGCCGTTAGGGCCCACTACCCCGACCAAGGGATGAGTGCGGGGAGACCGGCCATTAGGCCACATCAGGACGCTCTTAAAGGGGTGGGCGTGGGAATTTGAGAGTGGCGAGGTAACGACATCCCACTCACCCCTGCCACAAAGGAGCACTGCAGTGTCAGACCCGTCACATACACCCTAAGCCTTAAGCATGTCCCTCCCAATCATAGCAGTATCTGAGCACCTCACAATCTTTATTTATCTTCACACACCCTTGTGAGGTAGGGAAGTGCTATTGACCATTTTACAAAACATGTAACATTTTACAGACAGTGAAACTGAGGCACAGATTAAGTGACTAGCCCATGGAGATACCAGAAGTCTCTGGAAATGGATGCTGGCCTTTTAAGTCCCAGGTCAGGACCCTAACCATGAGAGTATCCTTCCTCTCTAGCTAGCCTTCTCCATGAACGTGAGCTTTTCCTTCTATTTGCTATCACTGTTACACCCAGAAAGCAGCAAGTGAAAATTAAAAAAATGCATGGTTAAATATCAAGAAATCATCTAAATTATTTTAGTGGATTAAATGGTGGCATTTGATCTGGAAAATGCAGAGGCTGTTCTCCTTTGGCATGCTTAAGGCTTTGCAATCAGAGTGGCCTAATTTCATTTGATCCTGAACTAAGGTTAAAAAAAGACAAAGTTAATGCTGCCCAAGAAGCAACTGAATCAGTTTCCACTACAAAGAACTGGGTAGCTCAGGGGACTGGCAGTGGGATATGGTACATAGCCTTTTAGTTCTAGGTCACTGAACTGAATCCTATTCATGTCGGGAGTTTGGGCAGTTTGGTTAGATTTACTGGTGGCCTCGGTCTATGCCCTTAGAGGATTAGTGTCCACATGACCAGCTCCAACATCACAGATGGTATAAATCCATGTGCTTGTTAACAATATCAACTGAGCCTCCTTGGGTATGGACACTGAACCTCACTAGTAGGAGTGAATATTCCTTGTCAGGGTTTAAGCACATTAGTGCAGTAGAGTGGAGAGGCATGCATTGCTACTGCCCATGATGCAGGGGACACATTCTAGAGCTTGAATCTACCACTCTTGCTTAGCACTCAGAAATTGCACAGGTGGCAAAATCAACCCTTAGTTTATCACACTGTTAGTCTGGCAGTTTCCACAAAGACTTAAAAGTCACTTTAAAAAATCAGATTATGATACATGAAGGGTATGTGCAGAAGAAAGACATTAGCCTGACTCTTGTGCTGACAATGAGACATGGTTGGCCTATTAGCTTTGGGTGTGAAAGTTTAACTCTCAAGGCAGCAAATAAAAAGCTATGGAATCATAACCAGGGCCTCCATAGCAAGGATTCAGTTACATTTGTATGTATGGCAGAAATTCAACTTCTGCTTTGTAAAAAATACAGTGTGTCCTCTTGAAATTTACAGCACTTATTCATTGAATACAGAATGGGTTTTCTAGGAATTTACAAGTAAATCCGTTAGTTTATGAGTTTACATTTATTAGAAACCTGTTACCTTTAAGAAATTCAGGATTTGTGTCAGCCTTTTCTTGGTCTCAGATGAGTTTAAGGTAAGAAATGCACAGGTTAGGCATCCAAACAATCTTAAAATCTTAACTCTGCCATGTAGTGACAACAGGAAAAAAATAAGAAAATACCTAATGTCCTTAAGAATCAACTTAATCTAATCTGGGACCACAGATATTAAAAAGCTTTCATCATGATCATTTGGTTATTGCATGATGTCACTACAGGGCAGAGTGAACGGTGCCCTAAATTTGTATTCCTAACCTCAAGCAGTTTGTAGTAAACTCTGAATTTCCTAGGCTTACAATGCTTCGTTTAAGGATAATTACAACATCCCTGTAATGTTTACCCTTAAATTACTGATATGTACTTGATCATAACTCTGTATTATTCTAATTTTATTTGAGAATAAATATTGAAACTCACTGAATAATGGCAACATTCTCATACCACCAGTAGGTGAAGGAAAACACTGAATTTCTTTGTTCCTGTTGAGAATGCAAAAAATTAGAGATTAATATTTTAAATATAAAACTGAAAAAGAGTATATGTACAGCCAGGAGAGGGGATGCATATCTCCAAGTCTCTCACTCCATGAGCTACAAGACTGAGAACTGGCAAGGCAGCATTACCAGTTCCAAGAGGAGGAAGAGCTTTGCACTTCCGCTAGAGTGATCCCCGCTCTGGCCTAATTAAATGATTTGCATTGACAGGCTTCTAGGGAAAGCCTTGTTGTGTTCTCCCAGCTGAAGAGTGAAATTGTAATGCAGGCCTGCTTGAAGGAGAAAAGGTGGAAAATGCCCAGCAGAAAGCTGGCATGTTTGTTTGTTTTTAAAGGGAAGAGCAGTAAGTGGGGAAAATATCCAGGGAAACATCCCCAGCCTCATAAAAAAATAAGTGACCCATTTTCTGACTCATCGCTTAGGATGGCAACAGTACATGCAAGTCTACGCCTTTGTCAATGGTAAAGGCTAGTAAGGGATCAACAAGAGAGAAATGGTGTTTTCCTGGAGAATAAAGGGATACAGTGAAGTAGAACATGAAGAGTGTTGAATAAAAAGCAAAGTGTGGGTAAGAACATAATGAACCATAGGCACCGACTCCGTGGGTGCTCCAGGGCACCAATGCCAAACTAAAATAATCCTTGGATTTCAATAGAATTACATCAGGGATGAATTTGGATCCCTGTGTCTATAATGCTTTTATATTGGATACCTAAAATATTCGTTGGACCATGATATCTGAGAAAGAGAGAACATTAAAAATAGACCCCATTCAAACATTTATTTATACTTCTCAAGCAGCGCAGTTGTTATTGCTGAGAATACTTCCCTGTGCTGTGTACTATATTTGAATATGGACTCGGGACTGCCAGGTGCTGAGCATCCTCAACTTTATTGGAAGTTGTGGCTACTCAGTATATCTCAGGATCCATCTCCAAGTATTTTTTTTATACACCACAGTATAATTAGATATTTGCAATGTCGGGTATTGACATATTTAGATTGCGCTGCTTTCAAAGTGACATCAACACCTGCTTAGTTATAATAATAACAACATCAAAATACATTTGTGTGAATGAATTAAGACAAGAAAAATTGTTCTTGGTCTTTCCCATTTATAAGTGCCTTGCTCTTGTAAGTAATCCCTGTCAAATTTGATTATTATAAAATGCTTTGGAAAAAGTCCAGAATACCACAGCCTCTGTTTAGATTCAGATACACTAGATTTATTTGTGAAATGTTGCAGAAGGCCAATGCTCTTTCCATTTATACTAAATCAAATAAAACTATTCTATTTGGAAGACAAAATAAAACAGTAAGGCCTCTTCAGGCATTGTAACTAGGAAAGTAAGTGATGAAATCCTGTTCTGGAGAATCATATTAAGCTTACAGCAAGGATTTTGAATTTGCCCACTTATCTTAGTGCCGTCTTACCCCTACAATGAAAGCACCGAACTCTGGAGTCAGTCTTGTCACTTCATCTATTGATATCCTTGCATTGGCCCCTGGCCACACAAATAACTCATTACCAATGACCCCTGTATTAATGTGGCATGCTTGAGCTATGTTTGCGTCATCCCTTTTCATTCTCTCCTGTGTTTAATGTGATGTAACTCCCTGTAGTCTTCTAAAATAAATTAATCTATGTTAAGGCAGGCAATTTCAGAACTGGTTCAGTTTTCTCCATCTATAATTCACTCAAACAGTGAGAGTTCTATCCACGGGTTACAAAAATGAACAACATGATGATACGTTTGGTAGCCCTTTTACTTCTGCTAATAGCAAGCAGGAACATCAGCTTCTGTAAGAGGTCAGCTGCAAGTTTCATCGACTGCCATCAACTCAAAGGAAAGATGTCAGCACATATGCAGATTTTACATCTCTATATGTAATATGACATTTCTTTTTAACTGTATTTGACAAGCAACTAAGTTTAGCTCTAAATCAGATTATATGCTCTGCTAAATATGCAGTACAAACACAGTTACAGACAGATACAATATGGCCACCCATAGTAAAAATTTGAACCAAATATGATTATACTTTAAAAAAAATCATGATGGCATTATAAAACAAGAGATTTGCTATAATAGAAAAGTATTAATAATTTAAATCAAAATCTATTGGGCCAGCTCCTCAGTTGGTGTAAATCAACAAAGCTCTGTTGAAGTTGTAACAGTTTACACCAACTGAGATCTGGCCCATTTTACTTATCTAAGATTCTATTTTAGTTTATATAAGTTCCTATGTCACATATATCACCTTAGTATCTGAGCACTTTGCCCATCATCATGGTACCTAAATTGATATTACATTGATTATCTATTTAAAATCTGAGTATACTAAAAGTATATGAAATTATTAAAGGTTTTCAATAGATGATCACCCATATTACTAAAAAATGCATGATAAAAATCTGATGTTCATATTGTTCCCCTTCTCTCCTTCAGAGTCTCAGTCTACAGCAATAAGCCTCATTGTGGTGGTGACAAGAATCCCTGTCCTGGATCAAATAGGATGATCCAGTGACAAATTCAGACACAGTTTAATGATGCTACAGCCGTAGAAGACTTTTTAAGCTGCAACGTGAATAAATGGTACTTTTCACTGTATGAGTGCTGTAATGTATTTTTTTGCACTTCAGTAATTCTATAATTTCCTACAGTATCAAATCTGCCATGGACATAGAGTTCAATCCAGCAAAGTGCTCACAACTCTCATTGACTCAATGAGAGTTAAGGGTGCTCACTACTTTGTTGGACCGGGGTCTTAGTCACCCAGGAGAACAAATGCCATTGACGTGTTTGTAGAAACAGAGTTTAGGAACAGCAAATCCATCAGTGTTTTAAAAAATACACATTGTGTGTACAATATTCATAGATTATAAGGCTAAAAGGGACAACTAATCTGACCACCCATATAACACAGGCCATAGGACTTTCTTGAATTAATTCCTGTTTGAACTACAGCATAATGTTAGAGGGCTTTCCCTTCACCCTCTCCCCCGGTTCTTGTCGCGCAGACAGAAAGCAGATGATCCGAAGTACAAGCAATGCAATGTTTATTGGGGTTAGCGCCAAGCAAGCATATACATAGTGCTACACACCGGCAGACTGTTTCCCTGTGTTCTGTTCCCAGCTCTGACACCGCAGAGTGTTTACCTGGTGTCTCCCTTCCCAGCTCTGATGCCACAGAGCCTTGCCTGTGTCCCCTTTCCCCATTCCTACCTTCCATTCCCAGTTCCCACCTCCTCCTCCTTAGCAGGCCCAAATATACCTTCAGTGCATGCCTCTAGTCACACTCCTTACAACTTATGGTCATGTTCCATTTGGGAGGGTCATGAGTTGGGGTCTTTGTCCCACCTCTTTTGTATCCCATGGGAGGGGAAAGGAGTGAGGTTGTGTTCTGGCCAAGGCCAGGCTTTTCTTTGGCTTTTAGTGTGTCTTATGCCTGCCCCCCATTCCCTCTTTCCCCTCCTAACTGGTTGCCAAGGAGCCAAGCAGCCTTTCAGTGCATGCTCATATATTACAGTCTCACCATACCCTGCAACACTTTAGTTCCATTTCTTATCTCTTTTCATCACATCTGTTTGTGGGCAGATGTAAAACAGTGTCTTTGTCCTTTGTTTACACATATTAGTATAAGATATGAGAGTATCAAAAAGTCAAACCCAAAATTCTCTCTCAGGCTGATAAACAGGCTTATATTCTAACACATCTTTTAGAAACACATCCAATCTTGATTTGAAAATGTCAAATGCTGGGAAATTCACCACTGCCCATGAGAAGTTGTTCAACTTGTTAATTACCCTCACTGTTAAACATGTGTGCCTTATTTCTAATATAAATCTTTCTACGTTTGTAGATGTAAAATCATCATTCATTCTTGCTGAAGCTTAAACTCTTCTGCTGTAGCACCCTTAAACTATCTAAATTCATCACCACCGTATCCAATTTGATTCAGGACAAGGAGTCTTGTCAACACCATAGTGAGGTGTGACTTTTTATATAAATTAATATATTGGAGCTAGTTGAAAATTTTCCAACCAAACATTTTTACATCAGAAAATATTGATTCATCAAAATGTTCTACAGAAATGTGTTCATTTTGAAGAAACTTTATTTTTTTAAAAAAATAAAGATCCATTTTGATATCAAAATGGATCAACATTTCAGTTTTATAAATATAAAATTAAAGGTGTCAATTTTTAGAACAAGGAAAGGTGTGATTCACCCCAAAACATTTTTTTTCAAAAGTTTCATTCCATGGGGGAAATTTTGATTTTCATTCCAATTAGGAATAAAAAATAAAGTATGAAGGTCAATAATGGAAATTCTGAGTTCTGACCAGCTTTCTCTATAATTAAAAATAAAAACAAAAACCCCACACACCATTGTGAGATGCCCCAGATATATTGAGATGCACACTGATTACTGATTCTTAAAAACATTTCCGCTCATGAACACAGGTGATGAATATATGATATTGCAGTTATTCAGATAAAAGAACTCTGGACCAAATATTTGCCAATTTGCATGCACATTTTACTCCTGTGTTATAATTACCATAAATTCCTAGCATGGACCAGGACCCCACTGTGCTAGGGGCTGAATAAACAGAACAAAAAGACAGTCTCTGCACCAAAGAGTTTACAATCTAGAATATACGCAATTTGCACATGCTCAGGTTTTGCAAGGGATAATTAGCCTCCATTTATAGAAATGTGTCCTTTTGTATTTATTTGAATCACACACTGCATCTATTTGAATGTCTGATCAATCACAGCTCTCTCTTGGCCTTTAATCGGTGGCCTTCTCTTCACTAGGAAAAAGAATGTGTGTTCTACTTCTTCCCTTGAGTTAGCTAACTCAGGATAAAATCCTAATAAATACAAGGCTGCTTGTTAACTGCTACACACACACCAATATCTGAAACACAAAACACAGGAAATTTGAATTTATTATTCCAACTGTAAATTGGCTACATTACTCACATGACGCTGATCTAAAGCCCATGGCAGTCAGTGGAAAAATATAGAAATAGAAATCCAAACTGCAAGATTTGGATCCTGATCCCTTGTCTCAAAGCTCGGTGGTGTTCAGGGCTGAGATTTTGTATTATTTTGTATTAGAATGAAGATTAAAAGTGCAGCTACACTTTGGAAAAATGACCCTAATCATGCCATTGTGGTGTTCCATATTTATTGTATCAACGATTCATGCTCCCTTAGCAGTTTTGGTCTTGTAGATCAAAAAGGAATACAAAGAACAAAAAAGAAAATATTTGTCATTACAGTCAACCTGTGGGACTCATTGCTGGGGAATGTTGTGAAGGCCAAAACTATAACTGGATTCAGAAAAGGATTAGATACATTCCTGGAGGATAGGTCCAACAATGGCTATTAGCCAAGATGGCCAGGGAGGGAACACCATGCTCTGGGTTCTTAAGTCTCTAACTGCCATAAGCTGGGAGTGGACGACAGGGGATGAATCACTTGATAATTGCCCTGTTCGTTCCCTCTGACACATCTGGCATTGGCCACTGTTGGAAGACAGGATACTGGGCTAGATGGATCATTGGTCTGACCCAGTATGGCTGTTCTTATATTAAAAAGATGTGACTCTGGTGACTATATTCACAGCAAACAGATATGCTGAGAAAGCAGTTGCCATTTTTACATAGTAATTTTCTGACTATAACTATACCTTAGGGTATTAAGAAGTTAACATATACAGTACTATAACTTAATTGAATCTAGAGCAGGTACTCCCACTCCTGTTAGTTCCTGTGCTGCTCTCTGACTGCTAAGGAAAAACCAATATATAAACAGAAACCCATATCCATGGCAACATGTAATTCACCCTTGAAGTTCGCAACACAAAATAAAATAATAATCATATATTCTCTCTTTCCCTTTAAAATACTTTAAAGGCTTATAATAGCAATAATGACTTCCAGGTCAGGCATTTCCTGTCATTTAATGACTGGATAGGTTAAATGCCTTAATCAAAACCACAGGTCCTCAACTCCTTCAGCAAGTGAGGAATTGCCAGGAAATGCCTGCCCCTAAAAGGCATTACGCTTCATTACAAAGTGCTTCACAAGGCAGGAAGTGAGGATGGAGACACCAGTGCTGGGAGAGCTCTAACTTTGAATTTCCTGACGTGTGTTTTAAAACTGCCAATATATATTCCACATGGGCCAGTCAGAAATTGGAGGTGGCACAGAATGCGACAGCCCATTAATTGAGGAAAATCTCTGTAGTGGAGATTTGCAGTAAGGGGACACGCACAATCCTTTCATTAAGGTTCATATCATGACATCAGGAGCTCTGTGATCTGCCTCTCAGATCATAGCTGGAATTTGAAGATGCTGGTTTTAACCTAATAAGCGTTAAGCGATTTGGAACCTGGATATATCAGAGACTGCCCTTCTCCCCCTGTGTTAGTGCATTTCCCGTTAGAAGGAGCAACTAAGCTGGAGCCTTTTCAGTTCAGCTGAGAGTGAGCTGCTGGAAAGACATTTTTCATGATGGCTCTTCGCCTGGAATTTGTTCCATCCTTGGTCTGAAATAACCCAGATTTGTTAAAGTTCAAAACATGCTGCAAAATCCATAACTTACACAGACAAGCTTTTGGGGAAGATTTAGTCTGAGGGGGAATACGATCTAAATCTCATGGTATATATAGACAGCAATGGGGTGAAATTCAATAGTACAAAGTACAAGGGCATGCACTTAGCATAAATTCTTATTAGATTCTATAAACTAGAGGCTAGTCAGTTAGAAGAGATGGTGGAGGAGAAACACCTCAATGTATGGAACTGTGTACAGTTCTAGTCACCTATGTTCAAGAAAGATTAATTCACACTGGAATAAGTACAAAGAAGAGCAACTAGGGTAATCAAGGGAATGGAGGACCTATCCTATGAAGAGTCTGGCTTGTTTACTCTAGCAAAAAGAAGGTTGTGAAGGAATATGATTGTTCTCTATAAATACATTAGGGGGCTAAATACCAGGCAAGATGAAGAGTTCTTTAAGCTTAAGGACAATGTTGGCATAAGAACAAATGGATATAAAGTAGCCATGAACAAATTCAGGCTGGAAATTAGAAGATGGTTTCTAACCATGAGAGGGGTGAGGTTCTGGAACAGCCTCCCCATAGAATTCATGGGATCAAACAACTTAGTTGGGTTTACAAGAGATGAATGAATGTATTAATGTGATTGCATGACCAGATGCTTGTGGTGGTAGGGAGCAGGGGGCTCAGGAGCCCTGGGGCTCACTTCCAGTTGGTCTTTTGTTCCTAACAGCTCATATTTCAGGGCTTCATCCAGCATCTGCAGCGGTCAGGAAGGGATTCCACCCCACAATGTATTCTATGTGTATGTGTTTGGGAGGTTGTTTCCTCTAAAGTATCAGGGATGACCATGACTGGAGATGGGACACTGGACAGGACGAGGCAGTGTGTGCTCTGAGGTGGCATTAAACCTTCTCTCTCTCAGGTGCTTGGCTGAGTGGTTATTTCACACATGCTCAGTGTCTAACTAATCACCATATGTAGGATGGGGAAGGGATTTTCCCCCAGGTCAGTTTGGCAGTGACCTTGTGGGGGTTTCACATTCCTCTGCAACATAGGGTATAGGTCACTTGCTGGGATTATCTGGGCCTATCTCACTTAATCAATTCCCTGCCATTACAGGGGCTTGGACATTGGTGCAAGCAATCCCTCCTATTCTCAGCACATAATAGTCTAGACTCCTAAGAGCTGTAACACTTGGGTTTAAATTTTGGGTTTAGTGTGTGGGTGTTGGGTGGTTTTGGTGGTCTGTGATATACAGGAGATCAGACTGGCTGATCCGGTGGTCCTTTTGGCTATAAACTACTTGAATCTATGAGACAACTTGGTTATGGGTTGCTGTTTGTTGTTATACTTTACGGATTGTGTGGATTTTAAGTTGTATAAGTGATTAGCCCCTACATTAGGTGCAGAAAAGCTAAATACATTAATTCATTTAATACCAACCATAATGCTGCATTAACATAATTCTTTTTTGCATTTAATTAATGAATAAAGTATGAGAGTGCTCTTTCCCAGTTTAATGCCATAAGGCAATAATATTTTTTTTAGCATTATCCTGCAAACACTACTTTTTAAAATAATTCTTTTCAAAAGAATACTTAATTATCTGAGATATTTACAGTAACATCCCACAGAAGCACAGCTGTTAGGTAGCATCTGATTATCTAGGTTCATATTGAGAAAGTAGATCCCGCAGTTTATATGGCACTGATTATGTGAAAATGAAAATAAATGCTATTTTCATGGTTCAATGAGGGTGCAACACCAGCTATTGTAAAAGTGCCCTGGTTGGAGCCTGATTGGCTCTTCAACATTCCAAAGGGGTCGCCTAATCTGTGTGAACCCCAAAGCACAGCTGAATTTGCAGTCCTGGTTTCTAAACTGCCATCTGTTCAACATTCTAAACTGCCAGACTCAACTCCTTCCAGCACAAAAATACATTTTTATGGCACAAAGTTACTTTATATGAGCAATAAGGCAACTCCAGGAGGTGGATTATTATCACAAGATGAATTCAAGTCACTGAATGTTAATCAGTGATCAAGTCCTGGATTAAACCAGGATAACAAAACCACTTTTTCCAAAATGAAACTGATTTAGGGATAAGGTGTAACCAGCCACCCCCACATACTGCCCCTCAAAATAAACCTGAACCCCAGCCTCCAACAGAACAAAGTCTTGTTCTGCATGACAACTTACGCATGCAATTACATATCCGTGCTGTTGGAGACTAGACCAGCTACTGGTCTGCTCCCTGACTAACTTCGCTGCTAGGCAACCAATGTGCCCAGCCGTACCACCTTGGAACTGACAGAGTGGCCATAGCCCCTGACTGCTGATTTAGCAGTCCTGCTTATAAGCCTGGCCCCACTCAATGTGTACCATGCCTGTAGCTACATTTGCCCTTGTCCCAGCTCTGCTCTAGCCTGCTTCCAGTCCCTGATCCTCTTCAGCTTCAAACTTCTGGCTTTGATTCCTGCCTCTGCCTTATGACTTAAATGAAAAAAACATAGCAAAAGGACCAAAAAAGTGTCACCATGGCTAAACAACAAAGTAAAATAAGCAGTTAGAGGCAAAAAGGCATCCTTTAGAATGTGGAAGTTAAATCCTATTGAGGAAAATAGAAAGGAGCATGAACTCTGGCAAGTGAAGTGTAAAAATATAATTAGGAAGGCCAAAAAGCAATTTGAAGAACAGCTAGCCAAAGGACTCAAAAACTAACAGCAAAAACATTTAAGTACATAAGAAACAGGAAACCTGCTAAACAACCAGTGGGGTCACCGGACAATCAAGATGCTAAAGGAGCACTCAAGGAACATAAGGCCATTGTGGAGAAACTAAATGAATTCTTTGCATCAGTCTTCATGGCTCAGGATATGAGGGAGATTCCCAACCCCAAACCATTCTTTTTAGGTGACAAATGTGAGGAACTGTCCCAAATTGAGGTGTCATTAAAGGGGGTTGCGACGGGTCCGGCACTGCAGTGCCCCTTTGTGGCAAGGGTGCATGGGGTGTTGGGGCCTCGCCTCTCTTACATTCCCACGGCCCGTCCCTTTAAGGGCGTCTTGATGTGGCCTAATGGCCAGTTTCCCCGTGCTCGCCCCTTGATCGGGGTAGTGGGCCCTAATGGCCAGAGTCCATACAACTCGCCCCGAGTATCAGGGCAGCATGGCCCAATGGCCGGAGTCCATATAACTTGCCCCGAGTATCAGGGCAGCGTGGCTCAACGGCCAGAGTCCAGAGCCTTCCCCCTAACAGGTGGGGAAGTGCAGCCTAATGGCCGGAGTAGTAGGGAGACCCGGGCCCACCCTCTCCACCGGGTCCCAACCCAGGGCTCACCTATGGGCGGGGTTCCCCCTGGCGCTTAGCTCGGCGGGGATCTGCCCGCAACACCCCAAGTGTCAGTGCGGCTTTAACACTGCCTGTCTCTAAAGTTCCCCAGGGTCACTTCCTACCCTCAACGTCATGTTCCCCACTCCGGGGAGGGGGGGGGGTCCCTCTGGTCCGTCCCCTCCTGTCATGACCTCTGTCTGGGACGCAGGATGCGTCCCGGCTTGGCTGGCCCCTGGATCCTGGAGCGTTGGCTGTCCCTCCTCAGGAGCTGGCGGTGTGCTTCCTTCTCCTCCGGGTGGTCAGCCCAGACTGAGCAGCTTTGCAAGCTTTTATACCTAGTCTCCAGTTGGAGCATGCCCAGCAGGGCTTCCAGGGCGAGGCTTCCTCTGCCAGGAAGGACGGGTTAACCCCTGCGGTACCAGTGCGGGGCTGCTCTGCCCCATCACAGTGGTTTTGGAACAAATTGATAAATTAAACAGTAATATTCACCAGGACCAGATGGTATTCACCCAAGAGTTCTGAAGGAACTCAAATGTGAAATTGCAGAAGTACTAACTGTGGTATGTAACTTATCATTTAAATCAGCTTCTGTACCAGATGACTGGAGGATAGCTAATGTGATGCCAATTTTTTTTTAAAAAAGACTCCAGCGGTGATTCTGTCAATTACAGGCCAATAAGCCTACTTTTAATACCAGACAAAAATTGGTTGAAACAATAGTAAAGAACAGAATTATTAGACACGTAGATGAACACAATTTGTTGGGGAAGAGCCAACACGGTTTTTGTAAAGAAAAATCATGTCTCACCAATCTACTAGAATTCTTTGAGGGAGTCAACAAGGGTGATCCAGTGGATGTAGTGTACTTAGATTTTCAGAAAGCCTTTGGCAAAGTCCCTTACCAAAGGCTCTTAAGCAAAGTCTGCTGTCAAGGGACAACAGGGAAGGTCCTCTCATGGATCAAAACCGGTTAAAAGATACGAAACAAAGGGTAGGAATAAATGGTCAATTTTCAGAATGAAGAGGGGTAAATAGTGGTGTTCCCCAGGGGTCTGTAGTGGGACCAGTACTGTTCAAAATATTCATCAGTGGTCTGGAAAAAGGGGTAAAGAGTGAGGTGGCAAAATTTGCAGATAATACAAAGCTACTCAAGATAGTTAAGTCCAAAGCAGACTATGAAGAGTTAAAAAGGGATCTCACAAAACTGGGTGACTGGGCAACAAGATGGCAGATGAAATTCAATGTTGAAAAATGCAAAGTAATGCACATTGAAAAACATAATCCCAACTATACATATAAAATGATGTTCACTGTTATCACTCAAGAAAGAGATCTTGGACTCATTGTGTATAGTTCTTTGCAAACATCCACTCAATGTGCAGTGGCAGTCAAAAACATTCCTAACAGAATGCTGGGAATCATTAGGAAAGGGATAGATAAGAAGATAGAAAATACCATATTGCCTCTACATAAATCCATGGTACACCAACATCTTGAATACTGCATGCAGATGTGGTCGCCCCATCTCAGAAAAGATATACTGGAATTGGAAAAGGTTCAGAAAAGGGCAACAAATTATTAGGGGTATGGAACAGCTTCCATCTGAGGCAATATTAATAAGAATGGGACTTTTCAGCTTAGAAAAGAGACAACTAAAGGGGAATATGATCAAGATCTATAAAATCATAACACAAGAACTAGGGGTAACCAAATGAAATCAATAGCCAGTAGATTTAAAACAAACAAAAGGAAGTATTTCTTCACACAACTCATAGTTAACCTGTGGAACTCTTTGCCAGAGGATATTGTGTGAAGGCCAAGACTGTAACAGGGTTCAAAAAAGAACTAGATACGTTCATGGAGGATAGGTCCATCAATGGCTATTAGGCAGGATGGGCAGGGGTGCAAAACCATGCTCTGAAGTGTCCCTGGCCTCTGTTTGCCAGAAGCTGGGAATGGGCAACAGGGGATGGATCACTTGATGATTACCTGCTCTGTTCATTCCCTCTGAAGTTCCTGGCATTGGCCACTCAGAAGACAGGATACTGGGCTAGATGGACCATTGGTCTGACCAGGTATAGCCACTCTTACGTTCACCCTCCCGATATGGTATTTGGCATCTGTCCTGCTGGTACTGTCCCTTGGCTTATGTCCTGGACTCTGCCTACCTTGGGATCTAGCTCTAACCGGTAGGCTGAACTGTTGTTTTCACCACGAGGCCTGACTGCCCACAGCCAGATTGGCTACACATTTGCATCATGAATTTACCGGGGCATTAGAACACATGCAACAGAAACCATTTTAGCAATTACTAGTGCACCCATCATATAGGGCTTTCGATAGAAATTGCCTGGTATACTTTGGGAACAAGAAACAAGGCTGGAGCAAAATGAAATAATATGAATTGGGACAGAAACAGCACACTATCAGTAGAATGAGCCAGTCTACTTCGGTTTGCCAATATGAGCATTTTGCGGTAGTAAATGTTTCCTGACTAGTTAAAAGTTATAGTACAAGGCTAGCATGCTATAGTGTTTTTATCGTTTTATTTTAGTGTAAGTTTGCTGTAATACAAATATAACATTTGTGGCATTATCTCTATTTTTACAGAATATAGTGGTGCTCTATTCAGTGTGCAAATTCACTATAGTATTTACAAACATAATGCAACATTTCCCATGATCTACAGTACTATGATATTTACTACAGACCACAGAACTATGTGCCTATGTCATAATGGGCCAAAACCTCTCCCTGTGCAAAATTTATCCAAACAGACTGTGTGCTGGGACACCCCATGGTTGCTGTGCTCCAACACATGGGGCAGGAGGAGGATTTTGGGACAGCAAGATGTGGGGAAGTGTCGGCCAATACTTCCACAGAGTCACAGATCCACTCCACATCCTTTTCTGCACCCACCCACCCACCGATGGGTGGAACTCATGTTCTGTGGCATACCAAAGGTCCGCAACCTACTCCCTCTCCCATCCATACCTGGCAAATCCATTGCTGTTCCACTGAGACCAGGACCTTTTGAAGCCTTTACTGGGGTTGGAGGACTTCGTATCAAGTCATAACTTGGGTTATTTAACATATAGTTAATATAGGGTGACCAGATGTCCCGATTTTATAGGGACTGTCCCAATTTTGGGGTCTTTTTCTTATATAGGCTCCTATTACCCCCCACCCCCATCCCGATTTTTCACATTTGCTGTCTGGTCGCCCTAACTTAATAGCATGTAGCAGTATAATACCTATCCACCAAACCCTGCAATCTTTACTTAGTTCATGGGAATTTCTTCCAAATATCAAATTTCTTCCATTGGGTAAGGACTACAGGGTTCTCTCCAGCTTCAGTAAGTATCTATTTGTTGTGGTTTTGCTTCCTTTTCTGCAATAAAGGGCACACACATGCATTCCTTTTGTACCGAGGCACAAAGCTGCCACTGTACATTGTGTTGTAGATTAAAAGGGGGGTTGCCTGGCTAAATTACCCAGGGCCTGCTAGGTTGCAGATCATGATAAAACTGACTGAGACTGGTTAGAACCAGCCAGAGGGGAAAGTGGGAGAATGTAACAAACAAGATAGAGAAGGTTCCAGAAAACTGTGGGGGAAAGCATGCAAACAGTGTGGTTGTCAAGACAACACAGCCTGCATAGAAGAGTATAAAGGACAGACTGTGAGGAGAAGTTTTGGACTCTGCAGGACCACTGAGACTGTGCCAAGCTGCCATAAAGATCCATCAGTGCAGACTCAGAGGACTTGTTCTGGTTCCTGACCAGCACTGTTGTGGGACTTTGGTACTAGGACTGTGTACGCTAGAGCAGTGTTAACAGTTAATATTTGCTTGCTTATGTATTCAATAAATTTTGCTTAGCCAGAGTGTCAGGCTCTTGTCAGATTACTGATGTGCCCCAAACACCCACAAAACTCAGTCAACAAGTGTACTGTATAAGTTAGAGCAACTCTTGCCACTTATTCTTCTGGGGTACTTAGAAAGTCTCTGAGCCCATCTGGGCAGGATGAAATAGGGACTGGGGGAGCAATGCAGCTCCAAAATGGAGCTGTGTCTCTGTTACCTCCTGGTCCCATTGCCAATAGCACCATCACCACCGAAGGTGGGGTCACACCCCCATGCTGGCTGACTACAACCCCTTGGGACTGTGAAGCGTTGTTGTTCCAGCTCATGGTCTGCTCCTACATTCATGCACTGTGTGTGGTGATATAAGAGCTTCCCTCTATACTCCAGTGCAAAACTAGGTAGGAAAGCCCAGGATTTTGCCCATAAATTATGCTTCAATTTCCACAATTAGTGCTTTTTTGCTGTAGAGCCCATGGCCAAGATTTGCAGAAGAGGCTTGATTTTCAAGGCCAAATGTGACACCTTAAAGGGGGCTGATTTTCACAGGGTAGGTGCTCGGCCCATTCAAAAAAATCTATCCCCTTTAAGGCGTCTCAAGTTGGGCATCAAAAATATGAGACATCCAACATTACCAGTCACTGCTGAAATAAGGAATAAATAAATAATTTGGAAGGGTAAATATTAGATGAGGGTGTGACAGATAATATCCTGGGCAAGGCTTACTGAATTAAATTGAACTTTATTGAATTAAGCTTAACATCTGTGAAGTCCATTGCATTAAAAATGCATATGGATATGTACTATTGTGGGATTGTATGGAACTTCTTTAGCACGATGACAGGATTAATGCAATCTCTGGAAGATATTTCAAAGGACTTTTTGAGACAATACATGTGAAGTGAATTTCCTAGGAAATATGTGGGGGTGAGGGGAATGCAAATGACCCACTTCAAGTCCATTATTTTGAAGCTAAACCCTGGGAAGAGAAGCTAATTTTCCACTGATTACCTGCTCCTGAAAATACGCATTCAAAACTTTCAAACTGTATAAAAGTGGGGGACTAAACTTTTCATGTGCGCTGGCTCTAAGATGAGACTGTTATGAACTTGTGACCACAAAAGAGATCCTTCTGGGTGTGTTGAAGGACTCATTTGCCAGAACCGATGTTGGAGACAGCTGAGGAGGGTTAGGCAGCTCTGCAAATGATCTCCTTGCTTGTTGGAAGTGCAGTACAGTACTTGCTGTCTCTCCTCTCCTACAGCCACTGCTCAGGTAGCCTGAGCATCTCCACTTGTATGGAATACAAATTCCCCAGCTCTGTTTGCTGCCCTAGTTGGGATCTTTCCTCTCCGTTCCCATGAAATATGGTAATATCATGGGAATGTGAGAAAGCTAGGGCTGGAGACCAGTTTTATAGTCCCTTAGCTACACCCTTCATTGGCTTTATCCAATCAGCCCTCTCTACCATGCTGTTTTATTCCACCTCTCCCCATCCATTTGGTGTGTATGTATTTCTCCTTCCCCACTGTTAAAAGGAGTTTCCCTCCTTTCTTGATGTGTCTAGGAGGAAGTAAGGAGCCATTGACAACACCCAGAATAAGAACAAATAAATCAGCTAATATTTAGCCATGTCCCAAGCATCAGTCGCAAGCTGAAGTGCTGCCTGCCTGGTAATACTGCGTTCCTAACACCAGATGGTTAACACCAAAATTATCAACAGCAGCACTTACAAGCCCAAGCCCATGATCTAAAATGGACCTTAACCAGCAAGTTGTGTGGCTTTTCCAAAATCCATTTCCCCAAGGTCCGAATGTCCAAGTCTCCCCCTTCTGAGATAAGGGTAATTGAACAAAGGAAAAAGTCGACTCTGAAGTGTTCATTCTGCAGTTGGATTCCATTTTCCTTGTCTTCCCACTAACACTTCACACACAACTCAGTAAGGGGGTTTAGTGCCATTAACACATCTTTGAATTAATCCTTTAAGAAGAGCTCTACCCCTTGAGTTTCCACATGCAATGGAGAAAGCTGGATCATAAATGCACTCACCCACATTTCCCATGGTCTCCAGTAGATTCCGTGGGAAGGGAAAGAGCCAGGCGTATGGTGATTGGGGACTTGAGATTTGGCAATGCTTCAGGTATGCATTCAAACTTATTGGATGTTGCTCAAATGAATGTCAGCCTTTTGAAACTAGCCCATCACTATTAGTTATAACAGACCTACAGCAACAGCTTATTTTAAAAAAAAACAAACTTTTGAACAAATGTGTGAAGTACTTGAGTGCCTTTGTGTTTAAATCCTAAGAGCTTTAAGGTAGTGGATTTGTTAGGGTAGATTGAGTGCAAGTACCCTTCTGTGAGCTGTGGAGCTTAATTGGACTACAGTTGCTTCTCACTGTGTGTGGAGAGAATGGGAATTTACTGACTTTCATTTTCTCCACTGTACTTCCATCTGTATAGATTTTATCACACTGAGTGTGAGGGATGAGGAACCTAAAATGGAGGGGAATCCGATGACTTGCAAAAAACCGAAGGCATGGTGCTTCCCAAGTGAAGGCAGCAGGCATACCACCGAGGCCTGCTGGGGCCCACAAAAACATCTCTGCTTATCTCCTGAGAGCATGCTGCACTGCACATTACGCAGCAGAATGCAAGCCTCCTAGGTTGAAAAGATCAAAGAAGAGGCCAAAGAAATGGCAAGAGTGACTGAAGTGCAAAGATTAGAAAGTAGATTTGCAAGGTGAGAGCTAGCCATTAAAAAAAGAAAAGAAAAAAGAAGCATTCCTATAGCACTTAAGTGACTTAGGAATCTAATTCCCATGGGCTTTCATTGGAATTTAAGTTCCAAACTAAAATAAACCCAGCACTACTTTTTAAGCAATTCAGCCCCCTTTTTTCTAAAGGCATATTATAATTCCTAAATGTCAACATCTGTTTTTGCACCATTCAGGCATGTAATTATAAAGCTCTATTTTCTAGAATTAATGCTTCAATTTGTATATATTTTGTTTTGAGACATTTCATCAAGATAAATATGAAGTAAGTGGCTAGTCATTATTAATTTGATGTTTATTGAAAATTAATCACAACAAAAGGATACAAAACCTCTGCTGTCAATGTGTTTAGGGCTTGAAAAATTTAGCAGAGAGCTATAAGGAAGAGGATCAAGCCTATTGTGCCAGACATTGATTCAAAATATGAGTGGGGAGAGATCAGCCAGATCCATCTCGCACCTATAGCTACTTAGAAGGGGGACGATGCAATCTTTGGATCCAGCTCTTCCATCTTTTTATTGGTCTGTGGGTAGTAGGTGTCTCAAATGTGAAGCCACCTACTCCTTCCCATTGTCTGGTTGCTGGAAAGGGGAAGCAGCTTTACTGGTTTCTCCCTTCCCCTGCTCCCCTTATAAGAAGCTTTCTGGCTGCTTGGGGAAATCTACTACTGTAGTCTTTCCTCAGCCTCCTGGCTGCTGTGAATGTATATGTTGGGGTCACTAATAGTCCTCTACCAGTTCTTGTTTTTGTGTCCTCTTCCCCATTGCATAGCTTCAATGCAAGAAGCCCTAGCTTCTGCTCAAGAATTTGCCAAGCAGCAATAGAGTGAAATTGACATGATGCTTTTTAGTTTCACTACTACCCACCAGGCTCTGATTAGAAGCAGGGGAAACTGACAAGTCTTGTTACCTCTCTTGCTGCTCAGAGCACAACCAAGATAATGGAAGTGTCTCTCTGTCTGCAGACTCAAAGATTTGGTTCATATTTGGAATCTATCTTTGCAACAAGAAGGACTAGGTAGCCCTTCGTTTTCAGACCCAGATTTCAAAGATGTGAAAACTTTTGCCTTAATTTGTTAAAATGAAAGTTTGAAATTGACAACTTAACATTTCCCTATGCCCAACAACAAAAACATTCCCATTTCATATGAAAAAATGGGAATTTCATTTCATTTTTGTTAACACTTTACATTTTTTCTTTCTACTTTCAGTGTTTCAGACCCTAAAGCATGGAGGTGCTGTTTGCAAAACTGGAGTTTCAGCTGTCACTTAGTAGCCAGTGCTGAGCCTGACAAGGGAAATTTCAAACTCCCCCACTCAAAAACTTGTCTCTCACCAATAGAAGTCAGTTCAATAAAAGATATTTCCTCACCCCACTTTGTTTCTCTGATATCCTGGGGCCAACATGGCTACAAACACTAGATACAGGATCAGTTGTCAGAGCTACAAATACTAAGTGCTTTAAAATAATCATTCTTTCCCAACTTTCACTTGCTCTTTTTTCAGCAGGCTGACACCTGTTGCCATGGTAACAGGCATGGAGTGCATCCACCAGGCAGAAGCAGGGACATTAGATCCCCTGTTTAATTTCAGCTCTGGACAAAAGCTGAGAACTGAAAATACTATTTAACACACAACAGCCATTGGACCATATCCCACTCTGACTTACACCCTGTGCAAACCCATTACCTTAAAAAACAAATTACCAGGGATGTAAGTCAGGGAGAAACATGGTCCCTAGGCTCAGGATTCTCCAGACTATAGCACTTCAGCTTAAATTAAAGAAAACATGTCAAAGACATGTCCTTTCTATTTATTGCCCCTGTTATGGTGGAGGCTGGGTGAAACCTGTTTGAATCTGGGGGGGGTGGGTATACCAACTACCCTGCATTCATGATAAATGTCAGAAGCAGCTAAGGGTTTTTTGTTTGTTTGTTTGTTTGAGGTGGGGAGGTTGGAGTAAGACAGCTGAAATAATAGGAGCCACCATCTAAAACAGGCCACGTGTAAGATCATTTAGAAACTGAGCTGTGTGTGCAGGGAACTTCACTAGGTATTGTTTTGCTGGAGGTGTGCATATCTCTGAGCAGAAGCAGCAGAGAACAGGGAGAGAAGCAGTCAAAAAGCTAAACAGATAGATAGCCAGAGAAGCCCTTGCAGCATGACTCTGGGAGAAAGCCAAGCATGTGAGCTTATTGGGCAGAGCACAGGCTGGAGAGGGGCTTGGACCTGTGAGCAAAGAAATTGCCTTCAGTTTGATTCCTACTGCATTCAGGGAAACAAAACTTTGTACATTATTTGTAAATAAATAGGACTGCATCAAAGAAATAACTGATTCCAACATCAATTTTTCCTCCTAAGGAAACAATCTTCAAAACCCTGAATGTTGGCTAACTTCTTAGGTCAAAAAACTAACAGCCTCTTAGACAGTAAACAAAAATAGCTAGGAACTTGCAACCTCTGTGATTGTACCAGTTACCCATCTTACAACCAGACCTTAGATTGAGCTGAACTTCCTGTCTCTGATCTGTGAACTGGACTCTCATGTCCCAATTACGCTAGCAAACTTTAATGACTCCCATGGGCTAGGTTGTCTAGCAATGTTAACAGAGATTTCTGGGCGGAAGTAACATAAAATTGACATATAATGCATTAAATTGGATAAATATATACAGACGTGTTGTATGCATTACGTCCATATGTGGATGATATTCACCTATTCTGGAGCAGCTCTGCAGCCAAGTAAGGCTACATCTATACTACAAGCAAAGGGTTTGATTCCCAGCACACTTACTTACTCAATGAGAGCAAGCAGCACCAGTACAAATAATAATGTAGCCCTGGTAGCAGGGGCAGCGGTAGCACTGGCATATCATAGCTGAGCACTGCCTGAACCTCATGGGTACGTACTTGGGGTGGCTAACCTGTGCTGTCACTGTCACTCTACCAAGGCTACAATATTTATACTCTCACTAGCTCAATGAGAGCTAGTGTGCATGTGAGCAGTGAATCACCCTCCTAGCTGGTAGTATCGATGTAGCCTAAGGGTTAGGTTCTTTAGTGTCCAGGTGCAGCAGAGGCTTGAGGGAATGTTGTGCACGAACATACTGTCATGGTTTACACAAACCAGGCTGACAGGTAAGAACCGTTGCAGGATCAAAGAATACTAGAGATCCTTAGCTGCGATACGCACATTATCAGACCTGATATGCACTGGTGACTCATTTGAAGCTTCTCTACCAAGTGTGCCAGAAGGGCATCTCCCTCTAGCTTAGTCAATAGGGGCTGTGCTAAGTTGGTCTCAGCTGGGAATCTCTCTGCATATCTTACACTCACTCAGTTGGACCTTTTGCTTGTAATCAGCTGCCTTTTTTCATTATGGCTGTTTTATATCATTAAGATCTGAACAAGTCAGCAACTGAGCTAACCAAACAGAATCAAGGAGCTCACAGGCTGGCACTGAAGTATTTCTATCACTAGGGAATGGAGCGGAAGCAATTGCTCAGAGTACAAATTAACCAAGTCTTGAGTCAGACTATGGCCTGAAATTCAGATACCAACGCTGAATAACTTTTGCCATCTCTTCTATACCAAAGGCGTCAATATATTTAAATATTCATTAAGTAAATCTTTAATATTTTAAATTTTACATGTCACTAATTATTCTGAGCTTTTGATCACAAGCTTTTATTTGTGTCTAGTTTGAAACACCATATTTCCATAATGGCTCAGGAGATTTGTACCTCGATTTTAAGTGTTAAATTACTAGGAGATCTCAGTGCATTAATCTATACTTTCCATATCATCGGCAAAAATGCAAGACTCACAGTTTAGGGTGTTTGGGGTTTTGTTTTATTTTTAAAAATAGGCTGTTAATTTCATGTACAGTGTCATTTAAAGTGCCCAGACTTGGAAAACCCCACCTGGCAATTAATAAGACTAAGGCTGATAAGCCTAAAATTAGATCCGTGGTACTAGCTACCCTTTGGAAAGCAGCTTTGTCCACACCACACTTTCCCTCTGCCCTGGTTGTGAAGAGACAGGACTATGAATATATAAAATCCAAGCAGTGTGATCTCCAAGCACCACAGAGAGCAGGATGATTGGATAATTCACTCAACTACCTGCGCACACAAGCCTGGAACAGATGGGCAGCGTGGAGGAACTATGCAAAATTCACACACGTTTGTGATCACAGTAAACCTCCTCACTGGAGGCTGTGGGGATTTTCCAAAGCTCGTAGCAACAGCCTAACTGCTCTAATTTAAGTCAATAGGAGTTAGAACAACACTGAGCACTTATGAAAATCCCATCCTGGATTTATTGTTGGGATACTCAAAGAAACTAATTTTTTTCCCCAAGATTTCATTCATTAGATATTCAGGATCAGAAAGGCTTATACAAAAAAACCTGTGTTCCACCTAGGCTATGTTTTGTGCTTTGCAGACCATCACAGAGACACTCCAGGAGGCTTGCCAAGCATTAAAAGGTCACCAGACTTGTGAACCCAGGTTCAAGTAATTAGAATAAATAGAGGATTTTAAAGTCAGGAAAAATATTGGGCATTAATAATACTTAAAACTCACTAGGTCAGTCCAGAAGTCAGTAAGGCTTCCTGAATGATGACAAGGAAAGGGAATGCCAACCAACAATGGGGAATTCTAGACAGAAACAGGAGGACAGGTCCATTACCTCCACTTTCACAGCCAGAACCAAAAAAGGGATGCAGCTTGCTGGTGCATTGTCACTTACTGTTACTGACCAGCATGCCCCAAAGTGCCTCTTCCTGCCTTAGTGTGTTTTGCCTTTGCCCCTCTCCAGGCAATGGGAAGCAATGTTGCCTCATGGCTAGAGTAGTGGAGGGGACTTCAGGAGACGTACATTCTAGTCTCATCTGCCTCAGGTCTGCTGTGTGACCTTGGGCAAGTCACTTCACTTGTGTGCCTCAGTTTCCCCCTCTGTAAAATGGGGATAATGGACTGACACTGCAAGTGTGCTATCCAGCATCATAAGTTGTTTCTATTGTATGTTTCTCAGGGTAGGGACTATGTTTTCAACACCAAGCTCACCATCTGCACACAACTAACAAGAATACTAATCAGAATTAATAGACTAGATCAGCACCTGCTTCTGCAGCAGCAGCTACTGGATGGAAAGAACAGAAGATAGCAGCACAATATTAATAAGAAAAAGGACTTAATTGTTCTGTAATAATTCCCGTCTTTCCATTACCCACCCTTTGAAAAGGACCTGGCAAGTGGCCAGTTCAGTAGATGGATCAACATACAGTCTCTTTCTCCTCTTTCTCTGTCTAACACACAGAGGAATATCTTATTTTTTTGCTTAAGAACTAGCTGGATTCATCATGTTGAGAATTGCCCACTATTGATATTTAGAAAGACAGAGAGAAAGGCCACTGATATGATGAATGATATATTTCCCCTTCACGGGCTCATTGCTGGAGCCAGAGTCACCCCTCCCTCTTTTGGCCTCTGCCACTGAACCATAACCATATTTTAATCTTCTCCATAACTAGGGGACATCAGAGGGAGGTGAAGAGATTGCTTTGCTGGAGTGTGACAGTACTAGTAAATGTGATAAAAGTAATTAAATCCTATTCAGTCAGCTTCTGACTTTCCCCATCCTTAACATTCTTCTTGCAACTTCCAAAAATAGGATTCCCAGTCACCCCACCCTAAAATGGGCCTTATTATATATTTACTTATTTGTATTGTGTTAGCAACTAGGAGCCCCAGTCATGGACCAGGACCACGTTATACTAGGTATTCTACAAAAACAGAACAAAAAGATGGTCCATCCCTGCCCTAAATAAATTTAAATTGCAGTTTAAATAACTTTGCTATGGGGCGCATGCTGGCCATAGAATAACTTGTCAATGTTGAATGTAAATGGATGCTACCTGTATGAATTATTGCACCTACTTTTCTTCAAGATTTTATTCACTGCCATTTGATTGCCCCTCCTTTAATGATTCTCCTCTGCTTACATGAACTCTGTGAAAGGTTTTATTTGTATTCTGGTAGTGCCTACAAGCTCCAGCCAAGGTTGAGTCCTTGGTGAACTAGGCATTGCACAACATAAGACCGAAGGCAGTCTCTGCCCTAAAGAGTTCACAGTCTCAGACAAGACAGATAATCCAATGTAGACAATTTATAAGTAAACTTGTCAAAAGCGTAAGCCTTCTTAGGTAGAATGACTCATTTTTCTAGCTATTGCTCTGTTAATCCCCACCCCACTCCATCCTTCACAAGTTGGACCTTGCACACAGGTATTTACTGTGTGTGAATATGATAGGCACAAGCTAAATTTAAACTCTGCATTTGGCCAATAGGTTTCTGGCAAGAGACTGAGAAAGTAAAAAGGCTCAAATGTTCTAAAAAACTTTCTAAACCTGTTTATCTGAAATGTCTTCCTAAGAGTGAAAGCCTATGTGACTTTTTCAAGCCTGCTTCCTAATTATAATAATCATCTTCATCCACTCAAAAGATACCATGTAACTTACATGACCAATCACAATTCACCAACACAATTTGAATTTAAATGTTGAGTACTGAAGATTTGTAAAAAAACCTGATCATGATCAATTCATAGAGTAAATAATAAACCCAAAGAAACCAAAGTGTTAAATTATTCAAATATCTAAGAAGTTTAAAATAAGCATAATCTGCTCTTGGACTTTGTGAGAGTTGAAAGACTAAATCTGCACCATAAATTATTTGATGTTAATGATTGGCTCAGATTTATGTAGCAACCTGTGTGTCAGGTATTTGTTTATGGTAGCGCTCATGATGTCGTGGGTGCTTTCCAGATGCTCAAGAGAGAATGCCTGTACCAAGGGGGTCGCAGACATGAGTCAGAGGGAAGGGAAAACAATAGTCAATGTATATACAAGTCACTAAGCAACATGGCAGAAATGGGGCAGTGAAGGATTTATGTGTGGTCAGGGTAGTGGTCTTTCAGATGTGCTCAGGTAGTTTATACAGCACCTGCAAGGGTGCTTGGAAAAATGCAGAGAGGTGATGGTGCAAGAAGCTGAGAAATGGGCAGACAAGATGGGAATGTTGTGGAACAGAGGGGACTTTTCCATTCAGTTGCACTTTTACATCATATTTTAAGTAGGGTATGATTAGCTCACAAGAGGTGAAGATGGGGCTCGTCATGGCCTGGTAGCTCTGAAGGGGGCTCAGAAGAGGTTGTGTTCTGTCTGTAAATTGGAGATAATGATGCTAACCTCCTTTGTAAAGCACTTTGAAATCTACAGATTGGAAAATACTATATAAGAGCTAGTCAGTATTATTACAGTCAGTCAGTCTCTGCAACCAAGGAACTGCTTCAGAAAGGAAGTGATGACTGTTCTTCTCCAACCCCCATAGCCTTGAGAAAATAATTCCATATTTCACCCAGTAAAACCTCAGCACTAAATACAGCTGGATACACAGAAGCATGAACTATACATTTTTTTTAAAGATACCTCAAACTGATACTGTTTTATAGGGAACAAATAATAGTTTACATGTTGTATTCTTTATAGATATTTTTTAGCCATTTTTTGTTTTCTCTCTACTAGTAGGTACAGCACAGCAATTACCAGCTATCTCCTAGCTCCCTAAAACATGCACAAAGGGTAAATGAGCACAAAGCCATATTAAGCCTTCTCCCTAAGGAGGCCTTGAGGCATCTGTCATTACTTGAGGGTTTCTCATGGAGATATTTGCATTGCACAGTAGAAGTGTCTACCCGAAAGAAGACATCACCAAAGGGAAGAAGGAGCACTTGTTGGGTGGGAGGGATTTTTCCACCTCTCCAGCTGCTAAAAATGAATTCTGCTTCATTGTCTTCTATCTGAAGCCAGATAATATAATAGGAGAACAAATGCTTCACATTCTGGCATCCAGCCAGGAGGCAAGACTGCTCCATACATTCAAAGCCACCCCAGTAAAACTAGCCTATTTGGTCGTGAAGCTATAGCCATACCAAATCAGGCAATTATTCTAGGTAGTCCAGTAATTTCTCTAGCAGCAGGCAGCACCATGTGTTTCAGAGGGAGATAAACCCCTTCTCCTTAATCCACCTTCTAAATTGCATCTCTTTAGGGGGAAAATCTCTCCCCAGACTCCAACATGAGAGCAGTTTATGCCCTAACAGTGGGGCTTGATTTTCACTGTTTAATCTTGCGTGACTGCAAATGTTATTACTGTCCATGGGATTCTTAAATCCTTTCCAACATCCAGCTACATTATTTGTCAGGAAAGGAAACACTTCTTAACACACCATGCAGCAAACCTGTCCTCTACGTTGTTGTAATGAATAACCTAGACTGACTATCTGACTACATTGTGTATACAAAGAGGTAGTTCCTTTCATCCCTTTACCTTTCACTGCTTTGCAATTTTGAGCATCTTTTTGATCATCAAATGGGGATTTCCAGCGAGTTGTTTATTATCCCCTTTGTTATGCCTCAATAAAGTCCCAGTCCTTGTAGTCTCTCTTCATATGAGACACTGCCTATGCCTTAAACAATTTTCTCTGCCAGTCCATGGACTTTTTCAGGCTCTGGTATATTAATCACTATGGGCTAGATTCATCCCTGATTGACTGTAATGGAGTTACACTGCTCAATGGCTACATGCAGTGCTTCCAACTCCACAAGCACAGGGAGAAGGCCAAACAGCCTTGCATTTGAAAGAACCAACTCCTCTGCAGCCAATTCCTTTGAGCTAAGTAGTAGTAATCAGGATTACTACTTAATACAGGGGTCGCAAGCACGTGGCCCGCGGGCCACATGCAGCCCACGGAGTTATTTCCTGCGGCCCGCCATAGGTGCCGACTCCACTGGCTGCCAAGCTCCAAACATTACTGAGTGTTTATATTTTATTAAAACCCCTCTTTGCATTACAGTTTTTAAAAAGTTAATACATTGACTTAATACTATATTACTCTTCATTTTTGACTATACTTTTGTATCATTGTATGAAAAGGTTTCAGTGATGTGGCCCTCAGGCCAATTTACTAGTTCTCATGTGGCCCTCAGGGTGATTTGAGTTTGAGATCCCTGACTTAATAGCCCTCAGTGGCTGAACAAATCACTGCATTGATGATGGGGGGTCTGGAAATTCCATTTCTACCTTAGGGCTCAACCTGGACTCCCCCCCGTGCAACACTGCTGGTTGCACGGTGGAGATGCACAATGTAAATTAGATCAGAATTTGACCCCTAGACGTCAGAAAATTGCATCACTAACTGAAAATTGGACTCTTTCCTTGAAATACTCCTCTTTCTTAAGAACTCCCTAATACCGGAGGCTCAGCATGAAGGAGAAGTGCAACTGCCCCATGTTCTCCCAGGGGATCCAATGGTTCCTTGAGTAAACAGTGTCTGGAAACCTACTGTGATCAATGATGGTCTAGTATTTGCCATCTGCTCATGAGGCCTTGGCTTGCCCTCCCTCTACTAGCAAACATCGTCCCCAGAAAAGCTGCCCCAGTTAATGTCCATCTGGGACTTGAGTTCTTAGCATCATTAAGTAGGAGGGGGAACATAATGCCTGCAAGTGGGGAAACATTCATGTGCAGTGCCATCTCCTTAGATATAGAGCAGACTATAATGAAAATTAACAGATCTATTTAAAAAAAAAATAAGTAGGTGCATTGCCATCTGTCCTCATTATAAAATATTTATGTGAAAGTAAATATATTGTCTGAGGTCTAGGATATTTTTAAGGGAGCAAAGAGAAAAAATTTCAATTAAATTCTGTCAAAGCACATGGTGTGTTTTTAATTTTAAATTCCCTCTGCTTGCATTTTTGGGGATCAGGTTCTTGAAGTTAATCACTGTACAAGGAAGCTAATTCCTGCTGATTCTATTGGTTGGCATTTCATTCTCCATATTCACAAGCATCTGAATCTCTCCCGCTGATTGGCTAGTATGTCTCTAGTTTCAAAAAATTAATTATGAGTGGGAGATGGTCCCAAAATGTAGATTTGTCCTTCCAGAAGCAAGAGACTTGGCAGCACTAAATGGTGGTATTAGCTAGTTCAGGACTAAATGAATGTTGGCCATAATGCTCTGTGCCCTACTTAAAAAACTGTCATTTTCTCAGCATATGATGTTCTGTCTTGTGTCACATCACAAAGTGATTCAGTGTATGTAAATCACCATCAGTCTGTAGCAGTTTCATGGGGAGGGAATAGTTCGTCTTTGTTTGGAATTAAGTACCTCCTACAACACTCAGGGCATTTATGAAATGGGAAAGTGGAAGAGATACATGTGAAAATAGGCAGTTACTCTAATTTTGCAGGTAGATAATCACTGCTAACATTTATTTTCCATTGATTATAGTGCAAGTCCATATCCATTGAAACACAGGTGAATAAAGCAAGACATCTAAATAAATAAGTGGGTTGATTTTTTTCAGACTCTGGTTCCAACTGACATCACCAGGAGAAGGAGGTACTCAACACCCGTGAAACTCCCCACATATTTAGGTGCCCAATTCTGGATTTAGATGCTTAACTCTAAGCCCTCAAGTTTGAAAATTTTGGCCACAGTTCTTTGTATTTCCCAGCAATAATTTCTCTAGTAGCCATGTAAAACTCCATACTGAGCATACACAGAAGGGGAAGAAGAATCTTTCCTGTTTACAGGCAAGCAATGCGATCCCACCCCTGCACAGTTGCCAGAACTGCCAGTCACGGAGACAGGCACCCACAGCTGTGATCAATAGAGAAAACAAGACCTGCTATCAAGGGGAGAGAACAGAGAGGGAGGAGGCAGAATGGCCTGAAACAGCAAAGGGGTAATAGTTCTGCACCAGGCTGTCTCTGGGAAAGCAACCAGGAGACGGGACAGATAGAAAGGCTGCAAGCCCTGGAGTTGAAGGGCAGATAGACTCAATTTAAGAGGAGGGTTCGTGAACTGATCTGATTGAAAACAAATGGAAGAGGGCCACTTAGGAGAAGCTGGGACCCCTAGAAAGACCACACAAAGAAGTGTTGACAAGCCAAAGCCACAAGATTTTTAGCTGTCCCCAAACCTCTCTCGTCATCCAACATTATCCATATCATTCTTTGTAGTCCCCTCTTCTCCTTCACATTATAAATGCTTAGGGCTCTGCAAGTTTCACTTTGTTTATGTACATTCAAAACTTCTCTCCCCTCCTTCCTCCCAAATCTGATCCAGGATGAAATTTCATCCGTTTCCACTACTTGACAGCTCTCAACAGCAAAAGCTCATATTCTAAGGCCAGAAGAGACCATTCTGATCAACTAGTCTGACCTCTTGTAAAACACGTGCTATAGATTTTAGGATAATTCGTAGAGCATATCTTTAAAAAAATAATCTAATCTTGATTTAAAAATAGTCAGTTGATGAAGAATCCACCATGACCTTGGTAAATTGTTCCAATGGTTAGTTACTCTCACAGTTAAAAATTTATACTTTATTTCCAGTCTGAATTTGTCTAGCTTCAATTTCCAGCCATTGGATCATGTTATACCTTTCTTTATTAAGCTGAAGAGCCCATTATTAAATATTTGTGCCTTGTATAGATACTTATAGACTGATGATCCCCCATTGACAATTACATTTTGAGACCTGTCAATTTTAATCTATTTAAAGTGTTCTCATTAAAAACAAACAAACTAGAATGATATAAAATTAAATCAAAATGAGGTGCAGCATCAAGTCAAATGCCTTACAGAAGCTTATATTGGATCAACACTTATCTTTATCAACCAAGCTTGAAATCTCATTAAAAAGTTAGTTTGACAGGATGTATTTTCCATAAACCCACGTTGATTTGTATTAATTAATCATGAATGAGAGGAATTGTAACATGGCCAAGTTCTGTATCAGTCACTCTGTGATCTTGCCCAGGATCAATGTCAGGCTGACAGCTCTATAATTATCAGGGTCTTCCTGTTTTCCCCCTTTTTTTTTTAAATGGCACATTAGCTTTTTTACAGTCTTCTGAAACTTCCCCCAATGCTCCCGGACTCATAGAAAATCAACTTGAATGGTCCAGCAGGCTCCTTGGGCAGCTCTTTAAAAACTCTTGGATGCAAGACTTGCTGATTTATAAATGTTTAATTTTAGTAGCTTCTGTTGAACATCCTCCAGAGATACTAGTGGAATGGAAAGAGTTTTATCACCATATGTTGAGATGGCATCATCTGTGTTTTCCCCAAATACAGAATAGAAATATTTGTTGAATACCTCTGCCGTTTCTGCATTATTGTTGATAATTCTATCCTTTCCATCTAGTAATGAATCCTGACAATGGTATTGGTCCTTTTTGCTCCTTCTTATAGTCCTAACTCTATTGGCCATAAATTTCTCCTGGTGTTCCTTTGTTTCCCTTGTCAATTTTCTACAATTCCTAATGATTTATATTTGTAACTATCAACTTCCCCTTTCTTTCATTTGTTTTTATTTATTTATTTGTTAGATACCTTTATTTGCCCTCTAAATCACATGGGTTTTTTTAACTAGCACAGCCTTCTTCCCCAATTGTGACTTTTGGGGCATCTAGTAAGGTGTTCTTAAATTATTCCCAATTATTGTACACAATTTCTGATTAAATTCTTCCCCCCAGCTGATTTGCCTCATCACTGTTTTCAGTTTTGTGAAATTGGCTCTATTAAAGCACCAAGTATATATAGTAATGATTAGGACTTTATTCTGTTTGCACATTATAAATGTGATCAAGTCACGATCACTTGTACCTAAGCTACAATTAACTTGTGTGATCAGTTCTTCTGCCAGTTAGGACAGAGTCCAGTATAGAATTCCCCTATGTTAGCAACAAAACTTTGAGTTAGAAAATTGTCATCTATAATATTTAAAAATTCCAAAGATGTTTTAGTTCTGCAACATGAGATCATTCAGATCACTGGCCAAGCATGTCACTCAGACTGAAGCCCCCCATGATCACTGAATATTTTTCCTTATACCTTGTAGATAAGCGTGTAAGGAAGCAGTTACCCTGTTCCCTAGTATGATTTGGTAATTTGTAGCAGACACCAGCTAATACCCCATCTTGTGCTTTATCTGCTAGGAGATTGATTAATAGTCATTCAAGATTGATAACTCTGAAGAAAACTGACTCAGAAACAGGTAATTCCATTTTTGACAGAGTGCCATTTCCCCTCCCTTTTTGCCCACTCAATCCTTCCTAAATCCTTCCGTTTTCGCTTGCCTCAGGTGTCCATCTTAACATTCTAGTTGTGTGAATCATCCCACCGATTTCAGTAATACCAATGAGATTGAATTTATGCTTATAAATGAACAATTCCAATTTCTCTTGTTTGTTACCCAGGCTCCTAACAGTATATAGACAACAAGACATTTCTCCCTCATGTCCTTTGGTTCCTTAATTAATTTTGTTCTCAACATCTCAATTTTGTGTTAACAGAGTACTCATATCTTCCCTCTTTTTGCCCTCCTTTTTTTCTATTAGTTTAACCCCCTCCTGACTACTCTAGCCAGCCTGTCCCCATGGAGATTGCCCCCCCCCCCATCTTCTACCGCAGTGGAGGCCACCCAACCTATAGACCCCTTTCTCCCCATAGAAGGTGGACCAATGTTCCACAAAACCAAAGCCCTCTACACTACACCACTTACCTAGCCAGTGATTCACTTCAGAATTTTTTACCTTCTGTCTTCTTTTGCTCATGGGATAGGAAGGATCTCAGAAGATTGTTTGGATATTCTTTAGCATTCTTCTGAGTTCCCAGAAGTCATCTACTATTTGAGAGAGATGCTGTGATGCAGTGTCAGTGCCGATATGAACCATCACCAATGGATCCTTGCCTGTAGGCTTCAGAAGCCTATCCAGTCTTAGATGGATGTCTCTTGTCTTAGCTCCGAAAAGGCAGCATACTGTCCTGTTGTCCACCTGTCCCTTGCAGAACGCTTTTGATTCTTCTGAGTATTGAATATTCAACAAGGATAGTCTGTCTACCTTGGACAGTTGGAGAACTCTTGGTTAAGCTTGATTTTCTTACATGTTGGGCCAAGCTGCCATCCATGCATGTTCCATACATCTCTTCCTTCAATTGGGGCTGTTGGATCTTGATATGTATCTTCTATAGTTTTCATGCTGAGCACCTGAAACTTCTATTTGAAGCATCTTCTTGCTTCTCTTCTCTCTGATGGCCAGTCTGCTCATCCTCTTCTGTCTCCAACCATGTAAAATGCTGTGGCGACCTCTTGCCTCCAGTGATTACAAATTGCCAGGCCTCTTCTCTGACTTCCTGTCTCACTGATTCCTTTATAGGCAGATCCATTTTTCCTTCAACCAGGAGTACTGGTGTTTCCTTAACCTGGTCTCTAGGAACTCCTCAGCTTCTCTTTCTTTGTAGTGTCTCAACTTGCCTATCCAATCCAAAAGAATTTCCCTGCACCACACTACGAACTTTCACAGGTAATCCCTTTTGTTTTCAGGTAGGAAAGAACATGGCATTTCCATTGCAGGTCACCAAAGAGCAGTTTTGATTTGAACAAGCATATGACATTCTTAAAGTTTTACCCTATGTTAAAATTTTGAGTTTTCACAGAGAATTTTGCTCTTTTCCTAGCAAAAACAACTTTCTGAAATTAAATGGCAGTTTTCTTCCTTGGTGTATGATGTTTCACTTCAAAACTAGCAAAAAAGCTCAAGTGGAAAAATTACTTTGGGGAATGTTTTCAGGTTTCACTAGTGCTGAAGATTTCTTCTCACTGGTGTAGCCATGACCATTTCTGAGTTTATGGTGCCGTGATTGAACTGGTCATTAGCTGGTAGTAAAGAGTGATGCATAATTCCTCACTCCTACTTCCTTGGAGGCTGAAAGTCATTTCTGTGATAGAATGTCAACCTGTTGCGGGAACAAAAGATCTATGGGCATAAAGGAGGGGAAATCTCTTACAGTTCTCCTCCCAGAGATTGCGCTCAAAGTATTCAGTTGTCAGACACCTTCCCTACCAACTCCCCATGGAACAGGCTGCTGGCTTGCCTGCAAATCCTATGGATCTTCTAGGATAGAGTCCAGGATTCCCATGCATGGCAAAGGATTCCTATGCACAAGCTCAGTGCCTATGCAGCAGTGCTCGGTCCCTTTGGCTCTGGCACTTATCCTTGTCAGCCCTTCTACTAGGAACTCTCCTGGCTGCATCTGCCCAAGGGGCCTGTTTAAAAGACTACAGTGGAGGATGATGCCATGGACAAGTAACACACTGTATCCCAATGCCTCACCTGTGGTCTGCCCATTTCCCATCACCTCCCCTGCAGATTTCTAGACCTATGGGGGACACTCTGCAGTGTCTATACATGTTGTCACAGAGATGACTGAACTCCTTGAGGTGGTCTTATGCAGGAGTCCCCTCCATGGGAGTCACAGTGATATGATTGGACCCTGGGATTGTCTCTGCTGATACAACACTGCCTTGTTTAGGGATAATGTCCACCTGACGCTGTGTGAGATGACCAGTGAAGTAAATTTAGCAATCAGCATCATGTTCCTATTACGCCTCTGGCGTTTAGGGCAGTGATGAAGCTCCTCCACTCCTGTCTGTTTCTGGCAAGTCTTTCAATGGTTCCCCAACTGTGCCCCAGGTTTTTCAGCTCGGCTTCCACAACTCTTCACCATGTTGTTTTCAGGTGGCCTCGTTTTCGCTTGCCTTCAGGTGTCCATCATATTGCTACTCTGGTGATGGAATCCATTTCCATCTGAAGCACATGACCAATCCATCTACAACGCCTCCTGGCAATGATGGTGCTCAGATCCTCTTGTCCGCACTGTGTCAATAGATCTTGGTTTGAGATTGTTCTCCCAGCATCAATGTGCACATACTGTAAGTGACTCTCGTACGTAACAGAGAAATCCTGATGATTTACCCTGTTCTGGAAACAAAGTAGTCAAAGCCTGGCTGAAACAGGGCTTTAGAATTAACACTGAAGAGGCCATATTGCCATTGTTGCTTTAATATGATTGACATCCCGTGAACTTCTCGTGTTTACTTTATAGGGCCCTGTTCATGAATGTATAATGCTGATAATTGGGTTGCCTTTCTGCTGATTCTTTACATGCAACATGACCCTGTATCCTATGCATAAGTAACATTAAGCTAGGAGACACTCTTTTGAACACAGAAATGCCATTTTAAAATAGATCATGTCTATAACAAGAACTGTTTGAAAATTTGAAAGTGGAAGGCAACTTGGGTGAAAGTGATCATGAAATGGTAGATTCATGCAGATGATACCAAGCTGGGAGGGGTTGCAAGTGCTTTGGATGATAGGATTAACATTCAAAATGATCTGGACAAACTGGAGCAATGGCCTGAAGTAAATAGGATGAAATTCAATAAGGACAAATGCAAAGTACTCCACTTAGGAAGGAAAAATCAGTTGCACACATACAAAATGGGAAATGACTGCCTAGGAAGGAGTACTGCGGAAAGGGATCTGGGAGTCATAGTGGATCACAAGTTAATATGAGTCAATAGTGTAATGCTGTTGCAAAAAAAAAAAAACCCCTGCAAACCTCATTCTGGGATGTATTAGCAGGAGTATTGTAAGCAAGACACGAGAAGTAATTCTTCTGCTCTACTCCACAATGATTAGGCCTCAACTGGAGTATTGTGTCCAGTTATGGGTGCCACATTTCAGGAAAGATGTGGACAAATTGGAGAAAGTCCAGAGAAGAGCAACAAAAATGATTAAAGGTCTAGAAAACATGACTTATGAGGGAAGACTGAAAGAAATGGGTTTGTTTAGTCTGGAGAAGAGAAGACAGAGGGAACATAACAGTTTTCTAGTACAAAAAAAGTTGTTACAAGGAGGAGGGAGAAAAATTGTTCTTAGCCTCCGAGGATAGGACAAGAAGCAATGGGTTTAAACTGCAGCAAAGGCGGTTTAGGTTGGATATTAGGAAAAAATTCCTAACTGTCAGAGTGGTTAAGCACTGGAATAAATTGCCTAGGGAGGTTGTGGAATCTCCATCATTGGGGATTTTTAAGAGCAGGTTGGACAACCCTGTCAGGGATGGTCTAGATAATACTTTAGTCCTGCCTTGAGTGCAAGGGACTGGACTAGATGACCTCTCGAGGTCCCTTCCGGTTCTATGATTCTATGTCAACACATTCTATACTTAGAGCCTTAAAGTTGCTGATAAAATAATTGAATAAAGCACAAATATCCCCCCTAGACCTGTTTATCACACTCCACCTCTTTTTCAAAATTTGAAAAATTTCAAGCAGCTCCATTAAAAAAAACCCAAAACACGACATCTAAATTATCTTTTTTTTCAAATTTCCAAATCTTGAAACAACCAAAATTTCAAAATTGGAGAAGTTTTGTCTAGCTCTTGTCCAACTTACAATTTCTCAAGCTCATAAGGAGGCATCATGGGCTAGATATTGCTGATCTTACTTACATGAATAATTCCAAAGGAGTCTGGGGGATTCCTTCTTGATTAAGGTAATTAGAACATTATCCCCATAGGTGATGGCTGGTAGGTCCAAATGTTTAAAATCCCTAAGATTTTCCACTAGAAAATCATGCAACAGATAGGCAGTTTTAAAACTAATTCAGATGTAAAAGCCTTTGTTGCATACAAAAGTAGCCCAATTTCATTTCGCCCCCCACTAAAAATTTGAAACTCAGCACAGGTTCATCCAAAGACTTGCTAAAGTTCAATTAATTTTTGTGTGAATCTTGTCTCAATTTCAAGTGCAGGCTTGAGTTTCAGAAAAACTCCTTGGAGGATCCAAGAGGTGAAGGCACTGCAGATACCAGTAGCCAGTGGCCTGTTAAGCATAGATTTCCCTGAAGAGTGGAACTGTAGGGTTGGTCTACAAAGTTAGGTAGGCTTAACTACATCACCTGAGGGTATGAAAAATTTCACACCCTGTGAAATATACTGGGGGGGGTGGGATAAAAAAAATCAACCTAAGCCCCATTGTAGACACCACTAGGTCTTCCATTGACCTAGCTACTGCTTCTCTGAGAGTGGATTTACTACAGTGATGGAAGAACCCCTTCAGTCACTGTAATACGTGTCTACACTGCAGCGGTGCAGCTGTAGCATTTCTAGTGTAGATGTAGCCCAAGGTCTGAAAGAACTGAGATCCACAGAACCACCTGGAGGCCAGAATGCTACTGGAGAGGAGTGTGGTGAGGATACATGGGGAAATTAGTCAGCTGGTAGCAGGGATTGGCCCTGACTGCTGTCTATTGCCTCCAGTGTTTCAGTGTAGGATTTTCCCATTATGTATTATGGGGCATGTTCTCAGACACTCCATAATGCACAGCATGGTAACCTGCACACATGGCAGGCCAAGCACTGAAGGAGCTGGGGCCCACCAAAGAACAGCAGGAAGCAGGGGCAGTGGTGCTTCCAACCAGAGGGTTGAAAAACATTTTTTCCACCAAACAAAAAACAAAAAAAAAAGGCCTTAAGATTAAGCACAAATTGAGGAAAATCCATTTTAAAAAAAGGATTCACTAAAAAAAAAAAAAAAAAAAAGATTAAGTCAAATGTCAAAAAAAAAATCAAAAAAAAATTGGAGGGGGGAGCATTTTCCTTCCATCTATTTCCAGCCCGTCCCATTGCTGTAGTAAGCATCTGCACAGAAGCTCTATAGTGACAGTAGCTGCAGCTGTGCCCCATATCATTTTAAGTGTACACCTAGCCTACACCTGAGCAGCTCTGTCCAGATGGCCATCAGAGATCTCTCCCCCGCATCTCCCACTTGCTTTTCCAGCCTGACATGTTCTAGCAAAGCTTGGCCAATTTACTATTGTAATTCAAAAGCAAAAAAGCTTTTTATTTGGTGGTGGGGAGAGGTGTGGGGGAAAGGGTTGAATACAGCAGCAAAAGTGACCAAATTAATGGGAATCGATTTAATTTATAAAATAGTATTTCTGAGTAGGGCTAGGTGAAACTGGTAGGAAAAGATTGTGAGAAGTTATTAAAATGTTTTCACTGATTTCACACTCTTCCCCGCTCTCCCGCACCCCCTTATTTGTGTGTTTGTGGAATTTCAAGTGTGAGATTCATGGTAGTGTCCAAAAATCTGGGAAAGCCACCTTGTCTTGAAAAGTTGCACTTGTGAATTATGAAAGCTTCTGGAAGAGGCTCTCTGCAAAGACACAGTGATAGAGAGCTTCTAAGCTCTACTCCTTCTGTTGTCTCTAAGAATACTTCTAATTTCTACACATTTCTACACACACTGGCTCTGATCCCATTGCTTCAGTGAAACTCCATGCAAGAGGAAGGGTGCATGTGTGCAGATGCAGTTCCAGAAAGAGGGTGTACAGAATCCAAGAGGGGTGCCAAAAACAAACAAAACCATCACATGTCCCCCTTTAAGGACTCCAACACCAGTCAGAACTCTGAGTTTCCTTAATATTCTAGGAAGGAGATTTCCAGGATGGCTGGCTTTCTCCCTTTACCTTAGCCATCAGATCAAGAGCCATTTAAAACAGCTCAAAAGGCTCTTACCTCAGCCTTGAGTCAGAGCAACCAAATTGATAGTAAAATTCTACACACACAATAATGGAGGAGTGGAGGAAGAAGTGTGGAATTGCTTTAAATCAAATAGTGGAAACATTTAAGTAAATTCTCAATCTTTTCCCAGCACGTTCACCTAGCTTTGCTCAAATACTATTTTGTAACATTACATTGATTCCCGTTAATTTATAGTTGAAATAATATATAAAACTTTTGTGAGTTTGGTTGCTCTGACTCAAACCTCAGAGTAAGGGCCTTATGAACTGGGTTATGTAGCTCTTGGTCTGAGGCCTAAATGAGAAATATATATATATATATATATTAGAACCCTGATCATCAGACTAGTGACCTGAGCCCTACACATATGACTTCTAATCTTCCCCTCTGCTCAATTTCATTTCCGTGTTTAAATAGCCCAGCCGCAGAGCATAGCAGGGATCCTTGACTGTACCCAGACTGTTAGGTCCAGACTGTCCCTTAACAGGATAGAAACCCCTTCACACAGGGCCTTATCTGGTTATGATTAAGAAGGTAATCATTATCCTATTTAACAGATTGTGAAATGAAGTGCTTTCTAGGCAAATCAATTAACCTTTCTGTGTCTCAATTTCTCTGCTTTGTTGTAACATGAGAGTGATTATAGTTATTCAAAAGAAAATGTGAAAATATACTGGATATGAGATGTCCACAACCACAAGTAGATAGATAAATAACAATGCTAATACTCAGAAAGGTTAAGTGGCTTATATAGGAGGCATTGTGGTCTAGTCTAGTAGATTACGTATAGGCCTAGCAATAGGACAGATGGGTTCCTCCTAAACTTGGCTCTAGTAGTTGTTGTTTGACCTTAGGCAAATAATTTAGCCCCGACCCTCAATTTCCCCAGCTACAAAATTATTCACCTACCTGACTACTAAATATTTAGTACTACATAACCAAAAAGCAGTTTTAAGGTCACTCCTTGGCTGAGACAGGAACAGAAGTAGGGATCTCCTGGCTCCTCCTAGCCCTTAGACTAGGTTTTTGGGGGACACCAACAACCCCTATTTAGGGAGCTTTTTACAAAATCTGGAGTGGGACTTTGAATGAAGATAGCTTTTTGATCCCCCCACCCCACATGCAGATCGTGGGGGGGGAGGGGGAAGGAAATCACCAAAATTGTCATTGAAAAATTTTGAAGTGTTGTGAAATTGCACCGGTTTCAGGAAGATTCACAGATTTGAGATAAATTGCATTAAAAAACCCTCAAAAAAAAAAAAGGGTTACACAATGACTTTCTCCTATCTCATTTGAGGAACAGGAGAACAATACACTCAAACTCCTCCCTTCTTTTGTTTGAGGTTTCTTTTTTGTAAATTGACAAAACGAAATATTCAGATTTCTAAAATTCATTCCTGGACTGAAAGCTTCTGTGCCACATTTCAGTGAAGTTGAATTTTTATATCTAGGTTATAAACCTTTGCAAACTGAAGCCTATAATGCTGACAGCAGTTGTAATAGCAAAAATATGAGTATTAACACTAATAAAATACTGATCTTTTGCTGCATCTTCCCAATGGGCATCAAGTGGAAGAAATTATAAAAGCATCAAATATAATCCATTAAAAGATCTTTCAGCATTTGATAGACACTAGTTTTTATTTGGTTCATTGTAAAGTTTCAAGGTGGATGTGGCTCAAAACTAACTGATTTTTACAATGGGAGGGAAAGATGCATTGTTGAAGTACTAGATTGGCAAGCAAGAGAGGTGGGTTAAATTTCTGCCTCTACCACAAACATCCTATATTATAAAGAAAAGGAATCCTTGTGGCACCTTAGAGACTAACAAATTTATTTCAGCATAAGCTTTCATGGACTACAGTCCACTTCGTCGGATGCATAGAATAGAACATTCTTGATTATCACTTCAAAAGTTTCTTTCCCCTGCTGATAATAGTTCCTTTCAATTAATTAGCCTTTTACAGTTGGTATAGTTACTTCCACCTTTTCATGTTTCTCTGAATGTATAAATATCCTCCCACTGTATGTTCCATTCTATGCATCCGACGAAGTGGACTGTAGTCCACGAAAGCTTATGCTGAAATAAATTTGTTAGTCTAAGGTGCCACAAGTATTCCTTTTCTTTTTGCTGACACAGACGAACACGGCTACTACGCTGAATCCTATATTACGTACAGCAAGACAGAGAGATTTTTAAAAGGTATTTAGGTGCTTAATGCCCATTGAAATCAATGCCTAAATACCGTTAAAAAACTGGCCCCCTTAATCACTCAGTTCCCCATCTGTTACATAGGAATGCTCTGTTTCTTCCACAATTTGGATTGTCTTTTTAGACAGTAAGGCTATGGCTACACTTGCAGCTGTAGAGCACTTTGGGTTAAACCAGCCTTCGGAGAGTGCACTAGGGAAAGCACTGCAGTCTGTCCACACTGACAGCTGCAAGTGCAGTGGTGTGCCCACATTTGCAGCACTTGCAGCAGCATTGGGAGCAATGCATTATGGGCAGCTATTCCAGCGTTCAAGTGGCTGCAACATGCTTTTCAAATGAGGGGGGTGGGGTAGAGTGTGTGTGTGTATGTGGGGCGGGGGAGAGAGAGTGGGTTTTTGGAGTGCTGAGAGTGTCAGTACACCGTCTTGTAAGTTCAGATCTCCCTCCCTCTTGCCTCACTCACAGCAAACATTTACTGTTTCAGATAAGCAGCCAGGAGCAGACAAGCAGCCAGCTGTTTGAAATGAAGCTTTGAAATGGCACTTGCGCATTCCTCAGCCGATTTCACAACAAAGAGAAGAGAGGCCACTTGACTTAAGGGGATTATGGGACATTTCCGGAGGTCAATCAGAGCACAACAACTTAACTCCTCATTCACACTGTCCCTGGGGCGTCTCAGCCAAAACGCAACAGCCGTTATCCCTCTTGTGGAGGTGGAGTACCAGGAGCGCTCTAGCCAGGGAGTCAGAGAGCTCTACGTGCCTTGCCAGTGTGGACGGGGAGTAAGGTAGAGCATTCTAGGAGGCTTTATTGCAGTATAAAGTGCAAGTTTAGCCAAGCCCTAAGCTCTTCAGGCCAAGGACGGTCTTACTGTGTGTATGTGCATTGTCTAGGTGTTACTGTCATACAAGTAATAACTGCCTTCCAGAAGGGAAATCAGACCTCTCTACGTTTCGAAGTTTCTTTAGGAGCAGATTCAAGACAAGCAAATTTACAAAGCACTGATAATTGGAACATGGTGTCCTACATCTCATCAACCTAGGTCAGGTCAACAGGCCCAGATTAAAGCTGTCTTTGACATTCAGTTGTTCTCGGTATTGTTGTAGCTGTGTTGGGCCCTGGAAAAGGGACACAAGCTGAGTGAGGCAATGTTTTTTCTTGGACCAACAACCCCCAAACCTTGCCAAGCTCGTCAGAGCCAAGCTCCACACAGACCTGGACACAACAGTTCAAAGAGTCACCAGACTCTGAACATGTATCTCCACTGGTACGATGATCAATATTCCCTACACCACAGACATTGATTCATAGATTCATAGATTCTAGGGCTGGAAGGGACCTCGAGAGGTCATCGAGTCCAGCCCCCTGCCCTCATGGCAGGACCAATTACTGTCTAGACCATCCCTGATAGACATTTATCTAACCTACTCTTAAATATCTCCGGAGATGGAGATTCCACAACCGCCCTGGGCAGTTTATTCCAGTGTTTAACCACCCTGACAGTTAGGAACTTTTTCCTAATGTCCAACCTAAACCTCCCTTGCTGCAGTTTAAGCCCATTGCTTCTTGTTCTATCCTCAGATGCTAAGATGAACAAGTTTTCTCCCTCCTCCTTATGACACCCTTTTAGATACCTGAAGACCGCTATCATGTCCCCTCTCAGTCTTCTCTTTTCCAAACTAAACAAACCCAATTCCTTCAGCCTTCCTTCATAGGTCATGTTCTCTAGATCCTTAATCATTCTTGTTGCTCTTCTCTGGACCCTTTCCAATTTCTCCACATCTTTCTTGAAATGCGGTGCCCAGAACTGGACACAATACTCCAGTTGAGGCCTAACCAGCGCAGAGTAGAGCGGAAGAATGACTTCTCGTGTCTTGCTCACCACACACCTGTTAATGCAGCCCGGAATCATGTTTGCTTTTTTTGCAACAGCATCACACTGTTGACTCATATTTAGCTTGTGGTCCACTATAACCCCTAGATCCTTTTCTGCCATACTCCTTCCTAGACAGTCTCCTCCCATTCTGTATGTGTGAAACTGATTGTTCCTACCTAAGTGGAGCACTTTGCATTTGTCCTTATTAAACTTCATCCTGTTTACCTATGACCATTTCTCCAATTTGTCCAGATCATTTTGAATTATGACCCTATCCTCCAAAGCATACCTCCCAAGATCCATGGAGCCTACACATGCCTATCACAACATACGGTGTACTGCATCCAGTGCATCAAATGATGAAGCCAGACAAGCACTGCACTCTTGAATAAAGTCACAAAAATAAGACAAACGACTTATCACCTGTGGATGAACACTTTCCTCAAGCAATCACTCCTTATCGGACCTCTCAGTCCTTAGCCTCAAAGGAAACTGATACACAACATTTTCAAGAGATGAACCTGGGAAATTGAATTCCTAACTCTGCTAGACACTAAAAATCACAAACTCAGACACTGATATTATGGCTAATTACAACATTTTATAACCTTCTAATCCTCCTTTGTCCTATGTAAATTTCCCACTTCATTTTAAGTAGCCTCCTGCAACATGTGTTAGCCTCTCATGCTTAATCTGTCCCACCTTGTATTTAACTGCGACACTCTGGTTACCTCTCTCAGACCTGAGTAAGAGCTCTGTGAAGCTCATAAGCTTCTCTTCCACCAACAGAAGTTGGTCCAATAAAAGATATTACCTCACTCACCTTGTCTCTTTTGACATTCAGGTCAGCCTACTGATTCTTAATTTTTTCCCCATAAACTATCCAGTTCCTATAATACCTTTTTCCTTTAAATACAGTAAAATATATAGGCGTTCACCCTGGTGTATATCCTGTGGAACATATACTCTTCATCGTATGTGGTGGTAATGGAGCCGACATGTGACAATATACAAGATAATTGCATATTATTTTTAACAGTGGAATAACACTTGTTGGCTTGTACTAACAATTATTAGTGTTGACAAGCTGCAATCATATTGGGAGCTAATTTTATGAAAAATGACTGCGTTTCTCTGTAACCAAATCCAAATATATGTCAGAGTTAAGCTCACATTTTATCAAGTGGCTCGGCATCCTTCTATAGTCCAACATGCTTCTCCAGTCAGGCACCCACTTATATAAGGGAGAAAAAGGAGGATCAATGTGTTATTGATACGGCATAGTACATTTGGTATTCTTCAGCAGCAGGAATGCCACATTCCCATCATAGTAAGCCAAATATATTTGTATTAAAAGGCCCATAAAATCTCATGCTAATTATTAAAGAAGATGGGGAGGGGGGAAAAAAGTCTAAGTACAAGCTGGAAAATGTAATGTTGAAGCCACTAGTAGTTTGGTAGGCGTTTAATCATTTTAAATGGAGTGGCTTTATAAATGAAGCAGGTCATCCCTTAGGGTTTATGAATTCTACATTTTTAGGTTCTTCTCACCTAGAAAATAACCTCAATGAAAATTTAATCTGCCAGGGGGGAAAAGCTTCTAGTAAGCTGTTCTCTAATTTCCTTTCAAAGTTTAGCTATGCCTACACTATCAGTTTCCTAGTCTGTCATTCTGAGAGAAAGTGAAATATTTGGAAAATTTATAGCCCAGCAATTTTTTAAGTGTGTGCCCTCTGCATGAAACATATACATAATTGCTACTTCATAAAAGTTTGATAAATGAGAGATAAAATGCATGCAGACTTGCCTGTAACAATACGCAGGGCATTATTCCAAAGGTCATTTTAAATAATGAAATAGATTGAGTGTATTTGAGAAAACTAAAAGCGAATTAACAAACACTGCAAAAGGATCTAAGACTAATACTATTTAAGGTCTAACATTTCTTAGCATCTTGCCCTTAAACATGGGATTGTTGTGGTTTCATTCTAATCCTCTTTGGGAACCACAGAGCCAGCATTTGACTGAGAAGCCAGCACCCTCCCCTGCAGAGGCTGCATCTGTCACTTCCAAAATGGAATTTCTTTGGAAATCAGTAAACAGCATCACCTTTTACAATCTGTTAGAAAGTACCCTGGGAGTATTATCTATTCTGTTTCATGTGTGATCATTGTCCAATTTGTTCTTATTATATTATTAGTGCTGAAAGATGGTTTCCATTATATGTAGACTTTCAAGTTCTTACTTGATAAAATATGACATTACAGGCTTTCAGATCTTGAGGGACATATTTACAAATGTTTAGTTTTTACTGAACAGAATTTGCAATATCTGACTGCTTGGGTTTTACATATTGCTACATGAAGTGACACTCCTGGCCTGATCCCAGTTTGACTTAAAATGTCCTGTTAAATGCTTAATCCTTAAAAAACAAGAAGCTCAATTTGTTTATTTTAAATCATAACTTAAAAAATTGCTGGGATAAATTAGACAGCATCACTAACAGCAAGGACAGAAAGGAATATGATGGACAAGGGAGTGACCATGTGCAAGGCTGTTTGCTTCATTACAAGAATGAATCTAGGTGACTGATTCAAAAGGGGGCCAAGATAGTCATCACGGATAGTCATTCATTGCCATTTGATGGTCTATGTGAAATGAGTTGGTGTCTAGGTCAGTTCATAGCAGACAGGCGTCTGCATTACAAAAATCACCACCACAGTGGGCACCCTTGTTGTCGGTCTCATTATGTAATCAAGCATTAACTGGGCATGGAGAATGAATTAGAGATAGTCCCTCAGAGTCAGGATTGAGACATATTGGCAGTATGGGGTTGTTTATATTGCCACTGCCTGTACTATTCTTGCTTGAAGCATAAATAAGACTTCAGTCTCCAGTGTTAATCTGGCATCTATCACGAGCTATGAACTAGAAAACTAAACATAGGCCTAAAATGTGTACGCTTAACTTGAGTGGTGATTTACATGTGCAGTTACTCATACATCAAGATTGGAATTTACTCCATAGATTTCATTAAAGTAAAAAATAGACAAAGTAAAACCTTTAATATGCCAGTACTTACACTTTGTATTACAGAGCACTGCTGATCCATCAAGCTTAAAGCCCTGTACAAAGATAGATAAGTATTAATCCCACATGTTATAGATGATGGGGAAAACTAAGGGCTCAAGTGGCTTACCCAATATTACACCAGACCTCAGTCGCAGAGGTAGGACTAGAAACAAGATCTCCACTCTGTGGTGCAAGCCTGCTACAGTATATATTCACAGTGGATGGCTGAGCACAAGCTGTGCCACACCACTGCATGTTAAACACTATTATGAGCAGGGCCGGCTCCAGGCACCAGCGCAGGAAGCATGTGCCTGGGGCGGCAAGCTGCGGGGGGCAGCGTGACGGTAGTTGCAAGGGTGGCAGTCAGGCAGCCTTCGGCGGCGGCATTTCTGCAGGTGGTCTGCCGGTCGCGCAGATTTGGCATCAATTCGGCCGCAGGGACGCCGACGGCGCGGGACTGGTGGACCTCCCACAGAAACGCTGCCAAATCAGCATCACCAGGGACCGCTCACAGGCACACCGCCGAAGGCTGCCTGACTGCCATGCTTGGGGCGGCAAAAAACATAGAGCTGCCCCTGATTATGAGGACTACCATACATCATGGGGAGTGTTTAATCAATAGTATAAAATACATTGAAGTCTTCATAGGCCACTCACTTATGTAATTGTATGGTTACAGTGAGTTACCCTTGGTGAGGGGGAGGGGAAGGAAGAGAGATTCAGTTTTCCACCTTTTAATGACAAGAATTATTTCTAAACAGTTTATTGAATCTTTGACCACATAAAACAGAGACCAGTAACACACAGCAAGTCATAGCACACACACATGCTGTGGAAGCACCACTATATATGACATGCAACTCGTTACTGACACTCAGCATTCCTGCTGTTCTCCCGATCAAAAGTTAGCAGCTATGCTGATTTGTGTGATGAGGATAAACATCCCATGGGCGTCAGGTTTTAGACCCCCAACAAAGCAATATTGCCTATGACCCCATGCAATTTCAAACCAAGATTTTTCAAAAGTAAAAAGCTGTCCATTTATCCACTGAGACATATTTCTTCTCATTTCTTCCTGATAAATTTGTTGAATTCGTTAGAGCTATACCAAATTACACCAGCTGAAGATCTAACCCATTATCTAAAACCTATTTCTCACATAAGTATACTTATTTACCTATATGTGGAAATTACATATTTATTATTCAACAGAAAACTTCGCTCTTTCCTTTGACTGATTGATATATCACATCTTTTTTCCCAATGCCTATGGAAAAGGATTTTCAATGAACCATAGACAGCAAGTATATATGGTTCATGGGTAATGGACAGTATCTACACATTCACGCATCAGAGGATTAATTTCAAGCATTATTATGTGTGATATAGAGATATAAATTGAGTATGCACATCAGCTTTTTCAAACTTTCAAAATGTATAATTTTTCTAACCTTTATAGAAGTTTTCCATTAGTTTGCAAACTTTTTAATTATTCTTACAGAGTTAGAGAGATGGAAAATTATTTCTTTAGCATAACAAAACAATTAGAAGATCATTTCCAGAAATCAGATACAGTAAAATCAGCATTTTTCAGACCTTACAATGCAGCCTCCAAACATCCGCCTCCCTCACTATCACTGAAGTAAAAAATTCTGATGTTGCAATTTCCAGAAGTTATCATTAATTCTGCCAGATACTAGTATATATAATATATGTGTGTGACTGACTGCCACATATTCTGGGGGTGGGGGTATATGCATGCACACACACTAAATGCTTATCTTAAATACCATCCAATTCATTAAAATGAAAATATAAATATTATGTTGCCATTAATCCACTTGCAAATTTTGGGGTTACTGCTTGTTGGTGCTAGTGTTATGTTCTTCAGAACTTACAATTTCAAGATCCATTGTTTCTTTTGATCTCCATATAATCATAGTACCGTATTCTCTCACCCTCATCATTTATTCCATTAGTACCAATAACCTTCTCCTTACTAGAAATATTGTAATTTTTAAATAGATATTTTAGTTGTAGGGTTTTTTACATTGCCAAGTAAGATCCACAGCAACAGGATCGGAAAGGCCCCAAGTAGCAGCCAAGAGTTACTAGATACTAGAGTCCAGGCCACGTTGGGATAATAGTTTCCTAGATATCACTGTATTTAAACACAGTGGGCCAATTTCCCCCATTGCAATTCCACTAAGTCAATGCAATTACACCAAGAATAAGTGTGGCTTGTAGCTGCTAGGAGAGTTCTAGAAGGGTTTGTTTCCTCCTCCCCATATCTATATCTATAAGACCAGTTGGATGGGAGAGGGGTAAAACAGGGCTCTAGAACAGAATAGAAGGGATCTTAGAACAAATACTTGTGTAGATTTAGGATTAAATTTTGAACCCTACCCCCACCAGGTCTCCATTTTGGTAGACTTAATCAATATGTTGATGTCCAAGTATCGGATTGCTACTGTGGCTATCTGAGGTTACCCAAATTGCACCTGTCAATAATTGTGGATGTAAAAATGAGGAAATCTTTTGCATCTAATTGCTTTGATATAGCAACATGGAACACCTTATTTTTATTATTTTATTTATTTTTAATAAGGCTTAAACTAGTAGTTTTTCAATGGGGCAACTTTATTCTTTTTTAAATTAAAAAACCCTTTAAGTGTTACAATGGTTAACTAAGAGCAATAACCCACATTATGATGGGTGTTGACATTATATACTCACACTTCATGGCTATTGCTTAATAAGCCTGATATACATAGTAAATAAAATCATATAAAAAGATTCTCACTTTGCCAGTGTTACACAAGGAGTCTGCCATAGCGTCAGATTTAAATCCAGCTAGCTCACAGGGATGTTGTGAGGATAAATCCATAAATACTTAGAAGGTGCTTAGGTGCTATGGTCCATATAACTAGCTATAATCCAATCATGCAGTGCAGTCTGGGCTTGATCCTACTTGAAGTCAGTGGAAAGTCTCCCATTGATTTCAATAATAATTGAATCAGGCACTACATGCAGGTATCTGGTATAACAATTCACTTGTGTGTTATTGCTTCTTTATAGAACTGCCTATGCTACATAGTAAAACTGTAGTATAGTAGGAAGTAATTTAATCATCATTCTTCTGAAGGTAGCCCAGAATGGTCAAGAAATTTATAACTGCAGAACCACTAATTGCATCTTTGCATAAATTACATACGTAAACAGATAGTGTATTGCATACAGTTGTCCTGTTCCTAAAGGGAGCAGTCCACCCCAGGTTTTTTGACATCTATAAAACCACTTGTAATGGGGCACACTCCATCCCCATCCTTTGCTACCCCAGACACCTTTCAGACACTGTCCAGTAAGTGGCAATGTCATGTGACCTTTACATTCCCATCACCAACAGTCTTGTGCAAAGTATTTAGAGTGTTTCTTGCCCTTTAGCACAGGACCAGAGATCTCAGAGCACACTAGACTCAGTTAGCCCAAGTCCTCCTCACTCTCTGCCTTTCTGGGTCTTCTTTTATAACCCTCAGTTGATGGCTAATTGGTTCATTTGCCCTCCCAGCCTCATCAGCTAATTAGCTGCATATTCCCCACTCTGCCTTCTCCAGGGGAACTGATTGGTGCCTATGCGATCAGTGTGCTGGCTCACCAGTTAGCTTCCAGCACTCGGTCATATCTCCCCTCTTTGAGCATGAATATCATCAGGGCATGTCTTTTTCTCTTGGCCATTTCTGCCTCCGTTTAAGTATTTAGAAAGCAGAAGGTATAAATATTCAAACAGTGACATTTACATATTCTACAATTTAGAGATCTATTTAAAATTAAGCACACTTAATAAAAAGCATTTATGAGGTATTCCAAACTGCCATAAAGCAGCATCATTTAGAGATTTGCAAGGAAGTTTATTTGCAGCTTCATACACAGATCTGGATATGGATATTTTAGCAATGCCCTATAATACATCTTCCAGCTGCAATAAGATTTGAAACGGGCACTTGAGTCACTGCCCTATATGACGGCAGGTATCAGATTACAAAAAAGGGCTCTTATTTTAATTGTGTATGCATTATCTGACTCATGTTCTAAGATGGCTACGCTAACAAGCTTAGTGTGGCTCTGCCACCGATGCAGCTGTGCCACTGATCCCTCGTGTAGCTGCTCTATGCCAACGGGAGAGCGCTTTCCCATCAACATAATTAAACCACCCCCAATGAGCAGCAGTAGCTATGTCAGCAAGATAGCAGTCTCCCACCAACATAGCGCTGTCCACACCATGGCTTCTGTAGGTGTATGTTATGTCTCTCAGAAGTGTTTTTCACACCCCTAAGGAACATATTTTATACTGACAGAAGTGCCAGTGTAGACATAGCCTATTGGAAATCCATGAAACCTGCAAAACAAAACAAAACAAAAAAAAAACCCCAAAAACCAACCAACTGTTAATTCTGAGGATTTAGGGATTTCCCTCAGAGTTTGCTGTGTTCATAGACTCAGACTTTAAGGTCAGAAGGGACCATTATGATCATCTAGTCCAGGCCTGCACAACATGCGACCCGGGGGCCGCATGCGGCCCACGTGGGGGTGAGTAGGTGGGCTCACGGTGCGGCACAAAATCTGGGACTGTGTCCGTTGGTCCTTTTTGCTGCTTGTCTCTGGGCTGGGGGTTGTCCCAATGCTGCAAAGAGGGTGTTCCCAAAGGAAGGTGCTTGCTTCTAACTCCCGAAGCTGTCAGTATGTCTGCTCTTCTCTAGTCAGCCCACTTGACAAGTTTGATTGTCCTTGGTCTGGCTCCCATCCCCTCTCCAAGGGTTGCAGCTGTCTGGAGGTGCCTGCCTTCCACACCTTCCTCATTCACACCTCATTCATTCAACAGGGCAATTGAATACAAAGTGGGGGGAAGATCTTATTCTACTTCTAGCAAAAAGACATTTTTCTTTTACCTTAATTATACTACCTTTGGGGCCCGCTATAACATATTACCAAGGTTCAATACAAAGTCATACAAAAATGCATAATGCAGAGATTTATCTACAACTGCATTGATTGACTGTTGTGTGCAGTAATATAGTGACCCATGGGGGGGTGAAGAGGGGTGTGATGGTGGGGCTGAGCGGGGAGGGGGCGAGTCCTATTTTACTGCTGTGATCTGGTCACCCTATGCGCGCTGTTTCTTTCCCCCTCTACAGGCTTCCACACCCTAACACTGGGGAAGGAGGGGTTGTTTCCACGGTGTTTCTGCGGGGCCGGGGGATTTCGGCCCTCAGCTGTTTTCTTTGGAGTAATATGGCCCTCGCCGCTTTACGAGTTGTGCAGGCCTGATCTAGTCTGACCTCCTGCACAATGCAGGCCACAGAAAGTCAACCACCCACTCCTGCAATAATCCTCTCACGTATGTCTCAGCTAATGAAGTCCTCAAATCATGGTTTAAAGACTTCAAGATGCAGAGAATCCTCCAGCAAGTGATCCGTGCCCCATGCTGCAGAGGAAGGTGAAAAACCCCCAGGGCCTCTGCCAATCTGCCCTGGAGGAAAATTCCTTCCTGACCCCAAATATGGCAATCAGCTGAACCCTGAGCACGTGGGCAAGACTCACCAGCCAGACACCCAGGAAAAAATTCTCTGTAGTAATTTCTAACATCCCATCACCGGCCATTGGGCCTATTTACCACTGATAGTCAAAGGTCAATTAATTGCCAAGATCATGTTATCCCATCATCCCATCCCCTCCATAAATTTATCTAGCTTAATCTTGAAGCCAGATAGGTCTTTTGCCCCCACTGCTTCCCTTTGAAGGCTGCTCCAGAACTTCACTCCTCTGATGGTTAGAAACCTTTGTCTAATTTCAAGTCTAAACTTCCTGATGTCCAGAATCGAATCTTTCACTTAAAACAAATGAAGTTTGAGACATCCTTAGTTGTGAAGATAGCCTTGACAATGTAAAGCTGTTGGCTTTGTGATGCTTCAGTCTGAAACAATAGATTTATAGGACATGTCAATTCCCTGCTAATTACTGTAATGGAGAGTCAAATGTGAAGGCTAATCATGACCCCTTAAATCTCAAAATCATTAACTATTTACTGGTGATACTTAGTCCTAAAAGACATTCAATTGTATGTATTCCAATCCACCATTGAGAATCTTTGAGCATGGCAGATAATTGAAGTTATAAAACTGTATAAATTCTGTTGCACATTGGAGCACACACATTTGAATTTGAAACAGGAAGTGGTGTGTGGATATTACAATTATAGCTGCATGATATATAAGTGAACAAACAGCACTGGAGATCAACATAGGTAGGACTGAATTCATCATTAAAGTAAGGTTGTGAGGAGATCACTGCCTAAAGGAGAAGAGGCCTGTGAGATTTAGTGGAGGTGGGGGAGCAGGTTGCTATTGCCCAGATCTTAGTTAAAAGGCTGAGAACCACCACAATAGAATGTGCATCTTTGCGCATATTCCAGATGAAACTCAGGATTCACCCATAAGGTAAGCATATTGGAACTGTATTGAAAGTGCTGATCCTACAGGTTTTCACTTACTCAAGAAGAAATGTAGCTAGTTAAATTTGATAATTTAATTTAATCTCTGAGTGTGGTGGATATAGGATAGAAATTACAAATAGAGAATCTTTCCAACCATCATTTTTAGTGTCAAAAACACACATACAAATAAAAATCCAGTGGATTTGTATTGTGTACATATTAACATTGTGCCACTTTGTAAATCCTATGGTCCATTAGGAATTCAACAGTTAGAGGTAGCTGAATACTGGAAGAAGGGTTGTGAATTTCCTCTGCTATCTACAAGCTACAAAATATGCTGTCAAGGTTTGCTGTTACTGCTTCCCTATCCTTAGACTACGTGGGAAAGATCAGTGGTTTGGCAGTTGCACAAAGGGAAAGCTTCACTGTCACTAAGCATGGGAACTATCCCCGGTGCTGAAAATCTTTCAAAGTGTTTATGTGGTAGGGACTGACAAATATTTCCAGATCCCAAACTATTTCAGGGAGCCTTAGGTTTAGAGAACCCTTCCAGCTCTTGCTGGAAAATATCAGGCTGTGATATAGTACATTTGCGGATGTTACATAAGTGCAGAGTATCGGAAGCTTCCTTACCTGTCGGACTGGTCATCAGTTTTCACTGGAAATAGTTTGCATCCTGTGCTAATCTCATGAGTAAAGAAGTGGTAGGTACCCCTATGAAATGGAATGGTCTTTCCACATCTGTGCTTCTACATAAAACTGATTGAGAACACAAACCACGAATCTACTCCACAATTGTCAAGGTCCAATTATGGCCCATTAAAATTTGCATCCATATTGGATGTTTGCCTGGTGCTCAGTTGTTTGGTGTTTGGAAATTTTCAGCAAAAACTGTTCAGCTATTACTGAGAACAAGATTAAGGAAAATTATATTTGGCTGTAAGGTTGTAAGGTTTTGGGGTTTTGTTTGTTTTAAGAAGCTCTTGCACCTATATGCTTCAGAGCCAGGACTTAAAATTTGGCAAAGTGGTGCTCTCAAGGATGTGCCTTTTACTGTTCCCATGAAAAACTGCCTTAATTTGGTCAAGTTACACAACAGCAGCAGCAGCAGCAGCTTCATATGGCTATGTTGTAGTCATAGTGGCATGTACAATGGATTTCCATCGTGAAAGGTCCTTTGCAAGTCTGTTTCCTTAGGCAACAGTCAGGCTGGGAGGATTTAACCTCCTTAAATCCCTCAAAATCACATCTTTCAACCTCAGTAGTGGCTAGTCTCATGCTCTGCTTCCTTCAGTCTCAGCTCTATAAACCTCCTGTAAAAGTGTCAAGTAATGAGCCTTAAAAAAACCTCACTTCACACATGCACAACAGAGACTTGTTAGATTTTGGTGACCTTAAATATGGCATTTCTGAAACTGTGAATGCTTGACTTCACAACTGTCTTCTTTTAACGAAATTTAGATGTCATTGTAGAATACAGTGGGATTTTTATAAGGAAAGTGTGGAGGGTCAATGTGTTCCCAAATACATGTCTTGATCCTTCAGAAACAATCCACTAATGTCTGTAGATATTTCAAACAGAACACCCTCTGGCCACCTGGACTTCAGCTTGGAATGGGTCAGCCTCTGGTAGAATGAAAATTAGACAACTGAGCTTCCTCTAAGTACATAACAAACTTTGTAACACAAAAAATTAACTGAGTATTACCAGAAAACTTTTAATAGGTTATAGATAATTGGCTTCCCAGATATCTTTCAAAATATAAAAGACAGACCAAATCATCCTACCACTAGTAATTTCTAAGCTATTCAAAGCAATATTGTGAACATTAAGATCTGAGAAACAATGAATTTGTGATTGATTCACCATGTGCTTCAGTTCATAAATTCATTCTACATCATCGGTGATGTGCAAGGAATTCACACCCTCAGATCAATAGTTTTTATAGCTTCAGTGAACTACCTGAATTAGATTTTGGAAGAAAAGATCACTGACTCCAATAATTGTAGTTTATCAAGTTTTTGACCACAAAGATGAATTTCGATCGATGATCCCTATTTTTTAAAATGGTTTTGATAATCACATGTGATGTGTTGCAACGTAAAAATAACACATCCAGATAAGGTTGGCATTTTTAGCTTCAAAACAATGAATGCTTCCCTATTTGGACTAGCCAGTGTTATGAACTCAAAGAGTGAGGTCTAGTCAGTGAGAGAGAAGGGACATCATGTGGCTAAGGCCCATGCTTGAGACTCAAGAGACCTGTTTTCCATTCCAGGATCTGCCAAATACTTCCTGTGTGACCTCATGCAAGTTATTTATCTGTGTGCCCTCCAGTCTCCCCATCTGTAAAATGGGAAAAGTTGCACTACCCTACAGGGATTTCATAAGGTCAAATTCATTAAAGCTTGGAAAGTGTAAGTCAGTAGCAGCTTTACCTCCTGTGAAGCATTTTGATGGAATAACCCAGAGGACCACACAATGATAAACCCACTACTGCTCAGCCGCAGTGTATTCTGAAAAAAGGGAGACTTCTCATTTACCGTAGGTTCTCTTTTTATCTATATTCTGGAGTAGATTTTCATGCCTGCTATTGATTCTGTACTTAAAAAAAACACAAAAGCAATCCCCTTCTTCCTGCTCCCAACAACCTATCATTTATAAGTGGCTGATCTCTATTTCTTACTAGTATGACATTTACAGAGTGCTTAGGGTGCAAATAACATATATACTGTATTACAGGCACTGACATTTTCCTAACAGCAAAGGTTTTAGAATCCAAATATGCTTTAAATGTCTGTAGTGTGTTGGCTCTAAGACAATCCAACACATTAGGTTGCGAGTGATCAAAATCTATTACTATCTGACGGCTCTAAGGCCCTATATTAAATGAGATAGGAGAGAGTTGATGGGTTCAGCTCCCCATGGATGTCTCCACAAACTCACCGAAACTGGCTCTACTGTTTCCCTTGCTAGCATCTCATCGCAGAGACCTAGGAATGAATAAGCATGGAGAATGAACTACTCTCTCATCACTATAGGTGGGATTCCTCTAAGGGTACATCTACACAGCCAGGGCCGGCTCCAGGCACCAGCCTACCAAGCACGTGCTTGGGGCAGCACCTGGATGGGGGCGGCACTCGGGTTTTTTTGTTTGTTTGTTTTTAAACATATTGGTGGGCTGTTGGGGCCCCGGCCAGGCTCGCCGCCCTTGCCCGGCTGGGAGAGCGTGACCGCGGCCAGGCTCGGCGCCCTCTCCTGCTGCGCTCCGGCCGCCGGGGAGAGCGGCGCCGTGGCCGGGATCGGCGCCCTTCCTCCGGCCGCCGGGGAGAGCGCCCTCCCCACGGCCCTCCGGCCACCGTGGAGAGCAGCGCCGCTGCTATGCTCGGCGCCCTCCCACCGGCCGCTGGGGAGAGCGGCGCCGTGGCTGGGCTCGGCGCCCTCCCCTGCCGCCCTCCCCAGCAGGGTGGGGCGCTTTTTTGCCTGGGGCGGCAAAAGAGCCAGAGCCGGCCCTGTACACAGCCAAAAGCTGTTCATGGGCTAGCCTACCAGAGCTAGCTTGAATCCAGCTAGCACACATAATAATAGCAGCATAGACAGTGCAGCATGGGCTTCAACACAGGTAGTACAAGACCAGTACATGCCCTGGGTATGTGCTCTGCTCACTAGCCTGATCTGAAGCTCTCGTTGCTCTGTCTTCACTACTGTTACCTTCAGTAGCTGGATTCAAGCTAGCTCATGCAGGCAAGCCCATACACAGCTTCTGCTTGTAGACATACCCTTAGTCTCAGGGTTGTGAAGCTTGAACTGACAGCTTGTGTTTTACCTGTTCCATTGATAAATAGAGGGTGTCAGTCTACAAAGAGGTCCACCCAGGACTTTTCATGAATATCAAGGGATTGATCCAAAGCTCACTGAAGGAAAGGTTTCCATCGACTTTCATGGGCATTGACTCAGCCCTGAAATTCACTAAAATAAACTTTAAAATAGTAAAAATACACATTGATTTTTATCTCAGCAAAATTGTATCACTTTGTATTTCCCCACATCCAGTTGCTCTGAAAGGAAATGCAAGATGCATATTTTGCTAGTGCTCACTCTTGGCAATCTGTAGCTTTTATTAATAAGTGTAATGATGAGCACTGTATCCTCTAAGCTGTGCGCGTGTGCGCGCGCACAGATCCTAAACCCCGCCCACACGGTGAAACACCGCGCGCACAAAAAATGAAATACTACATAGGAGCCAGGCCGAAATATCATTTAGGGGTGACTTTTGACATTGTTCTCCCACCATCTATCAACACAGCCAGATTCTACTAGCTGGCAAGGGGGGGGAAGGGAAAGGAAGGCAATGAATCGTACCCCTCCCTGCCAGCATTTTGAACGTGGAACGTTGATCACGTCGGGACAGTTGGGACCCACACATCTCCTTGCATAAGTGCCTTACTTGCTTGGGCGCATTTGCCTCATGGTGCACAAATTTGAACTCTGCTTCAAAAATTTGCAAAGAAGAAATTTTTTGCGCACACGGCCTGTGTGGGAACATTGATGATGAGCCAAGCAATCTTTGTATTCAGCTTGTTTAAGACAAAGCCAACACAGCCATGGATAACACCATGAAACTGTGGTTGGCAGAAACATTCACTTTTTTAAAAAGAGGACTTTTTCCTTGTCTGTGTGCCGCAAGATTTCAAAAACAATTAAAAATCCGGATTGAGCTTTTAAAAAAAAAAAAAAGGGTACAGGCAGCCCCGCCATGGGTAATCACTATGGGAAACTTCTACTAAGCAGATGTTTCACTTTTGAAAAAGGATTTTTCCCCCTGGTTTCTCCTTCTCCCCCTAGTAAAATCTTCTGTTGACCTCACAGTTGTGAAGGTGGCCTCTGTCACTAAATAGCTATGATTTACTGGCTTAATATGTAAAAAGATGCATAGATATGAGGGATACCAGTGATATCAGTCACGAAAGGAGAATTTCAAGTAGCATATGACATAACAGGAACTAAGAGTTTGAGCTAGTTCCATACAACTCACTGCAATTCAGTTATGGGGTTTCTTCCCCCCTAAGATTCAAGACTCTGTAAAACGAGATTGCAACTGTTAAAGGTGAACTGCTGGGCTTAAAGTATTTAAAGTGGCACTCTCTAGACAAACTGTCTATAATTACTATCCTACCCTGACAAGAATGTTTAAAGTTTTTATCTTTGCCAACAGAATTTCATAGTGTGTTGTGGAACAATAATTTGTCATTTGCCTTGAGTGGCTCTCATCTTTAGTACATTAAGTACTCCAATACCATGAAATCAATGAAGTTACAGTGGCATAAAGCAGGGTAATTCAGTGGTGAATTAGGTGCCATATTTTCATGAAAACTGCCTTGCAATTTATACTCACCATCACTAAATTTGCCCCATGAAATCACCTTATTGATAACGTGGGAATTACAGAAATTCCATGAAAGATTTAAAATCAGCTGACATGTTTTGTTTCATTTTGCTAAAAATCACCTCTATTTGCACTTATTGAGATGAAGTTTTACTCCCAAAATCTCTTTTCTGTCTCACCTGATGGGAACATTCTCATAGCCCTACTTAATATAACTTGAATAGCATATTTATACCTGCCCCTGGACATTTCCACTGTATGCATCTGAAGAAGTGGGTATTCACCCATGAAAGATTATGCTCCAATACGTCTGTTAGTCTATAAGGTGCCACAGGACTCTTTGTCGCTTCTACTGATCCAGACTAACACGGCTACCCCTCTGATACTTGAATAGCATTAGTTTCTCATATTTCTGCTTCTTTTCCCTTCCCCAGCATTTTCAGTCAGCACTAAATGAAACTTCTCCAAAGCTCTCACAATAATGAAAATATGACCTTGCTTTTCTTCCATAGTAGCAGAAAAAGAACCTTGCTAAAGTGACATAAAAGAAAAAAAATCATGTGTAGTTCTGCACTAATGTAAAATGACACCCACTTTCTCCATACAGAGGCATAGAAATGTCCTGTGCTACATGAGGAAATTCAGTCCATATAAAAACCACGTGCATTCTGAAAACTGGAAAATTTCCATAAGATCAGGACAGCATTTGTCTATGAACTACTGGAAGTTTCTAAAGAATAACTGACCTTGTCATAGCCTAGAGAAGCCTAAGAGCTTGATGTGTTGTTAATGTTTCAACACCAAGGTAAAAAAAGAACACTAACATTACTAATATACAGTGGGACCATCTTAGATGGAGTTTGGATAAGTACAGTTTAGGGGGATCCTGAACTGTTTAAATAGACTTTCACCGCCCTTAAGTAAAGCTTCACTCTGCATATGGGGACAAAATCTTCCTGCCTCTTAACATGGTCAGCATGAATATTTGGCATACGGGCCATGGGTGAGGAAGCTCCATGGAAGATGTGAAAATTAATTCATCGCAGGCTGCAGAAAGGAAACAGAGCTACTTCATGGTCATTGACTTCAGTGGGAGCAGATGCAGGACCTTAGTTAGCAAAAGATTAACCATTTAAAAGCCCAGGCTAAGTATGACACACACAGGACCATGTTGGTCCCTATAACCAGTTCAGAGCTATTGTGTGTGGGTAATATGCTGTAGGGTCCTGGTTCAAAGCCCATTGAGGGAAAGACTCCCTTTGGCTTTAATGTGCTTTGGATGTGGCTTAAGGAGCTAGATTGTGCTATCAATTACAGCTTTGCAACTTTATACAGTAAAAGGCAGAATCTGGCCCTAGAAGGAGAAGTTAATCCTAATTTCACTTTGTTTAGTTCCTCCATGAACACTCGTCTAGCATGGCTTCATATAGATAGCTACTCTTATTTTTCTGACTTGGCATTTTTGAACATGTGAGATGACTGGTCTCAGAATTGCATTTAGAAAACAGAAATCACAAATCCTTCTACAGAGAACTACAGAATGCCTTATCCAGAGGCTTGTGTGCTGACTACAGCATCTTATTTATAAATGACACATTTCTATAAAGAATTACTAACATTGGGCAATGCCCCTTCAAGATAACCAGCAACTTCCTTTCAAGAAAATAGATCTCCTAAAATATTGTGTGGAGATCAAAGTAATATAGATTACTTTTTTCCCTTGGTGACACAGGTAGAAAACAACAAAATGAATTAATAGCAAGTTATAGCAAAAATAAAAACAAAAACCTTTTGTTTACATTTCATATGAAACACTTATACTTATTTTAGACTTCAATCACAGTCAATAATTTAAAAGACTATTCCTTAGGAGTGAAATTCACCCAATGACAGAGGTCCCTTCAAAGGTTTAATCTGTGGCAGAGATGTACAAACAATAGAAGAGAAGGGTTAGATTCACAAGGGGCCTAGGCACCATTCACAAAATAGAGAAGAAGGAAATGGTGCCTTTATGCCCAGTAACTTGGTGGTTAGGGCACTCATCTGTGATATGGGAGCCAAGCTGTGGTCCCTGTTCTGAGGAATATTTCTACATGGGAGACAGTCCCTGCTCAACCCCATTTTGTGAATGGTGCTTAAGTCCCCTTGTGACTCTATCCCAAAGTCAAAACATGGTTTCAGAAATGTTAAAATTAAATTTCAACATTTCCAAAAGTGTCCCTCCCAAACTAACAATTTGCCAAAAACCAACACAAATTCACAAAATCCAATTTTTTTCAGTGAAAAAGTTCACCCACTGCTAATCATAGGATCTACCCCAGGGGTTTCAAACACGTGGCCCGCGGGCCACATGCGGCCCACGGAGTTATTTCCTGCGGCCCGCCATAGGCGCCAACTCCACTGGCAGCCAAGCTCCAAACATTACTGAGTGTTTATATTTTATTAAAACCCCTCTTTGCATTACAGTTTTTTAAAAGTTAATACATTGACTTTTAATAGAATACTATATTACTCTTCATTTTTTTCATTTTTGACTATACTTTTGTATCATTGTATGAAAAGGTTTCAGTGATGCGGCCCTCAGGCCAATTTACTAGTTCTCATGTGGCCCTCGTGGTGAATTGAGTTTGAGATCCCTGATCTATCCACACAATACAGATCTAAAGACTTTAAACTCCTGCACAGGGTATTCAGAGGGGCAATGATTACTGTTCCAGTCCTTCCCCAAGACATATACAGCCCTAGTAGAGCTCCCTCCATTAGGACACTCACCAAGTTATTATTGAGTTTGGAGTCCACCTCACTGGGCCCAATGTACTGTAAGCCTTTTGAGTCGCAACAGCATCTAGACACTGCCCCTGACTGGGGTCCCTAGACATACACTCATGGTGCAGATCCTTTGTCTAGCACCTCCTTCTGAGAGCTAAGTTGTCACAGTCCAACTGCCTAGTCCTCAGGTCTAGTACTGACCCTTCAACTGCCCTGTAGCTCAAGCACATCCTCCCATAGAACTCCAAGAATTTGGGCACTCTGTGTTTTCAATTCAGCCCTCTAGGGGCACAAGATAGGGAAACAAACACAGAAATAGACCCCACAGAAGATTCTAAAACAAATTACTCATACAGATCTAGACAAAAAACAAACAACTATACGCATTATCCTCTCTCAGTTTCCTTACTGTTCAGGAGAGTTCTTTGGGCTTAGCACAGACTCCTCTGGGGTATTCAGGATCCTTCCTCTATTCCTTGTCCTCCTGGCCAGAGCTTCTGATCCAGGGCTTTGAGTCAACCAGTTTAACTCCTTTGGTTGCCCTTTCCCTCCAAAGGGGGCAGGGAAATTTCCTTTTCTTTTATAACCTTCTGTCCCCTTTGCCAGGTGACTACCTGATTAGCCTCAATAGGTGATCAAAATCCCCTCCGAGGTGATTACAAAGTGATGTGTGGCTTAGTTACCATCCCCCTAGAGCTCAGATTTGAAAAAACTGGTTTGCCACTAGCGGCAGATATCTTTGTCCAAGGCTGCTCCATTTGAATGGACAATCAAGGTTTATCAACCCTCTGGTGTCTGAGTATGAAGTATACTACATCATCTAAAGATGTATAGTAGCAGCTCCATTCCCTTTGTACCAGCCAACCATGTATATGCCTAAATGGCAAGGCTGAGCCCTTAATAATTATCTATTTCAGCTGGTGAATGTTGGGAAGTTTGGCTTCTGTACCCAACAATCAAGGAACTAGGCAGCTCAAAAGCACACAGAGTGGGCTTCAGAAAGGTATTTGGGCACCTAACTCCCATTGAAATCAATGGGAGTTAGGCACATAAATGGGAGTTAGGCACAACTTCCACCCAAGGAGAAGTACTGTAATATTAACTTAAGATTTTTAGAACCTCAGCTTTTGCATGAAAGTTGAAATCTCTTACTTTACTGCTCTAGCCATTGCTGATGTGCCTGCTTCAGCAATTTCTTTAGAAGGTACATTATGGGGATTAGATTTTTACAACTGTTAATTTGAATCCGATAACTTGTACTGAGTAAGTGAAAATATTAAAAGCTTTCATGGCATTTAAAATGCTTCGTGCAGTTTGGTTCAGTAAAAGCTCATCTTTCAAACATTTACAATAAAAGGAAAAGCAAAGGGAATTTAGTCACTTTAGCTGCCAGTGTTTTAACTGAGGTCATCTGAACTACAATTCCCAGAATGCTGAGAACAATTATGTACAGTAAGTGAATATTAGGGCGGAGGAGAGAGAAAGAATGTCAAATCTGATTAATATTATATCCAATTGATAGACTGATTTTTTTAAAGTCCATAAAATGTAATAATTACTATACAGGTATTTCATATTAATAATATGTAGATGTAACAATAATTATTAAGCAATGGTAAAATTAGGGTTGCTAAAGTTAGATCATATTTAAAATGTGCTGTTTTCTAGGCTGTTATGAAGGAACTGTTCCATGTACCAAGCTGAATAAACAAGCAAACAAAGACTGAGAATGCTTCCAAATTAAAGCTCACGTAATTGATCGTACTTCTGATGAGAGGGAGAAGAAGTAGCTGGTATGCTCACTGCCAAGCAAGACCCAACTATTGCAACAGTGACAGGAGATAAAATAATCTGTCTTTTCCAGTAAAATAATGAGGAGTTTTGAACACTGGTACTTCCCCTGTAATGAGAAGGAAGTGACAGCAATGAACCCACCAGCGACAGTCACTGCCTGTCTTATTTTCAGATTTAAAATTCTGCCATACACGTACTCTGCACAATGCTGGCTTGATCAAAACACAACAACATTATGTCATGTCAGGGGGAGTCCCAGATTTCATGTGCGGAGAATCTTTTCCACATACAGGCTTCACAGCATTAAAACAGATAAACAGATTGTCTTTTTATTAACTGTTGTCTTGGGTCTCTGTGGGAAGTCAACATCAAAAAGGAGAAAAATCACCTTTGGATCAGCATACTACCATAAACCCATACAAAACTTCAAAAAGGAACAATTTGTTACCTATTTCATGCCATAATGCTGCTGAAACAGATGGAAATCAGAATTGCTAATGCTATAGTCCTCTGTATGATGCGGTAAAGGCAGATTACCATTGGCTCTACTTAAAAGGTTCCCTCTGCTGATACAAACAAAACAGTTCCAAGGCTTTAACCAGTCTCAATGGTTTGGCTAATCTGAATTTCTGGCTGTATTTCCAGCTATGTAAATTTAGGCAGCCAGATCCATGGAGTAAACCTTCCCTCTTCTGGTCAATGGATAGTCCATCCCTTTAAAGGTAATATTTATGGAAGATTTTATTTTCTTTCTGTGCACCTTAAATTATGATAGACATTAGGGGCTGGATCCTGGACCCCAGCTCTTTTCTGTTTGTGCTGCTCTAAAGAGCTGCCCTAATAGATTTGAGGACTTAAGTAGCTCAGCCAGAGGTTATAGGCCCATTACAGGATTGGGTGGGTTAGGTTCTATGGCCTGTGATGTTCAGGAGATCAGACTACATGATTATGATGGTCCCTTCTGGCTTTAAAGTCTATGAGAATTGGTGGGTCTACTGATGTAAGGGGCACTCTCAGATGGTGTAAAGGTGTGCCACCCTGCAGGCATAGGGAGCGTTTCTAGATGTGGCCAGGCTGTGGAGAAGATGAACTGTATGGTGTTCCAGTATCCCCTGGCCAGATCCCTTTAGGATCACTCTAGCCAAAATGATTTAGAATAGCCCTTAGGCTGCTGTACACTGCATTAGGGGCCAGTTCACTCCCCCATTGGATAAAAGATATAGGCAGCAGAAAGGTGACAGGCTGAAATCCTCAAAGGCTTTAGGCACCTAACTGCCATTGATTTCAGTGGGAGTTAGACACCTAAATACCCTTGGGGATCTGTGGCGTAGGAGCCTTCCCTCACCAATCCTGGATCCTACACCGAGTGACTCAGATCTAGCCCACAACCTTTCCCCTAGTCATGTTAAAAATGCAACTAATATTAGATTCATTGTAAAGTGCTATCCAGCAAAATCAGTTCTATTCAAATAGCCTGTGTTCCAGAAGACACAAGCCTCTTAAGGCTAGAGCAGGGGTGGCCAACCTGTGGCTCTGGAGCCACATGCGGCACTTCTGAAGTTAATATGCAGCTCCTTGTATAGGCACCTATTCCGGGGCTGGAGCTACAGCCACCAACTTTCCAATGTGTTCATTGCTCAACCCCTGGCTCTGCCACAGGCCCTGCCCCCACTCCACCCCTTCCCACGCCCTCCCCTGAGCCTGCCATGCCATTGCTCTTCTCCCCTCCCACCCAGAGCTCCTGCATGCCATGAAACAGCTGAGCGGGAAGTGCGGGGAGAGAGAGGGAGACACTGATCAGCAGGGCTGCCGGTGGGTGGGAGTGGTGGGGGGAGCTGATGGGGGACTGCTGACATATTACTGTGGCTCTTTGGCAATGTACATTGGTAAATTCTGGCTCCTTCTCAGGCTCAGGATATAATCTCTTAGCACTCATTGCCAAATTATTCTGTGTGATTTGGAGCAGGGTAGGAGACAGTCTGGCCCACTCTTCAAACCATTTCCTGTCAAACAGGAGGCTCGGAGCTATGGAAAACACAGATAATTATCAGGAGAAATACATGGCCTGTGAAGCATAAGTTATTTGACTATTTAAAAATAAATGCCTCTATTTCTTGTTACAGCTCTAGAGAAGCTCCATCCCCATTTCTAACTGAGTGCAATGGTTTGTGTCCAACCTAACCTTTGGGTTGGCTGTTTTTGTTTTGTCTCAGGACTTAACATTTTTCTCTCCCTCTAGTGCAAAGGGAAGTTCCCATTGAGTTGAGGGGGTGGTTTGGCTGTGTTAGGACTGACTGACAACTGGTATCCTGTCTCCCTGCCTGACTATATGAGTAACTCCCAATCAAATTAATGGGAGCTCCTCAAATCTGACAGGAGGCATAAGACCCCCATGGTTGGGCCCAATCTCTTTAGTTTGTGCCATGTTCTGTTCCTCGATCTCCTGTTCTCAGCCCCAGCTCAGCTGTATTATATGCAGCATTGTTACAGCACAGCACTGCTATCCTTTTAGAAATGTTTCCTGTCTCATCTTTATGGGAAAGATTAAATAACATTAGACAAAGTGAAGCTGTACAGTTACAATTTAGAAAAATCACAGTTGTCAGGGAGTTACCAATGCGCATACTGATGTGCAGGAGAGATTAAGAAAAATGCAGGATTTCAAAATGTTGGCATGGGGAATTTCTTAACATAACCTCAATGTCAGGTCTTAAACACTTGATGTACCAGTAATCTGCTACAGCAAAGCCCCCCTTCCTCCATCCCAGATGGCTGTCCTCTTATATATCTCATCTATTTCTAACACCCCCCACTCCGTGTAGTATTTAGGAAGTGCTTCACAACTAAGCGGCATATGTCCAGAGATGGATTTCACTGGTGCCTGAATGTGGACATTCTATCTTATTCATTAGGATCTGTTTAATTAAAAGTATGGGGATACAATCCAGGAAAAATAACTGATTTAATGTGGGAATCTCACATTAATTGGGACAGTGTTCTCCACCGCAGTTTTGTTTTTCAGAATGTGCTATAAGGGAAACGTTCCCCCTGGTATGGCAGATCTGCACACGTCCTCAGTGCCACTGGTGACCTGTGCTTCTGCTGCACAGGGGCTGCAGACAGAGCAGCTGTACAGGCCTAGGTAAGTGGTCTTCGCACCAGCCCTGCACACAGGCGGGAGGGCAGAAGGGGATACGCTAGGATAGGGAGCATGGGATTTGGGTGCACAAGGATCACCTGTGCAAGGTGATCAGCTGAACAGCTGCAAGGAGGGCTCTGCGCCACACTGCTGCACTCTGATCCCTGATGTGGGGGTGAATTTCATCTTCTTGCCTTGTGCCCACATAGAGCCCACTACTTGGGTTTTCAATTGACTAGACAATAGAGTTTTGTTCATAACAGCATCTTAGTCCCTAAGAGATATGTAAATCACACTCTTCTATTACTACATACCTCATCGTTGTCTATGATTAATGTATTTTTCAATAAACCTGCAGATGCATGTGGCTTTATACAATGAGTAAAATGTGCCACCCCAATAACAGACTCATCTCACTCATACCTGTGTAAATTGACATCTGTGGAATTACACCAGGTTTACACTGATGTAAATGAGATCAGAATTTGGCCCTAAGCTCTTTCTCCCATAGGACTCACAATACCAGCTTCACTGGTACATGGACAATTTGTACTATTCTGGCAATGCAAAGCAGCCATAAACCCCGGTTAACTGGCTAGTTAAACCAGCTTTATGGCTGCTTTGTGTCTGGAGTGGTGCAAACTGCGAAGTAGCTATAGAGCATACTGGTGCATCTGGCCTATAATCTAAAGTCCCATAGCTGTAGAATACAACTGAAAACACACAGAGAGGGGGCTGTGACCTTTATAACCAGAACTTCTCTCTTGTTTCATTATTTGGGGTCTATAACTGGAACATTTCTTATATTTTCTCATTTGGGCTCTCTATTGAGTTTTGTGGTTGTGAGATTGTATATTGTTTTCTTTCCGTGTATCCTTTCCATAGCAGGAGGGATTTATTCTCAGCACACAACTGTGAGGGAGAAACCAATGCACATACTGATGTGCGGGAGAGATTGAGAAAGATGTAGATTTTTGAAATATGGGCACAGGGAATTTGTTAAAAGGACCCCATAAACTGTGATACGCTTTTTAGCAGCACAGCACAGAATAGCATTTCCCCCCCCAATAAGGAAGTCCTTTCCCTCCTCCATGCCAATGGGTAGTTGTGGTGATGTCATGGGCTTGAAAGGCGTTAATAGCAGGATGACCAGATGTCCTGATTTTATAGGGACAGTCCCGATTTGGGGGGGTGGGGTGTCTTTTATAGGTGACTATTACCACCCCCCCATCCCCGTCCCGATTTTTTACACTTGCTGTCTAATTGCCTATTAACTAGGGTGATCAGTTATAGCACAGGTGTAATAGATGGACCTAATTAGTTGCATCTTAGCCAGACTAAGTGAAATTGCAAGCAGAATGGCCAAGCTCTTTGTTGGGAGTGGAATATTACATTTGCCTGTTCAAGTTTGAAGGGGAGGGGAATAATTTCATATCTGGAAAAAAATTCTGCTTGTGACTACTAGACTTGGGGTGGGGGTGGAAATGGCAAAGAACAATTCCAATTAAAAATGACGATTTTGCCAAGGTCACTAGCTGCAGGGCCATCAACTGTGCAAATTTAAGTAGTCCTCACACTTTACACAATGGTAGAAATATGTGGTAGAGAATAGCTCAGCTCTGTAGCCTTCCAAGAACTACAATCATGTCTATCAGGGATGCATAGCTGAACCAGCTACAATCAGACTCAATATGTTAGACTTGCACTTTGGGCAGCAGTATCCCCCTTCTTCAATTTCTTTGACCCCTTTTAAATATGCACCTCCTCTCCCACTCAAAGGCAGGGATTTGTGAATGAGTAGCATTTGATCTTTCCCTGCAGTAACACCAATAGGCTGTGGTCAAGTGTGTAAGCACTCCCATTGAAACAATTCATGTGCTGAAAGTTAGAATTGGGGCCTAAACACAATCTGAAAGAATCAGCTGCTCATAGGGCTGAAGGCTTGCTGGGCCATCCCCCAAGTCCAGGAAGGGCTAAAACACACCAAGGTCTCTGTCAGGCCCTTCCCTCATCAGGGCATGGTTATTAACTCATATAAAACACTTGCAAAGTATCACAGCACAAAAGTGTTTCCTCTCAGAAGGCTGTAGGGGCCCAAAAGCCTTTCACTGTATACTTTGTTCCAGTCACAGGAGCCAACCTCCCTCCAACAGCTCTCCTTCCAAATAAGCACTCTCAGCCCTTTATAGGCATCACCTGTCCCCTTCCAAGCGGGGTCGATATTGAACAGGGCTGGATGGGCCAGGACTCGGGCCCTTAGAGCAGACCACCCTGTTACAAGGGCAAATGCATTTTTCAGACTTATGTTTCTGAGTCACTCTTACTTCTGTCCAGAGCAAATTATTGTTCTATTGTACAGTGAGAGAAATTTGGCTTTCCTACCCTTCATATTTTCTTTAAAGCCAGAACTTTATGATGATTGTATGGATTTCTTATTAGTGGTGCTGAGGTTTCATTTAAAGTATCATTAAAGGAAATTCTATTCTAAATATATCAAGATCAGACTATATAGTTCCCTCCTATGCTACTCCAATGATATTATCTGAAGAGGAAATAATCACTCAGCCTTTTCTGTATAGGATGCACTTCTGGCACAATTTCAATGGTAACTAGAGTTTTATTTTATTTTTAAACTTTAACAAGCAGTTAGACACATAGTCCATTATAGATGCTACAAAGATTTATTCACAATGCTCTTGTGTGTGTGTGGTTTCTGAGTCAGTCCAGCTTGCAGATGTGAGCTGAATTAAGTTTCCTCAGATGATTCTGTCTGGTTGGCAGTATGCAAAGGTGCAGAGAGGCACATGTTTTAAACTTTATTTCCTACATATGTAATATACTAGCTGTAACATAAATTGGTTTACTTTTAAGACTTATTGTATTGAGTGCCTCAGAAAGCACAGCTAAAGGATGAGTATTCAAGTGAGATGAGCAGAGACTTCATTGCATAAGTCATTAGTGTTAAAGGGAATTATATGACAATTTTTTTGCCTTGTGTTGCATACTTACCTCTAACTGCTATTCAAAAAATGCTCTTTTCATAACCTGGGTAAAGCAAGGATAATGCTACAGTGAGGGTAGCTAGATCCTCTTGTGCTGGGGCTGCTTCTGATCTATACCAACACTGTTTCTTAGAACAGTTACCGTTTACAGATGTACTGAAAGTTGTCACCAACACTTAACTTCAATTAATTGGCAGCCCTCAAGGTAACAGTAAACTCACTCAATTAACTCAAAAAAATTAACTGCGATTAATCGCACTGCTAATAGAATACCAGTTGAAAGTTAAATATTTTTGGATTTTTTTACATTTTCAAATATATTGATTTCTATTACACAGAATACAAAGTGTACAGTGCTCACTTTATTATTTTTATTACAAATATTTGCACTGTAAAAATGATGAAATAGTATTTTTCAATTCACCTCATACAAGTACTGTAATGCAATTTCTTTATTGTGAAAGTGTAACTTACAAATGTAGATTTTTTTGTTACATAACTGCACTCAAAAACAAAAGAATGTAAAACTTTATAGCCTACAAGTCCACTCAGTCCTACTTCTTGTTCAGCCAATTGCTATGACAAACAAGTTTGTTTACATTTATGGGAGATACTGCTGCCTGCTTCTTATTTACAATGTCACCTGAAAGTGAGAACAGGTGTTTGCATGGCACTTTTGTAGCCGATGTTGTAAGGTATTTACATGCCAGATATGCTAAACATTCATATGTCTCTTCATGCTTCGGCCACCATTCCAGAGGACATGCTTCCATGCTGATGATGCTCATTAAAAAAATAATGCGTTAATTAAATTTGTGACTGAACGCCTTGGGGGAGAATTGTATGTCCCCTGCTCTGTTTTACCGACCTTCTGCCATATATTTCATGTTATAGCAGTCTCGGATGATGACCCAGCACATGTTAGTTTTAAGAACACTTTCATAACAGATTTGACAAAACGCAAAGAAGGTAACAATGTGAGATTTCTAAGGATAGATACAGCACTCAACCCACAGTTTAGGAATCTGAAGTGCTGTCCAAAATCTGAAAGGAAAGAGGTGGGGAGTGTGCTTTCAGATGTCTAGAGAGCAACACTCTGATGCGGAAACTAGAGAACCCGAACCACCAAAAAAGAAAAATCAACCTTCTGCTGGTGACATCTAAGGGCTGGTCCACACTAGAGAGGGGGATTGATCTAAGATACGCAACTTCAGCTACGTGAATAACGTAGCTGAAGTCAAATATCTTAGATTGATTTTTAAGAGTACTTATCCTGGTCCACATGGCAGCAGGCAGGCTCCCCCGTCGACAGCGCTTCCTCTGCTCACCGAGCTGGAGTTCTGGTGTTGACAGGGAGCGGTTCTGAGATCGATTGCGTCTAGACGAGATGCGATAAATCGATCCCAGAACATCAATCACTACCCGCCGAATCGGGCGGGTAGTGTGGACGTAGCCTAACTCAGATGATGAAAATGAACATGCATTGGTCCACTCTGCTTTGAATTGTTATCGAGCAGAACAGGTCATCAGCATGGATGCATGTCTTCTGGAATGGTGGTTGAAGCATTAAGGGACATATGAATCTTTAGCATATAAATATCTTGCAACGCTGGCTAAAACAGTGCCATGTAAATGCTTGTTCTCACTTTCAGGTGACATTGTAAACAAGATGTGGGCAGCATTATCTCCTGCAAATTGTAACCAAACTTGTTTGAGCAATTGGCTGAAGTAGGACTGAGTGGACTTGTAGGTTCTAAAGATTTAAATGGTTTTGTTTGAGTGCAGTTATGTAACAAAACAAAAAACCTACATTTGTAAGCTACACTTTCACAATAAAGAGAACGCAATTCCTGTAAGTATGGCCTGAATTCCTTGTTCGAGCTAGCTAGATTAAAGCTTGCTTGGAAATGTCTATACATGCTGCAGTCACACCTCGGACTACAGTGTAAGATGTACCCTAAAAGGGCAGATCTACACTACCTGCTGGATCGGCGGGTAGCAATCGATCTCTCGGGGGTCGATTTATCACGTCTAGTCTAGACTCAATAAATTGATCCCTGAGTGCTCTCCCCAACTCCGGAACACCACCACCGCAAAAGGCAGAAGTGGAGTCAATGGGGGAGTGGCAGTGGTCAACTCGCCGCTGTGAGGACGCCGAGGTAAGTTGACCTAAAATGCGTCGACTTCAGCTATACTATTCCCGTAGCTGAAGTTGCATATCCTAGGTCAATCCCACCCCCCTAGTGTAGACCTGGGCTAAGTCTCTCAATGCCTTAATTTCGCATCTGTAAAATAAGGATATTAGCACCTCCCAACCTCAGAGGTGTTATGAAGATAAATATATTAAAGATTGTGAGGTGCTCAGATAAAGTAATAAGTGAGAGGGGAGGCACAGGTTGTGTTGTTTTTCCCCCCCTGAGGATTTCTAAAAATTCTTCTGTCATAGGTACAAATTCTGCCCTGATATTCATTCACAATTGCCATTAACTTCTGTGACTATTGAGAGTCTTGATAGAAAAAGAGTACTGCTCATACTAACTTTGATGCAAATTATTCACATTTAAAATAAGCTGAATTTACTGATGAGCAGGTGCTCATCACCTCTGGAAAAAGCTATAAAGCAAACTCAGTTGCATAGCCTAGTTTTTTTTCCTGAGGTAATGAGCACCTGCTCGCAGGACTAGTCCTCCAATCCTCACCGCACAGTTGGAGTTGCTATGTGTGGATTCATGAAACTTACAAAGGGAGTAATGTTACTCCTAATTGTCATCTCTAACCTGACACTTTTCTATTGCAGCTGTTTTTATGGATAGCATATCTGGATGGCTGAACTATTTGTTTGTTAAGTTGCCTTCTTCGGAGAGGAGTTATTTGGATTAGATATTATACACTAGCAATACTTCTGATTTTTTAAAATGCCTGCCTCTTGTTTTAGATTTCCATTATCATTCTAAGAACATTGTGCAGTTCTCGCTACTCTTGTTCAATCCTTTTCACTTCATGCTGCCATTTCTTACAAATTGCAAACAAATGGAGTTGATCTAAATATGGCACTATTCAATTTCACTCACCACTTCTCAGTCTGGAGACACAGCAAAGTTGCCTTTTTTTTCCCTCTCTCTCTCTCTAGTTACTGCTGTCTTGCCCTGTGATTTCCTTTCCTTTCTGAAAAGGCTTGACCATTCTGCAGTTGTCTTTATCATCTCTACATAAATAGGAATGCTCGAGATCCAAATGTGCTAACCCTATTGCATATACAAGTAATGCTACACCTAATTAGACACTGTTCCTATCACAAATCTTTTTAACCAGTTCTTTATTCACTGCCATGTGCTACCCTGGAGCTCCGTAGCTTATAGCTTAAGTAGAAAGTTGTCATTGTTTCCACTGGGATTTGCAGTATTAGATGCAAGAAGACTAATCACGCTAGAGCTAGCCCACAAGTTATGGGAATAAGGATTTGTTTTGCAGGTTTTAAAGGAGCAGTGCACTGGTGTCACACTCTGCCACCAACACATACTGCTATGGGGATGAGCATAGGGATGCTAATATGCAAGGAAGAACTGGATAAAAATCCCTGCAGAAAATGAGGGGAGCAAAATGTTGTGTCATCCTTAACAAAAACCAACATCTGTTTGTTACACTTGTATGTGCCAGAATTGAGGTTTTCTAAAAGCTGTTTGTCTTTCACCCAATCCAGAGTTTTCTGCAAACAAGAAACATGCCAAGCTAATCTACTCTTCTCCTTTATTGTGGCACCAATAGCGTAACAAGTCAATTGTACAACTACAGTATTCTATAGTACAGTAATGTTCCACCACACTACAATATACAGTGTAAAATCAATCTGCCAAACAGGAAGACCTTTGGGACCTTTGCAAGTGATGGAAGTCAGTGGAACTCCATGTGGGCACAAAGGCCTGCTCGGGTGGAACCAAGTGCAAGACTGGCTGTCACAATGTGAAGATGCTGCAGCCAGTTAAGGGTTAAATCGATCCCTGCCTGTGTCATTGCCGCTTGGGGCAGCATATATAAGAAAGGGGAAGCTAGCAGCATCTGCTTCCCTGGGGTAGTTGAAGCAGGGAAAGCTTCTGGGGATTACTCATAACTAGCATTTTCAGCTGAGTTGGTGTTGTGTGACCTAGTGAACAGTAAACAAATCCCTGAGAAAGGGACTTTAAAAGGACTTGGCATGGAGATGGATTCCCTTCCATGGCTGGTGAAACAGCCCACCAGTTTGCAAGGCTCTTAGCCTCCACTATGTGGCAGACTAAATATTCACTCAAAAAGCCCAGTATGGACCAGATGACTGGGAGCAGGATGCATCAGCAGGAGCAGCTTTTCCCTTGAATTACAAATAGAAATGTTTCTTTGTTTCACAGATTAACAAACAAACAGTCTTCAGATGTATGTTTTAGGGAAGGCTCTGACTGGCAAAAGGATGCTTGCTCACTGTACCAGATGAGAAAGGGAGGGGCAGCCTAGGAGAGAGAATTGGTTAGGCATAAGAAATGGGCTAAGCAAAGGGACTGAGGAGGTCAGGTTGGAAGAAATGAGACCTGAATTGTAAGCAGGAAAAACAATGTTACTCAGTGATTAGGGCCACTACTGTGGAATATTTGCACTTGTTAATAGGGGATAATGGCACATGGGGTACATTCTCAGTACCTTTGTCTCCAACTCTGATGTGTATACACACACACACCACTGTTCACAGTTGTATTGGCTCCTTGGTATCATCCCTTTCTTTCCCCAGGACCCACCTGAGCCCTCTCAGTACATACAAGGTCCATGATGGGTGAAAGGGAAGTGACTGGGAAGGCTGAGGTGATATTTGAGAGGGTGGCCGTTATCCCTCCTCTAGTCTCACTGAATTTGGAAAAAAGGTACAGCACAGCCACACTGGATCAGACCAAAGGTCTATCTAGCCCAGTATCCTGTCTTCCAATAGTGGCCAATGCCAGATGCCCCAGAGGGAATGAACAGTAAAAGGTAATACAGTAGAGCATTAAGGTGTATTACCTTTTACACACACACACCCCCACCCACCCCCTGGAGTGCTGAGGCCTGCTGTGACCAGCAGGGTGTCACTGTTAGTGCAACGTCAATATGGCTGCACTGCTAGGGAGTTGGATGAGGAGAGGGCCACCAGTGTCTAGAACTGGTGTGGAGGCACACGGACCCAGATCCTCAAAAGGTATTTGAGCACCTAAATAGCTTTGAGGATCTGGGCCATGCTCTCTCTGCAGATGGCTCTTGCCTCACCTGAATCCAGGTGTGTGGGACAATTTGTATAGTGGGGGTGCTAAGAGCCATTGAACCAAACTGTAGACACTGTATATAATGGAAACCATTTCAAGTCAGGGGGTACAGCAGCACTCCCAGCACCCCTTGTTCCAGCACCGATGTCTGAATCCCCCTGGATCTGCTAGGTTTGTGGGCAGAACAAACTCTTTTCTGTAGACAAGAAATACCTTCCCCCCAGGAGATGTGGGGGAATCTCCCTGAGGAAACCCTGGTTTCCTCCCTGAAAGCCCCTTCCATGGCTGTTAACACAGGAGCTGATTATCTCACTTATTAGGTAAGTGCAACAAAATACTCAGGTTTGTCTCAGCAATTCAGTTGGAGGTGCAAAAATAGGAGCAGAAATTTCTCCCACAAAAGGGAGTCTACCCTTCATTTTAAGGTGTTTATACATTCCACACAGATCTCACCATGCACCTATCATCTCATTAATTATAATGTCCCGTGGCCAACAAAAGTATCCTCCTTGGGGAAGAGCAAAACAATGTTGAAAGGTCAATGGAAGTAACAGCATGAATTATAATGGCAGGCAATTAGACCAGCTAGAGTATCAGCAAGGTACCCCACACCCTCAAAAATAAATAAATAAATAAAAAAAAATCACAGGGTACTAGATCAAAGAATGCACCCAAAGGATAAATGAGCTCAGGGGAGTCTCTGGCTGACTGACAACTATAGCAAATACTGTGGCTACAAGTGCCTGCAGCTTATTGATAATAGTGGGAGGGCCCTGCTCCAAGGCTTCAGTTAAGGAATCCCCAATACAATCTTTGGATAGTGAAAAGGATATTTCCTACCAGTGCACTGTTGGTTTGGGGGGGTTTGCATAAGGATTTCTCACATGTCATAGGAGACCATGAAAACAAATGTAGTTAAAGTCAGCAGTCCAAATCCTCCCCATATAATGCACCATTCCATCAAGGTTTTGGGGGTTAGGACATAATGGTTCATTATATGTTGAGGATTTGGATTTGTAATTTTAACATTTGTTTTCATGGTCTCCTATGGCATGTGTGAAATCCTTATGCTTGACAATCCGTCCCACCTTGTGTTTAGCTCAGACACTGATTACTTTCTCCATATCCAAAGAAGAGTTCTGCAGCTTGAAAGCTTGTCCCTTCTACCAACAGAAGTTGAGCCAATACAAGATATTACCTTATCTACTTTGTCTTTCATTTTCTACAGAAATGTTTCAATTTTTTTTTGCATCAAGTTAGCTCCACGAGTTAAATCCCAAGAGTTACCATATGATTATGATACATCACAAGATACCATGGCATTTCACAGAGTAGCTCCAGTCTACTCAGGGGAGTGACTTTGTCACATCTCATATCATGTGTGATATCATGAGGAAAATCAGCTAGCTAGCTTGTTCCACTACTGCGTGTTTCTTTTGTGCTCTAGTTCTGCAAAAGGATAAATTGCTGGCATTACTGAGCCTTCACAGCTTGTAATAGCTTTTTAAAGATTTGTGGAGGAGTGAAGGAATGTTGCATCATATTTGTAGACCTTGCTTCTGATGCATGTGCTTCAATGTCCAGTAGCCAAACAAAAGCCATATTTGTACATGAGCTTGTTTCCATTTTGGTCTTATATGTGCAGTGTAGAGACCCAACCCTGCAATTTACAATGCATGGGCAGACCATTGGGACTCTCTACAGACAGTGTTTCTCAAATGCTGCCACCAGGGGCTTTTCTTGTGACCACAGGTTTCTTCCTGGGTGGTAATTGGGGGATGCAAAGTAGCACTCCCTCCCCCTCCCTGGTGCTCCTGGATGCCCCGCCTTGGAATTGGGCCCTGCCGTTCTCTGGAGATACCTGGGGCATGACACTAGAGGAGCAGGCAGCTGGTGAGTTCCTCACCTTCCCAGGGTGTGGTGGGGCTCAGGCTTGGGCTTCAGCCCAAGGCTCCAGCCGCATGGCTTTGGGCTCCAACTCCGGGCTCGGGCTTTGGGCTTCAGCCCCAGGCTCCGGCCACATGGCTTCGGGCTCTGTCCTCTGGCTGCAGGGCTTTGGGCTCTGTCCTTGGGGCTTCAGGCTCCAGTCCCCTGCTGCCTCCCCCATCACCCCTGGCCCCTGTTGCCTCCCCCATCACCCCTGGCCCCTGTTGCCTCCCCCGACCCTCCATCCAGGGCTTAATTTGTCCCCAGGCTTGCCAGGGCTGAATAAGTCTGCTGTGAAAAGTGATACTGTATGTTTGTTAATATCACTTTTCACAAAAGACTTACTAGCTAGCAATAAATAAATGACAATGATTTGGACGTGTATAAGTTCATATTTATTTGGTTTTCCTAAAACCAAGTATTTTAGGAAAAAGTGAGTGGCCACCAACAAAAATTTGTCCTGAGAACCCCTGCATGAGTCTGCCCATACATTGTAGGTTACAGGGTTGGGGCCTAATTTTATGCGAAACATTCTAGCATACAACCTCTTGGCTGCATCAAGTAAAAACCTCCAATTTCCACTTCTGAACTTCCTTCTGTAAGTCCCTTTATTTTCAGATTGACAAACCCATTTACAGCTGCAGTCTTGCCTGGGCAGAAACATATGACATCCCCTGAACAGTTACGCAAATCCTAGCTGTGTAATGGAGGTATGCGGCATCAACAGGTACATCCGTTAGGAATACACATCTATTAATAGACAAAATTGGTTCATATTGTCTCCAGTTTTCAATACTACAAATAGAACAGTGACGTTTTAAGTCATGCAAACAGGAGTTGTTGCAAATATTCCACTTGAGTATGCAAATAAACTGATTATTTATGCAGCAGGAAAATGCTAGCATAAAGTATTTTGAAAGCCAGATATGTCAGTAAGACTTTAAAAGTCATTACAAATCATGAAGAAAACTATAGCTATACAGTAGAACCTCAGAGTTATGAACACCACAGTTATGAACTGACCAGTCAACCACACACACCCACCTCATTTGGAACCGAGAGTACACAATCAGGCAGCAGCAGAGACCACAAAATAAAAAGCAAATACTGTGCAGTACTGTCTTAGACAAACTACTAAAAAAAGGAAAGCAGCATTTTTCTTCTGCATAGTAAAGTTTCAAAGCTGTATTACATCAATGTTCAGTTGTAAACTTTTGAAAGAACAATTATAACATTTTGTTCAGAGTTATGAACGTTTCAGAGTTATGAACAGCCTCCATTCCTGAGGTGTTCGTAACTGAGGTTCTACTACAGGGGTAGGCAACCTATGGCATGCGTGCCAAAGGCGGCACGCAAGCTGATTTTCAGTGGCACTCTCACTGCCTGGGTCCTGGCCACTGGTCTGGGGGGGCTTTGCATTTTAAATTTAATTTTATGAAGCTTCTTAAACATTTTAAAAACTAAACTTGTATGTACAGTAAGGTTATCTATTAAAGACGTATAGAAAGAGTCTTTCTAAAACATTAAACTGTATTACTGGCATACAAAACCTTAAATTAGAGTGAATAAATGAAGACTCAGCACAGCACTTCTGAAAGGTTGCTGACCCCTGTTCTACTATATAATATTTAACTATACCTTCATATATAGTGCATGTAGTATATTTGAGAATAGCATTCCATTCAAGCATACCTTAAAAGGATGTAGGCAGAATAAAAAAATCCCTTTGATATAATGAAGCATTTTATCTTAATATGGTAACCCACTGTGATAGATCTGCAAGCTTTATAATCTTAATCAGAAATATGCACTGGGGTAATGTTTCAACACACATTAATGAAGACATCACTGGAAAAAAATAAGCAGAAGAACTGGTTGAATGCTATTCACAAATAGTTTGACACGGTTCTGCGTATTCATTGTCAGATACATTAGTGAATGAAGTTTCTCTTAATATTCCATCATGGATTTATGCAGCTGACAATATTCAGAACTCCACATAACTCATAGTCAAATACATTTGTGATTTTCCCCCCATGAATTGGCAAATAATTTGTACACTTCTGCTGTTCAATCAGGTCTTTGAACAGGTGCCAGATTATTTTTCTTGTTGCATTTACCAACTTTGTGACTCAAAGAAACTATTTTCCCATAAAAACAGAAGGTGGAAAATTGGACAGATTTTCTTTAGCACAAGAAAAATGATGTTGCTACCATAGTTTTGCTGGCTTTGTGGATGTAATAAATACCCAGGTTAGCTGTATGGTTACACTCCCAAAGAAATGAAATGGAGACATTCACCATAAACAGAAACTTATTTCTAAAATCCATGTTAACATCACTTTATCTGGTTTTTTATTCCAATATCATCCTTGTCTGGTATGATTTGTAGAGACTGTGTGCCTCTTCAGCATGCCTTGCTAGCCACAGATTCCATTATGTGTTTAATAATTGACTATTCAACAGACCATTGGTGCATTTTTGTCTGAAACTAATTCACCTTTGCATCAGCCTGAATGTACAGTCAATTACAGATATGATCTCAAAAGTGCTGCAAGGGCCACATTTGTTATTCAATCCAGGTCTGTTAAAAGTTATACCCATGACAGGCGCTGCTTGGAAAATATCCTAACACACGTAAACTACTATACAGAAACAATGATTTATTAAAGTAGATGATTCATTGGAATATACCTCGAACCTTTATTGGGAAAGTTGTACCTCACATTATGCTCTTCAAATCAGCTACTGAATTATCCAGGGCTATACATCACAGATTAACATGACAAATAAACTACTTACAACTGTAAACTGAAGCAAACTTTGCAGTAAACTTGATGTTATTCATACATATTAATCTCTCTGCAGCAGAAAAGTACATGAAAGTCCCCATTGTCTTATGTAGACCTGCTGTCCCACTTTTATTGATCAAAATTTATGAATTGCGGAGGTGCTGCAAACTCAGCAAAAAATGGTGCATAATAAAAAGATCGCTTACAAGTATACGATGATCTGTCTCATCACAGAGCAGCATGTTTGCCACCTTTTTATACACTGATCCAACACTCACTGAAGTCAATGGAAGGACTTCAGTAGGCTTTGGAGAACACCCTAAATTAGTACTATTTACTTGTTTAGATCACAGTCCTAAACAATTCAATGGGAGTGTTGCCGGATTAAGGAATGTAGGATGACAGGCACATCTAATGGATTTTTCACCCAATTAACTTTACTCACAAAGGGACAAAAAGATATTCCTCCCTCAAGAACACTTGTCTTCAAATTGTAGTTAAGCATGGAGACCAAACTAGTCTTTCACCCTAGAGGCTGTTTCTCCAACATAAAGTTGAAGTGCACTAGCAGAAAAATATGGGAAGTTTGCACTAACATGGCATATATGCTGTTCTGTGGCTAAATAGAAGTCTTATAGAATCATAGAAATGCAGGGCTAGAAGGGACTTTGAGAGGTCATCTAATCCAGCCTTCTGTGGTGAGGTAGGACAAGTATACCTAGACTATTCCTGCAAGGTGTTTGTCCAACACATTCCTAAAAACTTCCAGTGATGGGGATTCCACAACCTCCTTGGAAGACCATTGTAGTGCTTAATTATCCTTAGTAAAAAAGTTTTTTTCCTAACATCTAACCAAGACTCCCTTGCTGCAGCTTAAGACAACTATTTCTTACTTCAGTAGACATGGAGAACAATTGATTGTCCTCTTTATAACAACTCTTAACACAATCTTCAAATGTTATCAGGTCTTCCCTTCAGTCATCTTTTCTCAAGACTAAACATATTTTTTTTAAAAAGTCTTTCCTCATAGATCAGGTTCTCTAAATCTTTTATCATTTTTGTTGCTCTCCACTGGACTCTTTCCAATTTGTCCACATCATTCCTAAGGTGTGGCATGCAGAATTGGACAAAGTACTCCAGCACAGACCTCACCAGCTGAATACAGCAGGACAACTACCTCCCATGTCTTACATATGACACTTCTCTTCCTGCACACCAGAATATTAGCCTTTTTAGCAACTGCATCACATTGTGGGCTCATGTGAATTTGTGATCCACTATAACCCTCAGATCCTTTTCAGCAGTATTATTGCCTACCCAGTTATTTCCCATTTTGTAATTGTGCATTTGATTATTTTTCTTAAGTGAAAGATTTTGCATTTGTGTTCATTGAATTTCATCATCTTGATTTCAGATCAATTTGCCAATTCATCAAGAAGACTTTGAATTCTAATTCTCTCCTCCAAAGTGCTAGCAATCCTTCCCAGCTTTGTGTCATCTGCAAATTTTATAAGTATACTCTGCACTCTATTATCCAAGTCCATAATGAAATATGGAATTGTCCCAGACCCAGGACAGACCCCTGATGGACCCCACTAGATACATTTCCCCCCACCATTGATAACTACTCTGAGTATGGTCTTTCAACCAGTTTTGCATCCATCTTATATAATTTCATCTAGACCACATTTCCCTTTAGGCAGTCCAATACCTTTTATGAGTACTAAAATTAACTGTAAAACTTTTAATGTGTGTTTGCCAGACTAGATTAGGCTAATGGTCCATCAAAGACCCGTATTACCTTCAGCAATGGCCAATATTTGATGCTGCTGAGTGAAGCAAAATCCTCACACAAAACTGAGTTAACTGTGAAATAATGCATTATATAATAAGAGGAAATTCTTTCCTGACCCCTTCAGAGAATCACTTATGCCCTGAAGCATGAGATTTGATCATCTTTCTCTTGGCTTAAAAACACCTACAAATATCCACAAATTATCCATCCCTCTTAAAAAATAAATCCATGCACACTACTTGGTTTAACATCATCCTCGGGCAGTGAATCCTGTAGGTTGACTATAAACTGTAGGAAATTGTACTTTGTCATTTTTTTTATTGCAAATTAATGAAATTAAAGACTAGTTGTCACCTGTCACTCTCATATTACCAGGAAGGAGCCCCATGAGTCCGAGTCAGCTGGCCTGAGCCAGCCGTAGGTGTCTAATTACGCTGTAGACATGACCAAAATGACCCTGTGCAAGTTGCTTCATATACCTTAGAGTCTCAGTCTGTAAGTTAGGAATAATACTTACCCAACTTGGTAGAGCACTTTGAGATTTATAAATTTTATATTATTCTTTGGACCCATTCATTCTCAGCTACATCTGTTGTGGCAGGGCTCCGATCCTGTCCCCGTGGGTCCCACGCTTCTACGGGGTTTATGCTAGCCTCAGAGGCTCACTGCGACCCTCCACATAGCCCTTCTCTCTCTAGGGCCAGGGTTACAGTCTACTGAGCCCTTTTCATCATAAGCCAGAACAAGGTTGGAGAGAGAACTCCCACAGTCTATGTTATCCCTATGGGCTTATCTCAGAACAGTTTAGCCTCCTGTCCTGACAGGGGCCTGGCTTCCCCTCCCAGGAGGTGTTTCTGTAGTGACAGGTTGTGGGGAACCCAGGCCCGCCCTCTACCTCCAGGTTCTGGCCCAGGGACCTTAGTGGTAGCAGCTGTTGGCAGCCGACCTTTCACTGCCAGAGTTGCTATGTTTCCCTGGGCCCAGTGATTTCCCTACACTCCGCCCTGAATTTTCCCAACACCCCCCCCCCCAGTTTTGTGAACTAGTTACATGCAGTGTTGCCAATTTAGTGATTGTTTGGGAATTTGAATTTAAATTGAAACATTAATACACACTTTAAAAGCATATAATGTATATGATAAAATATGTGTATCTGAAAATGTATAATAGATTTGAAAAGTATGAACACAGACTAGCTTTCTTATACAGCTTTTGTTTTTTGTGACTGTCAGTGCATTCATTTTGGTGATGTTGGCTAACCTAATAATTTCAAATGATGATTTGTAAGCAAAGTCTAAAAGAGTTCTCCCTGACAGCTAGTGATGAGCTGGGAACTGGGGGGAAAGGCTTCAGGACCAGATTGTATTTACATTCACACCTAATCTACCTAGGTATCCAGCAAACAGAGCTGTGTTGCTCAAGTGATAGATTTTGGCTGGGTTTGGGTTACAAATCACTTGCATGCAGGGGGGTAATGAAATGTTGTTTTTATTGTACGAGTAAAGGGCAGTAGAACTGTCCTTAGCCTGTGCTGATTGAGGGCATCAAGAGAGAGGGTGGGGACAGGTGTTTTGCTTTATGGTCTGCCTGAGTCACAAGTACTATTTGACCTGCGCCTCTCCACTGTTTAAAGACAGAGCTGATTAGGCTTCATAGAGAGTCTTTTGGTTTGTTAAGTGACCACTAGAGCGGAAATCTCTGATAATCAGGTCTAAGTGCTTAGACCTGCTGTGGGACAGTGTTTCTATGGAAGAGATGCCCCAGTCTGCACTAGCACAGAGGTTCCCCCCACCTCGAAGATCTGAAATCACTGAGAGGCTGGTGGAACCGCGAGAGACAGACTCTCAGAGGTCACAGTGGCAAGTGGCAGCAGAAGGTGACAGTGTAGGGCTATTGGGGCACAGCAATAGAGTGAACGGTGGTATGACAAACAACAGCGGCCAGGAGCATTGGACTTAGGGTGACCAGATGTCCCGATTTTATAGGGACAGTCCCGATTTTTGGGTCTTTTTCTTATATAGGCTCCTATTACTCCCCACCCAGTCCTGATTTTTCACACTTGCTTTCTGGTCACCCTAATTGGACTATGTTTTAGTGACCTTTCTCCAGAAGCTATATTTGTGACTGGGAAAGTTATATAAATATATGTTTCCTAGTGGGCCAAGATTTTAAAAATGCATTATTTGCCAAGATCATTATCTCACATCATCGCTATCTCAAGAGGTCATTATCTTGGGGAGTTTCTGTACTAAACTTTTTAATTATTATAATTTTTTATGTAAGAATGGCTATATTGGGTCAGATCAATGGTCCAGCTATCCCAGTATCCTGTCTTCCAACAGTGACTGTTCCAGGTGCTTCAGAGGGAATGAACAGAACAGGGAATCATTGTTTGATCCATCGCCTGTCGTCCACTCCCAGTTTCTGGTCAACAGAGGCTAGGGACATTCAGATCATGATGTTGCATCCCTGCCCATCCTGTCTAATAGCTATTGATGGACCAATCCTCCATGAACTTATCTAGTTCTTTTTTGAACCCTGTTATAATTTTGGTCTTCACAACATCTGTGGCAAAAAGTTCCACGGGTGACTGTGCGTTGTGTGAAGAAATACTTCCTTTAAAACTTTGTTTTAAACTTACTGCCTATTAATTTCATTGGGTGACCCCTGGTTCTTTTGTTAAGTGAAGGGATAAATAACACTTCCTTATTCATTTTCTCCTCACCAATCAAGATTTTATAAGACTCTATCATATCCACTCTTAGTCGTCTCTTTTCGAAGCTGAAAAGGCCCAGTCTTCTCTCCTCATATGGAATCTGCTCCATACCCCTAATCATTTTTGTTACCCTTCTCTGTACCTTTTTCAATTCCAATATATCTTTTTTGAGATGGTGTGACCAGAACTACACACAGTATTTAAGTTGTGGGCATGTCATGGATTTATATAGTAAAAGTGGAGGAGCTTGGTTTGCCACACTGATCAGCTAAGCCAATACTGACAACCTATATGAAAAGGCTGAAAAACACCATGCTTCTGGACTGCATCAACATGCAGAAAGCTTTATAAGCCAGTCACTGTCAAAGCCAATTTTAGAAGAACTTAATGAGGCTATTAAGAATGCTGGAGACACAACTCAGTTTATGTGAACCAAAATGGCTATTGCATCATACTTTCTATTTAAGCAAGAGATACCACACACTACACACTAGAGGCCTATGTTAAGTGCATTGTCACTTGTTAATCCTGAAGTTGGACACTGGTTCCGAACAAGACTGGCAAATGCTCACTATCTTTCTGCAAAAAACTCAGCTGACTCTCTTGAAACATGTGGTGCAACAGTGAAAGACTCAGGAGTTGAAAAAGTGAAGAATTCTCTCACTATATTCAAAATATGTGCATACATGGCCAACAAATGCACCAATGCAAATAGGCATCAAGTATTAAGTCATTGTGTATGTTATCTTGATGTCCGTGGTAGGCCAGTAGATGCATTCTAGATGTTCAGTTATAGAAGACACATCAGCTGCATCTGTGACATCTTAGAAGAGTTAAATGCTTGTAAACTGAACCCCAAACAGATGGCTGCTTGTGCATTTGATGGAGCTACAAACTTCTCTGGAAGACATAGTGGAGTACAAGCTTTGCTCAGAGAAAAGTGTAACCCTAATCTCTCCTATACACACTGTAGAGGCCATCTTCTCCTAGCACTTGTACAAGCTGCAGAATCTTCAAAAGACATTAAAAAGCCACAAATTTAATGGCTTTTTTATACTCTTTTTTTTTCCAGCAAGAGTCCAAAAGGACTGAACATTTTGGAAACAAATAGAAGATACACTGGGATTGAAGTTCAAATGAGTCCAACCTGGGAAAACCTGCAGGCTCTCTCATGAGTGATTTTTGGCAGTTGTCTTAAAATTACTGCAACTGTTATCACTGGCTTTAGAAAGTATCCACCAAGATAGGACAGATCTAAGTAGTGAGGCTGGTGGACTACTTTTGTTACTAAGTTCAGAGAAGACTATGGCAAGTCCCTCTCTTGTAAGTCTACTGTTGAAACCACTTGGGTCATTAAACAATGTAATCTAGGCATCTACTACAACACTAGTAGATCTTTGTCCAGAAATAGAAGCTATCCTTGGATCAATCAGAGATATCCATTGAAAACGTACTGGAAGAAGCAAAGACTTCCGTCCAGAAGTTGACTAATGAAGGTACTCATATTGACTCCATAAGTGAAGACGACAAGAAGTGTTTGTTAAGCCACCTGAAAAAGTACAAAGACTTGATTCTCACAAATCTACAATAGAGATTTCTGGATTCTATTCAACCTCCATGTAGCTTTTACAGATGCCTGTCTTATAAAACACCTACAGTTGAGTGGAATGAGGCACTACCAGCAATGGGGCTGCTATGTGATCAGGACAGAATAGAGAATTTTGAACACAGAGTGGAATATCATACGATGAACGAATGAAGATTTAACTTCAACTTCATCATCACTAGTGGTTCGGCCTGATCTTTGTGCTATGTTTCCTGGGATGAAAGTAGGAATTCATCTCTTGCTAATCCCAGTCACAACAGCTACAGCTGAACATAAGTTTTCCTCATTGAATAGAATTTTGTGTTCTGAAAGAAGTCGCCTTCTGCCTGATCATGGGCATATCATGAAGGACTGGAAGTAACAGACACACAAGAAGACACCAAGGAGTGCAAAATTACAACAAGAAACCAAGACTGATGTGGATGTAGTGCTTCATAGTAGGCTTGAGTAGCCAACTTTAATTTTTGTGATGGTTTTAAAACATGAGTTAAATCTAATAAAATGGTCGTGAAACATTTTTAAGTTTTCACTATAGTGCCATACAGCCCACTTTTGCCCTCACGGTCTCAGCCCTCATCGGCCCTGACACCCCCACCTGAATATTTCAACACCCCCCCCTAATTTCAATTCCTGGGGAAGACACTGCCTGGGCCACTTCCCCACAGCTTTCCCACTTCTCTCTTCATTACCCTTACCTTAGGGCTCCCTTACTGATGGCTTGAGGGTATCCCCATTACTCAGCACTTCCTCTCCTCACACTCCTTGGCCCTCTCCTCAGCCTAACTGGAGTGAGCCCTTTTATAGTATCAGAAAGGCCTTAATTAATTAGAGTCAGGTGTTCACATCACCTTAATGGCCTCACCTGACTCTTTGCAGGTTAATTGGAGTCAGGTGTTCTCATTAGCCTGGAGCAGCCCCTACCCTGGTCAGTCAGGGAACAGAAAACTGCTAATCCCATGGCCAGTATATCTGCATTCTACTACTTTGTTGTACCCAACTGGCCTGGGTCTGTCACACTGTCTTAAGGTGAGAGGACCCAAGTATCCTGTTTGTTTTTAGCTGCTATTGTATAATGATCAGCTGTCTTCTCTGAGCCATCTGTCAAGATTTCTTGTCATTCTCCTCATGTTATTCCTGCGGATTCAGAGCCCAGCAGTGTATGCAAGAAGTTTAAACTCTTTTTGCCAGGGTACCTCACCTCTGATCCAAGATAATTTTCCCATGTGTTCATTTTGCCTATTCCCTAATCCATCATTTTTAGAAGTACTATTCCTTGCATAAACATCCATCTAGACTTTCCTCAATAGTTTTTCCTAATCCAAACCATCTGATATCATCCTAAATTGTCATCATCATCATCACCAATCACCAGCAACCTGCTATCTACTTCCTTAAATTCCTGTGTGAATTATGTTGTACGGTCTTTTTTGGGTTCTGTATAGTAGATGGTGTTAGAGCAGGGGTGAGCAAACTACGGCCCACAGGCTGGATCCGGCCTGTCAGGGCTTTGGATCCAGCCCATGGGATTGCCACGCCCATGGTGCTGCAGGCCCCGCGCCGCTCCCAGAAGCGGCAGTCACCACTTCCCTGTGGTCCCTAGGGGAGGAGGGGCAGAAGGCTCCGCATGCTGCCCTCGCCTGTGGGTACCTCCCGCGAAGCTCCCATTGGCTGCGGTTTCCCGTTCCCAGCCAATGGGAGCTGTGGGGGGCGGTGCCTGAAGGTGAGGGCAGTGCACAGAGCCCTCTGCCCCTCTTCCCCCAGGTGCCACAGGGACGTGGTGCCGGCCGCTTCCCGGAGCCGCGCAGGGCCAGGGCAGGCTGGCAGGGAGCCTGCTCGGGCCCTGGTGCACGTCGCTGCCCCGCCCCCGGAGCCACTCCAGGCAAGCGGCACCAGGCCAGAGCCTGCACCCCGAACCCCTCCTGCACCCCAACTCCCTGAGCCCCCTGCCACACCTCTCCTGCACCCCAACCCCCTGCTGCACCACGCACCCCTCCTATGCCCCAACCCCCTGCCCTGAGCCTCCTCCTGCACTCTGCACCCCCTCCTGTACCCCACAACCCTGCCCTGAGCCCCCAACCCCCTGCCATGAGCCCTCTCCCACACCCCACCATTTTTTTTAATCCTGAAGCAATCAATGTAATGATCAATTTGTAGGTTAGTCCACCATGGGGTATCGAGTCAGATGATTTTTCTTCTCTTATGACTTTCAGTGGGGATATGGTGGTGTGGATAGTCATCTTTGTTGTGAAAGAATTCTTTGAGGCGAAGTCGGCTCATTACAACAATCTAACCTACTAACCCTGCTTTGTCTTCTGATTGTTGAGGTGTTAACTGCCCACTTCACCTTGAAGGTCTCTTGCAACATATAGAATTATAGGACTGGAAGGGACCTTGAGAGGTCTTCTAGTCCAGTCCCCGGCACATGAGGCAGGGCTAAGTATTATCTAGACCAGGAATCTCAAACTCAAATCACCATGAGGGCCACATGAGAACTAGTAAATTGGCCTGAGGGCCGCATCATTGAAACCTTTTCATACAATGATACAAAAGTATAGTCAAATATGAAAAAGTAATATAGTACTGTATTCTATTAAAAGTCAATGTATTAACTTTTTAAAAACTGTAATGCAAAGAGGGGTTTTAATAAAATATAACCACTCAGTAATATTTGGAGCTTGACTGCCAGTGGAGTTGGCACCTATGGCGGGCCACAGGAAATAACTCCGCGGGCCGCATGTGGCCCGCATGTTTGAGACCCCTGATCTAGACCATCCCTGACAGGTCTTTGTCTAACCTGCTCTTAAAAATCTCCAATGACAGAGATTACACAACCTCCCTACACAATTTATTCCAGTGCTTAACTACCCTGACATTTAGGAAGTTTTTCCTAATGTCTAACCTAAACTGCTTTTGCTGCAATTTAATTCCATTGCTTCTTGTCCTATCCTCAGAGGTTTAGGAGAACAATTTTTCTCCCTCCTCGTTGTAACAATCTTTTATGTGCTTGAAAACTATTATCATGTCCCCTCTCAGTTCTTTTCTCCAGACTAAACAAACCCAATTTTTTCAACCTTCCCTCATAGGTTATGTTTTCTAGACCTTAAATAATTTTTGTTGCTCTTCTCAGGACTTTCGCCAGTTTGTCCACATCTTTTCTGAAATGTGGCACCCAGAACTGGACACAATACTCCAGTTGAGGCCTAATCAGCGCGGGGTAGAGTGGAAGAATTACGTCTCATGTTCTGCTTACAACACTCCTGTTAATACATCCCAGCATGATTTTGGGTTTTTTTGCAAGAGTGTTACAGTGTTGACTCATATTTAGCTTGTGGTCCACTATGACCCCTAGATCCCTTTCCGCAGTGCTTCCTCCTAGGCAATCATTTCCCATTTTGTATGTGTGCAACTGATTGTTCCTTTCTAAGTGGAGTACTTTGCATTTGTCGTCATTGAATTTCATCCTATTTACCTCAGACTATTTATCCGGTTTGTCCAGCTCATTTTGAATTATAATCCTATCCTCCAAAGCACTTTCAACTCCTCCCAGCTTGGTATCATCCACAAACTTTGTAAGTGTACTCTCTATGACATTATCTAAATCATTGATGAAGATATTGAACAGAACCGGACCCAGAACTGATCCCTGTGGAACCCCCACTTGTTATGCCCTTCCAGCATGCCTGTGAACCATTGATGACTACTTTCTGGGAACGGTTTTCCAACCAGTTATGCACCCACCTTATAGTAGCTTCATCTAGGTTGTATTTCCCTAGTTTGTTTATGAGGTCATTCAAGACAGTATCAAAAGCCTTAATAAAGTCAAGATATACCACATCTACTACTTCTCCCCTATTCACAAGGCTTGTTTCCCTGTCAAGCTAAGAAAGCTATTAGCTTGGTTTGACACAATTTGTTTTTGACAAATCCATGCTGACTGTTACTTATCACCTTACTATCTTTTAGGTGGTTGCAAATTGATTGCTTAATTATTTGCTCCTATATCTTTCTGGGTACTGAAGTTAAGATGACTGGTCTGTAATTCCCTGGCTTGTCCTTATTCCCCATTTTATAGATTGGCACTATATTTGCCCTTTTCCAGTCCTCTGGACTCACACCTGTCTTCCATGACTTTTAGAAGATAATCACTAATGGCTCAGATATGTCCTCAGTCAGCTCCCTGAATATTCTAGGATGTATTTAATCAGGCCCTGGTGTCTTGAAGACATCTAATTTGTCTAAGTAATTTTTAATTTATTTCCCTAATTTAGCCTCTGATCCTCCCCATTTTCACTAGCATTCACTATGTTAGATGTCCAATCGCTACTTAACGTTTTGGTGAAAACTGAAACAAAAGAATCATTTAGCTGTTCTACCATTTCCACATTTTCTGTTTATGTTTTTCCTCTCCCTCGTTGAGTAATGGGCCTACCCTGGCCTTGATCTTCTTCTTGCTACTAATGTATATGTAGAATGTTTTCTTGTTACCCTTTATGTTTCTTGCTACTTTAATCTCGTTTTGTGCCTTGTTAACTCCTTATCTGTTCCACCTTGGTACTGAGCTGTGACACTGAGTACCTTTCTCAGACTTAAAGAACTCTATCTGTATAAGCTTTAAATCTTGTCTCTTCATTAACAGAAGTTAATCCAATAAAAGAATTTACCTCACCCACCTTGTCCTTTATTTCTATTGGCAGTGTGGGGTTTACTGCATACCTAAAAACTCCCTGCCTTCCTTCTTTTGGACTGCTCCCTGCTCAGTCCACAACATGTAGCTAGAATGTAACCGAGCTCTACTCAAGGGAGCATTCCCCTGTCTCCCCCTCTGGCTAAGTGAGAGAAGTAGAGAGTTCTCTGAGCATAGGGAAATCAGAAGAGGTTGACTGGAGAGGACACTCCTGCTTCAAACGCTCCTTGACAGACTTGCCCTAATATTAGCCTCACTCCAGAAATTCAGTAAGACACTTTGCTTGTTGTCCTTTAACCAGTTTTTAATCCACAGCAAGACATTCCTCCTTACCATTTGGTTATTTATTCTACTTCAGTGTTTCATATTTTGCATGTGTATAGCAGTCCTTATCCTGAAAGCGCAGAGTACTTTACAAATATCTGTATTTACAGCATCACTGAAGTGCAGCCACAACTTGGGTGGAGGGAAGCAACCACCAGTCATTGGATTGCATAAATGTCTATCAAAGGAAATTTGTCAAACTCCATCTCTGAGCATGTGCTTTTTAATACCGATATAGAATTGACCAGCTTTCTGGTTTAAAGGTTATATCGAAAGGATCTGCATGCAGTTAAGGGAGTTCCATGAATGGAACTCACTTGAAAAACCATAGTAACGACAACTCTGGTGTCTTTGCCAAATTCTAACATGGGCTTATCTAAAGACATCCTGTGCTTTCAGTTGGACGAGGGATTCTTCAGTTCTCATACTCAACCTACCATGCAGAGCAGCTATGTTCTGTTAAGCAGCTGCTGTATATCACCCAACTGTGGCTGCTGCAGTTCACCAATCGGCAGAGTAATTCCTATACATATGTTTCAGCTCTGGAAAGAATTTAAGATTCTGTCAAAGGCAAAATACTGGTTCAGCTTTAAGAACGAAGCTGCTATCAGAGCCTCTATTTTGTAAATCGGTTGGGGAAATTCTGGAGGAAAGTCAAGATTTTAAATATAAATTCATTACATTTTTTCAGATAATTGCAACAGATAAGAAAAGCCTGACTTTCATTTCCAAAGCCCTGCTGGTTTTCCCTAATGCATATCCTAGTGTTGTACTATTTTATCCTTTGTTGAAGGATTCTCAGTGAGGTTTTCTAGTCTGTAATTTGTGGGATCTTCCTGGGCTCCTTTAGTAAAAAAAGACAGGACATTAACAATTTTCCAGTCTTCAGAGACATCTGATTCAATTTAGAGATGTGGAACCTAATCCAAAACCCAATTCATGGAAGACAATGGAAAGTTTCCCATTGGTTTCAGATAGGCTCTTACTATACTTCTTCATTTAATATCTCTGCTCTTTCACATTTTTCTTCAAAAAGAAGGCTATGGCCTGGTCTGCACCTAAAACTGAGATCAACCTAGCTATGTTCCTCATGGGTGTGAAAGATTTCACACTCTGAGCACTGTAGTTAGGTTGACCTACCCTCCCCTGTCGAAAGGCAGCTAGGTGGACAGAAGGATTCTCCAGTCGACCTAGCTATTATCTCTTGGAGAGGTGATATAGCCTATGTCCACACTACAGCAGCACAGCTGTGGCCACACAACTGGAGTGCTTGTAGTGTAAACATTTGCTATAGTGATGGAAGAGGTTTCTCCATTACTGTAGTAAATCCAGCTCCTCAGGAAGAATTCTTCTATTGACCTAGCAGTGCCTATACCAGGGTTTAGGTCGATCTAACTGTATTTCAGGGATGTGAACTTTTCACAACCCTTAACAACATAGCTAGGTCGACCTAAGTTTTAGGTATACACCAGGCCTTAGTCAAATACAGTGTGGGTCTGATGATTTACTGGACTTAATGTTTGCTGAACAGGGAAACTTCATTTATTTATGTATATATCATTGCAACTCTTGATCTGTTGTACTTTCACACCTACTCTGGTATGTAGTGTTTTCATTTTGACTGTGATCTCATTATACATGGATGGCTCGAATACTGTATGTTAAGACCTTAATTATGCAGATTGTTTTCTCTTCAGTGTAAACTATATTTATTTATAATGCAGCAATGTGTTTTTCTTCTCTTTGCAAATAATTCTGTTTTAGCTCTCACTGCACTTGAAGTTTATCTGTGGGAAAACAAAAAAAGAGAAATCTCTTTGAATTTAAGACTTTAGGGAGATAATGACATGAAAATTGCAGGTTCTGCATTAGCTAGAAAATTTTAGATATTTCATTGTGTGAGTGAAGCTTTTTTTCCATTTTCAAGAGGATACTTCATCTTTCAAAGGGCTAATTACAGTGTTGACTACACAATGTACTGTATGCTAAACTTTCATTTTTTCATTAACAATGGCAAACAACAAAATTGTGCCAAAGCTGTAGAGCTATTGCAGTTGCTTATGGCTCTTAAGTAGTGAAAGTAAAGCAACAATTACTCACTCATGAGTTATTTTATTCTCTCTGTAATTGACTTTTGTTTTTCTGCAAGCACTGTCATTTACCATCCATTGCCAAAGTGAAAGCGCACTTTGAAACTGTGGGGGAAGGAAAGATCACTACTGGACATAAAGACTGTGAATCCCAAGAGGAAAACTGTCTATCTGCTAAAGAGAAAAATGAGGTTATATCATATGTCTCAATCATATTCATCTAGTCTGGTTTGCAATGGTAACTAGCAATGACAGTTGCACAAAATGTTATGGCTCTTCTCAAACAAAAATTCTTGATATAGCAATGGGGACATGAAAAAGCCCTAATTCTGCTTTTTTCAATTCATACAAAATATTCTTCTTTCCAAGATTCTATTTCACTGTTGATTTTTGCAGGAGGAACAGGCTGCAGATAAGCTAGTCACAAATGTCAGATTTTGAATTACCTATGTATGGACAAGTCAATTAATGAGTGGCGATAAGTCATCAGATGCAATTGCAGGGAATATGCAGTCTGGCTTTCCCTTTCTCAAGAGGATCTTATCTTCTCATCTATTGCAGCTATAACTTGAAACTCTGCTGCAGTTGCCATCTGGCACATAAGCATGGATCTGGGCCTAAATGCAAAACAATAAAGATGGATGAAAGACTTTATGCTTTGTGCAAGTTCTTGTGTATTAAATGATGTTACAACCAGCGATTCAAGGGTTCTATGCACGGGTGCTCCATCACATCATTTTAAAGTTTGTCTAAAACAGTTTAAGACATTCTCTAGCCAAGGAGGAGGCAAAAATCCAGCTGAACAGCATAAATAACTTAGTTCACTTTATAGGTTTCCCTTATTAAGTAAAGATATGAGAGAAAGAAAGGGCATATTTCCATTGCTTTTAGCATTTATGATCTCGAAATGTTTCGATCACCAACAATTTTGCACACTTAATCAAATGTAGTAGATGCATCAGAATGAAATTTCAGACTCAATCAAGTATTTAATTACAGCTGGGTGGTGGGTCAGTTATCCAGGAGGAAGATTATAAGCATTGCTATGCTGGAAAAACAGACATCTGATTTACATTAAAGCACTGCAGTCGACAAAGTGATAGAATAAGATGCTACTGCATTGCAATTTGCGAGAGACTCAGTTAATGACTTTCTGAGTGCAAGACTATCAGATTCCCTACACAGATGGAATTTGCTGGTGGAAATGTACTAGTGAATATGTCATGCTGCAGTGCCCACAACTGGAAGACCATAGTGCTTCCCTTGTTCCTCCTCCTAAAAATATTGGCCTGTAAATCAGGAGCTTAATCCTGAACAGGCATGTCTCCCTCTGCTTTCCATTGATGTTAGTGGGGAAGGGGAGTAAGAAAAGGCAGGCCACAAAAAAGAATGTGGCAGCTTTAGTTTTCTCTCCAAAAGTGCCAGCAATCTGGGCACTATGTGTAGAATATATGACAGAGTGGTGTATTAAATCTGCAGCAGCATAAATTAACTTAAACTAGTGAAATGATGTGACGTATACAAATCCTCTCAAACAAATGCTGATGGAACCCATGTACCACACCCCACCATGTATTCTGTATGTATCTCCTGTATTATAGGGAAACTATAAGGTGTAGAGCTGTACAAAGGATGACAATCATGTTGACCAATATATGCTGTCTAGCATATATATAGCTGTAACATTAAAAATATGCATTATCTGCACATATATATATCTATATAAGTATGCATTAAGTACAAATAGTATAGCAGTTATATAGACTAAAGTGGCCAACACTTTTACTATAATCCTGTTAAACTACACTAAGTATCTCATAACACCTTGCATTAGCTGACGCAAGCTTTGGCGTAAGTAGATAGGAAAGCTGACAGGATCAGGATATACAATTATTTTTCCATAGCAACAGGTAGGGAGTTATTCTTACAGGCCAGTGTTGGAATGTCCCAAAGGAAGTGGACAAGACGTGATTGTTCTAGACTCATATAAACCTAGGAAGTGCCTTCATGCCCCTTGGTACCTGAAACGCGTGTGTTCAGAACAAAGGTAAGGGATGTGCCATGGTACCAGAAAAACAAGGTAGAAAGCCGATTGGTGAAATCTAGTTTCAGATGATGTACACAGTAAATATGTAGGGTATAAAAAGATGTCTTTAGGGGTATAACTTTGGAAGCAAACCTTCTGCATAAAGTAAATGTAACAATGCTGCATGAGATTGCTTCCTGGAGACTGCAATTGTGTTAAACCTTTTTCCTGTACTATATTATTATTGGCTTATAGCAATAAATCTGACCGATATTGGCTATTTGGTCTCTTGAATATACTTTTTAACAAACCAAAGTATTGTTGTGCAATTGACTTAAACAATTTATCAATAATTGTTTCATTGCAATTTTTGAGATTTCAAATTTTCTTCTTGTTCTGCACTTTAAAAAACACGCTTGAATATTTCTGTGAAAGGGAATTGTGTCAAAACATCAATTTTTTGATTGAAAACCTGACGTCTTTGATTCAGGTCTTGTCTCCTCTCGCTGGTCAGGTGTGACCAGAGAGAATGCTGGACTAAAAAACCTTCCTGACAAAAATGAAATTGAAACCAAGATATCTACATGAAATGTTCTTCAATGAAATGGCATATTTTGACCATTTAATTTTGTCAAGAGTTCCAACCACTGCCAATAAATTGAAATCAGATACTGTTCCCGAATCCCAATTGCTCTGAATAGAATCTTAACACCCTGGGCTTTCTACTTCTCTCACTTTCCCCAGTGCAAAGACAAAGAAACTCTACTGAATCCAACACGGTTTGGGGTAGATGTACTCAGGTGTGAGTACCCCTCGGTGTGTAGTGCAAATGTACACATTTCCTGTGACCTAGCTTTATTGGCAACATCAGTTTAAAAAACAAAAACCATAAACCTCAGCCAAAGATTTCTCCATGATTAGCTACCCCTAGGAATTCTCTACATACACCTCCCTCTTCTAGACACCCCTCTGCCCATATAGCTGCTCCTACTTTCCTGATATCACTGTAGAATTAATGAGCCACATCTGTTATAATGAGTCAACAGGATTAAGCCAACAGCTCCTTGAAGGATTCCAACACATGCTAACAGGGTATGTCAACAGAAGAGCCCTGCCACCTTGTTTTATAATGTTTCTAAAAATATTGGGACTATTTTCAATATTCCTTTATCTTCAAAGCCAGGTATCATGAGTCCAACTTCACAGGGAAAAGAGGAAATGAAAAATTAAGCTAGTAAACCCTTCAAAGATGAACTAAAATAACTTTGCCCTACATAAAAATGTTAACAGTTGTAATGTACTTTATCTCAGGCCCTTCTAGGGCAAGATGGAAGTCCCATTGGGAAGCTGGCAATCTCTTCTTTCCAATATGATAACACTCCCTTTTCTACCCCTGCAGGGTTATTAGAATTTAAAATTCAAATTGCAACAATTTTTAGGTACAGAAAAGGTGTCAATGTCCTAGAAGTTAACTGGCCTGCATTGGGCTAGTATAATTTTTGGGGTTGGGTGGGGAGGGCAATTCCATATTTATGGGGAAAAGGATAATGTACTACTTTGGTGGATTGATTTTTTTTTTAAATGGCATCTGTCTTAAATTGCTTCATGGCTGGACTGCTGGAACAAGTTCAAGTGGAATAAAGTAGTGATACCATCAAACATGAGCAATACCTTTATCAAGTTTTCACAGTGGTATAGGTCCCTCACCCCAGAGCCAGGACCATATGTACAGACGCAGCTCACTGGCCGGCACTCCCCTTATATCTGTGTGTGGCATTGTTGGACTCTGTTGGTTGTCAACATCTGACTCTTCTGTGGCCTCATCCTCTGGCTATGTCACTTAAAAATTCAGTTCCCATCCAGGGTACTCGAAGTCCCAATGACTACATGAGTGTACTGTGGCAATGCCACAGTAACAGCTGAAGTCTGTGTACCATATCCATGTGACATGGGTGTAAACATTTGAAGCTCAGGCCCATGTTAAATGATTGGACCTGGAAATATAGGATCCTTTCTTGCTGATATTTCTGAGTCACGCCCTTATTTCAAAAACAACTCACTTGAAACGGACAGAAGGATTTATAGCGCATTTTACTACAGTCCATGTACATTCTGCATAGTGTCATCTAGCAACTGAATAATCGAATTTCACCTCATGTTTAGGTGAGGAAATCACTCAAGTGCATGTCGGCAGCAGCCACAATGTAAAGATAGATGTGTGAGTGAGACAAAGGCCATGCTGCAGAGCGTCTGGTGAAGACGCTCTAGGCGGACAGGAGAGCTCTCCCGCTGACATAGCACTCTGCATGACTGCTTATGTTGGTGTCACTTATGTCACTCAGGAGGGTGGTTTTTCACACCCCTGAGTGACATAAGTTATGCTGAGATAGACTGTAGTGTAGACATAGCCATAGTAAAGCCAATCTTGGTCTTTGCTGTCCCTCTCCGTCTGCTTTTAGGCATCCTATGTGACCAGTCTGTCACACTGATAACATGCTGGGTCTTGTGTATTCTGTGAATCCACAATCCTTGAATTTTCAGTAGAATCTGGCATCTTGTCAAGTTTCTGTGAAATCCCATGTTTTGGCCACACAATCTGTCAGTTCGCTGCAGCCAGGTACCAGATGTTTTGTTCTTCCTGCCCTGCTGACTTGGCTTCAGCTCTTTCCCACCCAGGTCCCTCACTCCTCAGGACTGCCTCACCTGTCTCAAGGTATGTGCCTTGTGGGGAGAACGTGGCAGCTGGGGTCAAACCAATGAGCTTCCAGCACTGAGCAGAACTCCATCTGCCTGGGCTGTGAGGTGTCACAGGACTGGATTAAAATAATTTGGGACCCTAGGCACATAACAGCACAGGGCTCCCTGAAGACCTGCTTCCATGACCCTGTCCCAGCACCAAAGCCCCACCCACCTAGAGAAGCAGAGACAGTGCAATGGGGCAGGAACAGCAGTGAAGGCAATAGGGGTTTTATTTCCCTACCAGTAAGGCAGGGAAGGCAGCAGGGCTCCCTCCAGTACTTTATGCCAGAAGGGGGGGTATATTTGTGTGGGTGTGTGGGCCAAGTATGCTCTGTTGCACTCTTCTCCTCATGTCACGTGCAGGGGTGGGTTGGTGGGGCTCCCCAGAGCAATGGGTTTTGGATTTAACAACTCACCGAGAGCTGAATGAGTCAGTTCACCCCGCTCAGAGTTATTGCTTCAAGCTGTCTTGATATCACCATTTTTGGCGATGCTCACGTTACATTTCCAAACTCCGCCACAATGAGGGCTAGAGTCTTTTTTTTTTTAAATGAAAGCTTAGAATCTGATGTAATGAGATGGCTCCAGGAGCTGGGTCTTATGCTTGAACTCAGCAATACAAAACCCCCCAGCTTAACCTAATCAACATTGCTGCAGAATCAAGTTCTGAAGACTACCTGTCGCAAAATGTGGGTCCATTGTGCAGAGTAGACAGGGCCTTGATAACAAGGCATCATTTCACTCTATCAACAAGTTTTCCACATTGGCTAAGAATTTACAGAAAACCTTTCCAATACTGTCATAAAAATCCAACACTATCAAGGTTTTTAGATCCAAAATCTGAACTATTTTAAATTACCTGATAGAAGTCCTTTGGATTCTAAGTACTTCATTTTCTTTCAAACCTAAACTTCTTTTACAAGACAGTTTTTAAAACACACAATTTTTGTGAGGACCTTTATGTTCCATTTGCAGTAGCATTATATTAAATTAACAAACACAATTCCAAGAGCTGAGATTATCTCAATCAATAATACTGTTAAACCAGAACAATAGTTTGGAATGACACCATGATATATGATACACTGTGTAAACAAAACCAGTTATGTTAATTTCAGCTCCATTCAAAACAAAGGGGAATAAAAAGCAATGAGTACACTCACCGGATAAAATAGAACGGAAGACAATTCTTACCAGCCTTTCGAGGTGATACTATGAACAATGAACGATTAGAAAAGAAAAAGTATTGTAAAAGTGCTTGACAGGGTCTTTAATATAATAGAGAATAGAAAGAAATGAAGCAAACAAGAACTCTCCATTCTGTTCTTCTCTGACAAAAAGCTGCTTTAATCCTTCATGAAGCTTAAAAAAAAAGTGAGAAATTTTTATTTATGTGCCTTTCAGTTTTTGTATTTTATCTTCCAGATAAATCTTCCACACAGCCGAGTTAAAAAGTTTTGTGGTTGTTATTTGAGCCCTTTTAAGTCGCGTTTTTCACCCATAGCTTTCAGATAAAGCTTTGTGTCCTGCCCTGTCTCTACCTATGCTCATTAATCTTTTGCAACTTCAATACAGTTGAAATACAGTCCACTGTAGCTTGTTTTGCTTTGTTTTGTTGAAGCATTTTAGTCCTCTGATTGCCACTTTTGGCTGCATCAGTAACAATGGATTAGTTAATTTTTTGTCTTTAATCCTAATGGCAATCAGGCAACTGGATGATATTCATTAATGGAAAGTTAACATTTTCTTGTCCGCTTATCTCTATAGCATTATTTCTGTGTATTGTTTCAAAAACTAACCATAACATTTAAATTGTCTAAAAATAAAATCAAGTGTATTTGTATTTTTAGGTTAGGGAGAGAGAATGATAGCCACGTAGTTCATGCTAACAACCCTAACTATCACCAATACTGCTAAGGAGGGTAGAGCTTAATAAACATTTCTCTCATTTTCTCTGACATCACTTCCCTGTAGATTTTTTTTTTTCAAACCAGAAATACAGATTGGTAGGGCCAGATGCCAGGAACTGAAAGACTGTACTAACTAGCTGCTGTTTTGGCTGGTCCTACGAATATAAGGCCCAATTCTACAGCCTTTATGTATGCATCACGGCCACTGAAGTTCATGAGAGTGTTGCATGTGAAGGTCTGTAGGTAATGCCAAGTTTGGGACAAAGCTGGCAATCATACCATCTACAGGGAATGTTTAACTAGCAACTTTTGCTTAAAATTCCATACTCTTACTTTCACTTCCTTGGCATAGATATCTGAATGCTCCAAATTACACATTACTTAGGACATGAATAGCATCCTCTGGTCTGGTCTTGCCCCCCATTGAAGTCAATGTCAAGACTCCCAATGGGTCAAATCCTGATCTTAGTTACACGGAGGTAAATCCAGAATAACTCCACTGAAGCTAATGAAATTACACTGTAGAGTTTCCTAAATTCTAATTGGAAATTGAACATTTCTGTTTAAAGGCAATGACTAAGAAATGTTTACTGTGCTGCAATAGCATTTTGTTTAGAGTGAGAACAAAACCACCAAGGTCAGATCCTCAGCTGGTGTATATCAATCTAGGTCCCTTGACATTAGTGGAGCTATACTAATTTTATGTCAGGTGAGGATCTGGCCCTCAGTCTAAACTTAGTCCAAAAGATTTAACGTTTGTATCATTTTTTGAAAGTGAAGCACAGTGCTGCTTCTTCGAGTCGTGTCCCAACGAGTGTTCCACTCTAGGTATATCTGCATCCTGGCACTGCTGATCCAAGAATTTTGGTAGAAGTTGGTAGAGGTCTGTTCGGCCTGCGCATGCCCTGCCCCTCCTTGTGGTCTGCCACAAGTTTAACCAGCATTGAGCAGGCGAACCCTCCTCAATTCCTTCTCCTTCCTGGCTAGAGATGGAATTTTAGCTGTCCATTAGCGGATCGTTACCTTCTATAGAATTGCTAATTGTTTCTCTCATCTTTTAGAGCTCCCTTTTCTTTTTTTCACTCCTTTATCTTTTATTTATATATTTAGCTAAAAAAAAAAACCCCAACAACTCTACTTTTAACTTTGTTTTTCTTTGCTCTCCCCTCTTTCCCCTGTTTGACAATTTCCCACTGGTGACATCATGCCATGCACTCCCACTTCCGAGTGCTGAGTCAGGCAGTGAGCAAGAGGACATAGTCTCCCGCTACTCCTTTCATCTATCCTACGGTACCCATTTCCAGTATGACCTTAACCGTACCACCCCTCTGACCCCCAGCCTCCTTGATATGGGCAGCCATGGTACCATCTCCAGGGCCCTTCCTACCCTCTCAATGGCCTTATTGGGGGAGGAGGAGGTTAGCCCCCAGACAAACTTCTCATCTTCATCACCAGATGAGACAGCGATGCCCCCTCCTCCGTCATTGGCAGATGACTTCAAACTTTTTCAGGAGCTAGTTCAGAGGGTGGCAGATGCATTACAACTACCATGACAAGAGGTGACCGAGTCACACCATAAACTATTGGACATTCTACATGCCTCTGCATCGTCCAGAGGCCCTCTTGGATTCTGCCAAACTCATATGGCAGACCTAGGCGTCGGTCCTGCTAACATGCAAGCAGGACAATAAAAAATATTACGTGCCAGCGAAGGACACAGAATTTTTCTTCTCCCACCTGCCGCGTCCCCCCATTTGATCATTGTGGACGTGGTGAACTCAAGAGGCCATCAGCATCATCTGAAATCCACCCCCTAACACTGGGACTGGAAGCGCCTTGATCTTTTCTTTTGAGAGAAAAATATACTCATCAGCCACTCTACAGTTCCATATCACAAACTATCAAGCCTTAACAACAAAATATAATTACATCGACTTCTCAAAACTCAATTCCTTTATTGAGCAGCTCACAGATTCTCACAAGGACCAATTCAAAGCCATTATTAACAAAGGCCAACTAGTTGGAAAAACATCACTCCAGTCTGCACTCAACACAGCTGACATGGCAGCATGTTCTATCTCCACTGATGACACAAGCCTCTTGGCTGCACTTATCCAGTTTCCCCAAAGAGGTGTGAACAATCGTGGAGGACCTTCCCTTTGAAGGTACAAAGCTCTTTGTGGAAAAGACAGACGCTTCCCTCCACACTAAAAGATTCCAGGGCTACTCTTTGATTACTTGGAATCTATTCACCTGGGCAGAAGAGAAAGTATAATCCTGAGCCTTCATTCAACCCAACACTCGTATGAACCCCAAAGAAAGAAGTCCAGCTTCTTTAAATGGAAACCTTTGGGCCCTCAACCTGCTTCTTCGCAGCCATCCACCTCAAAATGACAGTTTTGACAGGTTGGTTGCGGTGCCGTCAGACCACTCTCTTCAATACCATCCAACGCTGAAAATCCCTTAACATCCCTATGGATCCTTCTTGCCCCATTCCGCAGCATCTGGGAACAGATAACTTCCGACAAATGGGTACTAGAAATTATTTGAGATGGGTACTGTGACACTGCCCCCTGTATTCTTCAGAGTGGTATGGTTATGATATGATTATGCTGCATCTTGCACAGGATATGTTTTGTTGGGTGTCATTGGAAAAGTTATGATTTGTTGAATATGATTATCCTATTTGTATGCATGTATCATTTTTGTATCTAAAGTTATGAATATTGACTATGTATTTATATTTCAAATGTAGTTACACCTGGGTGACACCCACAAGGCAAGATGCTTCCAGTCTAGATAGCTGGTTGTGAAGGGCCTATTCAAGGTAATGGGCCATTAGGGAAAACAATAGGCCTTAGGAGAAATTTATCCCCCACCAGGTGAGCCTTCCTGAGAATGCTCCATACAGCCTATGGATAATGGCTGCTATGCCTCATCAAGCCATGCAAGGGCATGTGAACAGACCACGTGACACTGAACTCCATTTTGCGTACCTGTATTTTTCCACAAATTGGTGTGGGAACTAAATTTGAAACAAAGGGTTCCCGCCATATGGAAAGGCTATGTAAGGTGGGGAGTGACATCATCTGCTGTTCTTCACTCCCCCACAACTGAATACCTAAGAGAAGCTCTGGAAGAAAAGGACTTGGAACGGGGGTGGGGAGCCCAAGCTGCAAAACAAGTGCAGCTTGTGCCTTGAGAATCTGCAAGTCTGCTTGTATCATTAGTCAGGGTGAGAAACTGCTAATTCATAAATAATCTATCTAGTATGTTAGGCTTAGTTTGAGATATTGTTTATTATTAGGTAATCTGCTTTGATCTGTTTGCTATCACTTATAATCACTTAAAATCTATATTTTGTAGTTAATAAACTTGTTTTTGCTTTATTTAAACCAGTGTGCCTTTGAGAGAAGTGTCTGGGGACAAATCTCAGCTTGGTTAACAAAAGCGTATTGTGCATATCTTCCCCACATTGAGGGGAGGGCAAACTTTATGAGCTTACTTTGTACAGATCTCTGTGCGGTGTTAGATGGCACAATTTTGGGTTTATACTCCTGTGTGTGTGGGGGGGTGCATGCCTGGGGAGCTGGGGGTTATCTTGGCTGTAGTCTCTCTATTGTTGGTTCATGCAGTGGCTGGTCAGAGAGCCTACATGCAATTGCAGTTGGGTGTGTTCCTGCCTGTGTGAATGCTGGTGGGAGTGTAGGACCAGGAGTGGTCTACAGCTTGTCACAGCAGCACAGTGAGAAAGGGAGCCCAGGCTGGTGAGTCAGAGGGCTCAGTGGTACCCCGGTTCCAGGTGGCACCGTGGGGGGAAGCCATCACATGTACTTCATCCATTTCACCTCCCTCCCCCAACCAAACACCCTTCCCTGTCCCTCTCCAGGAACTCGTCTCACAAGAGTCTATTATGACAAGAGATAGACCATCTCCTTAATGTAGGAGCCATAGAACCAGTGCCCCTACATTTAAGAGGCAAAGGCTTTTACTCTCACTATTCCTGATACCCAAGAAAAAGGGAGGTATACCCATGCTAGACCTCAGAGCGCTCAACAAATTTGTCAAGGCTCAGAGGTTCAAGATGGTAACTTTGGTGATGATCATTCCAGTGTTAGAAAAAGGAGACTGGTTCACGGCCCTCGCCCTCCAAGATGCTTACTTCCACATTTCGATCATACTGGGTCACAGAAGATACCTTAGATTCACACTAGGCCAGGACCACTACCAGTACAGGGCACTCCCTTTTGGACTCTCATTGGCCCCCAGAGTATTCTCCAAGGACCTCTCTGTGGTAGAGACCCACCTACGCTCCCAGGGCATTATGACCTACCCTTATCTGCACGATTCACTCCTCAAGATGTGTTATCCATCAAAATCAGGAAGTCAAGAGCTAATATTTCTAATGTATAAAAACAAGTTGGGGAAAAACCCTAAAAAAGAAGTAAAATGCAAAAAAACTTTCAGATTTTATGTATCCTAAAAAAGTAAAAAAAAAAAAGGCACAACACAATTTTTTCTATGTAGGTCTCCTTTAAACAATGTGAAACTAATCCCTTTTGCATAAATTACAAAATAATATTTATAACTTCAGCTTCATGACTAAATTTTTATTTAAAGTAATGAAATCGAGATATCACCAGATTGGTATTGGAGAGAGGTAAATTTGAATGTAGAATAAGAGGCAGTTGAGAGGTAGAGTGGGGCGGGATAGAAAGGCAGAATGGGTAAATGTTTTTTATTTTTAAATTTAAACCAAATAAATCGCCCCATTAGTAAACATGTTAAAGAAAATAAAGAAGAAAATAGTTCTAAATGCTAAACACTAAATTTTAATACATGTAAAACTAGGAATTTGTTAGTCTCTAAGGTGCCACAAGAACTCCTCAAATTTCTATTTGAGGCTATTATCTTCGTAAGTGTTATTTGTTATAAATATTGATATCTGATCATTAGAAGTACACATTATCCACTTTTTATATAAAAGGTATTAAACAGGAGACAGGACAATGCAATTCTGAAATGTTCACATTGTATGTTACAGGTTGCACTATATGCTTTGTATTGGAAATCTTAGCACTTGTGCAAAGGACAGCAAAGTACTGTATAAAAGTTAATCTTTTGCTCTTTCCCATTCTTCCAAAGTATGATTGTCTGAGTTGCTGCCCACAATGAATCATATTTGATATAGATACATGACAAGAAACGTGACTGTGTGTGTGCAATAAGCTATTCTGAAAAATCACCTGTTCAGCTAGGGAAACCAAGAGACATTTTGGCATGAAAGGCCATCTCAATGGTAAATGTATTCAATGACAATGACCTCATACAAAAAGGGAGGTTGAATTTAGACCCCAAAAGGGAAGTTGCTGTTGTTTTGGGAAGACACTAGCCAGCCCTTACAAGCTGTGTACTTATGAAGTGTAAATGTTGCTGTAACCATGATCCTGCTGACTAGGAAGGGAGGGAGGTGAACACCTTCCCCCAGAGAGAAACGTAAGAGGAACCAGGACTCCATTCCCCCTTCCTTCCCCACATTCACATACGCAAAAAGACCTGTCTGGCTGTGGCTGTGTTAGGGGGCCTCCGGGCACAAACTCTCCACACCCAGCAAATGCTGCTGATGGGGGAATCTGTGAAGCAGCCAGAGCTGCTACCAAACTCTCTGCCTGGACTCTGATCTTCCCCATTGACTCTTGCTACAATCTACCCATGTAAAGGCAGAGGGTGTGGAAGGGTGGGGGAGGTTAAACTGGACTAGTAGCAGGTGGCTCCCTTTCTGTAGTAGTTCAACCGTACAGCCCCATTACAAGGAGCAGAGAACTACAGGGAAGAGTCCTGCCCCTTTCAAAGTTCCTTTGAGGGAACTTAGGCCTGGTTTAAACTCGGGGGGTGGGGGTGGGGTGTGTCGATCTAAGTTCTGCAACTTCAGCTACATGAATAATGTAGCTGAAGTCGACTTACTTAGACCTACTCACTGCGGCGTCTTCACTGCGGTGCGTCGATTGCTGCCGCTCCCCCGTCGACTCTGCCTGCGCTTCTCGCGGCGGTGGAGTACAGGGGTCAATGGGAGAGCGCTCGGGGGTTGATTTATTGCATCTAGACTAGACGCGATAAATCGACCCCTGCTGGATAGATCACTGCCCGCCGAGCCGGTGGGTAACACAGACATATCCTCAGCGTTGGTCCACACTGGGGGGGAGATCGATCTAAGATACGCAACTTCAACTGCAAGAATAGCGTAGCTGAAGTCGGCGTACTTAGATCGACTTACCACGGCATCTTCACAGCACTGAGTCGACTGCTGCCGCTCCCCCATCAACTCCGCCTGCGCCTCTCGCCGCGGTGGAGAACAGGAGTCGACGGGAGAGCGCTCAGGGATCGATTTATTGCATCTAGACTAGACACGATAAATCGACCCCCGATAGATCGTTCACTGCCTGCGGATCTGGCGGGTAGTGTAGACATAGCCTCAAAGGGCTAGTAGCTCATGCAGAGGAGTAAAATCACTCAGGTCATATATTGGATAAGTACAGTAGTAGACAAGTAGAAGTGTCAGTTGTCACTCCTTGATGAGGGTGTGGGACATTCTCTGGGGTTGGGGAGTCTCCCTTGGCTTGTATGGGGGTGAATCTCCCCAGGGCTTGGGTGTGATCCTCTGGCGTAAGAGCTCTTTTGGTATGGGGGGGGGAGGGATAGCTCAGTGGTTTGAGCATTGGCCTACTAAACCCAGGTTGTGAGTTCAATCCTTGAGGGGGCCATTTAGGGATCTGGGGCAAAAATTGTGGATTGGTCCTGCTTTGAGCAGGGGGTTGGACTAGATGACCTCCTGAGGTCCCTTCCAACCCTGATATTCTATGATTCTATGTGGGGGGGGCAGGTAACCCCTCTAGCTGTATATCTTGCTGTAGCACTGGGTGTTTGAGGGGTTCATTGGGGGAAGTGTGGGATGTGTATGGAGGGGAGGGCTCCTTGGGGGAAGTGGGGTCACTGGGGGGTTGTAAAAGGAAGGGCTCCCGGGGTGGGGTGATTGCTGGGGGGTGAGATGTGTACACGTGTGAGGGAGGTCTCAAGGGGGGCAGGGCTCCCTGGGCCTTGCTTGGGGGTATATGGAGCAGAGCTCATTGGGGTGGGGGCTGGAGGATATGGGGACAGAGCTCCCGGTGATTACAGCGCTCTCGGCGTTGGCCCCCGGCTCCGGGCCCGCCCCGAGCCCCGCCTCTCGGCTGCCGGCCGGAGAAAGGAGGCGGTGGCTGGGACCGGGCCCGTCCGACGCGGCTGACGCTGATCCCGACCCCCCCACCGCGGGTAAGGGAGGAAGGGGGATGGAGGCCGCCCCTCCCCAACGGGGCCTGGAACCTGGCGTGGGCCCGGGCCGGGCGGGCTCCCGGGCGCGCCTAGTCCCGGGTGGCCCGCCTGCCGCGGGCTGCAGCCACCCACACCCTGTATGTCCCGGGGACGGGCCCATCTCCGCGCTGCCCCACGCCGAGCGCCTGCGGCCCCAGCGCGCTGCGATCGGCACCTCTGCGCCGCGGGCCCTGCCTCGGCGGAGGGCTGGTCAATGTCAGTTCAAAGTCACTTCCCGCCCAGGCCAGGCTCCGTTCCCGGCCAGTGGGACTCCCCCGGCCATGTGAACGCCCTTCCTGGAACTCTGCATGCGCACAAGTTGGGAGGCTGTTCACAGACGTTATCCCCGCCCTTCACATGCTTCCTCCACGGTGGCCTGTCTGTGCTGTCCGTTTCCCTTTGTAAAGCAGGTAATTGCAGCGCCTGTGATGCGGCTGGCTGTAATCCACAGCTTACCTGGCCTGGCGAAGCCTGGCGGGTTGCCCTGTAAGATCCGTGATCAGGTTTTGATTGTTGACCCCGCTGCTTTTCTCGCAGTCTCTGCCACCTGTGTTTTGGTGACGGTTTTGAGATCTTTGGCCCCTAACTAAAAGGGATTCCTAGACTTACGGTGGCATCTCGGTGGGAGAGGGGGCGGTTGGAGACTTTCATAGACATGCAAGTCTGGGTTTGACCTTCAAACCACAGAACATGTAGTGAACCCGCTGTCCGTGTAGGATCCTTCTTGGAGCTTTGATTCATTCCATGTCACCAGGGGAGTGGATGACAAATCTGGTTATCTACCTTTAATGTTGCTTTTTAAATTTCCACATGAAAAAAGAAGAGATGCTTCCTTTAACTGTCTTTGTGTGCTTGTTTTATTTTCACAGAGAATAGGCAGGGATATCACACGTAGCATTGTTGGATATGGATGATGTCAGTTGATCTTTCTCTACCTGCCCGCTCTGTGCTTAAGCCAGAGGAGAAGGAAAAGGAAACTTAGCCCTGGCGGGTGGTGGTGGAAAGGATATATATGTAAGAGGAGGTAAGGGTGTATGTCTGATGAGGGAGTAGGTGTTTGTCTGTGTTGCTGTTTAAATCTGTTTTGGATTTTTAAATGAAGGAAGATTAATTGAATTCTAGGCACTGTAAAAGGCAACATTTACTATCATTTTTGGCAGTAGTATCAATTTATCCCCACATCAAGATAAATAAACACATGCCTTTAAATTAAACGATTGTAGAGTATATCATATGGAGCTGAAAAATACAGCATAAACATTTTCTTTAAAAAGGCACCAAAAATTAAAATCAGGGACTGGCCTGGATAGCTGAGGAAGGCTAGATACAGTGTCAAAAAAAGGTAGGGCTTGGTAGCTGTCCACAAGAGAATGCCAGTGAAGAAAACGGGGGGAACCCTCCCAAAAAACAGATTGCTCAACTCTTCTGCTGTGGTTTTCTTGTAATATTTGGCTGTCTCTCCTTGCCTCCAGCTTTAAGAACTTCTGTTCTGTGACATACAACAACTGCTGCTTAATTTTACCACCAGTACTGATCTTCTACAATTGAGCATTGGAACATTGAACTGTTCGGGGTTCTGTCTTTTAGTGATTCAATGAGAGACAAAACGGAGACCCTGATTACTTGTGGTCACTAAGTCCTCAATTCTCCAAACATGCATATGATTAAAGTTATTGACATGCCCAAGTATTTACAGGATTGGAACCTACAGATCACATGGAACTTTTTATAAGAGTAGAGATGAAGACCTTAGTGTTTGGACCAAACTCCAACTTGGGTAATGACGTTCTTCACACTCAAATTTCCCCTGTAGTTACCACTGGATATACAATTTTTGCTTAGTGTCCAATGTGGTTTTGTGTCATTACTATGTGCTGGTAAATGGCTACTGCATTCAACCCAAAGGATGAGTAAAGTGATCCTTATACACATAGACTGTAAAATGCAGAGCACTGGCAGCACGGTGAGCTGAGGCTGCGGGGGAGGGGGGAGCTCAAGGGCCGGGCAGGACAGTCCCAAGGGCCGGATGCTGTACAAACACAGGACAAAAAGACAGTTCCTGCCCCAAAGAGCTTGCAATGTAACTATTGCTTATCTATAGTTAGGAGTGTTTTTAACTTTTTGTTAGACAGTTGTCTAGGTGGCAGGTAGTACAGATAGTAGAACGCCACTCTGGCTCCTATTTGTGGGGAGCAAGGGTAGTTTGAAAAATGAAGGTAAATGATTACTAAGTGCTGTTTTCCCTGCAATCTTTCTTTTTTCTTTCTTCTTTACTTTTCTAACAGTAAGTGAAAGCAAACATAACCAAGAATCAGAACTGGGAAAGTGAAAAGAGAGTCTGGGATACACACTTAAAACTTCTTTCACTAAACAAGGGTACTCCATCAGGGAAATAGATCTCATCATGGAATGGACCACCCAAACACCCCCTCCGAGAACCTGCTTCAATTCAGAAAAAATAACCCCATTGATTGCACTCCCCTACTTGTCTCCTTCCCCCTCATACTAGAAAACTTTCAGGGTATCATTATGCAATTACAACCCATACTTGATGGTGACCATATCCTGAAAGAAATCTTTCTCAACCTCCTCCCTCCCCATTTCTGCCGTCAAACAACTCCCCTCCCCCATCCTTGCCAAGGTCATCATCAGAAGCAAGCTCTCCATAGACCAGGACACACTGACTCAAAGCAGTGCCAAAACATTTTGTTTAAAATAGCAACAATAATACGTACAATATTAGCTCAGACTCTCAAGTCTGGTATCCTGCCTCTTGCATCAGCCAGTACTTGAAACTTCAGAGTGATGAGAAAACCCATAATGCACTTAGCAAATTGTACAGTTCTGTATATGGGAGAATAATTCCTCCTTGATTGCTAGTGGTGGTCAGTTTACACCATGGAGAATTAGAATGATAACCTTTCTTAGATAATCTTTTTTCCATTCTGTTTGAAATCTTTATTTCAGTAGAAGACACCAATTATTTGACTGGGAGACTTTTTTTTAATGACTATGCAGTAAATTGGCAAGAGGTAGTTTCTCCCAGCAGAACAGGTGCCTTAGCATTATCTGTTTTTTAAAGGCTGAGTCGTTAGAAGAGTTGATCTCTCTTCTGTGTGTCCACTATGTTCCTAGCATCTCTAGCATCTCTGTGTTTCCTTTTATTCTCCAGTTGGTCACTCTTTGTCCATTTGTTGTCTCTTGTGTTATGCTTAGATTGTAAACTGTTTGGGGCAGCACATAGCACAGAGAGGTACTGGTCCATGGCAGGGGCTTCCAGACACTTCAATAATAGAAGTAATTAATAATATGTATAAGACTTGATTTACCACAATATAGTCAGATGCTAATTCAATTGGCCTATTTTTTCAGTGCCCCTCATATTACTAATACTTTGCATAATAATATATTAATGTAATGCTTTCTTTTTCTATACAAGTGTTTGGTTACTGCTAGCAATGCAGAGCTAGTTACCCATGTTCTTTCTAAGGAAGAAATTTAAAATAATTTTAAATAGGAAACAAGTAATTAGCAATTAAAATGACATCATGCTAATAAAAAACCTGTAAATGTAAAATGTGAGCAAACACTTATCACATTTTGAAACTGGAAAGTGAGTGAAGAAAGCATTGGGCTTTTAAAAAGTTTTGGAGTATAGCATCACCTACAAAAATCTGTTGGAAATCCTGTGTGTTACTGTGAGTTTTTTGTGCATGTGCTGATAGGATGTGGAACATTTGCATATGGTTTCCTTGCTGAGTGTTCTACAGTAGAAATTCCTGCTGCTTGCATTAGGTTGCTCCATGTTGTAGCTAGATTCACAAGCAAAGCTAGTTTGGGTTAGCTGTTGTGCTTCTTTACCATTTTTTCAAGTCATTATTTGTAAGTAGTTTGTGCTTTCATAACTAATTTTGGCTTCACCAGTGCTTAAAATGGGGATGGGGAGAGAGGAAGAGGCACAAAGCATCACAGCTGTAGCAAAATTAATTAATAAATAAGCTCCAGCCTGTTACTGAAAGATACACTTTAAACCAGGGGTCTCAAACACGTGGCCTGGCCCGCGGAGTTATTTCCTGCGGCCCGCCATAGGCAGCCAAGCTCCAAACATTACTGAGTGTTTATATTTTATTAAAACCCCTCTTTGCATTACAGTTTTTTAAAAGTTAATACATTGACTTTTAATAGAATACTATATTACTCTTCATTTTTTTCATTTTTGACTATACTTTTGTTTCATTGTATGAAAAGGTTTCAGTGATGCGGCCCTCAGGCCAATTTACTAGTTCTCATGTGGCCCTCGTGGTGATTTGAGTTTGAGATCCCTGCTTTAAACTCTGTTTTATCAAAAATGCTGCTTCCAGATTAGGATAAAACCCCCACTTTTTTCAGACCACTTTAAGTACTGGCTTTCACCCAAGGGTGCTAGAAAGGGGAGTGGGGGCAGGGGATCATGGCCCCATCACTTTTAAAAGGAGTTCCTTTTTACCATCCATAAGGGCAAGCAACAGAGGAAGGGGGTGTAGAGGAGTGAATGGGGTGCAGGGTCTTGAGAGGAAGGAGGGGTGCAGAGAGAAGGGCCAGCACAGTAGGGCGGGACCACGGTTTGGGTGCTGGCGCTCCCCCCACTTTTAGGGAGTTTCTGCCACGCCTGCTTTCACCCCTAATACATTTATTTTGCTAACTCTAAAAAAATTACAAGTTAGATAATAGAACTGTTTTATTTCTGAACTGACCATTCTAGTGCAATTGTGGAGGTTTTTATAATTGAGGCTTTAGTGGTTTGAAAATGGAGATACTTTGGCTAAACTGGCTGATCACTTGGCCTGGGAATACTGGCATCGCAGGTTTTAGTCATGCATGTAACCTTTTCCTCAACATTAATGATTGAACAGTGCCCTGCAATTAGCAATTGTGTACAACGAACAAACTTATGTTTAGGAGTCAAGATAGATCTCTCATTCAGTACCCTCTGTGGGCTTTGTTCTCTAGTCCTTGTGCAGGCAGAACTCTAATACTGCAGGATAGGGACCTAACTGGGAAGAAGAGAAGCTGCTCTGGTTTAAGTGGGTGGGAATATCAGGAATTGTTGCATAAGTAATCAGAAGGCTTCTGTGCTTCAACTTGTGCCCAAACAGACTCCTAGCATAGCATTGACTTTTGTGAGGCTTCAAGAACAGCACAGGGTCTGCCTATGGGCAATGCATAGTGGGATCCAGGAGTAACCAAACTGTTTACATTGCCACCAATAGGCGTAGATCATGGAAAGGCCCTTGTGGCTGGCCTCGATTTGACTCCTTTTGTATGTCATTATGGGTTAGTGAATTTCCTCTAGTTTTGTCAAGTAGATAAATAAAGAAGTGAAACTGTATAAGTATGCAGTAATACATGACATACTCAAATTATATTGCATTTTTATATTGTATATAATTACAATAAAAGGCATAATTTTAAAAAGTAACAATTTATTAAAGCAAATGTGTGAAGTGTTCCATATGTTTACTGAAGAAAAAGCAGAAAGACCCCGAGGAGTTCCTTTTTAACACTGAAAACATAAATAATATAAATGAATTGAGATAAGGGAAATATGATCTTGACTAAGGCCCTGACACTGCATACACTTTGAAACATGTTTAATTGTATGCACATAAGTTCCTTGAATTCAGTGGGGCTTCTCTTGTAAGTAAAACTGCCCACGGGCATAAGATTTTGCAGGATCAGGCCCCAAATCAGGAAATTCGGACACTTGCAACTGCAGCACCCTCAGCTGAGTGCACCTGTGCAGTCCCATTAATGGGATGCAGGGATCTGTACTGGAATATCCCACTGTGGATCTGATAATTAATTTTTGATGAATTATTTAATGTGTGAATTTTTGTGAGTGAATACAATATTAGATAACTAATATGGATTAGTTTTAGTACACACATGTAATAATGTTACGAATCACATGGGCTGTTATGAGATGTTTTGTTGCCATGTAATGTCAATGAAAATTTGCCAGTTTGGTGACTTTGATGTCAGTTCTTTGCAATGGCATAGAGGATAAAGAACTTAAATTTTTTAAAAATCCAGGTGTGGCTTGCATTTCAGAGGAGAAAAGTTTTTGATAAAAGGGCAAAACAAATGTAAGTGACATTTTAAAATGTTTATTTCAGAAATGTAATAACAATGAACACTCCCCCAAGATTTAAATTTTCAAACTTAATTCAATAAATTAATATATTTTTCCTTGTTTTAGAGTTTGGCTGGTCTGGTATTTTTAAATTAAAAGAAAATAATGATGTCACAACTGAATTGAAATGATGCAAAGAAGGCACATTGATGCATCTGTGGCAGGAAATCTGCCTTTGATATAGCTTCTAGTGGAGTAATCTGAAGAGCAAAGTATAACAATGTGATTTGAAGGGGTGCCAGTTTGAGGGGAGGAGCAGGCAATTCCAAAGTGGCTAACTCCCTCTTATCACCTCAGGCATTTGAAATTCATGGTAGAGAGACATATTGCAGCTTATCTGTAAGGCACCATGCCCATGGATATGCTGCTGCCAGCTGCCCTTTGCTCAGAAAATTACTGCTTAGACCAAGAAAGGACACTTTAAAGCAGGGGTCTCAAACACGCGGCCCGTGGGCCGCATGCGGCCCGCGGAGTTATTTCCTGCAGCCTGCCATAGGTGCCGACTCCACTGGAAGTCCAGCTCCAAACATTACTGAGTGTTTATATTTTATTAAAACCACTCTTTGCATTACAGTTTTTAAAAAGTTAATACATTGACTTTTAATAGAATACTATATTACTCTTCATTTTTTTCGTTTTTGACTATACTTTTGTATCATTGTATGAAAAGGTTTCAGTGATGTGGCCCTCGGGCCAATTTACTAGTTCTCATGTGTTCCCTCATGGTAATTTGAGTTTGAGATTCCTGCTTTAAAGCTTAAAGCCAAGAAAAATGGAGGGACACCCCAAATAAACCTCCACCCCATCTCGTGTGCTGAGCAAGAAAACTATTTACATAACAGATTTACTTTCAAGATGACAAAATCTGCATGCCTGCCTCTGTCACTCTGTGCATTTAAATGCCAGGGTTAGTCTCCATAGTTGAATGTGAAAAAGCCCAGATGATCCCTTGTGTTCTTATATGGTCACTGCTTTGGAGAAGACTAGGATCTTTCAGAATAACAGGCCCTAGGGTGACCAGTTGTCCCGATTTTATAGGGACAGTCCCGATTTTGGGGTCTTTTTCTTATATAGGCTCCTATTGGCCCCCACCCCCTGTCCCGATTTTTCACATTTGCTGTACAGTCACCCTAACAGGCCCAGAGTTTTATCTGCAGCTGATTAAAAACTACGAACGGACTGTTATATGCTTTGACTATACGCTCAGGAGGTGGGATCTGCTTTGTATTTTAATAGGCTATGACTGATAATTGATTATTATATCCTCACCTGCCATGTCATTTTTAAATAGAGGGCAAATGAAACTGGCAAAAGAAATGAGGTGCACTTAAGTCACTGGCATTTCACAGAAGCATGGTCAGTTACGTGGCCCTGAAGTGGTTATATGTATGGTATCTTGTGAGTGTCTGTGTCTAATATTTATACCAGCCTTGCAAAATTCTGCTTGGCTGGGTTCAGTATTTTGTTGATGGGCAAATAGAATATTCTGTACCACTGAAATAAACAAATGTACCACATCTATGTAATTATTTTAGATGTGGATGCACTATTAAATTTTCCTGACAGTTATGCACTACTGCTTTGGACAAAAGAGCACTCTGGCAGGAATATATCAGCTTGAATATTTTTTCTTGTGGAGATGGTCCCATAATTTTATGGTATTAGGATGGGTTGATCACTGATTGGCAGTATTTTTTAAGGGGGTTGTGTATACCAGGATTTTTAGCCAAATTTTCCTGTGAGGTTGTGGAAGGATCAATGAGATTTTATATTCTTTAGCCAACTTTATTTCCTAAAAAATGTAGCTTTGGGACATATTACCCGCTGGTGTACATCAGTGTAACTCTGCTGGCTTCAGTGAAGCTGCACTTATCTACACCATCTAAAGATTTGGCCCTTTAAGTTCATGAGGTAGGTTGTGATCTCACACCTGTACAAATCTAATATTAGTGAAGTTACTCCAGATTCCCCCAGTGCAATACGATCAGAATCTTGTCCTATGTTTCTAGAATTCAGTTTTTTCTGGCTTGTCCAGAAAATTTAATGTAATGTAAGGGTGAAACTGGCCCTTATTGTGCAAGCATCAATGTCTTGTCCTTCAGTTTACTAACTTTACTGCATACTTGAAGGTTCATACAGTAAACTGCACTGCTCAGCACTGTATTTTACATTCTAATAATTAATGAGAAATGGCTCGAGTTACTGATCGTTTCAGCAGAATTTACTGTGATCATCTGCAACATCATCTATTATTGATGTATTGCAGGAATATAAGCAATACAAGAAGAACTCACAGGGATTCCCTAATGAAAGTTATAATCATTGTTTTATCTTAAAAGCTATTTGATATGGAGAAAGAGTGTCCGCCACAATTTTTAAAGATGTCAGCATGTCTTGTTTGTGCAGCCACATGCACATCCTCAAAGTGACCCTCTCAACTTGTTCATGTGTAAATTTGACTTGCTGTACCGTATCTCTTGAAGGATCCTGATGTGCTTTATGAACTCTACGTACGTACAGCCTCGCCTATAGTGTAGCTGCTTTTCGAGTGTAAGGTGGCATTTGGGGACAACTGGCACATAGGGAGAGAGAACAGGAAATTTTGGTGGTAGACATCAGGGAAAACCCCCTATGCTAAGGCCTGTGGGATTGTTATTGGCAAACAGGACACTAATTGGCAAGGACTCATTCTAAAGAACCATACAGACTAAGTTCCATCCCATAGTTCTATCTGCTATATTCTAGTAAGGTGTGAACCTGTTGTTCAAGACAGTTTAGGTATTTCAAGCTTGATTCTTCGAGCACTAAGTCATCCCCTGTATCATTAAAAACAACTCCTGAACTTCAGCTATTTGTTCTGCAGCTGCAAGCTAACAAAATCTCTGACCAGAGCGCTGCATTGACTCCGATTCATGATCCTCAAAGACCGATGATAAAGAACCAGAAGATATGTTGGCTTTATCTGATTAGAACCACAGCAAAAAGCAGTGCCCTCCCGCCCACCTAAATTGATGGGGAAATTTTAAATATAAAACATCTAAAGACGTTTGTTAAATTCTCTTTGTTAAAATCAAGCTTCCTTTTTTTAAAGCTTGAGCTAAGTGAAAAAATGTAACAGCTAAAAATGTGGGTAGTGTGCGCTAATCTCTGAGGTGGTTTATACCAAAAAAAACTTTTTCCTTCCTCTTTACAAAATTTGACTTGCTCATTCTGAATAACTAGTTTTGATTTCAATTTTTTTTTCTTATGCACACCATCATGGTATGATTGGGCAAGTAGATTTTGTGCCTGGGCTGGTAAATTTTCAGGATGGTTTTGCAAGGCTGCCCTACGTGCAATGTAGTCCAAAAGAGTTACCAATAAATGTTAATTGTAACCAATCATAACCTTTTGTGAAGTGATTTTTTGAATATCAGAACTGGAATACCTTGAAAAGCACATTTTTGAATGAGTATAAAAACCGTTTACTATGGCGATACTTGAGCCTGTATATAATAATAGCCTCTTAACAATATTGTTACTCTCAAGCTTGCATCCTTATTTTTCTCAGTAGTAAAATATAAAGGTGTTTTCATATTTCAGAGCCAAATTATCAAAGCTATAATATCATCATAGACAAAGTACTTTAAAAAATCCTTTTAAACCTCAAACATGATATGCATATCTCTTCCTCTGATCTGTTGCTTTAATTACCCTTATTCCACAAATACAGTAGAAATATTTTTTCTAGCATTCCTAAGGCAAATTTTTTATTTTATTTTTTTACTAATGGGATTTCAGGCTCCTAGACTTTGATGTGATGCTTTGAGGCATACATATCTCCTGTATATGATACCTGGGCAGTAAGTAGCTGAATGGGCTTGTGCTCTGCCTTCTTGCAGTTTTTAAGCAATGTAGCAGCAAATAACTTTAAGCATATCAAGATGGTTTTGAAGCCCATCAGTTATTTGGAAAAAGAACTACATGGGAATGTAACCTTTATCTTATATGATTGTCTGCCATTTTTGTCAAGCAGCAGAGCTGACTTGAATCTGGCTTGCTGTGCGGTAATTGCACAATCATAAAATGCTACCGTGCAACTTAATATTTCTGTTTCTTGTTGAATAAAATGGTCTGGCTAGCAGATCTGCAAATGCCAGGTTTTGTTGTTTGCATTGCCTCTCACCTTTTAGCACCAACAGTTTAAAAGAAAAGTTTTTTCAGTGACAAGCCATAATTTTAAAAATGATGGATGCATAATGGAATGTAACAGCTAGAGATTTTTTTAGGACACATTTGAATAGTTCTATTTCCAAAATTTACTGTAGAAAAACACTAAAGTGAATCTACAGCTATATACTGCAATTCTGTAGTCATACCACCCTGTGCTCTGGTCCTATATGTTTTAACCAACTAATTAGGGCCATGCCTGGGTGAGTATTTGGATGGGAAATGAAGTATCATGGAAACTGTTTGGCAGTTCAGCAGTGGGACTCTTCACTCTGTCAGTACTGAATCAGTGCCCTGGCATATTGTTAAGGGGCACTGGACTGTTGTATGAGACATAAAACGTAAGTTTTGAGCCTTTGTATCCATTAAAATTCACATATTACTTTTTGTAAAAGTAGGGGTGTTTTCTGAGTTCTGATTTCTCCAAGGTAATTAAATTCTACCTACCTGCATCTCCCCTGCAGTTTCAGTTAAATAGAGTATTTTTCTTCATTCTTGTCTTAAATTTCTGTGTAGTGCTACTGTACATAAATTTAACCAGTTCTGCAGTAGCTACTTAAAGTGTGGAGTAAAGCATTCTCCTAACTTCCCTTACAGGGATGTTTGGATGAGCACATAGATAATGAATGTGTTTAGAGATCCCCGGATGAAAGGAACTGTATTCTTACGTATTAAAGCTTTAGTTTAAACCATAAATAAATGTTGTAGTTTTAAATCTGGAAGAAGGGTATACTGGGGGACTTAAGAAATAAAAACATTATCTTAGAAACCACATCTTGGACAGCTTTGAGGCTATGTATCGCCTAAGCCTAGCATCACCCCTGGGAGGTAGCTAAATATTACTATCCCCATTTTATAGATAGAGATGGATAAGATGTGAATTTCTGAAGTGCTGAATGACTGATGTTTCCATGAAAGTCAGTGGGAGTATTGCAACCTCATAACCTCTGAAAATAAGCCTATAAATTATTGTAAGGTTCATGGTCGCATAGGTAGTCTGTAACATAGCTAGTGATAGAACCCAGAACTCCTGACAGTACTCAGCTTTAGCCACAAGGTTATCCTCCCCAACTATTTGTATTATTTTCTATAGAACTCTCTCTTAGACTTCAAGGTATATGTGACTGGCTGGTAAGTATCTCCTCTTAGATGCCTGCAGAACAAACATGTATCAGCAGTTAAAATTGTTGAATTACTTGTGCACAACTTCCCTCAAAAGAACATATTCCTCTCTCTCTTTCGATTCTAAGGGTATGTCTACACTACGAGAGTAGTTCAATTTTTCTTAAACCAAACTTGTGAAACCGATATTACAAAGTCGAGTGTGCGAATCCACACCAAGGACTTTAATTCGACTTTGTGAGTCCACAGTAACGGGGCAAGCGTCGACATTGCAAGCGGTGCACTGTGGGTAGCTATCCCACAGTTCCCGCAGTCCCCGCTGCCCATTGGAATTCTGGGTGTAGTCCCCAGTACCTTCTGGGGCCAAAAATGTGTTGAGGGTGGTTTGGGGTAAATGTCGTCATTCGACCCACACTCCCGCCCTCCCTCCGTGAAAGCGCCGGTGGGCAATTCGCGCCCTTTTCTGGTGATTGACAGCGCGGACGCCACAGGACAGCGAGCATGGAGCCCTCCGCGATTATCGCTGCTGTTCTGTCCGTTGTCAACACCTCGCGCCTTATCGTCCACCTTTTCCAGAGGCAGATGCTGAGAAATAGGGCGAGGAGGCAACGGAAGCTCCGAGAGGACATGAACTCTGAGAGGGGCACAGACCTCTTGCAAAGCATGGGACCCCGGCCCGTAGACATCATGGTGGCAATGGGTCACGTTGATCCTGTGGAACGGCGATTCTGGGCAAGGGAAACAAGCACTGACTGGTGGGACCGCATAGTGCTGCAGGTCTGGGATGAATCCCAGTGGCTGCGAAACTTTCAGATGTGTAAGGGCACTTTCCTGGAACTTTGTGAGTTGCTGTCCCCTGCCCTGAAGCACCAGGACACCCGAATGAGAGCTGCCCCGACTATCCAGAAGCGAGTGGCCATAGCCCTGTGGAAGCTTGCAACGCCTGACAGCTACCGGTCAGTCACGAATCAATTTGGAGTGGGCAAGTCTACCGTGAGGGTTGCTGTGATGCAAGTTGCCCATGCAATCGTTGAGCTGCTGCTCTCAAAGGTAGTGACCCTTGGAGACGTGCAGGTGATCATAGATGGCTTTTCTGCTATGGGATTCCCAAACTGCGGTGGGGCTATTGATGGGACACACATCCCTATCCTGGGACCGGACCACCAGGGCAGCCAGTACATTAACTGTAAGGGCTATTTTTCTATGGTGCTGCAAGCACTAGTGGACCATAAAGGACGTTTTACCAACATCAACGTCGGATGGCTGGGCAAAGTTCATGACGCTCGTGTTTTCAAAAACTCTGGTCTGTTTAGACGGCTGCAGGAGGGTATTTACTTCCCGGACCACAAAATAAGTGTTGGGGATGTGGAGATGCCTATAGTGATCCTCGGGGACCCAGCCTACCCGCTAATGCCCTAGCTCATGAAGCCATACACAGGAGCCCTGGACACTGAAAAGGAGCTCTTCAGCTACCGGCTGAGCAAGTGCAGAATGGTGGTGGAGTGTGCTTTTGGGCGTCTCAAAGGGAGATGGAGAAGCTTACTTACTCGCTCCGATCTCAGCCAAACAAATATCCCCATTGTGATTGCAGCTTGCTGTGTGCTCCACAATCTCTGTGAGAGCAAGGGGGAGACGTTTATGGCCGGGTGGGAGGTTGAGACAAATCGCCTGGCTGCTGATTACGCACAGCCGGACACCCGGCCGATTAGAAGATCCCAGCAGGACGCGCTGTGCATCCAGGAAGCTTTGAAAGCTAGCTTCCAGACTGACCAGGGTAACCAGTGACTGTTACGCTTGTTTAAACAGAAGCTGAACCTGCCCCCGTTTCTTTACCCAGTTAATGTTGCCTATCCTCTCCAATTACCAACCCCCTTCCCCCCCTTCATTCAACGCTTAAAAAGTATAATAAAGGAAACATTGTTTATTAAAACCGTCTTCTTTATTAATGATTTCTCGGTTAAGGGTTTAACCTGGGACGCCAACTGCGGTTGGGGAGCGGGTGGAGTGATGGAAAGGACGCTTCCAAACTCGGGGAATGACAGGCTCCTGCTCCCAGAGCAGTCTGCAGTGGTGGACTGCTTGTTTCAGCGGAGCCTGCAACCCCTCCTGTTCGCAACTCTGTGAGGCGGGGCCTGTGTGACTTTTTGGCCGCGGATTGCGGCCACAGATCCCCTGCTGCATGGATCTGTCATGCAGGCTATTGCCGGCCGCAAAAGATCTGCAGCCACCCTCCGCCACCAGAAAGTCACAGAGCCCCCCTGCATAGAGAACATGAAAGCCCCCTCCCAGAATGACAAGTGTGCCTAGTGAATGCAATGTGAGTGTGACTTTCTGTTCAACCTTTCCCCCTGTCTCTACCCTGGTACAGGCGCCTGTCGTCTCAAATTACAAACCCCCTCACCCCCTCCCCCCAAATCAAACCGTCCTGTGAAAGAAAGTCAAGGAAACAGCACTTTACAGAACAAAAATTTTTGTTAAGGGGAGCATAGTTTTGAGATGAAACTTGGACGGGGACTGGGGTGGGGTGCGGTTGGAGGGAAGGAAAGGACCCATCTAAATTTTTGGGAATGAGAGCCTTCTGCTACTGGAGCAGTCCAGAGGGGTGGAGTGATTATTTCCATGGCCCCTGCCTCCCCTCATTCTAGTGACTTTGGGTGAGGGGGGGATTGGACTTTGTGGCGGGGGAGGGTGGTTGGAAATAACATACAGAGGGGCTCTTTCCTCCTGTCTCCGGTCCTGGAGAACGTCTACCAGGTGCCAGAGCATGTCCATTTGCTCCTCATTAGTCCCAGCAGCGTTTGAGTTGCCTGCTGGTCTTCCTGCCGCCACCTGTCCTCGCGAGCTTCAGCCCTCTCCTCCCGTTCGCTGACCGCTCGCTCGAACCTTGAGATGTCCTCTCTCCGCTGTGCTGCCTCATTTCGGGAACAGACCATCAGTTCGGAAAACATGTCGTCCCGGGTTCTTTTTTTGCACCGCCTGATCAGCGCAAGCCTCTGGGAGGGTGATCCACGGGTAGGGCGGGAGACACTCGCAGCTGTGGGATGGGAGAAAGGGAGTGAATTCCTCAGAAAGATACATTTTCCTGAACAATGCCTATACTCTTTCCCTGTGAATAAGACCATGCACACTACCTATCACATGTGCACTCAGTACAAGGTCGAATATTCTGTCTTTATACTGAGTGCCTGGGGTCCTGGTGTACAGATCGCACAAGCGGGGCTGGACACTGGAAATCGGCTCTCTGGAGACCATGGTAAGCTGTTGCCTTTGGACTGCTGAGAGCTTACTTCACAGCAGTGCTGTACTCCCATGTTTCAAGCACAATTCCTAGCGGTGGCCAGTTCCTGCTGCTGCCAAAACCGCTCATCTACAACGGCTCGCCTACCCGCCACCCCCTCAACGCGCGGCCGTTCCTGGGAAATGTTCCTGCCCACGAACTGCTCTGTTTGAACGGCTCGCCTACCCTTTCCCCACCTCCGCATGGCCGGTCCCGGGAAATGTCCCTGCCCGCGAATCGCCCTGTTTGAACGGCTCGCCTACCCTTTCCACCCCTCCGCGTGGCCGGTCCCGGGAACTCTCCCTGCCTGCGCACCGCTAAGTTTCAACGGTTAGCCTCCCAGCTCTCCCCCCCCCCCCTCGCGTGGCTGGAAACCGCCGGGTGTCGTTCTTTAAAGGAAAAATCAAGAAGTCACTATACTAAAAAAACCACTCATTCAAACCAGGGCACCATGACTGATATCACTCTGATGAGGATTATGGAGACAGACAAAGACCGCATGCTGCATGAATGCCAGCAAACCCCGGGGCCGTATGCCGCCAGGCTATGCAAGGCAATGATACCAGAGTACCTGCAGCTTGCATGGCGCGGAAAAGTATCCTACCATGGAGGAGACAATAAGGCCGCTCTCCCTGGGAACCTGATGCAAAAGCTTTCACTGTACCTCCAGGAGAGCTTCGCGGAGATCTCCGATTGGGATTTCTCCTCTATCCCCATACATATTGACAGACTTTTCGAGTAGTTGCACTGGAAACGACTCAAAACTAAAGCGCCTATGGCAAATTAAGCAATAAAAACACATTGCTAACACACCATGCCTATTCTATTCCAAATAAATGTTTAAAACACTGACCTGCTGATCCTTCGCCTGGTTCCTGGTCCGGGATGCTGCCTTGGGAGGGTTCGTAGGGGATCTCAGTGAGGGTGATGAACAGATCCTGGCTGTTGGGGAAATCAGCGGTGAAAGCGCTGTCGACTGCCTCGTCCTCTTCCTGTCCTTCCTCTTCTTCACCGTCCGCAAAAACTTCAGACGATGTGGCCGTAGATAAGACCCCGTCATCGGAGTCCACGGACACTGGTGGTGTAGTGGTGGCAGCACCACCGAGCATACCATGCAGTGCCTCGTAAAAACGGCATGTGTGTGGCTGCGATCCGGAGCGTCCGTTGGACTCTTTGGTCTTCTGGTACGCCCGTCGCAGCTCCTTGATTTTCACGCGGCACTGTGTTGCATCCCGGATGTATCCTCTCTCCGACATTGCCTTGGATATTTTCTCATAAATTTTCGCATTCCGTCTTTTGGATCGCAGCTCTGAAAGCACGGACTCGTCGCCCCACACAGCGATCAGGTCCAAGACTTCCCGATCAGTCCAAGCTGGTGCTCTCTTCCTATTCTGCGATGGCATGGTCACCACGGCTGCAGAGCTCTGCATCGTTGCCAGTGCTGCTGAGCTTGCCACGATGTCCAAACAGGAAATGAGATTCAAACTGGCCAGACAGGAAAAGGAATTCAAATTTTCCCGGGGCTTTTCCTGAGTGGCAGGTCAGAGCATCCAAGCTCAGATTGCTGTCCAGAGCGTCCACTGAGTGGTTCACTGTGGGATAGCTCCCGGAGCTATTAGCGTCGAATTCCGTCCACAATAACCCGAATTCGACATGGCCATGTCAAATTTAGCGCTACTCCCCTCGTCGGGGAGGAGTACAGAAATCGAATTAAAGAGCCATTTATGTTGAAATAAATAGCTTCGTAATGTGGACGGGTGCAGGGTAAAATCGAGTTAATGCTGCTAAATTCGACATAAAGTCCTAGCGTAGACCAGGCCTAAGATATAGTATGTAGGAGAGGGGGTGCAAATTGTATTTTTTTTCTGTAAACTGTTAATGGCACACCCATTTAATCGGAGCAGTTGCTTGGGAATAAATTCAGCATAGTTGATTTCACTGATTAAACACTATATAGATGTGTCTGGTGATGTTTGTGAACCTATTTACAGTAACTAACAGGTGCAAATTGGTGTTTGTTGACATATAGTTAAATTGGTTCAGGCTTTTATTAACTTAATGCTACATCCCTGCCACTAAACAAGTGAAACAACGTACTATTCAGAACGGTTTTAATGGTTTATACAGTGCTTATTTTTATGTAACATATGAAATAAGTGTCAGCTTCCTGGCACAAAGTGTAAGGATTTGACAGTTGAGGCAGTCATTTAACTGACAAGTTTATTTCTACTCTGTGTGACTAGTTAAGGCAATTCTACTGTATATGCATGTAAGTAAACTAGATGTTTTATTTTTATTGAAAGTTTAAAGGTATTTGAAGCCATATCAACAACAGAACTCAGTTAATTTTAAAAGAACATGTGTCTACATTGGGGTGACATAAGTTTGATTGCTCAAGAGAAATTTGTGGTGTTTAAAGTTCTTTCTCCTGGTGTTGGTACTGGAAGATTTTTGCCATTGATGTAAAAAGTCAGAGCTTGGGTTTTTTTCAGGAGAAAGAGGTGTCTAGTCAGTTGCACTGCAGCTTGAACAGCTTTTGAAGAACTTATGATCCATTTCCATTCAGGCCTAGAGCCTTCTCAGTACTTTCTAAAACAAGCACGTTAGTTTTTCAATTCTTTAGCTCCATCAGTACAGCTGAAATAGTCCCCGTTGGGGAAAAGGTAAATTGCCCAGCCTTGCCTCAAATCTGGGAGATCAAATCCTTCCTTTTTATAATAGTAGTTAAAGTTAACATTTCCCTTGTATTTGATTTCTCTCAGGAGCTTAGATGAAAAGGCAGTTAACACTCTTCATTCTGTTCTCTTTGCTATTACTCTGCTTGATTTTAAGCCTTTAGCTAATTAATGTCATGCAGAAAGTTGTGTGAATGTGTGCCTTGTCTACACCTGAGAATAACCTCATCCAGCAGTCAGTGTAGCTATACAGAGGGTCCCCGGTATACATCTCCCCCTTATCCGTTGTTTCGGATATCCGTCGCTCATTAATAGGGGAACATGTTCTAATTTACGTTGGTCCTGATCTGCATATCTGTTGTTTGCACAGATCAGGACTGACATGAATTAGAACATGTTCCCCTATTGCACAGTACAGTACTGTACTGTACTGTACTTGCGTCCGCCGGCCACGTTCAAGGCTTATTACCTACGGAGAATGTTCTCCATGCTGATTAAGGAGACGGCAGGTGAAGGAAAGCCCAGTGTAAAGGAGTTTTGGAAGTCCTACAACATCTTGAATGGCATCGGAAGAGGTCGTGGGAAGAGGTCACCTTGCAATGTATGAATGGCATTTGGTGCCATGCTTGGTCAGGTGCTGTCCACAGCTTCATGGGGTTTGATGCCGTTCCTGCTCTCAAGCAAGAAATTGTCAAGTTGGCCAAGGATGTCAGCTTCGAGAAGGTGGAGGAGGACAATGTACAGAGTTGTTGGAGTCTCATGCTGACCAATGGCAAATGAGGAACTGATTGAGCTGGACCAACAACGGATATCCGAAGAAAGCAAGGATGATGATGATGATGAGGTAGGGTAGGAAGCCAGGAGTCTGACAACAAAGAATGTCTCCCGTTTCTTTGTATTGCTGGATGAGATGATGGAAATTATATAGAAATCATAATGTCTCCCGTTTCTTTGGATTGCTGGATAAGATGATGGAAATCATATAGAGTGGTGATCCTTTTTGTGAACGGTCTGCCAAAGTCTGCAGGGCTCTCAATGATGCAGTAGCTTGCTACAGGGAGATCTATCATTCAAAGATTCATGCAAGAGAGCAGATGTCAATAAAATCCTTTTTTAAAGACTTCTGCAACCAAAAAGCCATCCACGGAAAAGCCAGCCCAAGAAAACCCAGCTGTCACCCCTACCTAAGTTTAGTGTAATTGACACTGTTTTATACTGTATTACTGTATTGTATTAAAATGTTCTATGTGTTTGAACAGTGTTAGTAGGGTTCTACATTATTTTATTCAATGTTTTATATGTAAAATGTGTACTGTAGAACCTGTCATTGTAAAAAGATACACTGTTTAGGTGAAAAGAGCATTGTCATAGGCGAGTGTGATGAAGTTGTGAATGCATCCCTCCCTTATTTCATTATTTCTTATGCGGAATTTTTTCCTGGTATACGTCGTTTCAGTATCCATCGCCCTTTTCAAGAACGCAACCCCAGTGTATACAGGGGACCCCCTGTATTAGTGCAGATCTCTATAGACAGCATAGACAGCTTCAAGAAAGGATAACACTAACTCATTTGGTGCAAATCCTAACCTGCCTTGTTCTGTGTTTAGGGGTCGGCACTGGGTCAGATATTCTGACTGCTGAATCAGGGCTAATCCTGTGGTCATGTCTACGCTACAAACTTTGGTCAGCTCACATCATGTCAGCATACATCTGCTGAAGTTTGTAAATCACTCAGGCATGTGTATACTTGACTACTTGCATTGACACTGCATGCTTACCCTGAGTGCTTGTGCATGGCTGGAGCACCCACCAACAGCCAACCTCTCCTCCCTCCCCACCACTCCTGCCTGCCAATGGTCCCACCAATCAACTCCTCCCCCTCCCTTCCAGCAGCTCCTGCTCGCCGCGGCATGGGGGAGGTGCTGGGAGGGAGGAAGGGAAAGGAGCGGGGACCACCGGGAAAAATTAGAAGCTGGCGCCTGTGCTGGAAGGGACCTTGAGAGGTCATCTATTACAGTCCCATGCACTCATGGCAGAACTAAGTATTATCTAGACCATACCTGACAGGTGTTTGTGTAACCTGCCGTTAAAAATCTCCAATGATGGAGATTTCACAACCTCCCTAGAATGTCTTCGGGGTCAGTTTACTGAGGGACAGCGAAAAACAATTCAAGGTTGTTGGTGGTGGTCTTGGAGCTGCAGATGGTGGAGTGCTGCATCTGGGCCTGAGAAATGAGCACTGATTGGTGGGATTGCATCATAATCTAGATTTGGGTCAACGAGCAATGGCTGCAGAACTTTCGGATGCAAAAAGCCACATTCCTAGATCTGTGTGCTGGGCTCGCCCCGGCTCTCCAGGGCAGGGACACCAAAACGAGAGCTGCACTGACAGTGGAGAAGGGATTGGCATTTTATTCCTTGGGGAATTCTGTATCAAAAAATTAAAAATTCTGTGCACAATATTTTAAAATTCTGAATATTTTATTTGTCAAAATAACACAATGTAATCATGCCAGTTTCAATTATTTTGGTAATTTATTTCAAATATGTCCAAGTATGTCTGTAACAATATAGACAACAAAAAAGATTCAGGAAATGTTTTATGACAAATAGATTGCTTACTAGTCATATTAATACAGAACTTTGAGTAATTAAGGCAACATTTTAGTCACTGGTATTTTTAGTAAAAGTCATGGACAGGTCACGGGCAGTAAACAAAAATTCATGGCCTGTGACCTGTCCATGACTTTTACTATATACCCCTGACTAAAACTTGAGGTGTGTGTGTGTGTGTGTGTGTCTGGGGAGGGAAGCCCAGGTGTTGGGGGGCGGGAGAGCGGTAGCAGGCGGACCGGGACCCCCACTGGTGCTGAGGGAAGGGGGGGGGGCAGCAGGTTCCCTACCTGGCTCCATGACTTCCTCCCCCCCGTCAGCAGCAGCAATGTTTGGGTGTGGTAGGGGGATGGGACAGGGTGAGACAGGCTCTGGGCAGTGCTTACCTGGGGGGCTCCCTGAAGCAGCGACATCCCTCTCACTCAGCTGCTAGGTGGAGGCGTGGCCAGGCAGCTCTGCGCACTGCCTCCACCTGCAGGCACTGCCCCCACAGCTCCCATTGGCCGCGGCTCCCTTTGCTATCCCAGGCCTTTCTGCCTCCCTACCTTAAGAACATAAGAAAGGCCGTACTGGGTCAGACCAAAGGTCCATCCAGCCCAGTATCCTGTCCACCGACAGTGGCCAATGCCAGGTGCCCTGGAGTGAGTGGATCTAACAGGTAATGACCAAGTGATCTCTCTCCTGCCATCCATCACCCCCCTCTGACAAACAGAGGCTAAGGACACCATTCCTTACCCATCCTGGTTAATAGCCATTAATGGACTTCATCTCCATGAATTTATCTAGTTCTCTTTTAAACCCTGTTATAGTCCTAGCCTTCACAGCCTCCTCAGGCAAGGAGTGCCACAGGTTGACTGTGCGCTGTGTGAAGAAGAACTTCCTTTTATTTGTTTTAAACCTGCTGCCCACTAATTTCATTGGGTGGCCCCTAGTTCTTCTATTATGAGAACAAGTAAATAACTTTTCCTTATTCACTTCCTCCACACCACTCATAATTTTATATACCTCTATCATATCCCCCCTTAGTCTCCTCTTTTCCAAGCTAAAAAGGCCAGCCTTTTTAATCTCTCCTCATATGGGACCTGTTCCAGACTCCAATCAGGTCACAGTCCAGTGTAGCAGTGGCTCGAGAATCTTGCAGAACATGTCCTCCCTAGTCCTCTTCTTTCTATTTCCCCTGCCCCCCTGCCAAACCCAATAGGGGAATAAAAAGCAGATGTCAACTCTACCTCTGTTTGTTGAATGGCATGCAGTTCCTTGTAGAAACGGCAGGTCTGCTTCATAGCATGAGATCTGTTGTTGGGCTCCTCGGCCTTGTGGTATGCCTGGTGAAATTCCTTTGCTGTCACGCGGCACTGCTACTGATCCCTGTTGTACCCCTTTGCCTGCATCCCTCATGCAGTCTGGTTGTAGATGTTCACGTTTCTATGGCTGGTCCGTAGCTGTGCTTGCACAATCCTTTCTCCACACAGGCCCAGGAGAGCCAGTACTTCCTGTTTACTGCAGGCAGGAGCTTGTCGCAGTTAGGCAGTTGCACACAACAAGGGTGAGCTGCTAGGTGTACTCACTACGGTGGGCAATTAGGAAAAGGCATTTCAAAAACATGCGGGGGGGGGGGGAGGGCAGGGATTTCATCTGTTCTCTGTGACTTCAGGCCAGTGAAGTTTAAAGTTGTGACCAGACCAGAGTGGTCACTGTTGCAAGGAATGGGGCATTGTGGGACACCTGCTGGAGGACCCTTAGGGTCCACAGAAGTTATATAGTATCTACTCCTAAGGGCATTCTGCGCCAAAAAACTAAAAATGATGCACACAATATTTTAAAATTCTGCAAATTTTATTTGTCAAATAAATGTGAAGGCTATCTGGGTGTGGGCAGCTCAGTGGGGGATCCAGGTGTGGATGGACAGGGGCTTGTTGCGGGGTTCTGGGTGCAATGGTAATGGGACTCTGCAGCGGGGTCCAGGCGAAAGTGATTGGGGCTCAGCAGGGGGGTGTCTGGGTGTAGGTGGCTTGTTGGGGTGGTTCAGGCATAGAGGGAGTGGGGCTGTTTGCAGGGTGGGGGTTCTGAGTGCGGGGGCATGAGGCTTGGTGGGAGGGTCTGGATACATAAGGGTTGAGCGGAATTGTAGACGGATCCCTCCCCCTGCAGCTGAGGAGCAATGGGTGCAGGAAGCCCGTGGGGGGGTGTTTGAAGAGTTTCCTGCAGCTGGGGGAGAGATCTGGGGGTGGGTCTGACCGAGCCCCAGATGCCATGCAGGGGAAGAGGAAGTTCCATCCTTCCCATCAGGGACTAGCAGCTGAGCCCGGTGCAAGGTAGGAGCCACCAGCCAGGTCTTCCCCAGTCCCGCCTACTGCCTCAAAATGATTTACCTCTCTACCGGCTGCCCTGGGCACCCAAACTATACTGCTGGGGAGGGTCGCATGACTGCTCTTGTAGCTTCCCTTTGCTTCCCCGTCAGAAAGTCATCTTTCTGTGGGGAAACAAAGAAATCTGTGGGGGACATAAATTCTGCGCATGCACAGTGGCACAGAATTCCCCCAGCAGTAAGTATCCTCACTTGCACTGTGTTGACCTCAGTAGGTCGACCATGGCTCTATGCCCTTTGAGGAGGTGGTTTTATTGCATCCCTGTAATGAGGTGCTTATGTCAGCCAAAGAAAAAGTTGAATGTAGACGTGCACAAATAGTTCTATACAAGGTGACTTACATCAGTCTACCTTTGTAGTGTAGACCAGGCCTGAGTCTTAGGTTCACTTTGAGTGTTTTCCCCTCCTGGCACACATGTCTTCTTTAGATACAAGAAGGGGTAAGTTTCAGAGTGGTAGCCGTGTTAGTCTGTATCAGCAAAAAGAACAAGGAGTACTTGTGTCACCTTAGAGACTAACAAATCTATTTGGGCATAAGCTTTTGTGGGTTAAAACCCACTTCATCAGATGCATGGAGTGGAAAATACTGTAGGAAGATATATATAATGAACATGAAAAGATGGGAGTTGCCATACCAACTCTAACGAGACAAATCAATTAAGGTCGGCTGTTATCAGCAGGAGAAAAATACTTTTTTGTAGTGATAATCAGGATAGCCCCTTTCAAACAGTTGACAAGAAGCTGTGAGTAACAGTAGGGGGAAAATTAGCATGGGGAAATAGATTTAGTTTGTGTAATGACCCATCCACTCCCAGTCTTTATTCAAGCCTAATTTAATGATGTCCAGTTTGCAAATTAATTCCAGTTCTGCAGTTTCTCGTTGGAGTCTGTTGTTGAAGTTTTTTTGGTGAAGAATTGCGACTTTTAGGTCTGTAATTGAGTGTCCAGAGAGGTTGAAGTGTTCTCTGACTGGTTTTTGAATGTTATAATTCTTGACGTCTGATTTGTGTCCATTTATTCTTTTGCGTAGAGACTGTCCGGTTTGGCCAATGTACATGGCAGAGGGGCATTGCTGGCACATGATAGCATATATCACATTGGTAGATGTGCAGGTGAACGAGCCCCTGATGGTGTGGCTGATGTGATTAGGTCCTATGATGGTGTCCCTTGAATAGATATATGGACAGAGTTGGCAACGGGCTTTGTTGCAAGGATAGGTTCCTGGGATAGTGTTTTTGTTGTGTGGTGTGTGGTTACTGGTGAGTATTTGCTTCAGGTTGGGGGGCTGTCTGTAAGCGAGGATTGGCCTATCTCCCAAGGCGTGTTAGAGTGAGGGATCGTCCTTCAGGATAGGTTGTAGATCCTTGATGATGCACTGGAGAGATTTTAGTTGGGGGCTGAAGGTGACGGCTAGTGGAGTTCTGTTACTTTCTTTGTTGGGCCTGTTCTGTAGTAGGTGACTTCTGGGTACTCTTCTGGCTCTGTCAATCTGTTTCTTCACTTCAGCAGGTGGGTATTGTAGTTTTAAGAACACTTGATAGAGATCTTGTAGGTGTTTGTCTCTGTGTGACGGATTGGAGCAAATGCGGTTGTATCTTAGAGCTTGGCTGTAGACAATGGATCGTGTGATGTGGTCTGGATGAAAGCTGGAGGCATGTATGTAAGTATAACGGTCAGTAGATTTCTGGTATAGGGTGGTGTTTATGTGACCATCGCTTATTAGCACTGTAGTGTCCAGGAAGTGGATCTCTTGTCTGGATTGGTCTAGGCTGAGGTTGATGGTGGGATGGAAATTGTTGAAATCCTGGTGGAATTCCTCAAGGGCTTCTTTTCCATGGGTCCAGATGATGATGTCATCAATGTAGCGCAAATAGAGTAGCGGTGTTAGGGGACAAGCGCTGAGGAGGCATTGTTCTAAGTCAGCCAGAAAAACGTTGGCATATTGTGGGGCTATCCAGGTACCCATAGCAGTGCTGCTGACTTGAAGGTATACATTGTCCCCAATGTGAAATAGTTGTGGGTAAGGACAAACGCTATGTCACATTAGGAAGCTAGAAATCTCCTCTTTCCAGTGGCATAAAGCTTCAGCTCCTAGTCATGTGGTGCTACAAAATTTTGGGGTTAAAATTGTCATGATTTAACGTTACAGGAAAGCTATGTTCCCCAGGACTGAATTTTGCTTGAATTGGGGTGCAATAAGTGGAAGGGGGGGTGGTCTCCTTCATTTTGAGAAGATTTTTTTGTTTTGTTTTTAATGGCAGCTATCTAAAGCTTCTCAGGGGATTGGAATCTTTATGTCCAGCAAAATTTGCCAGATTGGAGATGAAGGGAAGAAGATGATATTGGGTGCAGTTAGACCAGCAGGGACTCTTGTGCTGGACTCCCCCACTCCTTGGTATAAAAAAGGTGCTGACAGCATGAGTGCACCTCCCCTTTGGAATGCATCTCCCTTCCCTCCCCTGGTCTGAACTAGCCTACGCCTGCTTGCCTTCCAGGCACGCTGCAAAGCCCATCTATTTGAGTGGGCTGTCAAGAAGGGCTGAAGCCCTTGGGGTGGGTTTTCTGTTTGGGGACAAGGTAGGCTGGGGGGTTTAATTCATCTGGGGCCTGCTGAGTGTTGATTAGGATGCCATGTGTTGGGTCGTAGGAGGAGTTGCTTTGTAACTCCTCATTATTGTGCGTTTAAATTGATGTCAGTGGAGCTTAGCGCACTGCATGGGTGTTCTTTTGTGTGGTGCTTTTAAGTCAAAATGAACATAAATATATGGTTTCTACTAGCAGTGCTGTCTGGTTATTACTAATAAAAATGTACTTTTTGAGTCCACCTTTAGAGTCTGTGAAGTATAAATATGTGTAACCAGGGACTGAGTTTTCCAGGGCACGTAGAAATCTTTCCCAGGTGGGAAGGAACCATCCACTTCTGTGGAATATAAATACACTTTCATTAAAAATAAATTCCATTTATAACCTTTGTGGGGGCAAAAGAAAGCTGTGAAATTTGAACCAAGTATAACCAATGAAGTAATGTCTTCCTAAATCTGCAAAGAAACAGCTCTGGTGTCACTCCCTCTGCTGGCAGAAGGGAGCATGGCTGCCGCAGTTGTTCCTAGGAATAGGGAGCCCCAGGAGGAGGGGGGACACAACCACTCCAGTGGAGGGCTCTGTGTGTTTGCAGTGCTGACATCACCTGCCATCTGTGCACAGGGCTCCGTGGAGACTTGGGCTGGGGAGGAACAGCATAAATTGAGTTATTGGGGCCAGGTGATCCCCAGTAAGGACAACTTGGCCTGGCTTGAATTGATTTATTGGGGGAAGGGCAGCTTTGATTGATTTGCTGCCAGTATAGGGAGGGCAGCAGAGTTCATCCAGCAAAAAACTGGGGCCAAAGGTGAATGCTTAGGCTGGCAACTAGGGTGACCAGACAGCAAGTGTGAAAAATCAGGCCGGGGGTGGGGAGTATTAGGAGCCTATATAAGAAAAAGACAAAAATCGGGACTGTCCCTATAAAATCGGAACATCTGGTCACCCTACTGGCAACAGGGTGGATTGATTGAGATCACTGATTTTAATCATGATTTAAATCATCAATTTTAAATGTGTTTTGCATTTGTACTTTTTAGTTATTTTCCTAAAGAAAGGTTGATTCTTATTGGTCAGGAACCATTGACACATGTTGATTTGCAACTAAATATAGTATTTACACTAAATATGGTGCTTCTTTTTGCTCTGTCTATGCTCTTTAATTTAAGCAAATATGTAGCTTGATTTACATGTATTCAGATTTTTAATTTTTCATTATGCTAGAAAATGTTGAATCTTATTTACTAGATTCATATTTTTTTTACTTGTTATTTCTGTCAAGCTCTATTTGGATGGAAATTAAAATTCAATAAAAAATACACAAAACAGATTTTTTTTAAATAGGTAAATAGAGCTACCTTAAATAGTCTGGATACATAAGAAAAAATATTTTATCAAAACAAGGTTTGCATTTAAAACTAACTGATTCAGTAAACAAGGGAAGTACTGTATTATCTGTAGTTAGTGAATTGAACTGCTTGTTTTTGGTCACCATGTCATTCAAGATTTTGAACTACTAAATCTCATCCACTCACACCTAGTTTTTATTCATAGATTGGAAGAGGAAAACAAACTTTTCTGCTTTCTCAATTGCGACTCATTTTCTTGACTTTGAATGAACTAGTCACTGGACTGAAGTAGTTGAATAAACTGAAATGTAAAAAAATACTCCCTCTCTGCACTGCAGAAGAGGCTACTACTGTTAGAAGGTTGGTTTAGCACTTCAACAAATTCTGATTCCAGGTGCTTAGCCAGTGACTTCAGTAGTTTGGCTTTCTTTAAAAATTGTCAGAAAACATGTACTGCTTAATGTATTTATTGCCATAACATTACGTTTAAGCTGTTCGGAGTGAAAACAGGCAGTAAAGAGAAGAAGAGGCTTCCTCATTATGGATCATTTAGGGTCAACTACACTACAGGTTCTCCAACATGATTATTGTTGAACACAGGTTTGACTTGCTATGTTGATGGATCTAGCTGTGCTATAACCATATCCCTGAAACTTGCTACAACCCTTGTTGACAAACACATCAAAACAGCCTAATAGCTTTCTTTGACAGGGTAACAAGCCTTGTGGATGGGGGGAAGCGGTATATGTGCTATATCTTGGCTTTTGATACTGTCTCACGTGACCTTCTTATAAACAAACTAGGGAAATACAACCTAGATGAAGCTATTATAAGGTGGGTGCATAACTGGTTGAAAAACTGTTCCCAGAGAGTAGTGGTCAGTGGTTCACAGTCAAGCTGGAAGGGTATATCAAGTGGGGTCCCGCAGGGCTCAGTTCTGGGTCCGATTCTGTTCAATGTCTTCATCGGTGATTTAGATAATGGCATAGGAAGTACACTTACACTGCTGACTCATATTTAACTTTGTAACATTTTGATATCCCAGAATGATGATTGCTTTTTTTGTATTAGCACGAGTGTTGTAAGCAAGGCACAGGAAATAATTCTCCCGTTCTAGTCTGCGCTGATTAGGCCTCAACTGGTATGGTGTTCAGTTTTGGGCACCACGTTTCAGAAAAGATGTGGACAAATTAGAGAAAGTCCAGAGAAGAGCAACAAAAATGATTAAAGGTCTAGGAAACATGACCTATAAGGGAATATTAAAAAATTGGGTTTGTTTAGTCTGGAGAAAAGAAGACTGAGGGGGGACATAACAGTTTTTAAGTACATAAAAGGAGGAGGGAGTAAATTGTTCTTGTTAACCTCTGAGGATAGGACAAGAAGCAGTGGGTTTAAATTGCAGCGAGGGCTGTTTAGGTTGGACATTAGGAAAAACTTCCTAACTGTCAGAGTGGTTATGCACTGGAATAAATTGTGTAGGGAGGTTGTGAAATCTCCATCATTGGAGATTTTTAAGAGCAGGTTATACAAATGCCTGTCAGGGATGGTCTAGATAATACTTAGTCCTGTATTGAGTGCATGGGACTGGACTTGAAGGCCTCTTGTAATCCCTTCCATTCCTACAATTCTGTCCTCCAGACAGTTAAAATCCTTTTAAGTCCTGTCAGTTCTCCAATACAGATATCGTCTCTGTTTGTCAGGAAACTACCTTGATGTAGCTAGGTTCCCCTGCCATTGTGATTACTGTAGTCTAGATGGCTTTGTCTTGTTATCTAGCTGCATGTACAGCTCTTTTTGACATCTACAATTTAAGCATCTTTTTTATTTTGTGGTACTTCTGGAAATGTAGATACAGACTCGGGATTTCCTTAGGTGCATGGTGTTTTGTCTTACTGATGCAAAAATGTATGTTTTGTGAAAAACATTAAGATCGTGAAGGTTTTGGTGGTAGATCTCAAGAGCAATCCTCTTGTTCAGAAGACCATTTTAATTTCTGGTAGAATTACTTTCCTACCTTTTATGTTTCCAGACCATTATTAGGGTGTGTCTATAGATTTAATTTCTGCACAGATATAGGTTTTTTTATTTAATACTCACCTGGCATATATTCTGATGGTGCTATCTGCTGATCCCTTGACATTTTACTAATGTTCCAATGATGGACAGTTCTGAAAATGGTAATTTATTATTTATTATTGTGAGAAACAGCTGTGGAATACCTCTCTGAGTTAAGGGTTATTTAATAGTTATTTTTCCTTTAGGGTGAAATGCCGGTCAAGATCTTGGTGTGCAGTATCGGTCATGATGAAGAGCCGGATACCTCTTGTTCTCCTTGCCTGCGGCTCCTTTAACCCCATCACAAACATGCACATGCGTTTATTTGAGCTGGCTAGAGATCACCTTCATCAAACAGGTCAGTAGGATGGAGTTTATGCAGCCCTCGTGGGGAACAAGGAGTATTTGAAATGAAAGGGAGGTTGGATTTTCCAGTCTCGGGACTAAGGGCTGATTACCTGTCATTTTAACGTTTTCTCATTTTCATGGTCTTATTTTGTGCTAATTAAGTATGAGTCTTTGATAACGCACTTGATGGAATGTTTAATAAAGAAATCCTAGTGTTGTTGCCTCCTCCCGTTGTGTCTAGTTACCCACCCTGGAGATTTTATAACAAGGTGTTCACACAACTGCAGTTAGTTTTGTAAACAGTTTTGAGATCTCATTTTCAGTGGAAATTTGCTGCAGGCTGGCTCCGGTGAAAGGGCCCCCTTCTTTGGAATGGAGAAGAAGCATTTATGTTGAAATTTCGGGGTTTTATGATATAGTAATTTAATATGAAAAAATGGTGCAGTTTACAGTTTTTACTACCAGGTAAAACTGGGAAGGGGGAAAAGAGTGAGATTCATTACTCATTACCCATATTCATTAAAGGATAGAACTTTCTTCCCCTAGCAAAATAGTCTACATGAGGGACAGGAGGTCAAAATTTCAGCAAGCTAGGAAGTCTCAGCAGCTAAGCGAAGCGGCTAGTGGCCCTAGAGAATCGGCAGTCTACTCTAAAAGAAAGCAAGAATTTGAAGCAGCACAGTGCTGCTAGGAAAGAAAGAATCCCAACATTGATTAACTCTTAATTCCTGAGTGCTTTTTCCCAGAAATTGTCAGGGAGTGGGGATAAGTAATTGATCAGAAATGGGGAGGGGGCAGGGGGAGGAATGGGGAGGGTGATACGGCATTTGAAAGTGGTTGGAGAATAGCAGTAGCAGAAATTGTTTGGTGAAACACGGGGATCCAGAAATGCTGCTAACCTGCATTAGTTAGAGAGCAGCAATTGCATGCTAATAGCATGCTTTGAGAGGAAACCGAGTGGTTTTCTGGATGGAGAATTGCTGAGCTGTCTTTGTGGTACTAAAGCGTTTCAATCCTCTAGGAGCACCAGAACTAAATTGTTAAAGGAGGTTTCAAGTGGGCTTCTCCTCTTTTGGGTTACTGCTGCCCCTGCTGTACAGCTGGACAAAGAGAGGATGGGCAGGGGTAGGAGTGGGTCATGACTCCATCTGCTCCAATATGCCAGGCAGCACAGCTGAGGTGGTGTGAAGTGGGAAACAATCTGATACTAAAACAGGCCAGTGGCTGATTGCTTTCCCTGAAGAAAGGACTAAACCTGGAAATAAATTATGACTGTCTGAATCACAGTTCATTCCCTGGTCTGCTCTAAGGGCAGTGCAGCCATGCACTGCCCCTCACTCTGGCAGATTGTTAAATCACAATTTAGCCCAAATTTTATTAGAAATGTACCTTTGGAAGGTTGGAATGAAAGTTTTGCGTTGCAGTGTGACTTTCAGTTCTTTGATGTGTGATAGTGTTGTTGAATTGAAATTGAAAGAGGTAGGCTGTTGTTGTTGTGTCAGTGTGATGAGTGGTGGTGGGGTTAGTGGGCTAATGTTTGGTGATTGGTATTGTGAGGGATGTAACTTTTTTTTTTTTACTTTTCATTTAATCAGTGTCAACACAGGTAATTGAGTAATGCACATTGTACAGTACATCCTTCTGTTAAATAAGTGAACAACAGGTCTATTTGCTTTATTTTATTATTATGATGGTGACCATCTAAGTGTATCTCCTGTTAATGCATAGAGATTTCCTAATATAAATAATCTAAGCAATAAGGGGGTGATATTTATCTCTGACATGGTTTTCTGTAGCACCATGACTGTGCTTTCCAGGTAAATTAGATCTGCATACCAATAGTTTTGTGGAATCTTCTCCCAGGGCTATGGGAAGTTTTACCTGAGGTAACTAGATAGATAGATATTTTTTAAAAAAATCATTCCAGCTGTGGTGGGGAACTCTCTAAGAGAAGGGTCTGGCAGCATGCCCTAGACCAGGAATCTCAAACTCAAATCACCACGAGGGCCACATGAGGACTAGTACATTGGCCTGAGGGCCGCATCACTGACACCTTTTCATACAATGATACAAAAGTATAGTCAAAAATGAAGAGTAATATAGTATGCTATTAAAAGTCAATGTATTAACTTTTTAAAAATTTTAATGCGAAGAGGGGCTTTAATAAAATATAAACACTCAGTAATGCACCTCATTCAAACGACAAAACATGCCTTTACTTTTAGAATTACTTTGGTTAAAGCCCCCCCCCCCCACCCCCGGCCCCGCTCCCACTCCACCCCTTCCCTGCCTCCATTCCAACCCCTTCCCCAAATCCTTGCCCTGGCCCCACCTCTTCTCCACCTCCTCCCCTGAGTGCGCCGTGTCCCTGCTCCTCCCCCCTCCCTCTTGAAAAGTCCTAAGTGCCTCCAAACAGCTGTTTGGCAGCAGGAAGCGCTGGGAGGTAGGCGAAGGAGCGGGGACACGGCACGCTCGGCGGGTGCGGGGGTGAGGGGAGCTTGGCTGCCGGTGGAGTTGGCGCCTGTGGCGGGCCGCAGGAAATAACTCTGCGGGTCGCATGCAACCCCTGGGCCGTGTGTTTGAGACCCCTGCCCTAGATGTTTGTCACACTCTGAGTTAGTCTCTTCCAGAAGGTCGTTTCACAGTAGAATCCCTCTACCCAGAAAGCTTAAATGCTTTGTCCTTCACTTTGTCTGCTGCATTGTTCCAGAGGAGTGCAGATATCTGGACAGGATGTGGATAGAGATGTGCTTGCTGATGTAACTGAGTCCTGATCGATTGATGGTTTGGAAGATGAGGACCATGACCTAGAAGCAGACTGGAAACCTATGGCGGGGTCGGAGCTCAGTGGTGCTGTTTCACAGAGGCCTGTTTCACTAAAGGGGGACTGTGGTCTGCTGTATTTTGCGTTGCTTCCATCTTCAGACACGGATACATGAGTTGTAATAATGCTCTCTGTGGGTAACAAATGTAAGGAATCTGTAGCACGGTCCTTCTTCAGAAGGTGTGAAGTTGCTAGCAAGCTGAAGGTAGAAGAAAACATTTTTGGTTACTGATGCTACCTGGCTGTGTATGCTCAATGATGAGTCAGACAGGAGCTATATAGCAATTATGCAATAGTATGGTTCAATTTCTCTTCACAGTCCTGCTTCACTGTTATGACTGGCATGAATTACCCTTGTAATTATGTAATCACTATGCAACATAACTGACATCTCTGGTAATTTTTTCCCATCTTTTTGCACACCTCTTCAGTTTCAAATGCAGTCTCTATATTCCTAGTTCGCATACTTTCCTACTTTAGGAATGGCATTTTATTGCATTACTTTAGATCTTCAGTGATAACTGCATCCTTATCAGCACATGTCAAGTGATTCATCCTTTTGTTAATATCAATAGACAAGTGTTATGAAATCACTTCCTAAATGCAGTAGATGTCTATATGCCACTGAGTAGCTATGAGAATAATGCATCTCTTAGTCTGCGTTTTATCTTTTCTCATGTGAAACCATATTTGACTTGTCATGAATCCTCACACATAGTTAGATTTTTTCCATATGTGATACAGCTCCTTGTTCTGCAAGTGTCTTTTGGAACGTGCTGATTGTGAAAAAGGTATTTGGCACAATCTGTTAACGCTAATTCTGTCAGATGCTCATGTTCCCCTGCCATCTTTATAGTTTGTATGGATTCACACGGTTTCAATAGACAGTGAGAAAAGCCAATTCTAGAACCCGCCTGACATTTGGTGATTTGAAATATTTTTGATAGTATTCTGGTTTGTATATCTTCTGTTGGTTGGTGTCTCCTAGCTGGGTGCTCCAGACAAGCTCAAGAGGAGTGGAGGACCAAAGAGAAGAACAGTGAAGATCAGTGAAGCTGCAGGGACCCCAGATCCATTCACCCAGCACATGCCATAAACATGTTGCTGCATGGCAAAGCTTCCCTTTTGGCCCCTAAGGTAGCTGGCTGCAGGAGTAGCTGGCATGTAAAAGACTGCAGGCTTTGACGGCCTCTTTTCTGCACCTGTGACTTTCCTGTGGGATTCCACTCAGTGGATTCTCCCTCACCCTGAAGCATATAGTCTTCAGGAGAGTGGGGATTGAAGAGGAGGATTGGAGTTAACAGACAGGGTTTTGAGAGGAGAATAGTCAGCAAAAAAGAATAAGGAGGAAGGAAGGAAAGAAATAAGTGGGGGGGAGGGGGAAGTGAGAGAAAATGGACTGAAAGAAGATGAGATGTTTGCTGTGGTGTTAGGACATTGTTCAAGAGACAGAGGGAGGTGACACCCAAGAGAGAGCGCCAGCAAAACCAGTTGGGAACCACTTGAGTTACCAACTTGTATACATGTGCAAAGGCTTTATTGTAACCAGTATTACTTACTAGTCACACCTTGCTTCTTCTTGGCAAAGTATGATTGCTGCCTTTTCCCCGCTATTCAGATGTACTCCATGCACGATACCTCATAAACTTACAAAAACCATGTCCATGACACCCAGGAGTCAAATCAACCTGTCTCCTAGCTCTTCATGTTGAACAGATGATACTAGAGATTTTTTTCCTCTTTGTGTCTCCAATATATCCTGGTTTCTTCGATATATTCTGGTGCAATATGTTGATTATAGAGGCCCTTCTTACATTTATTACTAGTAGCTAATAATCCATCAATAGAGGACCATAATATCATAGATGTTGCTCTGTCCTTCTGTGACTGAAAGCACCCTTGTATTCACACGCTACACACCTGTGACAGAATGCTGGGCAACAGCAGCTGAGCCACAACTCCAATTAATTACTATAGCAGACCTTCTTAAGAAGAGCTGTGCCTAATTGATGGGCTGAGGAGAACTAAAAGGCCAAATGGGAAAGGGGGTTGTAAAAAGATACCCGGGGTGGGGGAGGGGGGAGAGATCTTTCTCCCCGCTTGCCGTAGGCTCCCTAGGACTGTAGGGGTTAAGGCTATATGGTGTGTAAGGGTGGTGGAAACAAATATTGTTAATAAAGTGCACGGGGTGTTTTACCAGCAAAAAGGTCTGTGAGCTGTTTTTGGGCTTGAGCAGAGGTAAGAGCGAGCTGGCCCTGCCACAACACCATAGTAATAATCTTTGTACAAAATATGCCTTGTGAGGGTATCGTTTGAGAACTAACAATTCGGTGGTCAATATGGTGATATGTAAAGTTATGAATTACCCCTGTATGATATTATTAGCAAACGTTCAAAACCGGACAGCCCTGCCTAAGCAAATTTTATTAGGTCCAAGGAATGTCTGTTTACTTCAATTTACATATAAGTAATGAATGGGGTCTTCAAGATAGCAGGGGGAGGAGATGGCAGGAAACAGAACAATTTGCATTTTAGCAAACACAGTCGGGTGAAGAGGAGGGGAGTCTCTTCTTAAATAAACTTTACTTTTAAGGGTAACCCTCAGAAAAATCCACTTCAGAGGTTCACTGGACTATAAAAGAAAGAGGAGAACCCCAAGTCATCTCTCACCTAAGAAGACAAAGGCACCAGCATCTTTGGGCCTATGGAAGAGATCCTGACAAAGGAAAGGGTCAGTCTCCATCTTGCTGGAAGACTGGGGGTGAAAAAGGCCATCTTAAACAAGGCCTTGAATCAAAACTTGATAGATTATGTTTAGGCTCTTATATGTGTTTTCACTTTTAATTGCTTGTAACCATTTCTAACTTTAAGTTTCAGAGTAGCAGCCGTGTTAGTCTGTGTCAGCAAAAAGAACAAGATTACTTGTGGCACCTTTAGAGACTAACAAATGTATTTCAGCATAAGCTTTCGTGGGCAACAGCTCACTTCATCAGATGAAGTGAGCTGTTGCCCACGAAAGCTTATGCTGAAATAAATTTGTTGGTCTAACTTTAAGTTAATTAAATATAAGAGATAAAATCCTATCCTCTTTTGATAATAATAAACTTGTTTTTTTTTTTAATCTAAACCAGTCCAGTGCTATGCATAAACTAAACTGTTTGGTAACTTCAGTTAAAGCAACAAACTGTTGAATATTGACTCTTTACATGGGGCAATGACTCGTAATATCTGAACTGTCCAGAAGAGGGCTCGACTTTGCAGAACACATGTTTTGGGAAAATCCAGGACTGGGAGTGTGTTGGGGTTACCCTGGTAACCAAGGCTTGTGGAAGGAAGCTAGAGTGACTAGTGTGTTGCTTGTGAGCTGCTGGATCAGGGCTGCAGCTATACACAGACACCCAGGGTGTGACCTGCATTTTAATAGACTGGTTATGAGCAGCACCAGTCAGGAGCTACAGAAGCAAAACATTGTGTGGCACCCAGGGTTACAGGGCAGCTGGTGACACAGCCCCTCACTGGTCTGGATTGCACCCCAGAATATGACGCCTTCTCTCTTCTACTTCTCTCCATTCCTAGCTCTGTTCCAAAAACGGCATCTCATTACGCACTGAACTCAAAGTTTGGAGACTTCCAACTCACTGCCCCTTCTGTTCTCATTACTCCCTCGTCTACTTTGTGCCACTTTATTGTTACCTACTGTTGGGTGATGAGACAGTAACTGTGACAGATTGTGGAACATGTCTATGTCATCTTATGAGTTCTATTTTGGGTTAGTGAATGTCTTGTTATATTTCAGCCTTCAGTCTGAATGAAACCTTTAGTGTGGCTTTGAGTGTTCATTCTTGACACTTGACACCTAATGGACAGTCTTTGTCTAGGAAGGGGTGACAGAGTCATTAAGGGCCATCAATGCTGAATTGCTCTACCCCAGCTGAACAATGGGTTTGCAGCTAGCAGGGTCAATGTCTTTGAATGACTCAGCCCAGAAGCTGATGGGGACTGGAGCCTAGACATTTCCCAGTGGAAGCACAAGAAGAGAAAAGATGTCAGAGACTGTTTTAAAAGAGAAATGCTCTCTAAGGCTTTGGCTACACTTGCAGCTGTAGAGCGGTTTGAGTTAAACCAGCCTTCGGAAAATGCACTAGGGAAAGCGCTGCAGTCTGTCCACACTGACAGCTACAAGCGCACTGGTGTGGCCACATTTGCAGCACTTGCAGCGGCATTGGGAGCGGTGAATTATGGGCAGCTCAGTGAAAAAACTCTGGCAGTGTATACATACCCTTAGGGCTTGGCTACACTTGCACTCGTTTGTGAAGATGTCTGCGGGGGCGGGGTGCATGGGAAAGCGAGAAGTCCCAGAATATGGAAAGGAATGCGTGGGTGGAGTTTGGGGAGGGCATGGGAAAGAGTTCTGAATGTGCTGAAGGGGAGGGCGTGCACACATGTGCTCAGTCTACAGCATTATGAGGGACTGCAGCATGTCGGTTTGCCGCTGCAAAACTTTGATCACACATCCTCTCTGTTGCATCCCTACTGTAGGCCTTATTTTTCTTTTCTTTTTCTGCCTGTCGCTTTCCTGCCACTGCCTGCATTCACTCTTCTTTGCTTCTGAGTGGAGGAGCACCTCCCTGAACGTATCTTCCTTGCTCCATCTTGGGTGCTTTCCTATCTGGCTGAGATGCTTAGCCGGTGTGTAGGAGGTGCCTTTCAAAGACAGATCTGGAGAGGCACAAGGAATGATACACAGAAGCATGATTAAGTATACATCCAGCATTGAAACAGTACAGTAAAACACACCACTGCTAACATACCAGTCATTTTCTCGCTGACCCTAGACAAGCACACATGCCGGTGAACACCCCACGCAAGGTGAGTTTACCCAAGGGCATGGGAGAAAAGCAATTAGGGTCTCGGGGCACTTGACGGGGGAAAATATTCTAAAGTTTCCCACCCTTTTCCACAGACGGGGATCATTGTAGCAGACATTTCATTCCTGAGAGTAACCAGGGAAGAAAGGGCGCATCAGCTACATGCTGGCGGCTTCCGCCCTGGTCCCTATGCTGCTCGCATCTGTGCCGCTTTGGTCCCTCCTCAAGTGATTGCAGAATGGCACGGGAAAGTGTCCCTCAATGGGGGAAGGAACAAAGCAGCTCTACCAAGGAGCCTTCGGCAGAGGATTGCTGAGTACCTCCAGGAAAGTTTCCTAGAGATCTAGTTTGTAAAGCTGAATTCTCTGAAATTACACATTGCAGCCTTGAACAGTGTTTCTGGGGCATATAGTCTAGCTCTGATTTCTTCTCGCTGAACATGAAAATATTCCTTACGGGGTAGAGCTTCTAAGTATAACTCTGGTCCTCAAATTGCCCTCCTTGGAGACTCTGGTCCTAATGCAAAGTACATTTAAGTCAGTGGAAAGACTCCTAATCCTTATCTGCTTCCTTTGTACCCCTTACATTCAGTCATGTTGGTGTTCTTCACAGTGTTCACTTCAGTAAGGAGAATTTCATAGTTGGGATCCCTATAAATGGAACCACAATGCCTTATTATTCACATTGTTATTTTCAGGATGGAGGTTTAATGCTTCATTCCCAAACAAAACACTATTTTTCACAGATCACAAGATGCTGCTTTTCCTTTCTTCTGTCCAAATCCAAAAGACCCTATATAAGTGGGGTGGTGTTTTGAGAAGATGTGGTGTGAAAATTGTGATATGAATGGAAAATATAATAAAAATTAAACTTGATGTGTGAAAAACTCTAAGGACTTCAGAAGATCTTGATCTTGTTCATCCTCAAATACTAACCAGCTAAAGGTAAGGAGGCTTCGAAGGCCACAATAGCCAGATGGATTAAGCCGTGTAGTGTTTGGAGGATTCATGTCTGTCTAGACTCAGTATGATGACGGACACCATGTAGAACTTCACACCTCATATATGTTAATGAATTTATTCTAACACCCATCTGTGGTAGTGAAGGAGTTCCCACCCATCCTGTGAAGAGATTTGCAAGGTTGCAGTAGGGTCTTCCGCTACCACTTTCATCAGTGACTCAGTAGTTTACTTCCTTTTCTAAATGTGTAGATGACATAGCTATCTCAGTGTTTTTCTTCTCATGGGTTGCTGTTTCTTATTTCCTCCCAAAGGATTATCTGACACACAAGTGAAAAATGTTGTCTTGCCTGTTAATTTTTTTCTTCCTCCCACTGCCTTTTTTTTTGTATTTGAGAATCTTGTCCTCAATTTGTTTTTATGAGTATAAATCTAGAATGATATCCCTTTATAATACTTTTTAATTTGTAAAGAGTATTGGGTGACTAATATCTGAACTTTTGCAAATGGCCATAGGGCCAAAACATTGGACATCTAATACTGCTTGACTCAGTTAAATATAACCTCTACATAAGATAACGAATTTGGTTTAAATAGAATGTTGAAAAAATATTATTTTCATTTCACTGACATTAATACGCTGAAAGGTCTCCAAGGAACATTGCTGCTCTTTTGTGGATTAAAGGCAAACTATAAACATTACTTTAACGTAAGTCTTTTATTTTGTGATTTAATGTATGCATAGTCATACACAGCCAAAGAATTGTTAGAAAAATTAAATAATCCAATTAACTAACTGGGCTCTGAAAATCAAGCAAGTGTCTTAGTAGCTGGGGTTTTTTAATTAAGAAATAAAAATATTTTTATAAATATTCACTAAAGTGTGCTGTGCATCTATACTTTGATAATTAAAATACAAGATTACCTCTTTATTATTTCCAAATGGACATGAGTATTCTTCACTATGAGGTGTTGAGCAGCTGCCCCGGAAAAGGTGATTGCTTTTCAGATGTGAACAAAGGGTGTTTGTGTCTGTGTGTAATAATAAAAAAAAAAGATTGTAAAATTTTGATATAGGCTGTTTGTGCAAAGATTTACACGTGATTAACTCTGCTCACTGTGAGTAGTCTCATTGAAGTGAAGAAAAAAAAATTGACTTTGTGCTGTCGCTCTTCTAAAAATCACCCAAATCCTCCCAAACCCAGCTCCTGTCTGCCATGATCATGCACTATGCTGCATTAATGTGAATGGACAAAGTAATCTCCGGTGGATTTTAAATGAATAGGGCGACCCTGCATCCCACCAAAACCAGGAATGTGCTTGGGCTGATCCCAGAGGGATTTACAGGAATTTTTGTTTTGTCCTAATGCTGTAAACCCCAGCAGACTGGCCACCTCAAGGAGTTGCCAACTAGCTGAGCCGGTGGAAAGGACAGTAGGCTTGGTGTGCACGCATGCACCTTGGGACCACTCTTAGATCTGTCACATGTTAGAGTGCATAGGCTCTTCTGTGTAGTTCCTTGCACTTCAGGCAGCATGCAACTTTCCAGCATCCCTTGTCCTATCTCTCTTCTGCCTGGTCTGTCACCAAGTGACGTGATGTAATCTGAAGGGAATGAGGAGCACTCGCTACATCTGTTCCTTCACCCGTTCAGGTTGGGTCCTGCCTGCTGCACTTGGACATCAGTCACCAGCTGTCCATTGCCTACTAACAAATTTAGGGGCCCCTTCTTGTACTAAACCTGAATCCCAATGCACAAGGAATTTCCCTTAATTGACACTGCAACTCTGGATATTTAGTGCACGTCACCTACATCAGGTCTAGGGTGAAAGAGTACATGTTGCTTGAGAGAGGTTTGGTTTTTTGTCTGGGAGTTATAATGTATTTAAACCAGCAGCCGTAATGCAGTAAAGGAAAATGTCTGCTCCCAGGTGTCGGGTCAGTGTCAGGTTTAATTAATGTCACAGCAGTTACTGCTACGAGTTTAACTTTGATTTTCCATTACAAAATGTAAGTTGGGAGAATTAAATACTGCATGATAAAGTATTTCAGTGAAATCTAGAGGTGAGGTTGAAGTGTAATCTGTAGTAATTCTGTTTAAGCCTGCAGCAGTGCGATCTTCAAAGCTCTGGAGTTTAGAGAGGTGCCAAGCAACATAAAACAAATATATAAACTCTTTGTTATGTTTTTAATCTTGGTTTAATTTAGAAGATTTATTAATCAAATGAAACCATTTCAGTAGAGAGAAGTAAATTTTCCACATGGTGAGCTAGAAGTAGGACACAGAACCCTTGGTATTGGTAATAGCTAATATAATATGCATTTCCATTACGCATCTATACTGACATACTGCAAATTTAAACTCTCCTGTATTATTTGGAAGGTTCTAATTTTGGCAATTAATGGGGGGAAATAATTGGTTAGATTTAAACTGTGGGGCCTAATCCTCTACAAGCATATGCAGGTGTAACTGCATGAAATTAATAGTTAATAATTAATTTTGTCAGCAGTGAATCTGGTTCCTAGAGACAAATCTAGATGATGCTAAATTAATACCAGTATTTAGCACCTTTATATTTTCAAAGTACTATACAAAGATTAACTGATTTACTCTAATCCAATTAAACAAGTTTTTTATTGAGATAAAGGTGGTAGAGCCCTGTGTGGGACTTTTTTTTTTTTTAAAAAAAATCCTGCTTCCATCCCCCACCACAGTTCCACCTCCCACCCACTCCGGCATTGTTTCTTGCATTTTTATCCCACTCCCACCTGCAAAAACCTTAGATCCCACAAATGTTGCAAGAGAGACAGATTCCACCCATCCTGCTACTTAAAAAAACAAAACAAAAAACCCCCCACACAGATGCTGTCATAAATGAAGGGAAGGGGGAGAGGGTGTGATGCAGTGCTATAAAATCCTCTTACCAGTAAAGGGTTAAGAAATACAGGTAGCCAGACTGACACCTGACCTGGCTGGCATCTGACCAATAAGGGGACAAGATACTTTCAAATCTTAGGAGGGGGGAAGGTTTTTGTGTGTCTCTTTGTCTGAGTCAGAGTGATCTTGGAAGACAGAAGGAACCTGCAGAAAATCAAACCTCCCTTTTCTGAAGTAAGTTTAGATAGCATAGCGAATAGATTTCTGTTTAATTTTGGCTTGGTGTATTCCCTGTGTTAGAAGGGGCAGGGGGGGTGTTATTCATGGTTTTCTGTAACTTTAAGGTTTTGTCCAGAGGGGGAAATCTCTCTGAGTTTGGAAATATAGTGCCCTGTAAAATAGTTACCATCCTGATTTTACAGAGATGATTTTACCTTCTTTATTTTTAATAAAATCCTTCTTTTAAGAAGCTGACTGTTTTCTATGGTGTTAAAACCCAGGGGGTGGGTTTTTAGATTGTTCTCAAGCTTCCCCAGGAAAGGGGGTGTACGGCTTGAGGGGGTATTTTGGTTGGGAGGGAAGTTAAAGTGATTCCTTTCCTGGATTCCTGGTAGATACTTGATGGTGGCAGCGAAAGAAGCATTTCTCAGGGTGCAGGGAATTTTGTACCTTGGGAGATTTAACCTAAGCTGGTAAAAATAAGCTTAGGGGCTCTTAATGCAGGTCCCCACGTCTTTACCCTAGAGTTTAGAGTGGGGAGGGAACCTTGACAGATGCACAACATGGTTCCGTTTATATATTATATATATAAACAGAATTCAGACACAATTTTTACCACTAGAACGATAAAACAAATCTTGCTTAAACCATGTAAAAATACTTGTACTCCTGTTCTAATAGACATCAAATCTTTCTTTCCCTTGTTTAAATGTAAGTATTAAAACCTTTAATAAAAAACAACTTGCTTTACATTGCTGAAATTCTATTTGATAAACTACTGTCATGTGTATATCGCAGATGTCAAAACAAATTTCACCACAATTTTGCCTTAAAAGGTGCAGTTTTTTTTAATGATTATAAAGAGTAAGTTGTTTTTTAAAAATGGAAGCACCGTTGTAGAACTTTGAAACATACCATTCAAGTTATTTATATGTCAGGATTATTATTGCTTTTTGAAAAACATTTAATGGAAAATCTGCTCACAGCACTAGGTTTTTTGGTAGTTTGAGCCTCTTTTTAAAATTCATTTCTAAGTGATCAGTAATAAGGTCAACTTAAACAGCCAGTGTACTTAACTTGCATTTTGTTTTCCTGCAAATTACCGCAGTATGTTTTGCCTGCAATCCTGCCTGCAACAAAGTATATTTTACTTACTCTTAGTATTATGTTATCGGGTCCTTTGAGACCCAAGTCCCACTGCAGGGATCTAAAAGGTAGTTTTACAGACCCATACAAAATTCCTTGCAGAGCCGTTGTCTAAATTCAGTGTTAATTAGACTAGTGTGCCATTGCTTTCCCTGCTGTTGTGCCCATCCTAGTGAAATCTTGTACCATTAAAGTGACTTTTAAAAGACTAATTGGAATGGACCTGGTGACATCATGAACTAACATACCTCTCTAAACATGGCACTCTGCCTTTGTAATACCATTCTGATCCTTATGGGAAGTGGAGATGATCCCAAGGACCCTAGAAATAAGCATACCTATGATAATAATCAAAGGAAAAAACACCACAAATATTTTTGAAAGCAACAAGAAGAGGCAAGAGTTTCTAGGTTGGCTTTGAGCATGAAGATTGGACATGACCAGCACTATAATAGAAAAAATTAACAATAAATATGTTCATAGTCTAGGGCTAAGAAACAAACAAGGCAAATGAAAGGGGGTTTTTTTTGTTTTTTGTTTTTAAATTGGAAAGTATGAGTGGATGGAACTACCCTCTTTCCAACCTCCAAAAATGCCTCCCAATCCTGATGAGCTGTCTATTTAGATTGTAAATCCTTTTGGGCAGGGAGCTGTCTTACAGAGTATTTATAAAGTGTCAAGCGCCATATGAATTAGTGACACTAATAATGCCAGGGGAAGTGGCATGCATGGTCTGCAGGAGTGAGCACCAGGCTAGGAGTCAGGAGTAGAAACTCCTGAGTTCTAATCTTGGCTTTGGCATGGACTTGCTGTGTAGCCTTGGGGAAATCACTTTCTCTCTCTGCCTTGGCCTATGTAAAGTGAGGATAATAATACTTACAATTACCTATCTTGCGGGGCTGTTTGTGAGGATCAAAGTGCTTGGTAAACTTAAAGTGATGTAGCACTGATGGGGGGAGGGGGTAGCAAGGAACGCCTGGCTTTCAAAGAAATACAGCAGGAAGTGGACTAAAACGTGTGGGAACAAAAGTGCTGGTTGCAATTAAACAAATTAGAAGACTGAGCAGAACAGACACAGAAGGAGGGCTGAGGAATAAGACTGAAGAAATAACATCATGCACAACAGAATGAAAAAAGACCGAAGCAAGAAAAGACTTTAATCTTAGAGTTGATGAGTTAGAGAACAGAGAGAGGCAAAACAGGAGTAGCAGATAGAAGGAAGAAAGGGAATCACATGACATTCACATGGGAGTTCGTTAGCAAAATCCTGGAAGGAAGAAAAAATGGCCCAAATTGCACAAAGATTAAAGTAGAATGCAGTATTTATGAAGTAACTAAACTTTTGTTGTTAATTGTGTTTCAGTAGTGCCTAAAGGTCCCAATCCAGAATCAAAACCCTGTTGTTTCAGGTACTGTACAAACACAAAAAGATGGGCCATACCCCAAAGTACTTACATGTTGTTTTTCCAATGCCGTATTGTCCCATTCGGTGAGAAAATTTGCTACCCTCTAGGGCCTCAAGTATGTCTATCCTTTGTTTCTTTTAATTCCCCATCCTCCTTTCTGTCCCTCTTCATCTCTGTGTGTGTGCATGTGTCGTTTGGCCCTCTGTCTGCATTTTCTTCCCTGCAGTGACTCCCACTTCCCACTGCTTGCAGCCTTTACTCCCTCTTATCCCATTTATTTTTTGTGCAAAATCTTAGATTTCATAAAATCTGAACATGTCAAGTGGGCCACGTAATGCATCCAGTGGGCTGGATCTGGCTCATGGGCTGTATATTTGGCACCCCTGCCCTACGCTATTACAGTAAGACTAGCTAATGAAAAGGCTAACTCCCTTAAAGGAACACACATTTCAATTTTCAAAGACTTAACCTACTAACTGTTAAACGAAGGAGTGGAGAATAACTGTAACACTCCCTTAAGCAACAAGCTCATATGATGGGAATTCCCCTTGAGACTGTGTCTCTCAAGTACCAGCCAGCAGATTTTGCAGAGTGGTGGAATTCTAGCCCACACTCCCTGACTCCTACCTGCCTATTATCTCACCCGATGGAGCTCTGCTGACCCCTTCCCTCCATACAGACAAGCTAGATTCAAACTGACCCAACAACGCAGCCTATAAAGTAGTGTGAGCTCTTTAGAAAAGTGGATCTCTAGCTTTGCCTTACCTGGACACCCTGCTTCCTTGCATCTAACTCAAACCCTACTTCCATTTAGAAATGGGAAGGGCAGGATTATTTTGACCCCGTAATGCTTGTTTTCAAATGCCTGGGGGTTGTAACTCCCACGTTGAGAATCCAGGCTCTAGTTACTTAATCCAAAGACAATTGAAGTCAGAGAGATTCGTATTGGCCTCAGTGGGCTTTGAAACAGGCCTTTCATGTGGGTGAGGCAAGGGGAAGCTCACAGATGGACATCACAGAGGCCCTTTGGGGGATGAAGAAGAGGGTCATTCAGTCATGGGTACATTCCGACAAGGAACCCAAAAGTGTGGAGTCATGTGCATTTACGTTTGTAGCTCTCAGGCAGCCCCCAAAGCCAGAAATTGACCATAAGAAACTGTGAGGGGAAAAAATATTAGCTTGGTGAGGCAGGAGCCCATGGAGAAATGACCTCTGAATGGTGGCAGTTAGCCAAACTAAGGCAAGGTCACAGGTTAAAAAAAGGGGGCTATTAAAACACACACACACACACCCCGAGGAAGTAATTGGGGTATGCACTAAAATGTGATTAAAGATTCACTGACATCTAAGGCCCTTACGCTGCCCCTTTGGGAGTTGGCTATTGACTTAAGCAATAACCAGGCTGCAAATGAATACTAAGTGATTAATGGGACTTGACATCCATAAACTAAACAAAAGAGTTGTGAGCCTAACCTTAAATTGCTTTTATTATGGTACCAGAAGGAAAAATACTTACAATTTCCATAAAATTGGTACTTGAAATAATTTATATTATAACAATTTGTACATTTTACAAGTAATTTGTAGTAATGTTTATTAATTGACAAGTTATGGCTACTTATAATAAATGAATACTAAGCCACGACACAAAACAAGACAGAATGTGGGATGGGGGGCTCAAATCAGTATCTTAGATGTCTATATACTAATGCGAGAAGTAGGGAATAAGAAGGAAGAACTCGTAATGCTAGTAAATAAACACAACTGTGACATAGTTGGCATCACAGAGACTTGGTGGGATAATACGCATGACTGGAATATTGGTATAGAAGGGTACATCTTGCTTAGGAAGGACAGATGGAAAAAAGGGAGGAGGTGTTGCCTTATATATTAAAAATGTATACACTTGGACTGAGGTTGAGATGGAAATAGGAGATAGACTTCTTGAAAGTTTCTGTGTAAGGATAAAAGGGGTAAAAAATAAGGGTGATGTTATGGCAGGGGTCTACTACAAACCACCAAACCAGGAAGAAGTGGATGAGGCTTTTTTAAACAACTAACAAAATCATCCAAATCACAGGACTTGGTGGTGATGGGGAACTTCAACTACACAAGCATCTGTTGGGAAAATAACATAGCAGGGCACAGATTATCCAACGAGTTCTTGGAATGTATTGGAGACCATTTTTTTATTCTAGAATGTGGAGAAAGCTACTAGGGGAGAGGCTGTTCTAGATTTGATTTTAACAAATAAGGAAGAACTGGTTGAGAATTTGAAAGTGGAAGGCAGCTTGGGTGAAAGAAGGTGATCATGATTCTAAGGAATGGTAGGAGGGAGAACAGCAAAATAAAGACAATGGATTTCAAGATGGCAGACTTTAGCAAACTCAGGGAGTTGGTAGGTAAGATCCCATGGGAAGCAAGTCTAAGAGGAAAAACAATTGAAGACAGTTGGAAGTTTTTCAAAGACTTTATTAAGGGCACAAGAGTAAGCTATCCCACTGCATAGGAAAGATAGGAGGAATGGCAAGATGGGGGACAACAGCCTTTCTTTGAGACCATCTCCCATACACTGGAAGAATTTACAACTCAGTACATTATAACAGGAGATCTCAATTTTACGGTGTATCCTAAACTAGACAGGTCAGATTGCAGCTGGAGAGAGGATAAAAAGACAGGATAATACCTAATGCAAACAAAAAATGACAAAAAAAATCAGTAAGATTATTAAAGAGTTGGGTAGAATTAAAAGCAACCATGAACATCTTTTCTCCCTCATTCACATCAGCAATACCACTTATGAGAGTAGACAATAATATGCACTCTTGCTTGCAATGTACAGGCTATGAAATGATAAACTGTACATTATAATATCAGGAAGGGTGGAGGAAAAGGCAGAGAAGCTAAAAGAACTAAGGGGAACAAAAAAGAACATTCTAATAAAAATCCTGAGGAAACCTGCAATCCTGAGAGGCCAGCTAGACATGATTCTGTCTAAAAAAAACAGAGACTTTAATAGACTAGAGCCAATTTGGGGGGGAGGGATAGCTCAGTGGTTTGAGCATTGGCCTGCTAAACCCAGGGTTGTGAGTTCAATCCTTGAGGGGGCCATTTAGGGATCTGGGGCAAAAATTGGGGATTGGTCCTGCTTTGAGCAGGGGGTTGGACTAGGTGACCTGCTAAGGTCCCTTCTAACCCTGAGATTCTATGATTCTATGAAAACTGCTATGGGTAAGGAGACAAAGCAAATGAATGACTCATATTTGAGGGTGGAAAGAGCAGAAATCCTTTATATCAGAGATCAGAAGGGGAGTCTACAACACCAAACAAAAGAAATATCTGGAATCTTTGAAGATTTCTGTTTAAAAAAATTATGAAGACACTGGCATTAGAAAAAGTAGGATTCTCATGCTTGAGGGGGGAAAAATCCCACCTGAGGATTTTGTAGTCAACTAGATTTTGTTAGTTTAAAGTAAAAATTGATTTTTAAAAGCCCATATTAAATACAAACACTAGGACAAGCAGTAATTGTAAAGCTTCAGGGTGACCAGAGATGGCACCCAAAAGAAATTGATTTCTAAAGACAAAGTTTTAGTGCTCATTTGAGGGAGGAAAACCTGGACAAAAATTGAATTCTGGTTATTTTAAGGATAATTATTATGGGTGATTGGTATCTTATTGTAAGCTCGGTTTAAGGAGAATTGTAAGTGATAGGTGGAGTGTCAAGAATATTTGGTATCAATGTACTAAAATGGAACTGAAGTCTTCTGGTGGAGGTTTGGAAACTAACCAAATAACCTGGGAAGGAAACAAGAATTCAAGTAGAAAATATAAGTGCCAACATTGAATAAATGCTAGTAAATCTCAGAAATTTAGGGCTCAGGAAGTCATCTAGTCCAACCCCCTGCACTGCAGCTGGACCAAGTAAACCTAGACCATCCCTGACAGGTGTTTGTCAGGTTTGTTTAAAAACCTCCAATGATGGGGACTCCATGATTTCCCTTGGGAACCTATTCCAGAGTTTAATTACCCTTACAGTTAGAAAGTTAGAAAGTTTTACCTAATATCTAACCTATATCTCCCTTACTGCACATTAAGCCCATTACTTCTTGTCCTGTCTTCAGTGGGCATGGAGAACAATTGATCATTGTCCCCTTTAAAATAGCCCTTAATATATTTGAAAACTGTTATCACATCCCACCTCAGACTTCTTTTTTTAAGATTAAATATGCCCAGGTTTTTTTAACCTTCCCTCAGAGGTCAAGTTTTCTAAGCTTTTTATCATTTTTGTTGCTCTCTGGATTGTTTCCAATTTGTCCACATCTTTCCTAAAGTGTGACGCCCAGAATTGGACACAGTACTCCAGCTGGGGCCTCAACAGTTGCCTCCCATGTCTTATATATGACACTCCTGTTAATACACCCCAGAACGATATTAGACTTTATTGCAGTTACCTCACATTGTTGACTCATATTCAATTTATGATCCACTGTAGCCCCAGATCCTTTTCAGCAGTACAACTGCCTAGTCAGTTATTCCCCATTTTGTAGTTGTACGTTTGATTTTTTTTTCCTTTCTAAGTGAAGTACCTTTGCACTTGTCTTTATTGAATTTCATCTTGTTGAATTCAGACAAATTCTCAAATTTGTCAAGGTTTTGAATTCTAATCCCATCCTCCAAAGACTTTGCAACCTCTTCCAGGCTGGTGTTATCTGCAAATTTTATAAGCATATCCTCCACTCCATTATCCAAGTAATCAATGAAAATATTGAACATAGTACTGGACGTCAGACATGACCCCTGTGGGACTAGATACTCCCAGTTTGACACTAAACCATTGATAACTTCTCTTTGAGTACGGACTTGCATCCACTTTATAGTAATTTAATCTAGCTATTCCTGTAAACCTTATTATCCTCCAGGGTACAAATTGATTAATAATTTGTTCCAGTATCTTTCCTGGGATCAAAGTTAATCTGACTGGTCTATAATTCCCCGGGTCCTCTTTGTTTCCCTTTTTAAAGTACCGATGTGTGTGTATGTCATGCAGTGGAAGGTCAGACCTGCTAAGGTGTATGAACATGCAAGTTACTTCGGAGGACATAAGACCTAATTCTGTTACAGCTAATGGAAATTCTTCTTTACCTCAATGGCAGCAGTCTGTGGTTTTTAGAGCAGAAGATTCTGATTTTCATTATTGCTTACCCCACTGGAAAGATGCAAATCTAGTTCAGACTAAAGATCCAGGTGTGTACATCTAACAAAGACACAGTACTTTAAGGTACCACAGTTACAAGTAATTTACCCTTACTTGGATAATGTGACCACACTCCAACATGAGCTTTTAGTTCTTTTATCAAATATATTTGCTCTGGTATATAGTTATAAAAGAACAAATATGTTCCGCCTTATTTTTATAGAAATGTTGAAAACTAATTAACTGAAGCCCAGAAATGAAAATTGTTGTATGATATGTTATAAGCAAAGTACCTTATATAATGTAAATACAATATATGAATCCATACTGTATTGCAACTCCCTCCCTAACTGGGGATCTATTATAGCACTATATTATCAAAGCAGTTGATTTATTTATCAGTGTTATTAATAAAAATCTCATAGGTAGCACTGTAAATTTACACAACATTTAAAATATTTTATGTACCCATCATTTATTGTTCAACACATTAGATGAATCTTCACCATATGTAAATGAAAATCTTTTCACATTCAGACTGAGATGGATTTAATGACATTTACTTTCCAGCTCCACAGACTGCATTGACTATATGAGGATGGTTTAAAAGAGAAGATACTTTAAGCTGGGTTTTTCAAAGCAAACAGGCATGCAAATCTTGTTGAATTGTAATGGGATTTGTGTGCCTAACTCCCTTAGACTCTCTTGAAAATCTCACCCCTAATATATAAAATGAAATTGCAAGCTATTAAAGTGTCATGTTCAAGTATCAGAAATGAATTATGAGGCTCTCAGAATAGCCCTCTTTGTAGAATAATAGAGATTGGCCGCAGCAGGGTGATTTGATTTTTTTCTTTATTCAGTAATGTCAGTTATAAAGAGATCTGTTTTTATTTTATTTTCTCCCCATATACCATAGAATACCTATGTTAGATTCATAAAGATCTTAGCGTGATCATTTGTATTTATTGAAACATCTCTATTCTGCACTTTGTTCTTATCCATTCTAAGGACGTGAAGCTCATTTTGGAGCTGCCTTTCTCTGCTGTTTCTATTTGGATAAATGCTATAGCTTTTGTGGGAAGATTTTATCTACTTTTATTTCCTGACTTGAATTTGGGGCTGCAGAATCTGACTATGAGCGCTTATAGCATTAATGATTTCATTACATTACAGTAGTTGGAAAATACGGGCATATTTTCACATTTAATTAACATGATCAACCAGATGGAAAGCAAGCTTCATGGCAGATAAACTCGGCAAGGATGTTTTTCCACAGTGTTTTAAGTCTTGTTTTAAAACACCTTCATCACCCATCCTCTGCTATACAAAAAATTGAATTTTTGAATCTACTGATTTGCCTGGTTTGTGCTATTAAACAGTACAGCAGAAAACTGCTCTGATTTTACATTGTGTAATTCTTGCTTTAGCCTGATGAGGAAGCATGATAATCTTGTTAAATGGTACGCATGAGATGCTTGGAAACAAACTGTGGTCAATTAAAACATTCATCATCTAGGCTGTCTGAAAGCTGCAATGGTACAGTTACTTGAACTAAAAATTCATTAACCTTCTCTTCAGTGAGCTTGATCATCTGCATTATAAATGACAAACATTTCTATTTGCAGAAAGTTATATACTCATCCAGCTTTCCTTTTAATATTGTCTAATGGAGTTAACATTTCAATAATAGAACTTAGAAGAGTGTAATCACAGAAGAACAGGAACATTACTTTTCAGTGTTTACATAAATTGCAGTTTCCTTTTTATCACCATTTTTAAAAAAAGATCTAAAATGCTGATTTTCTTTCTTGTCTTCCCAAGGAAGGTATCAGGTGATTGAAGGTATAATTTCTCCGGTCAGCGATAGCTATGGAAAGAAAGGCTTGGTTTCAGCAAGGCATCGGATAGAAATGGCTCAGCTTGCGCTGGAGACATCGGACTGGATTAGAGTGGATCCATGGGAGAGTGAACAGGAGAAGTGGACTGAGACTGTAAAGGTGCTGAGGTAATTGTGTTTATTTTTGTTCATGGAGTTGCCAGAGGCCACAACAGATCACAAGGAGCAGCATTCGTCATGTCTGCATTTTAACAGGGCTTCAATGCAATGGAAAGGGCAAAGACCTCTGTATGCTCACTAGGGCAAAGTACTAGTTGGGTAGGCCTTTTAGACATTCACCTAAGCAGAAACAAAGGGAAGTGATTCATCCTTGCCCAGAGAGATGAAAAGCCTTTTAGGGATTTTTCATGTGTCATCTGCTTTGTGATAAGGATGCTAGGTCTGTGGGCTACGGACACTCATGAACTAAACTTTTTTCTCTGAGCAGGATTCTCACTCTGGTGTCTAGTGTTCCCTAGTGCAAGGCAGGTTGGAGCTCCCCAAGCTCTCAGGTTTTTTAGGCTATAAGAGCAGTAGTATTGGGTTGTGGCACAAATTCCCCTACACACACCCTTACATAGTGGTCACACACCATCCAGGACATTAGCTGCCACCATGGGAACCTTTAAGTGAGTTCCTTCTTGATTAGAGTCACTGAAGGAGCTCCATGCCAAAGTCCATGCTTCTTCATGTGTTGCACCAGTTCTTCAATACTCTCAGCACTGATCCTGCTTCCAGGGTCCTTTTGTGCTGTGTCCCTCCCCTGCCTTCCAGTCAGGTCCAGTTCTTTTTGCTATTAAATTTGTTTTCTATGCCAATGTAAGGGGACTGTTATCCCCTTACTAACATTCAGAGCTCCCAGGGGCAATGGGGAGAGGCCAATGCTCCAGGTCAGCTCTGATTGACAGGGCGGGCAGGCGAATCAGGGAGTCAGGAGGTCAGGGTGGATCCCGTCCTCCGTGTGAGCTGAAGTTGCCTGAGTCAGAGTGAGTGGGGCTGAGCTGAGGAGAGGGCAGAGGCCAGAACTGAGCTGGGCCATATCCAGAGGGGCCAGAAAAGCAGCTCAGGGAGACAGACCTGCCCTGGGAGCAGAGGTGCAGCCCCAGATCCAGAGCACAGCCCAGAGACACAGACCTGCCCTGGGAGCAGAGGTGCAGCCCAGGGAGACAGACCTGCCCTGGGGGGGAGAAGCTGCAGCAGCCAGAGCCAGAGGGGCCAGGGCAGCAGCCCAGGCAGCTGGAGGCAGAGCAGCAGCAGCAGTTGTGCTGAGGCAGAGGAGCTGGAGCTGGGGCAGAGCGGTGGAGCTGGGGCTGGAGCAGTCCGGAGCTGGGTGCGGTGAGCAGCTGGGTAGAGCGAAGGGGACCCTGGGCAGTGGGCCCAGCACAGGGAGACGCCTCAGCCAAGAGGCCCTGCAGGCCAGACTTGCAGGGGGATCGTAACCCTGACAGGGCTGGGGCGACGCTGGGAAGAAGGGTCCTGCCACCCAGAGCCTGCGAGCGTGTGGCCACCGCCAGAACAAGTATCCAAGCCACAGCGTCCCTGCAGCACAGCCAGGGCCTGAGAAGGAGCCTGGGACTTGCAAAGGAACAGACTGAACTGCCCTGACATTGCAGAGACACTGTTGTGATGTTCCCTGCCACAGAGCGGGGCGATGTGTTTTCATTAGCCTTTCCCATTTTTCCTTATTCCTGTTAAAAATTAATTGTTAATTAAATAATTTGCATTTGCTTTGAATTGTATGCAGTGATCAGTGGGTCAGGGAAGCATCCTGTTCAGAGAGAGCCCCCCGGAGTGGGGACACCCTAGCCCCTGACCTAGGTGACCACAGCAAGGTTGGGGGTCGAGCCCCCCAGGAATCCTGGGCCCAGCCTTGTTGGGGTTACAAGGACTCTGCCAGACAGGAGAGTGCAAGGGGAGTCCTCGAGGGCAGGGAGGCCTCTGGGGTAAAGGAGGCGGGAGCGAGGACTGAGATCCTTCCGCTAGCCCATTTCACCGGGGTAGTGCAGAGACGACGAAAGTTCCCCACAATAGCGGGACTATTCCCCCGCTTACACCAAGACCCTCAGTGGCTTCTGGGGCTGAACTTGGAGCAATGTAAAGTTCTCAGAATGGCTCTTTGTTTCATTTAAGACAAATTCACTGGATACTGCCATCACTGATAGGAACATGTTACAGTGATATGCCAGTTGCATTTTACACTGCTATGGTGTGGCTGGCCTGAACTCGAGAATGATGTCAAGTCTCCTTTGATCCAAGGTAGGGTGGTTTCCTCTGCCTGCCTCAGGGCTGTTTCCATCTTACACAAAGCAGTTATGTGTAGTCCTCACTTCATAAGCTTGCGAAGCACTGTTGCTTGGATTCAGTCTGTGGGGAAGAATCCTACTCTGGTCATTCAGTACTGCAGCGGTGTAGGGGAGCCTAAACTCTCCCACCTGCTAGAGTTTTGTTAGCATGCATCTTGAAAGCTGTCAAAAGGTGACGGGGTTTGGTGTGTATCTTACCTCTCTTTTATATTCTTCTCATTTCTTGGCCTTAGCCTTGTTCTTGCTTCCTGTTGCAGTTATTTATGGTTTCACTTTTGATCTTTCTTCAGTCTCTGAGAGGGAGAATTCTTCCCAGGTGCTATAGAAAGAGAAGATTACTCTGTAATTTTGCTTCTCCAAAGATATCTTTTTGGCAGGATTTCTTCAGGGTGGCGGTGGGAGATATCATTTTCTACTTAACCAGAAACTGACTGGAAAGTTCAGGAGAAGCTGGGGGTGGGGGAAGAGTGTGTGGTGGTGTGAGACTACCAGTAGTAAAATGACATGTGCCTCAATGTACTACTGCTGACATTGGGGAGTTAGAATTTGAGAGCTTGGGGAGTTTCCCCTGTCTCACATTAGGGAGCACAAGAGCCAGCTGTGAGACTCTGACCAGAATAATGCTTTCGGAGAAGCCAAACTACTGGGTAAGTAATTCTTCCACGTTGGCCTTGATGACAGTTCTAAAGTCTGCCTGGCATGCTGGAAATGCATATCTCTGGATTCTAGTAGAGTCGGGAGGGTGGGGGGGAAGAAACAAGAAAGAAGCCAACAGTTAATCTAGAAATGTCTTTTGAGAGGACTTTTACTGGATTTTTAAACAATTGATTTTGGTGCATACAGCTGATTAAGGAACAAGTTTTCAGCCATAGTCTCTGAATTTTCATGGGCAAAATATGTATATGCAAGCATCTTGTATGCATATGTTCACAGGTGAAAAATTGAGTGAGTTGTCTGAAAATTAAAGTACCTGTACATGGTTAGTCTACATGTTTCTGTAATGACATACCTACATAAATTTAAGAATAGGAGGATAGAGATTAGGACTATGAAAGCACTAAAACCTTTTGATTGTGGTCCTGATCATCACTTTTAAAAAGGAATGCTATCAGTGTTATAGGCCCAACCTCTACTACTAATATTTACATACAGTACCTATAAATGACACACACCTTTACCTATGATATCACTGTTCTCACATGCAGAGTGTGTCCTCTAAAGATTAAACCAATATCAGCCCTCCAAAATTTGAATGGTCTGATAACCAGAGCTTGAATGGTCTGATAACCAGAGTGTTGATTCTGAATGACCTACACACCCTGCCTCTTAGTCTTAAATTTTCAAAAGCAAACAGTAATTTTGGGTGCCTCACTTTTTAGATGTCTGACTTGAGACCCATTAAAGGGGACTGGTTTTGATTGAGTGCTCAGGACTCAAATTGGGCACCCCAAAATTACTAGTCACTTTAGAAAATTGTCCTTAATTTCACCAGGTAAATTTAAGAAATTAAGTAATATTAAACATGCATTGTTCTTAGGTCATATGGTCTAAAGAGGTTAGGAGCCACGTGGCTGTGAGAAATAGAGAAAAACTCCTCGCCAAGGCCCTTCTGGATGGATTAGTACAGAGAAATGAAACAGGAGGCTAATATAACTTGCAAACCAGTCTACTTTCTTGAACTTCTACTAAATTAGTTGAGATATTTTTGCCCTCTGTACCATTTTGGCTGCATGTTTATCAGTTCAAACCAGTGCTTTGAAGGATCTCTTACTGAAACTAGCGAGTAGTAAAACCCAACTCCATGGCAGCTGCTGTTTTTTTAAAACCACCTGAATTTGCTGTGTCCTTTTCTCTGAAACCTCACAACTTCAGCTACACACACACACACACACACATACATATAAATAAATACATTATGGTGGGTGGTATCACAACATGTTTTACTTCTTGTCCTATTTCTATTTGAGAACATAGAAATTATAGAATAAATCAATTGACAGACACATTTCCTTAAGTTGGGTCAGGTTTAGCCTGTATTTTATGAGACCTCCAAGGAACATAAGTGTGCTATAGCTATGTTGTTGATTCAGCATTCTCAGGCAAGCCATCTGTCCTCACTATGGGATGTGCTTTTTCTCCCTCTGATTAGAGCCAGTTTCTAGACCTGTTGCACAAAGCTTAGAGGCGCAGACACAAACCTTCCAGGATTGTCCGGAAAGTAGTGTCAATTGGGCATGCTATTCTTCACTTGATTTCCTAAACAGTCATGTTGCATCATTCCTAAACAACTGCTGCTTTCCACCAGAGAAGAGGCTGCAGTTGTTCCAGGTGAAGTGAACCCTGTAGTTATCCAGGCCTTGATCCTACAAGCCTTCTGTACTCACAGCTCCCTTTGAAGTCAGTAGACATGCTGCATATAAGCATTTGGTTTGTAAGATACTTTGGAAACCTTCAGGATAAGAGGTGCTGTATAAATGTAAACTATATACCGTATGTATATATTTTGTCCGTGATTGTAACCACAGTGTCATGTGAGCAACCAAGTGCACAATCTGTACAGAGAGGGTACCTGAAGAGAATTATGAAGAGATTTGTGGCACCAAGAATTTGTGCACTAACAGTTCAGGTGGAGAGTTCACTTATTAATGTGATAAACTGTGTTCATTCTGGTTTCTTTGTAGCCTTTTACCCATCACAGAGTTTAGAGCGCACTAATAACCAACTTTTTTGGTGACAATTTCTCATGCTTTCTTTTATTAATCAATTGTTACCTTAACGCTAACATGTAAGCAGGTAATAGAAAAGAAAAAGTGAAACAATCATTTTAGCAAGAATAAGAGTAATAGTTTGCCTCAAAGTAGTGACTGAGCTCTCTGCTTTCTAGCTGAAATAAGCACTAATACCTGATGCCTTGTGCTTAATCCAGTCCCTTAAATATAAATTCAGTGTTTTGGTAAAATGGCATGCCAAGCAATCTTAATTGTTACTTCCATTTTTGTTAAAGATATAATAGGGATGGAGCCTGAGCTAGCATAAATTGGCATATCTTCATTGTAGAGCTATGCCGATTTATACCAGTTGAGAATCAGGTCCATACAATATACTCTTATCCTGCTTACTAAATTAAGAACGGATTGCTTTCCTCACTGTGTGTTTCTCTAGGATTTTAGTAGCAAGCTGAAAGATATTCTGATACCAGAAAAAAAGAGGTCAAAATCAAGCATTATTGTACATAGCATTCTCTTCTCATCAGCAATTTGAATCACACACTTTACTGTGTTGGTATATTGTGTCCTGTTAGGGGGCATGGGAATAATTTACAGTTCTGGGTGGGCGGGGTTTTATGATTAAAAAACGTGGTTGCAAAGCAAAATTCTAATTTGCATAAACATGATTTACATATGCTGATTTTATGCAGGCAATCTAGATTATTTTCCCTGATGTTTTGGAGAATGTGTCCCTGAAATGTGTTGGGGGATTGAGGGGCACAGTGACGATAAAAAGTATCTGTTTTAAGGAATTTTCCTTCCTCATTATGGGTATGATTTGACAAAACATCACCCTGGCTGCTGTGCCAATCGAAGGCTTCCACAGCTTTGCATTGCCTTGTATACTGAGAAAGATTAATAGATTTTATCCCCCACACCCCACCTCTGAATTAAGTTCTGTGAGCTTTTCTCACTGTGGGTCACAGTAAAGGCATTTTTGGTGGATTGCTAAAACCTCCTCTGGTTGTGAAATAAATTCTAACATGAGTAGCAGGTCCTGCAATGCAGAGGGGAAATGAGAATTGTTCTTTGTGAGTTTAAGGTTTTGCATGGCAGTGCAATATGTTCCTCATGCACCATGAGCTAGGGGAGGAAGGGACCCACTGAATCTAATTCCAGTCAGTTACTGCATATTACTGTATATTTCTGAATATAAAACAGTATTGTTAGTAAACACAATGAACTAAATGTACCCCTGTTGTGACTGAGGGCTGATTGCAGTGTATTTACACCAGGGATTAATTTAGGACAGAGACATTAGGTTTGTATTGATATTAATGATCAGAAGTAGCAATACTTTAATTCCACCAGTAATGTAGGAAGAATTCTCTGGAAGAAAGAGAATAGGTAAATTTAAAATTGCTGCCTTTTATCCCCCATGTTTTACTGTAGTGTTTATAATATTGTGTGTTTCTATATAAAACATGATACATCTGTATCTAAATAAAGTTGTATATATAAATTTATACATGTATAAGCCTGGGAATTTGTAGCTTGGTAGGTACATTGTGGCATTATTTAAATGAAAAGCTAACAGCCTTTAAAATGTACACTGCACAGAGTAGCTGTTCAGTTTTTGTTATACACAAGACCCCAGTCCTCAGTTAACTTTGTGCAATGGGTTATAATTGGAGGATTCTGAATGGTATTGCATTGATTAATGCATTGAAGATTGCGTTAGTATGGGAAGGGTTTCATACGGTGGATTGATGCCTTGCATTATATATTTCTTCAACTCTTATATGTTTACAAAAAAGGGTTTGATTTAAAAAAAAATTACATTGTAAAATAGTAGAAACCATTACAACTGTGTTTTATATTGTTTGAAGGGGGAAAACTTAAGTCACGTCTCTGAATACCACCAGGAGAGATGTCGGGGATCACCAGTGAATTTATACATAACATATATCCTGAGTTAAGAAATAAGTGTTACCCTTTAGTCTTACTGGCCTCACAGCGGTGCTCTTAGATCTGCTGCGCTCACAGATGGAGTGGGGTAGTAGGGCTGGAGGCAGAGTGGGGAGCTAGAGCTGGATAAAACCAGGAATTAGGAGTGGAGAGTGAAGCAAGGGAGAAACAGGACAGGTGAGAAGGAGCAAAAACCAAAAGAGAATGCAAAGAAGTAAAAGACTGACAAAAACAAAGTAGTAAAAGAGAAGAATGCAGAAATATTTACTTGTGGCCTCACTAATATATTGTGAATTGGAAAAAAAATTCTATTGGACATCAGGGAACTGGACTTGGCAAGCTAGGGATTGGGAACAGCAGAAAGCCACTGATGACCCATTTATCCAGGCCCTCGTCTTCCCTCTAATATCTTAAACCCCTGCATCAGGAGTCCCATTCCAACAATCCTGCTAATGTCCATTGAAATGGGGCTCACCTCTAATATTCATTAAAAGATTTCATTCAATGGAGAATCTGTCTTCTCAGGCAACTTTGGCTAAATTTCTCACCCTCTCCTTACTCTCTCAGTGCTACCTGTTGGTAACGGTGACTAGGACGTGGTCGAAGGAGGATTCTTGTAGGCCAAGTATATTGAGGAGTGGAGTTTGCAGCTCTATAAAGGCAATCTCTCAGTCTGGATACCTCCCATGGATCTCCAGATGGGAGCCCCATTCTAACAGACGGTAGCTGGTCTGTTGGATTGGGACTCTCACTGCTGAAGATAGTTAAGTTGCAAGGAGACTGGTGTCAAGGAAGCACGGAGGCAAGTAGGAGTGGCAAGGGCTATTGTCTGGAGACACAGCAGGAGGGCTGGCGAGGCAGCGAGGGCGAATGTAAGTTGCTGGTGGATCTGGGCAGCTACGTCAGCCTGTCTTTGTAGGGTTAAGCTCAGTTATGACACACAAGGGAATAACTCCCTTTGCATTTAAATTTAAATTTGAAAAGTAGCCATATCTGGAATCTTGTGAGAATTATGTGTTTGGAGTTTCTGGGGACTGTGGCTCTTTAAAGGAAAGAGGAAAATAAATAAAAGGCAGGCTCTTGGAGAATAAGCTTTGGAAAAAAGTATCATTTAAAAAATCTCCTGTCCAAGATTGAATATTTTAATAAAATAATAATAATGGAAAGTCTGTGTTTAATATAACCTAATGTAACAATTAAAGTGAAAATGGAGGGATTTTAATTCTGCTTTAAGCAAAAATCTCAATGATGCTTTAAATGTGGAGTTGCTACCATAGCTGCTGTAATAAGTAGAGGGCTTTAAAAGGGACTGGGGACTGTAACCAGTACATGGAACTTTTGTGTATTGTGCAAGAATGTTAACTACCATTCATACTAATCTTGTGACGTAGAGAATGAATATGGTGAATTCTTCAAACATCTCATTAAAGTCTAAAGTGCATAAAAGCAGATTGTGTTCTAGAAGCTGAAAGTGCCAGGTAATCACTTTGTGTATCTCTGAGAGGATTACCTCACACCAAAGCCTTTATTTTAACACAGGCACCATTATAATGAGTCGCTCAGATCGCTCCAGTTCAGGAAGGGACTCATGAGAAACAACTGGCCTATAGAAAGAGCTACTGAGGATTTCCTTTCTTCGCTGGACCCAGGTTTGTTTGTTATGGTAAACAGTGATCCTTGTTTAAGAAGTGAAATCAATTCACCTTTACCAGGTTAACCTAACTGGTGGGAAAGTTGGACATAGTAGCTCATTCTTCTGATGGTTGGAGCTTTATGCCAAAAATAAACAAGTCCAAACGCCTTCAGGACTGCAGCTGCACCTTTGGTTGTAGTGAGTGCCATATTGACATAAAATTGTACTCCATTTGGGGTTGGTATTTTCAGTTTTTGGGTATCTAATCCCTGATCAATCTTTTAAAAATCTGAAATATTTTCTCTTGAAGCTGTAACTGTGAGAATATGAGTTGCTATCATGCTGATCTTACATGGAGGGAATGAGCCAAAAATGAGAAAAAGGTTCAAAAAAGATATTGAAAAATATAAAATTACTTCTCATTGTTATACTAACATTGGACTATGTGCAAGAATGGTTCAAAAAGTGCATGCATAGTGCCCCAGTAATATGTTTTAATTTATTATTTATTTTATTACTACAATTTTGGGTAGGAAAACTCTAAAAATACTGATATTAAAAACAAAATAAATGCTCTACTTGGGGATTTTCTGTTTCATCATTCTACTCCCTGGGTCTGTGGTTGTTGAGACACGACTAGCTTTCTGAGGGTGTTTACTTTTCCCCCCACAGTACTTGCAACATTTTTTAGGCATAGATAATCTCTCTTGTCTTACATTAAAGTTTCTCATGATGACATAAGGGCTTTAAAAGCTCACACTCTTCCAATGAATGCTGCCTAGGAAGGTTATGTTACATGTTGACAGATTGCCCAGAAGAGAGTCACAGTGGATCTGTTTTTTCTCATCTTGAGTTATGCACAGAATAGGAAGAAGTTGTTTCCTTCTCAAACCATACACTGTAGTTGGATGAATTCATCACTCATATCTATGACTATGAAGATATTATAGCTTGGCACTTCCAAATGATATTTCTTGCTGCCAAGAAACCTCTGGAATGCAGAGTTTTTTGTGCTTCATCTGACTTTCCACTTGAATCTTGTCATTGTCACTTGCTAAGGCAGCCATTAACCCCACAAGGAGAGACTGCAAACTTCCTGGTTCATCCACTGACTGTAATGTCCTTACATAGTCTAAGAAGGTTTAATTAACCACTGATGTGTGAAGGATTCACATCGGTAACTGCCACTGATGTAAATGGGTTAATAGACTGCTGCATGCAACTGTCTTTTGGCAACTGTAAGACTATTCTCTTTAGCCATTGTGAATTGAATAATGTTCTGGGTAGCACTTTATGTAACAGTAAAAGGAAAACACTAATTTTCAAACTGATCATTTAGTTTCCCATAAAGTCTTTCTCAGTTTGTAGGTGATTTACAGTCAACAGGCCAGATTTACACCTGCAACCAAGATCCACTCAATGCCGCACAGACTGGGTGGGGCAGTCAGGATATGTTAGGGTGACCAGATGTCCCGATTTTATAGGGACAGTCCCAATTTTTGGGTCTTTTTCTTATATAGGCTCCTATTACCCCCCCACCCCCTGTCCTGATTTTTCACATTTGCTGTCTGGTCACCCTAGGGTATATCTACATTGCAGCTAGAAATGAGCCTCCCATCTTAGACAGACTCAGACTAGCTGGGCTCGGGGTAGCATGCATCTGTCTACCCAGGTTGGTAGGCTTGCTCCCAGCTGCAGTGTAGACATACCGTCAGGGAGCTTCACGATTCACTGCCCATCCCCAGACACAAATTAGAGTAGCTAAGGATTGCTGTGATCTGTGCCAGCTGGAACTATCTGGAGATAGTGAGAGCACAATATGATTTGTCACTCACCCTCCCTTCCCTCTACACTGGGCTGCTGTGGAGGATGGCATAGTTGTTGCCTGTGTCGTCACTACACTCTCTAGGAAGATGCAGGAAGTTTCTGCTCCCTTTGTGCCACATGACACAGAATCTGGGTCATTGTCAGCATTTGCCAAGATTTGCTATACAACCTAGACCAGGAAGTTGCTGCAGTATCTCAGTACTCCTGAGAGAGAGAGAGAGAGAGAGAGAGAGAGAGATTAGTAAATGCTGACTTTTTAGTGGCAAGCCAATGTAACTATGGAATTCTCAGAGCCATCTGAAAAGGTGTAAATGGGTTAGGGTGACCAGACAGCAAGTGTGAAAAATCATGACAGGGGATCGGGGGTAATAGGAGCCTATTCAAGAAAAAGACCCAAAAATCAGGACATTTGTTCACCCTAAAAAGACCCTATAAAATCAGGACATTTGGTTACCCTAAAACGGGTGAATTTGGGCTTTTCACCATCTTTGCAAAAAGGCTTAATAATCAGAATCTAATGGCAGGTTTGTGAAGTGTGATGAAAAAAAACTGAAGCAAAATTCCAATAAATATTTTGTTTCTTTTCAAAATGTATGCAAAGTGACACCTATGGTTTTTCTGTACAGCCTGGTCATCATAATTTTGTCCCTCACTGAAGTTATCTGTTTGTACTTAATGTACATTGTAAATAGAAGGGGCCAATGAGGACAGATACAGACATCTGGATTTTAGACCAAATGACTGCAGTTTTATTAATTCTGCGATGGTATAACTACTCGGTGCAACCCATCCTGGCAGCAATGAAACGGAGGAAGGCCATCTATGCTCCTTATGTCATCTGCCTTGCCCCTGAGCATCCCAGCCCCAGGACTTTACAGCTACCTAAAAATGAGGCCTTATCAGAACCTGCATTATTCTCAGGGTATGTAACCTATAATGGTCTGGAAAACTCTCTGGCCTCATAGGATGCCTCAGACTTATCCCACCTCCAGCCGTTTTCCTCAGGGTTGTGATGATGATGTAAACTGAAGATAATAGCTGCTCAAAAGTTAACTGTCTTTTAGTATCTCCAAATTATTTTTCCTGATGGCACTGGAATTTTTTGCTGTAATATAATTATTTATTTAATGATAATAGTATTCTTTTCAAAAACTATAGTAAATACTATAACAGTATTGTTTGCTAATTATTTGCAAATTGTTTGCTAATAATTTGGTTTGAAAGGACTTAGAAATTATTTATGGTGGCTGATATCACTTTAATACTTCCCTCAGTCCCTTGTATGATGTTCTCGCAGGGTTTCACATTCTTGATAGATTCACTGAATTAAGCTTCACATACAGTATTTCTTTTCCTGCTTATAAGAGACACTTGATCTTCATTTCATTTGAAATTGAATTCCTTGCATTTCAATTCTCCAAGTTGCCTTACATGAATAAATTTATCACCTTTCAAATGCTTTTACATGGCTAAGTCCAACAGCAGTCTTTCTTAATTAAAGCTTGCTGGATCTTAAATCCAGCTCCTTTCTTTGTGTTAATTATTGTTTCTCCTTTGGCTAACCCCGTCCTTCTTCCCTGAATGACATTGCAGAGTATTGTAGTTCATTTCTGTCCATTATTGATTGAGACACACCAATCAAAAACTTGCAAAAAAATTCCCAGTCATACTTCTTTTTGGATTTATAGAGAAATGGCCTGAAATAAAGGCTGTTGTACTCATCAAAAATTGGAGCACTGGTTTGTGGGCATTTGGGCTTTAGATCTATTATCAATTGTGGAAGGTGCAGATCATTATTTTGCAGGATGTCCTTGAAAGTCCAAGGACATTATATTTTTCTCACTTTATTGCCTTTGGGGGAAAATGTGCTGGTTATGTTGGCAGCCTTTTGTAAAACTAGCCATTTGTTAAATTTGGACTCTAGTCCAAGATTTGCTTCCTCTTTCAAAGATTTCTTATTCTGTTTGGATATTTTCTGTGAGGATGGATAGTGTGTTGTCTGTAGTTTGAACTTGTGGCAAGCTTGGTTGTTTAAAGTAATCTGTCAAAGGGCAGTGCGTGTACATTCAGAGAGAGAATGCTATGCACAAACCAGCTAAAGCTATAAAACATTTTGTGATACAGCCTGGGACACAGGCCAGCGTCTACTTCAGGATTTTTTTTAAAAAATACTTTATTTTGGCCTTTTATAATGAAAAAGCCATCTGCCTCATTTTAAACAGAAAATGTTGCTACCTTCTAATGAGCCACACACTAACTAGAGACTCTTTCATGGACGCTTTATTGTCTCATTGCACTATTATTCCTTTTTGAATTGTGCTTTTAGCCAAAATTCAGAGACTTTCAGGTTGTTTCAGATAAGTGGAGAAATTGATGATGGAGTTGGATATTTCTTTGATGCACTCCTGTTTATTTACAAGTGTGACTGGAGTCCCAGGGGAGCCAATTGAGATCACTCAATTAGGGTGAACTGCAAAGAATGGAGCCGGCAATCCCCAAAGCTGGTGGATGTTCCAATACTTAGATTTACCAGCCCAGCAGAAAACAGCTTCTTATAGCACCTCACTGGTTACCCAGAAGCCAACAACACAGTTCCCTTAAAGAAACTCAGCCTCAGGCCTCCACCCAGACACCCAAGTCAAAGATGATGAGGATTACTGAAAATCTTATTCATCATATAAGAAAGTTCTACCAATCCCAAAGGATCGGACACATTACCTCCCAGGTTAATGAATCTTCCAGATCTTAGCCAAATACACACTTACAGACAATTCTTATTAACTAAACTAAAATTTATTTAAAAAAGGAAAGAGAGCGAGAGTATTGGTTAAAAGATCAGTATACATACAGACATGACTACAATTCTTGAGATTCAGATTCATAACAGAGATGGTGAGCTTTGTAGTTGCAAAGAGTTCTTTCAGAATTAGTTCATAGGTTATAGTCGAAATGTTTATATTAAGGGTGGTCCAGCCTTGTGGCTTAAGCTTTCCCTGCATGAAGCATCAAGCTGATCTGAGATGAAAAGATGCCCATGGCATCTTTATACAGTTTCAGTCCTTCTTGTGACAGCTCGGCGAACAATAGGCAATTATGGGTACTTTTGAAGTAGATCCATTTCCTAAGCATTGCCAGTAATTATCCACACAGATTAACATAAGGCAATATCCTATGTTTACAGTTAATTTAAATGTTAATATTCCCTTTTGATCTCTGAATCAATAGTTATAGTGACAGATAGCCATGTAAACAGTCAGTTCCTAACATTTGACAAGATGTAAGTACACACACAATTAGTATCACCTCCAGTTTTCTAACAATACAGGTTTGCATTTTAAAGTTCTAGCCTATCTAGCATGGAGTGGCCCTAATTACCATTCACACACTTTTATAACATGTCTGTAATGATTGACTTTGGGTCAATTAGCCTGCAAGGTGCTTAACCCTTTCTGGCCATACATCACACTTTGTACAAAGTTTGTTGCAATTATATAACAGTGGTACCAGCAATGATTTGCATGGTCATATTTTAATTAGACAATGTCACAAGAAGAAATTACCAAGTCCTGTTTCCTTGAACACAGAGGACTCAAACAACAGGAGATAGAGGCTCGGAACTGTGAGCAATGAAACTGTCAACCAGCACTCAGCCCAAAAAGCTCTGTCTAGGCTTTTACTCAGGACTATGTTCCCAGTGCTTGTTCTGCTATCTCCTTGGCACTCTGCTCCCTTCCTTTGTGTGCTTCTGAGGGGTTTCCTTGATGCATCTCTCTCTCACACAGATACACGTCTCCAATTCAATCAGTCCCTTGTCTCTGAATGAATTAGATCATAGTCATACCACTGCCTCTTGTGCCACATGAATCAGTCTCCTTCTCCAGACTTGCATATGGCTTTGTTTTGGGTGGAGGCCCCTGTTGTTTCAACTGTCTATTCCATAAAGGACCTCAATTGCTTTTTACATTTATCCTGAATGAAAGGCAGCTGTGAGACCAAATAGGTCTACTGATAACAGGACTTTTTAGTTGTCTTTTTAAATAAGCAATGGAGCTTCTCAGCAAGCATCAACTTCCTGTTCCATGTGTACAGTGCTGGTGACATCACAACAATTCTGGAGAAGGAGACAAGGTGATGCTGTAGTTTTCTAGTATGGCACAATTTCTGTTTAATATTAAATATTTTGAGTATTAACTACCTTTGAGAACTGCACCGTACCATATTAAAAAAATATCCTTTTTTATAATGTGGAGAGACATTCAGACTTTTCTTAACTGCATGGAAAACATGCCAAGAGTCTAAGGGCTGCACCTAACTCACCTAAAATGGAGCAAGTTTCCTGGCTGCCAGAATCAAGATGGTGCATTGCATGCTGGGTATTGCAATCTCTGCAGGCCATACTTCCACATTAAAGATGAGGGTGGCTACTGGTTGCATTGAGCTAAAATTGATTGCCCAGCCCTCTTTTATCTTCGTGGGTAGATTCTAGCTCCGATTCTGTCCAACACCTCCACCATGCATGTGTAGCGTTTTGCTGCTGTTGTTTTTCTTTGTAATATTGCAAAGGCCCTTTTTAATGCTTTGGGCCCATTTTACCCGGCGAATGCTTAGGGGTTGCAAGTTGCCAGCTCACTCTCCTTACATGGCTGTGATAAAGCTGGTCGAGAATTTTTGATTTTAGAAATTTAACTGACAAATGGCAAGAATTTTCTGACTTTTTTTTGTCCAGCTGTAGCTCATAGAGACATTGACACCCCTAAATCCTCAAGGGGGGCTGGCAGTGGTACTGTCCCCATTCCCCTGTGGGTGTTGCCCGGGGGAAAGTCACTTAAAGTTCTGTCTGGGGCTCCAGAGAAGCCTGTCAATGAAGGCTCCTTCGAGATGTGCTGAATCAACTTATCTCTTGGTTTGCCTGGCCCTGCTCCCTCCTATGCTGCCAGTGCTTACTTTTTGGTCTGCATCTATTGTCTCCAGGTTCCTTGAAGGAGCAGGTGTTCCATGGGGATTGTGCTGGTGAACCCCTGATCCTTTTGGACTGAACACTGTGGGGGGCCCACATCTTTTACTCTATTGGCAGTTCTGGCCCTAAAAGTATTATTAATTAGTACTTATAGCTCTTTTCATTTTAAGAACGATGTGCATCAGCTCGATGTAAGAGTGATACAGCAGACCTCTGTGTAAAGTTCTCCTTAAAAGTAAGGTAAATTCCACCCATGCAAATAGCAGCCTTGCCTATATAGGGTGTATGGAGGCTGACCAGCAGTGGCTGTAATTGGGTCAAATTCCTACTGTAGGCAAAGTCTGAGACACACAGAGGTTGAGACTTACCCAAAAGCTCACTGAGAGTCTGGGTTAGAATTTATGATTCCCAATCCTATGCTTAGTCTATCTGGGCTTTGTGCCACCTTGCCTCATATTATTAGGGTTGTCTGGACACTTCTCATTAAAAAATTTTGGTTGCTTTTAACTTTGCCAAGCTTTAAGCTTTCAGGGTGAAATTTGCCATGTCGGGTACCTGTTTCAGGCTGAACTTTGCTGAAAAAATTACAGCAAAAACAATCCAGTCATTTCTAACAGCATTTAACCCAGTTTAAAAAATTTCTGGTGACCTTTGAGACACTCTAGTGCCTCCATGCTTTGGAGTTAGACTTGATATTTGGCAGGGAGGTGACCTTTATGTCATGGGTGTTCCTTTTGCCACCCCCATCAATATCTGCCTAAATTTGGCTAAGTTATAAGCCTCTGAAAAATTGCAGTTCACAAGTGCTCAGTAGAGACTTGTTAGAGCTTTTCCATTCTGTTTCCCAACGATTCTGTCCAACTGAGAGCTGAGCAGGTCTTTACCTGTAATTGCTGCTCCCTACCATTACAGACAGGGCCAGGTTGGGCACCTGAATTGAGAGCAGGGAGTCTGTTTCTCCTGTCCTCTCAGTGTGCCCCGGGTTCAGTACCAGGTTTACCATGGCACCAGGCCCACAATCAGAAGGGGCCCCGACCAGCCCGATCTCCCGTCTGGCTGAGCTGGCCAGGAAAGCTGCCCCCTCCCCACCTCTACCCTAAAGCCCCCACTCCACCTCTTCCCCCCCAAGCCGCGCCCCTGTGCTATGTGTCCTGGGGACTGCAGCAGGGGTTGGGCCCGCCCTGCATTCACCGGGCAGCAGGAGGTGGAGCGACCCGGCCCCAGCCTGCACCCTGCTGCCAGTGAGTGCTGGGGGGGGGGAGTTCCCCCCTACCCCCCAAGGCTGGGGATGAGTTGGAGCAGTGGGGAAGGGGCATGGGATGGGGAAGAGAAGGGGGCAAGGGAAGCGGGGAATGGGGAAAAGAGGCTGTGGGGAAGGAAGGAGGTGGGGTGGGGAGGAGATGGGGCAGTGGGGAAGGGGCATGGGATGGGGGAAGTAGGGGCATGGGGGAAAAGGCAGTGGGGAAGGAAGGGGGTGGGGTGGGATGTGGAGGAGATGGAGCGGTGGGGAAGTGGCATGGGATGGGGAAGAGAAGGGGATGGGGGAAGCGGAGGCAGAGGGGGAAGCTGGAGCCCAGCATGCGGCATCCCCTTGGCAGAAGCTGGGGCTCCCCTGTTAAGCAGGGCCATCCAACCCTCACTCTGACAAGCCCCATCTCCCCTGGGTCTGTACCACCCCAATGAGCCCCTGCAGACACCCTCCCCACTGAGCCCCAACCACCTGCACCTGGACCCCCACACAAATGAACCCCACCTCCCCTGCTGAGCCCCAAACACCTTCACCTGGATCCCCTGCAGAGTCCCATTGCCCCTGCACCTGGAACCCCCCAATGAGCTTCTGTGCATCCAGATCTCCCACTGCGCCACCCGCACCCAGATTGCCCGACAGAGAATTCTCTTGCCCCTACCTGGATCCCCCCACACTAAGTCCCTCTGCACTTGGATCCTGCTGCCAGGCTGAGCCTGCTCACCCACACCTGGTGCGCCTGGCACAGGAGGGCAGAGCCCTGGGTGTTTTGGGGCCAGGCCTGGCCCTTGCACTGTGTCAGGGTCGGGTGCAGCCTCACTGCCGAGTCCCTGTCCCAGGGTGGGGTCGGGGGAGGCTGCAGGGTGATCTCCCACCTCCATGCAGCCAGTGGCCTGTGCTCCCCACTGCCATGTTGGAGCCACATTTATTTATTGACAAATAAAATTTGGAGAATTTTAAAATATTGTGCACAGAATTTTTAATGTTTTGGTGCAGAATCCCCTCAGGAATATGGACGCTGTGTATCTGTGATGGTGGGACTGTGAGGAAGGTGGTGGGCAGGGGAGAGGTCTATGGGCGGGGGCGCTGGGCGAGCTGTGTGGTGTGCAGGGTGCTGTGCAGTTGTGGTGGGAGGCCAGCGGGGGAGGTCTCTGGGAGGGGTGGGGGCTGGGCATAGAGATCTGTGTTGCAGGTCTCTGGGTGAGAGTGCGCTGGGCATAAGGGTGGGGTACTGGGCACGGGGGCGGTGTGGTGCGGGCCCACCCTCAAGGGAAAGGGGCATGCTGGCAGCACAGGGCTGGGTAGGCCAGTGTGCGTCTGGCAGCTGCAGGTTTGTAAACAGTGCCCTCCTGCTGGGGTGCGCAGAGCAGGGCTGCTTCCGCCGCACTGTGCCTCATTGCCCCCAGCCCATCCTTCACTCTGGAGACTGACCATACTGCCCCCCTGCACCTTGCCCCATGGGGGCCCACAAATATGTTTGGTGCCGGACCCACAAAAAGTTAATCCGGCCCTGCCCAGGGTCCCCAAGGAGCATGTAGGGGGCAATTGCCTGTTTCAAATATAGAGGGGACAAGAGCCAGACCTGGCATCAAGGGGTGGGGACAGGGGGCAGGGAGAGTAGACTGGGACAAGAAGTCTGGGGTGGGGGAACTGGGATGGAAGCTGGTAAGGGATGAAAGAGGGAAACTTGGAATGGGGTAGAGGGTAGGAGTCTGGGACTGGTTGGGCAAAGTGACTAGAACTGGGAGCCAGGGAGGGAAACAAAGTGGCGGGGCCTGGGGGCAACACTGGGACTGGTTGAACAAAGAGACTGGGAACCAGTGGGTCAAGGGGAAGAGCGACAGATCTGATGAGGGGCCAGAAATCAGGAGAAGAACTGGGAGTTGCTGAGCAAAGAGAGAAGGAAATGGGGGGATGGGGGAGGGAGAGAAGGTAAGAGGCTGAAACTGATGTTTGATGAGAAGCCCAGGGAGGAAGACTGTGGGTTTGGTAAATGTGAAGTTGGGGGTCACTGGAGGCCGGTGGGGTGGGGAGGGGAGAGACAAATCAGATGAGGAGCAGGGAGCAGGGACTGCCTGGGCAAGGAGATTGGGGACAAGGTGCTGGTGGAAGATAACTGGGAATGGTTATGCAAGGAGATTGGGACTGGGAGCAGGAGAGGGAGTCCAGATGGGAAAACTGGGGCTGGGATGAGGAGTGGGAAAAACAAGATTGGGCCTGGACAGATTGCAGGAGATGGAGCTGCAGGGGTCAGTGTTCGGCATCCTAGAGCACACACCTCTGAAGAGCTTGAAATGGAATCCAAAATTCTGAGTCTCACCATTCCTCTGCTGTCAGCTAATGTCTGTGAAGTCCACAGGCAAAAAATGTCCCATCCCCCTGTAGTGCTGGTTCACGTAGAAGATGGCAACCTACTACTGCTATCGTTTACTCAGGTAGCTCAAGTGGCAGAGGTCTGTGTGGTGGATCTAAAGGTTCCAACCTTGTTGATCACCCAGTTGGGTGTCAGTATAATGCAACATGATGGAATTTCTGGTTTTTCAGTTTGGTTTTTTTAAAAGAGCTAAAAAAATATGCAGAAAAGAAACCAAGTTAAAAGAACATTATTAAGGTTGCAAAGTCAATCATTTAGAAGTTAGGAAATGCCATAGTTAATGTTCCTGGTGCAACCTAAATTTGATAGGGTCTTTAATTAGATGATCACACTTCTTCCACAGGACACTGGCCTCATTCTGTGCATATAGTGGACTTGCTCTGGGAATAAGTCAAAATTGTGTAGTAAAGGAGACTTGTCTGTCAGGCCCCTGCTTCATTTGTTGCGGAAGTTGGAAGGTGTGTGTGTGAATGAGATAGAAGGTTGTAAGAAGATAAAGGATGATCTCATGGTTAAGGCAGTTGAATGCTATTCTGGAGAATTAAATTCTATCCCTGCCTCTGCCACAAAGTTCCTATGTGATACTAGGCTAGTCATTGAAACCACACTTTTCACAAGTAATCAATAATTGTGTGTTCCTCATTTTCTGAGTACCTGATTTGAGGGACTGGTGTCTGGTTTACAGAATTGCTGAGCACTCACTGTTGCAACTGAAGTCAATGGGAGCTGTGCTTTGAACATATAAAACACTATGTAATGCTACATATGATCCTAGGCATCTCAAATTGGAAACCCCAAATTAGTAGATACTTTTGACCTTAATCTCTCTGTGCCTCAGTTCTCCAACTGCAAAATGGGAATAATGTCTCCTCAATTTACAAGGGTGTTGTGAAATAAATTAATGTTGGTAAATTATGACAGTGATGTGCACCCTGGAAAAGCCCATGAGGAAAGTAAGGATTGTGTCTTTGGAGCAGGGTTTGACTAGAGTGCAGTAAAGAAAGCATGGGGCCACACATTGAACAATTAGGAGGGGGGGGGAATAAAAAGCTGATGATTAGATGAGCCCTGTCCACTCTATGTACTAATGAGACTGTCCTGTGGGGAAAAATTGTGTATGAACATGTAATTAAAGACTGTGTCATAAAGCATGTGCACAGAGGGGCTACACTAAGGTTCACAGGCAACCTTAATTCAGGCATTTCCTAACTTTTAAGTGCTTGACTTTGCAACCTTAATAATTTTCTTTTAACACAGTTCTTGTGTGTGTAATTGTGATATAAACCTAATAAAATATAGCAGAAATGTAAACCATAAACACTTACTTTGAGAATAACTGTATGGAGGTTCTGAGATAAACCAACTAAAGGAAGAACATCCACATTACAGTAATTCTGGTTTGTCCTTAATTCACCACCTCTTGCTTAGATGGTTACTAGGTACTGGAAAAATATGTGATCTTACCTACTGCGAGGACTGATGTACTCACATGGAACAGGGTGAATTAATGGCAGTGACAGCCTTAGTGCTGAATTTCCTGGTTTTTGTCCATTATTTTTCACTTTTTAAAAAAGGTTGATTTAATATTATTAGATTTTATTACTCCTAACCTATATTTAGGAGATGATGCTGAGATGGAAGATAGGTCTCTAATAGCCTTACTTTACCAGTACACAACAGTAATATTAAGTTTGGTTGCTCTGGGAAAATGCTGGAAGCTGCCTCGGCTCAGTCAGTACTCTGAAAAAAACAGAATGACTTCAAAGCTGAGAGATATCATCACTCCCCAGTGCATAGATGAAACTGCTAAAATGCTTGTGGGAGCTGTATGCACTGTGGAAGTCAAAGGGAGTTTTTCCAGTAACTTGAATATAAGATCAAGCCTATATTGAGTAGTGAATAGAACCTCAGTGGGTGGAGTACTAGTTTCTCAATGTCTGGCCTATTATAGCCTAATACCCTATGAGCCAAACTCATGCCCTTAAATACCCCTTGATTGTATTTCATCTTTGTTGTTTATAAAAAAATACTGCAGTAACTGTGCTTTACAATCATACAGATCGCCTTTTAAATCCTATGGGCCGAGATATAGTTGGCCAACGGAGTTTGGGTTGTTTTGGGATCTGACTGGTGATTAGACAGTGGACTGCTGTCTCAAATTCCTTACTCTTTTTCCAAGCAGAATATTTCATGTAACTTTTCAAAAGAAATTTGGGTAAAATACTAGAAATAAGTGAAAAACTTAACCCCATCCCATCAACTTTTTTTCATCTTTAATAAGGATCTTCATAAAACTTCCATTTGTTTTTGCTTTTCCAGTTTCCCCAGAGTTAAAGCTGCTTTGCGGAGCTGACATTCTGAAGACATTTAGTACACCTAATCTCTGGAAGGAGGAACATATTAAAGAAATAGTAGAAAAGTTTGGTTTGGTGTGTATTAGCCGTGCTGGCTCTGACCCTGTTCAGTACATCAGTGAATCAGAACTTCTAACTCGATTCCAGCACAATATCCACCTGGTCACAGAACAGATTCAGAATGAAATCAGTGCCACGCATATACGACATGCTTTATGCAAAGGACTAAGTGTGAAGTATCTCATTCCAGATTCTGTCATTTCCTATATTAAGCACTATAATATCTACACAGAAGAGAGTGAGAGGGAAAAATAAAGGGGATTTAACTTTAGCCTCTTAAACTACACAACACAACAATAAACACACTGAATGATTGACATCTGTATTCCACCAAATGGAGAGAACACAATGGCATTTATTTTTGGAAAATCCCTACAAAGGGCACATTCTTTGTGTATGGAGGAAAGTGAAGTAGGTTGCGGGGAGCTGCAACTAGCTATACTTCTGAAAGTTTGTAGAATAATTCAGAAAAGTTTTTGTATTACTACTGAGTTCATGCTTTGTGCAAAGGGCTATCGCTTTTAAGATTTTTACAAAGAGTTAATTTACATTACATTTCTTCTGTTCTTAACACAAATCTTTAGTAATTGTAGAGGGATTCTTGTGGTGACTTAAATGACCTCAAGAGCTGTAGTTAGTGCTTTCCTGTATTATAATCCTCTAATGCCAGGAACTGTTTCAGTTTGAACGTGTCTTGGCCATTTGCAGGCAGAGAGAGTAAAATTATTGTCATATTTCTTTCTCAGAAATATTTTCAATAAACTGCTAAAATGTACATAGTTGTTGCCACTTTTCTACTTTATAGGATCCTGAAAGAAAAATGATTTCACTGTATTACTTAATACCATTCAGTTTTGTGTGTATATATGTTGGCAGATGAGAAATGAAGCCCAGATTCAGGAAAGCACGTACGCTTGTGCTTAAGTCCCATTAATTTCAATCAAGCTCATAATGAGACATTTAAAGGGGGTTCTTTGCTTTCCTCCTGAGTCCAGTATATGCTAGTCCAGTCCCCTGGCATAATTTAGAGCAGCTGGCTGTCAAAAGTCTGAAGCTGTTGATATGGCAGCCCAGCTATAAGGGAGCCCCAGCCATGCCCCCCTGTCAACATCAAGAAGAGGGAGCAGCACTGGAGGTTCTACACTCCCTTTCCTTGCATTCAGGTGAGAATATCTAAACAACCTACTTGATTCTACTATTCTTGTTCCCTTTCCTTCCTGCACGAATAGCCCCTAGAGATGCCTCCGCATTTCTGAAGCCTAGTAATGCCAGCCAAAGTTTTGAAAGATTTTGTTAATAATTTATGGGAAGTGGTAAAATTTATCTACCGCTTTCCCTCAAGTAATCTTTGAGTTTTCCCAACTCAGCAGTCTATGGATGTCCTGTATAAAATCATACTAATTCAATACCATGATTGTTCACACCGTATGCTCTTTTGGTGCCATGGGATTCATTTCAACAATGAGATTGTGTTTTGCATTGGCTTTCATAGCACACATATGCTGCATTCTACTTTGTGTATAATGCTTAGAAGTTTGCAATAAAAGAGGATATTTTCCAAAAATCTGTTTCCTCTGTGCCTAATATGGGAAGGCCTAATTCAGCTGTGTCCTCTGGATTACTAGACAGCTCATAGTTGAGAAAATACTTTTAAGGAAAAAGAATAAAAGAAACAAAAAATGCAGCATTAACTAGTGATGTGATCAGATATTGTTGGTTATAAAATGTGTTTGGATAGTAAGGTGGCTATTTATAGTTTGATGGTAGCAACATTTTGTTTGCCAGACACAATTACATAACTCATATAGTAGCTATATCGGGGCGGGCCGAATCTGGCTCACCAGCCATTTTAATTTTGCCCTCGAGCTCCCGCTGGAGAGTGAGGTCTGGGGTTTGCCCCGCTCCAGCACTCCAGCCGGGGAGCAGGGTCAGGGGCCACTCCTCGTGGCTCCTGGAAGCTGCGGCATGACCCCACTCCGGCTCCTATGCATAGGGGCAGCCAGGGGCCTCCACTCCGCAGGCTACCCCCACCCCAAGCGGTGCCCCCACAGCTCCCATTGGCCAGGAACCGCAGCCTATGGAAGCTGCAGGGGCAGTGCCTGCAGATGGGGCAGCGTGCAGAGCTGCCTGACCATGCTTCCACATTGAAGCTGGAGAAGGGACATGCCGATGTTTCTGGGAGCCACTTGAGGTAAGTGCCACCCAGAGTCTGCACCCCTGAGCCTCTCTCCACGCCCCAACCGCCTGCCTCCCGCCCTCTGAACCCCTTGATCCCAGCCAGAGCACCCTCCTGCACCCCAAATCCCTCATCCACAGTCCCACCCAGAGCCCGCACCCTCAGCCAGAGCCCTCACCCCCCACACACACTCCCCTGCCCCAGCCAAGAGTCCCCTCTTGCACCCCTCATTTCTGGCGCCACCCAGGAGCCCTCACCCCCCAACCAGAGCCCTCACCCCCTCCTGCACCCCAACCCCAATTTTGTGAGCATTCATGGCCCAACATACAATTTCTATACCCAGATGTGGCCCTCAGGCCAAAAATTTTGCCCACACCTGAGCTAGATACTATGTTGATGGGCATCTTGTTTACTAATAATAAGAAAGTCTGCTGAAATTTGAAAGGGATATGGTTTTTATCTAAAACAGTGGGTTATTGCTTAGTATAACTGTGTGCAACTTGAACTGTAGTGTTTCTATAATGAATAATGCAGTGAAAGTAGTTAAGATGCCAACTGAGTAGCTGTTTCTTAAATTTCACAACGGACGCAGTAAACCATTCAGATGTATTCCTCCACGTGCTGGGCTAACATCTTACGGATCCTGTCAAATTCAGCTTTGCTGTGGAAGACTCCACAAAAGAAAGGGAGGGAGGGATTGTGTAAGCTTCACTGCCTCAAGAGTGGACTCTGGAGCACTGTGGCTTTGGCTGTGTTTCAGTGCATGTTAAGCATGGGGTAGGTAGTCACGAGGTAATTTAACTTGTGGTAGCCTAACCTGCAGTAGTGCAACCGCATCGCTATTTTGTCGTACCCCGTATCAGCATTGGTGTTGTATCCTGTGACAAGCATTACAGCAATCTGGGCACATACTGCAAGATTCATATACACAATTTACTGTGCCAATCTATGCTCACATTGGCAAGTGTTGTGGGACAACTTGTCTGCCCGCTCTGGTGACTGCATGCTGATACATGGGCTTGTTAGCGGGCATTTTTCTCCGGTGTCAGACACCAGACATGTGAAGATGGAGAAACTGCAAGAAGGTAAACTGCAAGTAGGACACTGAGTGGGAGCTGAGCAGAGTGATAGTCCACTTCCAGTCACAAGGCCAATGGGAAGGTACTGGAGGATCATCATGTCTTGATTGTTGTGACTGTCCATGGCTGCACATTTTCACTGCACTTCTCTCAGTAGCAATATGTTAATTCAGGATCTGCCCCATAGGTCAGAGAGTGGTCACTACTATATGATGTAGCACTGATAGAGATGTGTAGCTGTTTAATTTCCATATTTACATAATCTGAAATGACAAGGTTATAAATTAAAATGACCTGTGGGTGTTGACATGCATTTTATACTTACAATAAAACTTGGTATGTACTATGGAGATCTGTCTGGATATGTCATCTAGCTCTTCGTTAGTTCAGCTCTTTGCAGCAGGATACCCTTTGCAACATGAGTCAAGATAAAGGGTCAAGGAAGACATTTGCCATGTTATTTGCATCTGATTTCAGATGCAGTTTTTCCATTCCAAAATCAGACTGACTATGCTCCCTTTGTCTCTGAGTTGCAAGATTGGAGCTGGAGCATACGTGTCACCCTGTTGCATCAGGAAGTTATGCACAGTTATTACATTTTATTTACTCCACATACATATTTTCTGAAGATCCAAGAGGATATTCATCTGTTATCAGTGAACTTCTGATGCCTGATGGATCAAGAATGATGTCAACCAGGTTGCACCTGCCCACTGTTGCATTAGTAACATAAGTAGGCATCTTATGCTCAGCTCCCGAATATACTATTTGCAATACTGTGTCATGTCACATTGGTACAGCAAGTCTGTTTGTAATATCAAGCAGTTACTTTTACATGATGCTTTCCAGGTGACATTCCACCTTCTCCTTATAACCTGCTGAGCTTATCGTGCAATGCTGTATATGTAGGGAAAACATTTCTTACTGGCCTTGTGGTGATTTAGCTTCTGTCCAAAAGCATGAGATTTGATTATCTGTATCTCAGCTTACACAACTACAACTGGTATCCTTGGTCATCAAATTCTCTAGCCCCTTTTAAAATCTAGCTATGCTGTTTAACTTTATGAACTCTTGCATTAGTGGATGCCACAGGCAGGTTACAGCTTGTGTGAAGTGTTTTATTTGCTTTTAAATTGATAGCCATGACCTATCCCTAAGTATAGGAAGATTCTACAATCTCAGGCTACTTCCTTCAAGCAATGATATATTATTTTTTGAATAATCTGGTACTGTAGCACTAACTTTTCTCTTACTCATTTCAACTGTATTTAATGTCTCCTGAAATGCTTCTTGTTCCAGTGTCTGAACATGGTTTGCATTCCCTTAACTCACATCACGCTCTAATTAATAAAGACATGCAACAATGATGAAGACATAAGATAACTGGAATTGGCCATTACTCCCTAATAATAACCTCTGCTGAATAATGACTGGCTTTTCCTGAGCCATCAATTCACCAACCAGTCAATATTTGCTGGCATCACCCCTCGCTTGAAGATGACTGTATAATCATGGCTTATTTACTAAACTCTGAAACTGAACACACAATTACTTTCACTGGTAGAGCTTGTGTGATCCTCTTCTGAGGGGAAGAGATAAAAAAAACACTGAAATATTCTCAAATACTCCAAAGAAACAAGATGTCAGTTGTCTGCAGAAGCCACCCAATGTGTCCACTACAGCCAGCCACCTATTATAAAGTCCATCCATATGCCTAAACCAGCCATCTTATTTTCTAAGCAGCCTACAAGGGGAGGAGTAATGTGGATAAAATGGATACCCAGATAATCAGTGGCCTTACAGACATTTTTTGGAAGGTGAATGTTCCATTCCATTTAAATGAAGCCATCCTGCTGTCATTATAAATCTAAAAGGTTCAGCTTTGTGGAAGGATTTAATGGTAACCCTTCAGCGGTAATCGGATTAGAGGGGCTCGTATAACTGCATGGTCTGAAGAACAGATAAAAGAAACCAGAGTTCAAACTCGCGACAGGGAACAGGCATTGAGCTGTGTGGTGCAGAAAAAACTCGCTGTTCTGAGGCTTTGGTTTTGGCTACCATATACCCCAGAAATGCCTGCAAATTTCAATGGTTACTGGAAAATGCTTAGCAATGACAATTTTGAAGAGTATCTGAAAGCACTGGGTAAGATTCCTTTCATGTTTCTTTAGCAAATAATCAATAAAATGCCACCTATCTTAGTCTTGGGTTGGATTTGATTTCTTCTGGGATAGTCACAGCCACAATTTTAATGCATTCTTAAAAAATGCTTTCTTCAAAAAATATGATTACTTTGTCTTATGCAAAGTTTTATTTGATTTGCTTTAAGCAACCTGTTTGCTTTTTACCTTACTACCACTAATCTATGCCGAGATTCAACTACAGATCTTTAAAGGGCAAGAAAAAATTATTCTCTCAACATTAAAAAAAAAATTAAAGAAAGGAGAAAGTGAGTGTATGTAGATGGAAAGAAAACAAAATGTGCTTGATGTAAAAGTTTGTGTGTATGCAGTTGGCAGAGAGGCACATAAAATGCTTATTTCTATAGAAGTAGCATTTTTAAGTAATCAGAACGAATTTGTGTCAAATATCTCAGTAGGAATTAGTAATGTCTTGTTTCCTTTCATCTGTTTGTTTAGAAACACATGTTTGTTGTGGTAACAAATGTAAAGGGTACAAAGTTTTTTCCAAGTAAGCAAATTAATTCACTTGTAATGAACTTTAGTAAAACAGCCAGGGAACTATTTACTTGTATTTTGGTCCATCCCAATCCTCTCAAGTTGCACAAGTCTTGTATTGTTGTAGATTTGTGGCTTTACTGCAAATCTTTTTTTCTGTTTTGTTTTCAGATGTAAATATTGCTGTGAGAAAAATTGCCAACTTGCTAAAACCTGACAAAGAAATCATTCAGAATGGAGATCATATGATCATTAAAACGCTAAGCACTTTTAGAAACTACATCATGGAATTTGATGTAGGAAAAGAGTTTGAGGAGGATTTAGCAGGGGTGGATGACCGCAAATGCATGGTAAGAATTAGAACTGTTACTATTGCATGACAAAAAAGATTAGAAATAATTAGTAATAATCCTAGGTCTTGCAGCAGGATGCAGAGGCAAGACATTTTCATGTGGTTGTTCTTAGAATTTTTATTTTTGTATTTGATAGCTTCATTTAGACAGGGCTGCAAACTGTTTTTAGCTTGTCTTTACAATAAAGGAATGTTAATGTTGTGAAGCTACTTCTTTTATTAAAGAACAGGCACTAGGTTTAAATTGTCTCCAGTATAAAGCAATTGTAGAGTGATATTTACTATTCAAAAAGTCATTGACAGCCAAATTCTGCCACCCTTATATTGAGTAGTGCTTCACCACAGAAGCAACCCTGTTGATTTCAGTGGGGTAATTTACTACTTAATCTGAGCAAGGGTGACAGGATGGAGACCCCTAATGTTTAGGAACTGGTGCCTTTCCTGTCTCTCTCTCTACCTTCCCCCACTTCTATGGTGTTGACAAGTTGTATAGTCAATTGCTTGACCACACTCTGGTTTGTTATGAAATATATTCAAGAGGCCATAACCAATGCCAGTCAGGTTTATTGCTCTAGGCCAATAATAATAATAATATAGTACAGGGAAAAGGTTCTATATGGATCATACCATTTTCCATGAAGCTGACTCATGCAGTGTTGTTACATTCACCTTGCACAGAACGTGTGCTCCCGAAGTTACACCCCTAAAGCCATCTTTTTATCCTGTACCTGTTTACCAGTAAAAGGTACTATGTATGTCATCTGAAATTAGATTTAACTGATCAGCTTTCTACCTTGTTTTTCTGGTAGTGTGGTGTACCCCTTATTTTTGTTCTGAACACATGTGTTTGAGGTACTAAAGAATGTGAAGACACCTCCTAGGTTTGTCCTAGGGTAGTTAGCTTGTGAGGGGAACTCCCATTCTGTTGCTATAATAAAATAATCACATGTCCTGATCCTGACTGCTTTCCTATCTACTTAAGCCATAGCTTACTTCAGCTATGCAAGGTGTTATGGAATACTTCGCATAAGTGAACAGGAGTATAATAAAGATATAGGCCAATTTAGGCTATTTAACTACTATATTTATGCTTAGTAATATTTGTGCTTAATGCTTAATATATATGGTATGGATAATACATGTTATCAATATAATATATATGTAAGTAGCCAGCATATATTGGTCAACAATGGAGAGTTTCGCTACACTACAGACAGCAGGCTTAGCACATCCATTTAACAAGACAAAACTAGAGCAATTCTTACAGAGTAGGTAAGTGGCTCCAAGCGCTCTCCCTTGTGAGCTTTTACAAAATATTGTCTTTGGCAAGAGGTATCTCATGACCAATAATACCAATTAACAGAAAAGGCTCAAGAATATCAAGCTACTTAGCTGAGTCAGAGACTGGATGTTATCTCTCCCATTAGTCCGAGGGCATGACATCTCTGCAATCTCCCAAAGCGCAGAAGTTGCTGACGAGCTAAAGAAAAGTATTTTACCAGACGTTGTAGCTGGGAAACAAAGCAGAAATGGAAATAATAAGCTCCCATTCTTAAAAAAAACTGGCCATCTCTATGACTGATCAATATTCTTCTCTGACATCAGGATGTAGACGTTTACTTTTGATCCAGCAATGGCAGGAAAAGGAAGGTTTATGAGATCTGGTGAAAGGGAATGGCTAGATCTGTGGCAAGCGACTGCATGGGCTAAACCTTCAGTACTCTTTGCTTCAGAACCCAGACTGCAGGGGAAAAAAAGGGGATTTTTCCCTCCTTCCCTCTTCTCTCTTCCCCCCCAAAAGGTGGCACAGTGTAGAACAGCATTTCTAGTGGCAGCTCCTTAAATCAGGGCATAGAAACTCAGTAGAGAGGTATACAACTATTTAAGCTTTATTGACCATGTGTGGTTTGCATGAGTCACACAGTACTGACTGAATTCCCAAAGACTTGTTCCAGAATTCATTGGGCTTCCTGTAAAACCTGGGATGGATTACCTGGGTGCCATCATCTGCTGCAATTGTTCCAAAGTTCCGGTCAGGAATCTGGGGGAATGTACTTGAGATATGACATTTTCACCAAATCCATGATCTTACATCTTGGCCACCAATGCTGTAAACAATCTATAACTGAAACTCTGCAACTAAATATATTAGTAATGTTAGCCTCATTATATCAGCCATAATTGCCTTGGGTAATAGTCAAGTATCAGAGGGGTAGCCACGTTCGTCTGGATCTGTAGAAGCGACAAAGAGTACTGTGGCACCTTATAGACTAACAGACATATTGGAGCATAAGCTTTCGTGGGTGAATACCCACGTCTTCAGATGCAAGAAGAATCTGAAGACGTGGGTATTCACCCACAAAAGCTTATGCTCCAATACGTCTGTTAGTCTATAAGGTGCCACAGGAATCTTTGTCGCTTGGGTAATAGTGTAGTTTATAGTTTAGTGCTGCCTATGGAATTATAAATGGATTATTTTTTTAAGAATGAGATCCCATCTCTCCGACATCGTAGGAGAGTTTCACACTGGAACTGTCTCAAGTTGTTTTGTTCTCCAGGCCCTGAGAACAATATGCAATGTGGTGCCCACAGCCTTTGAGTGATTAATCACTAGTCTCTGGGCCAGATAGTTTCTGACCCTGGCACAAATGAGAAATGTGGGACGGCACAAGAAGCACAGGGACTGTTCCTGCCTAGCATTCCTAGGGGCAAGTCACTCTGAAGGAAGCAGGGAGAAGGTAGAATTTGAACTTGATTCCTCTTCTCTCCCACACTGGCATGAGCTGGGAAGGTGAGCATGGCTTCACCTTCCAAATAGATGCTGCATCTTGCACACTTCCTCTGTTTGCTGGGAGGGATTGTGATTTGAGTATCCTGAGAGGAAGAATGGTTCAGTGGTTATGACACTGAACTGGAACTTGAGATAACAGACTCCATGTAGGGCCTTGGGCTAGTCACTGAGTCGCTCTGTGCCTCAGTTTCCCATCTGTAGGCTGGGGATAATACCTCTTTTTCTCACAGTCTAAATAAACAAGACAAGAAATGGAAGTTCTTCAGGGAAGACACTCTCTCTTACTATGAGACATTTACTGGGGCCTTTCGGTGTTATGTTAGTACTGTTAGTAAATGATAATAGAAGCACAACCTGGCCTTGTATGAGTGCTTCCAAATGAAGTAAAATCAGGAAAGTGCTGCAAGCACAGCTGTGCAGCAACAGAAGAGGATTAGGGGAACTAAGAAGGGGAAGAACGTACCCACTGTGGTGCACTCCATTCAAGTGGAAGATCCTTTTTCTGTTGCTAATGCCTTTTCACATCTGTGAAACTGGGGAAACTAGGCTGAAACCAAGTAAATATTGTTTTGATAGAAAAGTGGTTCAAGTAAATCCTACACTGAGATGATGTACTAGAAGCATATTGCAGAAATATTGCCTATGAGGTACCAGAAAGTTCAGTTTTGAGAAAATTCTTGTTGGTAGTTGTGACGGGGTTACGACTCACCACCGCGGCGCCCCCTGCCGGTCAGCCTGGGAATTAGCTCACAGCAGTCCTGGAGCGCCCTCCACCGGTGGTGTCCCGTCCGCCACTCCCTTGCCGGCGTCTGGACCCGCGTTGCTCCTGGCTCGCGGCGTCCTCTTCAGGACACTGCCCTCCAGCAGTGGCCCCTAGTCCATGCTCTCCCCCTTCCGGGGGGGTTAACAGCAGTCCTCCGGTTTGCCCCTGCCGCAGTGGCCAACCACACCCCAAAGTCTGTCCCCTTCTGTCAGGGGTCTGGTGCAGTCTGTTATGGCCACCTCTCACAGCCAGGTGCACGATAAGGGGGAAGTGGGGGGGGACCCAGGCCCACCCACTACTCTGGGTCCCGACCCAGGGACCCTCTAGCAGCAGCCTCCCTGCCCTCCTTCTCTCCCCTCGTCTGCTCACTCTCCCTGGGTCACTTCCCCGCTGACCCCTTTGCATCCTCTAGGCCCTTCCAGTCAGGGCCCGCAGCCTGGCAGGTAACACTGGTCTACAATTTTTGAGAACTCGTCTGCTTCAGAGATAAAATGTGCTATTTAGTATGTATTTTGATGTGCTGAATTCAAAGATGACAATTAAAACAACTGATTGGCTACTGTTTCTAAGATATTTACGTTTTTACATTTTATGTCTATGTATATTGTGTAGATAGTAGAGTTTTAATCATAAATTGTAAACCTAGGTCTTTTCATGTGTTTATGGTTGTTTTACATGATACTATTTCACCTGTCCTGTTTATGTAACACTTTAAAAATCAGCAAAGGGGTTATATAAATAAAATTGATTATGAAACAAAAGGCAAAAAACTATTATGTACATAGTTTAGTCCTATTCAGTGTCTACTCGGCTCTTCTTGGCTTGTCTCTTGTATTCATTAAATGGAGCATCTCTTGTCACTGTCCAGCAATAGTCTGCAAGCATTGATGGGCTCCATTTGCCCTGATAGCGTTTCTCCATTGTTGCAATGTCCTGGTGAAATCGCTCGCCGTGCTCGTCGCTCACTGCTCCGCAGTTCAGTGGGAAAAAATCTAGATGAGAGTGCAAAAAATGTATCTTTAGTGACATGTTGCAATCAAGGCTTTTGTATGCCTTGAGGAGGTTTTCCACCAACAACCTGTAGTTGTCTGCCTTGTTGTTTCCGAGAAAGGCTTTCCATGCCTTTTTTTCCTTGCCACGCAGTGCATGGTCAAATGCATCATCTCGAAGAAGTTCACGAATCTGAGGACCATCAAAGACACCTTCCTTTATCTTAGCTTCACTTAACCTTGGAAATTTTCCACGGAGGTACTTGAAAGCTGCTTGTGTTTTGTCAATGGCCTTGACAAAGTTCTTCATCAGACCCAGCTTGATGTATAAGGGTGGTAACAAAATCTTCCTTGATTCAACAAGTGGTGGATGCTGAACACTTTTCCTCCCAGGCTCCAATGACTGTTGGAGTGGCCAATCTTTCTTGATGTAGTGGGAATCTCTTGCACGACTATCCCATTCGCAGAGAAAACAGCAGTACTTTCTGTATCCAGTCTGCAGACCAAGCAAGAGAGCAACAACCTTCAAATCGCCACAAAGCTGCCACTGATGTTGGTCATAGTTTATGCACCTCAAAAGTTGTTTCATGTTGTCATAGGTTTCCTTCATATGGACTGCATGACCAACTGGAATTGATGGCAAAACATTGCCATTCTGCAGTAAAACAGCTTTAAGACTCGTCTTCGATGAATCAAGGAACAGTCTCCACTCATCTGGATCGTGAACGATGTTGAGGGCTGCCATCACACCATCGATGTTGTTGCAGGCTAGAAGATCACCTTCCATGAAGAAGAATGGGACAAGATCCTTTTGACGGTCACGGAACATGGAAACCCTAACATCACCTGCCAGGAGATTCCACTGCTGTAGTCTGGAGCCCCAAAGCTCTGCCTTACTCTTGGATAGTTCCAAATCCCTGACAAGGTCATTCAGTTCACCTTATGTTATGAGGTGTGGTTCAGAGGAGGAGGATGGGAGAAAATGTGGGTCCTGTGACACTGATGGTTCAGGACCAGAAGTTTCATCCTCTTCCTCTTCCTCGTCTGACTCAAGTGAGAATGATTCTGGTGCATCAGGAACCAGCAGTCCTTCTCCGTGGGGTACTGGGCGTATAGCTGATGGAATGTTTGGATAATGCACAGTCCACTTTTTCTTCTTTGACACACCATTCCCAACTGGAGGCAGCATGCAGAAGTAACAATTGCTGTTATGATCTGTTGGCTCTCTCCAAATCATTGGCACTGCAAAAGGCATAGATTTCCTTTTCCTGTTCAACCACTGGCGAAGATTTGTTGCACAAGTGTTGCAGCATATGTGTGGGGCCCACCTCTTGTCCTGATCTCCAATTTTGCAGCCAAAAGAAAGGCGATAGGCTTTCTTAACCATAGTGCTTATACTGCGCTTTTGTGATGCAAAAGTCACTTCACCACAAACATAGCAGAAGTTATCTGCACTGTTCACACAAGTACGAGGCATCTCTGCTCACTTTGGCTAAACAGAAATGTGTCCCTTTGCAAAATCAAACACTGACAAATAAGAGAGCACGACACTGTATGATTTCTAGAGCTGATATAGGGCAATTTGTTCAGCAGAGTGATGTAAGCTTCGTTATGATTGCATCATCCATGACTTCTAGGAATAACATGATGCAATTCATATCCTGTATGATGCAATACCAGCTTCAGATTGCATCATTCATTGTTTTGCCTAAAAAGCAAGTACTGTCCAAACCCAGTCATAGATTTATTCATAGATCCAGTCAAAGATGTATTTTAGTCATTTCTGGTTTAAATTGAGATCCCTTCCCTTTATAACTCACTTATCCTCCACCATTCCCAAGTCAAGGGTCGTATATACTGACCCAATAGCATGTCTTGAAAACTAGAGCCAATCAACAATTGTAAGCATCATTTTTGTTCTCAGTGACCCAGAATTAGTAAAGTTTGACTACATTTATTTCAGAAGCATTTTGGCTGTAGAGCAGTGTAACAGGCTGGAGCTCTCCTAGGCTCCCCTGCATCTGCCCAGCACTGCGCTGTCCAAGGTGCTGGTCTCCTGAGCAGGAGACAGACCTTCCCCTCCAAAGGCCTGGGAGAGACTCCCTGCTTCTCTCCTGGGCAGCCTTTTTATAGGGCTGAGCCTGGCCCTGATTGGCTGTCTCCAATCTGGGCCCCGATTGGCTCCCTATAAGCCCTTCTCTCATTGGCTGCCCGTCTGCGCAGGCTCACTGGCCTGCTGCAGCCCACTCATGTGTTGGGTGTAAGCATCTAATGTAAGACCGTAATGTTTTGATGATACCTGTTATAAATAACTAGGTAGTTGCAGTGGTTGTGAATAACATCTGTGCAGCAGCTCTTCTTTTAAGTAACAACTATTGTTTTCCTAGATCCTATCTGCTTGCTCATTCCCCGACTTCTCAGCAGTATGGCCAACTCTTGCAATTTTACCTCACAATATTTAGTGTTTTTCTTAAAGCCCCAGCGCCTGGAATCATAGGCTTATATCAGAATCCCCTGTGATGCCACTAGTCCACTCTGCATAGATTATTTTTAAAAAGCAGATGCATTAAGAGACAATACAAACAGAGTAAGTTATATTGGTACAAGGATAAAGAATTGGTGAGACTTCATTGTGTACACCTAGTTTAGATTTTGGTCATATTTCCATAGGGAAAATGTAACCGTGACAGGTTTTGGGGTAGTTAGAATAATTCCAAATTTTAATAGCACCTGTGATGAGGAAAGATTGAGCTGATTCTTATTAGAGAACAAAGACTTTGATGTAGCTTAAAGGAGGTACAGAATGTCACGAGTGGGGTTGGTATTATGGTTGGTATATTGATTGGGGGGGAATGTCATGAGTGGGGTTGGTATTATTGAGCTAGGTGCTTCATCTGGGTTTTTTTCCTTATACTCTGCTACAGTATCAATATTGATCACTGCTAGAGGCCAGACTGGGCTTGTTGGACCAATGGGTCTGATTCAGTATGGCAAATCCCACATTGCTTGGAAAACATGGGAAAACCGAGATGGGTTTATCGCTGATTTAATCTGGTCTTGCCCCCGGGTCTCTTTTGCACCTGTCCTCCACTAGGCTGTGCCAAGATGGTTTTATAAAAACCATTTATTGGACATTCCCCATGATGACGGCAGTAGTAGTATCTAAACAGACAGAAGCAGTAATCACTTGGACATCTCTGGGACACAAGTAGCCAGCAGAGAGGGAAATTCTTCCTGTGATGGGGCAATTTCCTGCAATATCATTGGGAGACCTTTGCTGAATTAAATGTAAGTATCTTTCAGGTCCATTGTTTTAAAAGAATGGTTTATGTATAATGTGTTCTACGCCACGAGGGAGGGCTACCACCCCTCCTCCAAGAACTAAAAACAGCAGGTGGAGATTAAGGCAAATCAGCCCAGTTGTAACCCCACCACAGAGGTACCACCTCCTGGAAAGGCTTACATATACTGATTCTCCAAGACCAACAGATGAAGAAATGACTCTGGGATAAATAGTCTGAGTTTAAACTGAGCCAGCAAATGAACAGGACCTTCTGTTCAAAGAAGGGCCCCAATCCTTGAGAAAGGGTTGGAAGGACTAACACCTACCCGAGTCCTTGTTGGAATTGGTTGATCTCTGGTAAGCTTTTTAGAAAGTGTACGGGTTCTTTTATTGTTTTTAATAGGTTTTCTCTACAAAGCGTTCACCTTAAGAACAGAGTGCTTGCTTAGAAAGAGCTGTGTGATATCATGTAACTATCTTTTTGAGAAATGCAAGCAAGATGCCTGCATTCATATGAGTCCACAGCAGTAATGTATATTTTCACAGTATTTTCCCTCAGCTGTTGAGTTTTATTATTTGGATTTGACTTAATCTCTATTACCCACAGAAAAATTCTTTACCTTTACTAATTATCCGAGCCTTAAATTTGTGAAAGGATGTGTCTATTCTGCATGTACATTACAATAGTTTAAAATAACTATTTGACTGTTAACCTTATTCCGTTACGTTCAGTAATGTAATAAGTAGACTTGATAGACTGGTTCTGATCTCTCTCCCAACAGGTACAAAGCTACCTGCTTCTTTCAAGTCACTTCTGCTTTACACAAGTATGGGGTCAGAATTGGGCCCATTATAACATTACATAAGGTGTGAAGTTAATTAACAAGTATTTAGGCAGGGTCTAGTCCACAGTATTACTGGATTCTACAAGAGGAATGAACTGTTGCTAACCTATTTTATGTCAGGAATCATAATTAAGACCATGTCTACATGAAAAGCAGGCACCCTGTAATTATAATCACAGGGATTTCAATGGGACTGCTCAGAGAGAAAAGTAGTACTCAGCGCAAGTCTGAGGCCCATTATCAATTGTGCCATTTTAATGAGATGTGTTGAACAATCTGCCTCTAAATCCGCAGCCCTTCCACTTGACCCCCAGTTGATTCACGTGTCTTGTGTTCCTGCCTCCTTTTCCGATTCTGTCCTCCTGTAACAATTCTCCTTCCTCTGGGCTCTTTGCTCTGTGCTTTCAATTATGCTCTTACATCTCCCATCTTGAGGATAAAACATCCCTCAGTCCCCGTCATCTCTCTACCATTCTATCCTCTGGGCTTGTTTCAAACAGTACTACATTAATGTACACTGAGGAACTTTTGGTGCACACCAGCAGTGTCCATACGAGCCAGTTAGTATGGGACATGCTAGTGTGCTCTAGCATTTACAGCCCTCTGCTGTGGAGCCCACATTCTGGCCAGTTTATCTTTCAGTAGAGATTTGAGCAGGCCTATAAGGGTATGTCTATGCAGCAAAGAAAAACCCATGGCTGGCCCATGCCGGCTGACTCAGGCTCAGGCTGTAGGGCAGTTGTTTCATTCCTGTATAGACTTCTGGGCCCTGGCTGCAGCCCGACTCTGTAACCCTCCAACCTCGCAGGGTCCTAGAGCCCAGGCTCCAATCTGTGCCTGGAAGTTTACACAGCAATGAAACAGCCCCACAGCCGGAGCCCTGAGCACCCGGGTTGGCTGGCATGGGCCAGCTGCGGGCGTCTAGATGCTGTGCAGATATACCCTAGTTGAACAAACATGTTCTAGAGTCCTATAGGGGCAGATTTCTGTTGCCAGGTGCCAGAACTCAGAGGAGCACCCGCAGCAAGAGAGGGACATTGTGGTACACCCTCCCAGCCTATTTGCTTTGAATTAACTTTTGGTGCTGCAAAGTGAAGCAGAAGTCAGGACACTGGGGGCCGGATCATGGTAGCAAGAGTACAAGTGCGAATGTGGGGGAAAGGATTAAATAAACAGCTCCATTGTGTACATACACAATGTATGTAGACGCTCACCCTGCTCTATCTAGTGTGCTAAAAAATAGCAGTGCGGCCACACAAGTACAATCCTGACTAACCCCTGCATACACACTTGGGAGGCTAGCCCAAGCTGCCACCCATGCCACCATCCTATATTGAGCATGCTAGTTCGAGCATGTCTGTCTAGCCATGCTGGGAAGCACCCTCCCAGCTGCTGTGTAGATCTACCCAATGTGGCTAGGAAGCACAGGCTCAACACACAGATAGTGCCACTAGTGGGATACTGTAATCCTGGCCCAATTCTCCTCTCTGATCCTGGGAATATTTGTTGCATGCTTTGACAGGGTGGTAGAGGTGTGACTGCCATGTACACCCCAGGAAGAAATCTGGCTGAAGAATCCTGAGGATTCACTTTCAATAGGAAGCACCTCTGCAGCCCTTCCAGCACAGGCTCCGTCTCTAAGCCACATTCCAGCTCAGTGGTCCACTTTTCCAAACCTATCTGAAGAGTCTCCAGGGGAATGGAAGACAACTTTCAATTGCGTTTAATTTCTATAGTCAGGTCAAAACACAATACATTCATATCCATAGACTAAATGACACAAATGTTTCTATAGGCTGTGTGTGATCCTTCTGTTCACAGACAGGCAAGCTCTTGGCACCACTTCTTTAGCTACAGTTCCTGCCCATCTGGATCATTTCCAAGCTGAAAGGAGAAACCAAACCTTGTAAAATTCTTTGTATATACTGAAAAGCTTTGTATACTTGGGATGAGTCATTTGCGGAAGAAATGTATTTCCCTGCATCAAACTTCAGTTTTTCTGGGACTTCTGGCAAGTCTATCATGAAACTCATTGAACATGTAATAAGAGCATCTCTTAGGAAACAGCATTGTCTTACTACTGTAGACCACTTGCATTTTGACGACCTTGCTGGAAGCCAGTTTTGCATACTTTCTCCAGCACAACACTGGTGCTGTTCAAGAAATTTTATTTGTCTCTGGCTTACCAAGGTTCATGATTGTAAAATAAAAATAAAAAAGGAACCACACAGACAGGCAAATAGAAAACATGAAGGAACTGATTTCCTTACACATGGTTCAGCCATCATGTTCTTCATGTCATCATCATCTTCTTTTCCTGTTTCAGAGCCTGTAGCACTTCAACAGTTTGGGAACCTAATAGCTTTGTTTTCTTGGCATTTCCATAGAGGATTCAACTTCCTAGATTTCATGTACATTTGAAGTAAATACCAACTGCAGCTAGAAAATAAAAAGTGCACACATTTTTGATTCAGAAGGTCCACTGAGAGAAACGGCATTTTCAGGGGAGTGGGTTGCTTCATGCCTTACCAGATTAAACTCTTTGTTACAAAGTAGATCGAATGTCTTGTCTAGCTTAGTTCACTTGTTCAGCTCTAGGCTGTCTTTTTGCGGACATTGTCCTATTCCTGCTCATAGTTCTGAGTCACAGTTAGGGCAACACTTATTATGAGTTTGATGTTCAATGAGCTTTTGTATATTTATTGAGATATCCTGGATTTTTGATTCTTCACCTGTACTCGATATTATTATATCAGACTTTGCCATCAACTAAATCTCATCTTATGATTCCTGTTGTATGACTAGAGAAGTGTCAGAAGAATGTCCATGTGACACTAACTCACACTATGTCACTTTAAGTGTACTCTGTTTTTATTAGCTTGTCTTTGTGTCGCTGGTCCGGTGGTGACTATATCACCCATGTTGTCTTTTATTTGCAGAGGAGCCATGTTATGGGTTCAGAGGAGGCCTACCATTTCTTCTCCTCACCTGAGTCTGTCTTCCATCTGCTGTAACTTGCATTTTTCCAAAACAACTTGTAGATGAAAAGAACGACTATTTTAATGACTGCTTCATTCATGTGTTCACAATCTCTGTGCAGTAGTTGAAATATTGTCAAAATATTGTACAAGAAGGTAGATTAATGGATTGTTGCAACTAACCTGTCATTGCTGGAGACATAAGTTCAAATTCTGACATAGGTCAAAAGGGAAAGATGAATTTTCTGCTCCATGTTTGATCACATCAGATGATGACCATAATTTTGTTCATTTCAGGAATAAACTCTGGGATTCCTGGTACTGGGTCTGCTCCAAAGCTATGTAGAGAAGAGTGAAAGGGCAGAGGTGCTGCAAACTTTTGTTACCTTAAATAACAAAACACAGAACCTCAATCTAAGCTTTTTTCCTGATCAAGGCGTATTGCCTGTGTTTGTCACTGCAGGGCCTTTGCCCTTTGTTTTCTCAGCTTCAGACACTTTTTCTACTCTTGGGGTCTGGTCTGGTGAGTCAGCAACAATAACTCCGCATCTTTATGTAGTGCCCTGGAAGTTTTTCCTTGCAGTGTTCTCGGCTTGCTTTAAATGACACAAAAGGGGCTCATCCTGCAAAGTACTGAGCACCCTCAACTATTATTGGCTTCATTGAGTAAGGAGGCATCTCGCAGAACCAGACCCTGAGTTAAATCCCCTCCCTTAAAAACAAGTAGGCATTCTATGACTGGAAAATCAAAGTATTTTCTGTGTCTGGTATTTATTTATTTATATTTTTTTTACACCAATTGTGAACTTCCGGCAGTCTATAACATGTAAACCCAACAATACTTGTATAAAGGGGTCAGACTTCAATAATTTACTTGCAGTTATGCCTGTAATCAAACAGCCCACCCTTAACAGTATAAACTAATTTAAGATGAGCTCACCTTCACAAACCTGTCTTGCACTCTTCATTGATTAATTTTACTGAAGTACCATACTGGGTAAAATCACCTGCGTCAACATTTTGGCAGAGGGAACTTTCACCTGGAAGCAATTTTCGGAGGGCTTGAATCATTTGAAGTTGAATGCTGGATTCAAATGAAAATTGGTATTGTCTTGGGCAACTTCAATGTCTGTTACAGACTGTTTATTAAATATTTAAATGGGTATATTACCATGAATAGCCAAAAATTCTATCAGTTTTCTGTGGGCTTATTTGTAGGTATGGTTCTGGATTTTCTTAGGATAGCTATTTAGCCTGAGTAGTTAGCCAGCTTCTAGATACCAACAGAATCACTGGATTGAGAAGGACTATGTTAGGGAATGTGGCATACAGTCTTGGGTCATTGCAGCCATTTGCTGCATGGCAATACAAAGACACCTCTCTGAGTGGTATTAGGAAGAAAAACAGACGTGCCTATGCTGTAGTCCTCTAAGGGAAGGGAAATCAATAACAAATTTTTGATGAAAGGCAGTAGCTACAATTCACATCTTTAGATGCTACAAGGTGGGATTCTTCTTCAATGTCCATTGTTGTTCTTGATCAGGAAAAAAATAGTTCTTTGCTCTTTGAACAATTCATGTTATTGTCTTTTATTCACCAGTAAAATATGCCAGCAGTTTTAGATTATTTGCTGCACTGTGCATGTGAACACATTAGGGATAGTACAGCAGGAAACATTCTGGAAAGCCAGCATCAAAGGCTTTTGCATTTGGGCCACAAAGAGAAAAATATCATTTTCTGATAAAAACAGTTCTGATGAATACTGGAGTAAATCTCAGAAGTCAATATTTGTGACCCCATGTCAATATGATGTATCACTTAATGTAGGAATTGCTTGTTTTGGTTTTACTGAATGTTCCATTCATAAATTTACTTTGGCCCACACTTGAAGGCAATAGTGTTACTGCTGCTATGTGAATGTGTATTCTGGGCTTTCCTTTTCAGGAAGATGATGCTCCTTTGGATGAATATTTAAATTACAATGTTCATAACACACAAACAGAGGAGGCAGTCAATTTTTTTAGTGAATTAAACACCAAAGCAAAATTAAGAAATCTGAAGAAAAGCAGTTTAATTGAGACCATACAGCTCAGCTCATCAAGAATATGTATAATAAAAGGCAAAAGATGGTAAAACAAACCTCAGAGATAGAAGAAGAAAGATTTATTTGCCTTCTGAGTGTTTAAAAGCTTGTGCTTTCTCAGACTTCTCCAGGATATCTATTTGGGGCAGTGGATACAGTAAAATCTATTTTGTAGAGTCACCCCACACTTGCTCACTAAAGCATTCAAGTACTGTACAGTTAGAATTAAAAACATTGTAAGTAAATGAATAGTATTTACAACCACCTTCTTGTAACTTGGAAATAGAAAACCCAAAGAGGCTTTAGCACAAAAAGGTAAAAGGAAATGGGGGCAAAATAGAACTATTACAGGTGAATAAGTTGTTGGGGGTTACTGTAAAGATCGCAGTGTCAAATAGGGGCCTAAAATGCTAGCAGCTATTGGAGGTTGTGGCCTGTGTGTGGAGAAGGAGCTGTGTGACTGCGCACAGACAGTACTGTCAGGAGGACATCACTACTGGTTTCCCCCTAAAATGTCCATGGATATTGTACCCACTTTCTCTAAGCTGCATTTGACCCACAGAGGTTTAAGTGACTAGTCCAAGGTCACATTGCAGGTGAGTGGCAGAGTCAGAAATATAAGCAAGAAGTCCTGGCTCAGTGCCCAGCTCTCATCACAATACCACTTAATTTCATGCATCTTGATTGTTAATGGATACATTGAAATAACTTTAAGCCCTTTAACAAGCTCTTTTGTCCATTCTACCCTTTTTTGTGACCTGCAAAAATGGAGTTTAACTAAAGTTTAACAATCAGAAGTGTTGTGCAATTTTCAGGACAGGTGTTATCCCCCAGGTAAGCAAATGTTTCTTGCTAGGGAATTTTGTGGATCTGCAGTGCATATATCTATAGATCTTGTCCTCTTGGCAGGCAGATTTCTTTTCCTTTTGTTGCTAATGTTCTGTGCCCTGGCTAATATTCGCAATAATTTAAGGGGGTCTTTTCTTTTAAGATAATGAAAAATGGTAAGGAAGGTTTAAAGGGTTTGTTTACTCTTTGAAGTAGAAGCAGCGGCACAAGCAGTTATGAATCCAAAAATCTACATTACATTTTTGGAATAACTGGGTGTCTCCCAGCCAAGAGTCACTGAAATATTCCAAGTATTGCTGAGATGCTTGGAGTTCCTTCCCTGGACCCGAAGAAGAGCTCTGTGTGGTTCAAAAGCTTGTCTCTCTCACCAACAGAAGTTGGTCCAATAAAAGCTATTACCTCGCCCACCTTGTCTCTCTAAAATACTCTAGTTATACAAAGAATAAATTAATTTATAGTGGAAAAGAACTGTTTTATCTTCCAATGTAAACCCCAGCAGGGTACTTCCATAGCTTCCTTCTGAATGTCTGAATCATAGACATAGAGCCTTTTCCCAGCATGTTTAATCTAAGATTTAAATGTTTTTTTTAATTTCTCCTATATTATTTCCCTATAATATGCCCTATTCATGAGAAGGATGCCAAACTGGCAGAAATGGAGCAGAAATATTCACTTTATCCTACAGGCAGTGTAGGATTTTCAAGAAAGCAGGGAATCCCAGATTTCAGTGAATTGTTATTAATTTATGACGTCAAGATTTTAACAGATGAAGCCATATTAAAAATTTTCACTCAGAGACCCCAAACTCTGGTTCCACATGTCTCTCTAGCCTATTTCCTCTTGCGTCTTAGTTGTCTGTTAGATGTATGTGGTGTCCAGCAGATGGCATCATGCAACAGGCAGCAGCAGTGCAAGCCTTCTTCATGCTTGTCCACATGGTGGGTAATGTGCTCTGCAGGAGAGTGATTTCTAAAGTGCATCTCTTGGTCTTGACACCTCCTCATCAGTTATTGGGAGTGGACCACACCCACCCTGACTAAATTGGCCTTTAACATTGGTTCTCCACCTGTAAGGTAACTCGCTTCTCTTCATGTGCCAATATATATTTATACCTGTATCTGTAATTTTCACTCCACGAATCTGAAGAAGTGGGGTTTTTACCCACAAAAGCTTATGCCCAAATAAATCTGTCAGTCTTTAAGGCACCACCGAACTCCTCGTTGTTTTTGCAGCTAACCTGATCACACCTCATGGAAAATAGAAATAGATCTCTTCTGTTCCAAAAATAATGCCCTATTTCCACTAGCTCTCAGTATTATTTTCTCAGTTGCCTTTTTTTTATCAGCCATTAAGAGTTTGAGCTAAAGGGAAAACCCCCAATGATACTACTGATTAAGATTAATTCTCCTGACATACCAATTTCTGCTACCTCTGAAACAAAGATTAGGAAAACACTCTGTTCTTCGCTAATAGGTTCTATTCTCTTTGAATTCTGTAGGAAAATGAGCACAACATAAGGTCAGAAAGGATTTGGTTTGCTTGCACCATTCAAGTGTGTATGTATATCCAAAGAGAAGGCAAAAAAGACTATTGGGAATTCTAAGTAATACAACTACTGGATTAATGCAATCTCTTGCCTCGTGCCTCTGGTGGGTCATGCTAAATCACCTAAAGGAATGTCTAACCTTGATTGGTAAAAAGGAACATAAAAACATTGCATTTTTCTGAGCTCAGGCAGAATTTTAATCACCTTAGAAAGCTGGAAAAAAATAAAGTTGTCTCCCTGTGCTGCTAGAAAGATTTCTTTATTTTCCCCAGCTGAACTAGACTAGAGAAGAGTTATCAGACCTCTTACAAGTTAGACAAAGATGCATAAAGTTTAATATTGTTGATGTGAGTATTGGATGAACATAACCTGATTCTGATCTCACACTGGCTTTAAACCTATGTAATTCAACTGATTTAAATGGAGTTATTCCTGGTATACATCAGTGTAACATCAGAATAGAATCAGGTCCACTGTCTTGCTGTTTTGTGTCTTATGATTTACATTACCTGTGCAAACTATATGTAGTGAATTATTTACTCCATAAGTTTAGCCTTTTTTGTGTCCATAAGTTATCTTCACATAGAGGGTCCATTTTTACAGATTTTTTTCATAATTCAGAATTGTTTGACAGCTTTATATGAATTTATTTCAGACTATGAATTGTTGATACATTATTCACTTTGATTAGTTACACCAACTATTGTTTATGCTCTGGGATTGGATGACTGAAGAATTTATAAACAGATGAAAAGGAATCAAATAAATTTTAAGGCGGCCACATTCACCCTCCTGGCAAAAACGATGGCAACAAACATTTTTCACAAGTATGTTTGAGATTTACCTAATTTGTGAATAAAAACCAAAAACAAATCACTGGTACGATGTTCATAGGAATGAATATAAAGTATTGTGAATGCCACCAAAGTGAATGTACATGCTTTATTAGAACAAATATTTGGAAACTTATTTTTTGCCATATTTGTCCAGTTTTAACTAATATGCATAGGTACTTATTCTACAATTAGCTTTCATTGGGACCACACCTGCAGTGTGGTAGAAGTCAGTAGAAAATGCTCCACTTGACTTCATTCGGGGTAGGACCGAGCCTTTTATTAGTAATTTTTTCTTTCACTGAAGTGATTTTTCTATGTTGTATTCAGCATTTCAGGCCAAACAGGCTTTAACCTGCACTGTGGCTGTGCTTGGTGAAACACAGCTATCGGGTAAGTTCCATTCCCCGCTATCCACTGTGCAATGGGAAGAATGTACTTCACTTAGTTCTTTAGGAAGGTCAGTAGGCCAGATCCTCAGGCAGTGTAAACCAGTGTAGCTTCAGAGTCTAGCTCACTAATGCGAATGAATGTTTCTTCTGTTTGAAATTACCCCACACACACACTCTTTAAATGCCTTGATATTGACCTTCTCTATTTTTTCTTTTATATAGAATATTTATGGCCTTCTTATTTATGTAGATAATTAAGGTGCAGATCTTGCCCTCAGTTTAATTCATGCAGCTCCATTGTCCTCCCCATTTGTCACTTAATCTTGTTCTTGTTCATCACAAACTGCTTTTGATTAGTTCCAATACAATTTGATTAGTTTCGTCTGTGGTACAAAGACTCCTGAAAATCTGCAAAAGTCAAGGTAGTTAAAAATAATAATGGGAGGTTGTTGATGCTTTTTCCTTAACAAGTGTCCTTTGAGCATGTCCTGTATATTCACCAACATTTCTTAAACATCTTGCTTTAATCATTTCCATTAATATATTTCATGAGCCCACATAGCCTTCCTACTCTTCATTTACTAGTGCATATGGGGGTGGATACAACAATGTTGCTGATTGCCATGGCAGTATGGTGCATATCTGCAGCTATCATTAATTCTTAATGGAAGGGTTCAGGCCGCGAGGAACCCACGAGTAAAGGAAGCCAACTTAATCTTTAATGGAAATTGGTTTTAAAATAGACATTGCAAAAAGAGACAAATGACAACTAGTGTTATGCTTGTGAATCTCATGAATGGCTAGAACATCGTAGAAGTTCAGATTTTCTAACTGGCCATTTTAACCCTTTGTGACTTATTTCACAATTTTTATGCATATCTTCTTCTGTCAGATGAATGTGCTGAATGCTGTAATCAGTAGTCCTTCATGTAGTAAGGTATTAAGACAGTAAAATGTAGGTGGCTCTTTATGAATGTGATGTGCTACTGGGTTTATTTTAGAGGGAAAGACCAAAACATTTCTGAATGCTTGTGGAGAGACTTTTAGCAAGGACAGTTGAATAGTTTGTCTTCAGAGACCCCATATGGCTAACAGTGCCTCGCCTACAATTATTTACCCTGGCAACCTTTCTCATGATTCATTTTCTATGCTTGTTTAGTCTAAAGCTTCCCCTGGGTAGAGACTGCCTGCTGTACCCGATTTATAGATAGTGGCTATCATGGTTATCATTTAAGAATTAATTGTTTGTAACATACACATCCTCAAAAAAGAATAGGGATGAGTAGTACTTAAGCCCTATGCAGTGTTCCACGCCTGAGCATGACAAATGTAGGCTGACCTCTTTTTTAAAAAAAGCAAGGTGGAGACAAGTGAATGTCCATAATGTCTGTAGAATTAAACCTTTTCTCCATTTTGACTGCTCACAGAGGCAATGTCTTCAAGGCTTTCAAGATCTGCATAGTAATTCCTTACTTTTTTAGTCCTTGGACTCGGTTCTCTACTATGTTACACTGGTTTAAAACCAGTATTATTCTACCAGTGCTGAGGGTAACACTGCTGTAAAACTAGTGTAATGGAGCCAAAAAAATCAGGTCCTTTTTGTTTTTATATCACAAAACAATATTTCATTTCAATCCATCGTACATTGTTACAAGAAAAAAACCTAGTAGTTGCCTTTAAAGATAAATAAGCTATACTACCTTAGGGCCTGATCCTGCAAATGCTTACATATGTGAGTTGTTTTACTCATGGGAGAAGTCTCATTGAACTACTCAGGTAGTCGTGTATAAGTGCTTGCAGAATTATGCCCAACCCAGAACAGCCAATGGGACTTACTCTCCTTCTTAAAATTAAGGGCATGTTCAAGTGCTTTGCTGAATAAGAAAGGGTTGCTGAGCCAGGGCCTAAAAGGGTATTTAATAAAACCAAAAATGTATTGAAGGAAATCTGCCATAGTTTCAGCATCTCCATAACTAAAGAAGGGTCTCCCAGGCAGAGATGCTACTTCCACAGAAAGTCCCACATGATGATGTCGGACAGCCTGCAGCTCAGCATTTGGGTGCACAGGAAAGGCTTAGACAGTTATTGTTAGGTACAGCCAATTATTATTTTAAGGCAGGGTGTAGTTGGCCCCAGGCATGTGTAGGATCTGAAGGAAGGGTTGGGGAGGCCACCTAATGATGGGAAACAGAAGTTGTAGAAGGTCAAAGTTTCAGGCCCTTTTGGAAACATACTGCTAGTCTGGGCACCAATGGAAAGAGTGCATGTGTGTATAAAAAGGGGGAGAGCGGTCATACATTTGCATTAAGGCAACTTTTTCTGCTGACTTTGAGGGTCAGCATTTGTGAAGCGATCATGTAAAGAGTGCTTACAATACCGAAAAACCATAGATCTGACGATACCACATGAATTCTTACAACAGCTTTAAGAGTCTCCTGCTTTTCTGGTGTATTGAGACACCCAGCTTCAGGTATGTGGCTCAGGCTTTGCCATCAAACTACATTGAATTGTTCTTTTTAATGACTTCAAGAAACTTTTTAAAAAGTGTGTGTGAGAGAGATATACTCTTCTCTTCTTAGTAATGCAATAGAGTGATTAAAATATCTATTCTATTACACTGAAGCTTTCTTTTAAGGAAATTGACTCCACCTAAGTGTAATAGATGGAACTGAATGCCATAGTAATGCTGAATAACATGTATATATTTTACTAGACTAACGTGAGTTGGGATGGAGATAAACTTCTTTGCATACAGAAAGGAGAAAAAGAAGGCCGTGGTTGGACCCAGTGGATCGAAGGAGATGAAATGCATCTGGTATGGTCATGTAGCATGTTTTAAATGCCATAATTTTTTCTCTTATTTATTCAAATGGATGAAAGTAATAGCACACAGCTTGCCGCACATTATCTTGGCTTACCGTAGAGTAATTAAACATTGGTGTTGCATTTGACTTGCTTCTAAAGCAATAATTTCATGCAGGGCTATTATTCTCTCATGCCCCTTCTGCAAAGAGCAATGTTCTAAATTCAGGAAATCTTTATGTTAACTGTCTGTTCCCAGATCTATCCATTTAAATTGTGTGCACAGAGGAAGACATGTCATAGATATAGCCTTCTTGCACTCAGTGATATAAACAGTATAAGGACTGATGAAATTCTGTATCCAACAGCATAAGCCATAGGGAGAAAAAAATATCATTGTTCTTTTTAAATATGGGCCAGAATGAATTCTGGCTTAGAAAAATAAAGAGAGCAGTTTTGTTTTTAAAATGCCATGTTCTTTATGACTGCTGTCTCTATATTTCCTAGTTAACAGCAACTAACATACGTTTATAACATTTTTTTTTCTGGATAGAGGTTCATAACATCCTCTTTGAGGCTCACCTGATGTGGTAAAATGTTCTTTTCCCATTGAAGGAAGCAAATCAGACCTCTAGTCCCACTCACTGTTCAATTCTCTCAGCACCTAGGAGTGTTCTGTTTAGAATGCTGGATCCCTGTCTCCAGATCAGTAGCACAGTGCCATCAGAGATCTCTGCAATAGCACCCAGAGCCAACTAAATGCCACTGTACTGCATATAAGGGTCTTTGAAAGGTTAGGAGGGAAAGAGGCCCAGAAACACATTTAGGTCTGTCCTATGTAATCAATTTTTTTATCCACATACTGTCTAATGTCTGTGTGTGACCTCCATGGATGATACCATGGCCCTATTGAAGCCAATGGTAAAACTCCCACTGACTTCAGTGGGGTCAAGATTTCACCCACACATGAATTTTTCACAGTCAGTATAGCCTCATTGTCCCCAGTTTTATATCACTTGGCACGCTGGCCTAGAGCTACCATCATTGCATCAAGAAATAATGGATAGGAATCCCCTTTGAGCCTGCTAATCCTGCTTCTGAATCAATCTGTGTGACAGTTCCTTCCTTCAGTCATTTGTTCCCTCTGTGGAGCTGAACACGTGCTGCCTCAGTAATTCTCCCAGACCTTGCTGAGGAGAGAAGTTAATGGGGGGTGGGGTCAAAAGTCAAAGCTGGATCTCCCACTGACATTGCAGAGCACTTATCACAGGGAGAACCAGCCAGTTCTTCTTTAAAACCAGTTCTACTAATTGCTCTGTAGCCTTTGCTAGTTTGTTCTGTAACACATATATTTACATGTGTTGTTGTTGTCCAGGTCCCCATTCCTACATATGTATTCAGGCTCCAGGCAGGGGAAGTCTGCTAGGGGCCATGGAGAAAGGAATCCTTGTCACAAGACTGCAGCACAGCTGTGGAGTCCCGCTCTGTTTAACTTTAAGGACATGTGTTACTCCATCCCTTTTCAGCAAAACAATTACATACATGCTTAAGTGCCATTGACTTCTCAGCACTCAGACCTGCTGCTTCAAGGGCTCTCTGGGCCCCTGGGGAGGGTTCCTATTCAAGCAGACATATAACCAACATTGCCATTTCCAGCTCAGCATGACATGTGCCAAATCACACCATTTTGTACCAGCCAAGTACTGACTCTGCTGTATACAAAATACTCTGGGTGGAGAAAGTCTCTAAGTTGCTTTAATGCCCAGCCTTTTCTTATGTACATTTTGTCACTTCTTGTATGTTTCACTAACTCAAAAAGGCATCTTCAGTCCCATTGGAATCCTCATTGTGGTCTCTTCTCCTTTGACCTTATTTTTTTTTAAAAAAAAGTCTAAACCCCATTTCTTGTGAAACTTTTAAATAATTGAGATCTTCAGGTCTCTGTCGTTCTGAGAGCCCTTTGGTGCCAAGGTGAATTACCATAAACATATTTTATGATACTTCAATAATTATTTTATGATCCTATTGAACTTTACACAATGATCCAAATATTAATTTAATCCTTTGCACAGTTTTATAATATATTGAGTGTTATGCCTTGGGGTTTAGTAGTTTCTCAGCAGGTGCTTGCATCCTGCTAGTTCTCCTGGTCTGAATTTTTAGTATGACAGTCTTCTTTCCTTCTCCCCCCCCCCCCCCCCCCCCGCTTCCTTCCTCAAATTCTATTTCACTTCAGTGACTTAAAACAGGCACTTATCTGGTCATTCTTCAGTTCCTTCTGAATGTTATAGCCTTTTTCTTTTGTATTGACTGCCCCTAGCAGTTTGTGGGTGTTTTTTTACTCAGTAGGTTTCGTAACTTTACTGCATGCTCCTTCTTCCAGATTATTGATATATCAACGTGAAAAAAATTGCTTCTAATACCAATCCTTGTAGAACTCTACTAGTTGTTTCCATTCATCCTGAACTATGTCCTCTTACTAGTACCTTTGAAATCCAGCCATCCATTCAAGTAGCTCAGCCCAGTAATATACTTACTGTCCTAGATTAGTCTTTTGTGTGATACTATATCAAAATTTTTCCTTTAGTCCTAGACAATTATGTTCATGGCTTCCCTGTCAACTTTGTCTCACGCCCTGAAAACATTCAGTAAGACTTTCAAAAATTTCCTCCAAGTTAGGTCTCTAAGTTCAGTTGAGTCAGAAATGTCTAAGTTCAGCCCTTTCCTATCCCTCAAGAGGTTTGGCTCAATACTGCCCCACTGCTGAAGTAAAGTTTGTGACATTGTAATTTGCTGGATCTTCTCCAGAACACCACCTACAGCAGCTATAATTTTAAAATGACCATTTACCACATTGTGGTATTTATCTTTATTGCCGTATTTCCTATATTTAATGTGGAAAATACTGTAAATAGCATAGTAAATGTAACTACTGCTTATGGGAGAAGTCCAGTTTTTAATGATATCTACTCCATCTCTCTTGCTACCTTCTTGATGATTCTGGAACAGATCCTCTTTGCTTGTTCCGTGTCTTAGGTCCTGGTCTTGCAAGCTGTTGTGCGTGGGTAGAGCTCTGTGCGGGAACAGGAGTCTACCTATGCAGAGCAGCTTGCAGGATTGGAACCTTAGACTTCGGGGTAAAATCCTGGTCCTCTTGAAGTCAGTAACAAAACTCCCATTGTCTTCAGTGGAGTCAGGATTTCATTCCAGATGTTTAATTATCTGTTCAGGCTTTATCTTGGTTTTCTTCAGTAGTGGTTTCCTTCCTAACCAATCTTCCTTCCTTTGTGAACACTTGAGCCAAACAAATTATCATCCCCATCTTTCAGAGGCCCCAGTGTCTCCTTTATTTTACTTTGTTTCCTTAGTACTTAGAGGAAAAGATAAAAAGATAAAAAAGCCTTCATCTAGAGTATTTATGTAAATAACTGTCTAGTTAGATGCAAGCTTCCTTTTCCTTCATTTGTTTGTCTAATCATTTTATACGATTTACCTTCCTTTTAACTGCAGTCCTATTTTGTACATGCCTTTCTTCCTGGATCATTTTCTGCTCTCCTTCTTTCACCCTCATTGGTCTTTTGTATTCCTACAATATTCATTGCTAGATCATGGGCATTTATTAATTTATCTTTGAACACTTCCTCTTCTTTTGTTTTATCGTATTGAATTAATTTATTGCGTTCTTTCTACGTTTGCTCAAGTAGAATCAACGAGCAGATCTGAAAAAGTAAGTGGTGGCTGTTTCCTAATCTCTGCCCACTTGTGACCCCAAAATGAGGAGCTACTTGCAGCATATTGTGCAGATTTTCATAAAATAGCTATTCCTTTTTGGGTGCTTTGATCAGCAACAAAAGTGTTATTGCGTTCTTATTTGGCTTCAGCATGAACATTCTTTAAGGTAAACAAGGTGTTCCATGCTTCTCTCAGAACTGTTCTTTCAAGATGGGTACACCCCAAAGTAGATATCACTGTGTCTGTTTACATGCTGCAGTTCACACTGTGAAGTTTATCTCTAGCCCCAGTGGCTAGCAACTGAATTTTTTTTTAAAAAAGTCTTAGATTATGAAACACAACATGGCAGCCACCAGGAAAAAGTGCTGGATATCCAACCAAGCATGTTCCACACAAATCCAGCCTTTGGGTAAAATCCTCTGTCATATAGAGCACTGCAAAATGCACTAGATCACTTCTAAATTGCTTCTTCTCTGCCCCGTCAGTTCTCCATTACCAATTATCTTCATAGAATTATCCAAACGTAAATTAGGGATTGCACCCTTCTTGGTTCCCTCTATTACACAATGTGTAATGACGCAGAAAAATACCATGTCCACTCACTGTTCAATATACTTCTTCCAGTTAATTTGTCAGAGTCTGAGACAATTTTTCAGCTGCCTTCTGTTTTTGGCACTTGCAACTGATTACCCACACATCAGTGGGGACACAGTCCCTGTGCACATGCAAAAACTTGTTTTTGCACATGTAGCTTGGGTACTATTCAATTTGCATATGCAAATATGCTGCTTGTATGCCCACAACAGATAAATGTCCATTTTGATGGGTGCAGACAGTTGTGTGCAAAAGTGAGAATCCTTACAACAGGATATTTGACCCTTGTACTAATTATTAGCTTTTTTCTTTCCACAGATCTATCCAATTTCAGTTATTGTTGCTGCATCTTCATACATTATCAAATTACTCTAACACTTGTTCCTTAATTTGAATCCACAGTAATTGTCCATCTAATATTTGACTTAACCATATAAGTAGGTGTTTTAGAAACTGACATACACACATGTATGTACTGTGTAAAAGTCGCACTTATGACTCATATTTTCTTTTCAGGAAATAAGAGTAGGTGGTGTCAAATGTAAACAAGTCTTTAAGAAGGTACAGTGAACCTAACCTGCCCATTGCTGATACAGAGATGAAGAAGAACAGAATGGAATGTATGGACTTGCTACCAAAGCTCCACATGCTCTTAGTGTCCAAGTATATCCTTAACGTCTAGCGAGCAGACCCCCCGTGAACATATGTGCACATGAAATTAGAACTGTGTAGTGCTGTCTTTGCAAAAAGGATTTTTTAAAAAAGAAATCATTCTAAATAAACACAGTCATTTTTAGAAATTCCAATTAAAGATACTGAAAATCATAAGTCTCTGTATGTGCCTTACTTTATGGTAGACCTAAGTCTAAAGTAGTTTAATATAAGTGAGTTCGAGGGTTTTAAAATATTGTTATTGCTGTTTCTCATTTACACTAAGTCCACTTTACATTGCAGTAGTCATGTGAAGCAGCCTTAAGGTGGACTTTCTTTATAAGATCTTGTGGTGGGGTGTAAACTACATAGATAAACAAAGGGGTTAGCAGGAGTCAGACCTCAAATTAGCCCATCTGGCTGTAACTGGAGGGTGTGTCAGGCTTGGGGAGGAGCTGGGTGGTCTTCTGATGGAAGGAAGTGAAAATTACTGGGGAAAAGGTCCAGGAGCAAGACCCAGGACAGAAAGGCCCAGGAGGGAGAGGGAAGAAACCACAGGAAAGCTAGCGTCAAGGGTAGGCCCTGGAAAAGGGTCTACATTCTAGCGAAGTAGCCCTGGGGATCAGTTTTCCACAAAAGGAATGGAGCTGCAGAGAACCTCGAGGGATTGAAGGTTCAAACCCAGATAGATGAAGGTTCCTTTAGCAGTGCTTGGGGCGTCCTGAGTTCTGTTCGGAAGAAGTCTGGAACCCCACCCCCACCCCTGGGGAAAAAAGAATGGGACTACAGCGGAGCCAAGGACAGATGGAAGATGCCATGTTGATAGTTAGAGTTGTGTGGGACATTCATACCTGAGAAAGGGTGAGACTTTAAGGTAGGCTGACCATATTTCCGTGAGACAAAAACGGGACATTGGGATGGCAAAAACGGGACGGGGTTATGTAATATTCCATATTCATGAAAAAGTAAGACGATAACAAAAGTTTTATTACATGAATATATTGAGCTAACAATTATTCTTCAGTGACAGAACTCATACAAAAATTTAGGTAGACGTAGAGGGGGACTGTATTTCACCACGATCATACCATGAATATTTCTCTGATGAAGTAATCTTACGCAGCAAATTTCGGTCTTTCAACACCTTATCATAAAACTTCTCACACTCCATGACACAATTTTGTTTTACAACTAACATAGCCCTCATTGTCTCAACACTTAATCTAGATTTCTCCTTTGACCACATACTGTTCATAACAGAAAATATTCTCTCAACAGGTGCTGTACTTCCTGGAAGACAAAGAATAAACTCTACAATATTGCAAAAGTTTTGAAAGTCTAGGCGTTTTTCGCTCATTTCAGAAAAAATCTTTACCCGTCTATCAGATACAGAAATGTTTTCTTTATTCCATGTATCCAACTGCCTCACAATTGTAGATTTTATGAAGGTCCACTGATCGAATACACGAGTTTCTTCTGTTTCTGTGTGTGTGATGAGTTCCTCGTTCAGGCTGTCCTGTATTTCTTTCCATTCAGGTGTCTTCCTTAGTAGCACCCACTTGAACTTCTCAGTGTTTCCTACACTGCACTTCCACTTGTTGATATATTCTAAGCTGGTTTCATAGAAATTCTCAGCTACCTCAAAAAACTTAGCCTCATTAATTTCTCCTGAATCTACTAACGTTTTCAGTTGTTTTTTGACATCAGTAGTTACAAACACTTCACTTTTTCTGGACTCTAAATTGTTTACAAGATTTTCAATGTTTATGGCTACTTCTGTAGCTGAAATATAATCTTTTTCAATTAAACTAATGTATGTTTGGAACGTAGACACTTGATCTCTTGCAAATGACGATCACAATTTCAAACAGGGATTTTCAAACCATTTTCACAACGTAACAGGGCATTTTTCTTGAGAAAGAAAATAAGAAGTAAGCCCATCAAACATGCTTAAAATTCTGTCAATTGATGGACCCAAGGACAAAAATCTTGTATTTCCATGCTCTAACAATGTAGCGTAATTGTTTCCTGCAAAGTCACAAAAGTTTTTCAGTTCTTCAACTCTAACTGTGTATATATGGAAGTATTTGTATACTTTCACTGCAAAACATTCAATATCAATTGGTAAACAGTTGATAGCACACTGGAGACAATTGTGTATAATGTGTGCCCCACAACCAATACCGATAATCGGCCTCTTCAGTTCAGTTTCAAGTTTTCGCCACACATTATTTTTGCCAAGTCTTTGCAACCACCAAAATTGGTGTTCGTGTTATCTGCACACAAAGCAACAATTTTGTTTTGTAAAGCAAATTTGTCAATTACTTCCTTCAACATAGCTCACTGTAGATCGGATGTTTCACCAGGTAAGGAAACAAAGTCTATAATTTTGTCTTGAACACCACAATTTGGCAAAAAGTACCACACAACGATTGGAAAAAGTTTGATGTCTTTTTTGTTTGATGCATCTAAACTGACTGTAATGCTTTTTGTTTTATTCAGATCCTCTATTACTTTGCCCAATATGTATGGTGATAAAACGTTAGTAATTATTGCTTCTGATTTGGTACGTGCTGAAGAAAATTTTGGTTAATAAATTTTCTTTATCAATGTCGACAAGCAATCATTTGCGCGAAAACTTTGGCCGTGACGCACAGTATGATAAGCAAAAAGAGCTTCACTTGCTGCAATTTTATCGCTTTCACTATCACCATCACGTCTCATAAACGAACTGATGTTTTTAACTGAAGCCAGAGTCTTTTCAGCATCCTTATGTTTCTGGCTACGTAGATGTTGGTTGATGTCACGTCTACCTCCATGAGCAATGGAAAAATGGACATTACAATGTTGGCATACCACTTTTGTTCCATCACTACACAGTTTGTCCAGTTTAATAAATTTGAATTCCTTCTGGAGATCGTCATTAAAACTGCAGTTTTGCCTCTTTGTCTTTGGCATTGCAAGGGTAGACTTTAAGCTTTAAAAAAATAAGACTTAAAAATATGAAGTTTAAACTACCGACAACGAATAACAAAGCCACCGGTTAGCATGCAGGCAAAACAAAAACTAACGTTACAGCAGAACAGACGACGACGCATCTGAGCGAGGCCACCATCACTGACATGTGCAGCCCCACACCCCACTACAGTGCATTTACTTTATTGAGTCAGAAGCACAATGGATTTCTAGTAGGTTCAGTGGTGGGGGATCAGTTTGCCAGCCACCAACGCTAAGGAAACAACGATATGAGTACAATGTGGGACTCCGATCGTACTAAGCAGTGAGAACGCGTTCGCTCCGTCTCTTACTAGCGGTGTTCTCTCTCTGGGCAAGAAGCCTGGCCCTGACTGGATAAAGTCAATGGAACTTCCTCTTTCATCACACTAGTGGTTTTACTGTACACATTGATTAGCATAGAGCCTTATGAGAAATAATAAACAACCCATGTTCATTTTTTTAACAAAAAATTAAAAACTATATATAGTTTATTAAAAACGGGACAAAATTGACATTTATATTAAAACAACAGGACGGTCGGGAAATATGAAAAAAACAGTACTGTCCCGTTTAAAACGGTACGTATGGTCAGCCTACTTTAAGGTGACCTGGCCAGAGGATTGAGTAATGAGAAGATGTAGACCACTTCAGGGTCAGAGGGACAACTGGCAGGGGATGCCACAGGAGAAGTCCCTACTACACCACATCCTGCCACAAAGGGGCACTCTAGCTGGTGAGTCCCTCTTTGACAGACCCCTTTTCAGTGCTGGAGATTGTAAAGGGCCATTCGTGTAAATGTGGATCAGATCAAAAGTATTTTGTGGTTTTTTTAAAACAAACAAAGATTGAAGTCCTGACTCTACTGAAGTCAAGGGCAGTTTTGCTACTGTCTTCAGTGGAGCAGGATTTCACCTAAAATGTTGTAATAGAAGAGAGATTGTAGTTTCTGAAGTTAAGCAATGTTGTGGACCAACAGTCAGGAAAAATAGTACTTAAGGCTTGTGACCAAGGGCCAATCCCTTTTTAGGGGTATTATCAAAGGCTTTGCACATTGATTTTGTTTCTTAGGCCTTAGCTACACTCACGAGTTACAGTGCAATAAAACTGCCTACAGCACTGTACCTCACTAACCGTCTACACTTGCAAGGCATGTACAGCTCTGTGTCTCCACAGGTACAGCGCTGCAGGTACTCCAGCTCCCTGAGAGGAATAACGTTTGTTGCGCTGCCGCTGGTGCGCTGCGGCTCCAGTGTGGCCACCCAATGCGCTCTTATTGGCCTCCAGAAGTATTTGGAAGTATCCCACAATGCCTGTTCTAGCCACTCTGGTCATCAATTAGAACTCTACTGCCCTGGCCTCAGGTGACCAACCACCAGTCCCACCCTTTAAATTCCCTTGGAATTTTAAATATCCCCTTCCTGTTTGCTCAGCCAGGCGTGGAGTGCTCTCAGCGCATCTTTCCAGGTAACCATGCCTCCACGTGCCAGACAAGGCCCAGTATGGAGCAATACCAAGTTGCTGGACCTCATCGGTGTTTGGGGGGAGGAAGCTGTCCAGTCCCACCTGCGCTCCAGCCGGAGGAATTTTGATACTTTCGGCCAGATATCAAGGGCCACGATAGAAAGGGGCCATGACTGGGACGCAATGCAGTCCAGGATAAAAGTAAAGGAGCTGCGGAGTGCGTACCACAAAGCCCGCGAGGCAAAGAGCCGCTCGGGTGCTCCCCCCCACAACCTGCTGATTCTACAAAGAGCTGGACGCAATACTTCGGGGTGACCCCACCTCTGTTCTGAGCACAACCGTGGACACGGGAAGAGGAGGAGAAGAAAGAGGAGGAGGGGGTTGAAGAAAGCAGGAGTGAGGGTGCTGGGGCTGGGGGAGACACCCCTGACTCCCTGGGGGCATGCAGCCAGGAGCTCTTCTCGAGCCAGGAGGAAGGGAGCCAGTTGCAGCGGCCGGTACGCGGTGGAGGAGAAAGAGAAGAGTAGGTTCGCGGTAAGCAGCTTTTTTTTTCCAGGAATGAGTTTTTTTGGTGCGGTCTCCTTGGGCGAGGAGGGTCTGGGCTGCATGCATGCCTAGATGGAAGAGTGCATTGATGTGGTTTATCACATCATGGTAATCGGCCACTGTAATCTCTTCTAAAGTCTCATCCAGAGCGTGGGCAATGCGCTTGCGCAGGTTTATTGGGAGAGCCACCGTGGTCCTTGTCCCAGTCAGGCTAACGTGTCCACGCCACTGTGCCACGAGGGGACCATTGCTGCACACAGGCAAGCTGCATATGGGCCAGGGCGGAAGCTGCATTGCAGTAGACGACCCTCCCTTGCTTCCCAGGTCACCCTCAGCAGCGAGATATCTTCCAGGACGAACTCCTGTGGAAAATGTGGGGACAGTGTTCAGTGTAGGTTCCCCCTGCAGCTGTTGGCTCACCCCATGGCACAGAAACCTGCCGGACAGTACATCCGTGAAACAATCAGTCCCCCTTGACCCTGTGCTTACTCACCATTTTGGGGCTCCAGTGGGTTCTGTGTGCTCTGTTTGGGACGGGAAAATTGTGCTGTTTTGGAGACTGTGTCCCCTCCTTAAATGTGGGGGAATCATTGCTCTGTCTGGCATAAAACAATGCTTCCTCTGTTAAGTGTTGCATTTTGCCTTCACACAGATGCAATCTTGAGATCTCCGCCGTCCATCTTATCACCGGCTGAGAGACTCCAAAGGCTCAGGAAGAGGCCCAGAAGAACAAAAGAAGACATGCTGCAGGAAGTTATGAACCAATCTCTTAAAGAGAATCAAAAGGCTCGGGAGTGGAGGGAGAGTGAAAGCAGGCTCCGCCAGGAAAACGCTTTGCACTGGCGGCAAAGCATGCAGCTCCGGCAGGAAAACACAAAGGAATGGATTAGCATCATGGCGCGCCAAGCGGACTCTATCCAGGCGCTTGTCGCCATGCAGGCGGAGCAGTACCGCGCCCGCCCCCTCCCCGCAGCCATTGTCCCAAAACTGTTTGCCTTGTGCCCCCATATCACCTCCTGACCACTTCACCCAACATCCAGGTTCTTATAGCCCACACCAGCTGCCTCCAACACCTGTAGCTTCACCACCCAGTCCTGGAAACTATGACCCTTACCCACTGCACTCAACCCCCATCCCTAATTATAGACATCCTGTAGTGCACCACTCACTGCACAACACTCCAGACTGGAAGGCCGAGTATGAGAGCAGGACATACCATAACCTGTGATTGAACCGTTCCCCACACCACCCACCACCCCGTTGCCCTTTCTGCCTCACAAGCAGTTGTGTTTCTTTTTAATACATGTATTTTCTCTTTAATAAATGGATGTGAAAACAGTCTTTATTATTTCATAAAGGAAAAGATACCTTAGCCCAGGAAAGAAACAGGCAACGTAAGTCAGCTTAGCAAACACAAATCATCTTAGCAAAGACAGATTACTAATAACATTGGAACCACTTCACTTCAGGGCCGTGCAGGGCAGCAGACATTACTGGTGGTTTTCAGCCTCAAATTGCTCCCTCAAGGCATTCCTAATCCTTGCAGCCTCACGCTGGGCCCCTCTAATAGCCCTGCTCTCTGGCTGTGCAAATTCAGCTTCCAGGTGTTGAACCTCTGAGGTCCACGCCTGAGTGAACATTTCACCCTTCCATTCACAAATATTATGGAGGGTACAGCATGCGGATATAACCGCGGGGATGCTGTGTTCGGCAAAGTCCAACTTCCCATATAAAGATTGCCAGTGGCCCTTCAAATGGCCAAAAGCACACTCCACGGTCATTCGGCACCGGCTCAGCCTGTAGTTGAACCGTTCCTTGCTGGTGTCAAGGCTCCTTGTGTAGGGTTTCATGAGCCACAGCATTAAAGGGTACGCGGGGTCTCCAAGGATCACAGTGGGCATTTCAATTTCCCCTACCATGATCTTCCGGTCTGGGAAAAAAGTCCCGGACTGCATCTTCCGGAACAGGGCAGTGTTCTGAAAGATGCGTGCGTCATGCACCTTTCCCGATCAGCCCGCGTTAATGTCAATGAAACGCCCATGGTGATCCACAAGCGCCTGGAGAACCATGGAGAAATACCCCTTCCGATTAATGTACTCAGATGTTTGGTGGGGTGGTACCAGAATAGGAATATGCATCCCATCTATCGCCCCTCTGCAGTTAGGGAAACCCATTTGTTCAAAGCCAGCCACAATGTCCTGCACATTACCCGGAGTCACGGTTCTTCTGAGCAGGATGCGATTAATGGCCTTGCAAACTTGCATCAGCACGATTCCAATGGTCGACTTTCCCACTCCAAACTGGTTCGCTACCGATCGATAGCAGTCCGGAGTTGCAAGCTTCCAGATTGCAGTAGCCACCCGCTTCTCCACCATCAGGGCAGCTCTCAATCTCGTGTCCTTGCGCCGCAGGGCGGGGGCTAATTCCTCACAGTCCCATGAAAGTAGCTTTTCTCATCTGAAAGTTCTGCACTCACTGCTCGTCATCCCAGACTTGCATGACAATGTGATCCCACCACTCTGTGCTGGTTTCCCGAGCCCAGAGGCGGCGTTCCACGGTGCATAGCATGTCCGTGAATGCCACAAGCAAGTTTGTGTCGTACGCGTTACGCGAGTCAATGTCATCGTCGGACTCCTCGCTGTCAATGTGGATCTTAAGGAAGAGCTCGACTGCCAAATGTGACGTACATACGAGACTCAGTATTTTCCTCAATAGTTCGGGGTCCATTTCCCGCTGACCGAAACGGAACACAGATCGCACTACAAAGAAACCGTTGAAAGATGGTGCCAAATGTGGATGGAAACAGGGATTGCTGGGATGCAAAGCGATGCATCACGGGGCGTTGGGACAGGACCCAGAATGCATCATACCCCACGCCCCCTTCCCACAACCCACGGCGCCAGAATGGGAAGAGGTGTTCTGTGGGATACCTGCCCATAATGCACTGCTCCGAAAGCCGCTGCAAGTGCTGCATATGTAGCCACGTCAGTGCGCTGGCGGCTGTCAGTGTGGACAGGCTGCAGCACTTTCCTTACTCAGCTGTACGAAGACGGGTTTAACTCACAGCGCTGTACATCTGCAAGTGTAGTCAAGGCCTTATTTCAAAGAGGCTAGCAGATAGATAAAACTACAAGAAAGTTTTTACTGTGGCTGCTAGAAATTGTGCATAATAATCTCCTGCCGTGTAGAAGATTTAATGCACAAGTAGTATTTGTAACTTTGATTGACATACCAGAATATTCATGTTCTTGTGCTGAGGGAGGAGTAGAGCACAGCACCAATCTGACAGTGATTACATCGGTTTAAAATTAAGCATATTAAAAGTAATTGAAAATTTATATCATTTCATTGTTGAACCATCAATGCTCTGAAATGCTATAGTGCAGTGTTTCTCAAAGGGGGGTCCATGGGCCCCGCTGATCAACTCCTCCCACTCCCTCCCAGTGCCTCCTGCATGCCTGGAAACAGCTGTTCAGCCACGTGCAAGAGGTGCTGGGAGGGATGGGGAGGAGCGGGGATGGGGTGCGCTCGGGGGAGGGGGCAGAAAGAGGCAGCGAAGAGGAAGGGCACAGGTGAAGAGGGGGTGGGAAAAGGTAGGGTGGGGTGGAGCTTTGGGGGAAAGGGTGGAGTGGGGGTTGGGGCTGAGCAGGGGGCTCAGCGAAACATTTTAAATCAAAAGTAGGGTCCTCGGGTTGCTAAAGTTTGAGAACCGCTGCTATAGAAAATTAGACCCAACTGCTGCAAGGTGCTGAGCACCATCAATTCCCGTTTAATTCAGTGAGGGCACTCGGCACAGTAAGCATCAGACCTGTAGTACCTGATATATAGCACTAAGTGTCCTTTACACAAAAACTACTGTTGTTAGCTGATTTCAGGGGACCAACCAAAGATGGACCTAAGATAAATAATAGACATGAAACATCTTGCATATTTGCACTGAAATGTGCTGTTTATATTCCCACTTTCTGCACTTCCCTCTGTTTTATCACTGCTGGCCCATAACAGCTATGCATATAGAAATGCAGCACAGATAATCAACTGTTTATGTAATTCTCTAGCCATAACTAAAGTGCCATAATATGGAAGTTAAATAGTAGACAGGTTGTAATGTGTACATGACATGAGTCATGTCCTTCTACTGTACATCAAAATCTGCCCACTCAAGTTGTCCTATGTATCGGTGTAATCAACAAAGGAGCATGATGAAATACCCCCTTTAGCATGTAACTTTTTTGTGCATGATTTGGGTCTTGGTGTATGAAAAGTTACAAATTCAATGTGATATTTCTACTTTAGTCCTCTGTGGTTATTTAATGGCAATGCACATGCTTGGGTTTTGGGAGTGATATTTAGACTCCTACTCACTGGGCTTGTGGACTTTAGACATGTAGAGATAATGAGTTCACACGCTGGGGAGAGGGTGTTAATTGTCTGTCTCCTTTGGTTTCTATATTTTGCCATCACTGCGGTATCTGAATGCCTAAAGAGTTGTCATTCTTTCAGCATCCCTACTAGCTGATACATAGATTGGTCGTGCCACGTGTTCTGTCCTTCCTCTAAAATGGTGGTAGCACAATGCAAAGATGGCTGAAAGTGAATGGAGTACAGGCATTCTATAATGAAATGGGAGAGGGGAAACTCAAAAATCTGGTTAATCTCCTGGTCTGGTTCTGTTGAAGGAGAGAGCCCTTGCTCAGTTGTTTAAAATTATCCACTTACAAAATGTTCGACATCACCTCAGGTCAGTATTGGGGATGCCCTAATCTCCATTCTCCAAATCATCAGACATTTCCTTCTCTTGGAAGAGTTACTGGTTTAGGAACTAACAATTGCCTTTTAGTTATCCAGGCTATGGATTTTACACTGCAAAATTTCAGACATCTCTGACCAAGGGAAATGTAATACAATGAGCAATAATGACGGATCTCCTTGCCTTTTATTTATAACCCAAATCTCAACTCATTAAAGGATCACTATTATTCCTCTCAGGTGAAAATTAAGATTACACTGTAACAAAATGGTTCACAAGTCTCTATCTGTAATTAAACTTTGCATAATTCTTTTTAATGCTCAGCTCCACTCAGACATTTAAAAAAAAATAGCTTTCCTTCAATAGAGCTTGACAGTTCATAACCCTTGATTCACCAAATGTCTTCTAATTTTTGCCGCCGGCTCCCTGCAATCTTTTATGCAACATTCACAAATTCTTTTGTGGAAGGTTCTAAGTGGATCAATTAACATCTAGCTAAGTAAATCCAATTGTTAGAGACCTATTATTATTGTAATCAAACAGCTTTTCTCTGTGGGGTCATTTGGTACAAGGGCAAATTTAGTACTGTAGTTAATAACTAATGGGTTATCAAACAGGGGCACTGTAACCTGTTTACAACTGTAGAGAAAAGGCAGACTCAAGAAATGCTTTGACATTTTATAGAACCTATAGAAACTTTTCAAAAATCTTTAACTTTCAGTAGATTTTCTTTAAATCACCTCAATTACTCATCATTACAATCTCCATCTGCTATCTTTACTGCAGCACCAGTTTTCCTTTGAAAGAGACAGAAAATTCAATTTATTCATTGCTTACCATGCAGTGCCCTCCAAACAATGCATACAGAGCTAGCTATGCTTTTATCCCTATTAAGACCTTAACAACAAGGCATAAAAGTAGAATTTTAACTTCCTCTATAAAGTACCTGGTTGGTTTGGATGTTATACAGTCAAAATCTTTATCTATGACTTGACAAACAATACCAGCCTCCCCTACTGCTCCTAAACCTACTTATTGGCTAATTTTAAGACCTTCATGGTAAATTCTTGCCAAGGTATTTGCTACTCAGAGATTTCTCTTTGACATTGATTATTTCCTTGATCTTCCACAACCATCCAGCTCTGGTTAACCAATACATCCAGCTTTCCTTATTTTTGCACAATGCGTTCCTTCCAACCCTGGATTAGATTTTTGCTGGGAAAGAATAGATGGTGTATTAAAACAGCAGCAGGGATAGAAGGACTGAAACATGCTTAATATGTCCTTATTTGAATAAATTAAACCCAGTCTTGGTTCTATCTTGGGTCTAGAGAAATCTGTCACAAAAATAAAAAGTAAATAAAATGCAATTGTTTCCCTTTAACAACTGCACATCTGATCCATTCACCTCCTTAGTGTTTATTGGTCTCCTTTCCCCATCCTCATTGTGCTTAGATCTTCAAGCGGTGACTGGCTTACCCACTGCCTTATACAGAAATAGTAGGAGTCAGATACTTTAGCATTGTGTCCCACTGCTCTGACAGCAGGTGAATGGATGACTGGCTCCAGATTGATTTAGAGTCTACGTGTGGAGGTTTCACAGTCCCTCATGCTTTTTCTTCAAGAACACCTTTCCACTTTTGTATCGGTCTTCACAAGTGGCCTCAATATTAGAGGTAGAACAAATGAAAAAAATCTTCATCACCATTTGACAGAAAATGGCTATTTCTTCTAAATGGAAATTTCCATGGAAAATGGCCATTTCCTGATACGTATTTGAGCAGAGGAATTAGTGAAAAACCTGAAAAGCTAATTTTTTTTTTGCAACTGAAAACCCAAAAATGTTGGCCAGCTGGGCAAAAAAAACTTTGGTTTTGCTGAAATTTTGCCTGACAAGTTGAAATTTTTCAGTTTTGGATTAGTGTAAAAAGCAGGAAAAAAATTAGTTTGTTGCCCAAAACTGACAATTTTTTGTTTTTCTGGTTTAATAGCAACTCACACATTTTTGTAGAAAAACTATAAAAAATGTTCCTTTTCGTGGAGATTCGTTATGGGGTGAGGGTGGGGGTGAGGGTTGGGGAATAGTTTCCCAACCAGCTCCAATCTGAAGCCTGTTCATAAAGTATTTGTTCTGTATGTGAGTAAGCTTCAAGGAAGCTAATCCTACTATGCTTCTAGCCTAATGTCTCCCAGAGATTTTCACCTGACCTATCCTGTGGTGAAGCTAATTTTGGCCAACTGACAAGTCAATTTCGGCATGAAGTGTCTTAACTATAGCACCAGTGGTGGGATATACTGTACGGACCTTTCCAGAATGAACTTCTTACACTTAGCCCTGGTCTACACTAGGAGTTTAGGTCAAATTTAGCAGCATTAGGTCGATTTAACCCTGCACCTGTCCACATGACGAAGCCATTTTTGTTGACTTAAAGGGCTCTTAAAATCAATTTCTGTACTTTTCCCTGAGGGGATTAGTGCTAAAATCGACCTCACTGGGTTGAATTTGGGGTAATTTGAATTTGACGGTATTGGCCTCCGGGAGTTATCCCAGAGTGCTCCATTGTGACCGCTCTGGACAGCACTTTCAACTCAGATGCACTAGTCAGGTACATAGGAAAAGCCCCGGGAACTTTTGAATTTCATTTCCTGTTTGGCCAGCGTGGTGAGCTGATCAGCACAGGTGACCATGCAGAGCTCATCAGCACAGGTGACCATGCAGTCCCAAAATCGCAAAAGAGCTCCAGCATGGACCGAACGGGAGGTACTGGATCTGCTCGCTGTATGGGGAGAGGAATCTGTGCTGTCAGAACTCCATTCCAAAAGATGTAATGCCAATATATATGCTAAAATCTCCAAGGGCATGATGGACAGAGGCTACAACAGGGACGCACAACAGTGCCGTGTGAAAATTAAGGAGCTCAGGCAAGCCCAGAATCGTAGTCCCCCCAGAATCGTAGAGCGTAGAATGTTTCGACGTTCCCCCATCATCTCCGTCCCCGAGGTTATCGCAGATTAGAAGGCGAAAAAAATGCACTCACGATGACATGTTTTCTGAGCTCATGCAGTCCTCTCGTACTGATAGGGCACAGCTTAATGCATGGAGGCATTCAGAGGCAGAGGCCAGGGAAGAATTAAGTGAGCGCAAAGAGCGGAGGCAGGACGCGATGCTGAGGCTAATGGGGGAGCAAACAGACATGATGAAGCATCTGTTGGAGCTTCAGGAAAACCAACAAGAGCACAGACCCCCGCTGCATCCACTGTATAACCGCCTTCCCTCCTCCCCATGCTCCATAGCCTCCTCACCCAGACGCCCAAGAACCCCGGGGGGAGGTGGGCGGAGAGGCTCCGGGAACCCAGCCACTTCACTCCAGAGGATGGGCCAAGCAACAAAAGGCTGTCATTCAAACTGTTTGATTTTTAGGGTGGCTACAATAAACAATGTGGTCTTGTCCTTCCCTCCTCCCCCACCCCACCCAGGCTACCTTGTCCGTTATCTCATTCTTTAAAAATTAATAAAGAAAGAATGCATGGTTTCAAAACAATAGTTACTTTATTTCGAAGGAGGGAGGGTGGTTGGCTTACAGGGAATTAAAATCAACAAAGGGGGCGGATTTGTATCAAGGAGAAACACACACAACCGTCACACCGTAGCCTGGCCAGTCATGAAACTGGTTTTCAAAGCCTCTCTGATGCGCAGCGCACCTTGCTGTCTCTTCTAATTGCCCTGGTGTCTGGCTGCTCAAAATTGGATGCCAGGCGATTTGCCTTAACCTCCCACCCCGCCATAAACATCTCCCCCTTACTCTCACAGATATTATGGAGCACACAGCAAGCAGCAATAACAATGGGAATGTTGGTTGCACTGAGGTCTGACCAACAGCACCAGTGAGCTTTTAAATGTCGAAATGCACATTCTACCACCATTCTGCACTTGCTCAGCCTATAGTTGAACTGCTCCTTACTACTGTCCAGGCTTCATAAGCAGTGTGAGCAAGGGGTAGGCTGGGGTAGGTGCGACCATGTGGTGCTACTGGCTGGGAGAGCATCCTGAGGCAGAAGCCTCCAACTCGCAGGAGAGCAGAGATTATAGCGGAAGCTGTACAACATGCCCTGGAGATTGCTAGGAGCCGGGCAAGGAAGACGTTCCCAGAACCACCCGGCCAAGCTACATGTCCGACGAGGACGGCTAGCAGTCCTACTGCACCGTCTGCTGCAGAGTTGCAGGAGAGCAGAGTTGCAGCGGAAGCGGTGGAGCCGTACACCGTGGACGAGGATGGCTAGCAGCCCTATTTCACTGTCTGCTGTGAAGGCACCCAGGAGCTGCAGTGAGCTGAGTGGGCTCCATGCTTGCCATGGTATGGCATCTGCATGGGTAACCCAGGGAAAAAGGCGCAAAATGATTGTCTGCCGTTGCTTTCACAGAGGGAAGGCCGACTGACATGTACCCCAAAACACCCATGACAATGTTTTTTCCTCATCAGGCAATGGGAGCTTAACCCAGAATTCCAATGGGTGGTGGAGACTGTGGGATAGCTACCCACAGTGCACCACTCTGTAAGTCGATGTTAGCCATGGTGGTGAGGATGCACTCCTCCGACTTGTTGCGCTTAGTGTGGACACACACAATCGACTGTATAAAATCTCTTCTGAAAAATCGACTTCTATAAAATCGACCTAATTTCGTAGTGTAGACATACCTTAGAATAAGTTTTTAGATCTAATTCTGAAATACTCTCCAAAACAAAAACAAAAACCCACCTGTAAGTGTGGCCTTGGGAATACTTGGCCTGTTTGTGACATAACTTAGCCTGTGATTCATCAGAATGAATTTTAGAAAACATTAAATGTATGAGAAATGTGTTAGTTTCCCATTTTGAACCTAACACTTCACACTGAAGACATTAACAGCATACTTTACTATTTCATAGTTCCCAGATATTCTGAGAGGTGTCATTTAAAAAAATCTTTGGTCTTTTTATGTAAGCAGAGTCAGGATGAGCTCCACCCTGACATCTGGTGGTGAGTCGTGGCAAAGCACTCCAGGGGCTGATCCCATTTGCATAGGTACACCCACCCCACTGAGTACGAACCCATAATAGCCCAATGGGCACGTTGGGCTGTTGTAGGATCCCCAGCTTTCTGTATTGGGGCAGGAATTTCTGTTATTGGGGCAGGAAAAATAAACTGTTGTTATACTGCTTATGTAAATCAAGGACAGTGGAACTGTGCTTGGCCTTTTGGCATGATGAAGGGGAACTCGCCATCAACTAAGCAGCACTCACCAGCCAAGGGACATGGGTTCCAAAACCCAGTAAATTGAAAGAGGTTGGGGACAGGTTTCTTGACTGGGCCTTTTAGCTATAGCTCAAGCATAGTCCCTGGTGGTGTAGGCTCCTTGTGAGGGTCTGAGACACCAATTGCACTTCTTCCTCTCTTCACTGTGGAATATCAGAGCTAATGTTGAGTTCATTAGGAGTCTGGTTTCAGACTGCTGAATTAAAATCACTCTGGGCTAAGGGTACAAATGAGCACTAAGGCTCCCCTAACTACAAGCTGAAATCACTAAAGAGCTAAAACTCTTATAAGCTGAAATCACTGAGCAGTGTGTTAAGTAGTGGGGGAGCCTGAAGATCTGTGGCTGGTAGAGTGGAGCAGTTCGGTGCAACAGTCGGTGCGGCTTGCAGGACGGCTGGCAGAGCGGAGCAGTTCGTGGGGACAGTCGCTGCGGCTTGCAGGACGGCTGGCGGAGCGGAGCTGCCGGCGGAGCGGAGCAGTTCGTGGGGACAGCTGTAGCGGCTTGCGGGACGGCTGGCGGAGCAGGGCGAAGCCCCACGGAGAGGTGAGGCAATCATCTTCAAGCCACGTAAGGTGCCCCTTACCTCTCCCCACCCCATTTCTGCCCAGACTGATGAACTTTTGAACTCTGGGACTGGACTTTTGGGGACTTTGGGTGATTTCTGGGTTGCTGGACTCAAGAACCAAAGGGACCGGACATGGCCCAATTGGCTGGGGTGGGTCTTGCTCACAGTTTGGTTTATGAATCCTAGTTGCGGTGTTCTCCCAATTTATTGCTGGTGTCGTTTACCTGCTGTTATTAAAGATTTTCTGTTACACTGAGGCTCTGTGCTTGCGAGAGGGGAAGTATTGCCTCTTTGAGGCGCCCAGGGGTGTGTGTAAAGATTTTCCCAGGTTACTGGGTGGGGGCTCGAGCCAGTTTTACATTGTATTGTTGAAAAGGGAACCCCTATGTACTGAACCCAGCCCTTGCTGCTGTCAACTCGTCCTGGCAGAAGGGTTACATTTATAAACTAGGAAATATTATTTACTAAGCGCTGGCTGGCAAGGTAGTTGGTTCTGCAAAAGTCAAAATCAAAACCAATAGCCTGATTACTCCCACCCTGCACACATCATAGTCATTTATTTCTGCCTAAAGTGAATGCAAAATGGATATAAAATCAGAGGAGGAGCCTAGCCTTCAATTCAACCATTTTAGCTCATGTTAAAATCTACCCTCCCTTGTCTATGCTATATGCAGTATAGTTGTAGGCGTGTCAGTCCCAGTCTATACAAGTCTGTTAGGTACAAGGTGTTAGTGAACACATTCTAACAAAGAACTTTGAAATCCACACATTTCAGTACAAAATGCTTCTCTTGCCTTCCTCTTCTGAATGTCTGTATATTGACTATCAGCAAAACCTGGCCTCACTTAAAGTTAGGAGCAGTAATCTAGACCAGTGGTTCTCAAAGCTGGTCCATCGCTTGTTCAGGGAAAGCCCCGGGAGGGCCGGGACAGTTTGTGTACCTGCTGCATCTGCAAGTTCGGCTGATCATGGTTCCCACTGGCCACGGTTCGCCGCTCCAGGCCAACGTGGGCTGCAGGAAGGACGGACAGCACATCCCTCGGACTGCGCCGCTTCCCGCAGCCCCTATTGGCCTGGAGCGGCAAACCGCGGCCAGTGGGAGCCGCGATCGGTTGAACCTGCAGACGCGGCAGGTACACAAACCGGCCCGGCCCACCCGGGGCTTTCCATGAACAAGCGGCAGAACCACTGATCTAGATTTCCGTCAACCTCTGTTTTGTATTCCCTAGTCTTTCAGGTGGTGTTATCTGTTCTGAATATTTGACAGAAATTGGTTTTGCCAATTTTAGGCAACCAGGACTTGGAAAGACAATTAGCACTAATTATAAATAATACTACCTCATACTTCTATAGCACCTTTCTTGCAAGGATTTCAAAGCATTACATTGAAATATCTGGAGAAAATGACTTAACCAGACAAAGCCCTCTAATGAAAGGTGTATGTGTATTCTGGAGCATTGATCCATACCTGTCACTCAGAGGAAGAAAAGTGCTTTCCTCTATATAAATTAGGAACAAGGGAGAGATTTCATAAAGGAAATGTCAGGCCCCCTGCATGGTGGCAGAGAGAGACAGACAGATTTCCTTCTGAGGAGACACAGGACATACCCTGCAAGATCAGAATGAACCACGGAACCTAGAAACATAATTCAGAAATTTTTGAATTATTAATAATTATTTTCCTCTTTGGAGCTGTGAGCTCAGTTTAGCATCACTGGCTCTCTAGAGAGTGATGAAGTTAATGGTTAAACTTTTGCCTTTTCTGCATGTTCTCTTTTGTATCCAAGTTGATATGAAAAGCCCATTTTATCTATAAAATCCAAAGTGACTGGTGGTGTGTTTTTGAGGATAGCATTGGCTGAAGAGACTGTGGAACTCCTTACCAGGGGATGTTGTGCAGGCTAAACCTAAAACACGGTTCAAAAAACAACTAGATAAATTCATGGAGGATAGGTCCATCAATGACTATTCGCCAGGATGGTCAGTGATAAAAAACTATACTCTGAGTGTCCCTTGCCTCTATTTGCCAGAAGCTGGGAATGGGCGACATGGGATGGATCACTCAATGATTGCCTGTTCTGTTCACTCCCTCTGAAGCATCTGGCATTGGCAACTGTGGGAAGACAGGATACTGGGCTAGGTAGACCATGGCTCTGACCCAGCATAGCCGTTCTTATGTTAATACTGTCCCTGACCAGAGACAAATCAATGTAATGTGATTGGGTTCCTGCTCGCTCATCACAGGTAGTGAGTCAGGGTGTGTGATTTTCTCTTAGAAGTGCCATTGGGAACCTTCAAAGCACAGCCAGGGCAGAGCAGTATAAACCAGGGATTCTCGATCTTTTTCTCCCCTCCCCCCCAATGCGATGATAACTCTATAGCCCACCTGTGCCACAAAAACTGTGCCAGTGTTAGGGGGTAGCAAGCAAGGCAATTGCCTGGGGCCGCATACCAAAGCAATTCCAGTGAAGCTAAGTTGCTCAGGTTTCAGCTTCAGCCCCAGGTGGCAGGGCTTGGTGCCCCAGGCCACAGCAAGTCTAATGCCAGTCCTACTTGGCAGATCCCCTGAAGCCTGCTCACAAACTCCCAAGGGGCCCCAGACCCCTGGTTGAGAACCACTGGTATAAACTGCTATATTGCCTCATGCACATAAGTCACTGGAAGAGCAGAGAAAACTAGGACTTGGTCAGCTTCTTGGAGACTGGGAATTGAAAAAGCCTGGAATGTGAGATTTCCTAATCCAGTTGCAGCTACTGAACAGTTGCAGTGATTTTGATGGGATTAGTTGAAGAGTGAGGTGCTACTTAACATGAGCGAGGGTTGCAGAATCTGTTAATTAGTTGTGCATTGCATTTGAAAACAGTGGCTTACATTAAAAGGAAATATCGCGTGGTGATTAGTTGCAATGTTGTTTTTAGGCTGTATTGGTTTGCACAATATGACAAAAACTTCCTTTTTAATGTAAACTACTGTAAATTCAGTATTCATAGTCACAGCCTTCCTCATACACTGGATGTATCATTTGGCAGATGGAGACTGTCACTACGTATATTGAATATACACCTTTTTACAGTAAAAAGAAAGCATCTGATTGTCTTCACTGACTCAGGATTAAAACAGTGTTGCAACTAATTACGAAAAGGCCAATATTGTGATAAGAACAATGATTCCTCTTTAATGTAAGCCACTGTATTCAAATGTAATGTGCCACTAATTAATGGGAAATGATATGGGTGAGCGTGAACCATTAGCTACTCTACAATTGCCTATGCACATAAAAGTAAAATATTTAGGACCAATTGGTGCATGCACCCCCCAAAAGCAGCATTTGCTGTGCAAATTGGGTAATTGTGCATATAAAACTACCTTTCTGCGGACATATGCAGAATCTGCAGCTCCAATGGGTGTACTCACCATTTTGTGGGCTCAGTTTTAAAGTACCTGCAGTTGAAAATTTAGCCCTTATTTTGTTTTCTCCTTTTAACGAAATAAACTAGCTCTGAGAAGCAGCAGGAGAATACAGAGAGGAAAGGTGACAAAGAGGCTGTAACAGAGGAAATGCTAAGCCTAACTCTAGTAAAGCTAACTCAGGAACTACAGGTGTTTGAAATTGTTGCCCCCCATTCTCCCTACCTGCTGTTTGGTGCTGAATGAGGAGAGGCATTTATAACCACATGCAGTCACCGCTATCATTTGTTATTACTTAAAAATACAACAGATTGGGCCAGCCCACTGATACTTAACATTTCATCAGGTTCAACATGACTCATGGCTAGTTCCTTTTTAATTTTTGTAATCCTAAATCAGCATGATCCATCATAATTGTTTCATACTGAATTATTGCTGATCACTAGCCACAGCTGTTATTCTTTCCAGGACTATTGCTTTCACCTGTGGCATGCTAAGGGAATGAGTAAAAATTAACACATTTCAGTTCTCTTTCAGTGAAATCTTTTTACTGTCCAGAAGCATGTTCCACTCTTGACTCTCACATTGCCAGATTTATATGGGGAAGAAAATGTTGCAGAATAGAATAGAATCTTCAGCAGCCTAGCAAAGCAGCCAGGAGACTGGCAGTCACAAACTTCACAAATAGTAGGAGGCTGTCTAACTAAAAGATCTAAGACTAGTTTTCATGCCACACACATTGTGTGGTTGTGAAGAAAGCAGTCAGCCCTCTCCACTCTACCTCTGAAATCAGTGTCTGTTACAAACACTAAAGAGCTGAAAATACCCTTTCTAAACAATATATGGGTTTTTAAAAAACTTAGCCATCACAACTGCCTTATCCCAATAAATATAGTTCATTATCCCAGATTTAACTTCCAGCCGCTTTCCTGATGCCACAAACAGATGGTAGCAGAATAGATTAATCTGAATAAATTGGTCCAGGTGAGTCAGAGACCTGCTATCACTTGAACAAATTACCCAACATTTACAAACCAGGGGCTAGATTTTCATAAAACTCTCCAGCTGTGACATTTCACACCAGTTTCAGCTGGGAAAATACACTCTAACTGATGTCAGGATTAGAGACTAAATTAAGAAGACTGAGATAAACAAGAACTAAGGGCCAGACATTCTGCAGTCCTAAATGGGGAAGAAACAGATGAGACACAGAATATAGAACCAAACAGGAACTAAAATGCTAAAGTTCCATAGTCCAATATTAGGACATGCTCTGAATGGAGCAGCTCACCAGCTCCACACCATATGGAAAAGTTTCCAAAGGAAAATAATCACAAATTTCTCCAACTCACTTGATATTGTTAATGAATCTGACCTCCCCTTTTCAAATCACTGCTGAAGGAGCTGTTAGCAGACAGATCACTGAACACATGGTTTCTGGAACATCCCACAACTACAACATCACCTGAAAAGTACCTTAGCCACAACCGTAGTGTGTGTCTTCTGCCTGCTGCATATTTGCAAATTGACACTGCACCAAATCACATGCTCAGGGTAGCAATGGATGCTTAATCAGCCAGATTTTCAAAGCTATTTAGGTGCCTAAAAATGCAGATAGGTGCCTCAGTCATTAACTCTCACTGAAACCAATGGGAGTTAGGTGCCTCTCCAGCCTAGGTGTTTTTGAAAATCCCACTTGGCACCTAAATCCACCATTGAGGCATCACTAACATTTTCACAGCTGCTGCCTGATCCCCTAGGCACCTAAGTTTCAGCTGGCCTGCAGTTGCAAAGCTGCCTAAGCCCTGATGCCATCCCACAGCTAGCAAACTGCTTGGAGGGCTGGAGGCAGGCTATGGCCAGGTGGAGGTGCAGCAGAGCACCCATACAAAATACACACCCGGGAATGGAGGGTGAGAGAGCTAGCAGGCATGATAGTGAAAGTAAAGAGGTGATTTTGGTAGCTAGGGCAAGGGCTGGCTTAAGTGTCTAACTCCAGAAGGGGGTCTGTAGCTGAGGCTGTGGAGCGAAGGGAGACACCTTTCTTTGGCCTGTCAGCCAGGCACACCAGGTCAGCCACTTAGGGTATGTCTACACTGCATTTAAAAACTGCCAGCTGACTTGGGCTTGTGGGGTTCAGGCTGTGCTGCTGTTTAAGGGAAGACTTCTAAACTCAGACTGCAGTGTAGCCTGATCTCTGGAATATAAAACCTCCCATAATTGCAGTGGGTTGGACTCCAGCCCAAGCCCGGAAGTCTATGATGCAATTAAACAGCCCTGCAGCCGGAGCCCAAGTCAGCTGGTCGAGGCCAGCCACGGGTGTTTAATTGCAGTATAGACATATCCCCAGATGCCTGATCCCCTCTCCTCAGCATTTCACTCCTAGCTAGCTTAGGTGGCTCTCTGCTCAGCTGGCTGGCTTCTGAACATCCCTTTCTAAGGTGCTCAACTCTCCCCAAGCACTGATTGTATTGGAAGCCTGGGGGCCGAGCGTAGGGCACAAAATTCCTCTGGTTGGCAGCAGAACACCTGGGGTTAGGTATTGCTATGCTGACCAAAGCAACATCCAAATGCCTTTAAGGCACTGGGCCCAATATCTCTGTTACTTCCTCTTTACATTGCTCACCTGTATTACCTCAGGTATTTTCTGTGTGTCCAACAGTTTTTTCAGGCTTGCATTTTCCTATAATCTCCCTCTGATGCACAAATGAATGATTGTAGGTACACAACACAGGCCAACTTATTATCAATCTATAATAAGATTTAAGGGACTTGTGTTTAGAGGAGAGATTTCTAAATCTCATCTCAATTAAAGGCAAATGTGAATACTTCCCAAATCAAGCCAACTAGCTTTCCAAAACATTTTAAGACTTTTTTTTTTAAATAAAGGCCACATGTAAATAGGCCTCATGCTTTTGATTCAGCTCAATTACCCAAGAGACCATTTAAGGTGGCTTCAGCCTTTCCTCTCAGCTTCTCCCAATCCAAACACCTACCTTTAAATATGGTGCTTAGGCAGAAATCTGTAGAGGGAAAGTATTACTGGTGTAACAGAGCAGAATCCAGTCTGGAATACCCAGTTTTATCAATGGAATGCCAAAAGACCTACTTGAGCTCAGCACTAAAGAAAGGCATAATAGATATAAAAAATATTATGTGGCAAACTTATTTGAAACAACTGAGCACCAGTGGCTCGTCTTTCATACCTGGCCACAAGCCAAGGCTCTGATCCTCGTTTTAAAGCACTGCCTTCTACAGCGTTTCTTGCACTTTCCTCTGAAGCATCATGTACTGGCGAATGGCAGACAGGATACTGGACTAGATGCACTGCCCAGGTCTGTTCCAGTCTGACAATTCTGATGTTCCTAAATACAATACACAAATATAATTTGAAAGGAAACTAAAGCTCCTAGGTATCAAAAAGAGGGGTATGTCCTGAAGGCCATTGTTTTGTGACAGGAAACCCCCCTTGGACTCTTACACCCACTACAATATATCTATAGAGGACATTATGGGTCCCAGCAGAGTTGGGAAATGAGTCAGCTGGATCTGGGACACAGCAAAGAGCTTTATTTTTCCTTCAGTGTTTCTCTTATATTTTTAACATTCAGCCCTATGAAGCTATCGCCTTGTCCCGTATTTGCCAATAGTTTGACCTCTTTGTAATAAGAGTACTTGTTGAAAGATTTGCTTTTTTTTTTCCAAAAGGAAAATAAAACCTCCCATAATTGCAGTGGAACCTAGGAGATTCCAGGGCCAGACTCCTTTATGGATCAAATTAATATGGTATTTTTTTCTTATAAGAAGACAACTAGATACTTGGGTTTTGTGGTGATATATGCATTAGAAATGCCTAGGGGTTTGGTCCTGTGAAGTGCTGTGCACTCTGAGCCCAAACCACAAAGCGCTTAAACACGCCAGTGATGTCAAAATTAAGCATGTACTTAAGTACTTTGCTGAATTGGGGCCAGACTCGTTGGCACATTGCTGGATTGAGCCAGACAAGAGAAAGCATTTGTGTGTATTTTTTGCATTAATTAAGTCTGAACTTCCCAAGAGTCCAGTTATTGGTTCTACTTTAATGTGAGTGTGCAGTTATAGCCACTGTACAAAAGGTTGCTATAATGACAGTATCTCAGACTTGGAACATCTCTCACTGCCACGTAGTAACATAACCTTTAAACAACCAGCTGGGGCATACATATTTGACAGAAGATAGGAAATCAAAGGTAATTGGCATTTTCCAGTGTAATTGGAGACAAAGAGATTACATGATTACCCAATCACAATGCTTTTCTGGCCTCCTACTATTTTGCACTTTGCCACTGTGACCATTAAAACTCATGATAATAGTCAAGGTTGTGGCAATGCTGGCTAGAAATGTAGTTATGAATTTAGTCCCAAAAATGGAAGGATATTTTGTTCCCTTTAATCAGCTGGATATTGTCCCTTTCAGCCTCTGAAATGGCCCCTTCCTTTTGCTGTTTGTCCGTGCTGTGAACTTAGTTGTGTGTCCATTTGTAGCACTGATGCAATTTGGAGATGGGAGGGTTGGGAAGCAGCTTAAAAAACTATATTGAGCTTGGGGTACTAATTACCCCAGTCACTTATTAGATGCTAGATGCTGAACAGACTCTAGCCCAAATTCTTAGCAGTGTCCAACTTCCAAGAGTGAAGCTGAGGAGGGAAGCCAGAAGGGAACTAGCTGCAGCTTCTTGAGTCTGGGGCTGGTTCTATGCTAGTCCCAGCCCTGGCTCTAAAAGGTCCATCTTCCAGTTGGGGATTGCTGGATCACAGCACTCTCTGACCATCATTCCAGCACATCCCTTCCTAATCCCCAGAGGCACCCTTCACTGGAGGTAGCCATGGGAGAAGACACAGGTGCTGACTGTGCTGTCTCTCTGCTGGCTGGGATTCCCCAGGGCTGGAGAAATCCTCAGTAAGAGAGATCTGGCTGCTTCTGCTCCTTTCACAGTGTAAGAGTGGAGCAGAGTGAGAGGAGTGAAGCTCAAGGTTGACTCCACAATCTCTTCTCCAACAGTTCCAGGATTGAACCTACAATTTAAAATCAATTAAAACAAATGATAGAGACCTGGGATACTTGGTGAGCCCATTATAATCAATACTTTACATGACCTAATATACAAAATATATTAATTATGGTCACAGAGTTAAGAAAAAAATCACCCAGCTACCTACATTTTTTAATACGTAGCACTTCAGTGTGGGATCTCCTCCTGCTTGTGAATGTCGTACTTTCGTTCTTGAAAAGACTCTGATACTACTACAGAAATAGCTCCTACATTATCATTTCCTTTGCTGGTACTACCCCTACAGCAACCAAAACTGACAAATTATTTACCAATATCCCTCTCAGATGCCTGATTTTCTGTTCCATGTTTAGAAAGCAGATTGTATTTATTCATGTACAGGCGATCAAACACTATGGCACCTGAGCGCCTCACAATAATTAAAGCTTCATCTTAAAATCCAAACAGAAAGTGGTGAGTGGGTAAAATCTTTCCAGTCTCCAGTCTGGGCTCCACTATATGCTGTCCTCCATACAGTCCAAATGAGTTTTAGCAAAAGAAGCTCAAACGTTTGAAGGCCTCAAGTATCAGAGGGGTAGCCGTGTTAGTCTGGATCTGTAAAAGCGGCAGAGTCCTGTGGCACCTTATAGACTAACAGAGGTATTGGAGCATAAGCTTTCGTGGGTGAATACCCACTTCTTCAGATGCATGCATCTTTGCCATTTGAAGGCCTGTCATTCTCCTTTGGCCTCCTTAAGTCATAACCTTTTCAGCTCAGTTGTTGGCAGGCTGTTACTATGATTACACAATGAATTACAGGTACATTAAATTTATCTTTAGTGATTCATATAGGTTTGATTATTCCACTGATTAGTGCATTAAGAAACTCATTGACATACTTCTCACAATTTCTGTGAAACTTTTAATGCAAAGCTGGAAAGATAACTCTCAATTATCTGTTAATCAATGGATTAATCTGCTGCCCACCACATATAAATTAGAGAAAACTGTCACCAACAGTTATTTTCAGCTAAATTTGCAGTAGCCTGGATCCCTGTGGAATTCTCTCAGACATCTGCTTTCAATTTTTACTTGAGATGCTCACTTTGGGACTTGAACATCATCTAATTCATTTAGTTTCCCTTTTCTTTTTCCATTTGATTTTCCAGTGAAAGACCATTTGCCATCTGATATTATAACATATGTAAAATTTGCTAAAATATATTCATTCTGTCAAACAGGGGATGCATTTATTTATTTTTATTTATACCAACTTTTAGAAGGCGACACCCTTAACAACTTTTTACAAATATAGTAAAATATGCAGACCAGTCAGTTCCCCAAGTTTAATGCAAATCCACAGCAACAACATTGATGCACCTGAAATTAGTTGATCCCAGCACGCGCAAACCCCAGAGCCCCATGCCACCACTACTTATCCCTGGTCTTGTCATGGACAAGGGAGAAAAGGTGAGTGGAGCAGTGCAGCCTGAACACGCTTGTTATTACATTCCAGCTTCCAATGTATCTTTCATTTTATAGCTATGGCTCCCATCCAGGGAGGTGCTGAATACCTTAAATTCCCATTCATGTCTGGGGGACTTTGGAGTTCTGAGCAGCTTTCAGGTGTCACTCAACACCACAAACGCATCACATCAATGGGACCCAATTCTGCCTTGGAATCCACTACCACAGACCTTTGTGTCTGTGTGGTGTTCCTGTACGTGGCTACAGGGGTCTGTGCCAGTGGATCCTGAAGCAGGATTGCAGCCTTAATTAGTGCATTTATCTCTGATTTAATTTCATAAAGTCATAGAGTTTAAGGCCTGAAGGGACCACCAGATCATCTAATCTACCACCACCACCACTTACACACTGAACCCAGCAACCCACATTAGACTAAAGTATTACAGCTCATGGGAGACTAAGCTATTATGTGTCACAGGCAGAGAATAGAAGGGACCGAGGTGCACCAATGTCCAATGCCTGGCAATGACAGGAAACTAATTCAGTGAGACATACATGGACAATCCCAGCAAGTGACCTGCACTCCATGCTGCAGAGCAAGGTGAAACTCCCCCAAGGTCACTGCCATCCCTGTATTCCTTATAACACCTAATAAAAGCGCTCACATTTGATGTGTTTGGAAGTGAGCGCCTTGCATTCTCTTTGGGGTCTCTCTGAAAAGGACGTGAACATTTCTAACAGTTGATCAAGAATTTGAAATCCTTCTTATCCTGGCCTCCAAAGCTAGAACTTTTAAATGCTTATCGACAGCCTCTTAACTACAACAATAAACTCCCATGCTGCTAGCACTCCAAATCATGTTGGTCATCTTGCTAAACTCATGTCTTGGTATCATAATGTTGAGCAATCATATTTTTAAAAAGATCTTTAAATAAATGAAAAATGATTGTTTAAAATTGCCAGCTCTTACAATCACAAGAGCTCTCTCAGGACCATCCATATTGCCTTCCCCCCATTATTAGTACTGCATATGGGTAGCTCTTAGTAGGTGAATACCAGACTTTCATGCTATAGTTTTGAACTTTGTTAATTAATTAAGAGTAAGTTTTGAAAAGGAAATCTGTCAAGAACTTGTATATAGGATTTTTGTAGACGATTGCTATTTTTTGCTTGCTTGTTTGTTGACAGACTTGCATGGTTCTACTTGCCCAGTCACTTCAGACAAGTACTTTTTTTATAAGTAAAATATTGTTTATTGTTGTGATCATGGTGATTAGGAGCAAGCAAATTTAGATTGGCCTCACAATGGCGTGGGGGGGGGGGGGGGGTGGAGCAAAAACAAAAGTCAGTGCCTGTGTCCCCAGAACTGGCAAAAACTGCCACATACCACCCACCTCGCAGGCCCCAGCACAGAAGCCATGGCTAGGAACCTAACTGAGGAGGAGTTTAGGCAGAGTACTACTGTGCTCCAGCAATCATTTGAGAGCTGCTGCAGTTGCACCCAATTTAGAGCAGCCCTGAGGTATTGACCCTGTGTGCATAAAACTCTCATTAAGAATATTTATTGGCTTTTTCTATAGGGGAAAACATTGGGTTTATTTGTTGTCTGTAAAGTAATGAGCATTACTGAAGGTGGCGTGACTTTTTCTACTTTTGGGCTTATAGGATTTTAAAACAAGAAGGTATTTGGAGCATGGAGAATTTTCCTCATCAGATTATAACAATGATAAATTACATGAAAGGGTAAGGTCTAGGATATTTGAGAGAGCCCCATTAAAGTGATTTCCAACTGAGGTAAAGAAGACCCATTTCTGTTTTTATTTGACAAAATCAGTTCTTTAAGATGTTCTCTTAATGGATGAGCCTGTAATAAATGACATTATAGCACTTATGGTGGTCAGGCACGAACAGGCTAAGTGGGATATATATTCTTTTAGTTAAATTATGCTTGTCACAGGGAAAACAAACCCACATTGCCTTCTAGGGAACCTTTCCATTCAAAATCCATCAATCAGTCTTCCAGTTCAAAGTCTGAATAATGTAACCTTTATCTGATGAAGATAAGAACTGGCAATGGCAGTTAGAAAACTTTGCCACACAATAAATACAATTAAGTTATAGATTAGACATATAGATATTAATGCACAACTCATGTAGGAAATTCAGACAATATAGAATGCTTAGTAGGGAAAATTCTGGTCCCATAGAAGTCAGTTGCAAAACTTCTCTTGGCTACAGTGGGGTCGGGATTTTTATGAAGGTTTTTAAAGGTTAGCCCCATTTCTTAATAGGAAGGCAGCATAGTCTACTGGGTAGGGTATTGGATTAGGAGTTAGGAGGCTTTGACTGTATACCCGGCTCTGCCCTGTGTGGTCTTGGGCAAGTCATTTCACCTCTCTGTGCTTCAGTCTCTCTGTTTGTGCAATAGATATAATGATACCCATCTTCGTAAAGCTCTTTGAGGTCTATGGATGGAAACCACTGTAAGTGCTACTATTATTGCTTAGGAAAATGTAGCATATAATGGTAATAAATTAGGTAGTCCACATTTGTTTTGAAAATTAAGGTTGTCTTCAGCCGTAACTTTGTCTGTTGTCTACAAAAGCTCCACAAGCTTTGTAACTTGGCTGCCACAGAGTTTAATCCTGATGCAGTGACCATCTTAACACAAGTGGGCTGAAAAAGGTTGGTTGCAACCTTCCTTTCCTTTCTTCAAGCCAGTTGAATTGGATTGGATTGTCTCTCTCTATGGTCAAATACAGAAACAGGACCACTAGTGACATTATCAGGAAGTCTCCAGTGACCTAGCCTCAGGCATGGCCCTGAAGTCCTTATGTGGGGAAGGGAGCTATTCCCAAGTAACAGATGATACCTATGTTTGAAATCAGCAAGAATAGAATTAAAAGGGATGGGAAAAGATGGCAAGAAATTGACTGAGGACACAGTATCATTGATCAGATGAGGAACAAGCCTCCAGTGGCAGAAAGCCAACTATTTTATTTTTTAAATATTTACTTAAAATGGATTTTTATGTATTTTCATTTAAAGTAAATTTAAGTGCTTGTGAAATGTGCCAGACTGATAAAACCAAAGTGGAAATCCTCTCGCTATAGATCATGCCACAGTGCTGGCAATGAAAACTACTCTGTAGAGCTCTGCCAGTGCACTGCAGAACTGCCCTGAAGGGATCACCTCTTGGGGCATGAATATAATTAATTCTCTAGGCTACTTGGGGTCTGTGCTGAAAGCCACTATGTTGATATTGCTAATTTTGTTTTCTTTGATATGCACAGCTAGGTACCAGCGTGAAACGTTCAAGTCACTTCACATACCAGTGGGCAGTTCAGCCAGCAGCCACATACATGATGGTGGTAACTTCCATTCTCTAGCGACAGCAGCCAGATTTGAACCAGTGACCTAAAATAAAGGTAAAAGACACCAAATCTTGTTACCAATTCCCCAAGCCCTCCAATCTTTCTGTTCTCTCATTCTGAAGCCAGGACACTAACTTAGCTCAAAGAATCTCCAGAGCAGAGTTGAAATGAGCTACTTTCATTTGTCTTTGGTTTGGCAACAAACAATACGAATTAGGAAAACCCACAGTGGCCAATTCCATCTGTGGTGGGGGCTGACCGGTTTAGGTTTGCTATGTCCCTTTTGCAGCTCCTTCCCGCTGTGCATTTCTCTCCCACCTCCCCTCCCCCTGGTGGCAGATTCCTGTGGCTAGATCCCTCCTTCCATCCCATCCCGATGCCAGTACCCCCCTTCCCTTCACCTTCCCATGAATTGGCTTCCTCCCAGCTGCCAAGATGTGATTCTACTATAATTGCATACTGTTAAATGATAACAAAATGACGAAGGGCCAGAGTCTTGGGGGTAGAGCAAAAAGGGCATAGGGGCTGGTCAGATTCCACTGGAGAGCACAGGAATGCTCCCTCCGGAGGCCCCTGGGCATGCTAAATGATTAAAAAGGGAAATCAAAGGGCATTCTAAGGATTGGGAGCATGCTACACCATCTCCAAGGGCGGTGTAGTGGTTGTGTACTGCCGGGGACTCTATAGGAAGAATTCTGTCTGGTTCCAGCTGCTCTGTTCCCCTCTAATGCACCTGACAGTGCCTACAGACCAATCTACTCTAAGGAAATGGCAAAATGAGTCCTTTTGAAGAGCAAGGAAACTGAATATCTTTCTTACCACGATACGGGATCCTTGTGTAGGGCAAGTCTAAGATACAGTGCCAGGAATGGCTGGGCAGCATATGGGGTAGTTTCCATGACCACTGGTTCTGTAGAAAGAAGACTTGAACCTCAGTTTTCAATCTGGCAGCTTTCATGAGCCCTTCAATATATATCTATTTTATTTCACACAATTACCAATCAGTTTTGTTTTACAGGAAAGGGCTTTCATTAGAGGCCACGCAAACCCTCTCTGTTTCTTCATATGCATACACAAATACAGACTAGGAAGGCAATTTAAACCATAAAAATGAAGGGTCTTTCTGACTTCACATGGTATTGCCTTATTTACAGGGTCTTATAACTCAGCAGTAAAACTTTGCTCTTGGCTGAAACTTGACACAGAAACAATTGTTAGCTCAGAAACAATTGTTTTTAACACACATACTGGAAAACCAGAAAAAGAATCAACGTGGCCCATTGCTGCAGTCCTGCCACACATAAATCCCCACTGACTTCAACTGGAGTTTCTTTTGAGGAAGGAACACTGGAATTAAAACAACAAACAGCACTGGGCACTTTTCCTTTAATTTCCACAATGGCATATTGTCAGTTCAGAAATTAAATTAAACTTTGCCATATGGAGAGTATGTATGTAAAGCAACGGTATTATTTTCATTTGGGAATGAGTTATTAGCAAGATTATTTAATCCAAAATGTTACCATGGACAGATGATTCTAGTTGGTGGAGCACTGACCCAACAGACCATCACAAGGCTACTGGAGCAATGACCAGCAAACTAAAAATTTTCCATGTGGGGCTTGAAATAATATTGTGTTAACAGAACCTGCATGAAGCAGTTGTCACTGTTTATTGGGTTGATATGATTTAGTCAGGTTCTTGAATCTGATGGAGGCATTACTGCTTGCCAAGTAATCGATCAGTAAACTAAAAATTCTCTTTGTGGACCTTAACACAATGCACTTCAGAAACTCATGAGGCATCACTACGGTCTATGGTGTCACGACGCTGTGATTTATTAACTCCCTCCTTATGCATTTCCTTGATTAGTAGAACTGAGTGTATTTTACATATTTCTGAATTACATATTTACCTAGGGAGCTGCTACAGATAGTTGTGTAAACAAAGACATGCTTAGGGAGTTCCTACAATGGAGTTTATAAAAATGCTATTAAATAATATTAAGGATCTGACAAACAGAAACATCATTGTAAACATCTGCGCTACAATTCACGTCCTTGTGAGAAAAAGAAAAATATCTTCTTATCTGATCATTTATTTTCTTTGAATTTTACTAAGTCCAACTATCTTCAAATGGCCTTTTCTATTTCTCTATTAGGCAGTAGGCAGATCTGAAGAATCGTCAATCACTGGCTCAGGTGACTTAGCTCTACCCACTCTGTCATCTTGTCAGAATGCCTTCCAAAGATGTAGTAAATTACTTCAGAACTAGGGCCACAGAGCATAGGAATTCTCTGTCCATGAAGCTGGTCTCTCTGTCTTGTGGAATGTGCTCTGATTTCAGAAGGTGACTGTAGACACTTAGCCTTATATGTTTCTTAAATGCACACCATTCCCCATGTGAAGGTGCAGAGCCAAATTCTTCTCTGGGTCAAACCTTTGTAACTCCATTGACTTCAAAGGAGTTTCTCCAGATTTACACATCTGTCAATGAAAATGGATCCAGAGCTTAAAGACATTTTCTGCCCTCATCATTTTATAAGATGATATTAATATTATGTTTATTACAGTAGTGTCTCAGAACTTCAACCAAGATCAGGGCCCATTGTGCTAGACACTGTTCAGAGTGGAAGACAGTTTCCTGCCCTGAAGGTTTACAATTTGAAAGACAAGACAAACAGATATATACAGATAACAAATAAGCAATTGGTCAAAAGTTACAGTGCAATTTCTCCCTAATTATCAATAACTCTCATAACAACCTCCTATCTTGCAGACAAAATAAAGATCTCCACTTTGGCTGTGCTATTTTAATATTTATCATCAGAGATCTTCTGACATCTACATTTTGTGCCAGTGCTTTCTTTTCGTATGTGCCTGTGCTGCAGTAAAAGAAGGTAATATTACATTTGGAGACCTCCAAAAGCTAGAGATCACTGGGGTTTTTTCAAATGAATCTGGAGCTGTCTTTACTGAGCACTCCCGCTAGCTGCTCTGAATGAAAAGGTACAAAGTCTTTCTTTCATTTCAAAGCACAAAGGTTCTTGCTGGTGTTATAGTAATAAGAAAAGCTACTTTGTTAGGAAGTACATTAATACACGGGATTGTGCCATTTAGCACTGCCATCCCGAGGGGCTCAGCAAAGGATCGTTCCTCAAGGAGCTCTGCTGAATCATCCCCTGCCAGGAATCCATCCTTAAAGCTCCCTAATGCAAATGACTTGTGCATTTTGCACCATTATATTGGATGGTTCCGTCTATTCCCCTGGCACACCATGGGCTGGTGTAGAGACACCGGGGCCAAGGCCTTGCCTCCTTCCTTCCCACTTTGGGGTGATGTGTATCTCTGGGCAAGCATGGAGCGTGCAATCTCCACGCTTCCCAACCACAGGAATTGTGATTGTCCCTGACACTTGTGCAGAGGCACAAAGGAGGTGGAAGTTTCTTTCCGACAGTTGCCTTCTCTCTGCACTAAAGCACAATGTGTCCCCAGAATGGTTTGAAAAGAATATTGCACAGGAACCCTGCAGGTCTGACCTGAAAAACTAGCCATTAGACAATGAATTGCAAAGCATCTTGTTCACCCATGAATACACCCTTTTCCCTATAGAGAGGTAAATATATTATAGGCAGGGATGGTAGCACCGTCTGTTGCTAAGACTGCCCAACACTTTCCATTATAAGGCCCTGTTGTAAGTTGCTTATAACTTTGCAAAATGCTAACAGTTTGGGTTGAAATTTTCCATGCCAGCTGTTTGCCTCAAGTATCTGGAAAGTTTCACCCATTTCCAAGAACAAAACTAGAGAAATTTATGTTGTTTTGCCATTTTAAAAAATTCTGGGAACTTTTTCTTTGGAAAGCTGTAGTACACTCATGTTTGGATCAGTGACTTGGAATTTGGCAGAAGGATGGTGTTTGTTCAGGGATGTGTCTTTTGCTGCTCCTGTGAAAATCTGCCTAAACTTGGCCAAGCTATAAGCCTTTGAAAAATCTCAGCTCACACAAAGATTCCATCCTCACTGAGCGTGCTCCATCCCCTCACAGCTCCTACCACTGACCAGACTGCACATGCATCATACGCACAGTGACTGGTTGAGCAAGGAGAATGGGAGCCAAGGTCAGTGTGGGGGTAAAGTTAGGAGAATGAGATTGGATGAACAGCCCGAGGAAGTGTTAGGGGCAAATTCCTAAAGTTTGTGTTTGTATTGTTTATATCATTGTGATTTATTGTACTTGTATGAAATCCAGTTTGTGACCCAACATGGAGGATTTGGTCATGTGATTAGAAGGGCATTGGAGTGTTTCCTGCCCTTTTTAATGGTCAGTAGTGGCGCAAGTGGTTAACAAGTTTGGACTGGATTTACCCGGGGATTCTACGGGGCTTCCCTAAGGGGTTTGGCGCCATAGAATCTAGATAAGGCCAGCAGTTACCTCAGTTAGGGGCTGCTCATCCGAGAGGCAGGTGCGCGAGGTTTGCGTCCACAGGGTGTTGAGACTCCGGACAGTTGTCATCCACAGCCGTTTCCATCTACAACAGTCACCATCCATCGTTGTTATCCACTTGTGAGCGCCCAGCTGCTATTTTAGGAACCTGCCTCTGTGTCATCAGGAGCCGGTGAGAAGGACAAGTCAGAGAGGGATCATCTCAGCGTTCCTCTCGTGAGGCTTTGTATGAACCAAAGGATAGAGGTCCTGAGCAACCATCAGAAGGATGATATTGTATGTTATACTTACCTTATACTCCATGTGGCACTAGTCTGGGCCTTGGCTTCAGGCCACACATTCACTGAGTTACTGTACCTGTAAAGCAAATAAGTTTCAGTTAATGTTTATGCATCTTCCCATTCCCATTTATGTACCTCAGTTTCCCCTAAATAAACACACTTTGTTTGGTTTATATACGTCTGCTTCCATTTGCATTATTCCATCATAGGGTAGGAAGGGAGGTTACATAATAGAGGGTGGCTGCCAACCAGATGACAGATGCTGGTGTTGCAGTAGAGGACTGTGAGATCATATATTGTTAGGGGGCTCCCTGCTGCCTTTCCATTTTTTTTATTTCTTGTACATAACAGAGGAAGACTTGGAGCTGAGGATGTGGAGAGAATGACTGGATGCCAGGGGGAGGGGAGACAGGTTGGATGAGGAGCCAGGATGAGGGAAGTGGTACTGGTTGGGCAAGGAGCCTGGGAATGTGAATGTGTATGTGGGGCGAGGCGGGAAGAGACTGGGAATGGGAGCCGGGGGCGGAGGGGGAAAGGAAATTATATGTGATCATGTAATTAAAGATTGTATCTTAGTGCATATGCACCAGTGGGATGAATTAAGGTTGTACAGACAGTCTGAATTCTGGCATTTCCTAACTTTTGAGTGCTTGACTTTGCAACCTGTTCTTTTAACCTACTTTTTGTGTGTATTATATAAGTAAAATGTATATATTCATTAATACAGTGTGGAGGCTGAGAAAGGGAGTACACAAAGGAAAGAAATTCAGGTTAAAACTTATCCTGCAGCATAAAACTTGTCCATGTTAAACACCCTGTTATATTTCATTAAATGTATTTTAAAATATCAACAGAGAATCAGAGTTTAAGGCCAGAAGAGACCGTTATCTAGTCTGACCTCCTGCATAACAGAGGCTATCGAATTTCACCCAATAATTTCTGCACAGGAAGAAATTATTCTTCCCTGCTACATAAGTCCAATATCCTGTCTATGAATTAGAACATATCTTTTAGAAATATATCCAATCTCCACTTAAAGACTTCAAGCAATGATGAATTTACCAATTTCCTTGATAAGCTGTTCCAGTGATTAATTACACTCACAGTTAAGAATCTGTGTCTAATATTTCAATTTAAATTTATCTAACCACAACTTCCAGCCATTGGATCTTTTCAGGCCTTTGTCTGCTAGATTAAAAGGCCCCCTAGTGTCAGGAATCTTCTCACCAGGAAGGTACTTAAAACATGATCAAGATCCCTCTTGTCCTTCTCTTTATTATGCTAAATAAATTGAGCTCCTTAAGTCTCCCATTGTAAGGTCTCACATAACTCTGGTGCTTCTTGTCTGAACCATCTGCAATTTTTCAACATCCTTTGCAGAGATTAAGATTGACTCTCAACAAAGTAAAATAGGATGAGAAAGTATTACATATGCACAACATAGTGAATATCTTTGCTTTCAAACTTCCTTCTCTGTGTGCTTGATTTCTCGATAGTAATATTGGATTAATGTTAGTTTTTGTATTTAAGTTCCTGTCACAGGGTGGCTGACCCCTTTAAATGAAGCTGGACCAACACCCCTGTTCCAGAACAAGTGCTCCCGATTTGGCCAGGACAGCACATGAGTCTGTAAAGGACCAGAGAGAAGGAAGATGTAGGAGATTCCTGGGGAAGGCTGAAGAGGCTTGCCAGCTCTGCCTCCCAAGCTAACAAGAGCTGAAGGCAGCAGGGGAGTTTCTGCTGACTTCTAAATGGAGAGCTGAATTGAGGGCCGGAGAGGGCTGAAAGCAGGGAAGAAGCAGAGGGGTTTAACTGACTTCTGTACTGGAGAGAAGGGCCAAAGAAGGCTGAAGGCAGGTGAGTAGTGGAGTGCTGGAGTGTGGGAGCCAGAGGGCTGGAGAGGGCTAGACAGTGCTGCTCCCAGGGTAGCTTGAGAGGCTCCCTGTGACATGTACGGTCAGTTAAATGCAGGGCTTTGGAGCGGAGCCTGGAGCTGAAGCGCAGAGCAGTAGGTTTGTGCCCAGAGCCGGAGCGGAGCAATTCAAAAATGTGATTGCTCCAAATCCCTGGTTAAATGAAATGTATTCAAGTGAATTTATGCCTGATGTATATTTGCCATTGTTTGATATCTATAAAAAGGGACATTTTGGGAGGAAAACAGGGATATCTTTGAACTCTATTTTAATACATTGGAATATAAAGTTAAGTAAAATAAAATCATAAATATTCTCTTTTAAAAATAGGGATTTCCTCTTTAATGGCCCAATCTTGCATTCATTATACATCCAACACGTCCACTAACTTCACATGAGAGTTAGGGCATATGAACTATGCAAGGCCAGGCTCTTAATAGGGGCTTATTGTATGTAGGAGAAGTGAATTGAAAAAGAGAACTTACGTTGGGTTGCACAGTTTGACATTGTGGTGCACACATTTCAAAGGAGTATCTATAAGAGATTGCTGTTCTTTACAAAGGTCACTGTAAAATACCTTTCTCTGTTAGTTCTTGCTTCAGAAACCCACTCAGCCTGTCTGCTGTCCTCCTGAACTTTGTTAATGAAGCAAAGTTCTGTCGGGTTATATCTCCGACCTTCAGACTTTATTATCTGGAAAACCATAAACTTTATCCAAGGAAGATATAAAAAGGACAGTTATAACACATTCTCTCTGCAGAACTTGCTTCCAGGCTCAGCATTTGATCTGCCCTTGGGTTTGAGCTCTTAGCCAGCATGCCTGCCGATTACAATGGAACGTGGGAAATGGAATCCAATGACAACTTCGATGTTTACATGGTTGCCTTAGGTAAATTAAAAAAAAAAACCAATATTGGGATAAGAGCTTTTATTTATCAATCATGCTTATTTAAAAAAACTAATAGTAGAGCAGTCTTACTCCTTTGATATGTTTTGGGGATAAGAATTTCTGGCAGTAATATTAAAAAATCATACACTTGCTATAATATGTTTAAACAAACTTGAGTGACTTCCCGAGCAAGTAACAGGATAGTCCATAGCAATGGAGCAAAAACAGTTAGCCCTTAGCATTTAATAAAACTGTAACTGAACTAACAGGTATAGTAAAAAGTTTACATAGTAACAAACCTTCTAACAATTTTTATGGGAGCATATTTCCACAGCAAGAAAATTAAAGTTATTAACTTTATTAAATAGAATTCTTATTTAGATGTTAAAAGAACATTGAAAGAGAGTTAATTTAGTGCAAGCAGCACATTAAGAGAGCTGGAAATGTGAATGGAGACAAAGATCCTGGTAATGCCAATGTCACTCTATTTCCCCCCACATTAGTGTCTTCAATGATTATAATGACAGTGTAAAAGTTTTACAAGGGATAATTGTCTTCTGTTGGTTTGAGGACCATTTTATATTTGACCTTTTCAACACAAATGTAATTCCAGATGTTTTAGTTTGCATGCAGATAAAACTATCTTCATCCTATAGGACATTATGGATACCTAAGGTCTGACTCATGCGAGTCTCATTATATTTAGTATTTTTCTTAAAGTCTTAGCTACTGGTTCTGAGAATCTCCGCTTTCATTTTGGGGTGTGATGAAAAAAGGTATGTTCTTAGCCCTCATTGTTGCAGAGGACAGCCTGAAAATGTGAAATGAGAGCACCCTAGAGGCTTAGAAACCAGGAGGCAGATAAAAAGAGCCTAACATTTATTATTTTAAAATCATGATTATAAGCCAATCTCATTATTTAGAGCGGTGAACTCATGACTTTTGAGTGTTTGATACTGGCAAGACTACACGAGGGATGGAAAATCCTTTCCACTCAACTCAAAAGTGATATCTGAACAAAATAAATGTACTGTCAGGAAAAGCAGTTAAGAGAGCTCTAATATTGTTGTCATTCTTGGTGACTGACAAATTCTCTTCATTGTTTAAGCATCCTTCTTCCTTATAGGCTAGTCTAGGCATGTAATTGAAGAGTGTGAGACTCTCTTCCAACAGGAATGAGAGTTTTACTAAGTCTTTTAATCTGGTTGTAATGTCACTCAACACTTTGTTCCCTTCTCCTCTCTTAAACTTGCCCTTGGGTATCATCTGCTAATATTGTTCTATTGATTCTGTCAATTGGGTCATAACTGCTCATATCTACTCTTCTTAAAAATGTTTACCAGAAGGCCAGCAATTGCTAGTAATATTGTTAATATCTCTTTAGATTGGTACTTCCCCTCTGAAATTTAGACTGAGATATTCATTGAAATTCAATAGGTGCTTGGTGCCTCACTCCCATAGGATATGTATTATTTCATCTTGAAACATTCTAATCCCGATCCTGCTACAATAAGTAGTGAGCTTCTCAATTCTCTGCTTCCTTTTGTATCATAACTAATAGCACGCACTGGGCTCGAGTGTGTTTGTCACATCTCTGCTCCATCTTTAGGACTGTTTCAGTTAGTGATAAGAACAGATACCTGACTGAAACCATCCTAAAATGATCTTACTGGATTTCTCCGGGGTGTTTGACACATTAGACTATAAAATAAAGGGCTTGATTCAGCCCCTGGGCCCCTCAGGTGGAAACAGGACCACAGGAACCCAGCACTGAGAAGTCCACTTGAAGAAGAATTGGCAGAAGTTTAAGCCACCCACAATTCCTGATCTGTTGGGTGGCTCAGAAGTGGTTGGTGCAGTACAGTGAATGGGCAGGCCCAGACTAGGTGGGGACAGGGACATTTTGCCTGGGAGACAGGCTGATTCATTGCATCTCCTGTACTGCTTCCCCTGGAGATGTGCCTACTGAACCTCCTGATGGAGTTTAAAGCTAGCCTCCCCCAAGAAACTTGGTGTGAGGTTGCGGAGTGAGAGCCATGTTTACACCAATTGGCTTTGGATCGGGCCCTATGTTTTATGGTTTTTTTGGCCATGTGTTATGTACTGCACTTCAGTGCTAGTGAAAAGTGTCTCTCAGAATTTGCAACAAAGCAGTATCTAGATGCGTATTTCTGTGTGTGGTACTAAGAATTTGTCCCTCACTGACTGTGTTATCAATGAAAAAGAAATGACATGGAAATGGTAAAAAAATTTCTGCTCTGTTTCTCCTGATTTTACATTTGGTTGGTATTCTAAGAATTAAAGAGTTCAGGTCCAAAGCACAATGAAGCTGAACTTTTTGAGGTTCATTCATCCTTATAATTGCTACATCTGCATTCCTATACCTTAATTAACAAATCATTTTGCCCTTTAAGCCAGAAACTTTAACTTTTTCATAAGCATGTTACAAAGTATTTCAATCTAATCTAATAGAACCATATTTCATCTTTATTGCTTGTATTGTTCAAAATGTGTTATGTGTTCAAAATGTTTTTAATAAAACCTCCCCTGATTTTCTGCAATAGTACAAGACTAATAGATTAGTCAGAAATAGCATTCCTTTGGAAAATTAGACTTCTTTCCTCTGAGAGACCTACATTTTGTTACCCAGCTATAAATCAGACCCAGAGATACCTTTAATCCCCCGGAACAGACAAAATATACTTGAGAACCCTGGAGTATAAATACTTGAATATGAACATTATTTCCTATGTTAAAGTAACATTTTTTGTTTTGTTTTCCAGCCAGTCCTTTCACTCAATTCGATTAGTGCCTTAGCAGTAGCATAATGAATCCACCAAAAGAAAATGGGTTCCATTTGTACAAGGTTGTGCCAAGACAAAAATGATTTAATTTGTATGTGAAAAAGCTCAAGGATGGTTAACAAGCCACACTTTTTTTCAGTCTCTGGGAGAAACATGTTAGATTATTTCATTTGCATATAGCACCATAACAAGATTCACTGCCAAATGGTCAAATATTTATTGTACCTGGCAATATATCATGATGTTAATATATTTGACATATCTCTCAGGGCATTCAGTTACAAGTAGTTGTTTGTATTATGTTTGTTTTTATCATGAACAGAGTACGTAATGGTAAAGGGGATCAGGTACAAAATGCTGACTGAATATTAAAGAGGGCATTGTCAAATGCAGTACTCTTTGGCTATTTGCCTTTTTGTTTTTTAACTTTCCATCTTTTACCCATATGGAAGCTGCAAAATAATCTTTTTCCATCCATTTTTGTCCTTTAAAGTCTGACTAACTTTGATTTTTGTTTCTAACTTTCTTTCCTAGGGACAATCAGTGAATATAGCTCTTATTTGTTTACTTATTTATATACAAGCATCATTTCTGCAAAGGGTTTGCTAATTAATAGGATTCTGATTCAAACTACTTTGGAAAAATGGGGGAAATGGCTTTTATAGATGGCTGTTAAATCACACGCAGTATAGTCCCAATGTCAATATAAATGCAGTACAGTTCCACAGATTACACACAGTCCCAAACAATAATCTGTGATTATGGTGAAATAAAAGAAGTTACATGCCAAAATTCACTGGGTCACACATACACATCTATTGCACTCATTCTGAGATCCTTCTATAGATATGAGTAGACCTGGTCAAAAAGCAGTAGTGTATGTTGGGGGGTACATATTGTTTTCTTGAAAATTTTCACCAAAAACAATGAAAATTTTATTTTTTCCAAAAACATGAATATTGAAAATCTTGGGGATTTTCAGTTTTTCTCCCACTTCATGTCTTCCATCACCCCTCATTTTGTCACTGAAAAAAGGAGAGGGGTATTTGAAGGTGCAAAAATACCTAAAACTGAAAAAAATGGTTTTTTCATCAAAAAATTAGAACACTTTTTGAAAAAACACAAACTTTCCTCAATTTTTCATTTAAAAAAAAAAAGACCTTTTTGTCATTTAAAAAAAAAAGTTTCAAATGAGAAATGTCAGCCAATTCTAGAAGAGAGCTACTCCACCTTGTTTTACCTGTAAATGAGAGGATTAAATGTGCAAATGCTTTTCATAGTGTAGTTTTCATATGTTTATATATACACATCAAAACTATCTTTTGCATCTTTGTACCAGAAGTTGTAATTTGGCTAGGTATATCATACACTTATGTTTTGTTTGTTGATAGGCATTGATTTTGCCACTCGTAAGATTGCAGGACACTTGAAACAAACGAAGGAAATTATTCAAGATGGAGACAATTTTAAGACAAAAACACTGAGCACTTTCAGAAACTATGAACTGAATTACACTGTGGGAGTGGCATTTGAAGAACACACCAAGGGGCTTGACAACCGAGTTGTGCAGGTATACACTTAGTATTTGATTTCCATGTACACTGCGGTTAAGAAGCAGGGCGAGCAGTAAATTTCCTGACTTAAAATAATGGAAAGCAATTTGCAGATATTAGAGAATGTTTGTCTATAAAGTGCAGGTAATTTGCATTTCAAGACAGTTTTTTCTTTCACATTGCAAATATTTATTTTATAGGCAAATCAGGAAGGTTTCCCAGATTTGTGAGGGCAATAACTACTTATATTTTTTCTAGCAAGGAATCTTTCCTGTTTTTCTATGATAAACCTCTTTGTAGTGTTCTATATTTAAAAGTAAAGAGAGGAAGTATATTTTGTCACATATAATTTAGCTTCTGCTGAAGTTGTACTTTAAAACTACTAAGGCTTTTTCCCCCTCCACATTATTTTAAAATTGCCAGTTCTATCTGAGTCTGTTCCTGTAAGCTCTCCACATGTGCAATTCCCATGGAAGTCAGTGGGAGTTCCACGAAAAGACCTTTTAAGGGATCAGGGCCTGAACCATTTGGTGTATTCATTTATTGCACACACCTTTGCTTTCCTCTACCAGTACCACCCTCAGTTTCATTCCCCTAACATCCCCTGAAAACATGTAATGGAGACTTTCAACAATGCAAAGGGCATACAGGCATCCAACTCCTCTTTGAGCCTTTGAAAACCTGCCCCAAACAGCCACTCACCTCTCTTTCTGTTATCATTTGTTGATCCTATCCATGCCAACTCTTCAGCTGGTAACCAGTTCTACCCTCTTCCTCAGCTCTTGGCTAACTTGCTCCTCTTTGACCTTACACCCACTTCTGTGTCATCAACTTATCCCAGTAAACAGCTTTAATCTCTAAACTCAGATCCTGCTGTCAGCCTCTGGAGAGATGGTTGCACAGCTCAAAGCTCACTGACAGCAAGACCCACTTTGTCTCACTAGTCCTCACAGAGAAAGTAGGCAGCATATAGAGATGAATCCTGTCCTTATCTGCACTTATGGAATCCCCCAGTGGAGCTGCATGGGTTTAACTGAAGGCATTGTTTGACCCACAGGCCTGCTTTTGTTCTCACTTACCCCAGTTTCACGTGAGGCAGCTCTTCTGGAGTTACTTCTGATTCACAATAGTGTAAGTCAGAGAATAATCAGGCTTATAATGTCCTTTCTAGGCTTCCAGATCCCTTGTTTTAACCTCTATCACTTCTCCCCAGCTCTTTCTACAATGAGCATGGTAGGTACTCAACAGCTTTACTGCTTTAAACCAATGCACACAAGTGTCCACTGATCCATCTATAACCTGATCCACCTATAACCTTCCCCACTCTCCTTCTCCTCTGTCAAAGCCATCACCAATCTCATCGGTGAACAAAATTGTCTTCACTGAACTCTCTGGAGCCTTATTTTTCTCCTCTTATCTCACAACCCTTATCTTGGGACAAGTTGGACTTCCTTGTTGCAACATTATAATTCCACCTGATCTCTTATCTAAATGATTGCTACCTGATATCATTTTCCCCCTATATAAATTGTTGTGTAGGGGGAGAAAACTTTACTGCTAGTCTTAGGCGACATTATCCTTATCTTGACTCTGACTGTACTTCTGTGCTGTAATTTTAGCCATGTCTTAATCATTTCCTGTTTTGACAAATGATGTTCCATCTTCACAGTCTCCCTAAATCCTTCTCTCAACTTTAGAGAGTCCGGAATGCTGTGGATGTGCCAGTCTCTCTTTCCCTGAATCTAGAGATTGTGGAGAGTCACGTTCACTGGTTTCCTATTAGTCTCCAGTTCTAATTCAAAATTGCCCTTGAGGTTTTCAGAACTCTACCTCTGGATTCATTTCCTCTTCCCTCTCCAACTACATGCACCTGCAGCCACAACACTTTCCAATTCTCTAGTTTTGGCTTGTCTCTATCCCTTCTGCACTGTGGGACGTGGAGGGGGCTTAGGTCATTCATTCACCCCTGCCTCTGGTGCAGTAGCGTAGCCAGGTCTTGAGCACAGGGGGAGCGGCGCTATAAAAAGGTGCCTCCCCGCTCCCCCTGTACTCACCCTGCGGTGCTTTAAAGGGCCCGGGGCTCCAGCCGCTGCAGAGCCCCGGGGCCTTTAAAGCGTCGCCGCCAGAGCTCCGGCAGCGGGGCTCCGGCGGCGCTTTAAAAGGCCCGCGGCTCCCCGCAGCGGCAGGAGCCACAGGCCTTTTAAAGCGCCGCCCCAGCGAGGCTCGGACGGCACCTTAGCGCTGCTTGTCCTCACAGGGGGAGTGGCCACTCCCCCTGCTCCCCCCCTGAGCTACTGCTCTGGTGCCCATTCTACCCTGAACTTATTTATTATTTATTTGTATCATCATAGTACCTAGGAGTCCCAGGCATGGACCAGGACCCCATTGTGCTAGGTGATGTACAGAACAACAAGACTGTCCCTGCCCCAAAGAGCCTATACTTTAAATATAAGACAAGACAATAGATTGTTTCCTTGTACACCCCCATCAATGAGACAATATTTGTCAGGACAATAAGGAGTGGAACCAACAGCCAAGCCATGCCTCCATTCTCGCCCTTTAATGAAATACTCAGTTTAAATTTCATTGTGAAAACATATGACTGCTCTGGCTTTAAAGCTCTTGGTTACAGTGCCTGAAGGATGCTATAAAATAAACTATAACTGTACTGTACCAAGTGTCATTTACATACTTTTTCTCTGTCTGTTTTATGTATAGAGACAGTGTTAATGCTGCACTAGTCACTATGATCCATAGCGCTCCAGTTATTGCACTTTATAATCTTTTTTTATTAATGCTTTCATATAGCAAGAAAAGAGAAATACAGTTTTCATATGTAGTGCTATTCTATAAACAGCATCAGAAATTCAATTAAATCATTCCCCCTCCTTTGTACACATACAGTCTGTATCAATGTATCTAAAGAAATAATTGCAAGGTGACAACATACTTTATACTAAGGGGCATTTGGGCCACTAGTGTCTTCAGACAAGCAGGTGGGTTTTTCTGATCACACACTGCAGTTATGCTACCTCATTGTTAGTTCTGGTGTGTTTCGATGTTTTCCAAAATCCCTAGTTAACTTATTGGATTTAATCCTTTGATCCCTGCAGACACTAGTGAATTGGGATGGTGATAAATTAGTATGTGTCCAGAAGGGAGAGAAGAAAAACAGAGGCTGGACACACTGGATTGAAGGAGATAGACTGCATTTGGTAAGAGCTGACTTTTATGGCTATAGCACATCACAGAGACTGTGGCATAGTATAGTTACTATAGTTCCAAGGATTTTTTAAATTCATTTTACTCACACAGCTCTGATACCTAATCTTTAAAAACCCCTCTCTACCAGAACCTCTGCTGTTTAATTTGTCTCCACCTACTTCCCAATTAAGCCACAAACCTACAGTGACTTTTGGTCCAGTCCACTGCACTGCAGCCTTTAACCCTTCCAGTTACATAGCACATCCATTTCCTTCTGCATTTTGAGTAAATACTGAAAATAAACCACAGAGTTTACATGCAGAATAAAACCCGTAAGAAAGATATTTTTCAGCATTCCAAAAAATGAGTTCTAGCAAGAACTATGCAGTTATCCAGATCAGAAAAAAAACTCCCAGAATACACAGGGAAACCTAGCAAACAATGTATAGTGTAGTTATCTTGTGCTTCTGCTCCCACTCCGTCCCTGCCAAAAAAAAAAGAAAAAAAGTCAAACAGATGAGTTAGTAAACTGGGCTGCAAAGAGAAATGCAGCAAGCCTGAGAGATTGCATATGAGCCTGTAAAAAAAATAAGCAATCAATGAAGTCTGGAAACATAAATGAGAGCATACAGAGGAACAATGGAGTCCCAAGAAGAACAGTCAGTAAATTGTGCATGGTAATGCTAGAAGCTCAGAAAGAGACAGTAACAGGCAGAATCACACAGCTTTTAGTGAGTAGTTTAATACTAACTTCACCAGATTTGGATCTGTATAGATAGTTAGGAATTATTTTGCCTATCAGAATATGAATTTCTCCACCCTGGATTGCTGGCCATAATACAGAGCTCAAAGTTATCTATTTGATAGACAGTATGTATTTATATTTTCTTTGTAGCGTGTCTTCTCTATTTATCACATGAAGAGCCAGATCCTCAGCTGGTGGAAATTAGCATCGCTCCATTGACTGAAGTGAAGCAATGAAAACTTGCACCAGCTGAGGATCTGCCTTGAAATCTTTTCTTGTTCAAATTAATTCTGTGCAGTTATATAAGCCACTTTTTACACTGTTGTGATGGACATCTAACTACCATTGGAAGGTCAATCAGATGAATAAAAAAAATACTTTTGTTTTCTTCCATCTAAGCAGAAACCAGTGTCATCCAGCTGATAGACAGACTTTTATTACCCTATTACAATATAAATTCAAAATTTGCTAATAATTCCATTAATGAAAGTTCTAATTATTGCCACCAGGATTCAAACTGAGATCTCTGGAAACAGAAGGACCTAATAGGCTGGTGCATGAGTCTATTGAAACATTATTGTCCCTTGTACCCATCCTTTCTGAGATATCCCTCCACCCTCTTTTTGTAATTCCCTTGTTGCTTCAGTGCTTCTAATAAATTATAGTATGTTGTTTTAATAATAGAGTATGCAAAGCCACACCATTACAGAGCAATTTCAATGCATTTTTCATTTTTATACTTTTTAAAACTCAAGTGTCTAAATCTAATTATCACAACCTGCAATGTATGTCAGCTGATTAGGGCTCCATAGAACACACTGCTTTTTTTTAATAAGAAAAACTCTTCTTGATGTGGTTCAGCTGGTCTTATAGTGATTTTTCAAGGGGAGGTGCTGTAGATTGGAAATATAGCTCAGAAGAATATATACTTACCAATTGTTTTACTGCTGTAGGAGTTGACGTGTGAAGACCAGGTGTGCCATCAAGTATTTAAGAAGAAAAAGTAAGCTGACCAGAAAGTCCAATGGGTTCCACACAGTGCTATTATGCTATTTGGGTTTTTTAAAAGCTATGTAATGACTGCTTCACACTGCCATGTAAGTGCATTTCTGTGCACTGTTAACTAAGACAAACACATCCTTTAACACTAACATTGAAACACTTCTGCATGTTTTAAGGTCTCTTGCCTTTCAATCCAGAGTTAAATAAAAATAATTCTCATTCTTGTAATTATTTCTTTCATTTCTAAAATCCTTGTAATTTTTCCAGAAGCAGGACAGTAAGTCCTCTAAGAACAATGCGGTAACTAAACAGTTACAGTTATCTCAACAACAGAACATCTCTCTGTGGTGCTGTAATATCATAATATGTTTGGATGAGTGAGTGCAAATCTGACATTCATTGTACTGCTTCTATTTAATTTAGTTCTGGGTCACTAAGTCCATAGTTTCAGGCAACAGGATGGCTCAACAGATTTGTAATAGGATACACCGCCTTTCACATCTAGGTCACTAATTTGAATTCGGTCCAGGTCCATAGCTACTGAAAATTCTTACCAGCTGACAACTGTTTGATGTGAAATGTGTTGGTGTTTTCTTAGTCCAATCTTAATAGACAGGTGCCCACAACCCCAAACCAACCATCATAATTGGCTATCTGTTTAGTAATCTCAGTGGAGAGAACAGAGACTGAACTAATCTCTCAACTCAAGAACTGGTCCCTATAGTTAAGCTTGAAGCACATTGACAGGTGCTGCATGTGGAAGCCTGCACAACAATTATGAATGCTGCACCTATTCTGTGTGTAAACAGTCTCCTGTGCTCTCAGTATTGTACCTTGTATCTTTTACAGGTTTCTTGTTAGTCTGTAGTTTCTAGCTCTCTCTTTGGGTATCTACAGTTTAATTACCTGTCTGTTTAGTGTTTTCCAAAGGACTTTGTGCTCAGTAGTGTAGCCAGGGGGAGCGTCCGCTCTCCCACTGAGTAGAAGCGGCGCCTTTTTTGTGCTCCTGCGCTGCAGCCAGAGCGGAGCCTTTTTTTTTATCCCAGTGCCTTTTTTTTATCCTGGCGCTTTTTGCTCCTGGCACCTTTTTTTAGCTCCGCTCCCCCTGTGCTCTAAACCTGGCTACGCCACTATTTGTGCTGTTTGCTGGGGACAAGTTTAAATCACCCATGGATGATAAAGGACCATGTTTTCAGTAGATGGAGCCTGAAATATGGTGTACATTTGGCTCCATGATATGTATCAGTGTTAACATGTACAAATCTGATACATATGTATTCAGAGATATTTGGACACCCAGATACTTATAAATGCTGGGCAAATATATGTGCATGAACTTTATTATTATTTATTATTTATTTATTTATTATTAACTGATCTGAGCCTCCACTGGTTGAAACTGATGCTGTTATGGCATTCTTTGTGTGATTTCTGATTAAAGACTGATGATTTTCTGGTCTAACATAGTAGTAACTCATCTATTTGTCGAGGTTTGTCCACAAAGATGAGGCAGTTCCTTACTACTTGTTAAGCCCACCTCTAGAACTTCCCCCAGAAACAGGTGCTCACTTCCTCTTTCTGAACCCCTGCCAGCTCACTGCTCTTACAGGGGGCCACATGAAATAATTGTACACAACTCACTAAGCATTTCCAAGAAATGACGCAATTGCAAGAAGAATGCATGTTTTCAATTTTCTGAATTAAGTCTCAAATTTGGCACTTACCATGAGAAAAAATTTACTTCGTACCATCTCACAACTTGACATTAGATCATAAAACATGGGGAAAGAAAAGTTTGCCTTTCTGTATGAAGTTGCCATTGCTTTACAAGTAATAAGCATTGAGTTTTGAGGATGGCTAGGGAACAGCATTGTTCAGCTGAATTCTTATTATGTTACATTCCAGAGTTCTCTTGGTACTAGGTGGGTTTATGGGATGGAAGTAGGTGATGTGTAAATCACTGATACAGTAGGGGAACTTTAAACTTTTGAGACAGGACAGATCAGAAAGAAAACTGGATCGGCTATTTGGGTAATATCACTTTCCTACACACATTCTGGAGTAAATAATTTCAGGCTTTTGCAAATGGGGAAGGAAGATGTGCTTCAAGGTGGTCCATGCTGCAAAACCATCCCCTTCTTTCTGCTATTTCTGGACCCACCATGTACTTTACGATATGCAAGAACTCTTAATGACCTTTAGGATTGTATGCTCTGCAGTGGAGATAGATGTGGGATGATCCACGGTGTTGGGATATATTTATTTGAAGAAATACAGACTAATTTATACAATACACATTAGGGTAGGTTGGTCTCCAAGCTGTGTAAAACCCCCATTTCCTACCCAGCAGGTGAATTATTTGTGTTAAAGGAAAGGGCCTCACATATAAATATAAAACTCATTCAGAATTTCTCAGCCACCTGGTAATGCAGTACTGTCTCAACTGTTTTGAAAAACTGTCCTTCCCATAAGGGGGGATAGCTCAGTGGTTTGAGCATTGGCCTGCTAAACCCAGGGTTGAAAGTTCAATCCTTGAGGGGGCCATTTAGGGATCTGGGGCAAAAATTGGGGCTTGGTCCTGCCTTGAGCAGGGGGTTGGACTAGATGACCTCCTAAGGTCCCTTCCAACCCTGATATTCTATGATTCTTTCCACAGAATGAATATCATTTAAGTATAGTTCAGAAGGAGGACCAGCTATAAGCAACCTGCTGGCCCAGGAAACGGACGAGGTTGGCTACAAACACAGTAGTTATCTCATTGCGTAAAACAGACCTGCACAACTCGTAAAGCAGCGAGGGCCATATTACTCCAAAGAAAACAGCTGAGGGCTGAAACCCCCTGGCCCTGCGGAACCCCCCCAGCACCGCCCGCCCCGCGGAAACAACCCTTCCTTCCCCAGCGCTGGGGTGTGGAAGCCTGTAGAGGGGGAAAGAAACAGCACACATAGGGTGACCAGATCACAGCAGTAAAATAGGACCTGCTCGGCCCCACCATTGCACCCCTCTTCACCCCCCCAGGGGTCACTATATTACTGCACACAACAGTTAATCAATGCAGTTGTAGATAAATCTCTGCATTATGCATTTTTGTATAACTTTTATATGACTTTGTATTGAAACTTGGTAATATGTTACAGTGGGCCCCTAAGGTAGTATAATTAAGGTAGAAGAAAAATGTCTTTTTGTTAGAAGTAGAATAAGATCTTCCCCCCACTTTGTAATCAATTTCCCTGTTGAATGAATGAAGTGTGAATGAGGAAGGCGTGGAAGGCAGCACCTCCAGACAGCTGCAACCCTTGGAGGAGGGATGGGAACCAGACCAAGGACAATCAAACTTGTCAAGTGGGCTGACTAGAGAAGAGCAGACATACTGAGGGTCTCGGGGGTTAGAAGCAAGCACCTTCCTTTGGGAACACCCTCTTTGCAGCATTGGGACAACCCCCAGCCCAGAGACAAGTAGCAAAAAGGACCAACGGACACAGTCCCAGATTTTGGGCCGCACCATGAGCCCACCTACTCACCCCCCCGCAGGCCGCATAGTGAGCCCACGCAGGCCGCATGTTGTGCAGGCCTGGCCTAGGAGTTAGAGCACAAGTCTGTACATCAGCAGCATTACCTGCCACTGGAAATAACACCCGTGTGTGAGGGAAGTGTCTAGGATGGAATTTTCAAAAGTGCTCAGCCTTTGCCTAACTTTGAGCCTGTTAAAGTCAATGGGCATTTTACTATTGATTTTAATGAGAGCAGCGTTAGATAATGCTGAGGGCTGTAGAAAATCCCACTTTTAGGGTACATCTACACTAAAAAAAAAAAACTAATAATAATGAGGGCAGCAAGTCTCAAGTCCAGGTCAACTGACGCAGGCTCACAGGGCTATGGGGCTAAAAATAGTAGTGTATATGTTCCCACTCTGGCTGAAGCCTGGGCTCTGCCACCTTTCCCCCCTTTCCAGGTTTCAGACCCCGGGCACCAGCCCAAGCAGAAACATCTGTATTGCTATTTTTAGCCCCCTAGCATGAGCCCTGTGAGCCCAATTAGTTGACCCAAGCTCTGAGACTTGCTGCTGCACGTTTTGGGTTTGGTTGGGGTTGGTTTGTTTGTTTTTTTTCAGTGTAGACATACCCTTAATGCACAATGGCCGCTGCCCAGGTTTCCTCCCCGAGATCCCTGCTGATAACGTGGTGGTTATCCTGGGCGGGAGGGATAGCTCAGTGGTTTGAACATTGGCCTGCTAAACCCAGGGTTGTGAGTTCAATCCTTGAGGGGGCCATTTAGGGATCTGGGGCAAAAATCTGTCAGGGGACAGTACTTGGTCCTGCTAGTGAAGGCAGGGGACTCGACTCAATGACCTTTCAAGGTCATTCCAGTTCTAGGAGATTAGCATATCTCTTATTATTATTATTATCCAGCCATGTGGTATTTGCACAGTGTGGTTTCCATGATCATACTGCAGAGTAACCACTATCTCTGACTTTCCTGCTTGTGGAGAATTTCTGCCCCACTGTAATTTCATAACCCCCTCTGCACCACAGAGGAAAAAGGCCCTAGGGCTGTTAAACAAGCATTTACTTGATGAAGGCTTGATGAAGACAAATAAAGTGGCGCTGACAAAGTCATTTAATTACAACATTTGTCTGTGCTCTTTCTAACTGGTGAGCATATAGTTAGCCTTGGTGGAGGGAGATTAATAGAAGCAACAGATGCCTTCAGATTTTTAATGCAGATTTTTTCCCCACTAGAACAGGCTCTTTTCAGTTTTAATTTGTGATTGATTCCAAGGGCAGGGGTTGCAGATGTTTTAATTTCGGCTTGCTGATTACACTTGTTATGCAGATGGTGAAGATTAGCTGGAATCACTTTGTGAAAATGAGATTTAAAAATAATAACAACGAACCAAGCTTTTTGAGAGCTGCAAAGATTTTGTCAATTATTCTCTGAGTTTCACACTTTCGCTAATTATAACTTGTGCTGCAGTGATTCAGTCATCACTAAGTAAGGAAAAGAGGGCAACAAATGAGAGTGCATACTGCAGAGTTAGCAGGCCATGAACCTATGGCCTCATTAGCAAGAAAGCCCTCTGTGACAGGATGTAGGGCCCTGCCTCAGGATATGTACACCAAGAGGTAAACTCCTTGCTACACTCTACAGCTGCTTACACTCAAACAGCAGAAAGAGTGGGAGAAAAGGAGCCAGGCTTTGAGCCAGGGCCTGAGGCCTTGGCTACACTCACGAGTTACAGTGCAATAAAACTGCCTGCAGCGCTGTAACTCACTAACGGTCTACACTTGCAAGGCACGTACAGCGCTGCATCTCCACAGGTACAGCGCTGCAGGTACTCCAGCTCCCCGAGAGGAATAACATTTGTTGCGCTGCTGCTGGTGCGCTGCGGCTCCAGTGTGGCCACCCAATGCGCTCTTATTGGCCTCCAGAAGTATTCGGAAGTATCCCACAATGCCTGTTCTAGCCACTCTGGTCATCAATTAGAACTCTACTGCCCTGGCCTCAGGTGACCAACCGCCAGTCCCACCCTTTAAATTCCTTTAGAATTTTAAATATCCCCTTCCTGTTTGCTCAGCCAGGCATGGAGTGCTCTCAGCGCATCTTTCCAGGTAACCATGCCTCCACGTGCCAGACGAGCCCCAGTATGGCACAATACCGAGTTGCTGGATCTCATCGGTGTTTGGGGGGAGGAAGCTGTCCAGTCCCACCTGCGCTCCAGCCGGAGGAAATTCAATACTTTCGGCCAGATATCAAGGGCCATGATAGAAAGGGGCCATGACCGGGACACAATGCAGTGCAGGATAAAAGTGAAGGAGCTGCGGAATGCGTACCGCAAAGCCCATGAGGCAAACAGCCACTCGGGTGCTCCCCCCACAACCTGCCGATTCTACAAAGAGCTGGACGCAATACTTGGGGGTGATCCCACCACCGTTCCGAGCACCACCGTGGACATGGGAGAGGGGGAGGAGGAGGAGGAGGAGGGGGTTGAGGAAAGCAGGAGCGAGGGTGCTGTGGCTGGGGGAGACACCCTGTCTCCCTGGGGGCATGCAGCCAGGAGCTCTTCTCGAGCCAGGAGGAAGGGAGCCAGTCACAGCGGCCGGTACGCGTTGGAGGAGAAAGAGAAGAGCAGGTTCGCAGTAAGCAGCTTTTATTTTCGGGAAGGAGTTTTTTCAGTGTGGGGTCCTTGGGCGAGGAGGGTTTGGGCTGCATGCATGCCTAGATGCAGAAGAGCGCATTGATGTGGTCTATCACTTCGTGGAAGTCAGCACTGTAATCTCTTCGAACGTCTCAGCCAGAACGTGGGCAATGCGCTTGTGCAGGTTTATTAGGAGAGCTGCCATGGTCCTTGTCCCAGTCAGGGTAACGTGTCCGCACCACTGTGCCACGAGGGGCACCATTGCTGCACACAGGCAAGCTGCATATGGGCCAGGGCGGAAGCCGCATTGCAGTAGAAGACCCTCCCTTGCTTCCTAGGTCACCCTCAGCAGCGAGATATCTTCCAGGACGAACTCCTGTGGAAAATTTGGGGACAGTGTTCAGTGTAGGTTCCCCCTCCAGCTGTTGGCTCCCCCCAAGGCACAGAAACCCGCCAGAGAGTACAGCCGTGAAACAATCAGTCCCCCTTTACCCTGTGCTTACTCACCATTTTGGGGCTCCCGTGGGTTCTGTGTGCTCTGTTTGGGACGGGAAAATTGTGCTGTTTTGGAGACTGGGTGTGCCCTCCTTAAGTGTGGGGGAATCATTGCTCTGTCTGGCATAAAACAATGATGCCTCTGTTAAATGTTGCATTTTGCGTTCAAGATGCAACCTTGAGATCTCCGCCGTCCTTCTTATCACCGGCTGAGAGACTCCAAAGGCTCAGGAAGAGGCCCAGAAGAACGAAAGAAGACATGCTGCAGGAAGTTATGAAACAGTCTCTTAAAGAGAATCAAAAGGCTCGGGAGTGGAGGGAGAGTGAAAGCAGGCTCCGCCAGGAAAACGCTTTGCACCAGCGGCAAAGCATGCAGCTCCGGCAGGAAAGCACAAAGGAACTGATTAGTACCATGGCGCGCCAAGCGGACTCTATCCAGGTGCTCGTTGCCATGCAGGCGGAGCTGTACCGCGCCTGCCCACCCCCCCCTGCAGCCATTGTCCCAAAACTCTTTGCCTTCTGCCCCCATGTCACCTCCTGACCACTTCACCCAACATCCAGGTTCTTATCGCCAACACCAGATGCCTCCAACACCTGTAGCTTCACCACCCAGCCCTGGAAACTATAACCTTTACCCACTGCACTCAACCCCCATCCCGAATTATAGACATCCTGAAGTGCAGTCCTCAATGCACTGCACTCCAGACAGGAAGCCCGAGTATGAAAGCAGGACATACCATAACCTGTGATTGAACCGTTCCCCACACCACCCACCACCCCCTTGCCCTTTCTGTCTCACAAGCAGCTGTGTTTCTTTTTAATACATGTATTTTCTCTTTAATAAATGGATGTGAAAACAGTCTTTATTATTGCATAAAGTAAAAGATACCTTAGCCCAGGAAAGAAACAGGCAACGCAAGTCTGCTGAGCAAACACAAATCAGCTTAGCAGGGACAGATTACTAATAACATTGGAACCACTTCACTTCAGGGCCGTGCAGGGCAGCAGACATTACTGGTGGTTTTCAGCCTCAAATTGCTCCCTCAAGGCATCCCTAATCCTTGCAGCCCCACACTGGGTCCCTCTAATAGCCCTACTCTCTGGCTGTGCAATTTCAGCTTCCAGGTGTTGAACCTCTGAGGTCCACGCCTGAGTGAACATTTCACCCTTCCATTCACAAATATTATGGAGGGTACAGCATGCGGATATAACCGCGGGGATGCTGTGTTCGGCAAAGTCCTACTTCCCATATAGAGATCGCCAGCGGCCCTTCAAACGGCCAAAAGCACACTCCACGGTCATTCGGCACCGGCTCAGCCTGTAGTTGAACCGTTCCTTGCTGGTGTCAAGGCTCCCTGTGTAGGGTGTCATGAGCCACAGCATTAAAGGGTACGTGGGGTCTCCAAGGATCACAGTGGGCATTTCAATTTCCCCAATCATGATCTTCCAGTCTGGGAAAAAAGTCCCGGACTGCATCTTCCGGAACAGCTTTTGATACAGTCTCCCACAGTGTTCTTGCCAGCAAGTTAAGGAAGTATGGGCTGGATGAATGCACGGTAAGGTGGATAGAAAACTGGCTGGATGGTCGTGCTCAACGGGTAGTGATCAATGGCTCCATGTCTAGTTGGCAGCCGGTATCAAGTGGAGTGCCCCAAGGGTCGGTGCTGGGGCCGGTTTTGTTCAATATCTTCATCAACGATCTGGAGGATGGTGTGGACTGCACCCTTAGCAAGTTTGCAGATGACACTAAACTGGGAGGAGTGGTTGATACGCTGGAGGGTAGGGACAGGATACAGAGGGACCTAGACAAATTAGAGGATTGGGCCAAAAGAAATCTGATGAGGTTCAACAAGGACAAGTGCAGAGTCCTGCACTTAGGACGCAAGAATCCCATGCACTGCTACAGACTAGGGACTGAATGGCTGGGCAGCAGTTCTGCAGAAAAGGACCTAGGGGTTACGGTGGATGAAAAGCTGAATATGAGTCAACAGTGTGCCCTTGTTGCCAAGAAGGCTAACGGCATTTTGGGCTGTATAAGTAGGGGCATTTCCAGCAGATCGAGGGACGTGATTATTCCCCTCTATTCGGCACTGGTGAGGCCTCATTTGGAGTACTGTGTCCAGTTTTGGGCCCCACGCTACAAGAAGGATGTGGATAAATTGGAAAGAGTCCAACGGAGGGCAACAAAAATGATTAGGGGGCTGGAGCACATGACTTATGAGGAGAGGCTGAGGGAACTGGGATTGTTTAGCCTGCAGAAGAGAAGAATGAGGGGGGATTTGATAGCTGCTTTCAACTACCTGAAAGGGGGTTCCAAAGAGGATGGATCTAGACTGTTCTCAGTGGTAGAAGATGACAGAACAAGGAGTAATGGTCTCAAGTTGCAGAGGGGGAGGTTTAGGTTGGATATTAGGAAAAACTTTTTCACTAGTAGGGTGGTGAAGCACTGGAATGGGTTACCTAGGGAGGTGGTGGAATCTCCTTCCTTAGATGTTTTTAAGGTCAGGCTTGACAAAGCCCTGGCTGGGATGATCTAATTGGGTTTGGTCCTGCTTTGAGCAGGGGGTTGGACTAGATGACCTCCTGAGGTCCCTTCCAACCCTGAGATTCTATGATTCTATGATTCTATGAACAGGGCAGTGTTCCGAAAGATGCGTGCGTCATGCACCTTTCCGGGCCAGCCTGCATTGATGTCAATGAAACGCCCACGGTGATCCACAAGCGCCTGAGGAACCATGGAGAAATACCCCTTCCGATTAATGTACTCGGATGTTAGGTGGGGTGGTACCAGAATAGGAATATGCGTCCCATCTATCGCCCCTCCGCAGTTAGGGAAACCCATTTGTTCAAAGCCAGCCACAATGTCCTGCACGTTACCCAGAGTCACGGTTCTTCTGAGCAGGATGCGAATAATGGCCTTGCAAACTTGCATCAGCATGATTCCAACGGTCGACTTTCCCACTCCAAACTGGTTCGCTACCGATCAATAGCAGTCCGGAGTTGCAAGCTTCCACATTGCAATAGCCACCCGCTTCTCCACCATCAGGGCAGCTCTCAATCTCGGGTCCTTGCGCCGCAGGGCGGGGGCGAGCTCCTCACACAGTCCCATGAAAGTAGCTTTTCTCATCCAAAAGTTCTGCACCCACTGCTCGTCATCCCAGACTTTCATGACAATGTGATCCCACCACTCTCTGCTGGTTTCCTGAGCCCAAAAGCGGCTTTCCACGGTGCATAGCATGTCCGTGAATGCCACAAGCAAGTTCGTGTCGTACGCGTTACGCGAGTCGATTTCATCGTCAGACTCCTCGCTGTCAATGTGGATGTTAAGGAAGAGCTCGACTGCCAAACATGACGTGCTGGCGAGAGTCGTCAGTATTTTCCTCAATAGTTCGGGGTCCATTTCCCGCTGACCGAAATGGACCACAGATCGAGCTATAAAGAAACCGTTGAAAGATGGCGCCAAATGTGGCCGGAAACACAGGGATTGCCGGGGTGCAAAGCGATGCATCACGGGGCATTGGGACAGGACCCAGAATGCACCATACCCCACGCCCCCTTCCCACAACCGACAGCGCCAGAATGGGAAGAGGTGTTCTGTGGGATACCTGCCCATAATGCACTGCTCCGAAAGCCGCTGCAAGTGCCGCCAATGTAGCCACGTTAGTGCACTGGCAGCTGCCAGTGTGGACAGGCTGCAGCACTTTCCCTACTCAGCTGTACGAAGACGGGTTTAACTCACAGCGCTGTACATCTGCAAGTGTAGTCAAGGCCTCAGTCTCCTCTGCTTTGAATGCTTGTGCCATTCCCACCTGTGCAAAGTAAGTGTCAATCTCTACCAGATCAGACTGGCAGAGCTTGATACTCCTCTCATTTATGCTGTCAGAAATAACTGCACTTAAATGTCATGGGTGTAAAACTAGTGTAAGTGAGAGGAGGATCAGGCCCATGCTTAATTACCACTCACTGCACAGGGGTACGTGTTTACACAAGGTGCAAGTCAGAGGTGAATCAGACCCTGAGGCCTGAGTCAGGAGCTAAGGCCTTGTCTACACTATAAAGATGTACCATTTAACAATACTGTACAAATACCCTAATGTGGATACAGTTATACTGGAATAATGGTACTTTCTACCAAGATAGCTACAGGCAGGGGAATATGCTACCATAAGGCCCCTTCATACCACTATAATTGCATCCACACTAGGGAATGTATCAATATATAAATATTGGTTTAAAAAAATATCATACCCCTAACAGACCAACTGCTAACAAGCAAGTGTAGACCTGGCCTCACGACAACCTTTTCTAAAGCCTGTGTGGCTAGAAATAGCCCCTCAGGCTGCTCTCTTGTGACTCAGGTGGGAGCTATCAAAGCTGGTGGTTGACATGCTTTCTGTCTACCCCAGACAGAAGAGTACTCCTGTACCTTGACAGGATTTAAACTAATGAGCCCTATACAACAGGTACATGCAGTGATATCCAGGAGGGGGCTCTGGGATGCTACTTGTGGAAATTCTGCCACCAAATGGAAGGGAGAGTTGGGTTGTTTGTATCTGCCTCTGATGGAGTCAATCTAGCCAGATGCTGCTAAATCACTTTTGCCAGGGATTACTTCAGTGGGGCTCCTGAGGACAAAGTAAAACTTTTAAAGCCTTTCCCCAAGCACAGGCATTGCTGACACCCACCCTTCCCTAAGGAGCAGTACTTCCATCTCACTGGACTCAAGCCACCTGAGAACACAATGACCATGACCTAAAAGCCTTTACTGGCATTTAACTATGTAATAATAGTGCTTATGAATTGTTTGCAGATCTCCTGACACCAGTGGGATTTTGGAGCATATAGCAGAAGCCTATGACCCTTAGGTTCCTAAAACTTACCGCAAAAGTCTGGCCTAACAAACCTGAAGTGAGCACTGTACTATTTGAAGTGCTGGTGATAGGTGGGTTTAGGCCCACCCAAAATGAAAGTGCCCCCCTCAATTAAGTGGGAGGAATCATTGATCCCAGGCAACAATTTATTATGAGGGACAATAAATGAAAAAAACCTAGGAGCAGGCATGAGGGTCAAAGGTCAAAAATCAGGGATCTGGAGAAGGACACCACACAGAAAACATCCACCTGTCCCCAAAGGTTTCCTGGGAGTCAGTGGACCCTGCCCAGAGGAACTTTGCCTGAGGATGTGATTGTAAAAGGGATTGGAAATGGGCTTCACAGTTGTAGGGCACCCACCTATCCATCTTCCTCCCCATGATATGATGGATTGCTCTCTTGGCCAGTGCCAGGATGAGGTGAATGAGGAGGTCCTGTGACTTTGTGGGGCCACAGATGGGAGGTGTAAGGAAAAGTGCAGCCAGAATCTCAGGAAATGGTTCTGGAGGAGCCAGAAAAGGGGCTGCAACCTTATGCACACTGCGTAGATGTGCAAATAAAAGGGACATGTGTCAGGGGATTCGTGAACTGCCCAGGTATACCCCTGTGCTTATGGCTCCATGGAGAACAGGGCCAGCTCCAGGCACCAGCAAAACAAGCTGGTGCTTGGGGCGGCACACTTCTAGGGGTGGCATTCTGGCACTGGCCATGCTGCCCCTAGAAATGTGCCCCGGCTGCCCCAACTCACCTCCGCTCTGCGCCGCCGGCTTTCGCGCGCTGCCGCCGGCTCAGCTTCTCCCCCTCCCTCCCAGGCTCTTAAGCCTGGGAGGGAGGGGGAGAAGAGAACCCTAGCGGCTGTGACACGCATCTCCCCCTCCCTCCCACTCATGCCCCGCTTGCTCCCCGCCGGCCGGGGAGAGCGGGGCCGCCGGCATGCCCCGCTCACTCCCCGCTGGCTGGGGAGAGTGGGGCCGCTGGCATGCCCCGCTCGCTCCCCGCCGGCGCTCCGGCCGGGGAGAGCGGGGCCCTGGGCATGCCGCCCTCCTCGCCGGCGCTCCGGCCTGGGGAGAGCGGGGCAGCCTCGCTCCCCGCTGGCCGGGGAGAGTGGTGCCGTGGGCATGCCCGCTCGCTCCCTGCCGGCGCTCCGGCCGGGGACAGCGGGGCATCCAGCATGCCGCGCTCACTCCCCACCGGCCGGGGAGAGCAGGGCCGCGGGCAGAGAGGCTGGGGGGAGGGTTGTTTCGGCGGGCATTGGGGGGGTTGTTTTTTTTGTTTTGGGGATGGCGTTTGGGGTGTTGTTGTTTTTTTGCTTGGGGCGGCAAAAACATGGAGAAGCCACCAGCCAATATCCCAGGCAGGCTGTGGAACCTGAGTGGAGTACAGACTGGTGCACTGGGGTTCCGCACCCCACTCAGCTGGCAACAGGTCCTGCCACGTGGTGTTGGGGCAGGACGTGAGGAAGTGGATGGTGTGAAACACGAGCATGTACAGATGTTCTCTGGGTGAGGTTCACAGGCAGACCATCTGGATGTCATGCAGCCAGCTCAGGTGGCACGTCGGGGTGCCCCGAGAGGCTCGTGTGGCCCACGCTTTGAGGGACAGAGGTGAGTGGTGGGCAGGGAGCACCCACCCACAGGACCCACTCGAGGAAAAGCAAGAGAAGCAGGAAGCACAGCTGCCCTCATCTCCTGGAGCACATGACAGGGGACATGCAAGGTGGGCAGCCCCATGCGCTGGCTGAATGCCACAGGGTCCACCCAGTCCCCCTGACCAGCCAGGACCATCCTCTGGCACACCCAGGGGGACTACACCACCTGCACCCAGAGATGGGGTTGTATAGCAGGGGTTCTGCAAGGAGGTCTCACTCTCAGCAGCCACCATGGACCAGGGCATGGAAACTAGCTTCCAAGTCCTGAGGAGGTCCTGGTAAAGACTGGCAGCCCAGAGAGATCTCGGGGGAGACCTCTGACTGCACCCAAGCAGAGCCAAGAAGCAGCAATAACAGTCAACCCCCTCCACATGCAGCCTTCTGCTGCAGTGGTGTTGCTGGTGGGGGAAGGGCCCAAACTAACAGATTTCAACATCAACACTCTGAGCAGTATATGGGCAGTCCACACCTCCCAGGGCTATTGGGTCAGGCAGTATGCACACTTAGGCAGTCATAACTGCATCAGTTACGTGACTCATGTCTTCAAGATTTTCTTTACAAGTATGAGGACTAGCAACATTTTTTTTAATGGAAGCTTAAATTCTAATGTCTTCATGTGACTCCTGGAGTTGGGGACATAGGCACAGGCCTGTATTGCCTATGCCCTTATCCAACCCTACCTACTCTTCCACTGGGCTACCAACACTAAACCTGAGATTTTTTGCCTCTTCCCCCCATGTGTTGTTAAAAAAAAAATTCCCTCCCACATTATCACATTGTGCAGGGTGACTGACCCTGCACATGAAGCAGATTCAATGCCGTTGTGTCAGAACAGGTGCTCCCATTTGTTCAATAAGAGGGCAGGGCAGCACCTGGAGGCTATAAAGGACCAAGGAATGAGTGACCTAGTGAATTAGAGCTGTCTGGAAAAAGTTTGGTAGAAGAGGGGAACAACTGGAGTGAAGTACTCCCCGAGGGAAGGTAGTAGGAGAGTGTTGTTTTTCAAGTTGACATCCTAAAGTAGTACTGTAGGATTGTGTTGTCTGCTGCCTTCTAAAGTGGAGAGCTAAGGGCTGAAAGCCAGGGAGCAATGGAGGGACTTGACTGCTGCTGTCTCTGCACTAGAGAGTTGAATGCTGGGGATTGGTGAGAGGGCCAGGGGAAATGAGGGATGCTCTCTTAGTGAGGATGAGCTTTCAGCAGAGAGACTGTGAGGGTTCTGGCTGTGAAGAGAGTGGGGTTACACTGCAGCTGGAAAAGCAGGTGTTTCTCTTTTGGCAGAGGGACAGAAGACAGCTGGGGTGCCTGGTATGCTGGAAGATGCCAGTATGTGTTCTTTGACTATTTGCACAATGTTTTTGTAATAAACTAGCTCCAAGGAAGGCTATTATTGAAGTAAGAGAGCCTGAAGGGGACTCCTTTACAGGGAAAACTTAAAAAGGGCATTTGTTGTGCCTCTGCCTGCAGGAAGAAGGCACTCCAGGTGGGGCCACTCTGACATAGGCATGCTGAAATATGGGTAAAACAAAGGAGAGGATAGTGACATCAGAAACTGTATTGAAATCTGAGCAAATTCATGGTATGATTACTTCAGGGTGAGAGGCTTGCAAGGTTTTTTGACACTGCTGAGGCTGTTGATGAACACAGGCTAAAATGACCGGTAATACTGGCAGGCTCTGAGCAGAATGCTGACCCTCGCAACTCCATCCACTGCAAATGACTTCTCCATTTGGTGTAGGAATACTTTCATGGTGCTGCTTTCCAGTGCATTCATGCTGTTCAATGCAAAATCAGTTGGGAAGGGGGCATGGTTTGTATTCTCCTATAACTAGCTTGTATTACACTTACTTTGTTTCACTAAACAATTAGACCAACTGCCTGCGAGGTTTGTCTTGTTTTTGGGGGGGACTCTCTCGAGTTATCATGGGCCCATTACAGTGTCCACTTTTGTATCATCAGCCAATGTTAAACAGTTTTTTCCCCCAATTCTCAACACATCTATTGTAAAAAAACAAACCAAAAAAACAACCCAAGAAAGCCTTAGGTACCCCTGGGAATCCTACTCTCTCTACTTTAGCCATTTCCATGTTATGCTTTGGATCCCTGATGTTTTTCAGTTCTGGTAATAGTGTGTCAGAGTTGCTTATTAAAGCCTTACCGACAATCTAGACAAACCCCGTCATAGACGCTATCCCCATGAGCCCTATTTGTGACTTCAGAAAAAGTCAGGTATGAAAGTTACTTGGAATATTTCCCTGCTAACCCCATACTATTGCTGTGTGGGGTATGTCTTCCAACATACTTTAGCAATTCAGTGAGAAGTGCCCAGCGTTGCTTCTTGTCACCACAGTCAAGCACTGGCATTCTTTATGCCTTCCCTGCCCTATAATTTCTCAATTGTATTTGCTGCCTGTTTCCTCTTTTACCGACTGGAGAAATTTTTTAAAATTCTCTTTTTGGAGGGTGAAGGTTATTTGTGAACTTCTAAAATTATAATAATTCATTGTTTATCCTCTTCCTCTTGCATCTTGGGAAGCTTTAAAATGTTAATCTTTATATGTCTCAAATTATTTCCCTGATGTTTTTCTCAGCAGTCACTCCTCTTTTCCCAAATTCCCATACTGCTTGGAAAAGAGAATTTGAGTAAGGTGTGCTTCAGTTACTAAAAGTATATATCCTTCTTGGAGGGGCACTGAAGATAAAAATTACTAGCCAATAAAATACAATTGGAGAGTTTTTCTAATGCAGTGCTCCTTCACTGTGGCTTCCAGTGGAGTGGTCCTAATGCCTAGGTGAATAATTTAAATATGCATCTTCAACACACTACTTCAAAAATAAATTTTCCTCCTGTAGCTTTGTTTATGAATCTAGAAACACACCCTGACTTGGTCTGAGAAGGACTATTATGCTTTAGTCCTGAAAGCAGGGGAAGCCTTTGTTATAGTCCGTTGGCATGACAACTGAACCAAAAGCACACTTTCAAAATGCATAACTTTATCTTTTTCCTTGGTTTAACGTTCATGTTCGTTAGAATTGTGAGTACAAATTAATTGTAGACTTGGGGTCTGATCTTGCAGCCCTTGCTCATCAAATAGCCCTGTTGACTTTCAATAGCACTACTTTTGTGAGTAAGTGTAGCAAGATCGGGAGGGACCTTGTTTAGAATGAAAGCACTCAGTTTGTATATTCTGTAACTAGAACAAGTAACTGGTTTGAATTAATAATTAATAGCCATACAATTTATTATGGAGTATTGCTACTTGAAAATCTAGCTCTGGCTTAAAATTCCCTTCCAGTTAAGAGACACGTGGGTTACAAAACAGTTTTGTAAAATATTATTACACTAATTTTGAAGATATTAGCACAATAAGTCACAGGCATTTCTAGTGATAGATGGAATTTAGAAACTCGAGTTACATGCATTTACAGTACAAAGTATCCTTGTCACTATCACTACATTTTTGTCATCTGTTTCAACCATATAACAAATATAACTACCACATTTCATGAACAATTGAGGGTGGGGGCGGGTGGGGGACGACTTGATTATTGTCTCCCCATTTAGCTGGCTACAATACATCACTGAAAATAAGATCATAAGGCAAGTTTTCTAGTTGCCTCCAAAAAGTGACACGTGGACTTGCATTTCTGGATATTTTTTAGAAATAAATGACAAAAGGCTAATCTAATTAGATTCTTATTCTCTAAACACTTGAGGTGAGTGCCAGTAACATTCCAGAAATGTACCTGGAAGATGAGCTTTATTGGTTAGAGGATTAAAGCAGAGTTGAATGACTTCCTTTCTGAAATAATGTCTCTAGTTCTCTGAAAACACAGATTGCTGTTTGCTACTAATGGGTGCCCTGAGCAGTATTACAGCAAATTGCTTTCCTTGATGACATGAACTGAATATATAGAAAACCTGAACACTTAGTTAAAATGATAGTATATCAAAAGTCACTAAAGCAAAGCAACTGTCTTCCAGAGACAGGCTTTGTATGATCATAATTGAATGACTCCCCCTTTAGTAAACTCAAGCCATTAAAGGGATACAAAGGCCTGATTGTCCAATGCCTTGCTTGTTGTGTGGCAATCTCTATAACTGTGCAAAAGGAGTATAAACTGCTACCAAGGTAGAATGGTAGGAGCAAATTCATCCTTGAGCCAGTTCAGCCCCTAATGCAGGCTAGGGCAGCCTTAAATGCACCCTTCACTCAGCTTACTCATTGCCATAGCCTCTGCTTGTAGCAACAGGATGCAGGATTATTTTAGCCAAGGCAGTTGGGGTGGGCAGTGAGGGGAGACAGAGGTTTTGGAGGCCTTGGAACAACTATCTGTGTAAATGGGGTGGACTGTGGTCTACTGGGTCCCCACGTTTCTCTCAATGTCATGCCTCCTCCTGACACACCACCTCTCTTCTCAGGCCCACCCTAATCTGCCCCCTGTTTTACAATAATGCACCCTCTGTACTGAAGTTCTTCGGGGCAGTGTATACGTGTGGGAGACTGCTCTGTGCCTGATCTAGATGCCTCATGCATGGGTGCTACTCTCCAAAGAGGTGGTCTTACCTCTGCTTGTGGTCTCTTTGAAAAGCAAGTAGCTGGCATAAAGAGGCTGTGGCACAAACTGTTAATGTAGCCTGTAGTGACTTAAACTCACTTAGCACATGTGTAAATGACTAGACAAGGTGGGTGAAACAAGCCCTTGGGCTCAAGTTCTGACTTTATACATTTCTTGCTGGAATTAATGCCTTGATTCTGTTGATAAAGCTGGTGTTTGAGGGAGCTTCTTCTAATAAAAAAGCAGTCCCTTAAATGGCCAAAAAATAGTCAAACCTCAAAAAATCACCATACTCCAGGTCTTTATAGTATCCAGACATAAGTCTATGCATGAACTTAATATAGTCACTTCTCAGAGATCTGCTATTTAAGACCACACTTTGCCATAATGTGCATGTCAGAGTCCTTCTTCTTAGTCATCCATAAATCCAGGACAAATCTGTCATTGAATTTAAATAACAGGGACTCTGAACACACTGAGGCTACATGGGTGCAACAGTGAGCATATTTTGGCCTTGACCAATCTACAGGCTGGCCCACAACATTTTGGCACCTGAGGCGGGGAGTTCAAATGACACCCTCTCCTCCACCCCCGCCTCCTTGCTTGGACCAAAACTTTGAAAGGTCTCAATTCTGCCTTCTTCCTGTTCTACTCCTCTCATGGTACTGCTCTGCTACCTACCCCAATAAAGGAGAACTAACAATTTAAAATGCCTTGTTCAAAAATTTTAAGTAACACTTAACTTTCACAAAAAGAACGAGGAGTACTTGTGGCACCTTAGAGACTAACATGTATTTGAGCATAAGCTTTCATGGGCCACGAAAGCTTATGCTCAAATACATGTGTTAGTCTCTAAGGTGCCACAAGTACTCCTCGTTCTTTTTGTGGATACAGACTAACACGGCTGCTACTCTAAAACTTAACTTTCAAATGCCTGAACAGCAAATATAACTTTTCTTGTCTGCATAGTAAACACTGGCATTTTTATCTGTTTGATTATTCAAAGTGGTGCTTTCCGTGCCACCTTGGTTGCAAAGATTTGAACTGCTTCCTGAAGGTCCACAGTCTGGGCCAGTTCATGCTCTATTGAGTTGGTTGCAAGGTCGACCAGCCTCGCCTGTGTCATTGTGGAGCGTAGATATGTTTTTATTAACTTCAGCTTGGAGAAGCTGCGTTCTCCACTGGCAACTGTTACAGGAAGTGTTAGACGTATGCACAGAGGAACAAAAGCGTTTGGAAAGAGGGTGGTCATCTTATTTGTACACATATATTCCAGAACAGCCTTTGGAGTTGAGCCTGCTGAAATGTATCTTGAAAGGGCTTTCAGTTCATCACCTAAATCACTCGCATCAATATCGCGCATGTTATCATGTGTCAACACTGTCTCTAGTGCCCTGCATTGCTGGGGTAGGTCTTCTTCAGGTATAGTGAGGAGTTTTGGAATATCATACAACATCCCAAATATACTGCTGTGTTCCTTGAGCTGCATGAAACGTTCAACTAATTGCATTGCACAATCTAGCACCTGGTTAAAGAATTCAACTTTGAATTGTTGTTTGGGGTCTCTTATGGGATTATCCCGTGCATCGTAATCAAAACGTCATCTTCTTCGGTGACTTTTGTATTCTTGAATGGGTGGGAAAATGGCTTCCGTGTTCCTCTGCCAACACTCTTCAGAACGTTTGGAAATCCCTCATCTGACTGGTAAGACTGTAGGTATGACTTTGCTTTGTCCAGTTGTTCCATTGCTCCAGATATATCAAGGTCAACGCCTTGGAGTCTCTTGCTTACAACATTTATTTCAAACATTATGTCATGCTACAACACTAAGCCACACAGAAATGTGAAGTTATGTATGTTTCTGTTGAATCCATTTCCCTCTGGCACTGTTCTCCCATGAACAGTTCCTGTCATAGCATTATCCTTCATAATGACAACTATGGCATCATCTATCTTCCCAATTTGGTGTTTGATAGGATTTATCACCTCCACTCGACTTTCCCATAATATGGCACTCAGTGGTTTCAGTGTCAGAGAGGATGTTCCCAGCTGTTGCTTCAACATTTGCCATCGATGAGTAGATGCAGAGAAAAATACATAGATGCTTTGAATGACATTAAAAAATTCAGCAGCCTCACTAGAAGCTGATGCTGCATCACTAACCACCAAGTTCAATGAATGAGAACTGCATGGGACAAAAAAAGCTCGAGGGTTTAACTCTTGGATCCATGTCTGCACTCCTCTGTTCTTTCCTCTCACGTTGGCACCATTATCGTAGCCCTGACCTCTCATGTCAGCTATCGCAATTCCCGTATCTTCCAGCTTTTTAAGAAGCACATTTGTCATACCAGCTCCTGTAGTATCAATGTCAATACATTCTAGAAAATGCTCTCTGACAGTCACCATTGTAGGGACATTTTCACTAGGTTCTGTTGTTGTTACAAAATGCACCATTAAATCATTTGTTCTGTATGGCTGATGTCAGGTGTGCAGTACAGAATAAGAGTAATATCTTGCTGACTTCAGATCTGTCACAATCTTCTGTTTGACTTTTGTTGCCAGTAACTGTATGATCTCATTTTGAATTGTTTTTCCAAGGTAGTGGTGTGTGTACATATCTTGGGTGGTGACTACTTCTCCTGGAGTACAGCATCAAACTCCGCCATCAGCTCCACAATTTTAAGGAAGTTTCCATTGTTTGTCACATACAGCTGATCTGAAGTGCCACACCGTGCTAGGTTTTGGGTTGCCATTGTGAGAATGCTTGCTATGAGCCTTTTCAGAACATTTTGCCAGTAAAGAGACTCTGATGCAATCTTCTCTTGATGCTGACCATCTATGGTGGCCTCTAACCTTAGTCTCATCTCAAGCTCTTCCAGCTATGGAATGCTCTCTGGTGATTTGCTGCCTTTTCATGGCATGCCAGACTTCTAGCCAGATTTTTCCAGTCCTTTGTTCCTGTAGAACCCAATGTGGCTGGAACATTAGACTGGAAGAGTTTGCAACAAAAACAGTATGCAGTATTCTGGGGTTTTGAGTACATAAGCCAAGGGCCATGGCCTCTCCACTTTGTCACCATTGGGGATTTCACACCAGTAATGTGTTGGATGGAAACTTCTATTTTCATTGTCTTTGGGGAACATGAAGTTTTTCACTTGCTGTGGCCCATGCAGTACAAGGAAGTCCCTCAGGCTACTGCTCAAGTGGGTCCACAGTCCTGGATCATCTAGACTTAAGGAACTAAACTCAGCAGCAGCTGTTTCTTACGTCTCCACCACACTCTTCTCTGGTCTACACTTTTCTTCAGGAATGTGCATGGTTACATCCATTTGAGATGGAGATATGGATGCTGCAGTAGCTGCCAGGTCACCTGCACTCTGACTAACTGGAAGATCAGGCATCTCCTCACCCCTCGCATCCTCACTGGGGCCGGAAGGCTCACCGGGAACATTTGTGTCTATGTATCTCGAGAGCTTCCTTTGCTTGCTTTTCTTTTTCTGAATGCTGCCCCAGAGGGGCATTTTCTTCTTTCACTCATGACTGCTGTTCTGTGCCAGCTATAGTGGCTCTCAACACTCAATTGAAGGGGACAAATACACAGGCTGGTAGCAGGGCTTGGGTGAGGGATGATATCAGTGTCTTAAGGGCCTAACTGGCTCCCACTACTTCAGTTGACTGCCTGTTTCCTCAAGTGGGTTCAGGGAAGCAACAGGAAACAGGGAGCTCCCTGAGAAGCTGGTGCTAATCAGTCCAGGCTCCTGTCCTGGGGTTGATGGAGAGGTACATAAAAGGTTCCTCCTCCTCTCTCTCCCTGCAGCTCCTGCTGCTTTCTGTTATTCCCTCTCACCTTTTCTCCGGCCTGTTATGTCTCTTGTGCCCTCCTTCCTCCAGCACAGCACTCCACCATCTCTGTGCATCTAGAGCAGAGAGAATACATATACACCAACAGTAGACACAATTTTCTACTCTGGGTCCTAGTGGCACCCCTCCCACTCAGTCTGGCACCTGAGGTGGCTGCCTCAGTTCTCCTCGTGGTAAGGCTAGCCCTGCCAATAAAAACAGCCCAAACCCTCACACAGTGCATGATGCTCTTATTCTGATTTCATCACTTACTAGTAATCATGTTCTATTCAGAATAATTAGTGCAAACACTTAAATTACCTTGAAAGGATACCAAACAGTGTAACAACATACAGATATGCTGCCAGGAAGGTGATAAGGACAAACTATTTTAGATTTCTTTTCATAAGAGGAGTGAACTTGTATCACAAACTATCATATATTGATAATTGATATGATGCAGATTTTTTTTAGCAAATTATCCTCCTAGGCTTAGACTGTCACTTGAATTCAGGCTTAAAGTTTTAGTGGCAGTAGTTGGGTGGGAAAGAAATGAAGAGGTTTGCATTGCTACTGCCTTAGCTGTGTTTACTCTTTAGCTAAATAGATGCCTTCAGTCTCTCCAAGGCTGGTCTTCATTAATAGATTTTGTACTGGTATAATTGTCAATTGGGAGAGGGGGTGACCTTTTTTTTTAAAAAAAAACTAATAATACAATAGAGGTTGTACTGTGGATGCAGTTTTACCAGTATAAAGGTGCCTTATACAAGTATAGCTCATTTCCCTTTGCAGGTAGAAATCTATACCAGTATAGGCACCCTTATTCTGGTACAACAGCACTCATGCTAGGGGTGCTGTACCACTCTACTACCAGTGTAGTTAAAGCAGTACAATGTTAATAAGGAACAAAAGGGAGAGGGCAGACCCATACTATCTATCTAGCACATTTTGCATGCAGTAAATTTACTCTTAATAAAGATCTCTTTATTTTAATCCAAGAAAATGAACTTGTAGCCGTAAAAAAAATGACAAAGAACAAAGTAAAGTTAAGAGCCTGTGCTTACTGTAGTTAAATAACGTTTTTTTCTTTCAGATAAGGGCTTCAGTATTACAAAAGCCAATGCAAACACTTTATAAATTCTTTGTCTTCAATGAACTGATTGAAGAAACTAATTTACACATTAAAGATTACAGGAGAAGCTAGACAGCCCCAGACAGTAGAAAAAGAACCTCTTATGGACAGAATTTAGGCACCGCCTGCTGGCCAAACTTGTGTACAGAAAAGTGACTCAGAAGCAGTACAATACATTTAATTTTCTGAGTGAGGGTGCTGACTATAATTTTAATAAAAGTAACACATGCTGTCATGAAACAAATACCTTTTCTCTGCCTCCCCCTTAAATTGCTGCAAACTGTCATAGAAATACTTACAAAGTTAAAACTTGTGTTTTGTTTTACAGTAGAGGAAGACTATAAATAGGAAACCAGGGTGAAATCAGTAGCTGAACCATTCACTGATAAAAGGTATCCACAGCAAGGGCTAGGTTTCAAGGAGTGTACACTATTCGGATCCAAATCGACTGATACTGACTATCCTACTGGTACCAAGAGGGAAAAAAATAAATTCATCTAGGGGTGGGCGTTTCTTTTTCTGCTGAAGAGATGAAGAGGGGTTAGTAGGAGACTGTGGACCTGCCACCCTATTCTAGCTGTAAGACGCTCAAGGGACGTATATACTTTGCAAGAAGGGCTGAGGCAACACACACACCATGAGACAGCTGGAAGGAAGTGTGTGGGGTCTATGTATGGGTACATTGTTTACAGTTCCTCTTGTAATAGCAACAAGTTTGGCAGGTTGGGTGAGAAACGCCAAAAGGCTATCCTATACTAGTGGCTTGCTTATGAAAAATATTCACAACCAGTTCAAGTATTGCTTGTAGATGTTCTCTCTTAAATGTCTCTGAAGTGTAACTCTGTGTAATGTTAAATCTTTGTCCTGAGAGGACTAAACTTGGGCCTGTGCTTCAGTAGAATAGGTTAAAATGCAGGAAAGTGGAAGTAATCCCATTATCTCCGCCCCTTACATTATGTAGGTAGACACACATTAAGAAAAACCTCCCAAATTGGTTACTATCTGTCTCTGTAGACTAATTAATAGGCCTACTCATGGAGTAAAAGGGAAAGAATCTGGTCCAGTATGTCTGAATACATACAAGTTATCAACGTTTGTTGTAGCCATGTTGGTCCCAGGATAACTCAGGTGATCTGAAGAAGAGCTCTGCGTAAGCTCAAATACTTCTCTCTTTCACCAACAGACCTTGGTCCGATACAAAATATTACAATGCCCACCTTCTCTCTCTAATAACTTGTATGACAACCTTCAGTTGGAAAAATGTTTTGGGCCAAATGCATTATAGCCCATCCAGTGAATAGGGCACTAGACAGGGTGTTGGGACATGTGGATTCTATTCCTGTCGCTCACTGACCTGCTGCATGATCTGTGGCAAATCATTCCACCTCTTGGTACCTCCTGTTTCTCCTCTTGCTCTGTCTTGCCTGTAAATTGTTTGGGACAAGGATTGTCTCTTATCCATTTGTATAGTGCCTGGCACAATGGGGTCTTAGTTACTATTAAAGCCTCTCGGTGCTATTGTAATACAAATAATTAAGGTGAAGATGGAAAATAAACTTAGTCCAAGAGAATTTGTTCTGGAAAACTTACAATTCAGTTCAGGGAGTGTGGTGGTATCTGAACACTGGGGACAAAAATTAGGAAAAATGACATGTGACTTAAGTAGAAAGAAAAGCACCTCTAGAAACAATTTCATATATGGTATCTGGCTGCCAGGGGGCAAGTAATGGACAAGTTGCGTAAAACCAGTTTATCATTCTGCTGTGTTAAATGTTCCACCTACTTGGTTACTTTAATACACACTTCTACTGAAAACTTACAGTACAAGCTACATCTTGTATGCAATATTCAGGATAAATTATTCAAGGAACAATCACAGGGTGTTTTGGGATTTGGTAGTTACATAGGTATTTAACACAGCTTTCTGAGATGGTGTACCAGTGAATTTATTGACACTTAAATTTAAAAAAATGGAACCCATTAGGAACAAAGACTTGTTTGCATTATACTCAAATTATTTGTAAAACCTTAATTTGCAGTCAAGTCCAGTGTGAGCAAAGACTATGCTGAGCCTTGATCGATCAAAATGTCTGCCCTGCCCCCAGCCAACCAGCAGCCACCCAGCCACTGCTCCCAATAAGCTTCAGCTATGACTCAGGCCAGGTCCACACTAGAAATTTTTGCCACCCTAGTTATGGCACTGGGAGAAGAGTGTGTTTTTTCTATACTGGCAAAAGCTGAAGTGTACAAGCAGTTATACCAGCATAAAGATAAGATGGGTGAGGTAATCTCTTATTGGGCCAACTTCTGCTGGTGAGAGACAAGCTTTGTGAGATGCACAACATACTACTTCAGGTCTGGGAAAGGTACTCAGTGTCGCAGCTAAATGCAAGATCAAAACAGATATTCTAACTACTTATGCTAAACTATGTGCTAAGCGATGGTTCAACATGAAGTGGCCTGTTTAAAACCCATGTAGTCCTAGGACAAAAAAGTAGGTTAATGGATTACAGATTGTTGTAAAAAGCCCAGAGATCCATAGTATAGACCAGCCCTAATAAAGGCACTAGATCTACCTATGTTGCTCAGAGGTGTGAAAAATCCACACCCCGGAGCGATGTAGTTATACGGAGACCTATTCTTGTGAACGTAGCTACCACCTCTCAGGGAGATGTACAGAGTCTTCATTAAAGCACTCCACTGGCCCAGCTGCATCAGTGCAGCTGTGCTGATGGCTACATGTAAAACGCTGCTTTGCTGAAACCACAATTTTTAGAATCTAGCAAAGTTATGAATTTAAGTTCCTAGGGTCATGTTTTTGAAAGTGTTTTCTGCAGGTTTCCTCTGAGGATGAGGACTGATAGGTAAGATATACAGCGATTGCTTTGCTAAAGTGTTCATCACCGGTGAAATGGTGTCTTTATTTTCCTGAGAGCTCATTTGAGAGTGTAGTGGTTGTCTTGTTGCCCCAACAAGGAGGGGTGGGGGGAGGGAATTTAGTGCACTGGATGAGGTACACCACATGTTGTGATAGGCATGTGTAGGACTGATGAATCTTGAAAGATGTATTGTGGGGGGTTTCAATCATTGTAGCAGTGGAGATCTTCAGGTTTTGCATCTGTTTTGGCATGGTCTTTGAACTGGTGTGTCCTGGTCTATGGGGAGCTTGCTTCTGGAGAGACTGGGAGCTGTTTGAAGGCCCAAAAGAGTGGGGGATCAGGAAAAACTTCTTTCAGGAAGGGGTCTCCATCAAGAATGGGGTGTAGTTTGATACCCCATATGGATTCCAATGCGGGGTGGTAGGTGACAACTAGGGGTGTGCAGTCAGAGTGGGTCTTGGTTCTGTATAGAAGCAGGTTCTCTTGGGGTATTTGGGTGGCCCATTTCATGATGTGATCTACTTCTCTGGTGGAGTGTCCTTATTTGGGGAAGGCAGTTTTGAGTTCAAGGTGTATATCCCAGACTCTCTCCTTGGAATAGATTTCTGTGGTATCTGAGTGTCTGGCTGTAGATAATAGATTTCTTGGTGTGTTTGGGGTGGTTAGTGGATCTATGAAGGTTGGTGTGGTGATCTGTGGGTTTCTTGTGCATAGTTGTCTGCAAGGTTCTAATGTCCAGGGCTGGCGCTACCATTAGGCGACCCTAGGCAGTCGCCTAGGGCACCAGGATTTGGGAGGGCAACATTTCAGGTCCCTCGGCGGCCGCCGGCAGGAGAGGCTGCTGCTGAAATGCCACCGAGGTCCCCGGCAGCCTCTCCTGCCGCCGCCACCTAGGGCGGCAAAAAGGCTGGTACCGCTCCTGGCTCTGAGGAGGAATGGATTGGACCTTCCTCCATTATTATTCCACTGTTGCTGTTACAATTTAAAATAGGGTAGAGATTGTCCGTATCGCTTTAACTAGATACAAATGCACACTAAAGGTCTGAGTCTCCACTGATTTGCATTTTGTGGAGCATTCACATGTAACATGATGTGCCTGGTGTTGCAGAGAGCATTGAACTTGACTTTTGGATCTGAAAGCATGGGTTTCTATACGATTGGAGCTAAGACCCACTTATCTAAACTCAAAGGTGGAAGTTGTCTCAACTCCACCCACTTGGGATGCAGATCCAAACCACATGTAGGGAACACATGATCAATGGGTATGAAATGCTACCACCTACTCTAGTAACCACTTTATACATGTGTACATAACTACACTATGGGGAAGGCAGTGGAGGATCAGCCCTTTAGTTTAACTTACAACCAAAAAACAATATTTATCCACTACATGTGACTTTCAACTTTATAGAGTTGAAGCAACTGATGACTCAGTATTGATGATACAATGCAAGCTTTATAAAATTTATAAAGAACCTTGGCAAAAACTAGCCCGAGCGCTCTACAGTTCCATGCTGACTTTAATCAAGGATAGTTAAAAATGACAGCAAACATATTTTTTTTTCTATCTACTTGTGCATGTCAATATGGACTAACAATTTCCAGTAGTTGAAGAAAGGATACTCCTCAGCCAAGAACATAAGAATTTCTGTACTGGATCAGACCAAAGGTCCATCCAGCCCAGTATCCTGTCCACTGACAGTGGCCAATGCCAGGTGCCCCAGAGTGAGTGGACCTAACAGGTAATGATCAAGTGATCTCTCTCCTGCCATCCATCACCCCACCACACCCCGACAAACAGAGGCTAAGGACACCATTCCTTACCCATCCTGGTTAATAGCCATTAATGGACTTCATCTCCATGAATTTATCCAGTTCTCTTTTAAACCCTGTTATAGTCCTAGACTTCACAGCCTCCTCAGGCAAGGAGTTCCACAGGTTGACTGTGCGCTGTGTGAAGAAGAACTTCCTTTTATTTGTTTTAAACCTGCTGCCCACTAATTTCATTGGGTTGTTATATCAATAAAATAAAAACCAGCAGGATCTTATTAAAGGGGATAAGACAAAATGTCACATTTATTGTGAATACAAAAAGAATCATAGTAAGCAGTCAGTTATTCATTCAGTTTCACATTCATTCATACACACACAGGTTCTGCATAGATGTCATAGTTACCAGCCTAGAAATTGCTCATGCTAAGTTACTGGCCAGGTAATTTGGGCATGAGGGTGGAGCCGAGTCCTTGTCAGATGCATCTGATGCTCCTGAAGGGTGGTAGCAGAACCAGACTCAAAGTCCTCAATCTTTAGAGTCCATTCTTATAGGAATTAATTCCTATGTTAGTCTATTGGAACTGTTTCATCCTGCTGTTGCTGACTCAATCAACAGATGACACATTCCTGATGTTTGTGCTGTCAGATGTTATCTTGTTTTTCCCATCCTTTGAGATGGTTGGGTGGATCCCAGTTTACCCTCCGGGGGGTTGTCTGGTCATTTGATGCTGCCTTCAGCCGATGGTCACTGAATTCCTAGGCTGGCACCTCCCTGATCATTCATGTACACCAAGCATTCATCAGCAGACATTCTGTATCAATCACATTTTACTGTACTGTCTCTACCACTTTCGGGGTGTGTACTAATTTATTTGAGACTCCCTGCCCTTTAATCACAGAGGGTGGGGGTCTTTCTATGCTGTTTCTAGGTACAAAGCATACATAAAGACAAAGTCAAATAACTTGTTTGCCAGTTTCTCATAGCAATACAATATCTTTCTGAGAACAGATACAATCAATGGTTTACACAGACAGTAACTTGTAAGTTTAACAAGGGATCCAAGAGATCTTTTACTTGGTAATGCTATGAGGTTTAAATTGTGGGGGACAAATTATGGGGAGTTATTTTCACTTGGGGAATCACTTTCAGTACCTTCTTTAATATCCCTACAGGGTGGCCCCTAGTTCTTCTATTATGGGAACAAGTAAATAACTTTTCCTTATTCACTTCCTCCACACCACTCATAATTTTATATACCTCTATCATATCCCCCCCTTAGTCTCCTCTTTTCCAAGCTAAAAAGTCCTAGCCTCTTTAATCTCTCCTCATATGGGACCCATTCCAAACCCCTAATCATTTTAGTTGCCCTTCTCTGAACCTTTTATAAGGCCAGTATATCCTTTTTGAGATGAGGAGACCAAGAAGCATTGATATAGAAAACTCTCTAGCTCACATATCAGGATTATATTCTGAGCAAACGAAACAAATTGGCTGATTTCAGATCTTAACCTATAGGTCCAGCCATCCTTTAAGAGTAACTAACTGTGATGGAACAAGTCCATTTGAAGCCTTAAAAGTGAATACAAGAACATTTAAATCACCATGGAACTGTACTGGAAGCCATTGTGAAGTTCATAAAAATAGACAGAATATGCTGTGAACCTGGAGGATGTACACTACTGCGTTCTCAATTTGCTGCACTTGAATTTAAGGGCCTGCTATTTTGCCATTGACTTTAATGGGAGTGGGATTAGGCCCACATACTCCAGAAAATAATTTCAAAAATCAAGCCTTAAAATGAGTATTACCAGGTAAATCAAGATCATTCCTACTCAGCTTAGTAGTATTACATAAATGCTATAAAGCTATACCTTTAGCCAATGGGTCAAATGAACCTAAAGAGACCGCAGCACAAATGAGTAAAATTTTAGTACAGTAGAACCTCAGTTACAAACACCTCGGGAATAGAGGTTATTCATAACTCAATGTTTGTAACTGAACAAAATGTTCTGGTTCTTTCAAAAGTTTACAACTGAACATTGATTTAATATAGCTCTGAAACTTTACTATGCAGAAAAAAAATGCTGCTTTCAACCATCTTAATTTAAATGAAACAAGCACAGAAATTGTTTCCTTACCTTGTCACATCTTTTTTTTTTAAAAACTTTCCCTTTATTTTATTAGTAGTTAACGTTTAACACAGTACTGTACTGTATTTGCTCTTTTCTTTTCTGCTGCTTGATTGCATGCTTCCAGTTCCAAATGAGGTGTGTGATTGACTAATCAATACACTAGAACCTCAGTTATGTAACTTTACAGTACTCCAGTTCCCACTGCTCCTTCACTAATTACTCCCCTTTTCCAAGAGCGCCTTACTTATGTACACCTGCCTTCTTATTAGCATGTTGTTTACCCTACCACACACAATTCCAGTTCAAATCCAAGCAAAGCTGATTGTGACTGTTTCATTATCTAATGGCTGCCATGTGGCCTATTTAAACTGAGCTGGTGTTGAGGCCATCTTGTAGGTAGTTTGTATACCTAGTGCAATTGGCAGCCTCAGGCAAGAATTCAGAGGTTTGTTGAAGGCTCAGAATTAGTACAGTAGAAACAGTGTAATGAAACCTACACTGTGAGCTGACTAGGACATGGGCAGTCTAGCCTATGGCCAGAGTGGGTGTCAGGCCTGCTGCTCAGAGCAGGCATCAGTCTAGAGCCAGGATCCTGCCAGAAGCCAGGAACTAGATGCTAGAGGTGGTCATGCTGGACTCTGTAGTTAGAAGCCAGAGGTCAAACTAGAGGACAGGAACTGGAACAAGCAGGGGAGCAGGCAAGGAGGAGTTCAAGGTAGGGGTAGCCACTGTGGTGGGCATGAGCACTGAGAAGCCAGCAAGCTGCTGCTAGCTTAAGAGCTGGCCTATGTAGCCTGTCAGGTGGTATGGCTAATCAGGCTGCCTGTACTGATGAAGCTGCCTGGAGACTACCTCTCCTGCAGGCCCTGATTCCTGTTGGTCTTTAGCATTGTCAAACTGGTAGCTAAATCCAGAGACTTCCTACTCAACCCCTGGGATGCTTCCTGGTGGCAGGGGCATGTGCAAGGGGACACAAGCAGGGGCCTCCCAATTAATTAGTGGGGGCACAAACTCCTCCAGGACTAGGGTGGGGAGAGTGAGCTCCTCTGGCTGCGGGGGGCACAAAGTGCCCCTCCAAAAGCAGTCAATTTTTATTCCTGTGTATGCCCCTGGCTGGTGGTGCCCAGAGTTGTGAAGCAGCTTGCTATCCCCCTCCCTTAGCGGGAGGAAGCCATGTCTGTGGCTGCTTAGGTCAATTCCCCAACTCTACCAGCCATGAGCAACCCAACCACTCCCTGCTCAGTCTCACAGGCCCTGCTTTTACTTTGTGTTAACAATTGACACACTCCAACCCTTGAGTGTCTCACTGGAGCCTCCAGCCCCTCATCCACTAGACACTTGCAGTACTCACAGATTCGCTGCTTCCAAAGAAACCGCACCGGCCAGTTTACTAGTTCCACTAGCTTACCAGCTCACAGCTTTGCCTAATACACAGCACTTAAATATTTTTGTAGTGAAATCAAGTGCAAGTTAACAAAACAGATAGAAGTAGTAGCAAGTAGAAATACTGCACATGGTTAGAGATGAAACAAAATCATAACATGCATGCTAGAGCCTAGACTTAATTAACAAGATAGTCTCATGTCTTGTAGAGAATTGCTCACCCAAAATCCCTGCAGTGCTTCACAGCCAAGTAAACTGTGACCCTCCATTCATGAGACAAGCACACTGTAAGCTGCCTTCTAGGTGAAGGATTCGGTGTTTTCTTGCACCCCTAGATATACCAGAACAATATTTTGTCTTTGTTCATGAACAGGACACCTCCTGGATCCCTGTGACCTGCACTTCTGTCCCTGGTGAGTTTTTTTTTTTCCTTTTCCATTCTTTGTCCTGTGTAATCCACTGATTTCTAAATTCTGTGGCTCTTCCCTCACCTGAGGGAGTGGGCCTTATTTTGCTTTGGTGGGCTCCACCCACTAATCTCCATTATCCAATAGGCTGGTAGCTTTCACCCGCACTAAGGACTTTCACTCAAAAACTTGCATGACCTGCAGGTATCTGAATTTTTTCTTGGCTAAAGTTTCCCATACTACATTAGTTTCTCTTAATTTCATTTTTGGGAATTTTCACCTGGATGTTTCTCAGACATTACGGATAATGCGGCTCTTCTCACTTTCCATTCTCTGAATAGATTTTTAAAGGCAGACGAGACAGTTATAGTCATCTAGTCTGATCACCTGCAAAATGCAGGCCAAAGAACCTCACCTGCATCAAGCCCAGAACTTCTATTTGTGGGTTTTTTAAAAGACATCTAATCTTGATTTAAACTGCAGTTGGTGAACCAAGTCTGTCCCTAGGTAAGCTGTACCAATGATTAATTACCCACACTTTTTAAAAAACAAGGTACATGTTTTTCTGAATTTGCCTGGCTTCAGCTTCTCTCCAGTCATTGGATCATATGCCTTTTTCTGCAAAATTCTGCTATCTTACATTACATGTACCCCATTATGGAGTACACAATCCCAAACAAAATGTTCAGTGTGTAAATGTTAATTTGTTTTATTTTGAAATTTTACCACAAAGACTTGTTAACCATTTTCTCACTTAAAACATTTCAGACAAATCACTTTGGCCAGAAAATTATGTGGTTGAAAAACTTCTACAAATTATACTTCCAGATTAAATTGTTGTAACCCTTCTGCCAGTCAGAGTTGGCAGCAACAAGGGCCGGGTTCAGTATCTAGGGGTTCCATTCCAATGACACAATGCAAAACCGGCTCGAGCCCCCACCCAGTGACCTGGGACAAATATATATCACCCCCCTGGGCGCCTCTAAGAGGCAGTACTTCCCCTCTCGCAAGCACAGAGTCTGAGTGTAGCAAAAACCTTTTAATGACAGAGAGAAACAATGCGGCATTTAGTTGGGGAAACACCACATCTAGGATTTGTAAACTAAACTGTGAGCAAAGACCCACCCCAGCAAATTGGCCAGGTCCTTTCCCTTTGGTTCTTGAGTCCAGCAAACCCAAAAAGTCACCCAAAGTCCCAAAAGTCCAACAACCCAAAAGTCCAGACCCAGAGTTCAAAAGTTCATCTGCAGAGTGCTACACTCCCCCTCCCCCCAGTCTGGGTAGAAATGGGGAGAGGTAAGGGGCACCTTACGTGGCTCGAAGCTGATTGCCCCGTCCCTTCGTGGGGCTTCGCTCTGCTCTGCCAGCCGTCCCACAAGCCGCTACAGCTGTCCCCACGAACTGCTCCACTCTGCCGGCAGCTCCGCTCCACCAGCCGTCCTGCAAGATGCCTCAGCTGTCCCCACGAACTGCTCTGCCACCAGCTCCACACCGCCAGCCATCCTGCAAGCTGCTCCGACTGTCCCCACGAACTGCGCCGCTGGCAGCACCGCACCACCAGCCACTCAGCAATAGATCTTCAGGCTCCCCCACTACTTAACACACTGCTCAGTGAGTTCAGCTCAGTGATTTCAGCTCATAAGACTCTTAGCTCTTTAGTGATTTCAGCTTGTAGGGGAGCCTATGTGCTCATTTGCACACTTAGCCCAGAGTGATTTCAACTCAGCAGTCTGAAACCAGACTCCCAATGAATCCAACATTAGCACTCATATTCCACAGTGGAGGAAGAAAGAAAAAGGTGCAACTGACATGTAGGGCCCTCAGAAGAGGCCCATACCACCAGGTACAAATGCCTGTACCCAACCCCACTCAATTCACTGGGTTTTGGAACCCATGTCCCTTGCCTAGCGAGTGCTGCTTCGTTGATGGTGAGTCCCTCCATCATAACAAAAGGTCACTGTCCTTGATTCACACAATCAGGGTAACAACACTTTATTCTTCCTGCCACAATAACAGAGAAACTGGGGATCCCACAGCAGCCAAAATGACCATTGGGGCAAGCGGTCCATCATGCTTTGCAGGGTGGGTGTGTCCATGCAAACAAGATTAGCCCCTGACATCCCTTTCCACAACTCACCACCAGATGTCAGGGTAGAGCTCATCCTGACTCTGCTTACATTGTGTTGACATTGAAAGATAAGCAAAGCTAGTAGACTTGTTCAATAGGTTTCACATTGAAAATGAGGTTCAAGATTAGCTAGATGAATCAAGACTTACGGTTTTTCTATCTTCAAATTAAAGTTTGAATTGTTCATTTGAACACAGCTCTGTGCTGCAAGCTACTCCAGATTTTTTCCAAAACCTGAGCATTCTTTTTTCCCCCCAAGTTCAGAAAACTTATCCCGAAGCTCCAATATGTTTGTATTGTAACCTTAAAGAAAACTGGTGTATTCAGATTATAGAATATAACTGCCAAGTATGTGTGAATAGTCAGGATTTTTCTTTTTTTAAAAACTTCAGTTAAGTGGTTATCAGCATTTGGATGAAAATATCTAAGTTCATCCTTCAACTCTGTTAAATGTTGGAGTAGTTTTCCCCCCAGTACAGCCAACAAACTTATGTATGAAAAGAGAATCGTGGTCAGATGGTTTCCCTGGAGAGATCTGAGACAAAATGAGATTTTAAAGGTTGTGCTTTGATACAGTTCACAATACTGAGCATCTCTCTAAGACTATGAACAGCTGATCTAATGACTCTGCAGCACGCATATCTTTGTATGATACAGTGAGTAAAAGAAACCTACGAGAGACTTCCTATTGATGTTTGATACCTTGACCCACATAGAATCATAGAATATCAGGGTTGGAAGGGACCTTAGGAGGTCATCTAGTCCAACCCCCTGCTCAAAGCAGGACCAATCCCCAATTTTTGCCCCAGATCCCTAAATGGCCCCCTCAAGGATTGAACTCACAACCCTGGGTTTAGCAGGCCAATGCTCAAACCACTGAGCTATCCCTCCCCCCAACAGCATATGATGGGAACAGGTAGTAAATCCAGGTTCTTGCCAGCACTTCTGTGACCCTTTTTACAAGCAGTTCACATACTGTGGTAGCCTTGTGAGCTAATTTCAGATAAAAACACTAAACTATACAGCAAAATGGATGTATTGTGAGGAACAGCAGGATGCAAGTCATACTGTTTGACATTCAATGCTAACATGGATATTTTAGTTAGCATAATTTGAGAATTGTACATTTACACATGCAGTGTAATTCGGTATTTCCCTAAAAGAGATTGTCAGTAGTAAAGACTTTAACATGTTTCATGGCTTTCTCCCCAATCAAAATTTACCCTCTCTACCAAGACTACACTCTAGTTTGACAACCACTGACCTAGCTGATGTGAATCTCCACATACTCCTATGTGTAAATGACTTTCAGCAGAACTCCTTTCTCTGCTGTGGTGACAGGTTTCAGAATGGTAGCCATGTTAGCCTGTATCAGCAAAAACAACAAGGAGTCCTTGTGGCACCTTAAAGACTAACACATTTATTTGGGCACAAGCTTTTGTGGGCTAAACCCCTTCACCAGATGTATGGAGTGAAAAATACAGTAGGCAGGTATATATATTACAGCACATGAAAAGATGGGAGTTGCCTTACGAAGTGCGGGGTGGGGTCAATTCTAACAGGGCCAATTCAATCAAGGTGGACATGGCCTATTCCCAACAGTTGACAAGAAGGGGTAAATATCAACAGAGGGACTACTTTTTTGTAGTGCTAATGAGGCCAATTCAATCAGGGTGGATGTCACCCATTCCCAACACCCTCTGTTGATACTCACACCTTCTTGTCAACTGTTGGGAATGGGATAGCTCAGTGGTTTGAGCATTGGCCTGTTAAACCTAGCATTGTGAGTTCAATCCTTGAGGGGGCCATTTAGGGATCTGGGGCAAAAAATCTGTCAGGGACAGTACTTGTTCCTGCTAGTGAAGGCAGCGGACTAGACTCAATGACCTTTCAAGGTCTTTCCAGTTCTAGGAGATTGGCATATCTCCATTTATATTATATATCTCACCTCTTTCTTGGGTACACAGTTTAAGACAGTAAATGTCTCTTTCTAACCAAAGTTAGGAAAAAGGATCTGTTCTTGCAATTTTCTTCAGTGTCGGCCTAACAGTACTGCTGTTGTATCTATACATAACTCTTCCCATGACCTTTTTATTTTTTTTTAATTTTTTATTTTTTATCCAGGGCCTCTTCACTGCTGCTCCAGCCAGCACCTTGCTGTTTTAAAAAGGATCCCATCAAAAAGATTCCCTTCAAATGCACCCTAATCTTCAGTCAATGATTTTCTTGCTACACCTTCCAAAATCTAATCAACTAGTTATCCCTTAAGTGCAATGGCTTTAATTGGCTCAGAAGAATGGGCTAGCTTGCCAGAATGAAATGCCAGACCTCACTTGGCCATGCAGGGGAGAAAGGGCCTCGCCTGCTCAGACTGTGACTGGCTATGTTGAGGAGAGCAGGAGCTACTTACCTGGCACTCCCCCCTGAAACTAAGTGGGCAAGGAGTGAATTGAGAGGGGCTGTGTTAGGAGTGAGAGGGGTCCTCTTGCTCTGCTCCCCACCCCCAACTCACCAGCCAGGGTAGCTGACAGGGCATAAAAGGGGGAATGAGCTTCTTCACAAAAAGGAGAGAACTAATAACTTGCACCTCTTTCCAGAGCAAGAAGGGAGCAGGAGATGTGCAGAGTCTAGTCTGGTCTGAAGTGAATAATACAGGAATGGTTTGTATTGGGGAGAAGGATAGCTCAGTGGTTTGAGCATTGGCCTGCTAAACCCAGGGTTGTGAGCTCAATCCTTGAGGGGGCCATTTGGGGATCTGGGGCAAAAATTGGGGCTTGGTCCTGCTTTGAGCAGGGTATTGGACTAGATAACCTCCTAAGGTCCCTTCCATCTCTGATATTCTTTGGCAAACATGTATTAAAAAATGATTGAAGCTAACAGTGCTACAAAGAACTCAACAGTTCTCAATCTGAGTTGGGTCAATTTTCCATGTATAAACCATTTTTTCCACCCAGTTAAATAAGTGAATGTTTTTTTTCTTTTTGTGATGACAAAGGAATCAAACACTTAGCATATCAGGAATTTAAATATAAACTGCTCATAGACAATTTGTGATTGGGAACACAACTCAATAACCTTACTTGCAAAGAATAGTTGACCATTATAAGGAATATTGACAACAGAAATAACTGGGAATGCTCCTAAGCATAAAAAATGTAAACTTTCAATTAAATAATATTCCCTTTGAATGTTGTCTCTAAGATAATAGTCACTTGAAAATAACAGATGTAGAAGGCAGAGTCAGAGTGCCCAGGATTTAGCTGGGGAATGGAAAATGTTCACAGGGTCTGTGCATTGCAAGTGGACCTTGTGACGGTGTACCCCATAAGGCTTTATGGGGAGAGGCTTATAAATGTATACATGATATAACTGGAATATGTTTTATACTACATGTGCCATGTAACATATCTCTGTGAAAGTTATGACCTACTGAATCTATTCCTCCTGTTTGTATGCATGTATCATTGTTGTAGTTGGAGTTATGAATATTGGTTTTATATTTGCTGGTTTTGTACATAGCCTTTGTAAGAGCCTGGGATCATGTCTTGAGAAAGGTATGTGCATGTAAAGAGACCAATCAAGAAACCCTTACACAGACAATAGGAGGTGCAGACCCCAATCCACATCTGGGCCTGGCCAGGAATGCAACTGGCTGAACAGGTTAGGGTGCATGGACATGTGACTTGCCCATGTGATCCCAAAACTCCAGGGTAAGATGATGCTACACAGGGAGTGGGGGAAAGGCTATAAAAACCCTTGGAAGACCCCTCCATGTTGTCTTCAGCTGGCTAAAGAGAGAGGCTCTCCACCCCCCAAGGACATACCTGAAAGAGACTGAACAAAGGACAAAGACAACAGGGGTTTGAGCAATTGCTGGACCCAGGCTAGAAGTTCTACAGCCTGTAAAAGGAAAAGACTGAAACTGGTCAGGCTTTTATCTGTGTTGAGTTGAATTAGACCTAGATGTGCGTGTTTTATTTTATTTTACTTAGTAATTCGCTTTGTTCTGTCTGCAACTACTTGGAATCATTTAAATCCTACTTTCTGTACTTATTAAAATCTCTTTTTACTTATTAAGTTACCTGGAGTATGTGTTAGTATCTAGGGGAGGGTAAAACAGATGTGCATATCTTTCTATCTTTGAAATAGAAGGTGAACTATTTATGAGTTTACCCTGTATAAGTTTTATACAGGGTAAAATGGATTTATTAAGGGTTTGAACCTCATTGGGAGTTGGGCACCTGGGTGTCAAAGGCAAGCACACTTCCTGAGCTCCTTCCAGGCAGGCCTGCGGCTGTTAGGGGACGTGGTTCAGACCTGTGTCTGTGTTTGCAGCAGATCAGCGGAATCTGGCTCAAAACAGACAGGATTCGGGAGTCCCAAGCTGGAAAAGGCAGGAAAGCAGGGGCAGAAGTAGCCTTGACGCACCAGGTGGCAGCACCAAGGTGGTTTCTGTGATCCCAACCCGTCACAGACCTAGCCTCAAAGGATGTGCAATTAGGCATTTAAGTATAAATGTCATTCACACAGCTCACTTTCTTTCACTACAAAGCCTGAAGCCTCGACTTGCTTTACAGTGAATACAACCATTGGTAAGAAACGTTTCTTTCAGGGAATAGAATTAACAATATTTCTACATACTTTGTCTGAGTCTGCAGCCTTGGGTAGTTTGTGGCAGGGAATGTGAATAACATGTTACTACTTTGGAAACATCTTTGACAAGCTTTTGACTTTAACAATCAGTTTATATTTTCAAGGCCATATCTATGAGGAAAAGGGCTAGAAACATAATCTCAGCTTTTGGTTAAAGAATACCACTGATATTAAACCATGGCTGCTGACTTTGAGGACCCCAAACGATAACCTTCCAAATGGAACTGGAGAGTTGCAAGATAATTAACCAGTTTGATTGAGGAGTTCTGATGGCTGGTCACTATAATGTGAGGAGCCTGGAACAAGAGATAAGGGAGTGTTAGAAGGCAATAGTTGCACTCTTACAGAACTGTAAGAGATACAGCCAACTGAGTTAAGCAGTATGTGATCTGCTTAACATTTGTATAATCATATATTCTTTCTTAACTAATGAAGAAACATTGAAAATGCCATACTGAATAAGAGGCCAACAGGCTACTTTCATGCACAATAGCTTTATACCTAGTATTTCAAGGGACAGTGGAAAAAATTTATAATGCACTTAATTCTTGGGAAAAGATGTCCCTTTCGCTAGTTGTTCAGTGTCTCCCCTCCACCCGCAACCTAAATATGAGGACTGATAACTCTTGTAATGTTGAATCAAGTATTATGAATGCAGGTACTAGTATTCAAATAACTGTCAAATCTCTTGGTTGTTTTTTAACCTAATTTAACTACAAACCTCAGTAATAAACTCTAGTACTGAGTTGCACACACTATGTAGAAAAATGTTATTAAATGCATTGCCTTTTGGCCTCAACTGTCTTCAACTTGTCTTCTTCCTAGGATCTGGGCTTAAAAACTGAAGAAAATGCAGAAGAAAAGATTTGAAAAGAGCATGCCATGTAAATGCAGTAACAGTCAGTTTTATATTATGAAAAATGAAGCAAACGCCAGAGTCTCAGTGTGGGAAGTTGCAGTTGTGAAAGCCTGTATTTTTCAGTCTAGTTATTCTTAAACAAAACCCAGAGAAAATCTGCCCTGGTAGGAACCGGACACCAGATGGATTCTGTCTACCCTTAACGCTACAGCAGCATAAATGTAGCACTTCAGTGTATGCACTCACTATAGTGACATGAGAGGTGCTCTTGTCACCGTAGTTAATCCATCTCCGCAAGAGGCAGTAACTAGATTGAGAAGTCTTCCCTTGACCTAACATGATCTTGTCTGGGGCTTAGGTTGGCTTAACTATGTTACTCGGGGTGTGGATTTTTCATACCCCTGAACGACAAGCTGGGTCAATCTAACTTTTCAGTGTAGACCAGTCCTTTAGCCCAGAACTGAAACCTACATGGTAATTATAACTGCCTAAATTAATACAAATGCCTAAACTATTTCTGTTTCTTAAAAAAAACTAGGAAATCAACAGACAAAAACCTTTAATATAGAATTAAGGTTGCCTGGTGGTATAACATGCACTTCCAGAATGTCAAATTCTGTTAAACTCAAACCTTTGACAGCTAGGAAATACATAGTTAAGGTACATGCCCACAGAATCTTAATTTTTCCCTTTTTAAGCAATGTTCTAGTACACACAAACACATACTTGCACTATGCCCTTGTAGATCGTGTACATCACTTAGGACGCATGACCACCCTAGGTCAGAGTATAAACTGTTTAGGTGAGTTGTAATGAACGGAAACTACCTATGCTCAAACACTTAATCTACTCAATAGAAACAAAACCACACCTGCTAACCTTTATAACCCCTCCAGCCTTATGCACAGGATGCTATCTAACATTATACTTTCACTTACCCATTGTTAAACCCACTCTCATATCCTCTCTCTGCTGACAATCCCCAGGGCAAGAAGATCCTGGTGCACTGTTACTGACGCAACCTATGGAACTCAGCACTGGATCTGAGCTATTGCCAGCTCCAGGAGGGCACAGTAAAGGCTGCATTGGCATGTACCTTAATTGTATATTTCCTGGTTTTCAGAAGTTTGCATTTAGCTGGACTTTATGTTCTAGAAGGGTATAATATACCAAAGGGCAACCTTACCTCTGTATTAACTAAGCTTTGTGTCACTGAATTTATACAGTGGTTATTACCAGGCATTCCACAAAATATCCTGATTTAAAAACTTATGGAAAGCAATTAAATCTGAGAAATCTTTATTTTTAAAGAGCAGTTCATTTGACTTTCTAGATTGTTACACCATTTGTATGCTATAAGAAAACAGCATGAAGAATCAGGGCCTTCATCTGCGCTACTGTGACTTTTTTCATTCTTCCAGATTATTTTAAAATGACCAGCTCTAAGTGAGAGCCTGTTCCTGCAAGAATCCTATGGAAGACAGTGGGAGTTACACAGACACAGTGCTTGCACAATGAGGTTTTGAATTACATGTTTTATGCATTCAATTATTGAATTCAGCTATTCATTGCTTAAACTACCCTCTGTTTTATTCTCGTATCCCCTAAAACAGCTGGACCACAATCAGCTGTGTTTCAGGAAGTTGTCATAATTTGCTGCTTCCATTCCTGTCAGCGCTTGTGATGATAATAGAATGTCACAATGTCCTGTGCCCATCTCCAATATGAGACACTATATTGACCCCCACATTGGTCATCAGCAAGGTTTAAACCCAGCACCCCTAGAATCACAGAAAAGACTTCTGCCACTTGAGCTAACAGAATAATTGATAGCAGCTAGCGGCAGTTATCCTCTGTGTGGACCAGCAATTTGCTAAATACACAACTATTGCTACTTCTGCCCAGCAAGAAGTTTGGGAATCTGTATTTCTGGGTTTTATGCCTGCCTTCTAGGGCCAAGGTACAAGGCCTTGCGCTGTAAGAGCTGTGAAGTGAACAAACTTATCCACACAAGAGAATGGAATAGCTGAGACTAGAATGCATGGTATCCTGGCTCAAGTCCAACACAATTTTCCTTATTTCAAAGGATATGATGGTTGCAGCAGTTCTCTGCAGGGGGTTAGTGCATGCTCAATCGAGTTGGCATATTTGCAGCTCTTTAGCCGCAAACCTCTAACAAGTTCTACTGAGCATGTGTGAAGAGCAACTTTTCAGACCCTGAGCAAACGTAGATGGATGAGCAAAATTATCCCCTTGCTCCAAAGCATGGAGGCACTAGAGCCATTAAAAAAACAAACAAAAAAAAGCACCTGTCTGGAAAAAAATATTAACACAGGGAAGATTCCAAGAATGACATTGAGGGAAAATAATAAACTGATGAAACCCTTTTGCTGACGCTTGAAAAGATTGAAGCAGCCAGCTGGCATGAAAACTATCAACCCAAGAGGTTACGGTTTTTGGCAAAATTATAAACTGAAAATGTGGGCTTATAATGGAAAATGTTAGGCAATGTTATCTGTAGGCAGCACTTCACTGGTACGCATCACAAATTCTTTACTGCAGCATGTAAAGACTTTCCCTTTGTATGTCCAAAACTATTAATACACGTGCTAAATGAAGGGGGAGAGGGATAGCTCCCTTTTAGGGACAGCCAGCCAGCCAGTATCTATAAAATCCCTCTTATTAGCTGTTCTCTAATTGCTCTACCTGTAAGGGGTTAAAAAGTCTTACTGCTATGCATAGGTAAAAGGAAATGAGTGGGCACCTGGCCAAAAGAAGCAATGGGAAGGCTAGAACTTTTTTAAATTGAGAAAAGATTTTCCTTTTGTCTGTCTGTCCTGTCCTGTCTGCTCTCCAGGGGAGAGGTGGACAGGGCAGCAGCTATGCTGTAAGAAGCTTAAGCCAGGTATGAACAAATCATCAGTATCATACCTAGAAACTACTTATTTAAAACCCCAGGTATGTAAGTAGATCAGGAAATGTCTAGGAAGACGTGATTAGGTTTATCCGTTTTACTTCTTCATGGCTTTTGAATTCCACTGTGCTAACCCCAGGTGCTTTTGTTTTGCTTGTAACCTTTAAGATGGACCTCAAGTAAACTATTCTTGGTGCTTAATCCTTGTAGCTGCTCTTTTAAAATCTAGCAATAGCCTGAGTTCGCAGATGTATGTTCTTTATTTTTTTTAAAATAAAATTTACTTTTTTAAGAACAGGATTGGATTTTCGTGTCTTAAGAGGTTTGTGCACATCTTGTTTAATTAGCTGGTGGCAACAGCTCATTTCCTTTTTTTTTCCTTTCAGCTTTTCCCCGAGGGGTATGTGAAAAGGCTTGAGGGTACCCCACATGAAGGAATTCCCAAGTGTGCCTTCCTGGGCTCTCAAAGGGGTTCTGCATTTGGGTGGTGGCAGCATCTACTAAGCCATGGTCAGAGAAAAGTTGTAACCTTGGGAACAGTACAAGCCTGGAATGGCAAGTATTAATTTTTAGAGTCCTTGCAGGGCCCCTACCTTCTGCACTCGAAGTGCCAGAGTGGGGACTTAGCCTTGACAATACATCTGAAGAACGTTGACAACACAAAGCACTTTACATCTTGGGACAGTTGGACTATGACTGTCTACACACAAGGACTTGGGGTTTTTTGTTTCGTTTCCCCCCCAAACATGTCCTGTAGTTATGTCACCTCCATCATTAGTTTTAGTTTGTGCAATGTCTTCTAAAAATCTTAGTTATCTTATTGGGTTTAATCATTTTGATTCTTGCAGATGGTAGTGAGTTGGGAGGTGATAAACAAGTATATGTCCTGAAGGGTGACAGGAAAAACCAAGTTGGAAACTTGGATTGAAGGAGACAAATTGCATATGGCAAGAGTTGATTTGCAGGGATGCAACATAGCATACAGTTTCCAGGTTTGGTGGGGTTTTTGTTCCAGGTTTATCATAGTCTTTCTTGCATAGCTGTTAAATGCTAATAACTCCTTTCATTAATTTATCTCCACCTTCCTCCCTGTTAAACCACACATCTTCAGTGAATTTTGCTTCAGTCTACTGCACTGCAGCCATTAACCCTTCCCATTGAATAGTACCTCAGATTAATTCAGGTTCTGAAATAAATACTCAGCAATAAACCACAGTATTCACCTGATGGAAAAAGCTTCTATAGGAAAGTGTTTGCTTATTCCACAAAACAAAACTCTAGCTAGAATTATGCAATAATCCAGATCACAAAATAATTGGAAGATTTCTCAGGGGAACCTAGCAAACAGTCAACAAGCTAATGGCAATGTAGCTATTAAGATAAAAACAACTGAACAGCTGACTTAATAAACTGGGATCCAAAGAGAAATGCAGTGAGTCTGAGAGGCCATATGGGCATGTAGAGAAAATAAGGCAGTCACTGAAGTTTAGAAAAATAAATGAGTTTACATAATACTGGACTGCTGGAAAGACAGTCCCAGGCAGGGAAACATCGGGCCCTCAGGACTCAGATACCTTCTGAAACAGGCAGCAGCACACTGTATATTTATGTCACCAGATTTGGGTCCAGATAGATAATTTGTACAATATGACTTTCTCCACACTGGAACTAGAGTGTTGACTATAATAGACTTCTAAATTAACCAATCCTTACTTGATTAAAGTGCACAGATGTTTTCTTTTTTTAGCATTTCCTCTTTTTCACATTGTCTTGTTAGAATTAATTCTATGCAATTTCATAAATTTACCATAAGCTATATGTTTACATTGTAGAAGATGCTTGTGATAGGCATTCTACACTGCCTTAACCTGGTATAATTGGAAGGTCAATAACCTGTGTGTGTGCATGTATATAATATACATCAAAATACAACATCCCAACCAGCTGACAGGCAGACTCTTATTACCCTATTACAATATCAATTTCACTGACACATTCTAATTATTGGCACCAGGATCCAAGTTGAAACCCCCTGGAGGACCTAATGGACATGCTGTCCTGGGAGGCAACAGCTTGGGAGGGGGGAAGCCATTAGCTGCTGAAACACTATTGTAGTTGTTTCCTATTAACTACTGGTTTTAGTTATACCGTCTTTTTGTAATTCCCTTGTTGCTTCTGTGCATCTAATCAACAATAGGATGTTTTAATAATAAAGTGTGCAAAATCCCACCATTACAGAAACATTTCAATGCATTTATATTTTCATACATTTCTTTTTAAAGTTTAATGCAAGTGTCAAAATCTAATTACTGAAACCTGCAGGAAGCAAAACCCTTTTTTAATGTGGTGGCTCAGCTGGTCTTTGTGTTTTTTGTTTTTTGTTTGTTTTTTGAGGGGAGCAGCTAAATATAGGAAACGTAGCTTGCAACACTATATACTTACCAATTGTTTTAATGCAGTAGGATTTAATGTGTGAAGACCAGGTGTGCCGTCAAGTATTTAAGAAAAAGTAAGTTGACCAGAAAGGCCAGACAGGTTCATATCATGCAGTTAATCTGTTTTCTGCTTCATTTAAAATGCTGTGGAATGCCAACTTGATACTGCCATGTAAATGCATTTCTATGCATTTTTAATGAGACAAACATCCTGTAACAAATAAGCAAGCAGCTATCCATATTATTTCTTTATTGACTTTGTTGCCCCTCTCTCTTACTGCATGCCCTGCCCTGCCAGTACTCCCCCTGGCTTATCCCTAATATGCACTTTCCTCACTTTTGCTCTGACCATGAGGCCTCTTGGGCAGAAGGCTAGTGACCACATGACTTCCCCTACTACACATTCACTCTTCATTCCTTCAGTTCTTTTATCTTCTTTGCTAAAAAGCTCTACCTCTCCACATTCCATTACTCCTGGTGGAATTCTGTGCCACTCCACACATGCAGAATTCCCCCCTGCCCGCCACCACAGAAAACATATTCTGCTGGGAAGGCTCTGCAATTACACCTTTTGCCCATGGGGGCCTGCTGTGGTGCCAGAAGAGAGGGCTGCCAGCTGTGGAGAGGCAGGGGCAGAGGCTGCTTTCCTCACAGTGCCATGCCCACGGGGCCAGGTGAGGAGGCACTGATTGGGGATGGGGGGACAGACAGAGCAAAGCACAGGGCTGCTAGCGGGGGTCACAGACTGGGGTTCAGAAGGGCTAGTGGGGGATGGGCAGGAGTGAGGGTACAGAAGCTAGTGGCATGATGGCATTCAGCCAGGGGCTGAATGGGAGTGCAGGTGTAGGGAAACATGGGGAGGGTGTAGTGACACACAGGGACAGATGTGCCTGACTAAATGGAAAAGGCTAGGGGTCTGCATGGGGGGGAGACTCTCTAACTCCCTAACAATCTTTCCCTGCCCCCAAAAAACCCCTGTTCCATACTTCTCCCTCCCACACCCAACAACTGTCCAAGTTCACACCCGGACTCCTTCCCAGCAATTACTTCCCTCTCTTTCAGCTCCTCCGTTACCCCTACTCCCCCAAGCCTTTGCACTGCTTCTGAGATGTGCAGGACCTACACTTCCGTATTGTTGTTTAAATGGATTATTACTCAGTTCTGTATTAATATGCCTAGTAACTAATCTATTTGTCAAATATTTCCTGAATCTTTTTGTTCTGTATTGCTACAGACATACTTGCTAACAGGTTTTTTGAAATAATTACCAAAATAATTGAAACTGGCATGATTATATTGTGTTTATTTTGACAAATTAATACGCAGAATTTTTAATTTTTTGGTACAGAATTCTCCCACGAGTACTCCATGGAATCCTACACTCACTCACTCACCTGGCAAGGGAGAGATTGTGATTACAAGGGGGTTTTCCCAGGGTGAGGCTTATCCATTGTGCTCCAAGTGTGGTGACCACTGCCATATCCCCACTTGCAGGAAACTTGACTGCATAAGTGGTGGTGGGGAACTATCTCTAGACTTGCCCCTGAGGGCAGGGGTTGGGGAATCCAACAACCACCAGCTACCTCTGACTCCCTCTTTAAAGCCTCTTCCCTCTCTGTGCAGGATCTTAAGTTTCCCCAAAGAAAAAAATCCAATAGGTTGTCCCCTCTACCCCTCCCTCCAGCTTTCTTAGCACACTCCTTCTCTTCTTTCTCCAACACTCATGTTTTCTGCTAGCTCTCTTCCTTCAATCTCTCCTTCTGCTCCCATGACCTATAGTATTACAAACATTGAAGTATTTAAATGTCAGGTCCCCAAAATTGTGAACTGACCTGGGTTTTTTATTGGCCTTTTTAGTTTCTGAGATATTAGGGCACATGTGGTGATTCAGGGAACATAGAATTCATACGTTGTATATATCTGACATTACTACTATGAAAATTGCTGTATCAGTAATGCCCCTCTATGTATACCCACTATGAGCTGACAGGGTTGTCAGATCTCTGCCAGAGCAGGGACAATGATGGCTCCTGACAACTTGATAACTCTAATCACAATGGTTATGCTAAGGAGGGTGTAAGAGTTGGGAAACCAGTTCTCTCCAACTTCCCTCAAGAGAGGATGGGGTTTGGAGCAGTGGAAAGTTACCAAGCAGGTCAAAATGACAAGTGATTCAGAAGGTTATAAAAAGGAGGGGAAGAGGCGGAAGAGATATAGAGAAGCCATGCGGGCAGGAGGGGAAGGGGATTGACAGCTACCATAATGGAAGGCAAGCTGAGGAGAGAAGGCTCCATGTTTCAGGACACAGGCCATACACTGGTGCAGGACTTATGGCTTAACCAAGGACTCTGACCCCAGTCCCAAGAATGCTGTGGAGCAGTGAGGAAACTTGGGCAGGAAAATGAGTGGTTTATTATTTTGTATAGGTCTGTGTATTTCTCATGCTATTAAAGAGAAATGTTGTATTCAAGTACTGTGCAGCATCTATGGGGGTTATGTGCTACACCTTATGTGGTCCCCTGAAGAGGTAAACCAGAGACCTCACACCTTCAGCTGAAGCTCTGGGAGTGGGGCGGGGGGTGTTGATGCTAAATGGGGAGTCTGAGGACTTAGCACCAGTTCCAAGGATTTGGCAGAGGGACTGCATGGGCTAAGATCTCAGGCTGGGATGCTAGGCGTAGGATCTGCACCCTGAGAGCATACATAGGGCCCCCAAGCTAGGGACAGTGCCTGGGCTCTGTTTTAACTTCAGGGCTGGATTCCTTCACAACAGTCTGGTGAATGGCCAAGAGAGGGTGCTTGAGTGGACTTGTGACAGAACACTCAGGTCATGTTTTCAAGCATGTGTTTCAACTATGAGGTCTAGAAAGTGTGTTCTCTTTAATGAAAGCTGAGATTCCCATCATCACATGCCTCCAGGAGCATGGTGTTTAAGAAACACCAAATATACAGGATGGCAACACTGACTTTTTATGCTCCTCTCCATGCTTGTTTTCTCTTTCTCTTTCATCAGGATTATATCCTAACCAGTAAAAACACAAGAATGTTTTGGTTTCCCTTATTTTGGGGTAAAAAGCAGGTTGGGGAAAGGCAGGGCTGGCTCTAACCTTTTTGCCGCCCCAAGCAAAAAAAAAAACAAAAACCCACACCGAGCGCCGCACCCCCCCCCCAGGAAAAAAACCCCAAATGAGCGCCGCCGAGCCAAAACAACCGCCCCCCTCCCCCGAGCCGCCCCACCGAAACAACCCCCCCTCCCCTCCCCTGTCCCAAGCCCCGTGCCGAAACAACCCCCTCCCCCAAGCCCTGAGCCGCCCTGCTGAAACAACCCCCGCTCCCCTCCCCTCGCCCAAGCCCTGCGCCGCCGCCGAAGTAAAAAAAACCAAAACCCCGAGTGCCGCCGCCAAAGGAAAAACAAACCTCAAGCACCACCTCTTGCAAGGTGTCGCCCCAAGCACGTGCTTGGTCGGCTGGTGCCTAGAGCCGGCCCTGGGGAAAGGCCAGCCAACCAACCCAGCCTAGACATGATCCCAGGCATTCTTGTGGCTTTCAGATGGTAAATGCTCTAAGGCAGATACTGTGTTTCTTCTGTGTTTGTACAGTGTCCAGCACAATGGGATTCCAGTCCTGATTTGGGTATTTGAGCTGTATCCATAATGGCAATAATTGTGAAATTGGAGATAAAAATTGTCATTCTTGTAATTATTTCCTTCATTGCTAGACTCAAATGACCTTTGTAATTTACTAGAGACAGGGTTGTAAGTCCTCTGGCAACAGTGCGAGTGGAAATGAACAGTGATGGTTTATCACACCGTGGTGTTGTTTGAGTAGAAATCTGACATTGATTGTACTGTTTCTATTTAATTTAGTTCTAGATTGCCATGTGCGTAGTATTAAGCCAAAGATGACACAGCAGCCTTTTGCATTTTGGTTGCTAATTTGAATTTGGCCCAGCTCTGTAGCAATTGAAAGTACATGAATATTGAAGTATCTATGCAAGACTTTTGTGGAAATGGGTTGATAGCCTTTCAGTGCAGGTGCAAGTGGACAGTTCCTTACAGCACACAAACCGCCATCGCAGTTAACTCATGTTAACAGTCTCTCTGGAGAAGCAAAAAATTGCAGGGGCACAGAGCCTCACCTACCCTCTCAGGGTTGTGAATGGAGGCACGAGAGGGCGAGCATGGCATTGCTATTCTGAGCCAGTTTCATAGTGGCACCAGTTCACAGGTATAGGCCTGGCTTGAGATGAGTAAGTGGACTTGGATGAGGCCCCATTTCTTGGGAGACTGGATTAGGGAGATAAATGGATCAGCAGGCTGGAAACATAATATTTGTACTAGCTAAGATAGGGGCGAACGCTCAGTGAACCATTTATAGTGGACAAGATAACAATGGATAAAATAAGCTGGAACGTAAGATGAGATACAAGATATGCAGGGACAGTGCATTCTGTACTGAGATTGGTTCCTACAAAGTGACCAAAGTGAAGCAAATGGAATGTAATGTTATAAAGGAAGAGATTTGCTGTGTGACTGAATGTGTGTTATGCCCTATACCCACCCATTATGTTTGAGTCTGATCAACTCAGCAGCGCTATGCTGTATGCCAAATAAAGGAACCTGAGTGATGAGACGGGACCCAAACTAACTTCTTGGGGAAGTGGGTGGACAAGGTCTCAGAGGCACCCCCAACAAGGGAGCTTGCACGACCTTGTCCCTGGGGGCAGCCTGAGGCACCATGGCCTGTGTAGGGTTGCCAGGTGTCTGGTTTTCGACTGCAATGCCTGCCTGGTTGAAAAGGGACCCTGGCGGCTCTGGTCAGCACCGCCTACCGGGCTGTTAAAAGTCTGGTCAGCGGTGCTGTGGGTCTAAGGCAGGCTAGTCCCTACCTGTCCTGGCTCTGCGTTGTGCCCCGGAAGTGGCAAGCAGGTCCGGTTCCTAGGCAGGGGGACACGGAGCACCAGTTCCACACTCCCTTTGGCCAGGAAGGGGGGGTGCCTCTGGGTGAGAGCAGCGCGTGGAGCCTTGGCCACCCCCGCTTAGGAGCTGGACCTGCTGGATGCTTGCAGGGCGTAGCCAGGATAGGCAGCAAGCCTGCCTTAGCCCCGCTGATCAGGAGCTGCCCGAGGTAAGCCTACGCTCCAACCCCCTGCCCTAGCCCTGAGCCCCCTCCTGCACCCCAAACCGCTCATCCCCAGCCGAGCCCATACCCCCTGCTGCATCCTCTCCGCCTTAACCCGCATCCCCCTCCCGCACTCTGAATCTCTCTGCTCCATTCCCAGCCTGGTGCCCCCTCCTGCACCCCAAACACTTCATCCCTAGTCCCACCCTAGAGCAGGCCTGCACAACATGCGGCCCGGGGGCCGCATGCGGCCCGCATGGGCTCACTGTGCGGCCTGCGGCGGTGTGAATTCCCATCCTCTCTCCAAGGGTTGCAGCTGTCTGGAGGTGCCTGCCTTCCACGCCTTCCTCATTCACACCTCATTCATTCAACAGGGCAATTGAATACAAAGTGGGGGGAAGATCTTATTCTACTTCTAGCAAAAAGACATTTTTCTTTTACCTTAATTATACTACTTTAGGGGCCCGCTATAACATATTACCAAGGTTCAATACAAAGTCATATAAAAGTTATACAAAAATGCATAATGCGGAGATTTATCTGCAACTGCATTAATTGACTGTTGTGTGCAGTAATATAGTGACCCCTGGGGGGGTGAAGAGGGGTGTGATGGTGGGGCCAAGCGGGGAGGGGGCGGGTCCTATTTTACTGCTGTGATCTGGTCACCCTATGCGCGCTGTTTCTTTCCCCCCCTCTACAGGCTTCCACACCCCAGCGCTGGGGAAGGAGGGGTTGTTTCCGTGGGGCGGGTGGTGTTGGGGTAGGAGTGTTTCCGCGGGGCCAGGGGTTTTTGGTCCTCAGCTGTTTTCTTTGGAGTAATATGGCCCTCACCGCTTTACGAGTTGTGCAGGCCTGCCCTAGAGCCTACACCCAGAGCCCTCACCCCCTACTATGCCCCAACCCCCTGCCTCAACCGGCAGCCCCCTCCCACATTCCAAATCCTTTAGCCCCACCCCAGAGCCTGCGAGCGAGTAGCGAGCAAGGGGTGGGGCCCCTGGGAAGGGGCGGGGCTAAGGGAACACACGGGCACATCCTGCCTGCCATGGGCATGCCCCAGCCTGTCTCCTGTGCCAGGGACTCGGGGGAGCATCAGTTCAGGGCTCTGCGCCGGGGTGGGGCACAGGGTTTCGCTCACTAAGTGAGCAAACAGGCCACCCCTTCCGTAGCAGGGATGATGACGGGAGGCCCTAATCCGTATCAGGCAGCCGCGGCCATGACAACTGCTCTTTTCCCTCCCTTGTGGAAACTACAGTTCCCAGCATGCACCGAGGCGCAGTGGACGTAGGCTGCTTGTTCTCGGTTCACGGTGCAAAGACTACATGTCCCAGCATGCTTTACGGCACAAACGGCCTATAATTCCCATCAGGCCCTTCTCCTGGGGTTTGATAGCCGCAGCCCCTCCCTCCGCGGAAAGCTGAGCCTGCGTCGTACATTGGTTTCAGTAGGTAGGTGCGTCCGCTCAGACGCCATGGGAACAAGAAGTCTCGTTCCCGCGATGTTTGAGATGTGGAAGCGCTTCTGTAGGGTGTTCTCGTTTTCACCCTACATGTCGCGAGAGCGGCGGGGCCGGAAGCTCCACGTCGGTCAGTTGGGCTCAGGGAGCGACGTCCCAGCTGCTGCTGAGTTGGGGGCTGCGGAGCCATGGTGAGTCCGGCCGCGAGGCCAGCCTGGGCCGGGCCTTGTCTCCCCGGGGCTGGCGCCAGGTCGGAGCTGCCCGCCGGGCTGGGAGTGGGCCGGGACGTACAGGTGGTGAGGGGCGTGCAGGGTTCCCGTCTCCCCGCTCCTGCCGGCCCGCGCTGTCCCTCAGGCTGTGCAGACGCTGCGTGGCAGGAATTAATCCCCGTGAGATGCTGTGAGGGGACCAGGCCAGGGAGTCAGACCAGTGGCTCTCAACCAGGGGTCTGCGCACCCCTGGGAGCACACAGGTCTTCCGGGGGTACAGCAACTCGCCTACCTGTTTGCTTGGTTTTACAATAAATAGGCTACATGAAAAGCACTAGCGAAATCCGTACAAATTAAAACTTCATACAAATGATGACTGGTTTATGCAGTTCTACATACTATAGCCGTGTTTCTCAACGGGGGAGGGCGTTGTGATTTATTTTATAATTATATGGTAAAAATGAGAGAGCAGTTTCTCCGTAAGAGGATGGCTGTGATACTTGTATTTTTAAGTCTGATTTTGTAAGCAAGTAGTTTTCAAGTGAGGTGAAACTTGGGGTATGCGAGACCAATCAGCCTCCTGAAAGGGGTACAGTAGTCAGACAGTTAAAGCTCTAGCTCTCACTAGAGAGACAAGTGGGTGAGGTAATTAATAGCCGTTATTGGACCAACTTCTGTTAGTGAGAGAGAGAAGCTTTTGAGCCACACACAGCTCTTCAGAGCTGCTCTGTGTGACTTGAAAGCTTTTCTCAAGTAGGCGTTATTGAGCAGTAAATAAGGTCATAATTTTTAGAACCCAACCAGCGAAATTTTAGGTAGTTTGGTTTTGTATTGCCGGAGTTATAAGTGAAGTCAAAATCAGGGTATAATGGAAGGTTTACAGTTCTTTTTTACTTTGTAGTGCTGCTTTTAAAAATATCATTGGCTTCTGTGTCTGATTTTTAAAGGAGTTGTTATACCTGCATCAATTCCTAATGGACAGATGTCTACATTACACATCACAGTTTGTGATAACTGGCTCCCTTATTTCATTCACGACAGAAGTACAAAGGAGAGAATGGACCTTAAAACTTGCCAACCCTTTTGCGTTTGAGTTGGCTTTGTCTATTCCCTATCCACTCAGTATAGGTTTATGGGCATACTGGGCAGGATGTTGTGTGTGAGCATGCATGGCCCTTCCTTTTCTTGAGCTTATTCTGTAGATACATTTTCCAGTTGTGCAATTCAGGATCTCTTCACAAACAATATATTCATGTGGATTAAAGAAAAAATGCACAAGAACAATCTTCTGTGCTCTACTGGGACCCTGTCCTGCTCCAGAGAACTCAGTGGGAATGATGCCACTCAGAACCAGTATTTGTTTATATTCCAAAGACTCTCTTACAAGAACAAAGTAAACAGCTAAATAGAATGAGTGGGTGAGATGTGTGCCCGCAAAAGAGAGCTGCTTGGTTTTATTTTAGGTCCAACCTTCAGTTTTTTTTCTTATTTATACTGCAAATATGTTGAAACAGTTCTATGCCATTTTTACGTTGAAGAATAACTTAGCATTCTTAATTTTTCTGATCTCTAGCCTCTCCGACTCGATATTAAGCGAAAACTAACAGCTCGGTCTGACCGAGTAAAGAGTGTGGACTTGCACCCCACCGAGCCATGGATGTTAGCTAGCCTGTACAATGGCAGTGTCTGTGTTTGGAATCATGAAACACAGGTAAACTTTTTGTGCTGTATTCTGTTTCTAATTAGAAACAGGAGTGTGTTCAGTGTAGCAATATGGTAATTCATTGATATGTGTATCCTGATAATGATATGTGAAATGCATTCTTCTGCAGCAAATGTATGCAAAGAACTTTAAATTATAATAAAATCGCTGTTTTTTGTTTAAAAAGCAAAACTGTTATTTGCTGAGTCAAGTGTCGTCAAGAAACTCATGGGTTTCATGTCACTTACAGTTTGGTGCCATTAAAGATCAATGTACCTAAGGGCGGTGCATTTTCAAATTGTAGCCTCAGAGACAAATAAGTACCATGATATAAAGCAGATAGATTAGGATGTTAATCCAGCACTGAGCTTTCTGTTTATATGCTAAATGCTTTGAATATTAAGAGTGGTAGGGATGCGATGCACAAAATTGATCTTAAACTTATTTTTGTCTGTTTAATCTCCCTGATTTTGAGGCTCATTTGTTTGCAGTCTATGTGATGCCTCCACATATGTTATTCAGGTGATATCACAAACATTAAGAAACAGTCTAAAGAAATATATAGAGGTCTGTGGAGATCACATAAATCCCAGGGTTTATTGACTATATACAATGTGATTTATCTTTTGCAAATTATTTTCATTTTAGTTTATTCCAGAAGGTGTTAAATGTTTTAAGACTTTGCAAAACTGCACCATAGTGTAAATACCTCCCCTTACCTGACTTTTATGTTTGTACTCACATCTATTAAAAAATAGTACAGATCCCTTTCTTTAGGAGCTCCTTGACCATTCTTAAACTTACAACTATGCAAAAGTGGGCTGTTTTAAGAAAAGCTGAACAGATTTTGAAACTGACATTCTCTCAGTAATATACCCCAATATTTCTAATTTTAGACTCTAGTGAAGACCTTTGAAGTATGTGACCTGCCAGTCAGAGCTGCAAAATTTGTGGCAAGAAAAAACTGGGTTGTGACAGGAGCTGTAAGTTGTCATTTTTTGTGTCTGTTTCATATACATTCCCCCACTTTTCTCTTTACTTCGTTGCACCCTTTTACACACCATCCAGAAGTGTGGTTCGGTATTAACTTGTACACTGGAAGAAGATAACCATTTATAGCTGTTTGTTTCCCCAAAACATTCTCCTAAAATCCATTGAATAGAAGGGCACTTTGAAGTTCAGACTTTCATTTTAAAAACCGACAAATAAAAAGTAGTGGTTGACTTTATATTTAGGCCCAATCTATATTACCAACTCAAATAATTTCTGGCACTTGCTTACAACTTGTTTAAAAGATGTAGTATGCACAGTACCTTAACGATGTCCCTGTAATTAGGCTAAAGGACTTGGACTATTCAAGGTAATAGGATTATAAAAGTTTACCTATTTTCTATGCTTTTCCTCAATTATTTTTAATATAGAATCTTTAGAAAAGTTTTTGTTCACTTTTAGAACACTAAGCCACTTTTATCCATTGACTGTACTTCTGTCTCCATACTAAAATGTTCTTAATAAATCCATCCTAGTCTTGTAGTTATGAAAAATCAGCAAAGTGTAACAGTTGACGTCACAAAGTATACACCTTACAGGCTGTAAAATATGTGTATGTTTTTATATATCTCGTATATAATCGTTTGTTTTTACATTTTCAACCTTAACATTGCATTCCTAAAGAAGAAAGTCTGAATTAATTTTGCATGCAGAGTTGCAGATACAAGCATGTCAGTGTACTTTTCTCTTATTTGTAACCACTGAAATAAACATTTTCCATGTTACATTTTTAATCTGTTATTTAAATCGTATTGCCCTCATACTCAATCATTGAAATGAAGTTATATTATAATGTGCATCCAGATGTGCCTGCAATGTGTGTCCGAATTTAAATAAATTACCGAATTGGTAATTAACGTAGATATTATGTATACCCAACATGTTTTCAATCTGTTACAATTTCTGAATAAGTCTTCAAGTGGGTCAAAGGCATTTGATGTCATTGAAAATTGTCCATGATGCATTTATATTTTTTAAATAAATTTATTAAATGGGCAGTCAACTTGAAAATCACTTTTTTTTTTGTCTGAAAATTTTGTATCTACCATAGAAACAATTAAAAGCTAAGATGTCCATAAAAGAAAATTTAGTGGAAAAATTAGGATAAAACATTTAGGATAAAAATTTCAAAAGTACCTAGAACCAGTGACTTTCAGTGAGACTTAGGACTTGTCTACATAGAGCAGCAATGAGCACTAGAGAGGTGTGATTTCTGAACTGCACCAATGTGTTGCACACTAACTGGCCCATGCAGACTCCTAGTTTTTGCCAGCAGAGTCTATGCAGGCCAGTGCACTTTAGAAATCACACCCCTCTAGTGCTCATTGCTGCTCCTTGTACATAAGCCGTTCAGACCCTAAGGGTATGTCTACAGAGCCTGCGGCTGCGAGCCTTCCATCCTGGGTTGACAGACTCAGGTTTGCAGGGTTCACGCTACCATATCAAATATTGCTGTGTACAGGTTTGGCTCAGGCTGGAACTTGGGCTTTGAATTCTAGGGAGGAGAGTGGGTTTCAGAGCCTGAGCTGCAACCCAAGCTGCAACTTTGCAGTGCTGTCTACACAGGTATTTTTAGCATGGTAGCATGAGCCCAAGCCTCTTGACCTGGGATGGGAGGCTTGCTGCCCTGCCCTTTGCATCTAAACCTCTTTTGAAAACTTTACCCTAAATATTTTTATGCTCCCAAGTTAACACGGTTTAAAAAATTTTTTTTTAAAAAAGTAAAATTTTAGGACATCGTGGTGGTGGTGGTGGTGGTTTTTTGGGGCAGGGAGGACTTTGTTTTGTTTTTCGGGGGGCATTATTTCCTAAATACTCAGTTAAAAAATAAATCCAAGTTGGCAATGCCTTTTTCATTTATTTGAGAGTCATGTAGCATCAGTCTTTCGTATAGCATGATCTTACATCATTTATATCAATGTAAGTTTCCCCATTGACTTCAGTGGGAGCAGAACAAAGCCCTTAATGCATGGAAGACACTTTTTCATGCTCATATAATGTGAAAATGTCTAAGGGAACTTTAGACTTTCCTTTAAATTAAAATAAGTGACCTTTTGGGCTAAGACCATCTTTGAGACACTTTGATCATAGATGAATTCTTTGTAGTTATACATGCCTTAAAATAGGATCATGTAATGTAAATTTCTGAACCAAAACGAAGTCTCAATAATTATGCTAGCTGGCACTGTTTCCTTTCTTCAGACTTCTAATGCAGTTTTAAAGAACTTTTATGGATGAAGAATCTTTGAAGATGGAATATTAGCCTTTATTTAATGTGAAATACTTTTATAGAGAAGCTGATCTTAGTGTCTTTATTTTCTTCTCATCTATAGGATGACATGCAAATTAGAGTTTTCAATTACAATACCTTGGAAAGAGTTCACATGTTCGAAGCACACTCTGATTATATTCGTTGCATTGCTGTACATCCTACTCAGCCTTTCATTCTAACTAGCAGTGGTAAGAGATATTTTCCGTATAATTTGATATTTCTCACACAACTGTTTTCAGACTGTTATCTTATAAAAAATGAGAAACTACATGGCCTGTACTGTTGTTGTCGAAATAAGAATTCTTGAGCAAGTAGCCTACTTCTCATTTGTCATCTCAAATTATTTTTTCCAAGCTAGTTTCATGTTTATAATGGAATCTCAACTTTACTTAGGATTTGAAATGTAATAGGTTAAGCTCTTGTCAAAGAAGACCTGAAGGTCTAGTTGCTTAATGTCTGCCAAACAAGAAGTTCATTTACATGGTAATGATCTGCTGTTTGGCAGATTTACATCCCCTACTTGGGTTTGACATATATCAAGATTAATTTAATTTTGCTGGTTAAAACTAGAAGCATTGTAGTGTTTTCGTAGTAAGATTGTAACATGAGTGATATTGGAGTTGTCCTATAGTTTTACACTTAAACATAACGTCCTTTCGTCAAACAAAATTGTTGGCTTCATGTTGTGCCCACAACATTCAATCTAGATTCCTTAGTAAGCAAATTTAACTGTTATCTTAATCCTTTAGTATTGATGTGCAGTCCTTAGAAGTGTCTGAGATGAATTAGTGCTCTGACTGAGCCTGACACTCATCATCTTCTATAAAGGGGGAAAAAAAGTAGGCACTGGCATGTCCACGTTTCTTTAGGAAGTTAAAGGGAAGAGCTAGTTTTCCAGATGCATAGAAGTAAAAAGAAGAAATGCTGCGTGCATTACAGAATCAGGGTTTAAGAGAACAAACTGAAGTGTAGTATCTCCTGAAAACAAAAGAAACGATATAGTTCAGGGGTCGGCAACCTTTCAGAAGCGGTGTGCCGAGTCTTCACTTGTTCACTTTAATTTAAGGTTTTGCATGCCAGTAATACATTTTAACGTTTTTTAGACGGTCTCTCTCTGTCTATATTGTATAACTACACTATTGTTGTATGTAAAGTAAACAAGGTTTTCAAAATGTTTAAGAAGCTTCATTTAAAATTAAATTAAAATGTCTATCTTACGCCGCTGGCCCGCTCAACCTGCTGCCAGCCTGAGGTTCCATTCACCTAGTTCGGCAGCAGGCTGAACGGGGCCTGCGGCCGGGATCCCGGCTGGCAAGGGGCTGGCAGCGAGGACCCCGGGCCGGCAACCGGGACCCCAGACCGGCAGCGGGCTGAACTGCTCAGCCCGCTACCACTCTGGGGTTCTGTCCGCCGGCTCCTGCCAGCCGGGGTCCCGGTTGCCAGCCCCACTCAGCCCGCTGCTGATCTGGGGTCCCAGCCCTGCCCACATAGAGAGGGTACTTACATTCTCCCTGGTTCGAGCCCAGTCTCCTCCTCTCTCTCTCTGCACAGAGCTGAGGGTGGGAGTGCACTGATCACAAGTTTGGGGGTGAAGGAACAGACTGGGGGTTGGGGTGCAGGGTCTGGCCAGGAGCTAGAATGAGGGAGGGGGCTCAGGGTTGGGGCAGGAGATTTGGGTGTGGAGCGCTTACCTGGGGCAGCTCCCCTTTGGTGCGAGGGGTGCAGGTGGGAATGTGGGGTGTGTGTGCAGGAGCTCCCGTTTGGTGCTCAGGGTGGGGGGTGCAAGAGTCAGGGTGTGTGGGGGGGGGGCTGGGTATGTGTGGAGGGGTGCAGGAGTCAGGACGGAGGCTGGAGGTGTGAGGGGGTGCTGGATTCAGGGTGTGGGATGGCTGGGTATGTGTGGGGGGTGCAGGAGTCAGGGCAGGGGGCTGGGAGTGTGTGAGGAGGGTGCAGGGGTCAGGGCAGAGGACTGGGTGTGTGTGGGGGATGCAGGGGTAAGGGTAGACGGCTGGGGTGCTCGGCTTGTGCGGGTGCTCCCACCCCCCTGCCATGAGCGGCTCATGGCAGGGGGATGGAGGGGATATGCCCTGATTCCACCCCTTTCCCCAAGGCCCTGTCCCTGCCTCTTCTCTGCCTCCTACCCGGAGCAGCGAGCGTGCTGCGGCTCCGCTCCTCCCCGTCGCAAGGGCCATCAGCTGATCGGCGCGGGGAAGGAGAGGAGGAGGGGCAGGAAAGCAGCTCGCTGGGGGGAGAAGCGGGGGAGGGGGGAGCTTGGCTGCCAGCAGGACCAAGCTTCTGCCTCCTGCCCCTGCAGGGGAGAGCGGTGGGCAGGGGGGCTGAGTGGGGCCGGGACCCCGGCAGGCAGCAGCGTGCCATTAAAAATCGGCTCACGTGCCATCTTTGGCACGCGTGCCGCAGGTTGCCAACCCCTGGTATAGTTGAACTATGTTGCAAGAACAGTGAGAAGGATAGCTGGATTACACTCTAGATGGAATGGAGGCTTTATGCAGAGTCAAGGATCTGCTTGCAAGCAGTTTTTGCTTAATTCAGTGTCAGTGTGTGCCAAATTAGACTGTTCATCCCTTTTATACCATTTTTGTTTTCAAGGAAATACGTAACCAATAAAGCAAGTGACTAAATAACATAGAAAACACAGTGAGAGAAACAAAATAGACAATCTAAGGGCTTGTGTGCGGCAAGCTGGCATGTGAATCTACTCCATACTAACCTGCCACAAAGCACAGTAAGGAACTGTTAGTGTGCTTAAGCAGTGTTGACATGGATGTGGACAGTTAGTTTGTGGCAGACTAGTGGGGGGTAGATTCACATCCCAGCTTGCTGCAGACTAACTGATCATGTAAACAAGCCCTAAATCCTTATACTAACAACAGAAGAAATTCTCTTCAGGATTCCAGTGTTTGCTTTGATGCTTGGGTCTTTGAAACTTGACCCTTTCCACAACTACTCACTTTTCAGAGTTTCAGACTAGGTGCCTCCAAGATGTTTGTAGGTCACTGGAGCTGTACAGGAGCTATGGGCTATGTTGCTAACAAATTCCCTTTAGATTTCGCTTTCAAAACATAAAGCAAACTGTTTAAAAACAATGGCTGGCAGTCCTGGGGAAAGTCTTGGTTATGACAGCTGATAACTATGACAGTGGATAACGTACACCCTCCTAATTGAAGGGATAGTGTGTTGAGGTTTTAACACACATTCCTTACTTCAAAATATTAACTAGCCCCTGAAGTTGGAGGTGTTAACAAAAATCCCAACATTTGAAAAAGTACTTTAAAGTACTCTCAATTGCTCAGCTTTCACTCTGACTTTTGTGATGTCTCACTACATTGCCAAGGTTTTTTCACACCCCTGCTACCTTTTTTTAAAGAAATCTTTGACTTTCATTTAAAAAAAAGTAAAACAGTCAAATTCCCCAACACCAATGTCCTCTTTAAGAGAATAATGAATGGCCCTGAAATGGGAACCAAATGTTTAGCTGTGCTAAGCAGCCTAGACTATTACTAGGTTCTTACCTCTGGCACGGCAAATACCCAGGCTTCAGTTTAATGCAGATGACTATTTCTTTTTTGGGGGTATGGAGGGGAGGGAACAAAAACAAACCCTTGCATTCCTTGTAGTCATCTCCTGTCTCTCAGGGTAAACAGTCTTCTGAGTAAAGTCCATACATTGTTTTGATAGTAGTAGCAACACTTCCCTTTAGGTTGGACAAGCTTTGAAAATTGGGTTACTAAGGATTTTGTTTTAGAAAGATAGGTATATGAATATTTAAAACTAACTTGATTTTTTTTCCAGATGACATGCTTATTAAACTCTGGGACTGGGATAAAAAATGGTCTTGTTCTCAGGTGTTTGAAGGACACACTCATTATGTTATGCAGATTGTCATAAACCCAAAGGATAATAACCAGTTTGCCAGTGCCTCTTTGGATAGGACGATTAAGGTACTGTAAATATACCTTTTTAAAACTTCATTAAATAATTACCAGACATAAGAAATACAACAATATAGCAGTGCAGACAATGAAAAATTTAAATTAATAAAACAAGTATATGTGCAGTAATAGACTGTGTATACTACATACAAGGACATATATAAATTGGAATGACCTCAGTCAAGTTATAGGTTGTTGAACAATCATCAGAATCTGGATAAAGACTTTATCTATCTGTGAAATCTCAAAATTAGTTGTATATAATCTTTTAAATGTGAATCACTGGCAGAAATTTATGGACTCTTGTGATTCCATTTGGATTACCAATAAGTGTTGGGGAGGTGGAACTTTACTGTCATAATAGTCCACTTTCAGAGTCCGTTTTAGGGAAATGCAAGATAGCAGAGTGCCTACATTGAGAGTCTCACTTCCCTTTCCTGTAATAGACCCTGAAGATTTTCATGCACAGTGGAGCCATTATGGGGGTTCATGGGGCCACCTGGGCACTGAGATTTCCCCACGTTCCCTTGGAACCTTTGTTATGTGTTAGGCCTGTAAAAAGGGCCACCTATGCCTCAAGACTCCTTCAGCTGTTACGATTAATTGGTATGTGTGAGTGGGATTTGGTATGGTAGTGAGGAGGCAAAGTTTTCACCTACGGCCTCAATGTTCATGAAATCTACCCTGATCCATTTAACAAACAGTCATTTAGTATTTTAGATTTGTGACTCTAAAATCCACACTAACAACTAAAGGATATATGTATAATTCTGACGCAAACTGCAGATGTCTGAAACAGTAGTAAGCTTAGTACATATAAGGTGATGTATGGTGTGTGTGTAAATGTGATATATACATGTGTAGGTTTTTCAGTGTACATACATGCAGAGGGGTTTAACATGTAAGAGAGACCATTGAAGGATAAAGCTATTTTATTGCTTTGAAATATTGGCCCAAACTGTCATTTGATTTTTTTTTTTTTTCCCCACTACATTTAAGAAATCAGGATGCAGTGGTACAGACTTATTAGCTGTATCTTTCCTGTCTCTAGAATTTTAAAAATGCACTAGTCAGAGCTCATTCTATCTGGTGGTGCTGGCCCATGAGGGTAAGATCAATACTTAGGTATGGTTGATCTTTTTCTTTGTTAGGTGTGGCAGCTTGGTTCTTCTTCACCCAACTTCACTTTGGAAGGCCATGAAAAAGGAGTGAACTGCATCGATTATTATAGTGGAGGAGACAAGCCTTACCTCATTTCCGGAGCAGATGATCGCCTTGTCAAGATTTGGGATTACCAGGTACAATGTGTTCACCTCTTTGTGAACACTTTAGTAGATTAATTTGGTTGTGCACCATCATCAGCAAAGGCATGGAAATAAAGGGAAAGGGATGAAGGAAAAACATATTCTGGAGTTTTCATGTCTTTAAATAGAAAATAGAGAGATTTTTGTGATGTATTTTCTGGAAAAACTGAACTAAAACTAGTACAGTAACTCCTCACTTAACGTTGTAGTTATGTTCCTGAAAAATGCGACTTTAAGCGAATCCAATTTCCCCATAAGAATTAATGTAAGGGGGTGGGTTAGGTTCCAGGGAAATTTTTTTCACCATACAAAAGACTTTATTATTCTATTCTATTTATTTATACTGTGTGTGTATATTATATAATATAATACACATTTTAAACAAACAATTTAATACTGGTACACAGCAATGATGATTGTGAAGCTTGGTTGAGGTGGTGAAGTCAGAGGATGGGATATTTCCCAGGGAATGCCTTACTGCTAAATGATGAACTAGCAATTGGCTGAGCCCTCAAGGGTTAACTCTCTCACTCTGCAAGGCAGCAGGAAAGGAGGGAGGGCAGACAGATACACACTGTGTGTGTGTGAGAGATTATGCACATTTCCCCTTTAAGTACACTGCCTTGTTAATTAGATGAGCAAGCTGAGACCAGGAAGTTCCCTCTGGGACTGTTGTGTGTCCCCCCCTGCTCAGGGGTGGCAGGTTTGTAGAAATTTTGGTAGTGCCCAAACTCCATCCCCCACCTGCCCAAGGCTCTGGGAGGGAGTTTGGGTGGGGGAGGAGTAGAGTGACCAGATGTCCTGATTTTTTTAGGGACAGTCCCGATATTCAGGGCTTTTTCTTATATAGTCGTCTATTATCCCCCATCCCGATTTTTCACATTTGCTATCTGGTCAACCTAGGGAGGAGGTCTGTGGTGCAGGCCCTGGGCTGGGGATTGGGGTGCAGGAGGGGTGCAGGCTCTGGGAGGGAGTTTGGGGCTGGGAGGGGGTGTGGGGAGAGGGGGTGCAGGCTCTGGGAGGGAGTTTGGAGGAGTGAGGAGGCACAGGGGTGTGGCTGGGGATGGGTTTGAGGTGTGGCTGGGGATGAGGGATTTGGGGTGTTGGAGGGGGCTCAGGGCTATGGCAGAAGGTTGGGATGTGGTGGGGGGGTGAGGGCTTGGGCTAAGGATGAGGGGATTGAGGTGTGGGAGGGGGCTCCGTTGGGGCAGAGGATTACGGTGCAGGGGGATGAGGGCTCTGTCTGGGTCTGGAGATGAGGGGATTGAGGTGTTGGAGCGGCTCATGGCTAGGGCAGATGGTTCGGGTGTGGGGGGGTGAAGGCTCTGGCTGGGGGTGTGGGCTCTGGGGTGGGGCAGGGCTGGGGATGAGTTTGGGGTGCAGGCAGGCTGCCCCAGGACTGGGGCCAGAGAGGACTCTCCCCAGCCCTTTCCCCGCCAGCAGCAATGAGCTCTGCGGGAGGGCCCCCTTTTTCCCCCCATGCAGCACGCTTAACCCCACCACTGTCACTGCACGTGCTCCTAGGGTCCCTTAGGTCCAAGAATCTCCCTCGCCTACCCTGTGGTGGGTGCCGGGATGGGGGGGGGCTGCATGCTTCATCTCCCCTGCTGCTGCACCTCACTGTAGCCTCACTGGGGGTGGGGAATGGGGCTGCCCCTTGCCCAGCGTGGGACAGGAGTGGTGGCGGGGGGGGGGCACGGCTGTACTGGTGAAGGTCCCTGCCGGAAAATGAAAGGGCCTGAGGGGGAAGGGCAGAGTCAATGGGGATGGAGGGCACTAGGACCCTGCGGCAGCAGTTGATGCGGGGAGGCAGCATGGAGCTGCAAGGCAGAGGCAGGGACGCTCTCTTCCGGGGCCCAGAGAGGTGTGTGGGGGCAGCAAAGGGGGGCAGGGGACACTTGGGGGGGGCAGCAGGTGGGGCCTGACATTAGCCCCCTCTCCCCCCCCCCCCCCCCCCCCCCCGCACCCCTTTCACTCCCCCCGCACAGCAAGCAGGAGGCTCGGAAGCAGCTCCAAGCCAGAGGGCAGGAGCAGCACATGGCAGTGGCGGGAGCAGGTGCAGCACAGGGAACTTAGGGGAGCGGGGAGCTGATAGGGGGCTGTCAGTCCACCCTGGTTCCAAGCCCCCACCAGCTAGCTGCAACGGGCTGCTCTTCCTGTAAGCAGTGGACAAAGCAGGCAGCTGCCAAATGATGTTAGAAGGGAGCATTGCACAACTTTAAACGAGCATGTTCCCTAATTGATCTGCAGCCTAACAACGTTAACCGGGATGACTTAATTTTTAATGTACAGTAAAGTCACTTATGAGTAACATTCTAATTTACCATCTGTGAAATATAGAAATCACCTTAAATCTGAATGTTAAAAGTTAACTTTGTGTTGAATAGCAGTGGTTTATTTTCTTGCAGTGTGTCCCATTTTTTTTTGTTTTGTGACCAATCACCTTGTAATGGATTGGGCACCCACATGCTCTCTGTATCCCCTTACTTTATGTCCAGAGAATAATTGTCACCTTTTGTATCCACTTGTTCTTGCCAATCATTTTGTCTGTTTTCTTCTTCCTCCTTGTTGCTTTCTATCTTTCTGTTCTTGCTTATGTTCCTTGTCCCATCCATCTATGATTTCCTTCCCTACCCCCACTAGCTAGGTATGTGTTGTTTGAGTATTGATGGGGGGAGTTATCCATTAATAAGTCTTCAGCTCGGGCCACATGCTATAGGAGCAGAGAAGAGAAGGTTGGGCCTGTGGGACAAAGATAACACTAGGCTTGGTTTTCCCTTGTGATTCTATGCAGATCTGTTTGGCTTTCAGGATTCGAAGCAAAAAGTACAGGCACTAACGAGTCTTGGCTCAATATATTAATACACCTTGCTCTCAGCAAAGTGTTTTGTAGATAGGAACCCAGTTAGCTTAGGAAACAGAGAAGCAGCTACACTAATGGGAACAAATTCATTTTTGGCAGTTGGGGGTTTTGTCTTAAGACACAGACTCTGGAGTATGCTGTTCTTTGAATAAATTGAAGCAGAAGTAAAGGTTATGAAAAGACTAGAGACATGCTTACATAATTCTTACATTAACTTTCTTTGAAGATAGTGATCCGAGAAAATTACAGTATTAATGTTTTCTTTTCTTGTATCTTAACTCTTCTTACAGAATAAAACCTGTGTGCAAACACTGGAGGGACATGCTCAGAATGTATCCTGTGTTAGCTTCCACCCTGAGCTGCCAATCATAATCACAGGCTCAGAAGATGGTAACTTTTGAGTTTTCTGACACGTAATATACATGAACAGTAGGGTGGGTTACATGCCCTTTTGTAGTCTTGGAAGGATTAGTTTCCTTGTTTTCTTTTTTATTTATATGGCTATAGAACCGGTTACTATTGGTTTTAATTCCCTTTGCAAGGTCCAGCTCTGCTTGGCTTTTGGCAGTTCACGTCATCCCTACACTTTCTGACCTCCAAGAGCTGGTTTTCCTTGATCCGTCCCATGTAGGCTTTCTGCTTTCTTTTAATCACTTGTTTGAGATGCTTGCTCATCCAGGTTGGTCTGCAGCCCTTCCCTATCCCAAGCAATTTTCCCCCGTGCTTGGGATACAGGCTTCAGCTAGTTTCTGCAGCTTTGACTTAAAATAATTCCAATCTTCCTCCACATTCATATCCTTGAGTACTCCTTTTGGAAACCCCAAATAAAGGTGAATCTAACTCAGAGTGGGTGGAAGGACATGGCTGTGAGGAAGGCAGGAACTGCAGGAGTACTGCTGCTGAGAAGCCTAGGGCATCTGCAAGCAGTGAGGCCCCCGTCAGTTCAACTCTTATCTCACTGTCTCTGCACAGCCGTGTGAGAGCTGCCTGCCAGCTTGGAGCTCCTAATTTCTCCTCCCTGTGATCTCTCAAGCTCCCACCAAGAGATTCTTCTGTGCTGATTTCCCTCCTTTGGGCTCTGTGACACTTGTGGTAGATACCAAATATCTCTCCAAACATCAGTGATACTGCTGGGATTGAAAGATTAAAGTTCTATTTCACTAAAGTTTAAATTACAAGTGTTAGTTTCATATGTGGTCTTTGGATTCTTGTTGTTAAATGCCATAATGTTTAATAGCCCTACTACTGAGAGAGGAGACTGAAATTGCATATAACTTTTTCTCCAGGAACTGTCCGCATTTGGCATTCAAGCACGTATCGCTTAGAAAGTACTCTCAACTATGGCATGGAAAGGGTGTGGTGCGTGGCCAGTCTGAGAGGATCCAATAATGTGGCTTTGGGTTATGATGAGGGCAGCATCATTGTTAAGGTATCTTAATATTGGAAAGCATATATGAAAATGGTGACCCATTGCCATAAGCTTCTGTTACTAAACTATTCTTTAATACTGAGACAGCGTCTGTAGTGATTAAAAAAAAAAAGGGCACTTCAATTTATTGGTATATTCCAAAAAAGCCACACACAAGTATTTAAAGTGAATTAAATTAAATTTGGACAACTTAATGGGCTGAGGATGCTTATTTTTTGCTATCTTTATATGCTGCTCTTATTAGCTTGGCCGTGAAGAACCTGCCATGTCTATGGATTCGAATGGAAAAATTATTTGGGCTAAACACTCGGAAGTGCAACAGGCTAACTTGAAAGCTATGGGAGATGCTGAAATTAAAGATGGAGAAAGATTGCCACTGGCTGTAAAGGATATGGGGAGCTGTGAAATCTATCCCCAGACCATTCAGCACAACCCTAATGGACGGTAATAGATCCAGATATATATATATATATATTTATTTTTTTTTGAATTTCAGAACAGAATTCCTGACATTTTTAAATTTAGAAATATGCCATACAAGAAAAATATACCTTCCAGATGACTGATCTACTTCTAGTGATGCCCATTACTCTGTGGACATAATTTCCACGCCAACACTGCCTTTCTTTTTCTCAATCTTTAGGTTTGTAGTAGTATGTGGGGATGGTGAATACATCATTTACACAGCTATGGCGTTGAGGAACAAGAGTTTTGGTTCTGCACAGGAGTTTGTATGGGCACATGATTCTTCAGAGTAAGTGTGGTTTTTATTTTGCGATGTATTAAACAAATGTATTTCCGCTAATTTCCAGACTACCCAAACTATAAACTGGTCTGAAAGTTAAAAGTTGGATTGGGTAACAAGCATTCTATAGCTTGGATTACATGAAACTTGTATATTGAATGCACTTTTAATTTTGAAGGAATATCAAATATAGTAGCCAACATGTCTAGTAGTTTATAGCAGTTCTTTATGGCTGTACAGTGTAACATTTTGCGATCTTGTCTGGATGATTGTTTTGTAATGGTGCATTTTTCTCTGTGTATTTAGGTATGCAATCAGAGAGAGCAACAGCATTGTAAAGATATTTAAGAACTTCAAAGAGAAGAAGTCCTTTAAACCTGATTTTGGTGCAGAGGGTGGGTTTTATATGTATTTCCTAAATCTGCTAGATTATGGATCTTAACTTTTTTTTCTGGAAAAAATGTTTGCTAGTGAAATACTGATTTCTTCCACATTTGCTATTCTTTGCAGGTATCTATGGAGGTTTCTTACTGGGTGTCAGATCTGTTAATGGCTTGGCATTTTATGACTGGGATAACACAGAATTGATACGCAGAATTGAAATTCAGCCCAAACATGTGAGTTTTGTCAGATGCCACTCTGAGTATATGTATATAACCGGTCATATCAGGGGTGCATTGATAAATTCAGAAAAGTCTGTAGTATATTCTAAATCTCATGAAGCTGTTAAAGATAAAAATTATATTTTAATTTTGTATGCTTTTTGTAGTAGAAAGAGACTCTTACATAGACACTGTCTTCTAAACTCCTACACTGGATGTGCAAATGAACAAATATTTTGATAAAATGTGTGTATCCTCCTTTCTTATCACAGCACCCTAAAACCTAAATGCTATTTCTTGTTTTTATTTAGATTTTCTGGTCTGACTCTGGTGAGCTGGTCTGTATTGCCACAGAGGAATCATTCTTCATTCTGAAGTATTTGTCTGAAAAAGTTGCAGCGGCACAGGAAACTCATGAGGGAGTCACTGAAGATGGTATTGAAGATGCCTTTGAGGTAACTGCTGTTAAAAGCGGGAATGCAGTTAGGGCAGTGCCCAGTAAAGTCGATGGGAATCTTTCCACTGACTTCAGTAGGCTTTGGATCAAGCCTCGAGTGCAGTAACATCTTACGCTAATCTTTTACAGACTAAAAGTATCATGCAGAATAATAATTACTATAACCTTACTATAAACTTGCCCTAACATCTGTTAATTTCTATTTTGAGGTTTTGGGAGCTAACGGGAAAAAATGCTTCTGGTTGAAACTTGGGATAGAAGATTTTGGCCTTACAACAAAAGTAAAGATGTCTAAAAAGAGAACTTGTTACCATTTTTCCACTTTAACTCCTACAGCATTGTGTTCTAATATAGGGGTTCTCAACCTTTTTTTCTTTCTGAAGCCCCCCCAACATGCTAAAAAAATTCCACGGCCCACCTGTGCCACCAAACTCTTTTTCTGCATATTCAATAGATTAAAAGCCAGGGCCAGCGTTAGGTGGTAACAAGCAGGGCAGTTGCCCAGGGCCCCACACCACAGGGTGAAGCTGTGTTGCGATGTGACTGTGAAGCTAAGTTGCTCTGACTTCAACTTTCAGCCCTTGGCGAGGCTCAGGCTTTGGCTTTTTGCCCTGGGCCCCAGCAAGTCTTAACACTGGCCCTGCTCTTTGGTTTATTTTGGTGGACCCCCTGAAACCTGCTCGTGGCCCCCCAGTGGGCCCTAGACCCTTGGTTGGGAACCACAGTTCTAATATAACTCAAATTATTTTCAGACATAAAACTGGGTAAAATAATAGTGTAAATTGTCCTTCAATTTTCAAATGTTATTGAAATTTAATTAAAGTTCAAGACTTGGTTAGTGGGCATGTGCTGAATAATGTTCTTAACAAGCACTTCAGAAGAAAATTCTGGGCCCTTGTCTAACAAGTAAATCAGCAGTATTAGCAAGGATAAAGTCTTTTTTCTAGCTGTAGATGTACATAGTCCAGGTCAAAAATGGAATCATTAACCTGGATTTTAATAATCCTCCATGAAAGCTTTTTACTGAATATATTTGTAAATGTTAAAACAAATGTGCATGTTTCCAGTTTGTATCTAGAATTCCATCTTTAACTTGCCCTGTTGTGGAAGATGAAGTGTTTAAACTCAACTTGGGGGTAGTCTTTCATGGCTGTCCCAGTCCTAATGTTTACATGTAGCTGGGTTTTTAATCACCAAAATCGCTTTTTGTTTTTTTGTTTGTTTTTTGGGCAGGTTCTTGGTGAGATTCAGGAGATTGTGAAAACAGGGTTGTGGGTAGGTGACTGTTTTATTTACACCAGTTCTGTGAACAGACTGAACTACTATGTTGGAGGAGAAATTGTCACTATTGCCCATTTGGATAGGTGAGTATCTAGTTTATATTCATATGTCAATATATTTTGTAATGTTTTTTAAAACATATTATGAAACATTTAAATTTGTCACTGTCGTTAGACTTCTTAGCATGCACCACTTTTTCTAACCACATTAGTTTAATGTATATTGAGTAACATTGTTACTGCTACATTGCACAGAATAATAAAAAGTGTCTAATCGTTTGTATATCACTAGTAAAACTGAAATAAGCGTTTAGATAGTAAGTACTGTCTTGCTATCGTAAAATCTACTGAATCTTCTGTTGGATACCTATAATAGATTAAAATTCATTGTTTTTGTTATAGGACAATGTACCTATTAGGGTATATCCCCAAGGACAACAGGCTTTATCTGGGTGATAAAGAGCTAAACATCGTCAGTTACTCCTTGTTGGTCTCAGTGCTCGAGTACCAGACAGCAGTAATGAGGAGAGACTTCGGTATGGCTGACAAAGTTCTTCCTACAATTCCAAAGGAACAGAGGACCAGAGTTGCACATTTTCTTGAAAAACAGGCAAGAGAACTGTAAACAGTGTAAATGTAAACTGTAATTCCAGTTTAACCTTTTTCAATTTACTCAATAGGGAATTCTCACATTACTGCATGCATAAACCAAACACTTATTAAAAAAAAAAATTGTCACTAAACATTATACATTAGTATTTAAGAATCAAGTATTTTTTCTGTTTTATACAACAGTCAATTTGGCTTGGGTAAAGGGAGATGATTTGGTGTTCAGAATGAAATTTCAAGGATTGCTGATGAACTTGGTAGACTACAATTTGACTCTTGAAAAATCTGTTTAGGGCTTCAAACAACAAGCTCTTGCCGTATCCACAGATCCTGAACATCGCTTTGAGCTTGCTCTTCAGCTTGGAGAATTAAAGATTGCATACCAGCTTGCAGTGGAAGCAGAGGTAAACAAGATTAATTTAAACAGAAACTCAAGCTCGTACTGCAAAACCTGCACGCCTTGGGATGAATTTAACAGAGGGCTAGGTCTCATGTGAAAGGAGGGGATCTGGGGATAGAGATCAGATCCTTGAGCCTGCTCCCCTACCTGCACTGCTGCTCCTTCCCCCCCCCCCCCCCCCCCCCCGGCGCAACCAGAGGAAACTTTCCTGGAGGTGCTCTATAGGGAATTGAGCTCTGTGGGTGGGGAGGGAGGATCTTCTGTTTGCTGTCTGTCTGGAAACCTACCTGAATTCCCTGAGAATACATACTGGGTCAGGGTCATAACCTTACCTTCCAACTTCGTGCGCTGTTAGTGGTGCTGTAGTGGAGACCAGAGGGAAGGGAAACGAAGCCAAGAATTGGTGCAGGGGAATAGGACTTCTGCATGGATGGGCACAGACTCCAAAGACCTGCCAGTTCCAGGTGCTGAACAACAAGACCCAAACTCCACTTCTAGTGCCCAACATAGATGATCTGGCCCATAACTAACTTTGAGGATAGTCTCGTTAATTGCCTACTTCAGGTGGTCTACAGTATGTGTGAACCTCTTATGCTTAGCAAGCTGCACCAATTTTGATTGATTTTCGAAACTCTGGTTATCTTTCTGAGACCTGAAGAGGAGCTTTGTGTAAGCTTAAAAGTTTGTCCCTTCCACCAACAGAAGTTGATCTAATAGAAGATATATCACCTGCCTTGTCAGTCATGTTGTTGTTTTGTAAAAGGAACAAAGTGGACGGATAATTAAGTTACAATATGCTTTTTTATTAAAAACATTTTGAAAGTCTTAGTTTTAAAACAAAAAATTCCTAAACACCAGGAATACTAATGTGCCGCCTTCATCTTGCTTTCCTCCGCTTACTAAATGGAAGATCCTACTAGTTGCCACACGAAAGCCACAAACTTTATTGTGTGTATAAAATACAGTCTGATATGCTACAACCTTGTTAATCTATAGCTGTTACATTGGCATCTTGTGAGGGTATCTGACTCCAACATCCTGAGTGCAGGGGAAAATACATATAAGTAAGCTACGATTATGTTATGGAGGTCATGGAATCTGTGACTTCCGGAGATCTCCATGACATTTACTACTTCAGCTGTGGGCCGCAGAGCTCTCAGCTGCCACGGGTGGCTGGGGAACTCTGCAGCTCCAAGCCGCTGTGGGGGGCTCCCAGCTGCCACAGGCAGCAAGGTCTCCTTTCCCCCACCCACTGCAGCGGTGGGTGCTGGACACCTCCCCCCCCCCCCCCCCCCCTTTCTAGTTTGTCAGTTACTTTTACTAAAAGTTATGGACAGGTCATGGGCTTCTGTGAATTTTTTTTTATTGCCTGTGACTTGACCGTGACTTTTATTAAAAATAACTGACAAAATCTTTTATGTAAGGCTAAGTGAAGTTGGGATAGGAGACCTGAACTTGACTGAATTTATACTCCTGCTAAGAAGTCTTTCTTTTTAAAAAAAAAAATTAGTGTGAAAAATGTGCTGTTCTTTAACTTTAAAACACTTAAATATGAAAAATCTCTTACAGTCAGAACAGAAGTGGAAGCAACTTGCTGAACTTGCCATCAGTAAATGCCAGTTTGGCTTAGCCCAGGAGTGTCTGCACCATGCGCAGGACTATGGAGGCTTATTGCTATTGGCCACTGCTTCAGGAAATGCTAACATGGTGAACAAGCTAGCAGAAGGAGCAGAAAAAGATGGCAAGAACAATGTAGCTTTTATGAGCTACTTTTTGCAGGGAAAGTAAGTAGCAAACAAAGGCTTGAATTGTGTTCATTTTCACTATTTTTATAATACTCAGACTGAGGTGGACCACACCTCACATCCCCAATCAGATAGCTGCCACAGGTAAGCTACAATAATTGCTTACTGTATGTGGAAACAGAATATTGTCCTGTGGTTTAGCGATCCCTTATGACAGGCCTGCACAACATGGGGCCTGGGGGCCGGCCCGCGGGGGGGGGGGGGGGGGGGGTGAGTAGGTGGGCTCACTGTGCAGCCCAAAATCTGGGACTGTGTCCGTTTGGTCTTTTTCTGCTTGTCTCTGGGCTGGGGGTTGTCCCAATGCTGCAAAGAGGGTGGTCCCAACGGAAGGTGCTTGCTTCTAACCCCTGAGGCCGTCAGTATGTATGCTCTTAGTCAGCCCACTTGACAAGTTTGATTGTCCTTGGTCTGGTTCCCATCCCCTCTCCAAGGGTTGCAGCTGTCTGGAGGTGCCTGCCTTCCACGCCTTCCTCATTCACACCTCTTTTATTCAACAGGGCAATTGATTACAAAGTGGGGGGAAGATCTTATTCTACTTCTAGCAAAAAGACATTTTTCTTTTACCTTAATTATACTACCTTAGGGGCCCGCTATAATGTATTACCAAGGTTCAATACAAAATCATATAAAAGTTATACAAAAATGCATAATGCAGAGATTTATCTACAACTGCATTGATTGTTGTGTGCAGTAATATAGTGACCCCTGTGGGGGTGAAGAGGGGTGTGATGGTGGGGCCGAGCGGGGAGGGGGCGGGTCCTATTTTACTGCTGTGATCTGGTCACCCTATGCGTGCTGTTTCTTTCCCCCTCTACAGGCTTCCACAAGTAGCGTAGCCGGGGGGGGGGAGCAGGGGGAGCGGCCGCTCCCCCACTGAGCAAAAGCAACACCTTTTTTGTGCTCAGACGCCTTTTGCTCATGTGCTGCAGCCAGAGCGGAGCATTTTTTTTGCTCCTGGTGCCTTTTTTTGCTCCTGGCGCCTTTTTTTTTTTTTTTTTAGCTCCGCTCCCCCTGTGCTCTAAACCTGGCTACACCACAGGCTTCCACACCCCAGCACTGGGGAAGGAGGGGTTGTATCCACGGGGCGGGCGGTGTGGGGGTGGGGAGAGGGAGTGTTTCCGTGGGGCCGGGGTTGTGCAGGCCTGCCTTATGAGATGGAAAAGAGAGCCAGCACTATGTGACCAACAGACCGTTCTGAATTGGGAGTTGTTGCTGTAATGTAATTGGACATGCTGTATTAGTGCTCACCAGCATGGCTACAGTGGAGGATCTGCCCCTTCCATTTTAGGGAGAAGTTTGATAACTGACACCCCCACTTTTTTTTTTTTTTTTTTTATTAAGCAAAAGACTGAAATCTGTCATTGTCATACAGGTATGGAAGTCTTGATATAAACTGTTTGCCAAAAAATGTAAGATGCGGGGAGAGGGGTTACGGCATCATCTCAATTAAAGAATAGCAAGAGACTGGTTGCTCTAGACAATTTGCTGTGCTTTGGAGCTTTCAATTGCTTTATTTTAAACAAATTCAAAAGTGCTCAGTTTTTAATGTGATAAGCTTGGTATTTTGAAATAACTTGTATTAGAAGAAAAATCTTTTTGGCAGTTCTACTGTCTGCTAAAACTGTGAGTCTTACCAAGAGCTATTTTGTTTTGGCAAAATTATGAAGACATTTGAAATTTTTGCCCTTGTCAGAACACTTCACTCAAATCTCTGTACCTCCAGAACAAGAAGATTTTAAGTCTTAATTCATGGTGCAGAGATGTTGCATCACACACAATTCCTCTTCAATGAGAAAAGGAAAGAGGTCTGTCATTGGAGCCAATGGCAAAACCCGTTGACTTCAAGTAGAACTGGGCTTTGTCTTCTGTATCAGCTGAAATAATACTAAAGACACTAGTAAAGTTCAAATGGGTCATAAAGCATGTATATAAAATTTTTGGTCAGTGGACTGGTACCTTATTTTTCTTCTATCAACTCGGTATTACTTTGAGTATAAGGTTTACCTAGTATTTTTCTTAGTTATATTTGAGACTAAAAACACCAATAAATTAGATTAATGCCAAATTAATCCCTGGCAGATCTATTGGTTATAGTGTTATACTAGGATTGTCTTTGACCATAAAACTTTCTCTCTCAAAATGAAATTCAGGATTAAAGTTCCATGCTACATTTTGCTTACTGTGGGGTGCTTAACAGTTACGGCATGTGGCTTTTCAGAAAGACTGATGATCCTACATCTCTTACAGTAAAATGTGGTACTTCAGGTTTGAGCAGAAAGACTTAACATTTGGTTTTCATTACTTCAGAAACTTTATGATAAAGTGTAAATTAAATGCAATACTTGCTTTTCTGTATTTTAAGAGAAGACATAACATTACTGTATTGACAACTTCAATATTTAACCTTCTAGGGTTGACTGTTGTTTGGAACTCTTGATTAAAACTGGACGTTTGCCAGAAGCTGCCTTCTTAGCACGTACATATTTGCCAAGCCAAGTTTCAAGGTAACTTTTTAATGTATTTAAAGTAGAAATATGTTCCTTTAAAAACTTTTGCTTACAGCATATATCTGTTCAATTTAACAGGGTTGTAAAAATGTGGCGGGAGAATCTCTCTAAAGTCAATCAGAAAGCCGCAGAGTCCCTGGCTGATCCCACAGAGTATGAAAACCTGTTCCCTGGATTAAAAGAAGCTTTTGTTGTTGAAGACTACGTAAAGGAAACTCATACTGATTTACGGCCAGCTAAGGAATACCCACTTGTCACTGTAAGTAAAATATTTTGTTTTCATTAATATAAATGATGATTCCATACTTGGAGCTATGATTTTACAATTTTTACTGCAAGACCTTTCATGTAAGGGTTTTTCTCTCTGCTGTTTTGTTAGCCAAATGAAGAAAGAAATTTACTGGAAGAAGCAAAAGGTTTTGAACCTTCAGGAGGAGTAGTATCCCAGGTCAGTGATACAACTGTACAATAAAGTTACAGGATGAGGATCTGGTATTGTGCATTAGCAGCTGCTCTGGGGAAAACTACAACCACCTTTAATGGACAAATTATTGCTTTCATTTGCTTTTGTTACTACTTTGGGTCACTTCTCTTGACCCATCAAAATATACTTTCCCAAGTTTTATTGGCCTCTTGAGCTATTACTGACATTGTTCCACTAGCATGAGTTGCTGTACTTCAATTGGGGCACTAAAAATAAGTACATAGTCTGTTTTTGATGTCAAGTTTGGTGTTGAGCTAAACTATAGTTCTTTGATTTCTGGAAGATGGCTGAGAAATTCAGTGGTACATCTTACCTTGTATGGCTGCTGTGAGTACAAGTGCAAATATCTAATACATTTCCGCAGGATAAATCACTCAGCGCTAGGTCTTCCTTTGTGGTGCTATTTAATACAAATAGCTTCAGCTGTTTCCAACATTCTAAAACTTAAGTTGTCTAAGCAGTGATGAAAACACATTTTTAATCATGACTAGATAACTTAACCTCTTTAATAGCCAGTTTACTACTATAAAATGGCACAAATTGTCAGATGGGGAAATCAGTTTCCATTTCTCCTGCAATAATTGAAAGGCCTGCCTTTTAAGCAGGTAGTACTGTCGAGAGCTTTAAAACCAACACAATCACCCCACCAAACCTGTCCTGAACTCTTAATGAGAGAGAAAATGCTGACCTAGTCCTCCTTTGTGTTCTTCAGACGTATGCCAATAAATGTTTCCCTCTTCCAAACATGTTGTAGAAGGCACTGTGAGTAAATTGAACCTGCTCCTCTAGGCACATTCTTTATCTTTAAGCCCCTTCATTTTCAGTTTACACTGATTTTTACTTTAAAAATCGCCAGTTTTACAAAAAGTATTCATTTTTCCCACCACTTTTCACCCTACTTTTATATCATTCAAATATATAAAAACTTGTTTTATTAGGAAAATACAATACATTGCACTATATATGTATTACGATAATACATTAATCTGTGTATATGCAAAGCTGCTTGTTAAGTAAGGTTTTGTGTGTAAAGTCTAGAAGATACACCCAATAAACAAACAGGCACGCACGCAAGCTCTGAAGTGCATGTGCATCTGAACGTAATGATGAATTTCATGCCCATTACGTACACATTTCAAGTGGTTAGCAGCTAATGGTTTAAAGACTTGACACACTAAAATGGTGTATAACTCAGTCTACAACTGTAAATTTTATTCAAATTAAAAGTTTTATTTGGGGATTAGAGATGTATTGTTTTTTTAAACTCAGAGGTGGCAGTGTTTTGAGTTCTGTTTTAGTTCTGCAGCAAACCATATTGAATTCTGTACAAAGCATTAATCTACTGAATATTTTTTCCCCATCCTGCTGTCCACCAAAATAAACCCTGCTATTTACCCACAAAAATCAATAGATTTTTGCACAAATTTTTAGCAGTTTTTGTTGTAGTAATAAACACTGAAAGTCCCAGGAAATATTAAATAACTGAAAACAAAGGGCCCTATTTAGTAAACCCTAAAAAACTCACTTTGAAATTTTGTTCTCAATTTATATTTTCAAAGTGAACTGAAGTTCTTAAATTGAAAATCTGAGAAGGTTCCATGCTGCTGTTGCAGAAGAGAAGTTGCATTACTTTGTGGTCTCAGTTGTGACTTTCACTGTAACAAGAAACCTAAATTCAAATGTCAGCAACTGGAAAGTGCTGTTCAAAAGCTACTTAGGGAAACCTTAGACTTTAAGGGGAAGAGACAAACCCTTGCGAGAGAGTATGATCTGCTAGCATCCTTTAATTTGGACTTTTAGGGAGAGCTATAAGTTGATATAAAAAGACTTGTGAATATAAAATCTCATTTTCATCTCATAAGGAATCTGAAGAGGAAGAACTAGTTCCATCTCCTAAACCAGTAGTGGCACCTCCAGTTCCAGGAAACTCTGATCCTCTTCCAATGACAAAAGATGAAAAGGTATACTTCAGTTCAAAAGTTTAGCTCTGAGATGGAAAGGAAAGCTAATTTTGATACTTTTTCCCCTAGGGGAAGATTATAAAATGACACATAAATTAGCATATCTGGACTAAGTATGGTAACGTTTCACTTTGTGAGGATACTAACTTACCACTAGTCAGTGTTGATGTTTGCAAAATACGAAGCTAGGAAAGGGGTGTGTGTGTATATGTGTATATATATATCTCCTACTAGGTCCCACCTAGTCCAGCAGCTGGCCTTTGCTTGTTTATATGACCAGAGGCCAGTTCCTTATGGAATAGCTGCACATGCAGTAGTAGAGTGTTTTAACTGAAGGTATCCACTCCAAATAGCAAAGCAGTTCATATTTGTAGTTTTAAATTGCAGCAGTATTTGTAGCTAGGTCTAAAGAGCTGCATCAAAGTTTGTTTGCAAACATAACCCACTAAAGGATTTACAACATATATAGCTATAGTAAAATTTCTTTCTGGCACCTAACCCTAAATGTTTTCCTTCTTTCAGGCACTACTAGACTTGGATGATGATTTGGATAACTTGGATCTGGAGGATATTGATACTACAGATATCAATCTGGATGAAGAGATCTTGGATGACTGAACTTGATTTTTATTTGTGACCAAATCCTTTAATTCATAATTGCTACACAGAGGAATTACATTTGTGGACTATACAGATTGGAAATGAGTTTGATGTTTATACTGAAGCTGGACAATGTCAGCATAGTAACAGGGCCTTTGTTATACAAAAGAGAATTTTCAGATTGCAACATTTTGAATTTAATTTAGTGTAGCAACTAAGCAGCTCTCCATAAGCTGCCACATTTTATCAAGAGAAACTCAAAATAAAGTGTTTGAGAGACACTTAAGAATTCCACTTGTATTCTTGCTTACCCCCATTCTAAGGGAATAATACTTAAATACAAGGTTCACAATAAGCATTTACCTATTTGAGGTGGTAAAACAACTGTGACCTACACTGAATGGAATGAAAGGTATGAAAGCGAGGATACGATTTCTGTGTAGTGCAGTTTAGCATACATCAGGTGTGCATCATGCTATCTTTTCAGGGGAGCTGAGCATCTATAACTACAGCACATACTCCTAAAATTTAGGACCTGTTTATCTTCAGATGGGCACCTATGGTGTTAAACAGCAGTAGCACACTTTCTAAAGTGACAGGTATCTAGTAAAACTGGATGAGTTACCCCAGCTGCCCTAAGTGACTTAATACTCTAACTACTGCTAGGCAACTTTCTATGAAGGTTTAGTTAAATAAACTTGTTCAACTTACATGAGAGGTCACATGTAGCTTCACTGCATTAAGGCTTAGAGATAAGGGGCTGACACCTAATTCAGGTTAGTCATCCCCTGCCCTGCTATTTAAACTAAGCTATGCAAAGGATTAAAACTGCTGTACTAGTGCTCATCTTATCTTGAAATTAAATTGAACACATTTTAACACAAAGTTGCATGTAGAAGTGTCCCTTTTCAACTCTATCAGTGCATTGCATAGTCATTGTCCTCTCTCATACTTAGTGACAGCATTCACCTCTTCCACTTGTGTTCTGGTGCTCCTCTGTTTTAGCAAGGGTGACATCTTCCAGTTTTCTAGTTGCAGAATTCTTGTAAAGGAACTGATTTGCATTACCCTACTGATTCCTTGGTATCTACAGTTTGCTATTTTATGAAGAGTCCAAACCACATACCTCAGTCACTTGTGTTTATTTTAGAGTTCTATACAGCATTAGCAACATTTTGTACTTCCCACATGTTAACATGATGGAATGCCTGAAATTTAACACTTGATTAAATAAGCCCTTTTTATTTCATAAAGCTGCTGAACTAGCCAGTGCTTCTTGATACGCCTGCAGAGCCAGCTCTATATATCCTACCTTCTTTGATTCTGTTTTCATGAACACCTGTTAAAGACAACAGCTATTAAAATGGCAAGACAGGGTACAGAAGAATTTATTATACAATTTCTGATTTAAAGAATGAGACTATGCCTTGTGGCATTTCAGCACACCACTTACTCTGTTAAAATTTGTCAGGTGTAGTGATTTCTTATACATACCTGCTAAACTGCTAATATTTGTACAGTCATATTTGCTAGTTAAAGAGGGTTCCTTAAGGAACTAAGAGGCTTTGTGGCTAGCTATAAAGAAAGTAGGTTTCAGTGTGAACCTCACCTTTCCATTATTATATCCAAAGCAGGAAAGTGTACTATACCTTGATTAAATCTATTCCATGAACTTCCTGTTCTTTTGCTGCTTTTGCTGATTGACAGTCAGGATAGAGCATATGGTAGAGGTTGATTAAGCATGTAGCATCATCCATTCTAAAAACAAGTTAAGACTCATTTCTCAGTTTTTTGGAAATACCATAGCGTTTTATTAGTACAATTGTATGAAAGTATGTAGGTACACCAGCCCATAACAAAGATCCAAGCACCAATCTGAACACATCTAAGTGTAAGGTGTCACATCTTGGCACTCTTTAGCGTTCTTATTCTGCATATAGCATAAAGGTGCAGAGAAGCTGACCCATGCTTGTCTTGTTTAAGGCCTTGCTCTTAGTTCCCTCCCTAGCATGTTTCAAAATACACAATGGCTCTGTATTCTGCCAAAAAGGGGAATATTTATCTTCACCAATCCTGGAGTCAATCCAGCCAACTTCCAGAACTTTTTCTGATCTAATGTTTTCCCTACTAAAAATAACATTGAATCACATCTCCCAAAATTTAACTCAAAAGCAAATGAGAATTAGTCCTAAATGCAGATAACATGATTACTTATCACCTCACAAAAAAACAGCAGAAAGGAAAGACAGTTTTTCAGTAACTGGAGTTCTTCAAATAGATTCCCTTTGAATATTTTCCAGTCCTACATAATATTTGATGTTAAGCTTCACACACTACCAAACCTTTTAAAAAAAGGTTAATTTTTTCCCCAAGATGAATTTCAGTGGATGTGGTAGCCATCATCACAAGAATCCCATCTTCCATTTAAAACTAAGATTTTATAGGGTACAAAACACTCTCCAGTTCCCAGTTTCACTTGTCAGTTAAAATCAAGTATCATAGTCATGACACATGTTTCATCTATTTAAGCACATTTATCAGCTACCCATGGTCTTGTACCAACATTTCCATCAAGATTGTTTTGGAGCTATTAGACTGATTTGTAAATTAAAAGTATATTTATTAGCTACTTAAAACCCATACAGTAGTCTAGTCTAGTGGTAGCTGAAACTGCTCTGCTGGAATAATTTTTTTTCTGGTGTTCAAGAAAGTGAAGTCTCAAAGTGGCTGGAATGAGACATTTTTAGTGCAGGTACTCTTACACAAGTAAAGCATCTCACTGATGCCCTGGAAACCCCAAGGCAAAAACCACCAACTGCCCAAAAATTCAGTCGTTTCCCCTATTTGAGTATGTATACAATAAGGACTAATGATACTTTATTTTCACCCTGTCCTCCTAAAGTATAAGGCCAATCCTAAAATTCCACTTAAAATCATGAAGTGATCAGTTTACAAAGTATACATGTAATTTAAGATTGAGTCTCAACACTCCACTGAGTTAAAATGTGCCAAAGATTATAAACTGCAATTACGATTATTTTTGTTTTAAGTTAAATTCTGCAGGAATGAAGAGGGACAGGTTAGTATTGGCTCAATACAACCCATAACTTTTTTGCATGTATATCCCTTCGCGTAAGCCAAAAATCACAGCATCTTATAGGAAAAATTTTGTAGTAGGTATTTTCATGACTATTTGAAATCAGATTTGATTTTAACTGTGTTTATATGCTAGGAAAACAAAGCAAAGCTAGTGTCCAAACAGCACTTACAAATTTCTCTGGATCATATCGATTAATAAGCCATCTGTCTTCTTCCTATTTACCAGATACCACACCATTCCTCCAAAGTGTCTTGTTGAACGTAGGAGATCATATTTGGCATGTTTATCAATGTCCTCATATGTCTGATGATGAACCTACCCAGAATGAGATTTTAGTTTACAATCCTGATAATTTCCAATCTTGCTAAACTGCCAGAAGAGTGACAAAGATTTACCTTTGCAACACCTGCAAAGGTCTAGAATAGTGCTGACAGCACACAGATGGCCTCAAAGCAATGTCAAACCTAGGTTATTTTATGTAAAAATCTTAATTTTAGACAGCAGCACATCACATTGGGATATCCCAATTATAGGGGGTAATTAGAGGGAAATACTGACAGTCACAGCTATCATACTTTCATTATTTTGGGAAAATGTTAGTCTGAAGCCTTCAGTCTACTCCTTCGCTATGCTCAAGTGATAGGATCTACACCCGAAGCTTTAAGGAGGAAAAAAGAAAGCAAGGCGGAAGCAGATGTAGTATGCTTCGCATATATCCATGCAAGGAACCACCAGAGTACGTGCAGCCTCAGACCTCAAAGCTTCAACAGATGCTGTGAGGTAAAATGTGGTGTTAGTTTATGAAGAAAAGGTTTTTAAAAGTCTAAATTTGCCTTTTCAACAATATCAACAAACTTATTTTTCACACTATATCCCAGTTTGAACAATACAAAACAGACAATTGCTCTTTGGTTTGTAAATCAGTTTCACTTTCAAGTTCTAACATAGTAGGAAGCTTCAGTGTTTGGGTTATGGGAATGGTTTAATGTTGATTTCAAGGAACTACTGCTGTAGTAAGATGCTATTCAGCATGAGTAAGGGTGACAGTCTCAAAATGACTAATCTTATGGCAGAGTATAGGAAAGATTATTAAGAAGGGAAATAAACTCTGCTAAATATGGAACTATGTTCTCATACATTTTCAATGAACACTAAAGTTTTACAACTATATTGTGCACTTGAATTAAGAATACAGGTTCCAAGAGTTAAACAAAAATGGATACGTAAGACATTAAATTCTTTATTCCAACTAGGAGCACTTGGCAATTTTTGAAAATCAGGCCACCAGCATGGCTTAAAGTTAGAAGCCAATCTTTATAAATCTTAGCTAGTGCCCCTAAATAATTTCAGGTAGTTAGTACTAACAACTACCATACACATTTTTTACTTGGAATCTTAAGGTCTATTTGTGTCTGCTCCAATCAAATTTTGTAAACAAATAACTACTCATTTGAATAGTCTTACTGAAGTCAATGGGACTATCTAAGTAAAATTACACACATGCCTAACCGTATGCAGGAGAGTATTTCTAAATGTTAACATATACAATTAAACATTCATATTTCAAAGCTTATCTTTGACACTAACTTATACTTTGCCAGAAAATTTTTGTAGCTACTCTTATCACTAGAACAAGTTAAGAGATTTTTAGTTTGCTTACTTTGTGCAATTGACAGCACTGTATGTAATTATTTGTGTGAGTCTTTCACACTGCCACAACGGAGAGAAAAATATTGACAAAGAACCTATAGCTGGGGTAAGTAGTATCTGAAGCCATTTTTAACGCATTACATTCACTAGATATGAAGTTGGTAGTGTCCCTTTAACTTACCAGAATTTTGTACATCTTATGCAGTTTTGTACGTACTGTTCACTAAAGTTGAATTGGTAAACATCTTGTATAGCAGTGTTACAAAAAAGGAACAGTTGCATAGATAATTTACTAAGTGAAAATATAGAATCAGAAGTAGATACAATTGGACAGTGATTTTGTTTTCATAACATGCTGGTCTCATAGAAAAACACATTAAAAGAGCCATACATACATTTACACTAAAGTTCCAGCTGCATTTTTATATCTATGCAGCTATTAAAAGGCAATGTAATTTTTCAAAAGCTATGGTCCACAGAGAACTCATACTCTCATACAAACAAAAACCTATAAGTTGTCATTGGCATTAACCTTCCTATTAGAAATAATAAAATGGACTTACTCTGATATAGTTAGCTGAATCTGGCTCAAACTGTGCAATGCACAGGTTAAGTACATCTTCATGACGGTGCTCACGAAACACTGTCTAAAATGACAGTTGTAATTCAGGAATTAATTTTATATTGCCCCTTATTCTAAAATGAAGACATTAAACAGCAGGTATGTTTCTATTTTAGATAATGACACCTCTCAGGAAATGTCAACAGGTACAAGGCCAAGAATGACAAGTCACCTGAGAGCAATAATTGCCTTTAGATTCCTTACTGCCATAATGAAATGAAATATATAAAAGTAAAGAAAGCAAACAATTGGTTTGCCAGAAGCTACATTGCATTTTAAGCTTCAGCTCAGGCACCTAGTCTTACCAATACGCACAGTAGTTGAGTGTGGACCTGTAACATACACAACTTATTCCATATGATTTATCTGCACAAAATTTGTTTGTTTCTGACTACCAGACTTGTAAATTTATGAAAGTGAGCTATGCTGATAAGTATCTTTATACAAGACTAACTGCATGCACACTGCAGGTTTCTAAATCAATATCACCGAAGAGGCACAAATACCAGGCCTTTGCAACACAGTTTTAAACTTTCAATTTCAGTATCACGCTATACCAGAAAAACAGCACTAGTGATGAATCTCCACAAAGCCAAAAACAAAATTACCATAAGGTTTTCATCCTTGAATATTGGTGGTGGAACAAGTTTGCGTCCCTCTCTCGGGAAGTACACCTGAATCATCCTGTCCCGTTCTTCCCAGGTCGCCTTACGTAACACACCACTAGGTTCTCTAACTACAATGAAACGCTCCTGAAATCAAGGGGAAAAATTTTTTTTTGAACATTTTATCACCATATTTTTCCTATTTTTTCCCTAGTATTCAGAGGTGAGGTGGGGGAAATCTGACTGGGAAAAATCCTACTGTGCAGTAGCTCAGGATAAGCAGAAATGCTAGAAACGTACTTTCCTATTCACTTAACTGTAAACTTGCCCAATGTCGTTCATATTTATGCTTGTTAGTTATGTTCTAGAGATGGAACAACAAGGGAAATTCACTGAACACTTACTGAATAATTGCAAATATCTGACTTTCTTCTGAACACCCAAAAATGAGATCTCACTCCCCTCCTTTCCTTTGAAGAGAAATTCCTGCATTACAGCATCAGAATGTAATTTTTAATTCTGCTGGCAATAAATGTTTCCTCATAATTTTATACTGTACTTACCTGAGGTTGAACTGTGATAACATATTTTAGTGAAACCCAAGACTGTTCCTTTGAAGTTACAAGTAAAAATAAGGTAATAGTCAAGAAGCTCTTTTGCAGAATAGACTAGTAAGCTACTTACACGGTGAGGAGTGCTGTAAGTTATATCAGTAAACACATATTTGACAGTTTCAGTTCCTTCCAGGATCCTGTCTTCTGCTAACACATCATCAATTGGCTCTCGCTCACTCAGAACAGGGGGCATTTTTAATAGTTCTTTAGCTTCCTTAATGGCTTTTCTTGTGGCCTAAAAAAAGAAAATCCAATAACTAACTGTACAGTGAAGTATCACACTGGGTTGGAGAGTCATTCAGCACCAGGAAGAACATGTTTAAAAAAATAAATTTCCCTCAACTTTTACTACATTGAAATGTATTCCGGAGAGAGAGACAGGCTGGCTAAAATACTATGCAGGCGATTCTTATATAAATGATATACCACTAGTCCTGATTTAAAAACACTACTTTGTCATACTCTTGAGTGCTTCTCCTGAAGGAAGACTGGAAATTGAGAAAGGTGGACAATAGATTCAAAGAGAATACTGAAGGTGTTGAAGTCACCTAATTTATTTCAGCCAAGCCCCTAGATAGATTTCTAACCAAGGTGCATTAAAACATCACCACCTGCTTAGAAGAGACCCAGGATTGTGGTAGTAACAAAACTGGCTTAAGTTAGGAATCTCAACCATTCAGAGGTTCAGCCAGGGAACAAAGAAGACACTGTGCACAAAAAGACTTCCAAGATTTTTACGTAGTTTAGACATGAAACAAACATACACAGAAAAAAAACACACAGAGCAGCAAAGAAAAAAAATGAAGTTTAATTATAAAATCATCATTCTAGAGGGCCAGAACTATAGGCAGTTACTCCCTTCCATATACAATAAACCAAAACCCAAGAGAAAAGGAGAAAGAGTAAAATTCAGGGTAAAATATCTTCTGAGATACTTAAAAGGACATCACTACATTGAAATCTAGTCAGTTAAAAAAGTTAAAAGCATTTTTGGTACTATAATACATCTGTGCCCAAGTTACCCTACCTTTTTCTGTTAGTTTACTATAGGTTTCATTTTCCTTTAAAAAAAAATATATTTCACCCCTGCAGTTATGCTGAATCTCAACTTTTGCACAGGCCTTAATGACTGTGAAGTCATCAACCTTTTACTCAGGCCTTGGCTACACTCACAAGTTACAGCGCAATAAAACTGCCTGCAGCGCTGTAACTCACTAACCGTCTACACTTGCAAGGCACGTACAGCGCTGCATCTCCACAGGTACAGCGCTGCAGGTACTCCACCTCCCCGAGAGGAATAACGTTTGTTGCGCTGCCGCTGGTGCGCTGCAGCTCCAATGTGGCCACCCAATGCGCTCTTATTGGCCTTCAGAAGTATTCGGAAGTATCCCACAATGCCTGTTCTAGCCAATCTGGTCATCAATTAGAACTCTACTGCCCTGGCCTCAGGTGACCAACCGCCAGTCCCACCCTTTAAATTCCCTTGGAATTTTAAATATCCCCTTCCTGTTTGCTCAGCCAGGCGTGGAGTGCTCTCAGCGCATCTTTCCAGGTAACCATGCCTCCACGTGCCAGACGAGCCCCATTATGGCACAATACCGAGTTGCTGGACCTCATCGCTGTTTGTGGGGAGGAAGCTGTCCAGTCCCAGCTGCGCTCCAGCCGGAGGAATTTCGATACTTTTGGCCAGATATCAAGGGCCATGATAGAAAGGGGCCATGACCGGGATGCAATGCAGTGCAGGATAAAAGTGAAGGAGCTGCGGAGTGCGTACCGCAAAGCCCGCAAGGCAAACAGCCGCTCGGGTGCTCCCCCCACAACCTGCCGATTCTACAAAGAGCTGGACGCGATACTTGGGGGTGACCCCACCTCCGTTCCGAGCACCACCGTGGACACGGGAGAGCGGGAGGAGGAGGAGGTTGAAGAAAGCAGGAGCGAGGGTGCTGTGGCTGGGGGAGACACCCCTGACTCCCTGGGGGCATGCAGCCAGGAGCTCTTCTCGAGCCAGGAGAAAGGGAGCCAGTCGCAGCGGCCGGTACACGTTGGAGGAGAAAGAGAAGAGCAGGTTCGTGGTAAGCAGCTTTTATTTTCGGGAAGGAGTTTTGTCGGTGCAGGGTCCTTGGGCAAGGAGGGTTTGGGCTGCATGCATGCCTAGATGCGGAAGAGTGCATTGATGTGGTCTATCACATCGTGGAAATCGGCCACTGTAATCTCTTCGAAAGCCTCAGCCAGAACGTGGGCAATGCGCTTGCGCAGGTTTATTCGGAGAGCCGCCGTGGTCCTTGTCCCAGTCAGGGTAACGTGTCCGCGCCACTGTGCCGCGAGGGGACCACTGCTGCACACAGGCAAGCTGCATATGGGCCAGGGCGGAAGCTGCATTGCAGTAGAAGACCCTCCCTTGCTTCCCCGGTCACCCTCAGGAGCGAGATATCTTCCATGACGAACTCCTGTGGAAAATGTGGGGACAGTGTTCAGTGTAGGTTCCCCCTCCAGCTGTTGGCTCTCCCCAAGGCACAGAAACCCGCCAGACAGTACAGCCATGAAACAATCAGTCCCCCTTTACCCTGTGCTTACTCACCATTTTGGGGCTTCCGTGGGTTCTGTGCGCTCTGTTTGGGATGGGAAAATTGTGCTGTTTTGGAGACTGGGTGTGCCCTCCTTAAGTGTGGGGGAATCATTGCTCTGTCTGGCATAAAACAACGATGCCTCTGTTAAATGTTGCATATTGCCTTCAAGATGCAACCTTGAGATCTCCGCCATCCTTATCATCACCGGCTGAGAGATTCCAAAGGCTCAGGAAGAGGCCCAGAAGAACGAAAGAAGACATGCTGCAGGAAGTTATGAAACAGTCTCTTAAAGAGAATCAAAAGGCTCAGGAGTGGAGGGAGAGCAAAAGCAGGCTCCGCCAGGAAAACACTTTGCACCGGCGGCAAAGCATGCAGCTCCGGCAGGAAAGCACAAAGGAACTGATTAGTACCATGGCGCGCGAAGCGGACTCTATCGAGGCGCTCGTCGCCATGCAGGCGGAGCAGTACCGCGGCCACCCCCCCCTGCAGCCAGTGTCCCAAAACACTTTGCCTTGTGCCCCCATGTCACCACCTGCCCACTTCACCCAACATCCAGGTTCTTATCGCCCACACCAGCTGCCCCCAACACCTGTAGCTTCACCAGCCAGCCCTGGAAACTATGACCCTTACCCACTGCACTCAACTCCCATCCCGAATTATAGACATCCTGAAGTCCAGCACTCACTGCACAGCACTCCAGACAGGAAGCCCGAGTATGAAAGCAGGACATACCATAACCTGTGACTGAACGGTTCCCCACACCACACACCACCCCCTTGCCCTTTCTGTCTCACAAGCAGTTGTGTTTCTTTTTAATACATGTATTTTCTCTTTAATAAATGGATTCTTGGGATGTGAAAACAGTCTTTATTATTGCATAAGGTAAAAGATACCTTAGCCCAGGAAAGGAACAGGCAACGCAGGTCAGCTTAACAAACCCGAATCAGCTTAGCAAAGACAGATTACTAATAACATTGGAACCACTTCACTTCAGGGCCGTGCAGGGCAGCAGACATTACTGGTGGTTTTCAGCCTCAAATTTTTTCCTCAAGGCATCCCTAATCCTTGCAGCCCCACGCTGGGTCCCTCTAATAGCCCTGCTCTCTGGCTGTGTAAATTCAGCCTCCAGGTGTTGAACCTCTGAGGTCCACGCCTGAGTGAACATTTCACCCTTCTCTTCACAAATATTATGGAGGGTACAGAATGCGGATATAACCACGAGGATGCTGTGTTCGGCCAAGTCCAACTTCCCATATAGAGATCGCCAGCGGCCCTTCAAATGGCCAAAAGCACACTCCACGGTCATTCGGCACCGGCTCAGCCTGTAGTTGAACCGTTCCTTGCTGGTGTCAAGGCTCCCTGTGTATGGTTTCATGAGCCACGGCATTAAAGGATACGCGGGGTCTCCAAGGATCACAGTGGGCATTTCAATTTCCCCTACCATGATCTTCCGGTCTGGGAAAAAAGTCCCGGACTGCATCTTCCAGAACAGGGCAGTGTTCCGAAAGATGCGTGCGCCATGCACCTTTCTGGGCCAGCCTGCGTTGATGTCAATGAAACTCCCACGGTGATCCACAAGCGCCTGGAGAACCATGGAGAAATACCCCTTCCGATTAATGTACTCGGGTGCTAGGTGGGGTGGTGCCAGAATAGGAATATGCATCCCATCTATCGCCCCTCCACAGTTAGGGAAACCCATTTGTTCAAAGCCAGCCACAATGTCCTGCATGTTACACAGAGTAATGGTTCTTCTGAGCAGGATGCGAATAATGGCCTTGCAAACTTGCATCAGCACGATTCCAACCGTCGCCTTTCCCACTCCAAACTGGTTCGCTACCGATCGATAGCAGTCCGGAGTTGCAAGCTTCCACATTGCAATAGCCACCCGCTTCTCCACCGTCAGGGCAGCTCTCAATCTCGTGTCCTTGTGCCGCAGGGTGGGGGCGAGCTCCCCACACAGTCCCATGAAAGTAGCTTTTCTCATCCAAAAGTTCCGCACCCACTGCTCGTCATCCCAGACTTGCATGACAATGTGATCCCACCACTCTGTGCTGGTTTCCCGAGCCCAAAAGCGGCTTTCCACGGTGCATAGCATGTCCGTGAATGCCACAAGCAAGTTCATGTCATACGCGTTACGCGAGTCGATTTCATCATCAGACTCCTCGCTGTCACTGTGGATCTTAAGGAAGAGCTCGACTGCCAAATGGGACGTGCTGGCGAGACTTGTCAGTATTTTTCTCAACAGGTAGGGGGCCATTTCCCGCTGACCGAAACGGAGCACAGATCGCGCTACAAAGAAACCGTTGAAAGATGGCGCCAAATGTGGCCGGAACACAGGGATTGCTGGGATGCGAAGCGATGCATCATGGGGCCTTGGGACAGGACCCAGAATGCACCATATCCCACGCCCCCTTCCCACAACCCACGGCGCCAGAATGGGAAGAGGTGTTCTGTGGGATACCTGCCCATAATGCACCGCTCCCAAATCTGCTGCAAGTGCCGCCAATGTAGCCACGTTAGTGCACTGGCAGCTGCCAGTGTGGACAGGCTGCAGCACTTTCCCTACTCAGCTGTACGAAGACGGGTTTAACTCACAGCGCTGTACATCTGCAAGTGTAGCCATGACCTCAAAGAAAGACAGACTGCTAAGGACAAAGAAATCAGGAGTTTGATTCACACTGTTTGAGTAGATTTGGTACTGAATGTCAGAGACATTGAACAGATTTAAAACCATTTTTTAAATTGTGTTTTCCTGGTAACATTTCCCATTAATCTTTTGAAAAGTGTATACCTACGAACATTCAACTCCTCACACAGAAAAAAGTAATCAAAGGAAACTGACCATCACTTAAGAGTACCAGTAAAATATATATTATTTGCAAAATGGGATGGAATGGTGTAGTAGGGGACAGAATGTCAAATATATTTTAGATAATGCTGAATATAGGTCTGTCAGTATGACAGCTGTGTTCATGAAAGTATACAATTGCTTTATCTGTTGCAAACCTTTTGATTAAACAAATATCTCTTTAAAAAAAAAAGAATGGCATCATACCTCTGCTAGCTGTTTTTCTGTCATTAACTTGTAAGTGGGTGGTTTAAGTTCCTGTTTAATGGGTCTAAAAATCTTCTGCAAATCCAAGCCTGTCATTTTAGAGAGTAAACTCTGAACCAGTTCATCCGTAAAACAAGGCTTTGTGACATCTGACTTCTCTTTGTCTGAAAGAAATTTTATCAAAATTGGATTGTTTTCTTTTGCTTAAACTAACATCCAATAGGCTCAAAGTTCTGAATACCAGACCTGTGTAGTTTAGGTATATGCCAGTCAAGAATGAAACAGACCAAGAAGTGAAGTGTGCAAGTGAGGAGTTCCTTCAATACTTTCAACATTCAAGGCATTAGTCTAAAGGGTAAAACTCCAAAACATACTGACTGTTCACAAGTTAGGCAGGGCTCGGGAAAGAACCACTTTGGAACATTTTCAGGTCTAAAACATTAAGTTTGTCATGTTTAGAGTATCCTGTTCCACCAGCTGTCTCCACGTGTTTAGAAGATGAAGGGGTGCATAGGTGCTGGAACTAGTGCTGCCTCACCCCTGGCTTGAAGAGGTTTCCATCATGTATAGGGTTTACCGTTTGGTTCAATGGCTCTCAGCACCCCCACTCTACAAGTTGCGCCAGCAGCCTGGACGGTCTGTCACTGGGGCTGGCTCTCCAAGGCTTTCCAGAGTCAGCCGGCACTGGCGAGCCAGGGCTTTCCCACCCCGGGCCGGGCGCGGGCGCGCAGGGGGCGGGGACTTGGCTGTTGCCCGAGGGCCAAGAGGACGGAGGAGAGGTTCGGCGAGCCGCGCAGCCCTCACCCCGGCGCAGGCCACGGGGCTGCGCGAATACACCCGCTCGCTCGCTTCCCGCCTCGCTCCCTGTCCCTCCCTCAGGCCAGGGGCTCGCGGCGCGCCCGGCAACCTACCGGCCTCCGAGCCCGCGTCCTGGCCGTACCCGCGGCTCCCCAGCAGGGCTCGCCCTGGGCGCCGCAGGGCGAGGAGAGCTGCCGCGCGGCGCCACAGGCACCGCCACCTGGGGACTCCGAGGGCCGCCATGCTGGTGCGCTACTCAATCCGCCACGCCCCCACCCCGCGGCTTCCGGGTGACCGCGCTAGGCCCGCTGGGACGTGTAGTCCCTGGGACACACCTCCAGTACTGGGCCCCGCGGGGAAGGCGGGAGCGGGCGGGTCAGTGTCTGCTATGGGAGCCTGCCAGAGGCGGAGCCATTGAGAAAATTAATATTTATTGAGGTCAGTTTCCTAACGCCAGACAGGGGCCGTTAGCAGGGTGGAGGCAGGCATAGAACCGGGATAAACTAGGAATTTCTGCTCCACTGGAAATGCAATGTCTGAATTGGAACAAAATGTTAACATTTTGGTAGTTTCCTGAGGAACATTTTGGACCCCCCCCCCCCTCCAAAAAAGAAAAAGAAAGGTGGATTCCAGGTCAGAGCAGTGGCTGAAATGCAATACACAAATAATGCAGACATAACAAATAAATAGCTTTCTAAATGAAAAGTCATTTTGAAATGAAAAAATCAAAACATGCCGTTCCAAGACAGCTGACTCCTATTGCAACACTTATTTTTTTAATTTTATCAAAACAAAATTTGGTCAGACACATTCCCATGGCGTGTTTTCATTTTGACGAATTGATGTTGTCCAATGGAAAAATGTTTTGTCAGAAAATTTTCGACCAACTCTAAGCAGCAGTTTACTTCTGTCTGCTATGGTCAGTTGTTAGCTGCTCACTGGTGGTTGTTTCTCCCCATGCTTTTCTCTGCAGTTTTAGGAGCTGGGTCTTCTATATAAACTAGCATCAAAAGTAAGTATGTAAAATATATTTTCTGAAAACACACTAAAAAGCCCCCAATCCCTTGTGTGTTAGGGTACACAGACACTGCAATAGCCGGAAGGGGTCAATGAGAAAGTGTGGGCTCAATCAGATCTGCTCTGCTACACCTGTGAGAGATGAGAAGTCTGGAAAGAAGGGACTGAAAACAGGAAAGCTCTATGCAGTGATGGTTGGTTTAGAAAAGGAATGAATCTTTTGTGTGATTCAACTAGAAAGAAAGCCTAGCTAGGTCTCAGTAGACATCCAGAGACTACTTGAAAGAGCCTGGCTGGTGCCAGGATCTTTCTGACTGCTCTTAGATTCCAGAATCTTCTGGGGGTGGGCAGCTGGTAGATAGGCCTGGTGCAGGACTTTTAGGCTTGCTTTGTTCTCAGTTAGTAGTCTGTTTTTCCTCTGGGATCTGTGGAGATATGAACCTGGGAAGGGGCTATGGGAAAAACCTAGACACAGATTAAGTAAGAGGTAGCCCAGAGGGCTTGACTAGACAGACCTTAGCTACTTGCTACAGGGTCCCTGGGCTGAAAGCTAGAGTAAAGGGAGGGGCTTGGGTTCCCCCACAAGTGCCCTGAGGAAGGTAGCCTGAAGATCCTTTTGCAGGTTTGGGCTCAGGCTGAAGACTTAATGTGAGATTGGTGGACTTTTGTTCTGTAGGACTCTCTAATACCCCTGAAGGGGTGGGACTGTACGTGACCTAGCTGTAGGACTGAATCACAAGAAGTAGTACACCACTGCACAGCTGCAGCAATTGTTTGCAGGGTGTGCTGGAAGAGAAGACCCTGCTATCCCATGGCCAACCATGATGGGTCGCGCTGGCCGGTGAGTCTCACTTCTACACCTTGTATCCCCAATAATGTCATACTTACAGAAACTTGTTTGTGGCAGAGCCTGTGGACTCATCAGATGCAGAAAAGAAAAAGTAACTAATAAAATGTGCATGTTGTTTTCACTAATGCAATAACCAGCATCCTGGGGTTTGTTCTTACAGGGAATGTTATTTAGCACAGGTTCTCTTTTGACTAGCTGGTATGGACCACTGGCTACATGGGTTGGTAGCTTATTGTCAAAGCAGGAATTACAGTAGTGCTAGTGTAACCTTTGGGTGGGCTACAGTTCACTTCATTTCCTGTCTCCAGTGCCTTAAAAAAAACCTGCAAACTCCCATGGAAAGTAGCTGGAGACCCAGAGTTCAGTCTCTAAGGATTTTCAGCAAGGATTGCACGGGGTCAACCTCCCCACATTCAAGGCCCAAAAGGAACTAAAGAAATTAATTTAATTAAATAACTTCAGAAAATCTTATGATAAAGAAACAAACAATCTAATTTTTACAGCATGACATGGCTATTTTATAATCCATAGACATTACCATCACAGTTATATATAAACATAAAGAAAAAAAAATTGCTCCTGGGCTCAGCTGCTCACAACTCACACAGGACACATGACCTTCTGAAAAACAGCTGCGCTGACTGTTTGCCCTCATCGAGACTGACCGCAGAAACAGGGAATCTATTGGTGCATACCCAAAACTACCACACTTCTAGAAGCTTTTGGATTTGGCGTGCTTAATCTGCCTAGCAACAATGACCCAAAAACAACTCACTTCTACCTCCCCCAATGGGTCTCTTCAAGAGATCTCTCCCTATTAGGCACATGAGTTACACTAGGAAAAAGAGAAAATGCTTCTACTGAATTTGTTTTGAAAAATGCAAAGAAAATATTACAACAAAAATTGAAGATGCATTGTTTACAATAATAACATACCAAGTCTGATATGGCAGTCTCATTTGGATAGCGGACTTGCTTGTTTGATAAACTAGGATGGACAATATAAGGAAAAAAGAGGCAATTAAAATATCAATTATTTTCTTGAAAATAATCCACATTCTACAAATCATACCTTACAGAGTTGGTCAACAAACAGAAGTTCCACACTCTGGGAAACTCCAATATGTTGACATTTGTTTTCATTCAGACAAAAAAGCCACAATATCAGAACTTTTCACACAACACAAATTTCAAAAATACTCCTCTTGATTTGGAAATGTTGAAGTGTTTCTCTTTCTGGCTATCTGGTTGAGATGGTCTGAGAAGTTGAGTTTCTGGCTTCCTAAGTTGGGAGCATGACTGTGAGAGGCAGGGAAAAACCTAAAATCTACATACAATTAAGAAATATTAACAACATCATGCCCCATTTATTTTTAAGCAAAGTGCCACATATCCTTCAGTAGGGACTTTGTTTAAAAGGTAATGGAATGATGTGCCTCGCTCTTTTCTTTCCTAATCACGTGACATATCCTATTAAAAGGCTGGAGGTGTCTCCTACTTGGTAGGTTTGTAGTGGGTAAAGTGGAATGGTTAAAAGGGAAAAGAGAAGGTGACTAAACTTGAATTTTGCTGTCACTAACTAATCCATATTCCATAACTACTATCATATATATAGAAAATGTGATGTGGCATAATTTTCTTGCTGGCTATTTCATCTGGTTCCCTCATAATCAGCTTCTGTTATGGATATTTATCTTGTTCTGAGCTTGACTATCTGCCTGAGAGGGGAAAATTCTGTAGTAATTTACGTAATATTAAGATGCTATTGTTTTCTTTATGAATTTGAGACTTGCATGACCTATCAGGGGATAAATCCATATCCTAAATGGCAAGTTTTCTGTCTGGCATATAAGGGATAATTCCAAAGAAATGGGCAAATTAATCATACATGTTAATGACTTAAAATCAATTTCCTAAGGAAAGAAAGTCTCTTTAGTTGAGATACCAGTTTCCTTCCCTTTTCTAGAAGGAGTAGCTATCTGACTTGTGATGGTTTTAGTCTCCTTATGCCCTCCATGCAGCCTGTAGTATTTAGTCTTTAGAAAGATAAAGTAATAAAATAAATGCCAAGCATATTTAAAAACAAATAAAATTGTATTCCTCAATAATATCAAATTTACAGAACTCTTTATGTGGCAGATCCTGTCTCCTAGAGTCATAATTGGCTGGAGGATTAAAAGACGTGAAACAGTGAAAAACTTTTAAAACATCTGTGTTGTTTTCATTTTAACACAACCAGCATCCTGTGACTACACAAAATGTTATTTGAATAGGTTCTATTTTCATTAGCTGGCTTGGGTCTTCTACTACTGGTTTGATGGGTTGCTGTCTCTTGTTGGCATCACGTCACAGCAGGAATTACATCATCTCAGAGAGGGGAGGGGGAAGAAAAAGGGAGCATTATGTTTTTGGTAGTATGCTTACAGGAGGTGTGATGGCAGAATCTGTTTCATGGTTGGCAGGCTGATGAGTTTAGGTAGGTAAAAGGAGAGGAGAGAGAAGACAAAACATGGATTTTATTGTCACAAAATAATCCATGTTCTACAAATCCTACCTTATTCCTAAAGAATAGGACTTGGCATAGTTTTCACCTTGGGTAGCTGCTTGGTCATCTTATGCTGTGACCTCTTGTTATCCTGGTATCTTAACTATGTGTGACAAAGAAGAACATAAGTATCCATAAAAATTATAAATATCTAAAAGTACTGTCTTCTTTCTTAATTTCATGCTTAAATGACCAGGCTAGAGCCATTGTCTGTCTACTTTTCTGGCTTATGTGGTGGAGTGTTTTAAAGGAAAAATGAAAATAGGAGATGAAATTTACAGGTTTCTGTTATTAACTTATATTCTACTATACATCGTATTTGTGGAAGGTGTAATATGGTACAATTTATATGACTAGCTGGTTTGGTGCAATTCTTCTTTTAAGAGCCTGATTGATTTTCAGTGTCCTAAGAACCAGGGATTTGGTCTGTGCTCACTTTGTTAACCTTTTGGTTGGGATATTATTCTCCAGCCTCCCCAGGAAAGTGGGTGAAGGGGCTTGGGGAGATTTTAGGGAAATAGGAACTCCAAGTGGTCCTTTTCCTGAATCTTTGTCTAAATCACTTGGTGGTGGCAGCAATACCGTCCAAGGACATGGGAAGGAATTTGTGCCTTGGGGACGTTTTTAACCTAAGATGGTGGAATATAAGTTTAGGGGGTCTTTCATGAGGGTCTCCACATCTGTACCCCAGAGTTCAGAGTGGGGAAGGAACCCTGACAACATGATATATCGGGGTGCAGTCTCTCTACTAGATGGCAGGTTCTTTGTCTAGCATATCAAATATTATGATCTAGTAGAAAAAAATCAAAATATGTTTGTTAATAGGTCTTAAAAATTCCTTTAAAATATAATTATTGACCAACTTTAAAAGTTCTGCAGCACTAGTTTCCTTCTTATGGAGTAGAGCTGGTTGCTCTGATTTATTCTACTGTTTTTCTTATGGCGCCTCGGAGTTTCTCTACATTTCATCAGCTGGTGATCATCAGAATGCACTGCACTGCACTGGGTTGATGTCCACGTCCACCCGACATGTCCCCCAAAACACTGCTATACTAGAGCAGTTAAAATACATATGGACATAAAACTGGACCTTAATGTCTATAGAGAAATGTCTAACTGCCTTTTATCTTTAGGTCCCAATCCACTATCAAAATGCATGCACTTCTGGCAGCAGAGTACAGACAAGTTTGTGCAGTCTAGAGTATGGGCTCTTGCACATCCCATTCAATTTTTTTAAAAAACTAAGTCCTACAATAAGAAAGGTAAGATGAGTCTTCTTCCCAGAAATAGCTATCCTTGGCATTAGGCACTCAGCAGCTAAAACGTATCATCCCTACTCTCCAGAGCAGGTGACTAGCAGTCTTTATCTTCTGTAAATTGAACAGCGAAATCTGCCAACCTCCAATCATCTTAACCCATGATCTTGGGAACCTACTTCCTAAACAAAGCAGATTCTAGCACCAGGTTTGCTTTACTACTTCTACATCTCTTGACTCGTGAAATAGTGAATAGTGTGGTGGACACATCTTCCTCTCTCTTTCACTTACACCACCAATGAAATGAGAGAACATGAACTGATGCACTCAAGACTTGTTCAGTCAGAGGATAAAATGGTTTTATTAAGGAAAAGAAAAGGAGAAAACAAAAGCGTTAACAATTTAGGACTTTCTCCAGAACTTAAAAATAACATCAAATGCCACTCCCTCCTCTCCTAATAGCAGTGCAAGATATGACATATTATGAAGTAGTTGTAGGTTGCAGCCATGTTGGTCCCAGGATATTGGAGAGACGAGATGGGTGAGGTAATAACTTTATTGGACTAGATTCTGTTGGTGAAAGAGAGAAGCTTTTGAGCTACACAGAGCTCTTCTTCAGGTCTGTGTAGCTTGAAAGCTTGTCTCTTTCACAAACAGAAGTTAGTCTAGCAAAAGATGCAACCTCACCCACTTTCTCTCTCACATATTACAGACAATACAATATCTTTGCGATACTTATCAGCTTCATAAAAGTTTGTATGTCTGTGATCCAGAGAATGTATGCTGGCTTCCTGAGATGAATTACTGATCTCCCTCCAGGAACTAATATCAGTAGAGGGTACTTACTGCAGAACCTGGGATAGGTAAACAACTCCAGACAAGTAGCACCACCTGGGATGAAGTGCATCTACTGACTCAGACCAGTTTCAAGACCACAGAGACAAATAAAGAGGACAGCTTGAACAAACTAACATGAATTAAACACGAAGGAAAACCCTGCTGGAAGGGTTTGAAGGACTTTAGAACCTTGCAGAGTCTCTGTGTAGAAGACAGGTAAGTCTTAGCAAGCATATAGCTTTTATTGTTTTATGATATGTCTTCTGTTGCCTAATCTAGTGATGTCCAATTAATTATATTGATCAGTTAGGAATCCCAATTGACACTCTGAAGTTTTGACAGAGTTCTGCCTCGTAATGAGAAGTATTGGTTATTACAAGGATTCAAGTGTGCATGAGAGAGACAGTCACACTAGGGAAAGGCCTTCTGTCCTTGTAATATTTTTATTAGCATAGTCAACAAAATTACAAACACTGTAACCCAGCAAAGTAGGTAGAGATCTCCCATCAGAGCATTTGTATACTGACACCATTCCTAGGATCGATGAGACAGGTAATTCCCAAGTGGTCCTATCTCTGGCAAGCCAAGAAGATCCCAATGGCTGGAGCCATGGATAGCTGTATTATAAGGTTCTGTGTCTGCCATTAATATTCATAAGGCTGATAAGCCTCCTCAGTCTGTATCTAAACTTCTTCACCCTCATAATGTTGGAGTGCTCTTTTCTTATAGGTTAATATGTCATTTACCTCTAGGTCATTATCATGTATGTCAGTTGTTACCATAATATTCTTGAGGTTGAACATCTGCTGGTGTTCCTATCCTAAAATATCCAAAACTAGCATAAACTGGTATTCTGCAATTACCTATCAGTAGTCATATGTATTTATTACAGCACTCTCTCCTATGCTCCAGGGTTATTCCTTGTTGCCACTTATGCTAAGGCTTTTGGGCCTTATGCTTCAATTTGGCTAAACTATTGCCTTACAAGCTTTGAGGCCTTTGGGTTATTGCATTACTTTTCTAACTTATGCTTATGCCTTACTTATGTCTTACCTAGCAAATACCTACACCTATATGCTACATTTCTCTAATGCTTTTGTCCTAAAAGTAAATCTATCCTTCTTTGTGAGGGCTGGTTCGTCTCTGGAAACCCTATCACATTCCTGGGGAAAAGCAAAACTGCAGGTGCTGAGCTAAGGTCACATCTGCTGAGGGGCATAGTGAGGCACATCATAATAAATTAACATTAGATTGAATTAGAAATTATCCCTTGGGCTTCATGTTAATCCAGTTTTTAAATTTAGTTTGCTTTTGTTGCCTGGCCAGTTCTTTAAATGGTAACAATTTAATCCTCATGATGCTGAGGTGGTGGTGTGGTAGCTGTTCCAGTCTTCAGTCTTGCAAATGATTCCTGAAGATGTCACTTCTTGGAAATCTTCCGGTGTCTGCCCTAATTTTCCCTCCTTATTGCTTAAATATCTTAAACACTCAGCGTTTCTCAAATGCAGCCACCAATGGACTTTTTTGTGGCCACAATAGCCTCCAAAGCATGGGCAGAGATTAGGGAGGAGCCCAGGGTGGGCATTGTCTCCCCCAATCTGCATACGTTGATAGCGGAGAGGCACAATTTAAAAGTTTGGCCACCCATGAACAGCCCCCACGGGCAGTTCCCCCCCCCCCCTTAAGGATAACCTCAGTCTCCCCTCCCGGAAAGCAGCGGCCCCTCCCTGCACCACCCAGCTGTTGCTTCTGAATAGCTGTTACCAAGGGCAGCAAGATGCACCACCGTGGTGTTTGCGCTGGTGCCGCCAGCAGGGATTGGTGCCCTGAACAATGCAGCCTCCTTGGTGGCTCTGGGCAGCATCTCTGGAGACACGAGGCGCGTGTGTTTTGGCGCCACAGATGACTCTTGTGAGTGCAGGTGGCTGTGGCATTCGGTCACCAGGGCGCTCCCCTGCTCCCACCTGGCTGCAGCACAGGGAGCTTGGGATTCCGCAGGCATCAGGTGAGTTCCCAACCCACCTTCTTAGGGGCGGGCTCTGGCCGAAGGGCCATGGGAGGCAGAGACAAAGAGATGGGTCGGCGCTTGGACATGTATATGTGCATATTTATTTGTTTTTCCTAAAGTTAATTCAGTATTTTAGGAAAAATTGTCAGAGTGGCCACGAGCAAAAGTTGGTGTCCACATTCTCAGGCCTCCAAAAATTTGTTGTGAGAAGCAATTTTATATTTCAACTCCTCCCTCTGTGCTTTGATTAAAACTACTTCTTGATAAAATGTTGTTGTTTCTAGCTTTACTTCTAAATGCCCTGAACTCTGGAACTTTATATCTGCTTCTCTCAATCTCCGTGTCCTTTTTCTATCTCTCTCGGTTTCCCTTGCTATACCGTTATTTTTCTCTTCAACTTCCATCTCACACTAGATTTACTGAAGTGCCCTTCCACTTGTTGCTAGGTTTCCCCTTGCTGGAATGTCAATAAGAAGTCAATGAACTGCCATCCAACCTTCGCAGTCCATTTTAAAGGGACAGCACATTTCATTGCCTACTTCTACCAATGTCGCTATGGACTCCTTACTTAGTATGCTCAATTTACACTATAATAGATATACTGTCTGCTCCAAAATTATAGACCTCTACCCCCTCAACTAAAGAGAACTCCCTATTAGCTAAACTATTATAACATTACTAACTGCTCTGACATAGTGCTCTTCATCTGTAGATCTTAAAGCACTGCACAAGCTTTTTCCTAAGGTACGTTCTCTGATGATAATCACTCCACACTCAGCCAGAGTAAAGATGGAAACAGACAAACTGCCTGCCCCCAAATGTGATAGCCAGCCTTCCTAATTCCTCCTCTCTCTTTCTTTCAGTCACAGATTAAAGCCACAATTCAGCAAAATACTCAAGCGCATGATTAAAATTAAGCATATGTTTAATTCACATTAACTTCCAAGTGGCTTAAAATTAGCATATGCTTAAGTGCTTTGTTAATTCTGCCTAAATTCTGTTGCATGCCTCCTGAAAAATTTTTGGGAGAAAAAGTTTTAAAGCATGTCTTGATTGTAGTTAGGCTGAAGTTAAGCAACATCTTAAAATATATTTTGGTTTTAATAATGGGTTGTGATTGTACTGAGATGTTCTTATTTTATTCAAGTTGGTTTACACAGCCCTGTTCAATACTCGGACACAATATGTTTGAGTTTCAGCCTTAGCCTTGTTTATCATGGATTTTTTTTTCATTGCAAGACAGACCCAAAAGGACACAATCTCTTCAGTTACACTGGTACAAATCAAGTGAAATCACTTGGGTTAGGAGAGTGTAACAGTGGAGAACTTGGTCTTTACTGTTGTTATAATGTAATTATTGTGTTTAATTTATTAGAATGATGCTACAAAAATTAAAAAATAATATTGAGGAAATGGAAAAGAGGTTGTCTTTCAACTTTTGCTAGGAAGATCTCTGGAGTGAGAGCTATCCCCTATAAGGGAATTGGGAAGTTATTTGGCTACAGGCCTAAAAGCCACTTCAGACCTGTTCATGCATTTGGATGGCAACCCAACATTTATTTTAATTCACAGAAGTGCTTGAAACAACAACAGAATTTATTGGGCTAGATCCACGAGAAGTTAAATTCACATTCATTCTGCACTGGAATAGTAACCGCTTCTGTGAGGATTAGCCTTTTGGCCAGTCGGATAAAGAAAATACCAAATACTATAGATGGAGGTATAGCTAGTTACTATACCTTATGGTTTTTTTATACATGATTATACCAGGCTGGTGGATTGGATTTTTGTTTAGTTCAGAGGCAGAGTAAGGCAATGATTTTGAGATAGTGCATGTAGTAGCCAGTGTTGGTTTATAGTTATACACTTAAGGTATTTCACCAGGATGGGATACTGAATAGTCTAACAATTGGTAATGGGACATGGACTGTTTTGTTGTCTGTTAGTGTTCTGAATACTGCCCAGGACAGTTGCTGATGAAAAATTGTAACCGGCTGTGATGGCTGCTTGGTGTGCCATGTGAAACACATTGGTGGTCAAAGTTTGGATTCTCTTGAAGTGTCAACAACACAAAATTACCTCTACAGTTTGTGTTAATTGGCCTTTTTGTTGGGAGTTTCAGAAGGGGAAATGGATTAAATGTCCATGGAGACTGAATTGTCTCTCCTGGTTTGGTTGGAGTCTCCTGGAGGAAGAGTGGGGGCAAAAAATCTGCCTTGCTGCTCTTTAGTGTAGAAGATGGATAAATGGAGGCCTTCAATCTACAAGGCTTCAATTTGACATCTTTCGTGAACACTAAAATCACCAAGAGAAATAACTTCAGAAAAGGAAGGATTCTGCTCTGGCATAAACACTGGAAAATGCAAAATGTAATGCTTTATAGCTGTATTTCCAGCTGCTCTTTAAGAGGAAACAGACTGGGCCCAATGTAAGTGTGCTGTGTGTCTGCATGTGATGGCATGACTTTTGAAAAATTTATTTGTTTTGCTTGTTCCTGATAAGAGAGAATCTGGCAGCTGTGTGGAACATTTTTCTGAGGGACACATTGGACTTAGTTGGAAGTTGTTTCCATCAGATTTGCATGCATTAGTCTGATGAGAAGTTATTTCTTACTAAGGAGACGGAGTACTCAACTGTGATGGAGATGGCATTTACAAAGGTTAATAATCTTGTGAAAAATATCTTGAATGAAATGATATAGTTCAGTGGTAAAATAGTACATTTAATTGCCTGCTTTCCCCCCCCCCCCTTATGGACTCCATATATGGTACAGATTTGATTGCTGAATTTTGTTTTACTTGCTGAGCTAACTGAAGCAGTATTTGAAAGTAGACTATAGTACCAAATAAATTACTACATATATGTCACTTCAGTTTAAGAAAAAATGATGGTTGATTTGCCCAAAATCCACCTCTCACTCTGCCTAACCATCTTTTAGCATTGCCCTTTGAAACATTCTAGGCAGCTGTCCCACAGTCACACAACAGCAGATGACTGTTCCAAAGGCAATTTTTGTCCCCATTTCCACTGAGGATTATAGACTTTTTTTTTAAACCCAAAAACCCCATAATCTCCTGTTTTGGAGGGTCACAGTGGCCATTTTGCGTCCTGGAGACTTTACTGGCACTGAAGCTGCTCCATGGTCCAGCTTCTGAATTTTGGCACTTAGCATTCCTGCCCTTCTGTATCCAGGCTGTCATCTGCACCCAGAGCCTGCTCAGATGTAACCTGAAACAGAGACTATGGCAAATGCAGAATTGTCTGTTTACATTGCCAAACTGAACTGTGACTGTCCCAACAGCGGGACAAACAGTCATTTCACTACTGCTTCACTCATGCCAGACTAGAGATTATTTGCCAGTGTTAGACTGCAGGGGTGATGGAGATATCTGAAGAAATTAAATGACCCTGATCTCAAGTGCATCTCTCTTTCCTGTATAAAGAGGTGGATGGCATCAGTGATCTAATAGGTCTCTCTCATCTATCTCCTATAATCTATGTATACACTGTTAGTGATGAAAAAAGGGGAAATACGCAAAATGGTTTTCTAAGTTTTCCTTATTTGCTGCTCTCTGACAAGGCTTATTAGTAAATGTAGAAGAGAAAATATGCCTTAGTATTTTACTTGTGCCTAAATTATATGACTTGTTTGTAATTTACACTGCAAATCTGAAAGAAAAGCAAAACACATTAAGAAAAAATGTATGCACTCTTCGATTAAAAACATGTTTGGCTCTTTTATTTTTAATTTAGACTAAAATGAAGTAATGTGTACTTGTGTTATATTTCTGGGCCACAAGAGGGCATGATTGAGTTTTCAAAGATCTATTGAGAAATAAAGTTCATTAATGGATGTTAATGTAAATTTATTAACTACTGACATTAATGACCTCAAATTTGCCTTTGTCCCTCATAAAGCTTCCATTATCTCACATGAATAATTATAACTTTATATACAAATATTGACTCCAGCAACTGAAATAATGTAAAATATTTGTACTAGATCAGGGCAAACCTTTTGTGCAAACCTTTTGACCCGAAGGCCAATCTGGGTATGGAAATTGTATGGCGGGCCATGAATGTTCACAAAATTGGGGGTTGAGGTGCGGGAAGGGGTGAGGGCTCTGGGGTGGGGCCAGAAATTAGGAATTCAGGGTATGGGAGGGGGCTCCGGACTGGGGCAGGAGCTTGGGGGGTGGGGGTTGAGGGCTCCAGCTGGGGTGTGGGCTCTGGGGTGGGGCTGGGGATGAGGGGTTGGGGGTGCAGGAGGGTGCTCTGAGCTGAGACTGAGGGGCTCAGAGGGCAGGAGGGGGATCAGGGCTAGGGCAGGGGGTCAGGGGTGCAGGCTCCCGGCGGTGATTACCTCAAGCAGCTCCCGGAAGCAACGGCATGCCCCCACTCCGGCTCCTGCACAGCCAGGTGGCTCTGCATGCTGCCCTGTCCACTGGCACCACCCCTGCAGCTCCTATTGGCCGCAGTTCCCAGCCAATAGGAGCGGCGGGGGAGGCGCTTGGGGCGGGGGCAGCGTGCGGAGCCCCCTGGCTGCCCCTACATGTAGGAGCCGGAGCGGGGACATGCTGCTGCTTCCAGCAGCCGCACGGAGCCACGGCACGCACGGAGCAGGGCAAGCTCTGGACCCTGCCCCTCGGCAGGAGCTCAAGGGCTGGATTAAAACGTCTGAAGGGCCAGATGTGGCCCCTGGACTGTAGTTTCCCCACCCCTGTACTAGATAAATGAATCCCACTCAAGTTCATATTGCTTGCTTTGTCATTCTGTTAGGTCTGTTCCAAAGCCCACTGAAGTCAATGGAAGACTTTGTGTTGTCTTCAGTGGATTTTGGATTAGATCTGTAGTGTTCAAATAAAGGGCATTCATTCTTTTTGGGTCTCTTACATGAATTGTATGTAAAACTTATATTAAGAACAAATTGTGATAAATTAGGATGAAATTCAGTAAGGACAAATGCAAAGTACTCCACTTAGGAAAGACCAATCAGTTGCACGCATACAAAATGGGAAATGACTGCCTAGGAAGGAGTACTGCAGAAAGAGATCTGGGGGTCATAGTGAATCACTAGTTAAATATGAGTCAACAAGGTAACACTGGTGCAAAAAGAAAAAGCGAACATCATTCTGGGATGTATTAGCGGAAGTGTTGTAAGCAAGACACAAGAAGTAATTCTTGCACTCTACTCTTCACTGATTAGGCCTCAGCTGGAGTATTGTGTCCAGTTCTAGGCGCCACATTTCAGGAAAGATGTGGACAAATTGGAAAAGTCCAGAGAAAAGCAACAAAAATGATTCAAGGTTTAGAAAATATGACCTATGAGGGAAAATTGAAAAAATTGGGTTTGTTTAGTCTGGAGAAGAGGAGACGGGGGAGCGGGTATAACACTTTTCTACTACATAAAAGGTGGTTACAAAGAGGAGGGAGAAAAAAATGTTCTTATTAACCTCTGAGGATAGAACAAGAAGCAATGGGTTTAAATTGCAGCAAGGGCGGTTTAGGTTGGACATTAGGAAAAACTTCCTGTCAGGATGGTTAAGCACTGGAATAAATTTTGTAGGGAGGTTGTGGAATCAAATAGCCTGCCATTGGAGGTTTTTAAGAGCAGGTTAGACAAAAACCTGTCGGGGATGGTCTAGAGAATACTTAGTTCTGCTAGGAGGCATGGGACTGGACTAGCTGCCCTCTCAAGGTCCCTTCCAGTCCTGTGATTCTATGATTTAATATCATTCAAAATAAGCTGGAGCTTGGTCTCAGAGTAACTTTACTACAATATATATTGGCTACTTAACCCTACTTTTTGTCTTCTTTCATAGCCCATATTCTGACCATTTTGACCCTCTCGCACCATGAGCCTCATGTGAAGGACTCTGCCAAAGGTCTTGGGAAAACACAAATCAATTGTATCTACTTGTTCTCCTTTAGCCATTATTTTGAGGACATTCTCAAAGTACTCTGGTAGACTGGAGAGGTATGATTTTATTTTAAAGAAGCTGTGCTGGTTTGTCTCAGTTCATCTAGATGTTTTATAATTCTTTCAACCAGTTCACCCAATATTCGACTATAACTTACTAGTCAAGAATTCTCAGAATCACTCTACCACCTCTTTGTTAGGTGCAATATTTGTTATCCTGTAGTTCTCTGGTTTTAATAGCTGATTTTAATAAGAGATTGTGTAATCTTGTTAGCAAGCTCAATCACTTCATTCTTCAATTCCTTAAGAACCCAGAGGAATACCCTCAGCTCCTGGTGACTTGTTGCTGCATAGTTTACCAATTTCTTCCAACCCCACCTCTGTCTCTGACAGTACGTCCTTTTTTTCACTTGAAAAGAGCAAGTACCTCTCCTACAGCCTCCTTGGTAGATTGATGCAAATAAACTTAATTTCTTTGCACTAACCTTCTCAATTGCTTCCTTTACCTTCTGATGCTCCATCAAATAGTAATTCTTTCACAGACTTCTTGTTTCTAATATCCTTGATTCATTTTCCAATGTCTTTGATTAATTGCTCTTCACATTCCCTCTTAGCCTTCCTATTTCCATTTTCCATTGGTCTGGAATTTTGTTCCTTTCCCCCCCGCTCCCCTCCTACCTTCTTTGGCTCAAATGAACTTTTGTATTTTGCCATTTAACCACAGTTAATTTTTTCCCTTGCCTTCTGGAGCCTTTTGTTATTGTTGTTCAGGGCTATAATAGTATTTTGTGACTGTTAATGTACGCTTAAATAGCCTCCACGGTGAGGTTAAAGGATACTGTTTTTTCCCCAATTTTGAGTATCTCCTTTTATTAAACATTAAAAAAAATCCCAGTGCTAGTGTCTTGGTATGATCCAAAACTTAATACAGTCCAAATTCAAAATGTCATTATGAAGTCAGGATTCTGGGTGCTGCCAGGGAAGTTAAACCAGCTGTGCTTTCCAGTACAAACAACAAATAAATCTACACTGTCTTCCCTCCATGCTCAAATGAAAGAAACAGCTCATGCAGTCAGATATTTTTATCACATAGAAGCAGAAGATACAGCATCAGTTTAAATTCTTGGCCAACTTTGTGTTTTTTGTTTTAAAGAGTGACTGTATATTTACTTCCATTTTCTTTTAAGCAGAATGTATTTTTGAGTCTACTACTCAGAACTAAAGGTTGCCTTTACTCCCAAAATTAAATGAATAGTCAGCTACTTGTTTGTCTTCATCTTAAGATAACGGTCCCTTGCTATGTTCACTGCTCTTATTTTACTCCAACCCAGCAAGTCAAAATATTAGAAATAAAAAATACAAGCAGCATATAATTGTTTTAACCAAACATAATTATTGGACAGAGTTTTTTGCTTACAGTTACATCCATGTAACTCTCTTGATATCAGGTGAGTTGCTAGGTGTAGCTAGTGACCTGATCCAAAGCCGGATGGAAGTCTTTCTTTCCGTTATCTTTGGATCAAACCCTGAAAGTAGCTGATTCCAGGAGAGCCATATCAGGAGGAAAACTACTTCAACTTGTACTGGTGAGACTCTGATCTATATGTATATTGCAAGGCCCATTTTTAAAACTGACTATTAAAGAATCACAGGTGGCTTTAATTCTGTGAAAGCAAGTGTGTAGCTAGACATCTGTAATCAAACTAGTCGATCTGTTAGCTAATCTATTGTCTCATCCAGTATATCTGATTTTTTTTCTATTGCTTAAACATTCTGCTATATAGTGCACAATATGATCATTAAGATGTCTGTTTTTAAACTTGGACTAGTGTAAACGCCTAGTGCTCAGTATAGACATTCTGCATATTTAAATAAAATAAATAACACAGCTGGAGCAGTTGAGGAGATCTGGCACTGAGTTTCTCAAAAAAAAAAAAAGTATAATAAAAAATCCAAACAAACAAAGCCCCTGCCAGTACTCCAGAAGAAATATCATTCACAGGAATGTAAAAATTGCAGGCCTGGGTCTGCCTCACACACTCCATGCTGGCTGCTCCCACTTGTCAGAGATGAATGTACAAGATGTGGAGTCCAAGGGATATATTTATTTAGGGGATAGAAGGCATCCCTAATGCAAGCATAATTCTGAAGATGTGCTGAACTTGAGATATTTCATATGCTGTAGCCTGTAGACCTAAAGTTAAATTTCAAAGTTGGAAGTGCTGGACTCTGCCTGGATACAGTTTTAATGTTTCACATGCTCTCTGGTTTAGGTATCTTTTTCTACAGCTGGAACAGTATGTTCCCATGACATCCATTAAATAGAGCTCAAAATTTCCCCTCTCAATTTGCAGTAAAAGCATGATAGTACCATCTATAAACTCAGGCCCTGATCCTACAAAGACTTAAAGATGTAAATAACTTTAATCCCCAGCAAGAGGGAGAGAGCCAGATTCCATCCCCCTTGAAGCACCACAGCAGCACAAAGGGGACATCACAGATTAGAATCTGGTCTAAAGTGACTATCTCATCAAAACCACTTCCTTCCCTCCACTGCCCCCCATTACTTAGCATTGGTATTGCTTAGCAGTTTACTCCTGTGGGAATTCTGTGCCAAAAAATTAAAAATTATGTGCACAACATTTTAAAATTCTGCAAATTGTATTTGTCAATAAATAAATGTGGCTCCAGCATGGTAGTGGGGAGCACAGGCCACTGGCTGCACAGAGGTGGAAGTTCACCCTAAAACCCCCACCTCGCCACTTGGCAATGATGCTGTATCTGACCCTGACACAGTGCAAGGGCTGGGCCTTCCCCAGAAACACCTCGGGGTCTTGCCCCTCTGTGCCAGGTGCACCAGGTGTGGGTGGGCAGACTCAGCCCAGCAGGATCCAAGTGTGGAGGGGCTTAGTATCGGGGGGGATCCAGGTGTGGGGTGTGAGGTTTCGGTGTGGGGCAATCTGGGTGCGGTCAGCTCAGTGGGAGATCTGGATGCACAGAGGCTCATTGAGGGATTCTGGCTGCAGGGACAATGGGACTTTGCAGGGGATCCAGGTGTAAGTGGTTGGGGCTCAGCAGGGGGGGTCTGAGTGTGGGGAGATGGGGCTCAGCAGGGGAGTCTGGCTTGGTGTATGTGGCTTAGTGGGGGGTCTGGGTTCTGGGAGAGTTGGGCTTGATGGGGTGGGGGTCCAGGTGCAGCTGGTTGGGAATCAGTGGGGTGTGGGTGGGGCTTGTCAGAGGGGTCCATGTGTAGGGGGTGGGGCTTGTCAGGGTGAGGGTTCGATGGGCCTACTTAACAGGGGAGCCCCAGCTGCTGCTGAGGGGATGCCGCATGCCAGGCTCCCGCTTCCCCCCACGATTCCCCTATCCTCTTTTCTGCTCCATCCCCTCCCCTCACTCCCACATTCCCCTCCTCTGCCCTATTCCACTCCCCTTCTCTGCCTCCCACCTCTTCACCCCCCTTCCCTCATTTCCCCATCCCCCCTTACGCAGCCCCACTGTGGGCACTCACTGTTGCATAGAAAACAGGAAGGCTCCCAGCACCCAGAATCAGAGAGAAACTGGCACTAGGATCCAGGAGGCGGCATTCAGCTGCAGAGTCAGCGGAGCCCAGACAGCTTCCTCCAGCTGGGAAGCTCTGCACTTGCAGAAATGGGGGGGCAGTTACACACAACCCCATGTGCCCCCCCATGCCTCACCTGTTTGGAGGGGGGCTAGCCCCTCAAAAAACTGCACCCATGGCTGTCCCGCCCCTTCCCTTTGCTTCCCTGCCATTTTCTGCAGGGAAGCACGGGAATTCTGCGGCGGGAGGGGGTGTTTTCTGCAGGCACATGGTCATGCAGAATCCCCCCAGGCATAGCAGTTCCTCAATCCCTGTTTTATGCTCTGACCAGTAACCTATTTCTCTCACAGAAGGAAAATGTAGCTTCCATAGATTTTTATTGGAAGGCAAACAATCCACACAACAACTTATTGCCTCTTTCTTATTGCATTCCGATAGCCTTAATTTCACGGGACTCAAGTTCTCCATATTCTGCGACCATTTTAACTATAGATAGTGAGCACTGTAAGGGTTTGCAGGATTGGGCCCTTAAACAGCCATGTATACTTGTGTTGGGCACTTCTTTGCTATGAATAGGAAAGGATCACTTTCAATTGAAAGTGTCGAGTTTATCAATGGCCAGAAAGCCAGGCAACTTTCTAATAAGTTGTCTATTTTTCCCTATACATTTATGCAAACTTCTTCTAAATACTGACTTCTTTCAGAATACTTAATCATACGTACTGCACTGTGTGCTGCAGATACAGCTGTCTTGTTCAGCTTGTACCAATTGTGCTGTTGGTTGGATTATAGTTAAATCATGATTAGTTCACATTCAGTTACTCTTCTAAAGAAAAAACCTGGTATTTTCTCCCATGTTTCTCAAATGAGAATACCAGTTCCTGGTAGGTTTCAGAGTAGCAGCCGTGTTAGTCTGTGTCAGCAAAAAGAACAGGAGTACATGTGGCACCTTAGAGACTAACAAATTTATTTCAGCATAAGCTTTCATGGGCTACAGTCCCACTTCATCAGATGCATAGAATGGAACATACAGTAAGCAGATATTTATACATTCAGAGAAACATGAAAAGGTGGAAGTATCTATACCAACTGTAAGAGGCTAATTAATTAAGAGGAACTATTATCAGCAGGGGAAAAAAACTTTTTGAAGTGATAATCAAGATGGCCCATTTCGGACAGTTGACACAAAGGTGTGAGGATAGTTAAGTAGTACCTGATAGTTCATGGTCTTATTGTTAATAGTTGGGATTGTAGTAACTGGTAGTGCTATATACCAGAAAATTCAAATCTGGTCAGCGTTCATTGCTACCCAAGTAATTTGGAACATCCATTGCTACAATCTTAAAGCTAAATCCTCAACACAAATACATTCTCTTTATCACCAAAGGAACGCTAGATGGCACTGTCCGGCTTTGTCTCACAAAAACTACAGTAGCAAAACTTTCATACATGAAACTTGAATCTCCATCCTCCAAAAATATTTGTAATATTGTGTCTTTATTATGAAAACAATTAAAACATTGAAATGCTCTGTTTCTGCACTCTGAAAAGTATGAATGCATTGCAGACACTTTTTTCCTGCAGTGTGATTAATGGGGAACATTTCTTTGTTAGACTAGTGAGAACATCATTTGCTCTCCTTTCATCTACTGTAAGCCTATCAAGTTGACAAATCTACAGAAAGGGGGAATTTTTAGTTCCTGATATCATCAGAATGTTCCTTACTGTAGAACAGGAAGAAATAATGTGGCCAGTATGCCAACCTCCCATCTCCCCTCAAATGACCTTTAACACAATGCAAGGCTTTGAAGAGAGGGGAAAATGTTAATATTTTAAACAAAGGTTGTTTGGAAAAAAACATTATTCTGTGTGAAATATGTTGTATAGAACTGAGTGCAATTACTGCTATTTAATTAGCATTTTATTTTGGATGGCTTAAAACAGAAAGCAGAGTATTCAGAATCACTTCATTTGTATACTGAAGTATATAAAAGTTGCTCAAGGGCTGGATCCAGAATGAGGCCCTAATTAGGTAGGTTTAGTTCATTGGGGGACCTCTCTCTCACTCACATACACCCTTCTCCTGCTGCCCCGGAACCCTTTCCCCATCTACATTTTACTGATGTATGTCTCCATCTTGCTTATGGATCTTCCCACTCCACCATTTGTGTGTCACTTCTTCTACATGTGGCTTTATTCATTTTAATTCGGACTTATTAAAATTTTGATGAAAGTTTTTCGGAAGTAGTTTGGCTGGTTTTGACAAGCTTATAGAGATAGTCAACACTTTTTTTTTTATTTGAAATTTCTGTTATAACTTTGCACAAAAAATAAAATATCTTTTTTGTGCAGAACTGTCACCATTTTTTTCAAATGGGCTACCTTTAATATGTTTCCTGTTTCTCCAGCAAATCTTGCTATAACTTATTTGACTTCTGGTAGGACTGTCCTGCTTTAAAGAGGTGTAGATGTAAATCATTTATGTAAAAGCACTTTATGTATGTCTTTGAATGTGTCTCTCTGCATGATATTGGATGCATTGTGTCAGAGCTGCACATATGGGGTGGATGATCTTCAGGCTACAGTACATCTACCTGCCACCAGGAGACTTCTGGCCCTGCCTCAGATCTGCATCAGCCAATAGAGGGAGGAAACACAGACTGGGAAATACAAGCTTTAGGGGACTCTGTGCGTGTGTGTGAGAGAGAGAGAGAGCAGGGTGACATAGTAGGGGAGAGGATGGGAATAGGTGAGAACAGTAAAGAGGTCACAGAAGGACATAGACAACTTTGTCCTACCCGACCCTTCGTTAGCATGTCCTAGTCTTTCACTCTGCAAAGAAGGGCTAGGAGAGGACACACTTTCTTTCTACTTCCCCATCCTTCTCCCCCACCCAAGTACTCTTCCCCGTGACACACATGAACAATTTCCCAGTTTTTCTATTCTGAAGATACAACCAACTTAGGAGGCCTGGCCGGAGAGGAAACTGCTGCCTGCAGCCCTGCCACTTACTTTGGGCACTCATCAGATTTGTGCTCACATGTGACAGATCACATCACCCTATGATGTCTGCAGGCAAGACAAGGCTAAACCTGAGGAACTGGGCTGTTATTTCCAAGAACATGGTTAGTAAAAGACCTCTGTGCAATAGAGCTCCCCACTACAGGAAGATTAGTAAAGATCTAAATCAACTCAAGTTAATATTGAATATCTGTAGAAGGCCTAGGACAGCAGCACTGAAGAGACAGTCCCCTCAGTATTTGCTCATGAAAGAGAATCTTCCCTTTTTAGGGGTTGTATTTATTTGACTTCATTTTGAGTCATTTAACAAACAATGTCCAGATTAATTACTGAACTGTATTCATCCTTTCTGTAGTAACCAACCTTTTAATACAAGCAAAAGATAGCTTGGGGTTTAAGGGCTCCTTAAAACCTATGTCCACATTGCCTTTACAAGCCAGCTGTTCATCAGGAACCTCTCCCCAAAGGACCTTCTGTTTCTCCCCTCTGACAGGAGACCAGCCGTTTATATTCATTGATGGGTTATCAGAGTAATGAGGTCCACCTGTTCTGACTGAGTAGATTAGTCAGAAGCACAGCTGCTTCCCCTCAGCACAGCCAGGCTGGGGAGGTAAAAACTCCAACCCACCCACTCTACAGGAATTCTGCTACCAGGAACGCACAAGACTTGGCTAGGATTTGGTTGGAAGGCAACCCAGTCCATAGAGATCCTCTGGGAGCAGCAGTAGGCTTCTGGGATCACCACTGGTGACCTGAAGACATCACTTTGCTATTTTCAGAGCTAATTGTTTTTGTTTTATTTCCCCCAACACAATGTCAAAATCAGGGCAGGGTGCTCTCCTACTGAGACCCTCAAGGTCTGTATTTCCCCTCCCCCCACCTCAGTCTCCTTCAATAATTCTTAGTTTATTAAAAGAAATCCCCTCACAAAATGAATTTTTAGAAATTGCTGTTCTTTAGTAGTGGTAAAATGACAAAAATGTCTCTCATAAATAGCTATATTTTCAATGACAGAATGGCCAAGCAGTGGCCAACATCCTTCATAGCAACAGGACATCCTGAGCTGTGGCAGCTGGATTTCCTCTACGTGGATTGAACTAAAGTTCTCAACAATAGGTCCACATATATGTATACTGTACAAAAATGCTCACAAACTTTCAGAATACCATAAGGCATTCTGTAGGATTAATACACTTCGCTGGAAAAAATGTATGTGGTCTGTTTTTGTAAAAGATTTTGAATTTATTACTTATTTACTCTGTCCCAACAAAAGGAAGAACCTCAGATTATGTGAGAGAGGATTTCAGGATGTGGGTGGTCATAGTTGAAGGTCTTACAGTGAATGTTCAGTGAAACCTCCTTGGAACACAAAATTCAAATGAATGAATAATAAACTAAACCAATGTAAGAGTGACTGCATTATAAACAAACCCTAATGCTGAAGGAATCATCTAGGGATGTCAAAGTTCAGTAATTAGAAAGAATGGGAAAATTGTCATCTTCTCTCTTCAGAATAAACGATAGATCATTTGCACTTTTCTAAATACAAAAACAGAGTTAGATCCTCTGCTTGTGTAAATTGGCATAGTTTCATTGAAGCTGAGGGACAGACTGATTTACACCTGCTGAGGATCTTTTTCATACCTTTATAACAGCAAAACTAGTGTCAAAGGTGAACAACAGAATAATAAAAAAGGGCTTATGCCATATACCACATGATAAAAGGAGCTGGAAAGAGCACATTAAATAAAATAAGTTACTGTATGTCACTTTACAGTAGTGCTAGTTATTAAGCAGAAAATCCAACTCTGGGCCAAGTCAAAGACTTGCATAAGCAAGTGGTGAATTTGACACTTTGGACCACTTTGGATCCACAAAGGTATTTAGGCTTCTAACATCCACTGATTTCAATAGAGAGAGACAAGATGGATCTTTTAATGGATCAATTGCTGAAGTAACAAAAGTTGGTCCCATAAAAGATATTACTGCACACTCACCTTATCTGTCACATCCTGGGACCAACACACCTGCAACAACACTGCAAACATTGATTTCAGTGGAAGTTATGATTCTAAATACCTTTCTGGATCTGGGCCTCTGTCTGTAGCTGATGCTCATCACAAAAAGTGCAATGCAAAGATGGCATATGGGTGCAGATTTACAAATGTGATTTGTATGACAATAGTGCCTAGCTCCGGATAAGGGGACAAACACCTAGGTCTAGATCAGTGTGGTGTGGAATTGCACCATGAGTAAGCCCACTTTTTGGTAACTGTGCCTTGCCTTCTGTGTTATACTGGCAGCAAGGAAGATGAGCAGCATATGAGTGGGGTCAACCTCTTTGGGTCATTTTCTTTGCTATTGCAGCTGAAATGTGGCACAAAGCATCTGTAATGTACCCAAGTTTCTGGCCCCACATCATGGCATAATCGAATCATTAATTTTCCAACTTGTTTTTTTAACATGAAGGGTTTTTTCATCAGCTCTCATTGCTTCTTTTAGTCACTTAAAAAGTGATAAGAATTAATTTGTAATTGATGGAAAAAGTCAATAGCACTTCATCCTTAATAGGATTTGAACATGATACCTTTCAAATACAACACAGATGCTTATCAAAATGAGGCTATGGTCTTTTGTTAATAGTCATGGGAGTTTAAAAGCATTCAGAAGATTAAAAAAGGTTTGTTTTATGCCAGTGTGCACCCTATTCCAGGTGGTTTGACCGTGTCAGCTTCCAAATCTAGATGTCACACTTCAGGTCACATCTCTTCAGTAAAGACATATGGGGTCAGGAGCACCCTGTCTTAGGCTGGCTGTTAGCTATTGAACAGCCTTAGGGGCAGATAAGTGATTAGTCTTCTGCTAGGCTGTCATGTCCTTGTGCATTTCATTTTCCCATAAATCAGCTTTGATTATGAGGAATTTCCTCATGTTTCATAGTTGAAGAAAGTCCTGCAGAATTGCTGGAGACAAACACTGAGTATCTTTTTATGGTCAGGCTGCAGTGGAAAAAACAGTTGGGAGGCTGGGTCATCCATCAGCACATGTGCCTGCTGCTACATGTCCAGGTTTATTGTTGTCAAATTAAACTGACAGTGTCTTTGTATGAAGGCCTAGAATTTCTTTAGCCTGTAGTTGATGTACCTATAGTGGGGAAATTATATCAATATGCTTTTCATTTTCACTTTCTATTTTTGTTAGAAAGTAGCAGGCTGACCCAAGATGAGTCTTCTAGTTCTTGTAGTATCAATGTAATAACAGTATCTTACATTTTTTTTAATCTAGAAAGATGTCAAAGTAGCTTACGCAGTATTGACAGCACACAGAAATAACTTCACTAGTAGTCCCAGTGCAAAACTACATGACTTTAAAAAAAATCATGCAAAATATTTACTACAAATTCCATGGGATATTGACCTGTATGGCATAAACTCTGGCCTTCTATATGTTTCCCAGCTCACTGCAATAGATAATGTCACCCAGAGACTGTTGCCTTTGCTATGGCCCCTGTGTGCCACCCTAGCCATCTGGGGGAGATCTCTCCAGTACAGACAGTATGTGCAGTCCCTTTGCAAATCCTGGTGCTGGGGATGTTCTAGGGTTAGGGCCAGGGGCCAGATGGAACGTGCCAAGAGTGGGAGTGCATAACATATTTTTATGGACATTCTGGAGAACTCTTCTGCTGAGATCAGCTGCTATTACTTAGAGCAGTCATTTATGGCTCAGATTTTCAAAAGAGCTCAGCACTTAACAGCTTCCATTTAGGCACCTAAATAAATATCCATATTTTCAAAAGTACTCATCCATACCCAGCAGCTCCCAATGAGATCAATGGGAGCTGTTGGGTGATGATCAGTACTTTTGAGAAACTGGACATATCACTGAAGTGCCTAAATGGGTGCCAAGGTCTGCTGAAAACCTGATCCCAGTCTGTAAATATATTAAAAAATATTTATTAAACAAAAAATGTGATTCTTCAGTTATTGAAATGCTTTAGACCAGAAAGAAGGAGCCAGAGGTTGTGCCTAGATATTCCAGTTCACATGTCCCTCTTTATAAGTGCTTTAGAGCAGAGGGAGATCTCCCAGATCCAAATCCCACTGAACTGAAACCAAGAGAGTTGATTCAAGCTGGAATAAGATTCCAATCTCCATCGTCTAAAAGTAAAAGATTGAACAGTTATTTTGAAACTGAGGAGTTAGTTCTGGTATTAAAGGGACTAGCATTTTTTTTAACTTCAGAAGTTCAATTAATGCTTCTTTTTACAAGGCCAATTAAAATCCTAAATCAAAATTGTTTCTAACCTTTTTCCATTGCTCATTTTTCCATTGCTCAAAATGTTTTACTTGGCTGCTCATAAGCAACCACCCAAAAGCCATACCTGGTGAGATTTGTTCTGCTAGCTTCAGAGGTTATGGGCCCAAAAGCTGCATTCACAATGTTTGCACCTTGTGCAGATCAGGTAGGTATCTGTGGAAGTGCGAATATCTCAGCCCACAATGAGGTACGGGTGCCAAAATGGGAGCACAGATTACCACCCTCACCTGCGTCCAAAGGCAGGCAACCTGACTGAAATTTACCCCAAAGAGACTTTCCCAAAGGCATATAGGAAATCTATGACAGAGCCAGGAATAAATCCCAGATTTCCTGTCTCCCAGGCTTGTACTTTAACCACAAGGCCTCCCATTCTCTCTTAGTTTGCTGAGGAAGACGTTACACAGCATATTCTCTTTCTGATAGCCTTTCATTACAGTTACTATACTGCACATTACATCATATTGTTCTGTGTTAGGTTAGCCCCATCATGAACACTTTATGATGTGCTGTCCAACACACATGCAATGGATACTGTATGAAATACTGTTACCATTCAATACCTATACTGTTCATGCTTTGAACAAATGTAGTACTAAATAAAAGCAGATATTTTGAATTTACCAGGGATAGTTTGGATACACAGAAATTCACTGCCTGATTTCCCTGCCAACATCACAGTTGCTCATACTTCTGCTAATCTAAACAACATACTGTGGAGAAATTTGGTATGAATCAGCTTATAAATGGCTATGCTACAATAATAAACATACTTCTGCAGTGCCTCTTTGATTCATACAACATATATCTGCTTGTGCACATGTGGCATTTTGTACCATGAAAGACTGATGCACTCTTCATCATATGTCATTGTATGGCTAAAATTGAGTGGTAACATTTTATGGATACTTATTGTGATTTGTCATAGGAAAATCAGAGGACTGTAGTGTACTCATAAGGTACCTAGATAGACATTCAGATATATGGCTGAATTTGTGATATTTTTTAGGTACTTTTCCTCCAGCTTCAACTTTCAATTTGCCATCATATGTTTGTTCTTTAAATAACATTACTTATACAAATTCCAACTGAAGCAGGAGCAGTAATTTTGAGCATGTCTTGATGGCATTTATAATGCAATGCAGCTTGTGGAATTCCATTCTACCTTTTTGTTTTCTAAATTACTCCCAAAGAACTTAACAGAAATTCTAGTAACTCGGGGGTAAATGGGGTGTCCTAAGTACTCACTTATCTACATAAAGGATGATACTTAAAACACATATAAAACAAAAATCTGGGACCAAATCTGCAATCTTCTTGCCTGCAAAATCTTCATACACCTTGGTTGAACGATTGAAAGATTTGGTTTTAAAGGTATTTAAGGAAGTGAAGATGAGACCCAGAATATTTTCTAGATACAAGGATGACTCTCTCTCTCTCAAAAAAAGCCAGCAATTACCACTCAGTGATATCTGTCTAAAGATAAAGTAAAAATGTAGGGGCTACATATGCTCATTGCAGTCAACGATAGTTTTGCCATTGTCTTTGAGCGGAGCAGGATCAAATCAGCAAGGCTCTGATTTAGCAAGATGGTTAAGAATATATGGAACTTTAAGCGTATGTATAGTCCCCTGAAAGTCAGTGAGATACACACATGCTTAAAATTGTGCATGTGCTTAAGTATCTTGCTGAGCAGGACCTAAGTACAGTATTGCAGAAGCCACTTGGTGTTACCACTTTTGGTAAAAGTTGACTGTTTAGTGGAGACCACTGGAGCTAAAACAAAGAACTATAGAATAGCAGTAGATTTATAAAACCAATTTATTCTACAAACCGTGTTTTTTTTTTATAAAAATAAATTGGGTTATTTTTTTCATAGTTTTGAATCTCTTGTACTGTGACCTTATTCATTGGAATGCAGGAGTGATATGCAAAAACTCTCAACTCAGAAAGTGAGGGGGTATTGAAGCATTGAGAGTAGAGTAACCTGACTGCTAAATTCCAGAACTGAATGGGACAGCGAAGATGCATCTTTTCAGTGTAGTCATTGTAATGTCAGTCAGACCTGCAGCTAAATAAAGATTGCACTGATGTGTGAAAAGACTTTAGAAAGTGGCACAAAACAGTGTTTAGACTGGGATTTTTCAAAGGGGCCTAAAGGAATTTGACACCAACTCCAGTGGCAGTTAGGCACATTTGAAAGTCCTAGCCTTAAAGTCTAGGGAAGGTGGCCAATTAAATTGCTTATTAACATACTTAGTCATAAATGGCAACCATTGCTATTATGTTAGGTGGGATACCTGAACTTGGCAATCTCCATAACAAACCCAAATACACCTATTACTGTACAACATTTATTGCAATCTGTAGGCACCAACCTGCAACCCCTTCGTGCCCAGAATTTTCATTGACTTCAGTGTTCTCCATGTGGACAGGAGACAGGATGATACCCTTTCTCTCAGAGTTAGAATAGCAAATCTTTTATACTGTATGCATTCTCTCAGGGGTTAAATATGTTCCATGTAGGTAAGTGAATAGAACTATCTGATGCCTCGTGAGAAAGAGATTATCCTCACCTGCTCATAGATTAAAAAGAAAATGAAGGCTTCAATCCTGCAGTGAGCTCCATAGGGTTGATCCCTGCACAGGATCAGGGCCTAATGCTTCAGAAGATAAAAAAAATAAATGTTTAAAAATGACAGTCTACTTAATTAGCCATCTGCTTTTTACTGAAGAGTTGGAGGAGATGGTGTATCTTGTTCCCCCACACAAAGCTTTGATGAATGTGGAAATGAAGTGGCAGAGATCCAGATATGGAACTACAGGCTTAAAACAGTGTAAAGTTGAAGGTTCCTAAACCAGGTGGTTATCAAATTTAGACTGCAACAAAGCATTAGGGAAAGTAATCTCGCAAAAGGTATAATTTAAATTTGACTGTCCTTTTGAATAAGAAATTGTGTTTTGATTAATTTTACAGTTGATGAGGGAGGGATCCTGTCTGTCAGCTTCTGATGAGTCCTTTTCAGGGATCAAAATATTAAGAAATTATTCTTTTTAATAAACCACAGCAGAGTCTAAAGGGTGCATGTGTGAGTACATATCTATGCATGTTTCTCAACAAACATGTTGTTACTTTTGAGTTAAGGTTCCTAGACTACATAAGATATTAATCCAAAGTATAAAAGGCAAGGAAATAAGTAATCATTCATTCAAAACCCCATCTGCATTCCACTCACCTATTGCCCTTCTCAACCTCATCTACCTCCCTTTCTACCACCACAATTCCCAGCCCTGAACAACCAAACCTTGATCTCCAACCACGTTTATAGGTTATATAGGCAAAAATAAAAGGGCCAGAGTGTCATAGCTGGCTTGGGGAGTGTTCCCCTAATGTAGGCACTGGGTAAGACAGCCATATGGCTGCCTTCAACGGATCTCCTAAGAAGCCCTTGCATAGCAGGTATATCAGTGGTGGTGCTGGAGAAGGAGGGGTGTGTCAGAGGCAGGTCTATAAATATAAGTGGAAATATTTGGCTTCCTGATGCTACTGTCTAATGCACCAAAGAGCATAGGTAACAGTATCAGTGGAGCCAAATGTCTGCACCAAGTGCCTTGGCCCAGAGATACTAGGCTTTTCTCCTCTTGACCACACTTTCTCTCATTTTATTGAATCAAAGAGTTATGACCCCAATCCTGAAAGATATTTAGGCACCTACTCCCTCCCATCTGGGCCTACATTCTAGAGAGCATCATAAAATTTTAGCTACATCCCTGTACTTTTACATACAAAATTGCAAACTACGTAGGAAGAGATACAGACAGTAATACATTTCCTCTTTGGCCTGGTAACATATAAGCCTTAGCCTAGATTTTGAATATAGAAATGTATTTACTATTATCCTATGGTGTTAGACATGAATGAAGACACAGCTTTATTTTAGGTAGATAGTATAGTTTGAAGTTCCAGGATTTTATTGTGCATCTGCAGACAATGTTTTGTAGTGACTAGGACTCGGTATTCATGAGGTCTGCTAGTACTTTACCACTTACTCACTGTGTAACGTGATACCTTACTCACACTGAGCAGTGCCTTACTGCACAAGTGGACCCAGTGACTTTGAGACCACTTAGGATGTAAGGTACTGCTCAGAATAAGGGTATCACAATTTGGCCTTGTGTGACCTTGGTCAGGTTATGTAGAGAGAGGTTTTCAAATACACAAATGACTTTCAATGAGAGCTGAGTATCTACCTTCCCTTTGGGCCTTTGAAAATCTCCCCCTTAACATCTATCTGATCTTATATGATGCAATTAAAATTACTAACTCATCTTTGGAGAGTGGTTTGTTGTTCTTCAGAGTGTGGTGCTATATAAATCTAAGGAAATATGATTATCAGATTCTGTCATTGTTTTGCTTGAAAAAGTTGAAATTAAAACAAGTGAAGGAACATGTAAAACAGTATGGACTAGACTCTGTCATCCTTACTCACAGGGAATATTACTCCATGTTTAGGGACATTGATTTAAATGGCTCCATGTACTTTGTGGAATTGTACTTAATATCATCACTCCAATAAACCATTAGGTTCTTTTCATGCTGTTTTTTATAAGTCTGATTTCCTTCTGAAGAATATCTGTTGTATAATTAGATGCTCTTAGTTCAGACACAATCACCAAAAACCCACAGATCCACAGGCTGTTAGAAAGCATTTAGTTTGGGGATACTGTGTACAGATTGAAGAATTAGAAGTATCTCTGTTTAACAGCTGGGTGCAACTGGAGAACCACATAACATCATTTTCTTTCGACACATCATTAAAAATGTTGGGTTTTGTCATCTTTTTATTTTCCTTCCTAGCTGATTTGGCGGAGACTCACAAAACCCTTTCTTTAAAAAAAAATTAAATTTCCAAAATGATACTTGAGTAAGATGCCATTTGAGGCTTAGGGACAGGAATACAGTGAACATTTAGCCATGTGCACTTTGCTAAGCATAGACAAGAAAGTCGGTTGTGATTTTACTTTTATTTGTACAGTACTAAGTAAATGCATACAAAACAATATTTATATATATCATAAGTTATTGTAAGAAGGAAGATGATAATGTAGTCAGTGGAGCTCTGTGCAGGTTCAAGAGTCAGTCTGTGTCCAGTTGCAGGACTGGGACCTTAGAGGGGAAGATATTATACCCAATCAGCAGTACAGCCAAACCTGATGAAGCATGTATTAGCCCAGCCATTCTCATCAGATTGTAGAAGAATATGTGGTCTGCTGCACCTTTAAAGTTTCGATCTACTCTGCAAAACAGCTCCTTCCTACTCTGTGTGTATTCAGAGTCCTACAGCTATTTACTATAGTGACCAAATTAAAGGCTGACACTTTTTTTTCCCTTACACGTGCTTGCACTGCAGAGCCAGTTCTGCTAGGTGAGACTGAACTGGACTCCATGGGACTCTGTGCAGGAGCAAGGGTCTTCCCGCACACAAGATGCAGGATCAGAGCCCTCATCCTAAGAAGCTACATGAAGTTTGTATCCACTTTGAAAGTCTTTCAGATCTACTAGGGTAGGTAGGGGATGGAGAGTTCATTTGCAATATGAACAGTTCACTGTATTGTCAGTACAAGTTTCTCTATGTTCAAAAAGAGATCATTTGCAATGGGACAAGTCTTGTCCTCTCCTCTGTAGCTTTATGAGGGCCTGAGCTAGTGGGACTGATGTGTTTCTGCTGCATGAAAGGAGGCACGGTTTGAGAATGGACAGCTCTGGTGTTCTGTTGCAAAGCCTGATATTTTACCAGCCACCAATGTTTGCTAATCTGTGAATTTGTTTGTATGCCAGAACTTGTGGTTAGGACTCTGAAAGGCCTTAATAGAGTATGAAGAGTATTGAATTGGCTATTTGTGCAGTGACACACAAAATGAAATAACAATCATGTCAACAGTGTGTTTTATAGGGAATTGTCATTAAACCATATCCATTTATTACTTATGTGTTCTGTAATGTAAAATAAGGAAAATAAAGTGAATTCCTCATAGAATATTATGTAGGTCTGCAGATTTATAATTATACCTTGAGAACATTATCCTAGGAGTTGAATGAAAAAAGGTGGAAAGAGGGGTCAGAAGTGAAGAATGGAAGTAAATAAAATATAAATAATCTAGCATACAATCTGCCTTTACGAAAAAACTTTAGAAAGCTAATACACAACAAAAAAATAACAGGTTTCTTGTAGAAATTCTGCAATGGCTAAAGTTATTTTTACCTTTTGTAATACTAAAGAAAGAAAAAGACCCTTTATCTCTTATATGAAATAGAACAAGAATAAATTGAACTTCTTTTATTATCTGTAAAGGAAACAATTCCTATATATTGCTTGATCAGGTGCCGCTGAAGCACAGAAACATTTTTTAGTTTCCTTCCATTGAATGTTTCTCATTGGCAAAGTTTGTTGGCTCTAGCAAGATGGCTGGCTGGTTGCTGAGACAACTCTTTATAAAAATGTCTCTTGATAGATTCTTTGGGCTAAATCTAGTGACGGATGTTAGCATGAAATTAGAAACCAGCCTCCAATAGCAGTGACCGTTAAAGGGTCTCCTGCACCTGGCAGGAGCCTTTCTTCTGAATGACAGAGACTACCAAAGGAGTGGGAGTGTCAGTTGTTAATGCAGGTTTGTCTGCTGCTGGACTACTTTCCCTATCCTATTTTTCATGCCTGTATCACATGCATCTCCTCAGTGTGATGTAGAAACTACATCAGATACAAAGGAGCAGTGCAGTGAGTAGCTCAAAATTATGAAGAAGCTATGTTTGAAAAAAAGTCTCCCTCCCCAAACCAAAAAGTTCTCTGCGCAGCAACCCCCCAACCAGAAGAGCAGCAAGAGTGGTGTGTCAACTGAGGCAGCTGCCACTTTGTAATAAAGCCTATGGGGTGGGTGGGAGGAGGGGCAAAGGGAAGCACCCCTAGTGTAGAGAGTTCACTGCAGAGTCAGTTCAATAAAACTTGTGCTTCCCAGTTCTGGCAAAACTTTTGGACATTTCAAAGGGCTTGATAAACAGCAATAGCCTTGTCTCCCACACATTAAAGCTTCATCAATGACATTATGTGAAAAGAAGAAAAACCTGGCAGCACAGTAAAGCAAAGGGTAAGGTGTTCCTTAGATGGGTCAAGGTGCTCTAAGTTCCTCTTGCTGCACTGAAATAACAGCAGTTTTTCTGGCAGAAGAACATCTGTAACCTCCGTCTGTACCGAAGAAGCACATCTGTTCACAGTTATGGGTCAGTGCCCATACAGGAAGCATAGTTGTACTGCATACAGAAAAGAGACTCTGGATTATAGATACAGAAAAGCTTAAAACCCCCTTTTAAAAAATGGACTGGAAGATAAAATGAATGCAAATCAGATCCATAAAAGAGTTAAAAACCAAACAAATGTTTCCAGCCTGATAAAAATCTAGAAAAAGCTATAGGCAACAGGAGCAGGATTTTCATCTAATGTTCTATTCTCTTCTCTTTTAAAATGATTTAGTTCAAACCCTGATTATAAAATGTACTGTTAAATAAAATTTGTATCGGTAACACAGCAAAGCCCAAAATGAGCCCGACATGCTGTCTGATCATGTGGATTACATCACACACTGCATATTTTGGATTTATTTTTGTTTTGCCAGCTCACAGCTGTTGTCAAGGTTTCCCCTTTCCCCTCAGTTAGCTCCTGGGAAATAGCTCTAAATGAGTATGGAGGGAATACTGAAGTACATTGAATTATAGCAGTACTATTTACCAGCATATTGCATATAAACTTGCAATAGTAACCTCTAAAATATTCTGCCTCTTGTTACTGGATTGCGCCTGATTAGACCCCATTAATTTCTTCTCTTCCTGTTACTTTACTCTGTACAAACTTTGCCCCAAAATACTTTACAAAATCACTGTACAACTAAGGCTCTGGTCCTACAATAAGCTCTGCATGGGCACAAGGTCTTAACTTGTTCGCATTGAACTCAATGAGAAAACTCCCATTAGCTTCAATAGGAGAATAGTAGGGCACAAAAGGTTTGTACCAGGGCAGGTAGGATTTAGAGAGGTAAATAAAACAGCCTGGGACTTACCTTTGTATGTCACAGCATCAGCTAGTGATTTATTTCAAGTGAATTAATAGCCTGAAGCTAATCTCTACCTGTCTTAAACTAAAGTAGGCTGTGTTAGCTAACATTTTCCTCTTGTTTTGGTCATACTTCTTGAGATCCCTATTATGAAGCTGAAATTCACCTCATATCAGGGTAGTGTGTTCGCATTTTACTGCTGTAAATTACTAATGTCAGAGGCTAAATTGGGAATCTGAGGCACTAAAAATGGCCCACTGCATAATTGTTGATGTGCACATTAGTGAATCTGCTAATCTTTCATTAAAAAGGAAATTGTTTTCATATGCCCTATTTTCTTTTTAACAGGGCTGATAGTAAGTGTAAGCACTTTAGCATCTAAAAGTATTCTGTCAAGTACTTAAAAACAACAACAAGAAAACAAAAACTTTTCCATAAACTCCAATGTGGAACACTCACAGAAAGGCCATTGCTGTGGAAAGACAATAGTTTCTAATCCCAAGAACAAGATTTGCAATCATGAAAGCATAGGGAAAGTTTGTTCCTACTTGCCTATCATGAGGATTCTTCCTCTGAAGCTTCTGGTACTGGCCATCAAGATACCAGATTAGATGAACCACTGGTTTTATCCAGTATAGAACTTCTTTTATCCCTAACCTATTTACATGGTTACATCAAACGTACATAGCTATGATGCAGTCTCACTGATCATGAGAGAGAACTTGATCCTGGTCTTGTGATCACATGGAGATTGAAGTTTCTGTTTATCGCATGCCAGCATAATAGTCTTCAAAACTCCATGGTATATTCTGACTTCTAAGAAGAGACAAAGCAGAAGTGCATTATTATTCTGTGGTATATACATGGAATACTTTGATTTTCACCTAATTGTAAAAAGGCAGCAGCAGTCCACCTTAATCATCTTCCTTGGCTTGGAGGAAGGAGGAGGAATTGACGCACAAGCCTTTTCCTTTACTGTGCAGATTGAAGAATTGTCCCATATGCTCAGAAATAATAAATTATATCCCTGTGACACAAGTGTGCAAGGTCCTCAAAGAATCGCAGACAGGCTGGAATTTTTGTCATTTTATGTGACAATATCTGAATCCTGATCAATTTCTTCTTCAGTTGGAAAGCCAAGCCACGCCAAGCTATGCTAGATCTAATAAACACCACTGGCAGCTGTTTCCAGCTGTACTATGCTGAAGCAAGCTGACAGCTTGACTGTCAGATTGAGAGAGCTCTGACCAGTGTATCTCTGTTTTACTCTGGACAGAATGTTCATGTTTCCGCAACACTTGGAAAAGGTAGATTGGTGGAAATGTGAAACAATTTATTTTCTAGATTTGCAGGTATTTCCTAAGGAGCTGATTCAGGCCCTCTGTGAGGAAGTGTACTACACTGAACTGTTGTTAAGTGCTCTGCTTCTACTTAGCCCTCTGCAACATTTTGGATACTCAACTGAATACAAAACTGCTCATAATGGTAGGATGCATTAGGCCCAACCTAATCTCTTTCCTCTTTGAAATTGCTCCAACTCTGATTTATCATGAAGAAAATATAATGGCATCTTTCACCAGCTGGTCCTGATCTGTTTTGATATTTTTTTCAACTCTCCAGAAGATCAATTAGAAGTACAATAATACAGGCAACAAGATCTTTAACTATGATCCAACAGGGGTGAGCTGTACTTGTATCTTAAAAGCTTTGCTCAAGCAAAATAGAAAGGTCAGTGGACAAAATAATGGGCAGTAGTGACATTCCTGCACACTCCAACATGTTTGTCCTCCTACTTTCCACCTGTCCTATTTGGTCTTATGTAACCATTTCTTCAGCCTGTTATGTGTGTGCTCTACTGTTGGGTGTTCCAGACAGTATTAGGGGCCAGGTTCTAGGGCCACCAGAATATTTCCTTTTGGTCACACTTTAGTTCCTACACTAAATAAAGTTTTTGCTCAAGCTCACACTTAGACTTTTGCTCTCCATGCTCTGGGAATAGAAAATAAAAGATCCTGGCATACCTTGTGTTTCTGAACTCACCAAGTGACCAACACATTGAAGTGTGGTTTTGTAAATTGAAAATCAGAGAATTATTCCTCTCTAAACACCTTCAATAAAGAAAAAGGAGGGTGAGTGCCAAAGACAGGGACAATAAACTGTAATAAATAGGGAACAAAAACCAGGAACCCAATACGACATTTAATAGTGCCCGCTGTAGGAAATCACAAAATGGATGCTTCCCCAAAGAAAGTCACCTGGTCCACCAAAGTCATGGTGGACTTTGGGGTGGAAAAGAGTATGTCAGTTATGTTAAAAAAAAATCTACATGTCTTACCAGGCTAATGACAGAATCTGGCATTCAGCAGCCAGAGCTGGGGAGCTATGAAATAAAACATGGATGTGGAGAAAAGCTCTCACCTCAACAGACTCTCTACTCTGTCTCTCAACTTGTATCCCTGTTAGTATGGCAAGTGGCTGTTTCCCCACTACAATGGGTGGATGCAGTTGTTGGTCCTGCACAGGATAGGAGCTCCAGCCCAGATCTTCAGAGGTATTTATGTGTTTAGCTCCCAGTGATTTGAGAGTTAGATGCTTAAATTCCTTTGAGGATCTGGGCCTCTGTCCCATTCATTAAAAACACAACTGTATTAGAGGAGGCAGCCTCCCTTACCCTTTTCCTATCCACCTTGCTGCTCAAGTTTGGGAGGATTTTGGAAGTAGGGCAGGGCAGCTGTTCTCTGATAGGATGAGCAGCTTGTTAATCAGTAGTGGGCTGGCAATGGACAGCTCAGCTCAGCAGGATAAGAGTTTTCAAACTGGCCACCTGGCAGAACCTACTAACATTTGATGCCTGATATTTTGCAGGGGTTCTCATGTCTCCACATCTGAATGTGGCCACATATAAATGTGGCTGGCAAAAAGAATGGTTACTGAGCTTCTGGCACTGAATAGACAGTGTTACGTGAGGAGAGACGTTTGCCTGGGTACCAGACCAGATGGTGGCATTACTTGAGACTGGACTGGAGGCTACTTTGTGGTTAGAAAATTAGCTATCACTAAGTTTCATATCTGTGACATAAGACCAAAGTACCTTTGACGTGTGACAGACTTTCATTACATATTCAAATAAGGTTTTCTTTGGTGATTGTGGTGGAATGTAGTATGGTATGTGGGGAGAAGGCTAGAAAAAGAAAGTTCAAAATACTGCTAAAATATTTTTCTGCCCTGTCAGCTAGTAATTATACTGATGTTATAAGGGTTTGGGGAAAGCCTATAATTATTCCAGCAAATATAAAAAGAAATTTTCCCAGAGAAACTCTCTGCTGTTTCAGTGCTGGTAAGTGTATAGTTGAGCAGTTGCATTTTCACCTTAGCAAATTACTCTGCTGATTGATAGATGAGTAATTTTAAAAGGAGCCTCTTCACTACAGATGCAGCTGTGAAGGCTAATCAGCTAAAGCAATTAAACAGCTATCTCTGTGGATGCAAAGAAGCCAATTGGAGAACCAAAGGTACTGAGAAATGGCTAGTTACAGATAACTGGAAAGAGTGAGTTTATGTCTAGCGTTTACTCCCTGTAACATTCCATTGCAGATTCCTTGAAATTCTGATATTTAGCGAAGTATGTTTGTCTATATACAGTTTATCACACTTTGAAATTCCCATGTACTTAGCTTTTGACAGTAGGTAATTAGGACTAAACACAGAAAAAAAGCAATCAATCTTATTTTGTGACTATAGACACTTGTTGATTTCCATAGCCATGGACTGAATAAGATTCAAGCTACTAAGATCTATAATAGGCTATATAGCCTGTTGCCAGGATTTAATTTCAAAGATGATCCAGTAGTACTTTACCATTAAAAAAAAAGTTGGTAACTAATATCACAGTGGAATTTCTTGTTACAAGCAACAAAGGTATCTATAAAGTGAGCCTATGGTACCAGAAGAGGTTTTGATGGCTAATGACAAAATGAGAGAGAATAACAAAGAAAATAATTATTTAACACTTGTGTTTTTTGTGAGAGGGAGAACTAAGGTCCTGACCACATGTGGTCATTAAAGATCCCATGACACTTTTTATAAGCATAAGGATGTTAACCCTAGTGTCCTGGCCAAATTCCAACTTAGCTAATTATATCCTGCTAATACAAGTTCCCCCTGTAGTTTCAGCTGGATATAATATTCTCCGTTTCCTGTTCTAAACTGTTGAACTATGGCTGCACTTTTTTTAATAGCAGGTGAGTAAATGACAATTTTAGGGCTCTTTAAAAATTATTTTAATGTGAATTTGGGATGGTTAGGCACTCCCAACTGGCGTTCTGTCTCCTTGATTGCAAATAGCAACCGAATTTCCCTGGCTCATGGTGTCACAATAGGGCAGAGTTAAGGTTTCTTGGGTTCCTCAACTGTGCATTTCCACACCTTAGTAGAAATCTAGGCATGCTAAGTTTAACTTTAACTCTGAATTTGTAGGGTTTGTAACCTTGTTTTTGGAATAGTGTTTACAATATTCTTGTAATATTTTTATCCTTAGCTTACTAGCATATACTCACAACTTAATTATGGAAGTGCTGGTCATAGCTCCATATTTGAGGTTGAGTTTTGTACTTAAGGCTTGTCATAAATATAAAGGGAAGGGGGAGAGGGTCTGATGCAGTGCTATAAAATCCTCTTACCAGTAAAGGGTTAAGAAATGCAGGTAGCCAGACTGACACCTGACCTGGCTGGCATCTGACCAATGAGGGGACAAGATACTTTCAAATCTTGGGATGGGGAAAGGCTTTGTGTGTGGCTCTTTGTCTGAGTCAGAGGGATCTTGGGAGACAAGAAGGACCTGCAGAAAATCAATCTCCTCAACCAGTCATCTTCTCACCAAACCTCACTTTTCTAAAGTAAGTTTAGTCAGCACTGCGAATAGGTTTTGTTTCTTTTGCTTGGTGAGCTTTCCCTGTGTTAGAGGGAGGGGTTATTCCTGTTTTTTCTGTAACTTTAAGGTTTTGTCCAGAGGGGGAATCCCTCTGAGTTTGGAAATTGAGTACCCTGTAAAATAGTTACCATCCTGATTTTACAGAGATGATTTTACCTTATTTGTTTTAATAAAATCCTTCTGTTAAGAAGCTGACTGTTTTCTATGGGTTTTAAAACCCCAGGGGTGGGTTTTTAGATCACTGTGTAACCAATTGGTTAGGAGATTATTCTCAAGCTTCCCAGGAAAGGGGGTGTACGGGCTTGAGAGGGTATTTTGGGGGGAAGGGGAACTTCAGGTGGTTCCTTTCCCGGATTCCTGTTTAAAACACTTGATGGTGGCAGTGAGAGAAGCATTTCTCAGGGTGCAGGGAATTTTGTACCTTGGGGGTTTTAACCTAAGCTGGTAGAAACAAGCTTAGGAGCTCTTCATGCGGGTCCCCACGTCTTTACCCTAGAGTTCAGAGTGGGGAGGGAACCCTGACAAGGCTAAATATTGGGAAGTGCTATCCACTCTGGCACCAATCCATTAAAGTATTTAGGCCAGCATGTTGACTCATTGAAGTCAATGCAACCCTTCATATGCTTAAAGTCAAGCACATGCTTAAATATTTTGTTGGATATGGGATAGAGCATTCAGCACCTTGCAGTATGAAGTAGGGATTCAGCCATTTTCTTTCATCTGAAGAATACAACATATCCTCCCTGAAATTACCACCCTTACTCTCTGAGTAAAGAATAAATTTGCTGAGACTTTACAAGTAAAGTGGTCCTTTAAGAAATGTAGAACCCAGAATCATACCATCTCTTTCTCCTGAGTGATCTTAATAATAACATAGGTGGCATCAAACTTCCCTGATAGTAAAAATCCACTGAAATCTTGTGCATACGTTACATTTGAAGATACTTTAGGATTAAAGATATTTTTCCTGTTATTCTTCATAACTGAAAGTTTTTCCTTCAGCAGAGGCTGACAGATCATGTTCTACTACAGAGAATTCCATGTAGAATGATTGATTACCATCTCCCATTGTTCTCAACAGAACTGAAATAATAATTTCCTTATATTTAGGTGGCCATTTTGTTGAGATATAGAAATGCATATTTAGGGCACCCAACAATCATAACTGTGCCCTGTAGTGACATAATGAGAGGGGGAAATATGTTTAAAATCACATTTAATCAATTAAAATTAAGTTTAATCTAACTTGGTTGACAAGAAGTAAAATGTGCTAATCATAATATGCTTATTGGATGGTGTCACTACAGGGCAGAGTTAGGGTTGTTTGAGTGCCCTAACTGTGCACTGCTATACCGTAACACATTTGGCCTTCTTTTAAATGTAACCTTAATTCTGAATTGCATGAATTTATAATGCTTTGTTTGGGGATAATCACAACATCATTGTAATGTACTGTTACCCCTTTTTGACCTGAGTGGCTAGTCAAAGTTTGGGGTCCTAGGGATGTTCCAGATAGAAGTACAAAATTGATGGAGCCTGGTATTTTCTAAGATGCAGTGTTGTTTTTTACAAGGAATGTATAAAGCCCTGCTTCTCTGAATGAAACAAGAACAGAAGGAGTAGTTTCTTAGCCCAGGTCTACACTGGGTGGGGGGGATTGACCTAAGATACGCAACTTCAGCTATGGGAATAGCGTAGCTGAAGTTGATGTATCTTAGGTCGACTTACCTCGGCGTCCTCACGGCAGCGAGTCAACCGCTGCCACTCCCCTGTCGACTCCGCTTCTGCCTCTCGTGGCAGTGAAGTTCTGGAGTCAACGGGGAGAGTGCTCAGGGATCAATCACTACCCGCCGATCCAGCGGGTAGTGTAGACCTGCCTCTAGTTTACAGCCCCAAGCCCGTTTAGCCATCAGACCCAAAAACGCACTCTCTAGCTTTTTCCAGGATCACATTGTGCTTACAAGTGGCTGCGTGGTTCTCTTCCTGCCTCTCTATCTCTCCTGGTTTCCAGCTTTAGTGTCTGTCTGTCTGTCACTATCTGGTAAGTTTCTGTGCGGTAAAACAGCTTTCTTCATTGTAACTCCCAAGGTGTACACACTAACAAGCCACTTAGTGAGCAGAAACTGTACAGTTGCAGCATTGTAAAAAAACCACCCCGACGAGAGGCATACAGTTTTCTGCGCCGGGGGTACAGTGCCATGGTGCCAGTGTAGACACCCTGGTCAATTACAGCGCTGTGATTGGCCTCCGGGAGGCCACTGTCTGTTCTTGCCTCTCTGGTCATCGGTTTGGGTCTTTTTCTTTTCTTTTCTTTTTTGTCTTTTTCTTATATAGGCTCCTATTACCCTCTACAGAGACTTGGTGGGATAACTCACATGATTGGAGTACTGTCATGGATGGATATAAACTGTTCAGGAAGGATAGGCAGGGCAGAAAAGGTGGGGGAGTTGCGTTGTATGTAAGAGAGCAGTATGACTGCTCAGAGCTCCAGTATGAAACTGCGGAAAAACCTGAGAGTCTCTGGATTAAATTTAGAAGTGGGAGCAACAAGGGTAATGTTGTGGTGGGAGTCTGCTACAGACCACCAGACCAGGGGGATGAGGTGGACGAGGCTTTCTTCCAGCAACTAACAGAAGTTGCTAGATCACAGGCCCTGGTTCTCATGGGTGACTTTAATCACCCAGATATCTGCTGGGAGAGCAATACAGCAGTGCACAGACAATCCAGGAAGTTTTTGGAAAGTGTAGGGGACAATTTCCTGGTGCAAGTGCTGGAAGAACCAACTAGGGGGAAAGCTCTTCTTGACCTGCTGCTCACAAACAGGGAAGAAATAGTAGAGGAAGCAATAGTGGATGGGAACCTGGGAGGCAGTGACCAAGAGATGGTAGAGTTCAGGATCCTGACACAAGGAAGAAAGGAGAGCAGTAGAACAGAGACCCTGGACTTCAGAAAAGCAGACTTCGACTCCCTCAGGGAACTGATGGGCAAGGTCCCCTGGGAGAATAACATGAGGGGGAAAGGAGTCGAGGAAAGCTGGCTGTATTTTAAAGAATCCTTATTGAGATTGCAGGAACAAACCATCCCGATGTGTAGAAAGAAAAGTAAATATGGCAGGCAACCAGCTTGGCTTAACAGTGAAATCCTTGCTTGTCTTAAACACAAAAAAGCAGTTTACAAGAAGTGGAAGATTGGACAAATGACTAGGGAGGAGTATAAAAATATTGTTCAGGTGTGCAGGAGTGAAATTAGGAAGGCCAAATCACACTTGGAGTTGCAGCTAGCCGGAGATGTTAGGAGTAACAAGAAGGGTTTCTTCAGGTATGTTAGCAACAAGAAGAAAGTCAAGGAAAGTGTGGGCCCCTTGCTGAATGAGGGAGGGAACCTAGTGACAGAGGATGTGGATAAAGCTAGTGTACTCAATGCTTTTTTTGCCTCTGTCTTCACAGACAAGGTCAGCTCCCAGACGGCTGCACGCTGCAGCACGGTATGGGGAGGAGGTGACCAGCCCTCTGTGGAGAAAGAAGTAGTTCGGGACTATTTAGAAAAGCTGGACGAGCACAAGTCCATGGGGCCGGATGCACTGCATCCAAGGGTGCTAAAGGAGTTGGCTGATGTGATTGCAGAGCCATTGGCCATTATCTTTGAAAAATCATGGCAATCGGGGGAGGTCTCGGATGACTGGAAAAAAGCTAATGTAGTGCCAATCTTTAAAAAAGGGAAGAAGGAAGATCCAGGGAACTACAGGCCAGTCAGTCTCACCTCAGTCCCTGGAAAAATCATGGAACAGGTCCTCAAGGAATCAATTCTGAACCACTTAAAGGAGGGGAAAGTGATCAGGAACAGTCAGCATGGATTCACCAAGGGCAAGTCATGCCTGACTAACCTAATTGCCTTCTATGATGAGATAACTGGCTCTGTGGATGAGGGGAAAGCAGTGGATGTGCTATTTCTTGACTTTAGCAAAGCTTTTGATACAGTCTCCCACAGTGTTCTTGCCAGCAAGTTAAAGAAGTATGGGCTGGATGAATGGATGGTAAGGTGGATAGAAAACTGGCTGGATGGTCGCGCTCAACGGGTAGTGATCAAGGCTCCATGTCTAGCTGGCAGCCGGTATCAAGTGGAGTGCCCCAAGGGTCGGTGCTGGGGCCGGTTTTGTTCAATATCTTCATCAACGATCTGGAGGATGGTGTGGACTTCACCCTTAGCAAGTTTGCAGATGACACTAAACTGGGAGGAGCGGTTGATACGCTGGAGGGTAGGGATAGGATACAGAGGGACCTAGACAAATTAGAGGATTGGGCCAAAAGAAATCTGATGAGGTTCAACAAGGACAAGTGCAGAGTCCTGCACTTAGGATGGAAGAATCCCATGCATTGCTATAGACTAGGGACCGAATGGCTGGGCAGCGGTTCTGCAGAAAAGGACCTAGGGGTTACAGTGGATGAAAAGCTGAATATGAGTCAACAGTGTGCCCTAGTTGCCAAGAAGGCTAATGGCATTTTGGGTTGTATAAGTAGGGGCATTTCCAGCAGATCGAGGGACGTGATCATTCCCCTCTATTCGGCACTGGTGAGGCCTCATTTGGAGTACTGTGTCCAGTTTTGGGCCCTACACTACAAGAAGGATGTGGATAAATTGGAAAGAGTCCAGCGGAGGGCAACCAAAATGATTAGGGGGCTGGAGCAGATGACTTATGAGGAGAGGCTGAGGGAACTGGGATTGTTTAGCCTGCAGAAGAGAAGAATGAGGGGGGATTTGATAGCTGCTTTCAACGACCTAAAAGGGGTTTCCAAAGAGGATGGATCTAGACTGTTCTCAGTGGTAGAAGATGACAGAACAAGGAGTAATGGTCTCAAGTTGCAGAGGGGGAGGTTTAGGTTGGATATTAGGAAAAACTTTTTCACTAGTAGGGTGGTGAAGCACTGGAATGGGTTACCTAGGGAGGTGGTGGAATCTCCTTCCTTAGAGGTTTTTAAGGTCAGGCTTGACAGAGCCCTGGCTGGGATGATTTAGTTGGGGTTGGTCCTGCTTTGAGCAGGGGATTGGACTAGATGACCTCCTGAGGTCCCTTCCAACCCTGAGATTCTATGATTCTATGATTCTACCCTCCAACCCCTGTCCCGATTTTTCACATTTGCTGTCTGGTCACCCTAGTTTGAAGTCTACTGCCCTGCCCTTAGGTGACCAACTGTCATCCCCACCCTGTAAATTCCTTTGGAATTTTGAAAGTCCCCTTCCTGTTTGCTCAGTGATGCATGCAGTGGTCTCAGAGCATCTTTCCAGGTGGCCATACCTGGTCCACACACCAGGCAATCCCACGCTTGGAGCAATGCCAAACTGCTGGACCTCATGAGCATTTGGGGAGAGGAGGCTGTCCAGTCCCAGCTGCGCTCTAGGCATAGGAATTATGATACCTATGGACAGATGTCATGATGCATGACAGAAAGGGGCCATGACCGGAACACACTGCAGTGCAGGGTCAAAGTGAAGGAGCTGCAGAACGCCTACCACGAGGCACAGGAGGCAAACCGTCGCTCCGGTGCTGCGCCCACAAGCTGCCGGTCCTACAAAGAGCTGGACATGATACACGGTGGTGACCCCATCTCCACTGCGAAGGCCACTGTGGATACTTCGGTGGCTCGCATGCCAGTCGAGAGTTGACCGAGACAGGATGAGGAAATATTGGACAAGGATGTGGAGGCGGAGTGGGACCCAGAGGCAGAGGATGACTTGGAGGCCAGAGACGCATGCAGCCAGGAGCTCTTTTCTGCTCCCGAGGAAGCTAGCCAGTCACAGCTGTCGGATTTTGGTGAAGCACAAACAGGAGAGGAGGTCCCTTGTAAGTGGATTTGATTTTGGGAATCATTGAAGTGAGTTGTTGGGGCAGGAGGGTTGCAGAAAGCAGGTTTGGGTCTGTACGATGCATGTACCATCACATGCCTAGTCTGAGTGGTGGGATAGGCAGTTGATTGACTCCCTCACTTCACGGGAATCTGCCTCAGAGATCTCCAGGAAACTCTCATGGAGATACTGGGAAATCCGCTGCCACAGGTTCTTTGGCAGAGCTGCTTTGTTTCTTGCTCCATTAACTGTAACTTTCCTGTGCCACTGTGCTGTCATGGGGTGGGGTAGGGGACGCCATTGCTGCACACAGGTGAGCCGCATAAGGGCCATGGCGGAAGCCGCATAAGGGCCATGGTGGAGGGTCTTGGAGAAGACCCTCCCTTGATTCCCTGCTCACCCTCAGCAGTGAGATATCTTCCATAATGATCACAGCCTGTGGAAAATGTGGGGACAGGAATGATTATCAGCCCACCATCCCCTACAGTGCTGGCTGTTCCCAAGAGCCACATGCCCAGTGTACAATAGGGTCCAGGAACACTGATTTACCCTGCCCCTGTGGCTACTCACTATTTTGGGGGTCTTATGACTCATGTGTGCTTGCCTGGGGTCAGTCAGTTAGTGACAGGTATGTGAATACTGGCTGTGTTCTAAATCACTGAATCACTGTTCTGTGTGTTGCAAACAATACTGCTTCTGTAAAATGTTGCATTTTGGCTTCACAGAGATGACCTTTAGAGCCCAGCCTCCCTCTTTGTTATTGCTGGCTGAATGGCTGTGCAGAATTAGAAAGTGGCCATGAAGAATTAAGGAGGACTTTCTGCGTGACTGTTACCCACTCCGGGCCTGAAAGGGTTACAGCCAGCACTGGGAGAGGGCTGGGGCTGCAAGCTAAAGGCTAGGCTGATGGGGAAGGCAGCCATAGCTGGTGCCACGCCCCAGTCAGGCCACAGCTGGCCATATAAAAGGCTGTGAGCCAGGAGCTCAGGCAGTTTCTCACTAGTTGCTGAGAGAGATGGGCCTGGCTGCTGGGGAGCTCACCAGGGTACCCAGAGTGAAGCAGGGCTGGGGAAAGGCCAGAGGAGCTGGGAAACTCCAGGCTGGAAAACCCCCAGCCTGCAGGCCTTGTGGAAGGCCTAAAGCAGATACTGGGGTTGCAGAGGGGCAGCCCGAGGTTAGGCAAAGGCAGCAGGTCCAAACCCCCCTTGCCTATGATGAGTGGCTTTTACACTGCAGTCTGCCCCAGGGAGCGGGAGCTCGATGCTGACTGGCAGTAGCCATAGACTGAGGCGAGGTGGGGATAGAGGGTTGGGGGTTCCCCGGGGAGGGGTGACCCAGAGAGTGTAGGGGTATTGCCGGGGGCAGCACCCCAGATAAAGGGGCACCGGGGTTTGGGAGGGACACAGGGACCTGTGGCAAGTGGGATGGTGAACAGCAGAGGGCGCTCCGATGGCTGGTGAGCTAATTCCCTCGATAACCAGCAGGAGGCGCTGCGTGGGTGAGTCCTGCATCGTTACAGTGATGTTATGATGCACTCCGCGGCCGAAAACAGGAATCGAAGGAGTGCTGGGACAGAGAGAAGAGGGACCGAAAGGAGAATGCAGCATTCTGGAATGAAGCCACGGAGTGGCTTTTACATGTTATGGAGCGCCAAGCGGACACACTCCAGGCGATACTAGCACTGCAAACCGAGCAGCTCCACGCCCGCCCTCCCCTGCAGCCACCGTCGCAAAACTCTTTGCCATGCACTCCCCAGACACTGCCAACACACACTTATCAACCTCCTGGCTCCAGTCTGTACCCGCGGCATTCCACTCCTCCCCGTCACAGTCCAGCACTGCGGACTCCCAGTATCTACTGCACTCAACACCCATCTCTCTGCAGTTTGGCCCTGCTGAAGTACAGTACCATCTGCACTGTACTCCAAAGTGAAGGAGCTGCAGAATGCCTACCACAAGGTGTTGGATATGATCCCTGGGACCTTCCCTTCCCTGGTCCCCCTCAGAGCTGATGTGTTTTTTTGTTTGACTTTCTCCTTGAGTTGTTGTTTTTTAATAAAATAATTGTGTGGGTTTGAAAGCAATCTTTATTCTATTAATTGAAATCAAACAGAGCCCTGCAAAGCAACAGCCAATTATCTTAAACCTTCATATTGTATCGTCCGCACCAATCACGATCACCTCCTAGTATTACAAGCACTACACTCCCGAGCATAGCAACAAATATTAGTGGCTTTCAGTGTCTAGTTGCTGCAAGGCATCCCTGATCCTTATGGCCCCATGCCGCACCCCTCTAATAGCCCTGGTCTCTGGCTGTTCAAATTCAGTCTCCAGGCGCTGAGCCTCTGCTGTCCAGCCCTGAGTGAAGCTTTCACGCTTCCCTTCACAAATATTATGGAGCATACAGCATGCGGCTATAAGCATAGGAATATTGTCATTGGCCAGGTCCAGCTTCCCATATAGGCAGCACCAACAGGCCTTTAAATAGCCAAAAGCACCCTCAACAGTTATTCTGCACTTGCTCAGCCTGTTGTTGAACCACTCCTTGCTGTTGTTGAACCACTCCTTGCTGTTGGCCCCGTGTATGGCTTCATAAGGCATGGCATTAAGGGGTAGACGGGGTCTCCCAGGATCACAATGAGCATTTCGACTTCCCCTATGGTCATCTTCTGGTCCAGGAAGAAAGTTCCTGCTTGCAGCTTCCTGAACAGGCCAGTGTTCCGAAAGATGCGTGCATCATGCACCTTTCCGGACCAGCCCCCGTTAATGACTGTGAAACACCTATGGTGATCTACAAGCACCTAGAGAACCATTGAGGAATCCCTTCCGATGACTGTAGTCGGTGGATAGGTAGTCTGGCGCCAGAATTGGTATATGCGTGCCATCTATTGTCCCTCCGCAGTTAGGGAAATCCACTTGTGCAAAGCCATGCACAATGTCATGCATGTTGCCCAGAGTCACGGTCTTTCGGAGCAGGATGCGATTAATGGCCCTGCACATTTCCATCAACACGAGTCCAAAGGTCTACTTTCCCACTCCGAACTGGTTAGCGACCAATTGGTAGCAGTCTGGAATAGCCAGCTTCTGGTGCAATCTCCATGTGCTTCTCCAACGGCAGGGCAGCTCTCATTCTCGTGTCCTTGTGCTGCAGGGCTGGGGCGAGCTCATCACACACTCATGAATGTGGCTTTCCTCATCCAAAAGTTCTGCAGCCTCTGCTTGTCATCCCAGATGTGCATGATGATGTGATCCCACCACTCAGTGCTTGTTTCCTGAGCCCAAAAGCAGCGTTCCACTGTGGTCAGCACCTCCGTGAATGCCACAAGCAATCTCGTGTCATAGTACGCATGGCGAGATCAATGTCTCACTCCTCTTGCCTTTGTAGTTTAAGGAATAATTCCACTGCCACTGGTGACATGTTAGTCAGAGCAAGCAACATATTGGTCAACAGTTCGGGATCCATTCCTGCAGACCAAAGAGGCAGAGAGTGCAGTACACAACCATTGAAAGATGGTGCCAAATGCGGACGGAAGCACAGGGATTGCTGGGACGCGAAGCAATGCATCACGGGGCATTGGAACAGAACCCAGGATGCCCCGCGACCCTCTCCGCCTTCCCACAACTCTTAGCAGCAGAAGAGAAAGATGCTCTGTGGGATAGCTGCCCAGAGTGCACCACTCCGAATACCGCTGCAAGTGCTGCAAATGTGAACATGCTATTGCGCAGGGAGCTGTCAGTGTGAACACACAACAGCGGTTTCCCTTCAGCACTCTCTGAGTTGCGCTGTAACTCTGCCAGTGTAGACATACCCTCTTACATACACACACTCCCTGATCACAATACTCAGTGGAACCCCCGGCCCACATGGTGCTAGTTTCTGGGCAGATTCTGTTGGACCTTATTGTAGGTGTGGCCCCCTTAAGTGTTTCTTACAACTATCTTAAGTGAAGGGTGCATTCACACATCAGTTTTAACAAGGTTTTAACTCACCCCATAACATGGTTTCACCCAGCTCATGACAGTATTTTAACCTAAATTATTGATATGTGGTATGTGGCAAATTGCCGGCACTACTGTGATGGGTCCCGCACTTTCTCTTCTTGTGGGGGGGGGGGGTTTCAGGGTGCCATTTCTTGCCCCTGAACTGGGGTAACAGCTATCCTACTAGTATCCCAGGGAAGGGGAGTGGAGAGGGAGGGCCCCAGGCCCGCCCTCTACTCTGGGTCCCAGCCCAGGGGCCCTATGATAGCAGGTGAACCACTTGTACCAGTGATTCTTTCCCCTGGGCTACTTCCCTCTCCTACCTTCAGTTTGTGGGGCTTCCTGCCTTCCCTCTGCACAAGCCAGGTGTCCCTTTACCTAGGATCTTGGTCTTCTTAGCTCGCTGCAGCACTTCTCAAAACTCTCCTCCGAACTGCTCTTTGTTCCACCACCAATCCACTCTGCTTCACTCCTCCAAACTGCTCTCTGCTCCACCACCAAACCACTCTGATTCAGCTCCTCCAAACTGCTCTCTGCTCCACCACCAAACCACTCTGCTCCTCCAAACTGCTCTCTGCTCCACCACCAAACCACTCTGCTCCTCCAAACTGCTCTCTGCTCCACCACCAAACCGCTCTGCTCCAACGCCTCCTCACTCTGCTCCAACTCCTCCTCTGGCTGATTGAAGCAGGGGGATTTTATCAGGTGACTGGCTTCAGGTGCTCTAATTGGTTTCAGGTGCTTTTAATTAATCTACAGGGAATAAGGCTTCTCCTCATCCTAGATCACTCTCCTGCTGCCTTCTGGCCATGCTGTATCACAGGTAGTAGTCTCAACCTTATCTACATTTTAATGTAGTTCTTGTCTGGGAATATATAAGGAAATTGATTCTCTTACTGTTAATCCAGTTTTACATAGTGTAATAGTTGATTTCAGTAGATTTACATTGGTGTAAATCTAGAGGCATACAATGGTGAATCTGGTCCATACTGTAGTTTGAATAGTCCTTTTTGTAAGTTGCTTTGGTATCTGTCTGGCTGAAACCCTCAGAGGGAATGCATATTAGTACATTGTAAGGGTCCCTTTCGATGGACCCCTCAAAAAGTGACATTTCAAAATATAACTTCTAGGTGATAAACTGATTTTTAAAACACACATCAACAAAGTTGATAACATTTATAAAGGTATGTTATGTCTATTACTGGACATGAACTATCTGTACTTGAGTAACTCTTTATGAAACATAATGACAGTCCTGTTTTATTATATAATATCTTACTGTCTCAGGACCTTTTTTAAAGACAACTGCAATATCCCAATTTTTCATTTAATCAATCAACACATTTGGATATTTTATAACTGAAAAATGTTTGTTCAAGATGTATTCATATACCAAGTAGAAGTGCTCTGTGTTTATCAGGAAAAAGCAGTCCAATGGAACAAGTGTTTAGCATGATGTATAGTTTGAAGTGAAGAGAAATGTCAAATAAGTGTAGATACTGTCAGAGCTCTTCTTTTCCTCTGGGAATATTAAGAAACCTTGTTCAACATTTCAGGTAAACTCATTCAGAAAACTAGATTCCTAGAAAAATCCTCTAGATCAAGGAGTATGCATGTGTAATCATTAATTCAGAAGCTGGAAAAACACAACCCAAACACATGTTTTTAAAAAGTATATTTTTATGTTTTGTAGAAATATTTTGCAATACTAAAAAACATGTGGACATACACGTGTCTTGTTTTTTTATTTTGAAAATATGGTCACTTTACCTTTATGTGTTCAACTCTTTAGTTTTCAGAATTACTGCACCACATCTAAGGGGGCGGGGGAGGGAGAGGGAAGGGGGACGGATGTTGTCCAGGCTTGCCAGAGGAAGGCAGTAGTGCTTTATGGCAGGGTGGTGGTGGTGGTGGTGGGAGAGACAAGATCAGAAACTGCTTCAAAAGGGTGGGAGGTGTCAAGTTTGCAGCACTGACTCACCCCCTGGGAATGTAAGGGCAGAAGGCTTTAAAGGTGCAAGCCCTGGGCGTTGGAAACCCTTTTCTCCATGCAGCAGGCAAGGCAGCACCTTGAGGTGTGATTATGAGGTGGGCTTTGAACTTGCTGTGGTCATTGCACTAGTCGCTCCTTTTTAAGGGGTTGGGAAGGAATTTTTCCCTGACAACCATACAGGGGGTCCCCGGTATATGTCTCCCCCTTATCCGTTGTGTCACATATCCATCACTCATCAATAGGGGAACGGGTTCTGATTCACATCGGTCCCGATCCACATATCCGTCGTTTGCAGTACTGTACTGTAAGTTGCAAACAAGGGATATGAGGATCGGGACCAACATGAATCGAAACATGTTCCCCTATTGATGAGCGACAGATATGCGTAGCCACTTTACATCCAGACCCACCCTCCCAGTTCCGGCACTGCTCCCGCCCAGCGCTTGCCCCACACCACCTGCCTGGCGCTCCAGACGGGGAGTGGGGTCAGGACGCGGTGGTTTGCCCAGCTCCGGCGCTCCAGCCACAGAGGGGTCAGGGGCTTGCTGCGCTCTACTCGCCCAGCCCTCCTACTGGGAAGCGGGATTGAGGTGTGGGGGCTTCCAGGCTCCCAACCCCTGCTCCCTGGCTAGAGTTCTGGGCAGGGGGAGTGGGGCAAGCCCCCGCACCCCAACCCCACTCCCCGGATGGAGCATTGGGCAGGCGGTGCAGGGCAAGACCCTGCACACCGACCCCGCTCTCTGGCACGCACGCTGGGCGGGTGGAGCAGGGCAAGCCCCCACTTCCCGATCCTGCTTCCCATCAAGAGCGCCAGGCAGTGTGGGGCAAGCCCCTGCACCCCGATCCCGCTCTCCTGCCAGGCAGAGCAGGACAAGTCCCCAGTCCCCGGCGGGAGAGCCAGGCGGATGGAGAGGGGCAAGCCTCGAGCGCTGGCGAGGAGGGTGGAGCGTAGGGGATGCAAGGGCACACATTTTTACACCCCCACACACACATTTTTCCAGGAGCCCCTGGCCAGAGAGGAATCTATCCTCCAACCCACCCCCCTGCAAGGCCAGCTGGAGCGGGGGAGAGGCGGCCAGATTGCTCCTACTCCTCCACTCCACCGTCATTGCCTGCACACCCAGGGCCCACCCAGGTGTTCCCTCCTGCCTACACCACTACACTGTACCAGTGGGTCCTCGGTATGCGTCGTTTTGGTATCCGTCATCCTTTTCAAGAACACTACCCCAGTGTATACCGGGGACCCGCTCTATTGACTTTGGTGGAGTGGGTTTTTTCGCCTTCCCCACAGCAGGTGTCAGGGAAGACCTATTATGGTGAGCACAAAAGGTGGTAGGCTATATGTCGCAACTTATTTTGTAAATGTGGGGCAGATGTCCAGTGCAGGTACTGCATAGGGAAGGCATCCACTGACCAGATAAATGGCCTGATAAAGGACTTAAAAAGGACGTGCTGGTTAAAGGAATGGAATGGTGGGGGCCTTGGGACTCCTACGGTTGGAACGGCAGGGAGCTAACCCCCCTTTCTTATAGCCCACCTTAACCCTCTGTGACAAAGTTCCTCCTCTACCTCGGTGGGTCCTGCGCTTATTGGCGGATTCTGCTTGCCTCAGAGATCTTCACCTCTAGTAGAATCCACAGTCCAGGTTAACTCCTCCTGTGTCTGATCAGGAGTTGGGAGTTTTGGGGGGAACCCGGGCCCACCCTCTACTCCGGGTTCCAGCCCAGGGCCCTGTGGATTGCAGCTGTTTAGAGTGCCTCCTGGAACAACTGCACGACAGCTACAACTCCCTGGGCTACTTCCCCATGGACTCCTCCCAACACCTTCTTTATCCTCACCACAGGATCTTCCAGCAGTATGCCCTCTTACTCTCAGCTCCTAGTGCCTCTTGCTCCCAGCTCCTCACACGCAACCTCCTTCCACAGCTCCTGACATGCGCCCCTCACTGACTCACTGGGAGGCTTTTAACTAGTTTCAGCCAGCCCCTGATTGGCTGCAGGTGTCTCAATTAACCTCCCTGCCTTCTGGAAAGTTCTTAATTGGCCCCAGGTGTCTTGATTAACCTGGAGCAACTGCCATAAGGTATCAAGGATTTGTTTAGCCTGGGGCTAACATACTGGTTCCTTACCACTTTCCTATAGCCCTCTGGCCTTGCCCCATCGCACCTCCTACAAGGGGCGGGGTGGAGGTAAGGTCTCGGCAGCAGATTTGCTGGAGGGACTGGGATGGAAAAATGAGGGGTAGCTAGTGGAAGCCCCCCGGGTAATTATGGAATAAAGCAAGGGTTGCAAGCACTGTACGCTTTTATCTGCCAGGTAGTCCCAGACATTTAATAATAGAGTTGTGGCTTGAGTAAATCCATATCAAGTGTCTCCTGTCCTTCTTTCAGTATAGCCGGACAAAAGTGTCACCGTCTCTGAATAATAATTTTGCCAGCACTGAAGTGCTTTGCAACTACGACTCTCAAGGTGCTTTATATCAATTGGTGATTTAAGTCTCTCAATGTCCCTATGAGAGGGATAAATGAAAGCACAGAAAGGTTAAAAGGCTTGTCCAAAACAAAGACAAGAACCAGAATGCAGATCTCAATCTTCTGAGTTATAGTCTTGTGCCTTAACCACAAGATCATCCTTCCTCTCTTGAAGGAGACAGTGTCCTGGCAATTAATAATTTTGTTTAAAATGAGAACCAAAACAATTGAGCCAAAAGAAACCATAGGCAGAGAAAAAATCCATCTTAAATAAAAACTCCTTCACATTAAAAACAAAACAGTCTAGTTGCTTTTGAGAGCACAGCTATATAAAACAATATTTATTTCCTGACTGTAGGTAGATGACAAATTTCCCAAGGTCTTTTCCAGAATCAGAAACATGAGCTTGGTACAGTGTTCCTGATGTGAATGCAACATAACATTTGACAAATGTGATTGGACATCTTAGCAGTCATGTTGTGTAGCCCTGCTCCATTCTAATACGTTGGTCTAATCAGAACTAATACTTAATGATTACAGCTCTGGGACCAGATACCTGAAACTCTGCTCTGCTTGATTTTTTTCCACAGGACTTAAGCACTGCTGAACTTAGTGCAGGCATGGGGCAACATCTTTGTTCTTCCAGGCTCAGAGACTGTTTGAAGCTTCACCCACCTTTGGGAAACAAGATATGTAATGACATATAAAAAATAAGGGAAAACACATAGAATTTGTCAGTTCAAGTTTATGCAGAATTAGGTAAGATAAGAGAACTAGCTCAGGTAACTGAAATCCAGTCTGAGTTCAGAACATCTGTTCTGTGGTATGGAACTCTGGTCAGTAAGCTGATAGAAAACAAACTGTATGTGCCACTGAATCCTTATTAAGCAGGTACATACAGTACCTAGCTTTTGGAATATAGTGCAAATTATCAATGGATCACTATTTACTCTTTATCTCTGTCTCTCTATCTCCCCCGCCCTCTTCCTCCCATGAGCATAGTGGATGCTGTAGAGTTTAACAAACTGGCCTGCATAAAATATGAATTCCCCGACATCTGCCCAAATAACTGAAATTGAACCAAAGCACTTTGTGGTGTGAAAAAGATTGGCTAACATTCTGCCATTGCCACTTCCCTTGCTACTTTCCCTCTGATTTGATTCTGCAGTTTTGAGTTCAGGTTCAAAATTCAGAAATGCCAACATAAAGCACAAAAGAGACTACTGGGACATGTGTTTCCAGTTGGACCAGAATGAGGATATAATAGCATTCTAAGGAGGAAACTTGTTCTCAGGAAGTTTCTAGCCCAGTTTTGGGCAGCACCTTGTAAATGCTGCATTTAATCCCATATTTTCAGCATAATGGGGTTTCATCAGCTTTTGGTCATGGAGTTATTCTGAGATCCAAGTTTTTTTATACACGTATTTTTTTACATATTGTGATACAGCGTGGCCAGAAGGCAGCAGGAGAGTGATCTAGGATGAGGAGAAGCCTTATTCCCTGTAGATTAATTAAAAGCACCTGAAACCAATTAGAGCACCTGAAGCCAGTCACCTGATAAAATCCCCCTGCTTGCTTCAATCAGCCAGAGGAGGAGTTGGAGCAGAGTGAGGAGGAGTTGGAGCAGTTTGGAGGAGTTGAATCAGAGTGGTTTGGTGGTGGAGCGGAGAGCAGTTTGGAGGAGTGAACCAGAGTGGATTGGTGGTGGAACAAAGAGCAGTTCGGAGGAAAGCGGAGGAGAGTTTTGAGAAGTGCTGCAGCGGGCTAAGAAGACCAAGATCCTAGGTAAAGGGACACTTGGTTTGCAGAGGGAAGGCAGGAAGCCCCACAAGCTGAAGGTCAGGAGAGGGAAGTAGCCCAGGGGAAAGAATCACTGGTACAAGTGGTTCACCTGCTATCATAGGGCCCCTGGGCTGGGACCCGGAGTAGAGGGCGGGCCCGGGTCCCTCCCTCTGCACTCCCCTTCCCTGGGATACTAATAGGATAGCTGTTACCCCAGTTCAGGGGCAAGAAATGGCACCCTGAAACCCCCCCCCCCACAAGAAGAGAAAGTGCGGGACCCATCATAGTAGTGCCGGCAATTTGCCACACGTGGTGTCAGGGGTGGGATCTCCGCGCTGGGGACTTAAACCAGGGTTAGCCAAAACAATCCAGTCCTTAAGATGGACGACGTGATCAAGGCCTTAATACAAGCCACCGCGTCCCAGCAGGAGGCTACCCGGGTCCAAGCAACTGCCCAAGAGGAGGCGACTAGGGTACAGCAAGAGACTAATCGTCTGTTGATGAGTCAGGCTGCCCAGGACCGAGCCCTGCTGCAGGAGCTGGTGAACCAGATGAAGGCCCTTATGGAGCGAAGCCAGAACTGCGATGGGACCTGGACTATACGGGCCAGCCACTGCCTACAGAAAATGACGCAGGAGGATGATGTGGAGGCATACCTCCTGGCTTTTGAGAAAGCAGCCCTGCGGGAGGCCTGGCCCCGAGACCAGTGGTCCGGTATCCTTGCCCCGTTCCTGTGTGGGGAGGCCCAGAAGGTATACTACGATATGGCCGCAGAGACTGCAGCAGATTACCCCCAGCTGAAGGCAGAGATCCTGGCCAGATCCAGAGTAACTACGGCATTGCGAGCCCAGAGGTTCCATGAGTGGCAGTATACAGAGGACAAGACACCCAGATCGCAATTGTTTGACCTGATCCACCTGACCCGGAAATGGCTGCGCCCTGAGGCCCTCAGCTCTGAGAAGATGATGGAGCTCCTGGTACTGGACCGGTATATGAGTGGGCTACCACCAGGCCTCCGGGCTTGGGTTAGCCAGAATGACCCCTCCACATATGATGAGTTGGTCTCCCTCGTGGAAAGACAGCTAGCAGCCCGTGAACTGTTCCAGACCCCAGGGGGTGAAACACGGCAATCCAGGAAGCCAGCCCCAAACCCAAGGTCCCGGACCGCCGAGAACTACAGGAGAACTATAACTGGGAGGAAAGACATTGAGGAATGGCCCGAGTCCAAGAAGGGACCTGGGGGTTTGGGAAGAGAGGGCTGGGGGGGCCGACCAAACAGCCCCAGGCAAAGGGCGGCAACCGGGATAAGGGGTCGGTGTTACGAGTGTGGGGAATTGGGGCATATAGCAGCCCAATGCCCCAACAGGGAAGAGCCTGTGCAGTGCAATCTGGGGGATCCTGGGGAACAATGTGGCCTAATTGGCCTGGTAGGGGTCGCAATGACCCCACATGGGTATACAAGGTCAGTAAAAATGAATGGTATTGTGACCACAGCATTAGTAGATTCCGGGAGTGCTGTCACGCTTGTCTCGGGGAAGTTGGTGGGGCAAGACCAACTAACCCGGGCCAAAACCACAGGGGTAACGTGCGTTCATGGCACCATAAATTTCTACCGCACCATCCCAGTACGGATTGAGATCCAGGGGAACACTACCAGGGTAACTGCAGGGGTGGTCCCTAGGCTCCCCTACCCGGTCTTAATTGGTAGGGACTTCCCTGGGTTTGAGAACTTACTCCCCCCAGTAGAGCCAAGGGAGGGTAGCAACCCCCGGGCTGAAATGGAGGCACCTACAGATAGCCTCACCCCAATTTTTGCTGAATTTGCCCCAGAGCTATTCTCATCCCCTGGGAAACCCCGAAAGTCTAGGCGGGAAAGGAGGGCAGATAAAAGGCTAGGGACCAGGATTCTAGCAGAGAACCAGAAAGCCTCCCTTGTTGGTAAGCGAACCCGTTCAGGAGGCCAGGAGACAATTCAGGCCAGTGAGGACTCAGAGTCAGTTCCTAGCCCAAGTAGGGGCAACCCAGGGGGCGGAGTAGAAATAGGCCCCCTGGAATTAGGTCAGATCGGTACCGCCCGTGAGAATTTCAGGCAGGACCAAGCCAATGACCCGCTATATTCGAATGTGAGGGAGGAGGTAGTGGAAGTAAATGGCGTACCGGTGGAAGGAAAGACCAAAGGCCCGGGGCCGTATTATGTGATCAAACGTGGTCTGTTGTACCGAATAGTGCAGATCCGAGGGGAAGAAGTAGAGCAGCTCTTAGTCCCACGGAAACACACAAGGGCAGTACTAGAGCTAGCTCACAGTCATTTATTTGGGGGACATCTAGGAATAGACAAGACACTGGATAGAGTCCTAAGAAGGTTTTATTGGCCAGGAATACGTGCGGAGGTCCAACACTATTGTGCCTCCTGCCCAGAATGCCAGTTGCATAGCCCCCGACCTCACTTGCGGGCCCCATTAGTACCTTTGCCTATTATTGAAGTCCCGTTCGAAAGGATAGCCATGGACCTTGTGGGCCCGCTGGAAAGATCCGCATGGGGCCACCGAAATGTACTAGTCATCCTTGACTATGCCACATGGTATCCAGAAGCCATTCCTTTAAGAAACCCCACATCCAAGGCAATAGCAAAAGAACTACTCCAGGTTTTTGCCAGAGTGGGCATCCCTAAGGAGATCCTGACTGACCAAGGAACCCCTTTCATGTCAAAATTAATGAAGGACTTATGTACCCTGCTCCACATCCATGCCATACGGACCTCAGTCTACCATCCTCAAACAGACGGCCTGGTCGAGAGGTTTAACCGCACCCTTAAAGGTATGATCCGGAAGGTGGTAGCACAGGATGGAAAAGACTGGGATACCCTTCTACCATACCTAATGTTTGCAATATGGGAAGTCCCCCAGGCGTCCACCGGTTTCTCTCCCTTTGAGCTACTATACGGATGCCACCCACGTGGAATATTAGACATCACCAAGGAGGACTGGGAAGAACAACCCAACCCAGGAAAGAATGTCATTGAGCATGTGACACAGATGAGAGAGCGAATAGCTCGAGTAACCCCTATAGTACGAGAACATTTGGAAAAAGCACAAGAGACCCAGCGGACATATTACAACCGCCAGGCGAAAGTACGGAAATTTCAGCCAGGAGAACGGGTGATGGTGCTAGTGCCGACAGCAGAAAGAAAACTCCTAGCCAGCTGGCATGGGCCGTATGAGATAGTGGAAGCCATTGGGGAAGTGGACTATAAGGTCAGACAACCAGACCACCGAAGACCAGAGCAGCTCTACCATGTAAACTTGCTGAAGCCCTGGCGTAACAGAGACACGTGCCTGGTCATTCAGAGAGCTCCACCCCAGACGGACAACCGACAGGGGCAGGTGAGGATATCCCCTGAGTTAGCCCCAGAACAACGAACAGAGGTCATTGATATGATCCAACGGAACCAAGATGTATTCTGTACACAGCCGGGCCGTACGACACTGGTCCAACATCATATCGTCACCAGACCCGGAATAAGGGTGATGATAAGACCATACCGGATACCGGAAGCTAAAAGAGAGGAAATTAGGACAGAAGTGAAGAAGATGTTGGAACTTGGGGTTATTGAAGAATCCCACAGCCAGTGGTCCAGTCCTATCGTCTTAGTACCCAAGCCTGACGGCACCTGGAGGTTTTGTAATGACTTCCGGAAGTTGAATGAAGTATCCCAATTCGATGCCTATCCACTACCACGTGTCGACGAGCTAGTTGATCAGTTAGGCAAGGCCTGATACCTAACCACTCTGGACCTGACTAAAGGATATTGGCAAATTCCCCTGGCCAAGAACGCCAAGGAGAAGACAGCTTTCTCTACACCTGATGGCCTGTTCCAATACACTGTCCTCCCTTTCGGACTCGATGGGCCCCAGCAACATTCCAACGACTTATGGATAAATTGTTGCGACCCCATGCCAGGTATGCCGCTGCCTATTTAGACGATATAGTCATCCATAGCCCTGACTGGGAAACGCACCTAGTAAAAGTAGAAGCGGTACTAGACACCCTGAGGAAGGCTGGCCTCACTGCCAACCCTCTCAAGTGCATGATAGGACTAGCTGAAGCCAGATACCTTGGGTATGTAGTAGGGAGAGGTTTGGTAAAACCCCAATGGAACAAAGTGGAGGCAATACAAGATTGGCCTCGGCCAATCCGTAAAAAGCAGGTCAGAGCATTTCTCGGGTTAGTAGGGTACTATCGGAGATTCATCCCTCATTTTGCCACAAGACCAGGGCCATTGACTGACCTGATAAAGGCTCGGGGCCCCGAGATAGTAAAGTGGTCTGATGCAGCAGAAGGGGCATTCGCAGATTTAAGGACAGCCCTTTGCTGCCATCCAGTACTCATATCCCCAGACTTCAAGAAAGAATTCATTCTACAAACTGATGCCTCGGAGGTCGGGCTAGGAGCCGTCCTTTCGCAGATGGTAGGGGAGGAGGAACACCAATCCTGTACCTCAGTCGGAAGCTCCTCCCCAGGGAACAAAAGTACGCCGTCGTTGAAAAGGAATGTCTGGCGATAAAATGGGCCACGGAAACTCTCCGTTACTACCTATTGGGGCGGCGATTTACCCTGGTGACAGACCACGCCCCGCTCCAGTGGATGCACAGAAACAAGAAGAATGCAAGAGTGACTAGATGGTTCCTATCTCTGCAACCTTTTCATTTCCGAGTACAGCATAGGGCCGGAAGCCAACATGGCAACGCAGATGGCTTGTGATGAAAGCATTGCCTTTCGTCCCAAGTTGCCCAACCTCATGGTGTTGAGCGGGGGGGAGGATATGTGATACAGCATGGCCAGAAGGCAGCAGGAGAGTGATCTAAGATGAGGAGAAGCCTTATTCCCTGTAGATTAATTAAAAGCACCTGAAACCAATTAGAGCACCTGAAACCAGTCACCTGATAAAATCCCCCTGCTTCAGTCAGCCAGAGGAGGAGTTGGAGCAGAGTGAGGAGGAGTTGGAGCAGTTTGGAGGAGTGGAATCAGAGTGGTTTGGTGGTGGAGCAGAGAGCAGTTTGGATGAGTGAAGCAGAGTGGATTGGTGGTGGAACAAAGAGCAGTTTGGAGGAAAGCGGAGGAGAGTTTTGAGAAGTGCTACGGCGGGCTAAGAAGACCAAGATCCTAGGTAAAGGGACACCTGGCTTGTGCAGAGGGAAGGCAGGAAGCCCCACAAGCTGAAGGTCAGGAGAGGGAAGTAGCCCAGGGGAAAGAATCACTGGTACAAGTGGTTCACCTGCTATCATAGGGCCCCTGGGCTGGTACCCGGAGTAGAGGGCGGGCCTGGGTCCCTCCCTCTCTACTCCCCTTCCCTGGGATACTAGTAGGATAGCTGTTACCCCAGTTCAGGGGCAAGAAATGGCACCCTGAAACCCCCCCCCCCACAAGAAGAGAAAGTGCGGGACCCATCATAGTAGTGCCGGCAATTTGCCACAATATATTAGTTTTTAAAACTCCACATGAAGATTTGCTGGCAGATTACAGTAAATACAACAGAAGAAGTGGGGGGAAACATGAAATGTATTACAAAATCTAAATAGACTACAAGTAACTGTATGCCAAGAAACTCAATCATAGTGGTGCAAGTTAGAGATATTGTATTTTTCTAATGGAATTGGCTTTCTGCTCATCAGTAACATTTTTTACAACTCTATTAAATTCAGTAGCTAAGGATGTTCTGCATAAAAATCTGTAAAGTAAGAATTTTTAGAAGGGTTGAAAGCATTAGCATCTTCAAAAGACTGGACCTCAGCTAATGTTAATGGGCCAAATTCTGATACCCATACTCACATGGAGCACCACCTTACTCCACAAGTGGTGTCAGTGACATCAAAGCAAACCAGGTACACTCGATGTGAGTACCAATGTCAGAAGCTGGCTCTACCTTAGGAAGCTTCAAAAACAAACAGTTGAGCTATAATTAAATCAAAAGAAACATCTTTCTGAGTCTGTTAGGTAACATGGAGTTTTGCAGGATAATATTGTGTTCCTTCTGCATCTATCCTGTCAAATCTTCTTTTTAAAAATGTGGGCCTCAGTTTGCAGTATCTGGAAAAATTAGCACTCTCTGTCCCTGCTAGCTAACTTTAACAGAGCTGTGGGTCTGCCCGTGCAAGAAGTTGTTGCAGGATCTAAGCCCTAGTCCAGGCATCGGCAACCTTCAGCACGCAGCTCGCCAGGGTAAGCCCCCTGGCGGGCCAGGCCAGTTTGTTTACTTGCCGCGTCCGCCGGTTCAGCCGATCACGGCTCCCACTGGCCGCGGGTCGCTGTCCCAGGCCAATGGGGGCTGCAGGAAACGGCATGGGCCATGTGCTGGCCGCTGCTTCCTGCAGCCCCTATTGGCCAGGGCCGATGCCTGCCCTACTCATTAGAGTCCCCTGTTTAGCAATAGAATGGGGGTACAGCACACATAGTGGCAGTGTAAGTGTCCTTATGGCATTCCACCAATGTATAACAACCCTGATTAGGAAGAGCAGTAGTTGTCTCCATGGGTTGGATTTTCAGAAATGCTGGCCTGACTGATTCCCATTGAACTCAATAGGAGTTTTGCCACTGGCTTTAGTGGGAACAAAGTTAGGTCAGTGCTGATGTTTTGAAATTCCCATCCCATGTCCATTCAATCCTTGATTTCTCTGCTGAGACCACCAGCGAAGACCATTTATGATACCAAGCCAAGATTTTCAAAAATAAAAGCCTAAAGGTAGGCTGGTATTTAGACAAATTCCTGAGTTTCAAAAGTGTCCACTTGCTGGGTGCGCAACACTTTGAAAATCAGGCAGTTACCTAAGCATGGATTTAGGAACCTAACTTTAGGCTCTTAAAAGACATTTTTGATTCCCACCGCCCCCATGTTATTCAGCCACCTGTAGCCTAAACAATGATTCTCTCTCTGCCCCATCTCCCCTCTGGTGATTATACATGATACATTTTGGAGCAGGAATAGTGATATTAAGCCATATTTACATTTTACAGTAGCCCCAACATAAGTATGGATCATGTTGTTTTCTTATAAAGAGGCCTTAAGGTTCTTTTTTATCCATGAGAAGGACAGAACTAAATGAAGCAACTTTCTTTCACTCACTATGAACTGGGCCCTATATCAGTAACATGGTCCTCCAGGAGCTGTAATATCCTTGGTCCTTTGGCACCTCCCTTCTATTCTGCAGTTGAGATGAGAGTCTAGTAGCTATCTTGGAGTGAGAAAGGCTGTTTTGTTTACTTTAGCCAAATCAGTAGCCTTGTTTTCAGAACACAATGTCACTGATGGGAATAACAGTTCCTTTTGGTGAGAACTGAACCAGTTCGCAATGTAACGGTTGTGATAAATGTCGCCTCTGTGGTTTGACTGAACCAAAACAACTCTGCATTTCCAAGCAATTAAAATGCAAGTGCTGAAGATTACACTGTAAAAAATTGAATGTAGATAAGTGAATTGCAGCTGGGGCAGGTCAGATTCACAACATGAAAACTGAACCACAGTCCCATGTGAATCTAAATAGGGATGTACCAGTGACTGATAACAAAGAAAAAAGGGACACAAGCTTCAACTTTGGAATTTAGATCCCACTGACGAGGCAAGGGCTCGCCGCCTTGTCTTTTCCAGAAAGCTTAACTGTTTAGATATAGCTTTATCTTACTATTTTTGAAGGCAAATGAGAGCAAAGTCTAGTTAAGAACAATTCTATAATCAATCCTACAGAGTGTCGGAAACTTGGCATTTGAATTGGTAGTGCTTATGCAGGGTTTTTTTGGAATAGAGTAACATTACCTACTCCAATTTCAATTCATTTGTAAAAAAATAAAGTAATGAAGTAGCTTACTAGATATTGTGTGTCTTTTACATTCCTCATTGAATTGCTGTAATTTTTGTAATCTTATCAAATGGCCTACAATCATTGTAACTCAGTCACACAATCAATATATAGACCTCTATCTGATCATCCTCTTCCTGTACCCTGAAAAGTAGTTAGTATGATGATTCACTGGAATCCCTCCATGTAAGTGGTGCAATAGAATCTTGACACTGATGACTAGATTCTCAGTTGGTGTAAATCCATTATATGCTCCAGTGACTTACACCGGCTGCGACTCTGCCCTACGATTCCAAAGTAAAGGTCATAGACGTTGATGGATGTAGGAAAATGATGTGAGCTCATGGAGGCAAGAGAAAAAGGAAAGTGAGACGGAATTTGGGAAGGGTAATTTATTACATCTGAAGAGTAGTTGATTAAAGAATGTGATCTGGGTAGCAGTGAGAAGGGAATTTAATATGTACAATAATTACTTTTGGAAGACAGTAGAAGAAGGTCCAGTCATACTGATTATAGTTAGCTGAGCTTTGTGAAGAGATAGGAGTTCCACAGTCAGTATGCTGTTGAGGATTTGAAAGACGGCATGAGCAGGGAGGCAAAGCCTACTTCCTAAATAAACTACCACAGAAGGAAAAATTCCATTGAGTAGAACACAGTGAGCTTTAAAAAAAAATAATAAAGCACATGACAAAATAAAATGAGATCATTTAGAGCATCATTGTTATGCTCAATTAAGAAAATCTGACTAGTGATTGATTTAATGGATGTTTTGTTAATGGCCCTGAGCTAATTGCAATAAATCCACTTTATTATTTGTACTGTATTTTCTGTATTGTAGCTCATTATGTCCATTTAGTAACACCTTATTTGTATTTTAAGAAGCTCACTAACCCTTAGAGGGTTATCCAGAGAATCTAAATGAAAATGTATTTATTCCAACAGTAATAATTCATGTGTTATCAGGGTTAAAATAATTAGGAAATGGATGTATTGATTTCAGATCAAAACTATAGTTCTGTAAGAATTGCTGGTTTTGGATTACATGTGTTATTCAAATTTACCCATCAGTTTCAGGTCATATCATATTTTCATACCCTGCTAGTTTCATTTTAAGAGATGGATTCATTGGAAACCAATGTGACAAAGGTAAAATGCACGCTTTGTGCACTGTGTGTTTGTTACAAAGTTATCACAAGTTTCAGCAAAATATGTATAATATCAGAAATGAGTCTTGAACATTATCCAGAGAAAGCAATACGTTTTACTTTCAGTTTCTGTGAGAGGTTCTTGGGCTTAAAAATATCTTTGCATGAGATTTGTCTGGATTAATTTCAGTGTTCACAACCAAAGGCAGATAACCTATCCGTACTTCAGTTTACCTATCTGTAAAGTGCATAGAATACTTACAATCTCCCAAGAGTGGTGTGAATCTTATTTAGGTAATATTAAGTAGGAATAATCATGAATTTTTTAATTGTTTTGTTGGATAATACCAATTCATTAAAATAGTTTGTGGGAAAGGGTTGCTTTGACAAACTTCCCTTCTGAGAACTTTTTTTGGGGAAAAAAAGTTGTCAAATTGTTGAGACATTCTGTTTTGACATCCTTGAAACAAAACCTTTACATATGTAAAATTGTGTTTTGTTTCAAAATTTTAAGTTAATTTGTAGTTTAAAAAAAGCTGAATTTTTTTAAAAAAGTTAAAGCCAAAATTAAACATTTTGAAGCCATCAAAACAAAATGATTCATAAAGCAAAATATTTTTGAAATTTCAAAATTCTCAGAGAACAGGAAAACAGTTTTCCATCCAAATCTATTGATAAGGTATTTTTAAATCCACAGATGAAACATGCTATATTGTCCTGATCCTGTTTCCACTGTAGATGGTAGCAAAATTCCCATTGAATTCAATAGTGGAGGAGACCAGTCACTGGCCTATAAGTGTAAGCATTTGGAGCATCCAGACTGTGTGTTTGCAATACCCACATTTAGACTGCCAAAGCAAAACAGGATACCAGTATGCTAAATTCAGCTTCAGAGTACCTGCTCCAATGCATTCTTTAAAAACAAAATTCAAAAACCAGAAAGTAATCTTTGTGAAAAGTGTTTTCCTATGACCATTGTTACTTGACATTATCAACTCCATCGCAGAAGCCCTTCATACTAGGATACCCACATCATAATTTGTTTTACCCTCTGTTTAAAAAATACAAAACTTGAACCCCATTCAAGTTAAGACAGTCATCAGTCATAAGTAAACTCATCATGAGAACCATTAGACTAATTCAAAATGAAATAGAGCAACTAATTGCGTCTTGCTCCGACAAATTGACTATCCAACAATAATGAACTTTATCTCATTAATTCTGATGTTTTACCGTTCTTGTTATACCTTTCTACTGAGGAAATAATGTCCTAAGACCAAAAACAAACTGATAAAAAGTAGAAGGAAACTACATCTGTTGCGGTAATGGTTCTCATCAGCAAACTTTACCTAAAAGGATGTGCAATCTCACTTAGTTTTCAAATATTTTCAGTTCTTTTAAGGCTTTTTTATAATTTGTGAATCAAGAAGAATCTCAGTAAAGAATGTAGAGGATAACCAAAGAAGAAAATCAGTAAAGATTAATGCTAGAACTATTAGCTCATAATGCAGGACTGTTTCCAAAACCACATCTGTAAAAAGTCCTCAGTTGACACAGCAGGTGTAATAGTTGTAAATTTATAATCCCGATACCAGGGAAACCAAGGGCAAAACTCTCAGTGACTTCAAGGCGATTTCAGAGGAGCTATGCCAATTTATGTTAGCTGAGGTTGTGGTCCCATCTTTGAAAATGTGTGGATATGCTTATTATTACTAAACTATAACTATTATTATACTTATATTGCAGTAGCACCTAGAGCCATAAATGCCAGAAAATATGCTGAAATAATATACACTTACATTGCATTTTTCTTCTGTATAGCTCTTTACAAATCTAACACTGGTCTTAACACTGTACTACTGTTGCTGCCAAAAATCTTTCATGCAAGTAGGTGGGAGTTTTTAATTAATCAGGATCAGGAATGCAGAAACAGATCCATTCACTTATGAAGTACTAGCCTAAATTTCAAAAGTGACTAGCGATTTTGGATACCTAACTTGAGATATCTTAAGGAGGCCTGATTTTCAGCAATGGGCAAATGCTGAGTACCGGCACCATGTTATGGACATCTGTCCATCAGAAATTGCACAAAGGTTACAGACTTATTTCAAGTGACAAAGTCTATAAGGTGCCACAGGACTCTAACAGACATATTGGAGCATAAGCTTTCGTGGGTGAATACCCACTTCTTCAGATGCAACCCATGAAAGCTTATGCTCCAATACCTCTATTAGTCTATAAGGTGCCACAGGACTCTTTGTCGCTTCTACAGATCCAGACTAACATGGCTACCCCTCTGATACCAGACTTATTTCACATAGGCCATCACATATTAATCACTTATTGTTTTGGGCATCATTTGAACCACTGACTCGGGAGGTGATATGATTCACTGTATGTTGCTTTACTAATCCCTTGATCTCTCCAGGCCTCAGGAAAATAATACTGACAGTGGATTTTTTTAAATCTTAAAATGCTTAACAAACATTAATTTCAAAGCTCAGTGTGGAAACAAACCTGAATTTATTCTCAAGGTGAGATTTTGGTAACTTGACTGGTTTGCTTCTGTTCAGAAAGATTAGTGAAATTCTGTATTGGAGTTTGTCCAAGGTCACTTATCCACCATTTCTAAGACTTTTTCTATTATCTCTGTTCCCCTGTTGTTAGCTGGTTTGTTTTACAAGTTGGTTAAATTTCTTCCTAAGGACGTTCTTCAGTTGGTGAAATAAGTCACTGAAGTCTGAGGCTCACTGACTAGAACTGAAAAATCTTGGCTCTAGATATTTAGGGACAGGTTTCTGAAAGAGCTTGGGGTCCAATTTTCAAAAATGCTCAATGACCAGTGGGTGCACCCATTTGCTGAGTCCTGTTGAAAATCTGGCCCTTGATAGGCAGAGAATATCCTGAAGAAACAGCTAGATAAAAAGATATTTAGGCACTCAAAGAACAACTGTTAAACAGGTAGAAGAAATCCCCTCACATAAATATAAAAAATATATAAAAATCATTTATAATCTTCAGCCTGTCTTACCCAGTTTTTTGTATGAGGTCTAAGTTAACAATGTACTCTTAAGACAGTATACCATTATTCTTATTTTAGTGCATTTCATGTCTATAATATTAATATAAACAAAGGTGCTGACAGGAGCTGCAGTTTAAACTGGTTTAAATTTGAATTTGACTTACCATCTTCCTCAGGGAAAAAGTCTAAACAGTTTAAGTTGATTAAAGTTTCTTAAAGCTGCAGTTAAATAATGAAAGCCATTTGTGTGTGTGTGGTTTTTTTTCCACAGGAAAATTGAGTGTCTGGATATTAGTGACTGACAGTTTCATGTGTTGAATTATTTTCTCTTGAAACAAAGAGTTAAAACCATTTCTGTTTTTTCACAAACTTTTTCTGGGTAGTTTCAATTTTCTAATTGTTACAGGGCCCTGATTCAGCATGCACCAAAAATGCCTTATTAAGCAAGCACCTAACTTTAAGCACAAGTTAGTCCCTAGGGTTGCAAGGTGTCTGGTTTGAAAGTCTGTTTGAAAAGGGGAACGGACAGTGTCCGGTCAGATCTACTGACTGGAGACCCAAAGTCTGGCTACTGCAGGCGGGAGAGGTGGGGAGGCGCTGGATCATCACTCACGCCAGCGCCTACTCAGCCAGGACTGCCTCTTACCTGCATGGGGTGGCTGCAGCTCCCAGCCCCAGCTGCGCAGATGAGTCCATCCCAACCCAGGCGGTGGCGGTGGTGGCGGGTGGGGCAGGGGAGGAAGAGTGGAAAAGCAGAGAGCAACAGTGGAAGCGGGGAAGAGGTGTGAATGGGGGATGGGCCTTGGAGGAAGAGGTGGGGTGTGATCTCAGGTCAAGGGCCAGGGCAGTGATGGGGCCTGGGGAAGGGGCGGGGCCTTGGGGGGGGAAATGGCAGGGCAGGGGAAGTTCTGGCACTCCTGCTGGAGTGTCCGGTTTTTAAATATTACAAAGTTGGCAACACTAGTAGTCCCATAGAAATCACATGAACTCAATAGAACGATTCATATGCTTAAAATTAGGTGTATACTTAAGTACCTTTCTGAAGTAGCACAACTTTAGTACCACATGCTGTTATCCTGAAAAATGAGTTTTGGGGTGCTGCTATACTAACATGCCTATTGCCCCCTGAATCTGTTCTTCCTGGGTAAAAGTTCCCAGAGTTTCTAAGGAAACACTCAAAGGACACAAATATAACTTTTCCATAAAGTAATTGAGACAGGCAGTAATCTTTCCAAAAACAAAGTATCTTTTTATTAAAGTATCTAATAATCCCATATACAGTGTATTCTAAAAATCCCAAATAAAGCACAAAATCCCTGAGACACAAATCCCTTATTGCAAGTTAAAGAGCACTTGAACCATAATAGCATAGAGTTCAAATGATACTAGCTGAAGTAATTTGTTGCAAGTGGCCAATTTGCAACAAATTTCCCACAGCAGATCTTAAATTACTTTAAAGTTTACATAGATAAAATACAGTTAAAATACACACACCTCAATCACACACACATTAAATACTATAAAAACTATCCTAAATTAAGAATAAAACTATAATTAAAAGAATATTAAGCTTACTCTATAAACCCATTGCTGCTTTCTTTTAAAAATCAAAGCACTGCTGGTGCTGTTCAGCTCCTGGTCAGTCAGTGTTGTTCCGCTCCAGCTTTCTTCTTTTTCTCCCTCTCTCTGCAGCAGTTTGTCTTTGGCTTTTCTTGCTGGCTCTTCGGCTCCTCCTGCACGGGTCTTGCCTCTTCAGACGCAGCCTCCGGACTCCCAAAATGTTACAGGCAGCTGGCCTTTTATGCTACATTGTATGTCTGCCTTTATATAGCTGCCTATTCTTGGCTACAGTTACCTCACTCGCACATGCTCAATCTTGACCATTACCTTGGAATTCTGATTGACAGGTCAGACCTTTAAAACAAGTTGTGACTGGTATGACTGAGTTCTGACCAGTGAGAGGCTTAACTGAATGGCCTCAATTTCTTGCACATGCTCACTGTTGTTGCTTACTTCAAGTTAGGACTCTGCAACCCCTACACCATAGGTGCCAGCTTCCTCTGGGGGATTCTCAACCCCACACTCTGCTCCAGGTCCTATCCCCACCGAACCCCTTCTCCCAAGTCCGCACCCCCGTCCTTCCTCTTCCTGCCCCCGCTCCACCCCAGGCCCTGCCCCACCCCACCCCTTCTCCCAAGTCCCCACCCCACCTCTTCTTGCCCCATCCCACCTCTTCCCACCTAGTTCCGCCCCCTCCCCTGAGCATACCCTGTCCCCGCTCCTCCGAGTGCCTCCTGCACACCAGGAAACAGCTGATTGCTGTAGGTGGGAGGCGCTCGAGGGAGGGGGAGGAGTTGATCTGCAGGGCTGCCGGCAGGCAGGAGACACTGGGATGGAGGAGGGAGTTTGGCTAACGGTGGGTGCTAAGCCCCCACTATTTTTTTTTCTGTGGGCGCTCCAGGGCTGGACTCCAGGACCCCATGGAGTCGATGCCTATGCCCTATACACACTTGGCTTTTTGCCAAGGTGCCATCTTGGCTATTCTAGGCCTTTTTTTAGAAATCCTAAATTCTTACTGAGCATGCTCAGGGTCCACAGCATCCATCTCAGAGTGGAGTGATTTTTGCTTATTCAGAATGGAGATCAGAAATACAAAGTAGAGACTGGAGAATTTTCTCTGGTAATAATGCCTAAGTACCTTGCTGTGTAGATTAATTAGATTAATCGTTGCATGGGATAATTCTTTGTTTTTAATTATTACTGTAAGCAGTTGATATTTTGTGGGGTTGTTTGAATGGGTGATCAGAGATTTCAAAACCCCCTCTACACACTTTATTCTGGATCATAAACCCCCAGAATGCTTTAAGGGACTTTAGGCCAATCAAAATAGGGTATGTGTACACTGCAATGTAAGCCCAGGGTTTGAACTCAGGTTCAAGCCCAACACCCTTCTATCTATACACAAATTGCAGGGTCCCAGGACCCAATGGGTATGAAGCTTGAATCAAGCTGGGACCCAGGGTTCAAGCCCTGCTGTTTTTCAGTATAGACACAGCGCCATTCAATTTGTGCTCTGGGAGTCCACCGAAAGTATCACACAATCTCATGGGCCAAATTTCTTTGTCCTCTGTTAATGCATGATTTAATAGATGTTTTAATAAATGGGTAATCAATTGTTATAGACTCCAGCAGATCAATAGATTGCTTATAGCCAGGGTTTATGACCGTCTATAATACCATCTGCTCATGTGCTTATAACCATTTATAACAAAAGCTACTTATGCCTGTAATATCCTTACACCATCTGTTCATACTTTTTAACCTTTTATAGACGATTTATACATGGAACGTTAAATTATAGTTGAAATGTTATTTTTAAACTATACGTTTTTAATTGGATAATGGCGTTTAAAAGGTCAGCTTTTGACGCATTATCTACTTTCTCATTCCTATTGGTCAGATTTGGAGAGTTTCAGTACTTCCTTTTTAATTAAGCCACGTGCTAAGTGAATGGTTTAAACAAATTGTTGGATGAAATCCTGATCCCGTTGAAATTATGAGAAAACTCCCATTGACTCTGGGAGGCCAGAATTTTACCAGTCCTAATTTAAGAGATACTAGTAGGATTAAGTAAATAAAAACACTTTCTTTTCAAATAAATAAACTAGAGGTATGAATATTATTAATCCCTTCTGGCCAGTTGCCTAGCCATGATCCATTGGTAATTTATTGTAGGCATCACAGTAGAAGTAGATCCTGAGGAGAGATTTAGAGAAGGGCAGAGTACTGGCCTTAAAGATTAATTTGAGGAAGGGAGCATCATGGAAAGCAGTATGAAGGTGCTTTCAGGAGAAGTGGGCAAGCAGATGATGAAGGATGATATTACTGGTGGAATGGAATGGGTGAGGGATGATGCAGTAGAATTGATTGCTAACTGTAAAACATGTGGTACTCTTCTAGGATACCCTTGTGTAATAGACTATAGAGGACATTCAGTGTCATAGAAAACTGAACCTGAACCTTTGTATAAGCCTGCCTAAGTAGGAATAACTACATTGGAGTGATCATCTAATGATAACGAATAGGAAAATGTAACAAGGGCCCAATACAACTCTGATTAAAGTCAATGAAAAGCCTCTCACTGATCTCATAGGGGTTTTATCAGGTCCCAGTGGACCAAATAGAGTTCTTTCATTATAGTATCATCAACACTACACCAATGGCCAAATTATACCCTGCCATATGCAAGCATAGTTCCCACTAGCTCAGATTGAAGTGGTACAGAAGCAGTCAAAGAGGAACGGAAGGGGTGGGAACTGGCCCCAATTATTTCACCTCAGTACTGAAAATTTATTCATATTAGAGAGCTGACAGTATTCATTTCAAGTTAGCACCAGGAGTAGCTAGCAATCACTGCACTTGAATATCAGCAAAGAAATATTCCTTGCCTGGTGTCCTTTGATGACTGTGTTCTGAGAACTAAGTTGTAATTTTATGATTCTTTCTATGCAGCTATCATTTGTTCAGTTCAGTTTTGAACAATTTCTCATTGTACAAAGTATTGGAATTACTAAATTATCCACAACAGACAACAGATTTGTCTAACTCCAGTGTAATCTCTTCATATTGTGTCTAAACGTTTTTTTAAAAAAATTGTATACAAAGCCGTTAGCAAATGGATTTTTACAGTTGTGAATGCTGTTGGGTTACCATTTACATCAGTTTCTAGTGTAATTATCTTGTAACTTAATCCATTTCATAATAATGGACAATACAACATCTCTGCTTTCAACAGCTTTGTCCCTTCCTTATGGAATTATAGCCATAAAGATTGAAATCTAATTTATTCATTAGCCACATTTTTCTCTACAAATGAAATCATGGGCTAGTTTTTTCCTACATCAAAAATATTTTTAAAACTCTTGCTCATGTGCAATTAGATAAAAATTTTGCTTTGCAAACTAAATAATAAAGAACTAATTGGAACTTGGTTGGGTTTGCAAGAGATTTTGTAAGTACTTTCAAGAATGACATATTATTTAGATATATTTAGGATTACCTTGAGGTGTTTATTTCCTTAGTAGCCTTTGAACATATGCAGACTTCAATGACATTTCTGCCAAAACTTTTCCTACCTTCTCAGTTATATATAGGCTTGAAAGTATTAGATTTTTATTGGTAAATGTCAGTAAACTGTACACACACAAACTGATGGAAAAATGTACAAATAGGCACAGAAAAAAAAATGCTGCTTCAGAATTTATTAGAGTTTGATTTAAGAATATTTACTTTGTATATTTTGACATGTGATGTTGGCAATTTGTGTTTTAATGGTTATAAAGCTTTAACTTTTTGAACTCAACATCCACTCTAATTAAATAACTCTGACCCCACCCCCCCAATAATTTCCCACAATTGTGAACATTTAAATTGATAGATCTAAATGTATCCAAGAGATATTCCAGCTGTATATGAAATGCACCTAGTTCTGTGCTCAAATTTTGGCATTCAAATCAAATACACATTTTTATTTGCTGTTAGTGCCCTTCACCTTTGTCTGCTTGGGCAAATAAGATAGTTTCAAGACACAGTTTTTGTTGGGTTGCATAGCAGAGTGCACTTTGCCAATGTCATTAGTTTCTTTAAATGTGAAATGTATTTCGAATTGGCAGAATTTTATTTTTATATTTTTTATAATTTTGACGGATAATATAAATGTTTCTTTTAAGCATTTTTTAATTTTTATTGATTTAAATGTTCACAGCTGCACAAAATTATGGGCTTTAAGCATTTTTTTTTCAAATTTTATTGACTAAAACTTTCACAGTTGTGGGAAATTATGGGTGAAGTGTCAGAATAATTATTTAATGACATTAGACATTTTACACTTGTGGGAAATTATTGAGGGTGGGGTCAGAATTTAATGATAGTGGATGTTGATTTCAAAAAGTTAAAGCTTTATAACTGTTAAAACACAAATTGTCAATATCACATGTCAAACTGTGCAAAGCAAATATCCTTAAATGAAACTTTAATAAGTTCTGAAGCAGCATTTTTCTTTTCCTATTTGTAAAATTTTGATTATTGTTGTTTATGTGCGTATGTTGAAATCTTGTATACTGACAGAAACCTATAAAAATCTAATCCTTCCAAGCCTATTTAAGTGGTATGACTGCATCATGTGACAGTCAAACAGAGTTTATGCTGCACCTAGCCCATGTTATTTCTCATAGAAATGAAAATCTAAGAAATCTCTAATATCAATTATATTCAGTGATTCATTTTCTTCCTGTACTTGCAAATTATAAAGACTGGCCTTTTCAAAAGCTCTATAATCTGTGATATGTTTTCAGGAAATATTTAATGCATCTAGGTCCAGTGCACTATTTCATAATAGAAGCCCAAAAATGAAGGCTGCATATCAGGGTTGTTTCTTAAGTTTATACAAAAAAATCAGAAAAACTAGACTAAGCCACTTTAAGTAGCCATTATTAATCTCTTACCTTTTTGCTGCAAGTTTGTTGACATGTTTTACCATGCTGGTGATAGAAATCATGCAGTCCATCTACACTAGTTCTGAAAAATTATATTTCATAATAAGTCAGCTCAACTTTGTATTTTTTCCACTGTGTTGGAAGGACTTGGAGACAGCAACATCCAGTGGTTAGAGCAGTTGGCATCTTTGTTGTATTCCTAACTCTCCCTGACTCACTCTGGCATTTTTGGCCAGTAACATGCCTTCTGTGTGCCTCGGTTTCCTCACCTGAAGTTAAAAGTAATAATCCTAAACCTCATTTGTAAAGCAGTTTGAGATATTTGAAGATATAAGTGCAAAAAATGGGACTGTAATGACTATATACATATCAATGTTTAAAATGAAGTGAAGTGAAATTCCCCTGAAGTTAGAGCTATGTGGAAAATGAGAGATTTTTAGATCTTGCAAGTCAAGTTTTGTTCTATTACTGGCCAAATAGCAGTGCATTTTTAGGCAGTATTTAGGTGAACATTAGCTGGGGGACTCAACAGACTGTAAATTCTCTCCAGATCAACACAATCTGCATATCAAAAACTGCAATTAACAATAGACCGTTTCATGATTTTTCACCATGCTGAGTAAAGAGAAATGACAAGCTGCATCATTCTCAAGCTTTGGGGACATATTTTTTGTCAGCTATCCTTCCAGTCTTTTGACATTTTTGAGCATAAAATAATACTATAGAAGCTCCCATACTTGCTATGTCTGCCATAGGAAATATCTTTGGGGATAATTGGCTCAGAACACTTGAAAATTTATCCCTCTTCTGTCGTTGGCCTGCAAGATTCCAAGGATATCTTTGGATAGCTCCACTATTAGATTTATTCAAAAAATCAGAAAGGTCAGTGAGTGCATGGGAAACATCAGTAGAAGCAGTTAAGACAAATGCATGTAATAGTTCATTCCAATACGAACTTTCATCCTGATAAAAAGTTCTCTGGAAACAATGCTTGGACTTTTGTTTTACAATTCTTTCAGGTATTGAAACTAAATAACTGACAGATCCCTCCAAGTGGATCTTCTGAAAACCCATGTTATTTCACTGAAATAAATGGTAGTTACGTGGGCTGCATCATTCAAGGGAATGATTTTTCAGTGGGCAACTTCTCCAGAGCCCTGCCACCTATTTGACTGATGGGCAAGCACTCAAAATAACTGCAGTGCCAGAAGTGGGTGGGGCAACTGTAGATGCAAAGGCAAGTGATAAGAAGCCAGGTGACCACTGGAGCAGTGTACCATTAAGGAAATTTTGTTGCTCTTATTTACATGTGGCACGAGACATAATATAAAGTGTACCACTAAGATGCACATGTATTTTGGAGAATAGAGATGTTCAAACATTTATATAAAATAAAGGCTTATTGTCATTAATAGGATTTATTTTATTTGTTTAGATTCTTCCAAAGTCAGTGAAAAATTTGGCAAAATAACTAGTGTATTTAGGAGAAAATATATTCATCTACCTACAAATGACCATCTGTGTGTCAGCTATCAAAGCTGTGAAAGTTTGCTTGGAGACGCATCAAATATAACATTGCTATTAACTTCCTTTTAACTCAGACATAACTGCCTCATGAAGCTGAATATAAAACACAAATTGCCTGACCTTTTTAAAGAACGTTTGTTCTTAACATCTACAATGAAATAGTGCATAGTGAATCCAAAATCTCCTACTATTGAATATTTGGGGAATTTTCTGGTTCTGTGCAAAGTAAATAGAGAGAGGCAATAGATACAGATTTAAAAAGAGAGAGAGAAAAAAATTAACATGGCCTTTGACAATAGATTTTTTAAAAATCCCATATTTGGTTTAATTCTGTCCACTCCACCCTTTTGCTTTGTATAACAGACACTCAGCTAACTAGATCCCAAACAAAAGGCAATAAAGATAAACAGCTGGACATTTAACAATTAGCTATAAAACTGGTTATGAATACTTTTTTTCCCCTGAGCGCTAAACTATTTTTATTACGACAGGGAATCATTTGAGTGGCTCTCTTTCATGCATATATTTTAAAAAGCACATACACCAATGTCATATTTCAGTGTCCTTGAGTAGTGCGTTGGCCTTACAACACCTTTCCTTACAAGCAAAGGCTGTGAAGATAGAATGGTTTCCATATAAAATCTGGCCTGTCCCAGTCCATTCTGGGCTTTCTTTTCTATTTTTATTGCTATAGATCTTGTCAAAGATCACTTGCTTCATTCTTGCAGTGATCAAACCATAGATTGGAGGGGCTATAGACTGTACTGATATTTTAAGTTACTTAGAGAGAAATTGTTGCCTTGGATTCTCTGCTGCATACACTAATGCATGAAAACTGCTCATGAGGGTATTGTGGACATCCTTGCTTAGGGCCTGCACAAACTCCCATTGCAATCAATGGAAAGACTCCCTATGACTTTAATGGGAGTTGCATCAGATTCATAAATTGTAAACTCATGGAGGCAGGGTGTGTCTGTGTGTATTTTGTCTCTGGTACAGCACTGAATGCAGTATTGGCACATTGCTAATAATGTTAGAAATTATATCAGAATCCTCCCCAATTTAGAAGATGCTCAGTGCTTACTGTCTAAAGCAAGCCCTACAGTAAAGTGTTTTAAATATGGAGTAAATATTTCAAAAGTGCCTAGGTGACTTGGAAGTTTAAGTCCCATGTGGGTGCTTAGGAGCCTACGCCCTATTGACCGTCAATGGAAATGGAAGTAGCAGAGATCCTCTCATCCTGGAGAATCAGGGGTGTCAATAGGGTGCCCCCTACTATTGACTCCAGCAGCCGGAATGTATCTGCTTTGGTGAATGGAAAAGGTCCTGTGTATTCTTCTCTTTCTGTTGCACACACAGTCCTCTGCTAGGATGGTATTAGTGAGATCAGCCCTAGAACAATAGATTCAGAGTTAATATCCTGTTGAGATGAATAGGATAGTTAATCCCTCTCAACTCTATTATTTCAGACTATCTACAGACTAAGGTGGACATTACTTCATTGGTTGCCCTTGGATCATGTTTTCAAAGTTTTCTTCTCAACCATGAGGCTTGGAAGCTTACTCTTATTTATTTAAATGAAAGTTGAGATTTTGATTTAATCACAGGACTCCAGGAGGTGGGCCCTCAGTCACAGGCCTATAGGCCCTATGCCTAAATCCAGCCCTGAATGTTACAAAGGTACACAGCTAAAACCATAAAGTTATACTAACTGCAAAAATATTAAAAGCATTGTAGTTCACAGCTTTGAGAGCATGAGCTACTATGAGGAAATGAGCAAGTGACAGGATTTCAGCAAATGTGGGAGGAAGTTATGAAAGCAATTTAATGAAGATAGTGCTAAATTACTAATATGGTAATCTGAAAGAGGAATAATTCATCAGCACCTTCAGGCAGAACAGCTTCTGAAAATTACAAGCTAATATACACAGGCATCTGCTCATGTGATCAGTTATCATGAGGTTTTATTTTATAAGCATTCACTTAACCACTGCACAACAAAAATGTAACACTTCACAACTGTTATTCTCACATTTCATAACAGTTCACGGAGAACTTCTCCATTTATTATGTTTTTCTGAATTTCATGCAATGTCAACATTTAGGAGGCTATGTAATGCACAGTATTGCTGGCATGAAGTAAATTGTCACTTTCATGTTTATTAGACCCAACCAACCTTTTTGAAATGGATCCCATGTTGATACTCATGACGACTATGGGTTGTTCAGGAAATATGCTGTTACTTCTTGGGTGGTGAGAACCGAAAGAGTATGCACATTTCTGGACTAGCTTCCTCCCATCAACCCTTTGGAGTTTAGTTTCTTCTTTTAAGGGGAAAATGATTCTTTCTTAACCTTTGTATGCAGACTCAATGAAATAAATACACATTCTATACCCCACTTCCTCAGAGGGATGTCATGAGGTTTAGGGAGAAAGGCAGGTCCAGTGGTTAGAGCACTAGTTTGGCACCTGGGAAACATGGGTCCAACTATCTGCACTGCAACAGGCTTCTCTGATTTACATTTTAAAATATAAAGGTTTGAAAGTTGTTGTGCTTGTGGTTATAGTTTTATGCCAAGTGCCATTATTTGTGACACTGGCAATATTGGGCACCAAACAGAGATTCTGATTTTCTTTTACAATGTACAACAATTTTGATTGGACATGGCTCACTCTGGGGAGGTCTACATTACCGCTTGATTCAATGTAACTTACGTCACTCAGGGAAAAAGACCCCCCCTCCCCAGTGGTGCAAGTTACTGTGACCTAACTGCTGTCCACACCGGCACTATGTCGGTGGGAGACGCTGTCCTGCTGACACAGCTTCCACCTCTCACAGAGATGGAGCAATTATGCCGATGGGAGAGCACTCTCTAGTCAGCATAGCCTATCTTCACCAGCCGTGCTACAGCAGGGCAGCTGCATCGGTACAGCTGCACCAATATAGCAGTTCTAATGTAGACCTGCCCTCTGTGTATTATTGATTTTACATGGTTATGAACAGAAAAGACTATGAAACTACAAAGTATAGGCACTACCAGTACCTAGCTAAGGAGTTCTGCATTCAGTGTAGCTGATGCTGGCATAAAACTTACAGCTCAGGACTCCATACTCGAACTAGGTTTCTGTCTGATCACTGCTAGGGAGAAAAAACCCACTTTGGGCTGTTAACCCAGCCTTCTTTCTAAGAGGAGGCTTTTACCCTTAGTAACCCATCAAAAAAGTTCGTGAAAAACCACCTCTTTATTATAATTACCCCATTTACTCACATGTAGTGTACACAGAAACAGACAATTTATAACCCCTTTAATAATTTTTAGAAGCCTTTAAAATCACAAACTTCAATTCAGCCAGTTACAGATAATTGTACCCAAACAAAACATCCACCTGCTTACTAAACTACAGCTCCCAGTGTTCCTGAGGCACATAAGGTCAGGAGCCACTTCCCCTCCATACGTAAACTTTAGTCTTTAGGCATATCTTAATTCAGTAACAAGGAGTGCTGAACTGTGCTGATGATAACCAGAATGAGTAACCTTGTTCCAGCTCTCACTAATTATTTCATGGAACAAACACCCAATCAGTGTTGAAACCAAAGCTGCATACTTTTTAATCAAGCTACATGGTGTTTAGGTTACTTATTACCATATACATTTAGCCTCTCAGGAAATGTAAAATATAATTAGAGTTTTCTTGAAACACTCCAAACTTTTCATAATTATAAGGTTTCTCAAAACAACTGTTTCACCCACTTGCTTCCTGCCATAGTCTGAGAGCTGCATGGCTCAAGATTGCACAGCCTACCTCTTTAAAACAAAAGGACAAACAAAAACTTGTTAGCAAGCAAAACAGAAATTCACATGCAAAATCACATACCCCTTCCCCATCTCCTACTCCAGAACGCTAGTGGAGATCTGAGTTCCCTTGCTACAATCCTAGCACGTCATAATACCTGCCTAAAATAAATCCACATTAACAAATTGTAAAATGCATAAACATCTTGCAAATATGCATGTGCTTAACTTTAAGCCCAGGACCAATCCCACTGAAGTCGGTGAGATTATTCACTTTTTTAAAATTAAGCACATACCTCAACCTTGTCCTAGATTACAGAGTTTTGCTGGCATGGTTATGTTGGCTAGGTATATGGGGAAAAATTACACACATAGCTATGCCGGCAAAAACTCCAATATAGACACAACTTTACCAACAAAGTGCTTTTGTTGGCATACCTAATGTGTTCTAAGGAAGTGATGTAGCTATACCAGTAGAACAATTCCTTTTGCTGGCAGGTGGTGCATCTCCACTAGGGGACTTTGACAGCTTAGTTGTACTGGCAAAGGCTCTATGTAGTGGTTCTCAAACTTTTTTTTTCACGGACCACTTGATAATTGCCGAGGGTCTCGGCGGACCAATTAATGATCTTTCCAAATGTTGTTTGTACCATTAGCTAACTATTGTAAAGTGCTTTGAATAAAAGCATGATATAAAAAAAACTTAAAAATAATTAAAGTTTTTTTGTTCTACAAATAAAAACACACAATTCATATTTTAATATCAGTAGTCTTATCTTTCTAATGCGATGGGTGTGCCCTCTCTCTCCCGCCGCAGCAGCCCCCAATCTGGGGCTGGGAAGGAGGGGGGGTCTCCCCTTCTCCCCACCACTGCCGCAGCCCCCGAGCTGGGGCTGGGAAGGAGTGGAGTCTTTCCCTCTCTCCCCCGCCACAGCAGCCCCACAGAGCTGAGGCTGGGAAGAAGGGCCATCTCTCCCCAGCAGCCACAGCCCTGGAGCTGGGGAAAATCGCCTTTCTCTGGCCGCCGCAACCCTGCATGTCCTTCTTCCCCCACATCCCCTCTTCTCACCCCTCTGCCCACCCCTACCTATCACCTCTTCCTTCCAGGGCCACTACCTCACCTTACATGTGCGTCTTCTCCAGGGTCCAGGCACCTAATTAGTGGAGCCACACCCATGTAGCTCCACTAATTAGGTGGGTGGCCATTCATTTTCTTGTGTGCGGTTGCTCACTCACCTCAGAGGAAACTATCCGTGGACCACCTGAATGGAGCTCGTGGACCATTGGTGGTCCACAGACCACAGTTTGAGAACCTCTGCTCTATTGTATAGACAAGACCTTAGTTTTTAGGATGGGGGCCTAATAGCTGGCTGTTAGATTTTGTAAATGAATTCTCTCCTCTCTTCTCTTTTGAGGTGCAGCTGTCCGATCATTTTACACAGTAAGGACCATGTGGCTTGTGGGAACATCTCTTTGTTCTCACCTTTGACTGACAGCATACAAAGTATTTAACATGGGTGCTATTTCAGCACTGCTATAGATACTCTGAGTTTCAGATCTCACTAAAACAAATTAATGAACCTGATAAATAATTATGATTTTCATTAAGTATGTGATAGCAGAAATGTATATCCCATTCCAAGGGTTTTGTTGGTCCATAGATGGAGCAGAGACCTACAAAAGCTTTTGTTATCTAGCCTTATTTTTAGTACTTTACTTTATAATAAATATGAAATACTGTGGGTTAATATTTATTTATTGAAAATAGCATGCAAGAAAAGTATTGCAGAGATCCTTCCTACCTCTAGTAAGACATATTTTACAAATTAAAACTTTGGTCTTACAATCTGATCCTCTTCTGTCCTGAGACCCCCTGACTTTAATGGGATTCTATGAGGCAGATCCCTTTCAGGACTGATGCTTAAAATAGCTGAAATTTTCATATTTCTTTCTTACCAATATGGAATGCAGCCTAGAATGGGCTTTGATGAACAGCTGAAGGTAGTTTAACACCACAGTTAAAGGACTCCAAGTATAACAACTTGTACCCACATAAGCAAACAATTTGTAAAACAGGAAAGAAGTATTTTGGTGCTTTGCCATTCTGAAATCTTGTCCCATTTGCAACTCTAAGGGTTTAATTCTGCATGTACCAGGGCAGGAGAAATTGTTGCTAATATCTCTATCTCAGTTGCCACATTATTTTGTTAGTATCGTACTTCTCCAATGAGGTTTTGCAGCTTTACAGTATCCAGAAAAATATAAATACAGGCCACCACAGTAGGGAGGCCCAGGAAACCAGACAAAATTGAAGCAAAACTGTCTCTTGCATCTCCTTTTTGTGGAGATTTACGTTTCTTTATCCTCTACAGTGCAAAATTTCAGTGGGACAGGGGTGTTTGGGAAATCAACTGCCATCAACAACTGGAGCATTAAATAGAAACCTACAAAAACTGGCAGAGAGGCTGAATTCCTCTCTCCATTGAAGTCAATGAGAGAAACCCTGTAGACTTCAATTATTATGATGTGTATTACCATAGCATCTAGGATCCCTACGTATGGACCAGGACCCCACTGTGTAGGTGATGTACAAACACAGAACAAAAATACAGCCCCTGCCCTAAAGAGCTTACAGTCTAACTGTAAGACAAGAGACAACAGATAGATATAGAAAGAAGGAGGCGGATTAGGGGTTTATGGGGCTGTGGGCCAGAGCAAGTGGGGGCCCCTCCCCACTCCTTCGATCTATAGTCCCTCCCCCACAGTGTGCCTGCTGGGGAGCAGAGACAAGGTACAGGGGTGCCCATTTTCTGAGGGCCCCCCAATTGGCTGGGACCCCGGGCACAGGCCCCATTGGCCCAGTGGCTAACCTGCCACTGCACACAGGTGGGGAAGAACAAGGAAACAATGGGACCATGCTGTTCAGCATGAAAGGCAGTGGCATCAGTGCACCAGCATATTTTTTTTTGTAGGCATCACAGCAAAGGAAAGTTTTAAGGAGAGATTGGAATGTGGATAAGGAGTTAGTTTTACAGATCTTTACAGGGAGCTGTTCCCAAGCATGAAGAGTAGCATGGGAGAACACAAAGGTACTTATTTTTAAAATGTAACAAGTAGGTGATAGAGACTGGCATCACTGGCAGATTGGAGGCAGGAGGCAACTTCCGTAGGGTCAGGATTTTACTCAGAGAGTCTCATGTGACAACACACCTAACACTATGGAGTGGTTAATGGGCCAAATTACTATCTTATGCCACAGGAATTTTTTGATGGCAGAAATTGAGTTGTCTAAATGCAGTTTTGTGAAACTGATGCCTAGAGATCAGGCTTCACAAAAACTCATCCACCTTCTAACCTGATTATTCAATGTTTAACATAGCTGCCTAATGTGCCGCACTCTTCAGGAAAATGTTTGTAACCTAGACTTTGAGAGATAGTCACGTACTCTTGTTTGGACAAACAAAAGGTATTTATGTGGGCTGTTTTACCATATTTACCCTACGCTTTCCAGTCAGCTCAGAGGACTTCCACCTCTACTCCTCAGTTGGCTGTAGAGAAGGAGAATGAATATGCCGTCTCTTGTTCTAGACTAGCCTCTTCCAGGGTTTTAGTCCTCTCCTGTGGCCTGTGAGCTTTTTTTACGGGGAGGAAGAGAAATGGCTACTGAGTAGGGCTGGTTGAAACCTTTCCGTCAAAGCTGTTTGTTTCTGATGGAATATTGGGTTTTGACAAAATGAATGTTTTCACAAAAAAGTATCTGGTTTCCATGAAAAACTTCAATTGTGCATCAAAAAACAGAATGGCCCAAAACTGAAATATTTCAGCTTGAAAATGCTGCCATGGTGCCTCCTGGGATTTATCGCTTGCTTGCCTCATATGTCCCCATTCTCCTCTGGAAACTGGCTCCCAGCTGGACTACATCTCTCATGATCCACCACAACCAGGGGTTCCCATGATTTATCACATCTCCTTTCCAAGAGGGGAAATCCTGGTGAATCATGGGTAGGCTTGAAAGGATTATATTTTTATTGGTAAATGTCAATAAACCATACACACAGATGTGGGTAATAATTAAGGCTATGATTTAATCATGGACATTTTTAGTAAAAGTCATGGACAGGTCACGGGCAAGAAACAAAAAATCACGGCCCATGACCTGTCCATGACTTATACCATAAATACCCCTGATTGAATCGGGGGGGGGGCCTGCGGGGGTGGAGCCCACAGCACCAGCTGCTGGGGGGAGCAGCCCCAGGGGGCCTGCTGCACAAGCTGCTGGGGGGGAAACCCCAGGGAGCCTGCTGCCAGGGCGGGGGTAGCCCCATAGGGCCAGTGGCTGCTCCAGCCATCACTGGAGGGGGAGCCCCGGGGGTCCTAAATACAATAAAACTTGGATTTTTCAGACCCCCATTTACAAAAAAAATGTAGTTTGAAATATCCTTGTGTCTACTGGTCTGTGTAGATTATTGCATATACCCTCATCAGTAAGAACCCCTGGTTGCATTAAGGTTTCCAGTGTCCTGCAACGACCTTCACAAAATCAAAATCCTACTGTCCTATCTTTCAGTTTAGGCATAAAACCAAAATCCTGTCTACTTGTGGTTATTAATGTTCCCATTGCTTTTTCTGTGTTAGGGCCTCTCATTCATGCTGCAAAGCAGATACAACTGTTTGTCTCTTGCTAAATTTCGTATACCTTCTATTAAACATTACTCTTTTCTTTTTTTTTTTACTACCTTGTTTAAATCTTTCAACAGCAGATATGGCCGAATGATCCATTTTATTTAATCCCAGAACAGCTGCAAGCATTGTTTATATAATCAAGGCACGTTTAAAAAGATGTATGCCGACAGCTAATGATTTTTTTAATGTAGGTGCACAGACAATACTTGCACTATCTCTTTATGGTTACATCTAATAATATATCTTAGTTAATGTTAAATGGAATTACTGTTGTAATTTGTACTACAATTGATAGCACAGAAGAATGCCTGATGCCTAGTGTTATACTAAGTACCACATATGAGTGAATGATAATTTGTCACTTGAAAATGTTGCCCTCTGCACCTCTATCTTTATCCTATGAGGGACTATGTTAGGGTTCTCAGAGAGGATTTGGAAAAGGTTCCAGCCTCTTACAAGCCAGACGATCAAGTTCTAGGACTCTTATATCAAGTATCCAGAGCTCTGACCCCATGTTTTTTGCACCATAAAGATTTTGCAGTCGCTGTGGAGTAGGAAGCAGAATGAATCCATAACTGCCAGTTTTTCAACAGCTTCCTCTTCTCTTCCCTCCCTGAGCTTAAAAAAGGACTCTTAACTTGTTCAGTTTTTCTGTCAGCAACAGCAAGCGTTCCCTCCTGTGAAACTCCTTCCTATGAAACCTGCTCAGTGATCCTATTCTCCTTGCTTTCCTATTTCTTCCCTTTTTCTTTTGTTCTTTCCCCCTCCACATCTCTTTTCTCACCCTCCCTTCTCCCCCTTTGGTGTGTGCGAGAGGCCGTGGATGATGACGGAACCAAATTTTTTAGGAAACAGTTGACCCCCTCCTTGGCACTGAACTCAAGTGAGAGATTGAAAGGACCCCCCTGATGGTGAAATGGGAGACTTCAGAGGGACCCCTGGACATATATAAGAGTTTGACACTTGACTGCTTATAGTCTGAATTTAAGGAAATGAAATAATGATTCTTTGAGGCTGTTCGAGATGTACATCCAGAACACATTGCTCTTTTGTTCAGATGATTACTGCACTTGGATTGAGGCATTCAGCTATGGTGTGCGAGCATTCCAAGTGGGATTGTGCTGGGAAGTATTGTAGAAGTAAAGTACCTGAAGAACTGGAAATCCTCCTGGACTAGGTATATGCACTTCTAAGAGGTTACAAGCAGCTGTTGTGCCTCAGTTATTTGAGCAACCTTCTAGCAGCCTCATCTAGGTCAAACATTGTCAGCTTTGTAGCATGAGAGTGATTAACACCCCCAGTGCCCGGCTATTATTTTAGCTGCCTGTGTAGCTCCACAGCTGCCACTTTACTCTAAAGGTGTCACACACTCCCTTTTCCTACTGGGTGCAACCCCCTTAAAACAAGGTTCAGACTATGGTGGAATTCTTTTCAAATGGAGAGTGCATGTTGTCCCTTGCCATAGGATCCACCTGTGAGGTTGTCTGTCTAACCTTTCTATGGCATTGCTAAGGCATCTATCTTCATGAGGATCTAGGTGCTGCACAATAATTAAGAAGAAAGCACAAAAAGTCTAAGGAGGCATTTTTCTCTGATTTTTGAGACTCCAATAAGGGTGTAGAATTATTTTAATAGCAGATACTACTGAGAAAGAGGTTGATTGAGAAGGTGTGTTTTACATGTTGATCTAAGTCATGCTTGGATTCTGTTTGATCTCTCTGGCAAGGAAATGCATAACTGGGGTCTCATTGTGGCTTGCACTTTAAAGTCTCTTGCGTTGGATCTCTAGAGGAGTGTTTCCCAAACTTGGGACACCGCTTGTTCAGGGAAAGCCCCTGGCGCGCCCGGCCGGTTTGTTTACCTGCTGCATCCACAAGTTCAGCTGATCGTGGCTCCCACTGGCCGTGGTTCGCTGTGCCCAGCCAATGGGGGCTTCAGAAAGCAGCGGCCAGTACGTCTCTCGACCCGCGTCACTTCCCACAGCCCCCATTGGCCGGGCACAGCGAACTGCGGCCAGTGGGAGCCACGATCAGTCGAACCTGTGGATGCGACAGGTAAACAAACCGGCCGGACACACCAGGGGCTCCCTGAACAAGCGGCGTCCCAAGTTTGGGAAACACTGCTCTAGATCTCTATTGTTGTTCCTATGGAGGGCAAATGTCTCAGAATGTCATGGGTGATGAGAGAGTCTCTGAAACAACCAAGGCCCTAAATAATTGAAATGAAACTTTTAGATTCTAGTATTGCAAACTTCCAGCATTCAAAACTCATGAGTCAGATCCCCCCAAAAATCACAAGAGGCTTAAAAATAATATATTTTGATGGGGTGCTGGAACACTTTTTATAGTGGGGGTGCTGAGAGCCATTGAACCCAGCTGTAAACCCTGTTTATAATGGAAACCACTTCAAGCCAGGGGGTGCAGCAGCACCTCTCGCATCCCTAGTTCCAGCACCTATGGATTTTGGATTCTTTTTATTTGCCTTCTGGCTGTGAGTCTTTAGGGTTACATCAGCGTGCTTTTCTCCAGAAACATGAGGGCAAGCAACTTACTTTTTTTTTAAAAAAAAGCTCATCTTCTCACTTAACCATATGCCGTTTGGAGCTGGAGCTTTAAGGAAAATACCAATTATCATGAGACTCAGGACAACATCATGAAAGTTGGCAGCACTGAGAGCAGGAGCAAGTTATTGAATTCAGAGCTGAAATGGAGGGGGAACCAGAGAAATCTGTGAAATGCTGTTTTGATACTGTGTATTTATCTTGTCCTTAGTGACTTACGATACAGGCCGCTGTGAGCTGAATCCATTGAAGCCTTTGTGCAGCAATTACATTCAACCCAGCTAGCCTGAGTCACAGTACCCTAGCCAGGAAGTCCTAAAAGCCTCATGGATCCCTGTGGCTAGTTCCTTGTAACCCCATGTTGTTCCTAGGGTTGAAGGACACATCAATGGTTGGTCCTGCAAGCAGGCTCACTGGGGTCCCCATAAGATGAGCTGCTGATCAATTCATAGGAAGCTTCTGAAGAGCGTAAGTGGGCAGTGCAAAAGCAGCAGGGCCAAACAAAATGGTTCCTATTGCACTAAGGATACAGAGCACCTTTGCCCTCAGCTCAGTCGGGCGGTCGCAGCAATGAATGTTTTCCCCCACTCCTGTTGTGCTGTTGATGCTTACTGCCTCCCAAAGACCTTTGGGAATGGGAATACGGCAGATGGCCTCTGAAGAGATGGAATTAGCACAGTCCTCTACAAAGACCCAACCACTCAACCCAATATGGAGCAGAGAAAGCAGCTGCCACTGGACCTCCTGAAAATCACAAAACGATGGGACGAACAGGGGACATTTGTTGGGGGAAAAGGATGGTGGTCAGCTAGCTGGAAATTTATTTGTTTGGGGAGGTCTGTAGATATAATCCATTGGTGTGTGTCATGGGTCCCCCCCTGGGCTGATCTGCAGAGGATAGCAGGCAATTACAGTGGTAGCTAGACAGCACTTTGGATCTTTAGTTCAACCTGCTTCAACTCATGCTTTTTAGCTCTGGAGGTCCCTGGTTCAAATCCTGATGTGTTCCCCAAGATGGTGGTCATCACACCAGTTCTGTGTGGGGTTAGCATGATGGATTGCACCTCAAACTTGGGGTTGGTAGGAGTGCATCTGAGGAACAGTAAAATCTAAAAACAATAATGAAAAATTATCATCAGGAACCACAGACTTTTCACGGCACCACCTGGTCAGCTGCATCTCTTTATGTTCATTGAGTGGCTATTTCTGTCCAAGCAATGCTGGAGTAAGATATTCTCTGCTGCCATCTCCTCTGTGGAAAAATAAAATGGAGGAAATCTCTGCTAAACTTAGTAAGCTGGAAGCTAGGATGGAAAAACATTATGGAAAAAGCACAAGATCAAATTAACTGAAAGCTATGTGCCTGGACAATGAGGGCTGACTACAAAGTTAGTTAAGAGCAGTATTGCTGGAGACCGTTGGCTAGAATACTTAAGAAACCAAGTACAATCCAGAAATGTAAGTGCAAGGTCTGCTTTTTCTTACAGAAAACCGTGTGCCAAAAGATATGAATCTTGATGTAAAAAGAAGATCCTATCTCCTTGGAAGAAGTCTACTTCATTCTTGTGGGAAAAGCCCATAAAAACTCCCATGGAGTAAGCACCATTGTTGGTCAGAGGGATTGTGACGGAAATCTGCTTGCTGTATGCACTACAAACTATATAGACTTCAAAAGGGCCAACTGCTGTTTCCTCTCCATATTTCAGTCCAGCCATCCATGCTAACAGAAGGGACACTATTTTATAAATAATTTTGTGAAAAAAGGAGCTGAAGCTTCCATTTTCTATCTGGCAAACCTCAGTCATTTTTTATCATAAATCACATATATTCTGGGGCTAGACATCAGTATCCTAGTAATTTAACACCATCCAAAACATTGTTCTCTAGACAAGGACCATAACATAGAAGAAACAAACTAGGACTGAAAGTGGACTCCTTGTATATCATATTGACCCTTCTCCCCGACTCCTTGTTGACATGTTCCCATTCTTCCTTCCCTAGTTTAGGGTCAGTTTTTGCAAAAGACCAACAATAATTTGTTTATTGCAGAATGGTGTTGATTTGTGTGAGGTTGCTGATTAAATTTTGTTAGACTGTAAAATTGACAATAGGGAATGTTCATCTCTTTTGGATTATATTGATGTTGCTTCGGTTGTCTCCTATCCTCTGCAGATCTTCATATAAAGGAGAGAGTGAAAATGTTGTGACTAATAAGTATGATTGTCTATAGCAGTGTTTCCCAAACTTGGGATGCCGCTTGTTCAGGGAAAGCCCCTGGCGCGCCCGGCCAGTTTGTTTACCTGCCACGTCTGCAGGTTCAGCCGATCGTGGCTTCCACTGGCCACGGTTCGCTGTGCCTGGCCAATGGGGGCTGCGGGACGTGGCGCGGGCCGAGGGACATACTGTCCGCCGCGTCCCGCAGCCCCCATTGGCCAGGCACCGCGAACTGTGGCCAGTGGGAGCCGCGATCAGCCGAACTTGCGGATGCGGCAGGTAAACAAACCGGCCGGGCACACCAGGGGCTTTCCCTGAACAAGCGGTGTCCCAAGTTTGGGAAACGCTGGTCTATATAATGCTTATTGTGTTTTTGGATGGCCACTCAACCTATGCACCAGTATTGCATGTTTTGTCATGAATACCTCATTCAAATTGCGGGGGAAGGGAGTAGAGCTGCAGTGGAGTGCCCTCTGTCGGTATGATCTGTACTACTAACCACACTTAAATAGTGCTTCCCTATTCAAAATGCTGCATGACACAAAAACTGACTCTCAACAACTCTGTGATGTGGGTAAACATTAGAACGAGTTGGAATATTTTTGACAAAATGCATTTTTGTTGAAAAAGGCTGTTTTGAAGCTGAGAGGATTTGTGGAAATTAATCAGCTTCAACAAAGTTTTCAGTTGGAAGGTTTCCGGGCTCTAGGGTGGACTCTCTGGTTACTCTGACTGAGAAGAGAGAAAGAGAGAGGTTGTTGGGTTTAATGTGTGGGTGCAGGGTGATATTGCTGGCTTGTCATATACTAGAGGTCAGACTCTATGATTTAGCGTTCCCTTCTGGTCTTAAACACTCTCTCTGTGTCTGTCTGTCTGTCTGTCTGTCTCTCTCTCTCTCTCTCTCTCTCTCTCACACACCTGAACCCAAAACCTGACCTTTTTGATCCAAAAACAGCACTTGACACAATTCCATTTTGCTAAAATGTTTGAAGGCTTTTGTCTGCACCCCAATGTGGAACAGAAACAAAGTTTGAAACCTTGGAAGTTGTTGTGTAATGGAATTAACTTTCTCCAGCCAGCTCTAGTAAATATTATTATCCCCATTTTACAGGGAAGGAAACTGAAGCAAAGAGATGAAATAACTTGCCCAGGGCCATGCAGTGAATCATTAGTGGAGTTGGGATCAGAATTCAAGACCTCCTTATGCTCTGTGTTGAATTTCTCATACCGTGCTGGGTATATTGAAGTAGTTATAGCAACACAAAGGTACCGTTCACACTGCGATCAAAATCCTGTGATGTTTGAAAAAAATAATCACATTCAAAGACTTTTGTGAATAGGGAACTTTTTTTGCTTAGATTTTAATTCCTTACGCATTAAACTGTGTAAAACAACTGATGAAAACTCAGTTTAAAGCCCTGCATAGATGTGGCCTAAGCTGGAGCAAACCCTGTTTGAGTTCAGATTCTCAGTTATTTGGTAAGATTTCGGTATATATTTTGTAGTGCTATATTGAAGAGAGAGATTGTGTGGGGTCTTTATCAGTGTTTTCAATCAGAGCATTCAGAGCTTCTGTGAAAGTAGTGGGGTGGGATGGTAAGAAGGTTAGTGCTAAGAAATTCCTGATACAGTTGTTATAGCCTGGGAGCTGAAGTTTCAGTAAACTGGGAACAGAACTCTGCAGAAAAAAGCCAAAGCCTGGGGCTGTATTATTTTTTCCCCTTTAATTGCAATTTTGGTTTCATCCAAGTTAATAGCTTACATCAGCTATCACACAAAGCTTCTTATTTGTTTTCATATGAGGTAAGAGATTAAAAAATACATCAAGGGCACAAACTTTCAGTTGTCTCTCAGGAAAAATACCCATGCAGAGTGAGCATTCACTTTTTCGGAGAATGTTGTGCTTTTCTGTGTTTCTGCAACAGCGTTTCTTTTAAATTTCAGCTAATTAGCCAATTATAAATACCCCATGGCCATATTTATGACATTAGTGTGTACGCTGAGCAGAACAAGCTGATTTTTTTTGGTCATATGTTTTGCAATTTAGGCTTCTCTAATTTTCAGCGTGTTGCTTTTGGAGAGATATGTTTAATTTGACTAATTTAATTTCAACCGTTGTAAAAACAAAAGTGGGGAACATGCATTAACTGACAAATTTGAACGGTTTTTTCGCTAAAGCTGAAGTGCCACTAAATGACAATTGAGTTATTTTTCAATTAGAGATTCTGGGTTTTGGTTTCTATTTTTATTCATTTCTATGTTTGTTTTTTTGGCAGCTTTCATCCCTTGTAACTTACTAGAAGAAATGTTAGTATAGGTTTATTTGAATTGTGATTGCATAATTGTAAGGAGAAATCACCATTAGCAATAAAATAGAAGTTTATTCTTCTTTAAAGGGTTGTTTTTAAGCCCTCTAACGGATTGATTTCATCCTACATTGCCCTGTTAGAAAGCTACTTACCATGCTGCTGATGTGTGACCAAGAAGTGAGCCAGGCAGAAACAGAACAAGGAATGATACATTCTGTAATTTGCAGGCGAAAGAGTGCATGGAAAATGAATTTTCTTGAGTCTTCTTAAAGAGTCCTTGCACTTTGTATTCTCCTCCTCCTCCAGTGTTTGTTGTTTTAAAACTAGTTTCCTTCTTCCCCCTTCCCTACCCCCACAAAGAAAACCCTATTTAACGCCCTACTGAATTTTGATATGACGGTTTCAACTTTACTTTTTTATTAATTATTTATTTAAACAATTGGTGGGGAATGGATAGTTCTTCTTACACAGTATTTCCAGCCCTAAGTGCTCAGAAATAATGGGTTAGGCCCCAAGAAATCATGAGATTGATTTAAAAATCACGAAAATTCAAAAAATAATCAATTTTAAGTATATTTGTTTGCCTTATAGTTTGAATCTTTAGAGTTCATATTTTCTAGCTTATCTCTTCCACTATGCAGGCTAGAAACTTGTTTTTAAAATGAAAGCCGAGAGTCTTCTGTAATAACACGACTGCTGGAGCTTTAAGAAAACCACCAAATATAGCCAGAGTTGGTGGTAACACTCTTATGCCAAAATGTGGCCAGAGTCAATCACCTAAAGGTCATGAAGATAGGTCTTATACCATTAAAAACTCTCCAAACCATCAAAGACCTACATGCAATCTGGGATCACAAGCCCATATCTTCTAACGTTGCAAGAAAGACTTCCCTATGGCCTCCCTCTAGCAGTCTCTACCAGTGGGTATCACTAGGGATGGATTAAGGCATAGGTTTAATAGGCAAATGCCTTGGGCCCTGGATGTTTGGGACATGTAATGACATGTCAGAATCAAAGCTTTTGTTTAAAAAGAGGTTTTTTTTATGATGTCAAGAATTTGGTCTATTCTGAATTCTGTCACTGATTAGTTGGGTGACCTTGGACAAATCACACACTCTCTGGGCCTCCATTTTCATGCTTATCTACCTTGTTTAAATGATCTGAATGCTTTTCACCCATAGATCTATGTAAAAGGTATTGTTTTCTTGTGGGATTCTGCAATTTACCATTCTATTTCCCCATCTGCTCTAATGAAGTGGTATTACAATATTTATTCAAACCCTCTTAGAACCAAAATCCCGATACAGCATGTCTGAATGAGGACAATTTCAGTGCCTTACGAATAGGGTGACCAGATGTCCCGATTTTATAGGGACAGTCCCAATTTTTAGGTCTTTTTCTTATATAGGCTCCTATTATCCCTTACCCCTTGTCCCGATTTTTCACACTTGCTGTCTGGTCACCCTACTTACGAAACAATTACAGGATGTGGACTATATGCTGCTTGTGATAAGTAGGGATTACAGTGATCACAGGTAGAATTTAGTCTGTAAAATGGAAGGGTAAATGGTTAATTCTGCAGCATGGAAGGCAGAGATCTCTGTGTGAGATTTTCAAAGACACAAACTACGATCCCATTATAAGGGTGCAAGTGGGTATTTTGGGGGCCCTGGATGTCACTATTTAAAAAACAAACAATCTTTCAGGAGTCCATAGAGCACTAGGAAAAACTTGGATTTTAAGAGTTTTTAAAAGTAAAATTTTGCTTCTGTGTGAGTATTTTTGCAGTGGTTTTATATAAAGGATAACCGTACTTATTGTAGAGACATCTTTTAAGGAACATCTTTTATTGGACCATCTCCTGTTGGTGGAAGTGACAAGCTATAGAGCTTACACAGAGCTCTTCTTCAGGTCTGGGACAGCGAGTACAGAAGCTGGTCCAATAAAAGATATTACCTCACCCACCTTATGTCACTAATATCCTGGGATCAACACAGCGACAACAACACTGCACATATTGCATATATTTTAGTCTTTCTGACAGTTGGGGCCCCTTGAAGACTGGGGAGGCAAATGTCCCTTTTTGCCACCCCTGCCCTTCCCCCAATAGGCCAGGGCCTCACACAAATGGCAGTTAGGGTCCTAACTCTCTTTGAAAGTCCCTCTCTATCTTTGAAAGACTGGTTAAAAATCACCTATGATTCAGGGAGCCTTCTGCTAGCCCATCCCATCATTTGTACCTTGTGCTATGGCTATAAACTGGGGGTGGAGGAGCCGGTGGGTGCTCCATACACCCACTGTAGAAAGGGTATCTATGAGAGCTCCACATATGCACTCATGAAGGGTTTCAATGAAAAATGGACCATAGGTTCTGAATATACGCAGATCTGCCAGTGGCATTGATCATGCATGCAAGTGGTGCAAGGGGCTGCAATTTGCAAATTTGCAATTTTCAAAATTCCTAGGTCTTCAAGGACACTTCATCCATTTAAAGCCTGAGTAATAAGAATCTAGGCAAGAGAAGTGCAAGCGAGGTGGGGTGATGAAACCCAACTTCAACTGTAGGCCAGGGCAAAAATCCAACCCAGCAGCCCCTACTCCAGTCTATGGACTAGTCCATAGACTGGAGTAGGGGCTGCTGGGTTGGATTTTTGCCCTGGCCTACAGTTGAAGTTGGGTTTCATCACCCCACCTCGCTTGCACTTCTCTTGCCTAGATTCTTATTACTCAGGCTTTAAATGGATGAAGTGTCCTTGAAGACCTAGGAATTTTGCAGAAGCAGAAGCACCCATGTTTTTTAAGGGTTTGTCTACATGGTGCTTAGTCCACACCAGAGGGGTGTAGATTTAAGACTGCACTAGTGTGTCATGTACTAACTGGTCCATGTGGACCCTGCTGGTGTGGACAAAAAGCTCCCTAGCATGCAATAATGTAGTCCTGTTTCAAATAGTACTACATTAACATGCAGTAGAGAACCTTATATTGTGTGCCAGCAGGATCCACCTGGTCCAGTTAGTGTGTGACACGCTAATGGGGACTAAAATTTACCCTCCCCTTGTACGGGCTAAAGCACTGTGTAGACAAGTCCAAACATTTTAAAAAGGGCTATAAAGGATTGAGAAAGGTGATCTCCTCATCAGTGCTATGTGTGCTGCTGGGAAGGTTCTTCAAGTTATGACCTTTCAGTCTGGACTTCTGACTGAGGTATACCATAGATCAGTGTTTCCCAAACTTGGGACGCCGCTTGTTCAGGGAAAGCCCCTGGCACATCCAGCAGGTTTGTTTACCTGCCACGTCCACAGGTTCGGCTGATCGCAGCTCCCACTGGCCGTGGTTCACTGTGCCCGGCCAAAGGGGGCTGCAGGAAGTGGCGGCCAGTACGTCCCTCGGCCTGCGCTGCTTCCCGCAGCCCTCGTAGGCCGTGCACAGTGAACCGAGGCCAGTGGGAGCCGTGATCGTCCAAACCTGCGGACACGGCAGGTAAACAAACCGTCTGGGCGCGCCAGGGGCTTTCCCTGAACAAGCAGCGTCCCAAGTTTGGGAAACACTGCCGTAGATCATCACAAAAATCAAAGTACCACCAACCATGACTTCCTGTGTCCATGGAAAGCTGCTCAGTGCACGTCTCCTCTAAGGATGACATATGAATGCAAATGAACTTGAAAAAGGAACGATGGTCTTGTGGTGAAGGCGCGAGACTGGAACTCAAAAGACCTGGCTTCAGCTTCTGGCTCTGTGAAAGGGTTCTTGTGTAACCTGAAAAGTCCCTTAATTTCTCTGTCAGCGATCAATGTCTGTAAAATGAGGGTGACAATCTTTCCCTGCATCACAGTGGTGTTGAGGATTAATTCACTGGTACCTGTGGGATGCTCACATATTACAATATTGGAGGACATACAGGTAGGTAGATAAAGCCCAGTGAGAAAAGAGGTGATGACATTATATAGAAATCTGCATCAGTCTTTCATTCCCCTCTTATTGAAGATGCACACTGAGTGGAGGAATAACATTCTTAAAAATAATTAAAATGAATTATCATGTTTTCTATTCTGAGTTTCACCAGAAAATCTTTATGTATTAACTGAATTTTAACTGCATGGGAAGACTTGTATATTGCTGTATTGAGACATAAATTACTCATCTAATCACCAGATCATTACAAAACAAGCATAAAAGTCTGCAATTCTAATATTAATGCACTTCCTTCTTCTTTTGTCGCTCTATTGCATCCTATATGTGTTCCTGGCATTTAATTCAGCTAGCAACAACACTGTAGCCATGTGAGGGGTGTAGTAGTTGGCTGCTTTAAATCTCAGAAGAATTTTCCTTTATGCATCATTTTGATCTGTATTTTACACCCTGGCTGAACTCTATGTAAGGCCTCATGGTTCTGGCTGTCTTTTGTAGCTGGCTGCATTGGCAAATGTGGAAATCTTGTGAGGCCTAAAGAGGCAGCAGATCATTTTTGTGTCTCTTGTTTTAATAGGAATTATCCTAGGATTTAACATTTCTGTTAACTTCACTTTTTTCCTCTTTAACTGCACTCCACAGAATGTTGCATGCAGTCTGTCATGATATACCAAAGGAATGATTCTCAGTGCTCAGTATTCATATTTGTTTGATATGTTTTTATTATACAGACACAATTTTTGGTGCATAACCAAATACCCACTTCATACCCTCCCCTCTACATGTTCCACAAAGTAAAATCAGTTCAAGTATTCGTGAAACAAAGCACTCTTTTATATATCCAATTTCTGTGAGACAAGAGCTCTAAATCTCTATCGCTTATTATCTTAGACAAGATCCACTCATCTAGTTTCTGGAGGTACTGCAATCAGTAGAGAATGGGTTGTATTGCAAAGGGTATGGAAAAAACTGATTAAAGTAATACGTGTGCAGCTATAGCTTAAAAAAAAAAGCATTGCTCCTTGGAATAAAACCAAATGATCTTTTGGATCTTGCAGTAAACCGATATTGTTCCAACTTTTTTCTTTATCTGACACACACACACACACAAAATCTCCTTCTTTCACTGTAGCCCCTTGACAGAGAGCTAATTTAAAGAAGATTTGGGAGTATGATGCAATATCAGCTGCGTTTGCATAACTCGTTGCTGTTTTCATTTGAAATCTCTCTTTTAGACTCAAATTACAATTTGGAAGTTTAAGCTAATCTTTTTTTAAAAAAAATAAATGACTGGGCTGGTTTGATAAAACTCCTGAAAGAAATATACTGAAAATGATGAATATTAAAGAAAAAAAGTTAAGATCACAAAAAGATAACATTCATATTGAAACAGAGAAACTTGCAACCTTATAAGTAAACAGAACTTGTGTTTTATACATAAACAATTGAAAACATATTATGTCCATGTTCTTCTTCTGAATTGTTTGAAATAGTTGATTTTCCTGAATCCCCTCTAAACTGTGCTATGAAGAGATTTTTTAAAAAATAAAATCAGATCTATTCACTTAAATATCTATAAGTGCCACCTAAAAAAATGTTTTACTTATAATCTCAATTTTTAAAGTGCGTACATTCCTATATATTTGGAAGAACATTGAAAAACCTCATTGACAAAAAGAAAAAAATATTTTTAGCACATTAAATAGACTGTTTAAAAGTATTGTTATATCTGGTATTCCCAGGGTGTCTGTAAATGCTTTTACGGTACAGTATGCCTCCCAGATAGCATTATATCAAATTTTATTCTGGTTAAACACTAAAACGTGCACTTGTTTTCCATTAAGGATATTTTAGAACAAAAAAAGTGATGTATATTAAATCAGCCCTTTATACATTTCCTCTTTAACTCTGTTAAATATAAAGTGGCTTAAAATCCATTAAAACCTGAAATCAAACATTTAAAAAATGTTACTTGTATGCTTAAATACCTTTTCTCATCATTACTTTTATTTTCACCTACTGTAGCTGAAATGATCCAGTTGTACTCAAAATATTTTTAAACTCTTCAACGGAAATCCATATGAATGTCACTGTTTTATACTGACTTCATACAGTATTGTTAACCAGGATAGAAAACACAAGGATTACATTTTCTTTACTCTCTGTATGCATTAACGCAATAGTTAAACCAGTGTATATCAGGGGAAATTCTTAAAGCCAGAGCATACATAGGCAAGAATTTCTTTCGGTTCCCAGAATCATTGAATATGAAAGTAAAGTCAATAGAGGAGTTTGTATTAATTGAAATCTGGCAGTTTCCAGGGCAAATGTTAAGTCAGAATGGACAGTGTTTTAAATCTGTTTTGCCATTCAGATGCATATAATCTACTGAATTCTGACAAACTCAGGCCTTGTAGACCTTATAGATTCAGACCAGGGTTGGACAAGTCAAGTTAAATTTCCTGACCCACTTGTCCCAGTCTGATTGTGACTATTACTTCTTTTTTTTTTAAATAAAAGTACACACAGACCTCCAGAAGGATCATCAGAGAAGTTAATTTTTTTAACGAAAGCCATATTCAATCTATTAATAAAGAAAAGCAATAACCAAGAAAATTCATGCCACATCTTCAAAGGCTTTTTTAAAAATAAAAAATGAAGTGGTTTCAAGAATGAAAAACAGCTTCATTAGGTAGCATTTGTATATGAGTTATTTTTAAATGTTGGTCATAATTTTGTTATTTTGTTTGAATGCTTTATTTATCAGCACGAAGCAGATAGAATGCTGTAACATAAAAAATGATCCAATATACAATTCGGGTAGGTCACATGTGTCATTCATATACAAATGCGTGTATGTTTGTGTGGATATGGGTATGTATGTGTTGCAAGGGTCGAACTGAAGGAAATCTGTTCCACTGTGTAACCTTCAACAGAATTTCAGAATGTCTCTGTTTGCGGAACCTGCCTCAGGTTCTCTTCATCTATCACCTTGTTCAACAGTGAAATAATACTGATGTCTACAAAATTATATCCCTTTTTAGACTATACAAGTTATTCATGTTTTACATTGCCAACTGAAACTAAATCTATTTTATGTTATCCTGGGGAAAACAATTTAATTTCAGATGAAACTTCCATATTTCTTCACCTGGCTGTTTTTAAATACACTTACTGTACATATGGGATACCTTGTGTTTTAAACATCTGTTGTGAGATTAAAATAAGATCTTAATTTCTGGTATGCTATTGATGTTAGAAAAATATAGGATAGAAAGCATTATTAGCTATCTGCTAGTTGACAAGAGTGCAGGATTAGGTTTCTTTAAGGGAATTACACTTTTGATGACCCCGCTACATATAAAACATGTTAGCTAATGGGGGTGCAGAGGGGGCAGATTTAAGTGTTTGATCAGGAAATCCTGCATGAGCATATTGGATGGAAATTTGATTAGTAACCTTAGTGACAGCGGGATCAGATCCACTCTATATATACAATCAGATCTGGCAGTACATGCTTTTTTGTCTCTTTGAAGGAAGGGAACATTTGTACAGAATCAAGACAGCGTATTGGATAATTTAAAAAGCTGTTACATATTGAAACCTGAAAATCACCTTTTTTATTTTGTTTTGGAAATATGTTTGCAATTAGACTAATGTTTTAAAAAATCTTTTAAAAAATAAGACTTTTGGTTACATTTAAAATAAATAGTTTTCCAAAAAGAGGTTTTTGTCTTAAAGCAACTACTATATTTTGATCTCCCTTCTGTGAAATCTATTAGGAATGGAATAGAACAAGGAGGAAAAGAATAAGCAGTATTTACTTTACAATATATTAGTGTTTTGAACAGCATTGTTAATATGCTTATTTAATATTGACCGTTGATGCTACAGCTGCTGAAAAAGTTGATTTAGTTTTGAAAGTCTGTTTATTTTTTCAGCTAGTTAAGAAATGGTATCATGCTTCAACTAAAGTGTTAAGAATAAATATTTCTCTATTTTGATAGGCTGCTTTATTTGTATTTAATTTTGAGGGAAACTAAAATTTGCTATAGTGATCAAAAGGCCTCCCTGGTTTTTCGGTGACAAGTGTGAATCTAGTATGTCAATGGGGCTACACTGATTTACACTAGCTGAGCATCCAGACCCAATCATTTATTTTGTAAAAGGGATTGGGGAGAACCCTCACAAGTTTAAAATATCTCACGCATAATAGAGACCAAGATTGAGCTGAGTATCTATGAAAGGTGCTAAGTGCCCGCTACTTCTTCTGGAGGGGTAATAGTGTTTAATAGAGTGAATCAGGAAATCTGCAGTGGGGTATAATGGATAGGATGCTGGAGTCAGGAGACCTGCGTTCTCATTCTGGCTTTGTTACTGTATAACCTTGGGCAAGTCCCTTTGCTTCTGGTTCTCCTTCTACTTTTTGTATGACTTATCTGGATTGCAAGTTCTCCAAGTTAGGGACCACACTCGTGATGTGTTTGAACAGCACCGAGCACAATGGATCTTGGTTGGGGCCTCAAGATGCTACTGTAATATAAATAATAATTATTAATCAGAGGATGCACTTGGCACCTTGCAAACTTGGGCTGTTACTCTGGCTTTAACTGGGAGCAGACTTTGGCTCTAAATTACTAGTGATTTCCATATTTTTATGGATGATTCTGAGGAAATACTGGATGTGAAATCAGCCCTGCAGTTTGACAAAGAAAAGCATGTCAAATTTTCCAATGTGTTGTGGAAAAAAATACTCAGAGTAACCTTTATGTAAAGTCCATTGCAAGAAGTAATTAAGTAATAACATCTGATGACACAGGGACTGTCATCTGTTTAAACTCAAAAACTGGAAAGCTCTAGGAGACTAGATATCAGATAACAAGAGTGCCTGCATCATGGTGCTCTTTAATGACTCCTGTCTTTGTGCCATTGAAAGTTAACAATCGAAAACGCTAATTTTTAAAAAGCCACAGATGGAGGAGACAATGGTAAAAGATTAGGGGCCTGACTCTTATCTGACATATTTTACACTGGGATTACTCCACTGACTTCAGTGGAACTGCTATACTTTACACCTCTGTTAAGCCAGAGGAGAGTTAGGCCCAGACTGTATTAACTGAGTCTAGATGGTTACAGGCTTGGCACTCACTAGTGGGTTTGCAATTTACTTTCAAAAAATGGTTTAATGAACATTATCCCTTTTGATGAGTCTGATAATGTTACTCTGTGCTCAGTTTATACAATAGTCTCATGAGGAAAGCCAGAGCTTTTCAGTGCAATTTATCCATCTAATACCTAAAAAAGTAACTCACCCAACACTTAACACCCCTTAGCCTTAGGATACAATAACTGTTTGTTTGTTTTTCATTTTGCTACTTGATGTCAAACCATTTAGAATGGCTTTCTCCTTATTAGCCGACATTCTCATTTTTAATATTATGGTCCTTATTTGCAGATGATTATAATGGAATGACAAAATATAGCAAAAAGAGATTCTGACCAGATTCTAACAGCTAACCAACTAAATGGAACTTTTTTTTTAACACCATCCAATGATGTCACCAGTTTGAGGTTTCTCTGGGACTTTATTAAAATGTTTGTGACAGAGCCAATGTAAACCATCCTAAATCTAACACAGAGCTGAAAGGACTGATTTTAGGGAATGCAAAGATATGGATCATTGGGTCTGTCGAAGCGGCATCTTGAGCCAATTATTGGTGTCATCTTGAGCCAATTTAATCAATCCAAGGGGGACTCAAAGGGGTTGGGGGTGCAGGGTTGCAAGTGTTGGTCAAACATTCTGACTAAAATGCATTTGTTGTAACAGCAACCAATCTCCAGTTTGTTGTCTTGTGTTGTTATATGTGTACTGTAAATAACTGAGTAATCATTTCAACTTCTAAATGTTTAATTGCTGAATAATATTTTGGTGTGTGTGTGTATTAAAATATACACTTACATTTATTTCAAGACACTTCTCAACAGGAACCAATGTCAGAGTAAAAGAACCTGAAATCAGAACATTATTATCTTTAAAATATTTTGCCAATGCTGAAGAGTATATTTACATTATCTGAGCCTAATCCTGTAAGCAATTACTCATGTGAATAATCATAGCTATTGTATGTTATGTGGACTATTCACATGATTGGATAAGGACTGTTTGTGTGAGTAAGAGTGTATGGATCTGCCCATAACACATGACTGACAGAACTGCTAAGAGAAAAAATTAAAATTAAATGATATCAACATATCCTTAAAAATAACCTACCAAGCCTTTGACAACAATTGCCAGCAATTATAAAATGTAGTGAAAGCCATTGTATTTAAATCCTATTAAAAACTGGTAAAAAATACCTTTTATAACATTACTGTTCTCGGTATTGTACATGAGCAAACACTTATTCATGAAAGCACGGATGCTGAAACTAGGGGTGCTGGAGTTGCGGCCTCACCTCCTGGCTTGAAGTGCCTTCCATCATATACTGCTTTTACAGTTTGGTTCAATGGCTCTCAGCTCCTCCACTACACAAATTGTTCCAGTACCCGTGCATGAAATAATTCCTTAAGCACATATTGTCCCACTGACTGGAATTTTTCACATAGATAAATGTTTACAGAATTGAGCATCATATGTGTCCTTATGTACTATATCTCTCTCTATATATGCATATCTATAATAGTAATTTTAAGGCATCTTTGTATCTGACTGTTATAGAAGTATTAAGGCACAATATTATTACAAGTTTTAGATACTTAAATGATTCACTGCATTTAATTATTTTAAAATTAGAACCTAACATATTTTGCTTCTATACAGACATTCTATTCTGTATATTTGTAGAGAAAGAATTAATCTGGATAGCTATAGATGGAGATAATACAAATGATAGATATTATAATATATAAATAAGATTTTTATAAGTAGTAAATAAAGTCTATTTCAGGTATGTTTGATAGAGATTATCTAGGAATATTCAAAATAAATTAGTTAGAATGGGCTTTTTGTTTTGGATAAGATGTCTTGGAAAGCAATTTGCATGTTTTGGAATTGTTAACACTGTAACAAGTTATGTCACAATGAGCACAGAAACAACTTAATGCAGTGGGATAGAATGTAAGATGAGATGATAAAATAGAAAGCTAAACTTTAAAGAAATACACACTTATTTTTTCCATTGCACGCTTACTGTCGATTTAAAGACATAGAGATTCGCTTTAATTTAAGCCAACAGACCAGGAAAAAAGAAGTTATGTAAGTGTCCAAATGAAATCTATCTTATATTTCTGCATTCAGTCACTGAGCTTGATTTTCCCCTCACACCAATAGAAATCAAGAATTCTCTATAAAATTATGGAGTTATACCTTTGTGAACACAATATAAGTGAGCGTAGAATCAGGCTCGTTATATCTTTTTCTCTAAGCGCTAAATGCTTTTTGTTTCTAACAACATGTGCAGAAATATCACTGAATGCATTATCAACTAGTATAGTATTAATGTATAGTATTATTCTTTTATCTGCGTGTTTGCTTACATGCCTAGTGTATGTGCACATCGTTTATCCAGAAATAAAGTTCTGATATCTTCACATAGATATCTGTTGTAGCTATGTACATATCCAAAAGTCAATGGCCTGATCCCTGTAGGTGTTGAGTGCCCTGTAGGACAGGCTGAGTGCCTGGATCAACTCCATATTTCAAAGGAAAAGTTAAACCCACAGAATAACAATGCAAAACAATGAGGCAAGAAAAGTGAGATGACTTGGAAAACATGATACTTAAAAAGCAAGTTATCTGGATCTTTCAAACAAATACTTCTAGCTGAAAAAGTGTTAGTCTGTTTTGACACTGAAATAATCCTATGTTTCAATGACAGAGGGAAATTGATTTTAAATTCATGATGGATGGTATGTCTGCTTATGAGTATCATATGAACTGCTTTTCAACTTGTTCAAAGCTTAAAAACAAGCTATTACTGTTTAATTTATCAGTGGAGAAACAATTTCTGCTATGTTTATAAATAGCATTATGCAATTTATCACAACTACATAGTTTACGTTTTCCTCTCATACTTAGCAACATATTTTAAAAGGTTCAGCTTCAGCTATAACCTGCCGGCTCTGGGTCTGTAATTTATTATTTGCAGTAAGAGATCACGTCCAGAGTTTAAATGTCCCTAGTTGAAAGTTTATACCAGTCAGGATAGAAAATTATTCTTTATGCCTAGGTTGAAGTACATTACTTCTTTATTGAATTAATTATGATAAGGATCATAACTTTAAACTAGGGGTGAGGTGCTGGCTTTCTACTAGGATTGCTTGAAGCAATTTTCATCTGAACATTTTTGTAGAGTTATTGAGTCTGGCAGGTCTGAACTTTACGAGAGAGTGACTTTCTCAATAACTTAAAAGAGGTTGGACATTGATCCAGGCAAAGGTTTACCATATCCCATGTCTCTAGCCAGGAAAATTTGCACTGCATACTGAACAAATAACTACAGAACCAAATTAAACACATCTTATGCGTCTTTTAAAATAAAAGCAATGCTCGTCCTTTCCCAGTTGGATCGATCAGGGAACTGTGTGAACATGACAGCTCCCTCTCTCCTTTTTTTTGATCGGGATCATGCGTGGCCAAAAAATAAGATTTTTGGTCGAGCAGGGATTTGTCTCTAAACACCCCACCATCACCACACACACACACACATACAAAATGTCAGATTAGTGAAAACTGGGCTCCCAGTGCAGATAGGTAGAAGCTTTAATGTGACAAAGTGACTCTGCCCTGCTATTGAAATAGACACGAAAGAGGCTGTAAACAATGCAGAGGACTCATTGACCTTTTAAAAATTAAAAGAGGTGCTAAGAAAGAAACAGGAGGAGGAAAAAAAGTTGTGTTCCAGAAGACTATATGTCCCTGAGAGATCAGCTTTCTTATCCAGCCAGCCCTCGATTTTCTTTTGAAATGGTAATTCAGTGGCCCTGTGTAAGAGTCTGTAGACTAGAACCTGGGTCCAGCAGAGTCTAGGATGGCTGATGGTCCTACAGTGCCAACAGGAGGCTATGCAGAGCTACACCCAGAAAGCACTGTGGTGAGTAGGTGCCGCATGTAATACCTCCCAAGAGACCCAGACTGAATGTACCCTGCGGCCCTCTGATTGTCTAGGTGCCCTATTTAATGCTAGGGGTTGCACCTGGAAGATGTCTGGGCAACCACACAGACTTTGGCCTGCTGTGACTCCAGACTTTGCCTTGTCTCCTGATCTCTGATCTAAGCCTGACTCTGGCCTGGTGCTATCTCTGGTCTCTGACCCTGGCTTGACTCTGACCCTGACTCTTGCTTACTGAACCTGGCTCTTGTGATTCCTCTGACTCCTGCTCAGTGACTACTGTCCCTGACATGCAGATCCCAGCCAAGCTGTGACTGCTAGGCCAGCCCACCTATGCCCCAGTCTCTTACACCCTGGAGAAAACTGTGGTTTGAGACTTGCCCAGCATCTCAAAGGAGCAGAGGCAAGGTAGAAGCCAGTTCTGGGTGGCATTTAGCTGCCTTAATAACAAGACCATTCTTCCTCTTCCTGTAGGCCCCTGATTCATTCACTACCCTCTTTCCAACTTTTAGAGCAAATTAAGCAGTGGTCCTATATCCAACAGCCTCATTAATAGAACTGTTTTGGAGTATTTGAAATTGAACCATCTGTGTGGGTGTTTTCCAATTTTTTGTGATTTTTTTTGTTTTTGTTGAATCTTCAGAATTTTGAATTTTCAAATGTTGTTCCCCGAAGCCGTTCTGCCACTGAGTACAATAAAATGAACGATGTCTACAGGTTGGGTTGGTTTTTTTAAAACTTTTTACCCCATTTTTCTTTTGCTACTCTAACTTTTTGAAACTTCTCCAAGTCAGGAAAATTTGAGTGATGAAAGGGAAAATTAAAATCGGTAGCTCTGCCACTGTGAATTTGCAAAACTATCTAACTGTTGACAGCTTGATTTTGCAACCACAATAGTATTCTTTTAACATAGATTTGCTTTGGTTCTGTTTTATAATTGCCTTGTTTTATTAAAAAAGGAAAAAACGTATTTATGTGCAAATGTAAGAAATCTATGTCAATTTATTGAGGTAATGCATTGTACAAAGGAGAACCTTGCTAGTTGAGGCATTTAAGTAGCAAAGAAAATGACCTTTTTTTGAGATTTACAAAAAATATTTATAGGTTTTGATTTATAATTGTCACATAGCGTATGTGACAGGATTTGAGGATTAACTGTGGAGAGTCGTAAGACATGAATTATTAGTCAATGGAGCTGATATTCATGTATGCATACCACCATTTGTAAAATGTTTCCTCTTTCCTTTGGACCAGTGAAGACAATGGGAAAACTCCCATTGTCGTATATGGGATCATAGATCCACTGAGCCTCATGTTCTCTGCTGAGCATAAGTTAAGTCTCCTTGATGTGTTAGCCTTCTCCAAGGAAAGAGACTGACACTAACTTAGTACTTTATTAGATGCCTCCTTTTCCTCCATTACAGGCCTCCTGGAAATGCTATCATAGACTTGCAGGTCATACAAGGTACAGAGGTCCCTGACAAATGGTCTGCTCTCTTTCAATAGACAAGCTGAGAATAGCATGTGCTTGCTGAGCATAAAAGACAAATGAGAGTTAGGGTGACCAGATGAAACCAACAAAATATCAGGACACATGGGGGAAGCAAAAAAAAATGGCAGGGGGGGAGGTTATCCCTCCACCAACAAAATAAGCAAGGGATTCCAAACCCAGAAGATCCACCACAGGTCATGGCCAACTGCTCAGATTCCTTGTACCTCTGCTTTGGCTCTGGGATTCCCCTGACCATACGCCAGCTCCCTAGCTGCTCCTTTTTTCACAAGGCAGAGAGGGCTCTACATTCAGAATAGTTTAATGTAGCTTTAAACTGCATTTAACATTTTGCCAAATTTTCTTTGAGATTGGTGAAATGATGACTCATGTCCCATCTAACCCAGTGTACAAAGCCTGGAGGCTGTTGAGAACCCTCTCAAGAGTCCAGCGCCAGTGGGATAGTACTGCATGTGGCTCACTCCAGTCCTCCCCTTTTCCCTCTTACTACCATGGCCACACACACACACTGCAGGATCCGGAGGAGAGCCATGCATTGAGCATCTGCTTTCTTGCACACACACAGGTTGAGAGAAGTTCACTATGGCCCATGATATGCAGAAACCTCATGGTTCCCATGTGAAAAATGTAATTCAGTTACTCCTTTCCTTCCTTGTAACATAAAAGTCCAATCAATAGACACTAATTCTAATGGAAATTACAGTGACTGTGTGAATAAACCAGTACACTATTTCTGCATCTCACCATTGCTGCTGCTTCCTCAGACCTATCAGAGATATCTCAAGTATAGCAGGTTGAAATTTTTTTAGCTGAATAGTTTATTTGCCATAAAATGCAGTTTGGGTAGGGTGACCAGATTAAAGAAACAAAAAATCGGGACACATGGGGGAAGCAAAAAAAAAATGGTCAGAGCTGAGTTCTCCGAGGAAAAAAAAAACAAACCCCGGCCGGAGCAGAGTTCTGTCCCTGTCTGCATACTGTGGAGAAGGGATTCAAACAGGAGTTTCCCCAATTTGTAGGCATGTGGTCTTATAAGGGATCCTGGTATAGGCCTTTCTCAATCTCTCCTCTTGAAGCCGTTCCACTTTTTATAAATAATCAAAGGGTCATTTGAGTAGGAATTTGAACTTGGGGCTCCCACATCCTCTGAGTGCCCTGACTCCCACACTGTACAGGCATTTTTGTGCTCTTTCCCTGGTCCAGTGACTGTGTTCCTTCATAGTGGCCATTCATAGTAATTCATAATGAAGTGCCTTTCTCATGGACACTGTAACAGCTCTGTCCTGGTGTGTAAGACACTTCACAAACCATCGATTTCATTAGTGTTATTACTTTGTCCCCTTCTTCTTACATCCAACAGGCAAAAAGGCTTTTAAAAAGCCCCCCAGCAAGTGTATTTGCAAAAGTATATTAATTGGCTCTGAAGATAAGTCTGTATCTAGTATTAAGTCTATATTTTTAGAATTTTAAGGGCTATCCCTGCTCTATGGCCAATAGTCAACACTGAAAATTGCATTTTGCCCCTAGCACCATAATATATCTTCCAAAGAATCAATGTAAAAAACCAAGTTCTTTTCTTAATACATTTGTTTACATTTGGAAATCCTAATGTACTAGTGTAGTTTAAGTTATATTTATATTTGTAAGACTGTTACTATTGCTTAGAAGATATTATTACTTTTAAATTTTTTAAAAAATCTTTTGTGCTGGAGTGTTATAGACTAATACAGTGTTAAGAAAGAGATAGAAGCATATTTTAATGATGTTTCCAAATCCTGACCCAGCTTAATGATAGCATGCTAACATCTTTGCCATGGAAACAGCTGAAGTTGGTTGTGTCAACAAGATGGAATTTGACTCATTATAGGCTCTAGCACCCATTTGAAGGCAATGTGTAACTATTATAGGGAACATGTGGATGGTGAGGGAATATTACTACCATCTCAACAGTGGATGATGGAAAACATCTGCCTCTTTCAGCATCCCTTTAGAGACAACCTCCGAGATGTGTCCTCTGAGACAGATTACTCTCATTTCTCTCATCAGGCAATCTAAGCACAACCTAAACTGGCAGAGAAATAATGTTGCGGCTTGTGGGCACAAGAGTAATTATGCAGTATCTTTTAAAACCTAAAGTTAGAAACTAGATACTTTGGTATTTTCCTGTTTGTGCTCATGGTGTGGCCTCTCAAAATTCCTGATCTACCTGTGAATACTTCAGATGGTTAGTGGCTGCTATGTTTTTACATTACTACTGGAAATGCACATTCCATTGGACACATAACGGTAGGTGTAGTCAATTACTGTTTGTTGGGTTCCAAATTTCTTGGCCAAGGTATAGTCAAGGTCCAGACTCCAGAGAAAATAATACAATTTAACAATACAGATAATAAATAAAAAGATTTTGAAGTCTGTTCAAAAACGTCTGGCGGTCTGGATTTGGGTCATGGTCCGCCTATTGACTATCTCTGCATTACAGTATGTCACTGGAACTATTCATGCTAGTAAGCACGAAGCCTGGAAGTGAGCGTTTGTAAGATGTGGCCCTAAATTCCTGCAAATGTGATTAAAAAAAGCACTTTTAGAAAAATGATCCAAGAAGGAAAGCTGTAGAGTCTTCAGTAAAGCAAGTCCTATGAAATTCCTTTCCGTGGATATTCAGTTCTTAGTAGAATGCTGACTTTGGTGCTGACATTTACCAAGCCACGGATCTGTAACTTTTCTCAAGTCTGCTGTGGAAGCTGCCTCCATGTACTGTCACCTTCCAGCATCTTCACTAGTCACACTTATGGTGTGACCTGACTTCTTGCTTCGACAGACTACATCTTAGAATCATAGAATCTCAGGGTTGGAAGGGACCTCAGGAGGTCATCTAGTCCAATCCCCTGCTCAAAGCAGGACCAACCCCAACTAAATCATCCCAGCCAGGGCTCTGTCAAGCCTGACCTTAAAAACCTCTAAGGAAGGAGATTCCACCACCTCCCTAGGTAACCCATTCCAGTGCTTCACCACCCTACTAGTGAAAAAGTTTTTCCTAATATCCAACCTAAACCTCCCCCTCTGCAACTTGAGACCATTACTCCTTGTTCTGTCATCTTCTACCACTGAGAACAGTCTAGATCCATCCTCTTTGGAACCCCCTTTCAGGTAGTTGAAAGCAGCTATCAAATCCCCCCTCATTCTTCTCTTCTGCAGGCTAAACAATCCCAGTTCCCTCAGCCTCTCCTCATAAGTCATGTGCTCCAGCCCCCTAATCATTTTGGTTGCCCTCCGCTGGACTCCTTCCAATTTATCCACATCCTTCTTGTAGTGTGGGGCCCAAAACTGGACACAGTACTCCAAATGAGGCCTCACCAGTGCCGAATAGAGGGGAATGATCACGTCCCTCGATCTGCTGGAAATGGCCCTACTTATACAACCCAAAATGCCATTAGCCTTCTTGGCAACAAGGGCACACTGTTGATTCATGTTCAGCTTTTCATCCACCGTAACCCCTAGGTCCTTTTCTGCAGAACTGCTGCCCAGCCATTCGGTCCCTAGTCTGTAGCAGTGCATGGGATTCTTCCATCCTAAGTGCAGGACTCTGCACTTGTCCTTGTTGAACCTCATCAGATTTCTTTTGGCCCAATCCTCTAATTTGTCTAGGTCCCTCTGTATCCTATCCCTACCCTCCAGCGTATCAACCACTCCTCCCAGTTTAGTGTCATCTGCAAACTTGCTAAGGGTGCAGTCCACACCATCCTCCAGATCGTTAATGAAGATATTGAACAAAACCGGCCCCAGCACCGACCCTTGGGGCACTCCACTTGATACCGGCTGCCAACTATACATGGAACCATTGATCACTACCCGTCGAGCCCGACCATCTAGCCAGTTTTCTATCCACCTTACTGTCCATTCATCCAGCCCATACTTCTTTAACTTGCTGGTAAGAATACTGTGGGAGACTGTATCAAAAGCTTTGCTAAAGTCAAGAAATAGCACATCCACTGCTTTCCCCTCATCCACAGAGCTAGTTATCTCATCATAGAAGGCAATTAGGTTAGTTAGGCATGACTTGCCCTTGGTGAATCCATGCTGACTGTTCCTGATCATTTCCCCTCCTTTAAGTGGTTCAGAATTGATTCCTTGAGGACCTGTTCCATGATTTTTCCAGGGACTGAGGTGAGACTGACTGGTCTGTAGTTCCCTGGATCTTCCTTCTTCCCTTTTTTAAAGATGGGCACTACATTAGCTTTTTTCCAGTCATCCGGGACCTCCCCCGATTGCCATGATTTTTCAAAGATAATGGCCAATGGCTCTGCAATCACATCGGCTAACTCCTTTAGCACCCTCGGATGCAGTGCATCTGGCCCCATGGACTTGTGCTCGTCCAGCTTTTCCAAATAGTCCCGAACTACTTCTTTCTCCACAGAGGGCTGGTCACCTCCTTCCCATACCGTGCTGCAGAGTGCAGCCGTCTGGGAACTGACCTTGTCTGTGAAGACAGAGGCAAAAAAAGCATTGAGTACACTAGCTTTCTCCACATCCTCTGTCACTAGGTTCCCTTCCTCATTCAGCAAGGGGCCCACACTTTCCTTGACTTTCTTCTTGTTGCTAACATACCTGAAGAAAACCTTCTTGTTACTCCTAACATCTCCGGCTAGCTGCAACTCCAAGTGTGATTTGGCCTTCCTAATTTCACTCCTGCATGCATGAGCAATACTTTTATACTCCTCTCTGGTCATTTGTCCAATCTTCCACTTCTTGCAAACTGCTTTTTTGTGTTTAAGACGAGCAAGGATTTCACTGTTAAGCCAAGCTGGTTGCCTGCCATATTTACTTTTCTTTTTACACATTGGGATGGTTTGTTCTTGCAACCTCAATAAGGATTCTTTAAAAAACAGCCAGCTTTCCTCGACTCCTTTCCCCGTCATGTTATTCTCCCAGGGGACCTTGCCCATCAGTTCCCTGGGGGAGTCAAAGTCTGCTTTTCTGAAGTCCAGGGTCTCTGTTCTACTGCTCTCCTTTCTTCCTTGTGTCAGGATCCTGAACTCGACCATCTCATGGTCACTGCCTCCCAGGTTCCCATCCACTATTGCTTCCTCTACTATTTCTTCCCTGTTTGTGAGCAGCAGGTCAAGAAGAGCTTTCCCCCTAGTTGGTTCCTCCAGCACTTGCACCAGGAAATTGTCCCCTACACTTTCCAAAAACTTCCTGGATTGTCTGTGCACTGCTGTATTGCTCTCCCAGCAGATATCTGGGTGATTAAAGTCACCCATGAGAACCAGGGCCTGTGATCTAGCAACTTCTGTTAGTTGCTGGAAGAAAGCCTCGTCCACCTCATCCCCCTGGTGTGGTGGTCTGTAGCAGACTCCCACCACGACATTACCCTTGTTGCTCCCACTTCTAAATTTAATCCAGAGACTCTCAGGTTTTTCCGCAGTTTCATACTGGAGCTCTGAGCAGTCATACTGCTCTCTTACATACAACGCAACTCCCCCACATTTTCTGCCCTGCCTGTCCTTCCTGAACAGTTTATATCCATCCATGACAGTACTCCAATCATGTGAGTTATCCCACCAAGTCTCTGTTATTCCAATTACATCATAATTCCTTGACTGTGCCAGGACTTCCAGTTCTCCCTGCTTGTTCCCCAGGCTTCTTGCATTTGTGTATAGGCATTTAAGATAACTCACTGATTGTCCTGCTGTCCCAGGATGGGACAGCAGGACAATCTTCTTGTATTCCTCAGGGCTTTGTGGTTCTTAATCCCAAAGGGGGCAGCAATATTGATGCCATATATTAGGAGATTATCCATTACTTCAAATCAGCCTGCATAGTTGCAATTTGTTTCAGTCCTAATCAATTAACATCTTAAAAGTACTGTTGGGGAAGAGAGAGTTTGCAAGAGCAATAAGTAAAGTGCTGGCTATAGACACATTTGATTTTCACTGGTCACTCAGGACCCACTCCTGCAAATTTACCACCCTTCATAGTCCCATTGAAGTCAACAGGACCTCTTAGCAGTAAGTACTATGGCCCTGATTCAGGAAAGAACTTAAGGATGTACCTAACTTTAAGCACATAAGTTGTACCATTAACTTAATTGTAGTCCCATTGGGCTAAGTGCTGTAGATTCATATAGTAACACTCATTTTTTGCCCTTAAGAGCTTAGAAACTACATACAAAAGACAAAGTAGTAAGATCCCCATTTTGCAGAACGGAACTGAGGCACAGACAGATCAAGGGTACAATTTTCAAATAAATCTAGGTCCCACTTTCAAAAATTATTTAGGTACCTAAATCCAACTGACTCTCAATGAGGCTCCTGACTTCCTAAGTCACTTCTGAAAATGGGACATTGGCTCCTAAGTCATTGAGAGCCAGATTTTTAAAGCTATTTAGTTGCTTAAAGATGCAGATAGGCTCTTTGTAGGATTTTCAAAGGCACCTAGGTGCCCATGGGAGTTAGGTGCCATGGTGCTTTTAAAAATCCCATTAGGTGCCCTATCTGTATCTTTAGGTACCTCAATAACTTTAAAATTCTAGCTATTAGGTACTTTTGAAAAAAGCACTCTAAATGCCTTGGCCCAGGCCACAAAGAAAGTCTGTGGCAATGCCAACTTTTGATCCCAAATCTCCTGAGCCCCAATCTACAGCCTTACTCATAAACAATCCTTTCGTTATAGGTTCTCTCTACTAATTTCTGTACTAATATCTTGATAGGTTTTCTTTTAATTTAAAGTGATGGATAGTCAGCTTTTTTCAAATTAATATTATAAATGTTATCATTCAAATGTTGTTATTGCCTGATTTACTATGATGGGATAAGAGTCAGATTAAATGGCAGTGACCTTAAGGCCCAATTTAAATCAGTCTTTCATAATCCACGATAGTCCTCATTCAAAATGAGACATGGTGGTGTGAGAAAATACTTTTGATGTACCAACTATGTAAATCCCTGACTGCCGTATCATTATTAATGGAAGGCCCTGTTCCAGGACATTGCAAAACGATCCAGCTCGTTTACATTTCTTATTAAAAACAATTGATATAAAGAATTTGAAATTTATCTTGCATTCTAAGGCCAAACCTCAACAATGTCAGCTTGTTCTCACCCTTAAATTCTTCTTCTTGTGAAAGAATATACAGAAAATATGATGGACTTTTTAATAAATAAAGCATCCTTATGTGCAAAGTAAGGTCAAAATTCATTTTGATCCTCGTGAATTTCCAAGGCATATTCTGCACTGGTTATTTATTCACAATTTACACTGGATGTTAGTGGAACAAGGCTCTAATCCAGCAAAGTGTTGAAGCATGCATTTAACTTCAAGCATGTGCACAGTCCTATTTAATTTCATGAAGAGTATGCACATGCTTAAAGGTGTACATGTGCTTAAGTGCTTTGCTGGATCAGGATCTAAGTACAGAACAACTGCAGTGGCAATAAGACATAGTAAGGAATAGAGAGTTGTCTTTTAAATTACTAAGGAAACAATCTATTGCTACATGATCACGGCTAGTGCAATTTTTGCAAATGCCTTTGCAAGTAACTATAATATTACCAAGCATAGGGAATCCTATGAATATTTTGTTAACATTAGCTGTTCCCAAAGACAGAATCTTAATATTTTAATGGTGAATACTGTCAAGAAACAGCAGCATATGCTGGAAAGAGAGAGAACCAGATGGTGGATGAGTAGTGAGAACAGTTGACCTCATGAGATTTTTACCATTCTTATCCAGAATCTCATGAAAACAGTGTAAGAATAAGTTTTATTGAGTTTCTAGCATGGGAATGCTTAGGCAAGGGATTTCAATATGGGAGTATCTATACTAATGTATAAACAATGCCAGTTCTGAGCTAGATCCATCCAGAAGACTGAGCGGAGTCAAACTGAACAAGGTGCTCATTCAGTTAATAAAGGTGCGATGCCTTTTCTCTTGACTCCTGAGTGTTTAAGGCCTGATCCAGTCTTACTAAAATCAATGGAAAGATTCCCATAGACTTCAGTGGAACTTGGAACATTACAAACAGGTCATGAATTTCAGTGCCATTAAATCCTTTGCTTGCTCCCATTCCAAACCCTAATCTCAATTTAATCTAGATTCAAACACCTTGGGCCAAATTCTCTGCTGGTGTAAATTGGTGAAGTCCAGCCCATCTCTAGCTGAAAACCTGCTTTAGCATGATTGTTACCCTTGCCTGTCTTGCCAGAGTTAGAAGGGACCCAAGGAAAGGATTTGCAAATCAGTGGAAAATCAAATCTAGTCAGGCTCTCACTTCCTTTCCATATAAAAAGCTCTTTGGGGGCAATGAGGATGTAAGGGTAGAATAAGAGAATAGTCAGCCGAATAAAACTAAAACTCCCCTTCCTGCTTGGATGGAACCATTTCAATTGCTCCAGTGGCTGTTGCAAAGCACCTATAAGGTACTGTCCCATTGTGTGAGGATACCTGAGAGAGCAAAAGTCATGGGTTTTTCCGCGGAAGTGTTACAAGTGAATGACAGGTTCGCGTGGCAGTAACACTAAACATTATTGTGAAGGCCTTTATCCAGAAGCCAAGTTTACAGATTTCTCAAAGACATTAAACAAACACTGTAACTTTTTAACATAAACACAATTAACTAACATAAATATTTACCCAATTTCCTTTTCATTTCACTCAGTGTATGACTCAGAGTTTGTTGTTACAAACCTGCTTCAGAAGATTACTATCAAAGTGTGAGTTTATCAATAATTAATTTTTTTTGGAGCCAACAACTACCTTACTTAGATAGCAGAGCTGTTCCTGGCATGATCCCAAGCCCGTGGAAAGCAGTGGAGGGTCCCATTGATTTCAATGGGCTTCAATCAGGTCTTTAGGATCTTTGCTGATATGCTAGGTGCTGACAGCTATCTTCAGCGTTCAAGAGCACAGAATCTTTCTTCTGACCATATTGAAGAATGAAGCACTCCATTAGAACAACAGAAACCTTTGCAATATGAAGGAAAAATGTGGATCGAGTTGTGAATACAACACTTTCTCTGGGAGGCTCTCAAAGCACTTTACAATTACTCCTGTTATTTGTGTTAGAATGGTCCACAGAAACCTCAGCTGAGATTGAGGCCTCAGTGTGCTAAACACTGTATACGCACATAGTGAGAGGCAGCTCCTGCCCCAAAGAGCTTACAGTCCAAATAGACAAAACAGACAAGGGAAGTACTGTTGTCCCTATATTAGAGATGAGGAACTGAGGCACAAAGAGAGAAATTCTGGCCCCATTAAAGTCAGTGACAAAATTCCCATTGACTTTAGTGGGGCCAGGATTTTACCTTAAGTCACTTGCCCAACATCCTCCAGAAAGCAGCAGGGTGAACCTCAAAGTCCTGAGTCCCAGTTGAGCACCTTGATCACAAGAACATCTTTTTTCATGTGCAAGCACTATTGAATGTAGCCTCACAACACCCCAGTGAGGCAGATCCCCATTTTGAAGATGTGGAAACTGAGGCATAGAATTCAAATGACTCATTCTGTGTCACAATAACAAGACAGTTCTCCCTGCTCTCTTTCCATTGATGTATGTCTTCTCTGCTTTCCATCTCATCATTAACCAGGTGCTTTATTCATGTAGGCAAGTTCTGGGTAACTAGGAATTAAATTCTTTCCATCAACAGATTATCAACCCTTTCTTCATATTTCCTAGCACTTTGTGGCAGCTGTAATAATCATAAGATTACTTAAGTGTGGCTTTAGTTGTTGTTTTTTATTCAAATCAGTGCTCTAAAACAACAGTAATTGTGTGATAACCACAGTGGTTCTTGCCTATGCCAGCATGATGTGGAAACATCTAAAATTCAAGCTCAGTTAGATATCCTCTCTTCTTCCCATGCTTATCCGTAACTTCATCTCCTTGTCGTTCCTGTTTTCCTTATCCTGTCAGGCAAGTAGTGAAACATTATGAAAGAGACATCTTATAGTTAATGATCATGGTATGTATAATAGTCCCTTGATAACACATTTGGTGTATTATTGCTTCACATTCACTAGAAGGAGCCTCTGTGCTGAGGAATGATTGAGTGAGAGAACTTCAGTCATGGATGAAACTTGAAAGATAAACTAGCATCTAAACCTCTGTATTTTCAAATGGTGCCAATAAATAATCACGCTTTGTGCTTAACAAGCCCCATTGATAAAAGGAGCTTCAAACTTTTGCAACCATTAATTAATTAACCCTTGCCACACAGCATGCAGGATCACTATGCAAAAGTTGACTATAACTATTTCAGACATGAATGAAGCTGGTTAACTTGATTTACAGGTTATAGGATTTAACCAAGGTCATTCAAGAAGACCGCGCCAACCTGGCAATAGAAATAGTGAATCCCGGTTCTCTGCTCTAACCAATAGAAGCAGTTGTCTCTTTTGATATCTCCATTGACAGTGTCAAAGAATAATAAACTATTAATAATAACGAAATTGTTTAGCTGGATGACAGTTTGTGTGAGGTGATCATTTGCCTATTAGCAACTGGACTGAAATGACCAACACATTTAATATTGGCAACCAAACAATCATCAGGTATGAACAACTTTCAGCCACTTCCCAGCTGAGCTGGAGCTGAACCAGTGACCCAGAAGTGAAAGATTCCAAATTTAATTACCGAATGGGAACCTGTTTTTGCTGCTTATGCAACTAATTCTCTATACAGCCTGCTCATCAGAGAGATCAGAGCAGTAGAGCATTTGCTGCCAGCATCTCTCTCATCTTTGGCTGACAAGAAGGGGCAGCAAACCTCTTTTGCAGCAGTTTTACACACACACACACACACACTCAACTCATGAGAGGGGGAAGTATTATCTAGTAAGGGGTACCCAGAGAAAGCATCTAGTGATCCCAGAAATTCTAGATGGAGGCCCTTGCCAGTGGTAGCACTGTGTTAGTTTTAAGAGGGACCCCTAGCTAGTTGAACTTAGCTCTCGTTGCTGCCAATAACACGTGGCAGAAGGATTATACTTATTTACCTACCTCACATAAGTGCTGTGGGGTCTAATTAGAAAATAGGCTTGCCTCACATTGCTGGCAGAGGAGAGTGCATTTTGCACCCCTCCGTGCCCACAAGGGAAGCAGTGCCAGAAGATGAATTTAACTCCTAGCTAGTGGGAAGGTGGCAGCACCCTTTCCCACCTTGGAAGACCTTCAGGAGGTGGCTACCTCTGAGAAATACTGTCAGCCCATTTCCCGGCTGCCCCAGTCCTGTCTCCTTCTTGCCTGACCCCAGCTACTCTGAGCAGGGCCGGCTTTAGCGGGTGCGGGGTCCCACGCAAAGAACGGTGGCGGGGCCCCGCACCCTCCCGCCGGACTTGTCAGAGCAAAAAAAAAAACACAACACCCTCCCGCTGATTCGTTCAGAGCGAGGGGAAAAAAAACTTCCGCCGGAGCGGGGTCCCCTGGGGCGCTGGGCCCAATTCCGGGGAATCAGTGGAATCGGCTTAAAGCCGGCCCTGACTCTGAGCTGAGCTGAGCTGGTTCTAGAGCCCTCAATTCAAACCTAGTACTGCAAGTAGTAATGGACCACAGGACACTGCTGCACAGAAACATTAGTCTAATTTGCACAATTTGTCTGGGAAAGAAATTATTGTAAGAGACTGCACCTGAAATAGTGGGAAACTTGCAAGACCACTTGAACTTGTGAGAATTCCAGAATCTTACTTAGCTGAACTTTTGAGAGATCAGCTGTACTTACTAGATTTTGGCCACACCCAAATCTGAATCAGGAAATAAACCTTTTTGGTGTGCATGTGCTTGGGAACCAAAGCAGTAGGCATAGGTGTGGATCTGGTGATTTGACTCCAAACTGCCTTCTCCACACCTCTCCATATTTGAAGGAGTTTGGTTTTGAGCTCCTGATATTGACTCATTCATATAGTGAATTCAACTGTAAAGTAGCTATAGTGCTTATGTACCTCACAAGCCTGCTCTGGGAATTGTATTTACAGTAATTAATCCTGGAAAAGTGCTTTGAAATCACTGAAAGAAAACTGCTAAGTAAGTCAGAGAATTATTAAGCTAATGCCCATTTTATGTAGATCAAACATACTGTTAATGATATGTTTCTGGGTCCACTGTTATGATTATTTTCTGCTCTCACATGCCGTCTGATTTTGCAGGAAGAAAATTAGAGTGTATGGTTGTAGAATCGCCAATATCAGTGTAATGCTGGGAAGTTGCAAACTCATCTAAGCCAAAAATGTAAATCTGCCAGACCTCCCAAGAATACCAGAAAGCTTCTCTTGCTCTCCTATAAAGAGTGGAAGAGATAAGATCACCTCTTCTCTTATATGGAAGATCAATCCTCCTGCTTTTGTCCTAAAGGAATATCCCTAATTCAGTTGCATCTTCAAAGGGAGAATTGGCTCTCTGGATTCTGTTGGCTCCTTTTGTGGTTTATCCTCTTGTAGCTAAATAAAAATAAGTGTATAAACTGAGCCTTGAAACTGTGGATGGCCCCATACATTTTACCTGTACTCCTTGAAAAAATGTTTTAGCTTTGTGACATTTTAAATTAGTTTCACTAGTGAGGAAATCAAAATGTGTCATCTCTGTAAGAGACAAGAGAGAGCTTTCTTAGGAAAAGGATCACCCCAAACAATCATACAATTTATAGGAATCCTCAGTCATTCCTTACAGTTCTTTATGGGGAAATGCTCTTTAGGAAATAGAACCTCACATATGGACAAAGACATGTTTAAGGTATCTGCTTCAGCTTTTCAGGAAGTGTTCCCATACGATAATGCTAAGAATAAAGGACTAAACTTCACCACTGTTCCTAAGAGCCAGACCCAATGAAGGGAGTAGCATTTGCCATATGTGCTATGATGCAAGAGAAGAAAGGTCACTTCAACTCTATGCATTCTGTGACTCTTTAGTGCTTCCATTTGCAAGAGCAGGCTACTTACTGTTGTTGCCTATCTGGGTTTGCTGTGGATGGCACCTATGTGTTGGTCATATTTAGTGTCAGTAATTCCTCTTTGAACCAAACATAGTGGCCAAATTAGTCTATTACATGATAATATAATTAAAGACTATTGTAATTCTGATAATGCTGCCCTCTGTCATTTAAGAGTTGGGAACCTTGACTCTGAACTCCTTGACTTCTGGCTTTTCTTCAGCCCTAATATTACGTTAATGTAGACTTTTACATTTACTTTCCATTGGGGTTTTTTTATATGACAATAGGTTTATATTTTTTAAATGTTAAGGAATTTGGACCCAGGAATGATCAATGAAGAATTCCTCTTTGGGGATTTACATCCCCATCATCATCTCCATGCATTGTGGGAGGAAATATGATGACATCGTGCTATCTGGAAGAGAAGTAGGAAAACTTTCCAGGAATTCTTTCCATGCATCCTGTCTTGTACAATTATTTAACATGATACCAGTACTTGGAGCTGAAAGATCAACTGAGTGAATACCAAACATAAAACCTTGGGGGTCATGCCAAACCAAATAACAACCTGAGAAACATGCAACAGTCTACATTTGAATAGTATAATTCATTATCTGCAGAATGTGGAAAATTTACTTGATTCCATTAATATTATAGTTGTTGTCTGTGCGATGCTCTTCCAGCCTCCAGGCATCCATACATGAGCTATTCTTTGCTGCATCTGGCTCTGATTCAAAAGATGGTCCCAATGAGTTCCTCACATTACCTCTATCCCTATTTCTTTCTTCTGGGCCACCATTACTTTCCTGGTATTGATCTTGTCCCACAACACATAGGCAACTACAAAAGTAACTCCCCAATTCTGGCTGCAGGGAGTGAGGTGAATGATAACCATAAGCCATCTCCACACACCATATCTTGCAGTACAGTTTGGTGAATCATCCGGCAGGGAGGTTACACAGGGAGGTGCAACATAGCCTCTACTGTGAGGTGTTAAGCACCTTTAACTCACTCCTTAGGACAGAATCCAAAGGCCATGCTTCAGTCCTTACTGCAGCAGCTCAGTGCTCTGTCACCAAGCCACTAGTCCAGAAATGTTTTTAGTTTTTTTCCATATTAAATTAGGTTAACTTCATATTAACATAATCGTAATCCCTTGTGTACAGTCTAATCATAGAAATGCCGGGCTGGAAGGGATCTTTGAAAGGTCTTCAAGTCCTGCCCCCTGTGCTGAGGCAGGACCGAGTAAACCTAGACCATCCTGGACAGGTGATTATCCAACTTGTTCTTAAAAACCTCCAGGGATGGAGATTCCAGTCTCCCTTGGAATCCCATTGCACAGCTTAACTACCCTTCTAGTTGAAAATAATATCTAACCTTAATCTGCCTTGCTGCAGATTGTACCCAATACTTCTTGACCTACCTTCTGTGGACATGGAGAACAAATGATCCCTGACATCTTTATAACTACTTAACATATTTGAAGACTATTATCAGGTCCCCCTTAATCTTCTTTTCTCAAGAAGCCCTATTTTTGAACCTTTCCTCATAAATGAAGTTTTCTAAACCTTTTATCATTTTTGTTGCTGTCCTCTAGACTCTCTCCAGTTTGTCCACATCTTTCCTAAAGTGGGGTGCCTAGAACTGGACACAGTACTCCAACTGTGGCCTCACCAGTGCTGATTAGAATATGACAATTACCTGCTTTGTTTTACATACAACACCTGTTAATACATCCTAGAATGATATTAGCATTTTTTGTAAGTGTCACATTGTTGGCTCATATTCAATTTGTGATCCACTATACCCCCCAGATCCTTTTCAGCAGTATGACCACCTAGCCAGTTATTCCCCATTTTGTAGTCGTGCATTTGATTTTTCCTTCCTAAGTGAAGTACCTTGTAGTTGTCTTTATTGAATTTCATCTTGCTGATTTCAGATCAACTCTCTGATATATTAAGGTCCTTTTGAATTCTAATTCTGTCCTCCAAAGGGCTTGCAACCCCTCCCAGCTTGGTATCATCTGCAAATTTTATAAGCATACTCTGTACTCATTAATCTGAGTCATTCATGAAAATATTCATGAGTCATTCATGAAAATATTGAATCGTACTGAACCCAAGACTGACCTCTGAAGGACCCTACTAGATACACCTTCCCAGTTTGACAGCAAAACATTGATGACTGCTCTGTGAGTAGTTCCTGCCTTAGCTCTAATACTTGAGAGGAAGACTAACTCTTCCTCCTTCCCACCAAAAAAACACACCCACACATACACACCTTGCAAAGTATACATATCTGCTGGCAAATATCCTTCCCAAGTTATGCCCTGAACTATCACAGTTGGTAGCCCTTGTAATTTCTATAATCACTAATGTATTTACTGATGCTATTCTTAGTCATATACTCAGAGGGATACATACTTACCTGACAAACTTTGTGGAACCCCACTGCCTTTATTTGAGTGGCACCAGATACAAATTGGTCCTTGAGTTTCCAAAGCTTCTGTTGGCTTAGAACAGTGGTTCTCAACTGTGGTCCACCGCTTCTTCAGGGAAAGCCCCTGGTGCTGTGGGATGCAGCACGGGCCGAGGGATGTGCGGTCCACCATGTCCTGCAGCCCCCACTGGCCTGGAGCAGCGAACTGCGGCCAGTGGGAGCTGCGACCGGCCAAACCTGCAGACGCGGCAGGTCAGCACACTGGCCCGGCACGCCAAGGGCTTTCCCTGAAGAAGCGGTGGACCACAGTTGAGAACCACTGACTTAGAAGAATCATCATGAGCACATGTGTAAGCAAACTCATATTTATACACAAAAACTAGCACCACTTCATTAAATGACTACTTATGCTAGAATGTAACAATATTTCAGTTCTGATGTTATCTTGACCAATCAATTATTTTAAATTAGATGGTGTTTCAAGGTTCACCTTACATTACTCAGGACCAAATTATGCACAGATGTTTTTTGGGGTTTGTTATTTCTGACAGGGCTAACCCACTGCCTTTACAAGGTATAAGTGAGTGCAGAATTTATCCTACTAAAGGCCCAGTCCATAGCCATTGAAATCAATGGAAAAAACACTCATTGACTTTGGGGCACATTGGATCGGTTCCTAAATGAGCACATACCTTGTTTTAACCCTACCTAAATTAGGATATGTCTAATAAAAGCGTCATCTCTTAAAATGTATTGTATTACTAATGTATTTTGAAAGGTGCTTTCTTCTATGTTATAGAATGTGGATAGATATAGTAACCCTTTCAATAATAATAATAATTAATAATGATAAATATTCATTGCCTTGGCACTAGGGTGATAGGCAGTGTCTAAATAAAACAATAAAGAGAGAACAATATTTTAAATAGAACCTTAATTAAAATGTTACTCCAACATCAAACTATTGAATAACATGTAATCCATCAGATTATTGAATATAAGACACCTATTTTATCTCACCTGGATTGTAACCATTTTAAACTATTTATTTTGTTTTATTTTAAAGATGTAAAGGAAAAAGCTTACCTGTATGTTATTTAGTCTGAAGCAGAACCGTAACTGGAACATTATTTGTAACTCTGAAATTAAGTCAGTATTATATTTTTTGTAATATATCCCCTCCTCTCACAACTAAAAGTTTGCAAAAATTCATAGAATTCACTGTGATGTATATTCTGCTGTCTCTTCTGCCCTCTTATGGAACTGCTCATATACATTAAGGACCTGATTTCAATGGGAGCTGGATCAGCCACTGTATTTTCAGGCAATGGGTGACAACTGTGTCTTGTAAAAAAAAAAACACCACCTGTTTTGAGCATCATATAGGCAGTAATAGTTGTTCTTATGCATGCTGGCTAGGACTAAATGCCAAATACAGTTGCATCATCATTGGTGTTTGTGTTATGCTGCTTGAGGGCTGTGGTTATTTCCACATCTTTTTCTGACGAATGCTGTATGTGTTTGGTACTGTGTACAACTGCTACCATCTTCCTAGCCAAATTCTGTCTAGATTTATAAAAGTAGACCACAGTTCATCAGATTTGTAAACTGACAGGTCCTACATAACTATCAAGTTCCTAAGTTCCAAATGTATCATCGTAAGAATCACTCTCCTTTGCTTATTGTTGTATGAAATTTATCATACAGCACAAATAGAAAAACACTGTTGTTTGAGCACACTCTTTAGTTATGATGAATCTGCTGGTTAGAATATATATCTTCCTAAATGTCATCACGTTTTTTAAATGCATGGTACATGAATCTTGCACTATCTTTAATCACTTGGCATATGCATTGACTGCTCCTTTTTCCAGCTGACTTCTGCCCCCTGCTGGCGCTGCGTATCTGTGGCAAATTCAGATGGGAGAACATTAAGCAAGCGGATCAAGAGGTGTTGAGCAACTTCAAGACATGTGCAGTATTATTGGAAAGCAGCATAATTTATGGGGGATTCAGTGAAGAAACCCCCCATCTGGGGCTTTTTCCTCCATTAATCATACACAAATCATGTAAAAACTGTTCTTGCATATGGGGCATTAAATCTCTCTTGTGTAAATGTTCTGGGGGTTTTTTTCTTAAAGGGACAGCATCAAATTAATTTGGTTTTAACTTTGAAAAGTTTTTATAAAATGTTAACCCAAAAGGCATCTAGCCTCATATTCTTTTGTTTATTTGCAGGCTCACTGAATCTTGGCATGTCTGTCTTAAACAAAAAATGCTTTAGTACTCTGTTAAAAACAACAGAGTAAATTGCAGCTTCCCAGCATGCAAGAACAACCTGACAAAAACAAAATCTTAGCAGAGCTTGATTTCAGTGTCAGACTTCCAAAAGGAGAAGAGTTCCAAGCAACTGTTTGGGGGGAAAATAGATTAAAAACGTAGGGAAAATGTAGTACCTTGATTTTCACCCCAATCCCAAAATGGGCTCCATCTTGGGGGAGCGCTGTACCTACTCAGAACCCCACTGAAGTCAAATGGGCTCTGCATGAGGGCAGGGACCTGCTTGTGTGGACTTTGGAGGATCAAGGCTTTAATCAGCAATTGTAAACAATAGCATATCATTTGGCTGATGCTTTCAGCAGATTCCCTAAAATCTCTTAAGTGGAATCAGGGGCCTCTTGTATGAAGGGGTAAAGCCCATCCCCCAGAATAGAAGGAGAAGGAGAAAGCCAAGGAGTGGTCCAGTGTATTCCTATGAGGCAAGTCCTGTAGAACTCGATAGGGACTAAACTATAAAATCTATAGGAACTATATTAAAAAGCAATAAAATGTAATAGAGATTGATTCCTTTCTAAAGGTTTATGAACTATCCTATATAATTCTATTGCAGGGATGTTATTTCCATTGAATTCTATAGGATAGCTCAAAGGTGATCATTTTCCATTATATTCTACACAATCCTTCCATAATAGTAAACATGCTGGTTAGTATTAGTAAAGAAATTACATTGGGTCGAAGTTAACATTATACTGAGGGATAGTGGAGAGTATAGTCTTTTTTTGATGGAAATTATGGCCTGGATGCTACAGATAGTTATGTAAGTGCTTAATAATATACATGTGAATGGTCTCACTGAGTCCAGCAGAGCTACTCAGAGTAAACATAAAGTTAAGCACATGCCTATGTGTTTTCAGGATCGGGGCTTAAGCTTTTAATAATGCCATATGGAGCCAAATAATCTTGTAACAATATGGTTGTGAATTAATGGTCTATGTTCAGCCATAAATCTATTGTGGTTTTATATATATTGTATCATTTTGCTCATGGTATTGTATATGATTTACCAGAAATCCTTGCAATGGGATCATTCTCCCCCCATGCGTGCACACACGGAAACAGTGTATTGTACTGTGAAAATTCCTGAATTAACTCCGTTTCTCTCTCCCTCTAACACCTTTCACTTCCCTGCTCTGGTGCAGGTTAGGGTCCAAAGCTCATTGGAGTGGCGATTTCTGCTGCTGTTTGTTTCTACTGCATTCAGGGAGAATGGACTTTGTGTACATTTCTGTAAATTAACAAGATGACACCAAGAATATTCCTGACTCCTGTCACCGATTTCTCATCCTAATTGAAACACTGCTGCACGGCCCTGAACTTGGGCCAAAGAGGGGTAACAGTTTAAAAACAAACAAAATAACCGCAGCAACAAAAGGCACTTGTTTCTCTAGCATGGTAAATGGTTGACGCTTTTAGTACGTTTTCAATTGTTCTCTATGCAAATGCGTACATATAAAGAGAAATTAATGGAAATCTTCTGTTTGGAAATGTTGAGGGTTCTGTTTGATAAACAGGAATAAAACACAAGAGCTTAAAATTTCCTTTTTGAGTCAACTCCTTGCATTTTTTCCTCCAGGCTAAAAATCAGTGTTCCCTCAGTGTTCTCTTGTGTCCAAGCCATGGATTGAGATCATGTCAGTGAAATTAGAGGATAAGTTTGATACTGTCATCCCATCCATCCCCACCCCATCTACCTGCCTCATTATGAAATAATTCTTTGTCCTTTGATCCCACAGGGAGGTTGTTCCAGCATAGAGAAGTTGAAACTCCATAGGTTTCAAGTCTTAGCCTTCTTCTTCCCTTCCTTCACATATGAGGGCTGGGGCTCTTAGGCAATCTGCTGAAAGCAAAATGCATCTGCACCGAGGCTGCTTGCCTCCACACTTCCACCCTATATCCTTCTTTAGTTCCCTATGCCTCTCCACTATACTGCTCCCTCGAGGGCTTTTGGCACTGCCCTCCAACAAGTGTGGGAGGTCCACAATGGAGATGGTAAGTAACGCTAGCTATTGCAGGCATTACTTTCTCCTGTAAAATTGCAGCTAGCCTCCAAGCCCTCCCAAATCTTGGATCAGGATTCCTTCTGTACAGCTAAGGGGAAACAGAGATCATGCCACAGAGCCACATCTCTTTAGTCTGTGCTTCTGCTGGCACAAATCTGTGGGCCCCAGCTCCCTTCTGCTTGGGGAAATAGAGTCCCAAGTGTCTGTTCAAGAGAGATTCAGGAGTGCAGTAGAAGGATTCTTTCAGATCAGGACGGAGCTGACAGTGCTGTTCATTATTCCCTTATTTTCATGAGACCCACATTCACACAAAGGAAGTCTAAAGTCTCTTCTTCCGTAAAACTAACTGGCTTTAGGAGATATTACTTTGTGTACACAAGATATCCAACAGGCCAATCTAGGACCCATGGAAGTAACAGAAAGAATGGATCAGGCCCTAACTTAGGTCCAAATTCTGATACTCTGGTTCCACAGTGAATAGTAGCTTACTCAGAGAAGAGTCCCATTGTCTTCCATGGGGCTGCTAGTGGAGTAAAATCTAGGTCAACATGAGTAAGGGCATCAGCATTTAGCTCTTTGGTGCAGGGCAGAGGAGTTCAGAACTTTCTGAGGTCATCCATTTTAACTATTCAACGTGACACTCCTTGCTCTGAAATCAGTCTGCAGAATAAAAACAAGTTGCCATCTCTTCAGCTGGTAGACATCAGCATAGTTCCATTTCAATCTCTTTGCAGAGCTCTGCTGATTTATACCAGCTCAGTGTAAAGCAGTGATGTGATGCCGGGACTTGTGAGGTGAATACTAAGCAGGATTCATTAGAACAATTTGATTACATTAATTTGATCTAAATGAAATTATATTGGTGTTTACTGAATTTAAAACAAATGCATAATTTGAACAGTATATAATTTGTATGATCATCTTGAAGACTGATGGAGAATACTGTTTAAAAACGTAACTATGCTATTTTTAGTGGATGTTTGGTGGTGTTCAATTATATTTTATTTCAAATTAAACAGTGAATTGACACAGTCAAACAAGTGGATTTGGAGCAAAAATGCCCTGATCATTTATAAATATTAAATTGTGCAAATAGAATTATCATCTACATAGATTTCCCTTAAAGCAGTGAAAACACAGCTTTCTTTTCTTTGTCCACAGACCAAGGTCAGAAACTATTTTTTAAAATTATATCATGCAGCAGGTTAAGCGTTCATCAGTGCTGCATGCTTTTAAAGCAGTCTGTCAATTGTGATCAGACATGCTGTATGCTGCAAAGCACAAAACTCGACCTGATGCCTTCTAACTAGGAAAGCAGTCGGCAGGAAGTTCCAGCTGAGGTTCACAGTTCCAAAGTCTGCAACCTTCTAATATTTTCAAGGTTTCATGTGTTTAACACAGGTCAACACATGGTCTGCTTCTTCTAAAAGTTCACCAGCAGTTTAGTAACATCATGTGCTCTGGATGGGGGGAAAGGGGGGAGAGAAGACATTTCTATAGGATACCTATTGCTATAGAACTTGCAGTTTTTATAAAATACACATTTAATACTATTCAACGAAGGGTCAGATGCTCAGCTGTTATAAATAGAGAAAGTTCCATTCAAGTCAATGTTAATTTACACAAGCTGAGATCTGGCCTAAATTTGTAAAACTCTACTCTTTTGCTGTGCATAAGCTGCATTGCTCTCACACATGGAGCTATATCACGTCTGCATAAAAGATGTAATTAAAAACCTGCCATAACAAATGTGCACTGTGCCCTACCAAGTTCTGGGTCTGACAAACTGCCAGAAGGAATGAATTTGATCTTTTACTCAAAATGATCTACCTCCACTCCTAAAGGGTTTATCAAAGGAAGTTATGGCAGAAGCAACCCATGATGGGAGATGGGGGAGAGGTAACTTCAAGTAATCAGCTGCCAGGCTATTCACCAAGCAAAAGGCTAGGCAGAGCAGAACATTGAGCACAGTTGTTATATAGTGATAGTGGCTTCTCTCCACTTAGAATGTTGGCAGCAGAATTCTGCACCAGCTGATGCTTCTGGGTGGTCTTCGGGGATAACCTCAAATAGAGAACATTGCAATCAGACAGCATGGAGGTGTCAAAGACATAAGTATCTGGGTCATGGTCCATATCATTCTCAGCCTTTTGACCAGCCAAACATTGGGGAAGAGCACAACAAGCCCTTATTGCTCCCTGAGAATCCTGGGACAAGGGTAGATCTACTAAGGACCCAAGATTGTCAACCATCTTGACAAGATGCTATTAGTATAATTGCCAAAGCATTTCAAAATGCTCTAATTTCTAGAAATAGTCAGAATTTTTTCTCTCTCTCTCTCTTCCTTCCCCCAAACAAAATTTTGACTCTGTTGAAAAAATGAAAACTAGAAAACCAAAAGTATGTCAGATTTTGGCCAAAAGTTTTTTGGCAGTTTTATCCCCCCAATTTTTTTTTTGTTCATCCAACAATATTTTGTTGAAAACTGAAAATTTTCAAGGAAAGCAGCCACTTTAAGTAAAAATGTTTGTTTAAGTGAAAGAGATGATTAAAAATTGTTGACCAGTCCTACTCCTTTCCCCAAGGAGGTGTCAAACTTTAATACTTTAAACAGGAGTGGGATCTGAATGAAATCCTGACATACCCTGGATGTGAGATCTCTCAAGAAAGAGTACTTACTTAGCATCAATCTGTGATATATCTAAGAGGTTAGGCTAGTTCTTATGCTATCATTTGGACAGTGTAGAGGTGACCAAACATGAATTATCCATAATATTCTGTCCTGAGACAAATCTGGCATGTTATGGGAAAAGATGCCTGTAAGGGACAGGTGTTCACACCATCCAAACATTTTAGGTCTTCTGAGGAGTCTTTTCCATCCTGATTTCATTGAGTCAAAGTTGAAGATGATTCTCACAGGGAAGGTGATAGGCATTCAGAGATGCCCATACCAACTTCGAAAGGGTTGGGCAACCATTTGGAGAGGGTGACCTATTTAGTTCGAAAACAGATCTCTTCATTCAACATGAATTAGTATCATTTGATGTTTTCAATCATTCAGAGATGCTTCATCTGAATGATGTCCAACTTCTTTTCAGTCTTGACAGTGAGAGGCCATGTTTCAGTCTCATAGCTCAGAATACGGGCCACCGAAGCATTATATATCCTCAGCTTTGTGTCTCTACTTATCAGGGTGTTTGGTTAGTGAAATAACTTCTTGATGCTACACCCCATTAGTGATGATGCTTTTGCAGCATGGTCTTTAAGTTCTTTCTCTATGCCTCCCATGGTGTTAACAACAGAGCCGAGGTAAGTGAAATCACCAACAATCTCTACTAGGTTGTCACCCACTGAGATGCCCACAGCATGTTAGAAATCACCGACTGGAAGAATTTTGGTTTTACCCTAATTAACTTTCAGGCCATCTTTTGCTGCTGAGCAATCCATTGTCTGGTTAATCACATAGTCTGTGATGGCACTGAAGAGTTCTAGAGAGGCAATGCATCCTTGCTGAATGCCCAACCTAATTTAGAAAAATGTGGTGCTTTTCCCATTTACTGTCAAAACCTGGGCTTGGGCGGTCAAGTCTAAAGGTCACAGCAGTGGTGATCAAAGACCTGGAACAGAGCCAAAGGTCAGAGCTGACATCAGGATCCAGGAGTCAGAGCCAAAAGTCAGAATTGGGGTCAGGAACCAAGTTCTGAAGCCAGAGGTCAGGAACATCAGAGTTAGAGCTCAAGAGTGGAAGCCGAGGGTCTGAGCTGGGGTCAGGAATCCAAGAGCTAGCCAAGAGGCAGGTCCATCACTATGGCTGGCAAGGAAGTCCACCTTGTTGCATGGATGCTTCCTGAAATTCATCCTGGGCTTAAATAGGGTGCCTGGACTAATCAGGAGCTACAAGGGAAGCTGTCAGTTCAACCTTTCAAGGTGGTACTTCCTGTAGCATTTATCTCCATACAATCTATGTGATAATGCTTACAGCCCTATCACGGTTGCCAAGCAGTGGCATGGAGGTGTGGACAGTCCCACAGACCTGGGTTGTAGTCCCTGCAAAACCTCTCACTTACAAGAATGGAGCTTAAGGAACTATCATATAAAAGATGGAACATCCTACATAGCTCTAAGATGAGAGGAGTGAAATGAATGGAAGCCTCAATTGTCCCACTCAACAAGGAATTAAAGGTGGGCCATCATGGTCTCGAGGCCAATGATGATTACACTGCTGAGAGACCTAATAAAAATATATCTCTACTGTCTTTCACTCAAAGGAGATATTGAACCCTGTATGTTATTACAGCAGCTGTACCAGGCTCATGGTTGGAAACCCTGGTGATATAGATCAAAGATAACCTCTGTTGAAAAAGGGAGGTTTAAAACAGGGTAGGAACTGAACAGTCTTACAGTGTCAAAAGGTGTCATCCTGAGCATTGCTTCTATGGGGGTGGAATGGCTGGTATTTTACTTTCCCAAGAGTCATAAACAATCTCCTTCCATAATGGGCTCAAGGCTTTTACCAGCCATGAGTAATAGGTAAGGCAGTCACAACCATCCTGGCACATGTAGAACCTCAGTCACTGAAATCACATGAAGCTTAGAGAGGACTACTGTCATTCCACAGTTGTTAATCCTTTGTATAGCACTATTTAATACGGATGGCCCTTTACATTTAGTCAATGTGCTATACAATGTTTGGATCCCTTAGGAGTGAATGAAGACACAATGAATAATAATAGAGTAGAGATAAGCATCGTGAAGGCAAATACTGGGAGTGAGGTATGGTTACTGAAGCTTAGATGTTTCTTTGAATAGATAGGTTCTCAGTTCCACCTCCAAAATGTAACTATCCCTATCCAACCCTTATCCCACCTGCTTCCCAAATGTATTAATCTCTAGTCCTAAACATTCATGAAAATATTGGCTACTAAAATCATGCTGGATTTGAGTGTGGTTTGCAAGAGGACAGTAATCAGAATGATCTAGTTTTTAAGTAGAAGTGTCATCTCATTAATTTCTTCAATATTTTTGATTTTAATTATGTAAAAGTTCTCAGCGTGTCTATTAATGCCACTGTTAAAAGTGTGTTCCCATATCACCATTTTCACTCACATTGTTTCTAACGTTTTCAATTTTTTAAATCATTTTAAAATTTGATCTTTACTTGTGGAACATAAGCTGATAACTATTCCTTACAGTTCCTTTAAAGTAATCTCCTTAAAGGACCTGATCCAGAACCCACTGAAGTCAACGGGAGTTGTTCCAATGACTTCCATGGGCTTTGGATGAGGTCCTAAATGATCAGATTGTTCTAGAACTATACCAATTATTTACAACAGGCCAAAGTCTTGCTTTCCTTTCCAGAAAAATAGTACCCAATCCTGTGTTGTTTCATGATGACATGACAGAAAATGGATGCCTTCATGTGCAACAATCTAAGCACATGAAGTTTTTTAAGTACATCAGAAGCAGGAAGCCTGCTAAACAACCAGTGGGGCCTCTGGACGATCGAGATACAAAAGGAGCACTTAAAGACAATAAAGTCATTGCGGAGAAACTAAATGAATTATTTGCTTCAGTCTTCACGGCTGAGGATGTTAGGGAAATTCCCAAACCTGAGTCGTCTTTTGTAGGTGACAAATATGAGGAATTGTCACAGATTGAAGTGTCACTAGAGGAGGTTTTGGAATTAATTGATAAACTTAACAGTAACAAGTCACCGGGACCAGATGGCATTCACCCAAGAGTTCTGAAAGAACTCAAATGTGAAATTGCGGAACTATTAACTATGGTTTGTAAGCTGTCCTTTAAATCAGCTTCTGTACCCAATGACTGGAAGATAGCTAATGTAACACCAATATTTAAAAAGGGCTCTAGAGGTGATCCCGGCAATTACAGACTGGTAAATCTAACATCAGTACTGGGCAAATTAGTTGAAACAATAGTAAAGAATAAAATTGCCAGACACACAGAAGAACATAAATCGTTGGGCAAAAGTCAACATGGTTTCTGTAAAGGGAAATCATGTCGTACTAATCTATTAGAGTTCTTTGAAGGGGTCAACAAACATGTGGACAAGGGTGATCCACTGGACATTGTGTACTTAGATTTCCAGAAAGCCTTTGACAAGGTCCCTCATCAAAAGCTCTTCCATAAATTAAGTTGCCATGGGATAAGAGGGAAAATCCTTTCATGGATTGAGAACTGGTTAAATGACAGGGAACAAAGGGTAGGAATAAATGGTAAATTTTCAGAATGGAGAGGGGTAACTAGTGGTGTTCCCCAAGGGTCAGTCCTAGGACCAATCCTATTCAACTTATTCATAAATGATCGGGAGAAAGGGGTAAACAGTGAGGTGGCAAAGTTTGCAGATGATACCAAACTGCTCAAGATAGTTAAGATCAAATCAGACTGTGAAGAACTTCAAAAAGATCTCACAAAACTAAGTGATTGGGCAACAAAATGGCAAATGAAATTTAATGTGGATAAATGTAAAGTAATGCACATTAGAAAAAATAACCCCAACTATACATACAATATGATGGGGACTAATTTAGCTACAACTAACCAGGAAAAAGATCTTGGAGTCATCGTGGATAGTTCTCTGAAGACATCCAAGCAGTGTGCAGCAGCAGTCAGAAAAGCAAACAGGATGTTAGGAATTATTTAAAAAGGGATAGAGAATAAGACAGAGAATATCTTATTACCCTTATATAAATCCATGGTAAGCGCACATCTTGAATACTGCGTACAGATGTGGTCTCCTCATCTCAAAAAAGATATACTGGGATTAGAAAAGGTTCAGAGAAGGGCAACTAAAATGATTAGGAATGGTTTGGAACAGGTCCCATATGAGGAGAGGCTAGGACTTTTCAGTTTGGAAAAGAGGAGACCTAAGCGGGGATATGGTAGAGGTATATAAAATCATGAGTGGTGTGGAGAAAGTGAATAAGGAAAAGTTATTTACTTGTTCCCATAATATAAAAACTAGGGGCCACCAAATGAAATTAATGGGCAGCAGGTTTAAAACAAATAAAAGGAAGTTCTTCACACAGCGCACAGTCAACCTGTGGAACTCTTTGCTTGAGGAGGTTGTGAAGGCTAGGACTATAACAGGGTTTAAAAGAGAACTGGATAAATTCATGGAGGGTAAGTCCATTAATGGCTATTAGCCTGGATGGGTAAAGAATGGTGTCCCTAGCCTCTGTTTGTCAGAGGGTGGTGATGGCTGGCAGGAGAAAGATCACTTGATCATTACCTGTTAGGTTCACTCCCTCTGGGATACCTGGCATTGGCCACTGTCGGTAGACAGGATACTGGGCTGAATGGATCTTTGGTCTGACCCAATACGGCCATTCTTATGTTCTTATGTTCACAGCAGTGTACAGTCCCATGTTATTGCAGGATGGTATGGCAGAAGAGTCTGTCTCTGTTTCTAGAAACTTTAAAAAGCTCAAATGTCCTTAACAAAGGTCATTATTTGCCTGGTCTTGCATCAGTGAAATCCATGAAAGCTTCACCACTGATATCAATGGGTGCAGTTTCAAGCATACTGGTGAGAAATATCCCAATAATGACTTGCAATAAAATGCTTGCAAAATGAGCTTGTAAATAAAACAGTTTATAGTTTCTACTTGTTATTTGTATTACTGCCCTGGCTTCACAACCACGCTATTTATAAATAGACATAATTTTAAATAATATTGTGATGTTCTAGTTAGAAAATATTTTGAACATTGCATATTTTATGGCTACAATATTTAAAAATGGCTTTGGGAAGGTTCAGCTAAAATCTCATCATTTACAGCAGGGGTAGGCAACCTATGGCATCCGTGCCAAAGGCGGCACGTGAGCTGATTTTCAGTGGTAATCACACTGCCTGGGTCCTGGCCACCGGTCTAGGGGGCTCTGCATTTTAATTTAATATTAAATTAAGCTTCTTAAACGTTTTAAAAACCTTATTTACTTTACATTCAACAATAGTTTAGTTATATATTATAGACTTATAGAAAGAGACCTTCTAAAAACTTTAAAATGTATTACTGGCATGCGAAACCTTAAATTAGAGTGAATAAACGAAGACTCGGCATACCGCTTCTGAAAGGTTGCCGACCCCTGATTTACAGTATCTTGGTTGCAAAAAAAACAAAACAAAAAACACAAATTTCACTTGAAGATACTTAAAGCAGAACTGAGAAATTTAAGTTTTCCATGTAGAAAATAAAGAGAGTTCTATTTATCTGCAAGTTCTGGAAGTCCGGATTTCTTGCTGCACTATTTAACTAAAGGCTAATACAGGGATCGGCAACCTTTGGCACGCAGCCCATTCGGGAAATCTGCTGGCAGGCAGGGAGGGTTTGTTTACCTGCAGCGTCTGCAGGTTCGGCCAATCACAGCTCTCACTGGCCGGGGTTCGCCGTTCCAGGCCAATGGGGGCTGCAGGAAGCGGCGTGGGCCGAGGGATGTGCTGGCCACCACTTCCCGCAGCCCCCATTGGCCTGGAATGACAAACCGTGGCCAGTGGGAGCTGCGATCGGCCGACCCTGTGGATGCTGCGGGTAAACAAACCGGCCCAGCGCACCAGCGGGTTTCCCTGACGGGCCGCATGCCAAAGGTTGCCAATCCCTGGGCTAATACTATACAATTCAGCTGGGAATGTTAAAATTCAAAGTCCTAAATGTATCTAAGACATATTACAGCTATATGTGAAATGCACTTAGGTCTGTACTCAAAACTTGGCATTCAACCCAGCAGCCCTAATAAACAGCAATACATATTTCATTTGCCGCTGATGCCCTTCACTTTTGTCTGCTTGGGCAAATCAGCTAGTTTCAAGACACAGCTTTTGTCAGGGTCATATAGCAGAGTGCATTCTGTCAGTGTCATTGGTTTCTTTACATCTGAAATTTATTTAGGATTGGGAGAATTTTTGTATATGTTTTTGGCAGTATCTATCAATATTTATTTTGAAGCATTTTTTACTTCTACCTATTCACAGTTGCACAAAATTATGGATTATAAGCACTTTTCAATTCTTATTTAAATTTTCACAGTTTTGGAAAATTATGGGGCGGGGGTCAGACAATAATTATTTAATGATTGTAAACACTGAGATTCAAAAAGTCAAAGTTTTATAACTGTTACAACACAAATTGTCAACATCATATGTCAAAGTGTAAATATCCTTAAATCAAACTCTGATAAGTTCTCAAGCTTACTTTGCCTAGCTGTAAATTTTGATTATTATTGATGAAAATATTTTGTTGTTGTGTGTGTATGGTATAATTGATGTTTTCCAACATTTAGTGATAAAAATCTAAAACTTCCAAGCGTAAATATATTTAACATGATATGGAAGTAGAAAGAAAATAGACATAGGACCTGTGAAGTCAATATGTTGGGCTATATTATGGCTTTTAAGAATGAAGGAAGCATAAGGAGAGGGTCGTATGACCTCCAGTGCCCAAGTGCTAGGGAGGGAGGTGTTATATTTGTTTAAGTATGCTGTGGAAAGGCACACTGAGCTGGGATTTTCAAAGGAGGCAAAGGAGCTAGTGCCCAGAACCTTTAAGAAGTTGTAACTAGCACATCCACTTCACCATCCACAGCAAAGGCCTTATAAGATTGCTTATGGGTACACAGGGATGAAATGCTACAACAGCGAGAGCAAGCCTCTTACCTTGTGCTCCCTTATAACCAGTGTATGATTGTCTCCTAAGTGGGCAAACTGTGGGGATGCCTAGTGCCTCAGAGCCAGTTACTGATCTGCTAGATTTCCTTGAGATGGTTGTAAGTGTCCCTAGTAGTATTGCAGATTGGCAGGGCCGGCTTTAGGACGATTTGCCCGATTCCCCTGAATTGGGCCCCATGCCTAAGAGAGCCCCACAACGTCCGTGTCGGGGCTCCGCAACGTCTGTCACTCCGGCGGCACTTCGGCGGCAGCTCGACCGCCGCCACTGTGTTCGGCGGCATTTCAGTGGAGGGGCCCCGTTGAAACTGTTGGCATGGGGCCCCGCACTTCTTAAAGCCGGCCCTGCAGATAGGAAATACCGATTTTCTTTTGTTTGAGCATTAATTGTGCAAACTGCTTCTCTGAGGACTTGTCTTCACTACTGGGGTTCACGACCTAAGTTATGCTACTTCAGCTTACATGAATAGTGTAGCTGGAGTCGACGTAGCTTAGGTTGACTTACCCCAGTGTCTTCACTGCACTGCATTGATGGGAGACGCTCTCTGGTCAACTTACCTTACTCTTCTTGAGGAGCTGGAGAGCTCTCTGTTGTCGATTTAGCAGGTCTTCACTAGACCTGCTCAGTCGACACCCGCTGCATCAATTGCAACAGCGTTGATCTCCTCAGTAGTGAAGACAAGCCCTGAATTTAGATATGTTAATTCTGAAGTTTTCTATAGAGTACAAAAATACATGTATTTTTCCTGAGAAATGACCGTGTGGTCAAGTCCCCAAGTCTGTCTGCAGACACAGACACAACACCATACCAGTTTAGATGGTCATTGTTCAGATTCTCTTGAATTCAGTAAAAATGTGTGAGAAGAACCTAACTCCTTGCACATGATCATCTTCAGCCACCAAAATCTAGTATGTTGCAAAACCCTAGATGATAAAATACTCATACATAAGTACTGAAGTGTTTTTTCTCACAGAGAGGAAGAGATTTATTTTCCCCGGAATAAAAAGGTGTTTTGTTGTGTTCACCTATACATAGGGAAAATCCCAATAAAATTATGGGGTGAAAAACTCACACTGACTTCAATGGGGCCAGGATTTCACCTATGATCTTTGAAAGAGAGCATACCAAGGAGAGCATAAAATGAGACACCCAAGAGAAAGAAAGTGATTGTGACTGATGAGAAATCTTTAAAATAAGATTTTACATCTATGGTTTTAATTTAAAATCATTCAAAGTGATAGCATGAGAACCTTCTCTGGTGGTGGTCGGAGAGTGGAATGAATTTCCCCAGGAAATAAGGACTTGCATAAACCTCTTCACTTTCTGCTCCAAGTTCAAGGCAAATTTTTAACCTTGCCTTCTGTACTGTAAAAACATAGCAACGGGTTTATTTAAAAAAAATGAGACACTGTAGTCCGTATGCTTCTCCCACTGAGAAGAGGATGAGAGAACAACACGTAATAAATGTGTAGTCACGTTGCTTAATGCACTTTTGGAAGGTGCTCAGCTCATACAGTTAGCGCGGTATAGAAACCTATATAAAATAGGATAGCTCAGCAATGAGGTTTCTCAATGCTGGCCTCAAGGAATTAGTTAGTATTTTTTAAAAGCCCCCTCAATTTACCTGCTTTCTGAGTGTAGGGTATGTGGGGGAATATACACTTTCCCCACTCTTACCCTTTTAATCTCCCAAAGGCATCAGTGTGACCTTGTATAATATATCCTGTATAATAATTATATAATAATTATTATAATTGTATAATAAGGAGGAATGCTGGACAGATGTAGGGCTTTTCTGCACTTACCGGGGGATCGACAAGCAGTGATCGATGCATCAGTGGTCAATTTAGCGAGTCTACCGAAGACCCACTAAATCAATTGCAGATTGCTCTCCTGTCGACTTCTTGTACTCCACCTGAACGATGCTGTAAAGATTTAGATATATGCTTACCTTTAAGCACTTGCATACTATTTATGTGCTTACAGTTAAGCATGCACTTAAAATCTCTGCAGAATTGGGGGCTTACCCCCAGATTCTGATGTCTTTATGGATGTTGAGTAGTTATCTATTTGATAGGTAGTTTCATTGTCTTCAATTGGTCTTTCAGAGAATTGGAGAATTAAGCTTTTAGACACTTAAATTTGTGTTGGAGATCAAATTTCAGCAAAAATAAAAATTAACGCAAAACCTTATGTTTGCAATCAACTTTTAAGCATGCTTTATAATGTAACTTATAGTGTATTAATAGTATTTTGAGTAATAACGAAATCTTTGAAACTCATCGAACAGCAAATAAAAGATTAATCAATGCTTAAAGTGCCAAGAGATTTATAATGCTTTAACATTTCTGAATCAACATTGGAGATTTATCAGTATTCATGGATTATGTGTACAATAAATCTATACCTTCAAGTTTTGATTACCATAAAGAATGCAGCACTGGTCTACTTAGCTCTGACTTGATCTCAGCTTTTGGGGGAACTGGCATTGTTTGTGGTAGATTATTGTACATAGGCTGTTTCATCCATTAATGAGACATTGACTGAGGAAATTGCATTTTACCTCAGGTACTTTGTTCGCCGTGTGTAAGAGATTGTTGTATGAAACTGAAGTAATTTACAAATTGTATTTTGCCAAGATGATATTTGTAAGTGACATGAGTATAGAATAACAATTAGCACTGAATGGAGAAGTGTTGACACACATTCCTGCAGTATGTGATTTATCCTTAGTGCTGACCTGTCAGTAAACAATACCAAATTTTGCCAAGAAGTTACAACAACTTTGTAATGTTCAAGTGCCTTTGTTGATGATTGCTGCTGAATTTTACTTTCCATCTGGCCCAGGTCCTGGGGGCTTTATGGTTTTGCCTATTGATAAAGGCCAGGTGGTCAAGTTTTGGGAGCTGTCTGTCATTTGTTCAGAAATGGGACATGGCTGTAGTTGAGAGAAAATAGGATACAAGGGAACAAAAGGCAGTGGCAGCTGGGGTGGGCAGTGGAGTAGAATTCCACTCATTCCAGGACTGTTCTTCTGTTAAAGCTCAGCAACACCTGGATGTTCCTTTGGTAATGGCTACTCTAGGGATACAGACAAGACCATTCTGAAAAGCAGCAGTCTCTTTTATTACGCAAAAACATGGGAATGTTTGGTGAATGTATTAAACACTTTCCATTGCTGATCTTGTGTAATGAGATGTTTCTGATAACTATTAAGGCACTCTGACAACAAAAGTGTTGGATGTTTTTCTGTGTTAATTGAGTACAGTATTGATAAAGTAAATCCATTCAATAGGAAGACTATTTCAACCTACATATTAGTATATTAGAGTTAATATATACTGAGTCACAAAAGGATACACATTATGAGCCAATTCAGAGACACTGAAGTCTATCGCAATCTTTCCATTGACTTCATTCAATGGGTGTTGAATCTTCAGGCCCTGTATCTCAGGAATGTCAAGTGAAAGTAACTCTTCAAAGGTCCTCTTGGTTACAATTTGCATATCCTAGTGTACTCGAAGATGATGTCATCTGATCCCTGTTCTGTTGTGGTAAGTATAGACACACTCTTGTTCACAAAGAAAAGTTAATATTAGCCTGCTGTGTGTCATACCAAATTAAACATTGTCCATGAACCCAGATTGCTTCTTGAGTGAAACACAGGTACTGTTTCAGGGGAATGGATAAAGGATAAATATTTGCTTCAAATTAAAGTGCAATAGTGCTATGCACATTTATTAGCAAGTAAACAACAGGATCTAGGGCCAAGATTTTTGAAAAACATGGAGACTAAGTCCTGATTTAGGATTCTGAATAAGTGGGCTGATTTTCAAAAGTACTGAGCTCATCCCAGCTGACTTAAATGGGAGCTGCTGGATGTGCTCTGCACTTCTGAGAATGAGCTACATATTTAGGAGCCTAAATCAGAACTTAGGCTCCTATATTTTGAAAACATGTCCTAAAATTGTGTACTTTCTTCTTGATGAAAGGTTGTGTGTGTTGTATATATAAATACTAGGAATTTATAGTCTAGTCTTGCACACTTGTCAAAGTTCAAGATATGTGCATGACATAGCTAAGCTAGTATAGTACCTAATTTTTGTACCTTTTGTATTCCAATCCGCCATTCATTCCCCACTGCTTGTTGCTCTCACTCAGTTCTTGTCCAAATTAGAGATACTGTTTAAGGCAGGGGCACCTCTTACTAGGCAGTTCACAACACAGAGAACACTTGTGGGTGCTGTAATGAACAATAATAGAAGCAGCGCATGGACCTTTAAGCTTCTAATAACTCTTCTATTGTCACCATTGTCAGTGGACTTTTATAGGATGTGAAATTTGATTATCAAAAAAGTCATAAAATTACACAGACAATTTAGCAAAAACGTATGGAACCAACTTCAACCTCTGCAGAGAGATTCATGTAAATTTGTCAAACTATTTGCAGCCACTGTCAGGTGTTGCTAGCAAAGTAACTTTTTGTGAAAAACATGAGCAACATAGCATTAACCTGTTACTAGCATCAACAAAAATGTGATGCAATTGAACTAAGTCAATGGCTACTTAGCTTTTTCAATGTCACTCCAGCAGTAGGAAGTTCAAAGAGGTACTTAGGATAGTATTTACTAACTAAGAGACTAGAAGAAAGGGAAAGCAACTAACAATGTTTTGGCCACCTCCAGAATTCACCACCTTGTCACAAAGTGAGAGTAATGATCTTGGATGAAGCACTAAGACTACCTGTTGTTTTTGTTATTAGTAGCAGCCTTCTCCCTCTATCTTCTTCCACACAATGGAACTACTCAGGTGAATATGGTGAGCAGGACTTGAAGCATTCTCTTCTTGCTTCTGCCCTAGTCTTCTCTTCATCTCCTATATCTCTTTCATTAGCTGACTCATGATAGTGCTGCATAGTAATAGATGTTGATCAGAATAGCTTCAACCCAGTACAATCCCAAACTACCACTGAGGACTACACACACACATGCTCACAGGTCAATAGCGTTTGGAAAAAGTTTGGGGTGGGTATTTTTGACTCCAATTCTAATGGCCAGATTATCTTATCTAAAGTGCCTGATGGTAATACCCATTAAAGTGACTGGCAAGCCTCCTATTGGCTTCACTGGACTTCGGCTCAGACCCAAACATAGTAAATATATATTGGTTATTACAGTGACTGTTTGTAAACTAATAGCAATATTTTTTTCATTTATGTAACAATATTCATCCAAAGAAGCTAGTGATGTTCAGGTATTACAAAGTAAGGCTGCGATTCTGCAATGAGCTCTGTACAAATATCTACCAACAAGGTAGATCGGATGCCTAATTTATAAACTCTGCGTAGAGATCACTTTTGCCACTACTGATGTACTGGCAGTTCTGCCACTACTGATATGTGGTCATAGATTATACAGCTGAAGGGACCACTGTGGTCTTCTAGTCTGACCTCATGCATAACACAGGCCATAGGACTTCCCTGAATTAACTCCTGTAGTTCCATGCCTGCTAACATCATGCTGAGGCATTGTTTCATGCTAATTCACAGGGAAGAGCAGCAACTACTGATTTACATAACTTTCTATAGTACGTGAATCTCTCAACCAAGTACTGACTTTATACCCAGACCTGCTTGGGTCTTTTTATATCCAAGGAGATCACAAGTCCTACATGGCTTATGTGCTTTAATATTTCCATTATTTTTCTGTCTTCATGTTTAATATTGCCCTTGTTTAAATATTGAATATTTTAAAGATATTCACTTCTATTAAGACATTTTATTAGCTCTTAATTATTTCATAATTATTAGAAACTCAAAAAGATAGCTCCAGAGTGTTTGCCAAACTAATTATTTTGCCCTGCATTTCATGCATTGCAGGGAAATGATCACAACTTTCCTATTTCTTTATTTCCCTTTTAAAAATAGAAATCATACAGTATTCAATGGTAATAATTCAACACATCATAACTTTCATCATTGTTACTGTAGTATTTTGGATCATTACCTTAGCGCCCTTATTGAAATAGGATTTATTAGTTAACTTGGACTACTCTGAATCAACTGATCAAACACACAGTATGGTACATTAGAACCTACACGCATTGTGGATGTGGTTTTGCTCCCCTTTCATTTTTCGTCAGAGTGGTGATTTATTTTCCCTATCACATATTGGATTTGAAACATAGTGCTAGCACTGAGGGAGAAGCACTAGTGGTACCAATGGTGGGAGCAAAAAAATTATAGTGTAGACAAGCCTGTTGTAAAATCACTTACTTTGAACAGAGAAAGTTGGGAGCCTTTCCAATGCCTTCAGTGGGCATTGAATTAGGTCTGTAGTGCAGATTAGCTTCCTGTGAAATCAAGGGCCAGATTTGAAATCTGGCCCAAATTGCAGGTGCTGACTCTCTTACAAAAGACCTAAGCTTCTCTTTGAGCACCAACATTACTGGCCAGAATTTCAAAAGTTCTCAGTGCAATGTGTCACAATGGGAGCTGCTGAACGGTGAGCACTTTTGAAAAATCTCCCATTTATGGGTGCTGAGCACTTGAAAATCTGGCCCTTAGAGTGTTAAAGAGATGAGAATCCTGATGCAGTGATTCTGTTAACAACATTGCTACATTGAATCTATGATAACCATGAAAGCTTGCATTCACAGATAGTGGGATTTTAATATTATTTGTTGAATAAATTATTCAACGAACTTCATAATCTTTTAAAAATTTCAGTAATTATTATTTTCATTAATTGCCCACTTTATAAAGATGGATGCATAATTTTGTGATTAAAAGATCTTTGTAAAATTCATGAAGAACTTTTCCTTTTACTTGCCCAGCTGTAAATACACTATATATTGTAGTAAGAATGGTAAGGACAAAAATAGCACAATAATACTAGATGAGCTTGTTTTTCTGTAGGATTATGAATGATCTTTTAAATACTTGCAGTGCATGCAATTGGCTTTATTTCCCTGATGGAAAACTATGCAAACCAGTTACATTTTTGTATATAATCAGGTTCTACAGTATGCAGTATGTAACTGTGACCAATCAAAAAGGGAGATGTTTTGATTAAAGCCCATGGTTTGGGGATATTTTATACATATTCCTAGAATGGAACTCTGGAATCAATTGAAATGTTGGATAGCACAGGAGCAGTTTAGAAATGGTTTAATCTCAATTAGTTCATATAATTGGCAATTGATAGAATGATTGCAAAATAGATTTGTAACATAATACCTATGAAGCTGGAGAACTAACTTCAACCTTAGGCATTAATTAATGGTGAATAATGCAACTGAAAGGCTCATTTCTAAGCCAATAAGAGGTGTAAATAACATCTTATAGTTAATATTTTGCCATTGTAGTATTACTGAAATACAAGTATAATTATTCATTGGCTAGATTTCAATTTCAGTTGAGAAGTAGGATGAATTATAGTTGGGAGATGGGGGGTGGAGCGGGCAAAGGCAAATTATTGTGTATGTTTGGTAAATAATGTCAAAATACAATTTAGGTTTGTTTTACAAAAATTGGCCTGGATATTGTTAGTTCCACAATCACTTTTGGCATGAGCCTGAGTTTGATTTGCATTTATCAAAAACAAGAAGGAATGCACAACATAGTATGGTATGAAGATGTCTGGAGCAGGTATGAGATGACTTGGGCTGGTCAGAAAACAGTAATTTGGTTTCATGAGAAATGTTGAGGTTCAAAATTTATTTTCATTCCAATACAGAAAAAAAATGAGACCCTTTTCTCACTTTTTTTGCAAAAAAAATGAGAGAGGAAGAAAGATTTCACACACACCCCCCACACACCCCTGAATAATCAATAGCCTGGTGTTTGGGGTTCTCAGCTGGGATGTAAAACACCCATGTTCAAGTCCCTGTTCTGCCTGATGCAGAGCTGGGGCTTGAACTGGGTCTCCCTCATCCTAGGTGAGTGCCCTAAACACAAACTAGTGACTTTTCTGCAGTGTATTTCTTTCTCTCTCTCTCTCCCATCCTGGATTGAAAATTTAGGAAAAAATATTTATGCGCACAATTTCAGTTCTGATTAGGAAATTTAGGATAAGTGAAACGAAAAGTAAACCAAAAATGATTTATTATAATGGTGTAGTGTACAGCAGCAATGCCTTTAATTATTCATGTTAGCTCCTGTAGCACTATAAATCCCCACAATGCTTTACAAGGGATTTGGGACTCAATTCTGCTCCTATTGGAGTCTATGGCAAAAGTACCATTGACTTCAATGGGGCTGGATTAGACCCTTGGTTTGGAAGCAGAATCTTTGCAAGACTCTGGCATGAAAATCTCATGCGAGCATATTGGCACATAGGAAACCCTACTAGATTTTGGACCTTGCAAAGAGTCCCTTTAGATAAACATCAAAATAAACCTTGTGTTTGATCTTTGAAGGATATGAAGTCACATACGCTGGAGCAATGCTTTACTGATAATGGCAGAAGAAAAAGAATTGCATTGTTTATAATGGGTATATAACTATAGGCTCAATTAAAGGTCAAAACCAATGTAAGGAAAACAAGTCTCATTATTCAGTTTACCTATTGATATCTGGCCTTGAGAGTAAGTTTTAACTCATCAGTTTTGGAAGCGGTAATGTGAACAAATGAACAATAGGCTCAGGCTTCAGTGGATGAACATATCAATACAGGAAAATCATTTGGAGCCAGTCTGAAGTCCATTGTAGTCATTGTAAGAACTCCCATAGACTTCATTGGGCTCTGAATCAGATCCTTATTGTCTTGAAATTTAAATGAAAATGTGATTTTTTTTGGATGAGCAATATTCCGATTAATCATCCAACATAAATTGTTGGATTATTGGGAGCAGCAAATTGCTATTCTCTGTCTGACAGGATACAATGTGAGTTTCAGTGTATCAAATATGTTTGGATTTAGTGAATGGGGAATATCAAGATATTTGGGTTTAATTTGGATATACATCCAAAATTTGCTTGCCTATCCAAAGCTCCTGAGTCTGCAGGAAACAGACTTTCTGGCTAGATTTTTCAGTGCCTCATAGCTTGAAATGCTGTAATAAACAGCTTCGTGGAGCTTGGCAGAAGGAATGAGAAGTTGGTGGGTGAGGAAGGCGATGTCTCTGAACACTTGAGAGTCTTAGAAAGCACTGCTGCTTCAAAAATTGACTGGAAAGCTGGCACTTTGACATGTAGCTCCCCACCTCTTCATGGAGGAGAGGTGTCCCCAGTGTCCCCAGAGTGCTTGCCTCCAGTAGGTGTCCTGAGATCAACCTCATTGCCAGTTTATTAGGGGCAGAGAGGAGTACTTTCCCCTTAGAGAATGATCAAGGAAAACCTTCACAAGTTTCCTCGTCCACAACCTCTCTCCCTCCCTCATTTGTCTCTCTTGGAGGGAGCAATCTGGCTTCCTCTTACCCTAGCCCTATGAGAGTCAGTTTTAGGCTAAGGGATGAAGTGTAGCTGGTTTGTCCCAGGAGCAGCCCAGATAATGAGTTGCAACTCCTCCCATGCTCTTCCCTTCTTCTGAGTAGGAAGTCACTGCACACCATTTCATGGAGCAGCTTACTCCCCTCGTGGCTGGTTGATGAGTGGCCAGGCAGGGTGTCAGAACTGCCTTCCCTGCCCACTCTCTCACAGAGGAGTCTATGGCAAGTAGCCTTTGCTCTCCCCAACAGGAGTTTCAGTCTGAACGTGCCTGGGTTGCGGGGGCTCTGACAATCTTGCCCATTTCATGTAACTTTCCATATTACATCTGTACTTTGTTCCTTTAGAAAGAAAATCACTGCACTCTTGTTTGTATTTGTCCTGCTACTCCTGTTTTCAATGTCAAAAGCAGGTTATGGAATAAGGAAGGTGTTCATTTCTTTATAGTCATTTTTCCTCCAGATTTCACAACGGAAGAATGTCCATTGTTCTTCATTTACACACCACGTAGCTAAATTTTTTGCAGAATATTACATACTTTGTGTGTTCAAAATACTAGTGTGGTTTCTGTCCAGGAGATGGTATGTGCCTCAGGAGATCTCAACTGATAAACAAGCTGTGGTGGGGAAATGCCTGAAATGGAGCCATTTACAATGTAGCTTCTAAAAAGTAAGCACACTGAAACCATTCTACTGCGTAAGGGCCAGATTGTGTGCCATACGCCCATTGGTGAGCAGTCACTTGCACAAGTATAGTCTCACTTAGTCACATTCTGCCCCTAAATTACTATGAAATCTGGGAATTTTTCAACTAAAGGGAATGACAGTCCATAGGAGCCAGTTCTTACCGAATTTGTGCTGAGCATTAGGGTTAGTGATCCACAACCGACATGATTTTCTCCTTAAGGCAGCTGCAAGAGAAATGCAGAGAACAGCACAAGCTGCTATTCCTTGCTTTCATAGGCCTGACCAAAGCTTTCAGCCTTGTGAACAGAGATGGGCTGTTCAAGATCCTGGTAAAGGTTGGCTGCCCACCGAAGCTGCTGAGCGTGATCCAGTCTTTTCACGACAACATGAAAGGCACAGTACTGTATGATGGCTCGTCCTCTGATGCCTTCGACATCCACAGTGGAGTAAAACAAGGCTGCATTCTCGCTCCCACACTCTTCGGCATCTTCTTTGCAGCATTGCTGAAACGTGTCTTTGGAAATTCCACAGAGGGAGTCTATCTCCACACCCGGTCTGATGGGAGACTTTTCAATCTGGCTCGACTAAAGGCCAAAAGCAAGGTATGGGAGGCAACAATCAGAGACATGCTGTTTGCAGACGACGCTGCCCTGGCCACCCACACAGAAACCGATCTCCAGCATCTGATTGACCGCTTTTCCAGAGCTTGCGAAGAGTTCGGGTTGACAATCAGTCTTCAGAAGACCAAAGTTATGGCCCAGGATGCAGAACATCCAAGCATTGCCATCAATGACTATGTGCTAGAGGTGGTCAGTCAGTTCACCTACCTTGGATCTACCATCACGGACAACCTCTCACTGGACCCTGAGATTAACCGTAGAATTGGCAAGGCCTTCACAATTTTGGCCAGATTGTCACAGAGAGTATGAAACAACAACATGCTGACCATCAACACAAAGGTCGCTGTGTACCGTGCATGTGTGTTAAACACTCTTCTCTACGCCAGTGAAACTTGGACCCTCTACGCTTCGCAAGAAAAGAGACTGAACACCTTCCACATGCGCTGCCTCCGTCGCATACTCGGGATCACTTGGAGTGATCGAATAACGAACAATGAGGTGCTGGAACATTCCAAGATCTCCAGCATGTTCACTCTCCTCCGTCAACGCCGCCTCAGATGGCTTGGCCATCTAAGTCGCATGGAAGATGGACGGATCCCCAAAGACCTGTTGTATGCCGAACTTGCCTCCGGAAACAGAGCTACAGGACGGCCCCACCTTTGCTTCAAGGATGTTTGTAAGAGGGACCTGAAGACTGTTCAAATTGATATCAACAGCTGGGAAGAGCTCACCCAGGACAGATGCAGATGGAGACACGCTCTGACCACTGGATTGAAAACTGGCGAAGACAAGCTGCAGCAGCTTGCCGAGGAAAAGCGGGTTCAACGAAAAAGGAAGCAGCGGCTCCAACCCACAGCTGACACTGCCTTCAAATGCAGCAAATGCAATCGAGACTGCCACTCTCGTGTGGGGCTCCACAGCCACAACAGACGCTGCACAACCATCAACTAAACATTCCCCATGGGCGCATATCCATCGTCTCTTGAGACTAATGGACACCACCAACAAATTAGGGTTAGACCTCACTCAGACATTGTGCATTTGAATAATCAGAGTTGAACTGGAATGATCAGGTTTAGAACAGTCATGTTTTAACAAGCTGTGATCCAATGTGCCTGGCTCCCTAATGTCCTGATAATGGAAAATCACAAAACTTCCACTAAGGACCCTCAACAATGGGCATCAGGTTATAATAGAATTTCATTTTTGAGTTTGTTGATTTTAGTGTATCTGTAAATGAAAGGCCCGGGTGATGATAATACCTATGTCTGATATTGTACTGTTCATCAATAGATTTCAAAGTGCTTTACAAAAGAGGTCAGTATCATAGCCCCATTTTACTGATGGGGAAACTGAGGCAGGTGAAGTTATTTACTCAAGGTCACACAGCAGGCCATTGGCTGAGCTGGGACTAGAACCCAGGCCTTCTGAATCCTAGTTATGTATACTATCCATTAGGCAGCTATGACCACCGAGTTCAACCAACACACCTCACTCCTGAGTCTCAATTATTTTGCTATTCCAGATTGTACTCCTCTTAAATAGGGGCCACCAAATTCACTTCACTTTTAGCTAATCAAGATTTAATAGCTCTTTGGGTAGGGTAGTGCATTGGCTCACTATGCCCTACGTATGCTTTAATTGTTCACTGTGCCAAATCAAGAGTTAAAATACAAGTTGAAATCCTTCCTTTTTTCTTTTTGAAAAGTACCATAAAAATTACCAGTTCAAAGACAAACTGTCATCCCCTCTTGGCCTGTGGCTTAAAAAAAAGTCATCTTTGGCAATGTTTCAATTTTTAGGAATCTCTGGTTATGCATGTTGTGTTTGAGCTATTCTCTGTTGCTGGCTCTGTGCCGGCATTTATTGGGATGGAAGATGTTCTCAGTGGTGGTGCATTTTTTGTCACTAACAATGGTTTTCCCTAATAGGGCAAATTTAAAAGATTCATTACCAAGAAGGGATGTAAAATAATGGGAAAGGGAAGTTCCATAGCACTCTTTTTTAAAAAAACAAAGACAGGCAAAGGATGGAGTTAATATAAAATCCTGCTTTCTAGTTAGTTAAAAGATGACCTGCAGTTTTTGGAATTACGGTATGTTCAAAGATATGTCACTGAAATAATGTAATGCCACAGACATTAGGCCATAATGACCTAAAAAAGTATGTGTTTAGCAGTTTGCAGCTGGAGTCAAGGAAGGAGCAAAACCGCTTGAAGTGAGCCAGACCCACACATTCTGAAAACCATTATTACATCTAGAACACTGGCTAGGAAAATATATTCATAGCTAAACAGTTTGCCTTTGGTTTAGATTAAGTATCATGTGATTAGTGGTTGGGGGGGGGAAGGATTTCAGAATTGTTATGTAACTATCAGCTGTGATCTGAAAGATGCGCCAGTCTGAAATTTTAGGGTATAAATACTGATAGGTGCTATTTAAAACTGTTAGTGATAAGAATGGTGAAAAAAATAGAACTTAGCATGGACCACACAGGGCAGGGCACATAAAGGATCTTTTGGAACTCTTTAGATCTGTCCTGATATTTTTGCAATAAGACTCCAGTTCAACAAGGTATCTGGCAAATGCTCAGGTGCTTTGCTGAACAGCGATGGCTTGCTGAATCGGGGCCTAGTACTTTAATAAGATAACTTGCAGGAGGAGGAGGCTCTGAGTGCTTTAGTGGATGTTGTTTAAATCCCCCCCCCCACACACACACACACGGTACAGTAGGTAAATGTTACCATAGAATTTCCATTTTTCAGATGGCAATGCAAAGGAACAAGGGTCAAGTGACTTACTCAAACTCATGTACCGATTCAATGGTAAAGATGGGAGTAGAATGTAAATCTGGTGACTGGTAATCCTGTGCTTTAACCACTAACTTACTCTCCTGACAGAGAAGAAACATTGTCTTTGTCATCTAAATCCCTAATGCATGATGGGACCTAGCCATGATTTAAAAATAAAACACACAACAACTAGTATCTATCCAGCTTGTCCACTTTTTAGTTAAGCTTTCTCCAATAACCTTATGTTTTAATTGTGTACACAGTTATTTAGTAATGGCTATTTTGAACTGAGTCCTTAATTCCCAAAGTCACTGCCTAGGAAATCAAACAAGCATGTTTAGGCTCATTAGTGCCTAGATGCCTGTGCGCTACCAATGTCACATTTGAAAATCAGTTGTTAATTAATTTCGTCTCACATCTCCTAAATAACCAAGAAGACACAGTCATCAACAACTTGTCGTTACATTGCATCCTTCACAAGAGTATCACCGGGCACTGTACAAACTAAACAATAACATTATCAGCATGGGGAAGGAGTTAAAATCCACGGCCTTGCCTTAAATAAAGTGTTTGACTGGGCATCGCAAACTTTATTTAGCAGAGAATTCCATAGACTGGTTTCACAGATACAAAATGGCCTGGCTCCCATTTACACAAGATTAAATGGTACAGCAAGTGAAATATCACACTTTCCAGTAGTTATTCATTGGAATGTAAAAATTAATTTGCAAGTCATGCCAGTTTCTCTTCTGCTCTGGCTTTCCATAAACATTCAGACATTCAAGCTTTACTAGCACTACTGCACATAGAAAGCTAAGTATGAGTATTCATAGTTAGTGAAATTGAAACTGATGTCCAAGCAGTCGCACTAGAACTGGTATGTTTTATATGGGTTGGGATACTGCTTAATACTGCAAGGGGACAGGGTTATCCAACCCCCCTCCCAGAATCCATACAACAGGGTAACTACAGAGAGTAGACAAGGATCTGACAGGAATACACACACAGTCACTAGAAAAGTTTAACCCTTCTCCTTTCTGGGTCTTAATATTCTCTTAAATTCTCTAATGCTGCTCACCTATCATCTCTCCCTGAGAGAATAAGGGCCTGATCCCAAACCCATTGATGTAAATGGAAGGGCTCTGAATGAGAGCAAAATTTATCCTAAAACTAGCCTGGCTCACTGTCATTCAGCTGCTGAAATGTAGCTCTTCGGGTACCTCTTGGTTGTTAAAATCTTTAATCCTCCAAGTGCAATGGAGGAACTGATGTGAAATGAATTCCCACAATACTATTTTGTCGTAATAATTGTACTTAGCTCTTATGGAGTGCTCATCTTCTATAGATCTTAATGCTGTACAAAGGAAGGTAAGTATCAATCTTTATATCTTATAAAAAAGGGAAATTGAGGCATAGATATGTTACTTTACAAACATGAAGTCTTGTAATATCCTGAAGAGATGAATACGGTAATGGTATCCCCTTTTGACCCATCCAGTTTGTTTGATCTGTGTATTATGTTGTCTAAATGTTCTGAAATATTTATAATAAATGGATCAAGAGCAAATAACTTCCACTTAGAAACAGCCCCATTTTGTCTTTTATTGCATCAGGCATAGGACAATTAAGTACAGCTGAACCATGATAATTGGTAGTTAGTTTACATACCCACCAAAAAGTGATGGCTCCCCCTCCTTCTGAGCAAAGATTTGATACCAAAGTACAGTAGTGAGGTTTAATACAATTACTGAGACTTTGCTACTTACACAAACTATTCTACTGAAAATGTACTAGTATACTATGGAGTATTACAAAATCTGAAACCATAAAGCACCATTGTCTAATAAATGAACAAAACATATAGTGATGCCTCACCCTTTATTTTATTGTGTGTTCCCCTGCTAATATATCAAGGTAACATTGAACTTTGATGGTGGGATTTTCAAAAGCACTCAGTGTTGGCCTAACTCTGTCCCTACTGAAGTCAATTTCTGTTGACTGTGACTGACTTCAGTGGGAGCAGAGTTAGGCCAACACTGAGTGCTCATGTAAATTTTACAAACCTGCAGTATAGGCCCAATCCTGCAGACCTCGTTCAGGCAAATTTTTCATTGACTTTAAAGAAAGAGATGAACTGAGAGCAGGCTGCAGAATTTGGTCCTAGTGAGCACTTAACCCTCTTCATTGCAATGGGAAGCACCATAATAATCCAGCACAGGGAATTTCAAACAAAGTTGAGATTATTTTCAGTTTCTTCAACTATGAATGGCAATCTCAGGAAAGAAAAGACTGAAATATTCTAAGTGTCAAGCCTTTAGAGTGGCTTGTGTCTGAAAATGTTCCACATTCACATGCCAGATCTGTAAACTATAAATGTTTCTTAACCACCTTGGTACAGTATTTCTTTAATCTCTATCTGTGATTTACTGTGTGAAGTCCAGTTCAATTACCAGTGCTCTCAGAAGTAGAAGGAACTGATTAAAGAGCTAATTAACTGTGGGGAAATAAGCAGTGTTGGAGGGTGGGATGTGGCCTGAAAAGACATTTTCATATTCCAGACAAAAGGGGATAAAACTATGGTACTTGGTCTGTTAACAGGAAAGAACTTGTTTTTTCCCAGTAGTAGTGTGGTCTCCTTACATTAAGCCAGCAATGTTCACTCCAGAACATCTTTGATTAATAAGAAATGTAAAAATAAGCCATGTGATAATTAATAAATCACTAGCAGTACTACAATTCATTGGATAACACAATTAATATATTATTGGGCTACATCGTTGTGAAGTGTTCCATGAAAAATTCTACTCTGACATGGAAGGAGCTCAAATTCAGCATGGTTTAACATCTACATGTATGATTTTGTTTCATGAAACATACTTTATAATAGAACAATTTTTATTCACTTTGTATTTCCCCCATTGGCATCAAGTTGTTTTTTAACTATTATTGAGAGAGCCTGGAAATAAGAAGACTCATTACAATATATTTTTCATGAAGATGAAACTTAATATATAAAAGAGCTAGCTTCTTTTCTAATCCCAGTATATATTCCCCATTTCCTCTTCTTTATGCATGCTAATTCAAGTGGCAATTTGTCAATGAGCAGATATTACACCTTTTAACAATTAGATCTATGTCTCGGGCTCCTATGTGTTAAGATAACACAAACAATAAATAATAATGTGTTAATGGTTTGATGGTACTGACTAGTGAGTGCATCTACCCAATACAAATGCTCTAGGTTAGTGAATATATTGTAGATAATGGACTCAGTTCTCCTCTTCATTACTTGAGCACAGCACCCTGGATGTCAATTGGGATTAAAGCTGTACCCACTGAGAGCAGAACTGGGCCCAATATACTGATGATAAACCTTGATATGCACCGATAAACTTCTGCTACCACAGAATGCAGCACCCCTCTTCCTGGTTAGGGATAGGTAATATAACCATTTAACACCTATGTGATATCACAGAATCACAGAATCACAGAATCTCAGGGTTGGAAGGGACCTCAGGAGGTCATCTAGTTCAACCCCCTGCTCAAAGCAGGACCAAACCCAATTAGATCATCCCAGCCAGGGCTTTGTCAAGCCTGACCTTAAAAACCTCTAAGGAAGGAGATTCCACCACCTCCCTAGGTAGCCCATTCCAGTGCTTCACCACCCTACTAGTGAAAAAGTTTTTCCTAATATCCAACCTAAACCTCCCCCTCTGCAACTTGAGACCATTACTCCTTGTTCTGTCATCTTCTACCACTGAGAACAGTCTAGATCCATCCTCTTTGGAACCCCCTTTTAGGTAGTTGAAAGCAGCTATCAAATCCCCCCTCATTCTTCTCTTCTGCAGGCTAAACAATCCCAGTTCCCTCAGCCTCTCCTCATAAGTCATGTGCTCCAGCCCCCTAATCATTTTTGTTGCCCTCCGTTGGACTCTTTCCAATTTATCCACATCCTTCTTGTAGCGTGGGGCCCAAAACTGGACACAGTACTCCAAATGAGGCCTCACCAGTGCCGAATAGAGGGGAATAATCACGTCCCTCGATCTGCTGGAAATGCCCCTACTTATACAGCCCAAAATGCCGTTAGCCTTCTTGGCAACAAGGGCACACTGTTGACTCATATTCAGCTTTTCATCCACCGTAACCCCTAGGTCCTTTTCTGCAGAACTGCTGCCCAGCCATTCGGTCCCTAGTCTGTAGCAGTGCATGGGATTCTTCCGTCCTAAGTGCAGGACTCTGCACTTGTCCTTGTTGAACCTCATCAGATTTCTTTTGGCCCAATCCTCTAATTTGTCTAGGTCCCTCTGTATCCTGTCCCTACCCTCCAGCGTATCAACCACTCCTCCCAGTTTAGATATATATTGCATTAGCTACATATTCCCTTCCTAGTGCAATTAAACCCATTAGCTATGATTTTATAAAGCACTAAGTGGGCTATCCAGTTCTCTAAGAGATAGCTTCTCTTCTTCTGTCCTGTTTCAGGAGTTACAGTCTATTGGGTCACTCTACCTGTGAGTACCTGAGGTTAAACTCTACAGAGCCAGTGACCATTTTTTTAACTTTCTCCCTTTTTTTCAAATTGTGTTTGAAATCTCAAAGTTAGAAAAATCTAATGACACTCTATAGAGGATAAAAAGCTGAGGGGACACTTTCACATAGCTTACACTGAAAATGTTCATGTTTTTTCAATTGTTGAAAGTCAAAAATTTCAACCAGTTGTAAACATAAACATAATCATGCTTGTCATTTGTAATTTCATACAGGGTAATAATGTTCAAGACCTGGTGAATCAGGTAACATTACTTATGTATTTCAAATCATATGGCTGCTTGTGTCAATAAAAAGTAACTTCTATCCTGTTTCAGACAACAGTAGGCTGGAGAAAGAATTGCTAAAACTTGGAGTGAACCTTTGATAGAGAAACTGGGCCTTAGGCCTCTTATTCCAAAGCACTTTTGGTATGATACAGGGCCAACAGGGGTATCACCAAAAGAACAGATTCCAATAAATTGTGAAAAGTCAGCTTTCTAAGGCAGAAAGGATATAATTTTTTTCTGTAAACTTTCAAGGTGTAAAAATTATTTACATCTGAGAGCAGCTTGAAATAAAGAATTCTGAGACAAAACCAGAATTGAAATCCTGGATTCAGTGAAGTTAATTGTGTCTTGCCATTGACTTCACCCTGGAGGGTGAAATTCTATAGATTTGTGGAATATGCATTTAATGTTAGTTTAATAAGTATCAGAATTTTATGCCTGTTAATATATATAGCTGATGACCTGTTCTTATTAAACTAACAAAAGTGTACTTGGGATACAGAAAACATATACATGGCTTAATTATTGCAACTACTTTAACTATGTTTTTCTGTATCTGAATGACAAATTAGACATCAGGTGTGTAGGAACTGAGAATGTGTTGAGATATTGAAACTCATTACATGCTATGAGAAACTCAGTGTTAACCAAGCAGCTCCTTACAGCTTAATGAGGATCTAGATGAAAGATAAGGAATGTGTCCAAGTTCACATATGGCTCAGAGTTAAATGCAGTACTTAAATGATTTGATGCCATCTGAAACTACAGTATCAGAAACTCAGAGAAAGAATAGCATTATCTTGACTTAATGATTTAAAGATTAGGGGGCAGATCCTAAGATGGTGTAAACTGTTTTAGCTCAGTTGATTTCAGTGGAGCTATGCCAGTTTACACCAGTGGAAGATCTGGCCCTAGAATCCTAAAGAGAATGTAACTCAGTAAATATCGGTGTTTATGTCACTAGGGAGGGAAACTTCTGAAGATATTAGAAAGTGCTATTTAAAGCCATTCCGATCTATAATACATCAAGGTGTGTATGGCAGAGCTTGACTTCTTTTTGTTAATACCTTACTCCACAAGTAGTTCATTTAAATTAATGGGATTATTTACAGAGTAAGGTACTATTTAGGATGAATAAAGGTGGCAGAATCTTGCCCATAGTTACTAAGTTTGAAATGCAGGTTCAAAAGGTAAAATTATTTTTTATCATTTAATCTTGAAACTGTATGATGTGGAATGTAATATAATCTAGTTTTCATTCATCTTAAATGATGCATATGGAGTCGTTTGTGTGTGCTGTGTTGATGGGACTGAGTTTCTTAGCAGCGTGGGGAAAGAGTTAGGTGTTGACATTACTAAAAATCAGGTCCAGGCAGGTCACTGGGAAACTAGAAGACAACACTATAGTTTGTGACGAGTATTAAATCAGCTGATGGTCACTGGTGCAAACACTGGCTCTTGAAACTTTATAGAGTTATGGCATAGCCACACTACACTTCAGTGATTTCAGTGGAAAGAATAAGAAAATTGAGAGATGTACCTCGCTCTTTAAAATAATAATTTATAACAGCTACTTTCTGGGAACCTGAGCCTGATGTCCTTGTATTGCATTTTGGTGTTTTCATCGTCCTGATGCATCAAAACATGGAGACACGTAGAAAGGGGCTGCTGTGACTTGCTTATTCCTGGAAAATGAGTCGCAACACTTTCCAAAGGCTAATCCTTGGATGATGCAGCTGCATACCACCTCTTACACAGGACTGAGCCTAAAAGCTCCATCTAGCCCTAAGGCAAGAACCATAGCTTTGAATCTTTGTACTCTCAATCAAGTTAACCCCTCCCTTGTTAATCAGTTATTTTACAAAACTTTTGTTTAGCCTGATCTTCATGTAAAATTTAACAAAGCCCTCCAAGGTGCACACATTTCTAATAAACAGAATAATTCATTTCATTTTCTGTTTTTTCCTTTCACAAACAGAGGATGCTGAAAATTTCATCTTTATCACTCAATGCTTTAGGCAATGATTATTCACAGGAAGCCCACTGCTTTCTTTCCACCCCCCAATCCCATATATACAGATCATTTGTGTGAGCAATGGTGTCACCATTTAATCCATGGTATATAGTTGCAGGAAGGCACACAAGTTAACTTCAAAAGGCTATCACTTGAAGAAAAATCTCCACAATCTGTGTAGCAATTAGTTACAATACAAACGTGCACCTGTGGCAAGGAACTTTGGTGACTTGAAGAAGCTGATCTCAAAACCTTTAAGCACTGAGGATTCCCAGATTTAGATTTGAAGAACTGACAGAATTGACCTGTTCACCTCTGAACCAGTGACCTACAGGTGGGAAGAGGTATTGTTAGTGGCATGTAAGCAGAATGTAAGGCTGAGTTGTTTTGATGTTTAAGATATCCATTTCATCTTGGCGTAAAAAATAACAAAGAGATGGGATGGCTGATGAAAGGTAAAACTTCACTTGATTTAACTCAGCTAGAAAGTTAACTTTTGCAAATATTTTTACAATTTATGCAGTGCAGACATGTTAATTCATTTGTGTTTAAAAAGTAAAATATTTGCATACTCTGACGATCCTAAACAACATTATGTTCTTGCTAGTGTTCTTAGTCTGTTTTTCCCTTGTTAAATAATGCAATTCTGTTTAAAAATTAATGATTGAGGGTCCAATCCTGCTTCCATTGAAATCACTGGGCATTTTGCCATGGATTTCAATGCCAGAAGGATCAAGACCCAATATTTCCTAACATTTTACCTGATCATGTCCTCTGCCTCATTAGGGGGAGGAGATGGAAGAGGGAGAGTCGGGTAGGGTAGAATTCTGATAGATGGCAGGAAAGCTCCTTTTTTTTTGACAACATGAGTTCTCCAGGGCAGACGTTGCTTGCTAGGGAGCCAGTGCTGAGGCCCAGGGCATCTACTGTGTTTGGAAGGGTGTCAGCCTCCTACTTCTTATATATCTTCCCCGATGAAAGAATGAGAAAGAGAGCCCATAACAGAATGTTAAGAAGCTCAGCAAATAGGGCAGAGCTGATCAACTACTTTGGATGGGAGGGGAAACCCAAATTTTATTCACAGCTACCACTGCCCAATCTTTGAAGGTCTGCCTCCGTCTAATTGCTACAGTAGGGGGGCGCTCTTCTGAAACGAGCGCTTTCCCTCCTCTGCTCTACCCTCTCCTTGGTTCTCAGCAGATACAAAAGTCTTTCATGTTGAACATTATCAGAGCTAAAAGCAGAGTCAGCTGTTGCAGAAGGGCGTTTTCACTCTGCAGTGACTGACAGCAACCACCAGTACCCACCAGATAGGAGAGGAGGTGGAAAGGGAAGGATATAAGGGAGCTGTTACCCAAGGAGGATGTTAAGGAGCCGTTGCTGGTCTCCCCAAATGCCTGAGACTCGCAGAAGTCTCCTCAGAAAAGTCTCATAGCACAAGTGCTTAGGTTTTCCTGACCTGGAAGCAAAAGTAGGATGAAAAGCAATGGAGTGGGAAACTGGGTGGGGTACTTGGATTGTGCTGAGGAATCCACATAAGTCATGGACGGGGAGAAGCAAGATCAAGAAGGGCCGAGAAGTAAGGGATGCTTTTAAATTTTGTCAGGGTAGAGAAGCAGACATGATATGGGAAAGAAAGTTAGGGGAGTATTTAATTTTTGAACCCCACAAAAAATTGTCAGGCCCACACATGCAACCCGGTGAAGAGTCTCTACATGCATGCATAATATGTAGCAGTTGCTATTAAAAATGTTCCAGGTTTCCTTTGGGTACCTAGAGGATGTTAGTCCAGTATCTGCAGCATTCCCTTATGCAAAATAATATATATAGGGAATACCGCACACACTGAGGTAACATTTTTTAGTTATCTGAAGTAAAATTAGAATGCTTTAAATGCAATCAAGCGTTGCTTCATCCATAGTGTACTTTCCCAAAGCTAGTGTAAGCATCACAAAGAGTATGTCTCTGGTAATACTAAAAAATAAGGGTCCAGTCCTTCAATTTGCCCTCAGCATCCATCATCTTCTAGAATAGCAGGTGTTGAGCACCTTGCAGAAAGTGTGCAATACTTTATAGTGTAGAACCCTGCCTGTTACAATGATTCACCTTACAATGGGTTCTGCTGCACAAACAAACATGTCTTGAGTAGTAAGTAAAGTTCAATTAAATATAAGTATTGGTGATCAGCCACTGTTTAGAAATCAAATCCCAAACTGAATTATAATGGCAAAAGTCTACATCACCTGCCTGCCAAAAGATTTACCAAGTATTTTGTGTTATAGGATACATACAAATAAGTCATATGAAACTAGAGCACCCCATTTCAAAATCATTTTAATAATGACTTACCCATTTGAATGTAAGCAGATGAAGGATAAGCTGAGAGAGGGATAAACTGAAAAGGCCATGTGCTTGGGTCCCTTCATTATCTACATGACTGGAACTACTATTGCACTTTATCATCTGCTGTCTCTCCTTGCTATCTCCCTCTTTAATTTTCCTAAATGGCTGGTACACTGCTGCTGAGATAAGGTATTTAATATGGGAAAGGATTTAGAGGTTCCTACAAGACCAGTCTCAGCTACACTTTTTAAAATGTCATCTTGATTTGTGCTTTTTTCCCTCTCTAAGTAATAGACATGGGGATTATGAAATGAATCTGGAAGCTAAATTCCACTAATGAAATTATTGCATACACTGATAACATAAATAGCAATTGGGTCATAGTGCAATAATCCCAGTTAGTAGTCAGTATGAACAGACAGAGAATGAGCCTCAGTTTCAGATGGATTACCTTTAAAATAAAATAAAACCTCTCAAGGCTGTATATATTATGTTCAAGCCTAAAGTTCTCCTATGTATCTTGTTAGCTAGCATAAAAGCAACCAAGTTAAAAATGGGGGGTTTTTTTTATTATCGACAGTCATTTAAAGTTGCTAAATACATGCATGTTATTGTCAAGTCTTCATAAAAATCCATACCATATTTGTAATATTGGGTAATTCCATCAGATAGTAGAAGGGGAGAAACTTTTAAACTAGAAAAAAAGTTTTCTTTAAAATACACTTGAAGTCAAGGAAATTACTTGTAAATTCACTTATATTAAGATAGGGCCAGATTCTGCCACCCTTACTCATATTAATTAGCTTCTTACTCTACAAATATTCCTATTTATTTCTGTGGCACTCAATGTGAGTAAAGGTGGCAGAATCTGCCCATAAAGTTTTGTAAAATAACATTGCATTTTGAAAACCTATCTGAAAATATCAAGGTTGCAAAGTGAAGCACTCAAATTAAGAAATGCCAAAATTTAGATTGCCTTGGTAACCTTAACTCTGCCTCCTTATGCATATGCATCACAATCAGTCTTGAATATCATGATTAATGCTGTTATTTCTGCAGGACCCCTTGCCTCATTCAGTGTGCTGGTTTAACAGTGTTTAGTGAGACAGACAATCAGTCAGTACAGTACCTACTTCAGGAGATGCTTTTTAGTTCATGTTGTCTCGCCTGCTGTAGTGTATGTTCCATAGTTGTTTCTTTGAGTCACAATGGGAAAAATCCTACCACTGCCAGTTCCTAGCCCATGTTCCCACAGATGGGCCCAGACATAATACAGTGAATGCATGCAGGCTATTGAGAGCCCATTCAAGAGGACTCTCAATCTTCTCCCTCCCTCCCCTGAACCCCAACAATATTTACCAGAGCACAATTTCATGGTGGATCTCTGCTGGAATGCACAATGCACTGACACCAGTGCTGACCTCATAGATATGCACTGTCTACTCATTTAGAAGAACTAAGTGTTCAAAGTAAGAGTGTTTAATGTGTCATATACACTGTTCACATCTCCAGAACTTGAATCCTATAATAGATATCTGAACCCATTTGTCTAAAGGTAGCATCCTGAAAGTACATGAGAAGCATTTCTTGTGTGTATATATACTGTAAATTATATCTGAAATTAAAGATCTGATTATTAAGGATTGGATGACTCAGGGGATTGGTAATGGGATATATAGAGCCTTTTATCTAGGTCACTGGTACTGATGTAAGCCAAAGTTATACTAAACAATAATAGTTACCATCTGATGGCAGTTCAACTTTCCTAAGTGAAATGAGATGCTGGTTTCAGTCCAGTTTATAATATTCGCGTCAGAAAAGCCAGTATCACATTTGACAACCTAGCTGTGGATTAAATGAGCACAGAGATGAATTTATCGTTTTACCACAGAAGAGGCCCCTCTGGAATATGGCAGAAGCACTCTTATGGGAAAGCTGGCCCTGCCACTGCCTATGTTGCACATAGACATTGGATAGAGAGAGGAATTAAGTATGTAGTGTGGCTAACTCAGCACCTTTCACTGGGCACTTAATTTTTGAAAAGCATATTCAGCATTTATAAACCTCCTGCCTGTGACTGGCAATTGCTGGACAAATATCAGTTGTTAGTGATATTGTGGGGGAGGGAGGCTAATTTCAGCAGCCTCCTGCTGAATAGCCATTGATCGCTCAGGTCTGTTACGTGAATAAAGCTCTGAAATGTTCACTTTTGATTGTTAAAGCCAGTACTGGAGCAGGAGCCCAAAATCTGAAAGCTGCATCACAAGCAATGTCATAAAAGGGCCACCATGCAGTTTCAGAAAAGTCCATTTCAGTCTAGCATGTTGCACACTTCACTCTTCCTGAGTGCCTCTGAGAGGTGTTTGAGGCCTTGTCTACACTAAAGGGAAAAGTCGATCTAAGCTATGCAATTTGAGTTACATGAATAGCGTAACTCAAATCGACGTAGCTTAGATCTACTTACCGCGGGGTCCACACTACATGACGTCGACCGGAGACGCTCTCCTGTCAACTCCCCTTACTCTTCTCGATCAGGTGGAGTACAGGAGTCAACGGGAGAGTGATCGGTGGTTGATTTAGTGAGTCTTCACTAGACCCGCTAAATTGACCACCGATGCATCGATCACCACAGTGTCAATCCTCTGGTAACTGTAGACAAGCCCCACACTCTCCAGTCCAAATGACACCTATGGGAGTCGAGGGCGCTCTGCATCTTGCAGGATCGGGCCCCTAAGTCAGCTATCTGCAGTATAATTCTGCTGCAAAATGGGATGCAGCTGCTATTTTAAACCTGGGAATAGAGGACTTTGCAATGTTCAGCTCTGTTTTCTCTTTTTGTAAGATGAGGCTAAAGGCATGACTACGCTGCCCCAAAATTCAGACTATGGGGATTTGAATAACAGTGTGCACCAATATGCTGTAACTCCTGTGTGGATACTGCGGGTGCAAACTGAAAGGTTCATACTTTGCATTAACATAACCTATTCCTGTTTGAAGAGGACTAATGTGAAGTAGGAACCTTTTAGTTTGTGCCCGTACCGTCCATGCAGGAGAGTTACAGTGCAGTTCTTTGGTGCACACTATTATTTGTACCCCGGTAATCCGAACTCCAGGATGGTGTAGACACGCCCTCTGTCTGAGTACTATCTTAACAAACCCTTCTATTGTTTGTATTACAGTAGTGCCTGAGGCCCCAACAGAGCTTGGGCCCCATTGTGGTACGCTTTGTCCACTCACATTGTTAGGGAGAGTCCCTGCCCCAATTTAATTAGACAAACAGATAGAGAGTGAAGGAAATGACATATTATCCCCATTTTGGACTGAGATACAGAGAAATTAAGTAGCTTGCCCAAGATCATACAGGAAATCTGTGGCAGAGCCAGGAACTACACTCACATCTCCTGAGCTCCAATTTTGTGCTTTTACCACAAAACCAGCCTTTCTTCCACATCTTGATTTAGTTCGTTCCCCATCCAAATGTGATTGTATACCCTTAGCATGCCCGTTACATGAAGAAAAGATTGTTTGTGCACAGAAGAGAAGGTGTAGGATTATTTTATTACCCAGGTGAACATTTAATTTTTTCCCTGCATAGAAATGCAGTTCCAAACTGAATAAAAACAGATAATGTTCCTTGTCCAGAAAATGGTGCATAACCATTTTGGAGACCAGGGGGCTGTATTAGAGCATTTATATCTAGAGTTACAAAAGAAAAAAGAGTATTCCAAATGTTTACAAAACCACATTTTTTTGTACAATGCTAAAAATTTCATGAGGGAAATCTTAGTGCTGTCTAATGAAGCTGCCATACATATGCAAATAGGGGTACTGAACTGCTGAGCTTCTTGGGGTGTTTTTCTGTCTTCCTCAAACCTTGATATAATCTTTTACGCCGAATGCCAAACTTTATTTCAGCAACATGCAGACTTAGATTTTGTGAATGATGCTGCCAATATCTTATTTGGTTGAACGAAAGAAAAATGGAAAAATAAGAAGCAGGCTCAGGCATAAAGATTTGCTCTGTGTGAGCCAAACACCTTCCCCAGACCTCTCCATTGGCTCACAGCTTCTGTGTACTAATGTGTCAGGTTCTGCTGCACATGTGGGATGATGCCCAATTTTGAGCATCTGCAAACCCACCATATTATTGAGCACAGTTCTTCAGAGGCTTGATCTGCAAGGAGGACTTTGAAGGTGAGTAATGGACATTGCCAGCAGATCCATGATTGAGAAATCAGCGCCGCTGGCCAGTCTCATCCTAACTGGAGGTGCGGTGGCTACAGAGGTTTTGCCCAGGCCTTCCTCAACCTGGTATTAAGGCTTAAGGATCGCATTATTTTTCTCTTATCTCAGGATATACAGACCCCAACTGAGATCAGAGTCCCATTGTGCTCAGCTCTGCGCATACTCATAGTTTCCTTTGTTCCTTGCCTAGGAAGCAGAAACCGTACAATCTAACTAGACAACCCAGACAGTGGTTGAGAACAAGAGGGGAAATAGAGGAACCAAGGTGTCACAGCGCGTTACTGACAGAGCTAGGGAGTTAGACCCTGGTCTCTTAGCTCCAGTTCAGTGCCCTAGCCACTACACCACACTGCCTCTCTCCTATGTACCTGCACTTTATGCAAAGTGAGAGGATTTAGCCCTCTACAGTTTTAACAATTTCTTCATCCAGGATTACTCTGTTTGTGAGGTGGTTTGGCCTGTATAATAGAAAACTGCTTAAAAAACACTCATGTTTTATGGAGCGGAGGCCTCTGAATGAAGCTTTTGTGGCACAGACGAGACCCCAGGGCAACAGAAAACAGCAATTCCTAGAAATGTTTACAAACATAATCCTTGAAGGATTTTTTATGTATTAAACTAGGCTCATCTTGTTTGTGTTAACATCAATAGAACATATGCAAATTGTTAGTTTATTATACAAGAAAAAAATCTACTGAAATACAGTCAATGGAGGTGAAGCAAGAAAATCACATATTGACTGGGACTGCTGCTTACTGTTTTCGTTTTCAAGAATTTATTATCATAGGCTATCATCCACCTCCTTGGCTTTATGATTACAGTAGTGCGTTTTAGAGCATGTCTCCAGGATTATCTCTTTTGGTTCAACCACTGACACAGATCTCAGCTGTACCTGCCTTACAGATGTAAAATGCATGCAGTTTAAGAAAGAAAACAAAAATTAGAGCAGAAGACAGCTGAAAAACAGTAGAATATAAAAGTAAGGTTTTTAGGCAAGTAGAAACCCTAACGAGGATTACAATAGAACCACAGGATTCTGACTGGATAATATGGCATAATAAGATTTGAAAATTATGCAGCATCAAGCAGTGTAATTCTATACCCTATGCTGAATTTTAATTTCTCTAGTTGAGAGCCACTGGAGTCAGCACACCTTGATATCGTTTTCTTTTATTCCTTCAGGATGCTATGCACCCTTTTTTTCCTTTTTTCTGCTGTGATGCAAATTATAATGTGAATATATTCTGTTGATACAAATTCGTGTGCACTAAAATAAGATGTGGAAATTCCAGTTGTTTTTACCTTTGCTGAAAATTGGAACAAATAGTTGAATCATTCAACAACTGACAGGGCAGAATAGCTTTTGAACTGCTTCACCTGTGGAATTAATATGTAAAGTAAGTACGTTTTCAATTATTTTTCTATTTGCTGCTATTTTAAGTAAGCAAGTACAATGTCATGTTGCATATAAACACACAGAATAAAAATATTCAGAATATCTAAGGATTGTAATGCTCATTATTTTTTCTCTGAAATTGTGAACATATGTTATTTGTAACAAACTAGAGTACGGTATTACTTGTGTTTTCAAATTTGATTTCTGTGTCAAGTTACACTAGAAGAGAACCTATCAGACCTGTTGAAGTCAATGGAGCTAAGAAAATTTTATACCTCTATCCTGCTCCTTTGAGTTCACCATTTTAATATTTCTCCCCTAAATACTATGAAAGAGAAAGTTAAATGTTGTAGTGGAGTTTTTGCAGCTATTGAAAAGTTATTCCATGCCAGATAATTTGAAAAGATGTATTTCTGAAAAAGGTAGGAACTAATTTTTATGAGGTAGCTGAAGAATCTTTCAAAATGACAACTGCTTTATTGAACTGTAATAAAGTAGTAAATCAATAGTGACTGTGACCCTTTTCTGGTTATATAATTGATTTATCCATGTGCAGTCCTACTGAAAGACAAGAATGGGGGACTTCACCAGCCTAGGTTATGAAATGATTCCGTCTGACATAAGATTACATTTTTAAAGCTTCAGCTACTGAGTGCTCAATCTTAATTAGGCAAAAGGTGCTTTTTAAAAAGATTTTATTTTGGAGGCTGGTTCTGAAAGTAGTACAGAACAACTTTTCCTGTTTTTGTTTTAATGCATTACTACAGTCTGGCTAGGCAGAGCAGTAATTGAGGATTGTGGCAGAATTGTTCTAGAGCACTGAAGAAACATGAGTTCTAGATGCTTAAATTTCTGTTTTATTTGTTAAGTGTCTGTCTTGACATGGCTCTTTCCAAATGGAATAACCACCTCCATCCTTAATGCAAGCAAGTAGGAGAAGCAGTGAAGTGTGAAGGAATAATATGGGCTGTTCAGCTCTCTAGATATCGTATGTTCAGTTCTGTCTCTAGCTATTGTATGAGATGGAATAAGGAAGGAATATGGATTTTGAGATGTGTTCCATAATCCAAGATATTTGTGACCATTTCTTCAGACTCAGCCAAATCCACACCCACCAGTGATAGGGAATTTCTTTAAATCTCTCCTATGACAGGACAATGATAATACAATGTTATGTGCACATTGCTTATTACAACTCTGATACCTAAAGGGGGAGGGGGTGAGCTTTTTGAAAATCTGGCCCTTAATATCTCTGTGCTTCAGTTGCCTAACTGTAAAGTTGGACTATCACATCAAAGGGCTGTTCTGAAGATAGATTAATGTTTGAACTACTCAGATATGATGGTGGTGGAGGCTATGTGATAGAAATACCTAAACAGAAAGAAGAGCAAATAAACCCTAATCAAATAGAGTAATTTAATGCAGAAACCAGATGCTTAACACAATGGAATTGGTCAGAGTAAGAGCACAGATCCTAGCGATTATTTATGATGCAAGACCCTGACTATACACATTGGCACCAGTTTAACTAAAGGTGTGGGTTTAAAAGCAATTTAGTGAAACTGGAGCAAGTCCATGCATAGAAACTCTTATTTCAATTTGTTTTATTTCAATTGAGCTTAACCTGCTAATATAGATTAAGCTAAACTGAAATGTGTCTACACACAGACATGCACCAGTTTCAATGTCACTTTGAAACCACACCCTTAGTTAAGCCGCTCTGTGTGTGTGTGTGTGCGTGCACCCATGCACAGGCATGTGCCCAGCCAGAGCCTTAAATATGGCTTCAGACAGGGTAAGTTATAAACTCAAAGAAATCTACACCTGTTTTGCTGCTCAGCTGTGTTCTGAAAGCTCATATGGTGAGAAGCACTTCTTAGCATGTATAAACGATTAAATGTTTTTCAAAATAAAGTCTTTAATTGCAAATGGCATCTCTGAGACTACTGTTCCCAGGGGACATCTTGCTGAAAAGCGACATCATTTGTGGCCCTAGCATTGTGGGAACCTCATCTAAGAGGTTTACAATCTAATCAAGAGATTGTAAATTAATGTGTATCCAAAAAGAAAATGTGAATGTTTAATCCTCTTGGTTTTTTTTTTAAAAAGATGTTTTCTGTCTGCACAGCAGTTACTTTCCCACTGGCTCCCTATACTACCAGTGTCACCAGTGATGTCACTTTTCCAAAAGCTGTTCCCATTAGGAATTGGCTCCAAAATGTCACTTGTAATGAGAACTTTATTTTGAATTAAATTTTGCTAAGAGCTTGTTACGTGACCTTTCAGAACATTGCTCTGAGCCAACTGATTGCAACTTTTCTTTAACAGTTGCTAGTTATCTTACATGGGTCCTCTGTCCAAAGTATTTTTAAATCAATATCTTGTATTGATATTAATTATTAAAATCTCCCCCAAAGAATCAAATTAGTAGGCTTTATTTCAAATATCATCTACCATTATATGACAAATGCTGAATTAACAATGAATACTTGCACTACTAAAAGTTAATATGACACAATAAATTATTACTCAGAAAGCACTTGCATTGTGTAATTGGATTTTTCAATTGAGTTTATTACTCAGACAATTACTGATTGGGTACAAATGAAAAAGATTTACTATATGATGTCATGTGCTGCATCAATCCCATAAGAATTTATATTAATTGTCACTCAGTCCTGCCAAAATCACTTGCAGTGTGCAGTAATGAAATCCTAATAGCAGACATCTGGTTTTAAAGGGACACATTCAAAGGTTTTAAACACATACCCAAAAATGTACCTTAAAATTGTTATTACATTATGGAGAAAAGCCTCCTAATTCTAACCAGATGCCCAATCCTGACAACTTTACTCACATGAGAGTAGCTCCTTTTAGTTCACTGAGATTACTCATGTGAGTGAGGGCTGTGGAATCGGGCCCCAGATTTAAAAAAAAGAATTAATCCAAACACCCCTTCAGTGTTCCGTTCTCTGTGCTGGCTTCATGGAAGCAGTAAACAGAACTGATGATATTGGTGTAGAAATATTTGGTGATGATTATAGATCAAATCTTTAGGTGTGTCATGGGAACATTTACCTGCTTAAGAGCACTTTGTAAGGGGGCTGTCAATTCTCTGCTGTGGCTACTGGCCTGTTGCTGTCCACAGGAACTTGGAGCTCTCATAAACTTCTGTAATAACTCAAAGGAATGCTGGCACTGTTAGGACAAGGAGCTCTCAAAACTCCTGGAGATTCAATATGTTGGAGAAGCAGAGGAACTTTGACCCTTTGGTAGTGGTAGGTGTTCTTTGTGTCACAAGTTCATAGATGAGAGAGCAAAAAATGGCTCATCAGGCCTGCTTACAAACTAGCTCTGTTATCTCGGAATTTTAAGTTTCAGCTAGCAGCCTACGTGGTTAGGCACAGAGTAGCAGAGAGAACATGCTCATGTTGACAGTGATATAAAGCAACAAAGATGTGAAAGGATGAGATTGTGAACTAAAGGTATGACCCGCTGCAGAACCACAGCATGACAGAGGAACTGATCTAGAGTTTCAGTGCCCCTATTGCAAACAGAGATCAGAGGGCATCAAGAGAAACTGGACTGGCAACCTTCGGCTGCAGTCAGTGCGCTTGCAATGTTAGATACTGTGGAATCTCTCTCTAGAAATCATTCTCAATGGACCTGATTTTTCAACGTATTTAAATATTTGAGTGATTTAAATATACACATATGTATATTTTTCAAATTTTTCAAATTTCCAGAAGTAGGCACCTACATCACACTGCCTATTTGTGAAGCCGAATACCGTTCTGCGCCCACACATTATGCAAGTTTCCCTTAATCTTGTATGCTTTCGTTATACATAGTGCCTATTTCAATTAGACCTGCAGTACGTTTACAACATAGGAAGCTGAAATATACTAAATCTGAGTGGTATGGGGCTATCCCAGAGAATTGGGGTTAGATGAGAGAAGGTTTGGGATTTATATTGATTGTAGCACATATCATCCTTAGAATCTTATGCTATATAGCAAGAGCAATTGTAACTGCTATATTTCTCACACTTGCAAACACCCCAAGCTAAGCAGAGAATTGCACTGGTAAATTAGTGTAGTATGTTTTTTGTTACTGCTGATTTCTCATCACATCTTCATGCTGTAATCTTTATCATCTTGACAGAATTAGATTGTTCCTTGAAAAAGGAAAATAAACATAATTATGCCCTGCTGTGCTGGGTAAGTTCTCACTGTGAATACACTCCTATTTCAGACCACTTGTCCTTGTGATATAAGTGAAAGACTGTTAGAGTAAGGATGGCAGAAGCACCCATATCAGAGACCCAAAAATAAAAATTAAAAAGTAGCATTCAGTTTCCACAGGCTTTAGCTATGTAAACAGGAGTTAATACTGGATGCAGTATATTTGTAATTCTATGGGGCAGAGGGGAGACCATACTGATCATTTTACACAAAGAGAGATGTAGTCTGCTGCTTAAGGACCCTATTCTGAAAGAGTGAAAAACGCCTCACCTCCAAGAACATTTCAGTGTTAGAGTCTTAGATGTGAAAACATCAACAGCAGTCAAGAGCCAGTCTTAGCTCCCTGACAAACCTTGGAGCTCCGTGTTCTGCTACCCCTGTCCACCCAAAATTAGTGGTATAACATGCAGGAGCCCAATTCCTGACCAATGTCAATTTGTGTGAACACGTCATAGCAGTGCTCCATGCACTGGATTGCCCGACAAATTTATGGTCTCGTTTAAGGTCCATCTTCATTGTCAAGATCATGAATGAACTGGATCCTGGTTCCCTCAAGAACAATCTCTCTACACTCCCCACCCTGTTTGCTAGATGTTCAGTTTAGCCTGAGAGGCCAAGTTTCATCTTGTGATTATATGGGAAGATTCTTCTCAGTGAAATGTCTACACTTATGGAACAAGCCTCCACAAGAGTTCATGTTCAGGCTGAATCTCACCTCTACTGTTGGCCACAAGGCATCTGTTTAAACATGTATTTCTTTAAACAACCATCAAATAACACCTACTGTGGGAGGAATCAACCAGCAGTCTCCCTCTCGCTGCAAAGAGCCAGATTAAAGGGAGAAGGGAAGAGACTGATATTTTCTAGAGATAATTCTCATTAGAACTGAGAGACATTTTTCAACCAAAACTTTTTTCAGTGAAAAATGCAGATTCTGCAACAATGAAACATTTTTCAAATTCATGTCTAGTTCACTGAATTGTTTTGGCTGGATTAAAAAAAACCCATTCAATTCAGAAAAATCAAAACATTTTGTTTTGACACGTTTGAAATTAAATGTTTTGATATTTCGATTTGAAACTACCGGTACTTTGGAAACTTCCTTGAATTTTAAAAAATAGCTTGTTTAGCCTGAACTGAAATTTTGAACTTTTTGTTTTGCTGAAAAATTTGGCTTTGGTTGGACCCTGAAATATGTTTTGTTTTGGTTTTCTGTTTTGTGTGTGTGTGTGTGTGTGTGTGTGTGGTTTTTGTTTTTGGTTTTTTTTGGGGGGGAGGTTTGTTCAGTATTGACAGTGAACTGAAAAAAGCTATTTTTTGCACAGCTCTAGTTATAATGCAGCTTTAATTTTTGTCAGGCACCTGAATACTCCAACAGCCACACAGATAGCTATAAATATTCCATGATACTGAAAAAGATTTGGAGAGCAAAGGTCATTGACACGCCAGTTGAAATGTTTCAGAAATAAGATAGTTTGCATCAGTGGCGTAGCCAGGTTTAGAGCACAGGGGGAGCGGAGCTAAAAAAAGGAGCCGGGAGCAAAAAGCATCAGGAGCAAAAAAAGGTGCCGGGAGCAAAAAAAATGCTCCGCTCTGGCTACAGCGTAGGAGCAAAAGGCGTCAGGACCCCAAAAAAAATGCTCCGCTCTGGCTGCAGCGTAGGAGCAAAAAGTGTTGGGAGCAAAAAAAGGCGCCGGGAGCAAAAAAAAATGCTCTGCTCTGGCTGCAGCATAGGAGCAAAAGGCGTCGGGAGCAAAAAAAGGCGCCGCTTCTGCTCAGTGGGGGAGTGGCCGCTCCCCCTGCTCCCCCCCAGCTACGCTACTAGTTTGCATCCTTGCACTCCTCTTCACTTGCTCTCCCATGGCGGCACAGAGCACTACAGCTGCATTACATAGAAAGATTCTGGTCCTGCAAATAAATCCAGGTGAACACACCACTGTTTCTACATGTATGCCCATTGACATCAGTGGGGCTCTGCACATATACAGATATGCATCCACTCAGAGAAACTTGCAGAATCAGCACCTAATTCAGCACCATCTCTCCTCTACCGTCAGCCATCCCTGCCCTCTTCCCTTCTCTTCCCAGTTAAGAGCACTGATATGTACTGGCTTTCAGGAGTGAATTATTTCACTTGCTGAAATGGTGTCAAAGAAACAGTGCAACTAACCAAAGCATCCCGATCATTTTTTTTATTGTAACCATAGTGCTTTCTTTTTTCCCTTCCTTGATCAGTAACCTGAAGTAGAGCCTTGTGTAAGCTTGAAAGCTTGTCTCTTTCACCAACAGAAGTTGGGCCAATAAATATCATTGTTCATTTTCTCTTAAAGTAAGGCCCAATCCTTCAAACTCTTACAGTCCTCAATAGTGCTACTGTGAATAAATAGTCAGACTGGTGAATTGAAGCAACATAATTAGATTTCTCATTAGCTATTTTCAGGAAGCTTCACGGTACTGCCAACCCCAAATGTTCAAAAATCGGGAGTCAGGCCCCAAAAATCATGAGATTGGCTTAAATAATGAATTCTAAAAAAAGAAACTCTAGGTTCTTTATTTCACTTCTGGTTTCTGAGCCATTACATTCAGATCACGTTTTTAGACTCTATTCTTCAGCCATGAGGGTTAGAAATTTAATTTGTAAACAAATGGAAGTTGAGACTGTCATGTAATGACCTGACTCCAGAAGCTGAGGCTTTAAGAAAAACAGGAAATATTGTAAGACTTGTGATAAAATGTCAAGAACTGGCCACACAGCTTCATAGACTCATAGACTTCAAGGTCAGAAGGGACCATTATGATCATCTAGTCTGACCTCCTGCACAATGCAGGCCACAGAATCTCACCCATCCACTCCTGGAATAATCCTCTCACCTGTGTCTCAGCTATTGAAGTCCTCAAATCATTATTTAAAGACTTCAAGATGCAGAGAATCCTCCAGCAAGTGACCCGTGCCCCATGCCCCATGCCGCTTCAAAACATCCATTGGTACAGCTTGTTCGCTGTGATACTGCCTCAAAATCAAAAGCAAGTGACGATTGTTTGTCTCTAGACTGACACAATGATACTGCTTTGAATACAGTTCTGGGAGTGTAAGTATTCTGAGCAGAGCAACGATTATCTTGTGTGGGCCAGACTGCTGACTATATAGTACTGTTTGAAAAGGTTTAAGCTGTATGGTGTAAGATAGCGTATTCATCTGAGGTATCTTTTGCTGTATTCTTTTTCAAATAAAGAGCACTGAAAATCATGTATATTACTGTTTGTGAGAGCTCTCAAGTTTAGCCCCTCTTAGTTCCTCTTTAGCACTCATTCCTTTTCTGAAAGGTAGAGTTTTCTTACCCTCAGGCTACGGATCTTGATCTCCCCAAATCAAAACTCTGGCGGTCTTTATCTCCTTGTGCCCTGGTGTAATCCACTCAAGGATATGACTGTATGTAGTACATTGTGCAAGATTTAGGATTGATGCCATATTAACTGTAGTACTGATATAGATCATAAAGAAATCAATATACACTATCCTAAATGGAACTAGTGGCTGATGAGTATCCTGGGAAGGTAGAGGAATTTGCAGATGTGTGATGGGATGGGATGGAGGAATAGGAATATATAGTATTCTACAATCAGGGTCCAATCTTCTATAGTAACACTATTGTAAGTGATATGTTGAGATTTTCAAAGCAGTCTAGAAGATTGTCACATCTCCCCTTAACTTCAGTGGAAGAAGTGTCTAAATACCTGCGGCTGTTTTTGAAATGTCAGCATAAATGTTTGGGACCGTTACTGTAATGTTCATATGGGGGTGGGGGAGGGGGAGAGGAGACAGGTGACTGAAAGAAGACTGCCTGGGTAGGCAAGCTTCCAATATCATTTACATTATTTATTTTTAAAGGATGAATCAAGTCTTCAAAATCACTACGGACTTGGCAGGTAGAAATTGCTAAGCTTTAACTTGCCTCTTGGCCAAAAAGCTCCGTGAGTATGGGTTCGCCAGATACGGCAGTCTTTCCCACTACCTGAATTTAATTCAAACCATTCTGTGCAGTCCTAATTTTAATCCTTTCATTTTGGTTTTAAGTTACTGCATATATGGCACAATGGAAATATTTTTTCAAACTTAAATTAGAAACATACTTTGGGAACCTAAAAAAAACAACCTCTCTTTTCAGTGCACAGTGAAACATCTTTAACTCCTAGCTGAAGTGCAACCATGGTAACATTTTTAGTTGAAAAGTTTGATAGCAGTGGAGGAAAACATTTTTTGGAATATGCTTTTTGTATGCCCCCCTAACCCATTCAACTTTCACAAGCTACCTGAAATATCCTACCAATCTGCCCAGATTGTGTAATTGTTATAAATAAATTTGGTATTAGAGCAACCTGGGAATGAAATATGATGTGTCAGAAGGAAAACCTGAGTTTTCTACTTTACCATGACTGCTAGTTAAAGACATCAGAATACAACCGGCATGGACAAACTATGTTACAGGAGAAAATCATGATTGTAATAAGACCCAAAGTTTGCATTCCATACCTTTACAATTTTAATTTTGAAATGCTAATGGAAAATGTTATAGCTTTGTAAACATTGGCAACAATGCTGTTGTTGTCAGCTCCTCAGACAATCTCAGAATGTGTGCATGCAATCTGTCTAGTCTCCCTACCTGTTTGCTACAAAAGAGAGTAGAATGGCCTTTTTATGGTATATGAGACATGTGAGTGAACCAAAACCTTGCATCCAAACACTCCTGAACTTTGAGGGAAGTGGAGTGCTTGGTTCACAGTTTCAGGCCCGAATTTGGCTGCTGAGGCCCATTTCTAGTGTACATGCACTTGTTAACCTCTAACACCCTTCTTTTTTTCAGAACTGAGGAGCTGGGAATTTGTGTTGTAGCCCATGCTCTGGAGAACTGTTACTTGTAAGAAAACAACTGAAAAGGAAATTCATTTTTAATTTAATTTGGAAGGGGGCGGAATTAAATTACGGGTCAGTCGAAAGTGTCTGAAATTCAGAGGGCTTTTGTAGAGCTCGATTATGCCTTTCCTGAGGTTGAGCTGTTCTGAGGAAGGGGAAGCAGGTGGCCTGCTCTTTACTTTTGTAATATTTTGGAGAGGTTTAGATTCTGGATTGGAACTTCATAGAAATATAAATAGAAAAACGAATTTTAAGTGAGGCTGCCAATCTTGCAATGATGCTTCTATTCCCTTTCATCATCCTCATCTCCCTGCCACAGAAATGGTACCCAATCTGCTTTCATTGTGTTCAGTAATAGTCAGGAGAACCATGTTAGTACAATATCTATAAAGGCTGCTTACTGCCATTGTATCAGGTCATCCCCAATATCACTTTCTCCATTTCAGTTGTCAAAGAAGCTATTACATAGTCTTCCGCTAAAGCTCACTAATTGGGGCTCAGCACTCCCCCATCTCTTTGATTTTAGGCAGAGCAGCGCACCTCAAACACAGAAACCTGATGGCTGACTGAGCTGGCAGCCTTCTGGAGAAGGAGTTACACTGAGATCCCATACCAGGCAAGGGAGAACTTTACCAGTTAAGGCTGAATGAAAGTCCAGAAATCTGGAGCTTTTACGTTAATAGATTAGTGACCTAATATGAACATTTGAATATGCATTACCTCACTTGAAGCTTCTTGGTAGCTGTGGGGTCTCTGACTGCCACTATCTTGAAGCTGCTTTCAGATCCATGGAATGAGCCGCTATTCTCTGGTTACTACTCCCAGGCCCCTGTTGCTATGGAGAGAGTACAGCTCAGTGTTACGCTAGCTGAAACATTGAGACCATGGCCATGGGTAGGTGGGGAGGGATTATGCTCTAGGCTGTATCTCTGTGGTGAGTCATTCCAGCAGGTAGTTTATGATTGGCATCCTGGAAGACACCCTAGCCTTCAAGATATTGCCTAGAGCAATCATACCCTTAAAAGTGAAGACTAGAGCTTTTCTGCAGGTCTGTGTCTCAGGAAGTTGAAAAAATTGTTGGGAGCAGCCAGGGCCGGCTCCAGGCACCAGCAAAACAAGCTGGTGCTTGGGGCGGCATATTTCTAGGGGCGGCATTCTGGCGCCAGCCATGCCGCCCCTAGAAATGTGTCCCGGCCGCCCCAGCTCACCTCCACTCTGTGCTGCCGTCGCTCGGCTTTCGCGTGCCGCGGCTGCTCAGGTTCTCCCCCTTCCTCCCAGGCTTGAAAGCCTGGGAGGGAGGGGGAGAACCCGAGCGGCCGTGGCGCATGAAACAGCTGTTTCGCGCGCCGCAAGTCTGGGAGGGAGGGAGACGCTCGGGTTCGTGCCCTCCCTCCCAGGCTTGAGAGCCTGGGAGGGAGGGGGAGAACCCGAGCAGCCACGGCGTGCACCCGCAAGCCTGGGAGGGAGGGGGACACTCAGCTTCTCCCCATCCCTCCCAGGCTTGAGGGGGAGAACCCGCGCGCACATGAAACAACTGTTTAGCGCGTGGCAAGTCTGGGAGGGGGAGAAGCCGAGCGGCGGCGGCAGAGCGGAGGTGAGCTAGGGTGGGGGATTATGGGGGGGGGCACAGGAAGCAATGTTGTGGGGGAAATGCAGCACCTGCAGGGGGAGGAGGCGGGGCTGGGGATTTGCGGAAGGGGCAGAGTTGAGGCGGGGCTGACGGTGGGGCAAGAAAAACCCGGGGGCGGGGGCGCGGCCAAAAATGTTTTTGCTTGGGGCAGCAAAAATCCTAGAGCTGCCCCTGGGAGCAGCCAACAATGGTGGTCTCCCAGCCAACTGGGGAGACTTGACAGGTCTGAAATAAGGGATCAGCTGTAAACTTTACCTCCCCACAGACAGACAGGAAAGTGACATCTCCACTATCCCATCTGTTCATCCAGGGGACAGGAGAGAGGCAACAGAGGATGCCTGCCACAGCCAGGGGCATGAGAGGAAGATGTGGTTTAAGGCAGCAAAATTTCAGAGCATCACCCACCCTGGATGCCAACACTTCCTCTCAGCTAGTCCTCCTTCCAGCAACAGTCTCCTGTGTCAAGTTTGCTGTGTGCAGAACGGCTGAGGGGAAGCTAGTTTATGGCTCCCTCATTTTCAAACTACCCCAACATGAATTTAAGCACTGTAGATGCTGCTCTAATTTATAACATCTTGTTATGGTCCTTAAGGGACACACAGAAGCTGTGAATAGTGAGAGTTGAACTGAGCCCTGCCTCACTCTGACATGCCGTCTGGGCTGAGGTGGTTGGCAGAAGAGACTACTCCACCACCATTAGGTCATCCGTAGGCTTCCTTCTCACCCTTCCTGGGGAAATTCTGGATTGGTTGGCTGAAGTCAGGTTCTGTCCCCTTTATGCTGCTCAGGGGTTGCTAAGAGGCCAGATTCAGGGCACAGCATCTGGTCTTTACCATTTCTAAAAGGTAAAACACCACCGTGATTGCTTGATCAGTGGCTGGTTTCTTTCATTCTACCAGTTTTAGACAGATTCCCTATGCTCAAAATGGTGAATATCACTGGAACAGGCAAAATCTCTTAAACCAAGGTACATTTTTATGCGCAACCACTATAGCAGGTAGTGAACACTCGAGTCAAGGTTACAGACAAACTTTTTATAAACTGGTGGAATGACTCAGCATACAATAGTTAGCCATGATATTTTATCAAAGATTAGTATTGTAACAAAGTAAGATAACGTAATTGTGCAGAGTAAATAGGATAAATTCCCAGCCTGGTAGCCAACCTGATCCAATATCCCTTGTGTATACAGCTGTACTTTTCCCAAGGCATTAATTCAGTAAGACATAACTCTTTGGCTTGTTACAGGTGATACTCTAGACCTCAATACATGCCTGATTTTGAAAAGTGCTTTTAATCTGGCCTTTAAGTGTGCACATGCAAGTTTGCATACTCAATGAATGTGCAAAAACCTGACCCAGCATGTGCTAATCAGTCATCATCTACCCAGTTTGTGCACATGAAAATTGTTTGCACTTGCATGTTGGCAAGGGAGCACACAAACTGGCAAGTGTATGCATAATCCTAGTGTGCCTGGGCTGTTACTAGACAAGTACAAATGCATGTTTGTTTCTATAATGGGTGTGTTACCTGCACACATTAGGGGACCCCACCTTTTTCCAGTCCGTAGGGCTTCAGGGGTAACCTGGTTAATTTAGGCACCCTTACCTTTTTTCAATTCATAGGGCTTCAGGCAAAAAGCACCTACCCTTACCCAGTCCATAGGGCTTAGGGCCACCCGTACCCCAACCACAACTATTGATAAGTGATTTCTTGACAGACAGAATGCTATCAAACTAAGTTTTCTTTAATCATCTTAAGTTCTGTTTCTTTATCTGGTGATAGTGGGTGCCATTAGGACGGGGTCTCCTTCTTAACATCCTGATATTACATTGTTTTAATGTAATTTAGATGGAATGTGAGGATGTGACTTCATGCTTCTCAGCTAATGGCTGCTGCTTGGCTGCTGTTTTAATCTGGCTGCAGATGAAGGCCTTAGGTTTTAGGCCTTACAATATGGCTGCAGACAAAGGCCTTATCCTTACAGGTGGGAGCACAAACTTAGTCCCCAAACTTAGTGCCCACACCTGAAAATGTAGTCTGTAAAGTGTGAATATGCCACGGGTGTATATGTATGATCTCTCTAGTGCATAGACAGTACAATAGTCATCACTGACACAGCCACATACAATCTTCCTACAGGGCTACTGCATGGAATTTACCCCCCCTTTAAGAAGGATATAATAACTAAATTTGGTGCGGCTTTAAAAAGATACTGTGTTTTATGAAAAATTTACCAAGGAAATGTTGACCAATAAACAAGTGACATTGTTGAAGATCCACTCAGCATTTGATCTTCATGGTGATTTTTTTAAATTATGAAAGACAGCAATGGAAAATGACTTCTTTCTATCACTGAAAATGGGAAGTGGTGAGGATATAAGGAACCTATGAATGTAGTGTTCTTGAGTGGTTCGGGGGGTGGAGGAGGAGGTTGAAAAAAGGTCATTCTGTTATCCTTGGGCGTTGGTCAGGAATCACATCTGACATGATCACATTCAGAAAATAAAGCAAAATGAAAGAGAGGAAGGGGCAGACAGGGTATCTGTAGTACAGCAATCTTATCTATGGCATGCTGACCACACTGGCAAAGCGTAAAAAGTCTAATTAGCTCTCTGCTTATCCTCCCCTTCCTGTTATTCCCTCTCCACACACCAGCCACCCAAAGTTCTTTCTTCAAGCTCTGAGAGATGAGTTGCTTTTTCTAAGGACTGACAGGAAATAATTTAAGGTGGTGGGGGGGAAGGTTTCCTGTTCTAGTTACCCTGTGTTTCTAAACTCTGAAAAACAGAAAAGGAATGGTAATTCACATACTGAAGGCCATGGACCAATCTGATCCAATATGCCATATTAACAAGGATGTTAGTATATGGATGTAATTTCATTAGGACTCTGAATAAACTTTAAATATAGTTACAAATTGAATGATTTTAAGTGCTCAAATGTATTTAAATTTAAATATAATGGAGCCCCTTTTAAGGCCCTACTCTGAAATTGGATTTGCGCAGGTGGGGTACAACTGTAGGATCAGGGCCATAGTTGGACTCTTTCAGTTATAAATCTGTTTTTAAATTTAGCCAGTGATAAACTTATTTCATAAAGCAAAATAAAATATGTAACAGGGGTTTTACATCAGTGGCAGCTTATATATTTCTTACCTCATCCTGAAAAAAGTGTAATGTTTAATGTTACTATTTCAAACTACTATAAATCTTTTTTAAAAAGTCTGGTACTTGACCTAGATCTAACAACATTTTTATTTTGACAGTGAATTTATTGTTCATGGCATCATAGCATTGGCTTGCTCTAGGCTTAGTGCAGCCAGGAGCTGTGTAACCTTTCCCGCAAAGTTCAGTCAATGTACATCAGTCCAAACCTTCAATGCTGTATCTTGCCAGTTCTGGACCTCACTTCTATGATGATTGGCAATCATGCTAGAAGTAACAGTTTAGTATTGTGGACTAGTGTCCACTAGGACTTAGTATAAATCTATTTGTGTGAGATCTCTTTGAATACCAGATACTGTCTGACACATTTATTTTAAATACATTGACGATGCAATAAAGTAATTTTGTGGGAAGCCAGTGGTACACTTCTTAATTCAGAGCCTTTAAAACAATACTTGGTTTGAACAGAATCACTACATTTAAAGTGTATTACAATGAGTTAAGTTTTAAAACTACACAAAATTTCTAAAACACTTTTGGTAAATACTTCAGAAAACATTCCTCCTCATAGAACACTAGATATCTATCACAGTAAACATATTTAATGCTTTTATCCATTGTGACAGACCCAGACAAGTGGGGTACAGAAGTCTGATAGAAGGCAAATATACTGGCCATTGGATGAATAGTTTTCTGTTCCCTGAGTGACTAGAGCAGGGGCTGCACTAGAACAAGCAGGAACTTTCTGGAACCAGTTTAAGGCAGGCAGGCTAATTAGACCACCTGGAGCCAATTAAGAAGAACCTGCTAGAATCAATTAAGACAGGCAGGCTAATCAGGGCACCTGGGTTTAAAAAGGAGCTCCCTTCAGTTTGTGGTGTTGCGTGCGAGGAGCTGGGAGCAAGAGGCACACAAGGAGTTGAGAGTGAGAAGCGTTTAAGGACTGAGGAGTACAAGCATCAGCAGACCATCAGGAGGAAGGTCCTGCAGTAAGCATAAAGAAGGTGTTGGGCGGAGGCTGTGGTGAAGTAGCCCAGGGAATTGTAGCTGTCACGCAGCTGTTACAGGAAACCCTATAGACAACTGCAATCCACAGGGCCCTGGGCTGGAACCCGGAGTAGAGGGCAGGCCCGGGTTCCCCCCCACAAACCTCCCAACTCCTGATCAGACACAGGAGGAATTTGACTGTGGGTTCTACCAGAGGGGAAGATCTCTGAGGCGATCAAAATCCGCCAATAAGCTCAGGACTCACCAAGGTAGAGGAGGAACTTTGTCACAACTGGTGCCAGGGGTGGGATTGTGGTGTGCACAGCGCGGCGGAAGAAGAGGGGTGTTTAAAAAAAAAAAAGGGAGCGGGTTTATTCTTTTTCCTCACCACAATGGAAGATGTAGTACGGGCACTGATACAAGCCACAGCTGCCCAGCAGGAATCTACCCGTGTCCAGGCAGTTGCCCAACAGGAGGCAGTGCGGCTGCAGCAGGAGACCAATCGCCTGTTGATGGACCAGGCCGCTCAAGACCGGAATATGTTGCGGGAATTAGTAAACCAAGTGAAGGCCCTTACGGAGATGAACCATGGCCATGATGGGACGCGGAAGATACGGGTCAGCAATTGCCTGCAGAAAATGACGGGGAAGGATGATATAGAGGCATATCTCCTGGCCTTTGAGAGGACAGCCCTACGGGAGGCCTGGCCTCGAGATCAGTGGTCTGGCATCCTCGCCCCATTCCTGTGCGGGGAGGCCCAGAAGGCCTACCATGATCTGCCTGAAGAGGCTGCAGCAGACTACCCACAGCTGAAAGCAGAGATCCTGGCCAGATCTGGGGTAACGACCGCAGTGCGGGCCCAGCGGTATCATGAGTGGAGGTACCAGGAAGACAAAACCCCACGGTCCCAATTGTATGACCTCATCCATCTTGCACGAAAGTGGTTGCGAACTGAGTCCCGGGGTCCAGAAGAGATACTAGAGGTTCTGGTCATTGACCGATACATGAGGGGACTACCGCCAGCCCTTCGCACATGGGTAAGCCAGAATGAACCCTCCACCTATGACGAGATTGTTGCACTGGTAGAGAGGCGAAGGACGGCAAGGGAGCTGACCAGACCAGTTAAGGAAGCGGAACCCCGGGTTAAACTAGCAGCACCAAACCCAAGAGTGCGAGTGACTGGACCACCAGGAGAGCCCAGGTGGAAAAAGAGAGGGGCTGAAGGCCCACCAGAGGCCACAAAGAGTCAGAGCACTGAGGGGGAAGAAGTTCGTGATATTAGACTGCCCAAACCAAGAGACCGGGGAATGCCTAGGGTTCCATACAGATGTTATGCCTGCGGAGAGTGGGGACACATAGCTGCACAGTGTCTCAATGCCAAGGAGCCTATGCAGTGTAACCTGGGAAATTGGGCAGACCCATGCTCCCTAATCCACCTTGTGGGGGTCTCACTAACCCCACATATGTACACCAGACCAGCGAAACTAAATGGGGTAGAGACCACAGCACTGGTTGATTCAGGGAGTGCTATCACGCTCATCTCAGGGAGGCTCGTGAAGCGTAGTCAGCTGCTGCAGGCTAAACGTACGGGGATAGCCTGTGTCCATGGGGCAGTTAGTTACTACCCCACCATCCCAGTAAAAATCGAAATCCAAGGAAACACTACTGAGGTAGCAGCAGGTGTAGTCCCTAAACTCCCATACCCAGTGCTCATAGGGAGAGACTTCCCAGGGTTTGGAGACTTACTCCCAGTAGGGGGATTGGAGAAAGAAGGGAACCCTGAAATTAGTGAGGCATCCACAGTAGACTGTCAACCCCCAATCTTCTCTGAAATATCCCCAGATTTGTTCCCCACTCCCAGACAGGGTAGAAAGACGAAAAGAGAAAGAAGGGCAGCTAAGGCCTTGGGAACCCAAATACTGACCCAAAGCCAGAGGGTCGCTCTCATAGGGAGGAGGACCCGTGCAGCTGAACAAGAGGCCACCCAGGAGGGAGAAGCACCCGAGTCTGACCCCCACCCTAACGTCTCTGAACCAGCAGAGGCAACAGAGACTGGCCCCCTAGATCTTGGGCAGATTAGCCCCGGGAGAGGAAATTTTGGACGGGACCAGGCTGAAGACCCAAGGTACGACAACATTAGGAAAGAGGTGACTGAAATAGACAGCGTTCCCGTGGAAGGGAAAATCCAGGGACCAGGACCCTACTTCATAATGAAGAAGGATCTCTTATACCGGGTTGCACCAGTACAGGGGCAGAAGGTACAGCAGATCCTAGTACCTGAAAAACACCAGAATGCTGTATTAAGCCTTGCCCATAGTCATCTTTTTGGGGGGCATTTGGGGGTAGAAAAGACCCTGGCACGGGTCCTATGACGATTTTTCTGGCCTGGAGTACATGAAGAAGTGAGGAGGTACTGTGCGTCCTGTCCAGAGTGTCAGCTGCACAGTCCCCGTCCCCATTTGAGGGCACCTTTAGTACCCCTTCCCATCATAGAAGTCCCCTTTGAGCGAATAGCCATGGACCTAGTGGGACCCCTGGAGAAGACGGCTCGGGGTCGCCAATATATACTTGTTGTTTTGGACTATGCTACTCGCTACCCAGAAGCCGTCCCCCTGTGGAACATAGCCTCTAAAACGATAGCCAATGAGCTGGTGGGGATCTTTGCCCGAGTGGGGCTACCAAAGGAGATATTAACAGATCAAGGGACTCCATTTATGTCGAAGCTAATGAAGGACCTCTGTACGCTGCTCCATATACATGCCCTGAGAACTTCAGTGTATCACCCGCAGACTGATGGGCTGGTAGAAAGGTTTAACCGAACCCTCAAGGCTATGATAAGGAAGGTGGTAAGTCGGGATGGGAAGGACTGGGACACCCTACTACCTTACCTTATGTTCGCTATCCGGGAGGTACCCCAGGCCTCAACTGGGTTTTCCCCCTTCGAATTATTATACGGGCGCCACCCCCGTGGCATACTAGATATCGCCAAAGAGATCTGGGAAGAGGAACCCAGTGAGGGGAGAAATATAATAGAGCATGTATTGCAGATGCGAGACCGGATAGCCCAGGTCACCCCTATTGTACGGGAACATTTGGAAAAAGCACAGGAGGCCCAGCGAACCCATTACAGTCGCCAGGCAAAAATCCGACAGTTCCAACCAGGGGATCGGGTGATGGTGTTGGTACCCACGGCAGAAAGCAAGCTTCTGGCCCAATGGCAGGGGCCCTATGAGGTGGTTGAACCCATGGGGGAAGTAACCTACAAGGTGCGGCAGCCAGGACGTCGGAAACAAGAACAAATATATCACATCAACCTTCTGAAACCCTCGCATGCACAAGAGGCATGCGCAGCTGTCCGAAAAGACCTACCCCAGGAAAACAAACCTTCCAAACAAGTGAGAGTGTCTCCCGATTTAACACCAGACCAGAAGAATGAGGTGTCTGAGATGATCTTCCGGAACCAAGATGTGTTCTCCACAAAACCAGGTCGAACAACCGAGACATATCACCACATCATCACAAACCCTGGGGCCAGAGTAACAATGAGGCCCTAGAGGGTGCCAGCGGCCAAAAGGGAGGAAATAAAAGCAGAAGTAAAAAAGATGCTGGAGTTGGGGATAATCGAAGAATCCCACAGTCAGTGGTCCAGCCCAATCGTACTGGTGCCCAAACCTGATGGCACCACAAGGTTTTGCAATGACTTCCGGCGACTAAACGAGGTATCCCAATTCGACGCGTACCCCATACCTCGCATAGATGAGTTAGTGGACCGTCTGGGCAATGCCCGGTACTTGACTACCCTAGACTTGACAAAGGGGTACTGGCAAATTCCCCTTGCCAAAGACGCAAAGGAAAAGACTGTGTTCTCTACGCCAGAGGGTCTTTTTTAATATACTGTCCTCCCTTTTGGACTACATGGGGCCCCAGCTACCTTCCAGTGCCTCATGGATAAGCTATTATGCCCCCATAATCATTATGTGGCTGCCTACCTGGACGATGTGATCATTCATACCCCAGACTGGGAAACCCACCTCGAGAAGGTGGAGGCAGTCCTCGATACCTTCAGGCGAGCTGGCCTTACAGCTAACCCTGCTAAGTGTGCTGTAGGGTTTACGGAGGCCAAATATCTTGGCTACATTGTGGGAAAAGGTCTGGTAAAACCCCAACTGAACAAGTTAGAGGCCATCCAAAATTGGCCCCGAACACGTCACAAGAAGCAAGTCCGGGCATTCCTAGGTGTGGTGGGGTATTACCTACGATTTATCCCCCACTTTGCCACAAGGGCTAGCCCCCTGACAGACCTAGTGAAAGCCCGTGGACCTGATCTGGTGAGATGGTCTGACGGAGCTGACAGAGCGTTCACAGACCTACGGACTGCCCTCTGCAGTAACCCCGTACTGATAGCCCCAGATTTCACCAAGGAATTTATCCTGCAGACGGATGCATCGGAAGTAGGGTTAGGGGCCGTTCTCTCACAAATGGTTGGGGAAGAGGAACATCCAATTCTCTACCTCAGTAGGAAAGTCCTTCCGAGGGAGCAAAAATATGCCGTGGTGGAGAGAGAGTGCCTCGCTGTAAAATGGGCCATGGAAACGCTGCGCTACTACCTGCTCGGGCGCAGATTTGTCCTCGTGACCGACCATGCCCCTCTTCAATGGATGCAGCGGAACAAGGAGAAGAACACTACGGTGACCAGGTGGTTCTTATCCCTCCAACCTTTCCAGTTCCGTGTGCAACACAGAGCAGGGAGCCGTCATGGCAATGCCGATGGCTTGTCACGTGTGCACTGTCTGGCGTCCCAAGCTGCCCAACCCCTTGGTGTTGAGCAGGGGGGAGGGATATGGGACAGACCCAGACAAGTGGGGTACAGAAGTCTGATAGAAGGCAAATATACTGGCCATTGGATGAATAGTTTCTGTTCCCTGAGTGACTAGAGCAGGGGCTGCACTAGAACAAGCAGGAACTTTCTGGAACCAATTTAAGGCAGGCAGGCTAATTAGGACACCTGGAGCCAATTAAGAAGAACCTGCTAGAATCAATTAAGACAGGCAGGCTAATCAGGGCACCTGGGTTTAAAAAGGAGCTCCCTTCAGTTTGTGGTGTTGCGTGCGAGGAGCTGGGAGCAAGAGGCACACAAGGAGTTGAGAGTGAGAAGAGTTGAAGGACTGAGGAGTACAAGCATCAGCAGACCATCAGGAGGAAGGTCCTGCAGTAAGCATAAAGAAGGTGTTGGGCGGAGGCTGTGGGGAAGTAGCCCAGGGAGTTGTAGCTGTCATGCAGCTGTTACAGGAAACCCTATAGACAACTGCAATCCACAGGGCCCTGGGCTGGAACCCGGAGTAGAGGGCGGGCCCGGGTTCCCCCCCAAACCTCCCAACTCCTGATCAGACACAGGAGGAATTTGACTGTGGGTTCTACCAGAGGGGAAGATCTCTGAGGCGATCAAAATCCGCCAATAAGCGCAGGACTCACCAAGGTAGAGGAGGAACTTTGTCACACCATGCTATTATAAAAAAATTTAAAATCATGGCAGTGTTCATAGATATCGGTGCTGGAATTCGACTAGACTATTTAATACCTGAAGGCAAATTACTTATTTAAAGCATTAGTGTCTCTCTGTTTTCTAGGAGAAATGTGCACCTCTTGTTCAAGCAGACATCCTCAGCACAGTTGAACAGCCCTCTCAGAAAGCTCTGAGGGGTTCTGAGGAAGGATATCAGAAGTGCTGGAAGATGTGGAAATCTGGTAGAATTCTACTTCCCCTGATCTTGAGTCTGTCAGGTACAGTGCCAGCTGAGTTTCATCAGTAGTTTGTAGTGACTGTAGTGTGAATTAATTAGAATCTTTATCCAGCAGCTTTGCACATACCTGAAGAATTCAAGCCATTTTCTCATACTCTGATTTCTGGTTTGATTTTGCTATCTCTGCCATGCAGTAATGGTAAAGAATTACAAGGAAAATTTGCTTTCTTCAAAAGGTGAACAAGTAGTATTTTCTCTTAAACTACACCTCTTTGACTTCATTGCAAAGCTTTTGCCCAGCAATTTCTCCAGTTCTGTCCTGCCTGGCTTCCTGCTTTGAATTTAAAGAAACAGTCAACATATTATCAGTCTTAAATATCAGCATTTCTATTCTGCAATATTGTAATCACAAGTGTTTTTTTTTTAATTAATCAGGGCCCCCCAAAATCATGAGAAATAATTTTTAAACCAGATATTTTAAAAAAAAATCTTTGCCTTCTGCTTTTTCAGCCTTGAGGGGTCCCATTTTCAAACTTTTCTGTCCAGCCACGAGAACTAGAAACTTTTTTAAAAAATGAAAAATGAGATCACATGTAATCCCATTACTCCAGGAGCTGGACTTTAACAAAAACACTGAAATTCATGAGACTTGCAATAAAATCACAAGAACTGGCAACATTGAATCTGGTATTCTTCAATGAAACTACATGTATCTGAGGCAACTTTTGCATTATTGCAGTTTGACGTGGCACTTAAAGGTTACAGCTTGACGTGTGGGTGTAGGATGCAAACCACAGCATGGGGCTATGAGGCTGGGTACAGAAACACTGTTTGGTCATCCGTACACCAGGGCTAACTCCATCTTCACTTTCCTCACCTGTGCCATATGCTCAGGGGAAGAAACATAGGAAGGGTTCCTGATTTGAGCAGGTGTGGGGGAGAGAAGTGAGAGAATGCCCTGTGCAAAGGCAGGACTCTGCGTTCAGATTCTGTGAACTGGGTTGATTTCACAGGCTAGGGATATCTTGGTTTTGTTTTGATACATGATTATGAAGGTTCTCTTCTGCTGAATAGGCCTTTGGACTGGTGCTGTGTTTCTGCTGAGTAATCCCAGAGCATGCTCCCCGTTCCCACTCATCATGGCTGAACTGCTCCGACAGAGGTTTATGTTTTTCCTTTTCATGACTTGGATATCTTGTCTGGAATTTCAGAACAGAGGCGAAACTGTCCCTGAGTCTGTGTGATGTTCTAGACTCTATGGATTAGGTGGAAATTCTAAATATTCACTGTTTCCTGGTAGCCTCATCCCCAAAGCCAGTAGTGCATTGCAGAGCTTGGGCTGCCTTCTGGGGCATTGGTTCCACCTGACAAATAACCAGGGCAGGAGGACACCCCCATGTAAGTTAGCGCTGACCCAGTCAGCATTACTTTACATGGTTTTCTCTACACTGTGAGGGGATTTTGGAACAACCATTTGCGCTATGTGGGAGGTAAAACTGCCTGGCTCCTGAATAAGCCATGATTCAATAAGAGCTATGTGGGGGCTCTGGACCTCTGCCCAAAATGGCCAAAATTCTATGCAGAACTTGAGATGCGTAGTGGGGAATGCTTTCCCCATTTCATGGCTAGACTGAGGCTTTCATACAGAACTCTCCATACCTGGGGCAGGTATAAATAAAGACATGTACTTGGAAAAGATCTATATTTTAAAATGAATATAGAGTTAATGAAAGGAGCCAAGCTGGGAGCTAGAGTCACTGGAATGCCTCAGGCCACTTTGTCAAACTCTGAAAACCTCCCCCTGCCCCCATATTCTTGAGAAACTTTGCTGGAAGTTTGTAAGCAAACATTCCCAACACTGACTTGGAAACACTATGAAATTGTTTAGTAAATCATTTATATTTTTAATTAAACACATTTACTGCAACTAAAAATATTTCGCCCCCTCAGCTTCCCCCAACAAACCCAAAACTAAGGTATGGATTGACATTTTAGGGCATAATCCAATTTTTAATTTAGGTAATTTTGATAGATAATATCAATGTTTATTTTTAAGCATTTTTTTAAAAATTGTCATTGATTTTTAACTTTCACAGTTGTGGGAAATGATGGGAGTGGGCATCAGACAATTATTGACAGAAGACCTTGAGATTCAAAAAGTTAAAGTTTCATAACCGTTAAACCACTAATTGTCAACAATTAGCAAGAAGTAAGGTTTCTAATATCCCTTGAGTTAGATGTCAGCATCACATGTCAAAATATACAAAGTAAATATCCTTAAATCAAACATCAAAAGATGCTCAGGCAGCATTATTCTTTCTATGCCTATCTGTACATTTCAATTATCGATGGAAATAGTATCAGTTTGTGTGTGTTCAATGAAATGAACAGTTACCACCACTGATCAATAAATTGAATCCTTTAAACCTCCTTACAAAAATAATTTTATACTTTCCAAATTTCCCTGCTCACTTGTGACAGGCTGAATCTTAAAATAACTCCTATTTTCCTTTAGACCTAGGGGTTTTTTTCTGGCTCCTAGGATGAGGGGGGCATAAAATAGCAATTCATCCCTCAGCATTGCCCATATTCTTATAGAACTATGCAAAACCCCACCTCTCAGCATTACCAAAATAGTATTGCCTCTTTAGCCATGCGGTAGCAGATTTTCAGGTCAGTTTCCTGTTTGAAGAAGAAATCAATGATATGGAATCTAGTATTTTCTTAATGGCATTTGTTTATTTACAAACTGTACACAAGTCCTGTTCCCTTGAACACAAGACAAAGAGCACAGACAACACCCGCTTACAGAAACCTCAGAGCAGGCACTGCTGCCTCTTTCTCTTTCCAGGGCCTCACCCCACTCTCACTGCTTCACAGTTGCCTCTTCCTACCCTAATGCCTGAGTTTTACACTTGAGAAACTCCTAGTCCAAGGCTGCTCACAGACTGCTTGGAGTAAAAAGTTGATCCTGGGCATCTATCCTCCTTTTGTGCAGTTGCTCTGCAACACAAAGACACTTAGGGTATGTCTACACTGCAATTAAAAGCCCATGGCTGGCCTGTGCCAGCTGACTCAGGCTGAGGGGCTGCTTAATTGTAGCATGGATGTTTGGGCTCGGGCTAGAGCCTGGGTCCTAGAACCCTGCCAGGTGGGAGGGTCCCAGAGCTCTGGCTGCAGCTGGAGCCTGAATGTCTACACCACAATTAAACAGCCCTACAGCCCAAACTCTGGGAGCCCGAGTCAGCTGGCATGGACCAGCTGCGGGTGTGTAAATGCCATGTAGACATACCCTTAGATGTTTAGCTGCCAAAGGAGAGTGCCTAACCCACCCAATACTCCTAATGACTCTCTGGGTGCAAATACTGCCTGGCATTTTTAGTAATTTCTATGGGTGTGTATATCTAAGTGACCCCTAATGCACAAACAATCAGCACCTTTTGCCATAATATTTATAGGCGCACACAAAAATATCTCCTAGTATATCAAAAAATACTGGTGCTGTAAACACATGAGCTACCAGCCCCAACAAGAACACTTTTGCCACATTGTCTCATTTACTGTGTATTCACCTGTGAGCTTTTTATCATAAGAGCAGCCTTAGCTTACCCAAAAAAAAAAAAAAAATTAAAGAAAGAAAGACGGGATGGGAACCTCATGAGATCTGGAATTTAGTTCAGAAAAACCTCCAAAAGTTCAGACCTCAAAGCTCTGGGTCAGTCCCTATGGCTCTCTTGTCCTATGCAGTCCCATTCCTACAACAAGCCCTGTGACAGAGCACACCCCCTTTCCACTCTGCAGGCTCATGTTTCCTTAAGTGGAGCCTGATCAGCTTCTCTACTCAGAGGGGATGTGACATAGTCACTGGTAGTGAGAGCTTCCTAACTTTGTCCCATCGATATTGCTCTCACCTGAAAGATCCATCTCCAGGGATGAGGCAAGATCATTTGTTCTCAGCGGTCCTTCAGTTTTTATCTCTGCTGAGACTGCCGTCAAGGGAGCTGGTTGTAATGGTGGGGTTTATGTGGACAGCTCTCTACCGGGAACTAGAGTGAAACCAGCAATTCATGTCACTCGGGGAACTAGGGTGAAACCATCAGTTCATGTCACACAGCTTTCAGTTGGTGATGAAAAATGGCTCTGTCACTAAATCACTTTAACTATTAGGGCTTGTTTACACTTGGAAATTTATCAAAACAACTATTCCAAGATATTTATTCCAGAATAGCTATTTTGGTAAACTTCCAAGTGGAGACAAGTACTCCGTGCCTTTGAAATCTATCATCCTATGTGGAATTTCCAGAAAGCTAGCTAATCCCATATATAGAACCAAACTAAAAATAACTACTAGAGTTGACCTGAAGAACTGATACTACTATAACTATAAAAGCGACATCTAGCTCAAGGGATATGAGAAATCTTGCTTCTTACATTCTCTCCAGTCCCACAAAACAGCCAACACTTAATGCACCCATTGTGCATAACAAACAGCATAAAATGAACTGAGACGGAGCTTCCCACCACCGTCTGCACAAGATATGTTGACATATAGGCGTGCCAAAGAGGAAGGTGAAAACAGATGAAAATCCCAGCTGAATGGCCCTTCTGGAGGGTTTTTTATCTTTTTACACCTGTTTCCAGGCACTGAAGTGTGATAGTGACAGGGTGTAGAAAGGAATGTAACAACCTGAGCAACAGGATGTGGGTGGAGGCAGAAGTCCCATGGGAGAGACTTTGCGTCATGTTTCATATCATGGATGTAGAAGTTGCCGTAATGCTGCAGTAGGTAAATGTAAAGTTATTTAAAGTAAGTCCTCAGGAGCGGGGTGTGTTAGGAAACAGCACAGCATTTAATTGTGTTAACAAGTATTCAGCTCAGTCTAACTTTGCTCAGGCTTTTGAAAACATCTAGTTTCCGGGCATTACTCTGAGGTTAAACACAGGCATTAGCATAGTCTTCACTCTACATAATCTTATCTGCATAGTCACTCCCATATTCATAAAAGCTGAGTTCTAAACATTCAAAAGCAATAGGTCAAAAATAAAAGTTAGCTCACAAGCCTGCATGTGATTGTCCAGTCAGCACTATGGTATCTTTGAGAATAAAGAACAAAATATCAAATATCTGAGAGCTGTACAACACTGGCATGAATAAAAGGAAGAAAAAAATAAATATAACCTCTGCCACAAAAGGCCTCAGAATTACCCTGTTCAAAAAAGGAAGAGGCATGAGTAGAAACCACATGTTGGAAGTAGGATTTCTATGCAGTCATGCTTTTTTAATTACTTTTAATTTGGAACACCCAAACTACCTATTATGGATTTAAATCTACCTCTGAGCTTGGGATTCCTCGGGGTCAGCTATAGTTTCTATTCTGATTACCACAGATTCTCGGCCACATGGCCAGATTCCAAGATGAGCAGAACTGGTGCAAAATGAGATGGTGGGGTTGGTTTGTTGTTTGTTTGTGTCTGTGTGGGTTTGTTTGTTTGTTTTTTCAGTAGCTGTAGCAAGGGACATGTGAACACCTTTCTTCAGTATTTAGGTTCTTAGGTGTCAGATGCCTTAGATACTGACACAGCAGACTAATTTCACAAAAGAAAGGAGAAAGCTACATCTTGTCACATTTACCTCTTCATTGTCTCTTACACAATATGACTGAGAATGGAATAAGGGAGGATGCTTTTTGATTTTGTTGTCCAACTGTTCATTGTACCTTCCTGCAATGGTTCAGATAATTACTAGACTTGAGCCTCTATAGGTGACACTTCTCTACACTTAAAGTGCCAGCTACTAATTTGTCTTATTAGGTACCTGTTAAGTGGGTGGAGAGATGGAGCTCTAAAATTTTGTTATTAATATAGGGCCTGTTCATTTCCTTCATGGGTGGGGGTGGGGAAATCAACATGGGGTCAAGAAGTACCATGCATTAGATGGAATCCATCAGGATCTGGTAGAAAGAAGTCAGGCTTTATTGTCTTGTAAAACAGAACGGGGTGCAATCCCATAGACTCCATGGATAACTAGGATACCTCCCAGAAGCCATCTGTGTGGAGATGACTGCAAACTAGTTCCCAAGCTGCCTGGAAAGAGGACCCACACTGGCATGGTTGCTTGCAGTGGCAGTTCCCTGCAGGGAATGATAGGAGGGGCAATGCCATAAAATGATGATAGCCTAGTGAGCATTATTTTAAATTGGTATTTCCCATGAGATTACAAGGGGACCATGCAGGAAGGCACTGCTCCTCCCACTTCTGAATATCAGGGGGCTTTTTCTCCCTATTTTGCTCTCCACCATGTGCTCATAGTTACTGGGTCTGATCCTGAAGTCCTGACATAGATAAAACTTTCATCAAACCCTCTCTTTAATAACTTGGAATTCTGACTATCCACCTACTTTTCAGAATTATTTATGAATGCACTGGAGTATTGTGAAACTGTGTAAAACAAGCTGCCTTGCAAAATTTCTAGAACTTTGCAAAACTGTCCTTTTTTGCCTTACTGTAGCTTGCAGTGATGAAGCTACAGCAGCAGAATGACTGCTTAGCTTTATGCTAAATTTAAAATAGGATTAAGCAGACCAGAAAACACTGTTTTCAAATGTTTTTAAATCCGTTTTTATTGGTATAAATGTCCTGGTTTTGCCCAAACCTCCCCTCAAAAAAACCAATGTAATTATTATTCCATCAGTTCGTTTTCTTTTTTCTGTGTTCCTAAAAAGATATATTGGCATGCAAGGCTTCTACAGATATGGCATTCGATCCATACTTTCTTTTAGCATGGAAAAACCACACAGAAGCTTGTTTTTAAAGAGAGAGAAAATAAGATTAAACAGGACAGGGAATGTCGTTATGAAAGAATGAAAATATTTTCATTACTAGGGTATTTGTATGTCAACAGCTGATACAGAGTGATGTGAGCCATTCCTACAAGGACTCCCAAAGTCTCTTCCTTGTACCATACACCAATTAGCAGAACCCAGATTAAATGAGCAACATACAACACTTCTCAGAAAGTTACTGAATTTCACATTTTCTTGTCATTTTATTAAATTGTTGATTGTTTTCCCCCATTGTGACTTTTATAATGCAGATTCCTAAGTAATATAGTCAAAAAATGTGAATATGTCCGAAATGACTAAATAGATATTATTAGGTTGCTATTATGTAGTGTATAAAAGAATTGCAGTGTTGTTTGGTCACTTATTGAAAAGAAGGTCTGCATTTGACGCGGGAGGAGGATGGGTAGGGAGAGAGAGAGTAACCATAGGGATAGATGAGAACATAGAAAATATCACCATGCCACTATATAAATCCATGGCACTCCCACAGGTTGAATACTGCATGTGGTTCTGGTCACCCGGTCTCAAAAATAGATACATTGGAACAGAAAAAAGTACAGAGAAGGAGAACAAAAATGATTAGGGGTATGGAACAGCTTCCATATGAGAAGAGATTTTAAAAAGACTGGGACTGTTCAGCTTAGAAATGAGACAAGGGGGGGGATATGATAGAGATCTATAAAATCACAAATGGTGTGGAGAAAGTGAATAAGGAAGTGTTAGTTACCCTTTCACGTAACACAAGAACCAGGAGCCACACAAAGCAGTTTTAAAACAAAAAGGAGTATTTCTTCACACAACATACAATCAATCTGTGGAACTTTCTGCTAGGGGATGTCATGAAGGCCAAAACTATAACTGGATTCAAAAAAAGAACTAGATACGTTCATGGAGGATAGGTCCATCAATGGCTATTAACCAAGATAGTCAGGGACACAAACCCATACTCTCAGTGTCCATAAACCTCCAACTGTCAGAAGCTGGTACTGGAAATTGCTCTGTTCTTTTCATTCCCTCTGACACTGGGCAGTGTCAGAGTCAGGATGCTGGGCTAGATGGACCATTTGTCCGACTCAGTAATAGCCATTTTTATGTTCTTTGTGTGGAGGTAGCAAAGAGAGACTGTACATAAAACTTGCTAACACAGAACTGTAAGAGGTGAAGCAGATTTCATGCATGGATCGAACAGAAATGGTCAAATATAGTGCCCAATTCTGCTGCTCTTACTCTCACTGAGTAGCATTTGTATGAGTAGTCATTTATTTCAGTGAGACTACTTGCTTAGAATGTGAGTTAAGGTTTTACTGATCATTATTTAATCATTTTTCAGTCCTAATTAATTCCCTATAAAATGATTAAGATATTACTGGAAAACAATTGAATGTATTAGAATATGATGTCAGTGGGTACAGAGTTTTGTGGGGGTTTTTTTTAATTTTTCAAAATTATTTGGTGGCATTTCTTTGCTTACCTACACAGCTGCTGTGTTCCACTGCAGAAGTGGCTGCGTTTTGGTGCCTGATCTCTCTCCATCCCATACCTACCTCAGCTTTTATTAATTAATTTTTGTGAATACTTTGGAGGAAAATTATTATAGAATTACAGAGTATTATTGTTTCACTGGAATTTCGTTTTAGTGTTTCATTTCATTTCCATGTGTTTGAAGACGGCACAACTAAAATATTGCTCAATATCTTTGATCTTTCCCAGATACCCTGTTGTAATTGGCTCCTTGCAGATCTACCCAATGCTTATTGGAGCTGTTCAGAGTCATGTGGCTTGTTTGAGATTTTTGTGCTGTTCTTGTGACTTTATTAGTTAAACGCCTTTATTGGAATACATAGAAAAAATGGAATCCATTTAAATTTTATATCTTTTAAAGCTCTTCACTCCGCAAGACCATCCTATTAGAAACACAATCTATTGGTACCATTTTTGGTAGACTTCATTTCTGGGCTTGTCTCTCAAAGCCATGTTACTAGTTATAGTTCTAAATATAGAACTTTTGATCCACTTTCCTCCAGGTTGAAGGAACTCTACCTCATGAAGATATGCACTTAATGATTGTTCTGGTTTATATCACAGCAATGCCTATAGACCTGTCAGGGATCAGGGCCCATCGTGTTTAGTGTTGTATAAACACGTATACATATGCACAATATAACAGATTGATCCTGTCCTAGTTTGCTTAGAATAAAGTTTAAGAAATGGGATTTTCAAAAGTGTTTAGATGAGGTGCCCTATTCTTATTGAAAGTCAATGGGACTTCTGCATCATGCAAGTGCTTTTGCAGATTCCACCCTATCACTTTCTGTCAGAACCAGCTTCGCTAACACTTTCTACCAGATGAAAAAACCTTTTTTACCAGATGTTTTCTTCAGTATCCTACTAAGCCACTTGGGGGATCTTCTTGTGGAAGAAATTGAAGGATAATTGAAGCAGGAGTCAATGTAATTCTTCTCAGAATACTTGTCCAGGTATTTTCCCTCACAAATCGTCCCAGGTCTTCATTCCTTGTCTCCTCTTTACTTTTAAATATCAAGAATTAAGTTGATGAGAATACATGAACCCACACAGCCGCTTTCCTTGTCAGACGTTTTCCCAGATAAGTGGTCTTTCAAAGGATTTTTCCAGAGGCAAGGTAACTATTAAACAATCAAGAAGACACTAGCCATCCTTCCACTAATACCATCTCCTATGTTATGCAAGTCCTAAGGTTTGTGGATCCTACCCTACACCTTTCCTAAATCGTCTTGAGCTGGGGGTCTTTAGTGCTGACAATAGCAAAACTAATTATATTATGACCTGAAGAATAGCTCCATGTAAGCTCAAAAGTGTCTTTCACCAATGAAAGTTGGTCCAATAAACAATATTATCCCATCCACCTTTGCTATATATTAAGAAAATGGAAGAACATTGTGCCACAAACAAAAACTCAATGAGTGAAATAAAATACCACTAGTTTAATGAAGAAACGCCCATTATATGAAAGGAGTAACAGAAAACACTGATGAAATTGGGAGAGTTTGGATCCAATCAGCAAACACTGACTCATGCCAGTCAGGGACTTCACTGGGATTACTTGCACATGTAAGGGTTTGAAGGATCAGTCCATTTATTGCCAGTTTGTGATGTTTCTTCTTTGGTGCCTTGCTCAGCCTTTTTAGGCCAGTGGGCTCTTTAATTAGTAATGTGGGCCCAAAACTGCACATCCCTACTCATGAGTGGATCCATTGACTTGAGTCTACTTCCATGAGTTAGGGTTTGCAGCAGCTTTGTCTTCCTTACCTATGTACTGGTAGGGCAGATAACAGTACACCTGTTTAGTTTTTTGAGGTCTGGGCTTTGTTTTTTGTTGCTTTCTGTTTGTTTGCTTTGTGTGAGTTTATTCTAATTGAAAATATTTATATACACAATCTTTCTTTTTCCAATTACTATTCTTGATTTAATTTTATTTTTCCATCTTCTGTTTATGGATAATGATTCTCTAAATGTGAAATAAAATAGATTTATTTAACATTTACAAGTAGGTAGATAGGGATTAGGAATATCATTTATCCAGTAAAGATCTCACTATATGAGAACTACCCTGGTTATGAATCAAGCTCCCAGTTTCACGTCTCAACTTCTTTACACTTACTTGGGAGAAAACCTGTATGTCTCAGGTGGGTGGATTGTTAGATTCCTATCCTGAGGAGGTACCAGAGGAAAAACAGTGGTATAGAAAATAAATCGGTGTCTGGCATTAACAGTGCCCTTCTATGCAAGTGTGAAATAGCCTACCCCCCACCTATAAGCATTTCTGAGATCACTGGGCAGAGGACAGGATACAAGGATAACATCAAGTGTGGGGACAGGATATCAAGAATGTGATTAAAAACCTGGCAAAATTGCACAATGCTATATCCAGTGAGAAGAAACCTTCACCTCTTGCTGTAGTTTTTGGCATCAAGAAGAGCTTATCTTCAAGTAACATGTAAAATGTAAGGTGAATTGCTAAAGAGGAATGCAGACAGATTCTCATATCAGCACATTGTTTTGGTTCAGACTCTACTGGATTTATGTGAAGTACATTTGGCAAAAAAGAAAAATCAGTTTATCCTTTGTTTTTTCCACATGCTGTTAGCCAAACAAGCTGTAGGAGGAAATTAATGCTGGGAAGGTTGGAAAATAATTCACACACTATTTTAGTTTTCATACAACTTCAAAAGTTGTAGCAGGTTTGCTTTAAAAAAAACCCACCATGTTCACAGACTTGCTCTTTTGCTCCTTACTGCAGCCATAAGTACAAAGTTGGAGAATAGTGCTGCTACTTCAAAGTCCACTGTATAGAGAGATTATTTAGAGACTTTCAGGATGAACAGTAAGGATGAATTCAGAGGACTAGCACTAGGCCTCAGCACCAGTAAAGTCCTACTTGAACCCTGTTTTGAGGGCATTGTGCTGGGTGAACAACTGATTTTTTTAGTTTATTGGCAATTCCTAAATTAATAAATATTCGGTTCAGAGCAAACCAAATCTGAAATTTTTCAAAATTTTTGGTGGAGTGAGAAATAAAAAAAAATGTTGGATCTGTTTTGAGTGGGAATTTGAACCTGAGCCTCCTACTTCCCAGGTGAGTATCTTAACAAGTGGTCTAATGGTGAAAAGAGAGTGGGAGGCGAGAAGGGCCTCAACACCATAACCACAATCACCACCACTTCCTTCTTTGGTCATTTTGTGAATGGCCAAAATTGTTTGTGTCAAATCTGGGACTGGTTTCAGGTTGAACGAAATTACATTTTTGTCAGACTCTTTGCCCAAACAGTTTCGCCCAATTCTAAACTGAAGCGAATTTCATCCTAAATGAACATTTCAGAAGATTATTCCTGATCCTGAATGGATTTTATGAGCTATTGACCTTCTGAGGGACTATACTCATTACCTATGAGTTGCATACCTCTTTATTGACAAGAGCTGGGCAAATAATTCTCATCAAATAATTCAATTAATTTTATCACTTTGTTTTCAGATTGTCCAAGCAGTTGATGATTTCTTTGTTTTTCCAGGTTCACCACTACATAATTTCAGCAAATAATAATTCTTAATGCCTGGCTTGTGTGAGCATGTATGCAATAATCAAAATTTGAGCAGTGTTGTGTATAGGATATATCTGTCCCATGGTTGGATGAGTGTAACTGTTAGTATCAGAAACAGATGCAAACACTCTCATTGGCAAATTCAAAAGTCACTTTCTGCTAATATTTTCCACTATTCACATTAAAATTCACTGGTGCTATAAACATCACTTCTGGTACATGTCCGCTTGAATATTTGTGGAAAATGAACAAAAGAGAGCACAACAATAGTCAGTGAAATTTTTTTAAAGTCTAATTATGATCTATTGTATGAACTATTTGCCCTGTTCCTGTAGTGAAAAACACCAGGGGCTTGATATATCCCTGCAGACATGAGGATGTAATTTGCATTACCTTCTACCGTAGGCAGAGCTGTACCTTGTGGATATTCATTCTCAGGGCAATGGCAGGTGTGATAACGCCATCCTCTGGCAGTATATCTCCTGGGTACCCTTGTATTTCTCCCTTTCAAGCCAAGTGTGTTGCCCCCCACACATGTCTTTGTGGGCTGCCTTGACCAGCTTTTGGCCCACAAGAGGATCAGTGGCTGCTGGTGCCTTATATAGTTTTGCTCCCATTCCAAGTGGACTTTCCATTACTGAGGCTCTGCAATTTAGAGTCCCAGGCACTGGAATTTGCCTTGAAGGTACAGTACATTTGTTTTAAGTGTACAAATTAAACACAATTTCATAACTGTCTGAAAACAGCCAATGAAAATACAGGAATTTTGTTTGTAAATTCCATCCAAACATCAGGATCGTGTTACAAATGGTTTAGATGGAATTTACAACTCTACAGTTTTTCTGCTCTCCTCCATTTTCCCCACCTGCTTTCAAATATGAAAGATATGCTTGTGTTTTCTTGAAGGACTCAAATTTTAAACATGAGAATCACAAATAGCGACCAATAAAAATTGCCTTTTTGAGATGGGGGGACAACCAGTGAATATTTGAGCTACATTTTGTGAAAAGTTTGGGATTCGTAAAAATTATCATATGTTTGTGAATAATGAATACTGTGATCGCAAAGAATATAGCAAACTGACCTCTGCCCTTAATGCATAAAAATAATCACAAGTCAATTATCTTACTATTTTCTTACCTCTGGATATAATAGACAGGTTCATAGTGAAATAGGATTATGACCAAGTGGCATTCTCTCCATTGTGGACCCACTCTTTCAGTTAAACTGTTCACGTGAGTAAGAGATACAGAGTCCCTTGTGTAGGAACAAATCAGTCTGGAACTAAATGTTCTACTGTAGAGGACAGCCTTCATCTGATGGTAGTGTATGTATGTGTGTATGTGGGGTGGGGGTGGGGGAAATGCCTGCAAGGTTACTAGGAAGAAGGTTACTGCAGTGAAAATAAAGAGGAATTTCTATTATTTGATTACTGCAGAACTTAAACAAAAAACCACACCATCACCAACTCTGGAGCTCATATACTAGCAGATTGTGAACTATATTGGGAGAGGTATAGTGATAATATCTACTTAAAGTTAGCTAAGAAATACTGCACACTTTGAAACAATATTTGGAAGGTCCTTGTCAGCAAATGCCTCTAGGAAGGATATAGCAGGAAGTGAGGAAAGGAGACCCTGTCTCTCAACCCAAGGCCATTTTCATACAGTCTGAAGATCTTCCCGTTACCCCTTTTGCAGTTGAAAGATGCTTCCTGACAGCAAGTGCCACTTGTGGAGTAATGCACTTATTTCATTCAATAGCAGCCAGCAGGGAACTTTGCCATTGGTGGTTATACAAAATTTTCCCACAGATAGTGTCTTTTTCAGTAACACATTTTTGTATCTTTAATTGTGAAGTTTCAAAAGAGGCTGATAAGCATGAAATAGATGGAATAATCCAAGTTGCTTATTTGCTATACCATACCAGTCCTAACTCAGAGAACATAAAATACCATAGATAGTGATTAGCACACCAAAAAAAACTTGACTGACTTTATTCATAGTGGCTGATTTCAAGGGCAGGAGGTACATGCATGCACAATGGGTAGCACATGATTATAGAGTACGTAATGAAAATAAAAATCATGGTTTTTTCCATGGAAATAGCATTGCTTTTACTGGATGCACGTGGTTTGTATAGATTTGCATGGCCTATAATAAACACAATTTATCACCAGGATATATGACTGCAAACACCTAATATAAGGCACTTGAGGTTGAGGCAAAGACTAGTTAATCTCTGTAGAAAATATTTTATCTTTCAGATATGCTTATTTAAAGCATTGTAATACTCTTTAAATCATAAAGGCCAATTGGTGTAAGGAAATGTAGCTCCTTTGACGTTAATGATGTTGCATCCACTTACATCAGGGTTGAATTTGGCCCTTAGCTTGTTGTAGGGGGTTTTAATCTTAAAGTTGAATTCTTACTGTGTGTAGGGGAGAGCCTTATTTTACTAAGAAGCAATTTGCTCTGTAGGCCTTCATATGTTAAGGGGGTGTTTACAAGACTTTCAGCTATGGATCATTCTCTCCACTGATACAGTACAGGAGTTATACATACATGGCAAGTTTAGTGATATAGCCACTATTATGCCAGCAGTAGATTCTCCGGGTTGACATGTTCAGTTACCCAAAAAGAACATGTCCTCAGTGTTTAATTTTGAAAGATATGTATTTATTCTAGCCTATGTTAGCTCCTCGTGGGTTAGTCTATTATTTGCCATGCATCTGCTGTGGGATCTCTTGATGAATTTCAGTCATCAAGACAAGAACAAAGAATACCTTTTGTCTTAACTATGCCAAAAAGGCCTGGGATTGCCATCCCCTTTGTTGAACCTGTTCTTTCCTGACCCTGGTTTCATCCTCTTTCAGCATAGTAATTCTAGGAAAGCGAATTAGTTTAATTTACATGTGCTGTTTTCATCATGTTGGTGGTGTATATATAAAACTTCCCTTCTTAATGAGAGTTCACTGTATGCATGAAGAAGTGTATATACTGTAGACTCCCTTCATTTCTTGGCAGTAAAGTCTCTTATAACTCGCACCAGTCAGACCTCTGGCACCTCTCACTATAAAACTGTGCACTCACATGGCCCGTATCACCCACTGAAATAAATGCTTAACACATATTAAATTGCACATGACAGCTGCGAGGTGTTATACCCATTTTACAAATAGATAAACTGAGACACATGCTAAATCCAACATTTCTAAACTTAGGCTAAAATTTTGGTTGATGTAATTCAAGGCTGTGCAATGAGTCAATGGTAGAGGCAGGTGTAAAATCTAGGAGTCCTGATTTCCTGTCCTTGCTCCAACTGCTGGACTGTACATTTTTTTTCTAGAAACTCAAATTATGTTCAGAATAGACAGTGCTGGGATTCAGAATCTCTCTTTTCAACAGTTCCTCTGCGTCCATTGCTTAGCATGGTAGCATGACTTACTATGAAAAAAATTGGCTCACCCTAGAGCAGTGGTTCCCAAACTTTACCAACCCACGAACCCCTTTCACTAAAATGTCAAGTCTCGCGAACCCCCTCCTAAAAATGAATATTTCCAGGGATTTTCTCCTTTATCTGAGTATAAATTAGAACAGTGCTCTTGGAAATATAACATTGTTTTTTATGACTTGCTTATTACACACTATGTATTATTATTATTTATCATGACAGTATCTTTATTACATTATGAAAACGGCAACACTCTTCCAAGATCTCACTTCCGTCGCTTGTATCACTTTGAATAAGCCTGTTATAAGACAAGGCTCCTAGGTTTCATCAAGGAGTATCAGATGTGAAACAGCATGCAGGGATTTAAAAAGACAACTCAAATCAAGAATTCCTCCTACACAAACATTCAGGTCTTGAGCAGTCCAGGCAAACCACTAATGTTACAACAAAGCTTAAACTTGTTGTTCATCATAATTTTAAAAACAATACTAGCTGCCTGTTTCATTTTAAAAACAGCAAAAAATATCCACCTTCCTTTGTATTTCTTATAAGGAATCTTGAAGTTTAAATCTTCTCAGTGGAATAGTTATGCTTGCTTTGATCTGCTTAGCTTTTGGAAGTCCAGGGGCTCCAGGCTGCTGGCCCCATGCTGCCTGGGGTCCCTAAGGACAGCTCTGTCTGCCATTAGGGAATTTTTTCCCAAGAACCCCCTGTAACATTTTGCGAACCCCCAGGGGTTCACGAACCCCAGTTTGGGAACCACTGCCCTAGAGCATTCCGGTTGACAAGCATCAAATTTACCAGACAAACAATGGTAAATCTTGAGCTTTATGGAGATTATTTATATGTCTGGAAGATACTTTGCTGCAATTTAAGCCCTAAAGGAGCACAGAGAACCAAAAGAAGCATAGACAACATCAGTGAAATATCATAATGGAAAGAAGAGTGTGGACACTGACCACAAAGACAAGTTTAGTCATCACAACAGCAGCAATTGATTCTTAGCGATTCAGCTCCTATGGTGATGGATACCCTAAGATGCACAGAAATGCTACTCTCATTGGACTCACTCAGCAACCCTACAGGAAATTTCTCACTCCTCCCCTGAATAACCTGAATTACAACAGCTGGGTACAGAATAACTCTGGTTTACAGATGCAGCAATTCAGATTATATTTTATTAAGTTGAAACGAGAGATGCAGCAAACTCTCCCAGGGAGTTCAGAAGTTTCCACCCTTCTAGTAATTGCATACTGTACAGGAAATGGAGGTTAAAAAAAAGTTACAAAAAGTCATTCTGGGTATCACCTAATACAATCATCATCTGAAACAAATTCCCATCTTCTCAGAATTTCCATGACCTGAAAAAGTCCTTTCAGGGGGTGTTAAGAATTTCTGCAACACTCAATGTGCATTTGCTGTTAAATAATGCATTGGAAAAAGGTGGTTACCTCTGATCTCTTACACTGTTGTTTCTTCTAGCCTCATATCTCTTTGGCATAGTCGCATCATTAGATTTAGAAGTTATTAGTATTGTAAGTCTGACTTTAAAGCTAAATTCCTTCAAAGATGTGCACCTGTCCCAAAAGCCCCCGTTCACTGAACATGCAGAATTTCCTATGCATATGAAGCATCAATCATAAGGTTCATACAGTAAAGTCTGCATATGTTCAGACAGGAAAATTGCCATTATACAGCTTTCATCTGACTCAAGAGAGTTCAGATAAAAATACAGCACAGCACTCACATGAAACCAGAGATTCAGGTCACTCTTGAACAAACTGAGTCTCTCGAACTCTGGGAGTACAGCTGTGCTAGAAGCTTCTCCCAGGCCACCTGGCTCAAACTAGATCTTAAAGGGAGAATAAAAAATTAAATATAAATAAATAAAAAGACAAATCCTGGTGGCAATAAATTATAAGCCATTGGTCCCTGAGAACTGGGTTATTTTGGCAACTGAAGGTTATTACGTGCCCAATATTTAGATTTTGTAAAACAAGATGTTACAAACCTAGAAGTAATGGAAATGTTTCACGGTTAATTACTCCAGAGTGACCAGAACCACTTCCCAAATGGTTCTGGGAAACAGGATCTGGGAAAAAGGAATCTCCAGCCCACGTTCTCCCCACCAAAATACTCCTTGTTCCTCCTTGAGTTGCCAGAGGCAAATGCAGTGCTGTTGTAGCTGAGTTGGTACCAGGATATGAGAGACAAGGTGGGTGAGGTAATATCTTTTATTGTACCAACTTCTGTTGGTGAGAGAGACAAGCTTTTGAGCTACATGGAGCTCTTCTTTAGGTCTGCAGAAGGTAACCAGAGTGTCCAAACTAAATAGAAGGTAGGACAGATTGTTAAGCTTAAGGGGTTCACATATGTTGTAGTAGGCCACTTAAAATGAAGTGGGCAATTAAGAGTTGGCTGGCATGCTACAAATTGTTGTAATGAGCCATAAAACTAGCGTCACTGTTAAGCCATGGTTTTTAGTGTCTAGCAGACAGGGATGGCTCTACTGTTTTTGCCGCCCCAAGCAGCGCGCCGAATTGCCACCGTGGATGGCTGAAGACAGAAGCTGGCGCTGAATTGCCGCTGCCGTGGACGGCTGAAAATAGAAGCTGCTGAGGAATTGCCACTGCGGGCGGCTGAAGAGAGAGGCTGCCGCAGAATTGTCGCCACCGCAGAAACACGCATGCCGCCCTAATGGCACACAGACTGACACCCCTTGCAGATTGCCGCCGCAAGCACCTGCTTGGAACGCTGGTGCCTGGAGCCGGCCCTGCTAGCAGAGTTATGAAACTAAATCTCAAAGCTCATCTTTTGAAGGTGTTATGTAGATTTCCTTTGAGAATGAGGACTGAGAGGTCAGGTATGGAGTGATAATTTTGCAAAAATTATTCACCCATGGATGACAGGGTGTTTTTGTCTTTTATCATTTTTCTGTGTGAGTTCATTTGAGAGCATAGTGCTTGTTTGGTTTTGCCCACATAGTTGTGGTTTCAGCATTTGATGCACTGGATGAGGTATGCCACATGTTGATAGGAATGTGTTGGAATCCTGGATTTTGAAAGGTGTTTGAAAGGGGTGGGTATTGATCACTGTAGCTGTGGAGATATGTCTGCATATTTTGCATCTGTTTTTCTGCCAGGGTGTGGTGCCACTTTGAGTTAGTGTGCCCTGGTCTGTGGGGAGCTTGCTTCTGATGAGGTTGGGGAGTTTTTTGAAGGCCAGAAGAAATATTTATTTCAGGATATAGTCCAAGTGTGGGTTGTAATTGTTTGATACCCTGTAGGGGTTCCATTGCGGGGTGGTAGGCTTGAAAGCTTATCACTTCCACCTGCTTTGTTTCTCTCATAAGGAAAGGTACACAGGGTAATGACCCAGAATGTCATGCATTGCTTTCCTACCTTTTTCTCTGACTGCCATTAATCCTCTGTACACACATTAAGCAACACATCATTCCATCCCCACGTAAAGGAGGCAAACTCCCATTTTACAGATGGGGCAGCTGAAGCATAGAGAGGTTGAAGTGACTTGTCCAAGTTCACATGAAAAGTTTGTGGTGCAAATGGGAATAGTACCTAGAACTCTGAGGTATCAGACACACATCTTGTCCATTAGATCACAAAGAAATTGCTTCAAAACTGTGCAAATTTGTGCTGTCTAAACATGGGTTTTTTTAAGGGTTTCTTCTCCACATTTGTCAAACACTTCAGGATCTACAGATGAAAATCTACAAAGTTAGCTGACAAGGTATTATTATTTGGCCCATTTTGCACAAAATGCCATTGTACAAGCTAGCTTTACTCAGCTCAACTCCTTTTGTTGATGCATTATGAATCTTAAACTATGCAATCAATATTTTGCAAATTACAATATTTTATACAATGTTTTTCTACAGTTTTAGATACGTGCAGTGTCTTGTATAGTAGTACTGCATAAACCAGTCAAAGATTAACTTCCATGCATAGGCGCCGACTCCGTGGGTGCTCTGGGGCTGGAGCACCCATGGGGAAAAATTGGTGGGTGCTCAGCACCCACCGGCAACTCCCCGCCAACCCTGGGGCCCGCGCCCAGCTCCCCGCCAGCCCCAGGACCCACGGCAAGCTCACCTCAGCACCGGGAGATGTTGCAGAGCCCCGCCCCCGACGCTGGGCGACGTTGCGTCGGCGTCGGGGGCGGGGCCCCGCAACGTCACCCGGTGTCGGGGGCGGGGCCCTGCAACGTCACCCGGCGTCGGGGGCGGGGCCCCGCAGCGTCACCCGGCATCAGCTCCCACCGGCGCCACCGGAAGTTGGCACCTGTGCTTCCATGGACTGTCATATTATTGTTTATTATTTGTATTATCATAGTTCCAAGGATCCATAGTAATGGACCAGGACCCTATTATGCTAGGTGTTGAGTGGGCAGTATTCAACACGTAAAAACATATTGCAGATGACACATAACAGAATAATAGTGAGACTATGCAGACATTGATGACATTTTAGAATTCAGTTACATTAACTGTTTGAGTACAGCACTATCATTAATCTATATTACTGTAAATACATTTATTTCTTTGTCCCTAGAAACACACATGTATTACTTTGAGCCTGTGGAAAACATGTTAATTTACTTGTGCTTGTCCAATTAAATATATATTGATAACTTTCAAATCAGTGGCATATATGTATAAATTCTGCACACACATTCTCAGCCACCAAAGAAAATCATTTAACAAAGTTTTAAAGAAGGGACATTGAATACGCTGAGAAATATATGAACTTAAGAAGTCATGAACAAGGTCTGCATAAAAGATAGTCCAAAAGTAAATCATAAAAAATAATTCTTAGTATGATTGTCTTTGTATACCTGTGAAATAGCTTCTGAGATACGTTTATAAAGAGCAATTTATTATGTTTGTATCTGTCTACAAAGAACAAACAAAACCTTGACTTCTTAGTATGGGGTCTTGATTTAGGCTGGGATTTCCAAAGGAGCCTAAGGAAGTTAGGAGCCCAGCTCCCATTAAAATTTAGGTGCCTACCTCCCTTTTGGTGCCTTTGAAAATCCCAGACAAAATGATTAAATTGCAGACTTGAGGCAGAAGAGGATTTACTATGTTAAAACAAATCAAAGCCCACCAAATCCTTAGGCCAAATCCTGAGCATCTACAATTTCCATGGGAATCAATTTAAGTTCCAGGTATTCAGTAGCTCTCAGTATTTGGCCTTAATTTGACATACTGGAATTCATGTAAGTATGTAAAAGTGGAAAAAACATTACGAGGTCACATTTCTAAGGACCCAATTCTGCTGTCTTTACTCATGATGAATAGCACCTCACACTGCAGGCAGTTCCATAGATAGTGATGCAACTAGTCTGCATGAGTAATAGTGGCAGAATTTAGCCCTTATTGAATGTTTACACAATGGTTTTTCCAAGTAATACAGTTAAGACTATTGTAATACATATGCAGGAAGGGACAGAACTTAAGTTTTTGGCCCCAATCCAGCAAAGCACCTACACACATCAGCAGTCTCATTGACTTAAATAGGAGCAGAATTCGTCCCGATATGAACAGGGCCCGTACGTAAAGAGCTACTCTGTAATAATTAACTAAAATGCCAAACAAAAACTACATTAAGAGAACATAAAGGTTGCATGATGAAGCACTCCAAAGTCAGGAAATGCAAATGATAAGACGGCTCACTTGAGAGGGATCTAAGCAAGCTAAATAAATGGGCCACAGGAAAGCAAATGTTGATAAATGCAAAAAAATCCACATTGGAGGGAGAAATATAAGCTACTCATACATCTTACGGGGTTCTAAAGTAACTATTGACTTGGGAAATGGGACATCTCATCTCAGAAAGGATATTGCAGAATTAGAGGAGGTTCAGAGAAGTGATGAAAATGATTAGGGGCATGGAGAAACTTGCATATGAAGAAGGATTAAAAAGATTGGAATTGTTTGCCTTAGAAACCTTTCCGGCTTCCTTTTTTCTTTCTCAGCTTTAAAACAATACAAGCATATAAGAGAATATGATAAAATAACTTTTCTAAATATTCCTGTACATAGTATCTATATTTGACTGATCTTTATTTTTTTCTAAATATGTGCAATTTTAAAGTACAGTTAGATATGGGACTACTCCTCAGAGTTCAGTTTAATTCAGGTTCTCTGCATTTTTGGGGATTTTTTCCTCCCTCATTGCTATTTTAGGTTTAAATTCAGCACCAATATTCAGCTGCATAAAACTCTTTGCATGACTTTAATGTAGGCGTTTTGCCATTTGGTCTAAATAAATGCATTTAAGTACTTGAAGCACCTCGTGCTCACTTGACTCACAGCCAACTACCAAATTCCACAAGATGGACTTCATCCTAATTCTCTAGCCTTTCTGTCCTCTCAGAGTGCAGCAAGCAGCCAATATAGCCATAAGCTGAAATAGACCCAAGGCATCTCTATATACAGCATATGTGCAGCTATAATATGATACTGCCACATTTACTGTAGTATTCAGTCACACATCTGACAGAAATCCAACTGATCTTCTGGGACTGTAATGAAATGCACCTGACAGAGGAAAACAAGCATGCTTACGAATGGATTAAGTTCATTTATTGAACTGCTATCTTCATTGTGCTTGGAAGTATGGAAAAAGTGTTAGAAATACAAGATGTAGCTTGTTGGCCCATGACCTCTCAACTCTCATGTCAAACAGACATTTTCTGGCCCTGCTTATTTAGTCTCTCCGCCTAGTGTTTGGCATGAGTGGAGATGAGAGACTGAGATAAGTGAATATGTGCCTACCATGGTCCAATCACCATGATATCCAGTCTGAAATCAGAGTTTTTCAGAGAAGACAAAGAACCTGTGAGTATGGTCTGCCCTGAGATTGAATCTGGTGGACCCTGACTCCAAACCTGATGGGAGATTACTACAGTCTGTTGACAGTGACCACCCATTCCCTAGCTGCTCTCTCCTTTCACACCCTCTCCACAGATCACCATGGTTTGTGGATGATCTTCAAGAACGCTACAGGGAGAGGAATAGCAATGATTCCAACCTACTGCATTCTAGGGAGTCTTTGTGATTCTGTACTGTGGCTTGGTGGAGGCTCAGATAACTAACTTTTTTCCCTCATTTATACCAACTATAAAGTCTTGACCTGAATTGGTTCAGATGGTGTGCTCCAGATTAAGTCAGATGCCCTTCACCATCTTTCAGAACCAAATGTCTCCCCCAGTAAGGAAGTTTCAGTTTACTTCTTGAAAAAGACTGATTGGGTTGTGTGCAAAGCTGCTGGCCACATTGGAGTGTTAGTGTTAACACTATCCTCCCTGGCCATACAGTATCCATTTTCACTATCTGAGGCACTGGTTGCACTGAGAGAGTTCTGTTCAACTACCTGTGAGATGGATCCTTGCCTATCAAGGTTGATTTCAACCAGTCTCTACTGGATCTACTTTTTCTTGTGACAGACAGAAAAGCAGATTGCGGGTAACTCCGAAGCATGCTGTGATGTGTGATCCTTGCTCAGAAAAGCATTTGACTTTTATTGTTATTATACATGGAGCTGGTAGCCTGGCTTATTAAGGCTGCCCAGCACTTCCCTTATAACTGCCAAACTTTAACCCTTCGGGCTGAATCAAGGGTTGGAGGGGATGTGAGACTGGGACTGGCTGGGTAAGGAGACTGGAGATTAGGGGGAGGGAAAGTGGGAGGAACCAAGGTTCAGGGTTAGAACTAGGACTAGTTGAGCAAAGACTGGTACAAGGAGTTGGGGAGGGGAAGGAATACTGAAATGGATGATAAGCCTTGGATTGGGAGCCATTTCAGGAGGACAACTGGAGTTGGAGTAGTGGGACAAACATCAATGAGGAGCTGGGAGAGAATGTTGGGGAGTGAGAACAGGGGGAAAGATTGGGACTCGGACAGGAAGCCCAGATAGGGAGATTAGGATGGGCTGAGCGAGAAGACTGGAAGGAGAAGCCTGAGGAGTAGAGACTGGGATTGTTCAGGCAACCTTAATTGTGGCATTTACTAACTGTGGAATGCTCAGCTTTGCAACCTTAACATTCTTTTTAACACTTTTTGTGTATAATTATTTATATATAAGTATTATGGTAGCACCTAAAAGCCCAAATGATGGATAAGAAACTCTGCAAATAAGTAAAACAAAGATAGTTCCTACCCTAGAGAGCTCATTATTTAGAATGATAAGATACAGAGAAACAGACATTTGAGGTCCTTTACTTTCAATATCTGTTCTTCTTGAATCTCATTAAGCATTTTGCATATAATCTGTCCTTTAATTATTTGGAAAATGTAATTCTTTTTCAGATTCACTGGAGAATATAAATGCTGTTGATCAGCTGCTTTCAGATTTTCTTTATTTTTAATCTTATCTGGACACTAGCTTCATTATGGCCTTTAGTGTAAAGCTCAATTTTTAAATAAACAGTTTCAAAAGTCATGTGGGTGCCATTAATATTTTGATGGCGGTCATAGCAAATTGGCGCAGTAGCTTCTCTCCTCCTCCCTCCCCAGTCTGTATAGCACTGGGCAGTAGCTAAAATGTGGTGCAAGTAGTGTGTTGTGTATCCCAGGCCATGTTGCCTGCTTTGCACACTTCCTTATAAATTGTGAGGAGGAGTTTCTCAGGAACCATGGGAACATGGACAGGGTACTCAGGCAGAATCCGCTGTCATTCATTTAAGCCACTTCTACTCAGCATTGCAGCTCCTCAGAGAGCTGCAGGTAAAGAGTAATCTCCCCCTGACAGCTGAAGCAGGAGCTGGTGATCCCCCTCTGCACATGCTGGAGTGGTTGTGTGACCAACATGGAGCAATTGAAAATGTTAACACAAAAGCTAATATGGAAGCCAAACTACTCTTGGCAACTCCAGAACAGTCTTTGATGGGAGGGTGGGTCTGTGGCCACCTTTTGCCTAGTTGAGTATGCAGTCAAGATGGTGAGTCGGGAAGGACCGTGGTATCAGCTGCATGGCACCACTTGTCTTCTGTCTGGGGACTCAGTGGGCTAGGCTTAAGTATTAATGTCTAGCTCTGCTGTTCTTGTGGGTGCTCATGTGTCTCACTATTTCTGGGACTGACTGGTTGATGTGTGGGTTAACTGTGGGGTTAAATTAAGTGAATTGGCCTGTCTAATACTATTACGCCAAAAACAATTTTGCAACACTATTTGGAAGAGTGGAATTTGCCCCTGCTTATCTCTCAGAAAGTTCCACTTTACAGGACAGTAAAAGAAAGGCCAGAAGGTCATTCCATAAAATTACTGGACAGAAAGAGGATCCCGCCATCATACTTCTTTCCAAAATTCTGTGTAATGTTGAACTCTCCCACATGGTCTGAGGAAACAAATCATACATGATATAGATGCTGGGCAGGCACTGCACGTGTTGGGGGCGGTACAGCTGTGTCAGTTCCCTCACAATCTAAACCAAAATAAACATTTGTCTAAAATTAAGAAATGTTCCCTCTTTAGATTCTTATATAATAAGTGTAAAATAATGGGGTTCCTTTCCCTTCCCCTCTGCTCTTCCATCCTCCTCAAAAAGTATTACTTAACCATCTGCTATTGCTGCTGTTCTTCATGTTATTATTTGTCTTATGGCTTCTGCCTGTTCTTTTGCTTCTACAGTTGCTGCTGGTGTTTCCTGCTGACGTTTCCTGCCTGCCTGGCCTAAATTCCATTTTACACACCCCACAGCCCTTCTGGCTCAGTGCCAAGATGGTAGAAAAGCTGGCACTCAGTTGACTACTGTTCTCATTTGTTCAGTACATACATCAATAATATTTTTGTTTAACTTCTATTTCAAGCTGCTCCTTGAGGCCCTCTGATTAAGGCAATATATTATTTTTTTCACATTAGCACTTTTTGGGGCTCTGAGGTGCAGAGAAGACCTGCCTCCTCTCAGATTGTGAGAATTACCAGTGACCGTAATGGAGGGTTGAGAAGTCTGTGGAGACATTTTTGCTATTGCAGAAATGGTAGTGGCTTGGGTTAAGCAGAGGAAGAGTCAGATCAAACTATATCTTCCTCAGAAGTGGGGTGGTGGAGTCTTCCCAACAATGAGAGTACAACTCTTCCATTGGCAGCACCACCACCCTCTCAACCTCTTCTAACAACTGCTCCAGTATGGTGGGAAACAGTTGAAAAAAGAATTCAGGCCATGCCTATCAGCACAAAATTTTTCCTGGGTTTATCTCTTCCAGTTCTACAGAGACAGTAGCCACAGCTTTTTGACTTCCTGTTGCACAGTGCCCTGTCCTGGTCCTCACTCTAATGTCCTGAGAAGAAGATAGGCAATTGTTTCTTTATAGGAAATTCTGAGTCCATTCATCTCAGCGATGATCTCTCTGAATCAGAGGAAGAACAGGAGAAGCAGACCACCGAAGCTGTGGCGGACCACCTCATCTTCTCAGTTAGTCTAATCTAAGGCATTTCAGCCAATGTTGATGAGGTTAGCTCACTTCCAGACATGCTAACTCACCAGTCCAAAGTTTTTGATATCTTGGAGACAACAGATAAAGAACAATCCATCTTTCTGAATGATGAGGGACTTTCAGAAATGGTCAGAGTTTATGGCTATGGCCTACTCCAGAACCACTCAGAGCTAGAAGGCTTGAACAGCGCTGTCAGGTCACCTAGAAGGACATCACCATCTTCTTCAGCCATATTGCCACAGAATCTTTAGAGTTATTGTCAACCTCCAACATGTTTTTCGTGTTCTTATTTGCCAAAGTGGCAAAGACAGGGAGGCAGAGAGGCTAGATTATATGGGAAGGAAGACACTCTACTCACCTGCCCTATCCATGCTCATAAACAACCAGACTCTGATATTTTATTATGATTTTCACCTGTGAAATAAAAGCTTTCCCATGATTTATCTCTATCTGGAAGCCAACACAGAGCCCAAACCAAGAACTTGTCACACTCAGAATGTTTAGCCAATATATTGTCTTGGGCACAATTTGACTTTATCCCTCTTCACCCTGGGCAGCAGCGCTGACTAGCTGCATTGGAAGACACTAACACAGTGGGGCTCTGATCTCAGTTGGGGCCTCTATATGTTACCACTATCATACTATAAATAATAATCCAGTTGTAACGGAGTGCTGACTCACCACCGTGGCGCCTTCTGCTGGTTGCTCTGGGAATTAGCTCTGTCAAGCTGTGGAGTGCCCTCTGCAGGTGGTGTCTCACCCGTTGTCTGCTCTGCTGTGTGTCTAGGACCCGTGTTGCTCCCTGGCTTGTGGCGTCCTCTTCTGGACACAGCCCTCCAGCTGTGCCCCACTCAGTTCTCTCCCCTTCCGGGGGTATCCTTAGTCCTCAGTCTGTACCTGCTCTCATGGCCCACTGCAGCCCCAAAGCTTAGCCCCTAGCCCCAGGGGCAAGCCACAGTCTGTATCGGGCCACACTCCTCCATGGCCAGGTGCAGTGTAAGGGAGGAAGGGGGGACCCAGGCCCGTCCACTACTCTGGGTCCTGGCCAAGGGACCCTCTGGCGGCAGCCATGTCCTGCCCTCCTTCTCTCCCCTCTACTGCTCACACTCCCTGGGCCATTTCCCTTTAGCCTTTGCACCTTCTCGGCCCTTTCAGGGGTCTCAGCCTGGCAGGTATCAGGCTGGAGCTTTCCCTCTGCTCCCCTGAGACTGCCCAGTGCTGCTCTATCTAGCATGCTATCCCTGGGAGCCAGACCTCCCCCCTTCCTTTCCTCTGCTTCGCAGCCTTGATATAGGGCCCAGCCTGGCCCTGACTGGCTGCCTTACTGCCCTTCTCTAATTGCCGGGTTCTGCACAGGCTCCCTCCAGCCTGCTTTAACCCCTCTTCTGCCAAAATGGGGCAACTGCCCCACTACACCAGTGTTTAAGACTAACCACAGACTTGAAGCTTGACCAGCCTTCTCCAGTCTGAGACATCAAATCACTGGAAGGTACATGGTTTGTTCCATGCACTTGGCCTTGAATGATAAGTGTTTCTTCAGTGACTTGTATTTACCCCACCTATGCTCTGAGTGTTGCTTCTTCAGAGCTAAAGTTAACAGCACTTAGTGGTCAGTACTCAGGACTAAAAGATTTAGAAAGATCCAAGGATAACTTTTTCTTGTCCTTTGGATTTAAGGGGCAATTATTAGTCAGAGCTGAGTCACCCCTTGATTCCATTTGATGCTGATGACTGAGCCAACGAGGTTTGCTCCTGGAGAAATGCTTTCAACCTCCCCTCTATTCTGAATAAAGTTAAGGGGTGAACACAGCACAGAGAGCACAGAGAGGATGGTCTTCCTCCAGACAGGCAAGGCATCAAGAGTAGAGGTTGGTGAACAATATAGTCACATGACACACATTCCTTAAATTCAGATCTGCCATCTTTAGCCTTTTGTCTGTATATCAGAAATAGTGTTGTGTGTGTTGCCTTCCTGCTACTGTCTGGTTCCTGGTTCCTGGTTCCTGCTCCCTGAACTCTGTGTTCCAGTTTGTGTGTGTGTGTACACATAGGGTTGGGTGTGTGCAGTTACTGAGGGCCTACTGCTACATACCTGCCATTTGAACTGTTATGTTTTGTTCAAAGTGTTGCTGACTTTAACTGGTTCATGGTTATTACATGTTTTGATTGACACCTACCTACATGTGTTATTTCTATTCCTTGTGTTTTGGGATTGCTGTTTTGGAGTGCATCAGTGTGTAACAGTTAATTAACTACTCATTATAATACACACTGTGCTTGAAATGATACAATGTGAATCTGCAGAAACATTCCATTGAAGGAGATGAGTACTCCACCAACGTGTTTCTTGACCACTTCACTGCATTACTGTGACCTTAGGTACAGAATGTGTGTATCAGGGGTGCCACTGTGTTGGCTGCCCGAGCACACAGAAAAATGTAGTCCCTATCCCAAAAAGCAAAAGGGAAGGGCAAGAGAGATTAATGTGATCTTTTTGGTTCATTTTTATACTGCGAGATGCTTGACAGACCTACTTAGACATCCGCATTTATTTATTTTTCTTTTTGAAACATGAAATTACATTGATTTTTTTTAAGTGAAGCATTTTGGTTTGTAAAATTGCCTTACATTAGTTTTTCTCTGGTTTGTTTTTCAAAATATTGTTACCGTTAGTTCTTGCATATTTTGATATAGCAGTACAGCTAAAAATATTGTTTTGTGGGAATTAAGTAATTTTGATCCAGTTAATGTCCTTTTGTACAATGTATTAATCTGAATTAAGATGCTAGTCCCATTGAATTACAAAAACACAGAATTCTTCCCCCACCCTCCCTTTTTAGAGAGATGTTTGCTAATGAATCACATTTTATGTTTTGCGTGTCATTTGAGGGAGGAAACCATAATTATCTTATCAACCTCTACAATATAAATTAACTCCATTCTAAAATTAGACATGTAGGCTACTGCAATCTCTGTGCTTGTAAAGATACTTCAAAATCATTTTTTCCTCAAACATCTACTGCAGTTCATAAAATATTTGCCATAGCATCCAACAAGATGTTTCTGAAATGAGAATGGTACAATATTCAAACTGAAAAACTCATGTGCATTCGCATCTTCCTGAGAATTTAGGCTTGTTCAGTCTGATTAAACATTTTTGCATATAAATATTTTCTCTTTAAAAAAAAAACCCCCTGCTTCACTGGCCATTCTTCTTATAAGAGTGCCAGATTTTCAAGAGGGTAGAAGTCCACAGTCTCATACAAAAATGTCTGTATATTTGTTTTAATTATATGTGCAGGTTGGGTATTGTACACAAGTGCCTATTTAGACATTTAAACATTCACTTGCATGTACATCTGCAGTAACTGCTTTCACAAATTAAGCACACTTCTGGCATCCTGAAGGTCTCACCCTTCTTGTTCTTTGTATCTCTTTAATTTGATACTGGGCTGTGGCACCTTGGTCAGCCCTTGCCAAACCACCCACTCTGCCTGCCTTGGCAATTTGATCTGCAACTTTCAGCAACTTCTGTTGCCCTCCTGAGCTCAGACCTTCCTTATGCATCCTCTCTGTGTATCGTAGCTGTTATCCTTTACCCTGATCATTGTCTGCAATTCTGCCTATTGCTCATTTTACAACACAGCCCATTATTTCATCTCCTCTAATCTTCAGTATTGCAACTTCCTTCTCTACAGCCTCCTACAATCCCACATAGGCAAAATTTTGCCACCCAGCTTTTCATAAAGAAGCAAAGACCATGCCCCCTTTTCAAACAACTCCACTGGGTCCCCATTTATTTCAAGATCCAATTCAAAACTGCCCTTCTTGTTTGTTAAACCCCTGTCCACCATTCCCATGGGCTAATTCCAGCCTCCCTAATGAATATACTCCTCACTATCCTCTCTTCCTCAGCACCAGCCATCTCTCTGACCCTGTTGCTCCTACCATCTGGAGCAGCCTTTCTGTGTCTTGCTCCCACTCTGACTCACCATCTATTTTTCAAATACCATCTGAAAACTTATATTTTCAACCTTGCCTTATAACAGTCTGGAGCAGCCTAAGGAAAACAAGCTCTGGCTGTTACCCAAAGAGGGTTCAATAATTATTTCTCTAACCTTCCCAAAGTAAAAAGGTTGGCCACTAAAAACAAACAGAAAGAGGACCCCACGCATATAGTCACACATTGGTTATTTTTAATCCAGTAGGTCAGAAGAATTAAATCAAACCTTAACAAATTACCACTAACCTTCAGCAAATAGTATGATATAAATGTAAATAAAGAAATAGCCAAACAAAGGCACATCAGTTTATTTTTCTGCTGTCCCCACAAATTCCTGGTTCTCAAAGAGCAAGTTAGAAATAATGTCTTGAGACTGTTGTGGATGCCAGGGAAACATTTCCTCACCAGGGTAAATAACATTAAATACCAGTCAATAATAGGATGGTAGGAAGGATTTACTTAGTGCCAGTTCAAAGCTCTGTAGCACTGAAATACCACTCAAGCACTGCGTTAAATTCATTGCCTCGTTAGTGAGCTTTGTGTATTGGTTAATATTACTACATGCTTTTGTAATGCACCCATCACCATAGTATCTGGGCACACCTTACATTTTAGTTCCTGTAGAAAACATTTGTCTTAAATTAGGAGTACATGCATCAAGACAATCACCTCCAAGCAGCATTAGTAGTAGTACTACCAGTCCCAACCAAGATCAAGGCCTCATTAGGCTAGATGCTGGCTGTGTCTTTGCTTTATTTTTAGACCCATAAGATAACCTCTATTAACTAGCCCCTGTTGCAGTCCTAGTGAAGAAAAGGCAGTTGTAGTTTTAAACCCATGTTAGCTGGTCAAGGTAAAGCCCAGCTTGACCAGCTAACATAGATTAAAATTACAACTGCCTTTGTCTTGCTAGGATGGTAACATGGGTTAAGAATGCACCTTCTTCCTAGTGAAGACACAGCTGGCAATCCCTGGCCCCAAAAGGTATGTCCACATTCCATCTGGGACTGAGTATCCCAATGCAGGTAGACTGACTCACACTAGTGGGGCTCAAGCTAGTGTGCTAAAAATAGTCGTGTCGACATTCCAGTTTCTGAAGCCCATCTGACCCCCTGTGCTTCAGAGCCCAAGCTCCAGCCCAAGCCAGAACTTCCACATTGCTGAGCTAGTTCAAGCACTGCTAGCAAAATTCTGTCTACTGGGGGTGATAGGCTTGCTCCCAACTGCAGTGTAGACATACCCAAAGAATTGACAGGGTAATGCACACAGATTAAGTGGTCTGGCCAAGGTCACACAGGAAGTCTGAAGCAGGAACTGAACTGAACTTATGTCTCCGGAGACCCAATCTAGTGCCTTAACCACAAGTCTGAATGGATTACCAGCCAGTTTATTTTTATTAGTACTTTTCCTGTTAGTGTGCCTGCTTTCAAAGTGAACTAATAATACAGTTACTTAGGTAGCAATGGGGGGCCTGGAAGGTATATTCTTTAAAATCTTTGCAAGGTTTTGGCTCTCAGATCCTTGTTCTCTTCTTTCTTTCTTTCTTTCTTTCTTTCTTTCTTTCTTTTTTGGTCCATTATGTTGAAAGAGACACCAGGAGTGCTACAGCAGCATACCTTCTAACATTTCAAGTGGCTAAATTGGGATACAGTGTCACTCAAATCTGGCCCAGCCGCTCCTCTACAAGTAGAGATGGAGGGATGGATGGACCAGATTTGACTGATGTTGCAACCTAGTGCACGGGGGTCACAATGCTACTCGAATATGGCCCATCCACCCCTCCAACTCTGCTTACAGAAGGGCGGCCAGGCCAAACCTGAGTGGTGCTGTGACCCCATGCGCCTGGTCGCAGTGCCACTCTGTTTGGGGTCCCAGGCCCCTCATTAGAAAGGGCAACCATTATAGGGAGTTTTGGTGGTCAAAGCAGGACACCTGTGACTGTTGGGAGGCATGCAGCAGCAGGTCTTCAGGAGATGTGCAGACTTGGCCACATGAGTGAGTGAGAGGATTTTTTTTAAAGTAAAATGTTGTAAGATGACCCTGTGAATGGGAGTGAAGTCAGTTAGCTCTGAATGCTCTGTGAGGGAATGGAGGAGGCCTGGAGCTCCCATGGTGAAGCAGAAGAATTAGCTTTCCCAGAAGATGATACCTATCCCCTTTACAGGCTAAATTTACACTTATGGCATATGCACAGTACAGCACTACATCTATAGCTACATGCCACAGTGAAAGGCAAGCTGTGACCACATTTCTTACTGAGGTGTGTAGCTATACTCTGCAGTGAAAGGCTCCAGCAGCTCCTGTCTGCCAGAGCCTTTCCCTGCTGCCAGAGCCTTTCACTGCAGCAAGGAAAGGCTCTGACGGTCAAGAGGCAGGGGGACACTACACTGCTAAAAATATTAGTGTATATGTGGGAAGCACGGCTTGGGTATGTAGAGAGCTATGTAGGGGGTTCAGGTGTGTAGGGCACTCTACTCACTTAAGCTTTGTCTCCCTATCTACACTGCACTGCTACTTATACCAGTGCTAGCTGGGCATGCAGTATCTGTGTACTCTACATGCTGCCATAAGTGTATACATAGTTACAGTGACACACTGCTTCTTGGAGATGGGAAAACCCATAACGGGGATTAGTGAACCGGAAGATGGGACACTTACAAAAGCAAACAGTTGAGCTACCATGAAGAAAGAGTGGTTAGACTGAGTCTTTTAAACATTTTTCCAAAGAGACAGGAATTGTTCAGTGGCTGGGTCAGAAATTCCCAAGTGTTACTTCTGGCTCTGACATTGACTGTGGGGCCTTGGGCAGGTCACTTAACCTCTCTTCCTCCATCTGTAAAAAGGGGTAATGGTACGTACTTGTCTAACAGGGTGTCATGGAATAATCAACTAATAATTGTAAGGCACCATATAAATGGCCCCACCAGCACAGTTCGGCCTACAGTTTTGGGCATGCTCTTTGCAGTCACAGGGCCTGATCCTCTGTGGCCCTGCAATTTGTGTAGTCAATTGCACTAGTGTAAAATGCAACCAGATCTAAATGGTAGCATTTTAGACACACTTTGGAGTTTCTTTGCACAGGTGTAAATGACAACTTGAGGTGCAGGGTCCTTGTGCCTTTAATGAAGCATCTAGGCAACAACTCGAAAGCTCTACCTTTCCTCTATGCTACCCTCACCCATCCTCCTCCTCCTGTCCCACTTGTCAGAATGTCATTCCTCTGCTGTGAATGGTGACCCCATCACAGGTCCTCCCTTAAGCCAACCAAAAGAGCTGATAAAAGCATGCATGCTGACTGGTCTATCTTCAGAATCCAACTGCTCATCTTGTTCCCCTGCACACCTCCTTCTCTGAAAGTTCTACAAGTCCAGACCAGGGTCATATGGACTTAATCTGTAACAAGCTTTTCAACTAAATCCATATGCCCTACACTCTAAACACTGAAGAGGGGTAGAAATCTGGACCCGAACTAGGATCCAAATTTTACAGACCAGGCCTATCTCTTGTTGTTGTTGTGTTTATTATATGATAATGGTGGATGTTTTTGTTGTTTTTGTACTAAATTGCTCATATAAGCAGGAATGTCATTTAAGTTCTAAAGGGCTGGAGGGAAACTCTTTTTTTAAATTGGAGTTTTAAGTTGGATGGGGAGGTTGTTGAACTGGACAAGGAGAGTAAGTGATTATCAAGTAAATCTGAGTCTTACACTTGTAATTTAATAAGGTCTATTCTTCCATAATAATCAAGTTCCTTTAAGACAACTTAGTTGGCTTTATCCTGATGATTTATTTAATCTGGGATTTAGTTATTGCTGTATAAAATCTCTCATGTTATCTTTTAATTATTCCACATATGCAGCCTTTGATGTGAACTGCTGTTATTCCCCTACAGTTGTATATAGGGTGACCAGACAGCAAGTGTGAAAAATCAGGACAGGGGGTCGGAGGTAATAGGCGCCTGTATAAGAAAAAGACCCAAAAATCGGGACTGTCCCTATAAAATCGGGACATCTGGTCACCCTAGTTGTATAGGAAATATTATATTTCATAATACAGGCTAATTTTGTCTTCACCTGAGTACCTTAACATAGACACTAGTCCTTACCATATCTTGAGTGCTTTCTTCTAATACTTCAGTTATTTATTCACTGATTTAGAATTAGGTAACATACAATGGAATTGTATTTAAACACATCAGCTGTGCCTCAATAGTTGAGTGGTGGTTTGGTTACAATTATTATTTTACATGCCCAAGGCTGGAGTGAAGTTATTGTCTAGATACTATATCAAATGAAGGAGAGCATTTGGCTTCTTTTGTTAAAATTCTGGAGAGGACTTTTATAGCACCATTGATGTCTCATACAAAAGACACCTGTATAAGTCCAAAAGGGAACTCCATTCCCCCACAGTTGCAGCTGGAAGTCCCAGCATATGAGGGTCATTAGTGAAAGAGAGAAATCATGGAGAGAGACTTTTTTTCTCCTAACTCTCTTATTGCTAGAGCAGCTAAACACTATCACTCATCACTGCTTCAGAATCTGAGAGGAAGGAGGGGTTTAAAAGGCTCCTGGAAACTGTTGAGCTAGTTGTTTTCATGCTTTAAAGTTTATATTTAACCTTCATTAAATTTTCAAGTAAGCGAATATTTTAGTTTACTTAGTTGGGTTCAGGTTGCAGTACAGACTGCCACTCAGTTCAGCTTTAATCTTTGCACTTGTGAAAAACGTTTATTCAGTTTAGGCACAATGAAATCTGTTCCTCCTGAGGCTGTGTCTTAAAGCCATCAGGTTAAAAACAACAAAAAATGCTACTTAATGATTTTAAATAAAACTAAGTCAATGTGACTGAATAGTATTTCAAAACATCTGACATCTAATAGACAAAGATCTTGGTTAATAAGAATCTGTGAAAGTGGGCTGGAGTAAAAATTGCATCTTTCTGGACTTAGAAAAAAACTATATTACTGGACACCAGAAACAACTGGCAAATAAACTCCTGCTACCTGCAAGATTTCTAAATATTAAATGAGAAAACGTACAGCACAGTGTGAGGAAAATACCTAAGGCCCCAATCCTGCAATTAGATCCACAAGGACCCTCTGTAGTCAATGGGACTCCAGGCAGTAGGTCCAGTGCAGAGCTCATTGCAAGATAAAGAATTAACCCTTGCCAGCCCAAAAAAAGTTTTTGAGAGAGACTTACTGAGAATATTTATTTTCCATCTTTCATCAAATTGACAGGTAGAGGGCTATGAAAGAGTCCCATATTTTATTAACATTACTAACACATTTCAAAAATATTTTATTTTTGAGGTTTTTTGGTAAACTGTCAGAGACATTGTGCTAGACAGCTTACAAACCTATAGCAAATCCCTGCCCCAAAGAGTTTACAGTTTAAGGCTCCAATCCTACAGCTGATAGCAGTCCATTCACAGGCTATACCCATCTGGAGCCCTACTGGGGCTTTGTGTTAATGCAGCAGTTCATCTGTACACTAACATTTCCAGATCAGGGCCTAAGGACGTCAGAAAATTTTTGAAAACCAACCACATCTCTTAACATGGAAGCAATCTAATAGTGTATGCAACATTTTTCTTCTTTTCGTGTTGGTTTATTACAGGCCAGGTCTGTCCCAGATGTGTACATACTGAAGTCCAATTGGCTTCAGCAGGATCCAGGATGGTCTGGTTATTATGCTATTCTGGAAACAACATTGCAGTCACTCTTTTGAGTAAGGCATAGGGTTAGGTTGTGTATGCTGAGTAGAAATGCACCTGATAATTTCTCTATGGCTGTGTTACACAGGGAGTCAGACTATATGATCATTATGGTCTCCTCTGGCCTTAAAATTTATAATTCCATGAAAATGGAATAATGGGTGAAGGCTAGGCAGGGTTAAAAACTGAATAAGAGAAAAGAAAAACAACTATGAAGTGGGACTATCAAAACATGCATTTAATAAACATGAGTTAATGCATGTCTTTATTGTAACCTCTCCATTGCTTGCATTCTCTCCCTTTCTATTATATCTACAACGAGGCCCTGATCCTGCAAACATTCCTATATTGACTTTTGAGAATGTGAGGAGTCCCAGACTCCCAGTGACTTCAAAAGAACTACTCACAGGTTTAAACATCAGCTTGTGTGCAAGTGCTGGCCAAATCAGGGAGCAAATGAGGCCATGGAGATACTAACCTTATTCCCCAATGGTGTTTAGTTTGCATGTTGCATCATTTGGAGCACTTCTGTGTGTGGAGGTGAGCTATAATACAAACATGGTAAATTTTGCAAGCGTGGACAAGGCCTGAATGAAGAGAACCACATTAAGTCAGTGTAAAGCCTGTACTGCTTTCCTTGGGTGAAATCCTGGCCCTGTTGAAGTCAGTGGGGCCAGAATTTTGCCCCTCTTTTCAGGGATTGTGCAGTACTGAGGCTGGTCAACTTGCCACTCATAGAAACAAAGACTTCGTCCAAAAGCATCTTTTTAGTCTCTCTTCTAATGAAGATTCACTCTCATCTGGATGCTGCCTTATTTCTTCTCTGCTCCACTCCTTCCCCGCTCCACTGAGGTCTGAAGTGTGCACACACGGTTGTGGTTGTGGTTCCTTTCCTGATCAATGAGAGGGTTGTAACCCTTTCCCCCACCACATATTGGCAGTAGTCTCTACACCCCCTCATAGCTCCAGAGAGACATGATTGTGATATGAGAAATTAGGGCACATTTTATATATATTGTATTTCCTGGCGATATGGAAGTACCATCTTTAGATGAAGCTGCTCAGGGTTGTAAGATTGAAGGAAATTCTAATACATACATTTTTTTAAAAAATAGTGACCACTTGATGATCTTTAGAAGCAGCAAGGAGAGCAAGAATGACCACTTGGAACTTCTCGAATTACAATTGTATTAGGAGAGAGAAAAATTTAGCAACATAAAACATATATTGGGCCAGATCCTTATCTAATGTAAATTGGCATAGCTCCATTGAAACCAGCGAAGGTTTATCAGTTTACACCAAATGACAGAGAAAAGATGAGCCACTTCCTAGCTTAAATTTCAGGAAAAAATCAAAACGACTCAGGGATGGTCTCAGTCTCTGCCCATAATACCTGTTGATATCAATACAATAAAATAGTCCCAGAAAGTCCTATTGCCCATTAATCACTATTGTGCATCTCCTCGTTATCCAACACACATATTAATCACAACTTATAGAGTTCAGAAAATCTCCAATGGGAATGTACTATGACTATCCACAGCATATGAATTCAAAACTCTTGCTCTATAACCTTTATTTGACTTTGAAATTTGTGTACCATTTCAGACGGCTTTTTAGTTTAATGCAATCTGTTTCCACTGAAGTCAAACAATACTGGAAATATGATTACTGTAATTGTATTATAAACATGTGACTGTCATGATCAAGTGAAGGGCTCCAAAATGTAACTGATAAAATTGTAACTTTGACCTTTGTTTTAGCTTAAACTAGACACCATTGAAATATCTTTAAAAATTAGCTTTGTTGTTACAGAAATAAGACCCTGCAATCCCTACTTCCATGAGTAATGACTTAGGCTAGGTCCACACTACCCGCCCGATTCGGCGGGTAGAGATCGATCTTCTGGGATCTATTTATCGTGTCTCATCTGGACGCGATAAATCGATCCCAGAAGTGCCCCTCCATCGACTGCGGAACTCCTGCTCGCCGAGAGGAGGAAGCGCTATCGACGGGGGAGACTGCCTGTGCCGCGTGGACCCGCAGTAAGTAAATTTAGTTCGATCTAGGAAACGTCGACTTCAGCTACGCTATTCTCGTAGCTGCAGTTGCGTTTCCTAGATCGATCCCCCACCCCAGTGTGGACCAACCCTTAGTCAATGGGACTACTCACACGAGTGAGAGTTTGCAGGATGGCACCCATCATTTGATGTTGATTTGGAATGTAAAAGGCTAAGTCTTATGCTATTGTAACTCTGTTGACCTTACTGGACTTTAATGGCAACAGAGAATTTAGCCCAAAGCACCCAAATATACATTCTGGGGAAGATTCCCAGCTGGTGTAAGTTGTCTCATTTCCATTTACTTTACTTGGTCCGTTGAAGTCAGTGGAGCTATGACAATGCACTCCAGCTGGGAATCTGCCCCACTGAATACATTGAGGGAATAAATGAGAAATGTGACCATTTGAATTGTTTTATTCTACGATATGCTCTTCCAAGTTTCACACAACCTGGATATTGCTCCATTTTATTTGTGTAATTATACATGGACCTAATGATACTCATAATTTCAGCATCTCAACTACTTATAGATTTATAAATTGTATCACCCCTTTCATTTGGTTTTGTTTGCTCTTGGGCCATATCATTAATACAAACTCATGAATTTTTGTGTGTAGAAAAATGCCTATTTAAATTGTGAGATCAATCGTCAAATTAGATGTGTGACTGCACACATCATTCCAGTGTTTATTTTCCTTTCTGGCACACTTGTGGCTCTTTGGGTTTGAAGAATGTAACTCAATTGCAACAAGCTTCAGTGATAAGATGGTCATCACATAAGATGTCTTTGTATTGTTTTGAAATGTACCATTACAAGGCATTTTAATAAACTTTGTTTTTATTTTCCTTGATTAATAACACATTTGCTTGTGAATTTTCTGGGATGTTTGATTCAGGGTCTTTCCTTTCTTTTCCTTAGAACTCTTTGGTGGCAGCAGCCTCCATGAGGCCTTATGGGACTATCCCATGGCGATCTGACCTGTTTCTGGCTTTGTCCAAGTAATTTTAGTCGCACTAACACTTTTGACCCCTGGTGTCATTGATAAGCTCCAGAGCACAAAGTGCAGGGTCAAAAAAGTTTTGAAAGATTTACAGAAAAATAAATGCTTAAAGCCATGTGATTGGAAATTATTTCTGTTTTCTATAAATATAGAAAACTCTGTCATTTTTGCTATCTCTCCTGTACATTATGTGTATATAGATAGAAAATGTACTACATGCATATCTGATTAATACCAGTATTAAAAATTTGCATGAGTTATAAATGAATAACTACATTTTTGAGATTTTCTGTACTGTTCTGTACATTTTTTGCCAGTTCCCAGGTTACATGATTTAGCTAGAAATGTAATTTGAAAGGGAGTTTTAAGGCATTTACTGCTTAAGCATTAGATGGCTAGTCATTGCTATTAATATGGTTCCACTATAATCTGTTGTGATTTTTTGATTGGCATTTTCCTTTCATAGAACCATTTGGCAATTGCAACACTTAATAGTTTCATCTTCTCATTTTTTAAAGCTGAAACTTTATTTTATCTCCAAACTGTTTTTATACAGCAGAAAACTAAATTACTTTGAACTCATCCTGTGATGTCATAATAGCTAGAAGCTGCGAGCTGATATAAATTACATTGTGAAAATACTGACAAGTATGTACTAAAATACAGTAATACATGTTTTGTTTAGGAATAGTTTGTAACACACTCTTATTAGTGGCAGACTCTTTGGTTCCAATGCCTTAGATAAGTGAAATTAGCACACTGTTTTTTACATTCCATGTATGGTAAATTCTTGTATTTTGGGGGGGTCAAAAATATAAATATTAAAGGCAGCACCCAATGTTGCCATTTGTAAGGCTATAGTGTTTGTTATTAAATCTGTAGAATATGTTCACTCTTTTCAGACAAACTAGTATGAAGGATCTGTGAAGTGACAGGAAACTGATATATTTGCTGGCAACATGCCTATATTAAACATACTGCTCACAGTGCCATCCTGATGGCACTGCGGGGAAGGACAGTTCAACTATGCAGTGTGAAAACATGCCATCATATCTATATTTCATAACATAACATGGTTAAGTAAATGGTGAGATTGTTTTAAATAATTAGATGATGGTCCCTTGCAGGAGACCAATTCTGTGGACAGCTAAGAAAAACAGGACATTCAATGGAATTAGGACCCTAATCTTAATCCCCTCCCAGGAGAAGCAGCAGCCTACAGGAAGCACTTTGCACAATGCTTTACTTTGGGTCCCCTGGAGATGTCCTGCTGAGAAGCCTGGTTTTAATGCTGCATTCCTTAGCACAAATAAAGCACAGCTTTATATCATTACTTGTGTGAGGCTTTGAATAGAAAGTATTATTGTACCACACAACATAGGCATAACGAGACAAAGCAGGGCCAAGTGTTTCCCTTTACATAGGTTTAAAAATATATTGGAAGTAAACAGTAGACTAGGTTGAACTGGACTTTTATGTTTAAATAAAATAACAAACATCTCTACTTGCAGATTAATATTACCATAAAAAGACTATTTCCAGATTTATTTCCAGTCTTGCAAACAAGATACCCAATCCTTTAACCCATACTCATGTGAGTAATCCTGACTCCACCGAGTAATGCCGTTGACTAATCATATGAATCGGGGTTATTCTTATGAATAATGGTTATAGTATAAAGCCCGTGGTACCTATGAAACATGTGAAGATACTTTGAAAACAGCTGAATCAACCTCTCTTTTTAAAATCCAGATCAATGGAAGACTGCAGTTGAATTAATGGGCTGATCCCAGGCCATTGCTCTTGGAGCTAAGTAAAACAAGTTAGAAAATAACAAAATAAATTCACATATAACAAATAAAAAATGGTGGATTTGATTTACCCCTGCATCCTAGGGGGTAGTTGTGCCCAAGCATAAATTTATCTCAGGAGAAGGACAGGTGGTAGCACCACTCACCACAAACCTACACAATGGGAGAGCCTTTTTAAACTCTGGCCAAGACTCCGTATGAAGCCTGCTGCTGGAGGGTCCCTGAGAGATAAAATGAATCGGTGTATCTCCTGACTCAATCCCTTCCTTGGATGGTCCTGCCCCCTTTGTAGGCTGTGCATCCTGGTTCTGAGCTCTCCAGCAGATCAAGGGGTGTGGGCTGTAGCCATGGGCATAGTTTGGGGGGAACAAAGGGAGAGTTGCCCCCCCCCCAAACTACAACCCTCGGGCAGGAGTGGAATTGGCTTCCCATGTGCGGCCCCCTTGGCCTAACTGGAGCTGCCCCAATCCCCACCCCCGACCCCATATAGAAGTCAAACTATGCATGTGGCAGGGTTGTCAGCCCTTCAGGATTCTCCTGGAGTCTCCAGGAATGAAAGATTAATATTTAATTACAATTATGTCATATGATGAAACCTCCAGGAATACATCCAACCAAAACTGGCAACCCTAGTGGGTTGTGTACATTGGTGTGCCCCGTCTCTAATTAGAATTTATCACCAGAGTTTACCGGCCTTCCACTGACGAAACCCAAGCAGTGAATCTGACCCACTGACAGCATTGCATTAGGAAAAGCAAGAGAAAAGTTGATTTTATATGACATCTCTTTTAAATGACATGGCTTATTCATAAAGATTGGGTTATCACATATGTCATATTTGCAGCAATGAATCATCATAGCATAAAATATTCATGTAGAAATTGTTCTTGTTTAGTCATTTCCTTCATTATCAGCTCAATTCTGCCAGGCACTAATGCCTCTTATTAAGTGCTGGACACTTTCACCGATGGGAGTTCATCACCTGGTAGCGGTGTCCAGAATCTTATGAGTCCTAATCCCATCAAATACTCAAGCCATCAGGGTCAACATGGTAAGTCATCGTCTTCCGTTATCCCTTGATGCGAGGATGATGTCTGCGAAGGGGATTCATTGATGAGTTTTTATGTGGCTGAGGATCCCAATTATGCCCTTCAGATTTTCCCACAGAAGTGACAGATGTCATCTTGGAGGAGACATAGTTATTGGCTGGAGTGTTGTGCCCTTTCTTTCCTCCTTTGTCGCTTCTCTGCCTTATGAACACATTTGTTCTCCTCAAAGTGAGCTGTGGCTTGGTGTATGGTTTGGTGCCACTGTGTTCTGTTCTGCACCAAGTCCTCCCAGTTTGTTGGGTTGATGCCTCCCTTTTTAAGATGTACTTTTAGTACATCTTTGAAACACTTCCACTGCCCTCCATAAGCCCTTCTTCCCTGACTTAACTGAGAGAAGAGTACTTGCTCTGGGAGGCGAGTGTGAGGCATACGTACACAGTGAACAACCCAGCAGAGATGGTATTTCATGACCTGCACTTCTATACTGCTGATGTTGGCTGCAGAGAGAATGCTGATGTTAGCGCGTCGGTCTTCCCAGCTGATCCTGTGAATCCTCCTGAGGCAGCGCTGCTGGAACCACTCCAGCTGCTTGAGATGTTGTCTGTAGGTTACCCAGATCTCACACCCATAGAGAAGAGTGGGGATGACAACTGCCTTGTAAACCAAGATCTTGGTACCTGTTTGTAGATCCCTATCATTGAAGACTCATTTGAATAGTCTTCCAAAAGATGTGCTGGCACAGTGGATCCTGTATTCAATTTCTGTGTCAATGCTGGCTGTTTGTGAGAGGTGGCTGCCAAGGTATGGAAAATGGTCCACATTTTCCAGGATTTCTCTGCTGATGGTGATTTGTGGAGTACAAAGAGTAGTTTGTGCAGTTGAGGGCTGGTAGAGTACCTTGGTTTTCCCAATGTTGAGAGAGAGACCCAGGCTGTGTTAGGCATCTGCAAAAAGATTTAGGGTGCTTTGCAGGTTGGCCTCTGTGTGTGCAAGAATGACACAGTCATCTGCATATTGAAGGTCAGTGATGCCAATTCTAGTGATCTTAGATTTTGTTTGGAGACGTTGAAGACTGAGGAGTTGGCCATCCATATGATACTCAATCCCAATTCTGTCAGGAATGTGGTCGCAAATCAGAATCAGACTCACAGCAAGGTAAATGGAGAAGAGTGTTGGAGCAGTGACACAGCCCTGCTTGACACCAGTGTGAATGGTTCGGTCTTTGAGCTGTTGCACAAAATGGTGGTAGTCATCTCATCATGGAGTAGTCTGATGATAGAAATGAATTTCTGTGGACAGCCAAAACTACACAGCACCTTCCACAGGGCATCACGGTTGATAGAGTCAAAGGCCTTGGTTAGGTCAATGAATGCCATGAACAGTTCCTAGTGTTGCTCTCTGTACTTCTCCTGAATCTGTCATGCCATGAAGATCACGTCGGTTGTGCCTCAGAATGGCCTGAAACCACACTGTGATTCGGGGAGGAGTTCCTTGGCAAGTGGAGGGAGGCGGTTCAGTAGGATCCAGGCAAGAATCTTTCCTGCGATGGAGAGGAGAGCAATACCTCTGTAGTTCCCGCACAAAGATTTGTCCCCTTTCTTGAATATTGTAACAATGTTGGCGTTCTTAAAGTCAGGTGGAATTTCTTTGCAGGTCCAGATTTTGTCGAGGAGTTGGCAAAGTTTGTGCTGGAGCATTGTTCCACCAGTTTTAAAAACCTCAGCTTGGTTGCCCTCTGGGCCTGGTGCCTTGTGATTTTTTGCCTGAGTGATGGCATGCCAGACTTCCTCAGAAGATGGGGGATCAGCAAGATTTTCCACTGCTGAGCGTTGTGGAATAAACTCGATGGTGTCTTCAGAGACCGTGGATTCGCTGCTTAGTAGGCTCTCAAAGTGCTCCTTCCACCGTTGTTTAATGGCTGCATTGTCCTTGAGGAGGGTGGAGCCATCCTGAGAATGTAAGCGGGTTGGGCCTTTGGAGCTTGGCCCATATATAGCTTTCATTGCTTGAAAGAAGCTTCTCATGTCATCCTGGTCTACGAAACCCTGGATCTCAGAGACCTTCTCTTGCCACCACTTGTTTTTGATATCACATAGCCGCCTTTGGACTTTGACTTTAAGCAGGTAGGCCTCATGTTTTCGTTTGTTAGAGGAATCATTTTGCCAATTACAAATTGCATTTCTTTTCTGTTGAATTAATGCTAGGATTTCCTCGTTGTTTTCATCAAACCAGTCTTGGTGCCGATGAGTGGAATATCTATGGTTCAGCACATGCATTGTGAATGGTGTTATTAAGTTGATCCCAATGCTCAGGGACCCTACCAGCAGGGCCGCCAATGGTGGGAGGTGGTTAAAGGGGCAGATGCCCAGGGCCTGGCGATTTAAAAGGGCCCGGGGCTCCCGGCTGCCGCTACCACGGTAGTGGATGGAGCCCCAGGCCTTTTAAATCGCCGCTGGAGCTCTGGGCAGTGCGGGCCAGGCACCGTGGATGGACTGGCTGGGGGAGGCTGACCCACCCCTTCCGCCCAAGTACCCGCCCCTTCCGCCCAAGGACCCACCCCTTCCGGGGGCCCAGAGCTGGGCCCCCGTACTGGTAAATCCTCTGTGCTACTTTCACCCCTGGAAGGGAGTATAGCAGAATAGAAGGAGGGGAGAAAGAGAGATGTTTGGCAGTTCAGGATGAGGGAGGGAATGTTTGAGTAGAAGGAGGTATTTAGAGCTGGTGGAGGTGTAGGAGAGATGGAGGGAATTTATACTGGCGCACGGGGGGGCTTACTCCACTGAGGTCTGTGTGTCTGGCCCACTAACTTTTCTGGGGAGAGGAACAGGAGGCCTTTATTTTCTCCAAGGGCAGACAAATGCACAAAGAGAGTGTGATTTCAGAAAAATTAATGGGTTTAAGACAGCAATGAGGGAAGAGGGAGGTAGGACTAAAAGATAGACTCACTGGTGGTGAAGCTGTTGGAGAGGAGAAGAGAGGAGAGGAGCAGAACCACTCAGATACTGCGGTGACGGAAGCATTAAAAATACAACAGACGGGCTGAGGGAAACAGGCAGACTTAAGCTGATCAAGAATGAAGAGAAGGTCAGAAGGAGAGAGAGACACTAAAGGGAAAGAAGAAGAAAAACAGGAACCAGAACATTGTACTAAAACAAATAAAATTAGAAAATGAATAAAAAGTTTTGTTCTAGGTAGCAGAAACTGCCCTCTGGTTCCACCAGCCCTCTATTTCTTTGTGGTTATCCTATGTCAAATTGGAAAAGGGCTGTGAGTTTACATTCAAAACCTTTGACCAATTATTTTAAAGCAGAGGAAAAGAAAATTGCTTGTAAACTGCCTGTAAAGAAATCAAACCAATGTGGCATGTCTGTGGAGTTGTTTGGACTACATTAGAAGAAAACCAATTTTCTAGTTTCACCAACTAAACTAGAATCTGGTACTTCCAGGTTCTCTCTGGAATACGTGGTTCACATTCTTCAGACTAGAACCTGCATTCTGTGTACATCCAAAATTCCCAGTTGCTTCTTTTCTAGTATTGGCTGCATCAGGAATGCAGAGCTGGATATCTGGTAAAAACACAAAGCTGTCCATCCGTGAATGCTCCCGGTATTGTGAGATCTTGTAGGTTTGTGAAAATGGTCATTGAAGGCCTAATCAAAAGCCTATTGAAGTCAATGGCTTCATTGGGCTTTGGTTCTGGCCATTAGGGCCTAATCGTGTGAGGGGCCGGGCATTCTCAACTCTTACTGGTGGCAAGATCAGATGCTAGTTATTTACATCCATAATTCATCAGTCATTGATAATTACTAATATGTTCAAGTGATTACCAATACAATTATCCTACCTCTGTTCAGCACCACTGTTTGTACTGAGGGACTGTTCAAAAGATACAAATCATATTAGGCTAATGAATTATGGAGGCGTTTTAGTAGAGGTACTGGAACTGTGAGGGATGCTTTAGAGCTTAAGTGTTAACCCTAAAAGGTGTAAGTAATGAATCCTATCAGTCTGTTATACTGAAGGGGTTATATTGCATTCATACATTCTTAATGTGTCAGAGACATTTGTGAAAAAAGTCAAGAACATTGTTTTGAAAGCACTAAATAGATTAGAGCAGAGAAAACTGGTGGCGGGGAGTTTGGTTTGGTTTACAAAAAGGAAAGCTGTAGGGACTGAAAACTTTTACTCTGAAGTATGGTGTGTGATTGTGTTTCTTTTTTTTTAAACACCTCCAGATTGTGTGATTATCACTGAGTTTTAAATACATAGGGATTCAATGTAAATACTAAAATTAGCTATATATTTTGTACATGTTACATCTACATATATGGAAAAATACCTGTGCTTCATTATGATTAGGTTCTCTGCTAATACAATCTTATTCTTGATTCAAAAACCCCAGAATATTTTCAGTGATAAATGGTTTTAATCATTCTGATGTGTGAATCAATACAATAAGTTGTAAATATTGCATTCATATCTTTGAAAATCCATACTGAATTTTTCAAAGACTTCTATCTGATAGGAGATCTTTCTCTCCTCCAGCATTAATTAGGTGATGATAATTGGGTCTCTCTAGGAAACACCGGAGCAGGAGAGGGCAGCTGGATCCAATGTGCAAGGAAACCCAAAACCAACCACAGGTTTAAAATTTTATAAAGCTACACAAATATTCTTTCCCACCCTGATGAGCACGACAGAGAAACTCTCCTTTTTTGGTTTATTTTGACAGCCTCCTTTGCGGATAATTTTTAAATTTAGAGAGATGATAAACTTTTTGTTTGCAACATGGGGAAACAGTTGCTATCCCTCTGCTGCTTGGAATAATATACACAAATAAGTGGATCCTGGAGACCTTATTCTTTGTTTGCTATTGTCATATTCTGTCACTTTTCAAGAGAAAAATCAAAGTGAGGGATTTTCTAAAACACCTACATGACTTAGGGGCAGGATTCCCATTGCCTTTCAGAGGAACTTGTGTGTCTAGTGACTTAAGTCTTATTACAACCTCTGAGTGAAATACTTCTTCCTTGCGTTTTTTGGAGGCTTAATCAGTCCCTTGTGATCATAGTTCCCTGGATGACCTTCTTTAACTGGAGGTGAAATTCTAGTCTTATTTAAGTCAATGGCAAAACTCCCATCAACTTCCGTGGAGCCAGGATTTCACCCCCAGGAGTCCACAAGGGATTTGGAATGTGGGACTGTACAAATGTTGCAGTTATCAAGAATCAAGCAGACATGTTTTACACATACAGGTAAATATAGTAAAATAACATCACGTGAGCTACAGTCCAACTGCAGAGTCTTAATAGTTCTTTGACTTTCAACAGGGTTTTGTTTAGGAATATTAGGAATCCGTTTTAATTCCATGTTTGGTTTATTTTAGTGTGTGTGTTCCCTTTGTCATGCTCAATCTATTCTCTTCATCAGGAATCCCCATGACCTTTTAAACTGATCTGTTAGTTCAGTGTCTCTTTATTGCACACATGAGCTCTTGATACTGAAAAGCAGTCTCCAATAGACACGTTATGGATGGAATTTTCAGAAGCACTCAGGACTGGCCCAGTTCTGCTCCCACAGGAGTCAATGGGAGTTAAGCTAGCACTGAATGCTTTTGAAAATCCCATTTTATAGTACAGATTTTAAATTGGTACAAATTTAGCCTTGTACTTAGATTGTAAACTCTTTAGGGCAGGAACTGTGCTTTGGTTCTGTGTTTGTACAGCACCTAGCACAATGGTCCATAACTGGGACTCCTAGTCACTTCAATACAAATAATAGTTAGCTTGCGACCATTCTTACTATTTACCATATGATGAAAAGAGCAGGTTTATGATGAAGTGTTTGGTTTTGGTAGAGATGATTGTTCTATTTTCCACATTTTGATTGCCATATAAAATGCTTCCCTGTCATGTGATACACAAGCATAGGAGCAACAATGATACAATTTGTGGGTATGTCTCCACTGCAGTCAAGGTGTGTGATATGCATAGACATACCTGAGCTAGCTTTAATCTAACTATCTTGCATGCCATTAGCCATGAAGTTGCAGCAGTGTGGGCTTCAGTGCACAAGCCTGCCAGGGACCCTCGTTTGTTACTAGCCCACACTGAAGTCCATGCTGTTGCAGATTCACTGCTATCAATACACACGCTAGCTAGGTTAAAGCAAGCTTAGGTGTATCTACACACTTTGCAACCACAAGCCCTGGTTGCAATGTAGACATATCCTCTGTTATGGTGATTGAATGGCTGCTTGATCAAGTTAAAACAATTTAAGCTGACAGAAGTGATATTGCTGCTTTTTACAGAGGATCTGATTTCAGGCTGCCCTAGTATTATTTTCTTTAAAATGTCAGTGAGAGCTTTTTGTTGAGTATTAGGAAACCCCTATGTGATATGCCCTATCTGCTGCTTTCTGATTCCTATTGAATTGATGAGGGGATTTCTCTTGGATTTTGAAAATGTCCAGCCCAAAGAAGTGGGAAGCTAGAGAGAGCTTTCTCTGCATCTTAGAAAGTCTTCCCTACACACACCAAATTGAATTGTGCTGTAATATTGTTTCATCTTGTCGTACATTTCTTGACTTTAGAACAAAGATTTTTTATTGTAATCACTTCTTCCAAAGACATATACAAGTATGTTGTACACACACATACACACACATTATAGCTTTCTTATCAAGTAGGAAACAGGATTGCCAAACATATGAGATCTAAGGTCACGTCTATACTTCAGGTGGTACGACAGTGCAGCTGCAGCGCTGATGCTGTGCCACTGTAGCACCGTAGTGTAGACGCTTCCTACGAAATAGATCTTTCCATTGTGTAACTAATCCACCTCCCCAAGTGGTGGTAGTAGTTAGGTCAATGGAAGAATTCCTCTGTTGACCTAGCTGCTTCTACAACAGGATTAGGTTAGCTTAACTAAAGCACTCACGGGTGTGAATTTTTCACAGCCCTGAGGAACGTAGCTAGGGTGATTTAAATTTTAAGTGTAGATCACGGCTGTGAGACATAGTGTTTGAGCAAAGTGCTGGTGGGTAGTGAATGCCATAATAAAATCAGTAATGTGCAATGGCACATACATAGGATAGTAACTCGGGGCATGTCTACACTTACTGCTAAATCAGCAGTGTTGCAATCGATGCAGCAGTGTCAATTTAGCAGGTCTGGTGAAGACCCGCTAAGTCGGTGGCAGAGCGCTCTCCCATTGACTTCGGTACTCCAGCTCTCTGAGAAGCATAAGGTAAGTCAGTGGGAGAGCATCTCCCATCGACACAAATCGACTTACAGCGGTGTCTACACCGCACTAATTTACACTACTTCAGTTACGTAACTGTAGTGTAACTTAGGTTGACTTTCAGCTTTAGTGTAGACCGGCTCATAGTGCTGTGTTTCCAACAAGCATTTCAAAATATGTCAAAAAAGTATTTGCTTTTGGATAATTCTACAACTATAATAAGCCAATAAATACTGATGTTAGAATAATAAAAAACCAAAAGTTTATTCTGTATACACATAGGGCTCCCCACTGATGTCACTGAAATACCTTGCAGTTCATTGGATGTTAAGCGCTTTTGGAAATCTGTCCCTACATGTCACAATGGGATCTATTGGGTGCTCAGCACTTTTAAAAGTCTGATCCTAATTGTGAATGATGAACAAATGTAGATCTGGTCCTGAGCTCTTGAAAATTTCCCCCAAATATTCTGAAATTGGACAGCTGGCTTTAGTACACTCCTCCCATATAGTCTCCGTACCTTAGAGTACAGTAAACCCTGGGATCTTCATTAACCTCTATGTCCATCAAACGAATTTTCCATCTTGGCTTCTCTAACTATTTCTTCTAATTCTTCAGTAAAATGTGGTCACTGACAGTCTTTATACCATCCAATTTAGTGGAACTAACAGAACCACTGTGAGCTTTGTGTGGGGGTTTTTTTCAATGTTGATAAATGCAAAGGAATGCACATTGGAAAACATAATCCCAACTATACATATAAAATGATGGGGTCTAAATTAGCTGTTACCGCTCAAGAAAGAGATCTTGGAGTCATTGTGGATAGTTCTCTGAAAACATCCACTCAATGTGGTACAGCAATCAAAAAAGCTAAGAGAATGTTGGGAATCATTAGGAAAGGGATAGATAATAAGACAGAAAATATCATATTGCTGCTATATAAATCCATGATACACCCACATCTTGAATACTGTGTGCAGATCTGCTCACCCCATCTCAAAAAAGATATACTGGAATTAGAAAAGGTTCAGAAAAGGGCAACAAAAATTATTAGTGATATGGAACAGCTTCCATATGAGGAGAGATTAATAAGACTGAGATTTTTCATCTTTGAAAAGAGATGACTGCGGGTAGGATATGATAGAGGTCTCTAAAACCATGACTGGTGTGGAGAAAGTATACAAGGAAGTGTTATTTATTCCTTCTCATAACACAAGAAGTAGGGGTAACCAAATGAAATTAATAGGCAAAAGGTTTAAAATAAACAAAAGGAAGTGCAATGCACAGTCAACCTGGGGAACTCTTTGCCAGAGGATGTTGTGAAGGCCAAGACTATAACAAAAAAAGAACTAGATAAGTTCATGGAGGATCAGTCCATCAATGGCTATTAGCCAGGATGGGTAAGGATGGTGTACCTTGGCCACTGTCGGAGGACAGGATACTGGACCATTGGTCTGACCCAGTATGGCCATTCTTATGTGGGAAACCTTCAAGGGAAAATTCTGTTGGCAAAATGTAACACACACAAACATCATCAATGTTAGATGCCTCATTGGTATAATGTGTACTGACCTTGATAATATATAAAATCCACAGTTTAGCAGCTGTTAATAATTTCTGTAAAATATCAGAATTACCATATAGCAAGAAGAGCTGTGTGTTATGTTGGAAAAGTGTTGTATTGCATTTTCGTCCAAAATAACTGCTTGGATCCTTTGAGATTCTAGTGACTTGTCTTCCACTCTATAAATTAATAGCATCAATGCTAAAAATATATATTGAATTCATCCCAAGCATTTAATGGGAAAATTACAATCACTTTTTTGGTGTTTTGTTTTGTTTTATTTTTTTCACTTAAGCAATTTGGCAGTGGGAAAGGCCCTACTGGGTTCTTTCTTTGAAGTCTGAAAAATCTGGCCTGGGTTCCTTACTTGGGGAAAAAGAGATTTTCCTTATGCAACAATTATTCCCCTAATGCCATGGGACACTTAAGGTGCATTGTATTTTCCTAATCCAAACATTTAGCTCATGTATTGTTTACACCAAGGAATACTCAAATGAGGCTTGCAACATTTGGAAAGGAAACCAAAGCACCTTCTAATAAGGGATTGTCCTCTCATTAGACCTACTGATTTTCCAAAAGCTGTCTGCTTTATGTAATGCATTATAATTATATGACAGGAGACCAGTGGAGAATATGGCATACAGTTTCCCATAGGTTTCCTTTCTGAGATAAGAAAGATAAACATTCTGCTTTGCGTCTCAAAAAAAAAAAAATCCCTCTGCAGTTTCCTGAGAGGCAGTTGAATGTCGGATGATTTTTGTAGCTATGTCTTTTCATTTCCAGACAATGATCTGTGTCATGTGGGGAAACTGGGTGTACAAAGTAAGGAAGCCCCCTGGACTGAGGTGTATGTCCTAGGCTTCCTGAGAATGTGGCTTATCTCAGAAGGGTCCTGGGCATGCACACTGTTTTATCTGTGCAGATCTCTGAGGGATAGAGAGGCTGTTTATTTTTGCAGGGCTCTCTGTTCTGGGGAAAACGGGATGCTTTTAATTGGGTCTCTGGTCTCTCCATGGGCCTGCTCCTACTCCACTGAAGTCAATGGCAAAACTTCAATGGGAGCAGGATCAGGTCCTAGGCAATTTAGGGTATGCATAACTTGACTCTGGATGACCCAGCTGTGGGAAATATTTTCCTTAGATTGTCTTCCCCAGTGTAAAGAGTGAATCTCTAGTTACAGAATAAAGCAAATAGCAGCACTACACTCTGGTTTATTCCACTCAGTGACAAGCTTTTAATTACTGAGTTGTAGCTCTCCCCCTGCCCCTTCCTTCAGGCTGGGAAGAGTATATTCCAGTCCTTGGGTAAGAGATTTAAATATGTACTGAAGAATGACTCCACAAAGAGAAGTTGTAAAAGCTGCAAAGAGAAATGTAAAATTCCTAATATTAGAAGTTAATAAAATAAGTCAAACACAGTGGGGCAAGTTTTCAGAGAGTCTCAGAGTATTGCTCTGTTTATGTACTTTGTGTAGCTCTCTCATTTATAATTATTATTTCTTATCAAAAGTTTGTAATGCACTGACATCTGCTGTGTGTTTTACTAGTGCACCAGTTAGACAAAGGTGCCCAAATACACTTTGCTGGCTATACTCTACAGCAGTTTGGAGGTGACAGAGGGCAGGGAAGGAGGAGGAGGATGATGAGAGGCTGTATGTTACCAGCACACCATGGATTATTATTTAGACAAAGCAAGTAAGAAACAGACACCCTGCCCCAAGGATCTTACAATCTAATTAATGTTGCTCCACTGGAAGAATGAACATTCTGTCATTAGAATTCCAGTGACCCAGAAATAGGCTGACCTCATAAATCTGACCAGAGTTTCTGTTGGTTGGTTTTAGCTATTACAATGAATCCAAATCTATTTTTGTACAATGTTTTCATTTGTGTTGCCCACTAATCAAGGAAGCAGCCATGTGAGTTTATAATTTGCCTAAACTAACACACATGATCCTGATAAATAGCTTTCTTGCCGATTAGCAGAAACACTGAGAGATCAAAATTCAGCAGAAATGAAGCAGTGTAATTGAATAACTTGACTAACTGTGCAGTAAGCACTGTATCGTTTTCAGTTATTCAAGCCTGAGTAGGCCTGTAATTTAGCAATAATCTAGTACTGCACACTATAGCAGGGACTGTTACTGAACAAAGCATATCTTTCTTTTAAAACTATTACAACAGCAGACCAAACTGAACACTTTGCTACCATTGAACTTCGCTACCAATCTGTATTTTCCCCTGAAATATTATATTGATTGATCCCTGTCCATTGTGTTTCACCAGTTGGAGGTGCCCAGTAGCAGCGTGAACCAATGCTATGGCTTTTCTCCCTGCAATAAATTAATCCTGTGCAGAGGACTACATAAGGCCTGTGCACTACTTAAACCCTATAAACCTTCTGCCAGGGCTCACCCTAGATGTCAAAAATACTAAACTAAAGAGTGGCGCTGGTGGGGTTTTTTGTTTGTTTGTTTTTGTTTTTAAGTCAAAACATATTTTGGCTAAAATATGGCTTTTTGACCAAATTTTCCTTTTGGTCGTCAACATTTCCCAGGTTCTCACTTAAACATTTTATTTATTTATTTATTTATTTATTTTTATTTGCTGCAAATGTTTGTGTTTTGATTAATGCACACAAGCACACAAACACACACACACCACAAACCCCAGAAAAATGTACTGGCTCTACTGAAATCTGTTCTATGGCAAAAACATTCAGAATTTCAAATCTTACCTCTTTCTCTCTGGTAGGGATAAACATCTGGTGGAAATGTGTTTCCCTCTGTAGACATAAAGCTAAACAAACAGAGTCATGCCGGTAAACAAATTCCAGGTCTAGTGAGGAGTGGGTGTCTGCCAATTAGCCCACCAGTCTATACATTTGTCTTTGCAGCAGTTACATCAGGGTAGCACGAGACCTGGCATACAAGTGATCCTATGTATGTTTACTTAAGCAGTAAAGATGGCAGCTTCTGATTTCTTCCCTTCAAAACTGGGTGTAAAGTTTTAGATTGTAAATATACCGTTTACTAAAGAAATTAAACTGTAAACTTTTTATAATGGATTGTTTCTTCATTTGTTTATTCCCAGACAAATGAGTGGTTTTTACAGGAAAGTGCTCTAGTTGATTAGATGAACGCCCATGCCCATGTGCTGTGATCCAATCTCCACGCAACCTCTGGCAGATGATGAAAATTCTGGGTCACGTACCTGGGCAAAAGGAAACAGACAAAACAGGAAAGCAGTTTTAAATTGTAGAAACTGTAGAAAAAAATCCTAGTCCTCTTGAAGCCAAAGGGAGTTTTCTCATTGACCTCAGTGGAACCAGACTTTGACCTTACATAATTCTGTAACACTAGGTGAAAGGACCTTACAGAATTATGTAAGGTCTTCCCTGACATACAAATGCTACAAACCCAGTGGAGTTATGGGGACCAGACTGTATAAGTATAATACCCATTTTACAGATGAATAAAGTGAGGCACAGAGGGGCCAATTCTGTAAAGCACTCAGACCAAGATCCTCAAAGGTATTTAGGTGCCTAACTTTGGGTCTGGGTGCCTTTGGCTCTGGGCACTCAACACATCATAGGATTAGGCCCTAAGGGTCACATTTTCAAACTTGGATGTCTGAAGTTAGGCACTGAAGTCCATATTTGGATACCTAAATAAACATATTGTTGTCTTTAAAAAAAACGATGTAGGTGCCTCACTTTAAGAATCCATGTTTTAAAATGTAGCTCTAAGTGTCTTGTGGTGTGTGTGTCTGTGTGTGTCTGTGTGTGTGTGTGTGTTAATTAACTAATATTTGTAAAATGCTTTGAGCCCCCAGGATGAGAGGTGTTATGTAAGTGCAAAATATTATTATTAATGCATGTAACATTGGCAGGTAGGGGCTTAATAAGAATTAACAAAAGCATTTACAAAAAAGCCATGCCTGACATCGTTAATAGTAAAATAACTCGGCATTTAGGGTTGACCATGCTTTCATTCAGCTTTGTGAGCTTTGCCATTGACTTCAGTGGGGCCATGTTCCTGCCTTTGTATAGCACTCTATATCTTCAGAGCATTCTGCATCTAAGAACTTATTACATTTCATAACACCTCTGAGAGGTAGCTAGGTAACTCCTTTTAACTCACTTGAACAGATGCAGAAACTAGAAGCTAAATCATGCCTCCTACTGGAAAACCCATGAGAAGACCAAAGTCTAGGCTGTGGGGCCACACAGTTGCCTTTGAATAATCCTATCCAGGAAGGGAGGAAGTGTTTGCTCCTGCAAAGTGAGTGGAAGGGATAGCCTTCCTCATGGATATCCTCAAATCTACAAGGAGATATTGCAAATGCCAGGGTATCTGCAGAGGTCCAGTGCATTGGCACTGCGTCAGTCTGGCTCTCTCAGTGGGGTGCTCCCATTGGATCTCCCCTCATCTGTGCCCTTCGCTTCGCACACAGTGGCTTTCCCATAAGATAATGGTGACAGTCTGCACTGTCCATGCAGGGAAATCCCTATCAATTTGGCACCCTTCCCCCAAATCCAGAATTTAACATTACATGGAGTGATGATTGCCTAGGGGCTTCTGTGGAGACTGTGTATTTGGGGTGGGTGACAAAGGTCCATCCTCTCTCCCCACAACAGAATTTTGGCCAAAGGAGCAGGCTTTCCACTTCTTTCACCCTCTCTAAAGCAAGAACAATGGGGTGACTTGGCCCTGATGCATTGAGAAATTTAAAGCCACAATGTTTCAAATGTGGGTGTCAAACTTCAGGCAGCCACGTTTTTAAAAGTTGACCTACCTGACTTGCCCAGGCTACCCAAGTCAGCAGCAGGACTCCAGATTCTGAGTTACCAGTAGCATTCTCAATCTGCTAGATCACGCTGCTTCTCAAAATCCATTTGGTGTTTTTGTGAACATTTGTGTGTATGATATTCCTAGCATTAAAAGTTAATAAATAGCTCAATAAACAAAAAACAAAAAAACCTTTCATTTCCTTAGCTGTTTTTTTTTCAGTCAGATAATCCCCCCCCCACCGCCCTTTATCCTGCTCATTAAAATAAGAATGAGAAAGCAAGATACAGTTGTTTTAATTCTTCTGAACTTGAAAAATGTTCCCAAACATCAGCTGAAAGCGTTAGCATGGATAGTACTGAACAGAACCGGCTCTAACAGTCAATAGTGCAGCCCATGGCAGAGGCTTGCGTTGTTAAGCATTCTTATGAATAATTCAGTTACTTTATTGCATTTAGGCACTTATGGGGCTGAGCAGATGAGGATAGATTGAATTAATATCCCCAGAATATGGGCCTAATCCTTCATCATTCTACACTTAGTACGTTATATATAGTATTGTAAATACCAGTAATATCTGAATAACTACCAGAAGTGAATAAATTCACACATAAGGCTGCATCCTTGTTTGTAGCTTGTCTAATACAAATAAGGCCAAATAATGTTATCAGGCCACAAAAGGATTCTCCTTGATATTAAAGGCTATTCTTCTAGCCACATGTAACTCTCATTGAAATCAATAGGTGTTCTGCAAACAGGAGTCCTATACATAGAAGGGAAGCAGGATATGGCCCTACATAAGGTCATGAAACAGCGTGTGATGTTTATATACTGGTCCCTACTATGGGCTAGTTTTACTCCTATGGTCACTGGAATACAAACTGCACTCCAAAGGAATTCACCGTCAGTGAAGGGAAGCTGTCAGCTCTGGCCAAGGCTCCACAGGAACACAACTGACAGAGGATCCTGGGAGTTGTGTCGAATCTTTACATCTCCTAGCTATCTTGGCCTCTCCGCTCCACAGCTAGCATCACTTACGCTATCTGTGGATCTACAGCCTAGCAGCAGTTGCAGAAGAATTGCTTTACTATTGCCCGCCCCCACCACCACCACCACCAGAGGGATTTGTCACTGCTTGGTGATCACAGATCGGGTTCTGCTGGCTGGCACCCACAGAATCCCAGGGTTAAATCCAGCCCTATGTAGGCTGCAGAATGAAGTCACCTATGCTTATTACTGAATTTAGTTGCATTTGGAGTTTAATTCATTCTCGTAATTGTTTTTATAATTTGTATATTTCATGGACTTTTAAGAATAGTTTCAGCATAGATGAAAAAGGAAACTAAACTCAGGAAAAATAGGAGTGGGCCTGAATTTTCAGGTGAATTCAAATTGGCTCTGAACCAAACTCTTTCTAAGGGTCCAAAACAGTTTGGTTAATTAATTTTTCATGTATAGTCTGGTTTGCATTTCCTATGTCTGGTCAGGGACAGGAGTGTAAATGCTAGAGAACTGTGAGTGAGACTGTTATCCTGACATTTCAGGCTTGGTCAAAAGTAGGATAGTCTGGAAATCTCACATGAAATCCTGCTTCTTGTAGATTTCCAGATCAGTTTACATACTGAAGAGGCTGAAATAAGGTTCAGATATACAAACATAGTTGGAGGTGCTTATATGCACAGGACTGAACCTCTGGAACTTAGGGGTGGCTTCACTCTAATTGAAACCTATAGATCCTTCTTGTTAGAAGGATAATTGTAATTTTGGGGGATTTTTTGCACTAACTCATAAGTCAACTGATTGTTTAGGACATAGCACGAAATTTATGGGTGTCTAAGAGCCTGATCTGGCTCCCACTGAAGTCAGGATCTAAAACTATGTCTACACTTAAACCGCTACAGCGGCACAGCTGCAGTGCTTTAGTGTAGACACTCACTACAGCAATGGGAGGGGTTCTCCTGTCACTGTATTAATCCACCTCTCTGAGAGGCACTAACTAGGTCTGTGCATTTGTAATTATTGGGAGTTGTGCATAATCTGAGGTTTGGCCACAATTTGGCTTGTTGCACAAGGAATTACTTAATTCCCCAGAGATGTTGAGGTCTTGCTCCTGAGTAGCAGACAGTGCAATACAGAATCACTTCCAATCCCCTTTTGCTTCTCCAGAGACTGATACACACAATAAGATGTTTGCTGTTTTTGATCTTGTTTCAGTAAAGAACAAGGGGCTTTGATCTGCCATTCTCAGATACAGATGTAATTTGCTAAACTGGAGTCAAAAGGGGAGGAGACTTAGCTTCTCTCCTTCAGATCAAACTAGTAATATAACTTGAAACTGATGATCTCTTAGAAAAGCATAATAGTTAAATTAGCAAGTACTTGCCACTAATTGTTTTAAACTGCAACATACTTAATAGAGGTATAAAGTATTTTAGGTTGGAGGTGGCCAGATACTCTGAAGATATTCCAATACCAGTGCAATGCGCATGAAATAAAGAAATAGATTTGCTGCCCAAAAAGTTAGTTAATGCAGTCCTGAGTTATACCTCTGAGACTATAATTAAGTTGACCTAATCCCTGGCGTAGACCGAGCTAGGTCAACAGAAGAATTCTTCTGTCAACTTACCTACCACCACCCTGGGAGCGTTTTTTCCATTGATGTAGGATATAGGAAGCATCTACACTATGGTGCTGCAGTTGTGGCACTGTAGCCTCCATAGTGTAGACATGCCTGCAGAGTCAGGGTTCACTGATGATGCCTTATGCTCTTCCAGAACATTAAATGCATCTATATTTAAATGTAAGAAAACCAGGAAAAACAGAATGAAAGGACACACCAGCCACACTCCACAACCTTAACTCTGCCCCTGGAGCTAGCAAGAGCTACTGGGGATGTACTGTTAAATATGTTTCAATTAGGGCTGCCCAATAATAGCAGACATTATGAATGACTAAATAAATGTGCCTTTTTGTATGGTGTGTTGTCATAGCCCACAGAATTGTATTCCCTGGTTTGTCTTCATGCATTCAAACTGCCATTCATTGTGTTGCCCTGTGTCTACACTACAGACTTCTGATGGCATAGCTATGTTGGTCAGGGGTGTGAAGAGGTGTGATCCCTGACTGACAGCTGTGCTAACAAAATCCCCTAGAGTAGACACAGCTATACCAGCAAAACTGTGGTTTTGCCAGTATAGCTTGTTGTGCTCAGGGGAGGATGGAATAAGCTATGCCAGTAAAGTGCAGTTTTGGCAGTATAAGTGCATCCATGGTAGGAGTGCTTTGCCAGTATAGTACACCAGTATGCCTATATCAGTAAAGTGCTTCTAGTGTAGATATATAGTCTTAGGGCTTGCCTACATTTGAAATGCTACAGCAGCATAGCAGTGTATAGCGCCTCAGTGTAGACACTACCTACACTGATGGGAGGGGTTCTTCCATCGGCATAAGTAATCCACCTCCCCAAGAGGCAGTAGCTAGGTCAATGGAAGAATTCTTCTGTCAACCTAGCGCTGTCTACACCAGGGATTAGATTGGCTTCACTACATCACTCAGAGGTGTGGATTTTTCACACCCCAAGCAACATAGCTGGGTCAGCCTAACATTTTAGTGTAGGCCAAGCCATAGGACAATGGTTCCCAAACTGTGGGTCATGACCCCATTCAGTGGAGGGGCTTGTGGCGATCCCTACTGTGCAGAAGACGCCATTTTTCTCTACAAAATGATATCCTCTACACAGCTTGACCTCGCACACACCATATGTACAAGGTCACACTGAGCAGAGGATGGCATTTTGCAGAGCAAAATGGCTTCCTCCATGAAGCCTGGCCTCACATGTATGGTGTGTGCAAGGATGTGTGGAGGATGCCATTTTGCTCTTCAGAATGGCATCCTCCATGCTGTTTAGGGTCCAAGCGGGAAGGACTTCATTGAAATGGGGCTGTGTCAGCAAAAAGTTTGGGACTCCCTGCCTTAGGGACAGCTGTATAGACTAATGCAGGGGGAAGGGGCTCTGAACAACCCTCTACTTTCCATGGAATGTTCTCAGGTGAATCAGAAACCCTGTGAAGGTGAAAGCAGCCTGACACAAGAGCTCTGAGAGGTGGGAAATGACTCATTCGTCTCAATGGGTGTTCTCCTCCCTCCATCAAAGTCTACCTTATCCCCAATTGTGCAACATTAATTTTCAATTAAATCTCACTCTGCTTGTAGGTATTATAGCAACATTTCTTTTAAAAACTCAGAATGAATATGGATTTTGGAGCCCATTGAAATATTGGCTCTTAAATAAGAATTTCTGCTCTCAGGGCAAAATTTCTCAAGGAGTCCCCTGCAAAATGCAAGCAGAGAGCAGCTAATCTGCACAATAAACATTCTCAGAAAGCTGCCAGGGGCAGGACACAAGCTCACAGGACATGGGTGGTGCTCAGATTGGGTGGCCACAGCATCTCACTCGGAGCCACCCACTTTCCGACAACAGGCTGTCAGCAAACACTCTGGCTTGCAATAGAGTCCCCATCCTGCTATACATATGGAAATTACTTTCCCTAGCTCATCAGATTGGCTTAAGCCACATTGGCGATCCAAATTTTATCCTGATGAACTGCCCCCCGGGACTCCCCTTACCATGCCCATGCCGCTGGAGCCGCTGGCTCCACGTGGAGGCAAAACATGCATAGCCCCTCCCCCGCAGAGTGCTGAGGCAGCAGGAGGGGCAGCAGCGGCTCACACTCCCAGGAGCCGCAGAACCTGAGCATGGTGAGGGGGGAGCCGGGGGTGCGCCTGCCCGGGCTGCGGCCCGGCACACCCCCCCCGGGGGGGCTCCTGCAGCAGATGCAGGCGGACAGCAGCCCCTGTGTGCTCCCTGGCTCCCCCCTTGCCACGCTCAGGCTCTGCAGCTCCAGGAAGTGTGAGCCGCCGCCACTGCCCCTCCCAGGGAGCCGCAGAGCCCGAGTGCAGCAAGTGGGGAGCGGGGGGCGCATGGGGGGTGATGCCCACCTGCATCTTTGCAGGGCCTTTGCAGGGCTGCTCCCCCCCCCCCCGCACCGTGCCGGCTCCTCCATGGCTGCGGCTCGGCGCCCCCAACCACTTGGTGCCCTAAGCGACCGCCTAGTTTGCCTAGTGGTTGCACCGGCCCTGAGCACAGAAATTTTCAAGACAATATACATAAGCATGTGGATTTTAGAGCATTTAGAAATATTAGCTGTTCAACAGTAAACTGGTCTCAGTCATAACAATAGTGGAGCTACCACCCCAGTAGAAAATCATTCTATAGTCAAACATTATTAATTAGCAGGTTTAAGATGATCCCCACACCCGACAGCTGTTATGGTTATTTTATTTGGACCCAGTGCTTGATAAACTCTTTGTAGAAAAATGTCTGAGCATTGATATCTCGGCAGTAGAAAGATCAGCTTGCCTTTCAAGTTGTCACACTCTGATACATGCAACCTTTACAACTTCCTAAACAGACATAATTTCTACTTTGTCTAAAAGGGGAGGCTAGCTTGTTTGTTTTTATTTGCAACATTCCTGTAGGCCGGTGACTGCAGGATGGCAGTAACCTAGGATTATCCTGCAGAGCTGTAACTAGTGAATCCATAACAGCCAACCTGAACTCTGCTGTGGGCTGCCATTTAATACCACAAGAAACTATTTGCATTTCATCATGTAACTGATGGTATGAGTTCAAGAGCTTTCCTTGGGTCAGGCTGTGATTGCAGATGAAAGAAATAAACTACCAAATGGTGAAGTGAAACATGCAGTTTTTTATAGATCAGTGCTCTAAACGTGAATATGCTGTGGTGAAGAATTCAGCCCAGACTAGGGGCTAAGAAGCAGAAATAAAGAAGAGTGGGAATGTATAAAGGAAAAAGGTGTGATCCTGTTCCCATTGACATCAGTGACAAAACACCTATTGTTTTCAGTGGGAGTAGGAACAGGCACAAAATGAAATGGGACCGTGCAAAGCATCTTTATACTGTATGTTGAAGTTTAGACTTCATTCAAGGGGAAATCTGTGCTCTTTAGAATCTGCCTGACCCTGCATTCCTTGCACCAAAAACTCCCTTTGGGATCAATACAGAACCAAGCCCGTTTGTGATTTCCCCATGGGTCCTCTTGAATTACCCTTCACTCTATATGATTTCAGTCCAGTTCATAATAAAATTATTCTGTTCCTTGTGAAGCCTGCATTATGGATGCATGGCCATCATGTTCCTGTGGAGTGCTTGTTTTTTTCCTGTAAATGCAGAAATCCTTGTACATTTGGGAGCTTGTGAAAACAAGTTTGAAGCTGCTAGACTTTTCAGCTTCACAGTATAAAGGAAAAACTAAATCCCTGGTTGTGGAATACTCCCACTTTTGCTCAAGTTTTTGAAAATGAAATTCATTCACGCAGGAGAAGACACTTTCCATGTGAATGTGTCTCTGTGCTACTGTCACACATCAAGTAAGATAATTCCAGAGAGAAGGTTTATTAAATGCTAGAAAATGAGTTACGGGGAGGTCAGTGGGAATTCTGGGTGTACAAGGAATACATGATTGTTGTTTATGCACGGCCCCAAAGTGTGTGAGGTGACTTACAGAACAAATAAAAAGACACTAAATAAAGCTCTTAGCCACAGAGTTTACAGGTGAGAGGCCTGATCCTGAAAATGCATATGCATGTAACTGCCCTTACATGAATAGTTCCATTTAAATCTGTGGGACTGTTATTCCTGGTAGCTAGCCTGCAACTGGTAATAAGTATTTCCAGACTCAGGCCTTTATTTTAGATGTGATACAAGGGGAGAGAATAACAAATAATAGGGGAAAGTGGGTAAGGATAGAAAATGGTTACAGCAATAGAATCACATGGTTATTCAGTTTTGTTGCATGCATATCTTGATGGGGCGGGGGGGGGATAGCTTAGTGGTTTGAGCATTGGCCTGCTAAACCCAGGGTTGTGAGTTCAATCCTTGAGGGGGCCATTTGGGGATATGGGGCAAAAATTGGGGCTTGGTCCTGCTTTGAGCAGGGGTTTGGACTAGATGACTTCCTAAGGTCCCTTCCAACCCTGATATTCTATGTGCCCATGAAGTTTGTATGTATTATATAAGCTCATGTATGTATATATTTGAGTGTGTATGCATAAGTGTGTGTGTCTATTTATATGTGTGTATATGAGTCTGTGTGTATTATTACATATATGGGACAACATCTTATATGAGACAAGAGAAAATAGCTTTTTAGAATGGGTTTCAAATGTATTTTAATAGACTAATCTAAAACTGATGAACTTCTATTAATGCCAGAAAATACTTTCATTTATTTCCCACACTATATTTCTTTGATTCTCATTACTTTTAGGGTAGAGTACAATCCATAAAATGTCATGTTTACATGCAAATATTATTTTTTCTACAATTGTTTTTGGAACAAATAATCCAGGGATTTAAAATAATGCATTACATCTTTATTGGGGGGAAGGACTAGAAATACTTACAGTTGTAACAAGATTGTTCTCTTTGCCTTGGTGCTTTAGTAATTATGCTGAAAATAAAAAATACGTTTTTAAGGCCCTGGAACATCAGGGCAATTCCATTTGGAAGGGACGTGAATCACATTCCCTTTCTTTTCATCTTTCTAGGGGTCAGTGTTTGAAAACAATCTCATTTTTAGATGAGTGAGGGCAGGAAGCAGAAAGCTTTGAGGGTCTGATTTTGAAGTCAGTGAGAGTTTTACCACTGCCTTCAGAAAGTACAGGATCAGGCCCTGTTCTGTCAACAAAAGGGATCTGAACAGCAAGCACTACAGTGATTTAATATTAAAACAGATGCATGTCTTTTCTGCTGTCTAACTGCTAGACCTTGTATCGTAACCCCCTGTTTCTTCTCAGAGTAGAGCAAACACAAAAGGTGTGTTTACTTAATGCTGTGCCTGGTAAAAGTTAAAACTTCCCATGCTAACCATGCATATATACCTTTGAGCTGGGACACTGAAAGGCAACATAAACGGATTAGGGTCTAGAAAATAAACAAACAGGCTTTTTAACCTGTCCCAGTTCGGGTAGCAATAATAGAGTTTTCCAGATCTCAGGGAGTCATTCTCTTTGCTTACATACAGCTCATTTCGTTCTGGCTTGATGGGGGCAGAGTAATTGTAAGGTGGACTATGGAGAGGGATTCCTTAAAAAGAACACAACAAAAGTGAAATTATAGTTTTTCACTGGACACTAAAAAAATTCCATATAGACATCCGTTCTGCTCTGTATACAGTGGTGAGTATATAAAGAAGAGCATGGCTTGGTTTGGCTGATTGTTATTACTATTCAATTTATTTTGCATTGGTTTAATATTAAATTCTGTGCTGGTATCTTGTGTTATATGTTTACCAGTAGTTTCAGGGCGCCAAGAATATGTCAGTCATCATATACGTACATTGTATGTACACATCTGTGTGTGATCGTTAGAATACATTCTGTTGGTATTTAAACTGTGATTCCGTAACATCAGAGGTAATGTAATTCATCAGAACAATAAAGTATCCAGGTTGAAATGTTAGTATTAAAGTGACCTCTTCGCTCTTTGCTTACATTCACCACTATGTTAATTACAATCAATGGCAATGTTGTGTTGCCTTTTTTACCCTTGTGTTTGTGAACTGAAGTAACTGTTCTGCAAGACTTCAGCAAAAATCGCTTTGATATAATCGATTGTCTATTAAAAACAGCGGTACCCGATTTTAATGTAATATACATCCCATCTGCTTTCTTGAAAGCCGCTTTTCAGCACCGGTTTCCAACTAAATACAGTGCATTTTATTTAGAGACTCAATCCGTTGCTGTCCATCAAAAGCGGGGTTGGCGTTAATTTAAGCAGTTTGTACCCTCCGTTCGGCATTCCAAGTGTTTTGTGGTTTGCTTTCCAGTTCCAGATTAGGAGAAAAGAAAAATAGATATTTAGAACCAATTCAGGGCACAATTATTAATTGCGCTGCATTTGTCTGTATTGAAGACTTTCCTTGTAATGACAGAGACACAGCCTGTGCAAATTTCCGCTATACAATAACGCGCTTTTATTTAAAATGGACGCATTGTGATTGGCTACATTGACTGTCGGCGGATTGTAATTTCGCAGGTTGAAGGTTCTGAAGTCTTGTATTTAGCATAAACCATCAAATAAATGGATTCCTTGCTTGCGACTTCTTAGCAACTCTGAACAGTTAGAATATTTTAAAAACTCTACAGGAAAACCAGAAAGTCTTTTTAAAAACCGATTGTTGCGAATTGCTTTGATTGTCATCGTATGTCAGATTCTTTTTAAATTTACACCAGATTTTATTTTAATATCCTGATCCAGGTCAAATATGATATAACACATTTTCTCACCAGAATAAATCAGTCTCGGTCAATCCTTATGTCTGAGAGTAAGTAATATTTCCTTGAGACAGGGTTATTTAAATATAAGCGATTTCCCTTTTCACCGTTTCCTGAATTGTGGCTTCATTCTAAGAGAGAATTTGTTATCAATATCGTTCCAATGCTCTACACCTTACAATGAAGATCTGGTAGTCAGTAATATAATTTAAAGATACACGGAACTGAGGCCAGATCCTTCCATTGAAGTCTATGGAAGTTTTGCCACTCGCTCTAAGGGAGCAGAATCAGGTCCTTGCAAATATTTCAGTATATAAATTGCCTTCAATCCCCCCTTCCCCCCTACATTTACACCCTGTAGACCTTGAACTTTGCCCAGGGAAATTGCTCTGTGTATTTCTTCATTTGTTTTGTCTGAGTTAATTACAATTGCACGGGGCTTGGGAAGTGACAATGTACAGAAACTGGCTATCTGTGATCATCGTTAATTCAGTTGACATTGAAACAAACAGACGAATATTCAAACTGAAGTTCTGTGCTCTCTGAGCCCCAACATCACATTGCTCGCTTAGGCAGAACTCCGTACTGAACCTCCCTGTTTAAATGTCAATGGTGTCGCTAGCCTCGGTGTTACTTACATTTCTCTTGTGTTGTCAGAATGGACACATTCCTAGCAATCACCGTAAAAGTCTCTAATACTGTAGATCTCAGTTAATTATAGCGTTACGATGTCCAGGAAAAAAGCTGAACGACTCACTTCTTACCATGTTTTTGTCTCCGAGTAGGCTCTAAATGACATTGGTGAGATTTGAGTGAACAGCATCAAACAAATAATTTCTGTTCTCTCCTAGTGCCGGAGTTTAATAGCAACATTTAATTACCAGGGTGCAGGCAAATACTCTGGGCAGACCACAATATACTCACCTCTGCTACTGAAACCTGCTCTACATTTCCTACCTCTGTGCTAAGAGTCTACCGCTCGGTTTGATCTTAAATCCCACTTGGTGAGGCTGTCAAAAAAGAAATACCTAGGATAGCAGAGTTTCCTCTTCCACCGAGTGAATCCTTTAAAAGAGCCGTGCGCCCAGTTTAAGAGCAGAAAGGGGAGGAATCTGCAATTTGGAGGAGGTGATGACACACAGAACAATGCTGTTACACCTGCACCGGCTCTGGCTGCGGAAATGCCTGCGAGGAAGAGCAAGCAGGCCTGCATGGGTGGTCAGAAGAAATAGATAGCCCAAACACCACAGAAATGAAGGGACTTCTACGAGTGAACACAGAATCCCCATGCAGCAAACCTAAGTGCTCCGAATGCACAGCTGTCTCCCAGCTTCGCTTTGCCTTGGATACAAAGAATGTTCGTGTTTTAACCTAATGGAAAATCTTGGCTTGTTTACTTGGGAAGATGGACGTGGGCGATTAATTAGGAAATTAATCGCTAATGTTATTTCTCTATATTAACTACACATCGGCGTTCAAGAAAAGCCGAGTGTGTATAATGTAGATATAAAATACACACACATTTTCTCCATATATTTATATATATCTATGTAAATATATTGTGTCATTATTTTTTGTAACCAAATATATACCCAGCAGGATTAGTTTTTAAAGATCATATATTTTCCTGAAAATGTGTTTAATATAATTTCTGTATATATACTGAATGTTTTATACTTGTATTGAAATGTTGTTCTGAGTTTTTTAAATGTATCTGTACATACACTGGCATTCGTGTGCCTATATTATGAATGGCAGCATATACAAGGGTGTGTGTACATGTAGAGACGGTCTATAGGTGAGTACAGAGACATCTAAAGATGCAGATAAACATTTCTATAGATGTAATTATAAAATATCGGGAGCTAGACATTAGACGTCTGCAGGAATATAGGCTCTTGAAGAACTGCAATCCTCCTGGGTACAAATGTGGTTATGAAAAATGATGTGGCAAGCCCGCGGGGGCTGGGGGCAAACGGAGCTTTGCAGTGATTCCGCTTCTTGTCCGCGGTCCAAGAAAGGGAACGCGGCGGTTATAAAGAAAGATGCTCCGTAGCATCCTGAGCCTGCGGGATTGGGGGAAGCTGCGAGATAGCTAAGTATAGGGCTCACTAATCCTGCACTCCGGGAAAACTCCCAGTGGAGACCGAGAGTTTTTCCCGAGTAAATTCTGCAAGGTGACTGTTCTCTAAATTAAAAGGAAGCTCATAGCCAGGATTAAACATGTGCATAACAATGCTAGGAGACTTATTTTTAACCAGATCTTCGCATTTTGATGCGCACACTCTTTGGACAACCTAGTTTTCAGGGATTGGTTCCGGAGAGCCGAAGTTTGGAAACACGAGTAGCTGTAGCTATAAACGACGGCTCAATCTTTAAAATGGCAGCGAAGGAGCATCAAGGAGCGTCGAATTTAGAAAATGAGCAGTCGAGTCCTCCTGCATTGTTCCTTAGAACCAAACCGAATAATTGCTTGTTGCAAGTCCTCACAAAATAACGTTTTAAGTAATCCGCCTTCATTTGTGCGACTGCAAATGGAACAGCCACCGTGACTGGCTTTTTTTTTTTTTTTTTTTTGTACAATACCTTTGAGACGCTTCTGCAGGGTGGCCAGTACATGCTTCCTTCTTGCTGCTCAGAGTTGCTTTACCTGAAGATAAAAAAGGGAGATAAAAAGGTCACAGGCACGTAGAATTAATCGGGGGAAACTCTGTGTCTGGATATCTCCCAGAAAAGATTCCACCCTATAATCTCCCCTCAGTCCCTTCCTAGCCTCCTTTTGTTCGCTCGTCTGCGTGTCCCTTTAAGGTTTGTAGGTAAACACGCGCTGTCTGTTTTCGATCACCTCTGTATGTTCTGGGTGGAGAAAGCCCTGCTCCTGGACCCGATCCTTCAGCCTTTACTTTTTGAATTCAGTGTTTTTTACTTCTGTGTGGAAGGGCTGCGAGCCCCGTTTTATTGTGCAACAGATTTAACAGGTGTGGGTTGGGTTTTTTGTTTGTTTTTACTTTTTTCGACTGTAATCAGTTATCTGGGCACTGTGCCAAGACTAGTGAGTATACATGCAAATGTACATATAGACATAGACATCTGAGAATGGGGAAAGAGTGCCTTGTATCACAATCAGTTCCCACTTACAGCTATTGATTTCACTGTAGGGCTGTGGATTCGGTTTCTAGGCTGGGAGTGGAAGTTTGCCGTTTACTGCACAGTAGGCATGTTTGAGCTCACTTCCCTGGTGCTAAAATGAATGCCTGTGCCAGCCAAGCCCAAATAACATGGTAGGTTTGCCATGACATTTGGTAGCTTCCTTTTACCGCTGATAATATGGTAGCCTTCGGAACCTCATGTTACTGTAGAACTTAGCATTTTCCCCTCACGTAACTGGACATCTGGGTAATAATGTATCCACCTTTCACTGAGAGATCATCTCTGTCTATCAGGACTTCCTCAAAATCTCCAGCTGAGACAATTATTCAAAACTGTGGCAGAGAAAGTTTCGAGAAGACTTCTTAAAACTCGAAAGTGAAATATGTTACTAGATGGAGAACGTTTCATTTAAATACACATGGCCGTTTGATTGTTTGAGTTTAATACCCACTCTTTCTCCTTTTTTGCTAAGTAGGCTAATCACTGGGGTTTAATTATGAATTAGAAATGAACTCGACCATGCCTCGCTGGCTCCCCCGCTATAGGGGAAAGGGTTCCTGACGAAAGCGGAACTTACAAATCAGAAAAGAGCAAGTCCTTGAGTGCATTGGAAATCTGAGCCTCCGGAGCCAGAGACGCGTTGCTGCCTCTTGAAAAACAGGCAGGGCTAAGAGAGAAACGTTACCAGCTCCTAAGGGAAAGGGGCTCTGAGTATCAGCTGGCTCTGGGCGCAAGTTTGATCCAAATCAACACCAAGAAGGAACCGACTCTGAGCCTCTGCCTGTGGGACTGGGCTTCCAGCAGCCCAGCAAGCAGGAAAGCTGGTTCTTTCCCCTCTGGGAAGAAGCGTGGACTTGGGTGCCATGATGGCCAGCTACCCGGACCCCGAGGAGGACCCCGTCGCCCTGATGGCTCATGACACCAACGCCAGCAAGGAGGCCGAGCGAGCCAAGGACGAGCTGAGTCCGGAGAAGGGGGCCGAGAAGCCGGACCCCTCTCAGAAGCCCCCCTACTCCTACGTGGCTCTGATCGCCATGGCCATCCGGGAGAGCGCCGAGAAGCGGCTCACGCTGTCCGGCATCTACCAGTACATCATCAGCAAGTTCCCCTTCTACGAGAAGAACAAGAAGGGCTGGCAGAACAGCATCCGCCACAACCTGAGCCTCAACGAGTGCTTCATCAAGGTGCCCCGCGAGGGGGGCGGCGAGCGCAAGGGCAACTACTGGACGCTGGACCCGGCCTGCGAGGACATGTTCGAGAAGGGCAACTACCGGCGGCGGCGGCGGATGAAGCGGCCCTTCAGGCCGCCCCCGACCCACTTCCAGCCGGGCAAGACCCTCTTCAGCAGCGACAGCTACGGCTACCTCTCCCCGCCCAAGTACCTGCAGTCCGGCTTCATGAACAACTCGTGGCCGCTGGCCCAGCCGCCCGCGCCCATGTCCTACGCCTCCTGCCAGCTGGCCGGCGGCAACGTCAGCCCCGTCAACGTGAAAGGACTGTCGGGCCCGGCCTCCTACGGCCCCTACTCCCGGGTGCAGGGCATGGCCCTGCCCGGCATGGTGAACTCCTACAACGGCATGAGCCACCACCACCACCACCCGCAGCAGCTCAGCCCCGCCAGCCCCGCGCCGCCGGCCGCCCCGGCCCCCAACGGAGCCGGCCTCCAGTTCGCCTGCGCCCGCCAGCCCGCCGAGCTCTCCATGATGCACTGTTCCTATTGGGACCACGACAGCAAACACAGCGCCTTGCACTCCCGGATAGACATCTAGAGACCCCCGCCCGCCTGTCTGTCTGTCTCTTGTTTCTCCTCTGTAGTGGCGGATTTGTCTAAAGTGCTCTCTGTGCCAAAAATGGGCACAGCGGGAAAATGTAAGCCCTGCTCCGCGTTTGGTTGAAGGCAGTGTAAGTGTTGAACTTTAAAAACCCTCTAGCTGCAGCGAAAGATCTGTGTGATCCTGTCTGAGTGTAAGGTTATCAAGCGATGGCCGGTTTGTCTGACTTATAACAAGGGCGGGGGGAGGAGACTGACATCTTTTTTTAAAGCATGCCATTAAAAAAGGTAATGTTTTGTCCTCAAACGTATGCTCCAATTTGTAATTTGGCACTATTATTTTTGGGCATTGGGGAAAGTAAACTGAGGGGGAAATGGAAAAACCACCAATTCGATCTCCGTTAATTGTAGACTTGTTGCTGGGACAGGCCTATCCGCTGTGTATCACAGGACTTTTAGAGTCTGGAAAGAATTGCACTTCTTCAAAGTTCTGTCCTTCTGTCAAAATAGTACTTACTTGGGGACTGTTTTTAAAGCAGAACACATGCCTACATTTCGTAGCAATGCTGTTGATATTTGAAACAAACAAAAAATAACAAGAGTAACTCGTGAAATATGCCGGCAGTGATATAGATATATGTATATTAAAGTAGAAAATGTCCTGTGAGGTCTTAAGAGTAATTTTATACAGGTCTAAAATAATATTTTGAAGTTATAAGAAAAAAAGACGGTTTCCTATAATAATTGGGATTTTTTTCATGCGCATTATTATTATTATTAATTAAAAGTTAAATTTTATCTTCATATTTTTGACCAAAAACCTCCTGGCCCCAAATGGAATCTTTGGTAGGTTCTGTGTTTCACTGCTCAGCATCTTTCTTACAAAGTTTTGGTCCTCCGACTTTAAATAGATTAATGTGAAAAACATAGATGTTTATAAATATTGGGGCCAGTTCATAGCGATTTTATAAATGTTTATGTAAGCTGATAGATACTATGGCATAGTACCATTTTTGGGACCAACTTTTCTAGAGTAAACTAGCACTTTTATTGTATTTTCTAGCATTGTAAAGTCTCCAATAAAATGTTTTTTTCTTTCTTTTAATATTGTTTTATTTTCCTTCAGTCCTGCGTGCTCCATATTCAAATTCATTGAGAGATTCAATGTAAAATATTGTAATTGGCTTGAGTAGTTGCAGAGATTCCTAACATTCTAAGATAAAACGCAAAAAATTGGATGTGATCAGGTATAGCATAGTGTATAATACCCATTCAGATAGACGTGTGTCGAGTATATACAGTTTATATGCAGATTACCCACGCTTGATATTTTTATTCTAAGTCTAAATAATTGAAATGTTCTAAGCAGCCAAAACTTAATAATTCTGTTTTTAAAATATACTGAAGAGTCTTTCTTTTCGTTGTTGTCATGCAGAAATATTAAACTTTAGTCTCTTTCCTATATCCATAGTCTGATCCTGCACTCCTAACGAAGACAAAACTCCACCTGAAGTTCTTTAGCTTCATTTGGAGTTTTGTCTGAGTAATGATTGCCAGATCCGGCCTTAAAGGGTATTATGCTTTCACAAAGCCAGTCATTTTGAGCCGCTCCAACTTATCTAGGAGAATAGAGTAACAATTGCTTTGATTTCACTGCTCTTCTGCGATCATATTTGCAAAGGTAGATCATACGGATTTCGTGTCCTCTTTTGCAGCTGTGGTAATGTAGGGAATAAACAGCTGTGCTCTTTGAATTAAGCCAATAACAAAATTCGAACCCCAGTTGACTCCTTCTTCTTCTGCTAAGGGTACGAATTCCATAAAGGAAAACTACACTGCTTGCATAACTGATAAACATAACAATTCAAAAAGCTATTAAATGATGCTGGAGACATGTCAGAATTGTTTTGTTATTGGAAGGTACTTGGAAAGCATATCCTCTTTAAAATACTGTGCATTCTTTACATGCCCGCTGTTTGTTGTGACTTAGAAAGCATCTAAACAACAATTCAGTAATGCAAATAATATTATCCGCTGTGGCAGCTGCATTACTCAAAATGTTATAAGGTGGCAGTGCATCCTTTTTTTTACAAAATTTTATTTGTCCTCGGAACCTGACTCTAAGTATTTACGATGTTGGTGGTTATGTTAGCGGCTGTTTCTGGGCCTTGACTTTGCTTTAAAATCTGTCTATACTTGCTGGCGACAGACACCTTCCTTGGTTATACAATATATTCTTGAGAGTTAAATGGAGACTGAGCAAAGAAATTCTGGAGCAGGATTAAGTTACTTCTCATCGATTTCTAATTAATGACGGACCATCAATGCATAGTGCAGTGAAGATATAGGAGGTTAGTTTTGTCATTGTTTTATTAGATCTGTTATTCCTACCGGTAGTAATGAAGTCCCTCCCTCCATCCCCCTTCCAATTTAATGGGATCTCTATTTAGTACGAAAAGAATAATGTAGATATGTAAATCAGGGCGACTAAAAGTATCCATAACCTGGCGTGTTTGTGTTAGTGACTATCCTCATTTAAAAACCTACAGTTTGTTTTAAAAAGCTAGGTGTTTTCAAAATCCTCTCCTTTCTTGATCGGGAAAACCCCCTCGACTGAAAGGCTGACTGCATGCAGAAATGCTGTTATAATCCTTTATACTGAACAGGTCAGGGTTAAATTATACGAGATTCATATAATTAGATACAATTTCACCGCACAGCATACATATATACATTATTATTGTATTATACGTGTGCAATTTTAAACTAGTGAGGGTTGGAGTGTGACAAATTATGCAGGTATGTCCCATAACTACATTATTGGGGTCCGAGCTGGAAGAAAACCTAGCACAGACTGAAATTTCAGCAACAAAATAAGAGGGCTGAAGTATGCCGAAGTTCCCAACTCGTGAGTTCTGTTTAGCCTACTCGCGGCTTGCTAACGCGTAGCATTGGTTTGAATGGCATTTCTGACTCTTGCAACAGTGTCCAAAAGAGACACTCTGATTACAAGCGCTTCCTAATCTTCCTTATAATCAGTTCAGTGATGCAGTTTCCTCTCTGTGTAATGCCCTTCCATTTTGTCCGTGGGCCTTTGCAGACTCTCTGCGGGGGGGTGGGGTAAATATGCAGCTCTTAATACAGAAACAGAGCTTTCCCTTTATTTTCAGGAAACTTTGCTTCCACCTAAAATAAGCCCCTTGATAACATTCCACTGCCAGGCGTTCAGAGGGTAGTTCCCCCTGTCAACAAAGACTGGCAGTCCAGCATTATTAACAATGTCTCTTACAAAATAACGTTCGCCCCTGCATCCGAGATCTGTTATCTGATGCACAGGAAGAGGCCAGCCCTGCATTCTTGACGCATCCAAACCTCAATGCCCAAAGAAGCCTCGATATAGACGGCACACGCACAGCGTATGTGCAACTGTAAATTCCTGTGGTTTTGGTGCTCCTTGTGTGTGTGGAGAAATCAAGATGAATAAAATCAGCATAGGACTGAGTATCTGAACAGTATCTCGTTGAATGCTTCATTTGATAGATTACTGCTTCTATCCAAGCCTACCCCTTTCTTGTTTGTGGCAGAGTAATGGCTGCGACGCCTTGCCAATGAAATGTTTTTTTAGGATTAAGCAGCCACCTGCACGTTTTTAGTCCCAAATTAGGCCAAAGAATGCCTCAAACTAGGAAAGCCCTTGCAGTCATCTGACCAGACAGCAAATGTGAAAAATCAGGACAGGGAATGCGGGGTAATAGGAGCTTATATAAGAAAAAGACCCAAAAATCGGGACTGTCCCTATAAAATCGGGACATCTGGTCACCCTAAGTCATCTTGAATACAGCGTCTCTGTGGTGGGATAAAACACACACACGAAGAAAAAAGGTGGTGGTGGTGGTGGGGATATCCCTTGGTGTAACTTCACTGATGTCAATTTGCCCAGGAACAATCAAGGGGGTATTAGGGAATACTTGTAAGGGTTGGAACAAATTGTAGCCAATATTCTGTGCTTCTGATCTCTTTAAAATGACACTGACCTTGATCTGAAAATGAGATTTACATCCTTCAGTCATCAGCTTTTTCTCTTTCAAAGTGGCCTTCCCCAAAATGCCTTTTCACCTTGTAAAATGCACACAAGTCACCTTCGTTAGGGAACTGAAAATTCCGCCATGACCAAATCTTATTTGGCAGTAAATTCCTGACACACTCTCATTGGGGTGAACTTTCTAACCCAGATGTTCTGCCTATCGCTGCTGGGGCTGGGATTGGAAATAAAATAGCAGATTTGGTGCTTGATCCTGCGCTTCTCACTCAAACTAAACTCCCTTTGCCGTCACTGGGAGCTCAGTCTGCCGTGCGACTGCAGAATCAGGCCCACGTTTCATAATGCATTGTGAGACCAGCTGCGTTCATCCCAGTTATTTATGTTGGAGCCTTTTCACTTTTGACAGAGGGGGGAAAGGGACCATTAATACTAATCGCCGTGTAGAGGAAATATTATTTAGTGCATACGCACGTCTGGATGTTTTCATTGCACTCTGTGCAACCTTTACCATAGTGTCTTCATTTGCCATAGTGTGTTCAATTTACCTTTAGTGGGCCCGATCCAACGCCGAGGAGTCTTTCCTTTTGAGCTCCAGGGGCTTTAGATCGTGCCATCGATGTTTAAGTTGCAGAGGCTATTTTTGTTTGTTTTAGTTTTGACCTAATGTAAGTTTTCACTCCAGTGGTTGCAGACAGCAGCCTCCAGTGTTTTATCACAGCTGGGGACAAAATATTATAACAAATACGGATGAGAGGAGAGTGTGAAAAACAAATCAGTTTCTTTGTGGGCAGGAGCATAGGTTTATTGCGTCGGCGGTGAAATATTGTAAGTGGCCGGCCTAGGTACTCGGGAAACGACTGTAAGTACATAGAGGGGTGAAGTCTCATGGGCTCTTCCTAGGACTGGACTACAGGAAAATCAGGATGCAAATCTGGAGGGAAAAAAGGAAACGAAGCCAAGTGTTGTCTGTGCCTCTTACAGGTCCCCGGGGGTTAAAGTGGACAATATAGATCCGGACAGTAGCGCTGGCTGTTACTGTGTTTGTGTCTCTCTCTGTCACCCACACAAATATGTGCATTTGCAACATACCTAAGCTGTATTAACTGTCCCTTTCCTTCTCGAGGCTGCATTTCTTTAGAGCTTAGTGTAAAGGTGAAGTGAGTGTTCATTCACCATAGTTTCCTCTGTGGCTTTAAAGGACCTGATCCAAAGCCCATTGAAGCCAATGGAAAGTCTCGCCTTTGACTTGGATGGGTTTTGGATCAGTCTCCTAACGCGGAGGAGTTTATTCTTCTCAGCAAAACACGAGGTATCTCTGATTTCCACCTATTTATTGTTTGTTTGAGCTCTACGTTTTGTAAGCAGATTTATACAAATTGATCAGAATAACGATGGCACATTATTAAATTATAAATGATTAAAACTGTAGTAGGGTGATGTGTAGAAGACCTAGACATAGCATTTTAATATCTTGTTCTTCTTTTTTAATGTCTTAGGTTTCCCCCATGCAATTTGAAGTATTTTTGTGGGGACGGATATAGATTTTATAGACAAAATGACGTAGTAAGCCGCTACAGAAATATCGAAATAAAGGGGAATGTCATAATTCGATTATTTCTACCAGAAGAAGAAAAACTGGCTAGGAATAGATGAATTATTACTGGTTGAAGCAGCAGCTGAACGGCATTGTCATGCCAGATACGGATCAAATCCGGGTCAGATAATTTCATTATTATTAATATTGTTTTTCATGTATCGTTATTATAGAATATTAACGTGTCAATATCTTCTTTTTGCCCCACGCTAGTGCTCAGATCCTGGCTTCAATTTGGACACCGATCCTCCGCATCTCTTTTGAAGAGTTGAGCCTTTAAAGCTGCTCATAGGACTAGGCATTATTGTGGTGCGATCGTTTTAACTGACCAGTGCAGTGGCTTTGCATAGATTTCATTTACTGTTGTGAGCGAGAGACTCTAGATGGATAAGGAGCTGTTAGTGGAACAGATATAAGTAGTCTTTAGTAAGCCAAATAACGGATACCCAGGAGGTATTCCACCAAAATACCCAAATGATAATCTGTTGGATTATCACATGTGAGTTTTTATTTTACTTACACTAGTCCTAACCTAACGTATTAATACTGGTTTGGATCGGACAACTGCAAAACTAGCTTCACGAATCACAAGACAAAACAGTCCAAGGCATATTTTAGTACAGTACATTAATACCTAGCTTCTGCTGAGCCCTGAAATCAAGCATTGGAGTGAAAATCAGAAAATCTATAAATCCTGTTTGTTTGCTTGCTTGTTCATTAAACTATGAGAGATGCAATAAAAATGCCTGGTATTACACCAGCTGCTCTTTGGCCCATTCAGCTGGTCCTAGTCAGTCCATGATCGATATTTTAAATATTGAATGATTGTTTCCTTTGAAATATCGATACGATTTTCAATTTTAAAGTAAACCCGAAATCTATATTCTAATAAGAACAGGTCTGAGTTCTTATATTAACACCTGAAAATATTAGAAACCAGAATTTTACACTAGGGAATCTTTAGTGGTAGTTTTCCTTCCAAGATTACCTATCTAAAATGACCACAGATGATTAAAAATATCACTGTACAAGATATAGCATATGCTGGCATTTTTCTCATTAAATAAAGAACGATGACTACTAAAGTTATGATCTAGCACAGCAGCCATAGCGGAGAGGTGTCACGCCTGCTTCTGTAAAGGTGGTTTCTGCCCTTCTTTAAAAACAGTGTATTAAAAGTCTGGCTTTAAATGTGACTGTACTGAGTCCCTCTGTAGCTGGTCAAAGGCTTAGCGTCAGAATTGTTATTATTTTAAGATTTGCAAGATTCTTTTTTATTTTTTTGCAGTTCAGAAGTGAGCAAAGGGTTCGATTCTGCAGTCCTTACTCGGGCAGGTTTCCCATTAACACGGAGATTTTGCCTTGGTAAAAACCTGAAGAGTCGGTTCCCAGAAAAGGGAATATTACATGACAGGGAGGGGAGGCGTTTTGTGACTCTCAAAACAAGGGGGCTTTCCTTTTGTGTGCTTGTTTTTGTTTCGCTAAAATTTGAAGCACAACATGCAGCCTGGGTGCTTCTGGTATTTATAAAGAAATACCTGAAGCTGCCCAGAAGTTGAAAACCTATCTCACATGGCCTTTGTCATAGTCAGAGTGTTAAGCACATGTGCATTCCTACATAAAGCTCTTAATGAAGAATACAAGCCTTGCTGTGCGTATTGGAGTCAGTGCCACACAGGGCTAAAGGGGAATGCATATCTGGTCCCCAAATATGGACCAGTAAAGCAGCTATTTTGTTTTGTAGTGTGTATATTCATTTGACTTAGCACGGCTCTGATCTACTAGGTTCATGTTATATATGAGACACCTTTCCAAAATATAGCCTCTAGTTCAGCCAGAATTCACGCTCCTGATGCAGGAATCACTGTGTGCATTTCTTTGGCCAGTGCTCTGCAGTGGGTCAGGCTAGATGATCATACTGGTTCTTTCAGGCCTTAAAATCTATTAACGTTTCCCCAAATGTGTAATTACCGGAGAGAGCTGGAGCTATCCTGGCTTCGGGGAAGTCTGTTTCTGTTTGTTTGTTTGTTTGTTTCTCTTTTTAAACGACTGTAAAAAGGGGGATTAAATACCAAAAAACCCCTACATGTAAGTGGCTGAGACATGAAGAAAAAACAAAAAGACAGGAAATTCTAAATTAAGCCTGACACGGTGTCCTTTTGTCCCCGTCCCCCACCCCCATCCCCGCCGCAAGGGGGTTAGATAAGGATGGAGTGTCAGCCTTAACGGTGAATGTCCTGGTTTGTGTGTGGTTTGCATCATCATCATCATCATCACCAGCATCCTCACTCCAGCGTCATTGTGTTTAATGCATTTGCAGTTCTGGCCAAGAATCCTTCAGATGCCAGTGAGTGTCCCATCTGTAATGTATTTAGATACTTGATAGCTGATACAGTATCTGGAGGAGATGTTACACGTTAGACTTAAAACAATCTTTCCTGCTATTTTTAAATTACTGAGCTAATTATTCCCACCTTTGGAAGCTATTTAAGCAGAAGTTTGTTTTTACACTTAATTACATCTCTCTCCGTCGTCCCCAGTAGAATCTGATCAGTTGCAGCTTCTCAGTCCCCAAACTCGATTCTAACAAAAATATGTTCCGATCGGAGTATGGCAAAAGGATGGAGTCTGTCTTCTAATACCTTTGTCGTTCTGAGTCACTTCGCAGTTACAAGTAAATCCATTTCCACTCCCAGCGCTAAGATTCTTGTTGGAATTTACATGCTGCAATTCCTGGTACAGTAGGTTGTTTTCATTATCATTTTTTATATTTTATAAACAGAGGTCGCAACTGAAAGTAAACGTTTTCAGTTTATTAAAACATTCACCGTGCTACAGTTTACTGCGACAATGCCCCCTTTCCCTTTTGCTTATCACAGCCCTTAATTTAAATACCAGCAGTTGCTCCTTGATCTTATAACAAATTTAAATCTTCGCGGGAGAAATTAAACTGAGGGGACATGTTTAAGGTGAGCCCCAGGTTTGCAAATTTTCGGAAACGTGAATTATTATTGTAACGCTTTTCCCCAAAAAACAAGGTAGGAGAAAATGCACTATTAATAGATCGCCCAGACACCTAGGTTGTTTGACAGAGGGCTGTAAACAATGTACACACATATCACACTGGGGCATCAGGGCTTTGTGCACTATGAAAACGGGAGTGCTGGCGTGGGGGTTAGTCACTCAAGGAAATAACACCCAAGCTTTCCTGTGAAAGGCAGAGTGCGAGAAAGGAAAAGCTGTAGTTCCCGCTTGAATCTTTTTCTTGACGGTTGTTAATAAAACAAAGCGAGCTACCAGTCAAAACTGAGTAAACAACGGGAAAAAATACAATCCGCTTTGGGGAAGGCGGCGTGGTCTTTCTGGAACACCTATATGGGTAACCTAGTTACTATTGTAGATCTGATCCTCTTTATTTGAGCTCTTCAGTGAAGAGCAGATAGATCCTTGCAGTCTTTACTCAAGCAAACCGCCCAATGACGACCAGTACTAATGTACAGCTTTGTCTTTGATTCCAAACAGACCTGACAACCTATGATCCATTTCCAGCAAGGGAAATTTTCAGAGGTGAAATATCGTAAAAAGATACCAAGTTGCCCGGTTTTAAAGCTCCGAATGACCGGAACGGCATTTTCAAATAAATCCTGTTCGCGCTAGTCACTAGCAAAAACTCCCGCTGACTTAAATGGGAACAGGATTCTTTATTAGCAGCAGACCCTTATCTAAATATCGTTTGGTGCAAGGACTGTGTTGAGGTTTCTGGGTAGGAAGCTAGAAGCTTTAGGAGCTCTGGAAAGGATAATGGGATTTTGTTCTCAATCTGTTTAACTCTGAACCTGAAGCTTCTTTCTACTAAATAAAGGGTAACTGAGTTCTCTGCAGACTAGAAAGCCCATCCTGCTGTCCTTGCTCAGGCATGGCTCCCACTGCAGTCTCTGGCTGTCATTTCAGGGAATAACACTTCACCCTGGGTAGCATTAGCTTCCAAGTTCCGTTGTTGTTGTGTGACCAAATATGCTTGTAACGACCAGATACTTTTTTGTAGCAAGCAATTAAATATGACGTTAGACACGTGTGCAACGGTGTTTTGTAAACAGCCGGGCTGCTTGAGTGGTGCCTTTGATTTTAACCTTCGTTTGTCAGGCTGCAATCCCTGCCAAATCCAAACTAGACAGGACTACAGTCGCGACTGCGTTAATATTTTAAAAACCAAGTCTCATTTTTGCACCAATCATCAGTGGAAATCCAAATGGACTGAACTTCAGGGAGTCAATGGGAGCTGTGCCTGCCTGGAGACTGCAGAATCGGATCCTTGCTTCTCTGGAAAACGACTTGTTAGAAGACTGAGTAATCATTTAAAATATTGAACCAGATGCCACCATTCTCTCTCTCTCTCTCTCTCTCACACACACACACACACACAGTCTACATTCTGATGACAAGCTCTGGACCGCTAGGGTAGTCAAATCACAGATGGATTGTTAAAGCAATTGATATGGGTTTGTAGCATTAAAAGGTGAACGTTTTCAAAGGGATAGACTGTGACAGGAACCAGGGGTGGTTCCTAAGGAATTTCAGGGTTTGCTGATCTGTGAAGCATTCAAACGATATGAAAGAATATTTTTCTCCACTCCAGCTTAGCCCAAAGCATATAAATATCTTCGCTTCTTAACGAAGGGTCTGAATCTCTCATAGGACACACGAACCCCAAATTCGCCCTGAAGTCAAAGGGGAGTTTGTCCTATGGGCCCTGACGACTCGATCCTGGGAGGTGCTGAGCACCCCTCTGTTCAGGGCAGTACATCCCAGGATCGTGCCCCAAATGCCTGAGCCTGTAACTTTGTACTCAATTGAGTAATCCTAATTCAGGCGAGTAGCCCCATAGAAGTCAATAGGAGACTGATGGAATTACTCGTTTGAGGATTAAGATGTTGTAATATCAGCACCTCCATGTGGAAAAAATCAAGAAGGACCGGGGGCAGGGAGGGACCTGCTGACGCACTGGCGTTCTGTATTTGCCATCAGTGACTCAGTGCTCTGGTGGGTTCATCCGAAACTGAACGTACTGATAACGAGGCTGTAGTATTTAGATCGGATTAGGTGGGAGCAGGGCTGAGGGAATGACAGCAAATCCCACTTTTTGGATAGTGTAGGCAGACGCAGGTGTGTTTTGGAGAAGCCGGGCTCGGGGCCTCATCCTGCTTTCGGCACATTATTCCTGCCTAGACCCGCCACCCCTTCTTCTTGAAGGTCAGGGCTGGCTGCAGCAGCTGCACAGGAATCTCTGCTGCTTTGTCTCTCCGGCCTCCCTACCCGACCTGAAAACAGTCGAGGGATCTGAGCCTTTAGTTCACCCCCACGGTGATTCAGCCTCTGTTTAAATCTGATTTAATGCTCTAAATAGCCTTTACGAATATAATTAATTGAGGAAACCTCTCTCATCAACAGCCAGTGGAGATTTTTTTAAAACTGTTGTGTAAGGACTTTTAATACACTGTTACATAAACGTAGGCGATTGAGGCGACGCTTGGCACTTTCTGAAGAACTTCCTTTTGGTAACAATACAAACGAAGGCTTTGAGCCTCCAGTTATTACTCAGGCAAACCAGTGGGAACGGAAGCAGGCCCATTGACTTCAATAGGATTTTTGTTTGAGCAGGATCGGGAGCAAACCGCATATTGTAGGTTATTCGAGCTCTTGCAGCGTTTCTCCACCCTCCCAGATGTGGAAGCTTTGGATCAATCTTGCAAGCCTTACTCATGTGAGTAAATCTTATAGTGAAGTCATACCTGATTAACGATGGCTTAGGTATGCAAAAGTTGCAGGATCGGGGCCTTTAGCATTACATCATAAATCCTGAAACTTTTTCCTCATATTCATCTGACAGTAACTCCCGATTGGTTCATTTGGATTTGATGTCACAACTAAATTAAGGGATGGCTGACAAATCACTTGCACTGTATGTCAATCCGACATCATGTTGATCGTATGTAGCAACCTTTTCCCCCCTTATTGCAAGGGGCTGATATTTAAGAAATGAAGCGAGCTTCTGTATCTATTCTGTGCAAACATGCAGGCAATTCAACTCGTATTTTGACAAATATAAATAAGGCTGGTGACTTACAGTCGTGTCGCCAGACAGAGAAGGATTTATTCTCTCAGCTATTCAGCGCACTGGGCGGGATCTGACCTTCTCTTACACACACAATTTGTCTCAGTTTAAAAGATACACCCCAGCGTGCAATCTCGCTGTCCCAGCCACGGTAAACTGCCATTGAAACCAGGAGACGTTTTGCCTGGATGAAGCTGCAGGATTTTACCCTGGCTCTCATTTGCTCTAAATCGTCTCTGGAAATCCTGCAGCCTTTCACTCCGCTCTTCCGCTAGCTGCTGGTCTCTGTGTGTGTGAGAACCTCAGAGCGTTTCTATTTTGGTCGCTTTCTGGGCTCTTACTGTGTGTAATGTCAATAGTGCCCTCTACCCGCAACAAACAGCATCTGCACGCAGAATATAACGGCGTGTGTGTAGGTGTGTGCGTGGGTGGGGACGTGAACCAATATCGTGAGTATGATGCATAGTGCATTGGCTATCACAGCGTCAAAACTGGAGCAGATGCTACAAGGATGACTAATGTGTGGACTGGGGAATGAATTGCTTATATGGCAACCCCCCACCCCAGGTACACCACTATTCTGTTCCTCCATTGCTCTCACAACATTGTTGTATACCTGTGTGGAGTTGCGCAGTTCAGGACTCAGCAGGAATATGCTCATAGCTGCAGTCACGTCCTCTTCTAGGGAAGGATAAACAAAGGAGGCACAAAGCGCGAATCAAGGTGCTTCATATTTTACCTTTCACCCGCCCGCCCTTTCCTTGGCTCACGTCGCTGTGTTATCCAGCCTGATTCCTGGCATTCTTGTCCATGTTTTAAGCGGTGAAGAAGTCATTTCCAGTCCCATGGTCCGAGTTTCACCCTGAACTTATTGAAAAGAGAGTGCGGGGTCAGTTCTGTTTATTATCCAACCAATTAAAACAGGAAAATATGCAAAGCCCTTCATTCAGAGAGATCCGGCCATTGTTATGTCGAAAATCGGAGATTTTTTTTCTGAAACAAAAAATACATTTGTTACTTTTGAAAAGAGTGTGTATGTGAGAGAGAGTTGGATGTGTGTGTCTGTATACTCTCTCTCTGTCACTCAAATAATGCCTCGATTTACCTAAAAGTCGGGGTACGGTGGTAGAGAATATTTCACATCTCGCCAGTTTTTAATTGCTTTATTTTTATTTTAACTCTGTGCCAAATCGGAGAATTAGATCCCCACCCCCACCCGTTTGTTACTTGCACAGAACTCCCTTTCCCACGTCTCCTTTCCCCGCTGCAGAGAGAAAAAGCCAAACGTTCCGTGTCTTCGCTCTTTACATTCGCGTGTGTCTGACGTGCCGAGCCCCGTGGAGGTGTAACGCGCTGGGGCTCCCCGGAGCCGCCCTGGGGGCGCGGGGAGAGGAGCGCTCCAGTCCCAGCTTGCAGTAGACAATGTTTCCCCTTTCCCTTAGTGCACACTGTGATCCCTCATTTCTCACCCTCGGGTTCTGTGCTGTTTCCTGGTGAGATTTTCTTTGTGGGGGTTCCCACTGGCCGGGTGGGCTTTCTCCTGTTTCAGTACTAACGTGCTTTACAGGGCAGTTTTCAATTAGAGCTAATGACATCACATCAGCCTTTCCTTATTTAAACCCCTTTGCCCTGTCAGATTGGTGATTTAGCTGTCTTTCTAGGGAGTTGTTTTGGAAACCTGAAAACAGAACACCCCGCCCCCCCCCCCGTCGTCGTCGTCGTCCCCCCGACCCCCCACACGCTCTGCTCTTTCTCCTTCCCCATGTGTTTTTAGGCAGAGGAGTAGAAAACAAATAACATTTTCTTTATTACATTTAAAGAACAATCAGACAAAACAACAAACACGAGTGGAGGGGGGGTGAGTAAACCCTGATTGTTCAAATGCTCACTGTTCTCCCAGGAATAGTCCCATTGATTGCAGTTGGGTTACTACAGTAATGTGAGTTTAAGATTTTGGACTAGGATTTAGGCTCTCTAGGTTCAATTCCCAGCTTCACCCCAGAGTTCCTGTGTGACTTGGAAAGTCACTTAGGCCAAATTTTCAAAAGAGGTCTGGGCCAGATTTTCAAATGCTCAGAACCTGGAGTTGGAGTCAGATTTTTCAGAATCGCTCAGTAGCCAAGGTATACCCACTGTACTAAATTCTCCTGAAAGCTAGGCCAGTAGTTTCTGCTCCCAAATCTGCAAAATGGGGGTAATGTAATGCTTGCATCCTCCTGCCTTCCCTTTGTCTTGCCTATTCAGATGACAAGCTCTTCAGGGTAGTTTTTGTTTCTTGCACATTTGCACAGAATTAAGCACAATGGGATTCTAGTCATGGTTCTAGTCTCTAGGTGCTACTGCACTGTAAATATAAAAATAATAATGATGGCATACGGAAAGGGTTTGATGCTGGAAATATTAGTGAATGCTAGTAAAAGGAGCCAATATGCAACGTTTAAAATGTGGACACATTCCTTTAATCTCCTCCTGTTCTAGCCATTCACTGCGGATTGGAATACACAAAAGCAGGGCAGTCAGAGAGATGATGTCTTTAAGTAACAATCACCAAAACAATTGCTCAGACTGACCTAATGAAATGAGTTTATTTTGATCCTTGAGCTGTACTGAAAACAGTAGACCTGCCTCTTGTGATTACTTACAGTGTACTGCATAACAGCCACCCTTCTGGAAAAGTGAAATAGGAATAAACCAATAGGATTCCACAAAAATGACTCTGAGGGCTTATCTCCACAGAGCAGCAATGCACACTACAGGGGTGTAATTTCTAAAATGGACTAACATGTTGCAAATTAATTGGCCCATGTAAATCCTGCTGGTGTGCACTAAAGGTTTCCTAGCATGCTTTAATGTAGTGCTTGAAACAGCACTATGTTGGAGCATACTAGGGAACCTTTAGTGCACACCAGTGGGAACTATACGGACCAATTAATGTGCAACATGCTAGTGTGCTTTAGAAATCACACCCCAGCAGGGTACATTGCTACACTGCATAAATAAGCCTTGAATGTCATAATGGAAGATCAAATCAGAGACAGGAAAGCTGAGGCAATCAATCAGTTCTTACCATTCATTTGGATGGATTTTTGTTGTTGTTTTTAAGTTTAGAAACCTGAAGTGTGTTTATTAGTCAATCAAGATTCTGCAGGATTTGGGACGCTGGAAAGAAATCCATCAAAGTAAACTGCATACTGCCTCTAATAGAATTTGGTTTTCAATAAACATTAGTACTTATTCCAGCCACTCTCACAAAAACAGTGACCATGGTTGGGGGGCTTAAAAACCCCTTGATAAACAGCATCATTTAGATGCCAAACCTCTTTACGGTACAAGAAAGTTTTACCATGTAAGTATTTTTCTGATGTGTGTATCTTTCAGAATGGACATTCTCTGGTGAGAAAGAGTTAAGACAAAAATAACACGAATGCACAGTGAAATGTAACCACTGACACATTTTCCTTTAGGCTGTCCAGCTCCAGGTGTACAAAGGATCCCTTTCAGGAAATCTCATTATTGGGATTTCACACGTAAGTTAATTTTACTTCTGCCTACAGACAGCTCTGAGCCTCTAACATGGGCCATCATCCTTGTGCTCTTAAGTGTAATGAAAAGTGCAAAGACATGAGCCACAATTTGTTACATTAAATCAACACATACCCGGTTATAAAACCTGCAGTCAGACACACTTGTTAACCCTTGATACACAGGGCCTGATCCAAAGCCCACTGAAGTCAATGAAAAGACTCCTATTGACTTCTGCGGGCTTTGGATCAAGGCAATGAGAAAGTTAAGTTTTTCCTCTTATGCATATGTCACCTAGCTTCCCCTGATTTAGTGTGGTGTACATAGCTTCTCTGAACAGAGGAATGTTTCAGATCCAGAAAACAAAATATTAATTGAGGGCAATTATAAAATAGTGAATAGAAATGGGATACTTTATTTCTCTCTTAAACAAAATATTTTTGTAAAGTAATGTAAGCTTAATTAAATTAAGGGAGTAAAGTGTTAATGGTGTAATGCAATTTAAGTAGTGCATGCTATATAAACCTCCATTTTGGCCTTGAGAAACACTTTAATGATAATAGATGTTAACTCTTTGTCAGCTGGCCAAGGGCAGGGAAAAACAAGTAAAATGGTCTTAGGGTTGAACCATCTTTCAGGAGGGGCATTCACCAGGGAGGAAATCTTTCATAGATATAAAGCTTAAAGGCACACAGTCAATCCAGTCAATTGCAAAAGTTAGTTTGAAGTATTTTCAGGTATCACACATGCCCCAGAGTCCCCCTGCCAATATTTATTGTTAGTCACATTTTCCTATTTTTACCATGCTTTCTTGTCTCCTGTTCTTCTGAAAGCAAACAACAGAGGACACTGGTATGTCAAACACAAAGTGCTGTCAAATGCCCTAAATCAACAAGTTGAAAAACTAGAGACCAATAATTTGTCACTAATCTTAGGTGAAAAAAATCACACAAAAGTGTGATTTTTAAAAAAAGTTAATCATATCTCTTATCACGCAAATTAATTCACCTTAGATACGGTCAAAGAATACAAAAAGTGACATATACACATTTTGGGGAATAAACCTGACAAGTTTCCTCAGCTGTTCTTCATGGTGTGTAGTTGGCTGTTGTTTATGAGTATGTGGATGACTACTGGTTAATTCATGAAAATGTTAATAAGTTTAAAAAGTTTCATGAACTGTAGCACAAATGATTATTCATCTGAAAATTCCTCCTACAAGTGCACTATTCATTATTTCCAGTTTAACGTTCTCCTATTTCAAAATAAAACCTTGCAGCAAAGAGTTGACTAGTTGTTTTCACCTTTAACTTGTTTTTTTAAGAACCATTCTTGCTATGTTTTTTAAAGAATACATGTGTTCAAAAAACAGTTTGCCGTTAGTCCTTCTTTTCTTCTCAAGCCATACCACAGTGAAGCAGGAGGGCCATGCACTGATTGGGATCGGCAGCTGTATTTCCCATTAATATCAGTGGGAGATGCATGCCACTGGCACTTTAATTTGTGTCATCATCATCACATATTTCCATGGCAACAATCTAGTGTCACCAATGTGAGATTAGAAGATCATAGCTGGATCCAGCAGAAGCAGAGCTTTGAGAGCAAAAGCTCTTGCTATAAATCCAAAGAAATTAACTAGCAAAGTATATTACTCTAATGTTCCCTCCGCTGCCATCAAATGTTCTTTCTCCATTTCCTAGTGCACCTTTAAGATGCTCCACAAATTTTGAAAAGAAACCGAGAAAATATTGAAAGTATCAGATGAATTTATTGTTAATACAGTAACATCAAAGATTTGTTTTCTTGCTGGAATAGCCTTTTCCCTTGTGCTCTAAATCTGATGTCCCACAAAACACTGTCTTTTCTTTTGTTTAATCTTGTTTGGGAAGCTTCCGATTTTGCGTTTTTTGATAAACTACTGTTCACTTCAGCCCAGATGAGTAAAGTGCTGGCTGGAACAGTCACAAATTACCCTGAAATAGAAATGGGAACCACTTGTTTAAACATCCTAGAGTCCCAAGACTCTATAAGCAATCACAGAAAGAGAGTTTTTTTTCTTTTTCTTTCTTTCTTTTTTTTTTTTTGGAGCGAGAGTTGAGTAAGGGGATTATAGGGAAGAATGTCTGCTTGGGCTGCTACAAACACCATAAGATTTCATTTTATTTTTTTTCCCATTAGCTTTTCCATTCCTTGAGGAACAATTTTCAGTATCTGAATCAAAGAGCATTATTTCAATTTTGTTTTGTTTTATCTTAGCCTTTTTTCATGTTTTCATTTTAAAAGTGACAGATTTGGTAAAACCCTCAACTGTTTCCCATTATGGGGGGAGAGTTCACCAGTGTGTCTTTCTGATGTTCCACATTACACATTGTAGAGTTTATAGCAGGAAAACACACTAAGTAGTTACAGTTGGCTTGGTGTGTAAAGTCCTTATTTCTTTATCATTCTGAGTTCTGGAGGAGGTATCAGAGAGAATATTCTGGAAAGGGATGAGCAGGTTTTGGTTGAACATCTTTAAGTCAATGGGCCAAATTTTGCTCTCATTTACCTGAAGTAAGTTCATTAATTTGATCTAACTAGTCCATTTTTGGAAAGGTCTAGCACAGGGGTGGCCAACTTGAGCCTGAGAAGGAGCCAGAATTTACCAATGTACATTTCCAAAGAGCCACAGTAATACGTCAGCAGTCCCCCATCAGCTCCACCACCCCTCTCCCAGCGCCTCCCCCTTCATCCCCGCACCTCCAGATCAGCTGTTTCCTGGCATGCAGGAGGCTCTGGGTGGGGAGCGGGAGGAGCGAGGGCATGGCAGGCTCAGGGGAGGGGGCAGGAAGGGGTGGAGTGGGGGCAGGGCCTGTGGCAGAGCCAAGGGTTGAGCAGTGAGCACCCCCCGGCACATTGGAAAGTTGGTGGCTGTAGCTCCAGCCCCAGAGTCGGTGCCTATACAAGGAGCTGAATATTAACTTCTGAAAAGCTGCATGTGGCTCTGGAGCCACAGGTTGGCCACCCCTGGCTAGCATATGAAAAGAAGATTTTCAAACTGTATACAGGCCCATACATTTTTGCCTTACATGGAACCTTATTATAGCAAAGTCCTCTTCTTCGTGAAATAACATCTCTGTAGTCAGATTTGCACACTATAATACACTGAGGGTGAAATCCGCTACTCTAACGTGTACTTCTGTATACACTTTAGAGCAGTGGTTCTCAGCCAATGGATACATAGAGGTCTTCCAGGGGGTACATCAACTCATCTAGACAGGGCTGGCTTTAGGAAGTGCAGGGCCCGATTGGAACAGTTTCGACGGGGCCCCGGCAGGGACAGGACCCTCTGCCGAAAGGTCGCTGAAGACAGCGGCAGCGCTTGAGCTGCCGCAGAAGTGCCGCCAATACGGACGTTGCGGGCCCCCTTAGGCACGGGGCCCGATTCGGGGGAATCAGGGGAATCGACCTAAAGCCAGCCCTGCATCTAGATATTTGCCTGGTTTTACAACAGGTTACATAAAAAGCACTAGCGAAGTCAGTACAAACTACAATTTCATACACACAATAACTTGCTTATAGTGTTCTATATTCTATAGTATAGAATCTATACACTGAAATGTAAGTACACTATTTATCTTCCAGTTGATTTATTGTATAATTATATGGTAAAATCAGAAAGTAAGCAATTTTTCAGTAATAGTGTGCTGTGACACTTTTGTATTTTTATGTCTGATTTTGTAAGCAAGTAGTTTTTAAGTGAGGTGGAACTTGGGGGTACACAAGACAAACTCCTGAAAGAAGTACAGTAGTTTGGAAAGGTTGAGAGCCACTGCTTTAGAGAGCTGCAACCAGGCAGACTCAATACATCCTATCAAAAAGGGAACAAACTAAGGAAAGTCTATCAATTTGTAGTTTCTGGTGGTTTTCTGTGAAGTAGTGGTGTGTTTTGGTCACCCACCAGATATTAATTCCCTCTGGTTCTACAGTGGATGGTTCTTGTAGATGAGATTGAATTTGTAGTTCTAGTCCTTAATTAATACCTTAATTTTTTTAGATTAATTAAGAACAAGTCTTAAATTTGTTGCCTTCAGAATTTTGGACTTAGAGAAAATATATGTGATGATAAGTCATAGCCTATCTACAGTCATATATAGGATAGGCAGCAGGTTTAATACAAACAAGAGGGAGTTATTTTTCACACAATGCACAATTAACCTATGGAACTCATTGCCATTGGATGTTGTGATGGCCAAAAGTTCAAAAAAGGACTAGATAAGTTCATGGAGGATAGGTCCATCAGTTGTTATTAGTCAAGATGGTCAGGGATGCTGCCCCATGCTCCAGGCACCCCAAAACATCTGACTGTCAGAAGCCAGGAGAGGGAGACAGGGATGGATCACTCCAGGAGCACTGTTCTGTATTCTCCTCCTTAAGCTCTGGTATGGACCACTGTTGTGGAAACAGGATACTGGGCTAGCTGGACCATTGGTCTGCACCAGTATGGCATTTCTTATTCTCTTATAGCCTATTGGTTCATCTTTTTATGTGTGAAGTCATGTCAAAGTTATCCTAGGTTTTTCTTATACGGGCTGAAGGGAATTAATGTATGTCTGCTTGTAAAAATATTTTAGAGATTGGAGAGATTATTTTCCAACAGCAAAAGAATGAATTGTTGCCCATTATTGGACATGGACACAGCTGCTTACAAGATGTTTTGATTATAAAAAAATATTGAGGAATATCATGATGGATGGAAATTTCTTCTAGACTATATGAGGTCTTTACTACATCTTGAAACTTCTGGATCATTTGGGATGTTGAACTGTACACTGTTGTGCTAGTCCTCTCTTGTTCTTAATCTCACTTTCATTTCTTTCACACATCCTTCTTTTCTCTTTGATAATACTTCTAGCTTTTGATATTTTATAGTGTTAAGTGGCAATAATACACCATGCTTCATTATATCCTAAACCCTTGTCTTTATACCAAGAGCTGCATCTATGTTTTGCATTTTAGCAATGTGAACAGTTTTAAGATGGGATTTTCAAAAGTGGTCAGTTGGCCTCACTCTGTGCACATTGATTGCTTTTGAGATAAAGTTAATCAATTAAACACCAACAAATCTATATGCAAAGTGAACACTGTTGACTTACAAAATATTTAAATAAGTAGTCTTCAATGGATAATTCTTCCAGTAAAGACATGCATGTGATAGAGAGGTTTTAAAATAATCTTTCTTTTATGACTGAGTTCTCTTAAGTGTAATGGGACCTTTTACATTTTAGAAAAATGTCTTAAGTCATTTTAATGGAGTCAATATATGGAGTTTTCCATTTATTGTTAAATCTTCATTTTGTGTTTCTTATAGACCCAAAGCAAGTCAGTTAGCAATCTACTGCTATTGATCAAATCAGAGTTTAGGATGGCTTGAGATGCAACTAAGGAAAAGAAGATATGGGCAGTGGAAAATATCCCCTTTACTACTTGCATTAATGAATCTGAAAACAGAGAATAGCTGCTAGCTTACAGCAACAATTCATATAACAAAAATACAAAATAAGCCAAGTGAAGGACTCACAGTGTGATAGAGTGTTCTGTAACCACTCTTTTAAATGATTGTATGTGAATTCTGATGTTCCCATAACATAATCAACTATCTCCACTTATTTAAAAAAGGAATTGCATATTGGTAAAATAAATGAATGATTAAAATTCATTAAAAAACCCAAGTACAGTGGAAGCAACAAAGGGTCCTGTGGCACCTAATAGACTAACAGAGGTATTGGAGCATAAGCTTTCGTGGGTGAATACCCACTTCTTCGGATGCAAGCCTTGCATCCAAAGAAGTGGGTATTCACCCACGAAAGCTTGTGCTCCAATACCTCTGTTAGTCTATAAGGTGCCACAGGACCCTTTGTCGCTTCTACAGATCCAGACTAACACGGCTACCCCTCTGATACCCAAGTACAGTGGATTCCTGTGAAACTCGAGATACAGTGAAATCTCATTTATTATGAAGTAAGATGAAAATCCTTTATTCTTTTGGTCTTAAATTAATCCATGATGCCAAAGTCAGAGGAAGGACCTTTGCGCAACTTAATTTCCCAATGGGATTGTGAATGCTTGCCTGGGCACCTGCTTGTGATGGAGAAGGAGTCTCTGTGTCAGTTTCATGTGGGCTGGCTCACAGAGTTATAATGGAGTGGGCACGAGACAAGCCTGGGAAAAAGCCACAGGATGCATTTTTATGTAGCTCTCCTGGCTCCAATATCCCAGTCAAGGGGCACAGAAAGGTTGCAACCACTAGTCCAGTCCATAGGCTGCAATGCTGCATCCTGGCTCTCGGGTGAATGACATCAACTTTACCTTCATGATGATAGGTGTCATAGAGGAAGATATATAACTATGTTGCTAGATTATATAGAGCCCAGCCACCTTTCCTGAAGAGAGCCCAATTGCTCAGGTTTCACACTGGAGTAGTGGATTTCACCCTCAGTGCATTACAGTGTGCAAACTGTAAATCTGACTATAGAGACATTATGTTATGAAGAGGACTTTGCTAAAACATTTCCACGTTAATCAAAAATGTGGGGGCCTGTGTTTTCAAGTGTCTACTAACAGTGAGGCCTTCAAACTTGAGCTGTTCAGGGTCTGACTTTCAAAAGTGCTGAGCACCCTCAACTCAAACTAAAGTCAATGGGAAACTTGGGAATTTAAAGTCTCAGAAAGTTAGGTCCAAGGTACCTCCGTTTGGGAATCCAGGCTTCTATTGAAAATTTGGCTTACGGGAAATGTTTTTCTTTTTCTTTTAGCCATTATTTATTTGTATTACAGTAATACCTTGAGGCCCTAAGACAGATTGGGACCCCAGTTTGCAAACACCTAGTAAGAGCTACTCCTTGCCCTAAAGAGCTTACAGTCAAAATAGTTCTATGATTTTTTTTCAGAATATTACTTGTTCTTAAAGTTAAAGGAAAGTTTGTCCTTATGAGAAACACGAGGGGCCTGATTCTTAGCAGGTGTCAGTCACTGCATTGAAGTTAATGGAGTTATGCTATATCAGTTGAGGATCTGGATTTATACTAGTGCATGCACTTAGCAATGTCTCTTTTGTTTAAGCTATCCTCTGTGTCACTGTATTAACTAATAGAACAACTGTGATGATATGTTTACTTTCCATACTGTATTTGCTTTCTCCCAGACAGATGAATGGAATGATGATTTTCTGTGTTACTAATCTATTACTTTCTACTTAGAAACTGAAAAGAAGATTCATCTACTGGAAACCCAGTTGGGGGAAAGTGCCTTAAGAGAAATTACATTCTATGATTAATGGGAGGAGCACGTGTGTGCATTCTGCCCCACTGGCTCTGACACAATATGAGAATTATTTTTCTATATCACTTACATTATAGTCGAAATGTGAAATGAGCTCCATGTGGCAGCGGCCAAAAGGTTGGGGGGGAAGAAGCACTTTCAGAAAGTTTCAGTTATCCCTTGAAGCTATATTACAACATATACTACTCCTAATTGAATCAGTGTGAGAACCTTTCCCCCTCCATTTAAATCAGTGCAAGTCTCTGTCCACTTGCCTCTGGAGACACATACTTCTGATATGAAGAAAAGTGCAGGGGACAACAACACCTTCAGTATGACTTTAACATTTTGCTCAATACTTTAACTGCTAACAAAGGAAAATTTGCTTCTTACTCTTCCTGAGCCTTCCTCCCCTAACCCCCCCATGACAGCTTTATCACCAGGGACTGATCCTACAGTCCCTGCTCAGCTATACTGTAATAGGTGAGTCAATGGGAGTTTAGCCTGAGAAAGAACTGCTACATCTGAGCCTAAATCACAATAAGGTGGGTACTGTTTTCTAGTAAACTTGCTATAAGTAGCCTAAGAGCCTGAAAAGTACTAAATAGTCATTAGGAGTGTTGATGATGATGATCACTCTGGGGATTGTGGCTGTTAAATCAATTAAATGAGTCACAAACTAGCTGTCTCTTTAGGAAAGAAAATGTACTGCTCGTTCAAAGAACAGCAAACATCAAGGATAGCAAATGAGAATGATTAAGAACTAAGGAATGGTTAACTTAAGAACAAAACAATATAGGGAATACTGATGTCCAGCTGGGAGAAAGTGTTGTTTGGTGCTACACAGGTATCAGTTTTTGGACCTCTGTTAGATGTGACTCTCATGGAAACATCAGCTTTCTAATTAGAAAGAGCATGGTCTAGTTTGTGAGAGCAAGGGGATGGGAGTTATGGCTCTTGGGTTCTGTTCCAGGCTCTCCCACCAACTCCCCGCTTAATCTTGGCAAACATTTAACCTATATGTGCTTCATTTTAACCTTCTGTAAAATGGAGCCAACAAATAATCACTGTCTCATTAGGTTGTTGAGGCTTAATTAACATTCATAAGGCATTTTGAGAACCTCAGATGACAATTGTTTGATGTATTTTAAAAGTATAATTATTATTAAGTAACACGAAATTAAATGACCTCTCAGAAAACAAATGACAACTGATATCCAAACACACGTCTGTTATGTAATGGCTAAGGAAATATCCACATATGCAAAGTAAAGTCACAAAAACATATGACTCTTGTATTAAATATATGGGATGAAGATGGATTATGAAGCCTTTGAAAAAGCCCTTGGTTTAAATGTATACTACTCTCTGCAATGTCTAGATAAATTTACTGGAACAATTAAAACCAGTTAGATTGTCAGGATGCATTAGACTTAAAACACTATGAAAGAAGTGGGTGACTGGAGATGAGAAAGAAGGATTCCAGCAGGAGGGAAGAACACAACATAGATAGAGAAAGTGCTAAATAAAAGGGTGGGGAGAACCAGAAGTAGAGAGGGGAGGGGCTGCAAGAGAGAAGCAGAAAAGAGGGAAAAGGAAAGAGAAAAGGAAAAAGAGGAGAAAAGGAGAGTGAAACTAACAATAATAGTAATATTTTGCTCCTACTGTATCTAGCAGCTTTCACCAGAGGCTCTCAAAGGCCTTCACTCAGCTGAAAGAAAGAGAAGGCCTGATCATATCCCCTTGATCCACACATGGAAAGACTTTGTTTTCATGGATTTCACCCCTCTGGTCTGGAAAAGGGAATCCAGCTACATCTACAGCACTCTTCCCTCTTTGTCAAGCAGGAGTGCAGGACATGAACTGGGCAGGCTGTGAGAGTGGGCCAGGGACAAAAATCCTCATCTCATTTGCTCCATTGAAGGATAACACACTCAGTGCAGTATATTACCTTTTGACAGCTCCCCGTACCCTAGGGCCATCCAGGCTGCTTGAGGGCCACACCTTTTGTCCCCCATGAAAAGGAACAATGCCACTCCCCCAATAGAAGAGTGCACAGCACACTCTGCAAGGAGACCCTCAGAGTTTCCTGCCTTCTGTCACTGAGCAGGGGTATAAACCAGAGAGCGGACCTGGTGAAGGCCAGAAAAGATGAAAGTGTAACACAATCAAAGTGATTTACAGGAGGATGCATGGGAGGGCAGTAGTTGCTCCATGTGAACATTCATAGCAGTAAAATCACTAAATTTTCAAGTGTGCTAATATTCTCCCTCTGCTGAGCTAGGGACTTCCTACTGCAAACACTCATGCACAAATGGTTGCTCTTTGGGACACCATTCAGGAGCACCTAAATACACACACAAAGGAGTAAATGTTTACAAAACTAGGCCCCAACATACCTCCAGGTCCTGCATGCGCTCAGTGTGCAAAACTCTCCCTAAAGTCAGTCACTGGCAGAGGTACACACAGAGCCTCTCCAAGAACAGGCCCACTGCAGATAAGAAGACATAGCACACTTGAAAAGTCTATACCTGCTCCCAGAGCTGTTCACACTTATGTGTAATGTGCTGTTTGATTTTTAAAAGCTGAACTTCTCTTCAAGAAACCATAGGAAATACTGACAGCATTGTGTTGTCCTGGACACTGGTTAAATCTTTGACAACCACTGTCAGTGATGTGATTCCTAGTCATAAACATAATCCTCTTTGTGAATTATTCTGGAGACGCTTATGGTGAAGTTCTGAGTCATGGTGACTAGCACCTGGTTCCCCTCTTCCCCCAAATAGCCCTGTTAATTTCAGGGGGTCTTCCCCTGGTGTTAGATCCTGCTCAAGGTGAGTATGTGTATCAGAATCTGCCTTTATTAAGGGACAACAGAAGAAACTTAGAAAATATTCAGCATTTTTACATTTTGTTTGCTTGTATTTCCAGATCCCTTCAATATTTTAACCAGGATAATTTCTATTTAATTTGTATTTTTCTAACATGCAAACATTTCTAGCTTGATTTATTCAATTTCTGCTACTTCTCAGAAATTTAATCTAATTTTTGCCATTTCCCCTCAACCGTCACTGCAGTTCTCACAATTTCAGAGTGGTTCCATTATGCTGCAAGACAAGAAGCAGAAACCTGGATGTTTAAAATTCAACAATGTCTCATTGTCTCCTTGCTCCTGGAAAAGGGAATGGCAGAGGAAAACTCTTCCCATACATCTGTAAACAAAGTAAAAGGAAGTGAGTTCACTGTCCACTGAACATCTGCCCCTGTTCATCTGCCCCTGGACATTTCCACTGCTTGCATCCGAAGAAGTGGGTATTCACCCACGAAAGCTTATGCTCCAATACCTCTGTTAGTCTATAAGGTGCCACAGGACCCTTTGTCGCTTCTGAAAAGTACTGGACTCCCAGGAAGTAAACCCTAGTTCATTTAAGGAGAATGCCATAGTAGAGAATACTGCCTTAGTAGAGAATTATACTTTTCAGCAGGCAACATTACAGGAGGCTTTATCAGTGCAACCCTATTCTGCCTTCAGTTTCACCAGCGTAAATCAGGAGTCACTCTACTGAAGACAATTGACTTATTTCAGATTTGTATTTGAATAACTGAAAGTAGCATATGGCCCATAGAATTCAAAGTGAGGGCTTGCTCCCTCTGAAGTCAATGAAAAAATTTCTATGGATTTCAATTGTGTGATTGGGGTATACTAGTGATAGGAGAAGTATATTTAGCCAACATCTGTCAAATAAAGACAGATAGTTAGACAAGAGATTGATCAATAGATAAAGACAAGCTCCTCTACTGGTGATGTAATTTCTAGTGACAGTCTCCCATAAGCCCTACAAGCCCTTGGTTCCTCTCTGCCCCTTCCTTTCAAACTTTTGGCCACACCACTGTCCTTCCCTTTCCAGATTGTGGTTACATCCTTACCATCTCCCCTTCCATGTCTTGATATAAGCCTTCTATGTCCTGCCTCAGCCACTATCAAAGTTCCTCTGCCTAAGAGGAAAGCCAATAGGATTAGATCTGCAGCCCAGAACGTATACATCAATTTGTCTGATAAGTAGCATTTATCCCTAAAAACAATAAAAAGTTCTAGATAAAAAATCATGAGAAAGCTAAAAAGGAAGACGGAAAGAAGTGCTGAAAAATGTTTTCTAATGGCCTCGTTAACTTAAAAAAGCATTAATGCTTGTTTTCTTTTTTACAAAACTCTCCTAGAATCTAAATTTCAACCAAAAATAACACCACATGGAGAACTGGAGAATCAATTGTAAAAATAAAAAAGATCTAGATCTTTAATGATCTGTGGTGTAGAATAAAAATAGCAAAATAAAAAACAGAATTCTGATTCTGATTTTCAGTCCCTCACCCAGAAAGGGGCTAGAGCTGGTTGGACCGGGAAAACACAGATAAATTGACTATGGCTAGTTTTAAAATGAAAGTGTGTAATATGAATGTAGTCACTTTATGTAGATTGTTTATAATAGCCCCATTGTCATAATGAATTATTATAACTGCTGTAATAACTTTTTTGGGGGGGCTAAAGTGCAGATATAATTCAAAATCATACTTTTATTTTCTTCCACCAGAAGATGGGTAAAGTTAGCTGAGCCTAATATTGTTGGGTGGAGAAGCTTGCTGTTAAACTGTTTTGTGCTGTACTCCATTTTTAGATCACAGCATGTCTAGTGACACAGATTGACGGACTCATGCCAAACCTTCTGACCTCAAAGGAAGTTTGGATCAGGTCCTTAAAGCACATCCTGTTCTTCAGCCTGTAGAAAGGCTTTGCTTTACTAGTGGCAAGGTGAAATGCAGCATTCTGGAGAGCGCATGTGGCTGCTTTCTTGCAGGGTGAGTTGTGTTCTGTACGGAAAATAAATGGCAGCTCAAGTTAAAAACTTGTGCGTGTGTGTGGGTGTTAATGACATCTCTGAGGAGATCAGAAACTCAGATGCGTGAAGTTAGTAATTTTTCCTTGTTAAAATGTGAGAGGCAAAACCTCAAATATATGTGAGTGTTCATAATATCTGGGCATTACAATATGTTGCATGAAGGAAAACCCCATGAGCCTTGCTCCTTGGACACCAGCTCAGAGAGTTTAGTTCCCAATTAGTATATGGTGTATCTTGGATGGGGAGGGATGAAGAAGAACTGGCAGTCACATATAAGGGCCTTGACTGCCAAAGAAGGAATACAAAAATAACAGATTGAAAATCATACAAGATGCAGATTTGGCACCAAGAAAGCTTTTTCCAGCTCAGCACGGAACACTGGGAAAAAGGAAACAAATTGTATTAAATGGAGTCACAAGAGAGACAAAATAATTTTTCTTTCACCTACGTTTAATTTATTTTGTTCTTCTTTCTGTCAGCTGCGGCAATTTATAATTTCAATATTAGGAAGATTTGGGAGCATTTGAGTAAAGTGATATGCTGAGGTCCGTAGGCTCTCTGCCAGTTGAGGTGTAGAGCTGAGGACTGTTCGTTTAAAGAGATACAATAAGGCTGTTCAGCTTCAAGTTGCCCCAAAATGAAGTTCTTAACTTAATGATTCCAAACATGCCTCTTTCCAAACTGATTGCTGATGCATGTTAATTATATAGTTGTTTATTTACCCTTGAGTTTTATATCCAGTCTTGTTTATAGGGTGCGTGATCAGATGAGATTTGTACTATTGCCCGCATGAGAGCACAATAGGACAGTGTCGAAGGCATCATAGACATCCCTCTGGATGGTCTTGAAAAGGCCAACAAACATGGCAGCCATTTCCCACCTCCCCCTGCAAGTCTCCTCTAAAAAGAGTCAGCCAGCTCCCGCAGTGTCCCTCAGCAGGGAAAGGCTCCAACTGTCTCCTTAAATGCCTTCCATTAACAAAGAGCATCTATGAGCTAGAGGAGCAGTCAGGCCCACCAACAGCTCCTTTTATTTTGCGTATTAGCTTTGGACAAGATACCATAGTCTCAAGATACTGTTGCCTTGGGCAGTATTTTATAGCTGTTTCCCTTGGCACCAGTCAATGTTTGTATAATACATAACCAACAGTGTAATGTAAGACCCCCAGTAAATTAGTGCATGTCTTATGGCATGAGGAAAAGTACATTTATCAGTTGACTTCTTTTAGGCCACATTCTGTCCATGGTTACTTGTGTACAAACTCAGTGAAGCATGATTGTGGGGGCAGAATTTGTCTCTATGTGAGTCAGTGTGACAGGTATGGAAGGGGGTCAGGTATATTTGAAATGCAGAAGTGATGTGAATGTTTGGAAACTTAAAGGTGAGAACTTTAATATAAAGTAACTTTCAGTTCCAGGTCTATCAAACTTTATGGTGTCAGTTTAATAGATTATTCCCATTTTGTAGGTTGTGATGCTTTGAATACCATTACTAACTATTGGTTTACAGACTGTTAGTAATACAAAAATAAAAAGCAATAGCTAACGATGGCTAGCTCCCCAGAGGTATTGGTACGCTACACTTTTCCATTAAAGACCTTAACTCTACCCAGACGGTTATCTTAGCAATCATAGCTTCAGCCACAAGTGACTTTCCACCTCTCAACAGTGCTGGTGCAATTATTGTAGTCAGAGAACAAGAAAGTTGGGGAGCAGCACTAGATTTCTCTTTTGGCAACACTGCTCCCATCGTGGGGAATTATGATATAGGATCTTAGGCTGCTGTTGTAAGGCCATCACAGAATAACTAAGAATGTAGCCTGTACATATTGTACAGCTGCATAATTTTTTAACTATGCCTTCCAAGTAGCTTTCCATGGAAAGGGTATGCTGAAAAATGACACCATGGTTCTTATCCCTTGCAAAAAGTGAGGCTGTGAAGGAAGAAACAAGTCTCATCATGTCAATTAATCCTACCTACCAGCAAGATTCTGGCCTCACTTTGGGAATCAGAGGACACTGTTGCCTGGATGGTGTCTTTGCTGGCTAAGTACACCTCCAGTGCAGCAACCAAGATAGATGGATACAAAAGGACAAGAAGTGAATAATCATCATTAGAGCTGGTCGGGAATTTTTCAACAAAATGTTTTTGGTGGAAAATGCTGATTCATCAAAACTGAACTGTTTGTAGGAAAGGGTTGATTTCGACAAATTTCCAATTTGGAAAAAGTTTTTTGAAATGTTGCATTTTGATATCCCAAAAAGAAAATATTTTTTGATTGAAATGGCTTTTCATTAAATGTAAGTTCATTTTCAGTAAAAAAAAAAAAAGTAGGAAAAAATAAAAAGGTTGAAATCAAAACAAAATGCTTTGAAATTAGTGATATGAAATGTTTAGACCTGAAGAGAATTTTTTTTTCAGACTTTCAGTTTAGGAAAATTTTAGACATCGACTTTTTGTCCTGATTCAGGATGGGAAATTTTTTGAAATCTCAAAAATTCTTGCAGAACAGGAAAACAGTTTCCCACCCAGCTCTAATGATCCATTTGTGATTGATGCTCTGTCCCCTGTTTAGAAAATCTATAAGCAAGAAGGCCCTTTTAACAATATGGGAAATAAGATAGACCTCGGAGGGACCCCACCATTCATAACTTTGATTTAATGACACATGAATGCCCATCACCAAGAACTGACTCTGATCTTCTTGGCAGGGTCTTGGATCTGTTGCAGAGTCATTCCATTCACCCCAGCAACATTACCAATGGTTTCCGTAGTTATAATAAAAGGGCTAGGAAGCAGTGAAGTAAAGGAACCTTTCCAACTACCTTCCCCACTGCCTCTGGGATGGGAGGGGCATTTATGTGCTTGTCCCCTCCTCTCCAGTTGATTCCAGCATTAGGGGAACCTTCCCCTAGTTCTGGATTCAGTATCAGCTGTGGAGTGAATTTCACACAGAGAGAGAGAGTTGAATTTGCAAACTTCAAGAACTGAGCTCGTTTGCAAAATATGCTTCTGCTAGTGCACAAAGCCCAAGTCCTGCAGATGCTGAAGTGGCATTAAAAGCAAAGCTGCTGTCATATTAGTGAGGGTAAGTAAAATAAAATTAAGCTATGGAAGTTGAAGAAAATAAATCTGTGCCTCCTTCCATGGGAGAGCACCTCAATGGAAATTCTACGCAGCATTCTTTTGTATCATTTAGCATCTGGAGGTTCAGCAGTGTGGATCAGTATCACCACTTCTACTAACCTGTCCATTCAGACAGGGAAACGTTGCTAAATTCAGAACTAGAATAAAAACGGAAGCAATGCAGTGTGCGTTTTCCAAAGAGGCTGGAGCTGAGGAAATTCAATATGACTAAGCTGGGGCTATCTTGAAACCTGAGGCTGCTCAAGTATAGACAGGACATGCATCATTTTTTAAATCTTAATTTAAAGCCATAAAAATGCATAATTGCTTCTCCAAACCCCTATCTGAATTGTGGTGTCTCAAAGAAACACTGAAATAGTATTTTTGGCTTTCACAGTTACTCTCCAAATGTGTCATTCCTGATTTCTCTCTCTTAATGTAGTACCTGTCTATCTAAATACTTCAGAGAGGATTTGTTATCACCGTGAACATCATTTTGATGAGGGCTTGATCCAGCTCCTGCTAAAGTCAATGCAAATTCTTCTATTAACTTCAATGAGAGTTGGATTGGGCTGTTAACAGAACACTGTCATTTTACTGCTCACTTTGCCCATTGGCGACAACCTGTCTTTTTGCTTCCCCCACAATCATTTTCTGTTAAATCCCCTTTCATACTGGGGGTTGCTGGGACTCATGTCAGCCCCTGCTTAACAAAATCAGCCTTTCTGGCCCAGGAAGGAGAATCTCAACTGTCTCTTTCTAAAAAATGTAAATTTCTGGCCCTCCTCCTTGTGAAGACCTCATCAGATCACGACAAAAATACCTACCTCTTCTGTAGTGCTTTTCAGGTGTGCTTCTCAAACCATACACAGATTGCTAGTGGGGGGAGGAACATGCAGCTGGGCTACCCTTTGCCATCAGAAGGCTGGCTGGGGAGAGGGTCCTAAAGTTCCACCCAATGCACATCTTTATGGAGAGTGAGTGAGTTACACTGGTGGTGCATCGAAAAGAATCACCTTGCTGACCCTTCCCCAAGCCCCCCAGGCCAGCCCTGTGCAGCCTTGTGTGGTGATGGCAGTCAAGAGTCTGTTGCATTTGGGGTAGGGGGCAGTAAAATACTGTTTTTGCAGATCCACCCAAAAATGCTGAGACTGGTTTTGCTTGTTAACATTTTCAGCCCTCTGGCTGCTCTTCACTCAGGTAACTGCTGGGCCATGGGTATTGCCATGACCATGGTAGCTGTTGCAAGGAGAACTCCTCTCCTGCACTCTCCACCAACCCTGCAGGGACCATGTGGGGATGCCCCATGTAGCCCTCACCCCTGCTGACCTCTCCAGGGGCATATTAAGGCAAACCCTTTATTGGTATAGTTGCTACATTTTATTTCTTAAGTCTTTAACACACTCAGGAGGTGGATTTATGCACCAGATCATTATCCTGCTTTCGTGAAAAGTATGTCATAGTAGGATGAAATGACTAGAGTAGAGAAAAGGTTAACACTTTTTTCACTACTATTTCAAATATTTGTTATAAAATTAAATTTCTTCAAATGTTTTTCTTTTTTCCTCCAGGTTCCCCAGTTCGGCAGGACCTTCTTTCGTCTTTCCTGCTTGGGTGCCTGGCTGCCTTTTCTGCAAAGCTTGTCTAGTTCTAGAGACATTTTCACTCCACTTTCTATTGCCTAAACAATACTGGAAGCATTTCTGACCCTGCAGGTAGACGACCACGCCCATGAGGAACCCCAATTATTTAAGTTAATGCAGTTCCAAGTGGGTGCAAGGACCCACCTGCACACAGCTGCTTACAAGTGAGAGACCTTTGTTTAACCAGTTGTGTCCAGCAAGAGCATCTAGAGGAGGGGGAGAGACTGTTTATGCTCCCCCTTCCCAAAACACCTTCAGCCTTTTCCTACCTTTCTCCCCTTTCAGACTCCTGTAAAATGGTCTCTAACTGGAGTTGAGCTATACAGTGTCAGGCTAGTCTGCATTCCATTGAAACTCAGCCTGGCTGCTTCACTTGTGCTTCCAAGCACCATGGCCAGGCTGCAGAGGTATGTGTTACTTTCCCTTTGAAATCCTACTGTCAGTCCCGCTCCAGGCAAAGCTTCAAAGGAAAACTTGCTGCGATGCTCAGCAGAACTGGAGAAGGAGCCAGGCTGAGTCTAAGCAAAATGTTACTGTGGGCAGCTGAACTGGGAGCTCCCAATTCAGTTTGTTACATTAAAAAACTAATTGAAACGAGAGGGGGCAAAGAAGGTGGAAGTGCCTGGAAGTGTGGGTAAACAAGCAGTAGAGGAATACAGGCCTTGAATGCTATTGCAGCTAAAGCCTATAATATTTTAAGAGTAACATTTCTATCTCCATTCTAGAAAAATGTTTTAAAGGAGATGGGGGAGAGAGGTTAATATTAAGATTTTTTTTTTTTTGCCTTTACCTATTTTCTACGTTGGACATAGAAATTTTCCTTCTTTTTGACCATCAAGATTTAGTAGCAGGGGTTGGGGCAAAGTTGAGGTCACCCAGCCTATTGGAACATAGCTTTGTACAATCAGTGTCCCTCCCCCATATTGTAACTGTATAGAGGCAGGGCCGGCTCCAGGCACCAACCTACCAAGCACGTGCTTGGGGCAGCACCTTCCGGGGGCGGCACTCAGGTGTGGTTTTTTTAAAAAACATACTGCGGCGGGTTGTTGGGGCAGGCTCCGGCTGGCCGGGAGAGCGGGGCCACGGCCGGGCATGCCACCCACCCCGCGGCGCTCCGGCCGGCCGGGAGAGCAGGGCCGCCCGCCCCCTGGCGCTCCGGCAGGGAGAGGCGTGGGGGCAGGGGGGATTGTTGTGGCCCAACACTGGGGGGGGGGCGGTGTTTCTGTGGGTGCTGGGGGGGTTGTTTTTTTTGTTTCGGTGGGGCGGCGCTTGGGTTTTTGTTTTGTTTTTTTGCTTGGGGCGGCAGAAAAGTTAGAGCCGGCCCTGTATAGAGGCCACTGAACGGCTATCAGAAAGTAGCAGCTTTTGAATATTTTCAATTTGTGATGCATCAGAATGAGTAACTTAGGGCTCGGATCCTACAAACAGTTATGCACAAATTTACACACATTATAGACGTGCATGTACATAAAGCTGTCTATTTGTACAAGTTTTTGCAGAATCAGTGCCTAAAAGTGGAAAGACTCTGGATCCCATTACAAGTCCCCCTAGCCACCCACCCATAAGAGAATCTCTCTCTCGGAAGTGCTAAGATGTCAGACTCCTTGGACGCTGTGTAAAACCTTGACCCTCTAGAACTAGTACTGGACTGTCCCTTTTCCAGTCTGACCCAGCATGTCCCCTTGTGGGCGGCTGTAATGTGGCAGATGAAGCCTTACTTGATCTTCCCCTCACCCAGGTGTCAACAAGGCTAATCAACCATTTAAAGTGCTCAGTGCACCTCCTTGTGGAGGGTCTCATTTCTTAACAGGAAGAGTCAACACAGAACATAAACAAAACTTTCATCCCAACATCCCAGCAGAGTGACTAGCTCATTCTTAGTTCCTGTCCCACATCTGAGTCCAGTCTTCACCTCAACCCAGGCTCTTGCTCCAGGGCTCTCTTGGTTCCAGTCTCCGTCCCAGGTTTTAGGCCTCTTGCCCCTACCAGAGTAACATCCTTCTCTGGAGTTTGGGGAGATCTGTCCACTGTAACTCTTCTCCAGGAATAGCAGCTGGTCCTTGCCAGGCCAGACTTCTGGCTTGTGTCTGGGGGATGAGTGATAAAGCTCTCTGACTAGGAGGCTCCCCTCTCCAGAAGCTCCTCTTATAGGCTCCCTGTCCTGGTAGAGCTCACCTTCTAGGCTCCCTGTTCAGTCCCCAGGCTTCCCTTAGGAGCTTCCTGCCTCCCTGTGGAGTTTCTCTAACTAAGCTTGGGTAACCTTTTATTTGGTCCAGGTACTTGTTTACTAATCAGCCACCTGTGACAGTCAGTTACCCCCAAGAAGGCCTTCATCAGTCACAGGCAGACTGGTCTCTAGCCCTCCATAAAGAGCAGCTGCCCTGTGAGTGACATGGATTAATACATTGCTATATACATTTTTCAGTTAATAAAATATAATCTATTATTATTTGTTGCAACGAATGTTCATCTAGGATGCTTTTCAACATTGTTCCATTTCCAAATTAAGAAACTGTCCTGTGCTGAGCATGCTTTTAACATTGTTTGTTGGGTTTTGCTGTTTAGGCTTTCTGGAATGTTTTTATCTCTTTATCTAAGTGGTTCCATGTTAAGATCTCAGTGTTTTGATGAGGAGAAAAAAAATAAAATCTTCTATGCTAGGCTGTCCAAACAACTTGAAGCAGTGGCTTTCTACTTCTGAAATAGAGACTACAGTTCTGGCAAAGGGCCTATGTGAAAATCGCTGCTGAAACTAACAAACAGTAGTCCACAGTAATTCAAGGTGATGTGAAGGTGGCGGCGGTGACAGTTTCTACATGTGACAGAGTTACTGTGAAACACGTTTCCCTTCAGACACAGAAGGCTGTGAAAAAACAAACTAGCTGCCAACCTAAGCCGAGTATAACCTCCTTTCAGTGCGCACTCCCCGCTTCCATTGCTGCTAACAGGAGCTGTGCATGCAAACAAAATTAGAGGAGCGTGCATCCCATTATAGTTACAGATACTGGTACTTACCTAGAGAGGACAGACTGAGCCTATTCTTGAAACTCATTACTCTTAAAAATTCAAAAGGTCTTAATGTGCCTGATCCAAACTCTGTTGAAGCCAGTCAAAAGGTTTCCATTGACTTCAATGGACTTAGGATCAGGCCCTAAAAGAGAAGTTGGGTTTATCAAAGCTTTACAAACAGAGCTTTGAAGTTGGCCTTATGAAACATCTCTAGTTGCATGCTATGTTTGCAGGGCCAGTCACCAGGCTGTCTTCAGTGGCCTCACTTATTGTGACTGGGATGTGACTTTTCTATTTGAATAAGAAAGTTATGGGACAGTTGCTATGGAATCTCAGAAGAATTTCCTGTTTAGGCCTTCTTCTTAGGGAGTTAATAGATAATGTGACTGCTGTCTGGGCTAGTGGATCATAGCTCACCAAAGCAAACAAGTTTCCTTGGCTGACCTGTCTTCTAAAGAAATGTTCTGTACTGTCGCTCTAAAACTGTGGTGACTGGGCATCTCCTGCATTTACCCTGCATCAGGGGAGCCCCAAATTCATGCCTCACCAACACATTTTGGCTTTTTCTCTATCCAAATGTTGGGAGAGAGTCACACTCTTTAAAGCACCATGCTATTTCTAAAGCTTTTTTTGAGAACCCCGTGCAAGGCCTCAGGATCATAGTTTGGAAAACAAAAGAGGGGAAGCTGGAGAATTCTCAGCCTCTCCAAAACAGCATAAATAAAATAGCCATGCTCAGGCTTGCCTAGACAAGAAGGGCTTTCAATGATTTATCTGAAAACTCACCAAGTAGGGTGACCAGATGTCCCAATTTTATAGGGACAGTCCCGATTTTGGGGTCTTTTTCTTATATAGGCTCCTGTTATCCCCCACCCCCTGTCGCAATTTTTCACACTTGTTGTCTGGTCACCCTATCACCAAGGGACTTGGACAGATAGTCTTAGGGACAAGAGGCAGTGGCGGAACTGATGGGGGGAAGACGGGGCAACCGTTCCCCCAGTGGCCCTTAGATGTATGTGTGGTGCCTTTTCATCCATATTATGCAACTGACAAAAGGAGGCTATGTCATGGATTTCCGCCCAGGGGTTGATCACGAAGTGCCCTGCACTCACCCTGAAGTAGTGGTTCCTATGCTGTGGGTCTGGGCCTCTCTCCCCAATCTGGTGTTGCAGCCTGGCACACAGGGTCATGCGGCCCTGTGATCTTATGTGCCATGTTGCAACGCCACTCATTCATGACAGAAAGGCGGCCGGGCCAAACCTGAAAGGTGTTGCAACTCTGTGTGCCAGATTGCAACACCTGGAGTGAGTGAAGGGTGGGTTCGCTCTCCAGCCCACTACCAATGAACCATTCACCTTCCTGCCAGTTGTAAAACCTGGCTCCGCTACTGATGAGAGATATGGACAGTATGAAGAAAACACACTTGACACTGGAATACTGGATTTTAGCACACCAGGAATTTAGCTTTTGGCCACTAGGTGGAGATAATTACTCTTGGTAAGAAACAGTTCAGTCCTTCAGACAGGTCATTTCCTTAGACTTGCAAGAATTTATCTGGGAAAAGAAAAGCTACTTTTATTTTCTGACAGATTAGAAAAGGTCTATGCTTTCAGTGCCCAGAGATGAAGTCAACTTTGTTGCAGTAAAAGATAATTTTTTGAGTAATCTGAGTGTTGTTTCAGAGTCCTTCCTGTCTACGCTACATTGTATAGCAGTAGGCAAAGGCTTTAGTAATAATGTACTCCAAAGCAATCCTCCCTCAGCCTACAAACATGGGACACAGGATATGGCTGATGGATAACAACCCTATAGTCTATGGAAATTTATACCCACCTGGCTTCAAAGATTATTGGCAGATCGAAACAAAATTAATTGAATAAACCTGTGCACCTGTATAGCCTGGCTACATTTGCTATGGTCAACATGGCAGTATCATTGTAACTGATTTACAAAAAAATCTGTTGTTTTGGTAGAAAGTTTTTGATTATATTTATTATTGGTTGGGCCTTGACCGTGTGTTTATAGCTGGGGAGCTTAATTTTAGGGATGTGCAAACTTCAACTGGACAAGTGTTGATGCTTATAAAAAACCCCAATTTTTTTGACATTTCCCCCCTATAAGCCATGTCTCCAGACCCCGTTGTCCACCAACCAGACTTTTCTCTCTTCAGTGACATCCATGCTCTCTCCCCTCAGTTTTATTCTTTTTTGTTTTCTGTCTGACCTTCCAAACTGATCTTCCGTCCACCCCCATTATAATCTATTCTCTGGCTGATAGACTCGCCTAGAAACCAGTGACTCCCAGTCTTTATCCCTACATTTCTTTTTTTTCTTTCACAAGCAGGCCGCTCTCCATTGAGACTCTAGAGCAGGGGTCGGCAACCTTTCAGAAGTGGTGTGCCGAGTCTTCATTTATTTACTCTAATTTAAGGTTTCGCGTGCCAACAATACATTTTAACGTGTTTAGAAGGTCTCTTTCTATAAGTCTATAATATATAACTAAACTATTGTTGTATATAAAGTAAATAAGGGTTTTAAAATATTTAAGAAGCTTTATTTAAAATTAAATTAAAATGCAGAGCCCCCTGGACTGGTGTCCAGGACCTGGGCAGTGTGAGTGCCACTGAAAATCAGCTCGCGTGTCACCTTTGGCACTCGTGTCATAGGTTGCCTACCCCTGCTCTAGAGGGAGAACTGTGCTCTGCTAGCACCAATGTCTTCAAATCTCAGAGTTAGCCTGAGTTCTTCTAGCATGAAGTGCCTCCAGAATGCATTGTGTACCAATACCATAAGATCTAAAATGGACAGCCAGCTCAGCAGGCAACCCTAGGCCTATGAAGATGTCACCGTGGGTCTGTATGAGGTGAAGGGAAAAGTATATGATGGGAGGAAAGGGGTAGGGGATACTTACAGGAACTGATATGACCTTGGAAATATTTGGCTTTGATCTGAAATCTGGGCAATAGGTACAAACTGCTTTTTGTATTTTTCTGAACGACTTTTTTTTTAAAACAAAAACAGTGTCTCTTGGTGGTTTTCCTGTCAGTTTCTGCCTCTAAAACAGATTTTTTAACTCAACATTCACCAAGGAGGAAATATTCTTCTTCTTCACTGACCACATCAAAAGGCCAAGTAAACATATACAGCTATCAGACATTTTAATTGTAAAAACAGCAGCAAAACTTGCTCTCGCTTATTAGTGGCATGTGCACTCATTCCAGTGCCCATAGTTCTCTGCAGAATGAGTTCATTGTGGTAAGTACCCAGCAGCGATGTGTGGGTGTTCAGGCCCACAACTGCACTGAGAATGACATTGTTTATACTGGAAGAATCAGGGAACACACGACAACAGTAAAAAGCTGTCACAGAAAGAGCTTTTCCCCAGAGTGTTCATTGACTATAACATTCCGTTTTGATTTGAAAAATAATGTCAGTGGTTTGGCTCTTCATTTTTTAGGGATACCCATCTGCTTTGGAAATATTTGACAACACTTTTCAGTGAAAAAACTTTATACACCCTCCTGGATATGGATACTTGGAATAAATTGTCATCACCTCTCCGCCCCATCACCTGAACCTAGAACTCACTTTCTCTAGATTGATTTATAGCTAGCTTGAAATGCTATTAATTATAATAGGAAATGTCATTGTACTGCACCATATCTGAGATGTGCATTGATAGATATTTCATTCATCTGCTTACACAGAAATATATCAATGCATTAGATCAGATCAGATCTATCTGCGCCAGTATCCTACCCCTGATAGTAGCCATGACAGGACACTCCCGAAGAAGGTGCAAGAAACCTAGCAATGGGAAAATACAGACTAATCTGCCCCAGGGGAAGCTTTTCCTAACCCCCATTAACAGGTAGTGGACTTCCCTTCAGGGCAGAGACCATGGCTGGGACATTGCCCCCACTGAAGTCAGTGGTAAAACTCCCAGACTTCATAGGGCCAGGACTTAATCCCATCTCTAAATACAATATGTGTTTGTAAGCAGGGCTGCACAGAAGTTTTTGGGGGCCTAGGGCAAAATCGGACACTGAGGCTCCCCCACCCTTCCAAAAAAATTACCAGTGCAGGGGAATGGGAGAAGGGGTGGAGAGCGAGTCCACACCACACTCACCCTATGGCTGCGGCTCCTGTCCTGTGGGACTGGCCCCAGCTACCTGCTCCAGGTATTGTGACCTGGCACATAAGGTCACAGAATCACTCAGGTTTAGCTTGGCTGCCCCTCTGAGACCCTGTACACCAGGTTGCAGCACCACTTGGTTTGGGGGCCTTCTCAACTAGGAGGCTGCGGAGGAGGTGGGAATTGCCTCCTAGTGGTCATGTTTGTAAGGAATATAGCATAACGGGGCCCTGATCCTGTTTGGAGCCACTGGGTGCTATTGCAATATAAATATTATATTACATCATTACAAAAATTATTCAATTGAATATAACTGGATGCAATCATTATCCATATAAATGCCTAATTCTTGTTTGCATCTGACGAGTTCTCAGCTTCAGTAATATTGTGTGGCAATGAGTTCCACAAATTAATTATGTGCCATGTGAAAAAGTATTTTATCAGTTTAAAATATATTGTTTTTCAATTTCATTGAATGTCTCCTTGTTCTTGTATTCTGAAAAAGGGTAAATAAGAGCACCTGACTTATCTTCTCTATAATATTTATTATTCCCTAGACCTGTCTCATGTTCCCTCTTACGCATCTCTCGCTAAACAATCTCAGTATTTTTAGTCTCTCTTCATAGCAGTCTTTCCATTCATATTGGGCTAGCTCCTGTCCCATTGAATCCAAAGACAGAACTCCATTGATTTAAGTGGAAACATGATCAGGGCTCTAAATCATTTTTGTAACCGGTCTCTGAACTCTTTCTATTTCTGCTTAGCTTTAGCATTGATTCTGACATGATTCCAATGAAAGAATTAAATGATTTACTACTTTACCACAAATCGTGCCTTGGGCTTTAAAGACAACAATCTTTTGAAGTTTCAATTTATTTAAAAATACTTTAGTGGAAGAATTAAATTTGTATTAAAATGGTCAATTGAAATCATTAGTAGTTTTGTCGGGGTAAGAATAACAGGATTGGCCCCTACATTAGGAACATAGGAATTGCCATATTGCATCTGACCCTAGCTTCACCTAGTTCCATATCCTGACCCTGGCTATTATTAGTTGCTCCAGAGAAAAGTGAAAGAACTCTGCAGAAGGCAGATGTGGGATAATTTGCCCCCCTCCAATAGGTTTCATCCCAATCTCCAGTACTTAGAAATTGGCTTAAGCCTTGAAGCATTCTTTCCAAAATTTGTTGTCCATTATAGCTTTGGATATTCTTGATAATCATATAAATGTCCAATTCCTTTTAAGTATCGTGTTAAGTTCTTAGCCTCAACAACATCCTGTGGCAGAGAGTTCCACAGTTTAATCACACATTGTGTGAAAACATATTTTCTTTTATCCGGTTTTGGATTTCCCACCTTTTAATTGAATTGAATTTTGTCTTGTTCTTATTCTGAGAGAGGAAGAACACAAGTTCCCAATCTACCTTCTCTATACCATTAATTATTTGACATACATTTATCAGGTCCCCTTTTACTTGTCGTTTTTCTAAGGTAAACAATCAGTCTTTTCAATCTCTCTTTTTATGAGAGTTTTTCCAAGCCCTTGATCATTCTCATCAATCGTCTCTGAACCCCTATTAATTCTGCAGTGTCTTTGCTGAGATGGGGTGATCAGAATAGCATATGTATCCAGATGAGGGGGCACCACTGATTATATAAAGGCATTGTGATAGGTTGTACCAGGCCTCTGATGCCCCTTACTAGAGGCCCCACCACCTTGGCATGCTCTGCCTGAGGAAGGTATCTTTTCAAGGAAAAAACCCAGCAAGTTTAGACCTCGAAGAAATGTTTAGAGAGGCCACACAAGATCAGCTACTGGCAGAACTAATGAGAATTGGTCTTTATGGGGTTAGTAGGTCAAGGGACAGGCTGACTTGGCTGAAGCCAATCAGGGTCCAGCGGGCAAGATAAAAAGCTCTGGCTGCTTCTTCCAGCTGCTAGTTCTGTGTGAAGCTGGGACAGGATCTCCCCAGCCTTATCCCAACAGTCCCTGCCTGGTGAGGAGCATAACTCTGACTATACCTTTCGGTTGAGTCAGTGAAAGATTGTTGTTTTATGCCATGGAATTATAAGCCCAGGCGGCCAACTGGAGTTGAATATCAATTTACAGCTGTAAAATTAAGGCAGGTTCACTTTGTGGGTGGGTTCAGGTGACCCTGTGATGGTATTACAATACTCTTTCTATTTATTCACCATCCCATTCCTTATGCATCCTAAAATCTTCTTAGCTTTTTGACCACATTGACCTGAGGTCTTCACTGAGCTGTCCAGTGACACTCACTTCCCATTCGTGAGTTGATGCAATTAATTAGGAAAAGTACAGTCTCAAAGCAGCTGCATCTTATTCCTTGGACAAAACGTAATTGTCTATAAAAACAAAAAATGTGCTAAACTCTTTGTCATTAAAAGTATGTGCTGGGCTGAACATGCTTACATAGCTAGAGCTGGTTAAATAATGAAAAAAAAATCCCAAATGATTTAGTTGGTGGATATTACTTTATCATCTAGAGAAGTGGTTGAATGGTGGATCTAATCGTTGTGAATAATTTATCTGATGATTGATGACAAAAGTCAAACCAGTTGCTAATATTATTTGACCAGCTTTATTTTCATTTTGCAGAATATGCACAAGACAGCTATGGCAAGCAGACTGAATAGTATGAACCTTTAATCTTCAGTAGTGTAAAGAATGTCTGTCCTCAAACTGGGTAAGGGCCTTGTTCTGTCCCCCTTAATCAGAGTGATTTCAATGGGATAACTCTCAGAATACAGTAAATTGAATGTGAGCAGAAGTGGTAAAATCTGGCCCTTCGGTATCAATTTATAATATTAATCTCTGGTTACAAATATTTTGTCTGCTCATACATATAAGAGCTTTTACAGCTTGATATCTATTGAATGTGTGCCAGCAGAAAAAAGGGCTAACTTAAAAATAAAAAATTGTTAAGGAAACAAATCTGAACTACAAATGTTTTATTTTACATTTTCCTCTTTTGCTGTAATATATGCTAAAATATGTGAGGATGATTTTCAAGAAGGATGTCATTAGCATTTTGCAATTATATAGATGGGTGTGTTAACATTTTCCATGCTCTGTTATTTAATAGAGATGTTTAATATTGTATGTTTACAAGAAACGTGAACACTGAAAGCAATTCATAAGGCACTACATTTTGATAAACTGATGAAAAAGACTATGGCATAGGGTTAAAATGCAGGCACTATTGACAGCTTTGGTCATTCAAAGTTACAGTTACTGCGCAGGCCAAGGGGTGTACTGGCTGCCGCTTCCCGGAGCTCCCATTGGCCGAGCACAGCGAACCGCGGCCAGTGGGAGCCACGATCGGCTGAACCTGCGGACGCAGCAGGTAAACAAACCGGCCGGGAGCTCCAGGGGCTTTCCCTGAACAAGCAGCATCCCAAGTTTGGGAAACACTGGGCTAGAGCACTGTTTCTCAAATGTTGGGTCCCAGGAAGGTTCTAGATAGATAGCAGGGCCCTAGGCAAACATTCATGTCTCTTGGCCTGGTGTGAAGGGGAGGCCAGCGAGGGTTTGGAGAGTGAACCTGCCCTGCACTCACCCTATGGTAGTGGTGGTACCTATCCCACCGGGCTAGGCCTGGTTTCCTGTTCCAGATGTTGCAGCCTGGTGCTACTCAGGTTTGGCCTGTTCGGGGATGTGATGTTCCTACACTGACAGAACCCATCCGCCCCCTTTTGTCAGTATAGGGTTCATCTACACTATGGGAGCCCTGGGCAGCCTGCCTGCATTGGTCAGCTACTAAGTTGCAGTCAGGAGATAAGTAGTGGGGTCAATATACCAGGAAATGAGGGGGTGGGGTCAGGCACTAAGTAAGACAGCAAGCAAATAGAGCTGGGGACAAACCAGGGTCAGAAGCCAGAGTCTAAGGTCTACAGCGAAGCAAGCAGGCAACCTGCACTGGTGCTCAGACAGCTCCCTATGCTGGCTTCCTGGTTTAGAAAGCAGCATAAGCCAATCAGTTAAGGGGCTGTGTCACAGGGCATCTCTCTCGCTACCCGGTGACCCTCACTGCCTGGCCAGTTCAGAAGGTTTCACAGTCACAAACACGCAGTGGGCTGTGTATCTTTCACCAAGGTGTGCATTTATTCCCCTTATATAGCAATGCCATGTAATGCAGGCTTCCCTGCAGCCCTCACTTCCCAGCCCAGACTCACCCTCTAAGCTTTCTCCTGGACTGTCCTTTGCTGCCTGTTTCCTCCCCTTATATTCTCCCCAATTACCTTGTTAACCAACGATTGTTACCCAGGTGCTCACAGTCCCCAACCAGAAAGTGTGTAATTGCCCTCAGCTGGGCCTACAGCCTTCTCTAGGCTGTAGCAATGTCAGTGATCAGGGTGCTGCTGATAGCACTCTATCACAGGCCGCCACTCAGGCCCTGCTAGGCAGTATGTCCTGCAGAGCCTAGCTGGGTCCCCCAGCAGACACCCAACCTAAGCATCCAGTGGTGATACAGAAGCCTCAGCAACCCAGAAGTCTTATGGTTCCCTGTTCTAGTCCCACAGGTTCTTACATCAGGGCTATATTGGCATAATCAGTCTGATTTACCTATGCTGGTATAGCCTCTGTAGTCTAGATATGCTCTGACTAATAACTTACTCTGCAAGGAGCCCCACTGATTACCTGTTGCATAATTAAGAATGGCAGAATCTGGTGCTTCATAACTTGAGCAAGCCATTTAACCTTTCAATGACTGAGTTTACCTGTATGTATTATAATAATTACTATCTGTCTCTTAGATGCTTGGAGTCTTTAGCTGATGTCTGTAAAGCAATCTCAGACCACTGAAGAAAAGGTTTTGGACTCTGAGCCTGACTCCTCTATTGATTTGTTGTGACACTTTGGAGCAAAGTTTAAAAAATAGCCTCTGATTTAGATACCCTCACTTTTGGGGTACCCAAACTGAGCTCCCTTGGTCTTGATTTTCAGAGATGCTGAGCACTTGCCACACCAATTGTCCTCAATTTGTTTTCTCATATTATAAAGCTTTTTGTGCCAGGAATCATGTCTTCAATATGTTTTTTTTTATAGGATCTAGGACAATGGGTCCCTGATCCTGACTGGGGACTTTAGGAGCTACCAGAATTGAAAAATGATTTTTTTCATGTAAGACAAGCCCTAATTTGATCACAAAGTCTAACCAAATGAACAGTATATTGTAAGGAGCAAATCAATTCATTGGGGTGTAGATTTACGAAGCTAAGAAAAAAACAAACAAACTACATTTGAGGTTGAAAGAGCTATATGCCACTCACATAGATGTTTAACGTAACAAATAAAGATGCCCTTAGTGCAAATCACATTATCATAGGCTGTTTTTACACCCCACAATATTTTATAGTAGTAAATAACCCACACCACCAACACTATAGGACAGTCTTGCACATGCCCATTACTGTGAAGCACTGCACTGACTATGCAAATACAATGACTGTCTTGCCATAAACCCTACATGTGTTTTTGCTGCTTCTCTGGGGAAAGGCATTTTGTCAGCAGCATTCAGCGTTTATGCCATTTTGTATCAAGGAAACACTGATCATGCAACGCTCTGGATGCAGCACAAAGCAGGTGCACAGGGTAGTAAGTTAGCTGGGATTTCTTTCCTCTGGGTAACTACTGTATGTGATGTAAAATTCATAATGTTTCTTGACTGAATCTCGGGGCCATGGAAAGGTCAGCTGGGGCTCTAGACAGCTCGGAGTAAGAGGCATTTCCAGATTTAATGCACTAGGGTGATTTGCATGTCAGCAGTAGGCAATGCGTGTGTTGGATGTGCTGTAAAGGTGTCTCTCTGCTTGAATGTGACCTGTTGCAAATGTTCCAGTGTGCTTTATTCTTTCTGGAGTCCTTCTCCTTGACACAAGGGCAGTTTCAAGGGTCCCACTTCTGCAAGCAATTACTACTATGCACAGTTCTTACAATCAGGTTGAAATGTCTTTGGTGCAGGGACAGTCATTTGCTATGTTTGTACAGAACCTAGCACAGCAAGGCCCCAGCCTCATTGGCCCTTGGCAGCTGTGTGTAGAGACCAGGCATTTCATGTGATTGTCATGTAACTGGCAGCCCTGTCACACATTCCCACGTCTCACCTGGATTCTCACACACCTAGTTGAGCTTCAGGGAGGCAGTAGGCATTTGCCTGCAGTTCTGCCATTTGGCCACCATGGTGCCCACTGAACAGGCAGCCAGTTGCCCTTGTTCTGCTCCTACTCTGGATCCTAGCCACAAAGGGGTAGCTGGGAAGAGAAGCTAATAGCAATAGCAACTGCAAAGCACAAGGTGAGGCCCTTGCCTCCCTCATCCCCTAGAACCAGCTATAGCAGGCTCCCTCCAGCAGCCACACACCCCAATACCCACCCGTTCCACTATACACCCCAGTAACCCCAGGCAACAAGCAAACACGCAGCATCCAGCCACCCCAGCACCAACTCCTCCAGCACCTCTTCAGATTTTTCCAACCCCCCTCCCCCACTACTACTCCCTAGGCAGCCAAATAGTGCCCAGATCAGTCAGCTATCACCCAGCTATCCCCTGACACCCATTAGCATTCACCCATCCCTAGCATCCCCAGTGACAGCTGCCATGTTTTGTGCAGCTCTATGTTTTACCCCAGCGACTGCTTGAGACAGGATCTGTTGAAGTTTATGGTTTAGATACAAATATTTGCAAATATGCAAATTATCTTTTGATAATTTAATAAAATGCCATGCATGGCGCTGCACACAACTTATACTATGCCCATCACCCAGATATCTGAGCACCTGATTTTTATGGGATTCAAGTGAATGAAATTACTCAAAAACACTAGATTAAAACAGGAGATGATTTCAGCTGATGCAACTATGGAGTTACACTTTCTTAAACTAGATCTGTATTTGGTCCATGCTCTATATTGCTTAAGGTACTAATTTAGGGTAAGCTGCTGTGAGCCAAGATGGTGGAAGTTGCTTAGGCTAAATGGGAAACTGTTGCCACCTGATCTGCTCAGTGTGATGGATATTTTTCACAAGGACAGTATCTAATGCCTTAAAGGGACACTGTTGTGTCAAATTAGGCCCCGAATTTCAGTTTTGTAAAACTAAGCTTTTATAGCACTTAGGATCAATAGAAATGTGTCCACTCCAGTTTTTAATTCTAATAATTTTTTAAAATCAAATAAACATTCCTCTAAACTGTTTTTAGTGGAGGAAGCCCTCAGTGTGAGCAGCACTGATGGAGCATGACTAGGACTTCCCGTGAATAAGTAGCTTCTCTTCGTCGGGGTTTTTAATATTAGGATTTAAGACATAATCTTTAAAACAAATATTTTGAAAGGTGGATACTAAGGGTGGGTCTGTATAAATGCAATTAATAAGACTCTGAATTAGTCTCTTTAAAAGTAACAAAAAAGTTAGCTTTGAATTTTAAAAAAGGAAGTAAATGGCACCTACCCAGCCCCAGAGTAAAGACTCCTGTGTAATTATGGAGATGGAAGACTAGAAGCAGGTTAGTCAGGGTGGAGTCTACCCAGTTTCCTACAGAGAGTGCCAAATGTAGAGGTAACTAGCCTCGTGGCTGGGCAGTATGAGTCAGTGCTTGGTACAGCAGACCTCAGAGCCCAACATCTTCAGACCAGAGTTAAACCAGTGGAGCAGAGTTATTTACAGTCAGCGTACAGGAACATGGAAGAGCAGGTCCACCTTAGAACTGGCTGCCCTGAACCTCCATTTGAGGAAACTGATCTCGTGATGGGAGAAGAACAATGTGAAATAGAGGGGGAACTCCCACTGATGCAATAACCAGTTCACTGAAAACAGTGAGAGCCTTAATGTAACACAAGACTCAAGCAGCTTCTGCATTGTCTTCATGCCCCTTGAATGCTCACCCAATACTCTGCATCTATGTACAGGGGCATCAGAATCTTGCCCTCAGTTGTCATCAGAGGGAGTTTGCTTGAATATGACCTGGTAAAAATTGAGTCAGGATCTTGGGATTTGGCCCACAGGCAGCTTCAGTTAACACAGTGACAGAAGTAGCAACTAATGAGATTGTCATGAACTTTCCTGAGAGTGAATAATAATTTCTCTGCTTTCCTGACAGTCATGTCACCATGTAGTCCTGTGATCTTCATACTTCCCAGCTGTAGATCAAAAAACTCACCGCTCCTGGGTACTCAGAAATACCAAGTCAGTTCACAAGAGAGTCAAAGGTTTGGGAATAATGTAGCATGCCTGCCTCTGTCGGCACTCAGGCATGTTTTATAAATGGAAGTAATTGACTATCAGTATGGGCTGTGACCTTTGAAAGCAGACACGGGCCCAGACTCTCTGCTGCTGTGGGAGCAGCAGTGGGGGCCATCAGGGAGCAGGTTACATGTCTCATTCTCTTCTTGTCCCACTCCTCCCCCCTGCTCAGTGTAGAGCAGCTGGGGCTTTGCCATAACCTACACCAGCTGGCTATGGTCCCCAATAGACCATTCCTCAGTTTAGGATTGCCTGAGTGCTGCCCATCCCTGACATACTCCTGTGCTATTGTCTGTGCAGTGGTTGGTGTAGGAGATCTTACACAGACACTTGTCTCTTACCACTAAATGATTTGCTTTGAGATACACGAAGAAAATGATTACTTCCTGGTGCAACTTGGCCTGCTCCTTCATTAATGTGGAACTTATTATTATCTGATAACTGACCTGATACTTTATAGAACAGCCTGTTCTGGCTGCCATCTCAACCTCAAACAGTGGCCGAAGCTCTGGTTAGGACACAGAGTGCAAATGCAAACATCTACCTCAGGTCCAGAGAAGTATGAACTCCCCACAGTGTTACCAACCCTTGCGATTTTATTCTGAGTTGTGTGATAGTAGGTGGTTATCCTAAAGCCCCAGCTCCTGAAGTCATGTGAATATGTGAGAGTCTCTGCTTTCATTTAAAAAACATAGTTTCTAGCCCTCGTGGTTGCAGACAAGATCTTGAAAATGCATCTCAAGTGTGACCTAAAGGCTCAGAAACCAGGGAGAAAATTTTTATATACAAAAACCTTATGATTTTTAAGCCAGTTTTATGATTTTTGAAAGCTTGGGTTTGGCAACATCATCTCTGTAGTTGTTATGTTCTATATATGGTCTAACTTTTTTTAAAAATTAGCATTGTAACAACCTATTTAATATCGTTACATGATAACAGCCAGGTAAGTGTAGACAGGCACATATATGGAATTACAATATGAACACAATCAAGTATGGAATTCAGATATGACCCTGGGAACTCTGCTTTCCCCTTTCTTCCAGGAAATATGCATATACTGTAGTTTCTTCACTCTTTCAGGTAATGAGGCAAGACCCACCTCTTCACTAACCCTCCCTCCAATAAAACCACCAGGGTCAGCCTTCAGAGAGGCTGGTGAGAGATAAGAGAGGAAGAAGAAAAAAAAGAGAAGAATTAAAAAAAGGCAGTGTTAGATAGAAAGAAGGATACAAAAGAAACTTTGAAATGGTGAGAGACCAGAGATAAGATTGTCAGGATTTTCTGAATGCTAAGAAAATTGATATGAACGATGCCAAAGTACAATGATAATTGGGTCTTGAAAGTATGAAAGATATGAAACACAGCAGACAGGCTGTCTGTAGTCTGAAAAACAACATTGCCATTGGGTCACATTCAGAAGGTTTTCTTCACAAGCATAAAGACAAGAAGCTTAATGGGTCTGTTTCGCCTTTCCTTTATACCACTTTATTAATAGTAATTATTATTTGTATTACAACAATGGCACCTCTACTGGCCCCAGTCAGGATTGGAGCCCCATTGTACAAGGTGCTGTACATGAAGATAAATAATATATTCCTATTACTTGCTTTCTGGTTTCTGTGTCTTTAGGAATCCCATTATTAGGCATTTCTCCACAATCACAAGGGATAGAAACTTACTTTTTAAAAAAGAAAAAGAAAGGTGAGAGTCTCGTGTGATCCCATGATTCCAGAAACGGGAGATTAACTGAAAACACTAAATATCACAAATAAAAAAAATTGTGAGTTGACAATACTGGTTGCAGTTCATCGAGCTGGCCTGATAATGACAATATAAGGATAGTGGTGTAGGTTGGTTTTCAAATCACCGGAGATACTTTAGCAAATGCTATTCCAAAAACTTCTTCATTCCTCACAGAAAAACAAAATGTGTCATATCATGGTGTAGTACTGTAGACACCACCAGCCTTGTAGAGCTCTTTGGGAATAAACCTATGGAATATAATGTAACCCCCTGCACTAGAAGGTGTCCATATAGTGCCGTGGTATTCATGAACTCTGCTGCAAGAGCTGGAGTGACTCTTGTCCTTTTTCTCCCATGAAATATACAGTAGCGCAGCCAGGTCCGGAGCGCAGGGGGAGCGGCGCTATAAAAAGGCGCCTCCCCCTGTACTCACCTGGCGGCGCTCCGGGTCTTCGGCGGCACTTCGGCGACTCACTCCGGGTCTTTGGTGGTACCCCCGCCAAAATGCCACCAAAGACCCGGAGCGCTGCTGGGTGAGTGCGAGAAGCGGCACTTAAAAAGAAGCGGCGCCTTTTTTTAGTGCTACTAAAAAAAGGCGCCGCTTCCACTGCTTCTGCTCAAGGGGGAGTGGCCGCTCCCCCTACTCTCCCCCGGCTACGCTACTGGAAATATACACACACTTCTGCTAAGTACAGATGTGAGTGCTCGCAGAAAAGAACAGTAACCTACCTTGACTACCCCTTCCCAGCAGCCAAGGAGAGGAGAGGTGAAGGGGACATGTTGCCCTATGGGGTTTCCCAAGCTTGCAACTGGGGGTTCCTTCAGTCCAGGCCTCTCTTACGAGGCAATTCAGCATTTGCCTGTAGATCCCAGTGACAGAGGTCATTCCCTTCATTGGTCTCGCTGAGGGGCAGCTCTCTGTTGTCCTCCTATCATCCAGCTTTAGTGATTGCCTCATGTCTCATGCTTGCAGGTTCATCCACCCAATGATGAACCAACAGCTTCATTGCAATATTTAGGATTTTGATTTGAAAGAAACTGAAGGAGAGGGAACTAGAACGTGGGTGGTGTTTAATATAATTTGATGTTAAAAACTTTGATAATGGTGCATTCTGATTGAAAATGTAATCAAAATAAACTCAGGAATGGTTATGATTTCCCATGGCAACTGTAACACCCTCCTAGCATGTATGCAGCAATTTGTACTATGGTATATGCCAGGGGTCGGCAACCTGTGGCATGCATGCCAAGGCGGCGCCACTCAGCCTGCTGCCAGTCTGAGGTTCCAGCCACCGGCCCCTTGCCAGCCGGGGTCCCAGCTGCCAGCCCCGCTCAGCAATAAAACCCTTGCGATTTTATTCTGAGTTGTGTGATAGTAGGTGGTTATCCTAAAGCCTGGGTGAATGGTACCCCGGGCCGGCAGCAGGCTGAGCGGGGCTGGCAGTGGGGACTCTGGCTGGCAGGAGCCGGCGGATGGAACCCCAGACTGGCAGCGGACTGAGTGGCTCAGCATGCTGCCGACCTGGAGTCCTGGCCGCCGGCCCCGCTCAGCCCCCGGCCGGCCTGGATGGATGGAACCCCGGGCCGGCAGTGGGCTGAGCGAGGCCACAGCAGGGGCCCGCTGCCAGTCTGGGGTTCTGTCTGCCGTCCACGCTGCCAGTCTGGGGTCCCAGCCGCAGGCCCAGCTCAGCCCGCTGCAAGTCTGGGGTTCCATCCACGGGCCCCTGTAAACGTAAAATATATTATTGGCACGCGAAACCTTAAATTAATGAAGACTTGGCACACCACTTCTTAAAGGTTGCCGACCCCTGGTATATGCTATAAACTTCCTAAAGAGTTTACCTTTGGATTGAGAATAACTGCACGCACACAGCTAAAGACACACAATCAGACTGAGGGTAAAGTTCTGAAAAGCTGTAAGTGCTTAAAAATTAAAAGTTGAAATGAAAGGGTCTTGCCTCCTCAACCATAACTTTAGCACCACTACCAGGTTGCTTTGTTCGCAGAAGCTCTGGAGTGAAGGAGAATCTTGTAATCACTCAAACTGCAACTGTTTTAATCAGATTTTAATTTGAAACCCATAGTTGTTACTTAACTGATTTAAAGAAAGTTTTGGTTCAAAATATCACTGCATTTTGGCTCTTGTGTACTTGGAGCAGCCTTTGTTTTAAGAGTCTGTGTATGTGCATGGGTGTTTGTGGACAACACAGTTGAAAATATTAATTCAGCAAAGCAGTTCCACCTTCGTATTCATCCAAGCAGGAAGTCAGTCTGTTCATAGTCACTCTATCTTTCCAACACCCTCCCCCTGCCAGCCAAGAGGAGGAGTTTACTCATTACATACCAGTCACTGGCAGATCCCATCTTTTATTTTGGCTTTCTGAAGGCTGACAAAAACAGTCTGTTTTAACAGGAGCTCAGACCTTTACCAGCTTTTATTTGTTCAGTTGGTAGAAATCTGAGAAGGAAAAGGTTCAGCCTGTACCTTGGATTGATACACGGTGGGAGACTGAAGGACTAAAACTTCAAAGGAAATTGGGTGTGCTGCAGGAACATGACGGAGGAATGAAACGCCAGCTGTGCTGATAAGTGGAGCCTCTGTGTAATTTACGTGTGTGTTTGTGGAAACCTGGCCAGAGAACACACACAAACTAGGACAGCTTCGTCCCACCTTCCTAGAGGATCCGATCCAGAGACCTGAACAAGGGTAGGAAAGCAGGTTCGTTTCCCCCTCCCTTCTTTACAAGAAAAACAGGCTTTCAGAGTGATTGTTCATCTATTTATAAAGTGTTACATCAGCTAGCCAGGAAATTCTGTCTCCTCACCTCTTGTAGCCTTGTTTTCAAAAGTTACAGCCTGACCTGATTTTCACCGTGGTTTATGTGCTTAAATTTACAGAGAGACAAGATACTCTGCTATGAGTTAAGTAGGTGGTGAGGAGCTAGGACTATAATAAATTGGGAATGAATTGATTTTTGCCGGCTGAGTTTGTGTCTTCAGAAGCAAAATGTTTTAGATGAGGGGAGAGGAGATGAATGTTAAAACTTCTAGAAAGAAAATCACTGGTAATGCACTGTTTTGCTGAATATTGATTGAAAAATACTTAAATTATTTGTTAAAGCCAGAAAGAATCCAAGCTCTTTACTCTATCTGGATGGGGTAGTAAGTACTTAATATCTGAGAGATTTGAGATTCTTTTATTTAAGACATCCTGAGCTTTTTGAATTTTTAAAGATCTGTTAATAACATGTTCTGGGAACCAGCTTCTGTCCAACATTATGATTATTCTGACTAGTGCAGAAATGAAGGAGATGGCATTCACTTTCCATAGTTGTTTTAATTCCTATGAAAGCCCTGGGATTTCCCATGCATTACAGGCACCACCCAAGGCAGAGTGCAGAAGCAAAACTGCCATATGGCCTGATCCGGTATGAGTTCCTGATTCACACCCTCAAGGATGTAAATCCACTGCAGGTGCCTCTATGGTTCTTGGGCAGGTGGGGGGCACAAGTCCAAGGGCCCCACCAGAGCTGTTACCCCCACAAAAGAGTCAACAGCTTCAAGAAATGTCGTGTAAGGCAGTGGTGGAGAAGCAGCAAGACAAGAGGGGGGCACCCTTGGGGAAAGCTGCCAAATTGCCACCTTCACTGCAGAAGCCCCCCCGTCTGGGCATGTGGAACAGTGACTGGCAGCACCTTCAAACTTCCACCCATCTGTCAGCTCACTGCTCCTCCAGTTCTTGTGTGAGGAGCCAATGTGGGTTGGGGCCTTTGGGGCAGGCATGGGGAGGGGATGAATATCCTGCTCACTCCATCAGTTAAACTGTGTCCTAGTTTTCCCTAGTGTTATCTGTTTCCTTAAATATTTTCCATATTTACTGTCCAAAGCTATAATCCGTAGTTCTTTCGTAACAGAAAGCATTTCATGTTGCTTGTTTGTCTTCTTTAGCATACCCAGGTTTTCTCTGGATACCATCAATTTCCATGTTTCCTTCCCAGCTAAACTTCTCACTGGGCCTAGCCCAACTCTCACATTGTCTCAGGATGTGACTCCTCATGAAAGCATCCAATCACTAACCTGTGACTCAGTTTACCCAGCAGGCCAGACTCCCTCCCAAATAGACCTCTGACTCCTAATAGGCCAGAAGAGGTTCTTGCTGTAATGTGTCCCTTTCAGACCACTACACTGTGTTGAGAGGTGTAGCATGTTGCAGGTTATTTTAGTTGAAGAGCTGTTAGAGCATGTTAAAGCAGATTGCTGTGAGTCTGCTTATATATATATCTTGTAATCATTACATCCTGCAAAAGAGCTCATAACGCTTCAGTGGGACTACATTTTGGGTATGCATTTCCAGGTGATTGGGGCCTGTATTAAAATGATGCTTTGTAGGTGATGTATCACTAGTTGGTTTTATACCTAAACCTAAAAAAACAATATGGCAGTGCTTGGTGATATCAGAACAATTTGTCATGTTCCCTGTTAACTTTGGTCCCATGTGAAGAATAAGAGTAAGGAAGCTCTGAAACTGAGCTGTCAGCCGGCAAGGGTCAGGTCCACGGGCTGAAGAAATGCCCAGGGAAAAGGAAGTTGAGGTGCAGCAACTGAGCTCCTTGCAATCCTTCATCTTACCTTCTCACAAGCACCATTTTTTTCGGGGGGAGCTCACACTTAATATCCCCATTGCTGGGCCCCACAGTTGACAGCAATAGTCTCTGGGACTCCTTCAGAGGGCAAGAGGGGTTGGGAGAGGAGGTGTGGTTTTTTTGGTTTTTTTTTTTAATTTAGAAAATAAAATAAAAAAATTTTTGCCTGAATTTTTTTCATGAAAATTCAAAAAACCAAAACTTTTGATTCAGAATGCTTCCGCAGTGCCTCCTGGGAATTGAGTTTGGGTGCGTCATTGCCCCCATTCTCTTCTATGGGGCAGGCTCCCTAACCACACTACATCTCCCAAGCTGCACTGTGGTCTCCCATCTTGGTGAATCACTCCAGTGTATCATGGGAGTCCCTGACTGTGGTGCATCATAGGAAGTGTAGTCTAAGTGGGGAATCTGACTCAGAGGAGCATGAGGACTCCCATGAGGAACTACAGCAGCATTTCCCAGAGTGTAGTGTGTTGCTTTTCAGCATGATATTTTGGTTTTGGTTGAAAACAGAAAATGTCTCAGTTTTGGGGTGTTTGGTTTTTCAACATAAAGTCAAAATTTTCTGCTGTAAGTAGACACTTTTAATGAAAAACATTGTTTTGTTATGCTCAATTTCCCATTCAAAAAACCATTTCAATGGAAGGTGGTTTTTTTTTGGGGGGGGGGGGAAGGGGGCGAGGGACTAGCCCTAGTAAGGAGCTGTAGGGAATAGAAAGACCCACCAGTGAAACACTCCCTGCCATGCTATCCTAATGTAGAACTTCATTCCACAGGACTAGGAAGCTTGCATGGGCCTTAAAATTTCATCCTACAAGACTCTGCTTTGAGTAAGTGGCCCCTTTCGTACACTGCTAGTGTTGGCACCTGTGCAGTCCAGTTGACAAGCCAACAAGTTGATTTTGCACACTCATGACACACATTCAAATGAAACATTTTGAGAACCAGGAGAAAGATAAGCCGTGACATTGTACATTATATCAAGTTTCATTTCTCTTCTCTTTCATACAGTGCTGCTTTAATAAAAAGGAAAGTTTGTGGTGGATAGTAGTAATACGTAGCTTTTTAGATCGAACCTATGAGAATCTCAAGTTAGGCTTGTCAAATATTAATGTGGATGTCTCTAACATCTGGCCCCGAGAGAGGTTAGAGACAGGATACCGAACAGATGACCTCAGATCTACTCCAGTATGGTCATTCCTATCTTCCTGTGTGCTGAAAGGTTTACTCTGCCACCTGTTTCTCCATAGGGTGAAACTTTATTTTAAAGATATTGTAAGAATATAAATAACCTTCTGACCTTCCTCACTTCCATCTTTTCCTCTACCTTATTCACCATTTCCTCTTCCTCCTGCTCACACTGCTTTGTTCATAAACACGGATTGAGATATGCTACCTACTATCCACTATTTCCATACTAATGTATCTGAGAGGAGAAGAAAAGAATTTGCTGAACATTGCTGCTAGTTCTTCCCAACACCCTATATATCGCAGCAGTTAAGCCCTGATTTTTCACAGGTGCTGAGCTCCCACAGCTCCCATAGACATAATTGGAGTGATGGGTGCTCAGCATGCTGAAAATCAGAACCATAATGTGGCTAAGGAGTCGCTGTCAACCAGGAGCCCCAGTTATAAGCACAGTTAACTTTAATTGTATAGTCTTAGGCATCAAGAGAGTGATTTTCAAACTGCAGGTATGGGCCACGAAGTGAGTTACACTTGTCAAGGGAGCCCTTAAGATAAAGGGATAGGATTTGTATTTAGGATCCACAAATAAATAGAGCGATTCTGTATATTTTCTGTATATGTGACCTCAGTTTTACTTCTTGGGGAATTAAAAAAAAAAAATCTTTGTGTAATCAGTAGAAACACTGTCGGCATTGAAACAGCTGTGGGAAGGTTGTTTATTATTTAAATTTTAATTATTTTCAAGTAGCTTGGAGTATATAGTATACTTGGCATAAATTGTATGATTACCATAACCAGTCTTGCAGGGGATGATAAGCCGAACAGCCATCACTTCTACTTTTGAAGTATTGTTGGGTTTTTTTTTTATTTTAATTTTTTCATTTGAAAGGCGTCCTTACTGAGATGAAAAGATTCCCCCCACCCACAAAACAGTGACCTATGGCTCACACTATTACATCATCATTTTGGGGGTGACTTTTTTCTTATATAATCTAATTTTTTTCCATTTTAAACTCAGCCACCAAAATCACTGCTCTCACCCTGCATTCTAGAAGGCAAGGTACCATAAAAAGATAATAGACAGTTAGTATATGTTACCACTACCCCTTAAAACTGAGAGCACCATTTCTGTTGAATCACAGGAATTAAGAATTTTTTTTGTCTTGGGCTTCACATAAACACCATCTTTCAGAGCTGTGACCAGGAGGAAAACTATTTAATCTTGGTTCTGTATTGTCTTTGAATATGTAGAGAAGCAGCTTGTACCATGGAGGTATATTTCCGAGTGGTGGTAATAATCTTTGAAGGTCTGATCTGCATATTTATGAGCAGATTGCCCCTCTGATCTGCCTACAACCTCCTCTCTTCAGGTTACGCATGGATGTGACACAACTTCGCTGGTGGGACCATGGTCAGCTGGCACATGTGTGTTCATTACACAATTTTTGCAGCACTGATGTACACTTATTGGGGGATAAATCATGCTGGGCTCTGGCCTGGAACCAGAATCCAGCCTCAAATGAAAGATCTAACAGATAACCTAACTCATCTGACTTCCTCTTAGGAGATTCAGCAGGTCACACCCAACTGTGAGCCGCCTTCTGCATAGCACTGTGTAAAATTACCTACTTAGGGCATCCCAGTCATAGGCGCGGACTCCGTGGGTGCTCCGGGGCTGGAGCACCCACGGGGAAAAATTGGTGGATGCTTAGCACCCACTGGCAGCTCCCCACCGGCCCCGCGCCCATTACCGGAGCACTTACCTTTGCCCTGGACGCCGGCCGACGTTGCGGGGCCCCGCCCCCGACGCCGGCCGACGTTGCAGGGCCCACGGAATTCGGCTCCTATGATCCCAGTGGACCCACATCTTGTAAAAATGGACAAATAAATAGGAAAATAATATAGAAAAATGAACATAGTGACAGTTCAACAATGTACAGCATCAGTTTAAAAAGTCCAGGAGGAAAGGGATTCTTCTAAAACTGTACAAGTAGAAGATTACTAGCTCACACAAAACAAAAAATTCAGAGATTTGTGGAATTGTGACACCAGAACACTGCTCTTCAGCATCTATCCCTCCTCTCCCATTTTTCTTCTTTTTTAGATGGCTTATTAGCATATGGGGGTGTTAAAATTGTGAGACCCTCTTTTTTCCCCCCTCTCCCTTTTTCTCCATGAGAGTGGTGGTGGTGGCAATGGGATTGTGAGATCACAGGAAATTAATCTCTCCTCAGTTAGTTTACTGTCATCTCATTTGTTGATGTCAAGTGAGGCAGGGAGGCTAGACACAGACAAACATACCTGCTCTGGCTGTTGTATATTGGGAATAGTAGTAACCTCTATAGAGCAGGGTGAAATGCACCTTCCTTTATAACACCGTCATTGCTCTTTTTCAGTCACTTAGAGCTCTCTCAAAACAAATTATTTGGGGGAGGGGGCTACATTTTTTTTTTTTTTTTTTTTTTTTTTACTTGGTCGCACTGTGGAGATGGATTTTATTTGTGGTTCCAGCAAACTCTATTCAGGCTTTTTTTTTCTTTGAGTACAGATAGATTTGTTTAGCTTGATTTATATTCAGATGAAAAACACAGCTTATCCGAAACCAAATTTAAACATAGTTTCAGTGCTTAAAATGGAGAGGGTCAATAGCATGGCCTACGCAAAGTGATGATATATTTCAGCTCCACATGCTCCTGTTACCGCCCCCCTTCCTATCATTTTTTTTTAACCAGCTGCACAGAAAAATGAGGCTATGGAAATAACCACCTGTCTTCATTTACTTTCATATGCACCCACCATCAGAGTCCTGCATAGATTTAAATATACAAAAGGTATCTTGCTCAGCTTGATTTTTTTTTTTTTTAGTTTAAGGAAGACTTGATTTGCAAATAAATTTCTGAAAATTTAGTACCCATTCATTGTGTACCGGTACTCTTTGTGACCTGTGTGGTCTCAGCAAATAATACTGCATGTAGCTTTTAATTAAAAATACCAATTAAGCAGAATAAGGAGATCACAGAGGACAACTTGATGATGTCACTCTATTACTGGGCTTCCTCCTGGAGCATAACAAATGTGAGGAATCATAGAAACGTAGGGCTGCAAGGGACCTCAAGAAGTCAAGTCCAGCCCCCTGCGCCCGCCATTGCAGGACAAAGTAAACCTAGGCCATCCCTGAGAGGGCTTTGTCCAACTTGTTTTTAAAAACTTTCCATGATGGGGACTCCATGACCTCCCTTGGAAGCCTAGGCTAGAGCTTAACTACCCTTATAGTTAGGTTAGAAAGTTTCTCATAATATCTAACTCTCCCTTGCTGCAGATTCTGGAATACTTCTTGTCCGACCTTCAGTGGATATGGAGAACAATTGATCACTGTTCTCTTTATAACAGCCCTTAACTTGTCTTCCATATGTTATCAGGTTCCCCTTCAGTCTTCTTTTCTCAAGATTAAACATGCCCTGTTTTTTTAACGTTTCCTCATAGATCAGCTTTTCTAAACCTTTTATCATTTTTGTTGCTCTCCCCTGGACTTTTTCGAATTTGTCCACATCCTTCCTAAATTGTGGTGCCCAGAATTGGACACAGTACTCCAGTTGAGGCCTCACTAATGCTGAATAGAGCGGGACAATTACTTTCTTTGTTTTACATATAACACTCCTGTTAATACACCCCAGAATCATATTAGCCTCTTTTGCACCTTCTTCACATTGATGACTCATATTCAGTTTGTGGTCCATTATAATCCCCAGATCCTTTTCAGCATTCCTAGTACCTAGCCAGTTATTCCCCATTTTGTAGTTGTGCATTTGATTTTTCCTTCCTAAGTGAAGAACTTTGCACTTGTCTTTATTGAATTTCATCTTGTTGATTTCAGACCAGTTCTCCAAGTCGTCAAGGTCATTTTGCATTTTAAACCTGTCCTCTAAAGTGCTTGGAACCCCTCCCAGCTTGGTATCATCTGCAGATTTTATAAGCATACTCTGTACTCCATTATCCAAGTCATTAATGACAATATCAAATAGTACCAAACCCAGGACTGACTCCTGTGGGATCCCACTAGAAAAACCAGCCCAGTCTGACAGCAAACCACTGATAACTACTCTTTGAGTGTGGTCTTTCAAGCAGTTGTGCACCCACCTTATAGTACATTTCCCTAGTTTGCTTATGAGAATGCCATGCAGAAGTGTTCCAAAAGCCATACTAAAATCAATTTCCCCCACCCATCCTCTAGATCTGAGGAAATTAAGTTGGTTTGGCATGATTTGTTCTTGACAAAACCATGCTGACTATTCCTTATAACCCTATTATACTCCAGGTGCTTACAACTTGATTGTTTAACAATTTGCTCCAGTATCTTTCCAGCTCCTGAAGTTAGGCTTACTGGTCTACAATTCCCTGTGTCCTCCTTGTTCCCCTTTTTAAAGATAGGTGCTATGTTTACCTTTCTCCAATCTTCTGGGACCTCTCCCGTCCTCCAGGGGTTCTCAAAGATCATTGCTAAGGGCTCCGAGATTGCTTTGGCTAGTTCTTTAAGGACGCTAGGATTAATTTAATCAGGCCCTGCTGACTTGAATACATCTAACTTATCTAAATATTCTTCAACCTGTTCTTCCCGTAGTTTGGCTTGCATTCCTTCCCCCGGTTGTCAATATTAATTGTGTTGAGGATCTGGTCATCATTAACCTTTTTAGTGAAGACTGAAGCAAAATAGGCATTAAACATCTCTACCTTCTTAATGTCATCAGTTATTAGCTCTTCTTCCCCGCTAAGTAGAGGACCTACACTTTTCTTCATCTTTCTCTTGCTGCTATTGTATTTAAAGAACCTCTTCTGATTTCCTTTTACGTTCCTTGCCAGGTGAAACTCATTTTATGCCTTAGTTTTTCTGATTTTGTCCCTACATGCTTGTGCTGTTTTTCTCTACTCCTTATCAATTTATCCATGTTTTCACTTTTTGTAGGATTCCTTTTTGATATTCAGGTCATTAAAGAGATCCTGATGGAGCCATATTGGTATCTTACTATTCTTCCTATCTTTCTTTTGGATCGGAATTGTTTGAGTTCAGTTGTGAATTTAATATTGTCTCCTTGATGAACTGCCAGCTCTCCTGAACTCCTGTTTCCCTTAGATTTTCTTTCCATGGACCCTTACTTACCAGTTCTCTGAGTAAAAGTCTGCTTTTTTGAAGTCCATAGAAATGATCAAGGTATCCTCTAAACTTTGTCCGTTTTATAGAATATGTAAGGAATTGAATTTCCTTCAAGCTGCAGCTTAACTCTCAAAATGATAGAGACTTCCTGCTGAGACATTTGGGCTCTGAACCTTAATTGATTCCATGATGAACTTTCCTATAGCTACCTCAAGTGATGTTTACAGTGCTTCCTTTCTTTTAGTGTCAAATATCCAGTTACCAGAAACCTTAATTAAAGCAACCTCACAGAATAGGTCAGATGCTCACCTGGTATTAAACTCTAGTTCATAGTTCACTCTAGTTGAACTATGCCAGTTTATATATACCAACTGAAGATCTGAACCAAAGACTGCTCTTTAAAATGGTAATGATCAATTTAATCCTGACAACACTTTGTATTTTCAAAGCACTGAATAAATATTAGGTCAACTGTTAGTTAATTATTGTCAGGGCTGGCTCTAGCTTTTTTGCTGCCCCCCCCCCCCCCCCCAAAAAAAGGTGGCCGTGGGCAGCCAGACGCTGCAGCCCACTCGCAGCTGGGCGAAAGGGGCTCCCCCCTCTGGCCTTGGGGTGTCTCTCCCAGCCGGGCAGGTGGAGCCCCCGGGGGCTGCAGGAGGTGTCGGCTCAGCACGGTGAGCAGCGGGGATCGCTAGTTCATGCCCTCCCCCCCCCGGCCAGAGTCCGTGCCCCTGCAGGGCTGGGCTGGGACTGGTGGAGCACGGGGAGCCAGCCGGTGGCTCCGGAGCTACAGACAGGGCTGCTGAAGCTAAAAAAAAAAAAAGAAAAAAGAAACACGGCAGGGTGGCTGGAATGTGCCGCCCCAAGAATCCCCGGAATGCCGCCCCTTATAAGGTGCCGCCCCAGGCACGTGCTTTCTTGTCTGGTGCCTGGAGCCGGCCCTGATTATTGTAATGTTAATTAGAGGAATTTGTACTTGTTTGTTTTTGTGATGGGAAGATAAGAGCCTCCTAAACATGCTATATATTTTTGCTGTTAGAATTACTGGACAGTTATTCTAGTTTGTGTGAGGAATGTGTTAATTATGACTTAACCTGACCAGAACTTTTGAGGTTGGGATAACTTTCCCTACATGATCACAAGTTTTCATTTTGGTGAACCTCCAGGGGTGAAAGTAACTTAAAGGACTTGCTGGTACTTTGGAGTCCTGAGGAGGGGGCGGGGCCTCAACTGGAAGAGGCAGGGCCTTTAAAACCCCGGGCCCTTTAAATCACGATGCGCGGGGGAGGTGCAGGCCCTGGGCTGGGGCAGGGGATTGGGGTGCAGGAGGGGTGCAGGGTGCAGGCTCTGGGAGGAAGTTTGGGGATGGGAGGAGGTGCGGCGGGAGGGCTGTGGGGTGAGGCTGGGGATGGGTTTGGGGTGTGGCTGGGGATGGGGGGTTTGGGGTGTGGGAGGGGGCTGAGGCAGAGGGGTGGGGTGCAGGCTCTGGCTGGGGGTATGGGCTCTGGGGTGGGGAAGGGCTGGGGATGAGTTTGGGGTGCAGTCAGGCTTCCCTGGAACTGGAGCCAGAGAGGAGGACTCCCCACAGCCCTCTCCCCGCCGAGAGCAGCGAGCTCTGGGGCAGGGGCCCACCTCTCCCCCCTGGCAGCACATTCACCCCCACCTCTGTCACTGCACGTGCTCCTAGGGCCCCTCTCAGGTCAAGGAATCTCCCTCGCCTCCCCTGTGGTGGGTGCTGTGGGGGGGGGCTGCCATCATATGTGCACCTCCTCCCCTGCTGCTGCCCCTCACTGTAGCCTCACTGGGGGTGGGGGATGGGGCTGCCCTTGCCCAGCGGTGACTGCTGGCAGGGGGGTGGCGGCTGTACTGGTGGAGGGTCCCGTTGGAAAATGAAAGGGTCTGTGGGGGAAGGGCAGCCTGCCTGCCACTAGTGGATGGTGGGGGCACTAGGACCCTGCGGCGGCAGTTGATGCAGGGAGGCTGCAGGGGAGAGACAGGGACGCTGGCTCCAGGACCGAGGGAGGTGCGCGAGGGCAGCAAGGGGAGGCCGGGGGGGGGGGGGGCAGCAAGGGGAGGCCGGGGGGGGGGGGCAGCAGGTGGGGCCGGGGGAGATCTGGCCCCGAACACTGGTGGAGCCGGACCCTCAATATTGCTGGAGCCATGAGCCCATAAAACTCACCGCTGCTGCTTGCCGGTACGCCTTACCGGGGCGTACCGACTTACTTTCACCTCTGTGGACCTCTGCACTTTCTGCTTCAAAGAGATGCTGGGAACACCAAAAATCTCAGAGAGCACTAGTTTTCAAAAGATTTCTGGCATAATTGTGCAGACTCTTAATGTGTTTGGCTAAATATTCCCATTTCTGGGTGCTTTCTTTGCTTATAGGAACCGAGTATCCAGATTTCTTAAGGTTCACTTGTCACCTGTTTGTACCCATGTAGTGTGGTGATTTCATAAACCAGTATGAAAGTTCCTTATTTTTCTGACAATCAAAGGTACAGTAGATATCATTTTAAAAAAAGATTGCTTGGTCCTAGCTACAAGCTGAAAACAACTATTTCAATTACAAACATGGGTTAGAGTCTTAGTTACATAATTTTAAAAATCCACCAAATTCCAGGGCTGCAATTGGTGCAGTTTTGTGTACTGGGGTTGTAAAGGAGCTTTATACTATCTTCCCATTTTGCTAGGATTCAGCAGCCAGTTCAGAACACAGTGTGATTTAAAGCAGTCTAAGAACTGCAGTAAGTTGTGCTGGTTGGTAATGGCTCCTGGGGTGGGGGTGGGAGGCATTTCACAGCTAGAAACTGCCAGAGTTCAATAGCACTTTGGCCACATCCCCTTTCCTGGCCATATGTCCTGTGCCATGGCCTGCTTTTCTGCTTTTTATTCTTTCTTTTTATTGTGGGCATAAAGAAATCGTAAAATTAAGATAACATGAGGTGCAAAAAAAATATTAATGTAATTGGTGGGGGAAGCAGTCACATGGGTCACAGCTGGATAAAAAATACAGTGTAAACAACATACAAAACAAATGGGATTGCATGAGATCTTAATGAGAGAAGTTCTGGAGGGCATCTGGTTTTTTAATGCAGTTCCAATTTAAACATAAACTTTAAAAGGTAGCTGTGTGCTCATATATGTCGTATGAATCGTTCATAAGACTAGTCATTTTTTCCATGAGTAAGACTCTTTGTTCCTCTTCCTGGTCTGCCATAGCCAATATTTCTAAGTAATTATGATTTAGCAGCAACTGTAAGAAAGGCTTTGAACCAGTCTACTGATTCCATTGCAGCCTCCAGAATTTGGAGCTAGCTGTTCCAGAGACAGCATACCACTCAGTGATTAATAAAAACTTGTGGGAACTGGGCATAGCAATCACAGCCTCATGTGCTATTGTCAATATTGATATACTGCAATTGTTGGACCAGCAGAATCATATAGGATCGTGCAGCACCTCTGGACAGCACACCATGTTCATAGCTAATGATGTAGCTTTCAGAAAATAATGTAATTAAGAAAGAAATTAGTACCTGACAAGTAGTCTGGAATGCTGGTCTGAGTATCTGCTCTTTTGCACAGCACCAGGGAGTAATGGAAGTTTGGCTTTTAACCAGAAACTCTAGTGTGGTTTTCAAGTTCGTACTTAGTTCATCTAATGATTTTTTTTTTTTTGGAGGGGGGAAAGTAAGGGCGGGGGCTTTTATTTAGACTAAAGAACTTCAGCTCAATGTAAGATATTCTTTTTACCGATGTAACAAAAATCATTTGATACCAGTTTTAAAACTTCTACCAACAAAAAATTGGAAAAATAATTTGACAGATGATGGACCTCTGCCAAATACCTTTCAAAAGTTCATATTTAGCTGGCCAGTTTGGATAGAAGCACTGGAAAGAAATTAAGTTAGTACTTTAATAAAAGTCCTTTTAATATCATTACAATGTATATCAGATAGGAAAAACTGAGTGGGGGAAAACAGGGTGAACACGAAACCTTGGAAAAGTGTAGCCAACCTAGATAGCAAGGTAAGTTAAAAAGATGGAATGAACTGGAACACAGTAAGATTCACAATATCTGACATGAACGGAGCACACACTCTGGTTTGGAAAGACCATTGGACACAGTGGGACTACTCCCATGTGTGAAGTTATTCACATGTTTGCAGTTCTGAGGCCTTAATGTTCAGAATTTGAGACAACTGATATTTTTCTATGCAGTAATAATGCAGATTACTATTCAGGATACTCATACAGAATGTTTATCCATCGTAGAAAAATTCAATGAATCACTATATCTGGAATCTTTTTATTTGGACTGTAAGAGCTTCGTAAGTGAGAACGATAATGATAAAGTTGCCATAGAGGCATTCATTCCGATTTTGGTAGACTTAAATTATCCGCCTAATCATAATTATGTAATGTAGTATTAATGTCGATTTTTTTTTTGCACTTAGCAAATGTGAATTGGTCGTTTGCTGCTGAATGATACAACGAACCAGTAATGTTTATTCAGTTAGGCAGGATGCTGCTTCTGTCAGTAGTAAACATAAGTAGAAGAAAGAATTAGAAGTTCATCTTCGGGATAAAGGTTAGGAGGACAATGTTATGGACATTTTTATGACAGCTGCTATATCTAACGGTCTGTAAGAAACTCCACAGGTGCAACTCAAAATGTCATAACACTTGTATACATACATGGAACATGTATAATTGCATGTCAATGCCATGAATTAACATTCTGGAGGTGGGATTTATTCATACTTTGTCCATAAGAATTCCTTTCCAAAAGGTTTTATTTCAAACTAGATGTTTAAAATATGGCAGGAGTTTATTCTTTAGAACCACAAAACAAAAGTTTCTTTCAGGTGCATTTTATCAATGCCAAGAAAACTGTATTACAATTATGAAAGTATCCTGATAGTTAAAATGCTGCAGAGGGATCATCACACTGTAGAGAAATACTTACATGTCATAATGAAAAGCACAAAGCATTGTTTCTTGTGTTCTTCTGTATTACTATTGTAATTTAACTTTTACTCAGCCCTGGTCTACACTGAGGAGGAGGGAGGGATCGACCTAAGATATAGCTGAAGTCGACGTATTTAGATTGACTTACCCGGCGTCTTCACGGCTGCTGCCGCTCCCACGTCGACTCCGCCTGCGCCTCTCATGGCGGTGGAGTACCGGAGTCGACGGAAGAGCGCTCAGGGATCGGTTTGACGCGATAAGTCGACCCCCGATAGATTGATTGCTACCCGCCGATCTGGCGGGTTGTGTAGACATACCCACAGTATGATAGCCCTGCCTCTTTATTAGATAGTAAGTAGTTTCTGTATAGATTTTTTGTTATCCTCTGAGGAAGGATCTCACCTGTTCTTTAGTAACAATAAGATCAGTGTGGCCAGTCTACTACAGAACCATAAGCTGCGGAGGAGGAAAAACAGCACTGAAGGTCAATTTGCAATCCATAGTTATGGAAACTAAGAAAAGGGCAACAGAGCATCCTTGGAGCACTGCAAATTTGCAGATATCCGCTTTATATCTGCGGATATCCATGGAATATGTTTGAGGATTACGGATCAGATGTGGATAAAAATTTTGTATCCATGCAGAGCTCTAAGCATCGTTTAGCACAGGGGGACACACAGACAAGATGATTAACACAGCAATGGTATGGCAAGGAGCAAAATTGACAAGTAATAGTATAGCAATGTGTGTTGGAGCAGTGTTAACCCCTGAAGTGCTTTGAAATTGACTATGATATGAACTCTTACATTGTCTGCCTTCAAGGTACACAGGTACAATTCACATTGAAGTCATTCCATAAGTCACAATTCTGTGAATCTGCGTCCTGAATTGGGCCCAGTGGCTCTGATACACTATTTATTTGCTTATCTATGATGCGTCAGAACGAGTTCACTTTAAAAGGTTACCCTGACTGCTGTTGGGGAATAAGAAGGGGTCTTAATTTGGGATGTCAGAAAGATCCAGTCCAAGGACCAGTTAAATTTTCATATTTGAGTAGATGTTGTTGGACCCGAAGTTATGAAAGCTATGTAGAATGCTTTTTGAGTCAGTCTGACAAAATCTAAAGCATTTTTCTTCATTATGGACATCTTTACAATGAAAAATTCTCTGAGAATTTGATAATTCAACTTTCACTCCATCTCTTGGCTTCTAAACAAAGGTTAGGTAAGTTTGTGTGATATGTTTAAGCACAAACACACATACCCTTGAGTCCAAATACTAGATGGTTTAGCTTTAAATTTGCATCCAAATCACATATATTTAAAATGATGTGCTAACAGGCCTCTTAGAGGCATCTCTCCCAAGCAGCTGATACCCAAGGATGGACTACTCCATTCACATAGTCTGATTAAATGTTCCCTCGTTAACTTAAACCTATATCAGAGTTTTAAAGTGGAATAGCCTTCCAAGTAAGGTGGTAGAATCAAGTAAAATTATTGTATTTAAGCAAAAACTGGATGACTATGTGGAAATTGAGTTTAAAAGGTACTAGGTCTCAATGCAACTCCCACTGAAATATGAGTCTTTCTAGTGGCTTAAAAGAGAATTTGAACTGGCTAAGTTTTGTGTTTGCAAGTAGCCAACCTCCCATTCCAGGGTAAGCAGGGACTCTCCCTGATTCTTGTTTTGTTTCTTCCTTCATCCTAGAGGCTGAGTGTTGGTTGGGTAAGTCAAGTTGGTTGGGCAGCAGGGTGGTGTATGTGCATTCTTTTTATTTATTTATTTAGTCTTCCGATTGCACAAACATTAATACAATTTTAAAGGTTAAAATGTACATTTGAAAGGTAAGCCCCAAAATTATATAGGATAGAAGGGACAATGTTGTCATCAAGCCATCCAGACCTACTTCTGCTCCTGTACAAATACCCAATTATGAATACATGCTTAACCTGTCAGGCACAAATCTGACTCTCCCCTCCCTTACAGCATTGGAGGAGACATACCAATGAGGTTACATCAATGGGGCACGGATATAAGAGACGTGGATTGCTAGAACCTGCTCCTATGATTGAAGTTAATAATGAAATTCCCATTAACTTTCATGGCCACAGGTCTGGGACTGAATTGCCTGAATAATCCAATATTTTTAAAACTGTGGAAAATAGACCTGCATTTTGGTTTACCTTGACCTTTCCTAGAGTTTCTAACAGAGATGGTGACATAACAAAGTTACCAATAGACTTGAAACTAGTGTAACATATTATAGATGGAATATGAAAGTGAGAAGTTCTTTCTCAGCTGAAGTGCTGGTTTACTAGAGAATGGTATATACTTTTCATAGTAAAGCTGACCTACAGGAATGCCCTGCTTTTCTGTTTAATCATAAATTTATATTTCTTTTGCAAGGACAAAGATTTGAATGGAAATATACATTGATATTTATCTGAAATTAAAATAGGTTTATAAATATATATGCATAGATTCTTCTTCTCTTTTAAAACCTATTTTAATTTTGAATAAAAAATACTGGAAATAAATTGAATACCTTTTGTTTGTTTTTGAAATATCTGGAATAGTTTTCCACAAATATTTTTCTCATAGTAATTTCACACAAGTCTAAAAATTTAAAGCCTTCATGAGTGAGAGTTTTATTCATGTTAAGTGTTATATGAAAACATTGCTAATGTAGAATTAGAAGTTATTGTTGTTCCCCTCCCTATAGCAGTGGTGAGGCCTCAGCTGGAGTACTGGGTCCAATTTTGGGGATCACACTTCAAGAAAGATATTAAAAAATTGGAGATAGTTCAGAGGAGAGCAACAAAATTTATAAGAGGTTCAAAAAGCCTGACCTGTGAGGAAAGGTTGAAAGAATTGGATATGTTTAATCTAAAGGAAAGAAGGATGAGGGAGGACATAACAGGCTTCAAATATGGGAAAAGATTGTTACAAAGAGGATGGTGATCAATGTTTTCCATGTCCACTGAGGGTAGGACAAGTAGTAATAGCCTAATAGGCTTAGTTTTTAGACAGCAAAGGAGATTAAATTTAGATATTACTAAAAGCTTTCCAACTATAAGCATAGTTGAGCACTAGAACAAGGGAGGTTGTGGAATCCCCATCATTGGAGGTTTTTAAGAATAGGTTAGAAAACATCTGTCAGGGATAGTCTAGGTAAATTAATCCTGCCTCAGCATGTGGGGATGGACTAGATGACCCCTTGAAGTCCCTTCCAGTCCTGCATTTCTATGATTCTGTGATTCTAAACAGGTATAATCTGATGATGATTTATAGTGAGGTCTATAGAAAATATTTTGAAAACTGAAGTATGTTTTGCATTACAATGTATTTTTTTTTTAAAATAAATCATGGCTGTTTATATGTTCTCTGTAAATGGTGCCAGCGGGTTAGGGTGTCATTTTCAGGTGTTCAACACACTTAGCCCTGTGAAAATACCACTCCTCTCCATATATTAGAATTTCATTTACTGTTGTCTGAAAATTAGTTGTAGAGCTTTTTGATGTCATTAAAAGTGGTGTGAATGTCCTTTTTACTTGGTTCAAGGATAAAGTTAGTGTGTGTTAAAATTTAAAGTTTTAACTTAAAGTTAAAATGTAACATGTTTGTACCAATTGTCTAGTGCCATTAGTAAAAGTGTTATATTCCGATGGAGTAGTTAGAGGCAGTTTGTGTTCTGTTTTAATGGGATTACGTCAATGTTTTGCTTCAGCAACTCAGTGTAGCTTTATGGTGAGGATTATTGCAGTTGGAACAGGCTCAGCTGACAGCACTGTGATTATATTTATATACACACACACACACACACACACACCCCCCACACACACACACCCCCCCACACAAAATATGGTATATTGATATAAAGCTATAGACAGCTATATAACCCCCCATATATTGGTTGGTATAAAAATAATCACCTCATGTCAGCCTTCTATGTTCTTCTCTAGCAGATCCTTTCAGACAATACAAAATGTTAAGGGACTACACAGTTTAGGGAATCCTGTGTGCCACTGTTGACAGGCAACTAGACCACCCTCATAAAGTTATAATTGCCTTTGAAACTGCATTTGCTTCAGAAAGAAATACAGTAAATAGCTGAATCAGAGGTATGACCCCGATCAAACCATCTCTCTCTCTCTCTCTCTCACTAACCACTTGTAGAACAGCTTCTATAGCAGTGGTTTTCAACCTTTCCAGACTACTGTATCCCTTTTGGGAGTCTGATTTGTATTTTGTACTCCAAGTTTCACCTCACTTAAAAACTACTTGCTTACAATATCAGACGTAAAAATACAAACGTGTCACAAACTAGGCATATATCTAGATGAGTTGATGTACCACCTGGAAGACCTTTGTGTACCCCTGGTTGAGAACCACTGTTCTATAGGACTGGGAATAAAGGGAGTTGCTGCAGAGATAGCACTACTTTCCCACGCACCTGGAGGGATTGGTTGAAGAAGCATGGGAAGGGGATGTGAAGAAATTTCTGATTGGCAGACATGGAGGGGTGCATGTGAACTAAACACTTTCTCTTACCATCATCACCTTCCTGTGTCACCTTCAAACTCAGATGAACAAAATACTAACTAACAGCTGTTGCTATTGTGTACAGCTTCCTAAATTAAAAAAGTAAGATTGCTAGCTAGAGTAGAATTTCTCAGCTAACCTGGAAGCTGGTGAGTCTTTGATACCCTAGTCAAGACTGACCTAGAGCCTTGGTATCTGAATTTCAAAAATCTGAAGGTTTAGTAACTCCTTAACCAGACAAGAAAAATTATGGCTGCAGTAACTTCCTCATTCCTGTGGGAAAACTCCAGAAAACTCCACTCACCATCAGTAAAGATCTGCACAAACAGCTGCAGCTAGCCAAAGGTGCACCCAAAAGCTGCTTGTAGGCAGTTCACTCTTGTCCCATAGAAGGATGTGTGCACCTTCTCCACCAGGAGGAAGCAAGAGGCATCTGGAAAGTAGCACTCCGGCACATATCTTCATTGAAGCACTCTTTACAGGTCCAAACAGGGAGGAGGGGATTGATATTCTCATGACAATCTGAGTGCAAATGTCAAACTCCCACCCACCAGCTGCTGGAGAAGCAATGCCCTGAGCAGGGTAGGCTCATTCTGAAAAGGTGTTTACTTTGTTTCTATGATGCCATTCATGTATAAAGAGCCAGCATCTGTTACTGAAATAGATACAATAACCATTATGTGGTCTAGTTTTGCCCACTCGCCCTTATCATTGACTTTTGCTGAGTTTCTTTCTCTTCCCACTGCCAGCCGCCAGCTTCCTTCCTTCCTTCCTCTGCTTTTTGTCTTCTGGAGAAGACAATTAGCATCTCTTGAGCAAGTCCTGTTACGGATGACACAAACGCCATCAAGAAGTGGAAAACCTGTTGAGGGATAGAGCATGCTGGTGGCCATCAGTGTCTGGGGTGCAGTCTGTAGATGTTAGTAAGGAAACTGCTTTTACTCCAAAAGGAAGATATTAGTCAGAAAAAGCTGCCATTACAAGTATACAAAAGGGAGTAAAAAGCTCTCTGGTACTACTGCCTTTCATATAGAACTCAAGTGGTTATGTCACTGTTCACATACCGGCAGTCCTTAGTGACTTATTGTATAACCATATCTGTGGAGCAGTTTTGTCACAATACAGTATTAAAATCCATAACAAAAGGCAAATGTCACCATAAGAGAATCTTTTTTTTAACAGTGCCCAAAACCTCATAAAAACAGAGAGTAATAGTTATTATTCTCTTATCTTTAAATCTGATTGTATTTTGAAAAGTGATTCTGTAAACATGGCAATGTTTATTGTTGCTCACTGATTTCCATATTAAATATCCTCTGCTTACAGAGAAAAACGGAGTGTCCCCCCGCCTTAACTGTCGATTCTACAGTCCATCTAAGTTCTGAAAATCATCTGAGCTTCTTTCCTTTTAGAGCATCTTCACCAGTACTAAAGGATTTGCAGGTCAAATTAAACCCTTATTTACACCTCTGCAATCTTTGTCTCTCAGAGATGTTCTCAGTGACATTGTGCATCCCTGGGTAGATTTGTACAGGTGTAACTGATTGGAACCTAATAACTCAGTGGTTGAGATGGGTGAGGTAATATCTTTTATTGGACCAACTTCTGTGATCTAACCAGCTGACAAAGGGAGCATCATCGTAGTTTTCAACTGTGATGACTGTCTGAATGAAGCCAACCAACAACTTTCCGACTCACCTACTGTAAAGAACTCAAAGACAACCCCATATCACAATTTACATGGGAATTTAAGGATATCATCAAATCGTTCCCCAGACAACTCCAAGAGAAACTCTACAAACTCTCCCCAGGGATCCTCTGCATGCTTCCCAAGATACACAAACAAGAGATCCCAGTGTGGCCCATCATATCTGGCCATGGCGCTCTTCCTGAAGGACTCATAGAAACCATTGTCAAACTACTCACCACACAAAGGTCCAGCTTCCTTCAGAGAACAACTGACTTCCTCCACAAACTCCACCACATCAGCAACATCCCCCAGAACACCATCCTTGCCATCATGGATGTCACCTCCCTATCTACCAGCATCCCTCACAATGAAGGCATAGCTGCTTGCCTCAAATATTTACAAGACAATGGACAACCCTCAGATATCCACCCCAAACACATCGCCAAACTCATCCATTTCATCCTCACCCATAACAGTTTTACATTCAACAGCAAATGCTTTGTCCAAACCATGGGAACAACCATGGGTACTAGGATGGCTTCCCCAATACACCTACCTCTTTATGGGCCACCTTGAAGATGAATTTCTAGACAAATACACCAAAAAACCTACGATATACCTGAGATACATCAATGATATTTTCATACTTTGGGCAGATGACTTAAACTCCCTCAGATTGCCACTACCAGCTATCTGTTAAACTCTCTGAAACACTCCCACACCAGCATCAACTTCCTGGACATCACGATTGGTTTCAACAATGGAACCCTACAGATAACTACATACAAGAAACCTATGGATCACCACACCTACCTTCATAGATCAAATAACCACTCCAAAGACACCAAGAAATCTGTTATCTATTCTCAGGCACTCAGATAATGCAGTATATGCTCTGAGGAGAAAGTCCGGGATATACACCTTAACACACTCAAAACTGCCTTCACCAAACAAGGACATTCCACCAGATAAGTAGATTGTATCATGGAACAGGCCACTCAGATACCCCAAGAGAACCTGCTTCATTATAGAAATAACCCCCTCTGACCAGTTGTCACCTACCACCGCACACTGGAACCCATAAAGGGTATAATCAAACAACTATAACCTATCTTCAATTGGGACCCCATTCTGAACTTTCCTGAAGCCCTTCCCCCTCCCCTACGGTTCCCCCTCCCCCGGAGCCATGCCACCGCGCTGGCAGCACTCTGTGGGGGCGGGGCTGCATGCTCCAACTGGGCCACACGGCTGTCAGACATGCTGCTCTGAGCAGTGTGGTAAGGGGGCTGGGGCCAGGGGGTTGGATAAGGGGCAGAGGGTCCTGGGGGGCAGTCAGGGGACAGGGAACGGGGGTCAGTTGGATAAGCATGATAAGGGAGTGATTAGGGTCAGGAGGGTCTCAGGAGGGGGTGGTCAGGAAGCAAGGCGCGGGGGTGTGTGTTGGATGGGTCGGAGGTTCTGAGGGGGGCAGTTAGGGGCAGGAAGTGGGAGGGGGCAGATGTGGGGCAGGGGCCAGGCTGTTTGGGGAGGCACAGCCTTCCCTACCTGGCCCTCCATACAGTTTTGCAAACCTGGTGTGGCCCTCAGGCCAAAAAGTTTGCCCACCCTTGCTCTGGACAGTTTATGATGAGAAATTAAATTATTACATGAAAAAGCCTCAGTAGTGTGAAAAGGAACCTGACACTTTTCATGATGGGACTTTAATTGCCCCTGCCCTCTCTCTTGGCATCAAAATTCTAACACTGTGAGAATGGCAATATCCCCTGACATCCACTACAAAGCCCATCAGAGGTCTTAGGAGCATTTCTCTTGACAGCTTTGAGAGAGTGATTTAAAAACTTGTGAAAACAAATATAGGGAAATATCGAGGCGTTCAAGCAGTGATCGATTAAAAACTACTTCCTTAGGTTAAACCTTATGTATCAGGGACTCATGTTCTTGAAGGGAGAGGAACTAGGGAATGTAACCTGCTGTTTTCCCATTTAACAAGAACTCTCTCATAACCAAGGAGAGAGGCAATGTGATTTGGCAAACAAGGGCTTATTATATGTACTTACTGAAATGTTTAGACATTGCTTAACATATTGACATATATAACATATTAGTCAACTTGTGTAATTTCAGTTGGGGTGGGTTTGGGAGTGGAAGATTTCATATTCTCCCCCAGGAACATTTTTTGTTGAACATTCCTGTCATTTAATGCAATCTTGTTTATTCCAAAGGCAGAAAAGTTATCCTTCAGAAGTATTGTTATGAGCCACAGGGATGGCATCTCTGGCAAAGATGATTAAAAATATCCAGAAAAGGTGTGAACTCCATCAGAGACAGGGAAACCATCCCAACCTCGCCTCCAGCCTGGTGTAGAATTTTAACAAAAAGCTTCTATGAACTGCCTTCAATATATCAGTGTGTTCAAGCAGGAGGGAGATGCATTGTAAATTTAAATTGATCCAGTTTTCTTTCTGTAATATAAGTAGGGTATTATTTCCAAAAGCTCTTTCAGCAAACCATCCCTATTCAGCAAAACACTTAAGCATGTGCTTAAACCTCATTGATCTTAATGGGATTTAAGCACCTGCTTAATGCTTTGCTGAGTTGGGACCAAAGTAAACAGCTATGTTATAAGAAAGACAGATGCAACTCCACTGCTGGCGTGAAGGATGTGTCAGCAATACATGAAAGATGTGAAGGGGACAGATTGAAAAGTGTGAAGCTTAATTGGCACTGATCCATTTGCATTCTGTTTCCACTCTCAGAATTCAGACTGTAATTGTGTGATTCACCTATCATATGATTTGTTTAGCTGACAAAGCCACTATAAAAATGGAACCAGCAGCATTTGTGTGGTTGGTTGTTCAATTTAAAAGGGGTGGGGGTGGGGGGGGGTGATTCACATAAATAAGACTTTCAAATTTGTTATGGTAGATTGCTAGGGAGAGTGGGTGAGAGAAACAGTTTAATGAGTAATTGGGAACACAGGAAGATCTAAAAATAGATGCAACAGAAAGCTTGAAACAATTGAGGTTGGTGTATTTTTTTTCTGACAAACTATTTTTTTTCTCTTTAAGCTGTTCATTTTTTTGATGTTCCTCAACCAGACTTCAAAATTAACAATATTGGTAATTTAGCTCTAAAAGTCAAGATGATGCAGATCTATTTCAAAGAGCCAGTTTAAAACAGAATTCTTGGAAGTAATGCATGTCTCTGTGATTCAGTGTGACTAACAATGTCCAATGACAAATGACACATGTACTGACAATTTAGGGATAGGCCTAGAACCTCTATTGCATTGTTTACCGTGAGCAGTAACTATAATTTTGTAGATGCTGCTCTGAAATGTATTTGAATATTATCTTTTTGAGATTAGGGTTTGGAAGAAATAGTGTTAATTCCAATAGTGAGAATTTAACCCCATTATATACTGACCAGAAAGTAGCATTTTTGGGGGGAGTGGCAGAGTTATTGACAAATTAAATTTTAAGAAAAAACATTTAAACACTTAGTTTTATCTACAGGTGCCTTCTTGTGCTGAGTGTACTCCACTTCCACAGAAGTCAGTGCCGTGGGACCGGTGGTGGGGGTTCGAGCACCCACCGGGCAGAGGGGAAGTTGGCGCCGTCATTGGGACTTGGTTTGTTGGATCAGGTCCCATGGGCATACGAACAATTTTGTAGTAAATGTTTCTATGATAAGAATAGATACTCATAAGTCCTAAGAAGCTTGTGTACACCCTACGCATTTTCAGTCAAAAATATAAATACTTTTAAAACTGCTTAAATGCAAGTTTTATCACTTTCCATGGTTTTTTCTTTAAAAAAAGACACTCTCATTATAATTGGGAGACTCACAAAAGCCAAGAAATTCAAAATTCAGATTCTAATGGGAATCATGTGAACTAATAGCCCTTTTGTACTCAAGAATTGGTATTGTTAGTGAAATTATACAGTATATTTCCATTTGTTACACTTTTTTGTGTTTCTTTTAACTACATAGATGAAGATTTCATATAATTAAGGCCCCTTGTTTACAGTTTTTATTTCATTTAGAATTTCTTAGGTGTTAATCAGTGTTTATTATAAAAATTGAAAAACAGGTGAAAATTAGTGGAAAAAAGTATCAAAATTTTCTGGGTAATTATCAGTCTTAATGTTGCAGGATGGGAGGGCAGAAAAAAACAACAAATACATTCAATACCTTTAGTTTTCTCTAACAGAAATATAATGCTGTAGATTTTTTTTTTAATTTTCTTTTAACAGTTTAACTGTTTTCTATTGTACCCTAGATATAAGAGGCTTCAATGTAAATTCCGAAAGTCCTGGGTGTAGTGTAGGCTCACAGCAATTTTTTTTTGTCTATTTTTTCCACCCAAGGCTCATTCTCCTGCAGTCTTGCATGTAGAAATATTCAGTCCACGTCAGCTGAGACATCAGGTGAGACATCAAGGATGGGGAAAGCAGCACAGCTCAAAGTTGGGAAGTCAGTTCAATGGATTTTCCAAAATTCAAATGGAGCGATGTTGCCGTTGTCTGGAGAAGGCATTATTATGTGTGTATGGAATTTGCTTTCCAGTTTGGCCCTTTCTTCATTAGGAGCCACAAAGATAAAAAAATAAAAATATAGTCTTTACATTCATCAGTAGAGGCCACACTTTTGCTATGGAGGTCAAACAGCACAATGACTTTCCAGACTGGTGATTCGCTCTTAAAAGATTTAGGGGACCTATTACAAGTGACTATTGCTTTCTACTGCTTTGAGAGTTTTGTATGAAAACTTTGGAAAGGCTTTACAAGTGTTTCTTGCTCTCTGGCAAAATGGAAATGAAAAGATTTGTTTTTTTTCCCCTTGGAATCTCCCCAGATATGCTTTTGTTACAAAGTTCTTCAGAAACATTGTTGCCTATTTAAGAACAGAATTCCAATTTTTTTTGCACTTCATACAATGGCTGAAGGATTTCAATCAGAAATTAGAGTACTTTAATTTTTTTTTAATACTGATAATTTTCAACCTTTTCTAGTTGCAGTGTGAATTAGTGCTTAAATGAGGTCTTTGCTGTACAAAATTTAAGTATTAAAAGGCAGAGAAATTCCACTATGTCTCAGGAAAGGCATCGTCCGGCAAACAAAATGGGTTGGTGTCACCTGAAGGACATGGGAGAAAATAGAAAAGGAATAGTACTTGAACAGAATCCCCATCCCCAAATCATCCTCTTTCCTGTCAGACAGGAGGGATACAGGGATGGGAGCTAGGAGACAGCAGAGGAAAGCAGAACAGAGGGGAGAAGAAGAGAAGGAGGGTGGTATCTGTGAAGAGGATGGAGATTAAAGAACAGAGAATAATCCTGCCATTGATACTGGATGGCAATCCTGCAAATCCTATAGTCTCACAAGGTATGTCTACAGTGCAATTTAAAATCCATAACTGGCCCAGGCCATCTGACTCGGGCTCAGGCTGTGTGGCTGTTTAATTGCAGTGTGGGTGGCCTGGCTGCAGCCTGAGCTCTGGGACCCTCCCACCTCACATGGTCCTAGAGGCCCATTTCCAGCATGAGTCCGAACAGCTACGCTGCAATTAAACAGCCCTGCAGCTGAGCCCCATGAGCCTGAGTCTGTTGGCATGGGTCAGCCACGGGTTTTTAATTGCAGTGTAGACATATCCTGTGTAGATGTTTGGGCTCAGGCTAGTGCCTGAGCTCTGGGATCCTAGAGCAGGGGTGGGCAAACTTTTTGGCCCAAGGGCCACATCTGGGTGGGGAAATTGCATGCAGGGCCATGAATGTAGGGTTGGGGCAGGAGGTTGGGGTACGGGAGGGAGTGCAGGGTGTGGGAGGGGGTGCAGGGTGTATGAGGGAGCTCAGGGAAGGGGGTTGGGGTGCAGCAGGGGGTTGGGGTGCATGGTGCAGCAGGGGGTTGGGATGCAGGAGGGGTGTGGTGGGGGCTCAGGGCAGGGGATTGGAGTGCAGGACGGGTGTGGGGTATGGCAGCGGCTCAGGGCTGGAGGTTGGGGTGTGGGGTGCAGGAAGGGTTTGGGGTGCGGTTGCCGCTCCCTGCCTGCCTGCCTGCCCTGGCCTCAGCCCCGTGCCGCTCCCAGAAGCGGCTGGCACCATGTCCCTGTGGCCCCTGGGGGAGGGGGAGTAGAGGGCTCCGCACGCTGCCCTTGCCTGTGGGTACCTCCCCCGAAACCACATTGGCCGCGGTTCTCCGTTCCTGGCCAATGGGAGCTGCCGGGGGAGGTACCCACAGGTGAGGGCAGTGCGTGGAGCCCTCTGCCCCCCCACTCCCAGGGGCTGCAGGGACGTGGTGCTGGCTGCTTCCGGGAGTGGTGTGGGGCTCATGAAGCCATGGGGGTGGCAATCCCACTGGCCGGATCCAAAGCCCTGATGAGTCGGATCCGGCCCACAGGCCATAGTTTGCCCACTCCTGTCCTAAAGGGTGGAGTGTCCCAGAGCTCAAGCTCCAGCCTGAGCCTGAATGTCTACACAGTGATTTTTAGCCCTGCAGGCCAAGCCAGAAGACCTGGGCTCCCCACGGCTGTGCCACAGTTGTTTTGTCCCTATGTAGACGTACTCTGAGATACAGATTCACCAGAAGCAGTGGGGCTGCCACTACCCTCCTCCTTGCGCTGTGCACTCCTCAGAAGAGCTGAGTCAGGAGGGGACTCTGTCCAGTGGGGGAAGCAGATGGGTCTCTGTTCCCTGAGGCTCCTCTCCAGGCAATGACATATCCCCGGGCAATGCTGAAGGGCTCAGCTACTCACAGGGGCAGGTGAGGATGGGGTGTCTGGTACTGATGGAGACAGCAATGGTGGGAGGGGGTGCCAGGTATTCATTGGAGGCAGCGTGAGGGGGACAGGGATGCCTGGCACTCAAGGGGGGGGGGCGCATCAGGCAGAGGGAAGGTGGATGAGGGGAAAGTGGATGGGCCCTGGGGTCACACTGAAGGGCTGGGGGTCAGGGGTGAGGGGGCTTTGTTCAGCAGGGAAGTGGACGGGCCAGTATTTATTGGGTGCGGCTTTCTGCTCCCGGTGGGCCAATCACGGCAGTGTTCGGGAGTCTTGGGTGCTAGGACCAGGCTCCCTGTGCAAATCTGCAGCAGCCACCAACCAAGAGTTACCTTCCCTTGCACAGGTGTGCTTTTCTGTCTGGTGGGGACGGTTCATGGTGGGAGCCAGGCCCATGGAGTTCTGGCACTTACAAAATTCGGGTTAAAATGGTTAAAACCTGAATACTGAGTTTTTCAAAACCTGGGAATTTTTGGAGGTTTTTGGTAAAAACTGAAAACAAAGGGCCCTACATATAATGAACTTTTCAATCAGTGTAGTTTATTGGCCTCTAGCAGATTTTTTTATATTAGATCCTAGTAGAGTATATTAACCAGTTTAGATCACAGGAAGATGAAGGTTATCCAATTGTTAAGTTTTTCTTTGGTAAATGAAGAGTTAATGTGATGGCTGTATTTATAGTAGCTGTAATTTAACCTAGACACCTTTAGCTTCCTTCTGGCTTTGCACATCACATGCAGTTCAGGTAACATAAAGAAAGGTTTGTGTTCGAGGAAGTCTTTATGATTAACGAGTGGCACTTTGACAAAATTCAGAGGTAATGTGCAAGTTACACATCAATAAGTGCATTTGAATCTAAGAGAGACTAAGTTAGTGTAATTTACATAGGATTCATGGCCTCTACGGCCATGAGTCTTCTCTCTTACACCAGTTTTATCTCTGTACAAATCCGTTATCTTGTGTTGTGGTTACTGCTGACTTACAATGGTGGTGTGGGTGACAGGGCCTTATTCTCCTAAGCAGACTGAAAGAAGATGTATGTTACACCAGTTCACACTCATGCAAGGCCAAATTCAGAGATGAGTCTGTCTTTGCAGATTATGGATGTGATTGTTGGTCATGTACAAAAAGTATATCTTCATTTATATGATTTGATTATTACTCTGTTAACTTTACACAACACTGAATCACATGAGAAATATAAAATTCTCCATATGATCAAAATGGTCTTAATGAAAAGGCATAGCCTAGAAAACAGATTTAAGGAAGTAAGGAGAAAAGTGTTTTGTTTTAAAATCCTTAAATTGTGTTGTAGTTTCTACTATTAATCTCCTGTCTAGTTTTTGCCCTTGCTAAGAGTAGTAAAAAACCATTAACCCCTGGGGATATAAAACGTGTGTCCCAGCAGAGGAGAGTATATTGTCAACAGAAAAACATTTTTGTATGCTACCCTTTGATAAACTACACTACAGTTTAAATTGAGAACTATTGGACAGTTTAGCTTTGTTGTCATGTTTCCTGAGGTTTTATTTTAATTGACAGCACACACACTCTTTAATTAATAACTAGACATTGTTTTCCAACAGTAGACAAGGTGACATAGTAATGAGGAATGTTGTATGCTGTTGCTATTTGGATAGGAGAATAATGGGTTAGATTCTGCCATCCTCCAGCCTTGTCTACACAAGAAAGTTTTACCACTTACATCAGTATAGTTATACTGCTATAACCCTCCCATATGGGCACTCCTATTCTGGTATAAGAATGGGTTTATTTTTATTTTATTTTGTTTAGAATTAAACCTCTTCCAAAATGACACAAATTAAACTGAAAAAATGCACTGATAGTGGAATAAGAATGTCAACATGGGGGCATTATACTAGTCTAACTATATTGGTTTAAATTTGCATGTTAGGTTATACAGAAAAAGCTTTCCAGTGTAGACAAGTCCCTACTCGTGTCAGCCCTGCCTCAGCAAGGGACATAAACATAAACATAACTTTAAGCACATGAGAAATCTCATTGAATTCAGTGGGGTTACTCCTATCTCAAGGAGTAAGGTACTATTTACTGTAAATGTTATCACAAGCTATTTATTATCCTTTTATAAAACTCTAACCCTATTACATAGTTCAGTCACAGTACTTTCACTCAATTAATTTAGAAGAATAGCATTTGATTGTATTATAATACCTTTCACATTCAACATATTCCAGAAGTGATAAGCTAGTTATTGGTAGTACAAATTTATGTAGGCAGATATGACATCTATTACACTTTCAGAAATAGCTAACCCATTAGAACCGTTTTTTAGTAAAAGAATAAAAAAGCTAGCTACATTTTCAAAGTGTGTCATGGGATCTTTAACTTCAATTAGATCAGCAGAAATAACACAAAGGACCTCAGTTTAATATCTCATCCAAAGAATGGAAACTCTAACAATGCAGCTATTCCTAGTGCTGCACAGGAATGTTGGAACTGAGTATGAGTCCAGGCCACTACATGTGAGCAACTGAATTGAGATAATGGCTGATAGGAAGATTACATAAAAACATGGGTTAAATGTTAAAGTGAGGTTATATACTACAATGTTATTCTGTGAACAGGATATTATAGGGTTCCATGTTTACTCACTCTCAAAGATATCTGTACAAAACGCCTGGTCTGAATCCAAAAATTATCCAGTTCAATCTTTCTTGCCTGTATTGGCTCTGCAAGGCTAACAAACAAAAACAACACCAACAAAAAAGCAGTAAACTCTTATTTTTGTCATTAGAATAAATTTCAAATACACCCAGGTAGCAGATATTTTGAGGAAGTGCCACTGACCATAACCACACTGTAAGGCTGCTCAGTTGAAGTCATTGAAAGTCAGGAATGCAAGAATTTGGATTTCACTAGCAGTGCATCCCCAGCTGTGTTGAACTTCTTGTATGTATTATGATGTACATTTACTGACATAAACAGTAACACGTTAACCTATACATTTAACAAAAACAGCAAAAAGAAAATGCTGTATAGTATATACACAGTACATGTGTAAGGGGACTGTTATCCCCTTACTAACATTCAGTGGGGGTGTTTTGATTGCTAGCTCCCAGTACCAAAAGGGAAAGGGTCGATGGGACTGACAGTCCCCAGGGGCAATGGGGAGAGGCCAATGCTCCAGGTCAGCTCTGATTGACAGGGCGGGCAGGCGAATCAGGGAGTCAGGAGGTCAGGGTGGATCCCGTCCTCTGGCGGGTAGCAATCGATCTATCGGGGATCGATTTTTCGCGTCTCATTAAGACGCGATTAATCGATCCCCGATCGCGCTCCCCGTCGGCTCCGGCAATCCACCTCATCGAAAGGCGGAAGCGGAGTCGACGGGGGAGCGGCAGCGATCGACTCGCCGCCGTCCTCATCGCCAGGTAAGTCGATTACGATACGCCGACTTCAGCTACGCTATTCACGTAGCTGAAGTTGCGTATCGTAGATCGACCCCCTCCCCTAGTGTAGCCCTGGGCTTAGTCAGAGTGAGTGGGGCTGAGGCAGAGCGGTGGAGCTGGGGCTGGAGCAGTCCGGAGCCGGGTGCGGTGAGCAGCTGGGGAAAGCGAGGGGGACCCTGGGCAGTGGGCTCAGCACAGGGTGACACCTCAGTCAGGAGGCCCTGCAGGCCAGACTTGCAGGGGGATCTAAACCCCGACAGGGCGGGGCAACGCTGGGAAGAAGGGTCCTGCCACCCAGAGCCAGCGAGCGTGTGGCCACCGCCGGAGCAAGTGTCCAAGCCACAGCGTCCCTGCAGCACAGCCAGGGCCTGAGGAGGAGGCCTGGGACTTGCAAAGGAACAGACTGAACTTCCCTGACATTTCAGAGACACTGTTGTGATGTTCCCTGCCACAGAGCAGGGTGATGTGTTTTCATTAGCCTTTCCCATTTTTCCTTATTCCTGTTAAAAATTAATTGTTAATTAAATAATTTGCATTTGCTTTGAATTGTATGCAGTGATCAGTGGGTCAGGGAAGCATCCTGTGCAGAGAGAGTACCCCGGAGTGGGGACACCCTAGCCCCTGACCTAGGTGACCACAGCAAGGTTGGGGGTCGAGCCCCCCAGGAATCCTGGGCCCAGCCTTGTTGGGGTTACAAGGACTCTGCCAGACAGGAGAGTGCAAGGGGAGTCCTCGAGGGCAGGGAGGCCTCTGGGGTAAAGGAAGTGGGAGTGAGGACTGAGATCCTTCCGCTAGCCCATTTCACCGGGGTAGTGCAGAGACGAGAAAAGTTCCCCACAAGAGCGGGACTATTCCCCCGCTTACGCATGTAACATAACTGAGTTAGCATAGTGATTGGCACCTTAACTTTGCATTTCCAAATTTTTGATTAGTTTAACTGGACAACCTTAACATTTCGTAAGGTTTTTTTGCATTTAATTTGCTAGGACTTTAAAAAATAATCTTTAAATTGCCATAAATATTTAAGTCACATCATATGCTGAAAATGACACCCTTAAAAGTGCTTTAAATATTTACAGCAACATATAAGTATTTAAATGACTTGAAATCTTTCAGATGACAGCACGTCTTTAAATATCTGGGACAGTTTAAAGGCTCATGCCATATGAGATAAAATCTTTTTTATCAATTTTGAGTTCTGCAATGGTGAAAAATATACACATTCTCCTTCAGAAGAAAAATGTCCACCGCTTTCATTACACAGAGACTTAAGTTATAGCTGAACTTTGAAATATGGTAAGTCAAAAGCCACTGAAGTGTATATTCACAACCAAGACTGAAAAAAGTGTGTGATAAAGTTATGAGCAATTTAAAGTTGGCTTCTGCACATGTGTAATAGTTTCTGTGGGATCTTTACTGAAATCAAGGAATATCTTATTATTTGTATGATTGGAGCCATAGGAGCCGACTTTAGTCGGCGCCAGTGGGTGCTCGCGTCCCCTCCCCCGGGTGCGCTGCATTTTCCCCTCCACACCACCCCCAGGCTTGCAAGCGCAGCGGCGTCGCCTTGGGGGAGGGGTATGTGGAGGAGGCGGAGGGCCCAGCTCTGCCTCCTCTCCATACCCCTCCCCCGAGGCGCCGCCGCTGCGCTTTCCCCGATCCTCCCACCCCCAGGCTTGCCACCTGCCGAACAGCTGATGGCCGGCTGCCTGTGAGCTAACAAAAGCGGCTTGGTGGGGCGGCACCTCCGGAGGCGGAACGCGGAAGCGGAGGTTAGCTGGGCGTGGGGGGGCTGGCAGGGCGCTGCCAGTGGGTGCTCCAGCCCCGGAGCACCCACGGAGTTGGCACCTATGATTGGAGCCCCTAGGAGCCCTAGTCATGGTCCAGGATCCCACTGCGCTAGGTGCTGTACAAACACAGAACAATATCTGTTACCCTGATTTGAAGAGGAGATCAGTCACCTCACCTAACAGCTGCTGTCAGTTGTTAGCAGGGGCTTTCAGCTTCCTGGCCTCTCACTGCACCCTGGTTGTCTCTGGTGCTTGGAGACCACCAAGTTTTAAAAGTAATCCCCAGAAGCTGAAATGGCTGGTGTGTAGATGGGAGGGGATTGAACAGAAGAGCCATTTGGAGTTGGAAAGAAACGTACAAAAAAGCTGTGACTGAGGTCAAAAAACATTACTTGTCCTCAGCCACTTGGAGTCTTAGCACAATCTGATTATTCTGGTCTGCCTCACCCTGTTTGTAATTTCTTCAAATGATTGCTGTGAGGAGCTGTATTGAGCAGATTATTAATTATTATATTATTTGTAAATATTTATATTATGATGACACCCAAAGGCCCCAGTCTCAGTTCTAGGGTGGTCTCTGGCATTTCTGTTTGAGAGACATTTGCTTTCATAATCAAACATAAATTTGGTTTCTGATGGAGGTATCTGTTGTCTTCTCGGTTTCTTGAGGTCCAGCGCTTGTAGTCCTGATCCCTATTCATATTGGTGTCTCAAAGCAAGTGTGGTAGCCATGGTGTCAGTATTGGGAAGCATTGCCAACACCTCACTGAGCAAGGAGAGGGTGCTGACAATTCTTAAACACACTGAGGTCTAACCCCTCTTCAAGATATTTTCCTTTGATATGGCAGTACCTGCTATTCAATCCTGCATGATCTTAAACTTCACCTCCTTTGGAGATGTGGTTGAGAAGGCAGAGCGTGTCAATTCCATGTGCATCTGGACACCACCACCCTGGCAGATTCCATTCTGGGTTCCAGCATTCCATTGGGATGACACTTGTCATGGTCATGAATTATCTTTTGTTAATTTGAGGTCACTTGGCATTTATTCTCATGCTGGACCTCTCAGCAGATTTTGATTCTGTTGACCAGGGGTTGCTGTTTCAGTTGACTAGTGATACTGATGTTCTGCCAGGAACTGCCCTGCAGTTGTTCCTTTCATACCTAGAAAACACCCCTCCATCCTTCCTGTATTTCTCTCCCTTTTCCTCCCTCCCTTCTCAATATTGTCTTGCCCTTCCTTCCTCTTCCTACTATTCATGTGCTTCTATTACATCATCTCCTTCCCCCCCCCCACCCTATTCCCAAATTTATATTTTAAAAAACAAAAAAGAGAAGTTTTTTAAAAAATGTGTGTAGTTAACATCACATAGCCACTTATCACTGGTTACATCTCGTGTGCTCGATTCCTTTTCCTTCACCCTTCATCTGATTTGTCTTTTTAGTTTGTAAGCTCTTCAGGGAAGCCTCAATGTTTTAATATGTTTGTAGGGTGCCTACCCCTGATCTGATTGGGGCTACTGGAATATAAAAATAATAATAATCAGTGATAGGCAATTGTTTGCCTTCACCAAAAGATTTGAATTGGCATCTCTGTCAAATGATTGCTGCCTAGTTGGACAGTATCAGCATGGATGTAGGCCTCAGTCCAGCATTCAGGAGGCATCTACTCTCTGCCTTAGTTCCAGATTAGAAATTTAGATGCTTTATGCTGTTTTAAAAGCTTTAGGAGCTGTTGGTTGATAGTCTGATATTTCTGGTGGACTGCAGCTGGTATGAGAGGTCAAGGACTCTGGGGGAGATGTAATCTCTTGAGTTGCTTGGGCTGATTCCACTGAAAGCTTGAATATGAAGCTGGAGACCTTAAATTGGACTCTTTATTCAATGGCAAGCCAGCTGAGTGACTGGAGCATCAGAATGACGTACACATAGCAACCTGAGTTGCTGAGCATTTTGTTACAGGTAAAGCTGTAGTAGTCTGAATTTCCTGTCTCTTTTGCAGATACTGTAGATTCTCAACAACGATGTTACATTAACAGTAAATTTTTGCAATGAATTTTGTAAATGTTAAATAACTTGATATAGCAAAGCACTATTGACAACTTCTTGCTGCAGGCTCTGGCTTCGCTAGCCAAACTGTATATCAGTTTTGTCTGACATCTGCATTTTCAGTCTGATGTCACTCAGCCCATTATTTGCCATTGCTTCCCCCTTCATTGTATTAGCTGTGAGAAACAAAGAGAAGCTTATAATAGGGACACATGGTAGTACAAGGGTAAGAAGAGACCAGCACATAACTGTACAGTATACCTTCTAAATTAACATTTTGGCTTAAAAAATTAGTATTCTACTGGTTGCCAAGTTTCCCTTTTCATATCCATTAGCATTGTAACTGTACGCTCAGACTCATCAGCACTGGCCATGGCCATTACATCATATTGTTTTTAAATTATCATACAAAGGGAAATAATCCAGTATGATCTCTTTTGTTTATAGGCTGTGTTCTGTGTTGAATTTGGTGTTGTAGCCTCCTACCCATATCCAGCTGCTTCTTTATCACATCACTTACAAACTGTTGCAATATTCCATGTGTTGCAATATTTTGACCTCATACACAGAATTCTTTTGTAGGTTTCATGAATATCCTCTCTTCACATACTGAAGTCACTAGGAGCTGTAGTACCTATCACCACTTTTATTTTAGGAGCCTAAATATGGCTTTTGGCACCTAACTTCAGGCACCCATGTTTGGAAAATGTAGGCCAAGACTGAAATAACATTTAAACAAATAACAGGAAATAGGTCTGATGACTGTTTAAATTTTTTTTGTTATTGTTAACACCTTTTTAACTTGAATCACTAACAATATTTTCTCCAAACAGTAAAGATTCACCATCTTCCATCCGTTAAGTTAGGGTGTAAGAGTTAACAACGTACATTCTTTGAGATATCAAGTGGATCTTGCAGCAAAACTAGGGAAGAGTAGAGTTGACATTCCTGGCATTTAAGATAATGAGCAGAACAATCTTTAATAAAGGAAAACATTTTCTAAGTTCTTTTTGTAGCATAAAAAGTAAAAAAGGGAACAAGTTCGGTTAAAAAAAATCACTTGCAGAGCACCTTCAAAGGGGAAAACCTTTGTTTCAGTCTGCTCTTTAATTAGTTCATCCCTTGTTTCCAGCAATGCCCTGTTTCTGCAGACTGATGTTTTCCTTTAGGTCAGTGTTTCCCAAACTTGAGACGCAGCTTGTCCAGGGAAAGCCCCTGGCGCGTCCGGCCAGCGTGTTTACTTGCCGCGTCCGCAGGTTCGGCTGATCGCAGCTCCCACTAGCCACAGTTCACTGTGCCTGGCCAATGGGGGCTGCGGGATGCGGCGTGGGCTGAGGGATGTACTGTCCGCCGTGTCCCGCAGCCCCCATTGACCAGGCACAGCGAACCGCAGCCAGTGGGAGCTGCGATCAGCTGAACCTGCGGACGCGGCAGGTAAACACACCGACCGGAAGCGCCAGGCCTTTCCCTGGACAAGTGGCATCCCAAGTTTGGGAAACGCTGCTTTAGGTGTTTCCTTTATGTGCTGTTGTCTCTTGCATTCTGTTCTGAGAGTGAGAAAGAAAGGATAGAAGCAAATAAAAAGTAGTGCTGGCCAACACAGAACATATTTAACAAGGTGGGACATAAATGTATGAGGACAGAAGGGTGGCTAAAACCCTTACTCCAAAGGGGAAGTCATACCAGCCCTATGGGTAAAGTAGCCATTTCAGAGGCTGTAAAGTATACTTATCTCAAACCAATGCCCATACCTGTGCCAACTCTCCTTAATGGATCAACCTGAAAGAACTCAAATCCTAAATTCTCTTTGCACCTACATTACTGTTAAGGATAGGTGAACTCATTTTATCTAACTTTGAACACACTCCTACATACAACTTACCTGTTTTCTGTTCTATGGAGAGTGGGAGGGGTAGTAAGAGGGAAAGGGTAGAGAAAAAAATTAATGAAAATCTATGGGTAAAATAGAATTGAGAGGAAGCAGTGACAGATAATATAAAGTGTGATTACTACACTAAGGAAGTGTTCTTACTATGCTTACCATGACTATATTCCATTTTAAATATGAACAAATTAATGTACTAAAGCGTCATTCTGCTTTTATTGAAGTCAATAGGAATTTTGGCATTGACCTCAGTGAGAGCAGGAGCCTAGGCTCAGTGTGTGCAAAATTCATTTTGTCTGAGTTATAGGTACACAGGAACAGCATGTGTATTTCATGAGTTATAGGTACACAAAAACAAAATTCAAAATTTCCTTTTCTTTGATTATCTATCTTTAAAAAACAGTCTATTTTTAAGTCTTTTCAGTGGCATTTATTAGTTTCAGCATAATTTTCTGTAACAGTTCCGTTATAAGATTCTTAAAATGAGGATTTAGCATGGAAATGATCAGCTGCTGAAGGGAAAGAAGCTACTGTCATAAAACCTTCCCTGCTATTTTCCAAAAGCCATTTCAAAGTGCTCTTCTTTTAAGAACCTTTCACAGCTGTGTGAGAACACAGAAGATGACCTCTTTCAATCTTTTAAAATATGGCCCTAATTTGTAAGAATCCTCACTGCAAAGATGCAAGCATGGGAGGCTGGCACCCTTTAAATAATATATTATGTAACTTGCAGTTTTCCAGAGACGCCCTCAGGGAGGATACTAACTTAAGATGAGTTATACAGTAGTAGCAATAACAGAATTTATTTATAATGTGATGTTTTGCTACAATGAATAAGTAATGGATGCAGTCTCACTACATCAAAAAAACTGGCATCACAAAAAACGGTAATACTATTCTACATTCAAGGCTGCTCTTAAGTAGAACCACCCATAGCAGCTGCTATATTATTGGTCTCGGGGGAGACTTGCCACCAGTATGTAACTGGGACTGTAGGACCCTGTGTTTCTATGGACCTCTGCCACCTCTGCTGTCCACAGGCCCTTGCTGCTTCTAGGGTCACTTTTGAATAACCAAGATTTGGGGGTGAGGGAGGGCAGGGACACTGCAAGTCAGAGGGCACTTGAGTACAGTTCCTCTTGTGGAAGAGAACTGGGGACAACTCTGTAAGTTACTTCACAGAGGACCCTGAAAAACCTAGAGCCAACTTCACACATAGTATGAGAAATATAAGGAAGAGTAAGATCTTTTTACCCTCTTGTTTCCTGCTCAGGAAACAATTACAGTGTTGTGGCCAGGGCAGGTGTCAGAATGGCGGAAAGACTATTACTCAAAGTCAGGGGTGAAAGTAGATGTGCTGACTTACCGGTATGGGGGCTGGGCTGGGGCTGACTCTGGCCCCTGGAAGGGGCAGGGCTTGGGGTCAGAGCCAGCCCTAGCCTGCCCTCTACCGGTAAGTGACCCCCCTCCCTCTGCCCCACTGCCGCTACCCCAGGGCTCCAGGGGCTATTTAAAAGGCTGTGGGTTCCCGCTGCTTCTACCATCCCAGCCCTTTAAATAGCTGCCAGAGCCCTGCTGCCCCTACCCCAGGGCTCCAGCGGCTATTTAAAGGACCTGGGTGGTAGAAGCAGGGGAGTCCCGGGCCCTTTAAATAGCCCCCGGAGCCCTGGGGTAGCGGCAGTGGGACTCTAGGGGCTATTTAAAGGGCTGGGGCTCCCGCTGCCTCTACCACCCCAGTACTTTAAATAGCTGCTGGAGCCCTGGGGTAGTGGCGGTGGGACTCTGGCAGCTATTTAAAAGCCCGGGCGGTAGAGGCAGTGGGAGCCCTCGGCCCTTTAAATAGCCCCCAGAGTCCCGCCGCTGCTATGCCAGGGCTCCACAAGCGGGGCTCTGGTGGCAATTTATAGGGCCTGGGCCTCCAGCTACTGCTGGGAGCCCTAGGCCCTTTAAATTGCCGCCTGGGGAAGCCAGCCACCCCAATATGGCGCACCGGCTTTTGCCGGTGTACCGGGATGTACCAGCTTACTTTCACCTCTGCTCAAAGTTGGACTTGGCACTTATCCAGCCATTTCCAGGAAAACTGTTAAGAGGAAAACAAACTCATTAGTTTTCCATCACACAGCAAGTGAGCAGCAGAACTCAAATCCCAGTCCATTCTTCCATCAGTGCATTGCCAAATCCTAGGCTGGGGCCATGGGGAAGGACTGCTGTAACTGCTGGGTAGCTGCCACTCGGTACCCATCTTGGGGCATCCCTTGCCCTTCACCTGCAGTGTACCCATAGTCTAGCACAGCCTGATCTTGGTACACGTCTTCACAGTGGGGTGCCTAAGTGAGGCTGGCCCCTTGTGCACCTCGGCACTCATGCACCTGTCCTAATGCTGGGGTTTGCTGACAGTGGCAGGCTGAAGCAGGATGAGTGCATCACGGCCCATTGCCATCTCCCCCTATTTCCTAGCGATGCAGGTGCCCACATACTGGGTACCAGCCACAATGGAGCCGTCCAGATTCTGAAAGACGAGCTCAGCAGGTGCTGCAATAGCCTCTCGCCTCTCCCTGCCCGCTGCAGCCCAGGGGCCAGCTTCCCTGCCTGGGCCCCTCCCTTTGTCCTCACACGCCCATCCATGGTGCAAGCCCCGCCCCCCGAGCCGCTTCCCTTCCCCCACTTTGCGTTGCATTTCAGGGGCAACCCCCCCTCCCAGCCTGAGACCGCCCCTCCCGGACCTGATCCACTCTCCGCACCTCTGACCTGCGCTGTCAGCCGGAGCGAGCGGGGAGCCAACCGAGGCCGATATTGGAAGCCGCAATCGGATTGGCTGGGCTGGTAGGGGGCGGGGCGGAGTTAGGGGGAAGCTATTGCCTAGGTAACCGCCCTCCCTCTCGCCTCAGCACTAGGGCGTCCGCGCGCGCGCAGCTCGAGGCCTCACGGTTCCATGTGAGTTACCGGTAACGGGCCGCTCAGTTGCTGCCGCGCTGGCCGGGAGGCGGCGGCTCAGAGGCAGCAGCTGTTGCTGCCGCCTCTGCCTGGGCAGGTGAGTGACTGCGTGAGGCGGGCGGAAGGGACCTTGTGCGTGTCCCTGTGAGAGCGGGAACTGCGTGTGACGAGTGCAACGTCTCCTCTCCCCGCCGGGACCGAGCTTGGGCTGCGGCTGGGGATGCCTGCCCGGAGGGAAGCTGCCGCCGCGGCGCGGCGTGTGGCCGGTTCCTGCCCGAGCTGGGGCTTTGCCGAGGGCCGGGGCGGGGAGCTAGGGCGGGTTGAACGCGAGACGTGGCTGTTGCAGTGTCTCGCTGCGACACAGAGACAAACGGGGGGAATGGGGCGAGACCACCCCCCTCCCCCGGGGGGCGAGACCACCCCCCTCCCCCGGGGGGCGAGACCACCCCCCTCCCCCGGGGGGGCGAGACCACCCCCCTCCCCCGGGGGGGCGAGACCACCTCTCCCACCTGCCCCCCGTTTGGTAGATCTAGGGCTGGTTTTCAATCTCTTCTCCAGCTGGTGCTCAGATCCTTTCTGCAGAGCAGTGGCGGCTCCCTTCCCTGTTTGTCCGGTGGTGGCAGCGAGTGTACAGGGGACGGGGAGAGGAAAAGGGTATTTTTCAGCTTCTTTAAAATAAATTGCAACACTGGAGTTGCTCAACAGAAACGATAGTCAGATCTCTGCCCTCTTCCTGGCACTGGCAAAGTTTAGTCACATCTTGGTCTTTATCAGTTGAGGGGAGAGGAGATGGTGCATAGGACTAAACCTTCAGATGGCTTTGAATTACTCATGAAAATAGGTGGGAGTAGTTTGACCTGTGAGCGGGGTGGGGGGGAAGATACTTAAAAGTTAACATGATCTGAAAGGTCTTTTGTAGTGTGTCGATCTGTTTAAAACCTCACGAGTATCATTTAATTTTAAAATTCAAAAATGAGTCTCTGTTCTTTGTTGCAAAATACCCATGTAAAAACACAGAAAATGGTTGAGTATCCTTTTAGAGACTGCACGGGAAACAAACAAGTGGCATTTAAACATCCAAAACTCTTAAGATTACTGAGGATGTTACTATGGCCTGGTCTACACACAAAACTATGTCACTACAACAAAACTATATCACTGAAAAATTTACACCCCTGAGAGATGACATTAAGTGGACCCAAGTCCCAGTGAAGACTCTTGTAGATTGATGGAAAAGCTGTCACCTTATGAATGGCTAGCCAACTACAAAAGCAGTTTCTCCTCCCTTGGTATTCACACCTCAACTGCTAGAAGAGGGCCTCACCCTCCCTGATAGAGCTAACCTCGTTATCTCTAGCCTGACTCTTCCCTGCACATTTATATCTGCCCCTGGACATTTCCACTGCTTGCATCTGATGAAGTGGGTATTCACCCACGAAAGCTTATGCTCCAATACCTCTGTTAGTCTATAAGGTGCCACAGGACCCTTTGTCGCTTCTACAGATCCAGACTAACACGGCTACCCCTCTGATTCCTGGGATGAGTGTTTGTGTATTTCATGTGTGTATTTACTGCAGTGATGGGAAAACATTCTTCCATCACTGTGGCAATATCTACACTACAGCAGCATAGCTACAGCCCCGCAGCTGTGCTGCTGTCGCATTTATAGTGTAGACATCTCCTTTGAAATGACGGGGAAATAGTGCTGCTCCTTCAAAACCTCTGAAACCTTGTAGGCAACTTCAACTGTATGATGGCTATTTAAAAGTGCCCTTTTATGATTTGTCCTCTTAAAGCCTAATATTATCTTCTGTGCTTTAAAAAAATTATTTGATGTCGCTTCTACATATTCCTACTTTCCTCCCTCTAGTGCTCCTGAACTTCAGGAACCTTCAACAAAAACAGTGCCTGTTGGGACCACTCGAGTGACCCGCCCTCTGCAGCACCAGATGTTCTGAGCCAAATTTATAAGTGGCCATGCAGTCTCCAACTGCTGCAGTTCTTTCTGTTTTATGGCCTTTTGCAGGCATAGGGGTCTTTACTTCATGCCCAGAGATTTTTTTTTCCAACCAAGAATCTCTTGTTAACCTAAAAGAACAGGATTATTTGTGGCACCTTAGAGACTAACAAACTTATTTCAGCATAAACTTTCGTGGGCTACAGCTCACTTCATCAACCTGTTATGGCTTCCCTCCGGGCAGGCATATGGCTTTATGGGGTGTGGGGAAGCATAGTTTTAGAAAATTGGTAGGTAGGAGTTTCTGTGGCTTTTAGATTCTTGGACTGTCTCTGGCTTGACTCCAGGACACCATGTCCTATCCAGATCCTAAAGACCTGAAGGGAGAGAAACAGGTTTAACAAAATGTTTATTTTATGCCCTTCTTTTTTCTGGATTCAGTTGCACATTGCGACAGAATGCATCCCTGTGTTCACACCCTACACTCTATTGTAATAATCTTTGTACAAGGTATGCCTTGTGAGGTATCATTTGAAAACTCATAACTTGCTGATCAGTAGTATCATGGTTAGGGCCCTACCAAATTCATAGTTCATTTTTGTCAATTTCATGGTCATAGGATTTTCAAAATCATAAATTTCATGATTTCAGCTATTTAAATTTTAAATTTCACAGTGTTTTAATTCTGGGGTCCTGACCCAAAAAGGAGTTGTGGGGGGAGGGGGAGGTTTCATCGTGGTACTGCTACCTTTACTTCTGCGCTGCTGCTGGCAGTGGCACTGCCTTCAGAGCTGGGCAGTTGGAGAGTGGCGGCTGCTGGCCGGGAGCTGAGCTCTGAAGGGAAAGCCGCTGCCAGCAGCAGCACAGAAGTAAGGGTGGCATGGTATGGTATTGCCATCCTTACTTCTGCGCTGCTGCCTGCAGAGCTGGGCCCTCAGTCAGCAGCTACCACTCTTCAGCCACCCAGCTTTGAAGGCAGCAGCGCAGAAGCAAGGGTGGCGTGGTATGGTATTGCCACTTTTACTTCTGCGCTGCTGCTGGCAGGGTGCTGCCTTCAGAGCTGGGCACCCGGCCAATAGTCGTGACTCTGGCCACCCAGCTCTGAAGGCAGCGCAGAAGTGAGGGTGGCAATATGGCAACCTCCCTAAAATAACCTTGCGACTCCCCCCCCCCCCAACTCCCTTTTGGGTCAGGATCCGCAATTTGAGAAATGCTGGTCTCTCCTGTGAAATCTATATAGTATAGGGTAAAAGCAGACACAAAAACAGATTTCACAGTTGGAGACCAGATTTAATGGTCTGTGATGTGTTTTTCATGGCCGTGAATTTGGTAGGCCCTAATCATGGTAAAATGTGCGTAGCAGCTTTTTGAGTAAAGTTGTAAATTTCCCTTGTATGATATTAAAAATACATGTTCAGACTCACATAGCACCAAACTGGTCAAACAGACCTGTCTTGAACAAAGAAGTATATGTTTGTCTTAACTTGCATTTAAGTAGTAAACAGAGTAATCAAACAGAAAAAGGGAAGGGAGAAAACAGATCTCATGCAGGTGAAAAAACCCAGCAGGGAACATCCTTCTATACAAATTCTGTCTCCTGGTTCTCAGCTGGAAAAGTTTTTCAAGGGGAGGGGGACTAAAACTATAAAAAGGAGGGGCAAACACCCCAATAGACCCCTGTCTCTCTTTCTGCCAATCTCATTCTTTGCATCTAAGTAGACAAAACAGCCAGTGGACTCTGGGGGAAGGGATCCTGACCTGAAGATTTTGGTCAGTAATGCTGTTGGAAGCATGTGGTTGGAAACTTTGCTTTGAATCTAATATAATTTAAGCTAGGTAGTGGAAAGCATTTTTATCTTTATTTTCTTGCAGCCATTTCTGATTTTTATGCCTCATTGGTTGTATTCACTTAAAATCTGTCTCTTTGTAGTTAATAAACTTGTTTTATCTAATCCAGTATGGTTAAGTTAAAGTGTCTGGATAACTTAATTTAAGGTAACAATCTAGTGTATGTTATTTCCTTAAAGGAATAATAGACTTAATACATTTGAACTGTCTAGGAGAGGGCTGGGCAGTACATAACATACATTTCTGGTAGGACTGTGAGTCACCCTGCATAAGTAACCCAGGCTGGTAAAAGCTAGAATGTAACCCAAGTGTTGCTGGCATGTTGCAGTTACACACAGACACTCAGGATGTAGCTTGCATGCTGGAAGGTTGTCTGTGAGCTGCTCAGGAGGAAGCTACTTCAGCAAGGCATTGTAAGGCACCCTGGGTTGCAGGACAAGGGTAATACAGCATCCCACTGGTCTGGGTCACACACAGTACCTGCTGTCTGTTGCATCTGGGTGGGACCCTAGTCTTAGAAAAGTTGCTTGGCATGCTGTGCCTTTATGGCACCTCGGCACCAGGCATTCCACTTGACAAGGAGTTCTCAAGCTGGGGGTCGGGACCAGTGATGAGCTGCCAAAATCTTAACAACCGGTTCCCCATAAAAAGTTCTGATTTAAGGGATGTGCCTCTGTCCTGACCCTCATCTCCCCCAGGCTCCATCCTGCCCCCCATCCTCCCCAGGCTCTGTTCTGCCCCTCTGCCCTCCCCAGGCCCATTCTCCATCCCAGGTGTGTGCGGTGGCAGAGCAGGTTGTATTTCCAGCTCCTCTCCCCTGTGCTGCAGCATCGCCCCCCGTTTCTCCTGCACCTCCCCCCACATGCTGGGCCCAGAGCGGGGGGTCTGAGCTCCTTCTCCTGGCCCCTCTGGTTGCGGGGGGGCTAAGGGCGGATCAGGGGCTTTTCCATTTACTGCCATGGCCTCTGGGGCAGATCCAGTGGGAAATACCCCATCGGCTGCAACCCCCCCCTGCTCCTTGTGCCCTGGCCACCCCCTCCCGAGACCCCCCACCCTAACTCACAGGCGCCGACTTTGGCTGGCGCCGGTGGGTGCTCGCACGGTGCGTGCCCCCAGCCCCATTCCAACCCCTTCCCCAAATCCCCGCCCCCTCCCCATGGCGCGCTGCATTTCCCCTCCACCCCCTCCCTCCCAGGTGAAGGGGGGAGGGGGGAGAAGCGGCAGCGCGCTCAGGCAAGGAGGCGGAGGTGAGCTTGGGGGGGCGGGCATGGGGAGGGCTGCAGGATGTAACGGGGGGGGCAGAGGAACCGCTCCCTGCCCCAGCTCACCTCCACTCATAGGCGCCCGTGCCCCCCTGCCCCCATTCCAACCCCTTCCCCAAATCCCCGCCCCCGCCTCCTCCCCTGGGGCACGCCGCATTTCCCCTCCACCCCACCCCGGCGCCGGCCCCCCCCCCCCCCGCCCCAACTCCACCCCCGGCCCTGCCCCCATTCCACCCATTCCCCAAGTCCCCACCTCCTCCCCTTGGCCCTCCACATTTCCCCTCCAGGCTTGGAAGCCTGGGAGGGAGGGGGGAGAAGCAGAGCACGCACCGGCAGCTCCCCGCCAGCCCCCCCGCCCAGCTCACCTCCTCCTCCTTGCCCTCCCCCGAGGCGCTGCTGCTTCGTTTCTCCCCGCCTCCCTCCCAGGCTTGCCATGTGCCAAACAGCTGATTCCGGCAAGCCTGGGAGGGAGGGGGGAAAAGCGAAGCAGCGGCGCCTCGGAGGTGGAGGCGGAGCAGAGGTGAGCTGGAGCGGGAGGGTGCAGGGGAACCGCTCCCTGCCCCAGTTCGCCGCCTCCTTCTCCCCCGAGGCACTGCTGCTTCGCTTCTCCCCCCTTCCCTCCCAGGCTTGCCGCGAATCAGCTGTTTGGCGCGTGGCAAGCCTGGGAGGGGGAAGAAGCGGAGTAGCGGCACCTCAGAGGAGGAGGCGGAGCGGAGGTGAGCTGGGTGAGGGGCTGGCTGGGAGCTGAGAGCACCCACCAATTTTCCCCCCTGGGTGCTCCAGTGCCTATGCCTCCGCTCCGCCTCCCCTGAGCGCACTGCCGATCTCCGCTTCTCCGCCCCCCCCCCCAGGCTTGCCTGGGAGTCAGCTGTTTGGCGGCAAGCCTGGGAGGGAGCAGGGAGAAGTGGCAGCATGCTCAGGGGAGGAGGAGGAGGCAGAGCATAGGTGAGCTGGGGCAGGGGAGGGGCTGCGGGGAGGGCAGAGAGATGTAGGGGGGGACAGAGGAACTGCTCCCTGCTCCAGCTCACCTCCGCTCCGCCTTTCCTGAGTGCGCCGCTGCGCTCTGCTTCTCCCCTCATCCCTTCCGTGCTTGCCACGGGAGTCAGCTGTTTGGCGGCAAGCCTGGGAAGGATGGGGGGAGAAGTGGAGCAGTGGCAACGTGCTCAGGGGAGGCAGAGTGAAGGTGAGTTGAGCGGGGGGCTGGGGCTCTGTGAGAGGGGGAGAAGGCGGTGGAGCGGCCGGGGGAGCCTCCCTGGCCGGGAGCTCAGGGAGCTGTAACAACCGGTTCTAAAACTTCTTCTAAACTTAACCGGTTCGTGCGAACCAGCTCCAGCTCACCACTGGTTGGGACCCCTCAGGGGGTTGTGAGGTAATTACATAGGGGGTTGCAAGCTGTCAGCCTCCACCCCAAACCTCGCTTTGCCTTCAGCATTTATAATGGCGTTAAATATATATATATATTTTAATTTATAAGGCGGGGGGGGGGGGGCTCGCACTCATAGGCTTGCTTGCTACATAAAAGGGGTCACCAGTAGAGAAGTTTGAGAACCACTGCTCTTGACTAACGCTGCATTCCAGATCTTTGGATCCATCCTCAAGTTGGGATTCTTTTTCTGTGCAAGGATGGAGGAGACTGAACAACCTCAAAAATCCCTTTAATGGGGAAGTAGAAACCCTTGGTGCCAGGATCAATGTTATCTAGCTCTAACTCACCTGAGCACTTAGGGTATCATTCTAGGGTTGCTCCAGCACCAAAGAAGCTGGCTTCATTGCCAAAGTTAATCAGTGCTGGGAAGTCTTCATTGTCAGGGACTTCGGTGTTGTCTTTTCAGCTGACCAGTGTTGTTTCCCTTAGAATAATGGACTCTCTGAGTCCTTGGCTAACTGGGCTTTTATTGGTGCTGAGCTCCTCTTGCCTCCAGGGTTTCACTAGGGCCCAATGTTTAGGGAAACTTTGCATCTGCCTAAAGATAAAAAGAAGTTGAGCTTAGAGGGGACTCTGTACCAGGGGACCTGGTGCCATCACCGAGGTTGAAGAAACATTATTATAGATTCAAGGAGCACATGAGCAGATCAGAGGTTTCTGATTGTTTCCTCGGTTCTGAGGGCATCTCTGGTTCCTTTTCAATATTTCCAGTTTAGGACTTAATTGAGCTCCCCCTTCTTCTGGGGTTGTTGCCGGATCCGCAGTGCCAGAATGCTTCCATCTTCCGCATGGTGCCATCCTAGGTTGGAGGAGTCTATTCAAGATCTTTCTTGTCTGGAGGACATACTAGAGCCTTCTGATACAGAACCTCTGTTCTGAGTATTTCCTGGGTTGCCTTTGCTATCATCCATGTTGGGCTTGAAGGTTCACCTATGTAGTTCCCAGCATAAAGGTACTTTGGTTTCCAGGAGTCCACTTTCTCCCTTGGTCTCCACTAGGACTTGCTTCTCTAGAGCCTTTCATGTCCCTTGGTAACTTGATGCAGGCTTGGAGAAACTTAGAGCTCACTCCATCAGAACATTATCGATAGCTTGCCTCTGTAACACTTCCTTCACAGAAATATTCAGAACTGCTATTTGGAGTTTTCTTCACACATTTACATAACACTACTTTTTCAATCTGGCATTTGGATCCTCACCTTGGGAGGGCAATTCTTCAGTTCTTGAAATGCTCAGGCCAGGTCTACACTAGGAGTGTTATACTGGTATGCTATACTGGCAAAGTACTTCTGGTGTGGACCTATCTTATACCTGCTAAACTGTGCTTTTGGTAATATAGTTTATTCCAGCCCCCCTGAGCAAAATAAATTTTGCCAGCAAAAGCGAAATTTTGCTGATGTAACTGCATTTGCCTGAGGGACTCTTTCCAGCATAGTTGTATGTCAATCAGGGATCATACTTCTTCACATCCCTGACTGGCATTGGTCTGCAAAAGAGTGTAGGGTAAATCTAGCCTCAGCCTTCCATCCAAGGGTTTCTACCACTAGTTAAACTCCCACAAGTGGAAATGTTTAAAAGTCATTTTTAGGGTCCTACTAATTTCATGGTCATGAAAAATGCATCACGGTCCATGAAATATGGTCTTTCTTTTGTATGCTTTTACCCTATACAGATTTCATAAGGGAGACCACTGTTTTTCAAATTGCGGGTCATGACCCAAAAACTAGTTGCAGAGGGGTCACAAGAGGGTTGTCTCGGTGTTGCCACCCTTACTTCTGCATTGCCTTAAGAGCTGGGCAGCTGGAGAGTGGTGGCTGTTGGCTGGGTGCCCAGCTCTGAAGGCTGCAACCCCGCCAGCAGCAGTGCAGAAGTAAGAGTGGCAATACTATATCATGCCATCCTTACTTCTCTGCTGCTGCTGGCGGCGGCTTTGTCTTCAGAGCTGGGCTCCCGGCTAGCAGCCGCCACTCTCCAGCTGCCCAGCTCTGAAAGCAGCACCACTGCCATCAGCAGCGTAGAAGTAAGGGTAGCAGTACTGCAACCCCTCTTATACACAATAACCTTACCACCCTCCAGGAGCATCGAATGCGCATCTGACAAAGACTTGGCTCCACCCTCATGCCCAAGTGACCTGGCCAGTAACTTGGCATGAGCAACCTCTAGGCTGATAACTATAACAAATTTGCAGAACCTGTGTGTGTGTGTGTGTGTGTGTGTGTGTGTGTGTGTGTGTGTGTGTGTGTGTGTGTGTGTGTGTGTGTATGAATGAATATGAAACTGAATGAAATGTTATAGCTATAACTGACTGCTTACTATGATTCGTTTTGTATTCACAATAAATGTGACATTTTGTCTTATCCCCTTTAATAAGATCCTGCTGGTTTTTATTTTATTGGTATAACACTGCAATCCCCCTTATACACAATAACCTTGTGACCCCCCCCTCCCCACAACTTCTTTTTGGGTCAAGACCTCTACAATGACAACACTGTGAAATTTCAGATTTAAATAGCTGAAATAATGAAATCTGGGATTTTAAAAATCCCATGACAGTGAAAATGGACCCTGAACTTGGTATGGTTCTAGTCAAGTTGAATAAGAAAGGCAGGTTACTTACCAATAAATGTAGTTCTTTATGAATTTTACCTCTGCATATTCTTTCTGGAGTGCTACTCTGATAGGACTCTGGAGTTTAGCAGGATGGTCTAAGGTGGGTGGGGACCATGTGGCCTTGTGTAACCTTGGCTCCAAAATTTTGTGCGGCACTTGTGAACTCGTGGAAGCCAAGATACCTTTTTCAGAAGGATTCTAAAGCTCAGTGGTGCTGGATAGTGCTTCTTACAAGTATGGATATATAGAACACTCTTGAACTAAAATGACTCTTAAGTAAGTCTTATTTGTTCTACTTGTTTTTACGTAAGATACGTCAAGTCCTGTCTTCCTGTTTGCTGTGGGATGACTTTTTGGGACCTTTTTCACCGCATAATTGAAGAGGTGGAAGTGTATGAATTCTTTAAAAACAGAGTTTCCCTTCCCAAAGATTTGGAACTGTGAACCGCGGCCACTGGAAGCTGCGGGTGGCCGTGCAAATGTAAACAAACTGTCTGGCAGCCCGCTTGTGGATTACTCTGACGGGCTGCAGGTTGCCCATCACTGGTGTAGGCTGACTAACTTACTGTGGACTAACTGTGTAGACTGACTGACTAATTGGACTAACTGTTTGTGTAGACAAGCTCACAAGCTAAGTGATAATTCATGTTAGCGTTCAGTTGTTCAGCTACTAAACTTGGGTTTACATCATCATTGGAAATGAATGTGAGTTTAGTGGTTGTGTTGCAGTCACTAGTGACACAATTAATGTGTTCATGAAAAATTTAACACTAGCAGTGGCTTTGTGCATCTCAGAAACAATTTTGTTGCTTTTTATAGAGGGTGTGTTTGAGGAGAATGGTTTTGTTCTTTTATATGACTAACTCAAGTAAGAAAGGCACTAGTTCAGAAACTAAATAATGATGTAATTTGTAAGTAAAAGGTACAGATTATATTTATTAATAAAGGGATGACAGTGTTTGTGGTAGCAGAGCATACCTGATAACAAATGTTTCTTGCATTTGTTTAAATATATATTTGCTAAAAGTCTCTTTGTGAGTATATTCCAATGCAAAGAACAATTTTCCTGTTGTATGGCAAGACTAAACATTATAGCACAACTTTATTTGGTATTGCATCTTTCGTTTAAACTGTGTTCTAAAATGCTGTGTACAGCTAAATAAATTACAGGGGAAAAACAGGTCAGTTATCAGCAAAGACTGGAAATGAAATGCAGAGTTAATGAGGCAGAAAGAGACAGAAAAACTTTGTTTTTTTCCCCTACAGTTTTGACTGAACATTTTCTCCCCTGTGCTGATTGGCTGTTTGCTCCAACATGCGCCACTCCCCCCCCCGCCCAGTCTTTTCATCTCAGCCTCACTGCACACCCCGTCTCAAACCCACCTATTCCCACCCCAACCTACCCTCCTCCTGTAGCTTATCCCTTTCCATCTTAACCCCCCCACCCTCCAAAAAAAACCCCAAACAAATGGTGGAACTTGCATGATGTTTGCTGTTATTACATTGTTTGCTCTGCTTGTGTACAGGATTCTACCACTTTCCTGTACCCTTTGTTTGTCCTGTCTGTTTAGACAGTATGCTCTTGGGGGCAGGAACCACAATGCCTAGCATGGTGGGGACCAATCCTTGCTTGCTCCCTAGGCAGTACCATAATAAACATGATTAATAATAGTTCTGTATTACAGACTCTAAAGAGGCGAAGATGAGGCTTTTGAGAGGGACAGGGAGGAAATTAGTATCCGATGGGGAGGGAGCAGAGACAGATGAGGTCCATGAAGTAGGCTGTAGCTGATCCCTAGAGGACTTTAAAGAACAATGAGGGCAATTTGGAACTAAATCCTGAAAGAAATGATATTATATGTCTGAGTGAAGCATAATCAGCAGCTTGCTGCTCATGCAGTATGCTGCAAAGGATGGGTGAGGTGGGCCGGGGGTTAGTCGTAGGCTACATCTACACAGCAAAAAAAAAAAAAAAAAAAAAAAAAGACCTGCGGCAGCAAGTCTCAGAGCCTGAGTCAACTGCTTGGGCTTGCGGTGAGGGGCTAAAAATAGCAGTGTAGATGCTGGCCTCAGGTTGGAGACCACTTCTGAAACCTAGCGAGGAACCTGGGAGGATATCAGAGTCTGTTGACCCAGGTTCTGAGTCTTGCTGCCAGGGGTATGTGGGTGGTGGTGGTTTTTCGTTGTTTGTGGTTTTTTGTCATTATTTGTTTACTGTGTAGATGCATCTATAAAGAAGGAAGTAAATATAATAAGATGGTAAGAAATAAAGGTTGAGAAAGGGATTTCAGCAGAGGTGGAGTCAAACCAGTGGCATGCACAGGGAAACATTGGAGAGGTGGTTTTAGAGGCAAAGTTGTTTGAATCACTTCTGTCTTTGAGAGGAACTACAGGTTTATTTAGTGAAAAAAGGCAAGAGTGAATAGGGAAGCTTCGTCATGGAAGCCAAAACTTTAAGAAAACGTGCAGTAAATTTGTGTGCCTCAGCTTTTGGATGCTTGGGGCATCTTGTTTCTGACTTTCAGATAAGCTGAGGACCCACAGCTCGAGTTGATTAAAGTGTAAAACTGGCTGTGTAGGTTTTGAAAGTTTTTTTTTCAATTGGTAACCATTGGAATAAAGTGGTAATTCATGCAAATGGTAGGGATAACACGTTCAACAAGAAAAGGGGTAGATAGTTTGGCTCCAGTGTTGGAACATAACCAAGGATTCCAAAGAGGAAGAGTGCAGAGGAACACTACCATCTGAAAAAGAGTAGATGGAAAGCATCCAGAGATTCTTGCATATGTGTATAGAGCTGATCTAGGAGTATGAAGTAGTCAGTTTCAAAGACTCAACAAACAGTACTAAAAAGAGATAAGGCTTACTTGTGGAGGTTTGAAATGTCTTTGCTGCTGTCTTATTGGACTTCACTTTGTGGGATTAAGTAAATAACTTGGTGGGAGTGGTGCGTGTGTGTGTGGGAAGATAAGTCATGTGAGAGGATGAAGTATGATTCTCTTGGGCTGTGATCATTTGGAGTTATGCACTGGTAGTCCAATACATTACTATAAAAAATTTCTTTTTGTAATGACTGAGGGTGTGGAGCAGAGGGAAAGGAGTGAAGAGAAGAGGAGCTATTTTGTTTGCATATGAAGAAAGGGCTTATGACTCTATAAACTGTTTATAGTGGGGTGGTTAGTGTTCATTGTGTTCACATAAAGTAGTAAAGTTAACATAAAGTAGTAAATTCCATGAGTTCCTAACCCCTTGAGTTAGGGAGAGGGATGGTCTGTGAGTTTTGAGGAGATTTTCAACTAGCAGCTGAAGCATAAATCTTTTGCCTAACACACAAACAAGCAAAACGTTTTACCTGCCAACATTAGTAATTAAAACAGGAAAAAATTGATGTATCAACCTGTTGAGTGTTGGTCAGAAAGCTTCTTTGAATTGAGTGCATGAAAGAAATAACCTCTTGACTACTTTTTGATGATCTCCCTCTTTTTAATAAAACTTCTGAAAATACTCCCTTTATAAAAACAACTATAATCTGTGTGTTCCTACACAACTGTTTTTATCCTAATAATAATCCTTTGCATTCCTATAGTTCCCACAATTCATGCATCATAAAATACTTCAGATACTCAGTGATTAAGCTTTGCCCTGGAAAGTAAGTGGTCATACCCATTTTATAGATCAAGAAAATGAGGTTTTGAGAGGTTTATTTTATTGGTTAGTTTAATGTCAACTAACTGTTATGATTCTCAGTCCTATGGGTTCAACAGAAGCAATGCTGCCTTCGCGGCACTACTGAAGCATTAATGTTTTTTTTTAAAATTTTAAATAATTTTTATGCTGGCCGTAGTGGTGATAGACACAATAATGAAAATGTGTTAGTTTAGATCTGGTTTCAGCAAAGCACTTAAGCATGTGAGTAGTCCCATTGACCTCAAGAAAAGCACAAGCTTAAGTTCTTTGCTGAATTGGGACTTTAATGCTTAAATTAGGGAAGAAAATGCTTTTAAATTTAACTCTTGATCAAATTTTTGATCGAATTAAATACATTTCCATGACTTGACCACACAAATATATCAGATCATATCTTTTCATAGGTTTCAGTGTAGTAGCCGTGTTAGTCTGTGTCAGCAAAACGAAAATAAGAAAGAAAAACTTGTAGCACCTTAGAGACTAACAAATTTATTTCAGCATAAGCTTTCGTGGGTTAGTACCCACTTCATCGGATGCATGGCTATCTTTTCATAGTTAATTATTTATGTAATGGTCTTTGTTTTTCTGTTGTCCATTAACTTTGTAATTGGCATAGTATATTGCATGTTATTTATTTATATTGTACCTATGAGCCAAAGTGCTGGGGAAGGATAACAGTAGGATATAATATTAAAAGAAAAAAAGTCAACAGTAAAAGCTAATAAATCAGCAAGTGGTTCTTAGTAAGAACAAGCTGTTGGGTTTACACAGGAAGGGGAACAGGAAGAGAAATCAAATAATTCAAAGTTATATTAAGCAGAAAATAGTGAGACTTTTGTACTTGTCGTTTAATCCTAAGAAAAAAGCGGAAAAGGTGCAGGCTAGAGAAGATAGAAGAGAAAAAAACAAAATATTTGTAAATTAATGGAACAAACAGGAAAGTAAATGAAGGATTAATTCAGCTGCTAAAGTTAAATGTTGCAATGAGAACTTTAAAACAGGTAAGTATCACTGTACCTGCTTTACAGCAATAATTATCCATTTGCCTGATTTACTGTCTGATTCTACAAAGGATTAAGAAGTCCCATTGGTTACAAATGTCTGCACAATTGTATTGGTCTGGCCATGCAGATTCCGTTGCAGAGTTGGTGCCTTACTATGTACCTGACTTGAAGCTTGGTCTTTAGGTTTGCTGAGTACCTGGACTTCTCATTGGCTTCAACAAAAATTTCAGGTGCTCTTCATCTTTTGGAATCAGTTCTGTAAAATGTGTACTCCCAGGGCTTTTCCCACAGCAAATTGAGATACTTTATTGCTTCATATTCTATCTTTTTCCATTTCCTCAAAATAATGTTGTTTGTGATATGATGCAAGCCTTCATCTTTTCCCATTTTATAATAACAGATTTATATTTATGATGCTTAGTAAGATTTCCCAAGCCCTTTTAGATTAATTGAAACTCTCCTCTATTTCTAGGGTTTCAAAATTAATTTTATTGGGTGGGAAAGTTTGTGGTAAGACACTGAGTTGGGACTCAGAATATCTGGATTCAATTCCCAGCTGTGCCACAGACCTCCTGTATGATCCTGGGAAAGTAATTTCATTTTTCTGTGCCTTAGTTTACCATCTGTAATAATGGGAATAATAGTCTACTTATATCTTAAAATAGTCAGTCCAGGGGCTTTGTTTTATGTGTATCTATAGCACCTAGCATAACAGGGTCCTACTCTGAATTAGGACCACTTTGGTACCACTATAATACAAATAATATTAATAAATTTATTTAGCTATGAAAACTTTCAGTTGCAGCAGCTGATATATCAGACATGAATAGCTGGTAAGTATTTGTATGTACTACAATATTAGATTAGGAATATTGTTTCTCATCCTCACTTGAAATGTGAACTGTACATTCTCAATTTAATGCATTTTTATATGGCACTTTTAAAAACACATCTGGTGAAATATGTAATAGCTGGAATGTTTTTGCTTTTCCTGGGAGCTTTTACTGAGGAGATGGCCTTTTAGGGAATGAAAATCTACTCTTTTATGAAGCACTACAAAAATTAGCCATAAAAAGGAAGAGAAAAAATCCTTTACCATTGCATTTAAAATGTTTGGATTTTTTAATGTGTCTTAAATTGGATGTCTTTTTAGTGTAAATAATTGGGAATACAAATATAAATGATTAACCTTTTCTATTTAGAACTATTTTCCACGAATTTATCTTCCTGTTTTAAATAATGGTTAGGTAAATTTTGTGAGAAGTTAGGGACATTCCTGTCTTAGTCTCTCCACTAGAACTGATAGTATCAAATATTTTAACATGTACGCTTTTTCAAGAGACATGATTTTTTTGTCACATAAAGCATATTAAAATGGAAGTAAATGTGTCCTAACTTTATTTCTACTTTGATTGGAATGAACATTGGTTGTGATCAGGCATAAGATTCAAAGAGGTCTTTATTTCCATGTGCCTTTGGTTTCCTGCCATCTGCTTGATCATTTGAAATACCAGTTTTAGTGTTTAAAACACCAGTTTTAGTGTTTAAAACTGCTCTTTCGGGACTGAAATGCTTGGGGGGATGGAACAGAACATGGTCTCTCAAATCTCTGGGTGACCAGTTCAAATCAACCCCAACTGGTAATGATCAAAAGTCAGGGCCACTTATTAACTGTGAGAATGAAAAATAGGTGCTGGTCTCAAATCAGTTTGTAGTAGGTATGTATCTAATATAAAAATTGATACCTTTTTGTCAGGTCAGCAGAGTGGTCAAAGATTGAATGGCAAGGAGATGGAACTACCTGTGGAGGGCCAAGTCAGAACTGAGGTTCACTGGTCAGGAAACTTAATTGTCTTATGCTAAGTTGTTTTAACAAAGCAGAACTCAGATTTTCTGGGTAATCTGCTACAAATTGTCTTTAAAATAGTCTACTGTCCCTAAATGAGAAAAGGACGGAAAACCTATTTCTTTTTTCCTTTTCAGATCATCTTTTAAAAACACAGACTTCGGTTGCAACTTCTCAGAGAACAGTCTTGTAGAGTAAACTAATAGTATTCTGTATTTATATGACTTTATAGACTTCCTTGAAAGATTAGAGGTGTGTATGTATTTAGACCAGGGATCTCAAACTCAAATTACCACGAGGGCCACATGAGAACTAGTAAATTGGCCCGAGGGCCACATCACTGAAACCTTTTCATACAATGATACTAAAGTATAGTCAAAAATGAAAAAAATGAAGAGTAATATAGTATTCTATTAAAAGTCAATGTATTAACTTTTTAAAAACTGTAATGCAAAAAGGGGGTTTTAATAAAATATAAACACTCAGTAATGTTTGGAGCTTGGCTGCCAGTGGAGTCGGCGCCTATGGCGGGCCGCAGGAAATAACTCCGCGGGCCGCGTGTTTGAGACCCCTGATTTAGACTCTTATTTAGGAAGGAATCTTCAGACCAGGCTGCATTTATGGCACACTTTCTATCCATATTACTGGATTTCAGTAAAGGGATCTAATTAGTAGGGAGAAGTTACTAGATTACTTTTGGGATGCACAGTGCCAAAGGAAATAATAGTGGCACTATTATTGTTTCATTTCTGGTATGTTGAACTCAGACTGGGTTCTGGCAGCTGTCAGAAATAAAACATAGTTAAGTTTTGATGGGAGCAGAATTTATATTTGACCATGGCCCTATGATTTGCTGGTTAACCTTTAGTGAATAACTGAAGTTCTATGTTCCAGTTTAAGAAATGTACAAAATTGCTTGCTACTTGCTACCGCTTAGTGGTGTTGAGTGTTAATGTTTGACATGTACAGTCTGTCATGAAAGGCCATATAATGTAATTGAAGAATTATTGCAGAAGTGCACTTTATGGATCTCATGCCTCTATGGTTATATAATATCGGAAGGTCATTCAGAGATTTTCTGTGTCTTTGAGTAGTTTTAAAAGCAAATATATAAAGAACAATTGGATGATTAGGGCCTTGTTGGTTTTTTGCTTTTGTTGAGCTATTCTGTTTCTCCTTTCCATGTTTGTAATCATTTTTATTATTATTTTTCAAAGGGAAACTCATTCAAAATTTTAGTTTCCTAATATTGGGATTTAGTGAAAAAATATAGTGTCTTTTTAGGTTGATGGTGGAAATGATTTGTCTATAATTTTAATTCTGAGAAGGTTAAATATATAATATATTTCCAATCACATTCTGTTAACTGGAGCTCCTTTTGTTTAGCTAACTATCACAGAATGTTGATAGCTTTGGGAAAGAGACTTGACATTGCTTTGTGTGTGTGAGAAATGGCGAGCAGCATATAGGTAGTCTGTAGAGAAGGCATCTGAGAAGCGTCCCTCAGCAGAAAGTTCCTCCACAAGGAGTGCCCCTTCAGCTGCCATGGCTCTGAAGCTGGTTTTGGGGTGAGAAATGTAGATAGTTTTTTCTCACCTGTGGCCTCCTCAAACATTCAAAACCATCTGAGACTGATCTACCACACTCTTCATCCCATAAAAAGGTGATTAAAAAGTCCTCCATTGCCAAGTAGAGGTCTGGTAATAAGCACCAGTACTCACCGACATTGTATGAGGTAGTGCTGTGGACTCTGGTAGGACCATTGAAACCAATGCCTTCTCCTTTACCAGGGAGATCTTTGACAATGGCACCTTCATATCTTGTACTAGTTCCAACAGCTGTATGCTTAATTCAGCTGTTGATGCTATCAATGATGCAAGCCATTCTTATGGCAAATGACAGTTTCCCCTGGGATGGTTCTTGGAGTATCCAGGCCTGGGAGTCACCTTGTTAGCCTCTGCCTGCAGCGACAGGGAGTCTTTCTTGTGGTAGCTGGATATGAGTTCCTGCACACCACCAGCCTTTCAGCTACTCAAGCACTTCTCTGTGGGCTATGCCACCCTTACTTTGTCTTTCAGGTTGACAATAGGTACACCCCAGTCATGAGTTTCTTTGAGTCATTCCCCTGTGATATCCAGCCCCTGACATTGGTTAGTCAGAGAAATTCCAGATCCTTTGCGCTGAGAGGTGCAGCATACCTCACTTTTGCCTTAAACCACCGCTTCTGCAAACCACACAGCACTTGTGAGCACTTAAAACAAAAATAGATTTATTTAAGAAAGAATAAATATTTTACGAGAAATGAGAGAGTGGTGAAAACAAATGGTTGCGATACAAAATTTAAAAACGTGAACCTGGATCTACACTTACAGTTTTGTGTTCAGTGATGATAGTCATCTTAATGAGGTGTTTTTGTTGCAGGCCTCCGACACATCAGGGAACTACAAAATACAATAGAAGACCGGCTATTTGAGGGCACTGAGCTTTTTTCTCAGAAGACAGATGATGCCATGTGCACGTTAAAATATTCTTGAGCAGTTCTTCACTCACTGGAGGTCTACATCCCAGTGATGAAGAGGAAACCGTTCAGACCACATGCTCAGTACAGACCTTACTACCACTCAGGTGCTCAGGATGTTTCTAGATCAGAGATCTAAGCATCCTAGGTGTCACCCATCAGCCTCATCCACAGCAGGCCTTTCTCCCTGGCTTCAAAACAATCATTTTTACATCACCGTCAAGGACAGCATACAGACTGTAAATCATCTCCAATTTTAGACATCCCCCTATTTGGAGAATCTATCTTCCTTTTACTTTCCACAGACAGAAATTTTTTCAGGCAGGTGAGTTCTTAGCAGTGTTCAGTTAATGTCCCTCCCCTTCTCCATCCCTTTTCAGGGATTCATCTCATGAGGCTACATTAATATACAATGTGTACAGTCTCTCTTGGATCTGGGAGCAGTTGAGGAAGTTCCTTACCAACACAGAGCGAGAGGGGCTTCTCTTGCCTCTACTTCCTGGTTACCCTAGCATCTGTTTTCCCTTCCTTGAAGATGGGAGATAGATATGCTCTCAATCTGCAGGATGCGTACATTTAATGTGGCAATCTATCCTGGCCAGAGAAAGTAAGTATTTTCGATTCATGATAGGCAATGTGTACTAATAGTACACAGTACTGCCTTTCAGACTATCCACTTCCCCAGAGGTGTTCAAAAATATGTGGCAATAATAGCAGCTCCTCTATGCCATTCAGGGATTCAAATACTTCCTTATCTGGACAATTGGCTAGTTTGGGAAAGATCAAGTTCCCATGTCCAAAACAACATCTTGCTCATCAGACGACATCTTTTTTTCTAGTCTTGGTCTAAAATTAAATATAGACAAATAGACATTACAACCAACACAAAGAATAAATATCGTAGGGACAGATCTAGACTGTACAACCAGTGTGGTTCATCTTCCAATGGACAGATTCCAGTCCATAGTCTCTCTGTCCAAAATCCTCCAATCACAACAATACTGATGTCCTTGGGTATGTGTGCAGCTGTTAAGTCACATGGCCTCGTCCAAGTACGTGAGTTAGCATACCAGACTTCACCACAGGTGTCCTCTTCAGACCTGGATCCACATGGTATATTGTCCAAACAGGCATTTTGTGTACATGCTGATTTGTGTGCTTGCTCGAGTGCTTCAGTCTCTGAATTGGTGGATGGACCCTCAAAATGTACGCGGGGTATTCCCTTCCTGCCAGCAGAACCAACTGTGACCCTGGTAATGGATGCCTCCATCAAAGGTCGGGGAGCCCACCTGGGTCAGCTTCAGGCTTAGGCACTTCGGAGCAAAACCTCCTAGGCCTTAAATATAAATATTCTGGACCTTCGAATTGTTCGGAGAGCTTTTGAGATGTTAGTTTCCACCATCAGAAACCGGGGGGCGGGGTTCTAGGGTTTATTGACAACACTAGTGTTGTTTTATCTGAACAAAGAGAGAGATCTGAGATCTAATCAGTTATGCCAAGAAATGATCCATGTATGGAACTTGTGCATAAAGAACAATGTTTTGCTAAAGGGGATGATGAATACTATTGCAATTTTATTCAGTAGGAACTTCCTAAACCATCATGAGGAATCAGTACACAGACATTCCGCATTGGTTCTTTCAAGTAATAGACCTATTCGCAACCAACCTGAAGAGCAAATGCATGAAATTCTGCTCCAGAGCAGGTTGCAGCCCAGGTTCTTTGACAGATGCCTTCCTTCTCCCTTGGTCAGGTCTTCTGATGTATGCGTTTCCTTCTGTCCCTCTAATTCTGAGGGTGATCAGGAAGCTAAAGAGACAAAACAACATTAATCCTCAGAGCACCAGCCTGGCCAAGGCAGTACTGACCTTGTGGGTCATAACCAAGGCGATATACTGCCCCTTGCCCTACAATCTTTTTACCTCACGGTGTGGATGATCTCTGGTTGAGCAATGAGGGAAGAATGCTCACGGAATGTCCAAGCCATTTTGGTGTGCAGCAGGAAAGACACAAACAGAGCCAATTATTCAGCAAAATGGAAATGGTTCTTAGCAGGGGCTGAGTCTTACAAGTTGTCACCATGCAACATGGAAACTAGGCATATAATAGACTCTGCTGCATTTTGAAATTGTCTGGCCTCTCCATCGGTTCAGTGAGAATGCATTTAGTCTCTATCTCTGCGATACGTCTACCAGTAGATAGATATTCTGTCTTTTTTGCATCACTTGGTATCTAGGGGTTTTTTTTAAGAGCATTGTTCATATGTACCTTCCTGTGTCTGATCCAGTACCCTCACGGGACCTGAATTTGGTTTTGTACCGTTTAATGGGTTCCCCACTGAACCTTTAGCAACAACTTACTTATCTTTGCTATCAAATGAAAATTGCATTTCTGGTAGCAGTTAGTTACTTCTGTGTGAAGGGTGTTGGAGCTCCAGGCACTGGTAGTTGTGACTCCCCATTTCATGCTATTTCACAAAGACCAGGTTTCTCTCAGGTCATATCCTAAGTCTGGGCCTAAGATTGTATCTGCATTTCACCTCAATCAGATCATTCATCTTCCAGTGTTTTTTCGGAAACCTCATTCCAGCAAACCCAAGAGAAGCTTCTTTCTTTGCACGTTTGGAGGGCTCTCTATCCTTCTATCTGGACAACACAAAGTCTTCTCAGACCATTTGCTAGACTTTTTCTAGGCTTCGGTGAAAGGAGTAAAGGGCAACCAGTTACAACCAGTGTATATCTTACTGGATATCTTACTGTATCCAGCTCTGCTATAATTGAGCAAAGGTTTCTCCTCCGAGAGTAATGGCACATTCCATTTGGTCAGCCATCTCGAGTAACATAGTGATGATGGATATTTGTGTGGTCATTAGTACTTACCTTTTCCAGACAATATGCTGTCACTGAATCTTCCCAGGACAATGCTGTTCACAGCGATGATGATTGTGAAGCTTGGTTGAGGTGGTGAAGTAAGAGGGTGGGATATTTCCTAGGGAATGCCTTACTGCTAAATGATGAAGTTGCTTTTGGCTGAGCCCTCAATGGTTAACACGTTGTTGTTAATGTAGCCTCTCACACTCTACAAGGTAGCACTAATGGAGGGAGGGGAGATAGCATGGGAGACAGAGACACACACCTTGTGTGTGGGAGAGAGAGATATGCACATTTCCCCTTTAAGTAAGCTGACCCCACTTTTAAGTGCATTGTCTTTTTAAGTGAATCAGGAAGTTGAGACAGCAGCTGCTGCCCCAAGCTCTCTCTGTCTCTCTCCGTCGGTGTCCCCACCCTGCTCTATATGGAGAAGGGGTAAGCGGGGTGCAGGAGCAAGGGGGAGGGGGACACCCTAATATTAGCTCCCTCCTCCCCCCCCTCCCACCGCACAGAACTTAGGAGGCTCGGGGAGCAACTCCAAGGCAGAGGGCAGGAGCAGCACATGGCAGTGGGGGAAGGGACAGCTAAACTGCCGGCAATTGATAGCCTGCTGGGCAGCTGCTGCACGGGGAATTTAGGGGAGCGGGGAGCTGATAGGGGGGTTGCCTGTCCACCCTGGTTCCAAGCCCCCACCAGCTAGCTCCAATGGGCTGCTCTTTCCAAAGCAGGAGGCTGCCAAACAACGTTAGAAGAGAGCATTGCACAACTTTAAATGAGCATGTTCCCTAATTGATTCAGCAACGTAACAATGGGACGACTGTAAGTGAGGAGTTACTGTACAGGTGAATCTCACTCTTAGAGATGTTCCAATAAGCTTCTTTCACAAGCTAGACTTCTTCCTAGTCTGGGCCCAGTTCTTTCCCCTGGCACAGTTCTTAGTTCCAGCTCAGGTGGTAACTAGCAGATTTCTCATCTTTGGCACAAGGCGGTGTCAAAGTCAGATTCAAGACTCACAAAATTTGTCAGACCACTCTGTTTATTAGCAAAGCGCTTTGCCAATGCACCCAGATATATGTGAGTGCCATGCAAAGACTCAAGCTAACTTATTTATACAGATAAGGGAAAGCAAACTTAACATAAGAAACAAAGGGAGCAGAAACTGACAAATATACATACATATCTTATTTGCATACTAACTTTTACCAATCTCCTTGCTCATTAGGAGCTCTTAAGCTCATTAGCTTAAGAGGACCCATTGTCTCACACCTTAATGTTTCTCTTCCTGAAACTATATTTCAACAAACCTTTCTCCTGCTTTAAAGCAACAAGCAGCATTTCTTTAATGAATTATAATTACAATATAATTCATTCTACTTTCACAGCGGGAATCCTTTGTCTCTCTCTGGGTTTCCAGCCTTCCTTCTAAATGGAAAAGCACCAGGTTTAAGATGGATTCCAGTATCATGTGACATGTTCACATGTCCTGTGAGACTTCATTACTCACTGCCTGGCACCCAGGTATATAGGAATGCTTACAAGTAAATAGCCATTTACAACCAATTGTCCTAATTAATCGGAGCCATCAAGATTCCAAGCCACCATTAATGGCCCACACTTTGCATAGTTACAATAAGACTTCAGAGTAATACTTCGTATTTCTAGCTTCACATACAAGAATGATACATTCATACAAATAGGATGAACATACTCAGTAGATTATAAGCTTTGTAATGATACCTTATAAGAGACCTTTTGCATAAAGCATGTTCCAGTTACATTATATTTACACTCATAAGCATATTTCCATAAAACATATGGAGTGCAACGTCACAGTAGGTAACAGTTTATTTTCTTCAGCACCATGGTATGACATACTAGAGGCTCTATGACATTGAAAAAAGCTGGGGGGAGTAGAAGAGAAGAAAGAAGCTGAAGGTTTTGATACTTGATGCATTTAGCCACCCAGCCATAAAAGGTTTTATTTATTGGCATTTGGGAGGTAGTCCAAAGGTGACTTTACACTTGTTAGTGGGTGCTCGAATTCTTCATTCCCAATAACAGCAACCAAGGTCAGTGACTAGCTGCTCTATTGCGCTTCACATTTATGTCCAGCAATGATGGGGTTAGCTATTGATGCTTCTGCTGAAGTATCAGCAGCGGAATAGTTAAATATTTGGACACAAAAATTACTATAATTATCCTTTTCTGTGAAGTTGCTAATAACTGCACTCTAGTAATCAAATTTTCATGTAAAAAATCATCTGTAACCATCATGGTTGCCAAAATAACTTTCAAAATGTGCACTAATGGTAGATTCAGGTATACATCCGTTTAACAGCATGAAATACTTCAGAAAAATTTGAACTGCTACTATCCATCAGTGTGGTTTTATCTCTGACAAGTACAATTTAAATACCAAAAAATCAACTATTCCGCTGCTGATACTTCAGCAGAAGCTGAAGTTATTTGGTCTTGCTGCTTGGCTCTTCTAATGTGTTTTTATGTACATCAAACCCACACAAGAAAAAGAAAATTAGGGAACTAAACATATAGTATGTTAACTGAAACGTGGTGAGGAAGTGAAAATCTGTGTGTTAGTCTATATTACTCGTTTTTTTCCATCTGGAAGAGATTTCAGGGAACAGAAAGTAGGAATAGCTTCATTTTGAAAAAAGTTAGCATGTAACGGGTAAAATATTTGCAGAACTACCGATGAAGCAAGTAAACTGGGGAAGGCTCTCAGATGCAGCATAGGACCTAATCCAAAACCCACTGACATAATACAGAGAAACCCCTGATGACTGCCGTGGGCTTTGAATTGGGCTCCTCGTGAGGAGACTGCAACAGAAGTTAACCCCTCCTCCCCTCCCCCCCAAAAGTTTGCAAAATAGTAGTGATAGGACATATATTGGAGGTATATTAAGCAATAAGTATTTTCATGTGATATAAAAGTACTTCCTTTAAACATGTGAAAAAGGGAACTGCAGGAAAAAGAGCAATTCTTGCCTGACTTCAGTGTGTGGTTATGGTCGGAAAAGTGACTGTTAAAATGGTGTTTTTACTCACCTGATTTGATCCATGTGTATTGTCATACTTTTTGTTTTCTTTAACAACAAATACGATATTTTAGAACTGCAGAACCGATAAACCTCTGAGAGCGTGAGCAGGATTCTTCTATGGCTTAGGTCAAGACATAGAATTTGTTAGTGTTGTTTCATTTGTAGCATCTTTATTACTGATGGTGATACATGGGCCAGAAAAAAACAACACCACAGCTTGACTTTCAGTTTACAGGTACTTTTTGTTAGGCTGGCTGTTTAAAATCTTTTCTTCCTTCCTCTTAAAATTGTGGATTTCTATTTAAATAGTTTGGGACTTCTAGACATTCTTGAAATAGTGATTTTTATAAACGTCTGCTTTTCAGTTGTGGTGGAATTAATATTTTTTCCTTACAGTTGTGATAGAACCTTTAGCATACTTTAGTATTTAAGGAGTTGAACTTTAATAAATGGAATTTATTAGCTGCCAAAAATTACATTATTTCCTGAAACTTGAACACTTTTTAGATCTTTTCTTTTTGGCTCTGGAGTAGTTTAGTGTTTCCATATTTAACTTTTTGCCTTAGATTTATTTTTTGCTTAACTTTCACAATGGCTTAATACGGGGCGGGGAGAAGGGACTGCAGCGCACAAAAGTGCCGGTTGTGAATTCATACAATCTGTTAGATTGCAGCAGAACCTGTTTGAAAGCTCTGCACTAGCCTGATAAAGGGCCTTTATAGTTTGAAAGCTTGTTGATGCAATAAAAGGTAATGTGTGATAAAACTTATCTGCTGGTCTTCAACAGCACTTGCATTTAGTCCTGTAGTGTAATTAAGAGCATGCCTTCACGACTTGAGACCACAGGAATTTGTGTGTTTTGTTTTGTTTGGAAAGGCATCTGGAAATTCCAAAAAACATAGAACAGTAGGTATGTTCACCTGGTACTTACCGGAAAATGTTAATGAAGTAGTCCAGATCAGTTTGGTGTCACAAATTTTAACTTGCGTACGCAGAGGAAAGTTGTTTTGGAGTTTTGGCTGCCTTCTTCAAACAAGAGCATGCATGTAGCAGTGTGCTGACAAAACAGCAATCACAATGAAGAATTGTGGAAAGTCATCAGCTATAGTCAATCACGTACCTTTACTTGTGAACTAGAATTCTTCAAACATATCAAAGGCACTTGCTCTTATGGAACATTAAGGTCATTTAGGAATTCTCCGGTTATTTTATGCTTTTTATTTTTAATTGAGTTTGTTCCTCTGACTGTTGTAATTGTGCCTAATAATGATGGATGCAAATGTAATTAAGAATAAATAAAAAGCAAATTAAAAGAAATCCTAATCTATCAGAGCTCAATTTTTCTTTTAATTTTGTAAAATGGACATATACATCATGAAACTTCTTTATGGTTATGTAATTTAAATGGCTCCACAGTCTTTCTCAGGCCTAGGACATCTATCCAAATCTTCAATAGTGAGTTGTGTTTAGGGTGGATAATATTTTTTTTTAATTTACAAAATCAGATTATTTTACTTAAATCACATTTTAAATTTTAAATTAAAAACCTATTTGAAATTGACAATTTATGGTAAAGCCTAAATGTATTGTAATCTATTACAATAATTTAAATTAAATACAAAAAAATATTAAGCTGTATATGTTTGCTGCCAGTTTTTAAAGAACATCAAATCACGGAAGTGTTGGAAGTCTCTGGTTAAATAGCTGGAACCAGCATTTGCCGAAGTGCTAAATCAGCTTTAAACAGCAGTGGACTCTTCTGCAGGTGCAGAGGCGTATTTTATTCACCTAGTTTAACCCAATGACTAGTTCGTTCAAAGTTAAGAAACCAATTGAGGGTTGAAAATGCAGGAAAGCTTGTTTTCCTCTTGCAATCTATGAATAAAAACTAAGTATGAGATGATGAGATCTACTAGTTCTAATTACACAGTGACCAGAAATAATCAATTAAATGTACTAACTACAGATACTTTGTTAAATCGGTTAGCTTTTAAATGCAAAACGTGTTTTGATAAAACTTTTTTTCTTATGCATCAAGCACATTTAAGGCAGGCTTATTTAATAAAAATATTAAATAGTGCTTTATGCATTTTTAATTGAATTTCCAGATAAATAGTTTGACACAAATTGCAAGTAAAAATTAATCATGTAGTAAATAAGAAATGCATCATTCACCATTTTCTAACATAAAAATGTGAAAATTAATAATCTATATAAATGTGAGTTAAGCTAGATAATGGCTTAAATAAATGTGTATAGATACGCTGTCTCACTGGTCAGCAAAAAGAAGCACCAAATTTAGTTTGTGTAGTAGCCGTGTTAGTCTGTGTCAGCAAAAAGAAAATTTAGAAAGAAATACTTGTGGCACCTGAGAGACTAACACATTTATTTCAGCATAAGCTTTTGTGGACTACAGTCCGCTTCATCAGACACATAGAATGGAACACACAGTGAGGGGATATTTATACAGTCAGAGAAACATGAAAAGGTGGAAGTAACCATATCAACTGTAAAAGGCTAATTAATTGAAAGGAACTGTTATCAGTAGGAAAGAAACTTTTGAAGTGATAATCAACATGGCCCATTACAGACAGTTGACACAAAGGTGTTAAGGGTATTTAACGGGGGGGGGGGGAATAAATTCAATTAATGTAATGACCGAGCCATTCACAGTCAATATTCAGACCTAAGGTAATGGTATCTAGTTTGCATATTAATTCCAGTTCAGCAACTTCTGGTTGGAGTCTGTTTTTGAAGTTTTTCTGTTGCAAAATTGCTACCTTTAAATCTGTCATTGAGTGATTAGGGAGGTTGAAGTGTTCACCTACTGGCTTTTGAATGTGATGATTCCTGTCAGATTTGTGTCCATTTATTCTTTTGCGTAGAGACTGTCCAGTTTGGCCAATGTACATGGCAGAAGGGCATTGCTGGCACATGATGGCATATATCACATTGGTAGATGTGCAGGTGAACGATCCTCTGATGGTGTGGCTGATGTGGTTAGGTCCTACGATGGTGTCACTTTAATAGATATGTGGACAGAGTTGGCATCGGGCTTTGTTGCAAGGATAGGTTCCTGGGATAGTGTTTTTGTTGTATGGTGTGTGGTTGCTGGTGAGTATTTGCTTCAGGTTGGGGGGCTGTCTGTAAGCGAGGACTGGTCTGTCTCCCAAGATCTGTGAGCGTGAGGGATCATCTTTCAGGATAGGTTGTAGATCTTTGATAATGCGCTGGAGAGGTTTTAGTTGGGGGCTGAAGGTGACGGCTAGTGGCATTCTGTTATTTTCTTTGTAACAGAACGCCACTAGCCGTCACCTTCATTGTAACAGAACAATTGACTGTGAATGGCTCGGTTATTACATTAATTGAATTTATTCCCCCCCCCCCCGTTAAATACCCTTAACACCTTTGTGTCAACTGTCTGTAATGGGCCATGTTGATTATCACTTCAAAAGTTTCTTTCCTACTGATAACAGTTCCTTTCAATGAATTAGCCTTTTACAGTTGATATGGTTACTTCCACCTTTTCATGTTTCTCTGACTGTATAAATATCATCTCTATGTGTCTGATGAAGCGGACTGTAGTCCACAAGAGCTTATGCTGATATAAATGTGTTAGTCTCTAAGGTGCCACAAGTATTTCTTTATTTTCTTTTTACCAAATTTAGTGTAAAGGCTATATTTATTTAGTTGCAACTCATATTTTTATGGTTACTAGCTAATGAGTCGACCTTTCTTTAGGAAAATAACTCAAGTACAAATGCAATACAGTTTAAACTGATTATTTAAATCGAGGTTTCGTTCCTGTTGATTTAAAGCATGATTAAAGTAAGTGATTTAAATTGCTTTGATTTATATCAATCCACCCCGCTTATTTTCCTCTCCTAGAATGCTCCTGGATATCAGGATGGGCAGTCCTCCTCACAACAGAGCATACCTGAAGTCTCTGCCTTTGTCTCACTACTTCTCAGGGATCATGTTAACCTTGGCTTCACCCACACCACTCTTCAAAATGACAGGCAGAGAGAAACAGAAGGAGAGCAAGAAAAGCTTATTAGATACTACATTCCTCTAGCCTTCTTCTGCTTATAGCCATCTCCACTGACACTGAAGGGAGTACTCAGTTACTTTCATAGAACCTTCCCCTTTCCCCCTATTCTCCCCCTCTCACTGCCTCAGAAAATGCTGAATAGAGTTGAAGTCTGCGCTGGAGGTCAAGGGGAGGGGGAAGGTGGGAGATGACTAGGCAGGCTGGAGGATAGGGGTGGGGAGGGCTGGGCTGGAGGTAAGGTCTTCAAAGCCAGAGCTGTGGTGGAGCTACAGGGCCCCTGTGTGCATATGGCTCTGGTCTCCTAATAAGGGTTCTCGCAGAGATTATCTTTCTGTGAACCACTCTCTTTGGGTTTTATGGTGGGAGGGAATTATATTGCTTCATATTATCATACACTTTTTTTTTAAAAAAAAGTTGTGTTAAGTGTGGATTAGTCACCTACTCAGAAAAGTGTTTCCTCAGATGTTTTCTTAATTTATTTAATTTAGTATGCTGGTGCAGCTACGCAGCCTAGTGTGTTGGGGTTGGAGCCAAGGCTCTGCCCAGATCACACAACATCCCACCCACCTACAGGAGGTGATGCTCCTTTACACTCTTGTGTGTCCATCTAGGGGAGGAAATGGAAAATTACAGTAGTCATTGGAACCACAAGAGGGAAAATAGTAGGGGAAATCTGTTCACCATCTTAGATGTCTGTACACAAATATAGGGAATATGGAGAATAATGGACTGGAAATATTAGTATGTAAGTTATGACTTGATGGAATAAATCTAATAACTAGAATATTGGTGTAGTGGGGTATATTGTTCAGGAAAGACAGGCAGGGGAAAAAGGGTGTTACATTAAACATCAAGAATATGTGCATTTGTTCTGAGGTCTAGAAGGTGGTAAGAGACTGACCAGTTGAAAGTATCTGGGTAAATGTAAAGGGCGGGGGCGGGGAGAGAAACTGGGGTGATGTCATAGTAGACATTTGTTGTGGATCATCAAATCAAGAGAACACAAATATCCAAAACACAAGACCTGGTAGTCCTGGTAGGACTTTAACTACCCAGAAATGTATTAGTAAAGTAGTACAGCAAACATACAAAATATCCAGTGACTTTCTAGAATGTACTGGGGACAACTTCTTGTTTCAGAAGGTGGAGGAAATAACCAGAGAGACAGCTATTTTAGACTTGATTCTGACTAACAGGGAGGAATTGGTAGTGAATCTGAAAGCCAACAATAATTAGAGTGAAAGTGATCATGAAATTATAGATTTCATGATTCTAAGGAAAGGAAGGAGTGAAAGCTGCAGAATAAGGATAATGGAATTAAAAAAGCAGACTTCAACAAACTCTGAGAACTGTTAGATTTTCTTCCCATGGGGACCTTACCTAAGGGAAAAAGGGGTTTGGAGAGCTGGCATTTTCCCATGATCATAGGCGCCGAATTTAGTTGGTGCCGGTGGATGCTTGGGCCCCCCTGGCCCCAACTCCACCCCCAGCCCTGCCCCCATTCCACCCCTTCCCCAAATCCCTGCCCCCGCCTCCTCCCCCAGGCGCGCTGGATTTCCCTCCACCCCATCCCCCAGGCTTGCAAGCCTGGGAGGAAGGGGAAGGGGAAATGTAGCGCGCCCACCGCCAGCTCCCCACCAGCTCCCCCACGCCCAGCTAACCTCTGCTTACACGTTCTGCCTCCTGAGGCGCTGCCCTGCCAAGCCGCTTTCCCTAGCTCATAGGCAGCCGCGCGTCAGCTGTTCGGCGTGCTGGCAAGCCTGTGCGGGGAGGGAGGGGAGCGCGCAGCGGTGGTGCCTCGGGGGAGGGGTATGGAGAGGAGGCGGAGCGGAGGTAGAGGATATTAGAGTTTTAAGTAATAGCCAACATGAATTTGTCAAGAACAAATGATGCCAAACCAACCTAATTTCCTTCGACAGTTCCTGACCCAGCAGATTTGGGGAAACTGTAGATGCAGTGTATCATGATTTTAGTAAGGTTTTGACATAGTCCCACATGACATTTTCATAAACAAACTAGGGAAAAGTGGGCTAGATGAAATTACTATAAGATAGATAGTCAACTGGTTAAAAAGACACACTCAAAAGAGTAGTTATCAATAGTTTGCTGTCAAACTGGGAGGATTTATCTAGTGGCGTCCCGTGGGGTCTGTCCTGATTCCTGTGTTTTGATCATTGACTTGGATAATGGCATGAAATATATGCTTATAAAGTCTGCAAATGACACCAAACTGGGAGGGGTCATTTTTTACTTTGGAAGATTAGATTAGAATTCAAAAGGGCATTTGTTGATAAATTGGAGAATTGGTCTGAATTCAACAAGATGAAAATCAATAAAGACAATTGCAAAGCACTGCACTTAGAAAGGAAAAATCAAACACGCAACTACAAAATGGGGAATAGCAGGCTAGTCAGTAGTACTGCTGAACCTCCAGATCCTTTTATAGAGGATCACAATTTGAATGTGAGCCCACCCCAGGGCTGGAGCCCAAAGCCTGAGCCCCACCGCCCCTGGGAAGGTTGTGAACTCATTGGCTATCTGCTCCTCCCGCATTGTGCCTCAGGTGTCTCCAGAGGAGGGCAGGACCCAACTCTGCTGGTGGCCCTAGCAACCAACACCAAGGCTGTGCATCCAGGAGCAACAGGGAGAGGGAAGGGCTGCTACTTTGCCCCCTTCCCGCCAATCACAACCCAGGAGGCTGTGGCGGCAAGAAAAGCCTCTGGTGGCCTCATGCAGCCATGGTGGCCGCATTTGAGAAATGCTGTACTAGACTATGTAACATGAATATTCTCATATATTAAGTGAAAAGAACGAAAATGTGCTGGTTAATTTGTGGTTTTTCTTCATTGAGAATTTATGGAGCACATAAAATGACAAATGGTTTAGATTTTAATTTGTTTAATTACATTCTGTAAAGAATTACTTAGCTTTTTTGTTTTGGCTTTGTTTTTTCAGGCCACTTTTGGATCATCGCACAAAGTCTTCAGAGAAAACAGTAGTGATTACAAGGAAACTATGCTTAACAAAATTAACTTAATTGTCAAGTGACACTCAAACAGGAGCACATCTCTGAAGTAAGTATCACTGTGAAGTCTTTCTTTAGTTGTTTTTTTTTAAAAAAAAATAAAATAAAATCGGGTCTATGGCAGTTTAGTGTGTCATTAGTGTGGAGTGATGTTCTACAAAATACTGCAGAGGTCAAATGATCTACATGCCAGAGTGCAAAAGCACCAGGGAAATCTTTTTATAAGATCATTAGAGAGGACACTGCTATCTCATTGATAATTGCAGTTCTGTGGACTGAGGTAGCTGCTGCTTCTGTCTAAGCTCCCAGGCATTCTTTGTGTGTGTGGTTGTGAACAGGAAGTGGTCTGGAGAAGACATGATTGCTACATGCCTAAAACCTGTTGGTCATTTTATTAACTCTGCCTGCCTCTGATATTGACTTTGAAGCTGTAATACTTACATCATAAACTACAGTTTTCCCTAATGATACATATGTTCCGCTTCTTGGCAACGTGGGAAATAAGATAGTATTAAAGAACACTGGATAGTAAAGTATGACTTGTGAATCCTGGGTGGTTTGCGTATAGAACTGGCAACATACCAGCCTCTGCAGGTTCATTTAGAGATTCATTTTTTTACTTTTTGCTTTTCAAACCTGACCTAAGGTTCATAAATATAATAGAACCCAAACCCATCCTGATATTCAACTGGTTCTGGATTGTATGTGGATATTTCAGAGCCATAGTCACCAGCACAGTTTAAGATAAAGTGACCCAATTTGTATTTATAGATGTCATTTGTAACCACCCTGTTTGGTATTTCATTAAGTATTGTTCCATTTGAGAGACCCTTTGGATTGCTGACACCTATGTACAGACCATTAATGCTTTCCATGCTTTGGTAACTATATTTATGAGGGATGCACAATATTACTGCTTCATTTTACTACATTTACATGGTGTTCTATGAAGTTACTTTTTGTATTAATAGTGTTCATTGCTATACACAATTCTAGCTATTAATAGTCTAGGAATAAAAAAATTACTGTTCTATTGTACTAAAAGGCAAGGAGGACAGACTGGGGTTATACTTCCTTTAAAGTAAGTCAAGGTTAATATAGAGAAAATAGTGTTGGCTGACCCCTAAAAATTGCCACAGTGGTTTCCTAAGGTGCAGGAAAAAATTGTGGACAGATCAAATTGTTCAGTACATCTTAATGAATGATCCATAGTTTGGGAATTGGACTGCATTTTTCTTAATGAAGAGATATTGATAGGCTATTAGATAACCTTTTTCTTACATACAAAAAACTGTTAGGTTTGCAAAGTCAAACACTCAAAATTAGAAAATGTCAGAATTAAGATTTCTTAGGAATACTTAATTTGTCCTCCTTCCACATATACATTAGGATAGTCTCGCTCAATATTACATATACAGTATATACCAGATATAGAGCCCATACCCTGGTTCCTAGTCCAGGGCCTTGAACATGAGAGCATCTTTTCTCTTTTTGCACTCCTTTGTTTCATTCACAGTCCATACTGTGCAATAAAAGATGCAGGGCTCCTGAAGATCTTTCAGACATCTGTTACTTGGTACTGGGGGATCAATTCCCTGCTCCATCATAAATTTCCTGTGTAACCTTGGGCAAGTCACTTAGGGCTAGAACGACAAAGGTATTTAAGTGTCTAACTTCCATGGATTTCAGTGGAAGTTTGGAGCCTACGTGCCTTTCAGGATGTCAGCCTTAGTTCCTATTTGCCTCAGTTCCTTATCGGTAAAATGGGAAATCATATTACTTCCTACCTCACAATGGTGTTGAGATTCTATTAAAGATTGGAGTGCTCAGGTACTATGGTGTGATAGAGGCCATGTTAAGATATAATAAATGTGATCATGTATTTAAAGATGGTATAATATATACTGTAAAATATGATAGAAATATAGAAGAATTTATATAATTTTAGTGCTTGATTGTGATCTCATTGTTAAACATGTGAAATTACTCTTGAATTACACAGGTGTAAGCAAGAGACGAATCTGTCCATTAAAATTTAAAGAAAAAACCTTGGTTTTAATTTGTGGCAAAAGAGCATTTTGGAATGTCTGTTAATTGCCAAAGGGGGGGAAATTACTCCTCTCTTTTAACTACTTCACATAAAGGAGATATGTAGACAGTCATAAGGTCCTTGACAGAACAAGGAGTAATAAATAGTCTCAAGTTGCACTGGGGGAGGTTTAGGTTGGATATTAGGAAAATCTTTTTCACTAGGAGGGTGATGAAGCACTGGAATGGGTTACCTAGGGAGGTGGTGGAATCTCCTTCCTTAGAGGTTTTTGAGGTCAGGCTTGACCAAGCCCTGGCGGGGATGATTTAGTTGGGGATTGGTCCTGCTTTGAGCAGGGGGTTGGACTAGATGACCTCCTGAGGTCCCTTCCAACCCTGAGATTCTATGATTATTTGGGCATAAAAATGTCTATGCAGATTACTGTCAGACAAGACTAAACGTTTCCTACTCGGTATTTATTTTCTAATTAAAACCACAGAAAAATACATTGAGCTGCTGGAGTAACATTCTTCATTTTCATTCTAACATTGTATTCATTTTGTTTTTGTGGGCAAAAAATAAGTGATTTTAATCCTAAATTTTAATACAGTCAAGAGTATTAGAGAAAAGCAAAATGCATATCAAAAATATTTAAAGAAACTTGAGGCCAGATCCTCAGCCATTGTAAATCAGTATGCAGAGGTTTACACCAGTTACTCGTCTGGTCCATAGGCACCGACTCCGTGGGTGCTCCGGGGCTGGAGCATCAGCGGGAAAAAATTGGTGGGTGCAGAGCCACCTAGTTCACCTCCAGTCCGCCACCTCCTCCCCTGAGCACGCCGCCGCCACTCCGCTCCGCCAAACAGCTGTTTTCCGTGGCAAGCCTGGGAGGGAGGGGGGAGAAGCAGAGTGGCGGTGGTGCGCTCAGGGGAGGAGGCGGAGCGGACGTGAGCTGGGGCGGGGAGCGGTTCCTCTGCCCCTCTCCCCCCAGGGTTACTTCCTGCGGCCCTCCCCGCACCCCCCCACCTGAGCTCACCTTCCCTCCGCCTCCTCCCCTGAGTGCGCCACTGAGTGCGCCTCCTCCACTGAGTGCACTCGGCAAGCCTGGGAGGGAGGGGGGAGGAGGGGAAATGCCGTGCGCCCAGGGGAGGAGGCGGATTTGGGGAAGGGGTTGGAATGGAGGCGGGGAAGGGGTGGAGTTGGGGTGGGGCATAAACACAATTATAGTTAATTTTATCCATTTATTTATGAAATTGTTTCAAAATTACAGCTTGAAGTGAATGACCTTGTATCCCTCAGAACATATTTAATTCTTGAGCCCAATATTATATAATCTTCTCATTTTTAAAGAGTTGCCCAGATGGTAAGGCAATGAGTTCCACGTAAAAAATGATTAAATACCCTTGGGATATGAGGCACATACTTATCCTCCTTAGCTACAAAGTCTATGGTTAATAGGTGGAGTTTCACCTTGCTAAACTGGTAACATGAGATGTTGGAAAACATAATCCCCTCTATATATATAAAATGATGGGGATCTCAATTAGTTGTTACCACTCAAAAAGTCATTGTGGATAGTTCTCTGAAAACAGCTGTGCAGTGACATTCAAAAAAGCTACTAGAACGTTAGGAACCATTAGGAAAGGGATAGATAATAAGACAGAAAATATCATATTGCCTCTGTATAAATCCATGGTATGCCCACACCTTGAATACTGGGTGCAGTTTTCATTGACCCATCTCAAGTAAGATATATTAGAATAGGAAAAAGTACATAGAAGGGCAACAAAAATGATTAGTGATATGGAACACCTTCCATTTGAAGAGAAATTAAAAAAAGAGTGGGACTGTTCAGCTTAGAAAATAGAATATGAATAGAAGTCTATAAAATCATGAGTGGTGTGGAGAAAACGAATTGGGAAGTGTTTACCCCTTCACATAACACAAGAAGCAGGAGTGACCGAATGCAATTATTAGGCAGCCGGTGTAAAATCAACAGAAGGAAGTACTTCACACAAGGCACAGTCAAACTGTGGAACTCATTGCGAGCTGTGGCTGCTTCATGGACGGAAAGATCACGTCTCATACAAGAAAATCTGTAAAGCAGCACCTGGTCATTAGTTCATACCACCTTCAAAATTCTACAAGTTGGGCATCCAGTCATCTGATGCTGCCTTCAGTAGAGACATACTTCTAACTGTAGTATCACAGTAACTATTAAGAAAGGGTTTTTGCATCAGTACATAACTGTACATAGTCCCGCACCAGTCCCTTCCTCCCCCAGTGGACACTATATAAACAGCTCAGTGTCATGGATCTGTGGATCTCATTACGAATAAGAATAGGAAAATTTATCCATATCTTATCTGAAAATTTCTTATTTGGAGTATTGAGATCCACAGATCCAGCCCACCCTGAATGGGCTGTTAATTTGGCAAAATATACTGAATTATTAATTTGCACTCTAAATTTGTTCATTGAATTCCTTGCTTTACAGAAGAATTGTTCTATTTAGTCTTAATGCTTAATTGTCCTTATTGATATAGAGTGCTTAGTTTTTCCTAGGCTATGAAAGTGTCTCAGCTGGTAGTTTCTCAGAAGTGGAGTTGCACCTCTTGCACGTTTTTCTTTCTTTCTTTTTTTTAAATGTGAGGAGTCTCACTAAAGTAAAAGTTAAGCATGTGCATAAGTGTTTGCAGGATTGGGACCTATGGCTCTGATTCAGAAAAGCATGTAAGCACATGTTTAGCTTCAAGCATGTGAGTAATTATCTTTACTTCAGTGGAACTATTTGTGCTTCTCATTAAGCACAAGCCTAAATGATTTGCTGGTCCTAATGGAGTAGATTTGGGGGAATGGTGAAAATGGCTATACACAAAGGATGTCAAATTATGCAAAAATAAACTAAAACAGCGAGAGAATATACTGGAAATCTCCTAGCTACTCTTAAGCATTTCTTGTAAGTTTTTTTTTTTTTTTTTTAAATCTGATAGAAGTGGGATATTTCAGTTGGCAATGTCCCAGCAAATATCACACTCCACTGAAGAGTTGAATAAAGAGGATTGAGGGAAGACATTGGAACTCCTTTTATTTCTATGGGTACAAGAAAGTCCAATGTGGCAGATATAAATGGCTTTAAAATTCCTGTGGAAACCAATGAGTGTTAAGAAAATCTGAAAAAATTAAAAAAAATAGAGACATTATTGTCCATGCTAACTTACTTTGTGGATAGGAGGAAAGCAGTAGGTGTGGTATATCTTGACTTTAGTAAGGCTTTTGTTCTTCAAGTGCTTGTTCATGTCAGTTCCAATCAGGTGTGTGTGCGTGCACAGACGCGGTAGCTGGGAGATTTTTCCCTAGCAGCATCCAATGGGTCGGCCTCAGCGCCCCCTGGAGTCGAACCTTCATGGTGTTCAATATAGACCCTAGCCGACCCGCCACCCCCTCAGTTCCTTCTTACTGCCAGTGACAGTTAGCTGGAACTTCCCTGCGCTCTTGTCTCGACAAGCGCATTTAGCAGATTCTTGCATTGTTCTCCATTAGTTTTCCATTGTTCATTAATAGTTAGTAGTTTGTTAGTGTTTCATAAGTTTCCTTTGGGGAGGGAATCCCCTCCTACGCTCTCCCAACACCGGGGCATGCCGGGGTCTCCGGGCTTCAAAGCAAGGGTATGTCCAGAAGCGATCCTCACACCTTGTGTCTAAAGTGTTTAGGAGAGGGCTATCAGAAGAATCGTTGTGCCATTTGTAAGACCTTTCGGCCCAGGACTTTAAAAGATAGAGAGTAGTGCCTGAAGGTCCTGTTGATGGAGGCAGCACTCTGTCCCCAGTCCGACACTGAGTCAATGAACCCTTCGCCGAGTTCCTCCTCCTTGGTGCGAAGCGCTCCGGCACCATCAGCAAGGGCGCCGGGTGAGAATAAGGACTAGTGGCACTGTCCCGGTTCTACTCGCAGCTCACATGCTGCATGCAGGCACCGTTTGCAATCGTCAGTGCAGCAAAAGAAGAAGAGGCCGGAGAGGGGTTGCTCTCCCCCTTCTAGGCCTAATGAGCCTGACGCTATTAGACCTCAGTCAGGCCACACTATTTCTGCTCCACTGGTGATGGTCACGCTGACTCCTGCCCATGTAAAAGGGCAGTTGAGTCCAGACCCTCCTCGCTCGCCGAGGCTGAGCCGTGAACTGCACCTCCCTTCGACACCGGAGAATTTAAAGCAGCCCAAGACCTACTTCACCTCATGGCACTGTTCTCTTCTCCTAGACAGGACAGGTTACTGGCACCGGTCATTCCCCAGGCTCCTTCAAGGGGAAAGCTCACTACGATGGCCCACCGATCTACAACCCTGGAGTGCCGGCACTGGTAGTGTTGGGGGTAGGCCCATTATCACCTGTGCTACCATCTCGACGCCTCCAACGCAGTTGGCACTGGGCCCGGGAGTCCGGCAGCCCTGGCACCGGGGGGGACTCCAGCGGCGACGTAGACTCTGGCACTGGCGGCGATGGCGATTCCGGCACTGAGAATGACATCAGCACCGATGGAACTAGTCAGTGTATGCAGCCCCTACACTGAGGGGCATGACACCATCTGGGTTGGCACTGGCCCAAGAAACCCAGGTGGTGCAGGACCCCTTGGATGCTGAAGAAAGTGAGCAGCCACCTCTCACGGGTGTCTCTTCCTCGTCCTCGCCAGATGAGACATTGGCAGGCATGGCGACAGCCCCAGCCTTGGAAGACAACAGGGTTCTGTAGCAATTGTTGCGGAGGGTTGCCCAGGGCCTGGGCATTCAGGCGGAGGAGGTAGTGGAGGATACAGATCCAATGGTGGACATCCTCGCCCCCTCCAGACCGGCATATATTGCCCTGCCCCTCATAAAGACGATCTCTGACACCATGAAAACTCTGTGGCAGACCCTAGCCTTGTTGCCCCTTACGGCTAAACAACAAAGGGCGCTACTTTGTGCCGTCCAAGGGTTACGAGCATCCCACACCTGACTTTCTCGTGATTGATGCTGCCAACCAACACAAAGATCAGGGCTTTCAGGGACACCTGCTCCCCCCGAAGAATCAGCAGGCGAAAAGACTTGACCTTTATGGGAGAAAGGTCTACGCCATTGGAGACTTGCAGCTCCGCATATCCAATCAGCAGGCCATCATCAGCAGGTACTCCTATAACACCTGCTCGGTGATGGCTAAATTCACGGAGTTGCTCTCCTTGGACTCCCATGCCAAGTTTTTGGTGTTGGTTGGGGAAGGGAGACTTCTCTCAAGGGCATTCCTACATGCAGTACTTGACGGGGCTATGGCCACAGGAGTGCCTATGAGAAGGGGCTCATGGCTCCAAGTTTCTGGCGTCCCCTACAAGGTACAGAAAACCATTCAGGACCTGCCTTTTGAGGGTGAGATTCTCTTCTCTTCTCAGAAAAAACTGACAAAAGGCTAGACAGCCTTAAAGACTCCAGAGCCACCCTCAGGTCCCTGGGCCTCTATATGCCTTCAACACAGTGGAGACACTTCCGTCCGCAGCCTCCTCAATGGTTCGGTCATCAGATCTACCAAGATGGCTCCAGAAGGAGAAATCGGAGCGGCAGGAGAAGACTGTGTCAATCCTCTGGCCAGGGCTCGGGACTATCCAAGCCATCTTCAGGGGCCAAACTGGTCTTTTGAAGGTGTGGTTGAGGACTGCGCAGCAGAGCGCAATCTGGATCCACCGTGCCTTACCTGTTCGCCCCGACTATCCCCTTTCTACTGTGCGTGGTCTCGTATTACTTTGGACCTCTGGGTGCTCCACACAGTAGAGAGGGGATACTCCATCCAATTCCGTGCCCTCCTGACCTTCCACAACCTTTCCCCATCCCTTTTCAAGGACCCCTCTCGTGAGCATTCCTTATACAGAGCTGCACTTGCTCCTATCACTAAGGGCAGTGGAAGAGGTTCCTCAGGCGCAGAAGGGAAAGGGCTTCTATTCCCAGTATTTCCTAATACTGAAAGCCAAGGGTGGCCTCAGTCCCATCTTGGACCTGCGAGAACTCAACAACTTTGTGAAGAAACACAAGTTCACATGATCTGTTTGGCCTCCATCATCCCTTGCTGGATCCAGCAGATTGGTATGCTGCCATTGACTTGAAGGACGCGTATTTTCATATCGCAATTACTCAGCCCCACAGAAAGTACCTCAGGTTTGTGGTGACTAATACCCACTACCAATTCACAGTCCTTCCGTTCGGCCTGTCAGCAGCACCTCAAGTTTTCACCAAGTGCATGGCAGTTGTCGCTGCGTTCCTGCGCAGGCACCAGGTACAGGTGTTTCTGTACTTCGATGACTGGCTGATCAAGGGCTGTTCTAGGACCCAAGTGGAAGCTCAGGTTACATTCATCAGAGCCACCTTCGACAACCTGGGTCTCCTTCTAAACCAGGGATCGGCAATGCTTGGCATGCGGCCCGGCAGGATAAGCCCCCTGGCGGGCCAGGCCGGTTTGTTTGCCTGCCTTGTCCACAGGTTCAGCCAATCGCAGCTCCTACTGGCCGTGGTTCATCGCTGCAGGCCAATGGGGGCTGCGGGAAGCCGCGGCCAGCACATTCCTAGTCCCGTGCCGCTTGCAAAATGTTGCCGATCCCTGTTCTAAACAAAGCAAAATCAACTCTGTCCCCTGTCCAGAGGATAGAGTTTATAGGGGCAGTACTGGACTCGACCCAAGCCAGGGCCATACCTGCCTGAAGCAAGGTTTCAGGCCCTGACAGATATTGTTCGAGGCATCAGACCATTTCCCACCACCACAGCAAGGAACTGCTTGATGCTTCTCGGTCACATGGCTGTCTGTACCTACGTAGTGTAACATGCCAGACTCCGGCTTCGATCTCTTCAGTCGTGGCTCGTGTCAGTGTATCATCCAGCCTGGGACAGCTTGGACAGGATCGTGACCCTGCCTCACCCAGTCCTCCACTCCTTTCTGTGGTGGCTTGACCCTCTGGAGGTGTGCTCAGGGGTCCCCTTCACCAGTCTGCAGCCATCCTCTTCCCTAGTGACAGACGCATCAGACTTGGGCAGGAAAGCTCATCTGGGAGGCCGCAGGACCCAAGGTCTCTGGTCTCATGCAGACCTGGCTGTCTACATCAACGTTCGAGAGCTGAGAGTGGTGCGCTTAGCATGCCAGACATTCTGTGCACACTTAACGGGACATTATGTATCTGTTATGACGGACAATATAACTGCAGTGTTCTATATCAACAAATGGGGACGCATGCTCCTCTCCCCAATGCCAAGAAGCCCTCATGCTTTGGGACTTCTGTGTGGAACATTCAGTACACTTGCAAGTGTCATACCTCCCCGGAGTATAGAACGAGCTGGCAGACCACTTCAGTGGGCCGTTTCACGTCCACAATTGGTCTCTTCACCCGGACGTTGCATTTTCAATCTTCCAGAGGTGGGGCTTTCTCCAGATAGACCTATTCGCCATGCGATACAACCAGAAGTGCCAACAGTTCTGCTCTTTCCTGAATCACAGCCCGGGCTCCAGAACGGACGCGTTCCTCCTTCCATGGGGAGGCCATCTCCTTTCCGCCCATATCTCTGATTCACAAGGTACTCCTTAAGATCTGGAGGGAATGAGATCAGGTCATATTGATAGCACCAGCCTGGCCCCATCAGCACTGGTACACATGTCTGTGAAAGCCCTGGTCACCCTTCCACTCTTTCAGGACCTTCTGACGCAAGATCACGGTCGTCTTCAACATCCGAACTGCGTGTCTGTTCACCTCATGGCGTGGAAGCACCGTGGTTGAACCTGATGGAGCTTTCCTGTTCAGACCAGGTTAGACTAGTCTTCCTTGGCAGCAGGAAACCCTCTATGAGAGCCTCCTACCTTGCCAAGTGGAAGAGATTTTCAATGTGGTCGGTGCAGTGCCATTCATTCCCGACACTAGCCTCAGTGCTGCTCATTCTGGACTACCTCCTCCATCTGAAGCATTCATTTTCTTCAATAAGAGCGCATTTAGCCGCCATATTGGCCTTCCATCTGGGCGCGGGGGGCCGCTCAATGTTTGCTAACCCTATGGTCAGCCGGTTTTTAAAAGGACTTGACAGACTGTACCCTCACGTTCGTCAGCCTGTCCCCACCTGGGACCTCAACCTCGTCCTCTAGGCTCATAGGAACTCCCTTTGAACCGTTGGTGACATACTCCCTACTCTACCTGTCCTTCAAGGTGGTGTTCCTGGTAGAGATTGTGATGGGTTGGTATCACAGAAACCCCCTTGGAACTGCCACCTGGTGTGCCAAGACTACTCCTGCTCCTGCTTTCCTGCCTTTTCCAGCTTGGGACTCCAGAATCCTGTCTGGTTTGAGCCAGGCCCGCTAGCCTGCTGCAAACCCAGACCCAGGTCTGAACCACGTCCCCTAACAGCTGTAGGCTTACCTGGAAGCAGCTTAGGAAGTGTTCTTGCCTTTGACACCCAGGCTGCTCAACTCCCAATGGGGTTCAAACCCTGAATAAATCTGTTTTACCCTGTATAAAGCTTATACAGGGTAAACTCATACATAGTTCACCCTCTATTTCACAGATAGAGAGGTATGCACAGCTGTTTGCCTCCCCTCCAGGTATTAACACATACTCCAGGTTACTTAATACGTAAAAAGTTATTTTAATAATACAGACAGTAGGATGTAAGTGGTTCCAAGTAATAACAGACAGAACAAAGTGAATTACTAAGTAAAATAAAATAAAACATGCAAGTCTATATCTAATCACACTGAATACAGAGAAAAACCTCACCAGTTCCACTAAACTTCCTTTTACAGGGTATGGTCCTCCTAGCCTGGATCCAGCAATCGCTCACACCCCCTATTGTCCTTGTCCTTTGTTCCAGTCTTTTTCAGGTGTGTCATTGAGGGGTGGAGAGGCTCTCTCTTTAGCCAGCTGAAGACAAGATGGAGAGGTCTCCCAGGGGTTTAAATAGACTTTCTCCTCTGGGTGGACACCCCTCCCTCTCCCTGTGTAGCATCCAGTTACAAGATGGAGTTTTTGGGTCACATGGGCAAGTCACATGTCCATGCACAACTCAGTTACCAGCCCAGCCACATTCCTGGCTGCTCAGATGTGGATTGGTGTCTGCAACTTCTTTTGTCTGTTAAGTGTTTCTTGGTTGGGCCCTTAACCTGCACATTCCTTTCTCCAGACATTGATCCAATGCTCTTACTAAGGCTATGTATAAAACCAGCAAATATACAACCAATATTCATAACTTCAACTACAAAAATGATACATGCATACAACCAGGAAGAATAGATTCAGTAGATCATAACTTTTACAGAGCTATGTAACATGGCACATGTAGCATAAAACATATATTCCAGTTATATCATACATACATCTATAAGCATCTCCCCATAAAGCCTTATGGGGTTCACAGTCACAGAGATAACGTCGGCCAGGAGGGTGTTTGAGCTCAAGGCCCTAACATCAGAGCCTCCTTACATGTGTTCTATAAGGGTTTCCTCCCAGAGGTTGTGTCACAGTTTCACATCAACCAGGACATCTTTCTCCTGGTATTCTACCCTAAGCTGCGCTCCACTGGCATGGATCAGAGACTTCACTCACTGGATGTCCGCAGGGCACTAGCCTTTTACATCAAGAGAATGAAGCCGTTAGAAACTTGGTCCAGTTATTCGTGGCAGTGGCAGACAGAATGAATGGTCTGCCTGTGTCGTCACAATGCAATTCATCATGGATCATGTTCTGCATTCATGTGTGCTACAACCTGGCGGGGGTTCCTGCACCCCCAGTCTCTGTGCTCTCTACCAGGGCACAGGCTTCATCAACAGCGTTCCTGGTGCAGGTCCCCACTCTGGAAATCCGCAGATCGGCAATGTGGTCCTCCATCCATACTTTCATCATGCACTATGCGATTACCCGATAGGCCAGAGATGATGCGGCCTTCGGACGAGCAGTGCTCCAATCAGTAGAAGACTTCAACCCCACCTCCTGAACTTAGGCTTGTGAGTCACCTGATTGGAATTGACATGAACAAGCACTTGAAGAAAAAACGGTTACTCACCTTCTCGTAACTGTTGTTCTTCGAGGTGTGTTGTTCATGTCCATTCCAATAACCACCCTCCTACTCCTCTGTCGGAGTAGCTGGCAAGAAGGAACTGAGGCGATGGCGGGTCGGCTGGGGTCTATATTGAGCGTCATAATGGTGTGGCTCCAGGGGGCGCCCAGGCTGACCTGATGGATGCTGCTAGGGAAAAATCTTCTAGCTACCGTGCACGTGCGCATGCACACACCTGATTGGAATGGACATGAACAACACATTTTGAAGAACAACAGTTACGAGAAGGTAAGTAACTGTTTTATACTGTCTCATGTGACCTTCTTATAAGCAAACTAGGGGAATACATCCTAGATGGAGCTACTATAAGGTGCACGGATAACTGTTTGGAAAACTATTACCAGAGAGTAGTTATCAATGGTTCACAGTCAAGCTGGAAGGGCATATCAAGTGGGGTCCAGCAGGGATCAGTTCTGGGTCCAGTTCTGTTCAATATCTTCACCAGTGATTTTAGATAATGGCATAGAGAGTACAGTTATAAAGTTTGCGGACGATACGAAGCAGGGAGGGATTGAAAGTGCTTTGGAGGATAGGCTTAAAATTCAAAATGGTCTGGACAAACTGGAGAAATGGTCTGAAGCAAATAAGGACAAATGCAAAGTACTACACCTAGGAAGGAACAGTCAGTTGCATATGGACAAAATGGGAAATAACTGCCTAGAATGGAGTACTGCGGAAAGGGATCTGGATCACAAGCTAAATGAGTCAGCAGTGTAACACCATTGCAAAAAAAGCAAACATCATTCTGGAATGCATTAAGAGGAGTGTTGTAAGCAAGACACACAAGTAGTAATTCTGCTCTACTCTGTGCTGATTAGGCCTCAGTGTCCAGTTATGGGCTCTGCATTTCAGGAAAGTGGTGAACAAATTGGAGAAAGTCCACAGGAAAGGAACAAAAATGATTAAAGGTCTAGCAAATACAACCTATGAGGGAACATTGAAAAAATTGGGTTTGTTTAGTCTGGAGAAGCGAAGACTGGGGCGGGGGAGGACAAACACATAACAGTTTTCGAGTTATTTCGAGAGGTTGTTATAAGGAAGAGGGAGAAAAATTGTTCTTGTTAACCTCTGAGAAAAGAACAAGAAGCAATGTTCTTAAATTACAGCAAGGGTGGTTTTTAGGTTGGACATTAAGGAAAACTTTCTGTTTAGGGTAGTTAAGCACTGAAATAAATTGCCTAGGGAGGTTGTGGAATCTCTGTAATTGGAGATTTTTAGGAGCAGGTTACACAAACACCTGTCAGAGATGGTCTAAATAATACTTAGTCTTGCCTTGAATGCAGGGAACTGCATTAGAAGAGCTCTCAAGGTCCTTTCTAATCCTACGATTCTATGATTTAGTATCTGGATGTAACTTGCATGTTGTGGTGATGAAGAAGGAATCGTTAAAACCAGAAAAACAAAGGTTATTTTTACTTATGCACTGGTTTTCCGAGCCAGTGTAGTATGTCCTAGGAAAGTTCATAGCCAAAAGTAACCTTTTCATTAGGAGCATAATAACACGAAAGGACCTTGTGGTCTTCAAATGCATTACATTTTTATAACAAACTCAAAAGGAATTAATGCAAAATTCATACATATGAAATAGAATTCCATTTGTAATGCTTGTTCTTTAACAGACTTTCAGTACAATGATTTTTAGTGGGGAACATTTTTACTCTAAAATATTGACAGTTTTGAATTAAAAAAAAGTTTCTATCTCATTATACGCCACAGACACTTGTGTTACACCAGCTCCAAACAAAGGAATAAAAATTAAAGTAACCACACACATCGAAACAATGATGAGCTGCCAATTGTATTCACTGTTAGTAGGGAAGGAGAGATCAAGTGTTTCTATCTCAAGCCCAGAAGGACCTTGTGATAGGTTGGATCACAGAAAACCCCTTGGGAACTGCTAACTGATGTGTTGGGCCTACCTCTAAGCTCATTTTCCCTGGCATCTTGGGATTTCAGAACCCTGCCTGGTTGTGCCAGACACGCTAGCCTGCTACAAACACAGACCCAGCTCTGAACCACGTCTCACACAAGCTGGAGGCTTAACTGAAAACAACTTAAGAAGTGTTCCTGTCTCCAACACTCAGATGCGCAGCTTCCAATGGGGTCCAAACCCCAAATAAATCAGTTTTACTCTGTATAAAGCTTATACAAGGTAAACTCATAAATTGTTCACCCTCTATAACACAGATAGAGAGGTATGCACAGTTGTCACCCCCCCCCCCAGTATTAATGCATACTCTGGGTTAATTAATAAGTAAAAAGTTATTTTATTAAATACAAAAAGTAGGATTTAAGTGGTTCCAAGTAATAACAGACAGACCAAAGTGAATTACCAAGCAAAATAAAATAAAACACCCAAGTCTAAACCTGATACAGTGAGAAAGTGATGATAGATGAAATCTCACCCTCAGAGATGTTCCAGTAAGTTTCTTTTACAGACTAGCCTCCTTCTAGTCTGGGTCCAGCAATCACTCTCACCCCTGTGATTACTGTCCTTTGTTCCAGTTTCTTTCAGGTAGCCTCTCCACCCCCAAAGGATCTCAATTGAGGCAGCTGAAGACCAAATGGAGGGGTCTCCCAGGGGCTTAAATAGACTTTCTCTTGTGGGTGGAGACCCCCTCCTCTCTCCTATCCAAAATCCAGCTCCAAGATGGAGTTTTGGAGTCACATGGGCAAGTCACATGTCCATGCATGACTGAGTTCCTTACCAGCCAGGCCACATTACTGGGAAAGCTCAGATGTGGATTGGCGTCTCCAAGTTCATTGTTAGCTTAAGTGTTTCTTGATTGGTCACTTACTGAGAATAGTCTTTTCTCAGAAAGCTGACCAACTGCCTCACTGAGGCTACTTAAAATTAAACAAGTACATTGCCAATATTCATAACTTCGAATAAAAAAATGATACATGCATACAAATAGGATGAATATATCCAGTAGGTTATAACCTTTGCAGAGATATGTTATGTTACATGACATATCTAGCATAAAACATATTCCAGTTATGTCTCATTTACTTTCATAAGCATATTTCCATAAAGCATTATGGTGTGCAACGTCACAGACCTGTGAACTGCTATTTTTCATATCTAAGGAAAGCAAATACTCCCTTCTTGACTGCAGTAGGTTAGTTAATATTGAACATTTAAGTGTCTTCATTTAAGCAGTACTGAAACTCTTACTGCAAACCTGAATGCAAGCCCCTTGTTTTGAGCAGCTGCCTAAATTCTTAAAAAATACTGCAAGTTGAAATACTTCATAAAAATGGTCAAGTCCTTTAGATAAAATATCCATATTGTTCTCTTCATTTCAATGTTTTGTAAATACTTGGCATAAAATCAAGAGGTTCTCAAATACTTTGAAATTTAAACAGAACTCAATCGGAATGTTTGAAAGTTTCAAACAGCACTCTACAAGAAATCCTCTATGTAGTGTGTGCATTATTCCAATTATTTGTATTACAGTAGTGCCTAATGGCCCCAGTGGAGATGGAAACCCGTTCTGAGAGCAGCAGTAAGAAAGTTCTGATGGAGTTCGTGTACAGTAGCTGTGTCCCTGACCCCTTTTAAATCCCGCTTGCTTCTTGACCAATCAAAACTGATTTCTACTGTAGTGGAATGAGAAGTCAGCTGTATAGTGTTGGGGAGTGCTATCGCATACCTGCCTCAACGTCTCTATGACCTCCATGACCAAATTCTTCTGTACACCAATGGTGCGTCCCCCCCCTACACAGAGCCCAGCCGTGGCCCCCACAGCCAGGACACTGGTCTCTCCGAGCCCAGGGATCCAGAGGGAGAAATAGACGGATGCTTCGTCCCAGGCTTGCATGGAGTTTCCTGCTCGCTGCTCTCTCCTTCCCTCAGGGTGTGCTGGGAACTGCAGCTGCTAGGAACCCTCCAGCTCCTTCCACCTCCCACTGGCAGTGTCTTCTATGTGCGAGCTGGGCTCTTCTGGGTCCAGCAGCCGCTAGTGGTGGCCAGCAGCACTGCAGCCCATTTCTGTGGGGGAAAGGAAATTCCGTGCACACAAAGTTAATTTCTGCAAAATTCTGCACTGCGCAGTGGCGCAGAATTCCACCAAGAGTCCTGCTAAGTAAATTCAAGACAGACTTTTCAAACCGGGGTGCCTAAAATTAAGCTCGTAAGTTTAGTAACGGAAGCCTAATTTTTTTATCACTTGTTTTGAGAACCTACAAATGTCCTTGGAGTCATTGGGAGGTTTAGCTGCCCAGCACCTTTGATAACCACTGTTTTATATAAACATGGAAGCAGAAGCTCAGCTGTAGGTACTCACATTTGAAAATCTTGTCCTCAACTTTCATTGTTTAATGCAGATTAAAATATGAGGGAGGTGGTAGAATAATGTTAAAATGAAATAAGGCTACAAAAATTAACTGAACAAAGCAATATAAAAAGCCCAACAATTCTTAATTTTTGATGCTGGAAATGCTTACTTGTATATTAGTTTAAAAAGAAAAGGAAGAAATCTTATCTTGATTGCTTAAATTCATACACATCTTTTTCATACCAGTCTAAATATTACCCAACAATTAAAGCAATATGCTTAAAATATATGCCATATTCTATGTCTACATTTTTCTCAGAAAGGTAATGCTGTTGTTGTTTTTAAATCTTAATTTCATCAACAATCCTCAATAAAAGAGGCTATCTAATCTCTTATTGCATATAGTCAGCTCATGCCAGTTTAAACAGACTTCTGGGAAATAGATGCAATATTTATAGTAACTTATGATTTAGAAAAACCTCTTCATGGCAACGTTGTAGATGTTTTGAATTTTTATAAGCTTTGCCATAATTTTGGAATGCCAATTGTGTATGAAAGTACTAAGATGAAAAAATCTTCTGGCTTCACTGACTTCAGTGGTTTTTATTTGTAAAATGGAAGTACTAATGATTTTTCATCCATCATTTCTCTTGTATAGATGGAGATCTTGGGGTTAAAGACTTCTCTTACACTGACTTTCAGTTTTAAGTGAAGAAGAGGTTTCAGTTCCATATATTCCTCAATGTGTGGATCAATTCCCTTGCACACATCCCATTCACAAGCTCTGCATGAGGGATGTGAATGTCTCCCTTGAATAAGGAAGAAAGGTTTTTTGTTTAAGTTTTATTTTGAAAATGTCATAAAGTATAATAAACCACACTTCATATTCTAACTTGCTTATCCAGCTTTGTCACCAGATACCCTTCTATCTTTCGTTCTCAACTGTTTCCTTTCATGGTTCTTTATTCATTTTTATAGTATTGAATGTTTACATATTTAGAAAAATGATTACAAAGATGATATTGTCAATGCCTGGTGTTTCTGGTCCTTAGACTATGTGTTACGCTGCTGCTATTTCCTAATGTATTACTGTGGTTAGATTGTCCTCTAGTCTGCCAGGGACAGAGCGATATTGTTGTGGCCTTTTCTAACTGTTTTCATTGCTGCAAGAGTCTTACTTAGTCTCTTGACTGCCACATGACAGAACAAGTAGTAAATAAAGAAGGTATTGATGGCAATGGTGTTCATCTTGAAATGTGGTGTTTAATGGTTGCAACAAGTTATTACAACACACAAAGTAAAATACTGGGCAAGTAGAACTTTAAATTGATAAAGTTAATGGGAGCAAATTAGTTTTTCATATTCTGCTTACCTTCTACTTAAAACTTCATATTAGTTTTCAGCGAAAACTAGAATAGAAAAGGCTTTTCTGTATTTAAAAGTTAAGTTTTACTTGGTTGATCAAATACAAATCATTTAAGCTAGTCCCTTGTAGATATTTAAATTGTGGCTTTCTATTTGAAAGAGGCAGCTTAAAATAAACTGATTTAATATTTATTATTTGTATTACCGTAGTATCTAGGAGCCCTAGTCATGGACCAAGACCCCATTGTGCTAGGTGCTGTACAAACGCAGAACAAAAAGACAGTCCCTGCATGATGGAGCGCTTCCTTTTCTTAGTGCATATCTGAACATTTTATGCCAGTTTTCAGTATATCAGTTTGAGATCAAGTATTGTTATTTCATTTTACAGGAATTCTGACCACATGTCTTGGCTGGTGATGGGGTACACAGTATGCTTTCAGATGTACAAATTACTACTGACTTCTAAAGTATATGAAGAATTCATATAGGATTAGATTGTACCCTTGCCTTACGAGGCTGTTCAGAAGAGTAAGTGCTACTGGACATAAGTAAGGGTGTCATAATCAGGCCTTTAGTATTTTAGGTTATATTGCTGATACATTTGTTTTTTATTTCCAGCACCGCACACTCTTTCAGTCTGTTCTGGTGAATAATTTGTAATTCTTCATGTTAGCAGATGAGGTACTGCATTATGGTTTGGTTTTGTTGTTTTGTTAATTTAAAATAACAGAACACCACACTCTACCAGTTCCCTATTTAAATATTTAATCTCTGGAGTATGGAGTTCAGGAGAAAGGGAAAATTTCCAACCTAAACATACAAGACAAGATCCAACATGTTTATTTTAAAAGGACTGAGCTAACTTGGATCAATTTTGGATGTCAATAACTTGATATATGCCAGCATACGATTAAAATGGATGCTGATGGAGGTGCAAGATGTTTCTCATTGACTATAGTCTTCTGTTGATAATTATTTTTAAAGAAAAATATGTAGGATTGTCAAACTACTGAAAGGGGAAGTGTTTAATAAAAATGATAAATTAAATTCTTTAACTCATTTCTATTTCTCCATCCCATTCTTCTCTCACACTCTCATCCCTACAGGCCAACAAAGTTCTTGTCCCCAGAATAGCTATCCAGTATTTGTGTTTAAATTGGATGAATGGGAACACTTTCCTAATTCAATTTTCAAACGTATTGTAAACAATATATAGACATTACTCTGAGACAAAGCCTCTCTGAACTTAAGGATGTGCTGGAATGGGAAATTTTTAATTATAATTTTTAGCATAGTAATATGATGCCTCTTATTAAACATGTAAGAATCATATCCTGATTTATAATAAACTCAGAATTCAGCTTTTGGCCTCAAAGTACCATTCAGTCCAAGATAGTTCAGGATGAAGTTATTACTCTGGAAGCTGTTAGCATTCTAATATTTAGGATTAGTTAACACTGATATTTTTCAAGGAATTTTTTTCTCTTAACGCTTCATAAAAAGGTCTCTACCATGTGTTAATGTTAGTGAGAACAATAATTTTGTGTACGTTTACCGTACTATTTTGATGTACATAATGTTGCTACGTCACAAAGCTCATTCAGATTGGATATATACAAGATAGAATACTTGTATTTCTACTTTGCAATATTGGACCTGCTTCCTGCAAAGACTTAAACTCTTTATCCCAGGAGTAACACTGCTGACCTCAAAATAAATATTTTTAAATAATATTTAAAAAAATTTTTTAGTAATTAAAGTTAAGCATGTGTATGATTTTTGCAGAATTGAGACCTTGAATTGAATTGCGTTATTCTTCATTATGCCATTCCTTAGGGAGCAAATTGTTCTGGTTGTAGCTAAACCCAGCTGTTATCCAAACTTTCATAACACAACTTTAAAGCTCTGCAGTTATTCATTCATTGGCATAAAATTTTATTACTTTTAAAAAATTTCTGTCTAACCTTAGCTGCGTTTTAGACTCTGGTCTTGTTCTATGGCACGTGTGCAAGTAGAATTCTTCCCTTTCTAAATGAAAATAAATGCAGCCTTCCTTCCCTTTTGGGGTTTAAAAAAAAAAAGGTTTTTTTCCCCGAAAAAGCTCCAAAGATTGCTGAAAGCATAGGTATACATTTTTTTTTAAAGATTACTGTTTTCAGAAGGAAATGTAAGTGATCTTTCCCCAAAGTAATTATATATTTTGTGTCAACTTTTACTTTTGTGAATCAAGTTTTAACTATTCAGTTTTAAAACTGTCTACAGTTATCTTTGATCGAAAGTTGTTAAATATTGGAAACCAATTAAACACAATCATACTATACTAAAAGCATGTTTTTAGTATATTATAGTGGTATATAGCATTTAGCTTACTAGATAGTTTCATAAAGGTGAGACGCTGCATTTGATGATTAGGATAATATGAAAACAACCATATGTTTTGTGATGTCAACTTTTTGGTGGCTGTATAAATAATGGAAGATGAAATGGCTTCAACAAAATGTAGACTCCAATCTTTGCTTCTTTTTTCCATGGTCAGTGCTCTAATTTGTTCCAGAATTAATTTTTTGAGTATGCTCTCTCCAACCAAAAACAAAGGAATTCCTTCCTTTACCTATGTTGACATCTGAAACATTGCTGAGGGAAACAGTGGAAGGTGTGATAAATGGCAAGCTGGGCTAGATCACTTTGACGTATACAAACACACTGAGAGAGTTGGAAGGGGATACAGATTCAGCACCCAGGATCTGCAGCCTGCTCTAAAAGGAAGGTTGTACCATGCTCTCCTTAACCATTTTTGGACTTTGCTGCTGCATCTGTTTCTCTCCTTCTGCAGCCAAATGAAACCACCACTTTTGGTACTTTGTAATTGCTCTCTCCTCCTGGGGACTGGTTTACTATCAAAACAGTTGAATTTTAATAAACCTTGAAATTTCCAGCCTCCTACAGGTTTTTTTGAGTATGCTCTCTCCAGCCAAAAACAGAGGAATTCCTTCCTTTACCTATGTTGACATCTGAAACATTGCTGAGGGAAACAGTGGACGGTGTGATTCATTACTCTCATCTTCAAAGTTTTTTGTTCCTGTTCCTCCTTGCAGGTAGCTTTTGTCCAACCTTTCCTATGGTTGTTGTGGAGAGCCTCTCCCCTGGTCCCCTCCCTGACCCTCAATCTTCTTCAGATTCCCTGCTGGACTATCTGCCTGTCCCTAACTGAATTCAGGTTGCCTTTTATATTTTCCCAAAAGGCCTGGTTAGTGAGCCACAGATTCCCAATTGTGATACCCCTGGATTAATTTCCTTCACCTGGGGAAGCTGGCTACACCTGGCACGCATGAGGCTGAGCCGCATGCATCTTAGCGGGTCAGTTCACCTTGTGACAAATGTCACAACAGGTAGAGAATATTTTTTAAAAAATCAATTATTTTATTTTTCCATTGGTTTGAGAGGAAAGATTCTCACTCTAACTCTTCCCATTGTACTGAGCAGTGAGACTAACCCCGTTCTCTGTCAGGTGGTGGCAGAATGAAGGAGGGTCAGAGCGAAGTGCTGCCAGAGTCCAGGAGGAAGGAAATGTAATAAAGAAGCCTAAACTATTCCTGTTGTAGTGGAAAGAGCAGATCTAGTCCATGAGCAGCGTCTACATCAGTGGATGTCCATGAAAGAGATTAGATTCTCTGTCACTTGGAACTATATATGTAGCCCTGCTCATGGTTCCCTTGGACAAAATATTCCTTACCTGTAATACTTGTTCTCTGAGGATATATACATTTCAGTGCTTCGCCTTTTTGTGTACACTAATATTTTAATCAGCTTTTATTTAGGAGTTCCCACCTGCTTTTCAAGGGAACTGGCAGTGGTAGGAATAAGGGCAACCTGTGACACTAACTGGAAGGGTGCTCAAAATGACTTTACAAGGTTCCTCAGAGACTGAAAACTTTGAAACTGTTGGTGTTCCAACCTGGTCTCATGCTTGAAACACAGACCCAAATATGCAAATCTACCGAGAAGTGTATTTTTAGAGAACAAAAATTTCAATAAAATAGCTGTCTTGTTTAATACAACACATTAGCTGTTATGCTATTGCTTGACTTACTGTAGGGTCCCACGTTTGTCTTTAAATGATTATAGTTCAAATTTGCTCAGTTAACAAGTTAAATTTTTTTTCTAGCTGATACTGCTATAAATCTCAGCCTGGTATCCAAAACTCAAGATGGGTTCTTTACAACTGGTCCATCAGCAATAATAAAGATTCTGCAGGTCAGTTTATGCCTTCCAGGTACAACCAGTGCAGCCTTCCAGTGCAACCTCAATGTAAATGGGAGCATAATATGGTTATACAGATGTAACAAAGATATAATTTGACTTTCAGCATCTTTATTACTGGTGGTGATCTGCTAACAGGAATTAACCTGGTTCAATTTTTAGATCCTTGGGTGAGTCTCTAGGGTTGGTAGTATTTAAGACAGACAAACCTTGTAAACTGAGCAAATTTGTTCTAAAATTACTGAGACACACAAATAGGAAACACCAAAGTACTTCTTTTTTTAAAAAAACTCACATTTCAGAGAACTACACTTTATATAGGAAAATAGTTGTGTTATATAGCTATGCCGCTGGTAAACTAAAATAATCTTTAACTTGATCCTGGACACACCACGATTAAGTGCTGCCTTAATTACTTCCTCCTTTTGTATGATAAATTGTTTTTGCAATGAGAGTAGACACAAATAGTTTTGAGCTTAGGAGCCTGAAATAGCACTTTTTTCCTTTAGCTGAAATCTCTTAAATGCTTCTCATGGTTCCCTTTACCATCCAGATATCTTCTTGGCACAATTTCAGTTACTAGATGTGAGGGTTGTTAGTCAGTCACCACATGTTATACAGTTTGGCCCATGACTCATTCTCACAGCAGTCCCATGTTTGTGACCAGTACTGTTTTCAGTATAAATACATGCTCTCCCTTGACCTTTATGATGTCAGCTAGTGGCAGAACTGGAATCATGACTGGATATTGTTTCAAAAGACACTAATCTGTTTCATTAATGAACAGAATGTTAAATAAACATCTCACTAAATGAGTACTTAGTTGTGTTAAAGTTTACATCCTGGCTTCTTGAAATGTTCTAAACTGCAGGGTAACGTAGGTAATTTCTAGTTCTAACCAAAAATACAAATGGAACCTGAAAGGTTTCTGATGATTTACATTGAATGTCAGAAATCAGAAAAAGATCCCAAATAAGTACCGTAGGACTTTTTGCTGTATGTGTTTTCTTGGTTACAAAATATTTAGTAAAATTCAATCAGACATATATCTTTATTGAATATCACTAATTGAATAGTGTTCACAGCATCAGAATGAGTTCTGTAATTGCAGACTAATCTATTTCATCTTTAACAAAAAGAGGAGGGGGGAACCCAATGTTCGGTTTTTAAATGTCAAATTCAAATGGAGTGACACCCCTCTCCCCTTCAACCTCTACTGTGGCAAATTAATTTAATTTGTTTTGCTGCAGTACCTATAGCAGAACCAATGCCTTACAATAGAGATTTCATTTCCCTTATGACTACCCCAGCAAACAACACTTTAAGCAGACTTAGGGGTATGTGTGGATATAGAACAAAAATCACTTTGTTAAATTAGAGTTAAGGTTGCTCAAGTGAATTTCCTGTCACTAAAAATCAGGGCAATTGCCAGTTACAGCAATAATGTGCCAGAGACAGTAGCGGTGAGGGTGATTGGATGGGGAGACACACATACTAGATAATAAACTCTGACTAGAGTTGCTTTTAAGGTGATGCTGAATTTAAGGCTCACAGAACCTGCCTCCTTTGTAACATACCTGATTTATCAAAGGGCTTCCGCATTCGAGTTAAATAGCCCTACAACTTTAGGGTCCTTCTGGACTCCTCAGTGATATTGGATACCCAAATAGCCATAGTTGCAAAAATGCCCACTAGCATCTGTGATGGGCCAGAAGATGGTATTTAGTGCTGTCCTACATGGACCTAGCCATGATGATAAATCAACTTATGACACACAGGCTTGACTGTTGTAACTCACATGTATTTAGGAATGAAGCCACACCTCCTGAAACACTCCAGTTTGTACAAAATACAGTAGTGCATCTGCTCAGTAGAACAGGTTGCCCATGAGCATAACCATCAGTGCTCCGCCTCCACTGACTGCAGTGATTCCTTTTGAATAGAATACACTTTAAAGTCTCTGCATGTTAGCCAAAGTCCTCCATAAGTTAGGCCCTAGCTACCCGAGAGAGCTCTTTTCCTTTTACAACCATTACCTCCCATGGCAGCTATGTTGCCTTGGAACATGACTGTCAACTGATAGGGGGAGACTCATGATTGTAGGAGACAGAACTTTCACTGGATCAGAACCTAGATTATCGCAAGAGATAAGTGTGACTGCAGCACTAACAACTTTGCAATCCCTATGTGCCATCTCCTAGCTTTGAATGATCTTTTTAGAAAATGTAGTAGAGACCTAAACTGATGGGCTCCACCTGAACCAAAATGGAACCAGATTGCTGGCACTTAAAATTAAAAAGGTCATAGCGCAGATTTTAAACTAAGGGCTGGGGGAAAGCCGACAAGTGCGAAGGAGCATGTGGTTTGGACAGAGACATCCCTTGGGGAGGATCTATTAGTGGAGATTCTCTATGTCCTAGTAGGGAGGAGAGGATGGAAGATGATAAAGTATGGGTAGGATCTGATGAGAAACAGTCAAATGAAAAAGAGGCCCATTCAATTACATCATATAATTGCAGATGGCTAAAAAGTGACAAATTTTTAAAGTGCTTATATACAAATGTTAGAAGTCTAAATAATAAGATGGGTGAATTAGAGAGCCTCGTCTTAAATGAGGATATTGATATAATAGGCATTACAGAAAATTAGTGGAGTGAGGATAATCAATAGAACACAGTAATACCAGGGTACAAAATATATCGAAAGGACAGAACAGGTCATGCTGGTGGGGGAGTGGCACTATACGTGAAAGAAAGAATAGAATCAAATGAAGTAAAAATCTTAAGTGAACCAAACTATACCATGGAATCTCTATGGATTGGGATTACTATCTATAATAAGAAGAATATAGTAGTAGGGATATATTACCGACCACCTGAGCAGGATGGTGACAGTGACTGTTAAATGCTCAGGGAGCTTAGAGAGGCTATACAAATAAAATACTCAACAATAATGGGGGATTTCAACTATCCCCATATTGACTAGGTATGTGTCACCTCAGGACAGGAGGCAGAAGTAAAGTTTCTTGACACCTTAAATGACTGTGTCTTGGAGCAGCTAGTCCTGGAACCCACAAGAGGAGAGGCAATTCTTGACTTAGTCCTAAATGGAGCACAGGATCTGGTCCAAGAAGTGAATATAGCTGGACCGCTTGCAGAAACCATTCCCTGTACAGCATTCTCTGTCCATGCAACGTCCGGAGTATTTTATATATTATAAATGTTTCCCTGGCTATTCCCCCTTATTTTAGCTAGTTCAGACATTTTGTTTCTATCCTGCTGATCCATTTACCTCCCTAATCCTGTCTACCAAGAAATGAGACCTCAACCATGTCCAATTACTCATGTCAAGCCAGGCTTGCAGTACTTCAGTTGCTGTTTAAGATGACTCCAAGCCCGACCTCCTTCCGTTACTGCCTGTGAGTCACCTGTGTGTAATAAAGTCCTGCAACCACTTGAAGAAAAATCAGTTACTTACCTGTACTGTAACTAACTTGTTTTTTGAGATGTGGGTGCAGATGTGTATTCCATGACCCACCCTCCATCCCGTCTGTATTGGAAGGTGGATCATGGAGTCTAGTGTGAAAGAACTAAGGGTTGTGGCAGCACCACACTTATATAGCCTCTGGAGGAACCCGGGGGCAGGAGGGAAACCATGAGGGACTGAGCAAAGTTTTCTGGCTTCAGCGTGCTAGGTATGTGCACACTTGAGTGGAATAGATGTCTGCTTCTACATCTTGAAGATGTTTTTACTGTTTTTTGTACTTATGTGAGACTGTTGCTATAAAGTGGACTTTCAGCCATTTAACTATTTAATTGACTCTTGAAGAATGTGTCAAGTACTTAGCACAGTGATTGGGCTTCATAGTTGATTTATAGATTTTTCTAAAACTAATCTGCAATAGGATTAGAATCTAAGGGTGTAAACCCATTTGTCTCCCAATAAATGAGGTGGGGGGCATTTTCCTATAGTTCTAGTGTGTGCTTGATTATAACATCTTGTAAGGATATTCCCTAATGCTCTACTTAGACAAAGAGACTGTCAATGAATTGCACAAACAATACCTCCTGCATATAAAGCTATAATTACAAATCTTATATAGCCTGTGGGTGTTTATGAAGTCTGACACACAGCATAACTATTATTTATCTGTAATTTGATTACATGACAAAAAAATAAGTGGCAAACTATAATATACTGCTTCTGGATGTACCCACATGTATAGGTACCTTTATTCCAGGTAGGGTTGTAAATATCATTTAAAAAGTTAACTGTTTAAACGATTAAAAATATTTAAACTGTTAACCAATTAAAGGGCCAGTGTGGCTGGGGCAGCTGGGGCCGCTCGGGGCAGCTGGGGCTGCTCCGGCCAGCGCGGTGGTTAACGGTTAAGGCGGGTTAATCGGTAAGACTAATGCTTACTAGTTAACCGGTTAACATTTTACATCCCTGTGTTCAGGAGGGACTTTTTTTTTTGGTAACGGTATTCACATTTTGCTGTAATCCTACGTCAGCAAGACACTACATCAAAGGTAGACTTGTTAGCACTGCAATAGTCAGCATTTTGATTTCATTGCAGTTGCTGCATTTTGTTTTTAATTTCCCTGGACAGAAGTGGATCAGAAGAGGATCACAACTGAGTCTGCTGCTCTTGCACGTAGCACTTCTGTGGCTCCAGAAGGCACAGCAGATGAGTAAAACCGATATCCTTAAAGTTGAAATCCCACTTCTCCTGCTAATGTTGTAGTAGAAGTGCTTAGTGGTGAAATAATACAGGTATGATCCCAGAGTACAGAGCAGAAACAAGGAGAAGGGAAAGAAGGATAAAAGCAGAAGAAATGCTGCAATCTAGTCACCAGATTTTATTTAATCTTGGACAGACTGTGATTCCGTCATCTCATATTGTTGGATAAAAAGGTTTGGAGTGCTACAAAGGCAGCTTGTTTTGTCTATGAAGGAGTGTTTTGCTGCAGTCTTGTGACCCTCCCCACCCTATAGTAAATGGAGCAGTGTTGGCTGTGTCTGGAGGGAGCACTGTCCAGCCTTCCTCAACTGAAGGGTAATGTTGCATGCAGTGATGCTTTTGAGGAAGATAGAAGGGGTAATGTATGGGTGGGGGTGATGGAAAGATAGAACTTGGGGAAGAGAAGAACTGGCGGGACTGTTGGGAGGGTGAGAGAGAGACTTAAGCCTGGACTACACTGTGGGGGGGAGGGGGGGAGGATCGATCTAAGATACACAACTTCAGCGACGAGAATAGCGTAGCTGAAGTCGACGTGTCTTAGATCGACTTAGATTCACTTACTTCGCGTCCTCGCAGCGCAGGATCGACAGCTGCAACTCCCTCGGCTTCCGCCTCTTGCCGTGGTGGAGTTCCGGAGTTGACGGCAGAGCGATCGGGGATTGATTTATCCGCGTCTACACTAGACACACTAAATCGATCCCTGATAGATCGATCACTACCTGACGATCCGGCGGGTAGTGTAAATGTATCCTTAGAATACAAAGCTGGGGAAGTCAAGCAGAAAGAATTAACTGAACTGATTCATATTGGTGTTTGTTTCTTTTCTTGACTAGTCAGTGCAATTAGATGTGGTAATTAGCTGGATTCGTAGCAAAGGAGAACTCTGTCACCCTCCCAAAGAAATAGAATAGGAGATTCCTGCCCCTAGACAAAAACAACATTAAACCCCAATAAGGGGTTTTATAGACTTACAAACATTGTTGCTTTTATAATCCTTCATCACTCCATTTGTGAGTAGATAGCAGCCAGTGTAAGCTTGTTAAATATACAAAGTATTTGAAGGAGAGATGTGCTTTGTTTTTATATTTATATATTGCTGAACTTTGTATGTACAGTGTGCATTTTACCTGCATAAAAAATATTGTTTTAGGAAATATCGAAAGTGGATGTGTTTGGGGGGGGATTTCATTTTATATAACTCGGAATTTGTCATTTTATTATGTTTAAGATATCTGAAAATGACAACTTAAATTTTGATTTTAAATGTCACACATTTTACCACCAGTTTTGAATATAGTGTTAATCAAATCAGTTAGAAAGTATTTTCAATTTACATGTTTCTTTATATGCAACTCAAAAGCAGTGTTGTTTTTTACCCCACTAATATTGCAATTCCTCATATTAATACTTTTTCATTAGTTCAATAGGAAAAAATTAAATATTCCACTCTTGTGCTTTTATTCAATAGCACACATGATGCTATGATACTATGAATGTAATTGATTTCTTAATCTGTACATTTTAAATTTATATACATGTGAACACCACATTTAATGAAATACATGAATTTCTATAATCTTTGAGCTATCAAATCTGAAATATTCCCAGTGATATTTAGGGGCTTATTTTAGTACAAATATGTACTTTGATTACTATGGTTGTGAACACCTACCTAGAATAGATTGGAATTAGTTGAGATTTTAAATATTGCAGATACATGTAAACATTTATGATTGTTCCTGATAACATAATAGAATGCAGCAGAACATACAGTTTGTTAAAATATACATGCTACTGTATATTCAGATATACAGAGGTGAAAGTAAGCTGGTATGCCCCAGTACAGCGTACGGGCAAGCAGCAGTGGTGAGTTACTTGGGCTCATGGCTCCAGCAATATTAAGGGCCCGGCTTAGGGTGACCAGACAGCAAATGTGAAAAATCAGGACAGGAGATGGGGGGTAATAGGAGCCTATATAAGAAAAAGACCCCAAAATTGGGACTGTCCCTATAAAATCGGGACATCTGGTCACCCTAGCCTGGCTCCACCAATGTTCGGGGCTGGGTTTCCCCCCTGGCCCCACCTGCTGCCCGCCTGTGCCTCCCCCGAGTGTCCCCCGGCCCCTCCTTGCTGCCCTCTCGCACCTCCCTGGGTCCCAGAGCGTCCCTGTCTCTCCTGTGCAGCTCCATGCTTCCTCCCTGCATCGACTGCTGCCGCAGGGTCCTAGTGCCCCCCAGCCACTAGTGACAGGATAGGCTGCCCTTCCCCTGCCCTTCCCCCTCAGACCCTTTCATTTTCTGGCGGGACCCTCCACCAGTACAGCCGCCCCACCTGCCCGCAGTCACTGCTCCTGCCCCACGCTGGGCAAGGGCAGCTCCATCCCTTACCCCCAGTGAGGCTAGAGTGAGGGGCAGCAGTAGGGGAGGAGGCGCACATGTGATGGCAGCCTCCCCTGCTGCCCCCCTCCCCATGGCACCCACCACAGGGGAGGCGAGGGAGATTCCTGGATCTGAGAGGGGCCCCTAGGAGCACATGCAGTGACAGTGATGGGGGTGAATGTGCTGCCAGGGGGAAGAGGGGGGCCCCTACTCCAGAACTCACTGCTGCCGGCGGGGAGAGGGCTGGGGGGGAGTCCTCTCTGGCCTGAGTCCCGGCGCAGCCTTCCTGCACCCCAAACTCATCCCCAGTCCTGCCCCACCCCAGATCCCACACCCCCAGCCAGAGCCCTCATCCCCCTGCACCCCAACCCTCTGCCCTAGCCCTGAGCCTCTCCAACACCCCAAACCCCTCATCTCCGGCTCCAGGCAGAGCCTTTATCCCCCTGCACCCCAACCCTCTGACTCAGACCCCTCCCATACCCCAAACCTCTCATCCCCAGTCACATCCCAAACCCATCCCCAGCCTCACCCCACAGCCCTCACCCTGCACCCCCTCCCTCCGCACCCTGTCCCATCCCCAAACTCCCTACCGGAGCCTGCACCCCAATCCCTTGCCCCAGCCCAGGTCCTGCACCCCAGACCTCCTCCACCACCCAAACTCCCTCCCAGAACCTTGGGCAGGTGTGGGGCGGAGTTTGGGCGGGGAGCTGAGATTGGGCGGGGGTAGGTTCTGGGCACCACCAAAATTTCTACATACCTGCCACCCTGCCGGCAAGAGCCGGTGTGCTGTACTGGGGTGGACCGGCTTCCCCAGGTGGCAATTTAAAGGGCCCGGGGCTCCCAGCAGCGCCTGGAACCCCAGGCCCTTTAAATCGCCACCAGAGCCCCACTGCCGCTACCCCAGGGCTCCAGGGATGATTTAAATGGCCCGGGGCGGTAGAGGCAGTGTGAACCCCAGGCCCTTTAAATAGCCCCCGGAGCCTGTCGGATCCCTGGGGTAGCGGCGGCGGGGCTCCGGCGGCTATTTAAAGGGTCTGGGGATCCCGCTGCCTCTGCTGCCCCGGGCCCTTTAAATAGCCAGGGCTCCGGAAGTGATTTAAAGGGCCCTGGAAGGTAGCGGCAGCGGAGCCTCGGGGGTCGCAGTGGCAGCTGGGGCCTGGTCGGCAATTTAAAGGATCCGGGGCTCCGCTGCGGTAGCGGCAGCTAGAGCCCCAGGCCTTTTAAATTGCCTCCTTTAAATCTTCCCCAAGCCCCAGGGCTCCCAGCCACCCCTGAAGCTGGGAGCTCGGGGGTGATTTAAAGAGCCCGGGGCTCCCAGCTGCTGCTACCACAGCCCTAGCCCCGGGCCCTTTAAATACTGCTTTAAGGGGCCCGCCTCTTTCGGTAGAGGCCATGCCTCTTCCGGTTGAGGCCCTCCTCAGGACTCTGGAGTACCAGCAAGTCCTTTAAGTTACTTTCACCCCTGGATATATAAACAGATTTGATTGGTTCATTTTCCTATTAATTTGCTATTTTAACTATTTCTGGTCTGTAAAGTTTTTGACCAGTACTTTAAACAGAGATTGGTAGGTAGGTAAGTTAGTGAAAAATGTGTGTATATAATTAATCGTAGTTGGTAATTTAGGCCTTGATCCTGCAACCACACAGTCACTTGTGTAGTCTCTGAGATGAATAGGAGTACCAGCCTACAAAGTTGATTACTTGCCTGACACTGCAAATATATGCGTCTCAGGCTCCAGTAGGGTTGCCAACCCTCCAGAATTGTCCTGGAGTCTCCAGGAATTAACCTTTAATTAAAGATTAATCTTTATGTTATGTGATGAAACCTCCAGGAATACATCCAGCCAAAACTGGTAACCCCTAGGCTTCAGTTTTGCAAGCTGATTTGTTTAAGCAGACCCATACAAAATCTCAGAAGAATTTAAAATGTGTCTGACTATAAAATGCTGAGTTTTACTGAATTTTATTTTTTTCCTAGGGCCATGTGGTTATGATATTAAGGTTCCATAATGCCTCCTGCAATGACAGACATCCTTGACATCTGGGCAGTGGATTCACAGATAGGAGCTGATGGCTTAATCTCTGTGGACTTCCTGCTCCCAACTGGAACCTACATCAACCTGGATGTCCCTCGAGATGCCACCATATGCCATATTAAACAGGTAAATTAGTGGCTGGCTTGCTATTTTAAATGAGCTCTATCGCTGATTTTGCTGAGAAAAGTCTAATAAGCTTTTAGAAGCTTGTTCCTGTCTATGAAACCAAGATGCAACTTTAAAAAGTGAATAAAATGTAAACTGGTGCAATGTCTGTCTTAGACTGTAGACCGCATGAAACAATAGCTCCAAGAAGTGTGAACTTCTCCCATTCTTCTGATCCAGTGTTACCTCTGCAACCTAATGATGATGATTTAAATGTCAGCATTAACTATTTCACTGCTGATTATTTTAGCTCAGAATCTAGCTGTGCCCATCTCGCAACCCCAAAATTCTTCCTGTGCCTTCTCAGGAACTAAACCCCCCAACCATCCCTTAATCATCAGCCAGAACCTTAGCTCCTCTATGTGACACATCTATGATGAAAGTATACATTGTTCCCCGCCCCTCCCCCATCTATGTTGACGACTGAAAGGGTGAGAACATTGCAAAATGAACTGAATTAAATATTCAAATAAATAACACACGGGCTATTACACTGAATGATATTTTAATATTTAACTCAAAATGGAGGGTTTTTTAAAATTTAGAAATCTTGCAAGTTTCATTTAGTCTGCTATAGAAGCATGGGGGCCAATCTACTCCCAGTTATACCTCCATACATCTGTAGTTACACCATTGATTTCAGTGGAGTAGCTCAAGATCTGCGTTGGTGTGACTGAGAACAGAATTTGTCTCCTGGAGCCTTGCACAGATTTTAGTTCTAGTTCTCTGTGGCATACACCATGTTTTGACTATGAAAATTTAAAGTACTTCTGTTAATGTTATTTAGTTAATAACAGTTTATTTTTCATTCAGCATATATTTTGGAGGTACACATGGAGTGCGCATTGTAGAAACTCTGAGCTGGATTTCTAATGTGAGCAGGTCTTGCTGTGTTTTTGGAAAACGGAACAATGCATTTAGGTGTGTGTAGCTGTTGGTTCAGCAAAGAGTGTGTATTGTGAATATCACTTTTTTTAAGGGATACAGCTAAATTTAAAAAAAATCACACATCTGATTTTTTTTTAACTGTTGTTGAAAGTTACACCTAAGATTACTGTAAGCAAAATAGGTTAAAGAAAATGTTTTCCATTTTTCTCAGTTTGTTTCAGGCATCAACAACACTTTATGTATACCCATATTCAGTTTCCTCTGTAGTAACTCAGTTTGCTATTTGTGTGTGACACAAAAACAAGAGAGACATCCATTTTAAACTAGGTAAATATGATTGTAAAACCCCAACTTTTCTGGAGGACTCAAAGGCAGGTATAATGTCTGATAGTATTTTAACTGGTTTTTTTTCAATTGACCATATTTCCATTTAGAGAGACAACTCTAAGTTCAAAAGCTTGTCTCTTTCTCCAACAGAAGTTGGTCCAATGAAAGATATTACCTCACTCACCTTGTCTCTCTAATATCCTGGGACCAACATAGCTACAACAACATTGCACACAATATTTCCATTTGACTGTGTTCTTTTCATCTAAGGTCCTGGATTCCAGTATGTTGATTGACAGTAGTAGTAATTTCTGGAGGGTTGTTAGAAGTGCCTTATTTGGGGCATCAGTGTAAAGAGAGTGAAAGCTTTTGCTTATTAAACGTGTTAAATGCTTTTTTTCTTGTAATGAACTTGGAACATCCTTGCCCATGTGTACAGGAACATTAAAACCAGCTGTTTCTAGAAATGTTAGTACCCAAGGGGGCTTTTACCTTTTCCTCTCCCAAGTCTTTAATTACTTTGGGATGTATTATTGTATTTTTATTTTTCAAAAGACAGTGGTATAAACAGTCCATCCAGCAAATGAATGTCTTGCATAATTGTAAAAGGATGAATAGAATAAAATCTGGTTCCCAACATTCCTAGTTATTTTGTTTTTTAAATTGACGCAGTGGGCTGATCTGCTTTCGTTTAAGTAGTAATCGATTGAATGCATGGTAGGGAAGTATGTACAAAAACAGTCTTCTGCATTCTTAAACTCGAAGGTCATAAAACTGACTTGTAAGAGACCTCATTCCTGATATCCATACATAGGTACTGTACTGTGCTTTTATAAAGTATAAAAAATATTGGGTGGGATTCCGGATTTATTTTGTACCAAAGATCTGAAGTTCATATAATATTCTAATTTCTAGCCTAAATTTGGTGCCATGTTTTGACTATTGAGGCGTAGCATATCTAAGTACTCTAGCTCAGTAGAAGACTTCTTTAAAAGTGGGACTAACAGGCCTAAACCTTACCCATACATTGGTTTTGTGTTTCTTTCTTAGAGCTTTCAGTATCAGTCCTTTTAAAGCAGGGCTTATAAAGACCCACATCCTCAGCTGGAAGATCCACAAAGAAACCTAAGGTGCTATGTCAGATGTCATCACGGCTGCACAAATGAACCTATTCCTTTAGCTCTATTGTCTGCCTTTTATTATTACTTGTATTTATCAAGGACCATATGCAATGTTCCCTCTAATTTTTGACAGGCCGTGTGCGCAAAAAAAATTTTTCTGTGCAAATTTTTGACAGGCCGTGTGCGCAAAAAATTTCTTCTATGCAAATTGTTGTGCTTCTGTGCAAATTTTTGTGCGTGCGGTGTTTCGCCGTGTGCGCGGGGTTTAGGATCTGTGCTTAGAGGGAACAGTGACCATATGTAGAAGAAGTTGTTTCTCTGAGGAGGTTACAGCCTACTTATCTGGTCTGCTTTTGCTAGGAGTCAGACTGTTACAATGGTTGTAAATGTTCCTTGGCCATAAGGATGGTGATCATTAAAAGGCTTTTAATTTGAGACACTCAGTGAGCCTCTTTGATTCAACAGTAAAGCAGAGGGGCTCCCTAATCTCCACGTGCCTAGGGAAATACCCAGTGTTCAAATTACAGATTGTACTTGTGCCAAATTTCAAGTGCTTATGGTTTCAGGAGTGGAAAGAAACATCTCACCTTACTTCATTTAAACTATATTTTTCACTCAAACTCTGCAGGATTGCCATGGACTTCATTCCTAAATGATGACACAGTCTGAAACTTTCAGTGGGCTTCTAAACCTACAATAGAGTGCCTCTGTTCTTTTCCTGTTTTCCTCCCTCCTCCATTTTGCTTCATAGCTTAAAACAAGGGAACTCTTTAGCTGTTTGGGGCACCCTATCTTGCTTGTCTTGGCTAATGAAAATCCAATATGCCTTTTAAAACATGGCATGGTAAAATATTTTAAGACTTACTGAGGGAGAACTTCCTTAAAATACATTATAATCAGAGGATTATTATATGTGGAGTTCTTGCCTGCTTTATTCTATGGTGCCAGCCCAGCACAAGAACTTTATTACCATGAAGACTGACTTTGAGGGGTTCCAAATGGAGAAATGAGAAATAAAGATGTAAGAGATGCTTTGAGTCCCTTCACTTCTCCCTCTTCTTGGAGGGGGAAAAATCCTAATTTTGTGATGTCAAGTTAATGTTAGTGTTTGTTACAGTTGTACCTATTAGCCCACTGGTTCCCAAGCAAATTTTTGCTGCCACAGAAAATTCACGGTGGCTCCAATTTTGACAGTTAAAATATTATACTAGTGACAGTGTAGTCAAGTGGTTATTTGGAAGTGTCATGTAAAGAAAATAATAAATCTTTTCAATATAAAGAATAATGCATACTATTAACAATGGCAGAAAAGGTATGTCATTATTACATCATCAGTTTTAACAATTTCTCATACTACTGTTGTAGCAAAATAGTTGTAAATGTTAGTGAACTTAGTTATTTCAAAAAGTTCCTGAAAGGGAATTGTTAAACACTTTTCTCTTTCAGTACAAGTCTGAGTGCAAGCTGTTTGCTTCTGTGCTTTCTTTTTGGCAAAAAAGTTTTGTATCTCAAAAAAATTGAATCTGCTATTATGGTGTGGCCGCCCACGCTAATGGATTCCTCCCAACTGGAACCTTTGTGGCGGCTTCTGGTGGCCACACATTCAGGCTGCAGCTTGGGCCTATCTCTGGCCCATGTGCTCCATCTCTGGCTGGGCATGTGCCTGGAGCAGCAGCAGCTTGTGCTCTCTTTCTTCTGGGCCCTTACAGTCACTACACGTACACTGTCCTGCACCTGTGCTCTGTGGCCAATGCTGCTAGCACAGGAGTTGTTTGGGCCTCAACTTCCCAGCAGCACCACACTGCCTCTCCCAGCCAGCATCTTCCTGTTTCTGTATGACACTTTCCTTCCCTGCAAGCTGATTAGTATAGAGCTGGTCAGGTGGCCTCTTGGTAAGTGACACTCCCTTCTTCCCGAGGGAGGCGACCAGGGAAATAGGGAGGTCTGGCCAATCAAGGCCCTGCCAGTGCCCCCTTGTAACTCAAGGCAAAGGGGCCAGGGAGATAGGTCTGGTTCCTTCCCACAGCCAGAGGTAGCAGTCTTACTACATTATAATGAAACAGCATCTGGCCTACCTTGGGCTTGGAGCATGGAGCTTGGGGAAGGGGTTCTGGGACTCCAAAAGTTATGGTGGCTGCACAGGAAGTCTTTGGTGGCAGTTCTTGATAATCACTGTATTGGCTCCAATTGAGACTGAAACCTCATTTGTGCTAGTCAGTTTACAAATGCACATAGTAAGAGACAGTCCCTGCCCCAGTTTACAGTCTAAATAGAAAAGATAGATGAAATGTGGGGAGAAAGAAATGTTTTTTCTGTTGTTTTATTTTGTTTTTCCTGTTCAGTTTGTAGAGGCTGGTAGGGGTCATTGTGCTGTGAGTGAACAAGAACTTTTTGACAGAACAAGGAGTAATGGTCTCAAGTTGCAGTGGGGGAGGTTTAGTTGGTGTAGCAAAGCCCAGACTCACCAGTGCGGCGCCTCCTGCTGGTAGTCTGTGAATTAGCTCTTTTTCAGCTCCGGAGTGCCTCCTTCTGACCGGTGTCTTGCCTGCCGCTCGCCTCCCTCCCAGACCCCGGTGCCCCTTTACCTCGGGGTTCTGCCTCCAGCAGTACCCCCACGCTGTGGGTCTCCCCTCTCAGGGGAACCCCCAACTCTCTAAACTAGTGGTTCTCAAGTCGGCTTAGTCCATGGACCACCAGGCCAATCAAAACATTTTCGTGGGCCACCTCCCTTTTTTTTGAGACATGATTATAAAGAGCAGACACATTTTGGTTTGAAATTTATTTATTTATTACTAGATGTTTGGATTCTCTTCTCACTGACAAGCTTTTCAATGTTTGGAGTGGTACTTGGTAATGCACAAGGAATATCGCTCTCCACTGCGAGCCAATTCCTCTGTTTGGACTTAACGTGCAACAAACACGAAAATCCCGTCTCTCACATATAAGTTGATGCAAATGGCAAAAGAAATCTGACTGCGGGTGCTGTCATATTTGGGTAACTCCCGGTCATGCTGGCCCAAAATTTCTCTATGGTAGACTGCTGGTACACGTCTTGGGTTGCAAAATCATTTTTCAGATCCAAAAATTCCTCCTGTAGATCCTCTGGAACAGTATTAACATCTGTTGTGAATGGATTCCTGTTGAAAGATAATCCATCCTTTGTCCTGTCTACCTCCGAAAAGTATCGTTGGAATTTGTCTCGTAGCTTCCGTAAATGATCGAGAATTTGCGTCCGAATGGCTTCCTTTTTCCCAAGCATGGCATCCACATATGGAAATTGAACCAAGTTATTGTCTTCGACCCTTACGATCCAGAGTTCCAATTTGTCAAGAAAAGCCTTGATGATGCTTTGGTGAGGGAACAGATTTGCATCTTTCCCTTGCAACTGAAGATTCAGTTTGTTCAAGATTCCAAAAATATCAAGATATGCACATTCTAAATGTGACTGCATCAGCACATTTCGGAATTCCTCTTTCCCTTGAGCCTGGAGAAACAAATTCAACTTTTCTCTCAATTGGAAAACTGAGTACGTTCCCTGCTGACAACCACCGTACAGAAGTGTACAACAGCAACACATCAAAGTCAGAACCCATATCCTGGCAAAAACTTTTGAACAGCCTGGTGTTCAGAGCCAATGATTTGATGTAATTCACCACTTTCACCAACCCTTTGAAAATGGCATTGAGTTGATCAGGTAATGTTTTTTACGCCAAAGCTTCCCTATGAATGAAGCAATGAACTCCGATTACAATTGGAGAGTGCTGTTTCACCAACGTTTGGAAGCCTGATCTTGAGCCCAGCATGGCAGGTGCACCATCAGTGGTGACACCCACGAGATTTGCCCAATCCAGACCATGCACTTCAAAGAAATGGTTAACAATTTCCATCACATCCTGAGCCTTTGTGGTGGTATCAAGAGTCTTACAAAAAACTCATCTTTGAAGTCTCCCTCAACCATATATTGTGCGAACACCAATAGCTGAGAGCACAATGCGATGTCGGTTGATTCATCCAATTGTACGGCCAACAATGGAGACTTCTTTATTTCATCCACAACTTGTTCATTGATCTGTGATACCTCATTTATCTGTCTCGATATTGTGTCGTTAGAGCCAGATATATCATTCAGCTTCCTCGGTGCATCCTCGCCAAGAACTAGCCACACCATGTCTTTTGCACAGGCGAGCACAAGTTGCTCTACAATGGTATGAGGCTTTTTGGCCTGTGCAACTTTGTATGCAACAATGTAGGAAGCGGTCACTGCATTGCTTGTATTTTTGTAGAATGCACCTGTTGAATTGAGGTGCTGTCGTTTCAGACCTGATAACTGCCGCTCAAAATAATCTTCATCCTTTTGCAACAATTTTGGATGACGCTTTCCGCAGCCAAATTTAATGTAGTCCTTCGAATACTTGCGCTTGACATTCCTTTCTGTCGTTGCCATTATCTCAGATCTGTGGCGTTACAATGAAATTTTGATTTTTCGAACGGACGATTTATTTTGGGAGATGTATAGTAATTATAAATCACTCATAGAGATGTCCCATTTAGCACAGAACGAACGACACGACAACCACTCAGCATGAGCTACACTGACGCTCAGAGCCTTAGATGGAAGTTACTGGCAACACAAGACGGTCGCATCCTAGATGATACTATGGATGACACGCTGCGTGCTTGTGAACATGGCGTAAAACAGCCTAACGGCAGCGCCTGCTCACACTATCTGACTTTGGACAATATTTGTGTGGACCACTGAAAAAGTCACCATGGACCATCAGTTGAGAACCACTGCTCTAAACCCACCTTGCATCAGTGGCTACTGCCAGTCATCATCTAGCCTCTGCTCACTGGGGCAAACTGCAGTCTGTCATGGCCACTCATCATTGGCAAGGCGTTAGGACCTGCTGCCTCTGCCTTTTCCCAGGCTACATGGCTGTAGCCCCAGTACCTTTCCTGGCCTTTAGCAAGGCCTGCAGCCTGGAGGTTTGCCAGGCTGGAGCTCCCCACCTCTCTTTGCCCTTCCCCAGCACTGCTCTGCTTCAGGTACTTTGCTCCCAGGCAGCTAGCTCTTCTCACTCCAGGGTTAGAGTGAGACTTCTCCAGCTTCTGGTCCCCAGCCCTCTTATCAGGGCCAGCTGGGCCCTAATTGAGCTGTGGCTGCTACTCCAATCAGCAGGGGAACATCAGCAGGGGAGGTGGCAGAAAAACCAGCACCAGCAACCCCTTTCATGGTTTTACAGGGGGTCCCTTCCTCCTCAATAATGAGGGGGGTGCTGGGCCCATGCTCCCTGTTTATGGCACCTCCCTCGCACAAGCTCCCAGCTCCCCGAAGAGGGGGACTGGCCAGCTGGGTCAGAGCCAGGGAGATGACAGAAGGGTAAGGGAAGATGAGGGTAGGGCAGCAGGGAAAGGCACAGACTCCCCCTGAGTTAAGCCCCGCTCGAGTCCTGTCCCTGGCCCTCCGACCCTCTCCTCCACAGACCCCAGTCTACTACCCCCCACACTGGCGGGCCCCACATGTTCATCTGGGCACAACGGGGGAGGGCCCAAAGCGGAGTTGACAATGGTCATGGATGGAGGAGGGGTGACCCCAGGGAATGGGCAATCAGGGCCGCTGGCGATGATAGGGCGTGTCCAGGGAAGTCCTACCCCCCGAATCACCCACCACAGGAAGGGAGGGATAGGGACAGCCACAGCCACTAGGGCAGGAAAAAGGAAACAGAGGGAAGGGAAGTGGGGGGGAAAATAGCTACCATACCCCACCCGCTAAGCTGAAAGCAGGGTGGAGGGGCGCCAACAGAAAGGACACAGGAAAACAAGGAACACAACCCCTGGCTCAGGATGAAGAAACTGGCTCCCCCGGCTGCACTAAGGAAAGGGGGGAAAAAACTAAACGATCATGGAGGAGTGTGTGTCAGTGAAGGGAACAACCGAAGAGGGGAAGGGAATTTCAAGCGCCGCAAATGGAACGTGGGCGTGCAGGTGAAGAGGGTAGACCGGGAGGGGGGGCAAGAAGCAAAGGACCGGAACGAAAGGGAGGGAGGACAAATATGCCACAGGCAAGGAACAACAAACAGGGTGGGCTCAAAAGCAACCAAACTGAAAAAAGGGAAATGTGGCTGGGAAAAATGCCTGCACCGGGGGACAAGGACAGGGCGAACAAACTAAGGACCAACAAAGGAAAAGGCCCTGCAAAAAAACAGAGCGGGGGAGAATGGAGCGAACAGGGTGGCTAGAAGGGGGGTGGGTGGGCTGGCAGCAAAGGGAAAGGGGGCAAACAGCTGCAAGGACAGGGCAGTGGGCAAGGCAGGGGAAAAGGGAACCTACCAGCCAAATGCAGCAGGGGAGGGAGAGCAAATCCAAGGGAAGGGAGAAGGAACGCGTAGCCACGGGCACCCGAAAAAACAAGTGCTTGCTGCTGCTACTGTCCCAAGATGGAAAAGGGGACAAAGCAAACTGCTGGGCTGGGGAGTGGAGGACACAGCCAGATGGGAGTTGGGAAGGTGGAGAAGGCGGTGGTGGTGGCAGTAGGGGAGCGGACGGACTAGGGGGAGGGCTCCATGCCACTCACCCAGCTCCCCACAGCAAAGGCACCTACCACTACAGAAGGAGAGATGGTACAAACCCCCTCCACAGAACAAAGCCTCCTCTACTCCCTCCTCAGCTCCAGCAGCAGTAACAGGCTCTTCAGCAGCAAGGGCAGCAGCAACCCAGCCAGGGGAGGCCCCCAAAATGATAGAAAAAGTGGGGCCTCGCACTCCCCACTGAGGGTCACAGCAGCAGCCAGGGGGGCAACCGGCCAGCAGGACGGCTTCAAAAGAGTGGAAGGCAGGTAGATCAGTCTCAGAATGGGCAGGCCCCTGTTCCCTGGATAACCAAACAAAGGCTACTCCAGGACAATTAAGATACCTGATGCCAATTAACCAATTAAGGCCGTTAGGCTAATAGAGACAGCTGGAACCAATCAAGGTTCCACTTACACTCTTTAAAAGCTCCCCTTCCAGTTCCGTCAGGGAAGCCCAGGTGGAAGGAGCTGGAGGAAAGGAAGCATTGCTGAAGCCTGAGGTAAGGGTAAAGCTAGAGAAGGGGATCATGGGGAAGTGGCCCAGGGAGTCAAAGCAGCCCCAGTGGTGAAGGGGAAGCTGCCAACAGCTGCTACCATTAGGGTCCCTGGGCTGGAACCTGGGGTAGAGGGTGGGCCTGGGCCCCCCCCCCCAACTCCATTCTACAGAAACCCCTTGAGAGGGGAAGCAAACCTCGGTCAAACCATCTATTAAGCTCAACGGAGCAACAGAGACTGTGGGGTATTCCCCCTCCCATACTGGCCCGTGATGAAGATAACTCAGTAGGCTGTGAGAGGTCGAACTGCATCTATTAAGCTGAACGGAGCGACAGACACTGTGAGGTATTCTCCCCCCCCCCCCCCCCCCATACTGGCCCATGATGAAAATAACTCGGTAGGCTGTGACTCTTGCCGTTACACTAAGAAAGGGAGGTCGCATTGAGGGCCTTTGCGGGTTTCTGAGGCCATTGAATCCGCCCGGAAGCATGGGACCCACCAATGCAGGTTCAGGACTTTGTCACAATAGTAAGAGAACAAAAAAAGTGACACAGTGGCTAAACAACAAAATGAAAGCAGTGAGAGACAGAAAGGCATCCTTTAAAAAGTGGAAGTTAAATCCTAGTGAGGGAAATAGAAAGGAACATAAACTCTGGCAAATGAAGTGTAAAAATATAATTAGGAAGGGCAAAAAAGAATTTGAAGAACAGCATGCCAAAGAATCAAAAAGTAATAGCAAAAATTTAAGTACATCAGAAGCAGGAAGCCTGCTAAATAATCAGTGTGACCACCGGACGATTGAGATGCTAAAGGAGCACTCGATGATAAGGCCATTGGAGAGCAACTAAATTAATTCTTTGCATCAGTCTTCACGGCTGAGGCTGTGAGAGATTCCCAAACCTGAGCCATTCTTTTTAGGTGACAAATCTGAGGAACTGTCCCAGATTGAGGTGTCATTAGAGGAGGTTTTGGAACAAATTGATAAATTAAACAGTAATAAGTCACCAGGACCAGATGGTATTCACCCAAGAGTTCTGAAGGAACTCAAATGTGAAATTGCAGAGCTATTAGCTGTAGTTTGTAACCTATCATTTAAATCAGCTTCTGTACCAAATGACTTGAGGATAGCTAATTTTTAAAAAGAGCTCCAGAAGTGATCCTGGCAATTATAGGCCAGTAAGCCTGACTTTAGTACTGGACAAACTGGTTGAAACTATAGTAAAGAACAAAATTGTCAGGCTCATAGATGAACGTAATTTGTTGGGGAAGAGTGAACAATTCTTCGAGGAGATCAACAAGCATGTGGACAAGGAGGGTCCAGTGGATATAATGTACATAGATTTTCAGAAAGCCTTTGACAAGGTCTCTCACCAAAGGGTCTTAAGCAAAGTAAGCGGTCATGGGATAAGAGGAAAAGTCCTCTCTGGCCTTGGTGACTGGTTAAAAGATATGGAAACAAAGGGTAGGTATAAATGGTCAGTTTTCAGAATGGAGAGAGGTAAATAGTGGTGTCCCCCAGGGGTTTGTACTGGGACCAGTCCTGTTCAATATACTCATAAATGATCTTGGAAAAAGGGTAAACAGTGAGGTGGCAAAATTTGCAGATGATACAAAACCACTCAAGATAGTTAAGTCCCAAGCAGACTGCGAAGAGCTGCAAAAGGTTATCACAAAACTGGATCACTGGGCAACAAAATGGCAGATGAAATTCAATGTTGATAAATGCAAAGTAATGCATATTGGAAAACATAATCCCAACTATACATATAAAATGATGGGCTCTAAATTAGCTGTTACCACTCAAGAAAGAGATCTTGTATTCATTGTGGCTAGTTCTCTGAAAACATCCACTCAATGTGCAGCAGCCGTCAAAAAAGCAAACAGAATGTTGGGAATCATTAAGAAAGGGATAGATAATAAAATAGTGTATTGCCTCTATATAAATCCCTGGTACACCAACATCTTGAATACTGTGTGCAGATGTGGTTGCCCCATCTCAAAAAAGACATACTGGAATTGGAAAAGGTTCAGAAAAGGGCAATAAAAATGATTAGGGGTATGGAACGGCTGCCCTATGAGGATTGCTGAATAAGACTGGGACTTTTCAGCTTGGAAAAAAGACAGCTAAGGGGGGATATGATGGAGGTCTCTAAAATCATGACTGTGTGGGGAAAGTAAATAAGGAAGTGTTATTTACTCCTTCTCATAACACAAGAACTAGGGGTCACTGAATGAAATTAATAAGCAGCAGGTTTAAAACAAAAAGTATGTTGTCACACAACACACAGTCAACCTGTGGAACACCTTGTCAGAGTTGGTTGTGAAGGCCAAGATTATACAAGGGTTAAAAAAAGAACTAGCTAAGTTCCTGGAGGATAGATACATCAATGGCTATTAGCCAGGATGGGCAGGGATGGTGTCCCTAGGCACTGTTTGCCAGAAGCTGGGAATGGTCAACAGGAGATGGGTCACTTGATGATTACCTGTTCTGTTCATTCTCTCTGGGGCACCTGGCTTTGGCCACTGTTGGAAGACAGGATACTGGGCTAGATGGACCTTTGATCTGACCCTGTAGGGCCGTTCTTATGTTAAATCGGGGGGCCCAGATAATCCGAGAATATTAACGGAACTGGCACATGAAATTGCAATCCCAATAACAAGGATTTTTAATGGATCTGTAACTTTGGGGGTCGTAACCTATGACTGGAGAAGGAGAATATAGTTCCTATTTTTAAGAAAGGGGGAAAAAAATGATCTGGGAAACTACAGGCCTGTTAGCTTGATCTTAATTATATCATAGAATCATAGAAGAGAATTATAGGACTGGAAGGGACCTTGAGAGGTTATGGCAGGACTAAGTATTATCTAGACCATTCTTGACAGGTGTTTGTCTAACCTGCTCTTAAAAATCTCCAATGATGAAGATTCCACAACCTCACTAGGCAATTTGTTCCAGTGCTTAACCACCCCGAGATCTTGCGAGGTCTTGGTACAAATTTTGAAAGAAAAAGTAGTTAAGGACGTAGAGGTGAATGGTAATTGGGGTAAAATACAACATGGTTTTACAAAAGGTAGATCGTGCCAGACCAACCTTCTTGTATTCTTTGAGATAACTGATCTTTAGACAAAGGAAATGCAGTAGATCTGATCTTCCTGTATTTCAGTGAGGCATTCGATACAGTTCCACATGGGAAATTATTAGTTAAATTGGAGAGGATAGGGATTAATATGAGAACTGAAAGGTGGATAAGGAACTGGTTAAAGGGGAGACTAAACAGGTAATACTGAAAGGTGAACTGTCAGGCTGGAGGGAGGTTACTAGTGGAATGCCTCAGGGATTGGTTTTAGGCCCAATCTTATTTAACATTTTTATTACTGACCTTGGCACAAAAAGTGGAAGTGTGCTAATAAAATTTGTGGAGGCCACAAGGTTGGGAGGAATTGCCAATAAGGAGAAGAACTAGAATATCATACAAGATGATCTAGACACCCTTGTAAACTTGAGTAATAGAAATGAGATAAAATTTAATAATTTCATAGTGCAAAGTTGAAGGGACTAGCAACAAGAATTTTTGCTGTAAACTGGGGACGTATCAGTTGGAAGTGACAGAGGAGGCGAAAGAGCTGGGTATATTGGTTGATCACAGGATGACTGTGAGCCACCAATGTCATGCGACTGTGGAAAAAAAGGCTAATGCAGTTCTACGATGCATCAGGTGAGGTATTTCCAGTAGAGACAGAGAAGTGTTACTGCTATTATACAAGGCATTGGTGAGACCTCATCTGGAATACTGTGTGCAATCCCCTGTTTAAGATGAATTCAAACAGGAACAGGGTTAGAGAAATGATACTAGTGTGATCCAAGGAATGGAAAACCTACCTTATGAGAGGAGACTCATAAAGAGCTTGGCTTGTTTAGCCTAACCAAAAGAAGGCTGAGAAGAGAGATGATTGCTCTCTATAAATAAATTAGATAAATACCAAGGAGGGAGAGGATTTATTTAAATTAAATACCAATGTGGACACAAGAACAAATGGATATAACTTCCAATGGAAGAACTTCCTGGCCAACAGGAAGTTTAGACTTGAAATTAGACAAAGGTTTCTAACCATCAGAGGAGTAAAGTTCTGGAACAGCCTTGCTCCTCTGGAACAGACTTCCAAGGAGAGCAGTGGGGGCAAAAAATCTAACTAGCTTCAAGACTGAGCTTGATAAGTTTATGGAGGGGATGATATGATGTGACGGCCTACAATGGCATGTAGGCAATCTGTGAATGTTAGCAGCAAATACCTCCTTTGGCTGAGTGATGGGACACTAGATGGAGAGGGCTTTGACTGAGTTACTATAGAGATTTTTTTTCTGAGATGTCTGGCTGGTGGGTCTTGCTGACATGCTCAGTGTCTAACTGATCTCCATATTTGGGGTCAGGAAGGAATTTTTCCCTGGGTCAGAGACCCTGGTTTGTTTGTTTTTTTGGGGGGGGGGGGGGGGGAAGGTTTGCCTTCCTCTGCACGAGCCACTTGCAGGTTTAAACTAGTGTAAATGGTGGATTCTCTGTAACTTGACGTGTTTAAACCATGATTTGAGGACTCCAGTAACTCAGTCAGAGGTTAGGGGTCTATTACAAGAGTGGGTGCATAGGCGCCGACTCCGTGGGTGCTCCGGGGCTGGAGCACCCACGGGGAAAAATTGGTGGGTGCTCCGCACCCACCAGCAGCTCCCCGCCATCCCCGGGGCCCGCGCCTAGCTTACCGGAGCACCGGGCGATGTTGCGGGGCCCCGACGCCGGGCGACGTTGCGTTTGTCACAGTTGGCACCTGTGAGTGGGTGGGTGAGGTTCTGTGGCCTACAATGTTCAGGAGGTCAGACTAGATCATGATGGTCCCTTCCCTTTTAGAGAAGGGGTAACTGAGCCCCAAAGCCTTTAGTTCTCTGCTGCCCTGCATCTTGTGTAGTCATTTACATATGTACAGATCAGAATGGAGGCGTCATACACCTACATTGCACTGATGTACATGACTACACAAAATATAGGACATTCAAGAATTGGGGCCTTAGGGATTATGACTTGCCCAGGCAGTCTGTGGCAGTGCTGGGAATTGAATCAAATCTATGGAATTCCAGTTTGCTGCCCATCTGTGCAAGACAGATTGTAGACAATAAAATTATGCAAGAAGGTAGAGGTTTTTAACTGTAATACATGAAAAAAGACACACAACTGCAGATTTGTGAATCCAAGGATCAGTGACCCTAAAATAGTCTGAGTTTTGAAATTATATGTGAATTTTTTTGCCAGGAGAACTTTAAGAAAATGAAGAAAATTCTGAAGCAATTCATCTGACAGTTGGAAACTGGATATGTATTGAGGTTTTGTTTTCACTCAGGCCCTGTTTAATTTTCATATATATCAGTAAAATCGTGAATGGATATTTTTGTTTGTTTCTACATTTTTAATGAAATTTTCTTACATTTCTTTTAGTTTTAATATACTATCTCTCCCCCCCACCCTCCACTCCCGCACCTCCCATTGAACTTTCGGCTGCTAGTTCTGTGCTCTCCTTTCCCCTCATATTTTAAGCACATAACTCAAGGTTCCTCCTTCATAAATCAAGCCCCGGCTATTTAATTTAGGTCCAATGAGACTTTCAGCCATCAAATTCAAATACATTAGTTTAAGGCTTCATTTTGTTAAGTGTCCCTCTCCTATCTGGCCCTTTGAATAAAGCATTAATTGTATACTATTAAATGCCTCTCTTAATTCAATTTTGAGAGGATAAAGTCTTAGTAATAAGTAATTATGAAGCCAACTGAAAGAGGCCTGCTGTTAATATTTGATGTGCAAAAAATAGACACTTTAAAGTCTTTTTGTAATTGGATTTATTTTTTGTCTGTCCATGCTTGACAAATATGAAGAACATTTACAAATTTATACTGATTAAACAGCTGTGGCATTGTATGTGCCAAGAGCACTCATGTTTTGTTCCATATCAACTTGAAGTGTTTCATAAAATGCACTGAAAGTAACATTTTTGTGGCTTTTCTTAAAGTATAAAAAGTTGAATCATTTTGGTGCTTTTTTCCATATGAAGAACTCAGCCTCTAGGACTGACAAACATAAAGATGGAAATTCAGTATTGGAAGGTCAAGAGCAACTTCCCTATAGCCAAAAGAATCATGCAAGGGTTTTACAGTGGAAACTTCAGTGGAGATTCTTAATTACAGTCTCAACAAGTGTTAGGCTCTGCAATGTTTGCTTATATATTCCACTAACAGTTGAAGACTTGACAAACATATCTTTTGTTTCTAGCAACACAGAACTGGATGTCTTTCAAACCCAGCTTTCTTTACTGTAAATAAACAATAGCCCTATTTTATTCAAATTAGATGCATGGGCTGACTCGGTCATCTGGTGGGACAGCTCAATTGATCTTGATTTAAAGTACATTTCTCCAAGGCTGGAGCAGGGACCCAGAGAATGACCAGCAAAATGATTATTTGAAGCAACATTTTTCTCCTACCTATGGCCTTAATTGGTCTCAAGCGCCATTTCAAGGGGCTAGAGGTGCATGTATCACTTGTTAAAAATAACCTAAAAATAAATATATAAATTAAATTTTTAAAAAAGTTAAAAAAAAATCAATATGAAAAACTTTCTACCTGAATGCTTTATTTATATTGTGAAGGCTGTCCACAATGAGAGAGCTAGAAACCACCTTTACTACAGAGGCAAGCTAGCTGAGATTAGTATTGATATTTTACAGGTCTCAAAAATCAAGGGAATCCCAGTTGCAAACTTCATAGCTCCAAAGATCATCCCTTTATTTTCCCTCAAGCTGGTAGAGTCATAGAAATGGTATGTTCAGCTTTCACTGGAGATCCTTATATTGCTGTATAAAAAATCACCTGCTAAGTAAAGTAGAATTTTTAATTTGCTCCAGAGGGAGACTTTGACCAGAGAGATGACCAGATCTGTAGGCAAAATGGGGAATTAAAAGGTCAGGATGAAAGGGGAAGATTTTCAAGATGTTGGCAGAGATGTAAAGGAGCCCAAGTTCCCCTAAAAAGGAGGAAAAAAACCCATGCCTATAGTCTAAATAGGCTAGCTGGGTCAGAGGAGTGCTAATGAAATAATGAAGTCTTTTCACTTCTAATTCAATGGTTTAAATAGAGCATATGTGAGCAGTGATCTATGTGCTCCTTAACTTCCATTGGATGGTTGTGACTATGTGAAACAGGGTGGTTTCCTCAAACCATTCGTTAGTGAACAAGTGACCACAGCACAGTCAGCACCCTTGTTGGCATTAATCAGCATGTCAGAGGCCAATAATTGAATAACCATGAAGACTGAACTATTTTTTAATCTGCAGAAGTGGTCCTTCCAGACCATGGCTGCCGCACATAGAAAAGGTGATATAGGGACATCTGCAGTGCAGGTACCTTGCTTTTGAGAGGGCAATCCTCTGTTCAAAGAATGGTCAGTATAGTACATTTAAGGGTCTGCAGTATGAGATATTTTAGTTTCCAGTGAGCTGATTATGAGAAGTACATTGACACTGTTGTGGCTTAATGTTTTTGTCTTCATAAAATAAGACATTCTGTACATATTAAAATAATTTCATATGCAGTTCTCTTGTATTTTAGGGTAAATGAGTGTGACATCTTCACTAATAATTGAATACTTACATGAAAAGGGGAATAAATTTTACATTGCGTCAAATAAATGTATGGTGGAAACCCTAGAAGATAGGAAGAGTGCTAACATTGTGCCAGTATTCAAAAAGGGCAGGTGGGATGACCCAGGTAACTCTGAACTGATTAGCCTGACATTATTTCTGAGTGAAATAATGGAAAAATCCATTTGTCATTAAGCTGATAAAGAATTAAAGGATAGGAATGTAATGTCAACATGCTTTTATGGAAAACAGTTCTCGTCAAACATTATTTGAGATTACAAATTGGGTTTACAAAATATGACTGTAGATGTAATATATTTAGACTTTTTTGTAAAGTGTTTGACTTAGTACCTCACAACATTTTGATTAAAAAATTAGCATGAATAATATATCAATAGAGCGTATGTTAAATGGGCTAAGTGGCTAAGTGACAGATCTCAAAAAGTAGTCATCTGTGGGGGTGTCATCGAATGGGGGTGTTCTGAGGGAGGTGCCATAGGGATCTGTATAATGCCCAGTGCTATTAAACAGTTTTATCAATGATCTAGAAGTAAATACTGCTGATAAAATGTGAAGATGATGCAAAGATTGGTGAAGTGATAAATAATTTTGGGGCCAGAGTAATCATACAGAGTGATCTGGGTCGCTTAGTAACCTGGGTTTATTCAAATAAATGCATTTTAATACGGCCAAATGCAAAATTATACGTTTAGGAACAAGGAATGAAGGCCATATCTGTAGAATGGGGGAACTGTTCCTTGGAAAGCACTGACTCTGAAAAGAATGAGATCATTTAAATGTATAAACAAGAGTAGTGAGTTAGGAGTAGGGAGTTCATTTTACCTCTTTATATGGCACTGGTGAGACCTATTCTGGAATACTATATTTGCTTCCTGTTTTTAAGAGGATGTTGAAAAATTGGAAAAGGTGGAGTAAAGGGCCAGAAATGACTTGAGGACTGGAGAAAATGCCAGTGAGATACTTAAAGCTCAAGCTGGTTAATTAATCAAAATAGATTGAGATGTGGTTTGATTAGTGTATAAGTACCTTCATGGCGAGAAAATGCAGATAACAAAAGTGTTCTTTAGTTTAGTGGAGAAAAGCATCACAAGAACCAATGGCTGGAACCTGAAGCCAGACCATATAAAATGAGAAATAAGGCACAGATTTTTAACAGCGAGGATGCTTATGCGTTTGAACAAACTACCAAGGGAATTGTTGGGATTCTGTATCTCTTGTTGTTTTCTTATCAAGACTGGATGCCTTTCTGGAAGATACGTTTTAGCCAAATGCAAGTTATTAAGGCTCAATACAGAGGTGATGGGTGAAATTTTAAAGGCCTGTGATATGCAGATGGTTACACTAGATGATTTAGTGGTCCCTTCGGGCCTTAAAATCTATGAAAAAACTGGCTCTACTCAATAGAAGCACTTTGAAGGGTTCTTTGTTTACCTGAAGATTTAAAATACCTTTGAGATCACACTATTGGTTCTTTAGTTCTTGTTCCAAAAAAGCTTTAGGAAAGCTAGGGTAAAAAACTTTATACACAAAACTTGAACAGTAGCTGAAGAGACAGAACTCATTTTCTGTCAATGATTTCAGCTTTCCTCTTATGATGCTAATATTGATGCAATTTAGGAAAGTGTAAAAATAAAAGTTGCTTTAAAAAATCATAATTAAAGAATGTCAGTGAAATATTAACTAGTTTTCCATGTTGAAATGAATAGGTTCAGTGTAACTCAATGTCAGGGGCCTGATTCTGAAGTTATGTGCACTTCTGTAACAGTAACTCCAATGGTATTCAGCTGGAGAAAAAAAACAATGGAAGATTAAGAATTGGGCTCATCTTCCATGCTGACCCTTATGAATAGTAGGTTACCTGTAAAAGGCTATTGTCCTTCTCTACATTTTTCTTTGAAACCCACTTGTGTCATGGTGACTACAAACGTAACAGTGGTTAGGCAGCTGGCCTCCTGTGACCACTGCTTATCCTACTGATTCTCATTGTTACCTTGTGCTCCCCACCAGTTTGTCATATCAATCTACAGTAAAACCTCAGAGTTACGAACACCTCAGGAATGGAGATTGTTCATAACTCTGAAATGTTCATAATTCTGAACAAAACGTTCTGGTTGTTCTTTCAAAAGTTTACAGCTGAACACTGACTTAATACAGTTTTGAAACGTTACCATTGTGATGGGTTTGGTCACATAGACCTCCTTGGGACTGTCACCTGATGTGCTGAAACTACCTCTGAGCCTGTTTTCCCTGCCAGTTTGGGACTCCAGAACCCTGTCTTGTTGAGCCAGACACAGCAGCCTGCTGCAACACAGACCAAGGGTCTGAACCACGCCCCAAAAACTGCAGACTTAACTGAAGACAGCTCAGCAAGTATTCCTGTCTCCAGCACCCAGACACCCAGCTTCCAATGGGATCCAAAGCCCAAATAAATCCGTTTTATTCTGTATAAAGGTTATACAGGGTAAACTCATAAATTGTCTGCCCTCTATAACACTGATAGAAAGATATGCACAGCTGTTTGCTCCCCCAGGTATTAATAACTTACTCTGGGTTAATTAATAAACAAAAGTGATATTAAGTATAAAAAGTAGGATTTAAGTGGTTTCAAGTAATAACAGACAGAACAAAGTAAGTTACCAAGCAAAATTAAACAAAACATGCAAGTCTAAGCCTAATATATTAAGAAACTGAATACAGGTAAATCTCACCCTCACAGATGTTCCAATAAGCTTCTTTCACAGACTAGACTCCTTCCTAGTCTGGGCCCAATCCTTTCCCCTGGTACAGACCTTGTTAATTTCAGCAGGCATCTTAGGTGAAAAGCAGGGGATTTCACATGTCTGGGACCCTTCTGTTCTGTTCCACGCCCTTTTATATCTTTGGCATAAGGCGGGAATCTTTTGTGTCTCTGGGTTCCCACCCCGCCTTCTAAATGGAAAAGCACCAGGTTTAAGATGGATTCCAGTACCAGGTGACATGGTCACATGTCCTGTGAGACCCCAAGCCTCCATTCTTCCTGGGCTGACTCATAGGAAGGCTTGTAAGTAAACTGAGCCCTTTACAACCAATTGCCCTAGTCAGTGGGAGCCATCAAGATTCCAAGCCACCATTAATGACTCTCACGTTGCATAATTACAATAGGACTTCAGAGTTATACTTCATATTTCTAGTTACAGATACAAGAATGATACATGCATACAAATAGGATGAACACACTCAGTAGATTATAAGCTTTGCAGTGATACCTTACAAGAGACCTTTTTCATAAAGCATATTCCAGTTACATTATATTCACACTTACAAGCATATTTTTATGAAGCATATGGAATGCGTCACAACCATGCAAACAAAAAATGCTGCTTTCCCTTTATTTTTTCAGTAGTTTACGTTTAACACAGTACTATACTGTTTGTTTTTTTGTTTTTTCCTCTGCTGCTTCCTGATTGCATACTTATAGTTCCAAATGAGGTGTGTGGGTGACTGTTCAGTTCATAATTCTGGTGTTCGTAACTCAGGTTCTACTGTACTGTGTTAGTTGAAACTTAGATTGTAAGCTCCTTTGGACAGGGATATAATTTACATGTTTGTACCTAGTACAGTGAGGCTCTGGATTTTAGTGTATCTGTCCCTTGTTTATTATGTAACAACAAACAATGAAGAAATATGGGCACAGTTGTATCACAGTTGTATTATCTGTATTTAGTATTTGTTTACTAAATATACACAAACATGCAAGGCCTAGCTACATACATACTGCTGATATGGTTTCTGGTGGCTTCTAAAACATTGAACGTATTGGAGGGGTCACAAACTATTTAAAGGGTAGCTACCCTATCCCTATAACACTACAGTATATCAAACATAAGATGAAAATACTGAAAGTTCATTTTTTGGTTTAATATACTGGTAATTTAAATGTAATAGATACATGGTATGAAAATTGGTCAAAAGACTTAGTCTGAATTTTTGGGAAGAAATTGTTGATGGGAAATGGTTTGCCAAAGTTTAAAGAATTTTTTTTTAACTAAGCATAGTGATGAAATAAAACCCACAGCTTATTGGAATTACTGAAAAAAGCATAAAACCTCTATAGCAGTGTTTCCCAATTTTGGGACGCCGCTTGTTCAGGGAAAGGCCTGGCACGCCCGGCCGGTTTGTTTACCTGCTGCGTCCGCAGGTTCGGCCGATCGCGGCTCCCACTGGCCGCGGTTCACTGTGCTCGGCCAGTGGGGGCTGCGGGAAGTGGCACAGGCTGAGGGATTTTTCACCGTGAATGAGAATAGGAGAAAAAATTATCTGCAAAAATTTTTGGGAAAGGAGAAGGTTGTGATGCGGGGGAGGCACCAGAGTGGATGGAGGAGAGTGGCAGCTTGCTGACCAGCACAAAGGAGCTCTGGTTTTAGTATCTGTCTGTGCTCTGTTATTATTTTAAATTAAAGCCTTGTCTTAACTGCTTTTCAAAAAAAAAAAAAAAGAGAGAGAGAGAGAGAGAATTTTAACTCAGGGTAACTTAATGCATGTGAGCTTTCTCCAGTCAAAAACGCAATGAAGATAAGGCATGTTAGTTTTACCAGCAGGTAAACTAGGAGAAGTCAGCATTATACATCCCCATGGGGGATGACCTCTCCTAGTTTGCCTCACATAAAACTACTGTGCTTGTCTTCACTATGATTTTATCTGGAGGTAGCTCACATGCCTTAGTTGCCCTGAGGTAAAAAACAAAACAAAACCTTTTTAGCAGTAAAGACAAGGCCTAACAAATACACTGGTATGTAACTATAAGAATTAAGTAAGCTGGCAAACAATTCAGCCAGTTTTTCACTGTGTGTTGATTTTCTAGTACTATAATTCAAGAGCACATTCTAGTGCTCAATTTACCTTCTCTCTCTATCTGTTGTTATTGATATGGCCTCATCAATGTAGTAGTATCTGAGTGTCTCACAATGGCCTGATCTTGAAATCCTTGCCATTAGGATAAAGCCCTAACATTGTGAAGAATATCAGCTTTCCAAAGATAAATTTAAAGTTTAACCCTCAGCATTGCTTTTAGATCTTAATAGATGTCTGTGTATTTCTTATTTGCAGCTACTATGGAAGCAGGCACACAGCTACCCTCTATTTCATCTCCTTATGGAGATTGACTCTTACATGTTCTCATGTGTGAACCAGACGGCTGTACGCGAGGAACTAGAGGATGAAACGCGAAGGCTGTGTGATGTTAGACCCTTTCTTCCTGTCCTCAAACTAGTGACAAGGAACTGTGACCCAGGAGAAAAATTGGATTCCAAAATAGGTGTCCTTATAGGAAAAGGTAATTTTGATTTTTTTCTGTTTTGCTTTATTTGGAAAAGTAGGGCGAATTTATTTTGTGTAAGTTAGTTTCACAGAGACCAGGATATCTCTGCCTCAGCCCTTATCTTCTAGAATCTAGAACTACCCATTCTAAAGCAGGTACAAATGTAACTTTAAAAAGTTTCTAAACACCATTATAACACTAACACCGAAAATTTCAAAAATTGTAGTGAGGTTATTTTTGTAACCAGAATAAATAGAATTAACAAAAACAAACGATACAGTGTATTTCTGAGCAATTATCACACATCTGGTGAAGTCATAATGCACAAGAATGAAGTTCAAGTGGCTGGAACCATCTGAAAAGTGCAAGAGACATGAAGTGGATAAAGTGCCTTACTGCTAATTTGAAATATAATGTAACAAAAATAATAAAAATCTAAGTTGCTTCTGATTAATTATAAAAGTGGCATGACATTTACAGCCACTTAGTTCAATTTTCTGAAGATATGATCTTTAATGGGTTTTCAGTCTTTGGCCTCCAGGTCCCAGCATGGGACTTAGCAGAACTCCCTAGTTCAAAGAAGTACTCAGCACAGACCTCCCTGTTCGTGCTCCTCCAACTGCGGCTACTTCAGCCTTAGCCAGTCTCTGATTGACCACAATCAGGCAAGGAGTTCCCTGCAGAGAACCAAAAAGAACAGATGAAAGAGCTGATATGGTAGTGATGATAGTTGTAGCTCCTGCCTAATCACAATCAAAAAGCATATGGCTTGAAGTTTCTAAGGGTAGTGGTAGTGGCCTTTGCTAGTCAGGAATTAGTAGAACAGGACTCATTTTGAATTATTGCTGCCTCAGAGGACCAACAAGCTTTGGGCTAGGGGGAATTCTGCCAGTTTCACAAAGGGATCATGAGACCCATAAGTGAGATTCCCATGAAATATTTCCAAAGAATTACAGACAAATATTTTCCTGCTCCACCATCCCATAAGTTTTTGTTTGTGTGTTGTTTTTTATTTTCCTTTCCAGAGAAGAGGCCCCTTGAAACTCACATACAGAACTTCTATATCACATTAACATTTGTCTGAAACAAAAGATCAAGGGTCTACATCCAAAGACATTCCTAACACCTGAGCTGATTTTAAAGGCCTGTTTAGTTGTTGTATTCTTCTTTCTCCCTCAAAACTTAACTGGGAAGGCTAGATAAAACTCCTTTTGGAGCCTGTTGGGGCTGGTCCTTAATCCAAGTAAGAATCTCTTTTAGGAGAATTTTAAACTTCAGTCTGTTGTACATCAATAGATGACACTACGGCTATTGGAATTCTAAGGCCAGTGTTATCAAGTTAATAGTAGGATGTAATGGATAATTAGTGATCAGAAAAAAGCATTCTACGGTGAAGGGTGTTACAATAAGGATCCTAATGTGTGTAAGAAGGTAGAAGCTAGGTCTGTCAAGCAATTAAAAAAAGTAATTGTGATTAATACTGCGATTAAACAATAATAGAATACCATTTATTTAAATATTTTTGGATGTTTTCTACATTTTCAAGTATATTGACTTCAGTTACAACACAGGATACAAAGTGTACAGTGCTCACTTTGTTTATTTTTTATTACAAATATTTGCACTGTAAAAAACAAAAGAAACAGTATTTTTCAATTTACCTAATACAAGTACAGTAGTGCAATCTTTGTCATGAAAGTTGAATTTACAAATGTAGAATTATGTACAAAAAAAGCTACATTCAAAAATAAAAATGTAAAACTTCAGAGCTGACAAGTCCACTCAGTCCTATTTCAGCCAATCACTCAGACAAACAAGTTTGGTTACAATTTGCAGGAGATAATGCCGCCCAATTCGTTTACATGTCACCTGAAAGTGAGAACAGATGTTTGCATGGTACTGTTGTAGCTGGTGTCGCAAGATATTTACATGCCAGATGCGCTAAAGATTCATATGTCCCTTCATGCTTCAACCATCATTCCAGACATACAGGGCCGTCCCTAGGGCGGGTGCGGGGTCTGGGGCAGAAATGACGGATTCATCTATTCCGGGACCGATCATGTCAGCCAATCACACCAGCCCGTGTGGCCCCCCAAAGTGCAGGGCCCAGAGTGGTCACTCCAATTCACTCTACCCAAAAGACAGCTCTGCCAGGGAACATGCGTCCATGCTGATGATGGATTCTGCTCGATAATGATCCAAAGCAGAGTGGACTGACGCGTGTTCATTTTCATCATCTGAGTCAGATGCCACCAGCAGAAAGTTGATTCTCTTTTTTGCTGGTTCGGGTTCTGTAGTTTCCGCATCTGAATGTTGCTCTTTTAAGACTTCTGAAAGCGTGTTCCACATCTTTTCCCTCTCAGATTTTGGACAGCACTTCAGATTCTTAAACCTTGGGTCTAGTGCCGTAGCTATTTTTAGAAATCTCACATTGCTACCTTCTTTGCATTTTGTCAAAGTGTTCTTAAAACGAACATGTGCTGGGTCATCATCCAAGACTTCTATAACATTAAATATATGGCAGAATGTGGGTAAAACAGAGCAGGGGACATAAAATTCTCCCCCAAAGGAATTCAATCACAAATGTAATTAACACCTTTTTTTTTAATGAGCATCATCAGCAGGAAGCATGTCCTCTGGTATGGAGGGGCACATGAATGTTTAGCATATCTGGCACGTAAATACCTTGCACTGCCGACTACAAATGTGCCATGCAAATGCCTGTTCTCACTTTCAGGTGACGTAAATAAGAAGCAGGCAGCATTATCTCCTGTAAATGTAAACAAACTTGTTTGTCTTCATGATTGGCTGAACAAGAAGTAGGACTGAGTGGACTAGTAGGCTCTAAAGTTTTACATTGTTTTGATTTGAATGCAGTTATGTAAAAAAAATAATCTAAGTTTGTAAGTTACACTTTCATGATAGAGATTGCTCTACAGTACTTGTATGACATTACAATTGAAAAATACTATTTTTTATCATTTTTACAGGGCAAATATTTGTAATAAAAATAATATAAAGTGAGCACTGTATACTTTGTATTCTGTGTTTTAATAGAAATCAATATATCTGAAAATGTAGAAAAACATCCAAAAATATTTAATAAATTTCAGTTGGTATTCTACTGTTTAACAGTGTGATTAATCACAATTTATTTTATTTTCAGTTAATCAAGGGAGTTAACTGCGATTAATCAACAGCCCTAGCAGAAACCTATTTTTGTTTTGCGTACTTGGTGGCTTTTTGATTGAGCTAGCTTGGTATGATTCATGGTTTCTTAATAGTTTCACTGTAGACATCTTTCAACATACAATGAAAAGCTGTTAAGCTGTTTTGTAGAGGCTTAACATTTCTCTATGAGTGAATTGCTTTTGGCCTTTATTAGTACAGAATTTTCATCTTTAAATACATGGTCAAATTATTCACGTGCAGATACAAATGAAGATAAATAGGGACTAGTGAGGTCATACATTGCATAGCAAAACAATGGAGAATTGTTAGTCCTTTTATACAGACTACAAGTTTTGTTTAGGTTTCAGCAGCAAACTGTCTGCTTGTTTGTTCAAACTGACAATGGAGCCATTACTGACGTAGCCTGTTTAAACGCTCCAAAAATAGTATTCTGAAAGATTCTTTGATTAATTATTTCAGTTTTTATGACTCTGCAAGATATTTATGTACAGAGCTAGGCTTGGACTCCCATTTTGTGCTTTGGAAAAATGATGCATTCCAATATGAACTTGTAAGGTTAAACTCTGCCTGGTTCTCAAAAGGTGCTTTAGCACAATTTGGAGAATATTTTTCAAAGTGTGAGAGAAATGTGTATATGCCCTTGCTTCATTAGGTATTGAAGAAGTAGAGCTGAGATCTTTCTGCTTTTGGTTTACATAGGTTTAGCAAAGCTACACCAGTGAATTTGGTTTGTGCAAATTTTTAATCTTTTGGTTTTGACTGAAGTATCAGATTTGTACTAATTCAAAAAATCACCAAGAGCAATGCCAGTGTAAACTTATCTGTTTGCTACACCATTAGCTTCTTGTAAGCCACCCAGACCACCTTTCCATCCTCTCCTTCTACCTCCTCCTAATTATTTGTGGGAGGGAGAACTGGTGGCTTGCAAACCCTTTGTCCTTGATGTCTTCAAGCTATGTCTGGCCACACTGCTTTACCTACTATCTGCTGCCTTGCAGGATGGGAGGGAGCAGGGAGATAAAGTGGTTTAATCTTGCGATCTTTTGGGGTCAGGGAGTTAGGAGTACTCTCTTATTTAGCAGGGACATGGAGAAGCTTTTGTTCCTGCTGTTGAACTGAGTCCTTACCCCAGAGTGCATTAACATTTCTGCGCTCAAAACGTAATTAATTTTTTTTTGGAATGCTCAACCCAGAATAGCCAGTTCACTCTTCAGCAGCTCTTCTGGTTCTGCAGGATGAACAGGAATAAAGTGAAGTTAAAACTTATTTACTAAGCAAAATAAGCATAGAATTATAGGACTGGAAGGGACCTCCAGAGGTCATCTAGTCCAGTCCCCTGCACTCATGGCAGGACTAAGTGTTATCTAGACCATTCTTGACAGGTGTTTGTCTAACCTACTCTTAAAAATCTCCAATGATGGAGATTCCACAACCTCCGTAGGCAATTTATTCCAGTGCTTAACCACCCTGACAGTTAGGAATTTTTTCCTAATGTCCTATATGGATCTGAATAAAAAATTTGCAGGAGATTTGCAAAGCAGCCAAATTCTCTGCTGTATGTTTAAGTACCGTTGCTTGGATTTGGCTTCAAGGGGAGGAATCTCAGTTTGGATTATTCATTTTCTATGATTTCTGAGGTAGAAGAGCTTGGCCTTTTCTATCTTCTAGAATTTTTTGTTCAGAATGTCTCTAAAGTTATTTATCTAAATCCTATTAAAAATTGTAGAGTCTCCAAGTAAGATCCAGGGACTGCACTCTGGCAAGAAACTGAGGAATTCTCTTTTTGGTAGCTAGGCTGGAGAGCAGGGCTTCTTGCCAGGATGTTGTCCCTGGAACTAATTGGCCTCTGGCTAATAGGTGTCATTAAAACTTTTCAAGCCCTTACTCGGTATAGTTTTAATAAGTCTCTTCATAATCAAGTAAAAATGTTATGAGGTGAAGAGGAACACAAATGTAGTGTTTTAACAGCTTTATTTTAGAAATGAGGTGTGTTTTCTCCTCAATTTTATGCATGACTTTTTGTTCTAGGACACACAAATTCTATAGAAAAATGCTGTATGCAAAATATTAAGTATCTTGTAACATCTTTTATAGGTTGTGGTAGTGATTCCATGGTTAACATTGCATTGCAATTTTCTTTTAGAGCAGGACTCAAGTTTTTTTCATTACTGATTGAATTCCAGCTCTGGTACAAAAACTGTCCTGGAGAGATTAGAATTTTCTGTGCTGTTTTGGAAGTGAAAAATGTTTAGGTGGGAAGGCATGTGAACTGATGCTAATGGCATGTTCATTTAGCCTTAACTGGTGGTTTTGTTTGTCTTTAGTGATTTATGTTGATTTAATAAAAAGCACTTAAGAAATTTTAACTTTGTTAAAAAGGTTTTGAGGGTGAGTGGGTGGGAATAGCTATACAATATTTATGCAACTAAATACTCCTTGTTTGATTGAATCTTTTTAGGCCTCCATGAGTTTGATGCCTTACAGGATCCTGAAGTGAAAGAATTCCGTAGTAAAATGCGGCGAATCAGTGAAGAGAAACTCCTGTCGCTTGTGGGCCTGTCTTGGCTTGACTGGCTAAAGCACAGTTATCCACCTGAACAAGAACCCTCAATCCCAGAAAACTTTCAAGATAAACTCTATGGTGGAAATCTTGTAGTGGCCATTCATTTTGATAAGTGCCAGGTAGAGTTACTAGATGCCAGAATAGGAGTCTTTTTACATACATGTACTTTTTGATTTGAGATCAGAGTTCATATGTGAACTACACTTCATGTTGGCTTTGACGTGAGACGAACAGTCTGCTCTTCAAGATAGGTCACCAAGGTATAGGAAAATGGTACCCTGATCAAATACGTGATGAACTGAATAAGGTTTAAAATACTGTAGTGTTTACTTCAAAACACAGATTCTGCCTTGGAAGTTCTTCACTTTTGTTGGGGGGTGAGAAGAGCAAACCATCATTAGAAGTTGATGTTACTACAGTAGAACACATTAATTGATAAAATGACATGCAATGAGCATTCATGTATTAAACAAATGTTGCTCTGTAACAGGAATGCACTATGAATTACCTAATGTAAATTGATGGGAAAAACAATATCTGTCTAAAAACATATTTTATCTTTTTGTCTGATAGACACTGATTACGTTTTTAGCTGCACCTTCATGATGCTTTGTATTCTTTCATGTTTAATCAAAGTATAAAATGTAGTTCATTGCTGGCAGAACTTCTCTGGCTAACTCTTACTTCACTACTTTGCTAGTGATTGATTTTAGGCCAAGGAAAAACTAAGAACACTAAAAAACAGATTAGTAAATTGGCAGGTCCTGGAATACTCTTTCTCCTGTTTTTTGTGCTGTGATTCACTATTGAACATCTTTGGGCTTAATTTAGTAGCAATCAAGTGTGAATTAGTGTATAACTACCCTCAGAAATACATAAGGTGCACAGGCTCACTAGATTTCTCTTTATTTGACTTGTAAATAATAATGCTCATGCACAAACTAACTATTTTTTAAATAAAGTTTTTTATGTTGGAACTTAAGTGTAGTCCAGCTAACAACCCAGAAAATTGCAGTTCCTGTCAAGAAGGTGGGGAAAGCATTAGTTTCAAGCCAGTTTTATTTTAATTCTCTTTGGATTATTGCTTTCACAAGCATGAAGAGTTATTTTTAGGGGTCCAGCACAAAGAGGTCTTATCTCATGCTTCCCACTATTCTCCCTTTGCTTTTTTTAATACTATTTTTATATAATTAATAAAAACAGGTTTACAAATCTTGCCACTTAAATATTAGAAACAAAACAATAATCATTATAACAGTGAGTTATCATTTAAAGATCATTTAAAGATTCCATACAGGAATAATCTGCCTATTTAACAGGGTGTTACCTTTTTATAGAATGAGCATAATTACATCACCTATGTTATGTCATTTCTACTGATTTTCTAAAATTGAATAAAATCTCTGATTATACAGTTAACAGACCAGGCATGTCTATCAAATATTAATATTAATAAAAAAAAAACCTGGGCAGATGTGCTAATTTTTTGCAGGTGAATGTACTTTGAGTAATGAATACAAGGTAGCCTATTATCTAAGTATCTGTTTGTCCTCTGTCTATTTTGCTGGGTACGTAATTGGTAGTTAACTTTTCCATAACCACAACCTCCCATATTTTTCTGAACCATACCTCTACCGTTGGAATATTTTTCCTTTTCTGGTGAGATGCTGTGAGTGTCCAAGCAGCTACCAGAAGATAAGAGATTAATTCTTCTTTTTGCACAACCATTTCTGCTAGGAAGTCCATGGGGGATTAGTAATAAATGTCCATCAATTTGTGGTATTTGATTACAGATTGCATCCCAGTACTCTCTCATGACAGGACATATCTACCATATATGCACAAGGTGCCCTTTTTTAGAAAATTTCTCCAACATTTATCCCCATTCAATCTCTATATATTTTTTTAACATGGCTGGTTTGAGGAACCACTGAAACAGTACCTTAAAGACATTTTCTTCGGTTGTGCTACAGACTGAGGTCACTGGTCCTCTTTTCTAGAACAAATTCTATTCCTCTGGGGTAATTTGTCTATCCTGGTCCTTTCATATGTGGATTTTTTTTTTGTTAGGAAATTTGTCTGCCAAGATGGATTATAAATTAGTTTAAAAATGTTGTTCCTTAATCATGGTTGATACTATTACTTGTATTAAAGTTAGCTTTCTATATAAAAGTTTTTCTAGAAAGCTGAGAAACATAATGCCTAACTTTGAAAGTATTCATACTCAGGGAAAGTGGGCAAGTTAAAGCTAGTTTTGAGTTCTAAACAAGTTAGAAAAGTTTATTTACTGAATAGATGACCAACTATTTGTATTCCATCTCTCCCAGTCTTTAAAGCTTTCTGGTTTGTGATTAAGTTAAGATCTGGATTTTTTTGAAATGGGTGTCATTGGTAAGGGGAAAGCACTTATCTCTAGTTCTATCCCAAACCCATAGAGGAGTAGCCTTTGCTAAAGGATATGTATAAATTTCTGGAGAGCATGATATTTTACTAATCCATGGTAGCCTAGCAGTGTTTAATTGCCACAATTGTTCTATAACCCAGTGTTTGGCTGGGTTAGAGCTCTCCCAATCCACTACCCCTTTGATTTGTTTTAATAATACTATAGAATATTTGAATTAGCTAGTCCCCATTCTGTTTGAGTAGTTCTGTACAAAGTATCTGCACTCACTTGTAGTCTTTTCTTATTCCATATTAATTCTAACATCCTCTGTGTTCCTGATAGGGTTTTATCTGGGATGATCACTAGAAAGATTTTGAAACAAGAAAGATAACAATTGCAAAATAACAGGTTTCAGTGTAGTAGCCGTGTTAGCCTGTGTCAGCAAAAAGAAAACAAGAAAAATACCTGTGGCACCTTAGAGACTAACAAATTTATTTCAGCATAAGCTTTCGTGGGTTAAGAACCCACTTCATCGGATGCATGGAATGGAACATACAGTGAACAGATATTTATACATTCAAAGAAACATGAGAAGGTGGAAGTGCCTATACCAACGTTAAGAGGCTAATTAATTGAAAGGAACTGTTATCAGTAGAAACTTTTGAAGTGATAATCAACATGGCCCATTACAGACAGTTGACACAAAGGTGTTAAGGGGGGGAAATAAATTCAATTAACGTAATGACCGAGCCATCCACGGTCAATATTCAAGCCTAAGGTAATGGTATCTAGTTTGCATATTAATTCCAATTACGCAGTTTCTCGTTGGAGCCTGTTTTTGAAGTTATTCTGTTGCAAAATTGCTACTTTTATATCTGTCATTGAGTGATTAGGGAGGCTGAAGTGTTCACCTACGGGCTTTTGAATGTGATGATTCCTGATGTCAGATTTGTTTCCGTTTATTCTTTTCTGACATCAGGAATCATCACATTCAAAAGCCCGTAGGTGAACACTTCAGCCTCCCTAATCACTCAATGACAGATATAAAAGTAGCAATTTTGCAACAGAATAACTTCAAAAACAGGCTCCAACGAGAAACTGCGTAATTGGAATTAATATGCAAACTAGATACCATTACCTTAGGCTTGAATATTGACCGTGGATGGCTCGGTCATTACGTTAATTGAATTTATTTCCCCCCCTTAACACCTTTGTGTCAACTGTCTGTAATGGGCCATGTTGATTATCACTTCAAAAGTTTCTACTGATAACAGTTCCTTTCAATTAATTAGCCTCTTAACGTTGGTATAGGCACTTCCACCTTCTCATGTTTCTTTGAATGTATAAATATCTGTTCACTGTATGTTCCATTCCATGCATCCGATGAAGTGGGTTCTTAACCCACGAAAGCTTATGCTGAAATAAATTTGTTAGTCTCTAAATTGCAAAATATTCATTTTGACAGTGACTGTTCTTCCCAGCCAAGAAATTGCAAACTTCCTCCAGAACTCCAGATCTTTTTGTCGAAGTAGTGACATTTAAATTGTAGAGCTTTTCATGATTGTCTGAGATTTGAATCCCCAGGCATTTTATAGAATTTGTTTCCCACTTGTACCCAAATGTTCTCTGGAGGAATGATTTCTTAGAGTCTGGCTCCCTTTGTTTTTACAGCACTTGAATGAATCAGGATGTCTGATTTTAAAGGAGAGTTCTCAGAACCATTGAGTACATGTGGTGCAAATTCTGACCCAATTCTTAGCTATTCATGCTCTTAAATCAACTGTTCTGATTTTAAACTTGATACTAATAAAATCTCTCAGATTGAAAAATGATTGATTGGAAATAGTAAAGAAGAACTTTGATGATCTGGTGAAAAAGAATGAGCCTGACTACATAGTTGAGGCTGGATAATCAGTGACAAAACAACAACAACAACCTTCTTCTATGTCCAGTTTAATAGGAATCTTCTCTCGTACCTTCCAACAAGGGCCTGGCTCAGAGGCTCATGTATTTGTCACTTCCAGACTAATTTACTGTAATTCTATGAATCTGAAGCTGATACAAAAAGACCATGAAAATTGTAGCTAGGACAGAATGTGGCTGCCTGCCTTCTCCATGGCTTAGGCTGCTGTGAACATATCAAACCTGTCTTGTGGTCCCTCCATTGCTTCGCCGTCAGTTTCTGATGCCAGTTGGTTCCAACAGCCATTAATAGTCCAAGTCCCATTTTGGTACATTAGCGCTATCTGGGTGTTTCTGTTTGTGCTTTGTTAGTTTTGTAAAAGCAATAATCAGAAGAGAATTAAAAAATAAAGAATGGAGAATGGCATCTCCTTTCAACCAGAGAGAGCGAACTGAGGAATTACAAAAAGGGTTATCCCCAAGATAATTATCTAATAATCCCCAAGATTAGCTGCCTAGAATACATCAACAAACTATAACATTAATCAAACTGGCTCCTTGATCTAGAGAGAAACCACCTCTCTCACATTTAAATACATGTAAAGATACCCCCCAAATAAGAGTCTGTATTACAGCATCAGCAATTGTGGGGAGAGACTGCTTCACTTCCTGGCTCCCTCACGTTAGTTATGGTGAGGGTGAGGGGACAAAAGAGGCCCTTGGGGTCTGGCAACAGCTGTAGGAAGGGAGGCTGATGTGGACCATACCATTTTGAAATTGAGAAAACGTTGAATTGATTTTGACTTAGTTTATTATGATTATAATTTTCCATTTGAGAGGCTTGGCTTTTTACCAAGAAATCTATATATAAATAAGACACACGACAAAATAATGCAAGCTAGACCACACTACATTTGTAAATTGCTTTTAGAATGATTACATCTTTCTAGAGTATTTTTTAAATGAAAACTGTGTGAGTTGTTACAAATCAACTTGTGTATAACATGCTGAGAAGGGAGAGAGGGAAGGTTTCTATGGAAGAAATATTTTTCTCCTTTTTGAGACTCTAATTTCACAGTAACTTGTATCTGTGGTAGTCTCAAAGAAACTAATTTAGGTACAGTAACTACATAACTTTAGCTTTTAGAACAAAACATATTTTAGAGCAGCATGGGGAATATGCAGTTAATCTCTGAAATCAATCTAAAATGTTTCACTGAAAATTCAGGTTCTTCCAATATTCTGTACATAATCTCATCAGGTATCTGCTACTTCTCTCCCCCCCCTCCCCCCAAAAAAAATCAAATATTTTTTGAAATATAATTCCACTAGCATAACCTAATTTTTTAATTGCTTGCCTGGTTTTTTTCATGCAAGATTTTACTTACAGGACAATTTGATAAATGTGTCTGTGTTATGTTGCATCTGTTTCGCCCACTTGATGCATCTTGTATTTAGGCCATAATCCTGAAACTGGCTTCATGGGTAGACTCCTGAGCTCGTGCAGAGACCGTTGCAGGTTTGAGTCCTTGAGTCCCAATCCTTCAAAGACTTATGTACATGCTTAACTTTATTCACTGTGACCAGTTCCATTAAGAAAGTGCAGGATTGGGTCTTAGATTATAACTTTTTTGGGTAGGGTCTGTCACTTGCTATTTGTCTTGGCCTGGTTGAACCCACTAGGCACTGCTGCATGACAAATAATAATAATCAGTAGTTATATACAGGCAAGTAACTTTAAATCATTCAAATTCACAAAACCTTAAAACAGATAGATATGATTACAAATTATATATTTATTTGTTTTCCTTATTTGAACTTGGCTATAAGTCAAGGGCTCCCAGAAACACTGTGTTCTCATATTATTGACCCCTTTGTGGTAAAATTTAAAAATAAAAATCATAAATAGAAAACACTAAAATGCTGATTGTGTATTCAGTTTTGGTATACTAATATTTCTACTTAAGCCTTTTGTGTTCTTAAAAGTTGTCTTGATGACAGCCAGGATTAGGCGATAACCAATCTCATAGCTTCTAGGAGGGTTACTGTTTCACTCACAATAGTTGTATACAGATTAACCATAGTTGCCTGCAGGATGATATCAAAAATAGATTTTCATAATTTTTTTCATATTTGTTGAAAGTGCAAATATGAAATCTAGATACACGCCAAAATGAAGTTATTTGTATATGTGAAGTAACCTTTCCTTGAGAGAATATATTCACACAAATGAAAGAACTTAAAATAGTAATAATAAAACATATACACAAGCCTTGTATCCGATTATGAATCCAACTATGAGAGATACTTTCGCAACATTTATCAATACAACTAATATGCACTCCACTTGAAATATATTGAGCAAAATTTTCAAAAGCACCAAAGTAATTTAGGCTTCTAATTCACTTAGGTGCTTCTGAAAACTCTCACTTGTATGTACAGCATGGTGTGAAACTTTATATTTTTCCTTATTTTTAATGCATTTCTATGAAAAGTTTAGTGTTAAATAGTCTCTCTTTCTTATGTTGTTAGGATGTATTTAGTTTTCAAGTGTCTCCTAACATAAATCCTGTCAAGCTGAATGAATTGGCAATCCGAAAACGTTTGACTATCCATGGAAAGGAAGAGGAAGTTGATCCTTATGACTACGTGTTGCAAATTAGTGGAAGACTGGAATATATTTTTGGTGACCACCCATTAATTCAGTTCCAGGTATTGACATTTTTTGAATTCTAAATTTAAGACAGAAGTGGGTTTTGCCTGGAAACAAGGAAAATTAATTCATAATTATGCTGGAGTGACTTCTGGTTGAGGAATTAACTTTTTCGGAACAGCTGGGTTATTTATTTTAGAAGCGTTGTTGACCACAAAAATAAATTATTGTTTCAAAGAAAATTTCACAAGGATTATGCTGAGAAGTAGAATGCATTTCCCACACAAAGCTATTTTATCTTGCTTATTAGAACCAATTTAGTATTATATCATGATTCAGAAAATAAGGACAAAATTAAAATATTAAGAATAAGGCTGACTGTTTTTTTTCTTTTCCTTCAATAATAACACTAGTTCAGATTGAAGTGTTGTCATGAGCTTAGACTTTTTTTTATTTTTTTTATTTTTTTGTGTCAGATTGTCTCAACGTTAAATTGTAGACATAGTGAGCCAAATTTTCAGCTGCTGTTAATCAGTAAAGCTCCGCTGACTTTAATGGAGCTATGCAAGTTTACATCAGTTAAGAATCTGGCCCATTATTTTTAATATATATAATTATAAAATCTGTTTTATTTGGATGGTTATTTTGTTTGTCAGGTGACAATACCTCTCAGATTTATAATAATTCATGCCAAAGGCTCTTTTTCTTCCTGTAAAACAATAAATGTATCTGCACTGCTGCTGTCTCATTACATACACTTCAGGTGCATTCTCTGTGACTCTCATGATAATGAGAGAAGTTTCACATTGGTGCTTAAACTAATACCCTTTTTCTATGAAGTTTCCTTCCAAATGCAATAAATTTGAGGAGATAATTGCTCCAAATTTGGTTTTGACATAGCTTGTGACACCACATAGTATTTAGAAATCACAGAGGTGTCAGGTTTATCAGGAGAGAAAGTATAACATTTTATTAATTGCATGGGCACGCGACTCCATCTGAGTCTTCTCAGACTTCTGGAACATCTTCTTCATACAAGGCATGTTCATGTATTAGTTTATGAATTAGTTCCTCCTGTAATAATTAAATACTGCATTTGTGTGTAAAAATCAAGATAGAAATGTATACCGGTTAAGCATATACAGGCTTATCTTAGGGGACTTGAATTTCCAGTATGAAACAGGCACCCTGAAAATCATCCTGAGGTGGTGTGATATGGTCAGTTCATGGCTATCATGTCATTTATTGGGTGTAGTTCTTTTGGATGACACCTTAAAAAACAAGGTTCTGCCTGCCCTGTGTGGACATTAATGATTCCTTGGCATTCACCTTAACAGTTAAACTCTGTCCTTGGCTATATTTTCCACTTCTCATTTCATCCACCATTGTCCAGTGTTCTCCGTGTGTACCGGTGTGTTGCCTCCTTGCATCTGAGAGGTAGAAAACTTTTCCTAATATCTAATGTAAATCTCCCTTGCTGCAAATTAAGCCGATTACATTAACCTACCTTCAGGGGACATGGATATCAATAGATTACCATCCTCTTTATAACAGCCCTTAACATACTTGAAGACAGTTATTAGGTCTGGACTTAGTCATCTTTTCTGAAGACTAAACATATCCAGTTTTTTTTAACCTTTTCTCATAGATCCTGTTTTCAAAATCTTTTAGTATTTTTGTTGCTCTCCTCTGGACTCTCCAATTTGTCTACATCTTTCTTAAAGTGTGGTGCCCAAAACTGCACACAGGACTCCAGCTGATGCCTTACCAATGCCAAATAGTGCAGAACAAAAACCTCCTGTGTCTTACGTATGACATTCCTATTAATACACCCCAGAATTTTTTGAAACTTCTTCAAAATGATGGCTCATAATCAATTTGTGATCCACTGTAACCCCAGATCCTTTTCAGCAGTATTCCAGTTATTCCCCATTTTGTATTTGTGCACTTGATTTTTCCTTCCTAAGTGAAGTACTTTGGAGTTGTCTGTATTGAATTCCATCTTGCTGATTTCAGAGCAACTCTCCAGTTTATTAAGGACCTTTTGAATTCTAATCCTGTCCTCCAAAGTGCTTGCAAATCCTCCCTGCTTGGTGTCATCCACAAATTATATAAGCATACTCTCTGTGCTATTATCTAAGTTATTAATAAAATATTGAAGAGACCCAGGACAAACCTCAGCTGGACCCCACTAAATATGTTCTCTATTTGGCCACAAAACACTGATAACTACTCTTTGAGAATGTGTGTTGTTTTTTTTCAACCAGCTGTGCACCCACCTTATAGTACTTTCATCTAGACCACATTTCCCTAGTTTGCTTATGAGAATGTCATGTGGGGCTGTGTCAAAAGCATTCCTAAAATCATCTTAATTACATTTTCTTAATTATCTGAAGTTCGTGAGTCAAATTTAGCATGAGCTAAAATGGTTTTAAACAACGAGAACAGAATTATGATATCAGCTTGTAACAACTATTTTCTGTCTGGCTTCAGTATATCCGTAAATGTGTGATGAACAGGACTCTTCCTCACCTGACGCTGGTTGAGTGTTGCAGCATAAAGAAAATGTGTGAACAGGAAATGATTGCCATAGAAGCTGCCATAAACCGAAAATCATCCAACCTTCCTCTTCCTCTGCCACCAAAAAAAACACGAACAGTTACTGTAAGTTGATATGGAGAACATTTACTTACAAAAATAACATTAGACACATCACTGATGACTTTTTTTTTCTTTATGTATGTTTTTCCTCTCATACTTCTTTCCCAAGAGTCTCCTACTGTTGCTCAAGATGTTACATCAAGGATAAGAGGCCTTGTAGCGTTTACCCTGTCCTTTCCATTTTGATTCTTTTACCCTCTTCCAAATTAATGCCCCTTTTCCGCTACTACTGACACTACTTTTTACTACAAGCCAGAAGAGCAGGTGATTACCTGTAACTAACCAGTGGAGAAGTTACACAAGGGAACAATTGATTCCCCAGCTTCAACTGTATGCCTAGTCTCCTTCAACTGCAGTCTTATGTCTGTTTCTTAACCCGGATTTGCTGCACAGTGCTGCCACTTAATAAACTCTGAAATATTTTTACTAATTCTTAATATCATGTCTGACAATTGGATTTTTTTTTTTTTATCAGTCTATGTTAATTAAACTGCTATCCTCAGAATGTGATTGCAATTTATATAAGTGTGACTCCTGGGAACAAGGAGAGACTTTGTTCAGTGATACAGTAGTTAATTACTGCAAAGTTTTGTTTTTAAACGGCTTGTATGCATGTATGCGATATGAATAGGTTTGAAATTTACAGGAGGTAACATTTATTATTCTGATTTGTCAACCATCACAGCAGGCATAAAAGATGTAGTTGACCTGGGTTATTTTCTTTCCTGCTCCCCCAGGGCATCTGAAATGGTCTTGTGGCTATGATAGCTGAATTTTTCTTCATTCATTTTTTAAAAAATTCTTATTCATTAGTTTAAATATCCATGATGATTGCAAAAATATTTAATACATAAAATACTAGATAACTAAATTGCATTTAAAAAAGTCGCCCACCTTTCTGTTTTCCTTGCAGCAGCTGACCCAGAGTGTGTGGGATAATAGCAACCCTTTCAAGATTATGCTGTTAAAGGGTAATAAATTGAACACAGAAGAAACTGCCAAAGTAAGTAATATAGAGCCTAGCATCAGGAGACGTTCTTCTGACTGATCATTTTAATTTGCAAAGTGTTTACTGAATGTCCGCTCATAAAGGCTCCAGTTCAGCAAGGGCCTTAAGCAATATGCACATGAATAGTCCCAGTTGCACTAAGCACCTGCCTAAAGTAAGACACATGCTTTAGTACCTTGTCTAATTTGTCCCTGTTTTTCAGCTAATGTTTTTCTAATGTTTGGTGTGATCTTGGCACAAAAGGTATGCATTCAGATCAAGCTATTGTGATCTAGACATGTATGTCTTATACATGAGCACATATTAAATAATGCTTCTGATTCAACACTAGATATATAGTGTTTTATGTAGCTCTGATTAAACTTTATCTTATATAAGGCTAAGGGTCTAGATCACATGCTGCTGTGTAATCTATCCTGTTTTTAATTTTTGAAACATGCTGAGCATAGCAAAAATTGCAACAGCACTTCCGGTAAAAATGTAGATGGCTACATCACAGACCACAAGTTGTTAACACGTAGGAATTTATTGCACAGTCCCACTCAGTTATATAAAGACCTTACAAACTCTGCCTCTGAAATAGAACAGTGTGAATTTTCCTAATTTGTTTGGCTGACAGTTAAATAAAGAATAATCCGACTGAGGCCTGGTCTACACTATAGAGTTAGGTTAATGTAAGCTGCTTTAAGTATCTGAGCACCTTGCGTGTACAATGAATATCAATAGTAAATTCCCTTGTCAACATCATGCAGTCTCTGGCTCTTCTTCCATTTTAGGTTTAAATATAGATTTTTTTTTTAGAGCTAAATATAAGAGGAAATTTTCTATCCAAAGCAAGATAGTTTCTGTTAAAAACTAATTCACAACTACTCACTGTCCAACTTCTCAATCTTATTTTAGTTTCATTCATGTACTCGGGAATACTTAAATGCACACCACAGTGCCTCATAAAGTATCATAGACCTCATAATTGGCTGAAAACTTCAGAAAACCACTTTCTACATTTTAATAATGGAGTTTTAAGCAAAACCAACTTCTCATCTCTTCATTCTTAAAATGAGTCATTAGTAAATCTCAGAAAATTTGATGATGTGCTAATAAAATCCTCAAAGCTTCTATGCTTATCTGAACCTTTGGGGCTTGGACTGGGATCCTTCAGAGGTAAGGATCTCTTGAAATTTCTGGCATTTCTTCATTTTGGCATGAACACACATACTATGACAACAGCTTCTAAGTTGCCTTGAAATAGGTCCGTGTTCCTGGTTCTTCGCTTCTAATGAATGACTGAAATATACTCTTATCTTGAAATTTGATCTTTTGTTACAACGGAATGTACCCTGAACTAATTCCACAGTGATCCTAGGTCATTTCTTATCACACATGGAGTGGGAGGAGCTCGCTAGTGTTGCTGTTCCAGTAGCTCAGCTTGTGCATACATGTATGAATCAGCAACGTGTTTTATTACATTGCTTTTTCATGGCCTAGTTTACTCCAAAGTTTAGATTAAATGATTCTGAACATGCTAAAAATACATTTGACTCATGGCAAGCAGGCTGAACAGAAGTCTAGATCAGCGGTCTCCAAAGTTTTTGGATCGCGCACCCCCAGGGTGCTGCCGAAGAAAGTAGAGGGGAAGACCTACTGCAGGCGTGCTGCCGAAGAAAGTAGAGGGGAAGACCTACTGCAGGCGTGCTGCCGAAGAAAGAAGACTGGAAGACCAGCCGCAGGCGTGCAGAGCTGACGCCGAAGGAAAATAAACAGTGGAGTGCTGTCCAGCGGCATTCCTCCTGCTGCGCACTCCCTGGAATCCTCTGGCACACCCTCTGGGGTGCGAGCACCTCACTTTGGAGACCCCTGGTCTAGATTTTAAAAATAGAAAAAAGTCTGACTTCTGTAATTTTGGATTATTTGTTTTTTCACAACTTTGATATAACAAATTGTGACAGACTCTTCCACAAATACGGAATTGGGGTACAATTCTATATCTTCAGTTTAAATGCTAGAAAATGAGGAAGACACAGGTGTAGTTTCTATTGACCAAATGTCAGTATCTTCTTCCTCTTCTAGGCTCTAACCTCTGTTTGGTGTCAGCCACGTTGGCTAAGTAATGCAAAGTTTTTCCACAGTTTTAAAATTTCAATTTTGTCTTTGAAGTTCCAGTTCTTTAATTAGATTAGGCCAGATTTGCACTGACATTTTGACATTAGTTTCACGACCCCACTCTGTTCTATAGATTTCTTATACAACTCTTATCACTGTAGAATCTGAATGCTTTCCAATAGTGCACTATCATCTGTCACATGTAGTTTGTTCTCTTTCTCCCTAGATGGAAAATTGTGTGTGCTGTGCAGGGTTTTGTTTTTGGTAAGGTTTTGTTTGAGGTTTTATTTATTTTTTTAATGTACACATTCCTGTGTGTTGAGAGAAAGTGAGACTGAAGGCTTGCAATTGGAACGGAAGGTGATGTGGGTTGTAGAGGTCCTTAATTCATGTGGGAGTTCAATCCACAATCTCCAGCCAGCCCTTGAGAAAGCAGTCTCCTGCACAGATGGGCTGTGCCCTTATAGTACAAAGTTCCATAGGTCTGAGGAGCTGAGTTGTTGACCATGGTTCTCATCTGAACTTTAGGTGATCTTTTAGGTACACAAGCCCAAGCTATTGAGCATCTTGATGATAAAGCCGGAAGTCTACTCAGCAATGAGAGAGCCCCATGACCTGAGGCCCGCAAGCCCAAGTCAGCTGCCCCCGGCCAGATACAGGTTTTCTTTGCTGTGTAGACATACCCAGAGAGAGGAACAGGGACTTAATTGTGAGCCTCTACCACAACAATAATAACCTGTAGAGCAGACTCATTTTATCTCTCTCCAGAAGGTGTGTGGGTTACATACTTCCCCTAGCTGAGGAAGCGCATCCCGAGCTTCAGAGACTTCCCAGTTGAAATCCTGGACAAGCCCCCACTTGTAATGCCGACAGACCCCAGTCGTTGACGGGCGGGATTGAACTGGGGACTTCTAGAGCTTAGTGCATGAGCCTCTACAGCAGGGGTAGTTAACCTGTGGCACGCGTGCCAAAGGCGGCACGCGAGCTGATTTTCAGTGGCACTCACACTGCCCGGGTCCTGGCCACCGGTCCGGGGGGCTCTTCATTTTAATTTAATTTTAAATGACGCTTCTTAAACATTTAAAAATCTTATTTACTTTACATACAACAATAGTTTAGTTACGTATTAAAGACTTATAGAAAGAAACCTTCCAAAAACGTTAAAATGTATTACTGGCACGCGAAACCTTAAATTAGAGTGAATAAATGAAGACTCGGCACACCACTTCTGAAAGGTTGCTGACCCCTGCTCTACAGCAAGAGCTAAAATGAGCCAACTGTCTGTTAGCTAAGGCTGTAGAGCAGATCAATATATCTCTCTTAGTGATCTCCGTGCCACTAGATGGGACAAAACACCACACCCAGAAAGTGTGTGGGTTACACCATCTCAATACAATTCCTCTAGCCCCTGCCACGTGTCTGAGTTGGGACAGTAGAGTTCTGTGGCTGACCATATTGAATGTTTACCTGGTATTTGTTTTACCTGCTTTTCTTTCCTGACTAGAAGTAAAGAATTACCAGAAATCTCACCAGGCAGCTTTAAGATTTCCTTTTCAGTGCTGTAGACCTAAGTAGGTGAAATAAAGAAAGAACCAGCCTTAACTCTGAGGCCTGGTCTACCCTTAAAATTTAGGTTGACATAACCCAGTGTAGATGCAGGTATGTTGACAGAAGAACGTTTCTGTCGACCTAGCTACCAGCACTGAGGGAGGTGATGTTCCTACAGCAACAGAAAACCTGCTTCTGTTGGTGTAGGCTGCATCTACGCTACTGGGTTATGCCAGCATAGCTATGGTGCCCTCGCTATGCCATTATAGTCCCTGTAGACATGGTCTTACCCAAAACTGAAAAGAAAATAAATGTTTATAAGTTCAAGAAACTTAGATTAACGTTAGTTTGGTTTAAAAATTGTATTTCTGTTTACATGCAATTGCTGCAGAGGAAGTGGCATAATACTGTGGGAGAGGCTGTTATCCTGCTATTTCTTTCTGCACCAAAAATAAGGAATTGTCAGAAATCTCACCAGGGAGCCTTTAAGATTTTCTTCACCGTTTTACAGACCTGAATAATTTGGATAAGCATCCGAACTTTTTGGAGTTCATCCAGGTCATCACTACCCTAACCATGCATTTAATTCTGTCCAGAACTGAATTGTAAATCCGCATACATATTTTGCTTTTTTCTAATGGGTTTTCAAGGCAACAGTTTTAACGGGAATGTATAAGATTTTTAGAATAAAAAGGGGGAAAACACCGCACCATGAGTTTACTTTGTTGTATCCAGATTTTGTAGTTGTTTTGCTTTAGCATGTGGACTTCGTATAGAACAAAAGGCTTTCCTTGAATTCAAGTAGAAAATAGAAAACAAGGTTAGTATTTTGGACCTGACGCCTTTTCCAGGAAATATTTTAAAGGGAAGAAGTGAAGTCAATCCTCTTACTCATTATTAGCTCAAAAAAGAAACAACTATAAAATAGTCAGCACTTTTCTTCACATAGCTAAATACATATAACTTTTCACTACAAGTTCAGTTTAATACTTAATACTTATTCTGCCAACACGAGCTATGTGTGAGTACCAACAGTAATAGACACCAAAAGTGTACAGTGTATGCTTTTAGATTAATAAATACTCTGTGTTTTTAATAGACCTGGTCAGGATATGGAAATCGCTTCCTGCAAAAAAAAATCTGGGTTTTTAAAATAAAAATTTAATTCTAAATCAAGACAAAATGTCAAAATGTAAAATTTCTCATGGGTATGGGTTTTGGCTTCTTGGCTGCCTGCCTGGAAGGACCATTTCACTTATGAAATTGACAAGAGCCTGCCAGCGAGACAGAGAGCCCCAGTGCTCAGCCTCTCTTCCCCTCCCCTATTCCCAAGGTCAGAGAAGCTAAGCAGTGAACTCTCTGCTTCTGTGGTGTCAGAGCTGGGAGGGTGGTGGGGAAGTTGAGTGCCCAGGCTATCAGGCTTTCCAACCCTGGAGCTGAGGGGAAGCTGTGATGCAAAAAGCCATGGGGCTTGGCCTCAGCAGCCCTCTAGGAAAGCTTTTTTTGAGTTTCACAGTCAGAAAATGAAATGACAAGAGTCTTCTAGGAGAACAACATGGGAGCTGTCAATTTGATTTTCCTGACAAAAAGGAAATTTTCCCATGGAAAATTTTGATTTTTATGAAAAGGGCTTTTTTCATCAGAAAATCATTTCAAAGAAAAACTTTCAACCAGCTCTTAGGTTTTTAAGTAAATATTCCTGGCATGTTTTTGGATACTTTTCTGTCACACCTCTATTACAGGTTCATGTCAGGGCTGGTCTTTTCCATGGAACTGAGCTCCTTTGTAAGCCGATTGTAAGTGCGGAAATATTTGGGAGAAGTGAACATGTTTGGAATGAAACACTGGAATTTGAAATCAATGTCTGTGACTTGCCAAGAATGGCTAGGCTGTGCTTTGCAGTTTATGCTGTGATGGATAAAATGAAAACTAAAAAGTCAACCAAGACAATTAATCCCTCCAAATACCAGACCATCAGGAAAGCTGGAAAAGTGGTAATGCTTTCATTTGTTTTCCTGTAATGTACCTCTTAATTGTACTGAGCAGTGTATTTATAGGCATTTTATTTTCTCACGTTGGAAATCTGAAACACAAATGAAAAAAGTGGGTGACCTAAATTGAAGTAATGCTCAGTTTAAAAAGCAACTTATTTATGAACTGTCTGGTCTTGGGGAGCTTATTTAAAACAAAAGGGATATTTTTCCTCCTTTTGTTAATTACTAGTGTTTATTTTTTCTTTATCCTTTTTATTCTAGCAAAAACAATTTTTAAATAAAGGCATATTATGAAAATCACATTTAAAATCATCACATATATTAACAACATCTTATATTAAAAGTAAAAGATTAAAAAAAAAACTAATTTATTTCACATAATTTTTGTTTACTTTTTTGCATTTTACTATTCAATTTTTGATTTCCATGTACTCAGATCAAGGCCGTTTACATTCCCCAACACAGAGGAATATTCTGTTCTTATTGGGTTTTGTAAAAACTTTTGGCCCTCCCCACACACAGAAAAAGAACATAAACTTAAAGTAGTTGACAATGTCTCTTTAATGAGCTGAAGCTTTAAAAAATATTAGTATTTATGAAATTGTATTCACATCTTTTGAGCTCTGAACAGGATAGGTTTGTTTGTTTGTTTTTGTTTGTTTTTGTTTTTCCCTAGACTGATCCAGAACATCACATATTTGACTTTCAGTATCGAACTAAAGACAATGGGACTTAGGTACATGCTGAAAGTTGAGCATGTGCTGAATTGCTTTCCTGAATCAGGATCTTAGTCTAGAACAATGTTTTTACTCTTTATTTTTCTAGTTTTGTGTCATTTACCATTTTAAAGTTTCAGATTTATTGTTAGGTTCCATTTAAACAATAAAGTCTTTCCTTCAACAGCACTATCCTGTAGCCTGGGTAAATACCATGGTATTTGATTTTAAAGGACAGTTGAAGAGTGGAGACCTCTTACTGCACAGTTGGACATCATTTCCTGGTAAGGTTTGATTTGTAATCCTGGGATTTGCTGTATACCTTAGAGTACTCATGAGACTAAAGAACAACATTAATTTAGGATAATAGAATATTAATTGTTTTTACCTGTCATTATCACTGTTTCAAATAGGGAAAGAGACATTATTATTGCATAAAATATGTCTACGTCCCCTCAGTAGTTAGCTCTGTTTTCCTTCTTATATTCTGTGCAGTTTCCTTAGTTTGGTGTTTGTTAAACTTCTGTACAGTTTTCTTCAATCCTTCTCTCAAAAAATACCAAATTTCTTGGGGATGTTTCTTGTTTAGTTTGGAAATCCATTATATCCTTGAAGTGTTCTTTATTACTGAATAAGGACCCTTTAAAAATGTCAATGACTATTACTTCTAGCAATTTATAATGTTTGCCATCTTTAAGATGCCATTATATTTTCATTGCTTGTGTTAGTTTAGATTCCTATGCCATAAAAAGCAGATGATTGTTTTGGTTAGAATGCAGAGTGTCACCTAGATTTCATATTGTTTTATTAAGCAACCCGTATATTTCAGTGGAGGAAACTTTATTATAATAAATTTCAATCCACGTGGTTTTTGTTGACTCAAAGTTAATTGTATTGTCATGTCATATATATTACAGAGAATCTGTTCCGGCAAATTAGAGAGCTTAATCTACATTAATTTTGATTTAGAAATTTTTCTTTAAATAAGAGCAGCTTTTAAATATTTATTTTAAAAATTATGCTAAAGATATTCATTCTGGATCAGATCCGTAGCTGGTGTAAATCGGCTTGGCTTGATTGAGGATCAGTGGCGCTATGCCAGTTTATAGCTGCTGAGGATTTGGTCATCTATTTTGTTTAATTCAGTAACCTTTTCTGTGGAAAATGGGAAATATAATGTGATGGTTTATACTGAACGTGCATAGAATAGCCTCTGTCAGTATATCCCAACTACTTGTAACTGCCTCTGAAGTTTTGGGGAGCTTTTTATTCCAAGGATCTGTGTTTATAAGAAGCTAATTAAACCTCACAACCCACCTGTGAGGCAGGTAACTTTTATGCCTATTTTGTCAATGGGGAAAATGAGGTACAGAGAAGTGAATTGCTCAAAGGCTTGCATTAAATAAGTGACAAAAGCAGAAATCGAACGTCCAAAGTCCTGAGGATATCCTTGTGCTTTTCTGACTTGTGCTGCTCTCTCCCATAAAGTCTCACATCATAGTCACCTTCCATCTGCATGAGGAAAACTGGACAAAATGCCCTTTTGAGCTTATTAATCTTGCTCTTTCATTAGAGAAGCAATTCAGCAACAAGAGGCACTCTTGTCTTCAGTGGCTTAGAACTCCTATTAGATGCCAGGTCAGTCCCCCTTGGACAAAGTTATGGGAACCTAATCTATCCATGGGGCTGAAACTGCAGCTAAGGCTTGGCATGCTATAGGGTCATTTTTTACTGCCCACCTTCCATTTTCTTGCTATGAAACAGTAACAAGGGGAAAGTGTCACAAGTGCCAAGCTAGTTCTGTAACCTGTCTTCCTTTCGATGGATGATCCTCTTGGGCCTCAGACATGTTGACGTTAGGAACAGATTGTGCCAAAGATCCATTGCAAAGTAGGAGAGAATCTGGCCCTCTGTGAACAGCAATGTATATTTTTACAGTCAATTCAGGAAGCAGTTTCTCATGGTATTGCGGCCTTTTCCAAAGACACTTTATACTATAACATGAATTGTTCTGATATTTTAGATGAACTTGAAGAAATGTTGAATCCAATGGGAACAGTAAGAACTAATCCTTACACTGAAAATGCAACGGCTTTGCACATTAAATTTCAAGAATATTCAAAACTGCCTATTTATTACCCTCCCTTTGATAAGGTAAGATATAATATACTAAATAAAGAGAAGCCATGAATGCTAGTATATAAATGGCTATATGGTATTTACTTTTCCCCCCTTTAACACTAGCTTTTGATTAAATCCACCCTTTCTGCCTTTTAGCTTACATATTGTAGTTACTAAAACTTGGAACATATAAGTAAACCTCAGTATTCTGGCTTCAGTATCTTTAGAGAACATGTTGAACAGATTTTTTTTAAACATTCTGCACTTCTAGTGCATGTTATTTTGAGTGTCACTAAGCACACTGTCTATTTTTAATATTACAACTGCCTTTGAGAATAATATACCACAGTTGCTTTTCTGGAAACCTCAGTCTAAACACCTTCAGTGATATCAAACTGTACGTAACCAGGACTGAAAAGGATCTGACATTTCACTTTTAAGACTATATTTTATCCACTTTCTGTTCCCTTCAACAGTTTAAATCCTTTTCTGGAGAAATACACTTTTTATGTCTGTTTCTACGCTGAAACACTTCTTTAGTTTGCGCTTGAACTATACAATGTCACAGATACAAATAAGAATATCTGCCTAGGGACAGGGAGTGTGTGTTCAAAATATAGCTGGTGCATCTACAATGTAAATACTAGAACAGCCAGTCCAGGGGTCAGCAACCTATGGTACGCATGCCAAAGATGGCACGCAAGCCAATTTTTAATGGCACGCTGATGCCTGCCGGGGTTCCAGCAGGGAGCAGCATGCCGTTAAAAATCCTGCCGGGCCCGGCCCTCTTCTCCGCCCTCTGTCCCCCGCCCCCACGGGGGCAGGAGGCAGAAGCATAGGCAGCTCCCCACCTGCCCCCTGCCCAGCTCACATCCGCTCCGCTTCCCGTGAGCACTGCGCCGCCTCTCCGCTTCTCCCCCTTCCCTCCCAGGCTTGCCAGGGGAGTCAGCTGTTCGGCAGCAACCCTGGGTGGGAGGGAGGGAGGGCGGAGAAGCAGAGGACGGCCATGCATTCAGGGGAAGGCGGAGTGGAGGTGAGCTGGGGCGGAGAGTGGTTCCTTTGTCCCCCCCCTTACATCCCGCGGCCCTCCCTGCGCCTGCCCTCTCCCCTCCCCTCCCCCGCAGCTCACCTCTGTCTCCTTCCCTGAGCATCTGCTGCTTCTCCCTCCCAGGCTTGGGTGGAGGGGAAATGCAGCACGCCCAGGGGAGGGGGCAGGGATTTGGGGAAGGGGTTGGAATGGGGCAGGGGAGGGGCTCCGGCCAAAGTCGGCGCCTGTGTCCCCTCTAGCCCCCTGTCGTGAGCACCCCACGACCCCAGCCCACATCCCCAGGCCTCTGCCCTGCACCCCCCTCACACACACCCAGCCCTCTGCCTGACTCCTGCACCCCCCCCACATACCCAGGCCCCCCACACCCCATGCCCTGACTCATGCTCCCCCCACATCCCCACCCCCACATTGAACACCAAATGGGAGCTCCTGCACCCCACCCCCACATTCCCACCTGCACCCCTCGCACCAAATGGGAGCTGCCCAGGTAAGCGCTCAACACCCAAACTTCCTGCCCCAACCCTGAGCCCCCTCCTTCATTCTAGCTCCTGGCCAGATCCTTCACACCAACCCCCCAGCCTGTTCCTTCACCCCCAACCCTGTGCTTCCAGCCCCTTGCCAGCCACAGTCCCGGCCACAGGTCCCACTCAGCCCGCTGCCGACCTAGGTGAACGGAACCCCAAGCCAGCAGCGGCTGAGTGGGCCGGCGGCGTAAGATCAGCATTTTAATTTAATTTTAAATGAAGCTTCTTAAACATTTTGAAAACCTTGTTTATTTTACATTCAATAGTTTAGTTATATAATATATAGACTTATCGAGAAGGACCTTCTAAAAAACATTAAAATGTAGTACCGACACGCGAAACCTTAAATTAGAGTGAATAAATGAAGACATAGCACACCACTTCTGAAAGGTTGCCAACCCCTGAGCTAGTCTATTCGCAAACCAGCAAATAAAGCTGATCCCAGGTGACAATAATAATATAAGTGTTAAAAGCAGCCAGTTCTTGATATGCAGAAAGTAAGGTTTTAAGCCCTATATATCTGTTACTCTGGATTTCTTTGGAAGAGGGTTAGTATCAACTCTGCTAAACTTTCATTTTCTGATGAGTAATCTGCACCTTCGGTCGCTAAAGGCAATTTACATTTTTTAAAAGTTTTACTGTCTTGAACAGTGTCATTCTGAGAGTCAGGTCACCAAATAAGGCAAAAAAAAAAAGTCTGTGAAGTCCAGTAGTGGCTTCTTCTGTATAATATGCACAGATTTCCACTAATAGGACATATGGCATCAGGAGTGCTCCCAAAGCTAAAACAGATTTTATGTATAGCAGTTTTGCAGCACTAAGCAATTGGTACCATTTTCCTGACAGTAGTGGGAAATCTTATTACCAATTCCTGAAGAAGTTATTTCTCTTATTTAAAAATATTTTGGCAATTTTATCACCTTTTAATTATGATTCTTGTTCTTTTTCTGTTAATTATCTTGTGTACATTTATTTATAAAAATATTTAAAATCATATGTATTTGTGTTCCTGAGATAATTTAGAATATATACAGTAAGTCCTCACTTAAAGTCGTCCCGGTTAACGTTGTTTCGTTCTTACGTTGCTGATCAATTAGGGAACATGCTCGTTTACAGTTGTGAAATGCTCCCTTCTAATGTCTTTGCAGGCTATCAATGGCAGTTCAGCTGTCCCTTCCCCCACTGCCATGTGCTGCTCTCCGAGACGCCTGCCTGCTTGCTGTGTTGGGGGGAGGGGAAGAAGAGGGGGGCTAATGTCCCCCTGCACCTTGCTTACCCCATCTTCCATAGAGCAGGGGACACACACGAGGGAGGGAGCTGCTGCCTTAGGCAGAAGCTGCAGCTGGGGGGCTTGCTGATCTAATTAACAAGGCAATGTACTTCTGACCCCACTCTTGATACCTAATTGGAAATGTGCATCTCTATCTCTGAAACACATCTTTCCTGCTGGCTTGTAGAGTGAGAGTTAACCCTTGAGGGCTCTGACTCCTCCACCTCAACCAGCCTTCACTATTATCATCGCTGTGTACCAGTATTCAATTGTTTGTTTAAAACTTTTAGTGTGTGTGTCTGTGTATATGTGTGTGTATATATATATTTAGCTTAAAGACACATTTTTCAGGAACATAACTACAACGTGAAGTGAGGAGTTACTGTACTATCTTTACTAGTTAATATTTTTGTTTTGGTGTTCAGTTTTTCTTTTGTGCTTTTAATTACTTACAATTGAAAATTCGAATATTCAAGCATGTTCAAACATTGCCATAAATGTGGTCAGAGGACTTTATTGAGTGCAGTATATTATATAGTCACAGTGGTTTAGTGTGATTATCTGGCTGATGATATTCCCCTGTCTGTCATAACTCTTGTTTGGGAACTTTATCCTCTTCAGCTGTACCTGAGCAATTCTGTACATCAAATTCAGGGAAATTCTAGTGCTTTTATGTGAACTGATTTCACAGCTGGTAGAAAAAATGTTCGCTGGAAGCACTCAGTATTGGAGAACTTAGATACAAGTCCTTTTTTGGTGGTTCTTGGTTGCTCAAAACATTCTGCTGCTTTTAATGCTCTAGAGTTGAGTAATGTTTTATAACATCAATGGGAAACTGAAAGCATCAAAATATTTTGCCTCAGGTATTTAGTTCCAATATTGATAATGAACTGAGATCAGAGCTGCTGAGGATGAATTGCTGAGATCAGGATGGTATAGTAATTAATCTTTGTGAAGGAATAAAGCTCCCCGCGTTGGATGAAGGCCCCTTTGGAGCAAAGTGATAGAGACAATGGGCCACATCCTCAGCTGGCATAAATTATATTTGTAGCTACCTGTTTTATACCAGCTGAGGATTTGGACTCTCAGTATTTGTTTAAATTTGCAAGTAAGATTTAGCAAATACATAATTTGTTTTAATTGTTCCAATTTTCAGTGTTGGTTGAGGGCATTAGACAGAATACCTGTAATTAGATGTGTGATCTTGGTTTGAGAGTCAGAGAGCCTGAAAATAAAATATATGACCATAGCATCAGTCCACCTGTTAGTAGAATATACAGAGACCCTCATTATAGATGCAAATTGATACTTCACTTTAGCCATTTTCGCTGAAGCAGCAGCTAATTAATGTTGTTAATCATGTGTCTGCTGTAAATGTTAGACTGTATTTAAGTAGAATTAATTCAGAAGTCCACTGGAACTGAGTCCTGAGTCACAACACTAATCCAGATTTGCCTTATCTGCTCTCTAGGATCTATTTCTGGGCTGGAAAGTCAAGTGCTGACCACTTTACTTAAGATTGTGTTTTATTTATTGTGTTGTGGTGGAGTTTATAGCTGAAATTACCCACAAATTGCATTACAAAATGTTAAGGTTGCAAAGTCAAGCACTCAAAAGATAGGAAATGCCAGAATTAAGAAGGTTGGCTGTGCTGCTTGAGTTCAGCCCTATTATGCGTACACATTGATACAGTCTTTAATTCCATTATCACATACTACTATTTCCACAGGAGCCCTTCCTTATTCAGTTCACAGAATGGATGGTGCTCAATGAATGACAATCTGATATTTCTTTTATCCTCATTGTTCAAATGTGACCTCATGCCTTATTTATCGCACAGTGTTCAAATCCTACTATGAGGACAAAATTATTAATTAATTTCCTCATAAGCTCCTCTATAGCACTCATCACTGTGTTATGAGTGCTTCACAAAAACTGATGGATTTCTTTTCACAACACTCCTGTGAGGTGAGGAGGTAGTATTAGCCCCATTTTACAGATGGGGAAATAAGTACAGAGAGAGAGAGAGAGAGAGTAAGGTCAAAAGTGTGCACTAATTTTGACTGCCCAATTTTAAATTCCTAGGCCCTGATTTTCTAGAGTACTTAGCATGTTATGGCACTTTATATATTCAGAGCAGAGCCCCCATTGAACATAGTTGCCATTGTACGTGATTAGCACTTCTGCAAATTAGACCCCAAATGTCCAGAAAATGGAGGGAACACAGTGGCCACCTGTGAAAGTTTTGTAGTATGTGACTGGTTGAGCATCACATAAGAACTCAGTGGCAGAGGTAGGGATAGAATCCAATTCTCCAGGGCAGCATTCAGCAGCCTTAGCCATAAGACCATGCTTTTCTCTTCCTGCAAACCCCTGCCTCCCTCACTATATCCCTTCCAATTTCTGCAACAAACGAGGCAGGGACCCTGCAGATAAGAACTTCCTTCACTAAACTGCACTGGTTCAGCCATTGTTCCCCCCCGCCCCTTCCCCCGGCTCCTTGTATGATCTCAATCTTCCCCTTGCTTTCCCCTTTCTCATACTGGTTTCCAGTCCCCCCATCAGCTCCTGTTCCATTTTCTTCCAACTCTCTCTCTCTGCTGTTGCCAGCCCCTGTCTGGCTCGTTTCCCCCGCATTTGAATCAGAGTGGCCTTGTGACTGCTAGGAGCAACAATTATAGGGAATGTCCTGCCACTGCAGCACTAGGCCAGAGTTTGCTCAGTGCAGATAAAATTAGCTGCCAAACTCTAACAAGGCTCTATTGAGCGTGTGCAAACTGAGATTTTTCCCCCCAAAGGTTTATCATTTGAGTGGGAGGTTTTCCATAGAAGCAGCAAAAGGCCCAGGCCTGCCAAATTCCAAGACCACCCCCAAAGCATGAAGATGCAAGAGCTTCTCAATAAAATGATAAAAATATTTTTAACATACCAAAGATGTATTTTTCCCTTAATTTCAGTCTGGGAAATGGCTAAACTATTTTTGCTGAAATTTTCAAAACAAAAAACTCAACATCAGGCAGAGACCCACTATAGAAAATTTCAATCCAAGCAGTTTGGAAAAGTTGAATGCAACTGAAAACATAGTCTTATAATAGAAAGCATCGGCAGCCTTAACTATAGGCAGTGCTACTGGCTCCACCTATAATAATTGTACAGGGATGTTGATTATACTTAAAAAAAAAAAAAAAAGACTATGTATTTGATTGCTTCTATATTACTTATTTGATGTATCTTTAGATATTCTTAAACATGAAAAACATCTGGTTTGAATACACAACTTTCTTATACTGAATACTGTCTATGAAGGAGAGCTATTAAATAACGTAGAGAGGATAAGCTACCTGCTTATAGTTATGTGCGTTGTTCCACTGAACTGTGTCAACCGAAGCTTTTGTGGCTTTAAGTAAAAAAAGATATATATATATTTCGCCGGACATGATCCACTATCTCCTTCCCCTGGCTGAGGGCTGCCACCTTCATGGTGCCATTTCTAGATATCTGAACGTTCAAAGTACTGTTCGTGCTTGGGTGCAGAATGGCTCAAGATATTTGTAAAGTGCTGTTGATTCAAATCCAGCCCAGGTCAGTAAAAACCAAATGTTGTTACTGTATGTTCAGGGAACTATGCAAAATAGGTTGGAGGTCTCAATCTAATTTGCAGTGGGATAGGTATCTAAATCATAGAACATCTCATACAATGGACACTACTTAACAATAATATTGGAGGTGTTGAGCACTGAGCACAGCCACCAAAAATTGGATGGATGTGGAAATTGAAGTACCCATCAGATTACTGAAGGGACAGTAAAAAGAACAGGAGTACTTGTGGCACTTTAGAGACTAACATTTATTTCAGCATAAGCTTTCGTGGGCTACAGTCCCACTTCATCAGATGCATAGAACGGAACATACAGTAAGCAGATATTTATACATTCAGAGAAACATGAAAAGGTGGACGTACCTATACCAACTGTGAGAGGCTAATTAATTAAGAGGAACTATTATCAGCAGGGGAAAAAAACTTTTGAAGTGATAATCAAGATGGCCCATTTCATACAGTTGACACAAAGGCATGAGGATAGTTAACTAGGGGGAATAGATTCAATTAACGTAATGACTGAGCCACTCCCAGTCTCTGTTCAAACCTAAGTTAATGGTATCTAGTTTGCATATAAATTCAAGTTCAACAGCTTCTCGTTGGAGTCTGTTTCTGAAGCTTTTCTGTTGCAAAATTGCCACCTTTAAGTCTGTCACTGAGTGATTAGAGAGGTTGAAGTGTTCTGCTACTGGTTTTTGAATGTTATGATTCCTGATGTCAGATTTGTGTCTGATTATTCTTTTGCGTAGAGACTGTCCAGTTTGACCAATGTACATGGCAGAGGGGCATTGCTGACATTATAGAAGATGTGTTTGGTGGATAGGTAGAGGGCATCAGTCTCCAAGAATTGTAATTTGCAGCTTTTCACAGATTTAATTCACATGTATAATTGTTAAGATGAGAGGAAAATATTGTACTTCCATGCCCTGAAGTGGAACCAAAGAACATGGATTTATGCAAGGATGCCATCTTCAGAGAGCATCAATTGCCTGAGAAATCCCTTTGCGTTGGAGGCGTTCCACTAGTACTTGCATTCTTCACATGGGTAGCTGTTATGTAGCACTCCTTTGTGCATATTATACTGAGTTTTCTAGACCAGAATCTGTTTTTTAATAAATTATCTATCTATATTCATAAAAAGACATTTTATGGAAGAGTAATAATGCACATAAGGTTGTGATGTAACATCATACATAAACACATTTATATACCACACTTATACAGAATTAACAAATATGAATAAATAATCAGTTCTCTAACTAAAGAGAGAACTTTTGCTGTCGTTTCACCACTTCACCTTTATAACATTTTTCCTTCAAAATGTAGTTCAATTCTTTATTGCAATCTAATGCTTAAACTATTATCCTTTTGCAGATACTTGAAAAGGCAGCTGAGATTGCAAAAAGCAGTGAGAATGCTGGTATGGCAGTAAGTATCCATCTTGAAAATAGCATCTTCAAGATTAGAAAATCCCAATATCCTATTTCTCTGTCACTTTAAGCTTGTATTATTTTAATAGAAAATAAGTATATGTATTCAGGTAACATTAAAACCCTCTAGGGTTGTTTTTTTTTAAATAACCACGCACTTTTGTGGGACTTAGCCTTTCCTTCAAATCAAGCATATACTCTCTTATTGAACACTAGTAAGGCTACAGAGTGAACATGGGATGCTGTGGCTGAATATATTTCATAGATTATACCTCATCCATGTCTGTAATTTAGTTTCATACAGCATACAAATTTAATTAATAGTTGTAGCAAGATAATCTGTCTGGTTGTCAGAAGCTTCCCAATAATGACCATTTTTGAGCTGGATTGATCTTTGACAACAATAAATTCCTTAATTTTTTGTATACCCGTGGAGTGGAGATATTTGATCTTCCAAAGGAGGTGAACAGTTCTGGAACAGAGGGTAGCACTTTTAATAGAAGTCTTTAACCTGAAATTGCTTTCTTAATACATACCCACCTAATGTTGAGGGGAAAAAATAAAATAAAATAAAAATACAGAAAACTACAACTCTGCTAGTCCTTCAGTCTGCTGCTGGAAAGTACCTGTTCTGCTTACTGAGAACTATATGATGTTTTAGAATACAGAAGTTAGTCAACAAGTGCATCAAGTGTGAATAACACTGAATAGAGCACTTTAAACATTATGCAGTGTTCAGAAACACTGAAAACTCATGACTTGTTCTGTTACAAGCAACTGAATATGTAAATTAGATTCCCACTTACACAGCAGAATGTCAACTTGACATTATTTGTAATCAAGACCTTTTATTTATTATCTTTTAGAAACATGAAAAATGCTTTCTTGAATAAAGATTTGAGTTAGAAAATCACTTTCTTTTCAAGACTTTCTTGTTTACTGTATATTTTGACATAAGAACAAAGTACATACTTTTCTTAGCTCACTAAACAAACATTTCAATTACACCAGTTATTTTAAGTCTATTTTCTTAAACAGTTTATTCTTAAATGATATTTTTCCTTGAAGATATTTACTTACAACTTTTCCGCACAATGCAAGGCTCAGGCACTCATCCTTTCTAGTAAGAGTTAAATTTGGAAGCAGTAATGTATGTAGCATTTGAATTATTTTGTCAACTAGGAACTCTCTACAGAATGTTACTATGAAGTGAAACTGTTTACAATACATAAACAATATTGTCTTCAATTTGGCCTATAATTTTAACTGAACTTTTACAAGGAAGGAAAAAGGTTTTCATGCAAAAAGAATACCATTTAAAAAAAAAATTTGAATCCACTCTAATTTCACAAGATCTGAGGAAGTTTCCATACTAATTGCTTAAACAACTCAAGTTTTCAGGTTGCTTCAGAGCTTCATATAATACACAATGAAAATAGATTATCAATGTTTCTAAATAGAGTACATCTTTGTCTAAAAGCAGCAGCTTTTATTACATTTAATTATATGTCTATATGGCTTTCAAATGATGGTGGTCAGCTTTATTTCTTTTTTTGCAGTTTGCATAGTAAGGATGCATTCTCTGACCAGCATGTCTTTTAAATGAAGATTCATTCTTAGTAAACCTAATTGTGGAATCCCTGTCATTAGAGGATTAGAACAGGTTAAAAAAACACCTCTCAGGGATGGTCTGTGTATACTTAATCCTGCCTCAGTGCTGGGGGATAGTAGATGACTTCAAAAGGTCTCTTCCCGTCCTACATTTCTTTTGATTCTGCGTTAAAATGAGAATTGTGAGAATAAGACAAATCTGTATTAGAAAACATAATGTGTGTTAGTATTTACATACAAAACCAGTCTTTTTTGTTATAGTTGGAAGTGCATCCTTAACATTTGATTTTAATTTGACTTTTACCCTTACAATGCCATGACACTATTTATCTGACAAATAAATGGGAAAAATACTTGCTGTCAAAACAAGAATTCCCCCATTAAAATGGGAAAACAGCAATATCGCCATCTAGTGTTATTTATGCAGAAGTATAATTTTTTTTTCAAATACTTTTGTAAATTGAATTTAGAGTCTGCTGTATAAATATGTTCTGCCATCACCAGAAATTTGAGGTCTGAAGTAAAAACCTGATAATCATCCCACTGTGATCTAAGAGATGAATCCAGTTCACTTTCTGGAGGATTCTCTGCATCTTGAAGTCTTTAAACCATGATTTGAGGACTTCAATAGCTGAGACATAGGTGAGAGGATTATTGCAGGAGTGGATGGGTGAGATTCAGTGGCATTGTGCAGGAGGTCAGACTAGATGATCATAATGGTCCCTTCTGACCTTAAAGTCTATGAGTCTGAGTTCACTAAATACTACTGTTCTCCTAATGAGCTTTATCATAGACTGTTGGAGCAAACTAGTAAGTCTTAGTCCTATATAACATAAGTTTGGTGATTCTTGAACTTTAATTTACCTAGGGTCGAGGTGGCAAGAAGTTCTATATTGAACTAAAAGAAATCATGGAAAGGGACCCCTTGACTCAACTCTGCGAAAATGAAATGGATCTTATTTGGACTTTGCGGTATGACTGTCGTGAGAATTTCCCACAATCACTGCCAAAACTGCTGCTGTCTATAAAATGGAACAAACTTGAAGATGTTGCTCAGGTAGGGCAAATGGCAAAGGCAATGTAAAAATATGGCAGGTAAATCATGAGCAAAATTTTTAGTGTACCCAGAAACATTGAAGTGTTGTGCTAAACTTTGGTTTATAAAACTAGTCATTTAGGCCATTGATTTCAGTGGAGGCTGGGAGCCTAAATACCTTTGTGGACCTGGGCCTTAGGTTCTTTGAAAGCAAAAGAGTTATGTCTCGAGCCAGATTTTAATACTTATTTCAAAGTTAAACATGAAAAACCAGTTCCCGAGCACTTTTTTCTCAAAAAAAATCAGGCAGACTGTGTGCTTGAATCCCCTCTGAGTTGATAAAGCTTTCAAATTATTTCTAAAAGGACGTCTCCATAATCCACCAACGATTGAAAAGGAGAGTGGTAGACAAGGATGCAAAAGAGAAATAAGATTGGCACACTTAATTGTTATATTCCCCTCCACAGTTTCTTTAGTTTTCTCCATGTCCCAAATTTAGGCCGTGATCCTAAAAACACACATCTGGTCTACTTTGAGCATGTACAAACCAGCTGATATATAGTTTATTGAAGAGAACAATTAATTTTCAATTAAATATCTTGCTACAACGTATAGTGTCACTCACTTCAGTGAGACTACTTGCTCGAGTAAGCTGTCCCTAAAGCAGCTATAGAGATAATTAGGGGCTTCAAGTTTCGATGTTAATATCAAACTAAGATTGCATTTTGCCAAACACGTTGCATCATCCTCATTTTAGTTTCAGTCTATCAGATATATAGGTATACGAGTCTGTTTTATTACTGTAATTCATATGTCTACATTTTTCACATCATCCCAAATAGAATCCTAGTCCTGTAATTAGGGTGACCAGACAGCAAGTCTGAAAAATCGGGACAGGGGGTGAGGGGTAATAGGACCCTATATAAGAAAAAGACCCAAAAATTGGGACTGTCCCTATAAAATTGGGACATCTGGTCACCCTACTTGTAATGCTTGTTGAAAATAGGTAGAACCGTGTGTGATAGCTTTAGAATGGATCTCCTAAATTTGCATAGCAACGCACAACTGAATTCATGACTAAAAAACTATACTTTAGCAGTGTTTAGTATTAGTGGCGTATATAATTGCTCTGAATTCAGTTGCTATATCCCCTGAGTTATTGAGATTAACTGATACTTGTGGAATTCTGGTTTCTGAATGAAATGTTTATTTTTCTGAGGTGATTATAATGTGAAATCCTCCTCTGTTATGGAGCTATCTAGTAATAGAGGCCATTTAAATGTTTAAGTTGTGGAACAGTGTTGTTTGTAACTTTGTATAGGAAAAGTATATGGATTTCATAGTCATCATAATGTTTCTGTATCTCAGACTGATTTTAAAAATGTAAATGTAGCAAAAATAATGGATTTCTGTATTTTTATTGGAATTTTGCCTAGACCTTCTGTGTACTCAAAAAGCTTACTATTGCAGTGGGCAAGGCAAAACTATACAGACCCAGACAGCTTTAACACATCCAACACGCAATGTAACAGAGAACCAGATGCTTGCTGCAGTATGTCTGCTTGCTTTAATTTTAAATTTACTGTTACTGGAACCATGCACTGAATGGCACTTGTGATTTTAGAGACCATCACACTAAGATTGTATCTGTCATCTGTGGTTATAGTTGGCAGTATTATAGTAAGCTATCATACTAACCTACCATACTAATAATTTGAAAGAGAAACTATTTACTTTTTAAATGTTTGAGCTAAAAATCAACTATTTTTTATGGAGCATAATGATCACAGTATAAACATGCGTTCCAATTAGTATCTGAATCTAATCTGGTACTCCTTCACTTACTAACTATAACATTTTTAATGTTTTTAGGAGATGGGAAACCCTTTCATCCACTATGTGGAAACCCCCGCTCCCCCCCCCCCTTCTGTTGACTTTACTCATCATGTGGCCCTTTTGATTGGACAGCCCATTAAATACTTAGTGTTGCCCCAGGGTCTAGGTAGCAAAGAGCTTAAGGAGAACTTATGCACTATTCTGAAAGATCTATTTTCTTCCATTATATCCTTCTTTCCAACATGCCTTAAGTTACTCTTGGAACTATTAAAGTAATTTGATTTTCACCCTCTAAACTTTCAGTGAATGGTTTACAGCAGTGAACTCCAGACTAGTCATATGCATCACCCACTCATTCTTCACCCACTTGCATTCTCTCACATTGTTTATTCATTCCAATATGCTCTTGCACATCTACTGTTCACTTAAGCTTTTGACTTGTTTAAATATTCTTGTAGCGGGGTGGCACACCGCTCAGGCCCTGAGGGGCTTGAAACAGCCCAGGAGAGGGCTGGAGCTGGAGGCTGAGTGGAAAGGCAGGCTCAGCTGTGGCCACGCCCCAATTAAGGCTCAGCTGGCCCTTATAAGAAGGCAGTGGGCCTTGGAGCAGACAGGGACTCTCCCTCTGCCTGTAGAGGGAGAAGGGCCTGGCTGCCAGGAGCTAAGCAGGGACCTGAAGTGGAGCAGGGCTGGGGGAAAGGCTACGGGAGCCAGGGACCTCTGGCCTAAGAAAACCCCAGGCTGCAGGCCTGGTAAGGCCAGACCAGGTACCGGGGTTGCAGGGACAGCCCACGGGTAGGCAGAGGCAGCAGGTCCAAACCCCCTTTGCCCATGATGAGTGACTTACACTGCAGTCTGCCCCAGTGCATAGGGCTAGATGGGGACTGGCAGTAGCTGTACACTGAGGTGAAGTGGGGATAGTGGGTGGGGCATTATGGGGCAAATGACATTATGGCACTTCATTTTAAAAATATTTTAAAATAAAATGCCTAAGATAATATAGATAACTTTGTGTATTTTAGCATTTATCGTGTATCTTAATGTGCACTTTCTGGAAGGAATGTGGTATTTCTCTTTGCTGATGTAGAGAAGGGGATGGATTGACAATTGAGTAATGTATTTTGACAACATTAGTAACCTACGTTTGTGAGGAATACACAATTCTTCTTCAAGTGCTTGTTCATGTCCATTCCATTCTAGGTGTGTGCGTGCCCACATCCACAGTAGTTGGAGATTGAGCCTTAGCGGTATCCATAGGTCCAGCTGTGGCGCCCCCTTGAGTGCTGTGCTCATGCATTGGTATATCAGGCGCCACCAGTCCTACGCCCTCTCAGTTCCTTCTTACCTCCTATGATGGTTAGTTGGAGAGCCTTTCCTTGCATAGCAAGGGCTAGCAGTTTTGTCTCTTCTGACTTCGAGCCTTAGGGCCTTGTAAATAGTGGTTTATAGTAGTTAGTGTTAAGTAGTTAAGTGTAGTTAGGAGTCAGGGTGAAGTCCCAGCTGGGACTCTTAACTTCTAGGTGGGGCATGCCCTCGTCTCCGGAGTTTAAGCCCTGGGTGGACTGTAACAGGCCTATGCCTATAAGTGATCCCCACAGCAGCTGCCTCAAGTGTGTGGGGGAATCACATGTGAAAGATAAGTGTCGTATTTATAAAAATTTCCGACACAGGACTCAGAGCACAATATTCGTTTGTGGGCTCTCCTCATGGAGGCTGCCCTTTGTCTGGCTTCCAAGCCATCCCACCAAGACTCGCCTAGTATCTCAGCCTCGGTGCACAGCACACCCCTTACACCGGGCTCTGCCCCACACCGCTCCCCATTGCCGATGTCCAGAAAGAAAACTAAGAACCAAGGCTCCTGGGCACTGGGCAAGAAAGGCCATGGGGCATTGGGCAAAGGACCCAGTTTGGGCCACCTTGCCACTCCAGAGCCATGTGGACATGTTTCCCCAGTCGGGGCCATTAGCCCCTTAAAGGATCAACCACTGACTCCCAGAGTAGTATGGGACCCAAACTTCTAATGGAATTGATGCCTTACCAAGCTCCCCAGGTACTGAGAGAGCAGAGTCCTCTGTCTGTGTCGCCAGCACCGCACATGCCTCAGGAAGCGGCAAAGGTTCCCAACCAAGGCAAGCCAGCCGCTAAGACCCCTCAGGGGGCAGTGGAGCACCACCGATCTCCCAAAACAAGGCAGTGCTCTCCATCTCTGTGCCGCAGATCTCCGGCATCACATCCCAGATCCTGTGGGGTTTGCCCTCAGTCACTGGCACCATGACTGTGGTCCCCACCATCTCGACACGGATCGCCTGGGGGAGGCACCAGTCTCCATTCCATCAGCACCGTTTGCTCTCCTGCTGGTCGTCGTCCTGGCACAGATCTCGGTTGCATGCCCCATGGGAGCGCTTCCCGTTGTGATTCCGGTCCCCCCAGCCCTGGCACTGGTCCCCTCAATACTGGCACTGATCCTCCCACTCCAAACACCTGTCTCCAGCAGCGACAGTCAGCAGGCAGACACAGGCATCGACAGCCTCAACATGGTCACCAGAAGGGGATTCCTCTGGCACAGAAAGGCAGTTCAGCCCTCCACCAAGACTCCACCGGCATGAATGGGCATCTGAGGCCACGTCGATGTCTACAGCGGCGCCTTGGGAGCATGGCCAGTGGCCAGCTCAGTGGCCTTATTGGAGTGCGTGGGACATGCCGGTAATGACGATGCCTCTTTCACACCACTCATCTACCGCTGCCTCAGAGCAACAGCTGGCAACACCGGGCTCCGTGCATAAGACCTGCTCGGAGATCGGGCTAGAGGAGACAGCGCCCACCCCAAAAAAACCCTCCTCCATGAGGGATGACGACCCGGAGCCTACCCCGGTGGTACAGTCATTGTTCTCATCTCTGGACAAGGCGGTCGTGGGACCCTTGTGGGCCAGCCTGCCGGACGATTTTAAGGAACACCAGGCCCTGCTTCGATGGGTGGCTGAGAACTTGAGCCTAGAGGTGGAGGGGATGGCGAAGCAGGTGGACACCTTGTTCAATGTCCTCTCAGCCTCTACCCCGGCACGTGTTGCACTACCAGTGTATGATGGGATCCTGAAAATTTCCAAGGCCCTCTGGCAAACCCCGTCGTCCATCCCTCCCAACTCCAAAAGGGCCGAAAATAAGTACTTCATCCCAGCCAAAGGGTTCGAGTACCTTTATACCCACCCACCTCCGGGCTCACTGGGTGTCTCTGTGGCCAATGAAAAGAACAAGTAGGGGCACACTAGTTCAACTCACAAAAATAAAGAGGCCAAAAGACTGGACCTTTGGGGGAGAAAAATTTATTCAACAGCCAGCCTGCAATTCCGGGTGGCGAACCATCAGGCCCTTGGGCAGGTACAATTTTAACGTATGGGACTCTCTCCGTAAGTTCAAGGAGTCCCTCCCTCAGGTTCTGGCCCAGGAATTCAGCACCCTGGTGGAGGAGGGCACTGAGGTACTTTCTCCAGATGGCATGGGACATGGTGGCTAGGATGATCATGGCACCGGTGGTCATGAGGCACAGCTCCTAGCTTCAGACCTCCAGCCTGTCCCAAGAGATGCAGACCTCTATCCAGGACCTCCCATTCGATGAGAAAGGTCTCTTTTCGGAGTAGACTGATGTGAGGTTGCACGGGTTAAAGGACACTTGGGCCACCCTTTGCTCACTGGGCATGCATATGCTGCAGTCTGCACAGAAACAGTTCCGGCCACCCTCACTGCCTAGGCCTTGTCAGCCTTGTCAAGGATCTTCAAGGAGAAGTTATAGATATAGGAGCTTTAGTTGTCGCTGCCCTTCCTCCTCCTGCTCACCCATGCAGCCCGGACCAGCGAAGCATCCGGGGGGCCAGAAGCGCTCATTTTGAAGGTACGCTTGAGAGCGATGCCCCAGTCAGTTCCCTAGATGCACCTTGTTCTTTCCTCAACCGCCTTCGTCCCTACTGTTCGGCCTGGGCATGGATCACCTCGGACCGCTGGGTGCTGGACATAGTATCTCGGAGCTATTCCCTGCAATTTTCAGCTGCCCCTCCTTCCCCATCTCTCTTCAGGGACCCTTCTAATGAGCAACTCCTCGTCCAAGAGTTCGAAAACCCCCCGCTTCTGGGGGGTTCACCCAGAAGAAAACAACAAGTCTCTCAGAAAGTTGAAGTTTCGCATGGTCTCCCCGGCCTCCATCATCCCCTCCCTGGATCCAGGAGACTGATATGCTGCCCTCAATTTGAAGGACGCTTATTTCCGTATTCCAACATGTCAGACATTTTCTCCATTTCATATTGGATGGACACCATTTTCAATTCACGGCGCTCCCCTTTGGCCTCACATCGGCCCTGAGGGTGTTCACCGAATGTATGGTGCCATTAGCTGCTTTCCTGAGACGTTGAGGGATCCAGGTCTTCCCGTATCTCGACGACTGGCTTATCAAAGGTAGGTCTTGGGAGCAAGTGCAGAGGAGCCACAATCTGGTGCGTTCCACCTGCCGTGACCTGGGCCTGTTAATTAATAAGGAAAAAAATCCACCTTAATTCCTGTCCTGCAAATAAAGTTCATTAGGGCGGTTCTCGACTCCATATGAGCCAGAGCCTTCCTTCCAGAAGCGCGTTTTCAGGCCATGTCAGACCTAAAGAACCACCCACTCGCCACAGCTCACACCTGCCACATGGCCGCATGTACGTATGTGGTCAGCCATGCTCATCTCTATCTCTGGCCTCTGCAACCGTGACTGGCATTGGTCTACCTCTGCAACAGGCATCACCTAGATCGGGTAGTCAGGGTGCCGGACCACATCAGGTCGTCCCTGGATTGGTGGTTGGACCTCGGGTTGGTGTTGGAGGGAGTCCTCTTTGTGATTCCATCCCTGTCACTGACCCTGGTCTCCGAAACTTCGGACCTGGGATGGGGAGCCCAGCTGGGCAAGCTGAGCACCTAGGCCTGCTGGTTGCGGGACAGTCTGGCCCTGCACATCAACATCAGGGAGCTCAGAGCGGTTCGCCTAGCCTGCCAGGCTTTCTTGCCGCACCTCAAGGGCCAGGTGGTGCAGGTCCTGATGGACAATACCGCCATGATGTGTATTGCATCAACAGGCAGGGTGGTGACAGGTCTTGGCCCCTTTGTCAAGAAGCTCTCCGCCTTTGGGATTTTTGTGTGTGGCATGCCATTCATCTGATAGCCACACACCTGCCTGGAACCGGGAACGTCTTGGCGGATCACCTCAGCAGGACTTGCTCATCTCTCCATGAGTGGTTGCTCCATCCGGAGGTGGTCAGCATAATTTTCCAGAGGTGGGGGACTCCCTAGGTGGACCTGTTCGCATCCGGGCAGAACAGGTGTTCGATGGACAGGGCTTCCCTGTCAGACGTCTTTCTCATTCCTTGGTCAGGGCCGCTGATGTAGGCCTTTTTGCCAATGCCGATGATTCATATGGTCCTTGTGAAGATCAAGCAAGATGGCGAGAATTTTCCTAAGATCCCCTGCGTGGCCTCGCCAGCGCTAGTTCGGCATGTTGCTGAGCATTTCAGTAGCCAGCCCGCTGCAGCTGCCCCTTTGGCCAGCTCTGCTGTCCCAGAACCACGGCAGCCTTTTGCACCTGAACCTGGCGGCACTGCACTTGATAGCTTGGCTATTGCATGGCTAAGCGTGGACGAACAGGCATGCTCGGCCCGTGTTCATCAGGTCTTGCTGGGTTCAGCAGGACCCCTCCACCAAAGTAACTTACCTGGCCAAATGGAAAAAGTTCACGTGCTGGGCCTCGGAATGGCATATTTGGGTCAGGCCCTGCTGCAGAAGATCCTAGATTATCTGCTGCACCTCAGACTCCAAGGTTTGTCGCTGCCATCGATCAAGGTCCACCTGGCCTCTATCTCGGATTTCCATCCTGTTCCAAGACAGGTCGATCTTCACTCACGACATGATGGCACTTTTTTTGAAAGGTCTGGAGTGTCTCTACCTGCACATCTGGGATCCTGCCCCTGCCCACCCCCCAGTCCCAAATCTCGTGCTGTCGAGGTTTGTAGGGCCTTCCTTTGACCTTCTGGCTTCCTGCTCTCTCCTAGAAGGTTTTGTTCCTGGTTGCAATAATGTCGGCCCACAGGGCATCCGAGATCAGAGCTCTTACTTTGGAGCTGGCCTATATAGTCTTGTATAAGGATACGTTCCATCTGCGACCGCACCCAGTGTTTCTGCCCAAGGTCGTTTCCAGTTTCCTATTGGGGAGAACATATACTTACCCATCTTCTTTCCAGAGCCTCATGCGTCAGATGAGGGGCAGAGGCTACACACCTTGGACATCAGGAGGACGCTGGCCTTTTACGTAGATAGAATAAAGCCATTCCGTAAGTCAACACAGTTGTTTGTTGCAGTGGCAGACAGAATGAAAGGTCACCTAGTGTCTGCTCAGAGGATTTTGTTCTGGATCACAGCCTGCATCTGCTATTGCTATGAGCTGACGAAGGTGCCTCCGCCAGCGACCCTGACCGCACACTCGACTAGGACACAAGTGTTGTCAGCGGCCTTCCTGGCACAGCTACCAATCTAAGAGATCTGTAGGGTTGCTACCAGTCATCTGTCCGTCCACACATTCACGTCTCATTATGGCTTACCCACCAAGCTCAAGACGACTCTGGCTTTGGCAGAGCAGTGCTGCAAGCTGCAAGACCGTGAACTCCGATCCCACCTCCACTGATACTGCTTGTGAGTCACCTAGAATGGAATCGACATGAGCAAGCACTTGAAGAAAAAAAAAAACGGTTACCTACGGTTCGTAACTGTTCTTCGAGATGTGTTACTCATAATCCATTCCATTACCCGCCCTCCTACCCCTCTGTCAGTGTTGCCGGCAAGAAGGAACTGAGAGAGTGGAAGGCCAGCGGCGCCTGATATACTGATGCAGAGTGCGGCACTCAAGGGAGCACCACAGCTGGCCCTACAGATATCGCTAAGGCAAAAATCTCTGACGACTGCATATGTGGGTGCGCGCACACCTAGAATGGTATGGGCATGAGCAACACATCTCGAAGAACAACAGTTACGAAAGGTAGGTAACCGTTTTTTCTATTCTAAAATATTTAAGATGTTATTTCCTGCAAGCACTCATCCACATGAATAGTTCCATTGAATTCAATGGGAGTTCTCATGTGCCTAAAGTTACTCACTGGACAAGTGTTTGCAGAAGCAGGGGCATACTTCACTGTGAAATACGTATTTTTTTTGTTATTACTCTGTTACATGTTTATATTAAGAATAAGAAATAAAGAGCAGATTCTGTCCCCCATGCCACTCATGCTTGCTCAGTGGAGTCTCCCCTAGAGTGGGAGGAAGAAATTCTCCAGGCCATACTCTGTGGCTGCCATAGCATCCATGGCACTAGAACCACACTTCCATGAAGAGGAATGGCTCTGAAATCCACAGAGCTGTCTCTCTACTAGTATTTCTCTCACTCCCATGCCTTCCTTTTATGCGCGGTCAATGATAAAAAGCTGAGCTTCTTGGCATGCAGAATCCGGCCACCCTATCCCCAGTGCAGCAGAATCATATTGATCTGCTTTGGATAGGGCCTCCTAGTGGTGGAAAGGTGGGAGAGTTAGCCTTGTGGCAGTGGCTACATTAGTTTTATGAATTATAAATCACATTTGGCCCATAAAGGAATATTGTGTGGCATTCATGAATGTTTGTTGCATATTTGTACATACCTTGTGCACTGCCCCAGACATGTAGTAGGGACCTTGTGCTGAATGGAAAAATAATTATTAAAAATCTCTGTTCAGGATAATATAACTTCATTTTGGATTAAAAATGGAACAGTTGTTTGAACAGGACCCTTACTCGATTAGGTTGTAATAGATCCCATACAGGGGAACTATGCAAGGTCTCAAGCTCCACATAAGATATTCATTAAAGGTTTGTCACACTTACGTGGTATACAGGACCTTGTGTGGTCCCTCTGCATGCAGATCAGTTTCACTCAGACTGCATACACAATATATTTTAAGAAGGGTTCTTTATCTAAAGAGCGTTTTGTGCACATAAGACTTCCAGAACTATACACAGTAAATATATTTGTACAAAATAAAGATAGGAAAAATTGTAGGTTACAAATACTAGCAAGGTGGATAGATAAGCCACGTACCCTCTCTTTGTGAAGCACATTTAAAAAAATACTGAAGCATTTTGGATGAACATCTGAATTTCCAATTTGTTGATTGATTAAATAATTTGACAAGGTCCTTTTAATGTCACCTGAATTGAGTTTTGGAAAATAATTCAAATAATAAAGCACGAGTAATGCATCCCAAAATGTATTTAGCTTATTTAATTTCAGAGTTGTAGTTTAGTAGGATTGATTATAATAATTCATGTGTTAATAAATATACTGTAGTATATTTTGCAAAAGTAATAAAGTATTACTTATGATTCCTCATTATAGGCCTATATTATTAAATCTGCTAAGAGGGGAGAGACTGCCACTTTTGTATGAATTGTGAATTCCAAAAATTAGAGGTTCTACCGTACCTCAAAAGTTGTATCTTATAGTAGTTAATGTTTGCCAATTTTAAAATAAACATTAAAATAAATAAATGTTATGGCCAAGGACCATCACAACAGCATCAACTAATTCCCTCTGTGTAAAATTCAGTAATTTCTTGGCATTAGAGGTTTGAATAATGTCTTTTACTGGCAACAGACATTGCACTGAGTCTGACTTGTGGTGCAAAAATGATTTTTAACAACTGTTGTCACTAAATGTGATCAAAACTACTTTTCTGGGTGTTTTTAAATTTTGCTATTTGCAGTCAGAATCTAGTCTCAAGAAATTGTGTAATATTTTAACAGCATAACATCTTACTGTAACAAATTATTTTAGATGTTCTGAAAATAAAAAATAAAATACTGTAGACCAACAGCAACTCTCAGAAAAAAATGTTATTTAATTTACTGACTATTTCTTTTACATACTACATTCTTGTAACTGTTACAGCAGAACAGTCATCCAGAATTAATTTGTCTAAGTAATTTCCCTTATTGTTGCTGAGGTGCCTCGTCAATACCAAAGGCTCTTACCTTGGCCCAGCAGCAGGATGGGAGAACTTGGTTAAATGAGGGATTCGTAGAGAATGTGTGTAGAAAGCAGACCCCATATCTTATTAAACAGATCATCCAAGTTAACCCATCCACTCTCAGTAGGGTGTCACCCTCTGGGAGGAGAGAAAGAAAAGGCCACTCCAGTGGGTATTTTAAAACGTGAAACAATTTTAAATAAAAATATTGAGTTTTTAATTCAACTGTATTACTTAATGTGGTAAAGCAATCTCACTTGGAAAGAATTCTTGATGCGTATTGTCATTGACTAGTGAAAAGCAAGAGTTTCAAGCCTATATAAAGACCAGTCAGATTTCAGGTGTGATTCAGTTCTTTTTTGTATCTCTTCTAAAACCTTAGCAGCACTGAGAGTTGAGAATCCTCACTTCTTGGTGTAACGCTCCTGTTACTGTCTTCATGTATGTGAGATTCTAAGGCATGTCTACAATGCAGCAGGGAGATGTGATTCCCAGCAAGGGGTAGACAGACTCTCAGTGGGTTGAGTTGAGCTGTTGTGCCAGTGTGGATGTTGCGGAACGGCCCGTGGCTCAGGCTAGCTGCCCAAGTCCAAGCCCGCCCAACCCCCGGGGTCTGAGCTTGGGCTGGTACCGTGAGCCACTGCCAGTTCTACAACCTCCACACAGCTATTTTTAGTGTGCTACCTCAAGCTGAGCTAGCGTGAGTCTGTCTACCCGCACTGGGAATCACACCTTCCCACCTGCAGTGTGAATATAGCCTTTCTGTCACAGGAATGAGTGCTTAATCTCATTTACTTTTCATGCACTGATTTGTTTTGTTTTGTATTTTTTAATGTGGTTGATATTGAAAAGAGCACATTTAAATAAAAATACAGTATTCTAGATGTAAGGATTCTTAAACGTTTGGAAAACTTCCAAATAAACTTCCCCATTGTCCAAATTGTTCTGCAGATGTGCTTTTAAAAAATGAATTTAAGAAAGGAAAAATTATCCAGATGTGACTAGTACGTCTGATGTCCTTTGACCTTCACATTTTGATCAGCAGATGCTCACCTGGGACATTGAGCTAGTTGGCCTACACTTCCCTCCGAATGCAGATTCAGAGGAGGAATGTAAACAAGAGCAGGCTGTCCTTTTGGAATTTTCTTGGCTCTTTCACAAGTCATCTAGCCCGTGCTTCCTCTAAGGTCACATCAGTTAACATTTCCTGCTTTAATAACCATTGTCTTTACATTTAACAATTTAATACAGCCATAGTCTAAGTGGTAGGAAAATAATATTTTAAATTATTACTTAAGCTCAGATGTGGATAGTACAGGGCTATAATTTTCAAATTTAGTTGCTTAAAATTGAGCACCTAAAACCTTATTTATACATTGTAATAAGGGTCCTGATTTTCAGAAGTACCATTGAGATCAACATTCAGCCATGACACATCAGCATCTGGGACTTTTATCTGCCTCAACATGTAGGTCTCTGTGGTTTTGATGGTTTAGCACCTGCATTGGTGCTCTGGCATATTTGTTTTGGTGTTTAAGCGTTGAGGCGCCTATGTTGTCAATGCTTCAGTACCTGTTTGTTGGTGCTCAGCACATGCTTTGTTGCATCAGCATCAGCATATTTTTAGAGTTCCAGCACAAGTGGTTGTGGTACTTCAGCTCCTATGTCATGCTGCTCCCTGACAGAGGGAAATAGTATGACTGGCTATTTCCATCTCTGAGCTGAATATCTGGTACATCATCAGGTAGTTTGAATATACGTTTCTGTGGCGAAGCAGTATTTATATTCCAGATAATCTTTGTACTATCTTTCAATCTTTCTGAAGCCTACAAATATCAATTCTTCTCATCAGTCTGTGTTACTGAAAATAACCTCACTGACTGAAACATTCATTTTCTTCTCAGGGATTGTAACGGGCATTTGAGCTTCTTCTTTTTTTTTAATTGATCTGCATCCCTGTGAATGAGATTGCACAGGATATAAATCAGCATGGAATGTGGCCCCTTAAATTTGCAATGATGGCCTTGGATAGTAATTAACATTACAAAATAAGTGCACATTTGACATATTTGAGTGAAGCCATTCAGCTCTGATCTGACATGCCGTGGAAAGTGGAAATCTCACTTTGTGGATGAAATGATTCCCTAATCAGAGCAAGAACATGTGAATTATTTTCATTATTCAGCTTTTACTGAATAAATGGTCTTTTCATTATGAAATATTGGTATTTTCCTACTAACAGGAAGGGTTGGGGGTTTTTTAGTGTAGATGCTGCTTACCACTAAAGAAAAGTTAAAAAATAAAATAAAATGTAGTGTTTATATCCCATTTACATCCCCGCTGGGTTGCTGATTTAACACTGACAAGACCTACTGTCTCACTACCACATGGATATATGCATTAGAAAAAGGTATTTTCAGAGGGCAGATTCATTTTAAAAGTGCCTATATTTTAATTTAATAAAAGCAAAACAGTGTTCTGATAATATGATCACTTCTTTTCAGAGACTTTTATAGATCTATTTCCTCAATTATTCTAATATGTGCTTGTACTATGTGTTTCTTGTACTAACAGATCTTTATTCATATGTACTTGGTCAGGGCTAGATCTACCATTAGGGATAAAAATAACAAGGGCAGTAAAACATCACTACTTTTACTAATCACTCATAGTGTTATAGGTTACTGTGAGCTAGAACTGGGTCAACTTTTGCTATTTTAATAAATATTTCATATTTTCACATTATAGAAATACATGTCCCTTAACCAGTTTGAGAAATAATGCTTCTGTTTGCAGGCATGTAGCAGTTTAGATCAATACTGCAGCTGTAGCATGAATTAGGAAGGATAGTCTTGTGGTTAAGGCAACTGGAATCAACTCCCAATGATGTCACAGGCTTCTTATGTGACTTTGGGCAAATCGTTTAATCTGTCTGTTCCTCAGCTTTGCATCTCTAAAATGGGGATCTATATTCCCTTTCTCCCACCCTTTGTTAGTCTAGTATATTTTCACTGATATTTGTGAAGCAGTGACAGGTTTTTTTACGGTGTATGTGTATATATACAGTGCCTAGCACAATGGGGTCCCAATTTGGGACCTCTAGACACTACTATGAAGCTTATAATGATGAAGTGTATATTTTTAACAAAGGTGGCCCTCAGGGACATTGTGCACCTTACTGGATGACTAATTTAAACTTGTGGGGTCAGATCCCAGAGTACAGCTAAAATGTACAGAACCGAAGTCAAGGGGTGCTGTTTTGATTTGTGTTAAAGCTTTCATTTGTACTGCCCTGATCTTTGTGGTGTGCATATTTTTTCTTTCTTGTGGTCTGTTAGACTGAAGGCTACTCTGATAGTTTTAGGGGGTGAAAATCTAACCCAGGATCTGCATAGCAAAGGGGATCCATCCAGACCATTCCCCCTTTTCATTAACCACATTCTATAGCTTTAGCTCTATGGGCTATAGCTTCCTTTTCCCACTATGCAGGTAGCAGGGTGTGTGTATGGAATTTGAGTACCCAGGACATCTGCACACCGTTATAGGATCATCCTTCCCTGGGTGACTTATACTCGTAGCCCAAGTGACATTGGTACAGAGCAGTCACATTACATCCAAAGATGTGCTGCATAATTTGAATGGGCCAAAATGTATAATATGTAAAGCTTTTTGTCCGTCCTCCCTGCCCCCCCAAAAAAAACTTTAAAAAAACCAAAACTTTTTGTGAAAAATTTTCTTCGTCACAATTTGCATGTTTTCAAGAAATGTTCACAAAACTTTACAAAAATTTTTACTGAAATCATTTAGAACATTTATCTTATTTTTAGTTATCTGATTTTTTTGTTTGCTAACACCACTGTTTACTTACTGAAAACCAGGTTTTCAGAAAACAAAACACCAAAAGAACCCCAGAAGAACAGCTGAAAAATGGGGACATTTTCACAAAATTGTTTTCCTGGTTTTTCAACCAGCTAGCCCCATAATCCTCTTCTCCTTTTGTTAACATTACTATTCCAAATAATTATCATCAGGAAAATCTGCCCATTTAATTTCTCAACTATGTATTGAACAGGTGACTGACTACAGATATTCTTGTTTTTAAAACAGCTTCAGGCCCTTCTTCAAATATGGTCAAAACTGCCTCCTAGAGAAGCATTAGAGTTGCTGGATTTCAATTATCCAGACCAGTATGTGAGAGAATATGCAGTGGGCTGTTTAAAGCAAATGAGGTAAGTTATGGTAATTGTTCAGCTGTAAAAGTATTATTGGGGGGAAATTGCGTTCTACTTTTTTACAAGGGAAAAAAGGAATCCAAATCAAAAATGGTCTAAAAACACATTCTTTCCCACCCAAGAATCCCCAAGTAAAACAATACATACAAACAATTAGATAAACTCTTTTAGAATGGTCCAATTATAGTCTAGTCTGGCAGCCCATTAACACCTCAGTATACTACCATTCTGGGAACAAAGTTCATGTCCTTCCCTTCCAAGAAGAGGCTGGCAGTGTCCTTATCCCAAAGAAAGGAAATGTCTTTCCTCCCCACTTAGGGCGTCTACACTTACTGGGGATCAGCGCTGCAGTGATTGATGTACCGGGAGTAGATTTAGCAGGTTTAATGAAGACCCGCTAAATCGACCAAAGATCACTCTCTCATCGACTCCGGTACTCTGTCAGAATGAGAAGTGTAAGGGAAGTTAATGGGAGAGCGGTTCCCATCAGTGCAGCCCGGTGTATACTTTAGGTAAGTTGACCTAAGCTACGTCGACTCCAGCTACATTATTCACGTAGTTGGAGTTGCATAACTTAGGTCTACTTACCTCCGTGGTGTAGACAAGGCCTTAGTCAATGGGAGAATCACTATGACGTGGGGCCTTTTGATGATAGGGAGAAGTACATGGAGAGTGAAATACTGTGAGGATCACAAACCAGCTTCTCTGTGCCTGAAAATAGTGGCCCAGTTACTCACTACTATTTAATAAAAAGCTAAGATTTGATAGTTGTTGATTTCAGTTTCTTCTCAGAGGTAGTTTCTTCTGCTTGCAATTCTTCCTTTATAGTGAACATTTCTGCTGTTGTATAAATTTTGCTCCAGAAAGCAAATGAACTTTATCATTTGCAGAATTACTGCGCTTCTCCTGTCCTTGACTCCTGAACTTTGTATGTGATGAACAGCTTTTTATTGTCAAGGCTAGGTTATTGACAAAATATTTTGACTTCTTTCAAATGTAAACAAGTAATTGTTCTGTTAACCCTGGCTCACCTAATAATGCTGAATTGGTTCATCTGGAATGATTATTCTTAGTAATGTCTCCAAAGCAAAATTCCCTTCAACGGGATATAAGAACTCAGTTTCAGACTTTTTTTTATATGTCTGATAGAATACCACCAGTAAAAATGTAAAGAAAATGTAATCTAAATGGTGGTTAATAATAGAATGGATGGAAGGGAACTTGAGAGGTCATCTAGTCAATCACCCCCAAGCTGAAGCAGAACCAAGTGTATCTAGACCATCCCTGACAAGTGTTTGTCTAACCTGTTCTTAAAAGCCTCCAATGATGGGGGTTCAACAACCTTTTTTTAGTAACCTATTCTAGTTAGAAAGTTTTTCCTAATATCTAACCTAAATCTCCCTTGCTGCCGATTAACCTGATTACTTCTTGTCCTGTCTTCAGTGGATATGAACAACAACTGATCACCATCCTCTTTATGACAACCCTTAACATATTTGAAGACTGGTAGGAGGTCACCTCTTAGTTGTCTTTTTTTTTGAAGGCTAAACGTACCCAGTTTTTTTTCTAAACCTCTCTTCATAAGTCTTGTTTTCTAACCCTTTTAGCATTGTTGCTCTCCTCTGGACTCTCTCCAGACACATCTTTCTTGGAATGTGGCACCCAAAACTGTACAAAGTACTCCAGCTGAGACCTCACCAGTGCTGAGTAAAGCAGAACAGTTATCGCCCATATTTTATGTACGACATTCCTGTTAATACACCCCAGAATGATATTAGCCTTTTTCGCAACTGTGTCATATTGTTGGCTCATAATCAATTTGTGATCTTCTATAACCAAGTCCTTTTTAGCAGTACTACTTAATTGGCCAGTTATTCCACATGTTGTAGCTGTGCATTTGATTTTTTCCCCTTCTTAAATTTAGTACTTTGCACTTGTCTTTATTGAATTTCATTGTGTTGATTTCAGATTTGTTAAGGTCTTTTTGAGTTCTAATCTTCTCCTCCAAAGTGCTTGCAACCCCTCCCAGCTTGCTGTCATCCACAAACTTTGTAATCATACTCTCCATGCCATTATCCAAGTCATTAATGAAAGTATTCAATAGTACTGGACTCAGGATAGACCCCTGCAGAACTCCACTAGGTAAATCCTCCCAATTTGATAGTGAACCACTGATAACTGAGTATGTTTGAGTAAGTTTTTTCAACCAGTCGTGCACCCACCCTATAGTAATTTAATTTAGACCGCATTTCTCTAATTTGCTTATGAGAATGTAATGTGGAACTGTGTCAAAATCCTTACTAAATTCAAAATATAGGATGTCTACTGTTTCCCACACAGTCCAACTGACCAGTAACCTTGTTAAAGAAGGAAAATATGTTCATTTGGCATGATTTGTTCTTGACAAATACATGTTGGTTATTATTTTCGACCCTATTATCTTCTAGATGGTTGCAAATTGATTGTTTAACAATTTGTTCCAGTATTTTTCCAGGTATCGAAGTTAGACTGACTGGTCTGTAATTCTCTGGGTCCTCTTTGTTCCTCTTTTTATGTTTGCCCTTCTCCAGTACCTCACCCATACTCCAGGAGTTCTCAAAGATAATTGCTAACATTTCAAGATTGCTTCAGCTAGTTTAGGTAGAAGTATTCTTGAGTACATTTCTTCAGGCCCTGCCAACTTGAATGCATCTATCTTAGTTATCTAAATATTTTAAACTGTTTTCCCGTGTCTGGCTTGTGTTCCTTCCCTCTTTTTGTTAATATTAATTGTGTAAGCATCTGATCACCATTAACCTTTTTAGTGAAGACTGAAGTAAAATACACATTAAACTTCTCAGCCTTCTTGGTGTCATCAGTTATTAGCTATTTTTCCTTGCTAAGTCATAGACCCACATTTTCTGTCATCTTTCTCTTGCTCCTAATATACTTATAGAACCTCTACCTGTTGCCTTTTATATCCCTTGCTAGGAGTAACTCATTTTTGCACTTTAGCCTTTCTGAATTTATGCCTACATGTGTGTGCTTTTCTTTAGTACTCATCCTTAGTAGTTTGTCCATGTTTCCACTTTTTGTAGGATTCCATTTTGATTCTCAGGTCATTAAAGAGCTCCTGATGGAGCCAGGTTGGAGCCTTGCTATTCCTCCTGCCTTTTTTTCACATTGGGATAGTTTGTTACTGTGCCTTTTAATATTGTTTCTTTGAGAAACTTCCAGATCTCTGAACTCCTTTTTCTCTTAGATTTCTTCCCATGGAATTCTACCTACCAGTTCTTTGAGGTTGTAAAAGTCTGCTTTTTTGAAGTCCATTGCCCTTATTCTTCTGCTTTCACTCCTTAATGTACCACCAGACAGCAGAAAAAATACTTGTATTCTAGGCTTTCTTAAAAATTCTAAAATAGATTTTTATAAATAAATAATAGTTATAAATAAAGTGCTATCTTTGTTGGAATTTATGCTACAACAGATTTCAATACTTCTATCCAAATTAAACTTTTTCAGAATGCCACTTTAAACATGCTACCAACTGTCATAATTGAGTTTTCAGTAACCTGTAAAGTTTTAATTTTTACTTGTGTGTGTGTTTTGGGTAAAGAGTTTTATAGGCAATTCAGAAGTGTAAAATCTAGAAGGTTCAGGGGGGAAATTCAGATATGTCCTGACATCGCTAAAGCAACAAAGTCACTACATAAAAAATAGAGAATACAAGTGTTTATTTCTCTTGGAAATAGATGGTTTCCTGGAGAGATGTATGTTATGTTTGAGAAGGAATACATTTTTTCAATTATACAGAACAATTAAGTAATAACCTTTCAAGCACCCCTTTTTATTTGAGTGGCTTTTTGGATGAATTATTGAATACTACTTTAGTTCTGGAGGTTTTTTGGTTTATTTACTTGCTTGTTTTAAATTTTGGCTGCTCTTGACATCTTTTTATGAAAGCCATTCTAAACCAACATGCCACATTTTCATTTTTTAGAGCTACCTGATTGCAAATTATCCAGGTGAAATTGGTGCTGAACCTCAAACAGTTGTAGGCTGAAATTTTAATTCAGATCTTGGGTGCTGTGGTTGAAGAGATATAGAGCTACCCATTTAACTTCAGATGCAGCTGGAACCTCGCAGAGGGGCTGGCAGAATTGTAAGGCCCCACAGAGATCTTGTAGCTCACTTTGACTGTCTCATTAGAGCCATAAGAATGACCTCAACATTTGGATAACCATGTAGGATTAAATCCCTGGGAATGGCAGAACTGTATTTAGTGCACTCCCTTCGACCTGGGGCCACTAAGAATCTGTTTTTCCCCCTAAAGACAAAAATTGGCCATTTAGTCATCCTTACCCTTACCTAACATCCCCAAGTAAGCTTACTGAGTTTCACTGACCTGGATTGGGAATTGCTGTAGTTTATTTTCTTAGGTGATTTCAATGTCCATTCCTGTCATGCCCCTCTTGCACCATGTGAGGGGGTAGGGTGAGCCTGAGCTGTTGCCATAGATCCATCTCCACAGTCAGAGTAATTGAAAGAGGGGCCAAGGATCTGTTATGAAGCGTTGAAGGCAGTTAATCTGACCACACACACACACACACACACACACACACACACACACACACACACACACACACACACACACACACACACACACACACACACACACACACACACACACACACACACACACACATATTCCTGTTGATTTCAGCAGATTTCACCCAAAGCGTTTTATGTCCCTTGATTTCCATCAGAAGTTTCTGCTTTAACTGTAATGGTGACTCTCCTTATCATTCAAGGTCTTCTAGAACCTCTTTGGCAGTTTCACACTCAGCCTACATGCATTATTTTTCTCTTCCTCAAAGGTGGAAACTTTTCCTGTTAGATGCGGACCTTACCATTGTTAGAGTGTTTGTGTTTAGAGGATCGATTAATCTAGTTACCTGGCTGTTTACGAGATTTTATTTTCTCCTTCCAGTGATGAAGAGCTCTCTCAGTATCTTCTCCAGCTTGTGCAAGTTCTGAAATATGAACCTTTTCTCGATTGTGCCCTATCCAGATTCCTGGTAGAGAGAGCACTTGCTAATAGGAGGATAGGTCAGATGCTATTTTGGCATCTAAGGTAAGAATTTCTCCTTTTTACTAGTGTGGATAGTATGTATCCTCAGCAGGCAGAATTAACTCTTTCATACCAAATTACACGTTCTTGAGGATTTTCATCGTAGCTATTCCCCAATATTGTGTATTTCTTGATCATGTGATTCCTTAACTTTGATGTTGATAATATAAAATTCTTCATAAAATGGGTTAAAAATCAGAAAATGTAATAACAGTAGTGCAATCTCCAAAACAAAAGCTCATTTAAAATTTTTTTAAATTGCTCCATTTTGGAATTAATGTTGTCATACATTTGGAAGTCTTATTTCTATAATTTGTTCTGCATATAAATTTAAATGTTTGTTTTGTTTGCATTGGAAATGCAACGTTTATACCTCACGAGTTTGAATGAATTTCACTTTTATTTGAATTCTTGTTGAGACATTAAAGTTCTTTGATTCTTAGTTGCCACTTTTTAAAGGCAAGAGTAGAATGGCCTTTCTGTGAATGATAAATACCTTGTAGGAAGGGCTTTAGTTCGTCTCAAGTATTGTGTTTAATTACACTAGTAATAAGTAATATTGTAATAGCTTGAAGATTTCTTATCTGTAAAATGGATACAATCTATCTTTGCACCTCAGTGATTTTTTTCTGTTTTCACATGATGCTTCCTATAGGTCAGAGGTGCACATACCTGCTGTCTCAGTACAGTTCGGTGTAATACTTGAAGCTTACTGCCGTGGAAGTATTGCTCACATGAAAGTGCTTTCCAAACAGGTATTGTTTGTTTAAATATTTGTCTGCACTTATTCCTGACTTACAAGTGAAATATCTATTCCATTGATGATATGGGGTTGAGCTGCAAGCTCCTTTCATAAGAACATCTGTGCGTGAAAAGGGAAGGGAGGTAAAGAGAAGAAAGGCGTAGTGAGAGAGACATAGGAATGGGGAGCCCCAGCCCCAGGCCACTGACACAGGAAGTAGCAAGGGGTGGGGAAAACTCTCCTGCATGGCAGCCATTTAACTATTCCTGATACTTGTAAATAGGATGCATGCATCCCAGGGGGAACAATGGATTTATTAGATTACTCTAAAGGATCACTTCCTGCAGCTTTGGCATTTGTTAGAAGGTAATTCAAACTGTTGCCTTAATAAGGAGGCTGAAATAATGCCTTAACAAGTTTAATGGAGTTTAATAGCTCGCTGTAATGAGAAATGACAACAGACATAATTTTTGCTACCGCTGTGGAGGTACCAGTCAAGAGAAGAGGTGAGGTTCATTTCTGAACATATTCTAGTGTACTGCTGTTCATGATCTGCCAATGTTTACATTGCAAAGCTTGTTCTGAAGAGTTTAATGTGTCAAAATTGCATTGGCTTAAGACCTGGGCTGCTACAGTAATACGTATTTCTGAAAAACAGAGGTAATATCTCTGTCCAATTTATTTAATGCACAGCAAATATATAAACTGAGAGGCGGCAACAAAAAGCAACCCAGTTAGAAATTGTCTGATCAAAATTTTCTTTTAATTCTGATCACATCTGGGTTACAACTGTATCTCAAGAAGTAAATGAAATAGGAATGTACCATTTTTCTTCTCTCTTAGTGCTGTTTAGAAAGCAATGAAAAAGCCATCTCTTACTAAAATGAGTTTTTAAAATCATAAAAAGACTAGGTGATGAAATGCTGTCAGTAATAGACTTAAGGTCAGTGAAGTTTTCTGTGCAGTTCTCAGGAAACAAATGTCAACACAATCAAAGAAGGGGCAAAAAAATTCCCAACTGTGCAAACACGGAAGAAATTCAAAGTAGAAATACTTCAAAAAGTTCCTGTTTGTTCAGCACAGGTTCCATTTTGTCTCCTTGTCACTGGTGTTTGTACAGCTCCTGGAATTGTGGAAAAGCAGAGTGCTTTTGGTTTTGGCAGATGGCTGACCTGGCAGGTCCTCCACTGCCTTAGTTTTACAATCAAACTGCATACAGTTTCCACAGCATCCTGCCTGACCGCTTATCTATAGAAATTTTGAGCTTTAACTCAACACCTTATAGATTAGGCTGAAGTTTTCTTGTATACAAACTAACTGTTGCAAATGTGAAAATAGAATATCCTTGAGTGAATAATAATCAGCGTTAGATTATTGATCAAGTTAGCTTTGGTTTAAAGAGGATTTTATGTATACAATTATAATAAAGACCCATTTTATAACCACTAATTGCTAGTTGAGATTAAAATACAGCATGCACATGTTAATATATTAATCAGTAGCAAGCCTAGACAGAATGTACAAAGGGCTTTACTATATTGACATTCAGTGCTGTAATGTCACTGCATTTTCTTCAGGGTCTTTCCTCAAAAAGATTGCCACAAAGGAATAAACAGTTCAGTGAACATCACAAGGCGTAATACGATATTGGTTACAAATAAATGTCCAGTTACAAGCAATAAAATTTAAAGTAGTTGGTTAAATAATAATAATCTCTTATAAACCCCATTAATCAAGGTATTTAAGTTTGTGCCTAACTTCCTCACATGAGCAATGTCAGTGAAGTCAGTTGAAGTTAATGGGACTACTCATAAGCTTAAAGGTTAGAGACATGGTTAAGTACAGTTGATTGTGAGCCATAAAGCACTTTTCATCCATCGTTCTCAAAGCACTTTTAACTCATTCTTGGTCACATTAAAGTTGCTTTTATTGAATTTCCCACAGATATACAATATGCCTTACCTGAGTGGCTGAGGTCAAACAATTGTGAACAGAGAAATATTTTCCCCCCTAATTATTTAATTAGGGAGTAGTAACAGTTTTACAGATCTTTGCCGTATAAATATAGGAAACGGAATCATTACAACAGTGAACTTTTGCTTAAAGAGACATTATACAGAAATATAGTCATCAGATCTCTCTGTTAACAGGGTGCTACTATATTAACAGAGTGAGCATTACTACACCACCAATGACATGTCATTTCTAGTGATTTTATTAAATTGAGTGATAACACATATTTAAAAGACCAGGCATTTCTATCAAATGTTAATATTCCAAAAAAATTGGACAGGTATGCTGGGTTTTTTGCAGGTGAATGTACTTTGATTATTGAATAAAATTTAGCCAATTATCTAAGTACCTGTTTATCCTCCGTCTTTTTTTTCCTGGGTATGTGATTGGTATGGAAAAATTAGCATAACCACAACTTCCCATATGTTTTTTTGAACCATTCCTCTAGAATTGGGCTATTTTTCTTTTTCCAATGAGATGCTTTCAGTAGCTGAGCAGCTACTACCAGATAAGAGACTAATTCTTCATTTCCTTTTGCGTGACCATTTCTGGAAGCCCCAGGAGATTACCAAAGGATAATTTAGTAATACCCATCAATTTGTGATATTTGATTACTGATTGCATCCCAGTACTTTCTGGGGTTGCCAACTTTCCAAACCCCACCCCTGCCTCGCCCTTTCTCTGAGGCCCCGCCCCTGCTCACTCCATCCCCCCTCCCTCCATCATTCACTCTCCCCCAGCCTCACTCATTTTCATCGGGCTGGGCAGGGGGCTGGGGTGTGGGAAGGGGTGAGGGCTCTGGTGTGGGGCCAGGGCTGAGGGGTTCAGAGTGTTCGAGGGGGTGCAGGCTCTGGAAGGGAGTTTGGGTGTGGGAGGGGGCTCAGGGCTGGAAAGGGATTGGGGTGCGGGGAGGGGGAAGGGGTGCGGGCTCTGGGAAGGAGTTAGGGTGTGGGAGGGGGTTCCAACCTGGGTCAGAGGGTTGGGGTGCGGGAGGAGATTTGCTGTGCAAGCTCTGGGCAGTGCTTACCTCCGGCAGCTCCCGGAAGCAGATGGCATTTCCCTCCGGCTCCTAGGCAGAGGTGTGGCCAGGTGGCTCTGCATGTTGCCCATATCCTCAGGCGCCACTCCCACAGTTCTCATTGGCCGTGGTTCCTGGCATTTGGGAGCTGAAGAGCCAGTGCTCAGGGCAGAGACAGCACAGGGAGCCCCTGTGGCCGCGCCTCTGCCTAGGAGCCGGAGGGAAATGCTGTCTGCTTCCAGGAGTCTGGCAGGCCAGGATCCTCCCTTAGCCCCGCTGTGCTGCCGACCGGACTTTTAATGGCCCGGCCACCAGGATCCCTTTTCTACTGGGCATTGTGGTTGAAAACGACGCCTGGCAACCCTTGTACTTTCTAATGACTGGACATGTCCACCATGTATGCATAGTCTCCTTTTCCATCACAGTTTCTCCAACTTATCCCCATTCAGGCTATCTATATTTTTTAACCTGTCTGGTGTTAGGTACCGTTAAATAGTATCTTAAAAAGAAATTTTCTTTTATTGTGCTACAGAGTGAGATTACTGGTCCTCTTTTCCAGATCAAACCCTATTCCTCTGGGGTAATTTGTCTATCCAGATCCTTTTCCCAGCATGTCATATATGGACATTTTTTTGTTAGGAAAGTTGTTTGCAAAGACTGATACAAACTAGTTAGATTTTTTGTTTGTTTCCTGATTGACCAGATGCCATTGCTTCTATTACAGTTAGCTTTCTGTGTGAAAGAGTTTTTCTAGAAAGTTGAGAAACATGTCCGATTTGAAAGTACTGGTATTATGGGAGAGTAGGCTAGTTAGTTTTGATCTCTAAATAAGTTAGCAAAGTTTCTTTACTAAATAGCTGTCAGACTGTATGTAGGCTATATATTCCATAGCCTTCCCAGTCTTTAAAGCTCTCTGGTTCATGATTTAGATTAAGATCTGGATTATTTGCAATGGGTGTCATTGACAAGGGAAAACAACCTCAGACAAACTATTTCTAACTGGGTAGCTTTTTGTGTCCTCCCTTCAGTTCATTTAAAAGTGAGTAAACTGTAGTGAATAACAGAAATATTTAGTGTGAATTTCTGGTCCCATTTAAATCAATGACAAACTGCCATTAACTTCAGTGGAGCCAGGATTTCACTTTTTACATTGTCAGTGAAGATAGAAAAACCAAACGGATAAATCCCATTTTAATATTATAATAGGGTAGTTTTCAAGTGTTTGTTATAATGCTGGGTGACATGGAGGGGTTTAGCACAATTTTATTAAACCAGTGTTCGCTACAGCCGTAGTCCGGCAAAAACTTAAACTTAAGCATGTGCTTAATTTTTTGTGGGATCAGTGGCATGATTATACTGAACTGATATAAGCCAGTTAAAGCAAGGTGCCTGAATCCGTATTTAGATTCTTAAATACATTTGTTTTTTTCAGAGGTGATGAATGCCCACTGCTCCCACTGACTTCAGTATGAATTTAGGTGCCAAATTTTAGGCATCTAGTTTGAAATTTGGCCAGAGTTCTTAGAAGTACGTTGTATATAGAAGAGATAATGCATGTATATAGACAATACACTAAAATAAGTTTTATGGGGAAAATTTTCAAAAACACTTAAATCATTTTGGAAAATAAAACTTAGGAGCCTGTCTCATTGAAAGTGTGTGGGACTTAGGCTCCTGAGTGCCTTTGTCACTTTTCAAAATGCGACTTAGAAGTCTAAGGCACTTAGTGCTCTTGAAAATTTTACTCTCTTTTCAGAAATGAAATCTTCATTACAATCCACTCTTACTGTATTGAAAGAAACCTGTTACTATTGCTGGCTTTAATATTTTAACCAATCTTTAATTGGCCTTTTATTTTGAAAATGAGACTTTGCATTTGTAGTTGTATAATATGGATTTCAAATTATCCTTTTATTTAGAATTTCATAAATGATTCTGAAATTGATACTTTAAAAAAATCTGTTTCAGGTTGAAGCCCTCAATAAATTGAAGACCTTAAATAGTCTAATAAAACTGAATGCCATGAAGCAAAGCAAAGCAAAAGGAAAAGATGCAATGCACACCTGTTTAAAACAAAATGCATACAGAGAAGCACTTTCTGACCTCCAGTCTCCTTTGAATCCCTCTGTTATACTATCAGAACTGTAGTAAGTTATATATGATCCTCTGTTTACATTTTCACCATAACTTTAATATGGAAACACTTTGATTGCTGTTGTCTGTGCAGCTCAGCAGGCGCTCTGACACAGAGTACATTTTCAAGGGTGGGAGAAGGTCTGTCTGTCAGGTATCATCCTAGCTATATAAGCAAATTTCTGCTTTCTTAAGGTTGTTGTCAGTTTTAGTTTGGGGTTGAAGATTTTTGCTATCCACCTTAAAACTTAAAGCTCTTTCTGATCTCTTAGTTAAATATATATATAAACCTAAAAGTGAGTCAGAGTACAGTCTTGGCTTCTGTTCACAACAATAAACATGTTAGCCATTAGAATACTATGCTCAGCAGTTAAATACAAACATAAAACTATAAAATTTGACTGGGTTGGATTTAAAGAAGGTAATGTATTTTCTTAGAAAATACAGACAGCTATTTCAGGCATTAGGTTTAGTAATTTCCAGATATAAATTTATATAGATAAATAAGTAGTATGTAAATTTGCCAAGTATAACTCACACGATAGTGCTGAAATGAAAGTTTGGAATGGCATTCAACCGAAGTATAAAACAATTCCTCACTAGACCTCTAAAACTTTTTATTGTACTTCATTCTTACAAATAAAGAGTGTTTACTTAATTGAGTAAAATAGTTGTTGTATTTCCCTCCAGTGTTGAGAAGTGTAAATATATGGATTCTAAAATGAAGCCTTTGTGGATAGTATACAACAATAAGATGTTTGGAGGGGATCTCTTAGGGATCATCTTTAAAAATGGCGATGGTAAGTGACATTAAGAATTTATATTTTTGCTTCTCCTTTTTTCTTTGCATTTAGACTGTATGGCTTTTTATTGCCATAAGTTACCCATGCCTTCCTATAGCTCGATAAGCAGATACTATTAAGCCTATCCCATTAGAAATCCATCCATGTGTCAGTTTATCTGTTAGGACTCCATACTTTTTATTAGCCCCATTTAACCTTTGGGACTGATGTAGTATTTGATTGGGCAGTATTCTTTGAATAAGATGTTATAGTGTTTACTATGCATGTTTTGATGTAATTGACTACTGACTTTTTAATGCCTTTAATACAAACAACAGGAAATTATTGAATTAAAGTAGCATTTTTTTTATCTTTCTCTTGCAGATCTACGACAAGACATGTTGACACTCCAGATATTGCGTTTGATGGACTTACTTTGGAAAGAAGCTGGTCTCGATCTCCGGTAAGAATTTTTACTTGAATCCAATGCAAAGAGAATCCAGTTTCCCTCAGTAGACAAGGTAGTCTCTAATGTGGTACATTTTCACTTCTCATATCAGCAGTTATGTGACTAATGCAATTACAAATTTTTTTTCCTACGTTTTCAGGCCTTCTGGTTAACAAATGTTTATGCAGTTATAGTTTCACATGCAATAGTTCTAAATGTATTCACAAGTTACATGCATATTCAAGCAATTATTTGATTGTGTCTTTTTGTGCAATCAGACATGGTCTGAAGACCACTATAAAGATCCGAAGTCTTGTTCTGCTGTGCACAGTCTTTAACCTTAACTCTTACTTTGCTTTCCTGAATTCTCTTGCTTAGTTTTCCTGCAGTTCAGTGTGCTGATAAAGACTGATAAAATGGAGAAGGCTTTGGGAAAAACAGATTAGTGCTTCCCTTGTGGCAAGGTAGTACAATCCTGTCTGAGTCTCTCTCTCTCTTGTGCCAGAAATCTTAACTGTTAACCCAGGATCTTCAGCACAGCTTCTACATCAAATAGTGAGGAATAGTCTTCAACAAGCCTGGAATCTGGGAACCAGGTACCTACAGCTTTAACAAAGGGAATTGACCGTTGAGGATGTGACTGTTTTCCTTGTCCCAAACTTATCTTCTCCACTGGCCAAGGCCTTTTTAGTGACAAGAATGTGTCTGACTAAAACAGCATCAATGCTCACTGAGCACTTAAAAGAAAGAGGTTCTTCATTAAAAGCTCACCTGCCATGCCAGCTAGGATTGTCTTTGCTTCCTCAGTCTTTTTCTGATAAGATTTCACTTGCCAGTGATTAAAATTCAGATGACCTTTCTGCTGCTCATTGTCCCAGCCTCGGGCAATATGGACCCACAGTAAATGAGCCTGACTTTTCAACTAAGGGAAGAGTCCAAGAAAGCATCCCCAGCAATTCCCTGCATTTTCTCTTCAAAGACCACAAAGGAACACCTCAAAATTACTAACACTGTCTCTCACAGCTCTCCTCAAAGGCCCTCCACATAGGTTTATCCTCCTTGAAACAGCAATGCTGCACCCCTCCACCCATCTTTTTTCCAAAAAATTGATTCATAATAGTCACAGTGCCAGGCTTCCACTTTGCACTCACAATTAACTCCTCCAAACTGCAGATTGCTGGTGGACAGGTGCGAATTTAAGTATTGACACCCATATAAAGGTGAATTCTGCAGTGGCCAAAAGTTTTGGTAATTCCATTTTTGCCAGAGAAGTCAATGCTACCTTCAGGAATCTCCTAACCAGTGCTTCTCAGCATTTTTTGGTTTCTGACTCAAAATGGTACAAATTATTGTGGGAAAGAAATAATGGAAGTAGTGAAGTGAATGGAAAATGATGTGCTTTTTTGTTGTGTACCAAGCAAATATGCTGTCACCTTTGCCATGGTGAAGTCTCGTCATGTTATTTACACACATTTTTGTCTTGCACTTGTTTGACTGCTTTCATGCCATCAGTTGCTTTGTCTGTTTGGCTTTCTTTTGGAACTTAGGCCCAGATTTTTAAAGGTAATTAGGCATTGCTGCGTTCAGTGTTAAAATGTCTAACTGATTTAGGAGCCTAACTCCCATCAACTGTCAATGGGAGTTAGGCTCCTAAGTTCCTAAATCAGTATTACAAATGAGCTTTAGACTTCTAAATCATCTAGGTGTTGCAGCACTGAACCCAGCAAGGCCTAAATACCTTTAAAAATCTGGGCCTTAGTCTTTCGGTGACAGGAAACACTTGAATGAGGGTGCACCAGACAATTTTTATGATCCTTTGGTATATATCTGGAATATATAGTTCTGGAAAACATTGCCTGTGATATTCTGTCATGTAATGATTTTGTGGATTAAACTGTTAACTTGGTCTTTCAGAACTAATATGAATGTGCTTCATGTTGTGGTCCAGGAAGTGGTAGTCCTAGTTAGCATTCAATGCTGTGTATGTCCAAGTGAGGTAAAAACTTAGAAGGCAAATGTGTTTGCCAGCCAGAGTAGAGAATTTTGACCAAAGAGCATAGTTATGTTTGGCTACAGCTAGGGATCTAGCCATTGGCTGAGCCATGAATTATCTAGGGGGCTAGCCACTGGTTGAGCTGTGAACTAGCTGCGGGCAGGGCTAGCTACTGTGTTGAATTCTGGGAGTGTGTGGATCTGGAATGCAACTTTACAGTTCTCTAATAACCAGACCTAAGTGGCAGGCAGAAAAGAATTGGAAATTAGACACATTAAGCTATTCATGAGTAGATATCCATATGGATCCCTTACAGGAGGATTTCAATATCTGATTGAGAAGTATTAGTTCTGTGGGAGACCCAAAGGCCATGGAAGGAAATAGAAGATTTTTCCCCTGACCGTTTTTAAAAAAAAATTTCTCAAGACAGTGTGAATTGTTATTTTGATGTACTCGGAGTTATTGTATCACTGACCTGCCAACTCCAGTTAAGCACTTTAATCTCATACAGCCCTTTTGCAGCTCTCAAACTGAGAATACATTTATGTGGCGAATATGTGGCATAGCTGTGTTGAGCACCTTTGAGGTCATTTGTTTGCTTTGCTACCCTTAATTGCCCTTCATGGTCATTCTGGGGCAATGCTGAATGTGCTAGAATGTTTGAATACCAAGTTCAGCTGACTTGTCTTTTCTCTGTATCTCCAAAAAATACATACGTATGAGGCCATTGTCTCTGTAAGTACACCTTCCCCTGGTGTGAATCTTTGTTCACATCTTCAAGACAGGTTTCTGTTAGTAGGATGGCTTTTCCCAGAATGTCCAGTACACAGAATTCATGCATACATATCAGTTAACTATTACTTTTCAAGGACTCAAGACATCACCTTGAACAGTACTTCGTTACCATCTGGAGGGAGGCAAATTCAGGATATAGACATCGTGTGTCAAATATAAATGTCACACAAATTATTAAAATATCCAAATTTATAGACTGATGAAATCAGGTTAGATATGGCCATCACAGCATGTCATTTTAGTATTTTTCATAATTCAAGTATTTTTACTGGATTGGAGTCCTCTTTGATTTGTTGTTTTACTGGCATTCATGTCTATTAGTTGATATTACTGGAAGTTGATATTCCCTGCATATATTTATAACCCGTGTAGCTACTTTCATTAATAGCAGAGGCTCAACATTTCTGTAGAGTGCAAAAATGGCCACAAAGGAAACAAGCACAAAGTGCTTTGGGAGCAAATTATGTTCTTGTATACGCACTTGTAGTTCATTATTGAAATCAGTCACTGAAGATCAGAATTTTTTTTTTTATTGCACAGCATATTTGTGTACCACTGTCTTTAAATGTTAATATTTGTCTTTTTTTAACCCAATCTTAATTCTGTATTTTATTTTGTTTGGTAATTTGTATTAAATTGGATTCTTACTTAAAATTTAAACTGGCAAGTGTTACAGTAGAGAGAAAGAAGAATGTAGACTAAGGTTCAAGACGGGACTAGGAAAGATTACTATCCCCCATCCACCCCTCCCTCTCCCTCCCTCGGAGTAAGTATTTCAGATCATTTGTTTGGAAACAGTTTGCACTAGTGCTGTCTATCCTAATTCTGCAGAATTCTGGGATGTTTTTCATAGTGAAAAGTCTCTAGCATAGAAACCAAATACATTTTAAGACCTTATTTACAATGACCCAAAAGTAGACCCAGGTAATCTAATTATCTAAAAGGAGTAATCCAAAAATAGTTAATACTGTAATTTTTAATTAAATAAAACCAAGGATTTTCGCAATGTTGAGGAGGGAATGGAGTTTGCCAAATCTCCAAGTGTTGTCTTACCTGTTAAGAGAATTCTTCCTATCACTGCAGGAAATTGCCCTTGTGAATTACTGTGCTGAAATTGAAACATATTCTCTTAAAGGCATTTAGGCAAATATCTTCTTTCAGCTTTCTATGGTGTCTTTAAATAAGTGTCTGACTTAAGTTGGGTAAATATAGGAACATTAGAGTTAAGATCATTAATCTGATCTCTCTTCAACCTTTTATACAGGGATCTCAGTTGTGTATGATGATTCATGCTATGTGAGATGAAATACTTAGATTGATCATTTTCACTCTGCCTAATTTTATCAGTTTAAGTCAGAACTTTAACTTTTTTAAAGTAGTTTTATATTCATTCTAGTCAAATTTGAAGCATATTTAGCACAGTCTACTATAGCCTGAAGGCAAAGTGAACAGAGGCAACAACATATGGGACTGTTACAAATAAGCCTAGTTTCTGTTTGATGTAAGGTAATGCATGCCTGGTGAAAGTAACTTACTTTCTTTAGTTTTTTCTACTTCAGCGCTATGTTTAAATAAATCTCCAGTGAGTTAACTCTTAAATGCTCTTTTTTACTACAGGTGTTAGCATAATTTTAAAAAAATGACATTTCCTTACCTGTTATATTGCCTTTGTTTCCTAATGGCAGTTTTTCAAGTTAAACAGTTTATATATGGCAGGCTCTAAACTCAGTTCTTCTGACCTGGAACATACCTCCAATGTAAATAATTACTACATCTCATAGATGATGTATATAATGTCATTGAGGTTTAGTTCCTGCACTGAGCCCCGAAAAAGTGCACTTTCATTTATTCTTATATTTGGATTATAATTGATTCTTATAAAAATCTTCAGAAAATGCTGTTGACTTCTGCGCAGTCAAACTACAACAAAAAAAGAGAACAAACAAATGTTATATTAAAGACCAGAAGGACTAGTTAAGTATGATAGCCCTATAATAACTTACCACTTGATAATATAGGGAACAAAGGGTGAGAGGGAGAAACAGGATGTAATAAATCTGTGAAGCAGTTTATCTGTTTCACTGTTTGGTATCCATTAGGAAGGTATACATAAGTGTACATTTACCTTACCATGCTATAAATCCTTCATTGCTGTATTATATTCAAAGTATAGGAAAATGCCACAGTTTATCCTAGTAAAGTTAATATTGAAATAAGATACTATAGATGTTTAAAAGTAGCTCAATGTACTGCAATGAAAACATACATGATTTTCAATAATGTAGGGATTGGAGACTTAAAATGAATAGTGCAGATATCACTCATTTTGGACCAGTTTTGAAATGCTATTTATGAATGCCAGTGGAACAGAATATAGTGCCAATCTAGCTATTATCATGGATTTATGCTAAGGAAGGAATAAACATAATTTCCTGCACCTAAAGAGAGGTAATGATGGTTGCTTAACTGCTGCAGACTTCTGACATATGATTTACCATAATGTACCTAATGAAGAGGGCAAACTTTTTAATCATCTATGTAAATTGTCATGAACTTGACACTTTTTTTTTCCCCAAGGTTCATCTTTAGTACCCATCTTAAAGCTTAAGAGTTGCTCCCATTATTACCATCTTTAACATACATTCCCAGATCTTAGTCACCCTCCTTCTACTCATTGACGACTGGACTGGACAGCACAGAACTCCTTTCGGAGCTAGTAGGCTCTGCTCTTATATCTTTCAGTCTTTGGGCTGGTCCACACTAACCCCCCGGTTCGAACTAAGATACACAACTTCAGCTACGTGAATAACGTAGCTGAAGTCGAAGTATCTTAGTTCGAACTACAAGGTACTTACCACGGGTCCACAAGCGGCAGGCAGGCTCCCCCGTCGACTCCGTGTACTCCTCTCGCGGAGCAGGAGTACCGGTATCTACGGTGAGCACTTCCGGGATCGATTTATCGCGTCTAGAGAAGACGCGATAAATCGATCCCAGAAGATCGATTGCTTACTGCCGAACCCGGAGGTAAGTATAGATGTACCCTCTGTTACAGAGCAACATAAAGAACTCACCTCCTTCCACCCACTCACTACCGCACTGAACATGACATTTTTGTACTAGTACGATTTCCAAGAATTGAAATGATAAGCTAAGGCATTATAGTGCAAGACACTAGCTATTAGGCAGCTGCCTCTGCCACTTCACCCACTGCTGTGGATACATACACAAGCATACAAATGTTAGTTTTAGTTGACTATCTCCCACCCCTCCCCCCGGCTCAAAAAAAAAAAAAAAAAAAGACTGATTTCAAAGAACATCTTTGGAACTAATGTTTCTAACAATACATAGATTTTTTTAAGTCTCGCAGTTTAGCATTCCATGCCCTGTCATTGTCCATAACTTGAAACCATGTGAGGTACAGAGTTGTAATCTTTACAGTTTGTGATTTTAATTGCTAAACTATATACATCTTTGCAGTAAGCTACAAGTCAGCATATTTTTAAATAATATTCATGCTGCACCAGCTGGAGAATTTTATCTCATCATTGAAACATTTGTAGTTGAAGACTCATAATATGATTTGCACAGGCACATCGCATCAAACCACACAGATACAGAAAATTATAAACAAGTTACCCATCAGGAAAATATGCTATTTTTGAGAAGATTCCTTTTAGTAAAGTCTAAGATATAAGAAGAATTTAAATAGACAAATTACTTCAGGGAGTGTATGTTTGCTTTAGGGTAATTGAATGTTTGCTTAGTTGCTGTAAAGTTGAACATTTGATTTAATTTTTCTTTAAAAAGAGGACAAAATATTTGCAGATAATTTATACTATTCTGAATAGCGTACAGGAGGCTGCTCTAATACTTGGGGGCAAGGACTGCCTTCCTGGCAGCTGGAGAGCACCAGATCAGGCATTCCTCAGTTACTCCCTTCTCAGGGATAGACTCTATGACTGCAGCCCAGCCCCACACACAGCGTCTGGCAATTGGGAATTAATTTGATGGGTCATTAGATGTGTTTTCTCTGACTGACCTACTTTCTAAGGTCGTTAAAGGGAGATGAAGAGAGATGCCATGCAGTCTAAAGATTGCCCCCATAAACTCTCAGAGAGAGTCATAAGGGGAACCCCCAGAGAGAACTGCACCATAATGGAGCATAGGGCTGGTTCAGACACACTCAGGGTTCCCTGTGGATCTGTGTGATTGGGAGCCCCGCTCTCATCCATCCTTTATAATTTATGCTTACAAACAAAATTCTGAGCAGGGTGTAGAGGCTGTGAAAAGAATTAAGAAGTATGCAGGCAGCAGCATCCAGATAGTGATCCAGGCACACTGAAATAGCCTTAGTTATGACAGCAACAGTATCCAGCCCCCACAGTAGCATATGCTGGAAACAGGGGAGAGAACCATAAGTCACCCCTACTGCAAAATCAAATGTAAATAACCCCATTTCTCCAGCACATGTCTCATCAGAAAATATAAAAATAACCAGGCTGGGCTCTTGTGAAGGTCAGGGGTTGGGTGTGTCTGCTGTTCACGAGGCATAGAGCCTGAAGAAAGGATGAATAGCAGACTTTGAAAAATATGTCCTCAATTTATTTGCTTGAGGACTAAAGCTATTAGCACAGGGGGGAAATATTGGTACTTCCACACAACTGAAGTCTAACCATATTTAATTTCCACTGACACATCTTCAGTCCCCCAAACAAATCAATTCAATCTGGCTGAAAAAATCACACCTACCCCTCCAGTCCAGTCAGTTCTGCCCCTTTCCCCTCCAATCCTCCTGCCCCCCGTTTCTTTGAACAATAGGTCTCCCTTCCGCTGCTGCCCCCTGTGCTCTCCTGGGTGCACAGAAGACCCTAGGCTTCCCAGCTTCTCCTACTTCACTTGGAACTTCTGGATCCTTATCCACCAACCACACTCCTGTGAAAACAGCCAGGCTCCAGTTGTTCTATTACTTCTTTTCTCCACCTTTCCTTTTAAAAGAGTAGGAGCACTTGCTTACTGCCTCAATCAATCTTCTCATTGGAGCCTTGTCCAATCTGGGGCCCCCCTGCCACCACAGATTTTGCAGCTTCAGTGAACTGGCCCTGGTGCAGAAAGCGCTACGCAGCAGATGAGCAATCTGGGATGGGGGCCAGAATTCGCTTATAACTACAAGCCAGAATGTTTATTTTATAGCAATTCTAAATGGAGGCTCAGTCCAGTTCTTCTCTTCTGCTTGGGGTGTACACAAGGACAGAAACCCCCGCAGATCATCCTCTCCTGGAAGGGAGACAAAGTATTCAGATTCTTAGGAGCATGTGTTGATCTTCTGTGCTGCAAAACTGGACAGGGGTAGGAGATTTAGAGACCAACCTTTCACCTGGATATATTGACTTGCTTTACAGTTGGCTTATCTCATAACTTCAGGTTTGTCTATGCTGGGAAAATGAGTGGTATTTTAAAATGTTATCCAACGCATTTTTAAACACTATTTTGCCACAGGATCGTAGGTAAAGATAGTTATATTTTAAAAACATGCTACCTGGTCATGGTTAACTCTTAAAGGGGAGTGAATGTTAGTCAACACAACTTTAAAATACCACCCATTTTCCCAATGTAGACAAATGGTTTCAAAGGCTGTGTATTTTTTTCCAGGACTCAACTGAATTTTCACACACAAATCAAGATGCTTTAATCCAAAACCTACATATTACAGTGTTTGGTGTGCTTAGTTACTACATTGATAGGCAAAGAGGGTTATATACATATATTTACCTTTATTGTCAAGAAGCCTACAGTGGATTTTCATTTTTACCTGTATTGATAGGTGTGAGGTCTGGCATTGGCATTGTGGGTACTACAGGTGAATTAAGGGAAAGTTTATTTTAAAAAAACCCAAAGGAAACCTTTCTTTAAAAGTCTGTAGGATTTCAGTCATTTAGCAAACTGAATGCTATACCTGAAAATAGAAGAACATGCTGATGTAATGAAGTACCAATACTTTCCAATTTATTTGGAAGAGATCCCTTTTGAAGAATTAAACTTTTGAAATAGTTAGGGATTGAAAGATACTAGAGAAAATACAGTGTGGAAAGAACATTATATTTATTGCCAAAGATTGCTTATAGATCTGTCGGTGGTCTTTACATGGTCTTTAAAAAGGAGGAAGGTATCCCACTGACAGATGTTGAAGGCAAAAAGGCTAGAAGGAGATGGACAGAGCCCTGAGGATTTGTCCCCAATTTGACTCCTGTCAAACTGTCTCTCTGACAAGAATGTTTTTTCCTCCAGTTGTAAGTACACTGTCCTCCAGGGGCTGAATAGCTTTCATCATTGCTTGCTTTTGAAGGGGAAGTTGTTGGATATGTGCCAAGTTAAGCTACAAGTAGGGTAGGTTGAAATGCCATGGAAGAGCGCCAGCTCGCACTTTAACCTGGCAATACTTGGCTTACATTTTCATGTCGTGATAAGGATGGTCAGTGTTTCCTTCCATCATGAACCCTGGTGTTATGCAGTTGTTATATGTATTCTTTAATTCCAGTGTGAAAACTCTGTCTTGGATGTTGTTGTGTTTTAATTGGGAAAGAGACTGTAATAAAAATAAAAGGTTACAAATCTGAATTATTTTTTAGTCTGTTTATTTTAAAAAACAAATTTCTGAAATACTGAGCAATAATCTGGATATATCTTATAACCAAATCATCTACATTTAGGCTTTATTTTATGGGTCTCAGACAGATTGTATTACATATATATGATTCTGTTATTCCGCTGAATGGGAGAGATGGAAAAAGAAGTAGCGCTTCTCACTGCCAATGGAAGATTATTCCTGATCGTATGTCTATTTTGTTCAATTTTATATGTCCCCAAAACACAATCACTTTCCTAAATTGTGTCGGGGCTGCTAAGAGATGTTTACTAGAGAGGAAGGAGGAGGAGATAGTCTGTTGCCAGGGTTGGGATTCTCCATCCATGTATTCTCTTCAGCTACCTTCTAGCTTTGCCCTGACTTGTCCTTCTGCTGGTCCTATCCCTGCCCTAAACTAGGAAACCATAAAAGGGGTTGGTGGCTTTCAGCTGTGAATTCTTGACACAGATTCTGAAATGGTCCTGCATGAATTGAGAATATGGGTGATTGGCAGCAGGAGGCATTCTACGTGTTCATAGCAGTCCAGAATTCAAACATTTACATAGTGAAAGAGGGCTAGAGAAGTTGAGGGGAGAGGCTCTGTTTTGCAGCTAGGAGTGAGGAGAAGGGAAAGGTGTAGTGGGAAAGTAGAGGAGAGTGGCAGGAGCAGGGTTAATTCAGCTTCTGCCCCCACCCTAATGGACAAGAAGGTGGGTTCACTTTTCAAGACCAGTGGGTAGTAATTTTAACTATATACTTTTCAGCTCGTTTCCACTATATTTGATGCCATATTTTGGTCTAATTAAATAAATCCTAAAATCAGTAACTGGCTTTTTAATATTTATGAATATTTTGTAATTTCTGTTAGTTAATATAGTAAATTTCAGTTTTAGAATCACTTACTTTAATGAAGATGTATAAAATAGCAGTCTTCTTAGTGTTAGTGGTGGGAATAGTGTACAACTAGAACTCTGGATTTGATGAAACTGCTTCATATTTATTTGAGTTGTAAATATTGCTAACATCTATATGTGACCATATTCTCCATACTTGTAAATACCTCAATTAAGTTACTTCTGCATTAAATAATCCTAATCCTGTTTTTTGTATCTCAATCCATACCTCCTCACCATATTTGTTGCATTTGTCTGGTCCAGTTCAATCCTAGCTCTAATTTACTTCAATCTAAATGATCAAAACTGAAAACAGAATGGATTACCATTGTTGACTATAATGTAATTGTGTTGCCAATATGATTGTCTCTAGATGGACTTCGCTATCAGCGTCAGTGCCTGTGGTGTGCACTTGCTTGTCTTTGACAATTTTCTTGATTTTAAATTAGTGTGGTGGTAGTGGATGTTACACTTTTGGTGTCCTGTAAAAGAAATTCCAGATTTGGGTTTTTTGTCTGTAATCAGCAGTCCAGAATGAAGGAGTGTACCAACTTTCAGAATTTTACCTTACCTATGGCACAGACGGTTAAAAGCATATATATTCTGTTAGATATGTTCTGTATTATTTTCTCTCTTTTTGTAATGCACCCAAGCATCCTACGGTGGTCATTCTTAAACACTTTGGGGGAGATACTGTGCTACCTCTTTATTAATTTCTTGAAACTTTTTAATTGAACTAGGAAGAATGGAAATCTGATAGATATTGTGCTAAAACATAGAGGCTGGATTTTCATTTACACTAAGGCACCTTTAAACCACTCTGATAGTATAAAGCAGGGATCTCAAACTCAAATCACCACGAGGGCCACATGAGAACTAGTAAATTGGCCCGAGGGCCGCATCACTGACACCTTTTCATACAACAATACAAAAGTATAGTCAAAAATGAAAAAAAGGAAGAGTAATATAGTATTCTATTAAAAGTCAATATATTAACTTTTTAAAAACGGTAATGCAAAGAGGGGTTTTAATAAAATATAGACACTCAGTAATGTTTGGAGCTTGGTTGCCAGTGGAGTCGGCACCTATGGCGGGCCGCAGGAAATAACTCCGCAGGCCTCGTGTTTGAGACCCCTGGTATAAAGGAATCTTAAAGTGAGTGTGAATGTAATTTACTTCCTCTTTACAGCCCATTTACACTGTAATTTAGAAACAGACATGAAATGGCTCCCTCTATTGTTTTTCTAACAGAATTACACTTCAGCAAATTGTTGCATGTTTCCCATAAAGTGGAACCCCTGTTTTACAAACTAACTGGGAACTGAGGAGTTTGTAAAGTGGAAAAGGTCTTAAAATTAAGCACTCAGAATTACAGTAGGTACAGTGTGTAAATTGTAGTGTTGTGCACTGCATCATTTTCTTCTTGTCCTTCCAAGCATTGCAAAGCAATTTCCAATACACGGAAGGCATTGAAATGTGAAAGGATGTTGACTTGTTCTTCATCTACATGATTTTTGTTATGTGATATCCACCCTCCCTGCTCTTCTTCCCCCCAACCCTCCTACCCCCTACCCCCCAAAAAACTCAGGAAATTGTTTCCTATAAGTGGCCATTTGTAAGATTGGCATTTGTAAAAGTGAGCTTCTATAGCAGTTCCTGTATTTATGTAATGGAGGGAAAATACTATTTTTAAATAAAGTGTTGATGTTTTTGCTCTGGAAACATGTCCATTTATTAACTTCTGAGAGTTTAGCCTTAAAATTAGCACGGACATTCAGCCCAAGAATATTTGAGTTGAAAGAAACAATCTTCCTAATTTTTTTTTAATAGTGTCTCTGTTTTGTTTCAGGATGTTGCCATATGGCTGTTTAGCAACAGGAGACCATTCTGGCCTTATTGAGGCTGTTTCTGCTTCAGAAACCATTGCAGATATTCAGTTAAATAGTAGCAATGTTGCTGCTGCTGCTGCGTTCAACAAAGATGCTCTCTTAAACTGGCTAAAGGAATACAATTTAGGGTAAATTTTCATGTGTATTTCTTGCTTATAATTTGTTATAAAAATTTCTTACAAAGTGAAATTCTGTTTTGAGGATTAAGAAAAAAATCACAAATCCCATTTTAGGGTCCAATCCTGCAAGGTGATGCAAAGCACCCTTTTTTCATGTAAATTTTCAGAAAATGTATTCTATACTCAGAATTAGTAGAGGATACACTGTATTATTCACACATAATAAATAGGTTTGCAAACGCAAAGCAACCTTAATTCTGAAGCCATTATAGCATCACCAGAATGCATATCCAAAAGGATGGGGTGAGATTCTGCACTGCACCTCTAAGAGGCTCAGCAGAAAACTCTCAGCCCAGGGATTGGGAGAGGCTAAGGTGGCTATAAACTCTGCAGTCTCAGGCATAATTTAGACAGCCCTCAGGACTTGTCTGGGACCCACTGGTCCACAGCGCTGTCTGGAATCTCCAACCACTGTGTGCTGTATCCCTGCCTCCAGCACTCCCTGTATGCCAGGGCTTGCCAGGGTGTCCTCAGATGGCAGTCTCATTGCTGTCTTTCACTGTTCCTGTGCCTTGAGAGTCTTCCCCTGGCTGGATCCATTGCTTTTAGACGCCTTTTACATTGCTCTGTCCCTTTTACCCAATGTAAAAGGGCTGAGCAGAGTAAGGATCTCGCCCATTGTGTGCATGCATGTTTGCACAAGTACATACATATATAACTGCCTTTTCAAGTTTGTTGCCTTTTTCTTTTTAGATTTCAGATTCAGGTTGCTCTTGGAGTTCAAACAGCAAGCGAAACACTGAATTCTAACGTTGGCAGCAATCTGTGCTGTACATCATTGGATAAGCCATGAAACATAATTTAAAGAAAATAATAATTACACATACCTAATGGCTCAATGCCATTGCCTATTACATAGGGAAATGGTTTAATAATCCTGCAGTTGGGCTGTTTTAAAATGTCCATATCCTGATCCTAGTTTAAGCAAAATTGTGTGTTTTCTTAATGTGAAAATAGAAGGTGAATTATTGCTAATGTGCAGAATTATTGTTTGCCTTTGTGTGTTTTTAGAGATGACCTCGATCGAGCCATTGAGGAGTTCACCCTGTCTTGTGCTGGCTACTGTGTAGCTACTTACGTACTGGGCATTGGTGACAGACATAGTGACAATATCATGGTCAGGAAGAATGGTCAGGTAAGAACCCTGTTAGCAGTTAGATGAACTCTATTTTTAAAAAAAGTCTTTGCCATTGTAGTTCTTGTACAAAGCTTATTTTGAGGGTTTTTTTCAGTTACATTTGTCTTATTCTAGTTTTGGTGTCTTATTAGAATAAAACATATAAATATAGAACTAAATATGTAAATGGTAGTTATGGTTGACTCAGTTCTGGTAGATTGGGGGAGAAATTGTAAATAATTATTTGTCAGGTAGAATTGTCCTGAATAATTCATCATTTCCCCAAAACCCAATAAGTCTCCTTATTAGAGCTGGTCAAATTTTTTTTCATGCGAATCATTTTTTCACTGAAAAGCAATGGTTCAGGTTAACCGAAAAACACATTCAAGTCTACTTCAGAAAAACATTTTGGTCAAATATATATATTGTGAAATGTGCAAACAGTTCATTTTCAGCATTTCTACAATGTAAAATTTTAACTTCTTCTTTCAGAAAGACATTTTGTTTCAGAATTTTACTGTTTTGTTTTTAAAATGTTTTTGAAAAGGTAACCTTGAAAACAAAACACTTTAGTTTCAGGTTGAGCAAAATGTTTTGTTCAACCTAAAACAGATTTTTTTTTCATCTTCTTTGTTTCTCCAGAAAAACTGAAACAGTAATGTTTTGGGTCAGCCCAAACAGAATTTTTTAAAGTTATTTTTTGGTTTTGCCACTGTCAGGGTTCCCTCCCCACTCTGAACTCTAGGGTACAGATGTGGGGACCTGCATGAAAACCCCCTAAGCTTATTTTTACCAGCTTAGGTTAAAAACTCCCCAATGTACAAATGTTTTCTTGTACATGGGATTAGGTACACTGCCACCACCAAGTGCTTAAAACAGGAACCAGGGAAAGGGACCACTTGGAGTTCTCCTTTCCCACCCCGATCTCTCGTCAAGCCTATATACCCCCTTTCCTGGGGAGCTTGAGAATAATCTCCTAACCAATTGGTTACACAGTGATCCAAAAACCCACCTCCGGGGTCTTAGAACAATAGAAAACAGTCAGCTTCTTAAAAGAAGGGTTTTATTAAAACAAGAAAGGTAAAAATCATCTCTGTAAAATCAGGATGGTATATCTTTTACAGGGTACTCAATTTCCTAACTCAGAGGGGGGACCCCCCCCCCCCCAAGGCAAAACCTTCAAGTTATAGAAAAACGCAACAAAAACAGGAATACACATTCCCTCCAGCACAGCGAATTACCCAAGCTGAAACAATAGAAAAAACCTAAACGCATTCGCTAAATACTCACTAACTCCATAGACAATGGATGGTACGGCTTGATCTCTCTCCCACCGAGAGAATCACACAGACACAGACAAAATGCCTTTCTCCCCCCTCAGATTTGAAAGTATCTTGTCTCCTCATTGGTTCTGATGGTCAGGTGTTAGCCTGGCTACCTGCGTTTCTTAACCCTTTACCGGTAAGAGGATTTTATAGTACTGCATCAGAGCCTCCCAACTCCTTCCCTTTATATTTATGACAGCCACCAAAGCAGAAACATTAATTATGTACACAGAGCTACTCCTTATGGCCCTAGATGATTCTATGGCTATGGTCAGATCTCAGTGTATCTTGCAAATGACCAACCTAGAAAATCCAGGTATAGAGTTTTGAACTGTATGGTTCCATCTGGGTTAGACATGAAGAATACTCTCAATAAAAACTGTTATTCATAATAAATTATTTTATTTCTAGTGTAGCTTTATCCAGATTTCAGTGAAATCACTCTGCCATCTACAAAACATTTTCTCATTTTTAGAACAATGCTGTCATTTTATTAATTTGTAGAATAGTTTTTCCTCTAATATCCCTGACCCATCAACCAAAAACATAATAAATTAAATCTTAATAATAATGAATTAATTAAAAAAAAAAAAACTTTACCTGACAGAATTTCGACCCTGGAAAGGTAGAATGCCAGAGACTCCTTGAAGTCTATAGGGGACTTAACTACTGCTATGGATTTCACGTGGAAGACACTCGGATACTATGATGTTGGGCATCATGGTAAAGCCCTAACACAGATAAATAATGTTTATTGCTGTACCTTGGAAACTTGAAACTGAAATTTCCTTCCTGACTGACAATATTTCCTCCTGTGTGGACATTGCTTTGTACTCAGAGTGGCCAGAAGATCCAGGCTGCTGGAACTGATTTTTCTGTTCAGTTTTGAAACACTGAGAATAAAAACCTGAACAAGAAATCACATCTCCTTCAGAGAAGCACATAAGATGGGGTGTTAGGGCAGGATGGGGGGTTACTGTGAGTCTCATTTTTAGCTAAGCATTTCTGACAAGCTCCCTTTTAAGTTTTTTAAACAAATTAGAAAAATAGAATATTTTTCTGGAGAAATTAATTTTTATTTCTATTTTTGTTTAGCTCTTTCACATAGATTTTGGGCATATTCTTGGGAACTTCAAATCCAAATTTGGAATTAAAAGGGAACGAGTGCCTTTCATTCTTACCTATGATTTTATTCATGTCATTCAACAAGGCAAAACGGGGAACACTGAGAAATTTGGCCGGTAAGTATTGTTTTGATGTCTAAGATAAAGTCATAACTTCTCTCCTTACCTTTATAGCTGGAACAAAGTATGTTGATCAGTTCCAGCACACAGTCTTATGCATAATCAGCATGCAGTAAAATAATGCAAAGTGATCACCCATGCAAGTGGACCTGGATGAAGGAAAAATACATCTTAGCAAACTTGAAACATTTTTGCTTTTTAAGAGAGAAGTAATTTTAACTCATTTAATTTGAAAACAAAGTATTAAGAAAATACTGTACACCCTGTGTATATAGATGAACTGAACTACTCATTATGGTACATAACCTATTGCTTAAGTCAGCATCTGTACCAGATGACGGGCAAATAGCTAATGTAACACTGATTTATTTATTTATTTTATTTTAAAGTCTCCATGGACGATCCTGGCAATTACAGGCCAGTAAGCCTACCTTCAATACCAGTAAATTGGTATTTGCTGGAATTGCTGATAAGAATAGAATTTTCAGACACCTAGATTAACATGATAAATTGGAGAAGAAAGAACATGGCTTTTGTAAAGGGAAATCATGCCTCACTAATCTATTAGAATTCTCTGAGCGTGTCAACAAACGTGGACAAAGGTGGTCCAATGCATATAGTGTACTTGGACTTTCAGAGAGCATTCTCAAGGTCCTCCACGAAAGGCTCTTAAGCAAAGTCGGTACTGATGGGATAAGAGGGAAGTTCCGCTCATGGATCAGTAACTGATGAAAAGACAGGAAACAAAGGGTAGGAATAAATGGTCAGTTTTCACGGTGGAGAGAGGTAAATAATGAGGTTCCCCAAGGATCTGTACTGGGGCCAGTGCTGGTCAACATATTCACAAATGATCTGGAAAATGATAGTGAAGTGACAAAGCTGAGAAGATAATACAAAATTACTCAAGATAGTTAAGTCTAAAGTTGACTGTGAAGAGTTACAAAGGGATCTCCCAAAACTGGGTGACTGGGCAACAAAAAGGCAGATGAAATTCAGTGTTGATAAATGTTAAGTAATGCACAGTAGAAGACACAATCCCAACTATACATACAAAATTATGAGGTCTAAATTAGCTGTTACCACTCAGTAAAGAGATCTTGGAGACATTTTGCATAGTTCTCTGAAAACAGCTGTTCAATATGCATCGGCACCAAAAAAAGCTACCTGAATATTGGGAACCATTAGGAAAGGGATAAATAATAAGACAGAAAATATCATGATGCCACTATATAAATCCATGGTATGCCCACACTTTGAATATTGCATGCAGTTCTGGTTGCCCCATCTCAAAAAAGATGTTAAAGTTGGAAAAAGTATAGAAAAGGGCAAAAAAATGATTAAGGGTATGGAACAGCTTCTGTATGAAGAGAGATTAAAAAGACTGGAATTGTTCAGTTTAGAAAAGACATGATTGTGGAGGGATATGACAGAGGTCTACAAAATCATGAATGGTGCAGAGAAAGTTAATAAGTAAATATTATTTACCCTTCTCATAACGTAAGAACCAGGGTTTACCCAATGAAATTAATAGGCAGCAGCTTTAAAACAAACATAAGGAAGTACTTCACACAATGCAGTCCACTTGTGGAACTCATTGCCAAGGGATGTTGTGAAGGCCAAAAGCATAACTATGTTTAAAAAAAAAGAATTAGATAATATCACAGAAGTTAGGCCCATCAGTGGCTATTAGCCAAGTTGGTCATGGATGTATCCCCATGCTCTGGGTGTCCTGAAGCCTCTGACTGTCAGAAGCTGGGCTGGACAACTGGATGATCACTCAAAAATTGCTTAGTTCTTTTCATTGCCTCTGAAGCATCTGACACTGGCCATTGTCAGAAGATCGGATGCTGGACCATTGGTCTGATCCAGTGTGGCCATTCTTACATTCTTAAGTCTGTATTCACAGAAATGATGTCTCAACCATGAAACATAGCTATCTGTAGCCATGTGATACAACTGATTTGTTGGGGGGTTTTGATGGAAGAGAAAAAGGAAGGATTGCTTCTGTATAGATTGGTTGTATATAGATCTGATTTGTGTTCATATTTTTATAAATGATTTTCCTGAATTTAAAACCCACCCACTGTTAAAACACACATTTATTTTAACATACCTCTTGAGTACTGTGTAAGTAGAAATAGCGCTGTTTCTATCACTGCCAGAAATTATCCTGCAATTCTGCGGTCATCAAATTCTAGGGTTTATAGCACAATTTAGCAGTTTTGGTGATATCTCTAAAACTAATTTTCTACTGATCTTTGCCAAGTGGCTAAATGTAAATGTGTGGACCATTGTATTCAGCAATAAGCAATTATTGAGAGCATTTTGGGTCTGCCTACCAGAATCCTAAAGACAATACATCTGTCAGTCAAGGCTAATAATTTTAAGCTCTACTTCCTTTCCATTTGTTTTGGTTGCCTGACCTAAATGCATAGATGGTAATGTGATTCCCCAATTCTTCTTCTAGTGATTGTTCATACGGATTCCATTCTGTGTGCATGTGTCCCATGTGTTCAGAACATTCCATCCAAAGCAGGAAGCCTCAACTGGATTCGTAGAAGGGCCCATTGTGATCATCTGGCCTGACCACATGTATAACACAGGCTATAGGATTTCCCAAAAATAATTCCTTAGAGCAGATCTTTTAGAAAAACATCCAGTCTTGATTTAAAAATTGCCAGTGATGGAGAATCCACTGTGACCCACTGTGATTCCAGTGGTTAATTACTCTCACTCTTAAGAATTTACACCTTATTTCCAGTCTGAATTTGTCTACATTCAACTTCCAGCCATTGGATTGTGTTGCACCTTTCTCTGCTAGATTGAGGAGTCCATTGTTAGTTATTCGTTTCCCATATAGGTACTTATTGATAGTAATCAATTCACGCCTTAACCACCCATTTAAGCTAAATAGATTGAGCTCCTTGTGGCATGTTTTCTAATCTTTTAATCGTTCTCGTGGCTCTTCTCTGAACCCTCTCCAGTTTATTAACATCTTTCTTGAATTGTGCGCACCAGAACTGGACACAGTATTCCAGCAGCGGTTGCAGTGCCAAATACAGAGGTAAAATGACCTCTCTACTCCTACTCAAGATTCCCGTTTTTGTATCCAAGGATCCCATTAGTCCTTTTGGCCATTGTCACAGTGGGAGTTCATGTTTAGCTGATTATCCTCCACCACCCCCAAACCTTTTTCAGAGTCACTGCTTCCCAGGATAGAGTCCTCCATCTTGTAAATATGGCCTAAATTCTTTGTTCCCAGGTGTACTCATATACATTTAGCTATATCAAAAGGCATATTGTTTGTTCGTTTGTTTGCCACCAGTTTGCCAGGTGATCAAGATTGCTCAGTATTTATGACCTGTCCTCTTTGTTACTTACCACTCCCCCAATTTTTGTGTCATCTCCAAACTTTGTCAGTGATGATTTTATGTTTTCTTCCAGGTCATTAATAAAAATGTTAAATAGCATAGGACCAAGAACAGATCCCTGCAGGGCCCCATTAGAAAAATACCCACTTGACGATGATTCTTCATTTACAATTAAGTTTTGAGACCTATGAGTTAGTCAGCTCTTAATCCATTTAATGTGAGCCATATTAATTTTATATCATTCTAGTTTTTTAATGAAAATATTGAGTGGTACGAAGTCAAACACCTTACAGGCGTCTAAATATATTACAGCAACACTATTGGTTTTCTCAACCAAAGTTGTTGTAGTAAAAAAAAAAAAAAAAAAAGTATGAAGTTGGTCTGACAGGAAATGTTTTCCATAAACCCATGTTGATTTGTATTAATTACATTGCCATCCTTTAATTCTTTATAAATCAACTCTTGTATCATTCGCCCTGTTATCTTGCCCAGAATTGATGCTCAGATTGACAGGCCTATAATTACTCAAATCATCCCATTTAACCTTTTTAAAAATTGACACAATATTAGCTTTCTTCCAGTCTTCTGGGACTTCCCCAGTGTTCCAAGCCAGCTCTTCTAAAACTCTTGGATACAAGTTATCTGGACCTGCTGATTTAAAAATGTCTAACTTTTGTAGTTGCTGTCAAACATCCACCTGAGATACCAGTTGAATAGAAAGAGTGTTGTCAAATAGACCGTCGTATAAAGCTAAGTGGAAAAGGATTTCTGTGTGGGCATTTCATCAGCATCCTTTACCTCAACACCCTCTTCAGCAGTATTTTATTGTTTGTTAGTCCAGAAACCATCTGGACTTTTCGTTTCCAACGGGTCAGTATAGCAGTAATATCTGCACATCGCTCTCTTTATCCAGGGCCACAATATTTTCTCATCCTACAGCAGCTAGATTCCTTAAGAGCCTTATTCATGTTTTTCCCCCCAATTTGGGAGCCCTGTCCCTCTTCGAACTTCAATATAGTATTATCTGTAGATAGCTCCCTTTTTGAGCCTGTAGCAACCTGTACCCTATACCGTGTATCACTGAAGACTGTTTTTTAGTAGCCATTGCATCAGCTCAAAGGGTAGAGGAAATCAGGCCCTTCCGTTGAGTCTCTCTTATACAGTTTTTCATAAGGACAACGTTACTCTCAGGCTTCATCCCAAGTTCCTGACCAAAGTTCTTTCAGAGTTCCATATGAACCAGTTTATTCATCTCCCAGTTTTCTTTCCTAAGCCTCACTCAAACCCAGGGAAAGCTAAACTTTGTACATTTGATATAGTAAGTCCTACTATATTAACTGGACAAAATAATTCAGGAACATACCTAGACTGCTAGTGGTTTTCCCTGATAGTGTTAAGGGTCAGGCAGTATTCTTACAAAGATTATCAAAATGGGTCTCCAACTGTATAACAACATGTTATGAGGTAGCCAAGTTAGATCTTACCACATTAGAGCTCATTCCACTAGGGCACAGGCAGCTGGTCCACATCTTTACAAGACACTGTTCCTTGGCAGAAGCTTCCAGATTGGATACCCGTTTGGCAGGGCTGTCTTGCATTCATTGTTTGTTGACTCCTAGTATCCAGGTCCAAGCAAACAGACAAGTGTTGTTGATTACCAAGAGCAGAATACATGTGGACAATCCCTGGAACAAGAAAGAATGGAGATTCTTTGAGATGTGTTACTCACATGGATTCCAAGGCCAACCCTCCTTCCCTGCAACTACAGAGTCCTGCTCCACTGGGATTCTGGATTGTTAAAGAAGCTGAGGGATGGTTGGGCCTGTTCCACCTTGTATACCTCTGGGCAGGCGTACACAAAGACATATAGGGTGTAGGCACAGCTTCAACTGACACTGCTGGACGCTGCATGGGGTGTGTGTGCCCCACGAGGGGAATCCACTTGGACAACACCTCTCAAAGAACCATAGTTACTATCGGATAAGTAACGGTACTTTTTCTGCTCTTCTGTTTCTTTGTCTTCCAACTCATCTACATAAAGAGAAGAGAAAAAGGAAGAAAAAATCTAGTTACAGGAGAATGAAGAAGGAGGGAACATCTGTACGGATGCCGCCAAGCCAGCTCACAGCTAAAAGGCTCTGTAGCTGGTAGGCAAGAATTACAGGGAGCCATCAGGAATAAACCATCCTCCATACCAAACCTTCCACTCAGGGGCGCTGAACCATCTCATTTGCAGGGACACAGTAATGTCCCTGAGGCTCTACTTCATCTCTCTGACTTCTCTACCTACCTGAGAGCTTGTCTCACAAGCAGGCTCTCTGAAATCTTTAGTCTGAGTCCTGGCCAGTTCCATAGCCCCCATGACTATCAGTGTTGTGGAGACCTTCTTTCTTTGTGCCTTTGCAGCTTGGGCCTCTGCAGATTGGCTGCCAGTCCTTTGACCCATTGCTTACAACAGCCACTGACTGTGTTTACTGTCATTGGCTAGTATGAAAGGTAAGATACATGCGACAAGGGAAAGTTGCCCACCAGTAATTCTCAAAGTCCTTTCTTCTTCCTTTCTACATCTTTCCTGACTCCTACCCATTCTGACTTGTCCCCCTTCTATCCACACACAAATCAGTCGGACTCAGGTCAGCAAGCACTCAGGACCTAGAATCCTGCTCGGGGGCGTGGAAGGGGAGGGGGAAGCAGTCAACGATAGAGTCCGGCAGTCACTTGGGTTCAGGCCCTGTCATTTCGAAATGTGGACGCAGCTCAAGCCACTGACCCAAGTCAGAAGGTCTGTGTAGTGCAGTATTGATGTGTTAGCAAGGTCCAGCAATTGTAAACCCGGGTTTGCAATGCAGTGTGGACTGTCAAGCGTGGGCTTGGAAATGCCAAGTCCACAAGCCCGGGTTCCAGAGACCTGGGCTTAGTGTGCAGTGGAGATGTACTCTTAGGAGGAATCTCTCAGAGATTTTACTTTGATGTGAGTCATCTCTTTGCTACGGAAGCCCATTTTGGCAAAGAAGTGGGCGTATTGATGCTCATACATTCAGTTTGACTGACCTTTTGCGTCCTTGCTTCTGGTAGGTGGAGCCATAATGCTGTCTGTAGTTGGTACTGCTGGATAAATGGAAAACAAACCGAATGCCAATGAGCAATTCTTCTACTGTAGAATAAGCAGTTAGCCCACAGTTCCATTTGATACTGTCTGTATTTACTGTATGTATATTGGCAAACAAATGCAGGGTTGGAAATGGAACAGCTGGAGGGTTAAATAAAAGTTCACAAGTGTCATTTCAGACAGTAATTGTATAGTAAGCTTAATTTAATTTGAAAAAATATGTATTGAGCCAGATAACCTATGAAGAGCTATATCACTGTATCTTCTCCTGCTTCATGTCCATTCCATGTATGTTTTGTGATGGATGTTCAGGTTCCGCCAGTGTTGTGAAGATGCATATTTGATTCTGCGAAGACATGGAAATCTATTTATCACACTCTTTGCACTGATGTTAACTGCAGGGCTTCCAGAGCTAACCTCTGTCAAGGATATCCAATATCTCAAGGTAAAAATCAGAACTACAGCTCAGTATGACTTAGCATTTCTTCTGTACATGAATTTATGGTCACACAGCAAATGCATTTCCTTACTTTTCTAAGCCCTTTCCCTAGGATTCCATTCCATATAATAGAGCTTTCTTCAAGTGGTACCTAGTACTGAGGCACAGACCCATTTCCCTCAACTATTTTGTATGTAAGATACTGGAATGACTAGTTGCTGTCTCTCGAGGGATCTGTGATGCTTCCTGGGGGTACCATGGGTTTTGAGGAACCTCGCTACCACCAGGCCTTAGCATGAGGAACGCTTGTGTATGCCTGCTGTGGGTCAGTTCCCCAACTCCACCAGTCTCTGGCAACACAAGCACTGCCTTCCAGGCCTCCATCAGCTCCACTCTCCTTTACTGGTTAATGATAGGTACACTCCAACCCCTGAGACCTCTGAGCTGCCCCTTGGAGTGCATAGCCTATGATCCACTAGACACTCACAGAACGCCCAAATTCTCAGCTCTTCATAGGTCTTTGGAAGCAATCTCACTGTATCAGTAATCAGTTACATCTTAGACCACGGCTTTGCTTACCACACAATACTTAGATATGTTTATAGTAAAAACAAGAAGTTTATTTAACAAAGAATAGATTCAAGAAGCTAGTAGAATATATAAAATATACAAACATATAAAATAAAATCAAAATATACTTTCTAGAGCCTAAAGTTAACTAACAGGACATTCCGATGTCTCTCAAAAGTTAGTTCACCCAAAGTTTCCCTTCCAGTGTCAAACAGCCAGACAGTGATCCTCTATTCAAAAGACAAGTGTGCTGGCAGCTTGTCCTCTCAGCAAAGGATCACTGGGTGCATCTCTGCATCTCCAGATACAGTTCCGATGATTCATTGTCTTCACTTGTAAAATGGGTAACCCCCACTGCTTGTTTTTTCATATCTAGAATGTCCCCAGGAGACATTACTATCATTTGATTTGCATTTTTCTCAGACTGTATATAGGTGTTCATTATGACGCACACAGTACACAATTTACATATAGCCAGACAGGTAGATAAGCATCTCCTGCCTGAAAGTAACTTGTTTAAAACCTTCTGGTGACTAGTCCCAAGGCACAGCTCTTAAGAACATAATTTGCAGTATACATACATACATACATTTTGCAATGATTATGGAGACCAGTGTGATGCAGGCTTTCAATAGAGACCTTACATGACACTCTTTGGCAAACTAGTACGTGGATACCAGACCCGGGGGGATCTCTGTGACTCTTATGAACCCCTGTGCCCTCTGCCAGTTGGCACCAAGAGGTCAGATTCTCACCCTCTGGGGTGCTGATCTCATTAAGATTAGTGGGAGTTGAGGGTGCTTGCATACCCTAAGAAGTTTTTTTATGACCTCACAGATTGGCCGAGGAGCACGGTGCTGTAAAGAAAAAGGCTTTTCTTAATTTCTGGGTCAAAATACAGAAATAGTTTTAAAAGTATCTTATCTTCTAGGTAGGTAGTTCACATTCATATGAGAGGGCTAATGGAATGTTTTCCAAAACAGAACAGTACAGCATGTTGCAAATTGCTTCACTTAGGTAAAAGTACATTTTTCATACCAGCTTTTCCTGGCTGTCACTTTTTTAGATTCTCTATCAGTTCATTTCTTTTTTGCCAACACTGAGTTGCCATCTGCCTGTATGTTACTCATAACTTTTAGTTACTGAACTGCAAATTAGTGCCCTTTCTCAAAAACAGCTGTGATTTCCTCTTTTTTCTTTCTAGCTTTATCATTAAGTCCAGAAAATATCACTGTATATTGATAAATTAATAATATATTTTAAAGGTTTATAGTAGAAAAGGAAGAATGTGATTTAGAAAAATTAAAAATGCTGGGGAGGGGGGGAACATAACTGGATTTTAAATTCCCAACAGTACCTTTGTTTCCTTTTTGTTTTTAGGACTCTCTTGCCTTAGGGAAGAGTGAGGAAGAAGCGCTAAAACAATTTAAGCATAAATTTGATGAAGCGCTCCGGGAAAGTTGGACTACTAAAGTGAACTGGATGGCTCACACTGTTCGAAAAGATTACAGATCCTAGGTGTTTTTTAGATTTGCACTAAACTGAATATTACTCTGACAATAAGTGTTTAAAAAGGGAACTGTAGGCTTGACCAACAAAATGTATTTCAAAACAGAAAAAAGGAAGTGGCCTGAATAATTGCTGATTCTTTTGCACTCTGCTTCTGAATGCTTGATCCCAAGACTTTCTGAACAAATAGTAAATATCCTGGATAATCAGTTCCTGCTGACTTTGCACGCTGAGAGCTACTAGATACTTTTTTTTTGTTTTTTTAATTATTTGGTACTTTAAGAAAGTGTAAATATTTGTTTTTGTATGTTGGGGTAATGTACTCTACATTCTTGGGAGGTTTGGCGACCTCTTATGAAACTGCTCATTGTTTTAAAATTGGGGACTTAAAAGAAGGATGAAAGTTTTTGATATCTTAATTCTAACTAAACATGACCATACTGTATATATTTTTTCATATGAAATCTGCCATTCTTGCATAAATGCATTAATTAATTCTACTGTAAAGACTAGCCACAGTTATTGTACTACAGGGAGGTGCTTAAAGTCTTGTACTGCTGCTGAAAGAACAGTATATAGATATCTGTAAGATTTCTAATGGGAGTTCCACAAAAGCACTTAGTGTTGGCCTAACTTTGCTCCCACTGACTTCACTGGGAGCAATTAGGCCAATGCTGAATGCTTTTGAAAATTCCTCCGAAAAGGTGTATTGTCTTCAATTCAATCTGTTTTTTAACTCTTTGCAAGAGGCAAATTTATTTAATCTATCTGCAAAGAGTTGCTTGACTCAGTCTTCCATTTAAGTTCATAACACTGATGCACACACAAACACACTGTGTAAAGTATGTACAGTATATGGAAATTTTTACTTAAATATAATACAAATACTGATCAACAGAGGATATGTACCAAAATAATAAGGAAATTGTACCACTAGGTTGGTACTTAAGGTTTTATAAAAATAAAGTCCATACTTAAAATTCAACATGTTATAAAACACCAGTGAGGAGTCATAAATCTGTTCTTACTGTATTTATTAAAAGCCTGCAGTAATATTACTTTTCCAGGATATTTGTGTTCAGTTTAAGATGGTTGCTAAAGAAACTGGATTTGTTTTAATTTATTTAGTGAGGTATCAGTTTTTTAGGTGCCTAAATGGAGAGCAGTTGTGATACGTGCAATAGAAACTGCTGTTTTAAAGGTGTAACATACTGTTTCTGAACATTAGCAAGATGGAACTTAACTACTGTTCATTCTCCAAAGACCACTGGTAGCTCTCAATTTGTGTTGACATTTGAAAGAGAATGAAATATATATTTACCTTTGGACTAAACAATTGTTTTACACAGGAATTTCATTAAAGATTATTTTACTTTGTTCATAGAGTGAGTTGTTTTGTCCTCTTTAAAGACCAAACACCAAATCTAAGCTAGTTAGAAGTACAGCATTTTACACAATTACTTGGTTTGTTCTCCTTTTTTGTCAGATATGAAAGGACTGAAATGTTGTTTTGCCCCGACTGTTGGGTATGTTCAATGTTTTGTGCTGCTACTGATGTTTCTGGTAAAGCCTGTTGTGTTAATATGCTAACATATCAGTTGTTTTAGTTTCCTGTCCACTTTTGGTAACTGTGTACCATATCATCCCTCTGCTTTTAGGAGCAGACAGAAAGAAGGGAGAAGAAAAACTACTCCAATGGCCACAAATCTGTCTTCACAGTAAAGGGAGATGTATCATCAGCCTCCACCATTTCACTGCCTAGAAATTAACATCTATAACCATTGCTCAGTTGAGTCAGCAGAACCATTGCTGGACATGTTTCGTTTTGCTATGCAACAAGGCAAATTACCCATATTACTCAGGGCTAATGTAGGTCTGATAGGTAGAGGCCTGCATTAGAGGTCATGTGGAGCCATACTGCAGTACCTCTGGGAGGAACTGAGCTTCAGGGAGGTGCAATCTCTCCAAAAACTCCCAAGAGCACAGTGAGGAATGCACATATTGCATTATTCCTGGCTGGTGCAGAAGGGTTGCAGGGCCATGACAGGAGGAATGAGAGCCCACTGGTTAGGGCACTAACGTAGGATTTGGGAAGCCATTGAATTTCCTGGTTCACCATAGACTTCTTGAGTGACCTCATGCGAATAACTAATTCTCTCTTCCTCAATTCCCCATCTGTAAAATGTGGATAACAACACTTCCCTACCTCACAGGGGTTTTGTGAGCATATATACATTAAAGATTGTGAGGCACTCAGATACTTCTAATGGAGGGCATATAAGTACCTGAGATGGATAGATGGCCCCATCTGTTCCCTGCTTCCTTTTGGTGTAGCTAGCATCCCAGGGAGCACTAGCAATTGTACTGGCGCTTGTATTGGAGCATCCTCGTACATCCCTGCCTTCATGATTATCTTTTATTTTCCCCATATTTGTTGTTGGCAATGAATGAGCCAGAAAACTCTAGAATCTGAGAGACAAACAGGTTGTTTTCATGGCTAGCAGTTAGAAAAATCATATCTTTCAATTTGTAAATGGAGCCAACTTGGTCTGGAAATTATTGAGATGCAACCATGAAATTTTGGGGTACTGTTTTTCCAGAGTCACTTTTCAGAGAAGAACCACATTTTAAGCAGTATGTATTTGAGTGACTGGGATAAACTTTTCACACCATACAAGGTCCCTTCTTTAAAAAAATAAATAAAGACCCAATGCACGCTGCAGTGAACTGGAGCCAAAGGTTGCAGCAAGGTTCCTGAATTCCTCGAAAGCCTGGAGACTTTTGTGACAGCTTCATTTAAATTTAAAAATGGAGTGTCTTAATTAACTAAGAATTATAAATTAGTTTCCCCAATTTATGTTCATAAATTGAATTTTAGGCTGTTCTTCAAGTTTCAGTTTTTAATGCACTGCACGTTTTTTGCTGTCAAAGCATACCTGCTTTGGAGAAGGTGGCAAGAGAGACAGAAAGGCTGGAGATTTCATCATCTAGGTAGGAACTCTTGGGACCTTAACACGGGAGGCTAATGGGATCAGTAGCTGGATATTTCTGCTAAAATCATCAGCAGAGAAGTAATTAGCTACACTGACATTTTAAATAGTCATTTGTTAGGTTTTGGTGTAAACATCCCATTGAGGTAAATGGCCATTCACTCCACTGACAGCTGTTGTTTTAGGCTGATTGCAGCCTCCAGTAGACATCACAGCATCAAATTACACTTGTTTGACAGTTTCAAGATTTTCCTCAACAATGAGGACTAAGAATGACCATAGTGGGTCAGGCCTGGGTCCATTTAGCCCAGTATCATGTCTTCTGACAGTGGCCAATGCCAGATGCTTCAGAGGGAATGAACAGAACAGCGCCGTTTTCGAGTGATGCATCCTGTTATCCAGTCCCAGCTTCTGGCAGTCAGAAGGTTAGGGACACCCAGAACATGGGGTTGCATCCCTGACCATCTTGGCTAATAGCCATATATGGACCTCTCTTCCATGAATTCATCTAATTCTTTTTTGAACACAGTTATACTTTTGGCCTACACAACATCCCCAGCAATGAGTTCTACAAGTTGATTGTGCATTGTGTGAAGTACTTCCTTATGTTTGTTTTAAACCTGCTGCCTTTTAATTTCATTGGGTGACTCCTGCTTCTTGTTTTATGTGAAGGAGTAAATAACACTTTCTTCTTCACCTTCTCTGCACCATTCATGATTTTATAAATCTCTACCATATCCCCCTGTAGTAGTCTCCTTTCCAAGCTGAACAGTCTGTCCTATTAATCTCTTGTCATACGGAAGCTATTCCATATCCCTACTCATTTTTCTTGCCTTTCTCTATACTTTTTCCAATTCTAATATCTTTTTTGAGGTGACCAGAACTGAATGCATGAGGATGTACCCTGGATTTATATAGTTGCATTATATTTTTTGTCTTATCTGTCCTTTTCCTGATAGTTCCTAACATGCTGTTAGCCTTTTTGACTGCCGAAGAACACTGAGCAGCTGTTTTCAGAGGACTATCCAGAATGACTCCAAGAGCACTTTGAGTGGCAATGGCTAATTTAGATCCCCATAATTTTGTATATAGAGTTAGGATTAATGTTTTCCACTGTGCATTAGTTTTCATTTATCAACATTGAATTTCATCTGCTTTTTTGTTGCCCAGTTTGGGAAGATCCATTTATACTCTTCAGTCAGCTGTGAACTTAACTATCTTGAGTAATTTTGTATCATCTGCCAATTTTGCCACCTCACTGTTTACCCCATTTTCCAGATCACTTATGAATATGTTAAACATCACTGGTCCCAGTACAGATCCTTGGGGGACCCTGCTATTTATCTCTCTCCACTGTGAAAACTGATAATTTATTCCTACCCTTGTTCCCTACCTTTTAAGCAGTTACTGATCCATGAGAAGACCTTTCTTCTTACACCTTGATTTACGAGCCTTTGGTGGGGAACACTATATCCACTGGATCACCCTGGTGCACGTGTTTGTTGACACCCTCAAATAATTATTATAGATAGGTGACTAGACAGTTATCAGGTGAAGGGAAAGCTTAGCTTAGCTTGTATAGTTTAAATCTACAGCAAGACCTAAATTCCACAGCTGTCAAATACATGGAATCCTGACTACAAATTATGAGACTGAAACATCTTCTGATTCATGAAGTTTCATATTATTTTAAGTAGATATTGAGGAGGGTAATTGTAATAAGTTACCTTGTTATGCACTCTTTGCTGTTTAAAAAAATACTCCCCTTCATTAAAGCAGCCACTTTAGCTGCAGTCTCTCATTGTGTTTGTAGACATCTAGACCTAAAATAAGTAAGCTGTAATAGTACCCTTTTCCAGAGCATACATTGTAAATTGTTTTGTCATCTCCTCTCTTGTTTGACTTCATAATTGTGTGATGGGTATGCTGCTCCCTAAACTTGCTTCATCTTTTGTATATTTCTTCCTGCTCTATCACTGCGTGATGATGGCAGATGTTCACAACTGTCCATCTAGGTATTTGCTTGTTAAGTGCCAACTCATGTTTGTTTTCTAAGGGAGGCAACTTCACTTGCTTTCACTCCCTCACAGCTGTGTATATTTATTTTGATTTCATAACTGTCTTACCACCTATCATTTTTAAACAGTCTGAATTGATTCAGATCATCTAATCTCCTAATGAACAGCTGCTACATATGACTATTCATAATATAACCTAATCCTATTATTTAGTTTGTCGGAACGATTGAAATCAGATAATTAACTAGTACAGACTCTTAGTTATTAGTGTCAGACTATGATCATTTTATTCCTTTTGAGTAAAACAAAGATGTGATTTCAAATGTCATTCTTAATGTGTGCAATCAGTATTCCTATTAATCTTTTGTAATATACTGTATTAATCTAACACTATCACCTGTCATTAATACTAAAGATGAAATTATGAAAAAGCTTGACAAGTATGAACATATAATCTTTAAAATAATTCATCTAGAGTAGGGGTGCTGGGAGATGAGTAATGAGCTCAAAGTGAAATTCTCTAGTCAGAGACCATGGTAGAGCAGATGCATTAGTACAAGCAGCCCCACTGTACCCCAAAACTGACCTAAGAGGACCCCTGCTATGGATAATAACTATTATAGTAGCGACTGGGAACCACAATCCAGGCACAATAGTAAAGAAACTCCTCCCCCAAGATTTTACAAGGCTGGTAGTCTCCATGCCTACTTACTTGTTTGGGTTTTTTAAGAACATGATCTCTCTAGTGATTTTTCTCTGTGAATAAGAACAGAGGCTGAGTTTTTTTCCAAAGTTGCCACGGGCCACACAACTCCCTTTAGTGTCAGTGGAAGCTGTAGAATTAAATCCTCCCACCCCACCTGAAATTCTTAACCAGGATAGCAAAAAATTAACCATGAACATTTAAACAGGAAATAAAATTGAATCTTCCACATTTTGTCTGATCATTCTTTTCATGAGCCATCTCAGGGCTTCGGTCAGGGTATATGGACTGAGATGTTTGTCTATCATCTGAGGAACCTGCACTTATGAAAAATGCAACATGCAGATTTTTGAGATGATGAATAACAACACTGACATGCACACATAGAGGCTTCAGCTTTATTAAGGAACACTTTTTTTCAGATAAGTACAGTAGCAGTTACTGGCTGCTATTAACATATTTACAAGGGATAGCCTGTATGTCTGAATCTCCCTCACACTGAGTTCTCTAAACTACCCCTACTTAGTAAGTGTTTAAAGTAATTTCTTTACAAGGGTAGGTTTAGAACCATTCTGTTTCTTCTCCAGTTCTAAGGTGGTTGCCAAACCATTCTGCTCCTGGCTAGGATAGCAAGGCATATTGTATCTGCAAACTGCAATTCTGTACCATGACCATACAAACTGTATCATTGACAATGTCTACCGGCACAAAAGCAAAGGTGCATTCCGGTACATTTTGTCTGCTCTAATAATTACAAAGAAAGCTGTTAGGTTCTAGATGCTGCCTGCAGATCAGCATGTTGTGTCTTAGACTCTTCTCTGTGTAGGGGGATAACAAAAATGGTTGATAAGTTGATCAGAGATGAACTCTTACTGCTTAGGCATATAACTGAACTTCTCTTCAGATATGGGCTCCTTACAACTACATCCACCTGCCACACTTGATCACTCAGAGTAGAATTTTGCGCACATGTGCATTTTACCAACTAAAGCTAATCCGATCAAGTGCTTGAATGCTCTAAACTCCCATGACCTGTGGTAGGAATGCAGGGTGTCTTACAGATGCAGGATTGAGCCTTAACTGCTAATGGGAGCATCTGAGATGGGATATGGCTATCCTAGAATGACATGGGCAGTTGGGCCTCCGTCTGTAATTTGTTTCACTTTAATAGAACAGATACAGTGTTTGGCAAAACAGCACCTTGACCCAGATTAGCCACGCATGGGATGCTTTACACAACACCATTTCTTTGTCTTTCTGCAATATCAATTTTCAATGCCACATCCAGTCAATTCAACAATTTCAAGGAATGTTGTTGACAGCAGGGGGAAGAACCCTATTGTGGGGGGGGGGGGAGATGTAGAAAGTGCCCCTGCCCCTTGTTTAGCAGAACCACAGCTTCAAGCACCTTTACAATTGTACATCAAACTGATGGCACCTTCTTATTCTTTGTTGGTACAGCTCCTAGCACAGTGGGATCCTGGTCCAAGACGGGCTGGTAGGCACTACAGTAATACAAACACCCCCTTCCACCATAAGACGCTCTAGCCTCTCTGCCTATCCTGCTGAGAGTTTAGTATGTTGACACACTGAATGACTCATCTCTGTGACAGAAAGGAGACAATGGAGGGTGCACATAGCCCCTGCCATTGCGGGGAGGGAGTTGGGAGACCTTTCTATAGGCAGAGAAGGGAATAGCACCTGTTTTGAGGGATAAAGGGAAATAGGGATGCACACAGGTGCTGGCATGAAGGGGAAGAGTGGGGAATGATGGTATACAGGAGGGGAACCTGGGAGATCATACACCCTGTCTGCCAATGGGGGGTGGGGAATGGACAGAGCCCCAGGCCTGGGGAGATGGTGACAGCAGCTAGAGAGAGTCCCTGAAATAGAGGGTATGGGAGGATGGCTTGTGGGGAAATGGAGAGTTGTAAGGATCCCTGTGGATAAACAGAGGACTTGAGACACTAAGGCTGTCTCTCTGATTTCACATATATGCTCACGCAGTTTAAAATTAAATAAAAACTCTTTAATAGGCCAGATCAGTAATAAAAAACCTCTGAACAGATCTACACCTTACCAACAAATACAATACAAACCAAAACAACTCTTCATTCACTGTCAAGATCTGCATTTAGGATTCTGCACTACTACTGCTGCAGATGATTAACCTGGTTCATTGAGAGTGGCATGGAGAATGCTGCTTCTTACACATTTTAAAGGTATGCTATTATGGAGCAAACATGGGTCCTGGTAGGCCTACAAAGCTTTCGGCTCACACACTTATAAACTACTTTACATCTGAAGAGCTCACAATATTTAGGTTATTCAAGGTGCAGCTGGTAGATGTAGTAAGCATGCGATGCAGTACAATGCAATTTTAGACCCCAGTCCTGCTTTCAGATCCATGCCAACTCCAAGCTGAGCCTATATGGATCCAAGCGTAGGGCTGGAGTTTTAATGTTTTGAAGCTGGAACATCTTGCATAAACAAGGGATCTAATGGGAGTCCTTGATCACCCCTACATCTATGATGGCCTTTGGGGAGTACAGTACCACAGCGGGTGTCTCCCCTGTCGTAGTGATCCAATAAGCTGTGAGCAATGAAACTGCTTTCTGAGTGCAGTGTCTCACACTTCCGGCAGATGACGATTTCACATTTTGGACACATTTTTCCCGAGTGTGGCTGCTTTAGAGAACACATCTCCTCCCTTGGGGGTTTCATTTTTTTGGAACCTTTCCTGTGTAAACATCTCTTCTTGTCTTCAAAAACCCGATTCCTCCCCTGAGAGCTGGAACAGAAGGAAAACGGTGACAAATTTAACCTATAAAGTCTTGATAGCAAAATGAGGTCAGCAGAAGCAGTTAATGTCCTATTTTTAACCCCCCCACCCCCTTGAGGTTTTCTCTGTGGCACATTCTAAACAGGTGCCATATTTAAACACCACTGAAAAATGTCTGTGGAAGGAATAAGCAGAGTCTGGTACTTACAATATGATACAGGTCACAGGCCTTGCTTTTTAGAAGCTGGAATTAGTGAGGATTTTATCTGCCTGTTTTAAAGTTGTAAAACAAACCTGTCTTGAATGCCCTCTTTCAGTGAAAGTTACTGCAGGTATCTTGAAAGAGGCTTTAATTTATAACAGCAGTTTCTATTTAGCACTACACACAGCCTCACATATGCACTTTCCATGGAGCTGATCCTGCAATGAGTCCCATGTGCCAACTTCCATAGGGCTCTGTGCAGGTGCAGAGATTGTTGCAGGCATCAGGCCCTAGTTAGTAAAACAAAGTCCAAATATATCATACAAAGTGCCCGTTTGCATTTGTGAACTCACATGCAGCTTGCAATGACTAGCCGGAAAACATGACAATGCTCTGTCCTTTAACAGAAACAACTGGAAAGGCTTAAAAGTGACACTGCTAGCACTCACAAAAATGAATACTACAAGCACTTACATGAATAGTTCCCAAACAGTGTTTGCCGGATTGGGGCCTATTGCTACTTCTATGTACCGAGACAATAGGATCCTTAGAAATACATTCAGTCCATGTGAGGACTGGCTTTGTTATGTCAGTTTGTTGGTGTAGTAAAATACCGAGATTGGGCAGCTAGAACAGTACTGCTTTTTTATAGCAAATTTGGAAAAATCTCTCTTCCATTTTCAACTGTCCTCACTTTCAGATTAGTTTGAGGCCTCCTTGTCTTGGAAAGCATGATTTTCCTGTTTTTTATTATCTTTAAATTAAATTCTGACCCTGTTCTATCCCCAGAACAAGCTCCCGAGAAGTTATGGAGAGAAAATGTAACCCACAAAATCTGTCGATGTTCCATCACAACTCATGTCTCAGGGTCCAATTCTGCTAGTGTAACCCTACTGGCATTAATAGAGTTATTCCATATTTGGTCCAGTGTAATCTAGAAATCTAGAACAGAGTTTGGCTCTCAGTGTCATTTCTGGCTAGTTTATTTTAATCTGTGCCAAGCATGTAACAAGCTGATGTGGCTATCAAGCCTAATGTAGTAATTGCTGATACTTACATGCTCTTCTTGCTAAGATCATAATTTCCTGGGTCTAATTGCCAAAGACAGATTGCTTTTAGCAGAGCTGCAAAGAAAGCAGCTTTGGGCTAGGAGTGGGGCTAGGACATTTTTTAAAGTTAATTTGTTAGCAATCCCCAATAATTTCTGCACTGAGCAGGCACACAATTTATCTCATCTAAGGGGGACCTGGAGTGACATGAATGACACTAAAACAGGTAATAAATAGGTAACAACAATGAACATTCCAACGGGGCTAACAAGTCTGCAAAAAAGCAGTTAATCATTTTTGTCACTGGAGTTAGCAGAAAGGAGTCTGAGCATACACAAGGAGCAAGCCTGCTGAGTAAAGAGGCATCAGTTTTACATGATCATATTTCAGAAGGAAAAACTGAAGTTTAAGCCCACAACTCAAAATGCGGGTATCACATATACCACCACACTTGGAACTTTCAAGTGCCTATAAAGTTGTGTATTGATTTCAGCTCCTACCCATATATTGCTACCATACCATGTCTTCTGTCTAGGGTTACCAAACAGCAACTGTGAAAAAACGGAACAGGAGGTGGGGGGGTAATAGGCGCCTATATAAGAAAAAGTCCCCAAAAAACAAGACTGTCCCTTTAAAAATGGGACATCTAGTCACCCTACTTCTGCCGTGGTTCCAGGGTAAAATACTGGTGCAAACACTGATTCACCAGCTTAGTAATGTTATTCCTGGAAGTGATTTCCACAGCAGTCACAATTCACAGTGTTGACAAGTACAGTACAAGGGTACCGATAAGTAAATGTGAGCACTGGGTAACAAATTCCCATAGTCATTCAACCTTTCTATACCTGTTTCCCGGTTTGTAAAAACAGATCACAGGGTTGTTTGTAAAACTTTTTGTGGGCTTTGGTTGGAGGATACTTATACATAACACTTCTAAAGTAACTGCCACTGGTTAAAGATTATGCTATGGGACCCTTCACTGTGTCTATTACAATTGCTTATCATGAGTCATTGCTCATTCAGCCTCAGACATACTTACAGTTTACTCTTGGAAGGCCCAGAGAAGAAATTCAGTGCAGAAAACCTTTTCTTAAACAGACGCTCTCTCTTTTTCCTTCCATGTTTCATATCACCTACGCTGTCATCTTTACTCTCCCACTTTGCCTTCTGCCAGCTCATCTTAACTATAAGAGCAACAATAAAACAAATGAGAGCAGGAGACAGCAGGTTCACAAATCTATGCCGCAATCACAAAACAACATGAGTAACAATGTGCAATTGACTTATATAGACAAGTTTCTGTACTAACCTGTAGATGTTCCGGGAATGCAGCTGGTTTTGTGGCGTTCAAACAGCAGACACTTTCCATCCGATGGAGCAAACACCTGCTTTGGAAAATCCTAAGGGAAGAAGAAGAGGTAAGTATGGATATTCTTACTTAACTAAGCTATGGATAGTAGGCATGGCTGTTAAGTAAGATAAATGTCTCCTTTCTAGATGCTACTATGTACTATTAAATTAATTTCCAAAGAAATAGAAAGATGCTCACTTGATAAAAGCAAATAATAGGAGATAATAAAACAATCCTGAACAGAGAAGGAAAACAGCAAACTGATTTCTGGAGATTGCACAAACATAAAGCAATAGGCAGGGAAGGCACTTGGTCACTGCTTGAAAATAATTTCTTCTTTTTCCTGATAAAATATTTGATTAATCTTAATTTCCGCATTGTGCTGCTTCGTCTCCAAGCACTATCCTTGTGGCCTCTGTGATTAAATTAGTCTCTCTGCTCTACATTTGATATTCAGTAATTGCATTTACTTTTGGTTTATTGACTCACATAGTAGTTTTCACTTGCTCCAAATTGCTGGGAAGCAGCTTCGGCCCATCCTGCCCATTTGTTGTAGTTTGAAGTATTTCCCAATAATTGTTTTCTAAAATAAATCACACAACCCTAATTTTTAGGAATAAATTCAAATGAGGTAGCATTCTATTGAGTTAGGAAGTGATCAGAAAATCCATCATGGCTGAGCTATGTATTTTCCTTAATTTTAGCCTTTGTATCCTCACATACAATACTCCACAGCCCAGATCCTACAACAAGCTCCATGCCAGCACAAAGGTCTCTTGTGTACAGCTCTCATTGCAGAATCAAGACCAATCTAGCTCTCACTTTCATTAATTCAATTATAATTGTTTACCAAGAATACACTATGATGTGTGAATGAGGAAAGCAGGAAGAACTCAGGAGTAGCACAGTCACTCAGCAGTTAACCCCACCCTCATGCTCAGAATGCAGCTGTCCACATTTTTTAGCAGAGCTGAGGAAAGTCCCTCCCTTTTTGTGATTAATTTGGGAATGATGTGTTTTCTCTGTGCAGAGTGAACAGCGGTAAGCTGGGACAAAACAGGTTGTGAATATCTCATTGAAATGCACAAGGAAACATTCTCCAAAAAAGTGCTCCAACATCAAGGAAAGAAGAAAGTTGCAGGTGTCAGAAATTTACAGACCTTACCATTTTAAGGTCTCTCTATAGCTTTTAATGCATTCCACAATCTTCTTCAAATTCAAGGCCTGTCTGCAGAAAAAAAGACGTGTTTTTCTGTAGCAGGGATACAGCAGTATCAATTTGAAGCTTCCCTATTAAACCAGCTTTGAAGAGTAGACCATAATCTCCACTTAAGTGGCTGCAGCTGGAGAGGCAGGAATTTCCTCTACCTCTCAGCGGTGAGTTCAGAGCCCTGCAGATGAAGCTATTTTAATATTAATGCTGAAGTTAGGTAGCTTATTGATTTTTCTCTTTAAAGAGGAGATAGAAGAGAAGCATAACATTAAGGTTATCAATGTAAATGTATGGGAAAGTAAGTAATGAAAAAGCAAAGGTACTCAAAGTGGACCTGTTCTAAAGCCCATTGAAGTCAGTGGAAAGACTCCCACTTCAAAAGACTTTGGTTAGGCCCTATATGTGGATTTTTAACAGGACTGGGCCCAGTAAGATTAAATTTACTATCTGTATTCAGTAGTCTAATGTAGCTAGTCTTTATGTTAGAACTATTCTTGTCCTTACAGTTATGTATGTGATTGTGTGCTGTGCTGAGTTTCTGTATGATTGAGCACTTATCTCTTGTCTTCCACCACATTTATAGTTCAGGGTCTTTTGCTTTCAACACTGTAATTAACTGTCTGTGTGTTTTTACTGATGGCATTCCTAATACACAGAAATAATGGCCATGTATTCTTGGTTACCTCAGAGGCTCCCTCACACACAAATCTCCAAAATATCATTGTTAAAACAAAATTAAAAGCAATTCGAGCTCAGCACTTCAGCCTGCAAAATATCTCTAATATCTGGACCCTACTTAAAAAGAGCTAGGAGGAGCCTAATGGTCTTCAGGTAGAACAACTGCAGATTTTTGGGGACGTAGACATAGAACAGCATTTCCAAGTAATTAAATGCTATAATTCTGTATTAGCTCTAAGTAATGGCAAGAAAGGAATGGTACCTTCAGAACCTTGGAATGCTGTTTGATCAGTATGTCACCATTGATACTTAGCCTTCAGATGGAATCACTTTCTTCATAATCACTGATATAGCTGCTTTGTTGGTTAAGGAATGCTATCAAGGTATTCAGGGTGAATTAAGGCATCCAGCTCTGAACAGATATATAATATTGCCTAAGGCAAAGTGAGATAGACCAAATTGATATCTCTCTTCCATCTTCGCTATTCTGGAGCAAAATTCCCGAATGAATGGCTCTATACTAGCACTACAAGACATGAGTGTGTGTTAAAGACTCATCTCTCAGAGTGTATTTTATTAGACTGGTACCTTTGTTTCTACTTGTGCAGCCTGTGTGCTGCTAGTATGTCCATTAGCAAGTGGCCTTGACACTGCCATGTTTGTGCACCTGGCCTCAACCCAGGAAAGAAATATTTATTTATCAGTTTAAAAACATTCACAGACCAGTTTTACCACGGTTGTTACCTAAGTATGATTTTACCCCAGCTTGGGAAGACTGTCAGGATAACAAGACAGAAGACTACCCTACAGACCCAGCCCATCTGCCTTTCCTCATGTATTCTCAGTAGGACTCAGAGGCTATCAACAAGGTAGGAGCCCCACTGTGCTAGGAGTTGCATGTATACGTAGTGAGAGAGAGTCACTGGTCCCAAATAGCAAGTCAAAGGGTAAGAGACAGGAAAGTATCCTCATCCCACTGAGGGACAGAGCGATGAAATGACTTGCCCAGCATCACAGGAACTCCCCCTTAACAGCACGATCATCCTTCCTCTCGAATCTAATACAAGACTTTATTTAAAACATTGCAAAAAATCATCAAATAAGCTATTTGACCCACTTGTGTCATATCCTTTCAGCCACCACAGGGTGTCTCTGCATCTCTTCCTAGAAAGACAAAAGCTTCTGGTAGCCTGGGCCAGAGTAGCCAGGAATACCCCACCTTTGGAAAGATGGCATAGCGGGAGGTAATATATTTTATTGGACCAACTTCTATTAGTGCGAGAGAGAAGCTTTTGAGCTACACCAAGCTCTTCCACCTTTGGAACACAGAGCTCCAACCCTTTCAGTGTATTTGACACAATTTATGTTTAAAAAGCTAACAAAAAACTATCACCCACTTCTCTGTGGATTTTCTTCAGCAACAGAGAACTATTTGTGGTGTGAGAATGCTGTTACAATAGGCGGTGCTTCTCACTGGACAGCTAGAACTGTTTTCCTTTAGTGGCTGAAGGTGCTTGAAACTTGGGGATGTTTTGATGGGGTAGCTGCTTGTAGTTTATGAAACAAGGATGATCAGGTAACTGAAATCTAATCATGCATTTCCCTTCATGTGAGCTGCACCATGCATCTGAGAGCAGAACTGAGTTCTCAATGTCCATATTTACCAATGTCTATATACCAATGTCTTTGATGAAGCAATTGGTGTAGTAGCTTTGCCAGGATAATGGAGCTAAGTATTGCACCGCACACCTTAGCAGATCTGTTCGAATGTCCTTAGTATAGGTTTAAAGTAGTGTTTATTTGCAATGATATGAAGCCAAAGGGCAAGCAAGTGATTTAGTAATTACCTGATACAGTCACTCTGGACTTAATACTCACCTGCTGCTGCTGTGATCATTTTAGCTTGCGACACTTATGGGTGGTTGTTTTCTCTTTTTAAGGAACATGCTTTGTAATATGTAATATTAGAAAATGGGTTAATTGTTTTGGATAAAACATGAACCATTCTGGACCTACATCCAAACTCCAATGCAAACCTGAGCCTGCTTGAAGCTTTTAGATTTGGAAAAGGTTGACTAGCTTTTTTTCTGAATTGCTTTTCATTTTCTCTACATCCTGGTCTTCAAGTCAGTGCCCAGCAGGGATTTAAATACTGGGGCGTGGGGAAAAAGAGGCTGTGGCTGTTGGGTCCATTGCTATCTGGATCCCCTGGCTGCAATACATATGTAACATTTGGGCTAGGAGGATTTTATCCCCTCAGCTTCCTTGTAGGCCCCATGTACAAAACACTGCTATGAAAGCTTTATGCATGAGAGCAGGATTTGACACTTAGGATCTAAGCAAATATCAGATGACCCCCAAAGCTGGGCTTTTTCATAGCACTCTGTTTCCCTTGGATTGGGTTCTGGTGTGTTATATGCTCCCCAATCTATTTCTTTAGCTAACTATTATAGGGCATATATTGCTCCACTCACCAGAAAACAGTGTGGGGTTACAAACTGGCAGGGTTTAGCGGGATATGTGGATAGATGGATGGATGAAGACCTCTACCTCTGCTCACTAACTTGACATGAAAATGAGCCTTGGTGAGGTCCTGCATCTGAAACGCTTTCTTTGGAACTCTCCGCCACCACCAGACCAACCAGATGCTTCTCCATACTACCAGCTCATCCATCTCTGAGGTCTAGATTCTCAAATACCACCTTGTTTGTGCTATTTAAAACTTTCCCTTATCCAGGCATAGATCTGTTCTGAGCCAGCTCCCACCAGAGTGAGTAGAAAGACTCTAATTGGCTACATGGAGTGCTGGATAACACACCAACTAAAACAAAAATTGGTGTCATGGAGAGACAGTGCTGGATTTACATTGGTAAATGATCTCTCTGCACCATTTCATCCCTTTATCTGATTACAGAGTGACCTGGATTTAAATGTTTTGTTGTGCGTTCTCTTCCAAAGTGGGCTTCACTTGCATGGTCAGGAGGACAACCAAAGAGAGAAGCACTGACAAACAGGAAAACACATGGGATTCAAGAAGGATTTTGGACTCCTCACAGTAGGGGGAGCAAAAAGAGGAAGGCATAAGAAATTGCACACGTGTGGAGGTAAGTAAATATTCTTCCCTGTACTTTGGCAAGTGCTGAGAGTCCTCTGCAGTCTCGCTTCATTGCTGCACCTGATCAGAAAAAAAATTGGTCCATCTAGTCTGATATCCTGTCTCCAGTCAGGGCCAGTCTCGGATGGTTCAGAGGCAAATGCAATACTGTATTGGGGGAATTTTCTTCTTGGCCTAGCTGATATTTATGCATGCTCTCCCTCTCTTAATCCAACAGTGTTCACCTGTCTATTGGATCTTTACATTCATAATTTAACTACAGCCATAGAACAGTGATGCTTCCATTATTTAGGGAAAAAAAGAAAGGATTAGTTAAAAAAAATGCAAAGATGGAAATATGCTTAATTTCCATGCACTATACAGCTGAGAATAAATGCCCTATTATTAAATCTAGAGGAGTCAGGATGCAGACAGCTGGGGGGAAAGTTCTATTTATATTAGTCACTCCCGGACTTTATTCTGCCTTGAATTACAGAGGGTGTGCATCTGTGGCTTTCCTCTACTTCCTAGTGTGTGATGTGAGGTGCAGGCATGCTCAGTAGCTTATGCCTACCACTCCTATCTCAGTAACAGTGCCTACAATACTAAGAGACTGGTTGCATCAGAAGCAGAGCTGGAAAGCCATCTTTGCTAGCTGCTGAGAGTGAGAGAAACAGCTGAACCTTAGGAGATCCGCAGACTGTCTGACAGAAAACAATGTGAGTATCCCTTTTCATAGGAGTTTAATGAAAATGAGCTGCAGTCTGAGAATGAGGGTTTAGTATATCTGGAGGGAAGCAGCGTCAAAGCACTGTCCATCAGGTGTGGTGCTGAAACTCTGAATACTCAGCTGTGAATGGGCGTGTTTCTTACTTCACAAAGAAATGATAGCATGGCTTTAAGCTGACTGAGATCCTTTCTGAAGCAAGGTTGGGCTATGGGATTGTATACTGTGATTTGTCACAGATTCTGTTTTATATCTGTGAATATCTGTTTACAATTCTATTCCCCCTAAATGCTTGCTCTACAGAAGCACAATACTGTGGCTGGAAAGTTCACTGCTGTTTCTGATACATGAAAAGTTGCTTGTTTGGGTTTTGGAGAAATGACCAAGTAGTATGCTGCTGTTTTCAAAACCAAGAACAAATTAACTCTTACTATGAATGTATCTTTTTTTATGTTTAATTGTATGTGGTGTATGGGTGCAGTGCAAGGCTGGCTATGTGAATAAGGCATCTGAAGATACTTTAACATTGATGTGGCTGGCTGTCACATGAAAACTACATGGCATCTGTGTGAATCAGTGTCAGACTCTGAGGAGCATTTGCTGGGTCTGAGACCTCTCCTGTGTGTTACAGAGATCCAAAGTTTGTGTAAGACCGGGTCAAAGTCTAATCAGTCTGCTGTGGCTCTTAAATGGTGGGAACTCTGCTATGGCTGGCTGTGCAGTTTTTCCAGCTGTTTGACAGCAGTGAAGAGAATTACCTACATGTTTCCAATTCAAAATAGTGTTGAAACAAACCCTTCAAAATGCTGGGCCAAATCCTCAGTTAGTGTAAATCAACACCGTTCTGTAACTCCCAATGGAACAATGCTGATTTATACCAGCTGAGGATCTGGACCTTTGTCCTCACTATCTGGTGCAATATGGTAATAATATATTAGATATAAAATAATTTCAACTAAATTGAATTCAGCATCCATCTGTTCCTGTGCAGCAGTGGATGACCCTAACCCATCACTTCAGAATTGTTTTATTATATCTTTAAATAGCTGTCCATGTCTTTAACTGTGGTGTAAATGACAGCATTAATTTGCTCTTTTAGATAACAATAAAAGCTATGTAATAGTTACTCTGGAAAACATTGGTGTAAATGAGACTAGATCTAGCCCATGTAGTTTAGATAACTAGATTCTGAAATGCATCCTTTGATAACAGCCTATAACAGTCTACATGGGGAAAATAAATCTGATGATAGAGGGCACTTCAAACTAGAAGACAAAGGTATAACAAGATCTAGCGGCTGAAAGTTGAAGCTGAACAGGTTTAGCCTAGAAATAGGGTGCAAATTTGCCATTGTAATTTACCATTGGAACAGCTTACCTAGGGTTGTGGTGGATTCTTCATCACCAGCAATTTTTGAATCAAGATTGGATGTTTTTCTAAAGGATCTGCTCTAATTCACACAGGAATTAATTCAGGGAAGTTCTATGACCTGTATTCTACAGAGGGGCAGACCAGATGATCACAATTGTCCTATCTTGCCTTATAATCTATGAATCTATTAACATGATTGCATAAATGTTTATTTATGACTAGTCAGTGCAAACCAGCTGCAAAACATCTCCGAAGTATAAAATAGTCAAATAATTCTAATACTATATAATCGGGGGAAAAAACATAGGTCCAGATCCTCAGATGGATCCTACTGGTATAGAAGTGAATGGAGCTATGCTGATTATTGTAAATAAAAAGTTGTGTCCTACAGTAAACTATTTCAATACAAAATTTTTAAAAAATTACGTCCAGAATCTCATTCTGAGATCTAGATTTTTTTTTCATTTGCTTATTCACCTATTACAATATGAGACAACAAGCTTTTGTCTACAACATCCAGAATGTCTCCAAGCCAAGGAATTGCTTTCTGAAAAATATCCTGGTTTAAGGTGCACCCCTGAACTTTTCCAAATGGTTATGAGCTTGCCAGCTCATTGTATTCTATTGGTGCTGTTGCCTAGTTGTGTCTATATCCGGAGTCAGGGGATGACGTCAAATACTTTGATCTGAATGTGAGCTGTTCTTCAATGATTAATGCAACAGTTTCCTACTGCAGACTTATCATATAAACTATTCAAACAAGAAACAGTTTTTCATACGATCTTTGTCTTACTAGTGTGTATTAATAACAGATTTTTTAAATTAAAAACAGGTTGATTCAATATTAGTATGACTGGGTCTTTTGCAGAAAAGCTTGCATAAGTTTCATTGTTGATCTAGGCGATATAGGGAAACCATTTTTTGTTTTTTGGTGGGATAATATTTCAACACACTAATCATACAAAACCAGGATAAATAAGCAATTCGCCATTAGGCAGATATTGATGTATTCAGTTGATTTCTCTTTCTCTGTGAAATGGATGTACAGAAAAGGAATTTAAAACTCCTTGATGAATATCACCACTATTCAACTTTGAGTTATTGATGAATGCCAGAAGGTAAATGTGTGTTAACTAACAACCTGTAGCAACAGCTAATGGTGTTCATCAACTTGCAAAAGTGTATTGCTAGTGAACACCAAAACCCAGGAAATGGTTTCTTTTCATCTTGTAGAGCACCATAAACATGCGCAGCACTTCACACACTTGTAAGAAGACAAAGAGCTGGCTCCCGAGGGCTTGTCTTCACATACAGCTGTGCCACTGCAGGGCTTTAGTGAAAACGCTACTATGCTGATGGGAGAGCTGCTTCCGTCAGCGTAGTTAATCCACTTCCCCAAGGTGGTAGCTCTGTCGACGAGAGACGCTCTCCCAGAAATGTAGCGCTGGCTCCACAAGGGGTTAGGTCGGTTATAACTACATCACTCGGGGTATGTCTACACTATGGAATTATGTTGATTTGAAAAGTCGATCTTTAGAAAGCGATTTTATATGGTCGATTGTGTATGTCCCCACTATGTGCATTAAGTCGGCGGAGTGCATCCTCAATACCATGGCTAGCATCGACTCACAGAGCGGTGCACTGTGGATGGCTATCCCACAGTCCCCGCAATCTCCGCTGCCCATTGGAATTCTGGGTTAAGCTCCCAATGCCTGATGGGGCAAAAACATTGTCGTGGGTGGTTTTGGGTACGTCGTCAGTCTCCCCTCTCCTCCCTCCCTCCATGAAAGCAATGGCAGACAATCATTTTGCGCCTTTTTTCCTGGGTTACCCATGCAGATGCCACAGCACGGCAAGCATGGAACCTGCTCAGCTCACTGCTGCTGTTGTGAGCATTGTAAACACCTTGTGCATTATCCTGCAGTATGTGCAGAACCTGGCTAGGAGCCACCAGCATGAGGACGATTGTGAGGAGGACATGGGGACAGATTTTCCTGAAAGCACGGGATGTAGCAATTGGGACATCATGGTGGCAGTGGGGCAGGTTGATACAAAGGAACGCCAATTCTGGGCCCAGCAAACAAGCACAAGACCGGTGGGACCGCATAATGTTGCAGGTATGGGATGATTCCCAGTGGCTGCGAAACTTTCGCATGCATAAGGCCACTTTCCTGGAACTTTGTGAGTTGCTTTCCCCCACCCTGAAGCGCAGGAATACCAAGATGAGATCTGCCCTGACAGTTGAGAAGTGAGTGGCGATAGCCCTGTGAAGCTTGCAATGCCTGACTGCTACCAGTCAGTCAGGAATCAATTTGGAGTGGGAAATCTACTGAGGAGGCTGCTGTGATCCAAGTAGCCAAGGCAATCACTAACCTTCTGCTAGCAAGGGCAGTGACTCTAGGAAATGTGCAGGTCATAGTGGATGGCTTTGCTGCAATGGGGTTCCCTAACTGTGGTGGGGCGATAGGGATATGCGTTCCATCCATCTTGGCACTGGACAACCTTGCCAACCAGTACATAAACTGCAAAGGGTATTTCTGAATGGTGCTGCAAGCACTGGTGGATCACAAGGGATGTTTCACCGACATCAACGTGGGATGGCCGGGAAAGGTGCATGACACTAGCATCTTTAGGAACTCTGGTCTGTTTTAACAGCTGCAAAAAGGGGCTTACTTCCCAGACTAGAAAATTACTGTTGGGGATGTTGAAATGCCAATAGTTATCCTTGGAGACCCAGCCTACCCATTGCTCCCATGGCTCATGAAGCCGTACACAGGCAGCCTGGACAGTAGTAAGGAGCAGTTCAACTATAGGCTGAGGAAATGCAGAATGGTGGTATAATGTGCCTTTGAACGTTTAAAAGCTCGCTGGCGCTGTTTGCTGACTAGGTTAGACCTCAGCGCAACCAATATTCCCCTTGTTATTGCTGCCTGCTGTGTGCTCCATAATATCTGTGGGAGTAAGGGGGAGACGTTTTATGGTGGGGTAGGAGGTTGAGGCAAATCGCCTGGCGGCTGATTTTTGAGCAGCCAGATACCAGGGCGATTAGAAGAGCACAGCTAGGCGCGCTGCGCATCAGAGAGGCTTTGAAAACCAGTTTCCTGACTGCAGGTTGTTGGTTTTTTTGCCTTCTAATCTGTGATAACCTTTGGGATGGAGATGATAGGGGGAGCATAGAAACATTTACACCTGCAGGGGGATAAAAAGAGAGAGTAGAACTTAAGAAGAAACATTTTTGAGAACAAAAGGTAGATTCTTTCACGGTGAATCAACAATTCACAGCAGACCGCACATGTGCTTTAGGTACAAGGTCACATTTTGCCTTTTATATTGAGCGCCTGCTGGTATGGTGACACAGCACACATGACTGGGCAACAGAATTCGTTTTCTAGGCAGCCATGGTAAGCCAAAGGGTACGCGGAGTTGGCTTCTTCCGCCTTCATAACATGTGGGAATGGTTTCAAACTGCAGTGCCCGCCTTTCCCATAGCAAGCAATGCCGGTTGGGTTTACAATTTAAAAGGAGGGGCTGCGGTTTTTGGGTGGATGTGCAGCACACCCCTTCCCCCACCCCACTGCGTGGCTATTCTCAGGGATTCTCAGGCTATTCCCAAGTCTTCAGGGCAAATCAAACATTAAACACAATTGCTTTTAAACTCTGTAGTGTAGTTACAAATGTGCACTCACCAGAGGTGCCTTCTCCAGCTTCAGGGTCCGGGAACCTGCCTTGGGAGGGTATTGGCTCCAGGGTGATGAAAAGGTCCTGGCTGCCAGGGAAAATGGATTCTCCGCTTGCCTGCTGTACATTCTCCTCCTCCTCTTCCTCATCCACAAAATCCTCCTCCCTGCTGCGTGAGACTCCCCCTTGCAGGTGTCCACAGACGGTAGTGGCAGAATCCCGCCCCTAGAATGCCATGCAGCTGATCATAGAAGCGGTATGTATGGGGCTCTGACCCAGAGCGACCATTTGCCTCCTTTGTATTTTGGTAGGCTTGCCTGAGCTCCTCAACTTTCATGCGGCACTGCTGTGTGGCCCTGTTGTAGCCTCTCTCCACCATGCCCTGTGCCACGCTGACCAAACAGGAACTGAAATTCAAAATTTCCCAGGGCTTTTCCTGTGTACCTGGCTAGTGCATCGGAGTGGAAAGTGCTGTCCAGAGTGGTCACATTGGCGCACTCTGGGATAGCTCCCGGAGGCCAATACCATAGAATTGCATCTGCACTACCCCAAATTCGACCCAGCAAGGTCAATTTTAGCACTACTCCCCTCGCCGGGGAGGAGTACATCAGTCGATTTTAAGAGCCCCTTAGATCAACAGAACGGGGTTGGTTATGTAGACGCATTGCTTATAAAATTGATCTAATGCGGCTAAATTCGACCTAACCTCGTAGTGTAGACCAGGGCTCAGGGGTGTGGATTTTTCACACCCTTGAGTGATGTAGTTCTCCCGATATAGGTCTTGTGTACAACTGGGTTCAGTGACTTCAGTAGAGCTATGCTGACTTACACCATCTGGGAATCTGACCTCATGTGAGATTACCATCTGAGTGGTACGATACAAATGATAAAGAAGCAGGCTCAAAAGTGGGAGCAAACCTTATTGGGGAGAGGATCAGTACGGAGAGGTTAAATGAAAGAAGTGGGTTTAAAAGGAGGGATTTGAAGGAAGAGCAGGGCTCACTTCTTGCTTGAAAAGAGGGGAATACTGTTCCAAGCATAAGGGTAAGAAAAATGAACTGAGGGTTGGTGGTTGGGGGCGAGGGGGAGTTTGAGCATTACCTCTTGGGGGTTGTTTCCAGTAGAAGGAGAAAATGATGATGGCATCAGGTATGTCTATGATGCAATCCTATTTATATACAAAGAATGAACAAGCAGGAGACCGTTTTTGCTCATAGTTCCAAGCCTCTCTCCAATCAGCACTCTGGCCAAAAAGCTCTCTCACAGTGTGACTGGCCCTTTAAGAGCAGGGCCACTGCACCTCTGACTCATCAGCTCACTCCAGTTGGGTTTTAAGAGAGAGCACCTGAGCCATATAAATGGGAGAGACCTGGTGAGTGTGGGGGAACTTGAGAACACAGATGAATGGAACAAAGGAAAAGGGCAGGTAAGAGCTACCTAGAAGAGACTGAGTCTTCAGAGAATAGAAGGCTCTGCATGCTCTCCATGGAAAGAGGGAGGAATTGCCTAGGAGGCTGGAGGAGAAGCTGTTTGCTAACTGCCCTGAAGTAGAGTCAATGCTGGGACTGAGAGTCCCAATGCTGGGAGTTAAAAAGGCTGAGAGCTAGGAGCCAGTAGCGAAGTTAGTCTGCTGACCTCCCTGAGCCAGAAAGCTAGTGCTGGAAGCTGAACAGGGCTGAGTCATTGGACTGTGTTTTGGTAGGAAGAGTGATGGGACTGGTCCCCTGCAGCTGGATGGCCTGGAGAGTGAGGTTCTGAGACAAGGGGAGGAAAGAACAGGGAGCGAGTGCTGATGGGCTCATGGGTGAGGAGCTTGAAAAATTGCTGCATATTTCTCTGTTTTACTGTGGCAATTGGGAGAACAGCTTTGTTATGAGGGTTCTATGGACTATTCTATATGTATGTGAATAAATTATACCCAGAGGTGGTATTTTGAGTGGACACTGGGAGAGACTCTGTTCTTTTTATGGTTGGACTGAAGAGAAACTGAGTCAGATGCATGTGTGGTGCCATGGCCTGCTGCAGGGGGGCATCCCAGTTGGGCTGCCTTCTTATGCTCTCTCTCAGGTTCATGTCACAAGGGCTTCTCTTGCTGTCTCCTGGGCTTTTCGCTCCTCTGGCTGTTTCTGACTCAAACATGCACATGCAGCAGCAATAACAATTAGTCCCCAGACCCTGCGTTTGTGTTCAAAGTCCTTTGGTGGTGGCTTCCAGCTATCATTAACCAAAAGGGCATTTAATTGTACACTCATTTAGCCTGAATGACTGCTGCAGACAGCGTGCCCAACAACTTCACTGAGCTTTGTGATCACCCATAGATCAAAGCCAAGCTTGCTAGATGTCTGTCACCCAACCTCCAGGAGAGAGCACTGGGTAAGAGAAAAGTCAAGTGGAGAGAGACTTATTTGTCTGTGGACCAGTAGGTGAAGATAATGGTTTAGTTTCTTTTCGATAGTCACATCAGTGGCTAATAAATTAATCTAGCACAGTGGTGCCCACACTTTGCCTGTCAATCCCCCCCACCTCCATTACTGCACAGTTGGCTCAGCAGAGGAGCTTGGACTGAAGGTGGAGCTGGGTGCAGAACTGGGAATGGGGGAGAACTTGGGACTAGAGGCAGAACTGGCCTCAGAGAGGAGAGGGAATGAGGGCTGAGTGGGGCTGGGAGTGGAGGTGGGTGTCACTCCCTCCCTGCCCCCTGTGGGGGCTGGCCCAGACCTCTTCACCCACCTAGGGGGCGCACCCCACAGTTTGGGGACCACTGCTCTAGCACAAATGAATTCTGTTGCAGGGCACAATTTTTCTGAGACGCACAATAAGACAAAGCACCAGAATTCTCTCTGGTGCCAGAGTGTCTCTCTGTTCCTTGGTAGGGATTTAAAAAAAAACCCCCTCTCTTTTAGCAACAAGAAGTATTCACTGGATGGATAGTCTAAAACTGGTTCTGTTAATCAAAACAAAACCCTACTGGACTGATTTCTGTTCAGTTGCACTGAAGGCAATGGATTTACACTGTTATCAGAGCAGAATTTAGCCTCTTGTAAGTATTCAAGTAGCTCTTTGTTAGGAGAGTTGGGTGATGCTTGATTGGAGGTGCTAGCTGCTCGAAAGGGGATAGGGAGGGAATGAAGAGGAGGCAGAGCCATACACCCTTCTGACCGCTTGCACTGGCCAACAAAGCTTGCTGCCTGCACAGAGCCATGTTCAGTAAAACAGAATTGGGACTGACAGAAGAATTCAGTTTCAGATTCCATTTGAGCTTTGTTATTGATAGAAGCCATTCTGGATTCCAGCAGGACTTCTGTGTTCATTTAGGAATGGTCCTAGGACAGCTCCAGAAATCAGTGCTTGTAGGAAGCATTCAACCCATGGGAACCCCCATCAGGTTTTTTTTCTTTAATTACTGGGTCAATGGCTTTTTGCACAGGAGTCACTTTTCATACAGTTAATTCAGTCTCAGATTTCTCTTGTCTTCCTTACAGTCAGTCAGAGATTCTCTGATGTGTTGGTTTCTTGCAGTTATAGTTCTCAAAGGTGTACAATTTACTCAGCCATTCCTGGGGTGCCTGTCTGGGTCATTTACTAGTCCATAGCATCTGGAAATAGATTCCTCATGAATCTTTTGGAAATCAGGGCTAAAAGTGTTGTCCTCAGAGCCTGCCTTCCCTGAGGGAAATCCATGCAGAAACTCAGACAGTACAGCCATGATGAATTACTTAGTGTCTCCTCATGTTGAGAGATGATCTGTCTGTGGAAATGTTGTATTGAGATGACCGTAGTATCTGGACAGAATTTAAAAAATATTTTGGCAGATGATCTGAGTTGCAGATGTTGAGAACAAGAAAGATCTTTCAAGAACCCGGTAGTGAACTAAATATTTCCTAAATGGGGCAAAGAAGATTATTTTGTTTGCAACTGGAAACAAAACTAAATGACTGATGACTTTTTTTAAGAGCATTTAAACAAACTTCAGTGAGGAAAAGAAAACCGAACATAGGTGACTGGGTACTTCTTATAACTGGATCTCTGTTTAATGCTTGTGTGTCTTAAAGGTTCTGTGGCTCGTGAATAGGGCCCTACCCAATTCAGTCCATTTTCATCAGTTTCATTGCCAGAGGGTTTTAAAATTGATCAATTTCACGTTGATTATTAAATTACATCTGACATTTCACAGAGTTGTATCCGTGGGGGTCCCAACCCAAAAGGTACCCAGAAATGGGTCTGATTTTTTCCCCCTCACCCCTCCCAGATGCCATGCAAGGGAAGGGCAAGTCCTCTCCTTCCCCAGTCCAGCTGGGACTTGCAGCTAGGAGCCCCCTGGCTGGGGTGCTTCCAGCAGCAAGGGGGAGATCAGATCAGATCCGTGACACACTTTTCATGGCCGTGAAATTTGGTAGGGTCCTACTCATGAGACATAACTTGTTAAAGTGTGGATCTGTAAACATAATCTAGTCAGAGAACTCCAGTTACTGAGTAGCTTTCTTTCACCATGTGGTGACTGCAAGCTCTAGGGCCATTTGGAGAGCTGTACTATTTGAATGGGCTTGACTCCGTCTGGCTTAGGAGCAGCTCCCTTTTCTATCTGCTCTTTTACACAGGCAGTGGAGCCACTGAATGAATGGATTTGAAGAAGTGGATGTTGTAAAGCAGGTGGGTTCTGTAAAAGATCCTATAACTTAATGGAATGGGGAAGAAGGGTTGCCCCAGTGCTTGTGGAACGAGTACTGAGATGGAGGGACAGCACATCCAAAAGAGGAACAAGGTGGTGACCCCCCATTTCCCACCCCCACAATGATTTTAGAATTACTATAGAAACAAATGTATGTTTTCCCTGTAGCTGTCCTATGGATCCAACTCAACCCTGACTAGGAGACAGCAATTCTAGGGGTGAGAGAATATTGTCTTCAGGCCCAGTTGGTACTTGACCTCCCTGAGACTCATCACAGTTGTCAATTAGCCCCAATTAACTGAGATTGTCTCCTTAATGTTGTGGTTGCTTTTCCCCTGGTACCTGTATGGAGCCCTCCAAGCTCTTTTCACATAACCCATTGAACAAGCACAAGATGATGGCCACCGTAAAAAAGATAACTACTCAGTTATGGCAACCATATGTTTTCTGCACACAGTAGTAATTTACTGAGAGATCTGACTGTACATTTATAACTGTTTTGTCATTTGCAATAATATCATCACTTCTGTACTGGATGAAATAATTAGAATGGACTTCATCACTCTAACGTTCCTGTCCAAATAATTGGAAATATTTGAACAAGTTTCTCACTTTTCCCAGATGCAATATTTAAAGGAAAATACGTGGGGAAAGAGGTGTCTTTTTTTAGTCTCATAGCAAACAAGGCAGAAATCTGTTTTGCAGATTGTATGCTAATGAAAGCAACAGACTTACCTCTGCCAGACTCAAACAGAAGCATCACTGAGTCATCAGTGAGTGAATTCTTCTGGAAAGTGTTGAGATTCTCCTATGACTGTTTTGGGAGGTCAGAAGGGCATTGTTTCAAGAAACATCTCTCAACTTTTAAATATAAATGGCACCTTTGAATGCATTCTAATGTGTTGCAGTATCTTCTAAACGTAGGCCAGTTAGCCCAGTGGATTTATGCACTAACATTGTATAGCTGGGTTCAAATCTCTATATTGTCTCAAGTTAGGCCATGTCTACACTATGGTGCCATGCTATGGGCAGCACACGGAAAAACACACACATGCAGCCAAACATCTAACAAACTCTAGGTAATCTTCTAACTTGCTAAAAGCTCCCATCTCTCTGAATTACTGGGGTTTGCTTGATTTGAATCGGGAATACAGTACTGTCTCACTAATGGAGAGTGCAGGCATTTCATACAGCAATAACCATGCATGTTCAAGGGGAAGTGACAAAGGAGAAGAAAATCCTAGTGATACCAAATGCTGCAAACTGAAATAGGCAGGAATTGCTTCAAGAGGTGGCAGTCAGAGAGAAGGGTGGTAGCCACTTGGACAACGGTTCACAGTAAGCACCGCAGCGGTGTGGAGCCTCAGGAGGGGAGAGTTTTAGCACAAATCACTGGGCAATCAAGTGCCTCAACTCCAAAGAAAGCAAAGAAAGAGGGATCCCCAAGAGACCAAACCCCATGTGAGCTCCATGGTGCACAGAGGAGTCCATCCACTGCTACACCCCTTCACTTGGTGACGCTTACTCCACTTGATGTGGGCTATTGCAGAGAAGAGAAGATGAGTCCATAGCCCCGCTTCCCACCTACCCCTTCAGGGCTACTTGTGCCTCAGGAAAACAAGTGAGGGGCAGAGAGACTGCAATTATGTCTGGTGGGCCAGATTTGTAAGGGCTCAGTACCCCACAGTTCCCTGTGTGACACTTGTGGTTGAATTTTTAAAAGAAATCAACACCCAGCGTACACCCAACATACTGAACTCTTTGGAAAATCTCACCATTGATTTAGTTGTCTAAATGAGAGAAGGGCTGTAGACGTGTAGGGAGCAGGGGGCATGATGACATAGCTCCTTAGAAGCGACAAAGAGTTCTGTGGCACCTTATAGACTAACAGACGTATTGGAGCATAAGCTTTCGTGGGTGAATACCCACTTCTTCACATGCATCTGAAGAAGTGGGTATTCACCCACGGAAGCTCATGCTCCAATACGTCTGTTAGTCTATAAGGTGCCACAGAACTCTTTGTCACTTCTACAGATCCAGACTAACACGGCTACCCCTCTGATACATAGCTCCTTAGGCCTCCCCACAACTCCTGTGCACCCACAAAAGGGCTAGGCAGGATCTGGTCCTGCAGAAACTCAGGGGGAAGCCAACCAAATCCAAAAAGTCCAAATTGCCCTAGTATACATTGAAATATCGAGTTGCACAGTGTGCATAAATTCCAGCTTTTTATAAATACATAGACTCAATAATGATTTCCTAGAAATAACTAAATGAATTAATTGTGCCTAGAACCACTTATTCTCTACTTCCAAAGGTTAATGGATAGAAATTCCATGTATTCATTTACATTCAAATACTAAAATAACTCTTCTTTATGAATCTGGCCTTAGACAGGAAAGGGCCTTAATTACAGCACACTACCGCTGGGCAAAGGCAAATGCTGTGTGTGAGTATTTGCCTTATCTGCTACCACAACCCATCTCTGTGTGCTGTTTAATGCATGAAAAGGCTGCTAACATGGGCAAAAATCTTTTGCCCATAACATTTGAAGTTCACAAATGTAGTTCTAGGGTAGGGTTTTTATTGCTGACAGACTCAGTTCAGAGTCTGGCTTAGCACAGAGGTCGGCACTGAAAATTTCTGTTACCTCTCTGTGGGATAAAGATGTCAAAAAAGTAGTAGTAAAAAAATTGTGGTGTGGTTGTTTTTTTTAAAGTGCTGTTTGGAGGTTGGTCTGTGGGAAAGCTTCCTGCATTTGCTGCTAGATTGGCTGCGGAATCTGTGGGATTTTCTTTCTCTCCTTCAAATACTTTGGCAGCATCCAGCCCTGGCACTTTACAAAGATGAAATAGTCACAAACAAGTTCTTGGTGACCATTCAGGTTGAGGGTGGGGGACCAAAGGGGAAATCCCACTCGAGGCCAGGATTTAGACACAAACAGAGAAAGCAAACTAATGACCTAAACCTGTGAGGTGCTGAAAACCTACTGGCATTGACTTCAGTTAGCATTGACAGTGCTCAGCACCTCAATGGAGGTAGCTCAACATCTTTCAAGATGGGGGTCTAATCTAGTGTAAATCTCCTACAGACACAAAATATATGGACCTGCCCATTGTTAAAAGGTGGAAAGAATAATACACGAGTATGTATCAAGAACTAGAAATACTAGTGAATAAACACAGCTATGACATAGTTGGCATCACAGAGGCTTGGTGGGATAATACAAATTGCTGGAACAGTCATATAGAACTATTCCAGTCAGTTGTATTATCCCACCAAGTCTCTGTGATGCCAACTATGTCATAGTTCAGCTTGCTCAGGAAGGACAGGCAGGGAAAAAATTGTCAAAACCTTCTAAAAGTGCAAGTGATATTCTGGATTACTCTTGCCCACATGCTTGTTTACTGCCTCATATAATTTGAACAGATTGGTGAGGCATGATTTCCCTTTAGAAAAGCCATGTTAATTCTTCCCATACATATCGTGTTAATCTATGTGTCTGATAATTCTGTTCTTTACTATTGTTTCAACCAGTTTGCCTAGTACTTAAGGTAGGTTTACCGATCTGTAATTTCCAGGATTGCCGCTGGAGCCTTTTTTGAAAATTGGCATTACATTAGCTACCTTCCAGTCATCTGGTACAGTGGCTGATTTAAGCAATAGGTTAGCAGTTATGCAATTTCATATGTGAGTTCCTTCAGAACCCTTGGTGAACAACATCTGGTCCTGGTGACTTGTTACTGTTTAATTTATCAGTTTGTTCCAAAACCTCCTCTATTGACATCTCCCCTAAAAAGAATGGCTCAGGTATTGGAATCTCTCACATCCTCTGCAGTAAAGACTGATGCTAAGAATTCAGTTAGCTTCTCCACAACAGCCTCTTCTTCCTTGAGTGCTCCTTTAGTACCTTAATCATCCAGTGGCCCCACTAGTTGTTTGGCAGGCTTCCTGTTTCTGATGTACTTACATGTTTGCTGTTAGTTTTAGTCTTTTTGCTAGTTGCTCTTCAAATTTGTTGCCTGCCTAATTATAATTTTACACTAATAAATAGGGATGATTATAGTGTTGAAAGAAAAATTTAAATCTTCTCCGTGGGAGTGGCATACTCTACACTGAGGAGCAAATCTACTTCAGATTCATCCAAGATCAGCATCCTGCTTATAATAGCATTCAAACTCATTAGAGGCAAGACTAACACAATAAGATGTTTAATGATTAGAAAGTGAAGTTTTACTCCATATTTAAGGACTTACCTACTGTATCTCAATCTTGGTGTTAGCAGAGACAGAAAAAATAAACTAGCTGTACATAAATGGTTTATCCAGGCTGGTTTTAAAGGTGAAAAGTAGCCATCAACCATAAATTCTCTTCGAAGACTATTGCACAGTTATCAGGCTTCACTCCTAGTACATTTTAAGGGGGGTTGTCATAGCTATGGTTTCTTCAGTATTCCACCCACTTATATATTGAAAAGACACATGCAAGAAGTCTTATTGTTTCCAGAATGTTAGGAACTAATAGGAAAGGGATAGGTAAGACAAAAATATCATAATGCAACTATATAAATCCATGGTGCACCCATATCTTGAAAACTGCATGCAGTTCTGGTCATTCTTTCTCAAAAAGATATATTAGAATTGGAAAAAATACGGAGAAGGGCATCAAAAATTATTAGGGGTATGGAACAGCTTCCATATGAAGAGAGACTAAAAAGAATTGGACTGTTCAGTTAAGAACAGACATGATTATGAGGGGATATGATAGAGGTCTACAAAATCATGAATGGTGTGGAGAAAGTGACTAGGAAATGTTAAATACCCCTTCACATAACACACGGACCAGGGATCACCCGCTGAAATTAATAGGCTGCAGTTTTAAAACAAACATAAGGAAGTACTTCACACGATACACAGTCAACCTATGGAACTTGTTGCCAGGAGATGTTGTGAAGGCCATAACTATAACTGGGTTTAAAAAAAGAATTCGACAAGTTCATAGAGAATAGATCCATCAATGGCTATTAGCCAGGATAGCAGGGATATACCCCCATGCTCTGGGTGTCCCTAAGCCTCTGAATGACAGAAGCTGGGAGTGGTTGACAGGATGGATCACTCAAATATGGCCCTTTCCTGTTCATTCCCTCTGAAGCATCTGGCCCCAGCCACTGTTGGAAGACAGGATATTAGTCTACATTGACGATTGGTGGACCCAGTATGGTCATCCTTATGTACTATAAGTTCATTTTGATAATTTGAAAACAGCAAGCAATAGGTACATAGTAAAGCAGCACAGAGTCTGCTTTATGACTAGCATTTGGTGGAAGAAAGCAGAGTTCAAATTAGCATAATTTTGATCTGGAGAAGAGTTTATGAGGAATCTAGCAATGAAGATTAAAGATTCCATGACACTTTTTAATAAAAGTTAGCAGTTTTCCCTAGTGACTTTGGCCAAAGCCACCTTCCTTCACTGTGCAGTGGTCTGTTCACAGGTTAACAAAACTATTTCCTAATTCTCTTTTATTTAGCACTTTTCATCCCTATATTTCAAAGTGATGTACAAAGGAGGTAAGTATCATTAGCTGACTGCTACGCCAAACCCAAAGGGGGAAGGATGTGTTTCAGTAAATTTGTACACTATGATATGCACACTAATGTACACAAGCCCTTAAAGGGTCTTTGAGAAAAAGATTTACATAAAGGGAAATATTTATTTCTATTGTTCTCCTTATGTACCTCTTGGAAGTTGATTTTTGCATGTTCCTTATAGAACAATATACATAAGTGGCAAAGATCTTGGTGTAATGATTTTGTGATCTCTAACAATGTTTTTAAGATTCATATCAGGAAAAAAGATCAGATAAATTCGGGACTCTTACACTCCAGACACTAATAGGGAAATATTGTAAGGAGAGGCTGATATTAGCAATTTCTTGTGTGAGTGGGAGAAAAGGTGGGAGTGTAGACACATAACTCACTGCATCATGCTAGCACCAAGTCTCTTTTGATAGCTACATAGGCTGATCATCTAACAGAATCTATGCCAGAAGTGTTTCCCAGACAGTGAGTCACTGATTGAATGTGACATTCATTATTTTCATAGTGGCGTCTTGTTATCCTGCAGATGGTCTACCTTAGAAATTGCCTTTCACTGTAACTTCCAGATGGTAACTTATTCATAGATTTAGTAAACCTAGGTTTTAAGAGTCCCAACTTCTTTTGAGATTGCTTGATTACAGTTCTTAAATGCTCTCCAGCCATCATGCTTTAGCTACAGCCTCTGAGTGATGGAACGTTATCAGAATAATTCCTCATGAAAGTTCCATCCTCTGCTTTCATATTTTTGTGGTTGCACTGAACTACGAATCTGTGTGGAGGCTGTACTCCTCCATTCTGAGCCTGTAGAACTTCTCTTAATATGTTACAGCTACCAATGGTGACAGTATAAACAGAACTGCTGTGGTTCTCTGTCAGACAGAGCTGGGGGAAATCCTTCACTCGTAGTTATTATTTCCACTCATTTGGTCAAAACTGAATAGCATTCTTCTTGAGGGTCTCCCAAGAGAAAATGCAATAGTCCATTCGACTCCTTAGTATGGTATGAGGCTGGTTGTGGGGTACAGAGTAAGAAGTATAGTCAGTTATGGTCCAGGCAATGGTGAGATTGGGGTGAGAGCCTAGTCTATTCCACAAGCCAGGGATACTTCTGAAATTTCAGACAAACACTTGCTCTCTGCTGTCCTTCACAGTCCTCCAAACCTGTAATCAGTGTTTAGTGATTGCCAGGTTGGATCAGACCTGGGGCCCATCTCGTCCAATATCCTGTTTCTGACAGTGGCCAGCACGAGAGTCTTCAAAGTAAGATGCAAGAACCCCACAGTAGGTAGATGTGGGATAATCTGTCCTCCAGTAAGTTCTTGTCTTAACCCCTAATAGTTAGAAATTGGCTTAAGCCTTGAAGCATGAGGTTTCTATCCCTTCTAAAATATTTTTCATTAAATATTTAAACCCTGGATATTCTTGTTATGCATATAAATATCCAGTCCTTCTTGGAATCGAAGTTCTTGGTCTCAGCAACATCCTGTGTCAGAGAGTTCCACCGTTAATTGTTGAGTGAAAAAGTATTTATTTTTATCCTTTTTTGAATTTGCCACCTTTCAGTCTCATTGAAAGTTCCCTTGGTGACCTGTCCCGATGCTAACCTGAGGGGCCTGAGAAGGTTTCTGATGAGGTTAGAGAATATGGCTTGAAGCCTTCATAGAGGGTAAAACCTGGGAGCTTCAAGAAGTGTGGCTGCAGGAATTTAAAAGCTGAACCCAATAGCATAAGTGCTGAATGCTTGTTTAATGTCATCAGCATCATGGATATAATAATGAAATGTAGCTTAATGAAATGTAGGTTCCCGTTTCCTATGGAGAGGACCTCTGGCTGTCTGGGTTGGTCATCTGGTTATGTGTGTTATGCATGTCCATTACCTTGATGTCCATGGGGCTCCGTCTGGGTGCAAAGTCTCTCCGTGGAAAGCTTGGTGCAGAATTGAAGCCTAGAAAAACAAGAACCTGGCTGAGTTTCTCAGGCTGATTTCTTGTGGATTGGGATTTGGGATATAGTCTTTGAATATATATGGTCTGCTTCACTGAGCCACATGTTTTGTATAGGCTGATATCCTGTGCAAACAGTGAGCAAAGCGTGAGGCTTCAGAGGAAACCATAAATGTTGTCCATAGCCCATTGTGTCCCCATATCTTTTCTCTTCTCCAGCTCACTAGTAACTTCAGTTTTCTTTATTAAGGACAATACTTTCATGTGTGTGTTTGCACCAGGCAGAGCTCACTGACTGATCTAATGAATCTCATGATATATTTGTAGCTTCTTGTCTGGACACTCCCAGACAACATCCAAACATGCACTGAGTGTCTGTGTGTTGAGTAGCCCTGGTTCAGCAACTCTGACCCTAGCAACCTGCTTGTTACACCACTGCCATACTTTGGTCTCCACCAGCCTTGGTTACTACTGGCCCAGTGACCCCAGAGTTGTCTGCCTAAAATCATAGAATCATAGAATATCAGGGTTGGGAGGGACCTTAGGAGGTCATCTAATCCAACCCCCTGCTCAAAGCAGGACCAATCCCCAATTTTTTTTTGCTCCAGATCCCTAAATGGCCCCCTCAAGGATTGAACTCGCAACCCTGGGTTTAGCAGGCCAATGCTCAAACCACTGAGCTATCCCTCCCCCGGGATGGGAAAATGTCCAGCCCTCTCCTGGACCACTTAAAGAAGTAATACGGTTCCTTTGCTCCTTTAAAGAGTCAAAAGCACATTACAGCTTATTACTCTAACTGGGGTAAATACAACCTTCCCTTCAAGCACAGCACTGAGTTGGTTTATTGTAAAAATAAACCAAATTTATTAACAAAAGGACGTAGGTTAAGTGATACCAAGTAGAAGGAATACAGTTAGAAAGGCTTACAAACAAAAGTAAAAATACACTTTCTAATGGCGAAGACCTACCTTCAGCAACTTGCAATCTTTGTTCAAGGTAGTTTTTTCACCAATCTTCTATTCCAAAGGTCTCAACCCTCCTAGTTGAAGGAACCATCTTTCTCAGCCTGAAAGACCTCTGGGCCTTTGTATCCATCGAGTGATGGAGGCCAACATGGTTTTTTCTCTTTCCTTATATCTCCCAAACTTACTATTTTGTCTCCAGAGTCAAGGTGACTTCATGCTGTTCTTTCCTTCCTATGGACTTACCATTCCCCTGCAGGTTTGTGTGTAAATGGAGCTTCTATTGTTTTTGGTCACACCTTACTTAATTTTACTGGAGATGGGTAGATAGCTGCATTCCCTCCTCCATGGGAGAGAACTATATCCATGAGTATTCATAATTCCTCATCTAGTGTTAATATGAGTGTTAATACTGTGACAAAGTTCCTCTTCTACCTCGGTGGGTCCTGCGCTTATAGGCGGATTTTGCTTGCCTCAGAGATCTTTCCTTCTGGTAGAACCCACAGTCCAGGTCAACTCCTCCTGTGTCTGATCAGGAGTTAGGAGGTTTGGGGGGAACCCGGGCCCGCCCTCTACTCCGGGTTCCAGCCCAGGGCCCTGTGGACTGCAGCTGTTTAGAGTGCCTTCAGGAACAACTGCACGACAGCTACAACTCCCTGGGCTACTTCCCCTTGGACTCCTCCCAACACCTTCTTTATCCTCACCACAGGATCTTCCAGCAGTACTCACTCTCAGCTCCTAGTGCCTCTTGGTCCCAGCTTCTCGCACGCACACCACAAACTGAAGTGAGCTCCTTTTTAAACCCAGGTGCCCTTATTAGCCTGCCTTAATTGATTCTAGCAGCGTCTTGATTGGCAGCAAGTGTTCTAATCAGCCTGTCTGCCTTAATTGTTTCCAGAAAGTTCCTGAGTGTTCTGGAACCTTCCCTGTTACCTTACCCAGGGAAAAGGGACCTACTTAACCTAGGGCTAATATATCTGCCTTCAACCACTCTCTTGTAGCCATCTGGCCTGACCCTGTCACAATACCTACATTTGACAGTGATATGAAATGCCAACGTGTTGTTAGCTTTCATAAAAGACTTTACCTGACACACATTGTCTGCAAGCAGTTATCATTTGAGGTTCAGACCCCCATAAGAGGCTATTTTCCCCCACTCACTAGGTTGATGGCTTTGTTTACCTTTTATGTAAATGTACCTTCATTGTCTAGGGCAGACTGGGTTTAGGCATTGCTTGCCAAACACATTTTAAGACCATAGATCTAATATATTGCCATAACTCTCTGTATACTCCCTGTACATGCATTACCCAAGAATATTAATGACCATCAAGTATTAGTTTTCCAATGATATATGACATGCTACCTTTTGGATCTATATCATGACAACAGTGTTTGGTGTAGTATGTCAGGCTTGACAAGCTGCTGACAGAGAGAAGTGAACCATCAATGGTTCCTTTCTGTCACAAACACCCACTAACCCACAGCTGCATTGCAAAACACGCAGTCTCACTGATACCAAATGAATTGCATGGGGATGCAAGTTGGTGCCAAATTTGGCCCCATATCTTCAAAGCAGACCAGTGGGAAAAGTAATAGACCACTCCAAAGGGTGAGATGGGAGGGGGAAAAACCCCCCAAGGACTGTGGATCAGTAGCTACTGGACCTTTGTTGATTTAGAGGGCCCTTTTGGGCATCAGGAATCCCTGTTTAGATCTGACAGGCATTGATGTGTGGAGCTCTTAAATCTTTTTTATTCCTTTATCTCAATGAATTTGTCCCTTACCTTTCTAGCACAGAAAAAGAAGAGATTTTTTTCTCTCTCTCACACACTCATGCAAATGGAGTCTATAAACCTGCCGGGTGTTATATTTATAAATACAAATGGACTCAGTAAAGAGCTGCTCTTAACTTTCTTAAAACTCTGACGTTTCCTATAATTTAAAGGATTAAAAAGAGCAATAAATTTAATCTCATGGAGGTTACATGTTAAGATATAAATGTACCATATAAAATATGTGAGATCCATAGGTGAGAATATATTCAGTGCTTTAACCAACACCTATGCCTAACAGCGTGCAGATATCTTCAGACTGTCACAGTTTTTAATGATGGGTTCTTCGTGCAAATGTGTACAGACAAGTAGCAATTAAGACACTTCTGTGCTGCTCCGCAAGAGCTGTTCAACATATGGACACTCTGACTCAAAGCAGGTTCCACTTGATTACTGAGTGTTTTACTGTATCCTTGGAAATAAAATCTTGAGGTTTTTTTTCTTTAGCATCTAGTATCTTTAGCAAAAGGAGTGCTCATTTGACCATCTCTGAATGGTTAATCAGAAAAGTGACTACATTTGTGAAAACAAATTTGCATGTTTAGGGCCAGATCTAAAGTCCACTGGAGTCAATGGCCATTGTTTCATTAACTTCAATGGGGTTTGGATCAGGTTCTTGTAGCAGTGACCTCTAATCAACACCTCTTTAAGCTGGTTAATTGCATTTCTAGTCTCAATCAGATCGAGTCACTTGCTTCATATTAGATGCCCAATGCAGCCATAGTCCCAAAATATTTATGTTTGGAGAGAACCACATTACCAACTTTAATGGCAGCAGAACTTTAACAAATATTTTAGGTTACTGAAGCATCTCTCTGACATTATGGGCCAGGTCCTCAAATGGGTGTAAATCTGTGTTGCTTTATTAACTGCACTGGAGCTACATCAGTTTACACCAGCGGGGAGTCTGTCTTGCTGTAATAAGATCACCGATTGAAGAACTATTATTATTTAAATTCTAATGTTACAGAAGGGAGAAGGGGTTTCAAGGATTACATATTGTATATATCCAGCACCCTCCTCCTCCACCAGGCTTCCATGAGCTAAAGGTAAGGTAGGAATTTGATTTGTAAATTCAAATTTATGTATGATGTAAAGCCATCATAGGTGGCTGGGATTCTGAGAAGGAAACCGCTTAGAAAGAACCAGTGGAGTGACGTTGGGAGAGGGTGTCTAGGACGCAAGACAGGTGTGAAGATCCTGTATGATTGGCGAAATCAGTGTAATAATTCTATGTGGCTTTGAGAAGACCACAACAGAGAGAGAGAGGTCTGGCAAGGCAGGGGTAGGTAGTTGAGAGGGAGGCTTATCTGGTGATATCAAGTTACTTGCTTTCCCATTGTAGTTCATTCCAAATTGCATTATACTGTCTTGGCAGGTGGCACCAGGTGGCACTGTTACATGTAATCTTCCAAGTACTTTTCCACAGAGTGTGAGCAAATGTTTAGTCTTGGGAAGACATGCTGTGTTGTTAGTTTTGTCATACAAAGTTCTGTGTCGAGGCAGTGGTCCTTGGGGAGGGAGCTCTCTGCCTAGGTCTCTGATCAGTGTCAGTTCTTGAGTTGGAGTTGCTCTCTGGGAGGTGGGCACTGGTGTTAGGCTGAGATTCCTAGAAGAAGGGATTGCTTATATGCTATCTGACCAGCTGTGTTCCAGGACTGAGGTATGTGTGTAAATAAATAAAACAAATTACACACAAAATACACTCAAACTCCATATCATGAATTTCTCCTCTATTGGGAAGTTGACTTGGAAAGCCCCAGACATCAGCATCTCCCCTCTGCAGAGCAATAGCAGGTGTCAGAACGGGACACTGGTGCCAGAAGAAGGGGCAATGATACATTTATTTTTATTTGAAAGATCCAATGAATGCCCAAGTTTAAACCTTCTAGAAATGAATGTGAAAGCTTGCCTTCTGTAAATGCCTGTGCCTGAGATTTAAAGGAATTTAAAGGGAGAAATAAAGGATGATTTTAACTGAAAACAGTTTTAATAGCCAGACTAAACCAAATTAAAATACTTCTGCCAGTTCCATGGACACTAAAATGTGCAATCTGAGCATGATACAAAGAGAAATCCACATATCTTTGCACTGTTTCAGTGGTGACTAGTGGATCAAGGGAGACTTAAAAACTTGTAGGGGAATTTTTACAACCCTGGGGATTGTGAATATTTTTCTGATTTTGCTGGTTTAAAATTAAAAAAGACCGTTCTGATTGGGAAATAATGACTGATGGGTATGTTCTCAGAAGATGGCACTTCCCGGTTTAAATTTAATAAATAGGCAAAAATGGGTAAAAATGATCCACATAATTCTCTTCTGTTCCAGTGATCATCCCAGAGCATAATGAATGTCTTTCCTTCCTTGGTGTTTTCCAAATTTGGTTCACACAACTGAGTTACTATGGGGTTGTTTCTTCATCTAAATGCTTAAAGATTGACCTTTTAAAAGAAATTTAAGAATTCCTCCCACTTCCTGAAAATGTCTTCTCTCAGGGACGCCAAAGTACTTTGAAATAAAACAGTACGTGGAAAGCCCTTAAACACTGTTATGCTGAGTAGGAGGGTTGCCTCATAGTGGTGGTTCATCACTCTTCTAGCACCTGGAAATGTGGTAGGCACTTTGCAGAACTTATAGTTAATATAGGGCAAATGAAAAACAAAGGGGTTGGAGAAGAGAGGCCAAGGGTTATAATAACAAAAGCTGAAATAACCATCAGATTATCCTTCCCATCTAGTTAAGGTACTGGATTCAGAATCAAGACATCCAAGTTCATTTCCAACCTTTGTCAAAGACTTCCTGTGTGACATTGTCCAAGTCCTTTAAACTATCTGTAACTCAGTTCCCTATCATTTAAATGGGAACAATACTGTTTCCTTTGTCCATCTTATCTATTTAGATTGTAAACTTTTCCAGGCAGGGACCATCTCTTATTGTGTGTCTGTACAGTGCCTAGCGTAGTTGGAAGCTCAAGGCACTATTGTAGTACAAAATAACGTTTGTATTGTAGTACAAACTAATTGTGGTTGCTGAGACAGTTAAGCACCCATCTTGAGTCGACTAAATCTGACATGTTTCCTCTCTCGTCTCTCTCTCACGTTGGTACGACACAGTATAACCTCTCCAAGTTGGCCCATGGGCCTTACCAAATTCACGGTCCATTTTGGTCAATTTAACGGTCAGAGGATTTAAAAAATTGTAAACTTCATGATTTCAGCTATTTAAATCTGAAATTTCAGAGTGTTGTAACTGTAGGGGTCCTGACCCAAAAAGGAGTTGTGGCGGGGGTTATTGTAGGGGGTGTTGCGGTTTTGCTACCCTTACTTCTGCACTGCTGCAGGCGGTGGCGCTGCCTTCAGAACTGGGCAGTGGAGAGCGGTGGCTGCTGGCTGGGAGCCCAGCTTTGAAGGCAGAGCCACAGTCAGCAGAAGTAAGGGTGGCATGGTATGGTATTGCCACCCTTCCTTCTGCGCCGCTGCCTGCAGAGCTGGGCCCTCAGTAGCTGCCACTCTCTACCTGCCCAGCTCTGAAGGCAGCACAGAAGTAAGGATGGCAATACCATGATCCACCCAAAATAACCTTGTGACCTCGTTGCAGCTCCTTTTTGGGTCAGGACCCCCAATTTAAGAAACGCTGGTCTCCCCTGTGAAATCTGTATAGTATAGGATAAAAGCACACAAAAGACCAGATTTCACAGGGGGAGACCAGATTTCACGGTCCATGACGCATTCTTCATGGCCGTGAATTTGGTAGGGTCCTACCCATGGGGATAGTTTCCATCCCAGATGGGCACAGATCCTTTATCAAAGACAAAGCAAACAGATTGTATAGTGAGTTTAGGGATTTGATGACTACTCCAACCACATTTGATTTGTATGTGAATCCAGCTGCTCTGGAACTGTTCAGATTCTGACCTTCTCCAAATGTATTTGTCTCCTGTCACCTGTGAGCACTAATTGGTTGGTTTAAAACATCAGTGTTGTAAACATCTCAACCAGTTTCCTGTGAAGCCTACACTTTGGTCACTGGGGCAGAAAGTGTATGTGTGGGGGGGGGGGGGGGGGAGGAAATCTCACTGAGTGAGAGTTTCCCTGTGACTCAAAGTAACCTTGTTAAAGCGAATTGTAAACTGTGTAAAGCCAACGTGTCTCAAGGAACGCTATGTCTGGCTCTTCTGTGGCTACTTTGAGTAAATGCCTAGAAACAGAACATCTGGAAGCTTAGAAAAGTGCCATGGGAAGCGTTAACAGGGAACACTGCATAGTCCAATTTGAACCAGTTGCACACCAAAGCAGCGGGGCAAAGAAGGGTGTGTGTCCGTGTGTGTGTGTCTGTGTCCATGTCCGTGTCCAGAGAAGGCCATGGAGTGGACTGAGCTGGAGTAATTTATATTGCTTGAGAAAATGACAATTGATAAGCAGATAACTTTATGAAATCAGACTTCTTTGGAGGAAAAACAAATCCTCTCCTACCTCCTATATCTTAGTGACTGTTTCCACAACAATCCATTATGAGGTGATAACAGGAGGATTATGACTTGCTGGTGAATGGGCATACCCTCCCCCTCAAGGTGTGTGGTTCTCTGCATGCCTCAGAGCTCTACTCTGTCTGGACTCCCTCTTCTCCATTTGTAGGAGTGTAGTGGGGCGGATGCCCCACTCCCTGAGAGTGAGGGCTGCAGCAGGCCAGTGCGCCCGCACAGAAGGGCAGCCAATGGGAGGAGGGCTTATTGGGTGCCAATCAGGGCCAGGCTCAGCCCTATAAAAAGGCTGCCCAGGAGAGAAGCAGGGAGTTTCTCCCAGGCCTTCAGAGGGGAAGGTCTGTCTCCTGCTCAGGAGACCAGCACCTCAAATAGAGCAGTGCTGGGCAGATGGAGGGGAGCATAGGAGAGCTCCAGCCTGTTACCTGCCAGGCTGCGGGCCCTGAATGGAAGGGCCTAGAGGGTGCAAAAGGGGTCAGAGAGGAAATGACCTAGGGGGAGAGAGAGCAGATGAGGGGAGAGAAGGAGGGCAGGGAGGCTGCCGCTAGAGGGTCCCTGGGTCGGGACCCAGCATAGTGGGCAGGCCTGGGTTCCCCCCGTTCCCCCTTATCTTGCACCGGGCTGTGGGAAGTGGCCATAACAGACTGAACCAGACCCCTGATGGTAGGGGCCAGACTTTGGGGTGTGGCTGGCTGCTTCGGCAAGGGTGCACCAGAGGACTGCTGTTAACCCCCCCCCCCCCACCCCAGAAGGGGGTGAGTGTGGACTAGGGAGCACTGCCGGAGGGCAGTGTCCTGAAGAGGACGCCGCGAGCCGGGAGCAACACGGGTCCAGACGCCGGCAAGGGAGCGGCGGACGGGACACCACCGGCGGAGGGCGCTCCAGGACTGCCGAGAGCTAATTCCCAGACCGACCGGCAGGGGGCACCGTGGTGGTGAGTCGTAACCCCGTCACAAGGAGACTAAGCGAGTTTGGCCAGTAGATCCATGATAAAAAGGACAAATGGCCATTTTTCCAGTCTGGAGGGGAAACATGTTGGTCATTAGGACTACTGTGACCTTAAGGGAGAATGACTGACTAAAATGCAAGACTAGCATAAGGGAGGCCTCCATCCCATATGCCCGGCTAGGGAAATATTGGCATGAATTGCCAGTTTCTTTCTGAGTACAGACTGGGCTTCAAATAAGTATCTTCTTAGTTTTGGGAATGGGGAGTGCTGGACTCATGTCTGTGTAATTGTGTCTAATTGAGGAACAAAGGTATTGCCAGTCTGGATCAGACTCAAGGTCCACCTAGTCCAATATTCTGTCTCCAACAGTGGCCAACACCAGATGCTACAAAGGAAGGTGTAAGAACCCCGTAGTACGCAGATGGAGAATAATTTGCCTCCACCCCCCCATATTAGGTCCCCTTCTGATTCTACTAGAGATTGGCTTACACCCTAAAGTGTAAGATTTAATATCCTTTCCACAAAATTTGTGATAATTAGTTATGATGTTCTAGATACCCATATAAATGTCCAGTCCCTTTCTGAATTTTGTTAAGTTCTTGGTCTCTATTTCCTATGACAGTGAGTTCCACAGTTTAATTACACTTTGTGTGGAAAAAGTATTTCCTTGTATTGGTTTTCAATTTCTCACCGTTTAATTTCATTGACTGTCCCCTTGAGTTTTTTGTGTTATGAGATGGGGATAACAGAAGGTCCTGATCTATCTTCTCTCTTGTTCATTATTTTATATACTTTTATCATGTCTCCTCTTATTCATACCCATTGTAAGATAAACAATCCCAGTCTTTTCAATCTCTCTTTATATGAGACCTTTTCCCACCTTTGATCATTCTTGTTACTGACCTAAATGGTGGTCAAATAAAGGAAACATCTATTTTGAGAGAGAGTTATGTGCACAGTATACCAGATGAGGCTTCACACAACTCTATAATATTCTTTGAATTATTCACCATTCCAATTCTTATGCAGCCCAACATTTTGTTTGCTTCTTTGACTTCAGCTGCTCTTTGAGCAGAGGTTTTTATTGATCTATCTACAGTGATTCCCAAGTCCCTTTCTTGGGTTGATACAGTTAATTTAGAATGGTCTAAATTAGTAAGGTCTAACAGTAGTTTAATTTTTTCCCTCCAAAGTGCATTATTTTGCATTTACCACACTGAATTTCATTTGCCATCATGTTGCACATTAACCTACCTTGTTTAGGTCTCTCTGAAGTTCCTCACAGTCCTCTCTGGTCCTGACTAACCTAAATAACTTCATCTTCTGAAAATTTGTCTACCTTACTATTTCTTCCCATTTCCAGATCATTAATAAATATTACAGCTACAGGCAGGGCCGGCTTTATCGGTAGAATCAGCTTAAAGCCGGCCCTGGCTACAGGACCTACTAAGGAATTTGAAGGCACCCTGCTGATAACCTTTTGTTATGACAGAAACTTACCATTTAATTCTACTCTTGGATTTCTGTCTCCTAGCCAGATTTTGATCCATTAGAATACTTTGCCTCTGACCCCGTGACTATTAGCTTCTTTAGTAGCCTCTTGTGTGGGATATTGTCTTTGTGAACAGTCACCCTGAGCCAAATCTGTGGTGTCACTCCACTGGAATTAGTGGAGTGACATCAGATATAAATTTGGCCTGTTCACTTTTCATTTTAAATGGTCGTGTCTTTTCAAATATTCAAAGAACAAAGTGCTATCTCATGCTATGACTATATATGAGAAATAGATTGGGGTGTTTTTCTTCTTGGAAGGAAACTTCCTGGAGCAAAAATATCTTTCCTATGGAAAGATAAACACATATGGAATGTCCATCAGCTGACATGAATGCGTTATTATAGAATCAAAAAAAGATAGCTGGAGAAAATATATTAAAACATAAATACTTTGGCGGTAAGAGCTTTTTGCCTGGGAAAACTTGTTGCTAACAATTTATCTAAAGGGCTGTCCATGGGATGTGAAGCCCTGTTCCCACACCTGGGGCAATCTTAGATAACAACAAAAAATAGATTTATATTTTGCCTAATGGGTCTTGAAATCATAAAACAAACTGGCACCTTTGATCAATTTGAAATGTTCCCTACTTGTAGGCTGAAACACCCTTTTGGAATATAAGCAGCCCACAAATATGCAAGATAGCTGCAATTGCAATTACTTTTAGAGAACCAACTGACCTTAAAAGGGGTGATTTGACTGTTAAGGTCTGGTAGGACTAGGAATAAATAGAGTTTATCCGAGGATAAAAGGAAAGAGATATTTTGTGGAGGTGGGTGGCTCACAGGTGGGGTATTTCTGTCTACATTTTTGAAGGTCTCGGTGTAGTCCTTTTAAACCAGTCTATCAGAGGTTCTTCTGTGGCCTCCATTACTGGAGCATCTGAGCACAACACAGTCTTTTAAGGTATTTATTCTCACAACCCCCTGTGAGGTAGGGCAGAGCTCTTATCCCCATTGTACAATTGGAGAATGGAGGCACAAGGAACCAAAATCATTTGCCCAAGGTCACACGGAATCTGTGGAAAAGCAGGGAATTGAATCTGGGTTTTTCAGGTCCCTGGCTAGTGCTCTAACTACTGCCCATCCTTCCTCTCCTAACTCAGGGTGAAACTTGGGTGTATATGGGATTTTAACTGGTGCACAAGACTTATTGGTTTGAAGTGCAGAATAAGCTGAGTTTGTTTATTGGGAGCCACTGGGAACTAGCCCAAACCATTTGTAGGAATACTGGACATGCTCTTTTCAGTTCCCGTTTATTTCTCCATGTGCCTCTGTTAAACAAGAGAATATGTAAAATTCAGTATATGGAATCTTGGCTATTATTTCCCTGTCCCCTATGTAATGACACCCACACAGCCCCACATTTAATGGGAGCCTGATTTTTGTTGATAATCTTATCTATCAACATCTCCACATCATCTAACCACCATCAGTAGCTTGTATAGTTGTCTCTGGGATTTTTTCCTTGATTCTTATTCAAATCTGGCTCCTCCCTCTCAACTTGTAAAGGTAAAAGAGAAAAGGATTTAGGTATCCAAAGGATTAGATATTCGGGGTGGGGGAGAGGAAATAGGAATATCCTATACCTTCTTCTGTTATTCACTCAATTAAAACTTCCTTAAGTCCGCTCTGCTTACCCTTCCATTTATACTGATTGTTAGGAATTTCAAAGATGATCATTTCAGAGAACAGCTGTAGGATAGAAGTGCTTGCATACAAGGCACATGTCATTTTTTGATTACTTGAGAGATATAGCTGCATAAGACTGGGTTTATTTGGAGGCAACATAGCTGTTATTTCTATTAGTTTTAGTAGTCTTCTATTACATGCTTGTGCTTTTCTTTTATAATATACTGTAAATGTACTATCCTTAATAGCGGTGTGTGTGTTCCTTCACCAGCAGTTGGAGGTGTTAATTTGTAATGTCAGAGTAATATTGCTATCTTATTGGAGATTATTAAATAAAAGCATTTTAAGAGCGAACTCTGTTCCCGGTGCCATTGTGGATAGGGCCAAATCTTGCTCACTGTGATTGCACAAGTAGTTCCATTAAAACCAACAGAAGTGGTTGTGTGAATAAGATGCTGTTCACTTCAGCTGGACTTGAAGATATGTAACTAAAGCTTATGCTGCTCTGATAGAGAAATGGGAAGATTGTGGATGTTACAGTATTTAAAAACATTTGGTGATTTTCTCCTTTCCCAGTAATTATAAGATCTAAATGTCATTTTTAATGTCTCCATGTGACAAGATCCAGTTACAATAAATTACTCATGCCTTGGCTTTATTCTTTTTATCTGCAGTGTAATCAACTATAAAAGTGAAATAGTCTTCACGCATCTCCACCTGTTGGTAATAAAGCATGTCCTTCTAAAGGCAATTATTTTGTTATCCTTCTGTCCTCATTAAAATTCATTTTTAAAATAAATTGTTCATTCATTGATGTGCAAATGCCTTCTTAAATGGTGAAGTAGAGTCCAGTCTATGTGATGGAATTAAAGTAAACATTCAGATTTTCCTGTAGATCAAACTAACAATTGTGAGTAGGAATGCTGTGTACCAAGCCACTAGTATGTCTAACATACATTATAAAGCAATTGTGTGGTCTAGTAATTAGGACACTGGCTTCTGTTCCTATCTCTGGCACTGGCCAGCTGTGTGATCCTGCATGAGAGACTGCTCTTTCTTTTCCCTCCCTCCCCCTCTCTCTCTGTCTTGTCTATTTAGATTGAAAGCTTTTTGGAGAAAGGACTGTCTCATATTTGTACAGCTCCTAACACAATGGCATCCTAAACTCAGTGGGGGCCAATAGGCACTACTGTAATGCAAATGACAATAATGGACGCATCACTATGGTAGACAGCAGGACTCCTTGGTCGCTTGCTTACTTATTCATTATATTCAATAGTTAAGGATCAACATTGGCCTTGGTGTTGTATAAGACTAAAACCAGTAAGTTACTAAAGAGCTTGTCTTTGTCCTACATGTAGAATTCAGTCCTGTATGAGCAATTACATATGAGCAACTACATTGAAGTGGCCTTCAAGACCATATAAAATCACACATGACATCCAAGGTGACAGTTGTTTAGCAGGAGTTCAGAGACTCTCTGTGTCTGTGGAAGAGTTGCAGAGATATTTTCTAATTGCAAAGACATCCTATAAATCTGCAGATAAGAGGAGGAAGACTGGTCTTGTGGCTAAAGCACCAGTCAGGTGTAACAGGGTGGTCTAGGGTGACCAGAAAGCAAGTGTGAAAAATCGGGACAGAGGGTCGGGGGTAATAGGAGCCTATATAAGAAAAAAACCCAAAAATTGGGACTGTCCCTATAAAATCAGGACATGTGGTCACCCTAGGGTGGTCTGTCCCCTTAAAGGGCAGAAGAGGGACTGAGGCCAACCAGTCATTTTCAAGGCATAGTGGCCCCTTTAAGAACAGGCAGTTCTGGGAAGGATCACCATGCCAGGACAGGAATTTGGGGGGAGAGTGCTGCCTCAGCCATGTGACTACCTGTTGAGGATTATAAAGCAGCCCTCTTGGCTCAGTCATGTGGAGCCTGGCATCAGGAGAGACCTGCAGGAGCCTCCCCTGTGGCTGAACCAGGACAGTGGTGGCCTGGGGAAGTCTGCCAGGGTCCAAGCATAGCCCCAGGATGGAAGGCTCAGAGACCCTGCAGTGCTGCCTACTCTTGTGATTTCTCCCTCTGTCCCCAATGAGTGACAGGGTTTTGTCTGGGGCTGGAGCCAGTCCTGCAATGATTCAAAAAGCTCCAGCCCGCTAGCAAATTTAAGCTCTGCCGGATTGGGGGGAACCTGTCTTTCCTCACTTATCCACCGCCAGGGTAACCAAGCAAGACTGCTGCAGGAAGCAGGCACTGCCCCCTTGCCTCCCCTCAGTAACCTGGCACCATTCCCACAAAAAGGGAGAAGGGAGCAGAAAGAGTCTAGCAGTTCATGGCAGCTCTGTTCCCTCCTCCCTGCCTGTGTGCAACAGGGGGTGGATGGTCCCTCTGATAGTGAACAAAACCCTGCCTCCCGCACTCCAGCAGGGAATGAGGGGATGTGTCTGCAGCCCCCCAGGCCTGGGAGAGGGGAGTGAAGAACCCCAATAGGAAAAGGGGAAAGGGGAGCAGGGCTGAGGAGACAGGAGTGATTTGGAGGTTAGGGAACAGAATTAATTGCTGGACAGGGACAGGCAGAAGTGGGGGTCAGAGCTCCTGCAGCAGGGGCCAGAATCACTATACCCAGTGCATTTGGGACAGTGGGCAACAACAGTTGTCACGCACTGGAGATGGGCGTGGGGAGTGCAAAAATCATAGACAAACCAAACTCACCACAACATAGCTTCTTTTATAAAAAAAAATCTCATGACTTTGGCACCAAAGTCATGATTTTTCAGACTGACTCATGATTTGTGAACCTTTGGTATTGTCAGTACTGCCCTGCTCCATGGGAGGAGGAGTCTGAGCCCAGGGCTTGGGGCTAGTAACGGGTTTAGGGGAAGGTCTCCCCAGAGAGGCTAGGGGCTGAGGTGGGAATAGCAGAGTTCCGTTGCTCATGGGGAGAGCCAAGAGAGACAGGACTTGAAGCAGGAAAGATGTGAGCCTGAAAGGGCCAAAGGAACTGTGTTTACTGGGTGAGCACCTGAAAAATTAGACCCCCAAGAAGGGAAATGTTGTGTTTCTTTAAAATTCCTGGATTGATGTGGATTGGAGTGGAGTGGAGAGCCAACCAAGAGGGAAACTGCTGCAGGCCATGCCAGAGGGTGGCAAGCTCTGTGACTGCACCCTGCATTACCCAGCTTTGCTGCAGGCTTCTTGTATGGCCCTGTGCAAATCATTTAATCCCTCTGTGGCTCATTTCCCCCTCTGTAAAACTGGAATAATGATGCATCCCTTCCTCACAGGTTGTTGTGAGGACACATCCATAAATGCCTAGGAGGAGTTAAATGATAGTGATGGGGGGCCTTATAAGTTCCCAGAGAAGAGCCTACAAGGGATGTCCTTTACTCTTGCCTGGCATTTCACCATTAAATATTGTCTGCTGGCAATGGAGCTGCCACTAACAAATAATATTGTGCTTGTATTGGCAATGCACTTTGCAAATTACACTGGTCTACAATTTTTGAGACGTCATAGACTTTAAGGTCAGAAGGGACCATTATGATCATCTAGTCTGACCTCCTGCACAACGCAGGCCACAGAATCTCACCCACGCACTGCTGGAATAATCCTCTCACCTATGTCTCAGCTATTGAAGTCCTCAAATCATGGATTAAAGACTTCAAGATGCAGAGAATCCTCCAGTAAGTGACCCCGTGCCCCATGCTGCAGAGGAAGGCGAAAAACCTCCAAGGCCTCTGCTTCAGAGATAAAATGTGCTATTTAGTATGTATTTTGATGTGCTGAATTCAAATATGACAATTAAAACAACTGATTGGCTACTGTTTCTAAGATATTTAAGTTTTTACATTTTATGTCTATGTATTTTGTGTAGATAGTAGAGTTTTAATCATAAATTGTAAACCTAGGTCTTTTCATGTGTTTATGGTTGCTTTACATGATAATATTTCACCTGTCCTGTTTATGTAACACTGTAAAAATCAGCAAAGGGTTTATATAAATAAAATTGATTATGAAACAAAAGGCAAAAAACTATTACGTACATAGTTTAGTCCTATTCAGTGTCTACTCGGCGCTTCTTGGCTTGTCTCTTGTATTCATTAAATGGAGCATCTCTTGTCACTGTCCAGCAATAGTCTGCAAGCATTGATGGGCTCCATTTGCCCTGATAGCGTTTCTCCATTGTTGCAATGTCCTGGTGAAATCGCTCGCCGTGCGCGTCGCTCACTGCTCCGCAGTTCAGTGGAAAAAAATCTAGATGAGAGTGCAAAAAATGTATCTTTAGTGACATGTTGCAACCAAGGCTTTTGTATGCCTTGAGGAGGTTTTCCACCAACAACCTGTAGTTGTCTGCCTTGTTGTTTCCGAGAAAATTTATTGCCACTAACTGGAAGGCTTTCCATGCCTTTTTTTCCTTGCCACGCAGTGCATGGTCAAATGCATCATCTCGAAGAAGTTCACGAATCTGAGGACCAACAAAGACACCTTCCTTTATCTTAGCTTCACTTAACCTTGGAAATTTTCCACGGAGGTACTTGAAAGCTGCTTGTGTTTTGTCAATGGCCTTGACAAAGTTCTTCATCAGACCCAGTTTGATGTGTAAGGGTGGTAACAAAATCTTCCTTGATTCAACAAGTGGTGGATGCTGAACGCTTTTCCTCCCAGGCTCCAATGACTGTCGGAGTGGCCAATCTTTCTTGATGTTGTGGGAATCTCTTGCACGACTATCCCATTCGCAGAGAAAACAGCAGTACTTTGTGTATCCAGTCTGCAGACCAAGCAAGAGAGCAACAACCTTCAAATCGCCACAAAGCTGCCACTGATGTTTATGCACCTCAAAAGTTGTTTCATGTTGTCATAGGTTTCCTTCATATGGACTGCATGACCAACTGGAATTGATGGCAAAACATTGCCATTATGCAGTAAAACAGCTTTAAGACTCGTCTTCGATGAATCAAGGAACAGTCTCCACTCATCTGGATCGTGAACGATGTTGAGGGCTGCCATCACACCATCGATGTTGTTGCAGGCTACAAGATCACCTTCCATGAAGAAGAATGGGACAAGATCCTTTTTGACGGTCACGGAACATGGAAACCCTAACATCACCTGCCAGGAGATTCCACTGCTGTAGTCTGGAGCCCAAAAGCTCTGCCTTACTCTTGGGTAGTTCCAAATCCCTGACAAGGTCGTTCAGTTCACCTTGTGTTATGAGGAGGAGGATGGGAGAAAATGTGGGTCCTGGGACATTGATGGTTCAGGACCAGAAGTTTCATCCTCTTCCTCTTCCTCGTCTGACTCAAGTGAGAATGATGCACCAGAATCAGGAACTGGCAGTCCTTCTCGGTGGGGTACTGGGCGTATAGCTGATGGAATCTTTGGATAATGCACAGTCCACTTTTTCTTCTTTGACACACCTTTCCCAACTGGAGGCACCATGCAGAAGTAACAATTGCTGGTATGATCTGTTGGCTCTCTCCAAATCATTGGCACTGCAAAGGCATAGATTTCCTTTTCCTGTTCAACCACTGGCGAAGATTTGTTGCACAAGTGTTGCAGCATATGTGTGGGGCTCACCTCTTGTCCTGATCTCCATTTTTGCAGCCAAAATAAAGGTGATAGGCTTTCTTAACCATAGTGGTTATACTGCACTTTTGTGATGCAAAAGTCACTTCACCACAAACGTAGCAGAAGTTATCTGCACTGCTCACACAAGGACGAGGCATCTCTGCTCACTTTGGCTAAACAGAAATGTCTCCCTTTGCAAAATCAAACACTGACAAATAAAAGAGCACGACACTGTATGATTTCTAGAGCTGATATAGGGCAATTTGTTCAGCAGAGTGATGTAAGCTTCGTTATGATTGCATCATCCATGACTTCTAGGAATAACATGATGCAATTCATATAATGTATGACACAATACCAGCTTCACATTGCATCATTCATTGTTTTGCCTAAAAAGCAAGTACTGTCCAAACCCAGTCATAGATTTATTCATAGATCCAGTCAAAGATGTATTTTAGTCATTTCTGGTTTAAACTGAGATCCCTTCCCTTTATAACTCACTTATCCTCTGCCATTCCCAAGTCAAGGGCCGTATATACTGACCCAATAGCATGTCTTGAAAACTAGAGCCAATCAACAATTTTAAGCATCATTTTCGTTCTCAGTGACCCAGAATTAGTAAAGTTTGACTACATTTATTTCAGAAGCATTTTGGCTGTAGAGCAGTGTTACAAGAATTGTTTAATTTCATGAAAAGTCTGGATTTTGTGTGGAATTTGAGTGACAACAGAAGCATTTTGAGGCACAAAATGTCTCAAGTTTTGAAGTCTGAAAATATAAGAGGACAGATTATGGGAGTGAAATATGCAAACTTCCTCATGTTTCAGTGGGAATCCAGTCATTTTATGAAGAGTTGAATTTTATGACTACAAAATGGAATAGAATAAGATACTGGGTATTTTTTCTGCCAAATTTAGGGGGGGCGGAAATATCATATTCACATATCACTCCAATTTTGCTTATATAGACAGAAAAAAACAGGCAGCCACTGCTTTTTCCCTAGAAAAGGATAATGAAACTGCTTTTAAAGATCTTACTTTGCTGGGTGTACGAATAACAAGAGGGAAGGAAAGTAAATAACAAAAAGTGATGAAAATTAAATGGAGCAAGGCTGGCATTGGTGGAACGACTATTGTATATCTGCATCTTGTTACTGTGTGTATACACATGCAAAAAGTAGCTTGAGCTAAACACTTGATATTGGATCTTTGTCCTAAGAAAGATCTATCAACAATTTTACAAGCCCGCAGCCTTCTTTGTGCTCCAGCAATGTCAGTGACCAGGGTGCTACACCGAGCACTCTGTTACAGGGACCATGACTTCAAAACCAAGTTAACCCCACCCAGTTTCTCAACTGTTTTTGCTGGCCATTTCTCCTCCACATACATGTAGTTAGTTATCTTTAGCTTAGTGGCCCCTGGAATGACTCACTATATATATATTACGTTCTTGGTATTTTGTTACCAAGTAGATTTTACTGTAGAAACAATAAACTCAGGGACAACTGGCAATTCCATGCAGTATTTCAAGAATTGTTTATGGTATTGTGGCCACTACCCATAAGCATTTGAGTGTGATTCTCCTCTCTCAGCAGTTTTACACCAGTGTAATTCAGTTAACTTCAGCATAACTACTGATTTATCCCAGTGTAAGTAAGAGGAGAATCAGACACTCTGTGTTATGTCTGGCACCTGCTTTCCTCCTTTGGTTTTCTGAAATAGAAAATTTGAATATTTGCACCACATCAAGTGCTGTAGCTGTCACTAGCTGCAAAACCTGCTAGAGTATGCACAGGAGTACATAGCCTAATTCCTGGATTTTGCTGGACCAATAAAACTTATTGTACACTGCAAATGGCTTCCTTTGGGATTTCTTTACATCAGCTCTGAATACTACCCACAAGGTCTGATCATGGTTTTGTTAACCCAGTGATAGCAATTCTCAACTCATTTATTTCTCCCCCTTCTTTTCCATGCAGTAGAAAACACATTGTGCTCAGTTCTGCCCCCTGCTGTCCACACACAGCTCCTATGGACCGTGTAGAGAGTTGCACAAATGTATCTCAGCGTAGAGGCCCACTCACTGAGCTCAGTTTGTAGCTACAAAAGGGACAGTATCCCCATTCTCTTCCAATTTTCTCCATTTCCCAGAGTCTTTATACAGAGTAACTGGTTATTTTCTATAGCATCAATTTTTCCTATAAAACATGTCAGCTGTCCTATTTCCAGTTCTGCTGACGTGGTAGATGATGCTAGTCCACAAATATACTTTAGTATAGTAAGGCGCTACTATGAATTGATAATGTTGTTGGCAAACCAAAATACTTATGTTAATTTCATCTCCTTTTAATAGTCAGGGAGAAAAAAAAATTAGTCTGGCAAAAGAAAACATCCAAAAGCATCAGACAAAATATCCCATCTTTATTTTGAAAAATAGAAAAATTTAAAGCAGAAACAAATGATTAATTCTAATCCCATACATTCAAACCAGGAAAGTCTTAGATTATTAGCAACTTTTCTAAACATGACAGGTGTTGACAGCTTAGTCTTTTTTTATTGCCTCACTTTTGTTGGTATGCAGAGAGAGAACTTACACTACAGAAAATGTTAATGTCTTCACACTTTCTTACATTTTTAACCACATAATTTATGTAAAACCATTACTAGATGAGTCATTGCTTTCACAAGGTTAGTGTGTCTGTTTATAGATCTGTGTGTGTGTGTGTGTGTGTGTGTGTGTAATTTCAATATTTGCATGAAAGGAAAAACAGATCTGCCTTGAGCTGGTTTTAGTGTTTATGCAGTATTACAGTCAGTCTTAGGGGCACTGAAGTGCTAGGTACTGCACAAACACAGAGTAGGAGACAGATCCTGGCCCACTGACCTAACAATCTAAATAGAGAAGACAAACAAAAGGTTAGAGAGAGAGAAAATAGTATGTCCATGTTATAGATGGGGAAATGATTTTGCCTAGCAATGAATTGTGGAGTCCTGTTATTCAGTATTTGAACAGGTACCAAGTATTCACAAAGTATTATGAATTTTGGCTTGAATAATTAAGAGTATATTACTCACTATCCTTATTCTTAAAATTTTCACACCAATAGCAAACAACCCATAGGATTAAATGTATTTGGCCAGCCTGTTTGGCAAACACTTCAGAATAATGAATATGTTAAAAGAAATTGGCTTTGTGAGAGATTAAAGTACCAAATAAGGTGCTAATTTCCTAACAAACATTATTCACAATGAATAATTCAAACAGCTCTGATGTTTCCTCATTATATTGATCAATCTTATGTGTGGTGTGGAATGAAAAATTTAGAGGAAATGCAGATATGTCATGAGTCTTCCTTTGTATCCTTTAATTAATTCAGTAATTTACAAATAATTTAATTTAATTCAGCAGCATGATCTTCCTATATAAATCTTCCACCAAATTAGTGGCAACTGAAATCTACATAATCCTCCCTAATTCAGATCATTCAGCATTTTATCTACAAATGCTGTCTGCTTTAGATACATGCAGTTTTCTAAAATATGGGTCCCTTACCCCACTTTTCCAACATCTCACTGCACAGTACACACTGGGCAATAAAAATTATCCATCTATAGCTTGTAAATTTTCCTCACTAAGAACTGTGCCATGTAAATTAATTAGAGTAGGGCTGCTGCCTGGTTAACTGAGCACCTGATATACTGAAATTACAATGTATGGGTTCTGCCTGTAGATAGTGATGAGCTGAACCATCATCAGTTTGCACAATTTTTTCCAATGGATGGGCTATACGGAGAATGCCATTATTTGGAAACCAATCTGCAAGCAACTACTTGTATTTTTGCTGGCTTCTTTCCTCTATTTCTTGTTTCTGCAACTTACAGTAATTGCATAGATTTCAGTAAGGTACAAAACTTTCTAACAATGTTCCCAAGGTTTTTTAAAAAAATTCTGGATCACATCCTTAGCTGGTGTCTGTAGGTATTGCTCTGAAGTTGATGGAGCTGTCAATTTATACCAGCGGAGGATTTGGACCTTAGTGTTTGAACTTCACAATTTTTCTAGAGTACTTTTATTTTTAAAAGCAAATCTCCAGGGTATTTTAAGAGGGGCAAGTTGGCAGATCAGGAGATCATTTAGTGGTATCTGCAAATTATTTTAAATGATGTATAATATACCTAAGTTGCAGGTGCTGAGGTAAGTAATGCAGATCAATGAATAAATTGGTAAGAAATAACAATACTTTTCAGAGTGAGTGTGTGTGTGTGAGAGAGAGTAGATCCCAAATGACCTTTGAAAGCAATCAGCAAAAGGGAGTAGGAAGGGGAAGATGAGTAATGCAAGTACACAGCTTATTAAACTTTTCTCGTCCATTTTCTCTCACACTAAAGCTAAATATTCACCAACTAATGTGATTCCATGCAGGAATACTGAGTAGACCATACACTGTTGGAATTACTATTTATTTGCAGGAAGACTCAAAACACTTTAATATGTGGAACTTGAACTCCTTGCTGAAGTTTTTTCAATGGGACAAGGTGTTAGGAGGTTTTTATGTGGTATGTGCCTCGTCTAAGTGTTACTTACCTGCCTTATATGTACAGTTTCTCCCTCAGAAAAAATATTCAGTTTCATCCCAGGGTAGAACAAACAAACATTTGGTGCGAGTTTGTTCCTACTGTTCTCTTATAACCATTCAGAGCATGCTGAATGACTGAACACAGCACAATAAAACCAAGCACAATCCAGGATGCCTTGTGAATGTTGAATGGTCCTCTGCTAATTCAGAGCTGGCTTGTGCTACCTGGCCTCAAGCTGAATAGTGCCTTTCTCTATAGAAGACCCACTGAGGATATTGAGGCATGAGTTACTGTACAATATAATAGTGCCAGATTCTGCCACTAAGCTGCTTTTTTCAGAGATTTTTCTCATCTGCTAGATGCAAGTATTAACCAGTACTTCTTTTGTAACAACAGTCCCTTCTGGCCTTAGAATCTATGAATTGTCTCCACTTTCCATCGAAGGCATACTGCCCACTTTGTGAAAGTGATGTGATGTCTTGGGATCTGGTTTGACTCCTCACTAAGTCTGGATGTCCAGGTAGCATCAGTTTCTAAAAATGCCTTCTCAACTCCAGCTTGCTAGGAAACTTTGTCCCTTCCTCCTGGATGAGGACTTGGCCACATTGATCCCTTCATTTAACACCTGCAGGCTAGATTACTGTAACTGATTGTATCTGAAGCTGAATTTGAAGATGCACAGACAATCTGGCCGCCTGCCTTTCCATGGCTTAGGCCATTAGTGAGAACATCATGGCTGTGATCAAATCCATCTACTGGCTCACAGTCAGATTCTGATGACAATTTAAGGTCTTGGTCCTAACTTTCAGAGCAACTAATGGACCAAGCCCCAGCCACATCAAAGGCTGAATTTCCTTCTGTGAACCATTGTGACAGCTGAGCTCCTCTGAAATAATGCCTATCTTAAAGCCCAGGATGAAGCATGGGAGAGCTGGGGACAAAGCATTCTTGGACAAGGGGCTATGGAACAGTCTTCCAGAGGAGATCAGGCAAATCCAGACTCTTGCCATTCTGAGGAAACGTAGCAAAACCTTCCGCTTTGAGAGAATAGAATCGTAGAACTGGAAGGGACCTTGAGATGTCGTCTAGTGAGTCCAGTCCCCTGCACTCATGGCAGGATTAAGTATTATCAAGACCATCCCTGACAGGTGTTTGTCCAACCTGCTCTTAAAAATCTCCAATGATGGAGATTCCACAACTTCCCTAGACAATTTTTATTCCAGTGCTTAACCACCCTGACAGGACGTTTTTCCTAATGTCCAATCTAAACCTCAATTTGCTTGCTGCAATATAAACCCATTGCTTTTTGTCCTATTATCGGAGGTTAAGGAGAACAATTTTTCTCCCTCCTCCTTGTAACAATTTTTAATGTACTTGAAAACTGTTATGTCCCCTCCTTCAGTCTTCGCTTCTCCAGACTAAACAAACCCAATTTTTTCAGTCTTCCCTCATAGATCATGATTTCTAGACTTTTAATCATTTTTGTTGCTCTTCTCTGGATTTTCTCCAATTTGTCCACATCTTTCCCTAAAATGTGGTGCCCAGAACTGCACACAATACTCCAGTTGAGGCCTAATCAGCACAGAGTACAAGAATTACTTCTCATGTCTTACTTGCAACACTCCTGCTAATATATCCCAGAATGAGGTTTGCTTTTTTTGCAATCGTGTTACACTGTTCATTCATATTTATACTCTTATTTCGACTGTGAGACTCACAGTATGAACACTCTTTTTATTCCCAAACTCATGCTACTCCACCCCAAAAAGCTCCCCTAAAACCAACCAAACAAAAAACACTTTCCAAAGTGGTGTTTTTACCCTGAATAGGGACAAGTGCCAGACAGTCCATTAAGCCCATTAAGGACTTGGCTATTATTACTTATTTTTATGTGGAAGATGCTCAGATACTCCAGTGATGGGTGGCAGTATAAAACCCAAATATATAGGAAGAATAGGATGGAAAATATTAGAATACCGTTATGTAAATGAAAGCTATGCCCTCACCTGGAATACTATGTTCATTCTGATCACTCCATCTCCTAAAGGATATAGCAGATATAAAAGGAATTCAAAAATAGGTGACAAGTATTATTCAGGACATGAGAACCCTTCCAATGGGAAGACCTAGAACAGCTTCTCTAAGAGACATGAAAAGGTATAGAACAATGAGTAGTATTGAGAAAATAGATTGGCACCTTTTATTCACTTTTTCCTAATACAAGAACAAAGGGACATTCAGTGAAATTGATATTTGGCAAATTCAAAACTGACAGAAGGAAACAATTTTTCAAATAACTCAGTGCTAGTGTGAAGAGTTTCTTGACACAAGGTATCCTTGAACTGAAGAGGTCAGTATGACTAAAAAAGATTAGACATTTATATAGATAACAAGAATATCAGAGGTAAAATAGTAAATATTTTTCAAAGAGTATTGCCAAGAGGATTTAGGCTCCTAAGTGGGTTAGGCACTTTTCAAAATTTTGTCTTAACGTTTATAATAATTGTGACAAAGTTCCTCCTCTACCTCGGTAGGTCCTGTGCTTATTGGCGGATTTTTGCTTGCCTCAGAGATCTTCCCCTCTAGTAGAATCCACAGTCCAGGTTAACTCCTCCTGTGTCTGATCAGGAGTTGGGAGTTTTGGGGGGAACCCAGGCCCACCCTCTACTCTGGGTTCCAGCCTAAGCCCCTGTGGATTGCAGCTGTTTAGAGTGCCTCCTGGAACAACTGCATGACAGCTACAACTCCCTGGGCTACTTCCCCATGGACTCCTCCCAACACCTTCTTTATCCTCACCACAGGATCTTCCAGCAGTACGCCCTCTTACTCTCAACTCCTAGTGCCTCTTGCTCCCAGCTCCTCACACGCAACCTCCTTCCACAGCTCCTGACATGCACCCCTCACTGACTCACTGGGAGGCTTTTGACTAGTTTCAGCTAGCCCCTGATTGGCTGCAGGTGTCTCAATTAACCTCCCTGCCTTCTGGAAAGTTCTTAATTGGCCCCAGGTGTCTTGATTAACCTGGAGCAACTGCCATAAGGTATCAGGGATTTGTTTAGCCTGGGGCAAACATACTGGTTCCTTACCACTTTCCTATAGCCCTCTGGCCGGGAAGGAGGTAGAGGGCTGCTGCTTCTCCTGCTGGGGCTGCTGCTAGGCCCTGGGCCCTCCCAGCTGCTGTTTGCTGCTATTGCTGCTCCAGCTTCTCCTCTGGCTGGGCCAGACACCCCTCCCACTACTCTACTCTCTGGTTGCTGGCTTCTTGGCAGCTGAATACCCCCCCCCAACACCTTGGTTGCTGCTACTCCTGCTGCTGCAACAACCCCTTGGGGGGGAGGGGGCCTGCTGGCCCTCTCCCCAGAGGAGGGGTGTGAGGGGCTCCTGCTCCAGCTGCTGCTGTGACCACCACCACCATCTGTGAGGGGTCCTGCCTGACCACCGGACCACCGCCTGGAGTTGCTGGAGCTGCTGCTGCTGCCCTGTTTGCTGCCAGGAAGCTGCTGGTACCCAGAGGAGGAAGACCCGGAAGACCGTCGGCGGAGACTCTGCAGACCACCGTGGAGGGGGCCTCCAAGAACTGAGTAATCTTTTCGAACTGTGCTCTAGTGGTGGGGGTATTGACTGTGTCTGTAGGGGCACAGGGGGTGTGGCGCCGAGCCTGCCCCCCAGTCCACCTGTGCCCCCCATAACCCCCAACACCACCGCTGCCCCCTCCACCACCTCTGCTAGCTGCTCACCATCTGCCTTGTGCTACGGCCTCTGGACTTAGCTGCTTCCATGGCCCGCCACAACCTTTTAACATCATTTGGGCCTGCAGCGGCAACCAGCCCCACCCATTGACTTTGTGCAAGCGCACGTGGGTGCACGTGCCCCCTCCCATACCCCTTGGACTGACCCTCTTCCCCCCAGCAGCATGTCCCTTGCTTTGTCCCTTGCCACCCGCCCCATTTACCCCTTGCAGTTGTTTGCCCCCTTTTTTTTGGTCCCAACCCCTTGCTATCTTCAGTTTTGCCTGCCCCGCCCCTCTCCCTCTACAGCCTTGTTTGTTTGCCCTACCCTAGCCCTGACACTAGACCCTTGTTTTTCTGCCCCATTCTTAGTTGGTTGTCTCCCTCCCCCTGAAACTCTGTTTGCCCTGATTAGCCCCCCGCGTTCATGCACCCACGCCCCCTCCCATGCGCTTGTGCCCCTCCCGTTTAATTTTGACCCTATCTCACTGCACCCCCATGCTGTTATATCATCCCCTCCCCTAGTGCAACAAGAGGAGCCGGATTTCCCATCTTGTGTCGGTGACTGAACCCTACCCCCGCACTAGTCCGAGTTAACCCTGAACCCTGTCCCCACTTTTAGTGCCCTCCTCCCCTGCCTGCAGCCTAGCAGGGAGGAGTGGTTACCCCAATTCCTCTCCCCACCCCCCCTCTCAAGAGTTTTCCCTTCCTCCCCTGCTCATCATGGCAGGTGATAAGGAGGGAGAAGCCCCTCCAGATGGCACGGCCGCCCCTCCTCCGCCTGTTCCCCCGTCACCCTCTCTAGCCTCCACCTCGACTGCCGCTGCTGAACCACCTGCTCTCGCCCCTGTTGGGGCACCGGCAGTGGCGGACACTGAAGAGACCTCCGCTGCTGCCACGTCCCTCGCCCCCAAGATCCTGGGGGAGCCCCCCCAGCCGGCAGGAAGGGCCAGGGTAAAAAGAAGGGAAAGGGCCCCGCGACAAAGGCCAGACCCTCCATGGCAGAGGCAGCCACTACTGCTGCGGCCCTGCCACTGGCCGCGGTGTCCTTCCCTGCTGTTCCCTCTACCAGCTCTCCGGGTGTCCCACCCCCGGCCCCCAGAGCGTACGCCCAGGTGGCGGCAACCCCCCGACCTGCCGCAACGTCACCTAACCCGCCCACCGCCTCAGCTACCATCTATAGCGGCCGGGGCCCCTTTCCCACCTTGACCAGAAGGCAGGGCGTCCGTTGCCTCCTGGTACCTGCCTCGCCCCACGTAGAAACGTATGTGCAGGTGTTGGCGAGGGTGGTGGGGCCCACGGCCATCGTAGCGGCCTCCAAAATGTACGGGAAGGTAGTCTTCTTCCTCGCATCGGAGGCCGCGGCCCAAGAGGCGGTGGAGAAGGGCCTGGCGGTGGGGGGCGTGTTCGTCCCGTTAGAGCCGCTGGAGGACTTGGGCGTCCGCCTAGTCCTCACTTCCGTCCCTCCCTTCCTCCCCAGTGCCGCCCTGTTACCTGCCCTCTCCGCCCTAGGGAGACCCATCTCTGTAGTCAGCCCTCTCCCACTGGGCTGCAAAGACCCCGCCCTCCGTCACATCCTCTCGTTCCGCCGGCAGGTGCAGCTCCAAATGCCTCCGGCGGCACGTGACGGGGAGGCGCTCGAGGGGTCCTTTATGGTCCCCTATCACGGGGCCCGTTACCGGGTGTACTATTCCACGGGGGAGGCCCGGTGCTACCTCTGCCGGGCGATGGGACACGTCCGGAGGGACTGTCCCTTGGCCCGGCAAGGAGGAGCATCCGAGACCCCCGAGCCCCGGCAGGGCGTCGGCCCCGTCATCGCCGGCGCCCCTGTATGCCCGGTGCCCAGAGCCGCCCCTCCTCCTTCCCAGTCCACCGCTGCTCCCGCTCGGGCCCTGGGAGTACCTCCCCCAGTGAGCCCAGACGAGCGGGAGAGGCCCACTGCGAACAGTCTGCTGAGGCCTGTGGAGGAGGGTGAGGCAGGGATATCGCCGGGCGTGGGAGAGGGCCCGCCCCAGGGAGACTTTTCTCTCCCTTATGCTGCCCCACCACTACCTCCCCGAGTCCCTAAGGAATCGCGCCCCCACCCTGACCCGACCCTTACTAGCCAGCCCCCAGATGATGCCATGGAGGGCTGGGCCTTAGTACAGGGGAAGCGGGGCAAGCGGAAGGCTCGAGCCCCGCTCCTTTCCACCGATGCGGAAGCCCCCCGGAAAACCAGGAAGGGGGGAACTGATGCCGAGCCTTCCGCTTTGCCCCCGAGCGGCTTTAGACCGCCAGAACCGGCTGGGAAAGACGTGGCAGCACCGGAAGGTATTACCGCCCCTCCCTCGGGAGCCCCTGATGGAGCCCCTTCTGCCCCGTTTGTCAACCCTGCACGCCCCAACCCGAGCATTACTTCAGGTGCCGGCGGGGAGAACCCCGGGTTGGCAGAAGGTGACCTGCCCTCCATCTACGAGGAGATCGAGGCCCTGGGTCTGACCCCAATCACCCAGGGGGAGGACGTCCCTTTACCGGCAGGCCTCGATCTCAATGACCTCACCCCGGTGCCCCTTTCCCCCCTTTCCCCATGCTCCCTCCCCTTGACCGCCAGTTCCGCTCCCACCTCCGAGGATCTCCTGGGCTCTTCCACCTGCCCGGTCGCAAGTGACACCTCGCTGCCGGCCGCCAAGCCTCCTGAAGCGACGGCCGGTGCCCTGCGGCCGGGACCCGAATCCCAGGGGGTACCCCTCATTGGGGTGGGACAACAGTTCTCCTTCCCAGGCGGGGACCCCGCAAATATCTGTCCACCTCCCGATGCTGTGGCTGTAACACAAACCATCATGCTAGAGCCCGGCATCGTGGGGGGTCCCCTTCCCAATTCCCAGATCCCTCAGCCACACCAAGAGAGGCCACCTCCCAGTGGCCCAGCTCCTGCGGCTCAGGATCCTCTGCCCGTTCCTCAGCCCGGCCCTGCTCATGTCCCCCTCCCTGCCCCTACTTCTGATCCCTGCCCCGCCCCTGATGCCATCCCAATCTCCCACACCTCCCATGATGACACTGCCGCCTCTGGGCCTGTCTCCCTCCCCTTCTCGGAGGATGGCCCCCAGGGAGCGGCCCCAGTATTTCCTCATCCCGACCCACCAGAGGCTGCTCTTCTCCCTCCGCCGCCTCCCCCAATTAAGCCGATTTTCGGATTGGGCCCTAAGGTGCCGGCCCAGCAGGAGCTGCGTCGAGGGTCCGCCCCTTGCCTGTCTGTTTCAGTGGGCCATAGGGCTGTGTCCGGGGCCCCTTCTTTCGATAGCCGGGAGCCAGTAACCCCGGCCCCCAATACACTGCGAGAGGAGCTGCGGGAGTTCCTGGAGGACGTCCGGGGCTCCCGCAACAAAGTACAGCTCGCTCTCCAGCGATGGGGGGATTTCCACCAAATCCTCCGTGCTGCGAGGGCCCTCATGGGGGAGGGCAAAGGGACTGGGAAGCAGGCCGCCACGGCCTACCAACGGGTCCGCCTTTTCCGTGACTCACTACTCGCCTACGGGGTGGGTCACGGATTGTTACGCGGCCCGATGGGGGCCGTGAGTGACTCTGCCAGCAAGGATCCCCTCCAGCCCTCCTCATGGCATCTCTCCTCTTCGCAACATTGAACACCCGGGGCTGTAGGATGGGTCTCCGCAGGAGCCAGGTGCTCTCCTTCCTTCGGGAGGGGGGGTACTCTGTAGTATTCCTGCAGGAGACCCATACAGATCCAGCCGCTGAAGACAGCTGGCGGCTGGAATGGGGGGACAGAGTCTACTTCAGCCATCTCTCTGTTCGCCAGGCTGGAGTGGCGACCTTGTTCTCCCCCGACCTACGGCCTGAGGTGCTGGGGGTTGCCGAGGCTGTGCCGGGCCGCCTGCTGCACCTACGGGTCCGTATGGAGGGGCTCGTGGTCAATCTCATCAACATCTATGCCCCGACACCGGGCCCGGAACAACTTCGTTTCTATCAGCAGGCGTCCACCTTCCTCGGCACCTTGGATCCTCGCGAGTGCCTGGTCCTGGGCGGGGACTTTAACAACACCCTTGAGAAACGGGACCGCTCGGGGATTGAGCAGTGCCCGGCCGCCGCGGACGTCCTCAGGGAGATTGTCGAACATCACTCCCTGGTGGACGTCTGGCGCGACCACCACCCGGACGACAGCTCAACCTTCACCTTTGTCCGGGTGGAGGCCCATCGGTCGCACCACTCCCGGTTGGACCGCATCTATTTATCACGTTTTCACCTTTCGCGGGCCCACTCCTCCAGCGTCCGGCCGGCCCCGTTCTCTGATCATCATCTCGCTACCGTGACGGCCTCTCTCTGCGCGGAGAGGCCGGGGCCGGCCTATTGGCATTTTAATAACAGTTTGCTGGAGGATGTGGGTTTCGTGGCGTCCTTCCGGGAGTTCTGGCTGGCCTGGCGAGGGCAACGGCACGCCTTTCCCTCGGCGCGGCGATGGTGGGATCTAGGGAAGGTACGCGCCCGGCTCTTCTGCCGTGACTACACCCGGGGCGCCAGCCGACGGAGGGATGCGACGATAGGGCAGTTGGAACGGGAGGTCTTAGAGCTGGAGAGGCGTCTGGCCGCCAGCCCTGAGGATCCATCCCTCTGTGGGGCGTGCCGGGAGAAGCGGGAGGAGCTCCGGGAACTTGAAGATCATCGGGCCCGGGGCGCCTTCATTCGATCCCGCATCCGTCTCCTTCGGGAGATGGATCGCGGCTCCCGCTTCTTCTACGCCCTGGAGAAAAAGAGGGGGGCTAAGAAACACGTCACCTGTCTCCTCGCAGAAGATGGCACCCCCCTCACGGATCCGGTGGAGATGTGCGGGAGGGCCAAGGCCTTCTACGCGAGCCTTTTCTCCCCGGATCCGACCGATCCTAACGCTTGCAGGGTGCTCTGGGACGAACTCCCTACGGTCAGCACGGGCGACCGAGACCGGCTAGAGCTGCCTCTCACTCTGGCCGAGTTCTCGGAAGCCCTCCGTCGCATGCCAACTAATAAATCTCCGGGACTGGACGGGCTGACCGTGGAGTTCTACCGCGTGTTCTGGGACGTCCTCGGCCCAGACCTTGTCACCGTCTGGGCCGAGTCCTTGCAGGGCGGGGTCCTCCCTCTTTCGTGCAGGCGAGCCGTGCTCGCCTTATTGCCGAAGAAGGGGGACCTCCGCGATTTACGGAATTGGCGTCCCGTCTCGCTCCTCAGCACGGACTATAAAGTCGTAGCAAAGGCCATCTCGCTGCGGCTCGGGTCCGTGCTGGCGGACGTGGTCCACCCAGACCAGACCTACACCGTCCCGGGCCGCACCATTCTCGACAACCTGTATCTGGTCCGGGATCTCTTGGAGCTTGGGTGTAGGGATGGTCTGTCGTTCGCCCTTCTGTCTCTGGATCAGGAGAAGGCGTTCGACAGGGTGGATCACGGGTACCTCCTGAGCACTCTGCGAGCGTTTGGCTTTGGGCCCCAGTTTGTGGGTTTTCTCCAGGTGCTGTACGCCTCCGCAGAGTGTCTGGTCAGGCTCAACTGGACCCTGACCGAGCCGGTCAGCTTCGGGCGAGGAGTACGGCAGGGGTGCCCCCTCTCGGGCCAGCTGTACGCTCTGGCGATCGAGCCCTTCCTTTGTCTCCTCCGCAGGAGGTTGACGGGGTTGGTGCTCCGAGAGCCGGAGCTGCGGCTGGTCCTGTCGGCATACGCCGACGATGTGCTCCTTGTGGTCCAGGACCCGGGCGACTTGGTGCGGGTGGAGGCTTGCCAGACGATCTACTCGGCGGCCTCCTCTGCCCGGGTCAACTGGGTCAAGAGCTCTGGCCTGGTGGTAGGGGACGGGTGGCAGGCGAGCTCTCTCCCACCCGCGCTTCAGGCCATCAGGTGGAGCGCGGGTCCGCTGCTCTATCTCGGCGTTTACCTTTCTGCCACGCATCCATCCCCGCCGGAGAACTGGCAAGGTTTAGAGGGCAGGGTGATAGAGCGGATCCGGAGATGGACAGGACTACTCCGGTGCCTCTCCTTTCGAGGGAGAGCACTGGTAATCAATCAATTAGTCCTGTCCATGCTCTGGTACCGGCTCAACACCCTGGTCCCGGCCCCAGGTTTCCTGGCCAACCTCCGGACGTCGATTCTGGAGTTCTTTTGGTCAGGACTGCACTGGGTCTCTGCAGGGGTTCTCCAGGCCCTGCCCACCCTCCTCCAGAGGAAGATGAAGTGTCCACACACTCAGGTCTATGTCTTCCGTCTCCGGGCCCTGCAGAGGCTCCTTTATGGTGCAGGCAGTCCGGCGTGGAGCGTATTGGCGCACGCCTTCCTACGCCGTTTCCGAGGGCTCCGATATGACCGGCAGCTCCTTTATCTCCATCCGAGAGGTCTTCCGCGAGACCTCTATGGGCTGCCGGTCTTCTACCAGGACCTCCTCCGGACCTGGAAGCTATTCTCAGTGACCAGGTCCGTGGCGGCCACCGAGGGGGCAGATCTCCTCGGGGAGCCCCTGCTACACAACCCCCAGCTCCGTGTGCAGGTGGCGGAGTCTCCCTCGGTGCGCCAGAGGTTGGTCCTGGCAGAAGTCACTAGGGTCGGAGACCTCCTGGACTACGACCGGGGAGACTGGCTGGATCCCCTGACGCTTGCTCAGCGCATGGGGCTCTCCAGACCTCGTACTCCCCGGCGCGTACTTCAGGAGGTGAAGGCTGCTTTGCCGCCCGCTGCTCGGGTTTACCTCGACCGGGTCCTGCGAGAGGGTACGCCCCGCCCTCCCTTCACCCCAAGCCCTCCGGACCTTTTTATTGGGCCCCTGCCCCGTGGACCCAACCGGGTCCCCTGTCCCTTCACGGTGAGCCGGCTGCACGAACCGCAGCCGGTCCGCTTCCAGACTGCGCCAAGGAAACATCTATACACGCTCGTGCTCCACACCCTTCATCTCCTCACCCTCACGTCCCGCCCCGATACGAAATGGCGGGACCTCCTGCCACCTCTAGAGGGTGAGAAGCCCCGGTGGGCCAGCCTTTACTCCTCCTTAGTCCCAAGGCCCGCCGGGGATGTCAGTTGGCGGCTCCTTCACGGAGCCGTGAGCACGGGCATGTACTTGGCGCGGTTCACCCCAATCCCCGACACATGTCCCTTTTGCGGCATGAGGGAGACCCTGGCGCACATTTATCTGGAGTGCGCCAGGCTGCAGCCCCTGTTCCGGCTCCTCTTAGACATTTTGTTGAGGTTTTGGTTGCACTTTTCCCCTCACCTTTTTATTTATGCACTTCCAATCCGCGGCCCCACGAAGTCACGGGACCTCCTGGTCAACCTCCTCCTGGCCCTAGCTAAACTGGCCATCTACAAGACCAGGGTGAGGAGGTTGGCTGATGGAGGATTCTGTGACTGTGGGGCCTATTTTCGATCCTCTGTTCATTCACACATCCGGGCAGAGTTCCTCTGGGCAGCGTCCACTGGCTCCCTTGACGCCTTTGAGGAGCAGTGGGCGCTGTCCGGGGTTCTCTGCTCGGTGTCTCCATCTGGTTCACTTCGTTTGACCCTTTGACCACACTCCCGTTCCTGTTTTTTCATTTTTTGTCCCCCGGAATAACTTGGTATCCAGGTCCTGTGGATCCCTCCCCTTAGGCTGAAGGGGGGGATCCTTTAGAAGTGGGTGGGCTTTGCCCGCCCACTTCCCGGATTCCAATAGGAACATACTGGTTCCTTACCACTTTCCTATAGCCCTCTGGCCTTGCCCCGTCACATAATGCTTACTGGGTGTAAAAGCCTTGTCTTGCAGTAGCACATTTCGGGAGACAACATTTGGCGCAATCTTCTGAACTACGCTATCAGAAAAAAAACACCACTGAGTTAAATAGGGAGGAGGATTGTGCAACATTAATGCACCTTTGTATTTCTGTTTTTTTTATAATCTTAACACTCATGTAAATTGTTACTGCCCTTCTTATGCTTTAATGAATCAAATAATGTTGCTGGCTGGTTAGTCAAAACATAACCTGCAAAGCACGGGGAGAGCAGCATTGGGATTCTGATCACGTAACCTACAAGAAGCTGAGAGAAGGATTTATTTTTTACTTTGCTCATTTCCTCCTCCCCCCTCCCCCCCTCCCCGCCACCCACCGACCCCAGCATGTTCTGTGGTGGTGATGCTACAAAGCTAGTGCAGCATATAGGTATTGCAATATATTATTTCTATCCATTCTTTATTCTTGTCCTCTCTTGCTGTGATTTGGCATCTACTTAATGATACCTGTTCATTTTTATCTGGTTCTGTAAATTATATTATACTTACCAGCCTAACCAATGATTATTCTGTGGGTGAGTGAACCTGCTATTTTAATTTCTTTTCTACTCAGTAAGTGTTACAGGTCTGGTCTATTGTAGTGGCTTCAGCTGACGTTTTCATATTTCTTTCCCCTTCTATTCCCCACCGTTGGACTGCAAGAAAGAAACAAGGAAATTAACTGTTGTGATTTAAAAAGATGCAGTTTGAGCTCACTCCTAGAAGGTGTTGCACATTCTGGTCCTGATCCAGCAAAGCAACTTTAAGCATGTGAGCAATCCCATTGACTCCAGTGGGCCTATGCATGTGCTTAGAGTTAAACATGTGCTTAAATGCTTTGTGGAAGCAGGTAAGAGTGGTCAGCACCTTGTAGGATCAAGTCCTTTTCCAGTATGAACTTCTTGGATTCTAATGGAATGTGGCACAGGAAATCAACACCTTACATTGTTATAATTGTTTTCTTAAAATGGGGCTGTTGCACAGTAATTTATTTTGTTTTTCTATACCAGTGAAAATAAATTCACGTGAGAGAACTCTGAATTTCAGTGATATCACTTTTTAAGTACAGTTCCTTAAGGTATTTTTCATAAACAAAGTTCCAGCACCAAATTACCCAGTCTTTTATTTCCAGAAAAGTGAAAAAATCTTAAGGAAAAATGTTGTAGATTTTAATAGAAAATGCTAATCTTTCTACATGTGCAATTGTGCAGTTAGATAAATGACACCACTATTTCCAGATGCAACGTTGTCTCTGTAAAACTGAAGGACACATACACATGAAAAGACATCTCGCTAAATGTATTCTCCTTTATTCCTAGAAACCTCAGTAACCTGCTCTTTTATTTCAGCAGTAGTCTCCCAAACAAGATTCAAAAGGCTGAACATTTTCTTGTTTTAAGTTGTACTGAAAATGATCAAAGACATCTTCAAACACCCCTTTTACACACACACACACACACACACACACACATTATATATATATATATATATAAAAAAGAAGAAATATCAATTATTAAAATGCACAAAATGAACCTCTGTTCATATGCCTTAAACATATCTTGGGCCTACAGAGACACAATCATTTTGTGTAAATATTTCTCTGTTTTATTTTCAATACAGCTAAATTAGTCTTTTGAGGAAGGGGTTGTTAATATCACACAATCTTACTCATATAATGATATTTACTCTGAAAGATCCCAAAATACCTTACCCATTTTATTATGGCAGTATCTGGTAGTGATTTCATAGTTAAAGTTGCATTCTGAAATGGAGTACAAATTCCTATTTTCTCTAAAAGTAGTTGGACATTTGAGGTGAAATTTTGAACAGGATTGTTTTAATGCCTTTTGAATTCCCTATGAAGTTTTTGTTAGTTTCTTTAATAATAATAATAATAATATAAATAATAAATGGAGATATGCCAATCTCCTAGAACTGGAATGACCTTGAAAGGTCATCGAGTCTAGTCCCCTGCCTTCACTAGCAGGACCAAGTACTGTCCCCTGACAGATTTTTGCCCCAGATCCCTAAATGGTCCCCTCAAGGATTGAACTCTCAACCCTGGGTTTAACAGGCCAATGCGCAAACCACTGAGCTATCCCTCTCCCCTAAACAATTTCTTCCTTAACAATTCTTTGAAATATGGCTTTGGTTCAAGTTTTCCTCTGGCAGGCCTATTTTCATTGTTGACAAATAAGTCTTTTAAAAAAAATCTACACATAACTTGGTAGAGAATTGGATCCACAATATATCTGACCCACACCAATAAAAGTAAATCTAAGAAGTTAAGCTACTTATACACATCATCTTCTCCTTCTCTCACAAGCACACACCTCCCCATTACCACAACTACAGTACACCACAGATTATCTATTGCAACCAGCGATGCTGACTTCCATCAGCGTTGCTGGGTGCTGACGCCCAGCATCGGGGGCGGGGCACTGCCCCCGACACCAGGCCCCGACGCCGGGCGACGTTGCGGTGCCCCGCCCCCGACACCGATGCAACGTCGCCCGGCATCAGGGGCGGGGCCCCGCAACATCGCCCGGTGCTCCGGTAAGCTAGGCGCGGGCCCCGGGGCGGGCAGGGAGCTGCCGGTGGGTGCGGAGCACCCACCAATTTTTCCTCGTGGGTGCTCCAGCCCCGGAGCACCCATGGAGTCGGCGCCTATGATTGCAACCTTAACTCTGCCCCTCTTTGGTCCTTTTTGCATATATTCCTTTACCAAAGGTGGGGTTTTTTTCTCCCAACACAAGTAATTGTGGATGTTTGGTGGAGTAATTGGTTGTGTTGGGGGGGTGATTTGGAAAAGGATTGTGGTTAAATGGGGTAATGAAAAGTTATGATCCATACAGGGGCAGCATTAAGGTTGCTGTATGTGGTCTGTAGTGGAATGTAGTTGTGGTAGTGGTAAAGTGTGTGCCTGTGGGTGAAGGAGAAAACAATGTGTGGCTTTCTTTTATTTCCTTGATTTTGTGGGTGTGTAGCAACCCTACCTGCTTCACAGCAAAGGTTTTTTTGTCATGTATAATTGTTTCAATCACCACTGAAAAGTACCTACCTCTAAGGTCAAATGTAACAGCTGTTTTTTAAAGCAACACCACATGACTATTTAGGAAACTAAGCAACAGATCCTAATCAGCTGACTTTATTAGGAGCAGAGTCAGGCCTAAAGTAGAGAATTCAGTATCTGGCTGAAACTGCAGGAGGAATTTAGAAAGGGATACTGTAATTTCTGAGATTGTAATTTGGCCAGAATGCTCAAGTTAACATGCTTTCTTAATATTTTCAAAATGTACTATCAATTCTTCAATGATCAGTAGAAATTAAGAGGAGTTTAGTGTTACATCTCAACCAAATGAAGTCACTTCCAACATTACATTGCCTGCTAACCCTCTGCCAGAGCAACCACGGGGAAAAACACCTCCTCCTGAATCACCACTACTCCTTGCAGTATTAGTTTTCCTTGCTGCTCTCCCATTCACGTACTGCCCAGACTCAACATGGCTTAACTTGTGAGACTTGACCTGAGAAGATCACAGCAGTCGAAAGAGGTAAGTCTTCGCCCTAGTACCTACACCTGTAAAAGACCTGATATAACATCTAGTAACATCTGATAATGACACATTATATAACTTTTTCTAGTACAAGGACTCTTCCCACCTCTTTCTAAACTAATTATCAGCATTATCAGGAAGTGACATGCTTTGTGACTTGGCCTTGTGTGTGACTTCTTTTTCTTAAGAAGTATCATGCTTGGTCTGTCTTCAGGGTGAACTGACTAAACATTAAAATGTCGATGTGAGCACAAATGAAGCAATCTTGGTAGGCTGGAGTGAATTAAGTCCTATATTAGTCAGCGAAGATCAAGGAAGTGCAGTCAGACCTGTTGCAGTTACAAAAGAGGAAAGCTGGTGTTAAATTGTGGGCTCCTTAAGGCTGAAAGGCACCGTAGGGTGATCTTCCTGCATCAGATATTTTGTAACTTATTTATTTTGAGCTATAAAATATGTTTAAAAAGCACAGATCCAAGATCTACATCTGTTACATACGTTAAATATGCAGGGCCAAATTCATTGAAGGTGTAAATGGACTACACTCTGACTCCAAGGTGTAGGTGTAATTTTGGCCAATTCTTCTGGTTGCATCCCTGCGTTTGCCCACTTTACTGCAGAACAGCAGTATTACAGTATTACAGTTTCAGTCAGGGATCCAGACATATGATTCTACCCATATTTCATTTAAAAATAAACTTGATGGTAGGGACCCTGGGCCCGACCTTGCAGCTGCAGGATCCAGTGGCAAGGCTTCCATTGACTATGGTGGCAAAACGTTTGTGCTCCATGTTCTGTGACGTTCTGGGTGCAGTTGTCACTGTGTGAGGTTTTTAGCAATGACAAGAGGATTGAAGATTTTGTTAAGTGTATCTGAATTAAATTAAATTCAAGTGAATCCTGAATAAGATGGTCCTGTGATTAGGGCACTAGCTTGGGACTTGGGAGATCTCAGTTCATTGCTCTGCTCTGCCAGAGATTTCCAATGTAACTAGAACTGGCTGAGAAACTGAATTTTAGTTCTTAGAAAATTTTTCATTTTCAGAAATCTTTCATCCCAAATTGGGACAAAAAGCCAAAAACACAAAAATGTTCACAGAACTGAAATCTTGCAGTATTTTGTTGCAGAAACCCTGAAACATGGTGTTTCTGAAATGAGATCTGCTCCCTGGGATCATCATCAGCTGCCCGCCTGGCAGGCTGCAGCAGACCAGGGACCCTGGAAGTCCAGGCGAGACTGAAATTGACATGATTCTTGCCCCTTTCACTGCTGCCCACCACTGAATAGAAGTGATGAAACTAACCAGACCCTTGTTAATTTGAATGCCACCTCCCAAGCCCGAGGCTCCTGGCTCAGTGGGCTGTCACGCATCCAAGTGGGGGAGCTGGCAGAAAACCAGGCAAACAGCTTTTAAAAATCTGAGTGACAGGCAGGATTCCATCAAACTCCTGCCTGGGTGCCATGGGAAAGTCATATACATTGAATCAATTCCATAGTTAGATTTCAACAAATCAGTGAATTTCAACAACAAAAAATATTTTGGAATTTTTCCAAGCAGCTCTATGTGTGACCTTGGGCAAGTCACTTAGGCCAAGGTTTTTAAAGGTATTTAGGCACTCGAACTGATTTGGCAACGGATGGGATTTTGGCTCCTAAGTGCCTAAATCTCTTTTGAAAATTAAATGTATGCTGCTAAATCAGTTAGGCATTGCAACTCTGAGTGCAGCAATGCCTAAATACCTTTAAAAAGCTGGGCCTCAGCTTCCATCTGTAATATGGGGACAAAAACCCTTCCCTACCTCACAGGGGTGTTGTGGTGATAAACACATTTAGGATTGCATGGCCTTCAAATATTGTGGTAATGGGAGCTATATGAATAGCTTAGATAGTAGATACAATTATTCAGTGATGGTCAGGTAGTCGTACTGTTATACAAAATCATTGTGTAACATCAGGTTTTAGTGCCTTACTGTAAGAATTCTATAAAGAATTGCAGTATGTCTGATACAAACCCTCTCACTAGATATAGCTTTTAATACACAGTTGAAAAAACAGAAATTAATACAAGTGAACAGTCATTGTTTTTAAGCAGCACTGCATTTGTGTGCATTAAAATGTCTGATGTTAAGTTTTATCAACAATAACTCTAATACATAAGGTATTTTTAAAAGTATCCAAGGTATTCTTTTTTTTTTTAAAGTACCTCTTTCTGATCCCTATAGCGTAGGAAGTTAAATAGGGTGATTTCCCACTATCAGGCAGGGAAGTGCACCCAGCTGTGAACTGAGGAAATGTGGATCACATGTGGTTAGTTGTTTTCTATAAAGAAAACCCAGTTGATGTAAAGTATATTATCTTTTCTGCTTATGAATCATTTTGAGGTCTCACTTATATGTGTGAATCATATGTCACTTATTTCACTTCACAAGTCAGGTCCGATTCCACATATATTTGTTCACCTCTCTTTTTTTAATAATGCCACAGGTGGTTACAGAGGGTTTTCTCCCACGTAGGTTTCATGGAAAATGAAGGCAGATAAGATGGAGTATTCTTTTTCTAATTTGTGTAACATGTTGTCGAAGCCGAACTTAGAGCTAACTCCTGATTGCCTTACTTGCATGAGTAGAATCATTGGCTGAGACACACAATTCCCATTGAAACTAATGGAAACTGTGTGCCTAAATGCCCTTGATGATTTGAAAATCTCAGCCATTAGCTTCAACAGGTCTACTCAGATTAATAAAATGAGTGGGATATGGCACTTACTAAAGGCATGATCCAAACTTGATGGGGGTCTTTCCATTTACTTGAATGATCTTTCTGTCATCCAGGGCCTGATCCAGAAATAATGACTTCAGTCAAACTTGTTTTAGTAGTGAAAACAGAGCAACGAGAAGGAATAATTTTCCATCCTGTTAATAACATGGAGAATACAAATACTTAGGTGTGTTTTAGGACATTCTGGATATAAGTGTTTGTTTGAAGTGTTCTTGCTAGTAAGAATATTTATAAATTTGCAAATCAATAAATAGAGCAACTGGGCCTGATTTCAGTTGGAATAGTCTGTGCTCAGCACTGCTGGAAATCAGCCCCCTTGTTCCCACCTGTCACTCCTCCCATTACAAGCTGTCTGCTGTCTTATTAGTTTTCCTGTTAGAAACTCTTCTAACTTTCATGTGAAACAAATCTCATAGAAATGAATAGGGTCTTATCCAGAGCCCATTAAAATAAATGTGAATCCTGAATGGGCATTGGACCAGACCCTAAAAGATAGGAAATTCTGTTGGTGTTTTTTTATTAATTATTATTATTATTATTCCCTTCTAAACTGATTATACCACCATACCAGTGAGGTATCTGGATGTAGCAGGCTGAATCCTGAGACCTACCTCCCATTGCTCAACATTAGGCAAAAAGCCTTGTATGTGCTAGATTAGGTCACCTCCTCAGTCTAATGGATTGGAATGAGTCTGTTTTGTCTCATTAGAATCTACTATTTGTATTGTGGCAGCACCTAGGTTGGCTCCCATCAGGATCAGGGCCACACTGCTTTGGATGGTGTATAAAATATAGGAAGTCCTTATCCCTGCCCCCCAGGGATTTATGGTCTATGAATCTGAGCCAGGTCCTGCAAATACTTGTGCATATGTCTAACTTTACACATTTGAATGAAACTCAATGGGAATTCTTACATGCCCAAAGTTACTTATAGGAAATATTTGCAGGCTTGAGGCCTAAGAAAGGCACTTATAGTCTGAGAGTCCTCCAGGTAGAAGGAAATACAAACTTCTTGACTTTAATAAAGCCAGAACAGTAGCTGTCTGCCACAGCCTATACTCTTCTATGTACCAAGTAATTCTCTTTTTGCAGCTACTTACCCTCTTCCATTATCTAGCCACAGGAAAAAATAACCCACATCATTATTCTTTTAGGATAATTGAAGGCTACAGCTTTATTATAATAATCCAAGCAATACCTTTTTTAAGAGTTTGTCATGACTCACAAAGAAATGATGACAAGAAAGCCCACCTGCTCTAAACAGTAGTTGTGCAGAGTTACCACTGCCCCCTTGAGTCCCTAAACCAGTTTCTCAAAGGTGGGAGGAATCTGCTTTATCTTGAGTGTCGCTACAGAGTCAAATGTATCTCCATCCCTCACAATCCTGATATTATAACACTTTTATTGTGAATTCTTTAAATCAGGAATGCCAGCTCGTACCACTGGGGGTGTAGAAAATGTTATTAATGCCTGAGAAATGAATCCCACATCCTTTTAGTTAGAAATGAACCTTTAGGGAAGCAGAGATCTGAATCTAGATCATCATAGTGGGCTAAGCAAGACCCAGATCAAAAACTTGACCATCAATCACTGGCATATGGAATAGAATAGACCTCTGCACTTAGAGTTCATCTCTGATTTTAATACTGTACTCCTGGGCTTATAATTTATTGTAATTCTTCAGTTTGGATTTTACTCCCGCATTTGGCCCTTTGTACAGTTGGTCATGAGATATAAAAAGGGGAGGGAACTAGGGGTGAAAGTAACACAGAGGACTTACCAGTACAGGGGCTGACTCCAGTCCCCGGAAGGGGTGAGGCCTCAGGCGGAAGGGGCAGGGCTTGGGGGGGTCAGCGTCCCCCAGCCAGCCTATCCGCGCTGCCTGGCCTGTGCTGCCCGGGGCTCCAGCGGCAATTTAAAGGGTCCGGGGCTTTGTGGCAGTGGCGGCCAGAGCCCCAGGCCCTTTTGAATCACCGGTCCCAGGGAAGCTGCTCCTTTTGCCTCTCCCCTCCCCCGTCAGTGGCTGGGGGGGCCAATAGGGGCAATAACATTAAAGCACTGCGGAGGCGCTTTATCATTGCTGCCTTTTTTGCACCTCTCCCTCCCCCTCCTGTCAGCGGCCCTGCCGGTAGGGACCTGGCAGGGCCGCTGATGGGGGGGCGCAAAAGGCGCAGCGCTTTAAAGTCAGCTGCGTACAGGCTGGTACCAGCAGCCACTTTTTACCGGTCCACCATACCAGCCCGTACCAGCTTACTGTCACCCCTGAACAGAACTGTAGATCAGCCTTTACCAACCCTCATGGAAGAAACCCCAAGACCAAATGTTGCAAAAACATCTCCCCATTGAGTAAGGACTCTGTTTAGTACTCTGAGATTTTTGCCAGAGTTAGGAGTTTTATAAATAGGTCTTAGAGTCCTCAGAGGTCCAGCATCTGATCCAACTGAGCAGAACACAGCACCCCGGGTTAGCTTGACTGACTTCAGTTCAGTGGGACTCCCCACGGGCATCAGGGTTTGTTTATACATGACAGATTGCAGAATCGAGGCTAAAAGCTGAAACAAAGTAGTCCACTTTGGGGGACAGGGGAATCTTAATTACTTGAAATCAAACTAGCACTGGCTACTATGGAGCCATCTCCTGCTAGATATTGCTGATGCCTTCTCAAGGCAGCGTTCAACAGCTTCTCACATTAGTCATTTCTGCCAAAGGGAAAATGTATATTTAATCTCCCAGATCCTTCATTTAAAATGTTTATAAACTATCAAGATTTGGCAGATGGTCTGTGGCGATGAAAAAGGAACATGTGAGGAAGATCTAAAGGTTTATCCTTATTTCGCAGGGGGTCAAGGTTGCAATAAATAATTCCTTCCTCAACTTGTAACAAAAGAACTTTAGAATCAGTGGAACATCCCTACAGCTTAATAGAAAATGATAGCTTTTTTATAGAACCATCTATAGGATTTAGTAGAGAATTGTATTCCTTCTATAGAACTCTATGGGGTAATTCAGAAACCTGTAGAAAAGTGACTCCAGTGAGTTGTGTTCCTCTGCTAGAAGGAATTGTAGAAGTTCAAATATTATGGCAGCTGGTCTTGGAATGGCATTGTGGGGCTCTACTGGGCTTGCTCAAGGTATGCCCTGATAGCCTAATCCAGGGGTCTCAAACTCAAATTACCACGAGGGCCGCATGAGGACTAGTGCATTGGCCCGAGGGCCACATCACTGACCACGCCCCCTCGCTGCCCCTGTCCCCGCCCCCACTCCACCCCTTCCATTAGACCCCGCCCCTTCTCCGCCTCCTTCCCTGAGTGTGCGGCTCCCCACGCCTCCCCCCTCCCTCCCAGAAATCGCAAAGCCACCAGACAGCTGTTCTGGTGGCAGGAACTGCCTGGGGGTAAAAATAGAACCTTGGAGCAGTGCGGAGGGATCTTAGCAGCCACAGAACGTAACTGGGGGTGGGGGTGAGGGGAGTTGGCGGCCATAGGACGTAACTGGGAGGGGGGGCTGGGGGAGCCCGGCAGCCCACCTCTTCTCCACCCCCCTCCTCCCCTGTGTGCACACTTCCCACTCCTCCCCCCTCCCTCCCAGAAACTGCAAAGCCGCCAGACAGCTGTTCTGGCGGCGGAACTTCACAACGTAACTCGAGGGGGGGGGCGCGGGGAGCCTGGCGGGCCACAGGGAAGTGCTCCGCAGGCCGCATGCGGCTCGTGGGCCACGTGTTTGAGACCCCTGGCCTAATCCAACGGCAGACCCTGCCCACTGAAATTCAGTCAGCTGGAGAATACATTTTAAAAACAGCTATGGCCCAAACATATTGGGATTTTTTCTCCCCCATCTGACAGTTCTATTCTGGAGATTAGCTAGCAACAGCAAGAAAGGTGCTTTGGGCCTAAAAGAGAGACAAAATAGCTGAGATTTTCAAAGCAATCCAAAGGTTTTAGCCACACGTAACTGTACTGGAACATGTGTGGCTAAACCCTCTGCACTGCTTAGAAAGCTCAACCTACATTCTTTTAAAAAAATTAAAACAGCATTTGGGGGGAAGTTTCCTGCCTTGACCAATGGAAAGGCCCTTAGTACTCAGCAATCAGCTGACAAACTCCAGTTGCCCGCCCCTTGTCTTCCTAACACCCAAGTCCTTTAAATTAAAAACCCAATCCAGAGGGTGAGCCCATCTTTTCATCTCAATGTGTAGATGAAATAGAATTTAAAAACTTGCTAGCTAACTTTAGAGGAACACCTGATTTTATAGACTACTTAATATATGTGTATACTGTACTCTCTGATGGGTAACAATCTTCTCTCTAGGTAGGACAGGATAACATGTCCATCAGCAAGTATCACTCATTGCCTTTGTAATTGCATAATTTTTAGGCATTTTATATTTATTAAGTTTCACTTCATTCAGTGAACACATTAGTTGTGTGCAAACATGATAATGCCAGAGTTGTGGATTGTCGGGTCATTAATCTCCATTCTGCACTCAGACCATCAGCCACATGAGAGTGAGTCATTCTCTGCAAACCTCCTGTTGCGTGTAATGTTTGAGCAAGTTAGAAAAGGGGTGAGGTAAGGGAGTCAGGCCAGAGGAGGCAGAGTGTTCTTGGCTGCTTAAAACGTATTTGTGAAAAGAGAGAAAATGAGTGATACTGTTTGGACTTTTGAGTTTGGGGGAAGTATTCTATGGCTAGAATTTGATGTGCATGGATTAATATCCCCAGAGTCTAGTTCCATGACGTTAAATCCTGGTAAACTGGCCAAGTTGGGTTTTTTTTTAATCCACTGCAGTGTCACTTTCCTTTTATAATAAATTCTCTCTGTTGCCTAGGCAACTGGGTACTGCAACATTTATTTCCTCCACTATCTCATTTATCTGAATGCTATTGTATGTGGTGTGTCAGAGTTCACGATGGTGTAAAAACGGACTGCAGATTCACAAAGACTTGTTCCTGTTGGCACAGCTGCCATTTATTGGAGTGGAAGAAGGATCAGGCCTTTATTTTGTGAACTGGGGAAATGAATGAGAACTGTGTCAATAAATTAAACTTGGGATCAAAACTGAAACATGACATTGTAAATCTCACAAATTTGTGATCCTTTTAGAAGGAATAGAGACAGAGAGAGATGGTTCTTATTGGTCTAGTGATGAGATAATTAAAGTTAGTCAAATCCAAGTCAGAATGGCAATATTTTTTAATTAGAATGACATAGGTTAAAATGTTTAGAGACTTTGCTAAAAACTATGCAGGAATTGTATATTTACAATTACATCATTATCAGAAATGTTTTGGGTTCCTATTTAGATTATTTCATTTAACCTATCGTGTTTCTCTGTTATGGCATTCCCTTCAACTTCACAAACCTAAAATACAGTGTCAAGATGAATCTGGCTTTTTAAAATTAGCTATAATTCATGGATTTCTTTGGAAGAAGGAGGGCATGTCTACACTACGCCAGATTAGCTACATCATAACCCAGTAGTATAGCTGCAGCCTAACCTGATGGAAGGTTTCTTTCTGTGGTGTAGGAACACTACCTCCCCAAATGACGGTAGCGACATCAGTGGAAGTATTCTTCTGTTGATGTAAGCAGAGTCAGGATGAGCTCTACCCTGACATCTGGTGGTGAGTTGTGGAAAGGGATGTCAGGGGCTAATCTTGTTTGCATGGACACACCCATCCTGCAAAGCATGATGGACCGCTTGCCCAAATGGTCACTTTGGCTGCTGTGGGATCCCCAGTTTCTCTGTTACTGGGGCAGGAAGAATAAAGTGTTGTTACCCTGATTATGTGAATCGAGGACAGTGACCTTTTGTTATGATGGAGGGACTCACCATCAATGAAGCAGCACTTGCTAGGCAAGGGACATGGGTTCCAAAACCCAGTGAATTGAGAGAGGCTAGGGATGGGAATTTGTACCGGGTGGTATGGGCCTCTTCTGAGGGCCCTAAATGTCAGTTGCACCTCTCTCCCTCCCCACTGTGGCATATCAGTGCTAATGTTGGGTTCATTGGGAGTCTGGTTTCAGACTGCTGAGTTGAAATCACTCTGGGCTAAGCGTGCAAATGAGCATGAAGGCTCCCCTAACTACAAGCTGAAATCACTAAAGAGCTAAGAGTCTTATGAGCTGAAATCATTGAGCTGAACTCACTGAGCAGTGTGTTAAGTAGTGGGGGAGCCTGAAGATCTATTGCTGAGTGGCTGGCGGTGCGGTGCTGCCAGCGGCGCAGTTCGTGGGGACAGTCGGAGCAGCTTGCAGGACGGCTGGCGGAGCGGAGCTGGTGGCGGAGCAGTTCGTGGGGACAGCTGAGGCATCTTGCAGGACGGCTGGCGGAGCGGAGCTGCCGGCGGAGCGGAGCAGTTTGTGGGGACAGCTGTAGCGGCTTGTGGGATGGCTGGCAGAGCAGAGCGAAGCCCCACGAAGGGACGGGGCAATCAGCTTCGAGCCACGTAAGGTGCCCCTTACCTCTCCCCATTTCTACCCAGACTGGGGGGGAGGGGGTGTAGCACTCTGCAGATGAACTTTTGAACTCTGGGTCTGGACTTTTGGGTTGTTGGACTTTTGGGACTTTGGGTGATTTTGGGGGTTGCTGGACTCAAGAACCAAAGGGAAAGGACCTGGCCAATTTGCTGGGGTGGGTCTTTTCTCACAGTTTGGTTTATGAATCCTAGATGTGGTGTTTCCCCAACAAAATGCCGCATTGTCTCTCTCTGTCATTAAAAGAGTTTTGCTACACTCAGACTCTGTGCTTGCGAGAGGGGAAGTACTGCCTCTTAGAGGCACCCAGGGGGGTGATATATATTTGTCCCAGGTCACTGGGTGGGGGCTCGAGCCGGTTTTGCATTGTGTCATTGGAATGGAACCCCTAGATACTGAACGCGGCCCTTGTTGCTGCCAACTCTGACTGGCAGAAGGGTTACATTTATATAGCTGCATCTACATTAGAGATTAACTAATTAACTAGCTACATCAGTCAGGATACAGTTTTTTCACTCCCTTTATGGATGTAGCTATGTTGATCTAACTTTTAAGTGTAAATCTAGCCAGAGTGGGGGCTCAGATTTCTAGGCAGTTGTAAACACAGAAATATCTTTGGGTATATGCAATGTATTTTGTATGGTTTCAACTAAGGACATATTTATACCTGATGGCTGGAATTTTTAAAAGGTATCTAAACTCCTAGGTTCCTTTTGAAAATCAGAGCTGCTGAAATCCCATTGAGTTCTATGGGAGTGCATGATTTATATGTAAATCAGTTAAGATTTACTACTGGCAAGTAAAGGCAAAGTCTTGGACGTGACAAAGATCCAACAGTTCTGAAGTCAAGAGGAGAAACTAAGATATAATGGGGAATGGTGGTGGCCATTCCAGAGATGGTTTGAGAGAAACTTTGAGTAGGGCTATCAGGGAACACCTCAAGATAGAGGGGCTGAGGAGAAGCATCTGAGATGGTAAATTCTGATGTTTTTATTTTGCACGCCTAACGCACAAATCTCAGACCAATTGCTTTGGCATCTGACCCTGAAGTGCCATCTGAACAACTCCATCAGAAAATGTTGCAAAGCAAATACCTGATTAGCAATATTGATTTACATGCCACCTTGTTTTGAGATCACCTGAATCCCTGCTTTTGCAAATGATTGTAGTAAAGAGGAATGAAAGAGCCAAAAGTCTGTATGGTGGACACGTCTGTAAAAGAATACTGCCTCACTTTGTTTTCTAACAGAAATGGTGTAAGTCAGTGTAGATTATTTTAGACAGACATTAACTATTTGATTATTTTGTGACAAACAAAGGAATTTTTTGTAATGTTAATTTAATTTGGAAGGGTTATTAATATTGCTAATTAAGAACTGCCATTATCTTTTCTGAAATAACTAAATTGGTTAAATAAAATCCAGTGACAGGAAGAAAATTTACTAACTGTAAAATGCTAACGTTCTGAGATGAGGTTAAGAGAATCCCTGTGTACAAAGTGCATTAACTCTAGGGAGAAAAGGAGCAGATACTTGACATGTAATACAAGGGCAATTGCAAATGGTGGTTTTGTTGTATTCAGTTCTCCGAACATGCAATTGGTGTATATGTAAGATTTGTGATTATATTCTATACTTCCATATTTTTGCTGGGGACCAGAGGGGAAAGGTAGTTGTTTCCTAAAGAAATTATTTACTCATAACTGTTAAAAAGCTGTGTAACTACCACCTAAATAAGTAAATACTGAGCTGTTCAGGATAAAATGTCCAGTTTAGGTATCTCTGGTCAAGTGGCTAGTGAGAATTTAAACTTCACAAGTCTCTGGTAATCAGCATCTAAATTTGATAAGATTGGTAATTACCCGATAAAATTAGCTGGTGCTAGAGTAGGCTACCAGTTTTAGCATCTGTTACAAAATATGTAGCCAAGTGTTCTTGTTCTTGCTGATTTTTGACTGCAGATGAAAGAACACACAATGAACTCTTTCTCTTTGATTCCCACAGCTTCTTTTTGTTATTTAAAAAGATTTTTTTCCCAAAGTCTTTTTACCAACACATGAAAGCATGCTCTGTGGTTTAGTAGTGTTAGGCCCAGAAACCACATAGAGGCATGTTTTCAAAATCTGGATCCTAAACTGGACCCACAAAAAATGTGCAGAAAGGTAATTGGAGCCCCCAAAATATCATAAAACAGGTTCACACCACACAGTCACAATCCCTTCCAGCTTCTTCTTTGCTCCAGGGAATGGTGCTATAGTGATTTATTGATCCTAGCAGCAAATGATGACACCAGTTTAGCTATGCTAGCAACAAGTTAAAGGAGTTTACAGCCCAGGCTCCATCTGTCCTCTGACTCTTCCTACCCACCTGCTGCCTACTTACTACTCTGTGCCCAGATCCGAGTTCTGGTGGGAGTAATGGGAGTTGTTACTCCTTTTCACAGGTATGTAGTCGGATCTATGGGCTGGTCTACACTACGTCATTAGATTGACATTCCCTACATTTGGTTGAATTTATAATGTGCTTGTCTACACTACAGAGCCCTTCTCGCTGACCTAAAGGGCTTTTAAAATCAACGCCTGTACTCCACCTCAACGAGAGGAGTAGTGCTAGATTTGATCTTCCTGAGTCGAATTAGGGATATTGTAGACACAGCACAGTGTATTTCGACTTGTTTGGCCTCCAAGAGATGTCCCAGAGTGCTCCAATGTGTCTGCTCTGGACAGCACTTTCAAGTCCACTGCATTTCAGCCTGGTAAGCAGGACAAGCCCTGTTAACTTTTGAATTTCATTTCCTGTTTGATCAGCATGGAGAGCTCACCACCACAGCTGACCATGGCTGCCCAGGTATGGTGAAGCACGCAGGAGACACTGGATCTGATTGCTCTGTGGGGAGAAGAGTCTGTGCAGGCAGAAGAAATGCTGACATCTATGCCAAAATCGCACAGGGCATGGCAGGGGTGGGGAAAGGCTACATCAGGGACATGCACATGTGAAAATAAAGAAACTCAGGCAAGCATATCAGAAGACAAGTGAGGTGAATAGTCGCTCTGGTGCTGAATCACAGACATGCACGCAGCTGCATGCAATTCTAGGTGGGGACCCCACCAGTACCCCAACACTCTCTGTGGATACCTCCCAGGGAACCCAGGCAGCCACAGGCAACAGCAAGGAGCACACTGTTGAGGAGGAGAAGAATGCACAGCAGGCAAGTGGAGGATCCATTCTTCCTGACAGCCAGAACCTTTTCCTAACTCTGGAGCCAGTCCCTGCCCAGGACCCACTGATGTGGGACTGTGATGGCGGGGAAGGCACCTCTGGTGAGTGCACACTTGTAATAACACTACAGGGGTTAAATGCAATTGTGGTTAATGTTTAATTTGAGGTAAACAATTGGGATACAGTGGCAGCCAGTGCAGCCATACAAAGGATGCTCCCCGGAAAAGCCTGTTTATCTGCCAAGAGTTTCCACACTAAAAAATTTCCCCAGGTGTGCCCTCACACCGCCTAGCCTTTCGTGTGTGCTTACCATGCCTGTAAGCATTGTGTCTTTTAAAACAAAAAATTTGGCCGAGTACCTCAGGGAATGTATTTACTGCTGTGAATTGTTTCATTCATTGCAACAGTTAACCTTTTGTTTTCAACAATATATGCTTTCCTTTGCAGCTGCAACATTTTCTCTGGGTGCTTCCTTCACTCCAACACAAAGGCTTTCCCAGATTAGAAGGCGAAGAAAGTTGACAAGGGAAGACATGTTCTGTGATTTGATGTGTTCCCTCCGAGGCCGACAGGGCCCAGCTAGATCTTAGAGCACCCAATGATGAAGCAGCGGCCCTCCTCACCAAGTTCCATATCCTCCTCTCCGAAGTCCTAGAATGTGTGGGGGAAGCTCCGTTATCCCTTGAACTCAACTCCAGGGGATGGTTCATGGAGCAGAAAGCTCTCGTTCCCACAGCTTTGATTGCTAGACAGTGCAATTGTAATAAGCTATGTGTCCTTGCTCCTCCCCTCTTGTGTTATCAGGCCCTTAGACCTGGGTTATCTTTGCTATTCATTTCTGTCTCTGTTCAGTGTTTGTTAGCATAATAAAATGCATTAATTGAGTACAAGCGGCTCTTTATTCACTGTGCACACTGTGGTTGGCAGGGGGTTTAGTTTACAGGGCAGTACATGCCAAAAAGGGGGTAGGTTGGTAAGGAACAACACACAGAACTGTCACATCAGTGTTGGATCATTCATGAAACTGGTTTTCAAAGCCTCTCGGAGACTCAGTGCACCTCGATGTGCTCTTCTTATTGCCCTGGTGTCTGGTTGCTCATAATTGGCAGCCTGGCGATTTGGTGCCCACCCCACCAGAAACTTTTCCCCCTTACTTTCACAGATATTATGTAGAACACAGCAAGCAGCAACAATAATAGGAATATTTCTTTTGCTGAGGTCTAACCTAGTGAGTAAACTGCGCCAGCGCCCCTTTAGACACCAAAGGCACATTCTACCACCATTCTGCACTTGCTTAGCCTATAGTTGAACTGCTCCTTACTGCTGTCCAGGCTGCCTGTGTACGGCTTCATGAGCCACAGGAGCAAGGGGTAGGCTGGGTCTCCAAGGATAACTATTGGCATTTCAACATCCCCAATGGTAATTTTCTGGTCTGAGAAGTAAGTCCCTTCTTGTAGCTGTTCAAACAGCCTGGAGTTCCTAAAGATGCGAGCGTCATGCACCTTTCCCGGCCATCCCACGTTGATGTCGGTGAAGCATCCCTTGTGATACACCAATGCTTGCAGCACCATTGAGAACTACCCCTGGTGGTTTACGTACTGGTTGGCAAGGTGGTCTGGTGCCAAGATAGGGATGTATGTTCCGTCTATCGCCCTACCACAGTTAGGGAACCCCATCGCGGCAAAGACATCCACTATGTCCTGCACGTTTCCTAGAGTCACTACCCTTCTTCGCAGAAGTGAATTGATTGCCCTGGCTACTTGGATCACAGCAGCCGCCAAGTTTGATTTACGCACTCCAAACTGATTCCCAACTGACCCGTAGCAATCTGGCATTGCAAGCTTCCACAGAGTTATCGCCACTTGCTTCTCAACTGTGAGAGCAGGTCTCATTTTGGTATTTCTGCACTTCAGGGCTGGGGAAAGCAATTCGCAAAGTTCCATGAAAGTGGCCTTACGCATTCGAAAGTTCTGCAGCCACTGCTCCTCATACCATACCTGCATCACGATGCGCTCCCACCAGTCTATGCTTGTTTCCCTGGCCCAGAAGCGGTGTTCCACTGTGTCAACAAGCCCGGCTGCCGCTGCCAGTATGTGCAAATTGCTCCATTCCACTGCTATTTGTGTGGCATCGCATTCTTCCATGCGGCTGCTCCTGGCTAGGCTCTGCAAATACTGCAGGACGATGCGCGAGGTGTTTGTGAGGCTCACAACAACAGCGTACAGCTGAGCAGGGTCCATGCTTGCTGTGCTATGGCATCTACAAGAGTAACCCAGGCTTAGGCGTGAAAATGATTGTTTGCCATTGCTTTCAGCAAGGGATGGACGTAGGAGCCAAGCGCATCATGGGAGGCTGACAATATGTACCCAAAACACCTCACGAAAATGTTTTTGTCCCATCTGGCATTGGGAGCCTAACCCAGAATTCCAAATGGCAGCAGGAACTGTGGGATAGCTGCCCACAGTGCATCGCTGCATGAGTCGATGCTATCCATGGCAGTGGGGATGCGCTCTGCCGACAGAATGTGCACAGTGGGAACATACACCATCGATTTTTATAAAATTGGAGGCTACAGGTGGACTTTAATAAATTTGACCTAATTAGGGAAATAGGTGCAATAACTCAGATATCAATGTGGCAAATTTTGACTCTAAAACCCCCCAAAACATTGCACTGAAATAATATTTGTTTTATTTAAAATTCGGGTGTGTTTAGCCTTATAAATCATACTGTGTTTTTTTTCCAATCAAGCCAAACGAGAAGCTAAATTAGTTAGTCTATGCTAGCATAATAAATGATGACCAAATTGAAAAAAATAGTCTCAGGGTACATCATTTTTCCCCTCCATGTATATTTAACTGTATAAGCCCTACTAATAGCATACCAGATGGTTAAGGCAGTAAGAATAAACTGGTGGAAATATTAATTAATGTGTTGGTAGTGTATAAAATATAGAGTAGCATTCTTTGGCTGATGCTTACAGTAAATATTTTGTAATAAGGGGAAGCCCTTGCAGAATATTGCTTGGTGGTACATGAAAATCAAATGTAGAGGCAGGAACTTGGAACAAACACAACTCTTTACAAAATGAAGGTATCTATCTCATCCAATAGTAATTTAAAATCTTCTTATAAGTGCATTTATTTCTCCCAATATGATAATACTGTGGAAGTTCATTAGTGTTCGTTGCAACGTGTGGCAAATTGGGTGTATTATAAATCATGTAAGCTAATAGACATCAGATTGCAGTCTTCTACGTGGGTGACAGTCATCTCTTTGAGTGCTGAAGGCATCTAATGGAACATTGAAAAAAGGTTTTTTTGTGTGTCTCCATTAAAATAGTCAAAATTCCCTAACAGCACAGGAAGCTCCATTTTTACCCCCTTACTGGGAAGGACCTTCACCATTCCTATGATATCTTGGGGTGTTGAAAAGACGATACCATAACCACAGATTTCTTCCCTGATGTGTAAGTCCACTGGGCTCAATGATCTAAACTCTCTTTTCACTCATATCAGTTTTTAAATGATGTAACCCTTTTGACTTCAGTAGTTACTCCTGATTTACACTGATGTATATGATATCAGAAGACAGCCCAGTGAAGTTAAACCACAGATGAATTTGGACCATTCAAAGTGGATTAGATAACAAGTACAGGAAGATCATCAAACACACATACTCTACTGAGGACTGCTGCAGCAGCACAGTGACCATGGTTGATGGCATGATACCGGGCATTGTAGAATGAAGTTCCCAGATCTGGATCAATCAGAAAATCCAAATTCTCTGGGGGCAGCACTGCAGGTAAAGCCTGATAGGGTCAAGGCATGCACACTTTCACCTGTCAATGGACAGTTTGAGAATACCATATGTAGGGCTGTTTTTTGTCCATCCTGGTGACTTGGCCGGAGAGCATGCAAATGCCTCTTTTGAATGTAGTGAGCAATTGGAGGAAGGCCAGATCTCTGTGAGATTATGGCATTTTGCACAACATGGAATCCCTTTATGTTCAGGATTTGTCACTGGCAACACATCTGGAATACCTCTAACCACTCCAAGTCTGCCTGTAGGAGGAGCCAGGGTTCTGACATGTTTAGCAGAAGAGGCAGTACACAGGTTTGATAGGTCCTGAACTTTGTTTCAGTGCAAAGACGTTTTTGCATTCATAGATGAGACATGGAGTTCATTCAGGAGGCAGTGAGATCTATTCATCGGAGGATGTCCAGTTTACTGCGACCACTTGAAATCTGGTTGCAGCCTAGGTAGATGAACTTGTCAATGTTCTTGTCAATGCTTGACCGCACCTGCACTGAGGTTTCTGGTGGCCCAGCTCTGAGGTTCTGGGCTATGGTCTTCTGTCATGAGATGTACAATCCCATAGTGTGGCTGGTGTTTTGGAAAACTTGAAGGATGGGACTGAAGTTCTCTGGCTTCTCCATAAGCAAGGCAGTGTCTTCACCATAGTCTTGGTCAGAGAACACATCTTGACCAACCTTGGTTCTGATGTGTGGAGCAGCAAGTCCTAATATCCAGTCAATAGCTTGACAGAATAGTGCCAGAGTGAAAATCATCCCTGTCATATACCTGAGGTTGTGTAGAAATGCGATGAAAGCCATGGACCAGCATGCACTCTCGCACTGGTACTGCTTCATATGGCATATGTTGACAACGAAGCAACTTTTGATCTGGTTGACAAGTCAGCCCTTTGGCTCATGCTGCAAGATGTTGGCATCCCAGTGATATTCACACTGGTAGCGGCGGCAGTGCAAGTGTGTGCTTTGGTACAGGAAGATGATCAACTAGAATTCATGGTTAGGTGCAATTAGTTGGTAATTGTGGTGAGCTACAAAGCCCATAATTGAATGTTGCTACCTCAAACTAAGGAGCGTTCATATTATCTAATGAACAATACCATGGCTGAATCTGTATCTACAAGACAAATTGCCATTGACATCTATTTCTTCTAACCTTTATCAGCAAAGAGTACAATAAAATCCTTGCTTTAAAGTGATAACATAAAGCCAATCTTTCTGGCCATCGAATCTGGTCAATTGGAAGTTGATGACTGGCTTCTTTCCAAACACATCAGGCAGAGTCAGTCTTTGCTCTGAAGGGATTTAATAGCTTGTCGTCTTAAGCCATTACACCTAGTTATGAAGAAGCACAACATTTCTTGGTGTTTTCAGACACTTTTGTGCCAAGATACAGATAGCTAAAATAAGGTGTCTTTGTCTACTATATATCCATAACCATATATATGTACTCTATTTAACATACAGAATATCAATTCTATACTAACGTTAAATGTGTACAGTTAAGAACACAAAAGACAGGAAATGAGCAACTCAAAGTTGGGCACAATCTTAATTCTGACCCCTTTGTTTATCTGTGTCACAACATTGTCCTCTAAAGAACAGATACAAACTAAACTATCTACTTAGATGGCATATAGGTTTATGACAACAAATTTTCAGTATTCCTTTTTGGTGTTAAATTTATTTTTATCCAAGTACAAGCCAAGTTTGAAGACAATCACTCTAGTTATTTTAAAGGTCTGAATAGAGCTGCTCAAAAAAGCTTTTGTCCAAAAATGGCCTTTGTGAGACATTTTTGTTTGTTTTTTTAAATAAACAATTGTTTCTCATAGAAATTTTCCTTTTTTCACAAAATGTTCTAAAATATTTGTTTCCAGTTAGCTAATAATTTTAGTAAACTGTTTTTCTTACTAGAAACCAGGATTTTGGTAAAAAATATAATGGAAAATATTATATAATTGGATAATGGGCCCATTTTAAACCCTGTGAAAGGGAAACAACCTCAAAATGACTTGTGAAAATTAACTGTTTTTTTCCTACTAACTCCACTTGTGAATGAGTTAAATCCGCAAGCTGAAACTTTGTCCTTCAGTTTTCAGATTTATTCAAAGCTAGTGAGAATGTATGGCTATGTAAGATCATTTCAATCTTTCAGCCTATCTCAAAAGAGTGAGGGTGTGTCTAATGTTGGAGATTAAACAAACGTTGAAAATGCTTCCATCTCAGGACAGTCTCAAACTTGGCTGAGACCATTCAGTTTTAAACCGTAATCATTTTATACTGAACCGGTTTTCTATAAACTTCACTTGGTTTGTAAATCATACGGAGAATTAAAATCAAGCCAAGTCTGAAGCCTCTATGTGCTTGATTTCAACTTGCTGAATGCATTAAGTGATATATATAATGGTAAGAAGAGAGACCATATTTTAAGACCTAAGCAGAGGGAGACAGAGTTAAAATGTATTTCTTCTCTGACAGGAAACCCTGTTAAACTGGCACATTCTCACTGATTTCCATATTAAATTGCTCAGTTTGCAATTTAAAAGAAAATTCTACCTCCTGGTTCCACAAATTAATGTGATGCTCCAACAGTCAAGTTGGATTCTTTCCAACTCAGCCATCACGTCCAATAATAAAGATTCTGGTAGGCTCTTCTCATCCACCTGTGAAACCCTGTTATCTTCAGATTATCTGTGGCACCAGTGCAACCTAATTTGAGGTTAGTAAGGATACCGAGGTGTTGCTTAGGGCACTATTTGGCTTGGAGAGTTTTTATTATAGATGGAGCTGGGAACACCACCTATTTTGGGTTGGCTAAGACTTTCCACTAGTTGTACTTAATATTACTTGATTTTCCCTTCTTCAGAAAATACAAAATAACAAAAAACCACCACCACCCACACAACATAGGAAATTACATACAAATAACCATCTTAAAAGAAAGTTATAAAGTCAAGAACTCCAAAGTTGGGAAATGCCAATTTATGGTTGCCTGTGAAACCCTAAGTGTGACATAACACGTTATTTTTCCACAAGGCCCCTGCCTCATTCAGTGTACAGAATGGAGGCACATCCCACAGGAGGGCAGAACTAATATTGTACAGACAACTGTAAATCTGGCATTTCCTAACTTTAGAGTGCTTGACTTTGTAATCTGAATAACTTTCTTTTTGCATATTTTTATATGTAATTACTGTGTATTAACAAAATGGAAAGAACCCAGCCCTGTTTTGGGCCCACCTCTAATTTTCTCACGAGGGGGAGGGGAGAAAGCTAGAAAAAAGAACTAGTCTATCTAAAGGAAATAAACCAAGAAATCTCTCCAGAGGATTGGAAGGACATAATGCTAGCCATTAGGATCAGTACGAATTCCTCATCATGAAGACAATGCTGGTGAAAAATGATTAGATATTTTCACACACCAGTCCTGAAAAACAAAATGGACACTAAATTAAAAGCAGACTGCTAGAGTGAATGTAATGGGATAGGAAAGTAACCTTCACCTTTTTTGGAAATTATCCCAAATTAAAGCCTTCCAGTGTTTAAAACCTAGCTCTGTGGACCGCAGACTGACTTGTTGTTTGTGCAGTGCCTGTTACAATGAGGTCCTTATTCTTTTTTGGGTCCATAAGCACCGCTCTAATATAAATAATAATGACATCAGAAAATGAATGCCATCATTGTTTACGGGATATAGCCTCCGAATTCCATGAACGTGGTGTTAAGGAATTGTCCTGATTTTGCTGCATTTAAACAAAGGTTGTTTCACCTTTTGGGGACTCAGTTAATATGGCTCTGATCCTGCCATGAACTCCACATGGATAGACCCCTGTTAAAGTCAAAGGGGGTCTGTGCAGACGTAGGCTGGGGCCTAACTATTAAATCTCTATGTTTGCAAAAATAAATACTGCCTATAGAAAAGTCGTTGATGATAATGAAGAGAAAATGAATAATTTACTGCCTTTATTAGAACTGCAGCTGACGGGTCTGAGGCAAGATGAGCCAAATAGGATGAAATTATTTAAAAAAAAATTGGTACAACTTCTATAAAAACAATAAGCCAGATCCGCTGCTGGTGTAAATTGGCATAGTTCTCTAGATTTCACTGGAGCTGTGCTGATTTAGACCAGCTGAGGATGTGGCCCAGTTAGGTATAGCTACTGTAACTCAGAGCTAGTCTACACTGGCAACGCTAAAGTGCTGCCTTGGCAGCGCTTTAATGTGGCTTGTGTAGTCACAGCAGAGCGCTGGGAGAGAGCTCTCCCAACGCTTTAAAAAAGCTCCTAGAGAGGCTTAGCTCCCAGTGCTGGTGCACTGTCTACACTGGTGCTTTACAGCGCTGAAACTTGCTGCTCTCAGGGGGGTGTTTTTTCACACCCCTGAGCGAGAAAGTTGCAGCGCTGTAAATTGCCAGTGTAGACAAGACCTCAGACACTTTACTGCTTCAGCTCTGCTGTATTTGTAAACTTTTGTGTTCCTCACCCTCTCTTTTAATACATATTAAAGAAAATAATTTATAACCAGACATGCTGATGGTGATCTTTTATCTAAAGTTACTACCATAGGGAGAATGAAATGAAGGATGGCTCAGTGGTTAGGGGACTAGCCTGTGATCTGGGTTCAATTCCCTACTCCACCACATGCTTCCTGTGTGACGTTGGGCAAGTCACTAAGTTTTTCTGAGCCTCAGTTTCCCCATATGTAAAATGGGGACTCTCACACTGCCCTACCTCACAGGTGAACTGTGAGGATAAATACATTCAAGATCATTAGGTGCCCAGATGCTATGCTCATAGGTCTATAGAGAAAGCAAAATTCCTGAAAACTGCCACTCAGTTCCTAGTGTAAACTTAACCGAAGTATCTGTCTTATTATTTACAATTACATTTAGGACAAATGTGTATGGACAAATGTATTGTTATGGAGTCAGTATATTTACATTTTTTACCCTCCCTGTTTCGACTGGATCAGATAATGAAAATGAAACACAACTTCTCCCTTTGTAGCTCATGTAGATGAGCAAAAGTGTGCGTGTCAGAAAGCTTTCTACGCATCTGATGGATGACCTCCCTTAATGCTTGAACTGTTCCTTTAACCAAAGCTGAATTGCAAATCTCAGTGAAATGTGGGTGTTGCCATTTTTTTTTAATTGGAGTCACAGCTTGGTGTAACCCCCTTGGGGTTTAAAGAGGATGGCCAGAGAGCACGGTCCCTTTAAAACCTTGTCCTGAGGTGGAGGAAGTGCTGGTTGTGGCAGGGGCGTCGAGAGAGGGAGAGCGATGGAGTGTGTGTCTGTAACTCCAGACAAAAGGGTCTACAGCAAGCAGGCCCTCACATAGTAAAGCAGCAAGAACCAGCCATAAGCCTGGGCGGAACAGATAGCTGACCAGGGACACCCCAGGACAGGAGCCAGCACGAGCACTGTGCCAGGGAGGAATCACCCAAGAAAGACAAACCAGATCCAGACCCAGTATCACTGTCACCCAGAGCTGTCTGGGGTCTTGAGTACTGGGGCTTGTGACTTTGCATTGGGAATAAGGATGGAGGCTATAATAGCTAAGTGGGGAGGTTGTCACTCTGTGTGCGTTCGCAGAGAGCAGCAGAAGAGGGCACCGGAAGGGTTTGTTAGGGAAAGTTTTGGCACTGAAGACAAGTAGGAGTACCCAAGACTCACTGATGGACTGAAGCTCTGCCCAGGATTCCTGAACTCTGAGTATAGGCGCATTGCTCAGTGTCTGCCCTTTCATATAGTGAGACCACTGGCCTGTGGGTCCTTTCTCTGTTTTACTGCTGCCCCTGTCTTCCCCCTCTTTGTTTTTCTCCATTCATCCTTCTGTAAATAAATATTTCCCTTTCCTATAATCATTGGAGAGAGAGAGAGAGAGAGAGAGTGTGTTTGTTTAGTCTAAGGGGTTTGGAACAGGTGCACTTGGGGTGGAAGGGAGTTTCCCGGCTGTGTTCCTGCGGGCACCTAAGAGCAGACTCCATCTTGGCCACAAGGGCTCTGTAGTTACGTTCATTTAACTTCTAAAAATAAATGGTAAATTGCTTTAGAAACAAAACAGAATGGTTTCATATTAAGCTGTGTAGAATGAGAAATTAGAGTCACAACTTCACCTTGGTGTCTACATTTACAGCATGTAACAGAAGACTAGTACATCTGTTTCCACTAGAATTATTCTACCAAATAGGTAGAATGTTCTTTAAATGCTTTAAATTAGACACAGCCAAAGCATGCTCTTTGTCAATGGGGTTGCATGTGTGTTATCGAGAGCAAAATTCTGCGTTCTGTAGCATGTACATAATTTATATTATGGAAAGAATTACCTACTAATTTGGTAGAATGCCTAAAGTCTACCAAAACCTATACTGCATATTGAGATATCATGTAATACATCTGTTTATCATACACCTGTGACTACCTCCTCTGTCCTTAATCCATCTCATCCTGGATTTTTACTCTAACATTCCAATCCCTGGGCAGCTTTGAGCAGATACCATTTTTTTAAACTCAACCTGCCAAAGATATGTTTCTTCCTTGTCCCTTAGCATTTTAAATTTCCCTCCCCCAAAAAATCAATCTAGCCCAAGATCTGGGATGGGCAATATTCAGCCTTGTATTAATAACAGCTTCTCGGGTGATTGCTTCTCTGTACCTAAAAATGTAATGAATTTAGGATCTGAAATGAGTGCTTCATCCCACATACCCGGCATCTTGATAGTACTCAACTTTTGTTTCTAGCCCTAAAAAGGAATGAGACATTGGACTTCAAAAATTTTGACATTTTATGTATTAAAAAAAAACCTCTTGTAAACATAAATCCTCAGCTGTTCTATAACTCAGGGTGCTGACATGTATTACAACAAATTGCTTTGGCTGACTAATACCTCACAGAAATTATTTCCTTGCTAAATAAAGCAGCCCAGGCTGGTCAGTATAATTGCTGCCCTACACTGAATAGCAGCAGTGAGACTGACCAATCTGGGCTGTTTCAGTTCGCAAGGAAGCCTTGAGGGTCGCAACTCTGAGGTAGCCCTTCACATGAGCTGCTGAGGAGCCAGGTGGGGGAGCTGGCAGGAAAGCAGGCAAGTTTTGAAATCTGCCTATATTCCATTGGAAGATTGGTTGAAATTGACACATTTCCACAAAACATTTTGCATTTGATAAATCAGGATTTTACAGTGTAAAAATGTTCCGCTGAAAATTTTCTGACCAACTCTAGTAAAGAGAACACCTCCTTCTTGCCAGTGTTTGGAGTGTAGGCGCTTTGGAATGATGTGGGGAAAATTTTGTGAATGCTTCCAGTCCTTTTGGCTGAATTAACCTGTACAGGGGAGAATGTGGTCGCTGAACACAAAACTGAAGCCTAATTCCAACCGAATAAGAAGGCATCAATGAGACTGGTGAGAAGACTACAATGGAGCAAATTAGGGAGTGCTTCTGATTTAAGCAAATTCATTTTAAGCACAGATAGGAAGGCAAAAGTGCCTTTTAAATATTGGTCAGAAAATGTGTATAGAACTGAGCATCCAGCTTTTTAGCCAAACTTGGGTGCTTTCATTTTGGGGTCCTACAAAGATTGGAATGCAGAAGCGTGGTCAGAAATTGAGGCTGGATGTAGTGTGGGGGACGGGTAGCAATCCTACCCAGCTTGTCCTTGAAGAATATATCTCCTTTATAGGTTACCCTTATTAGCCAAAGCAGGTGGCTGGTTTAAATAATACCTCTTTCCCTGTATTAGCATTCTGTAGCCTCAGAGATTTAAATAAAATATAGCGAGGGGAGGGTTGCGTTGTTGTGTTTTTAAACTAGCAAATGGGTATCACAATTTTTCCACATAAATTGCCTAGTTGGATTGATGGGAAAAGGCTCGTTTCCTCCAGAGCCATGATGATATTTTACAATTTCAACTGTAGGATCCCAGAACATCCTCTCAAAACGCTATCCATACAGGGTGTGTTGTTTGAATCAGTTGTACATTATGGTCCAGATTCTGATCTTTGTTATACCAGTATAAATTCAGAGTACCCCAACAGATTTTATTGGAGTTGCTATGATTTGAGGCTGGTGAAATGAGTTCACAATCTGGCCTTTTGTGTTCATAGAATATCAGGGTTGGAAGGGACCTTAGGAGGTCATCTAGTCCAATCCCCTGCTCAAAGCAGGACCAATCCCCAATTTTTGCCCCAGATCCCTAAATGGCCCCCCTCAAGGATTGAACTCTCAATCCTGAGTTTAGGAGGCCAATGCTCAAACCACTGAGCTATCCCTCCCTCCATCACATCAACTGATGGGAAGTTCACAAAGGATGTGCTATTTAGCATATGACTCAAGCCCTTTCCTTTCAATCAAAGCTTGATAAATGATTTATCATAATAAAAGAAGTGTAATATGCAGCATTAATCTGAGTAAGTGAACAACGATCTTTCTGAGGGACTCTTGGAATTGACAAAATGATGACAAATCAACACTGAGGGTGCATTTGAGGAATCAACACATCTCTATTAAATATAAGGTGTTGTGGCAGTTTTCTGATAGGGACGTAATTCCAGTAACATTAATCAAGCCCTGGTAGAAAGGAGTGATTCAGAGAGACACTGTGCTCCCTCAGGCTATCATTGTGGGGGAAGCATTGGGAATGTAAGTGTGGGATTTGTGTGTGTGTGGGGGGGGGGGGGCGGTTCCCAATTCAATGTTCAGGGATTTCCTCATCAGTTATAGGAAGATTTTATTTCCCTTGCAGGAGGAATTAATGGGGAACCTTCAGGAAAGGTAGAGAGTCACCGATTGGATGTGTGGGCTTGAGGAATGGCTGCTTGAAATCATTAGGACCTGTCAGGCGAGTGGGATGATTTGCCTGCTGAAGTTCAATCACCAGGACAGATTGGATCTGTCAGATCATCTTAAGGAAATGTTTTTTAAAAGCAATTTTGAGGATGACCATGCTGGTCTTGTATGTAAGGTGGGACGTGTGGGTTCTATTTCTAGCTCTGCCATACGTGGTAATCTGTGCTCTTGGGCAAATGATTTAAGTCAGGTCTGTTGCTCTGGGCGGCAGCTGGTGTTTGATACTGCCCAGGCTGGGCTGGCTAAGTACTACCGTGTCCCTCAGAGATCCTCCCCCTTGCCATAAACTATCCTCAGCCTAAATTTCCTCCCAGCACTTTCTCCCTGTGCTGTTATTTGTCCTCTTTCTTGATGCATCTCCTTGCTTAGCTCACTCTCAACCTCGCTCTGATTCACCAGGGTGATTTTATATTCACAACACTGAGTAGAGGGGGCAGGTTCTCAACCTCATCTCCCCTCAGCAGCTCAAAGATGAGGGGAGGAGCCATGCTGAGTGAGCACATCAGCTCTCTTCCCGTTCACTCCATCAACTAATTTAGGTCAGTGGCTGGAGGAGGGAAGAAGCTCTGAAACTGCTCCCTGCCCCCAAAGCTCTGTCTGCTGGTGATTGGCCATACTGCTGAGCTGGGCTGTAACCTAAGTCAGTAGGCCTAGGTGCAGGGCAAAATCCTCCCAACCTGAGAGAAAAGGAGAAATGTAGGTCTACGGCTCAACATTGCCCAGCTAGCTTAAAGTAGGGTGACCAGACAGCAAGTATGAAAAATTGGGACGGGGGTGGGGGGTAATAGGAGCCTATATAAGAAAAAGACCCCAAAATTGGGACTGTCCCTATAAAATCAGGACATCTGGTCATCCTAGCTTAAGGCCCCGGAAGGGGCTGATAGTGAAGCAAAGTATAACAGTGGAAGTGAACTGGACAGTGGGGTTCGTCAGAATGAGAATGATGAGCAGAGAGTGAAGAATGAGGGTAAGAGTTTCTGGTGGGGAGTATTTGAAGTGGGTGATGCAAGATGGGGAGTGGCTAATGAGAGATGAGGATGTGCACGGAGAGTGGGATCATGGGTGGTTGGTGGTAAAGAGGCAGGAAGGAGATAGGGATGGGGATGCTCAGAAATTAAGAGAAGGTAACACAGGGCAAGAGAGGAGGAAGGGAGGGACTATTCTAAATCACTATTAGAAAACGGGGCTTAGGGCACACAGCCCATGAAAACATTGAAGGAAAAGAAGTGGAGAGGATGGGAGGAAAGAGAACCAAAACAGCCACGGGAGACCTAGCATGTCATGTATTTTCTCTCACTTTATACACAGCTAATGCTTATAAGAGTCTGAGTCACTGCCCTCCCCAGTGCACTGATTGCAATCAGATCACCTGGATTGAGGATTTATGAGACTTGGGGCCAGATTTACAGAACTAGGCACACCCACATTTTGCTCTGTATATGGCAAATCCAGCCATTTTATAAAGAGTTGAATCTACTGTTTCAGTTCACCTGGTTGTGCCACCACTGCAAGATGGTTTAGAGACCCAGCCTCAAGTCTTTTTTTTAAGCCTTTCTAATGAAGTTAGGCCCCACCTACACATGCTCGCTGGAGCACATGTTCAGAACTGTTGCTGTGGTTTGTTTGATGCCTTGCTCTGAAGTTGACAAATGAATGGACTTAGCCTCGTTGCCAGGGGAGAGTTTTCTAAAACTTTAGTGTATCCACCTAACACCTCAGAGGCTCTTTGCTAGACTATATCTTGCACTGCAAGCAGGGCACACTATGGCTAGTGAAAACATGGACATGAATTGCACAGAAGCTAACTGGATTGCTTGGTAAGATGCCCATTATGCTTTGTTCCATGGACACTCTGAGCAGTATTTTCTCCTCCCTGACTTCCACTGCTCAGCCAGGGAAGAAAGATGATTGATAGCTAATCGAAGGGCCCTATCCAAGGCACACAGGATTCCTGTTGACGCCAGTAGATTTGCCTGAATGTTTAATGGGGAAAATGAGAGGGAAATTGGAATTAAACCGGAAGGGCCCAATTTTCAAACTTGGTTCCCCAAAGTGACTAATTTTGGATACCTGCACTTACTAACAATCGATGGAAGGCTAGAAAACTCTGCTCTGTACCTGGGCATATACACACCTCGGACTGGTAGCAAAGTGAAGGTGCGAATGAATGAAATTCAAAGCATGCGCAATGATTTTCTGTCCTTTTGGTTTAGGTCAGCCCCAGCTCCCACCCAAGGTGCCGGAGGTTCCACAATTCCCGGGGCAGGAGGGCCTCCACCCCCCACCAATGTGACCAGTAACAGAAGACTGCAGCAGACACAAGCTCAGGTCGATGAGGTGAGCTGCACACAACAGGGGCACTGATCAGATTTTATTTTTTAAGATGATTAAATGACAGTTTGCCTAGCTAAAGATCCTGTCGTTCTTACTCAGTTGAAGTCGGGGGGGGGGGGGTCTATGGAATGAGATTTACATGAGATAAGGTTTTTAATAGGCAGATTGCAGAAGAGCTCATTCATAATCTTTATACCCCTAACACCTCTGCTCACAAAATAAGTGTGACTTAGATGTTACCTCTGTTATTATTTGCAAATAACCAATATAAATATAATATATTATAATATAAATCCTATCTGGGATTAAAAAGACATAGGCCCTGCCCCTGCAAGCTATTCCTTGTGGGAAGGAACCTGTGTCTGAAAGCCTGGATTAGTTTCCAGGGTCAGGGCTGTAGTTAGCAATAAGGGCTTTATTTTAGTTAGTTAGTTACTATTAAAAATGAAATTCAGGAAAAGATAAATAGCTGAGCAAGTCCACAGAGCAACAGCTCCAAAAAGTCTCCAGCTACTTTTTTGAATGATAGTTTGGTATGAGACCTAGTTCCAGCATGGATTTCCTCTTCATTAGGATGATAATTCCCAAGGACAGTCTTACTCTTTGTCACGGATCCACAGGATCAGTGCTATGACCCCCGCTTTGGAACAGCCTCTGGGAAGACCCCTTCAGTGAGCCAGACCATCTAGGGGTCTCACTCTTCCTTGAGGGTAAGTCACATGGCTTCACTGCCTCTGTAGCCTCAACCTCTGGGCCTTCAGCAGTCCTGCTTCCCACCATGAACTCCTTTAAGCGAGTCCCACTGAGGCGGACCCCTGAGAGAGACTTGTAAATCTTAGAGAGCAGTGCATCTCCGACAGCATCTTCAGTGACCTTCACGCAGTGTTGTTAAAACAGAAAGGTTTATTAGTCAACAGGAACCCAGCACAGAAAGTCCTTGGTTAGCATAGAGAAAAGAAAGTGGCTCTGGGCTAATCAGAATGGACCATGCTATTAAAGTGGTATGTCTGCATTGGCTTCTGCTCTGAGTCTGTGCCCTCTTGTTTAAGTTCCCAGGTTAGTCCTACCTGGCCCCTCCTCAGTCCTTTGTTCTCCAGTCATCAAACACAGCTGGCTTCCTACGGGAAGGGTGGGGCTGGGGAGAAGGGGAGTGGACCGTCCATGATCATTAGTTGCTAGGTAGCAAATGTCCCACGGTTTGGTTTTGCCATTGTCTTCATGGATTCCCCAATGATATGGGCCAAACTCAAGACACCTAGGTGCCATTGACACCTTTGTCATAGCCTGCCCAAGAGTAAATAACCTTTCCCCATGATTCATACAAAATATTACATAAAATTCCCACTCAGTCACACTCATCATACCCACATTCATTTACCACCATATTCACTGAACTAGTGTAGCTAATCCTGGGTGCAACCCATCCAGCTAATCTTGGGGTTTGATCATGGATCATGCTGACTTACAGTATGGCCAGTTATGTAGTGCAGACTTTAGATTTGTGTATTAAGTACAGTACGTGGAAGACTTCCTAGGCCATGCTCCATTACCTAACTGAACACCACATAGTTAGGAACAATGAGTTGTATAGAACTCTCTCTTGCTCTCTGTGGATCCTTAATGCCAATTCAGATGTACAAACACCATAAAATATCCATTCAACTGGTGTTGGGATTGTCCCCAAATATACCTTACAAGTATAGGAAAGATATTCACAGAAATCATCCAACCTGAGCTGCTCATTACACATACAATTAATGTTATATTTTAGACAGAGTTTGCCTCCTTTAGAACCTTCTTCAGCTTCATGTCCTGGATGCTCCTCTGCTATTTGGGGCAGATCAGAATAGTGTCCAGCTACAGAGAAGGCTAGGCCCAATTCTTCTCTCCCATCGGTTTTACAACAGTGTAATTAATGGAGTGACTTCTCATTCTCACTGTGTTAAGTGAGAAGTGAATCAGGTCCACGGTGTCTAAACCTTTGATAGGATCCTGCCTCTGGTCAGAATCATAAAATAAATTTCTCTACCCAAATAGACTGCATCATGAGGGTGCTGTGAGGTTTTACGTGGCTCTGAATCAAAGCAAATGGCCCTACTTGGGAGGTGAAATATGATCATTTTATTGCTTAAAAGGAGCTACTTCAAACGCATGAATGGGTTTCTTCAAGCAGGAGAATGGAAATAGGTTCCAATAATAGACTGGCCAAACCAAAAACCCCAGAACCCTCCAAAATTCTGAAGACTTGGTTCTGAACTTTGTGGCTTGAGATGCACTTTAGTTCTGATATGTTTAACTCAGGCCTACAGGAGTCAGCTTCGTTGTGATGAGGAGTTTGAATGGAGAGGCAGAATCAGGCTAATTGTCAGGGAAGTCACTACCTGGTGAGTCAGGTTAGTGGACAGCAGGTGACCATCAATCCCAGGGTGCACTTGAAATGTCCAGGTTCACTTCCATAGCTAGTTCAGATTTGAGGGATAAACGTTGCTGTAGGTTGGTTGTCCAGAGGAGACATATAAGGGAGCAGCAGAACTCACGTTTTATGTGGTGGGGGGAGCTCAGCCAGTTGTTAAATCACAGGCTGACTAGAATCAAGGAGGCAAAACTCTATTGGGATTTTCAGGATTAGGATATATGTATCAAGCCAGATCCCTTGAATTTAATGGAACTGAGTTGATCTCCACAGCTGAGGATCTGACTCATCATGCTTTACTTTTATCTTGCCCTCTTACTGCAGTCTTTTCCTAGGAAATGTTTTTGTTTCAGTGTGTCTTGTGGTAAAGCATCCTTTAGGTGGCACCAAATACTTGCACTATGGAAACCCAGCAGAGAAGCTATGGTTTTACTAGAGTGCCGTTTCATTTCATGAGGATGGGAACAAAACTTCACTTGTGAGTAGAGGTAAAATCTCACACTGACTTCAGTGAGGCCAGAATTTCACACTTAGAGCCTAATTCTACTCCCACTGGAAGATAATGGGAGCTTTGCTTTTGACTTCAATAGGAGCAGGACTGGATCCACTATCTTTTGTTTTCTCTTGTACATAAATACAAGATGCATTTTATAACTAATCCAGCATGTAGGGTTTCACTGTTTTCACTGTGTCCAAAGTGTGTGTTTGACTCTAGTTTTTTGCTGCTAATTATTATTATTCTGAACAAACTGAATTAGATTAAATACAACTGGCATAATCTGCAGTATTAATAATTTATAAAGAATTGCAAGCCAGTCTCACATTTCCTGCTGCCATAAGTGGGCGCAACTTTATTGACTTCAACAGAGGCTGTGCCTGCATAAGCCACTGATGAAATTGGATCGGGATTTCTGTTTATAAGCATTAATTGGCTAAAAATGCCCAATCGATGTAAATATATTTCAATATGTATAAAATAACTGAATTACTGTGCCTTTCCCAGTACCTTCTGCGTGTGTCTTCCAATCTATACTCTTTTGGGCATCAGGCCCATGCTGGTCTCCATGGTGAAATTAACAAAGACAAGAGTTTTTCTATGCAAAACATTCTCCCCTCTTCCAATACCAAATAGGATTTCAGACTACAGTTGGAAGATCATTTTGTCTGAAAAGGAGCTCATAGGTTGTGGAAGCTCCTATCAGAAGCTCTTATTAAGCCTACTTCTATAGTTATGATAGGGCAACTATGTTGTTAAGTCATCGGCAGTGAAAACAATAGTTTTAGGCTTGTGTTTCTAACCAGCACTATGAGCTAGCATGTATTGCAAATGTGCTGGTACCTGCTCTGTGATAGGTATGTCAGCCAGTTTCCTGTAACAATAGCAAAGCAGCTAACTGGATTAAAGCACCAGTCCATATTCCTCCAAAAAACTTAATGGAAATAACTAGAGTACATTTTAATGTCTCAGCATTTTATAGTCTGTATGGACACTTGAGCTCAGCATGATTATGTGCACCTTACTGTCTACCTAGGGCTCGCAGGGTAAGTTTGAGTAGCCCAGTATAGGGGAATTGTCTGTATAACATCAAGCCATAATTTTTACCTTGTTAGCAAAGGGACCCTTCCCACTTGCCATGAGATTTCAGTCCTATGCATACAGCCTTTCCATGTATGGAGTGTGCTAATTGAGGGTTATCTTTTCAGGTGGTGGACATCATGCGAGTGAATGTAGACAAGGTTCTAGAAAGAGACCAAAAGCTTTCAGAGCTTGACAACCGGGCAGACGCATTACAAGCTGGTGCCTCACAGTTTGAAACTAGTGCAGCCAAATTGAAGAGAAAATACTGGTGGAAAAACTGCAAGGTAAAGAGGATGGGTATCTCTTGTTAAATCTGCCACATGTTAATTGTTTACTTTTACTTTGCTTTAATGAGCCCTTGTAACAGTAGGTTGGCTTTAAATGACCCTTGTTCTTAATGCTGAAAAGTAAGATACTCTTTAAACCAGTAGGATAGTCTTTGGAAGCTACAGTATAGTAACTTTGAATAGAGATAGACTTAACCTACTCTATGGCTCAGAGAACCACAAATCTTTGTGCTGTCTGAAATTTGAATCATAATTATGAGGCTTCAGCCAATTTCTGGAGACAGGAATGCGAGAACATAGGAATTACAATACAGAATCAATCCAGTGATCCATTTAGCCCAGTATCCTGCCTCTGAAACCGACTAGCACTGGCAGCTTTGGAAGAAGGTACAAGAAACCCTGCAATAGGCAGTTATGGAATGAGCTTTCCCAAGGGGAAGTTTCTTTTTAAATTCCCCCAAATAATTAGAAGTTGGCTTCTATACTGAAGTTTGAGCAGTTATATCCCGTCCAAAGCTCTTGTTAAGTTTCAGTAGTTACTATCTTAACTCCAGCCAACTTTTGGATTTCACAAACTCTCTAGAATGTTTTGTAAAAGTTGGGGATTTCATACACATTGTTATTTTTTATTTTTTTTGCAAGAATTTCCCACCCCATTCTCATCTCACATAATTCAAACCCAACTGTTTCTGGGGAAATTGTTTAATTTAAAAATCTAAGTGTGAGAGCATGACGCACGAAAACTGAAGAAATTGATACAACATGCGAAAACCTCAAAAACATACCCTTGAAAACATGCACAAAGCTAGTATCAGCATAGCATATATGAAGAGTGGGGTGGACGAGCCTTTCTCTCCTTGTGGGGATTGATGAACCTCTTTCTCCTTCATGGAGGTAAGCTTCTGGAGGAGGAAGCCACCAGACCCAGGGCCTCCTCAGGCCACCATGGGAAATGAATGAAGAGATTCTCTTCTTCCGCAGGGCCAGATTAAGGCTAAGCAAAGACTGAATTAACCAAAATCTTGCCCCTACCCCTCAACAGATTCATCCTCTCCCTTGAATAAGAAAGACCCCTCTTCTTTCCCATCCTGAAACCACCTACTCTGCCACTCCAGTATCATCCTTTCCAGCCCCCATCCCTCAGCCCTCCTTCTCCCTGTCCCCAGGCAAAACACCCATCCATATGTCTCCCCGGTGCAAGCCTCAAACCAGTTGTCTGGCTTCATTTCTGTCTCCCCTAGAAACCTGTGGTGCTACTGGCAATTCACCCCCTTCCCAAGTAAGACCAGCTGTCTCCGGGGCTGGATCCTGACCCCTACCCTGACCCCCCAGGTCCTCCCTGCTCCCCCTGAAAAGAAAGTAAAGTGAAGAAAGCTTCCAGACTTCAGAAGCCAGAGGAGGAGTAGAGGGAGAGGAGAAGTGGCCAGTACCAATTGTTGACTCTTCTTTCCTGTCTCACATTAGGGCCCATCTTGACTCTCACAAAGTGTGTGCTTTTCAATCATGTTAGCTAATCAAGTTATTTTACCATGATTAAAAGCCCTGTTGAGATACTGGTGAATACATCTGAAGCCATATTAGCTGGCCACATTGTAACTTAGGCTACAACACAGCCAGCGAACACAGCTTGTACCTTAACAGATGCTCTCTCTCAGACTGTTACGAAATGCTACATTTGGGGCCTATAAAAACTGATTACAGAGTGTCTGTGCAAGGATTAAGAATACTGGGACAGAGTGAACAGCCCACATAAAGACAAAACCAGGAGCGACCTTTTACAATGCAAAGGCCTTATTTTTCTTTCTTTAACTTTCTTTATAGATGATGATCATCCTTGGTATAGTATGTGCAGTCATTCTTATTGTAATGATAAGTAAGTAATTCATTTTTTATTACAATCTAAATAGCTCTGTGATTTTCAATGTCCTCATGTCGAAGAAAATAAAACGTTTAGGAAGATAGTCTAACTCTGAATATTCCCTTCAAGTGTCCTGCTGTTATAAGGAGATATACTGTGAATTTCACTGAACATTAATTGACTGTGGGTTGGAAACATCCGAGTTTTAATGGCACCCACTCTGCTATATTACATAGTTTCTCCCATTTCAGGATTAGGTAAACTTTTATGCAATCTCAAAGAGCTTCAGTCCTACTGTCATTAAAATCCATGACACAAACCTTATTTACTTTAGTGGGAGAAGACTGAGTCCTGTAAATTAGCTCACTATTATAGAATCTGGACAGCAGGCCAAATTTTAAGGTATATAGAGGTGCCTATGGTGATTTTTCAAAAGTGCCAGTCAATGGCAGTCAAGCATGTAGGTACTTTTCAAAATCTCACGAGGTGCCTATGTGCATCTTTAGATATCTAAAACCTGGCCCAAAGCTGCCTTGAGTTCTCAGTTACACAGGGAGTGTCTTGTATTCCACATATCTATATGATACCTAGAAATAGAATATAAACAACGGGTCACAATCGTATAGGTGGCAAAGCAGGGATCTTATAATAACAGGACTCTGTTCAGATTTCATACACAGATAGAGACATTAGTATCAGAAAGGAAGGATTACAAAGTCTTTTCCTATACATACATACATATATATATATATATATATATATATATATATATATATATATATATATATATATATATATATATATATATATATGTATAAGCTGTTATGAATGAAGTTGTTTCTTTTATGTAACTTTAATATGGCATTAGATATTAAAACTGGGGGTTTGTTCAGTCAGACAATACTGCCAGTAATCCAAAAGAGATTTAACAGCAAGTTGTGTTATGGGCATGTACTAATACCTTCTTCTCAGATTACCTACTTCACCTTCAGTCTGTGTATGTTTGCTTCTGTTATACTTACAAATGATCAGTAAACATGAGTTAGGTGCATGATGTAATGTATGAGTTATATAAAAGCTGGCACCAATGTGACCCAGAATGATTTCTGGGTTTCATAATTCTGAAGCTACAAGAATAGAGATGGTAGCACAGGTAGTGGAGGCTTAGCCATGCCAAGTACATGCCCACTGGTTTCATTGAGTTTGTACTCGACACACCTAAGCCATGCCTCTGCTACCGCGACTACATTGCCATTTATACTCACGCTAGCTCAGTGAGCACTAGCATGAGTATGTGTACATGAGCATGGGAATCACACCTCTAGCTCATAGTATAGACATAGGCTATGATTTGAGGTTGTTTATATAATGGTTAGGCCTAGTGCAATACTTGAGAGAATCAATGCTTTAAGGCTCAGGGCCATACATTTTTTCATAAATACTTCTTTGCACTCCAGATTGTTGTTTCCATTCCAGTACTGCTTAGAAGTCCCACCTTACTTTAGGACCCCCCTGTGCCTTTGATTTTAATGAGGACAGGATCATACCTTCGGTGATTTACCAGCACATTTATCCTGCAGCTCAGACCACCACCCTTTCCAAAGCTGTTCATTCCCAGACACTGGGATACCAAATACAAGTTACAAAGGGTCCTGTGGCACCTTATAGACTAACAGAGGTATTGGAGCATAAGCTTTCGTGGGTGAATACCCACTTCTTCGGATGCAAGCAGTGGAAATGTCCACTGCTTGCATCTGAAGAAGTGGGTATTCACCCACGAAAGCTTATGCTCCAATACCTCTGTTAGTCTATAAGGTGCCACAGGACCCTTTGTCGCTTCTACAGATCCAGACTAACGTGGCTACCCCACTGATACCAAATACAAGTTGTAATTGTAATAACACCACAGTGTGCTCCTTAGGCAGGGTTGTGCTAATGTGCTTGCCTGTTCTTTGACTGCATATGCTCATGTCTGTGGACTGAAGTCCAGTATTAACTATATGATAACATCTGTTGTTTTCTTTTTCCTTCTTTCCTTCCTAGTTTATTTCTGCACTTGAAAAAGCAACAAGAGGAAGGCTTGGCATGGCTTTGTTCATCTTTTCTGATGTTCTCTTATTGAACTCTGCTTTTTAATTCCTGGTGTCTTGGGGAGTTTTGCCTGTAATAATCCGTAAGCATTCAGTGTAGTGTGTTTGGTATTATGCTGTTTCCACATGAAACTGTACCAGCTAAATACTGCCAAGTAATTCCATGTGTTGTCTCATCATTGTGTTTTAAAATGCATCCACAATGACCTTCAGAAACTGTAATATATGAAAAGCATCCTAAACTTTTCAGAATCATAAGAGAGCAGTTATGGGGAAAGTCCTTACTTTAAAAGGACACTGTCATGTAGTTTAGGTCCAAAATTAAGATTTTTATTAAATAGTAGGGCCAAAATCATCAAACCTGGAGGCCTAAATTGGGCTTCAAAATCCATATCTAAACACACAAATAAACATGGCCTGATTCATCTAGAGCACCTGCTAATTCTGTTTAGTCAAAGGGAGCTGCAGATGTTTAACAAATTTTAATGTCAAATTACTTGTATTTAGGTGTCTAAATAAGGACTCTGGAGCCTAATTTTAGGCATCCAGGTTTGAAACTATTTGGTCTAGGTTTTGTACAACAATAAGAATGCTTTCATGGATTTAAACTTTCCATTGGGTTGTTTCCTATGCAAACACTGTGGCAGCATGCTAGTGTATGAGAACCAGAAGGAGAACCAAATGAGAAACAAGAATGACACTGACAAGAAAACAAACATCATAAATAACCAAAAAAACTTAGATTGTTAATAAGCCAAGATGGCGACCCTCAGATTTATGGTTAATGTATGGCACTTGAACCCCAGTTCTGCAAACACTTATGCCCATGTTTAACTTTAAGCACATGAGTATCTTACTGAAGTCAGGGGGCTCTGCACAGTTGCAGGGACATGCCCCTATGCATCAATTTGCAGGATTGGGGGCCTTTTTCCATGGAATCTCACCAAATGAACCATTTGAAAAATCAATCAGTGGGAGATTGTGGGTGAGACTTGTGGTGGGGAGGACCCACTAAAGGACAGTTCTTTTATAAAGTGGTCCATGGAATGAAAATGTCACAAAACTACTGATCTGAGGCATTGTTATTAGTAACACAAGTAAGACAATCTATATACGTCTTAAAGTAACACATCTCCTTTTTAAAGGGGCTCTGTTGAGATATTTTAAATACTTTTTAAAAACTCATTGTTTATATTCTGTTTACAATGGCCCTTTTTGCTTATGGAAGTTTGAAACTGAAATAGATTTTCATTTCAAATTTTTTCCCATTGTACGTACACACACCCACACCCACACCCACACACACCCTGTTATAGGGTTGCTCACAAGCAGTGAGCTTCTGGCTTTGTATTAGGATTTTTTAAGCACTGAATAATTTGTTTAGAAAAGGGAGGAAATACTATCCAGAGAGAATGATACTGATTTTTGTTTTCAAACAAATGTAACAAATACAAATAAAGATGTGTCAAATTTGGGGCCTAATGATCCTGACAGGGTCCATGTAGAGTGATAACTGATAACTTTTCTGCAGGATTTTGAAAGGGTAATTCCTGCCATAAATACCAGAAGAAGTATTTGGTTTTAATCTTTGGCTGCCATAGACAAAATTTGTAAATGTATTGATACACCTGTAAATATTCTCATTGTAAACCATCATTAAATATGGTGTTAGAGAAAATCCAAAACAGATAGTTAAGCCAATCAGTATATATACACTAATGTGACATTGTAATGGACGTATATACAAACTGTGCTTAAGCAGAATTCTGAAGAGAAAGTAAGCAATGGCTAGTTGAAAGGCTCTAGTTGCTTTATTTTAACATGTTCCACATGACATAGCAAAATAGCAGATGCCCACAGCCTTAATGAAATGGAAATGTCATTTTGAAAGCTGCTAATGTATTACTGGGCTTAATGATATGTCCTGCTTACTTCAATCTTGTGAGGGAATAAATGCACAAACTCCAAAAGCTCATTGACTAGGGATACAACATTTGTTTACTCTAAAGTAATTAAGGGCCTGATCTTGTGAGGTGCTGAGTGCCATTTCCATTGACTTGGCAGCCTGTAGGAAAGGGGACATGCAGAAAAAGGCTAAGCAGTCCATCTTGAAAACTTTTTTTTAACCAGTAAAGCAATTGTCTGGCTCTTGAAAACAAACAAACCTGCCACTCTAACGTTTAGTAGTACATTACTCCCTATGTAAACTGATTTATTTCCATGAGACTTCTAAAAGCTTGTATAGAGGACGAAAATTTGCACTGGTGTAATTATGTCTATGTAGCTATACTAGCGAAAACCCCTAATGCAGCCACACTGCCTTGGTGCAAAACATCTACACTGAGAGAAGCTAAATAGGGGCAACCCCCCATCCTGTATACACAGGCCTAAATTACTGCTCACTGTGAGTAAGGATAGCAGAATTAGCCTCTCTGGGTTCTCAACCGGGGTACTCGTACCCCTGGGGTACTCAGAGGTCTTCCCTGGGGTACATCAGTTCATCTAGATATTTGCCTAGTTTTACAACAAGCTACATAAAAAGCACTCATGATGTCCGTACAAACTAAAATTTCATATGCACAATGACTTGTTTATACTGCTCTCTATATAAGGCTAAAATTTTGGCATGAGTATTTTTATTAAAAGTCATGGACAGGATGCAGGCAATACATAAAATCATGGAAACGTACACAGGGCTGGCGTTTGGGGATAGCAAGCAGGGCAATTGCCCAGGACCCCATGCCACAGGGGGCCCTGCAAAGCTAAATTATGGGCAGCAGGGCTCAGGCTTTGGCTTCACAAGTGAAAAACAGGCTCACGTGTCACTCTGAAATGTAAGTACAATATTTATATCCCAATCGATATATTTTATAATTATATGGTAAAAATGAGAAAGTTCCAAGTTTTCAGTAATAGGGTGGCTGTGACACTTCTGTATTTATATGTCTGATTCTGTAAGCAAGTAGTTTTTAGTGAGGTGAAACTTGGGGTACGCAAGACAAATCAGCCTCCTGAAAGGGGTATCATAGTCTGGAAAGGCTGAGAACCAATACTCTAGGGAAAGCTATTGATCTAAAGGTTAACAAATCTCAGCTAGGGACAAAACCAAAGTAGGAACTTTAGGGAGGATGGAGAAGGGGAGCTGGTGTTCCCGGGTAGCTCATGCACATTGTAAGATCCCACTAGAAAATCCTGACTTGTATTTCCAGGATTGCAGAATGTGCACTTGCTCTCCCTTTGGGCCTTGTGTGGAGGTGTCCTGCATCTCCTAAGCAGTGTTCCATAATGTGGATCATTGCTAGAGCTCCGAGCTTATCTACAAGGGGAGAAATAAAGCAGCTTAGTTCTTTTGGAATGACTGCTATAGCTATTCAGGTATAAGTTAGCTATTCTGGAATAACTCCCCCAGGTGGACCATCTGTTCCAGAAGAAAAGTGATTTATTCCAAAATAATTACTTAGCTTTGAAAGTGGAGTCATTATTCTGGAATAAAGTCATTTTTTATTTTGGATTAGCATGAATCCCTGGGCAGATACTCTGGAATAGCTATGCCGATCAGTTTCCTCACATAGAGAAGCCCTCAGCAAATAATTCACAGTGAACAATTTATCCACCAAATGTCACCTCTTGTGTCTTGCAAAATGCCTGCAAACTGATAAAAATGTCCTCACCTTTGGAAATTGAATGTATTACATGAATGTTTTTAATGGGTTCATCATGAATAAGACACTTGTGACTATTTGACCCTTGCTATTTGTGCTGTACTGTCTAGTTGTGATTGGTAAAATAAGTCGCACAGTAATGTTTCTATTCCATGACTAGATGAGTGAGCAAGCACCTCCTTCCCTGCCCAGCTCATCTTCACAGCTTACAGAGAAGGACTGCTGAATGGCTTCCAAATGGGGGGATGAAGTTGCTCAGTCGGTGGTAACATAGAACTGTGTAATGCTATATTCTTCTGTATTGTGGAAACCTGTAGCTGTAGCGTGGTGCAGGTTACAATCTATGGAGATATAAAACAGAAAACCCACCGCACTCACCACACCACAGTTGCATATCTCATTAGTGTTGGAGCCATGATTTATTTTTTCTTCTCACCATGTCTTTAAAAAAAGGAAATTTAAATTTAAAATATAAGTCAACCCAGAACTACAGCTGCCTATGTGAATGTCCAATAAGTGTTATGTATGAGCAAGGATGAATTATTACTGGTTAGAGTGTAAAGGGCCCAGTTATGATTGCTTTAGCACAGTGGTTCTCAAAGTTTTGTACTGGTGACCCCTTTCACATAGCAAGCCTCTGAGTGGGACCCCCTTTATAAATTAAAAACACTTTTAAAATATATTTAACACCATTATAAATGCTGGAAGCAAAGCAGGGTTTGGGGTGGAGGCTGACAGCTCACGACACCCTATGTAATAACCTCGCAACCTGTAGCGTAGCCGGGGGGGGGAGCAGGGGGAGCGGCTGCTCCCCCTGTGAGCAGAAGCGGTGCCTGAAAAAAGGCTCCGCTTCTTTTTAAGCGCCGTTTCTTGCACTCACCCAGCGGCGCTCTGGGTCTTCGGCGGCATTTCGGCGGCGGGTACCACCGAAGACCCGGAGTGAGTGAGGACTCGCCGCCGAAGACCCAGAGTGCTGCTGGGTGAGTACAGGAGGAGGCGCCTTTTTATAGCGCCGCTCCCCCTGCGCTCCGGACCTGGCTGCGCTACTGCTTGCAACCCCCTGAGGGGTACCAACCCCCAGTTTGAGAACCCCTACTCTAGCACATATGTGCATGGGTGGGGCTGGTAAAAGGGTTCATGTGTTGCTTCTCCTCCATCCACACCCCAGCAATTCCACATAGGAGGCAGCCATAATGTGGCTGTTTGTGAGGGCCACCACCTTGGGGATTGAAGTGGGGATCTCCAGTTCTGAAAGCATGAGTCTGTACAGTTTGAGCTAAAGAGTCAGGCTCTGTAACCGACCATTGTACCAAACTCTCATCTTCTGGGGATCAGGCAGAGGAGGACTTGTAACACATGCTAACCCTGACCATTGAATTACACACACACAACACGGAAGACCAACTAGCACTGTTAGCAGGGTACACCACACCAGAGGGAGGATGGCTGAGGAGGGTGTGGCCAGGGACCCTTCCCTTATTACCTGTTACAGCAGCTCTGCCCCTATTCCATAGCTGTTACAGGGGGTGCCATTGAGACTGTTCCAGTTATTACCCCAGTGTTGGTATCTGCTCCTGTTCTGAAGAGACATAATATTTCCAAGGATCCCTGCTTGGGCATTTCACTTTCTCCCCTTCTAACACAGCTCTCCTTGCGCTATTCTGGCACTAAAATATAATATATGGTATGTAAAATGTGAGTGACTTAACATTGCTCTGGGAACCCAAATCTTTGCACTTCCTCACTTGTCTACATAAATATTTTGCTATACCATAGGTGCCTTCACTTAATAGTATTAGGCAAGGGTACTGTCAACACATTGTAAGTGGCATAATTAAAGAAAAAATCTTGTAAAGATCCTAACTACAGCCCTGGCCCCATAGGACTAAGACCTATTTAAAGACACTGTTTAATCATTTTTAAAGCCTGCATTTTTAATTCCTTGTGATCTTGTATGATGTTAATCCTACAGCAGTTGAAGGCTGATGAGGTCTTTTCTAAGCATGCAGCGCTCTTGGCACTTTTTCTTTTTTTAAACCGAGGTCTGGAATGAGTGATTAAAATACCTGCAATGAGTGAACAACACTGTAATAATTCAGTAGGAAAGAAATATAAAAAATAAAATCCAGTACATGTCTAACTTGACAGCCAGGGGAATTCCCACAAACCTGTCAGCAGTCCAGCTCTGCTCCTCAAGATGTGCCATCGCTTGCATGACAGAATTTGTAGTAAACTCAAATTACAATTTCTTTTTTCAGTGCCATCATTTTAGGGCAAGATTATGGCATTGAGCTGCTGTCCTTATTTGGGTGACAGGTAAGTAGGGGCTTTCAAATGGTGCTCTCTCCCAGAAGTATATCTGCTATGGCAGGCAGAAAGCCTCCAGGAACTCTTCGGAAGTATTGGGCTCAGGGGCCCATTCTTTACCCTTTTACAGGGTGAATTGGCCTTTGTTCCACCCACGTGCTAACCTAGCTCTTCTAACCAATGAGAGTGGTGTGTGCGTATAGTCCCACCCTCTCCCTTACTCCCCTCTTTGAGGATCTAGGTCCACGCTCTGCATTAGGAGCTCTATCTTACCAGTTGCTAGGCACACTGGCTCTGTCCAATATTAAGCCTGTGATTCCACCTGTCCTTGTGCACAGGCATTTCCCCTATCACCTGTACAGGGGTATAGGGCTTTAATCCAATGCCCATTGAAGTCAATAGAAAAATTCCCATTGAGTTTAGTAGCCATTGGATCAGGCCATACAGAGGAAGTGGAAGCTCTTTGTACTTTCCCTCCCTTTGTCACCACACAGAACTGGGCACAGTGCAACCCCAACTGTATTCATTTTAAAAGCCTATAGTTTAACTAGCTCTGTACAGAAAAATAATTGTCAGCATTCTTCAAAGACTGTTCCCTACACAGGCACTGCACTAGAATTTGTAAAGGAACAAACCAACAACACTCAGAAATCATTCTTTCCTCCAAATTGCCTTTCCCAGAAACACTTCCCATTCCATTTCAAGAAAGGTTCTTTCTACAACTAATTTCCTGTCTATAATTCATGAAAGCAGTTCTTTGCTGATGCGCTCAGTGGCTTTATTTCTCAGCTGTGAACCAGTGGACTCCCTACCTTAAACATACACAGATCTAAGCCTCCCATAGAGCTTTTTTTTTTTCCTGTTGTGTTAATGTTGAAAAGCTACATCTTACAATAAAACCTAAAAAAAACTGTGGCAGTCTAGTTAAATGCAGTTTTGCTGGAGTAAACACTTGGTTATTCAACAATGAGTCATTTCTGCAGTAACCTCATTCTGTCATGACTTTATCATATGCACTTGCTCTCCAAAGCAACAGAGCCAAATACTGCACTCTTTTAAAACATGAAAACATTCTTGTGGCTAATTCATAATTCTCAAGTAAAATAGTGAAGCCTTTGTAGGTTCAATAAGTGTAACAGAGCAATGTAGCCTTCAAAGGGAAAATGCTTCAGAGGATATTAAAAATAATCATGAAAACATCCGCTCACCCTTTAGCTCTAACCCCATTTTCCTGCTTTCCTGCTATCCCCACTCCCCATTAGGGTAACCAGATGTCCCTACATTAGGGGCTTTGTCTTATCTAGGACCCTATTACCCCCCTTGTCCCAATTTTTCACACTTGCTATCTGGTCACCCTAACCCAAATACTTTTCATTCCCCATCTTCAAAAGCCAACAAAGGTAGTTTGAATTTCTGCTTTTGGAGTATATTGTGTAGGGGTGGATTTTCAAGAGTTGTGTTGGCCTAACTTCACTCCCATTGCACAGGAGTTCCCTGAATGGGTGTTTCACCATTCACTTCAGTGGAAGCAGGGTTGGGCCCATGCTGAGCCCTTTAGAAAACTCCACCCATAATGCCTTCAAGTCTTCAAACTGGTCTCTTATTGGTCCTAGGAATGGGATAAAGGGCAGAATATGGTCCTGCACCTTTATTTCACAGGGGAAAATGGAACAGGCATGATGCTCCCCATGGACTGATGGTTATCCAGCCACTTTTGCTAAACCATTCAGCACATCTTGAATTGTTACATGGTCATTTTAATTGGCCTTTTAGTGACTCAAATAACAGACCAATCATCAACATTGACAGAAGAGGGAGTAAACCGCACAATGATGGCACAGTAATGATAGCACAATAAGGGCAAGGTACTAAAGTAGGATGAGCTGTGAACATCAATGACATGAGTAAAATAAAAGCAAACACTGAAGGTTATTGAATGATTTTGTAGCTGACTATACATCAGTACACCTCACCTACGTAAAAATAGAGTTCTTGCTACATGATTTAAGTCTGAGTCACATAAAAGGGTCTGGTGTATAATATAGTGGGCACCATTCAAAACAGCCATTTGTGCAAATAGGAGATGAATTTACCTCCTCAGCATTTGCCATTTAAAGCATAGGGAATATGACAAATATTGCAGTAAAGTGAAATATTGCAGTGTGATAATTGTCTTTTTTTTTTTAAGCTACCCATTTTGTGTCTAGAAAGCAAAGCCATGCATTTGCTGTTTGAACTTCAGCAGTGCCCTAAGGCCCTAATGAAGATCAGGGATCCATTGTGGTCAGTGTTATACAAACACATATGAAAAGTCTCTGCCTCAAAAAGCTTACAAAACCTCAGTCTGCCAGGAACAGGAATCTGCTTTAGTTATAGAAGAATTATTTTTTTAACCACTAGTTCTGCTCCAACTTCTACACTTTTTTCCATTGCTAGTTTACACCAATTTACCTCCATCAATCTATAGACCAAAGTTGGGGGAGGGGATGCTGATGGAGGAGAGTGGAAAAAACATGCATAGAATTAATTAATACCCCCAACATGCATTTATGATCACTTGTTTTCTAGCATGTGTGGTGAAAAGAACTTGAAAGAGTTAAGGGCCTGGAATATTTTAATCCATCTTCTGAAGTTAGTTTTGTCAGCCAATAAATTGCATGTTTTTCTAAAAGAGAAACCAGTAACAACACCTGCTGGAATTTTCTGTCTATGATCAGTAGGACATCTTGGATTTAATGGACCCATTAATTTAGAGATTCACAGCATGTCATTGCTTCCAATGCTTTGGCTATTAACTATAGTATTGATCTGAAAGGATACAGCAGTTTTTCCATTTGTCACTGTATTGTTGGTTTGCTCTGCAAGGATACAGCAGATTGTTGGCTTGACCTGAGGGTTTAGCTGTAGGCTGTAATTAAGATGGTCCTACCAAGTATACAGGGAGATACTATGATATTTCAAATAATTAAGTACAGACTTTTATGGTGTTCTAGGGAAGTTCAGGGTTCAAGGTAGAGACATAATAAACATAGTGAGTTTGCATTTAGTGGTTGATTTTTTTTAAACCAAAGGTCTGTTGTGAAAGAGCATAGTAGGCATAAAAAAAATTCCAAATATTTAGTTTCAAAATCCTATGTGTTTATGAAAAAAAATTACTGTAGTAAGACAGATATGATAAGCCTGACATGTTATTGTATGAGTTCTCTTCCTCCGCCACTCCTCCAATAAAGAAGGTGATTAAAAATAACAAAGAAAATATGGAAGTGCCTGAGAAATGAGCACAAGTTTGCATAATAAGAATCTGACTCATATTTTGGGGTGACAATTCCTGTGATGCCAATAATTGATTTTCAGAATGAACCGCACCCACACAGGAATATTTTGTCTAGAAAATTATCTTAAGAATTTTGCCTTAGTGAAAGGGTAGACCCTAACACCTGTCATTTAGCCTGTGGCTTGAACAATCCTCTTATCTGTGGCAAAAAGATTTCCCAAGAGAAAGCAATCAATTCTGTAGAATCTAAGCTTTTGTTTAACAAAACACTAATTCTTTAGCCTTTATGGTCATAAAAATCACTTTCCAAATATGAAAGAGCAGATGTAGAAGCCTTGCTTAGGCTGACAAAAATGAATTCATAATAAACTCCCTTTTTTTCCCATGTAGAATTAGTGTCTGTTGTATTCGGTACAGTGTATACAAAACTACCCAGGTTTAATGCAGTGTTCATCAAGAAAGCAAACTTTATGGCCAGGTAAATAGTATTCTTTGATGCTTTTCATTTATGATCAAATGTATATAGAAGACCCAATCCTGCAAGGTGGGGAACATCACCTGAGTGGGGCTGACCACCTTCTGCACCCATTGAGTTCAGGGTGAGTAGAGGACTCATTAGTTCATAGACAGGTCCAGAATGAGGCACACGGAAGACCTGATTGAGAAAAGTACTCCTGTTCAGGAAAGCACTGAACATGTGCTGAACATTAAGCACATATTTAAGTGCCTTCCTGGATCAAGGTGAGAAGGACGTACGTGTGCAATGGAGTTTAAACATAAAATAATTAATTATGAATTGCATTGTGCTATTATACATCTACTTCAATAGCACCCAACCCTATATTAGCTGAATGCTAATAATCACAAAGAATGTATTTCCATATTAATAAATGTTGTCCCCCACCTAATCCATCAACCTCATGTGAGACAGAATCCCATAGCCCCTGTAATCTTGGCAGGACAGAAAGAATATTGCCTATTACATTGCTATTGAACAGATTGCTTATATAACTTCCTTAACCACTTGAAACTGATTTAGTCTACACCCTCTGTGATATGCTTTTCCTGTTATATTTATTTTTCCTTGTTCCCACTGACTTACTAGCAAGTAATTTACATCACCACTTACCGACGTAATGTTTGATTTGGCCCATAGTATTTTTAATCCGTTAAATATATCATCTCACACCAATATCGTGTGTGTGTTATGTATAGAAAATTGGCAGCTTTTTCTGTTAGACTACCATCATAAGAGTGCAAAAGAAAAGAAGGCAGCAGTGCTGTTTGGAAAAATTTTCTGTTCAATGACAACAAGGGGCCAACTTCTGTAGTGTACTGTGGCCCCTTTGCACCACTCCAGCATGCAAAGGGACTTATAAAAAGGGTGAACCTATTACCCAGGGAATACCTTCAACAGCCTCTAGTGTAAGGGGCATGCCAGGAATATGCCAGCAGTGTAATGGATATGGCTGGAGGGTGCTACACTTTGGCTAGTCTCACTTGCTATAACAGCCTCCATTTCAAGCCATTACAATTTAGAGCAGCCTCAAATTGTGTCAGTGGTCTCTGGTAACTGGCCTATTGTTGCAATTCAGCTCTGAGGAAGGGAGGGAAAAATTATTTTCCTTCTTTGTATTTATTAATTTTGTCAGCACATCTGGATAGCTTAGAGTTGTTTTGCCCTGCTGAATCATAAAGGCTGTGTAGACATTGGTGTCCCAGCAATATATATCCTGCATCTCTAGTTGAAGGCTATTAGCACCAAAGTCCAGTCATCTTTGCACAGGAAATATTTATCATCTCCTTCCCCACATCCTCCCCAAGAGATACTAAGGGAAATTTCAGAATAGAAATATTATGTGATAAATTAAGCTCAAGTCTCACTTTCTGGATGATCAGAAGAGAAAGAAATAGGCTTTGTATTTTAGACAGGTGATGAAAAAGTGAATGTGTCTCTTACCACCCCGCTTCTCTATAAATGTTCTAGTTTTCCAGAAGGTTTTGTTGTATTGAATGTGGGGTTTGATAAATAAGAAGCAATTTCCACTAGAAACAGATTTATACAGTAAGCCCCCTCCAGTGCTGCCTGTGGGACACTGACTTATCATAAAGATCAGGGCTGTCTGTGGCTGAAAATATTCCCTGCCCTAGATTGGAAAAATGTATATTCACTTGGCCAAATTCTACCCTTGGATGTGCTCAAAAAAGCCCCGTGGGAGGCAATAAGAGCTCTGCAAGCACATCCAGTGATGTAATCTGGCCCATTGTCTTTTCTGTCCTAAAAGTATGATCAGATTAGAGTCAAATTTGGGGCTGGTGCAAGCAGCTGCATCCCCACCTACTTCAAAGAATTCCTACTGAAGTCAATAATTGCTTTGTACACTAAAGCCAGGTCTGTCTTTGAACCAAGATCTCTCTGCACATGTAGAGGGTGATCCTTTGCCGTGTAAAGTCACTGGAGAAGTTCCCATTTACTTTAGTGGTGAAGGAACAGTACCACAATACCCATTAAAGTCAATGAAGGTTTCACATGCATTACAAGCCTGATCTTGCACTATTGAGGTTGGTTACAAAACTCCTGTTGATGCCAGCAATACTGTATCAGGAGTGGGACAGAGCAAAGAGGACTCTTATATAGTTCAGTGGTCTGTTATAAGTAAGTCACCAGTTGACAGGCCAGCACTCCTTAAACACAGCTGAAAAGTAATATGAGATTAAAAACACCTTTCTACCTCTTCCCACTTAACCCATAGAGTGCTGTTTTCCCTAACTAGTAGAATAACAGAAATAAGTATTCAGTTGCCATGTCTGGTACCTAAACTCCAGACCTAACCTTTGACTTTATTTCTTAAAGGCCCACACATTAATGTTAATTTTTTTGTACTGCAGGTCAGAAAGGATCTCTTTGCTCTGAGTGACATCACTCACTTTGTATACTGTACTGAGCAAACAATTGTTGTTTGTGCCGCTAAGAAACATTCGTCATGTCTTATCATAGCTATTTTGAAAAACTGTTGTAGAGACCAATAATTTTTCTTCATTTGCTTTACCTGGAGGTCAGTGAAACTCCATTTCTGACTGAGAAATTATGCATGCATACACTTTTGTTTATTTTGTTTTGGATGCTAAATTAGTGACATTGTTTACAAAGTTTGATATGACTGTACTTTTTGTGTATAGTGATTTTTGAAGTGGTAAATATATTTTCCAAGAGTACTGTATACATTTGTAACATGTAGGTTTGTGCCAATAAATTTTTGTTTAAGATGTTTGTGTATGTTTTATACACACTATACACATGATATTGCAGTTCCTTTCTTGCAGTCCCTTTCAGTCCTTTTTCTTTTCATTTAAAGGGTTCCTGAAATGCTGAAAGTAAGGATCTGAAAATTCACATTGGATTTTGATTTATAGAATCTAATAGGGAAAGCTCTATTGAATAAATACCAATGTAGCAAACTGTGTGTACAACCATATTTGGGGTGAAGAGAGATTGGAGGTAGTGACACAACCACCAGATATTGTGGGTCAGGGAGAGCTGAAGGGAGAATACACTAATCTTGCAGCCTCATGTATATATTATTTATTGCCCTTTCAATTGCAAAAGACGCCACAAAATATTATTGAGGCCAAGAGTTGAGCATAGGGTGACCAGATGTCCCGATTTTATCAGGACAGTCCCGATTTTGGGGTCCTATTACCCCCCAACCCCTGTCCCGATTTTTCACGCTTGCTGTCTGGTCACCCTAGTTGAGCAGGATTCAGAAAGGACTGGACGTTTATATAAAAGAAATGCTCCCTGGACATAGGTTAAACTATAACTGTCTACTTCAGAATTTCTTGTACCTTCCACTGAAGCAGCTGATACTGGCCATTATACAGGATACTAGACTGGATGGACCACTGGTCTGATCCAGGCTGGCAATTCCTATATTCCTCATTACTTGTTTAGTATCTGAACTCTTTGAAGGAGAAAGCAACAAGAGGATAATAAACAAAGGGAAAAAATGGGTGGGCATATGTCCCCTCATTTCCTCCTCCTTCTCCCAGGGATTGCACCTACCTTTTAAGTCATGGCACTGTATATAAACATCACAGTACCGCCTGCATAGTTCTGTTCCATCATTCATAGTGATGGGCACAACATGCCATTACAGCTGGTTGAAATTTTTTGACCAACCATTTTTCAAAGGAAAAGAAAGCAGATTGGGTGAAACCAAATGTTTAGTGAATTTGTGTCAAAATCACTTAATTTTTTTTCAGTGATGATAAAACCTGAAAAAACCCCAAAGCATTCTTTTGACATTTTCAAAATAAAACATTCTGATTTTTTTAAACAACTTTTAATAATTTGTTTTTAATAAAATGAAAGTAATCAAAAACATTTTTAAAATGCTGAAATCAAACATATCATTTTACCCACAATGATTTTTTTAATTGCCAGCTATCTGAAAACAATCCATTATTCACCCAGCAAGTCTCCTTATATTTTCACCTACAAATCAGTTTAAAGTTTGCATTTGTAATGGGGAGGAGGGAGCAGACAATGCCAAGATGTATCCTGGAAAGAATATACTTTATTTTAAAACTGAATTTTCACAAGAAAAGGTAGCATATCTAGCAATGAATATGGAACAATATGCAGGGGAAAGCCCAAAGGGAAGCATTAAAAAAGGTAACTCAGGAAATTAATGAATGTATGTGCGCTAGAGTATGAGTGACTGTATGGGACAAACTATGTCAAATGGTGGCTATGGATTTGGTTTTGATGAGCATGCAGGATTAATGGTTAAAAGAGAATGATTACAGGTCAGATTGCTGGTGTGATTAGGTGCATCCCCACTGAAGTCAGCTGCTATGCCTAATTAAACCACAGGTAATTTGTCCCTATGACCCATTTTCCCCTCACAAAGAACCCTATCAAACTATAAAATAAAACTTTTAAAGTACAGATGGGTTATATAAGGAGGAAATTCAAATTAAGTTTATGGGCTTGGTAAAAGCCTCTCCTATACAGGTCATATGTAAGTTGCTTGCTGTTCAGCTAGCAGCTTTGTTATTATATGTGGAACAAGTCTAGAGAAAGGAAAGAAATGGTGGAAACCACCCACCTGAAGAAGGCTGCATATACTAGTTCGAACTGAATTCTTTAGGCACAACAGACAAAGCAAGGGTTTTTGGCTACGTAGCCCAGGTTTAAACTGGCTCATGGCCCTCTTCCTGATCCAGCAAATGGACAAGACCCCTGGTCCACAGCAGGCCCCAATCCTTAGGGTAGGGTTGGAAGGACTGGGCCTGCCAGAATCCATGTTAGGGTTGGGGTGAACGCTGGTAAGCTTATTAGCATGTGTGCTGGTTCTTTTATTGTTTTTAATATGTGTTCTCTGTAATGCTCTTTACCTTAAGAATAAAATAGGCCTGCATAGGAAGTACTGCATGGTAACTTAGAACTGTTGACAATCACTCTATCAGTTTCTGAAGAGAAAGCAAGCAGGTGTCCTGGGGCAACCTGTCTGTGCCAGGAATTACAGAATGAAGGGAGGGAACTGTGTGGCTTGGAATATGGCAGTCAGAAGGGTGAGAGATGTAGGTCTTCCCCCTACAGCTGGGGAGCTGGAAACCAAGAGTGGGTGCCCTTGCTGAACAACTGAGGGGAAATTCAAGTTCAGTTGCCCTAAACTGTGATGAGATCCATTCGTCCTGGGTGTCACTCACACACGTCAAAATGGAAAGAGACCCCATAAGGAGGTGGATTCCTGAGTTAATATGCGAAAGAAAGTGAGTGAACAAAATACTTCTGAGTGGTGGTAACTGACCCACAATTTTAAAAAAGTGCCGAACACCATACAAATAAGCAGAGGTAGCAATGTTATCGCCAATGGCTGCAGTCTGAAATGAGAAATCATGCAGCCACAGGACCTTCGGTGAGGTTTGTGCAGAGACAACTCTGGATGGTGACCACAGTTGACACAAATACTTCTACTTTCCTAGAGCTCTCAAACAGCTACCAAGAACATTCACAGAGCCCAGCCTAGCAGCACAGGAACATTTCTCAGTGCATGGCACAGATGGCTATCGTCAAAAAAGTGTATCCGCCACAGCAATTGTTAATAGATGGTATGCATGATAAGAACATTTTAGCCTGGAGCTTATGTGTGCTTTGTAGAGCAGCTCTCAGGAAAATACTGTCCTACTGCAGAAATCATCCCAGAACCCCTTCTATTTCTATTTCAGCATCTGAGCTGGCTAACCCTCACTTAGCAGCTAATAACTGCCACTGCTGCTGAACCACCCTGGCAAATGCAGATATACCTGGCTTCATCGTCTTCCTTTTGGAGACTGCCATATTACAGAACCAGGTAGATGTTCTCTGCTGAATGGAGTCACCAGATAACAAAATTTCTAGAGATTATTTTATCATTGAAAGGATGCTATTGTTACTAGATAACATATTGTACAACTCCACATTATTTACAGTATTACCTCTTGTGTGTGTTGCTTAGCATTGCAGGCTCCACAGTTATGCTTAGGTAGTTTGATGTCACCTATAGTAACAATGTATTGTATTTCCTATATTTTATTTGGTCTGATTTAATATTCCAGTCTCATACAGCTGTAGGCTTTTGGGACAAAACAGTCATTGGGGTAATCACAATTAGACTCATGGGTTACATCAAGGATACATTTGCCTGATGATTTCCCTTGTTGCCTTGTCTACTGAAACAAGTCATATTGATTTCTCATACATCTTTCCTATTGGCAACTGGGCTGCCTAAGCTTTTATCTAGGGCAGACAATCAGCTAGCCCTCTCTTTTCAGATTACTGTAGCTTGTTTTCCTCAAAAATCTCCAGGTCTGGATATTTTTTAAAGGATTTTGATGTATAGGAGGCAAAAACAAAAACATAGCCAATCTTGAGCATTTCTTCTGGATGATTGTTCAGTCCTTTCCCTTCACTTTAACTGCAAAAGCTAATAAGAAACACGAACCAGCTATGCTCTTATTTTTAATGCCTAGTGTCATTGCCTAGGTGATGCATAATGTAGCAGTAAGCTTTCTCTTCTAGAGACCCTGGGTTAAGTTCCACCCACACCAGAAAACAATAGGTGTCCTTAACCACCTTGCATGACAGTAGGTCATGTGAGATTGCTGCTCTCCAGGGTAAGTGTGACTGGAGATTATATGTGGGGGCCAGTAAGCTGGAGGCATAGTCCTCAATACTGAGCTCTAGTAAAGAGCCTGTTCTCTGCACAGCACAGTGCGGGGTAATAATAAAGGTTGGGGTGTGGGTGGAAAATGGGCATATCATGGCAGATGTGGGCAGACATACCATCCCTAATATGCTAATGAGGCCCTTATCTACACCCTCCTCGCTGGCTTCATTTATGGCAGCTGCACAGCAGCACACTCATCAATACAAGACTGGATGCACCTGTGACCTCTGCCTTACTCACCATTTCTCACCTGGTGCTTGTATGTGTAACTCCACACACTTGCACCATGTAGGCATAAGTCCTGGCTGAAAGGGGGCAAAGCAAAAAGTTGTAAATACTTACTATTAGAAAAGAGACCTTTTACTTAACGATGCTGCTGTGATGGACTCAAAGCAAGACCCAGTATGTCTCCCTAGAATGCTGAGAGAGGCCTGAGCTGAATCTGAACCTTCTTACTCAGGCCCATCTGTACCAAACAGCTGACTATCCAAGATGCCAGTTTGTATTTTATCAGTGGTCCTTGTGCTTGGTGCACCCATTGCTGCTATCACACACTGGATTTTTAATGTTGAATTTTAACTGCATCCTTGTGCTCTGAAGTTTTACCTGTGCCAGCTCTTCTCTTCCAGTTTTGTCTCTTTGCAGATCACAAAAAGTTTTAACAGGTGCAGTTAGTGCCTTCGTAAGCAAAATCAAACAGGAGCTCTCTACTGCAGCCCACCTCCTTGCAATAATGGCCCAAGAAATCTCAGCATTGATACATATGTGTACTGACAGTTAACCATTTCATATTAACCTGCTTCACAAACCAGGGCTTTATCTTGTCTTTAAAACCAAGCAGGGGTCTAGGAAGGAGGAAGGGAGAAGGGAGATGACTGCAGAAATTTCCGAACGCCCTTCAAACAGCCACTTCCCAGCTAAATAACAGAGGATCAATCTGAAAGCTATATGGGCCAACGGAAAAGGAACCACAATTTAGTGTCGAGGGAGATGTATAGTTTTAGTTGTAAGCGATCTCATTTCAAGTACACAAGGTATGTGCACCCTCTAGTGGACAAGTGAATAATTTCAAAAACAAAACTGGCCAGTAAATACCTCTCTTCTGTGATATTGTAAAGTTAGAGCCAAATTCTACCCCATTTACATAGGAGATACTGTTTTAAATTGCACACTAATTCTTTTTGTAAGAGTTTATTTCACAAAGGACACAACTGCTGTGATAGAGTGATAGCTTTAAATTACAGCCCACCTGAACCAGATTCAAAATAGCATCCGACAGATTAAGGGCTTCAGACTTGGTTACGAATTCCATGAACCAGCCAGTCCATTGCAGGCAGTGAGTTGTGTAACTGAGACTTTCTGATCCTTCCTTTGTGTTCCTCAGTCACTTCAGTAGTCTTCAAATCCCTCAGGTCATTGTAGGTTGTCAGTTCTCTCTAGACTCCTCCAATACTTTCTCAACCTTCTGTAATCTCTTGTTTGCTTTGTCCCACTCCCTATGGTCCCTCATGCTGAATCAAATTTCTGTTTTATGTCATTCTGCTGATTAGTGCTATTATCTCACAAGCATTTGCTTTCCCTCCATCTCCCACATTTTCTCCAGACCACAGTCATGACTTCCTCACTCTCCCAGGGCTTGCTCTCCTATGTGATAGCATTTCTCTTCCTGTATTCTCTGTTTCTATGCCCAAAATTTCTCAGATTATATCTACTTGCCTGTATGCATTAGCTCCCTTTGTTAAAGGAGCACTGAAGATGAATAGGCTATAAGTATAACCACCCCTTCCCCATAAAAAATAAAGTTATGACTCTAAATTTCTTGTATCTGATGCGGCTCTCTTTATTCTTTTATGGTCATCAGAACACTGCAAGAATGAGCTGCACAGATACGTTTGTCCTGCCAGAGTAAGAGTGATACATGAATGCATCTATTTTATGAATGGATAGTGACTCATAACATCAGGAGTCATATGTGAGATGTTGCCTGTGGCTTCCTGGGACATAAATGCCCTAGTGTCACCTGCCTTAATGATAATGACCTTACCATTCAGAGAGAATTACCTGGACCAGCTGTGGATGAAACTTGTGTCCAACTCAAAGACACACCAATATACACTTTCAATATATGGTTTAACACCACACTATAAATAAGCAGAAACTGAAGGGTGGAACAGAAGGTTAGTGTCCGTCAAACAAATCAGAAGGGTGTTCTCAGATTTCATTTAACCTATTTTAAGACTATAGTTTAACAAATAAATATGAACAATTTACCCTCTGCGACCACATCAGATTTCATCTTTTTTTCCCCCTCACAGTTTAATTCTCTGTAAGAGCAGCAAGTAGCAAAGTAGAACATTGCTGATTAGCTGCCCTGTTGTATTAACACATGAATTGGCAACTCTAGCATGTCTTTAAAAATTTTAAATCTACAAAAAGCACAGGTGTTGATAAGTGCCAATGATGGCATTATGTAGAGATGTGACCTACTGGCAAGAGCAGAGCCCTGTAGCTCAGGAGATATGGGTTTTATTCTCCACTTACTCCTTGCCATACCTTAGATAAGTTACTAATGACCTAATTTTCAAAGTTGCTCAGCATCCACAAAAAAGCCACCTTTACCCCACGCCATTCCACTTCTGCACTCAGCACAGGACTGGGCCAAGTGAGAACTGGGATCATGGAGTCCTACAACAGTTAGAGAGAAATGGTTTAGACAAGAACTTGAGCACAGAGCTGTTTGCTGGCTTTCTGAAAGCCTTGTGCTGCCATACCTGTGTAGGTTATAAGCTGTACTCTGCTTCCACCATCTTAATATCCCTGTTCAAGAATGTACTTATTTATAAACAAATTACCTTAGAATACAGTATCCTGTGTATGTAGCATATCTCTCTTAACTAGGGTGACCAGATGGCCTGATTTTATAGGGACAGTCCCAATATTCAGGGCTTTGTCTTATAGAGGCACCTATTACCCCCATCCTCTGTCCCCATTTTTCACACTTGCTATCTGATCACCCTACTTGTAACAAGGAATTGCCCCACTACCAGCATTCAAATTACTTGATTGTGAGGAAGCCTTTATAGAAAGCAGATGATGAGACATGGATGCACGCATATTGTTTGTTTGTATTGGACTGCTGGCATGTGCTTTTTGTGGGCCTACATCATAACCCAGCTTGAAAATTGAAGCTTAATCAGCCTGTGGGAGTGCACTCTTTATATGGTGTGTCACCAGGAATGTATGACACTAGTGCTCCATGAGCTGCTCTTGCTGTTCAGGTGGAATTTAAGATATCAGTATAATTATCTAAGTAGCTTAGGGAACCTGTCTATTTGAGAGCCCGCCTCCCTCTCGATTTATATTGCCACGGCTGTGATCAGTAGGTGCCCAAGCTGACCCCTGCTTGGTATAAAAGAGAGAGCTACTCAGCCTGAAGGGTCCTGAACTATGAAATGTGCCACCTTCCTTTGGTCCAAAACTGCCCAAACTTTGCGGACATTCAGGGCATGCTACAAGGCCCATCGCTTTGCGTAGGGAGGAAGGAATATGTTCAAGACTGATCCTTAAGGGAGTAAAGTTTTGTTGGGAATTGATTTGCTTGTGATCCAACATATTCTTTGGGTTGGAGGTGGGGAGCAACTGCTGGCTTTGTTTTTGAATTGATTTTATTTTTAATTTGCGGCAGAAACACCTAGAGCCCAGAATAGGTGCACTCACTGAAAGGAAGAAATACAAACATTTAAAAACTAGATACTTGTGTTGAAATTTACACCTCCCTTTCATATGCTATCCCACCTTGACTAGTAACCACTTCTCTGTGTCACATTCAAACAGCAGGCTGTAGCCACTTTCTCCTCACAGCTCCTCCTGCTAAAAGAAAGGTGCCAGTCGAGGTTCCAGAACATTCTCTGACCCTCCCCCACAACTTCCCTCAAAATCCCCTACTCATAACTCTTAAGTGTTTCTTGTGAAAGTCTGTATATTATTATTTCGTCTCTCAGCAATGAGTATGGTATGGGGAAATTACACTTCTGCACCATCCATTCATTAATCAGAGACTAGGGATAGTGACATGTTTTTTCTCTAAGTAAGGAGGGAAAATCAGTCGATGAGATTAATTTTGAAGAACATCCTACTTCTAAATTAGCCCTATTGAACTACATAATTAACAATGCACACTAAAAGCCACAATTTGTGTAATTATTTGATGCTAATTAGAAATAGTGAGTGAAAGACTGTCGCTGCCACAGAGAGAGAGAGAGACAACAAAGTGAATATACCTGGTGTTAAATTAAGAGGCATAATTACACATCCCTACAGACACAGAAACGTGTAAGGAATTGAATCTGATACAAATAGATTATGTTATTTTTGTAGAGTAGTTAATGCTGTTAAAGCTGTAAGATTCCCCAGGGGAAAAGAATGGACTTTTGCCCTCTGTTTTTCCCACCTGACACCCTGACAAATGGTCCATGCGAAAAGATTCTAAAGCCTGCAGCGCTATAGCCATCACCAAGGCCTTTCCCGCCCCTCCTGCCCCATGTCAGATTCCTCTACAACGTGAAGAAAAGACTCCCTGTGAAGACTGTTTCATTTTCAGCCACTGGTTGCTTCTCAGATGACTGAGGCTTTGGAAGCAAAGACTGCCTCTACGCTACTCGTCACTATATTTTCTCCACCGTATTAAATAAAAGGAATAAGAAGTCTGCTGGGACACAAAAACCTTCAACATCTTACAGCGAGTACATAACTGAAATCTTTCTTCAGTGCTGAATGAAGCCAGCAACGGCTACCAGATTATAAACAACAATATCCTGCTAATAATTACAGCACAAGGCCGGAAAAACAAAATAAAGCATGGTAAATTACCGGTCAAGGGAAGAGTACAAAGAGGCTTGACGTTTTATTCCCCCCCAAAAGGCTATTAAAATGTTCTTCAGGGATACAGGAAAAAAATTCCAAAACCTATCAGCTCCCACTCTCTACCCACAAATGAATAATGAGGCGTGCAAAGCTTGTATAATTGGCTCGAGAAGCAGTATCTTATTGCTCCAATTTTCTGCAAGGTAAGATTTTGTTCTGTTTGTTTTGCCTTCACTGTTCCCTGTTCCTGAGCTCTCTAATAAGCCTCAGATAGCTAATATTATTTATATTAAGCTGCCTCTTTTTTCTTTACCCTTCCTTTCTTAAAGAAAGTAGGCTTTGCCTGGTTGGTTGCAGTTATAACATTTAAGTCTGACACTTCAGTATTATGAACAGAGAGTATCATTGTGCTGTTAATCCATGTAGAGTGTCCTGTAAAGTCAATAATATTTTCTAAAAAATTATTACAAAACCTATTGATTTTAAAAAATAGTGGGTGAATTTGTTTCCCATTGAAGTGAGCATCCAATAGCTCTGCCTCTGTGACAGAGGTCTTCAATGAACAATTCCCCTGTAGATTTTCTCGTACAACTCTAGGAGTGAACCTCAGAACCTAGTTTGGGGCCTGATCCAAATCCTTGAAATCAATGGGAGTTTTCCCCTTGTTTCCAGCAAACTGTGGATCTGGTCCTTAATGCAGTGGATAAACAGGGTCAGTTATGAGCAAATCATAGGGTTTTAAAATGTGTTTGGCTCATCAGAAATTCTGCTTGGCTGGGTGCAACTGTACCTATTAATTTAAGACATCTTAAATTGGCTCAGACTATGTGCGACTTTTGTGATGCCCGAAAAGCTTATTAAAATCCATGTTTTGTTTTACATTAGTGCCTATCAAGCATATCACTCTCCTGTAATAGCTGGATTCTCTGCAGAAACCTGAAGGATGAATGATTTTGTCACAAATACAATACAACAAAACTCAGCCAGGCAAAATATTCATTCATAACGGGTGCACTCCTACTGAAAACAATATCAAAACACCCCTTAATTTTAGAAGGAGCAGAATTCAGTCCAGAATGAAACAATGCTTCTGATTGCTGCCTGCTTGAACTACCAATGGAAAACTAATTCCAAGAGCAGAACAATCCTAAATCAGAAACTGAATCTAAGATGGATCACTCTGCATCAGAATCCCCCTTCATAACTGTAGAAGCAGCTCTTCATGATTTTAAAACCAGGTGCTTTGCCCCCAAAAGTATAAATTGATCTATATTTAGCATTCATAGTAGAAGAAATACCTGATTGTCTGATTTCAGTTATTACACATCCTATAATAAGGAGAGGTGTGAGTGTGTCAAAAAAGACTCTAACCAGCATACAACTCACCAACAGTTTATTATTAGTAGAGATTCTGTTATAAATTTAAAACTGAAAACAAATGTTGAAGAATTTTGATTGGTGCTTTTCAGGCGGGGTGGGGAGAGGAAAAAAAAATCAGAAATTGGCAACATTCCTTTTAAGGGCCTTTCAGTAGAATTCAGTCTTTTTCATGCTCACTGTTTTAGACTGCTATGTTAGGGGGATGGGTGAAACCTCATGGAAGCTGGTGGGCATAACAGCCACTCTTCATTTAGGGCATCTCTAAGAGGCAATACTTCCCCTCTCACAAGCACAGAGGCTGAGTGTAGCAAAAAAACTTTTAATAAAAGGAGAGAAATAACGCAGCATTAATTTGGGGAAACACCACAAACAGGGTATATAAACAAAAGACCCACCACCAAGTAAGTTGGGCAGTGTCCTTTTCCTCTCAGGTTCTTAAGTCCAGTAACCCAAAAGTCCCTTTAATGTGCCCATCCCTCCTCTGCAAACCACTCACAGTTGCTGTCCTTAGACATTGCAGGCTGAGAGTTCAAAGGTGCATCTCTAGAGTTCAGCTCCCCGCCTTACTCACTCCACTGCTAGGGTACTCATTCACCACCACACCCTGTGGGGCTCTGCTCCAGCACTCTTGGCCAGCCACCCTGCTGGCTGCTTATCGTGTCTCTCCGCCAGCCATGCTGCTGTCCGCGTCTCTCCACCAGTCACCCTGCTGGCCGCTTGCCACGCCTGTCTGCCAACTGCACTGCTGGCCACCAAGATATCTTCCGGGCCCCCCAGTTAACATAGTTCTTAGTGATTTCAGCTGTTAGTGGGGGAGCTTCACTGCTGGTGTACACTAGGTAGTTTCTTGCATCAAACACACCGTACCAAAGCAGGTCTAATATTTACATGTAGGTATCAGTGAGTTTACCTCTGCAGTGTGTAACAAGACTCTCAATTGAGTCTAAATTAACTCTGGCTGAGGATCACCATGTGGTGGTAAGGCATCGTCCTAGACTTTTTAATTCCTGCTATCCTCAGAACCTCCTTCGGAAGGTGACTCTAAAAGTCCCACCCCTGGTCGGAGTGTATCCGAGCTGGGAACCCATACACTGAAAAATTTTTCCCACAATACTCAAACGATGGTGGTGGCTGTGTATCACATGTAGGATATGCCTGTGCATACCGTGTAAAATGGTCAGTCACTACTAAAACGTTCCTCACATTCCTCTTGTCCACTTCTAAAGACAAGAAATTAATGCATACCAGCTCCAAAAGTTTCCGGCTGGTGATGTTCTTCAGATATGCAGCTCTAGTGGGCAGAGTCTTCCTTTGAACACATCAAGTGCATGTCTCATATTTCCTGCGAACATCTTCAGCCATCCGGGGCGAACAGAACCTACTATGAGTAAGTTCCAGAGTCCTCTCCATTCCTAAATGTCAAAAGTAATTATTCAGGGCCCTCATGGCCAGGGCTCTGTACTCTTTTGGTAGCACTAGTTGCATTTGTTGCTTTTCTAAAGGGTCAGTGGTAATTCGGTGCAGCACTCCCTAAATCAGTCTTGGTTTGTTCCATTCTCTCAGTAGTAGTTTACTCTCAGGGTTAGGTGGGATAATCGCAGCTGGGCTTCGCCCCTCCCTTTTGGCAAGTAGTGTATCACGAATTTCAATATCTTGCAGCTGGGCTTCTTGCCAGTCAGATGCATTGAGCATCGGCAATGGAGATTGGTCCAACACGATATAGTTCAGAGGCAGAAGGCACACTTTCAGGGGGCAGGCCCAGAGCTTCTGCAACACACCCATGAAGGCTCTCATGGGCCTCTGGCTCTCAATGACTCACACTGCAAATAGCTCTCACTCCATCCATAGGTATCAACTTCCAATGCCTGCAACTTCGGATGCCTGCGGACACTGGGACAATACATCCGCATCTACATTGCTTCTCCCTGATCAGAACTGAATTCTGAACTCATAACTAGCCAAGGCAGACATCCATCTCTGCCCTGTAGCATCCAGCTTAGCACGTGTTAACACATACGTCAGTGGACTGTTGTCTGTCCACACTTGAAACTGAGCATCATACAAGTAGCCTCAAAATTTCTCAGTGATGGACCATTTCAAGGCCAAGAACTCCCACAATGCCTGTTCTCACCTCTCTGGTCATCGGTTTGAAGTCTACTGCCCTGCCCCCAAGTGACCAACCATCAACACCACCCTTTAAATTCCTTGGGAATTTTGAAAGTCCCCTTCCTATTTGCTCGGCAATGCATGCAGTGGACTCACCGCATCTTTCCAGGTGACCATGGCTGCTCCGCGCACCAGGCAACCCCCCGCTTGGGGCAATGCCGAGCTGCAGGACCTCATCAGCATTGGGGGAGAGGAGGCTGTCCAGTCCCAGCTGTGCTCGCCGCTCCACCTGTAGGAATTATTATACCTATGGAGAGATATCACGATGAATGATAGAAAGGGGTCATGACCAGGACACAATGCAGTGCAGGGTCAAAGTGAAGGAGCTGAGGAATGCCAACCACAAGGCGAGGGAGGCAAACCACCACTCCGGTGCTGCGCCCACAAGCTGCCAGTTCTACAAAGAACTGGACACAATACTTGGTGGCGACCCACCTCCACTGCGAAGAGCCCCGTGGATACTTCAGGGGCTCGCATACCAGTCGAGATTGGACCGAGCCAGGAGGAGGAAATCTTGGACAAGGATGTGGAGGAGGAGGGGGACCCAAAGGCAGAGGACGACTTGGTGTTCAGAGATGCATGCAGCCAGGAGCTCTTCTCTACCCCAGAGGTGGCTAGCCAGTCACAGCAGTTGGAGCTTGGCAAAGCGGTAATAGGAGAGGAGGCCCCTGATAAGTGGCTTTGATGTTGGGAATCGTTGAAGCGAGTTGTTGGGGAAAGAAGGGTTGCAGAAGGCTGGCTAGCTTTCTGTGTGCTGAGCTTGCGGGGAGGGATTTGCAGAAGGCAGGCTTGTATCTGTGTGATGCGCATACCACCACATGCCTAGTCACAGAGGTGGAACAGAGTGTTGATGGACTCCCTCATTTCACGTGATTCTGCCTCAGAGATCTCCACAAAACTCTCATGGAGATACTAGGCAATTCGCAGCCGCAGGTTCTTTGGCAGAGCTGCTTTGTTTCTTGCCCCATTAACGGTAACTTTCCCGCGCCACTCTGCCATCATTGGAGGTGACCATAGCTGCACACAGGTGAGCCGCGTAAGGGCCAGGGCAGAAGCTGCAGTCTTGGAGAAGACCTTCCTTTGATTCCCTGCTCACCCTCCGCAACAAGATATCTTCCATAATGAACACAGCTTGTGGAAAATATGGTGATTGTAATGATTTTAATGCCCCGCCTACAGTGCTGTCTCTCCCCAAGAGCCACGTGCCCAGTGTACAGTACTGTCCTGGAACACTGAATTCCCATGCCCCTGTGGCTATTCACCATTTTGGGGATCTTGTGGCTCATGTGTGCTTGCCTGGAGTCGGCCAGTTAGTGATAGGTATGTGAATAATGGTTGTGTTTTAAAACACTGATACAGTGGTCTCTGTGTTGCAAACAATAGTGCTTCTGTAAAATGTTGCATTTTGGTTTCATAGATATGACCTTGGGAGCCCACCCTCCCTCTTTGTTATCGCCAGCTGAATGGCTGCACAGGATTAGAAAGCAGCCACAAAAACGTAGAGGATCTTCTGCGTGATGTCATGCAGCACTCTGTGGCAGAAAAACAAGAACTGAAGGAGTGGCAGGAAAGCGACAGGAGGGAATGAAAGGAGAACGTGGCGTGCCAGAATGAAGCCACGGAGCATCTCTTAAACGTTATGCAGCGCCAAGCGGACGTGCTCCAGGCGCTCCTTGTACTGCAAACCGAGCAGCTCTGCGTCCGCCTTCCCCTGCAGCCGCTGTCACAAAACTCTTTCCCATGCGCCCCCCAGACACCGCCAACGCACTCTTGTCAACATCCTTGCTCCAGTCAGTACTCGCTGCATTCCACATCAGCCCCGTCACAGTCCAGCACTGCAGACTCCCAGTACCCACTCCACTCAACACCTGTTCCTCTGCAGTTTGCCCTGCTGAAGTACAGTACCCACTGCACTATGCTCCAGAGGACAAGGTTGCATATGATACCTGGACATACACAAATCTTTAACCATTCTGGGACCCCACCTCCTCCTGGGGCCCTCCCTTCCACCATCCCACACAGTGCTGATGTGTTTTTTTGTTTGTGTCTCTCCTCCGGTTGTTGTTTTTCAGTAAAAGAATTGTTTTGGTTTGAAAGCAATCTTATTCCATTAACTGAAAGCAAATATAGCCTTGCAAAGCAACAGGCAATTTTCTTAACTCTTCACAGTGCATCATCCGCAACAATCACAATCACCTCCTAGCATTACAAGCACTGCACTCTCGAGCATTGCAACAAATATTAGTGGCTTTCAGCTTCAAATTGTTGCCTGAAAGGATCCCTGATTCTTATGGCCCCATGCTGCACCCCTCTAATAGCCCTGGTCTCTGGCTGTTCAAATTCAGCCTCCAGGCACTGAGACTCAACGGTCCATCCCTGAGTGAAGCTTTCACCCTTCCCTTCACAAATATTATGGAGCGTACAGCACGCAGCTATAACCATTGGAATATTGTCATCAGCCAGGTCCAGCCTCCCATATAGGCAGTGCCAGCAGGCCTTAAACGCCCAAAAGCACACTCAACAGTCATTCTGCACTTGCTCAGCCTGTTGTTGAACTGCTCCTTGCGGCTATCAAGATTCCCCATGTATGGCTTCATAAGGGGTAGGCAGGGTCTCCTGGGATCACAATGGGCATTTAGACTTCCCCTACGGTGATCTTCTGGTCCAGGAAGAAAGTCCCTACTTGCAGCTTCCTGAACAGGCCAGTGTTCTGAAAGATGCATGTGTCATACACCTTTCCAGACCAGCCTGCGTCCGTGAAATGCCCATGGTGATCCACAAGTGTTTGGAGAACCATTGAGAAATACCCCTTCTGATTAATGTACTCTGTGGCTAGGTGGTCTGGTGCCAGAATTGGAATATGCGTGCTATCTATCGCCCTCCACAGTTAGGGAAGCCCATTTGAGCAAAACCATCCACATAGTCACGCACATTGCCTAGAGTCACAGGCTTTCGCAGCAGGATGCAATTAATGGCCCTGCCCACTTCCATCAACATGAGTCCAGTGGTTGACTTTCCCACTCTGAACTGGTTAGCGACCGATTGGTAGCAGTCTGGAGTAGCCAGTTTTCACAGTGCAATCACCACACGCTTCTCCAACAACAGGGCAGCTCTCATTTTCATGTCCTTGCGCCACAGGGCTGGGGCGAGCTCATCACACAGTCCCATGAATGTGGCTTTCCTCATCCGAAAGTTCTGCAGTCTCTGCTCGTCATCCCAGACATGCATGACGATGTGATCCCACCACTCACTGCTTGTTTCCCAAGCCCCAAAGCGGTATTCCACTGTGGTCAGCACCTCCGTGAATGCCACAAGCAATCTCATGTCGTAGTTACTATGCGTGGTGAGATCAATGTCGAACACCTCTTGCCTTTGCAGTTTAAGGAATAACTCCACTGCCACTCGTGACGTATTAGTGAGAGTGAGCAGCGTATTGACATTTGTCAACAGTGCAGGATCCATTCCTGCAGACCGAAGAGGCAGAGCGCGCACTACACAAACAGTTGAAAGATGGCGCCAAATGCGGACAGAAGCACAGGGATTTCTGGGATGCGAAGCAATGCATCATGGGGCATTGGGACAGGACCCAGGATGCCCCGTGACCCCCTCCGCCTTCCCACAACACTTAGGGGCAAAAGAGGAAGAGATGCTCTGCGGAATAGCTGTCCAGAGTGCCCCGCTCCAAAAGCCGATGCAAATGCTGCAAGTGTGAACACGTTATTGCGCAGGCAGTTGACATTGTGAACACACAACAGCGGTTTCCCTTCAGCACTCTCTGAGTGGTGATGTAACTGCCGGTGAAGAAACTCTGCCAGTGTAGACATACCCTAATAAGACGGGTTACCAAAAGCTGCTGTTCTGTTTACTCAGGTTAAATAAAAGCTTAGTGCAGGGGTCGGCAACCTTTCAGAAGTGGTGTGCGGAGTCTTCATTTATTCACTCTAATTTAAGGTTTTGCATGCCGGTAATACATTTTAACATTTTTAGAAGGTCTGTTTCTATAAGTATAATATAGAACTAAACTATTGTTGTATGTAAAGTAAATAAGGTTTTTAAAATGTTTAAGAAGCTTCGTTTAAAATTAAATTAAAATGCAGAGCCCCCCAGACAGGTGGCCAGGACCCGGGCAGTGTGAGTGCCACTGAAAATCAGCTCGTATGTCGCCTTTGGCACCCGTGCCATAGGTTGCCTACCACTGGCTTGGTGGTTTTCAAAGCCCAGAGGGCAGAGGTGTTCAGTGGGGTTGTGAAAAGACATGCAGGGCCCTGAAAATAGAGGAAAAACAGCCAGGATCACCCTATGTTCACAATCAAATGTCCTGAGAGAAAGCTTTGGGGAGTAACAGGCCTGTTCTCGACACCCAGAGACACTAATGTTGAAGAAAGTGTATGCTCAGGAAGGGGCAGGTTGTGACACATGGTGACGTGTGCCAGATAAGAACATAGGCCCTGAACCTGCAATTCATGCCGATGGACTGCTGTCCCCAGATGGAGGTCCACTAACTTCAGTGAGATTTTGTGGGCACAGGAGTCTGCCTTTCAGGATTGTAGATAAATCAGGAACCTAGATAAAACTTCAAGCAGGATGCGATACAGAACTTTGACAAGTCTTATGAGAGGAAAAGTGCTTGGGGATGGTGTAAATGTGTGATAATAGTAAATTTCACAAGGTGGAAAACTTTGAGATGAACATATGCCAAACACACACTAAAAATGAGAGGTTGATTTTGGCCTCAAGAGTAACTTGTTCTGGTGCCAATAATAAACTAGCTCCTGATTTTAAAGGGGCAGAACTCTTTTAAGATTCTCATAGTAATGTTAACTCACTCACATTGCACACATACAGTATTTCTTTTTTCTTTTAAATATATATTTAAATGTGTAAGAAACACCATGTAAAACAATACCCTGCTTTTAACCTTAAAACACAGAAAAGATTGGGAATGGTAAACAAAATTATCTGTTTCTTGGTTGGGTTCTTTTAAAGTTAGGCCTTGATCCTGCAAATACTTATACACTGTCTTAATTTCATTTACATAAGTAGCTGCCATCTGGACTAATATACATAAAGTACACAATACTCGGCTACTATGGTGGCAGGCAGTATATAAAACTGTGAGATGTGCAAAAGCGTTAGCAAGATTGAAGCCTAAAAGTTAAAAAAATATTTCTCTAACAGTTTAGTCCTGCTGTACTTAGCAACTGTTTTATTTGCTGTATTTCTAGCAAGACAGGAGCTAACATGGTGGCTGGTTGTTTCTTTGGCTGTGAACAAGAATAATTGATTATGTCAGCAGGGATGTGAACTGCTGTAGCAGTAATAGACCTGGTGGCCTCTTAGTTAATACTAGTGTTCTCAAGAATAACTTGCTGTACTGATACAAACTGCTAGAATTACTGGACAACTGGGATAAAAGGAGACTACAACCCAGTTTTCATTAGCACACTGCTGTGGGAAAACAATGGAGGAATTCCCTTATTTGAAGATGGCAAATGTTTTTTCCACTTTGGTTTTAAACAACCCACTAAGAAAAATGGTTCACTTAAAAATGTAGGGAAGTGGGAATGGGGAGGAGAGGGGGGCAGGAAACAGTACCTGGCCAATATTCTCATTTGTTTCTGTTTAGGGCCAAAAAACAAACCAACCTGGACAGCATCCCTTTTAAAATTAGCTGGGAGCAAGTGGCACTGGTGAGGCACCAGGTGGAGTACTGTCTATAGTTTTGGATGCCAGACTTTAGGAAAGAAATGGACAAATTATTAGAGAAAGTCCTGAGGAGGGCAACAAAAATGATAAAAGGTTTAGAAAATCTGGCCTATGAGGAAAGTAAAAAAAAAACTAGGCATATTTCATCATGAGAATAGAAGCAGGGCAGGACTGACGGATGGAATAGACTTCAAATATCTTAAAAGCTGTTATAAAGAAGCTCGCAATCAATTGTTCTCCATGTCAAGGAAGGGTAGGACAAGAAGTAATTGGGGTAAACAAAGAAGATGTAGGTTAGATATTTCTAACTATAAGGGTAGTTAAGCAGTGGAATTGGTTTCCAAGGTAGACTGTAGAATCCCTGCCATTAGAGGATTTTAAGATCAGGTTGGAAAAACCCTTGTCAGGAATGCAACAAAGAGTCCTGTGGCACCTTATAGACTAACAGACGTATTGGAGCATAGGCTTTCGTGGGTGAACACCCACTTCTTCAGATGCATGCTGGTCACCTCCTGGTTTACTTCAAGATAAAGAGTCCGACTTACATTAAAATGTCAAGTCTACGCTGGGTTTTTTCCCAGGGCTCACTCATGGCGGCCTGAAGTAAAACCCAGCCTGAGCAGTGTCCACCAGGCCAAGAACAGGCAGAGGGGAAACTGAGGCACACAGCAGCGAAGGACCCTGCCCTGGTCGGCCAATAACGGGGCTGGGCACAGAACAGCTTTCCTGCTTCGGGCCTTGAGCCAACGCTGCCTCCTGCTAGCTTCGTTGGGGCCCGGCCGCCTCTGCAGAGCTGGCGGGTGCGTAAGGGAGGCCGGCGCGGGGCTCTGGGCACAACAACGGAAGAGGCTCTGAGGCAGCCGTTGGGACGGGGGCAGCGGTCGTTTGCCCCGCCCCTCGTGGCCGCCCATGCGGAGCCCCGCCCCTTCTGACGCACGCATTGACTCCGTCCCGTCTGCCCTCGGCCCCCATTGACGTCAGCCACAGTTTCAGGTAGGGCGGAGTCTCGCCGCGCTTCTAGCTGTGATGCAATCGCTGCCCTAGTCAGCCGTTGCGGAGGGCTGTGGCTGTGTAGTACCCTGCCGAGCCCCGTGGAGGGGTGAGTCTTTTTTGGCCCTGCGGCAGACTGTCGCTCCGGTCCGGAATGGGGGGGAGGGGGGTTGCCCCGAAAACGGTCGTGGCTGCTTCAGTAAACATGGTGTCACACGTGAGGCTTATGTAAAATGAACGACGTCTGCCGGAGCCAATGGGGTGGCGCGTGCCACCTGCCGCATGCAGAGGCGGTGCCTCCCGGGCCAATGGGCGGCGCGGGGCGGTGTCTCAGTCACGTTTCTGAGTGTATGAAGTCGGTGCTGTGCGGGGCCCGCGGCGCTGTGACTAGGAGCCGGGGCGCCTGGTGAGTGAGGGACGGCGGGTCCCCCCGCCCCGTTATGTAACCGTGCCCGCCGCGGGGGGCTGCGCCTGTGGATTAGTGGGAATATCCCGTTCCCCGCGCCTGAGGGGGGCGGGACTGCGGTACGGACGGGGGATACCCTGCTCTGCTTGAGGGTGGGTGGGTGAATGGGGGGGGGCTGGTTGAGGGGAGCCGGGGCGAGCGGTTTGGGGGCTGGGCGAGGGCGATTATGGGATTGAGGTGCAGGGGGGCTGGACGACGGCGGTTATGGGATTGGGAGCAATCGGATCGGGGGTGTAGGAGGCTGGGCTAGGGGGCCGGGGGGGTTATGGGGACTGGGTGAATGAGAGGAGTCGGGGACGGGGGCTGCTCGAGGGGAGAGTAGGCAGGCGAGTTTGCAGTGGGTGGATGTATGGTAGTGTTGGTGTGTGTGTAAGGAGGTGTTGGTTGCCTATACAGAGGGGTGTATAGACAACCAAACCCTGTGCCCTGACACTGCAATGAGGCTAAGATCCTCCCTGCGCTGTGAGAGGTGAGCTACCAGCTAGGCTGTGGCACTGCAGGTGGTTCTAATCCTTCCAGTCTGGCATTAGGAGGCAGGATAATGGGACAGAGCAATTGTTTAATCACATTTAGGGCTTCACTTGCACTTAAACTGACGGTGAATATGACCTTAAAATCTAGCTGTTGCTGACTTTGTTAAACTCTGCTGTGTTTTGTTAGGTGTGTTATACTGGATTCTGCTTTTCTGGTAGGAGTATTGTACAGTATTGTAGCTGAGTTGTATGTTGTAGGAGTCGTGCATATATGTTAATGATCATAAATGCTTTTAAACGTGTAATATTAGATAAGGGATAAATATCAATTCTGAATGCAAATTCTAAAGTCAGATATAATTTAACTTGTATGCTGCTAAATCTTCAGTGCACGCATGCAAATCTCTACTTGTCAAAATGTGAAGATAAAAGATTGTACTAGCTAGCTGAATCTCTACAACAGAACTAAATCATAAATGAGGCAGGCAAGATGCTTTGTCTTATGTTGCTTTTTATGCATGTTGGCAAACTGTCTCAAAGCTATAAGATGTTATTACTTACCTTACATGAATGTACATTGTCTGGGCTGGGGGTGCAGGCTCTGGGGTGGGGCTGGGGTTTGGGGTGCAGGAAGGGGTTCCAGGTTTCGAGGGGCTCAGGACGGGGGATTGGGGCACAGACTTGCCTCCGGTGGCTCCCGGTCAGGGGGTGCGAAGGCAGCCTTCGTGCCTGTCTTGGCGCCGTGGACTGCGCTGCGCCCCAGAAGCTGCCAGCAGCAGGTCCGGCTCCTAGGTGGAGGCGTGTGACTCTCGCCTCCCCTCCCCCCAGTTTGGAGCTGGTGCTCAGGGCAGGGGCAGGAGCCCCGTGGCTCCCCTGTCTAGAAGCCAGACCCACTGCTGGCTGCTTCCAGGGTGCAGTGAGGTGTCGAAACAGGTAGAGACTAGCCTGCCTTAGCTGGGCAGCATCGCTGATGGGACTTTTAACGTCCCGGTCAGTGGTGCTGACCAGAGCGACCCAGTGCCTGACATGTTGCAACCCACTACTGGGTCGCAACCCAACATTTGAAAAACTCTGCTTTATGGTGTAGTCTAATTTGGACACCAAAGCAGATTATTTGAGACTTTATTAACTGTTTTCAGTTGAGAGACTAGATTAGCAAGATTTTAAAGGACTATATTTTTTAATTGTCTTAAGACCTGTGCTATGAAAGTGACTTTCTAAAATAGATATGTAAAGTACTAAGCTCCACAACCTTACATATTTAATAGCTTATTTTTCATTAAAAATGGTCATACAACTTTACTAATATTGTTATTGTTTAGTAGATTACATAGGAAAATAGAAAATGTTTTTAATATTTTAGTAAAATGGAAGGTTTATTTAGAGTGAACACCATCAACTAATATATCACATGTCTCATTCTTTCTCCTGCTCTGGTTTCAAGATTACTATTACTGAAAGTTGAGAGGAAGAAGTTATTTTGGTTTTTTATGTTGCTCATTTGACAGCTGTGTGTGTGTGCGCGCGCACCTGTGTAGATGATAGACAATAGGGAAACAATAAAAGTCACTCTATGTGGGCCTTTCATATAGCAACTAAGGAAAGAACATACATAAAGAAAAAGAAAACCAAATCAATGATTCTAAACTCAAATTTGGCATGGAATCAGGAGTAGTACCTAATGCTGTTAAATGCATTTTTAAAAACTGACAAGATTTCAAGTTGTCAGGGTTCCTTTAGCCATTGAGACTGTTTACATATGACATACCTGTTTAGGTAACATTTCTCAATACTACTAGTATCTCAGGGATGATGAAAATAAATCCAGAAGATGCTAATATGATAGTGGTTGCCATTTGAGCATTTACTGAGATATCCAAATACTTATCTATGTGTAGCAGCCGTACTAAGGCTTAATACATGGCATAACAGTGTCAAACTAAGGTCCTCTTCCTGCGAAGACTTACCCATGTGTTAAACTTTATGCACTCAGGCCCTGATCTTGCACCATTACAGATTTTTTTAGCCTGGCTATGGAATATGGCAGGCGTGGCCAAACCATGCAGCTCTTTTACAGTTTAAGTGTGGCTCCCTCTACTCCTGCCCCCGTTCTCTTCCTACCAGACTGTGGGGGCGGGAGGGTTTGGGGGATTCTGCCCTGCGTTGGGGTGGTGAGGTTAGGGGCTTCCGCCAGAGACGATTGGTGCCTGCTGATGGGGGGGTGGGGGGGCACAATTTAAAGGTTGTCTCCCTCCAACAGCTTGAGTCATGCCCCACTAGGCACACCCTCCCTCTTACCCTCAGTGGCCCCTCCCTGCAATTCCCAGGTGTTAGTTCCACCTGGAGAGGCAGCAGCAAAAGCAGTGGCTCTCCCTGCAGCTCCTAGCTCTTTCCCGCTGCCTCTCCCCATAGCCGCACTTACCAGTTTGCTGGATCTAGCAGCTACCTTGCAGGGAGGGGGCCTGGTGGCACCATGTGACTGAGTGGGGCCAACAAACCCTGGCAAAAATCTGGGTGGGGCATGTGACCCCCACATGTCTCCCCATAAGTCATCTCTGGCTTCTGCCCAGCAGGGAGAGGGAGCTCAGGGCTTCAGCCCCAAAGGGTGCACCTGCCAGGGCTCGGGGCTTCAGCAGGAGTGGGTCTAAAGCCCTGAGCCCTGGCAGGCTTGCCCTGCATGGCCAAAGATCTGAAGATTGTGGTATGTGGCTCAGAGGGTCAGTACGCTTGGCAGTCCCTGGAATATGGCTAACAGCCTGTCTGCCTTATGGTGTGTTGTGGCAAAGGGCCTGGTTACAGATGGATTTGTAGTGTAGGTGAACCTCACAGGAACATATGTACTAGTTTCAAAGAGAAGGCTGGAGTCTTCTACCACTACTTGTGTATCTTTTCTTTTTTTTAACCACCATTGTGTTGTAATGACACATGTCAAGTGACCTTGAGCCACTAACACATTTACAGTAGTTGAAGCAGTTTGAGTGGATTACCATTGTTTAAAAAAATTCCTATGCTTGTAACTAGGCAAGTAGCGTATATTAAAGACAATTTTGTAAGTGCTAAAGACCTAGGTATTTATGATCTTTTCTTTTTAAACACGTGTACCATTCAATGATTCCTCCTGTTTATGAATGGCTGCTGTCTCTGCTGAAATCGGTAAACTAGTTTTTCATCACTCTATTTTTATTTATTTATTTTGGTTATTCAGGCCACTTTATTGTTTTCTCTATAGATCTAGAATTATTTTTATTTGCAAGAAATAAAGGCTGAAGGTAACGAGAAATTACATCAGAATACCACCCAAATACTGCAGTACAGCGTTTAAAAAAGAATACATAAATAAAAATCTAGAGATGATAGTGGTGCAGGACTGAATACCACTGCAGGTTATGGTAACATTTGGAAACTGAGTATTTTTGACAATATTTGCTATTTATTTGGATGGAAACATTTTTGTCTTAAACTCTTGAAAGGAAAAATTGTCATCAATATTGAATGAAGAATTTCTGTTGTGAAATTCTATGACATTAGGCTCTTTTATTTGAGGTGTGGGTCAGGGTTTTGCAGGATCTGAGGTAGGGAAACTTTGGTTTTGTAGACTGCATTCCTTTGCATTCTTTTGTGTTTTTGTTATTGCTATTTCTTAGCGGGATTATATCTCTATCTTTGAAAAGGCATCTGGTTGAAATCAAAATAAATATCATCAATGAACTACTTGATCTGGGAGAGGTTACTACCAGCCTGAAAAACTATCCTGGTCCGCTTTGTATTGCCACAAGAATAAGTTCTACGGGGAGAGAGCATATATTACTGTGTTAGGCATTGTGCTAGGAGATGCACTCTTATCTGCAAATCCTGACTGGGCATTTTGGGTGGTACTAAATAAAACTATTTGAATTTTTAGAAGAAACTAGTTTCGGACCAAGTCCAGGAACCTCATATTTTTATGTTGATAAGTTTTCCTCTGCATGAGATCGTATCCTATTAAGTAGACTGAGAATTTGGTATTTGATTTTCTGGCTAAATACAAATAGACAAGAAGGGCGGAGCGCAAATGCTGAGAATATGAGCTGGATTTTTTTCTCTGGTTTCTGGTGACTAGGAAAAATGTTAATCCTTGATAGCCTAGGCTGACACAGGGTTTAAAAGAAATTACATTTGTGTTATTTTCCTTATTCCTTAAATAATCTTTTAGCAGTGTAAAAGGGGGTTTTGTGCTTTTGTAAAGCTCTTTTTGTCTTAATTCATCTGAATTGGCAGTAGTTTCACTGTACTCATAATTGGCCCATTTTAAAAGGGAACAGCATGTTCTCTTTAATGCATTGTGTAATACTGGGCAAAGCTTCTTTACCGGAAATGCTTGGTTACCTAGCAGTTATGATACAGAGTAATAAAACAACTATTATGTGTATTAAAGTGTTGTGCCTCCAAGTTTTGATTCTAAGTTGTATGAATCCATTCTGAGTGTCTGTAGGTTACCAAGATTTCCAATTGGGTTCTGTGGTGGAGTGGTTAGGGTCGTCATTTCTACATCTACATGCCTTCGTTTCTTTTCGCATTCTATCCTTTCTGTTATCAACTTTTCTTTTCCATTCTTAGGCCATGTCTATGTGAGCAAGTTTACAGCGGCATAGCTGTATTGATGCACCTGTGCTGCTGTAAGATTGCTTGTGTAGCTGCTCTATGCCGATTGGAGAGAGCCCTACCGTCAACATAATTAAACCACCTCCAACTAGCGGCAATAGCTGTGTTGGCGGGAGAGCATCTCCTGCTGACATAGCGCTGTTCGCACTGGCGCTTCTGTTGGTGTAACTTATGCTGCTTAGAGGGGTGGTTTTTTTTACATCCCTGAGCGACGTAAGTTATACCAACAAAAGTAGTAGTGTAAAGTTAGGTCAAGCCTCTTCTATTCTATTCCTCCTCCTCTTCCTCCCCTCCCCCTGGAGTCCTGCAGTGTGTAAAGCATTTTTTTACTACTCATTTTCCTCTGGCTACAGTAAAGCTCTTTACACAATCCGCTGAAAAAAAGAAAATTTAGTAGGCTTATGTAATCTTATACATTTTCCTTACTTGCTAGCTGGTTTGTAGAGTGCTGTTGCTGCTGTTGACATTGTACCAGACTACATTTTGCTTTTAAACTGACATAAGGGCTGCATGAATACATTGACTGGGCCAACAGTGTGAAGTCCGTGTACTACTTAATCTAAATACATAATTATATAGTTTGTAAAATCGGTGTTTATTCACTTTGTTTCAGGAGTTCATTGTGTCAAGGGTTACTTAAGTAGCATGATGCATTGACTGTCTAGACGGTCACCAGGAATCAGGTGGCCTTTACACGCTAAAAATCCTTATGCAAGCATTGTGGATGCACGTTATACATTTTGGTGTAAAAATAATTTGTTGTTAAATTACTTTTGTTACTAGTAATATGAGAAGTCAGGTGGTTCTTTAAATATGCATTGCTGTGGATCTGTAGGTGTGCATATGCCCCAGGCATTCAAGCTTGGAATCTTTTGCATAGCTGACTTCCAGAAACCAATTTCCCCTGCTTCCAGGAGGTTTGGGTGGAGATTTTAGCTAACAAATGGGTGCTAGACATTCTTTTCTTGTCTTCTACCTTCCCCCCCCCTCCCCCTTCTTCTGCAACCCATCTCACAAGAGCCTTTTTACAAAAAGTGGCCTCTTTGTTCCACCTGGGAGCCATAGAAAACGTTCTTCAAGAATACAGGGGCAAGAGTTTCTACTCCCATTATTTCTTCATTCTGAAGAAGGGGGATCTTCATCCTACACAAAAACTGAGGCATTTCCTGATCCTAAACCGTGGTTTTTCCCTACTCTGTTGCTGGGAAAATTCTTGCATGGGTTATATTGAATAGACTTAACACCTATCTTGTGGAAACCATTTTCTCCCAAGTTTCAGTATAGATAGATATCCATTTGGATGGGGCACTGTAGACATGATTTTCGCAGCCCATAAGCTTCAGGAAAAGTGCCAAGAGCAAAACCATGGACTTTACATGGTATTTGACTCAGCTAAAGCTTTTGACTCTGTAAATCATGAGGGGCTCTAGAAATGCATCCTGTAAAAGTGTTTTTTCATATTTTAATTTTTAATTTTTGGTCATTCAGTCCTTCCGTGATGTGGTGGTGTTCAGAGTTGTGGAAAATGACAAGATATCAGACTCATTTCTGGTTACCAGTGTTGCTGAACAAGGTTGTGTGTTGGCTGCCATGCTCTTTTACATTTTTTTTTTTCAGCTGTGCTTGTGGATGCATTTCATGACATTGACAGAGGAGAATTTATCCAGTTCTACACTGATAGGAAGTTGTTCAATCCGCAACACTTTAGGGCTTGCATAAAAGTGGCAGATTTACTTCTTAAGGAACTTTTATTTGCTGATGAGTGAACTGGTTGCTCATTTGGTTGATGACATTCCATTTATAACTGATCATTTCACTCATGCAGTCAGTTGTATTCATTTCACAATCAGTTTAAAGACAGCCAAAGAATTGTACCAACCTGTGCTGGGGGATGCACAGGTGGTCCCCCACACATATTTAAATCTGTGCCTCTGTCCTGTTGATTTAGGGTCTAAAACAGATGTGAGGCTTTTTTGGCTTTTTCAAATTTACAGAGGAAAACAGATCACTGACTCTTCATGTACAGTTTAAGAAAACAATACTGTAGTTTTATTTTCAGATTTCATTTGTAGCTAAGCTCAAGGAATTTTCCCCGTTTCCTCTGGTTTCACCTTTGAATCATTAATACATAATGAATATAACTGCTCTCTAACTTTACACTTCATGTTTTCTGTCGTATGACTAGGCTTTTATTCTACTAGTTCAATGGTAAATAAGTAGGATTTTAAAGTTCTTTTGTATAGTTTATTTATAAAACTATATTGGGTTTGTTGTTTTTGCAGGAGAGTATTAACTACAGTTTCAGACCTTGATTTGGAAAGATCATAATTAGCACATTCATTAAGGTGAGTGTCTTACTTATGCTCTTCCCCAAGAAATGATCTGAAGTATGTACATTCTGCTTTCTGGCTTACTTCTGAATTGTGTGTGTGTGTGTGTGTGAGATGTTGCTTTGGCTCTGTTACTTATTTATATATAAAGCTTTTTGACAAATAGGAACTACAGAACATAGAGAGTGAGGTAAAAGTCATGAAGCACATGGAAATGAGCTGACTTGTGTTTCCTTTTTAGAAAGTGGAAGCCCTCTAGTGTTACATCTAATACCATGTGCTAGATTTGCTGCATCTTGCTGTGCAATAACAGAAAATCATTTTATTTCCAATATTTTGGGTTCTCCTTCTAGATATTTTAAGGAATTCTAATGCCAAAGGTGATTCTGGGAACAGTGAATGTAGATGCTAATTTGCATCAGAGTCTATGGGATTATGTCTCAGGAGAAAATGGGCACAACTCTGCTCCTAAGGCTTGATGTTACAGGGTATAGTATGCTTTTTTTGGACATATTCTAGTTTCTAGTCACTCCAGTACTAGTTTATATGTGGATTATCTATTCCTAAATAGTCTTTGACACACACAGACTTCAAAATACTGCAGCCTTCCCTATACAGAGAACTGTTGTGATCATGAAAAGGTTACGTTAAACTAAAAAATATTGTACTTATCTGTGAATAGTCCAGTGATGCCTATGTAACGTATAAATCAAAATAATATAGATGCTTACTGAGTTAATACTGTCCTAGATAAGAAATTAGAACTGAATTATAAATAGGGCTTCTGATTTTCAGGCTTTATTTCATTTTTGGAAATTTATTTTTCTGCATTTTTTCAGTTTTATGCAGATATCCAAAAATGAGGAAGGGGGGGTTCTTTTTGTATATACCCCTAGTACTGTTTCAAGCACCAGTATGTTAAAGTGCACTAAGGAGTCTTTAGTGTACATCAGCAGGGTTTACATATACCAATTAATGAGCAGCATGTTAATGCACTTTAGAAATTGTAACTCCATAGTCTGCATTAATGCGGCATGTAGACAGGGCCTTAACTACAAGCCAGGAAGCAGAGACATTGCCTATATATAGGGCCCTACCAAATTCACAGTCAATTTTGGTGAATTTCAGTCATAGGATTTAAAAAATAATAAATTTCACAGTTTCAGATACTTAAATGTGAAATTTCATGATGTTGTAACCATGGGGGTCCCAACCCAAAAGGGAGCCGGGGGGGGGGGGGCAGGGGCAGGGGCAGGGGGAGTCGCAGTATTTACACCATTACTTCTGTGCTGTTTCTTGTGGTAACGCTGCCTTCAGAGCTGGGTGGCCAGAGATCAGCGGCTGCTGGCTGGGCGCCCGACTCCGAAGGAGCACCACTGCCAACAGCAGTGCAGAAGTGAGGGTGGCATCATATGGAGGGGGGTCCTCACTTTTTCAGGGGGCAGGGATGGCCTTATAGGTGAGTGACTGCCCATAGTTCCATGGTTAGGGGGCGGGGTTCCTGTGGTCACCTCCCCTCCACACATACACACAACCAGCCCAAGATACCTTTAACTCCTGAGCACGGGGGCGCTGGACCTACAACCAGGGGAGGGGCAAGGCCGAGGGCTCCTATCGTATGTTGGGATCTAGCTGCTGGGCCTGAACGGACTGGTGAGGTATGGGACTTCCACCTCCAGCAACCTCCCCTGGCTACAGGAACTTCTGCAGCTGCTGACTGGGAGCCCAGTTCTGAAGTGGCAATACTGCGACCACCCCCCCCCCCCCCATAGCTTTGAGACCCCTCCATACACCCTTTTGGGGTTGGGACCCCCAGTTTGAGAAATGCTGATCTCCCCTCTCAAATCTGTGTAATATAGGGTAAAAGTACAGCAAGGACCAGATTTCACAGTCCGTGATGCGTTTTTCATGGCTGTGAATTTGGTAGGGCCCTATCTATATAAATAAATTGTACTGGGAAAGGGGTGAAGTCAATATGAAATGAGTAACCGTTTCCTGTGTTTTTTCCAGTGATCATTGGATAAACACAGATTTTATATTTTGGGGGGGCGGGGGAGGGTGTTTTATTGATTGTTTGTTAAAATCTGAAATCAGAAGCCCTAATAAACAATCATAGCTGAGTTATCTAACAGTCGCTTTATTTTCCTCTAAAAAGTAGGAAAACATGACTTCAGAAGATGAAAGCTTAGTACAAAAGGAAAAACTAAATTTTGATAAGGCTCCATTGAACCACTCAGCTCACTGCAGCTCTGGGATTCCCGCTGCTGGCCCCACTCAGTGCCTGCTGCTGGCCTGGATGAAGGGAACCCCTGGCTGGCAGGAGCCGGCGGCCGGAACCCCAGAGCATTAAAATGTATTACTGGCACACGAAGCCTTAAATTAGAGTAAATAAATGAGGACTCGGCACACCACTTCTGAAAGGTTGCTGACCCCTGGCGTAAGATTCCTGTAGAATTTAACCTTTCATTGAAAACAACAACAGACTTTAATGCCTCATATGGTTGTAAAGAGAACCTTTTCAAAAGGGATTGAAAACTAAAGAATGAGTATTGACTTTGTCAATAGACAGGCAGCTCCAGTGCTTTTGCTGCTTAGGCTGTCTACACTACGCAGCTTTTAGTGATATGGCTGTGTTGCTACATCCATGTCACTAAAAGTGACGCAGTGTAGCCACTGTTTGTCGGCTCTCCTGCTGACAAAAAACTTCCATCCCCAACGAGCAGCGTTGGCGGCAGGAGAGGGCTTCTTCTGACCAAGTGCTGTTCACACTGGCGCTTGTCGGCAGCAAAACTTTTGTCTTTCGGGGTGTGGTGGTTGTGTTTTTTTGGTTTTTTGTTTGTTTTTGTTTTTTAACACCTCTGAAAGACAGGTTTTGTCATTCCCTTGCCAGTGTAGACATAGCCTTAGTTTAGTAAGTAGAAGCAGAATGAAATGTGTATCTTTTCATTAACATTACTGCTGTTGAGAACCTTTGTGGGCAATGGTTAAACTGACAAGAATTGTACAAATTTCATATTACTGCAGAGCATTAGGAGGAGAGAGGAAACCCACAACTTCTTTCCAGCGTTTATTATTTCAGGAAATTGTAGGTTTTGAATTTCAAACACCAACTAGCCTGATGCTGACAAGAAATATGGATAGTGAAAATCATTAGGCCAGAAATTTGAAATCCGAGTACCTGAAGTTGGACTCCTAAGCAAGTAGTTTAAATTTTCCAAAGGTGCTGAATACACGCAGTTCCTGTTGACTTAAATGGGTGTTTAGTGGTAAAGGCCACAAAATGTGGCTCTTAATTTGGAGATGACCTTTTTCAGCCTGTACACTTAGAGTCCTACCGTGTTGCTGCTGAACCAGAACTCTACATACTGTTTAGGTGTGTTCTATCTAGTTTAAAGATATTTGTATTTTTAAACTTAAAATAATTTTGCTGAAATCCAAGTGTACTAAAATATCCGTATGCTTCCTTTGCTGGATGAGAATTCCTTCTTTGCCAAAAGGTTGTCTGTATAGGGTTGGCATAACTGTGAGCAATATTGTGGAATTTTTTTGTTTTCAAAGCTATAAGAAAAGGACATTGTTGGGGGGGCCTGGTATTTCTTTTATATTTTATAGTTTTAGAGGTGTCTGGACTCTCTAATGTATGAGGATTACCAGTAGAAGAGGAAGAGACACAGTTTAAGTGCATGTGGGAGATTCTGGACCTAGGTATTTCATGCTTTTTGATGCTAGCTGGGAGGGTACCTGATAACACTTATGCCAACCTTGACTAAAAAAGCAGGTAAGGAATATGTGTAATTGTTCTGATTCATTTGAGTAGAAAGTTAAAATTTAAGTAGTTTATTCAGAAAGCTATTTTTGTTCCAATTGTGCTTAAATTTATCTTTAATTTTCGCTAATGTAAATATGCCAAAAATACAATAATAGAATCAACATATAAGCTGTGTGAATTAGGCTTTATTCATTACCTTAAAAGATTGAATTTTCAAGCATTGGGGTTTCTCAATGTAGATTGCAGCATCTGCTTATTGGTTTAGATATTGCTGAGAATTTTTTTTATTGCTGTGAATTTTTAATGAATTCTGACATTAAACTCTTAAGTAAGCAAGTATTAAGCTTATGCTCACGGTGACTCGAAGACTAGATGTGAAAAAACACACTTGGGAAATAAAGGTTCTTGAATTACTGTGAAAGTCTGCCAAGTATGCACTGCTCTGCATTTTCCTTGTGCTTAGGTTTGAAAACACAAGTTTTTGCTGTCTTTGCTCGAAAGAATATCACATTGAGGATAATCTGTTAACTCTTAGCCCTCAAATAAGTTTTAAGACTCAACTGTTTGTATAGTTAGTCTTTTACAGGTGCACAGATGACATGTAGATTAATACTAAAGTGACTTCTCACTTTTGATGGCTGTTGTCAAGTTAGCATCCTTTTGCTACCAAGTAGGAGGAAGTATTTAAGCATTGCCTGCTTGCTCAGGGAGCCTGTGTTCAGTGTAAAATTTTCACACCTAATTCTTCATTCAAATAGCACTGAATGGTCAAATCATTGCCAGTTGTTTGCCATATAACAATTGCAAAACAATACTAGTTGGCAAAGCAGCCCTCTAAAAGAGGACTTCTGGAAACATTTCACATTAATGAAAATTACAGTAGCAAACTCTAAAATCTGTACTGTCAGGAATGATCTCTGATATCTGTACTTGTGTATGCAGTATGACACAACCGTCCTGGTAAAAACATTATCATAAGGTGTTAGAAAATGAGGCAAAATCTTCATACTTAGATTTTGAGAGAGTTGATTGTGTTCACTGATATACATCACTAGTACTTCTGTGGTTTGGGGGGGAATTGAAATTAATTGGCTTTTCCTTTTTGCCAAATGAAGACCCATATTTTATATGTTGGCACTTTGCCAATAGCTCTGGCTGTGGGGGCTTCAAAAATATTAACAAAGTGGTTGTATCAAGGCAGTGGCCATCCCATAGTATGAAACCAGTCACTCTGCACAACGTGAGCTTGTTACACCCCAAAATGAACACTGTGTATGTGAAAGACTAGATAGGACTCTCTATTTACAGAATATGTGATGGGGTATAGCATACAATAGAATAATCCTTTTTGTTAGAACTCAACCATAGTCACTTGGCCACTTGTACTTTTGTGAGGTTGGGGGGTGGGGAAGACTCCAGAGGAAAAGAGACATTCCTCCTCTGGAACATAACTGGTATTTAAAGATGTGCCTGTCACCTTTCAAACCATGACTTTTGATTTCTTTCCCTATCAAGGCCATCTTTTCAGGTATCTACTAATTCAGCAAGATAGTTGCATAAGGTACATTACTCCTGGGGGAATTCTGCACCAAAACATTTAAAATTCTACGCACATTATTTTAAAATGCTACCTATTTCTTGTCAAAATAATGTAATATAATCACGCTGGTTTTAATTATTTTTGTAACTTATTTAAACTACAATACAATGGATGGAGAATGGGAGTGGGGAGCATTGGAGGAAATCACCAAAACCCCACTGTCTAATAGTAATGTAGCTACTATTGACCCTTTACTTCTAGTTATTAGTCAACAAATATATGCCGCCATATGCTCAGCATTACATCATAGGTAGGGCCCTACCAAATTCACGGTCCATTTTGGTCAATTTCATGGTCATAGGATTTTAAAAATTTAAATCTGAAATTTCACTGTGTTGTAATTGTTGGAGTCCTGACCCAAAAAGGAGTTGCGGGGGTATGTGTCACAGGGTTATTGTAGTGGGGGATGCAGTACTGCTACCCTTACTTTTGCGCTGCTGCTGGCGGCAGCACTACCGTCAGAGCTGGGTGGCTGGAGAGCGGTAGCTGCTGGCTGGAAGCCCAGCTCTGAAGGCAGAGCCGCCACCAGCAGCAGTGCGGAAGTAAGGATGGCGTGGTATGGTATGCCACCCTTGTGCACTGCTTCTGGCTGGGCGCGCAGCCAACAGCCGCTGCTCTCCGCCCACCCAGCTCTGAAGGCAGCACAGAAATAAGATTGGCAATACTGTGACCGCCTTAAGATAACTTTGTAACCTCTCCCCCGCAACTCCCGTTTGGGTCTGGACCCCCAATTTGGGTCTGGACCCCCAATGCTGGTCTCCCCCATGAAATCTGTATAGTATAGGGTAAAAGCACACAAAAGACCAGGTTTCATTGGGTGGGCGGGAAGACCAGATTTCACAGTCTACGATGCATTGTTCATGGCCGTGAATTTGGTAGGGCCCTAATCATAGGCAACTGAAGAGCAAGTAAGGTTTGGGGACTGACTTACAATTTATACTGGCTACTGACCATCTCCAAAAAGGTCAGTAGCAAACAGTTCATGGGGCACATTTTGATAGGAAATTTTTTCAGTACAAAAATCTAGACCAGTTCTAATCACTTAAGCATTTATAAGGCCGTACTGTCATTTACAGTAAGGCTCCTTTACACTACTCTCACAATGTAAATGAGCCTTAACATTTTTACACACGCATACACATCTCTACCAGCTGCTCCGGGTGCCCAAGCTGACTGGCCTGAACTGCCATAGGGGGCGCATGACCACTCCTCTGGCTTTCCTTTGCTTCCCCATCAGAAGCCAATTTTCTGTGGGGAAGCAAAGAAATCTTCGGGGGCCATGACGCGGACTCCCCCAATAGTACTATGTTGATGTGGGCATCTTCCCAGTGGAAGTGACAAATGCGCGCAGCCCTGCTGTGTGCAATAGAGCTGTGCCAATGTTGTAAAATAGACAAGATGTCAGTAACTGTAATTTAATTTATTCTCAAATAGGTATTTAAAAGTAGCTTCCAGAGGCCCTAGTCATCATACTAGCTGCTGTACAGACACACAAGAAGAAACCGTCCCAGCTTTGAAGAGTTTACAATATAATGGGCAGTCTACACACTAGAAGCACTACAGCAGCACAGCTGCATTGCTGTAGTGTGTCTGGTGAAGACGCTGTAAACTGATGGGAGAGAGCTCTCCCATTGACTTAATTTCTTCACCTCTGAGAGGCGGTAGCTATGTCAGTGGGAGAAACGTTCTCAGCGACATAGCGCTGTCTACATCAGCGCTTAGGTCAGTGTAACTTAGTCTCTCATGGTTGTGGATTATTCACACCCCTGAGTGATGTAAGTTATGCCGAAGTAAGTGGTAGTGTAGACAAGCCTTTAGATTCTGCATATAGGAGGATAAAATTATCTGATTACGTATGAGACTTTGGAGAATTTGGGGTGGAGAGAAAAGAGGGGAAGTTGTACTCAGGTTTGGTTAAAGCATTGCCTCTAGAACAGTTCTGTCTGGGATCCTTTCTGTTTTCACTTAAGTGTTAATTGAGGTACACAAGACTTTTTCATTTGGTAAAATAAAACTTACAAAGGCCAAGATTTTTCAAAGGTAACTTAATTTTGGGCGCTTCTGTATTTGGGATGTCCAATATGATACACTTTCAAAAAATCAGGTCCTTTTTAAAGTGTTGAACTCTGAAAACCAGGCCCCTTAAGATGTGTCATATTGGGCACCCAACAACTGAGGCTAACTAAACACTAGTTACTCTTGAAAATTTTCAGCTAAAACAAGCAGGTGTTCTAATATTCTTGTCCAACCAGTTCGATGTGAATTCTAATAGGAGTATGTATAGAAGTCTTTTTTTCCCTGGATTGAAAACGCGGACGCCATAGTGCGGCGAGCATGGAGACCGGAGAGATCATCGCAGCAGTTATGGCCATGGTCAACACCTCGCGCATTATCGTGCGCTTTATCCAGAATCGCAACTTGAGAAATCAGGAGAGTTGTCAGCGCGGTGACGAGAGTGACGAGGACATGGACACAGACCTCTCTCAGAGAACAGGACCCCGCAAATTAGACATCCTTGTGGCAATGGGGCAGGCTCATGCCGTGGAACGCTGATTCTGGGCCCGGGAAACGAGCACAGACTGGTGGAACCGCATAGTGCTGCAGTTCTGGGATGAATCCCAGCGGCTGCGAAACTTTCGCATGCATAAGGGCACTTTCCTGGAACTTTGTGACTTGCTGTCCCCTGCCCTGAAGCGCTAGGACACCAGGATGAGAGCAGCCCTGACAGTTGTGAAGCGAGTGGCCATAGCCCTCTGGAAACTTGCAACGCCTAACAGCTACTGGTCAGTCGCGAACCATTTTGGAGTGGGCAAATCTACTGTGGGGGTTGTTGTGATGCAAGTAGCCAACGCAATCGTTGAGCTGCTGCTGTCAAAGGTAGTGACCCTGGGAAATGTGCGGGTCGTAGTAGACGGCTTCGCTGCGATGGGATTCCCTAACTGTGGTGGGGCTATAGACGGAACTCGCATCCCTGTCTTGGGACCGGACCACCAGGGCAGCCAGTACATTAACCGAAAGGGCTACTTTTCAATAGTGCTGCAAGCACTGGTGGATCACAAGGGACGTTTCACCAACATCAACGTCGGATGGCCGGGGAAGGTTCATGACGCTCACGTCTTCAGAAACTCTGGTCTGTTTAGATGTCTGCAGGAAGGTATTTACTTCCCGGACCAGAAAATAACAGTTGGGGATGTGGAGATGCCTATAGTGATTCTTGGGGACCCAGCCTACCCCGTAATGCCCTGGCTCATGAAGCTGTACACAGGCGCCCTGGACAGTAGTAAGGAGTTGTTCAACTACAGGCTGAGCAAGTGCAGAATGGTGGTGGAGTGTGCATTTGGACGTTTGAAAGGGCGCTGGAGAAGCTTACTGACTCGCTCAGATCTTAGTGAAACCAATATACCCATTGTTATTGCTGCTTGCTGTGTGCTCCACAATTTCTGTGAGAGTAAGGGGGAGACGTTTATGGCAGGGTGGGAGGTTGAAGCAAATCGCCTGGCCTCAGCTTACGTGCAGCCAGACACCAGGGCGATTAGAAGAGCACAGCAGGACGCAGTGCGCATCAGGGAAGCTTTGAAAACCAGCTTCCAGACTGACCAGGGTAACCAGTGACGCTTACGTTTGTTTCTCCTTGATGAGAACCTGCCCCCGTTTGTTTACTCTGTTTATATTGCCTATCCTCTCTAATCACCAACCCCCGTCCAACCCCCCTACCCCCCAATCCAGCGCACCTTGCTTTGAAAGGAAATAAAGGCACCATTGTTTCACAAACAACAATTTTTTATTCAAGATTTGGGAAGAAAGAGAACTGGGACGGTGGCCAGGTTGGGGTGCGGGTGGAGGGAAGGAAAGGCTGTTTCAAAACTTGTTGAATGACAGCCTTCTGCTGCTTGAGCAATCCGCAGGGGTGGAGTGGTTGTTTGCACGTTGCCTTCCCCCCCGAATTTTGGGGACTCTGGGTGAGGAGGCTATGGGACTTGGGGAGGGGTGAGGGTGGTTACAGATGTGCTGCAGCGGCGGTCTGTCATCCTGCCTGCGTTCCTGCAGAACATCCACCAGATGCCGGAACGTGTCGGTTTGCCCCCACAGTAGCCCAAGCATCGTCTCTGTCACCCTCTGGTCTTCCTGCCGCCACCTCTCAGCTTGGGCGCTGCCCTCTTGCTTGTATTGGGAAATTGTCTCCCTCCACAGATTCTGCTGAGCTACTTCAGTGTGGAAGCACTGCATCAGCTCAGAGAACATCTCGTCACGTGTGTGTTTCTTTCTCCGCCTTATCTGCGACAGCCTTTGGGAGGGAGATGCCGGGGGAAGCCTAGGGACAGTTGCAGCTGTGGGATGAAAAAAACGGAGTGAATTTTTTAAAGATACATTTTACAGAACAATGCATATACTCTTTCGCGGTGAACAGCACCATTCACAGTACCTACCAAATATACTTTCAGTACAAGGTCGCATTTTGCATCTTTATATTGAGTGCCTGGGGCTTTGGTGTACAGATCACACACGCAGGGCTGGGCAATGGAATTCGGCTAGCGGGTGGCCATGGTAAGCCATAGACTTTCGGCTTCGGAAACCTTAATTAACAGCAGCGCCCTCCTTTCACGCTCAAAGCTAAGTAACTCAAAACAAAGTAACTCCAGCCATCCCATTTTCTGGGATGCTAGCTTTCGCCGTCACCCGAAAGCGTGGCTGGTATCAGGGAAGATCCCTGCTAGCCGAACGCCAACTGCCCAGCATGAACGATCACCCTCCCCTCCCCCCCCTGCATGGCTGGTATCAGGGAAGCTCACTGCTAGCCAAACGCCAACTGCCCAGCATGAACGATCACCCTCCCCATCCCCACCGCATGGCTGGAAACTGCGGGGAGGATTGCCTGTTCCTGAAAAGAAAACAGCCCAGTAGAAACGGCCACCTCTGACTGTCCCCGTAATTAAATTCCCGTATGTCATAAATATGAAGGGAAGGGGGAGAGGGTCTGATGCAGTGCTATAAAATCATCTCTGTAAAATCCGGATGGTAACTATTTTACAGGGCACTCAGAGATTCCCCCCTCTGGACAAAACCTTAAAGTTACAGAAAAACAGGAATAACCCTTCCCTCTCCCACAGGGAATGTACCAAGCAAAATAACAGAAATCTACTTGCTATGCTATCTAAACTTACTTTAGAAAAGTGAGTATTGGTGAGGAGGCGGATTTTCTGTAGGTTCTTTCTGTCTTCCAAGATCACTCTGACTCAGACAAAGAGAGACACAAAAACATTCCCCCCTCCCAAAGTTTGAAAGTATCTTGTCCCCTTATTGGTCAGATGCCAGCCAGGTCAGGTGTCAGTCTGGCTACCTGCATTTCTTAACCCTTTACTGGAAAGAGGATTTTATAGCACTGCATCAGACCCTCTCCCCCTTCCCTTCATATTTATGACACCGTATTTCAAACAGGTCACCATGAATAATATCACTCTGATGTGGATAACACAGACAGAGAAAGAACAGATGTTGCTTGAATGCCAGCAAACTCCGGGGCCGTATGCAGCCAGTCTTTGCTGTGCAATGATACCAGAGTACTTGCTACTGGCCTGGCGTGGTAAAGTTTCCTACCATGGAGGACGCAATAAGGCTGCTCTCCCCAGAAACCTTCTGCAAAGGCTTTTGAAGCTCCAGGAGAGCTTCATGGAGAGGTCCCTGGAGGATTTCCGCTCCATCCCCAGACATGTTAACAGACTTTTCCAGTAGCTCTACTGGCCACGAATGCATCCCAAGTCCTCAGGGCAAAGTGACCATTAAAAACCAATTGCTTTACAACCATGTCTTTTCAATTCAAAAGATACACTCACCTGATGTGCCTTCTCTGGCTTCATGGTCCGGGATACCGCCTTGGGAGGGTTGGGAGGGGATCTCTGTCAGGGTGATGAAAAGTTCCTGGCTTTCGGGGAAATCACCCTGCAGAGCGTTGTCGACTACCTCGTCCTCATCATCCCCCTCATCTTCCCCATCCGCAAAAACATCAGAGGATGCGAGTGATGAGAATACCCCATCCTCGGAGTCCACGGACATGGGTGGGGTAGTGGTGGCGTCCCCCCAGGGATGGCATGCAGCGCAGCGTAGAAGCGGCATGTCTGGGGATCTGACCCGGAGCGTCCGTTTGACTCTTTGGTCTTCTGGTACGCTTGTCTCGGCTCCTTAATTTTAACGCAGCACTGCGTTGCATCCCTGTTGTATCCTCTGTCCGTCATGGTCTTGGCGATTTTTTTCATAGATTTTTGCATTCTATCTTTTCGATCGTAGCTCTGATAGCACGGATTCATCTCCCCAGACTGCTATCAGATCTAACACCTCCCGTTCTGTCCATGCTGGAGCCCTCTTTCTATTCTGGGATTGCATGGTCACCTCTGCTCAAGAGCTCTGCATTGTTACCTGTGCTGCTGAGCTCGCCACGCTGGCCAAACAGGAAATGAAATTCAAATGTTCCCGGGGCTTTACCTGGCGCTTTACCTGGCCAGAGCATCTGAGCTGGGACTGCTGTCCAGAGAGGTCGCAGTGGCGCACTGTGGGATAGCTCCCAGAGCTATTAGCGTCGAATTCCGTCCACACTAACCCTAATTCGACACGGCAATATCGATTTTAACGCTAATCCCATCGTTGGGGAGGAGTACAGAAATCGATTTTAAGAGCCCTTTATGTTGAAATAAATGGCGTCGTGTGTACGGGTGCAGGGTTAATTCGATTTAACGCTGCTAAATGCAATATAAACTTAGTAGTAGTTAAAAATAATCACTTATAACACTGCAGAGACCTCAAGTGCTAAACTAGTGGAGTCTGAGACCAGAGAATTGGCATTTTCTACAGTGGTTAACAAAGCAATTACCAATGGCCTTTTTACATATTTTTCTTTAATGAGGAATAATATGCATGTAGAAAAGACCTACTTAAAGGCTTCATTTATATTCTTATATGCTTAGTAGCTGACCTGATTTTAGACCAGCAGTAAGCTGCCCTTTAACAGAGCTTTTGAGGTAAATGCCTCTGACAGTTCTTTATATTGGGAAGAAGGGTTGAAATCTAGTTTCCATGTTAAGGTTGGAAGCCTACAAAAGATCTCTTTATACTTTGGGAGTCTTGAAATGCATTTTTTCCTATACTTGAAGGGTTGATTAGGTACCTAACTCACATTGATTTCAGTGGGAACTAGTTGGCTAACCACCTTTTGTGAATCCTCATGTGGCCCTCCTGGTGGTTTGAGTTTGAGATCCCTGCTTTAGGAAGAAGCAAGTAGCTGCTTATTTTGGTTCAGGAAAAACTGCTGAAGTAAACTGTAGTTCAGCATTTGTGCTACTATAAAATTCTCCATCTATTGATCTGTTTGTTAGGCTCAAGGCTGTTCATTCATATATCAGCTCAGTCATGATTGGTGGATCTGAATTGCATAAATTCACTGTGCTGATAGAAAAATACTGCCTCATCTTACTTGCAAAAGGCTGTTTGGGTTTCCAGCAAATATTCTAATTGTAAGGAAATATTTTTAGTTATCAGTAGTGACTGCTAAAATAAATGCCCCTTAAAAACACTTCCTCTTCCAACTAAAAACAGATCTCTTGTGCACATCTTTGGCTGAATAAGAAGAGTGATATTTGCTTCTGAGAACTTGAAATAAATGTAAAATGTCTGGAAAACCAAAAATTAGGAGGGTAAGAAAATAGTTTCAATTGTTTTTCTGGGGGAAAATGGTAGGAGAATTTTTAAAATATCTAAGTTAAAACTACCTGACTGTTGTAGGTTTGTTCTTTTTCTTTTGCATGTTAAAAAGTAAGGCACTAGTAGTAGCACTGGCAAAACTTACACTTTTTCATTCTTTTGTACTCAATCTGAACACAGTCAGATTGGAAATGCAAACAGATGGCAGTGTTATATGTTTTAATGGGGGAAAAATACCAAACACTGAATTGCCCATATTTTAGGTAAGAATAAAAATACTTTGCCTTGTCTAGTATTACATTAATGTTGTTCAGAGCACATTAATCCTGGAAATGTGCAAATGACTGTTAAGCATATTCTTATGGAACAAGTGTTGCTGTCTGTGGATAAGAGAAATCTAATTTCCTGAACTTGTTTCGCCTATGTGTTTTTCTGGTGTTTAGTTTGCTACTTAAGGATGACTGCTATTTGGTGCTTTATACCTTTGATGGCAAGTCCTTAATATGTTTGTTATTGCTTTAATACTGTTTAATGTTGATGTTGTTTTTTAAATTTGATAACTGCTTTAATAGCAGCTCTTTTTCTTCACTTAGGGGTATAATTTCCCAAGCACTACTTGACATTTGTGGTTGTACGTAATCTTAAAAGGTCAATTTAAAAAACTCACTTCTGTCTGGATTTTTTTTTACTTTTGACACTTAAGATTATTGTATCTGAGATAAATGAAAGTTCTTTTTCTCTAGGTTGTCCTCAAAATGCACTAGATATATAGTCAATTCACTGTTTCCACTGGATAGTCAGTCTCCTCTTTGGGTCTCTCATGCAGCAACAGAGGAAAGAATTTTTTAAAATTAGGAAAATGAGATTGTCTACCCCCTAAAACTAGTAAAGCAACCTTTGAAACAAACTGTTTTTTTTTTTAAACTCACTAAATATTTTCTAGTTCATTGTGTTAGTCTTCAGCAGAAACAGTAAGATAGAAAAACAACCTGTCATATACTCTTGATTTTTGCATATTTGTATACAGTCCCAATCAGTAAGCATGACAGAAATTATATATGCTAAGAAATTAGTAATATTGAAATTTTTGAAATTTCAGGCTGTCTTCTAATAAAAAAATCACTTTATTTCAATTTCCTTTTCCACTGTGAATTTTATGCCAAAATGAATATTCAGTTTATAACATTGTTGTTAGCCTTGAATTAAATATGGAAATGTATTGAAGAAAATGTTTAAATATGTCAAATTCTGGGATAAAAATTAATAACTAAACTCTTGAAATTAAAGCTTAAAATTAAGGCTACTTCATTATTTCAGTTTTGATTGGCCAATAACAGAACCTTAATATTGAGAAAACTGAAAAAAAAAATGATTAAAACAAATTGTAAACAGTTTACTTTTCTTCCCCTCCCCCACCCTTAGGATTCTGGATTCACACTTCAAGACTGTGCTCTGCATACAAGATTGCCAAACATGAATATGGCTTGACTAATTCTTGGTCTGCGCAAATATTGCTAATGAGTGTTCAGTGGACTGTATTAAGATTGGGGGTTCTACTCTAGCACTGAGGAGCGGAACCCACAACAGCTTGAAATCAGTGGAAATATTTCTCTGACTCCTCAAAGCAGCAATACAAAATGAGTGGATATTCTGAACTTGCAAACAACCATAGCCAAATGATTGCTAAGGAGACTGATGGTCAAACCAAGCCTGAAAAACATCCAGATACTCTTCAGGAGGACATTGAGATGAGCAGTGGATCAAGTGGTAATGACTTCAGTGGAAATGATATGAATGAAAACTACTCTAGTGGCCATGATTCTCATGGCAATGAATCTGATGAAAATGGGAAAGATACAGCAATGCTCATGGAGTCTTTAGATTGTCATAAAAGGTAATATGCTGCTGTTTTCCACTCACGTTTTTGTTAAGATTCTTAAAATCTAACCTACTTTCATGTTCATACATGCAATGTAATCTGTGTTGGGCTGTGTTCCTATGCTTAGTGCTTTTTCCATTCCAGGCTGATTTATTTATTTATTCATTACTGGCTCATACTATAATAGGCAGGTAGTAGATTGCATCTACATAGTTACTTTCTTCTACTTGAAAAGAATAATGCTATGGTTAAATACTTTTGAAAATAGAGCCATATGAGGACATACAGGTAGAAAAATATAGTAACAACGCTACTGGAAGTGCAGCAAAGAAGTTTGTCTTTATATTTTCTGCTAAGGCAAATAGATCCGTGAGGGAAGGCTTTTAACTGCTTGTTTTCACCACCTCAGAATCTCCGTATTTTATTGATTAAAAACAGTGCAGTCTGGTTTAAATTAAAGTGTTCAAATTGTGACTTCTGTTCTGAACTTCAGTTTAAAATCAGATTTAGAATGAGTCTTTCCCACGAATACATCTTGTTTATCAAGTTGAAGCATTAACAATAACTTGTGGCTTTCTTTTTAAATCCTGAGAGTATTATTTTAGGAGACCGGGGAAGAAAGCCATGGAGTGGTGATATACGTCACATCTTTTTATGGCTGTCTGTTAATGACACAACTGCTGGATATTCTATCATTAATTAGTCTACTATATAGCGATTGATTTAGTGGATACACCAATCTACCACAGAATTACATCTTTTTAAGCATACGTAACATTTACACACAAACTAGTTTGGCTGAAGCTGCTCAATTGGCATTATCACCTGTTTCATTGGTATAAAGTTGATCTGCAAGTTTAAAGTAACAAACAGAAAATGGAGATGTTAAAGCTAAACACAAATTGTATTTGACTTTATTAACCTCACTGCGGTTGTTCTTTTTTCAGCTCAAATGCATTTAGCCTGATGATTGCAGACTCTGAACATAATCCATCTACCAGTGGATGCAGGTAAATAAAAAAAATAGACTATTGTGCATTTTAAAATACGTTTTAAAACAATGACGGGATAAAGCTGTTTGGGGTAATTATTGTGAACAAAAATGAATTAACTATTTAAAATTTGGTAAATCTAGTTCAGGATCTCTTGCCCCATGGTTGTGACCCAAAAATAGGTCGCAAGAATATGTCAAAGATCACATGGGAGGCCCTGGCTCAGGGTTGGGTTCTCCACCCGGGGGAGTTGGAAGACCTGGGGGTGGAGGATTGCAGAGCCTGTCTTGCACTTACCTCACAGCAGTGGCTCCAGTCCCACAAGGCTGGCTGGGTTTAGTTCCCTGCCCTGGGCGTTTGTGACCGAGGGCATGTGTTTTCAGCGCTGCTCAGGTTTGGCTCAACTGCCTCTCCGTTATGAGTGGGGGTGGCCGGCTGGGCGAAATTTGGGTGAGTATTGCTGCGACCCCATGTGCCAGGTTGCAACTCCATTCACACAAATTTGGCCCCATCAGCCCATATATCAGGTGGACCTGGCCAGAGCTGTGACTGGACGTTGCAACTCCCAAAGCTAGCTCAGCCAGTCCCCTGTGACATGAGCCACCTCAAAGGTACTTGCAGTGTACTTATTACATTAATGTGTGTATCAGATGATTTGGGGAAAAAATATTTAGTAAGACAGGTGTTTTTGCACTAAAGCTATTTACTGGGTTGTGACAGGCCGTCAAGTTTACAAATGGGTCGTTCAACCAAAGAAGGTTGAGAACCCCTGATCAAGCTAGTGTAGCAATTATTGCAAATCCTAAAGTGTCTTTGAAGCTAAATAATTCCAAAATTATACTAGTCTAATGACATGATAAATGTCAAAAGACTTTGGTTTTCTGGAAGATATGGTATCAGTTTAAATATCAGTGTAACTTTTTTTTGTTTTAATTTTATAGCAGTGAGCAATCCACTAAAGCCAAAACACAAAAGGAATTGAGGAAAACCTTGCAGGAGCTGAAAGCACGCCTTCCTCCTGAAAAAAGAATCAAAGGAAAATCTAGTGTGCTGGCAACATTGAAATATGCACTTAAAAGCATTAAACAAGTTAAAGGTAATGTATCCAAAGAAATATCATAAATTCGATTGAATAAAAGTAAGCTCCAGAACTAGAATCTGAATGTGGATCTCTTTATAAAGTCAAGTTCATAATAAATGAAAGATCACAAAATTAATGTAGTTGTAGCATTTTAATAATTTGGGTTTGATTTCCCCCCCCCCCCCAAAAAAAAAAAGCCAGGGGGCAGGGTTAGCACTTACAGTAACATTATAAGATATTAAAAATGAAAAAACCTAGTAAAATGTAGGGTGAGACTCTGTTTTATTTAAAAATACATTTTTGGTATTTAGTTACAATTTGTAAGTGAATGGTTAAGTGATATTGACTATAGACAATATTCAGCAATGCCTTCTATCCAAGGATTGCCAAGTTCTTCACAGACTGTAATGAACTAAGCTACGCAACACCCTTACGAGCTACATAAACTTCCCCAGGTTACAGATGAGGAAACTGAAATAGGAAGAAATTAAGTGCTTTTCTCATGGTGGAAGTGGGAATAGAACCGAGCTACCGTGTCCTGTACTTAACCACAAGCTCATGCTTTCTGTCCAGTCAGTGTTAGCAGGCTTGATGTTAACTGGTCACATTTTGAAATGTGAATATAAAAAACTGGCTTAATATTCTTATGTAGCCAATGAAGAATATTACCAGTTACTGATGATTAATGAAAGCCATCCTTCTGGTCTTGATGTGTCATCCTATACGGTGGAGGAAGTTGAGAACATTACTTCAGAATACATCATGAAAAATGCAGTGAGTGTATGCTGACCTATTACTGCCATGCATATGTAATTGGTGGGTGTGGTTGGAATTCTTAACTGTAACCTTTCTTTAAAAAAAAAAAAATTGGGCATAATGGATTAATGCTTTGTTGTCAGCAGCTTTGATGGTTTTGTTGCTGGTATTGGACACTGTGTTCTGAAGAACGTGCCCTGCGATGGGAAAGAATTGATCATGCTGGATATTGCAACTATACACTTCTCCCATATGCTATACAAGTAAAACAACTGAAAAGAGTGCAAAATACTTAATACTTGGGTTATCCTCCCTGACTGCTACTTTATCATCTATTACAAAGCATCCGCTCCAGAAATGAGGGATTTGATCCTGGCAAATACTTACGAATCTGATAATTAAATTATCTTGGGCAGAAGTTCACTCTGGAACTTACAGTATGGTGGTAAATACTAAACTGCTTTGGCTTATGTGTAGAAAAGTAGTGCCTCAGACCAGGGAGCTAATGTATCTGGTGAGACTGCACCTAGGTTACCGTGTTCAGTTTTGGACACTTTCAGTACAGGAAAGTTGACTACAAATTGTAGAAAATTCAAATAAAAATTTAGGAGGACAGAATTAAAACATATCAGAGGGGTAGCCGTGTTAGTGTGGATCTGTAGAAGCCACGAAGAGTCCTGTGGCACCTTATAGACTAACAGACGTATTGGAGCATAAGTTTTTGTGGGTGAATACCCACTTCGTCAGATCTGACGAAGCGGGTATTCACCCACGAAAGCTTATGCTCCAATACGTCTGTTAGTCTATAAGGTGCCATAAAACTTTGTCGTTTCTACAGAATTAAAATGGTGACTCTTCAAACAGACTGGGGCTGGTCTACACTACAGTGTTAGGTCGTTGTAAGGCAGCTTACATCAACCTAGGTGCAGTCTCACCAGTGGGCAAGGCTGTAGTGTATCCGTGTATACACTACAGCCTTGTCCACCAATGTATGTGCCCTACTACATCGACATAACTCCACCAACACAAGAGTCATAGGGCTTATGTTGGTGTAGTTATGGGTTTCTTGCATCTATTGGCTGTCATTATTGTTAATTTCATGGCTCTGCTTCCCTGCCACACAACACCATGCATGGATCTCTCCACCCCTGCAGGCTCTTGGCTCCCCCTGCCAGAAGCCTAGCTGCCCCCTCTGGGCTCTTGGCTCCCCACTGGGAGCACAGCTACTCCTAGAGGGGGAACTCTGTGCCCGGAATCCTGGCCACACTGCCACTGTTAACTCGGTGAAAGCTACTGGTGAGGATGCACCCCACCGACAGAAGAATAGTGTGGACGTGAAGCACTGCAGTAATTACGGCGGTGGCTGTAAGATGACATAACATAGGTCGACTTAAGTTTATAGTGTAGATGTGCCCTGGGAGTTCCCCTTACTATTTGGATTACTTCATGGGCTTGGAAGCACTTGCTAATATCAAGGCAGATGTCATCATCCCTTCCCTAGTCTTTTTACAGAATCTGGGATAGAGGAGGTGCTTGACTGAGTTGGGAGACTCCCAGCAAGCCCTTCATTGGGGATAAACCAGGAGACACTGGGTTGGCAGGAAAGGGAGGAAACCCCCTCCTCAGAAAACCCTAGGAAAGAAATAGAAAAGCTGGGGAAGGTGCATCCCCTACGCCTTCCAAAGAAAGTGAGGGGGAGGCTGTGGGCCTGGAGGGACCACCCCACTATAATAACCAAAAAGAGTAGGGGTAAGGGGCAGTGATGGTTTGAAGGGATTGCGCTCTACTGTAGGAGAGAGTTAGGAATGAGAGGCAGCAGAGGAGCTGAAAGAAAAATGTTCCTCACCACTATCTCAAGAACGGAGGTCAGGGAGAGAGATGTGCTGGAGAGGCAGCAGGGATGCTCTGGTCTGATCCCTTTTGAGAAGGCAAGAGTTAAGAGTGGCCAAGGCTATATATTGGGGGGGTGGGGGGCAGCATTTACCTGCAGTTTCCGTCCAGAGAGCACAGCGGTGCTTTGACCTCTCTTTTATGTAGGCCTTCGTAGTCCATGCAGGTGGCAGCTGAGTACCCTGGATTTGTGAGGGTCTCACAGCAGTGAGGGAGAAAAAATGTTCTTTAAGTTCATGTTTTAAGGCATAAGCTAACCACTACCTGATGGGAGTTAGAGGAAGAAACTTTCCTTATGCATCAGTGATTCCATAATTGTCTACAGGATTCTTCACCACCTTCTGAAGCATTTCAGTTGGCTATTATCAGGATACCAGTCTAGATATCCCTTTTGGTCTGATCAGGAAAGGCTAGTTCTGTGTTCCTATGAATAGTTAAAGGTATAAATAGTAGCATTCAGATAGGATGGTATTAAGGGAAAAAAACGTAGGCTGAATATCAAACGTTCATTCACACTGAGATCTGTTAGACTGCAGAGTTTTCCAACAGCAGAGATCAAACTTTTGTTTTTCAAGATGTATAAAACAGAACTGGGCAAAGGAATCAACACATGTTCTGTATAGAACAATCTTTGTATTTCAACAAGATAGACATCACTAGGCCACCTAATAGATTTCCATTTATTAACTTTTGTGTTAACCACTTGTCCATAAATTAGTGTACTACATTACTAAGTACTGGGCACATTCATTTGGCTGTAGATGAATGTACTGATTTGTATCATCTTTAAGGCACTTGAATAATTTAAATAAATGCAAAATATGCCTGTTATATTAACATTTATGAAGGGGGAAACTGTAGCGACCAAGTCCATCTGTCTCTGTATCCAAAGTAACTTCTGCATTATGATCGAGTGAAGTCCATGTAGTAAGATTCTACAACCTACTGCTAAAACTACATCAAAATACGTATTAAAACCATCATCTACTTCAGGAAGTGTTTATACCAGCAAAATGTACTTTTTAGGCAGTTAAAATAATTTGTCTTGAGACTTGATGTACATTTGGTTTACATACAGTACATTTGGTTTAAGCATTTCTTATTAGTTAAAAATAGACGAGATGAATAATACTTAGCATCAAATTAGTTTGAACTTCCAAATACCATTTTTAAACCACTGTATATCAGAGAAGATAAAAATGTTCTCTTAATTGTCTAAAATGTTTGAGATTTTGTTATTGCTTAGGATATGTTTGCTGTAGCTGTTTCCCTGATTACTGGGAAAGTCGTGTACATCTCTGATCAAGCTGCCTCTATTCTACGCTGTAAGAGGGATTTCTTTAAAAATGCCAAATTTGTGGAGTTCTTGGCACCTCAGGATGTCAGTGTTTTCTACAGCTCCACTACCCCTTACAGATTGCCATCATGGAGTATTTGTAATGGAGTTGGTAAGTACTCTCAGCATTGAATATCTCTTTGTTTTTCAGTAACAAACATTTTGGAATAGAAAACTTTAAACTGTTTATTGCAACTTGTTATGAAATCTGTTTAATATTTTTTAGAGTCTTCCACACAAGACTGCATGGAGGAGAAATCATTTTTCTGTCGCATCAGGTAAGACCAAATATTAAAATTGAAGTATTATACGTGGAGACCATGCATGTCAAAAAGTACTCGGTCATTAAGAGTTCCTGGTGGGATGTGAATTCTTAATTCACTGTCTTTTTTCCTGATATGAAAACAAGGCGAACCATATACATGGCCTCTGGTTATCTAACATACTTTCTATAACAATTTCTATAGTGTAATTGCAAAGCAGATTTAGGAAACTGCATCTCAGTTGTTAATCCAGTGTAGTTGTAGCTGTCTGTCCCAGGATATTAGAGACCATGGGGGGGTGAGGGAATATCTCTTATTGGACAAGCTTTTGTCTCTCACCAACAGAAGTTGGTCCAATAAAAGATATTCCCTCACCCTCCTCATGTCTCAGTTATTAATCAGTTTGGAATTTGACCTTTGCACTTAGGTACAAGTAAAACTGATCCTGTTAAGTTTTGGAGAAAGGGTTTCATTTCGTTTAATTCAGTGGATACTTGTACATTCCACTCAGTCCATCTCTGTTCAGTCCTTCCTTTGATCCTGATGAAGGGGAATTTAACACTCATTATTAATTTATTACATTAGTGTCTTAAGAACCCCATCGTGATTGTTACTTTGTCTGTATGGTACCTGAGGACCATTCCTGCACCAGAGAGTTTACAGTCTTGATGTCAGCAGGCCACAGGCAGATGAAACAGAAATGAAGTGGGTGTGGGTTAAAAGGATAAGACCTCAATATGCCAAACAAAGCTTAGAAGCCCCAACTCTTTGACAAATTGCTAGTTCTGCCATCCTCATGCAGATGAAACACAGCAGTTCAGGACACTGCTGTTTCTTTTCAGGCTTTTTTCCTCAGTTTTTTTAAGTAGTGAGCACCTTCCATTTTTTCTACTTTCTAGGCACTCATTTAGAGGACACTTTTTTTTTCCACAGGAACTACTCTTTGCTGCTCCCTTCATGGTTCCTACCTCCTTGACCCTCTCTTACTCCCGCCCCTTCCCAAAAATAAATAGAAGAACAGGCAAGGAAGCGCAAAGCCAAATACAGAACGTATTTCATTTATGCTGAATTCCTGCAGCCTGTTGCAGAAGAAGGAGGAAGCCTTGTTCTGCCAGGGCAAGGAGCATTCGTGGTGCAACATAGCATGGTCTCTGTCCGAATGAAAGCTGGCATCCAGGGGAGAAGCCTCATGCTAGCTCTGATCTATTCAGTCTAGACCATAACTATCTTAAAACTCTTGAAGTCTTTGGAAGAGGCTGCAGCCAGTTAAAGATACCAGGATTCCAGTAGTCTATTTGACTTCATGAAATGGGTCCTTTCGTACCTGGGAAAAGAATTAGGCATTCTGCCATTACCTGTCCAGGGGGAGAACAGTCCTCTGTCCAGGACTGAGATTTCCAAAGGTGATTAGGGGTGTTAGCAACAGAACTTCCGTTGACACTTAAAAAAATAATGTTGTCACATCCCCTAATCACCTTTGAAAATCTTCAACCCAGGCCTTTAAGAGGACTAGACTCCTTCCTTCAGGTTGTGGTCCCCAGACATAGGACAGAGCACACTTCCTCTTTAAGAGCGCAAACAAAGTGAACGCTTCTTTCATGAGCCAGAATGGAAAAGGAGCTGAGTAAAAGCCCCAGGAAGCCCTCAAAAATCTAAGGTACCTTAAAGAGCTAAGTGTCACAAAAAGAAATTTAGGAGGCTGAAGAATTTGACTTTGACCACCAGGAAAAGGCTTTTCTGGATCCCGACCTCCTTAGTTGAAACATTAGAGTTGTGTGTTTCAGACTCTGCTTTCCTCAAGGAAATCCAACATTGTGAATTTTATTCCAGCTCTTGAAGATGGTTCTCATGCAGGGGAAATAAAATGAGACCCTCAGAATCCATTATACATTTTCTATAAGATGGCTTCTTCTTCCAGTGATTGTTCATGTGCATTCCAAGCAGGTGTGTGCGCGCCGCGTGCATGCCAGCCGGAAAATTTTCCCTTAGCAGCATCCGTGGGTCGGCCCGGGTGTCCCCTGGAGTGACACCTCCATGGCGCCCAATATTGGGCCTGCTGACCCTCCACCCCCTCAGTTCCTTCTTACCGCCGGTGACGGCTAGCTGGAACTTTGCTCGCTCTTGCAACAAGCGCTCTAGCAGTGTCTCTACTCTTAGTGTATATAGTTCAGATTTGTTCATGGTGGTTGTTTTTCTAGTGAGTGAGTGAGTTAGTCGAGTACATCTTCATCGGTGTGCAGTGCTCCGGCACTGATGGGACGAGAAGAGACCCAGTCTAAGAACTCTAAGGCACCGCGACGACTTGAGCCACAAGGAATCAGCCTCCGTGCGACACCGCTCCCCATCGCCGGTGGAAAGGAAGAGGCCAGTGAGGGGATGATCACCCCACCAGGACCTTAAAGGTCTGCGGCATCCACGAGCGCGTTGCAACAAGCTGCCCCACCGGTGCCTCCACCCAAGGTTTCGTTGACTCCTGCCCTGGTTGTGGTTCAGTCGAGTCCGAACCAGTCCCGGTCTCTGGACCAATGGGAGGACATGCGGCTCCTGTCAATGCCGAGACGGCTTCAGACCTGATGCGTCTACCGGTGCCGTCCTCCCTGCAGAGGAGGGACAAGTCACCAGTGACCGCCCGCCCCCTGATACACTCAAGGGGCAAGCCAGCCATGATGGCACAGCAGTCTCCATCCCGGGTCGCCCCGGCACCACCGGCGCAGAGAGAGGGGCTGCTCCATTTCCCGGCCTTGTGGCACCGCTCGCCGGTGGCCATGGGTACTGCTCCTCCGTGGTCGTCCTACTCAGAGACCTCAGAGTCAGAGGCAGAATCCTATCGCTCCAGCAGATCGTGGAGCAAGAGGTCCAGGTCCCAGCGAAGCCACCAGCCTTATCAGGCACCATGGCAGCAGCACTGGCAACTGCTCTCCCAATGGCCTTTCTGGACACCCTGGGCTTACCACCAGAGCCAGGGTCAGGTGCATGGCCCACGATCCAGGTCCGCATCGGTATCTTTGACGTTGGTAGCACCAGCGCAGGTGCCTCCGCCAACGGCACCGTCGTCTGAGAGGGGAGTATCACTCACACAGCAAGCTCTGGCACCACCTCAACAGACACTGGCACCGATGGGGACCTCATCCTCGACACTGCCAAGTACGCTTCTGTGTATCAGCCAGCCCAGGGACGCATTGGACAGCGTGGTAACCCCTACCTCTTGCGGTGCTGGACTCCCTCCTATGGTGGCTTGACCCGTGATAGGTATGTGCAGGAGTACCCTTCGCCAGCCCTCAGCCTTCCCTCTCATTGGTGACAGATGTGTCCGATCTGGGTTGGGGAGCGCATCTGGGGGGTCTCAGAACTCAGGGCCTCTGGTCTCCAGAGGACCTCACCTTGCACATCAATGTCAGGGAGCTGAGAGCAGTGCGCTTTGCCTGCCAGGCTTTCAAAACTCACTTGGAGGGCAGGTGTGTCGCGGTTCTCACAGACAATACCTCGGCAATGTTCTGTATCAACAAATGGGGGTGCACGCTCCTCTCCCCTGTGCCGGGAAGCCCTTGTGCTGTGGGACTTCTTTGGTGGAACATTTAATTCACCTGCAGGCGTCTTACCTCCCAGGCATGCAGAACGGTCTGGTGGACACCCTCAGCCGGTCCTTCCACGGCCACGAGTGGTCTCTCCAGCGGGACGTGGCGGTCTCAATCTTCCATCTCTGGGGCTCTCCCCAGATAGACCTGTTCGCCATGCGGGACAACAAGAAATGTCGGCGCTTCTGCTTCTTCATGGGATGCAATCCAGGGTCAATTGCGGATGCCTCCTCCTCCCGGGGGCTGGGGATGGGCTGCCTGCTTTATGCCTTCCCGCCGATCCCAATGGTCCACAGGGTGCTCCTCAAGATCCACAGGGATCGTGCACAAGTCATCCTGATAGCGCTGGTGTGGCTGCACCAGCACCGGTTCACGTCATTTCTAGAGATGTCTGTAGCGGTGCCACTCGCGTTACCACTGATTCTGGACTTAATCACACAGGATCATGGCCTCTTCCAGCACCTGAACCTGGAGTCGCTCCATCTCATGGCCTGGATGCTCCGCGGTTGAACCCTGCTGTAACGGCCTGCTCCCATCAAGTCGACAAGTCCTTCTTGGTAGTAGAAATCCTTCTACCAGAGCCACGTACCTGGCCAAGTGGAAATGGTTTTCTGTCTGAGCGGAACAGCGTGGTCAGTCTCCGTTGCTCGCCCCCGTTCCGTATATTTTGGACTACTTCTGTCACTTGAAACAGCAAGGCCTCTCCCTGTCCTTGATATGGGTCCATCTGGCCGCCATCTCTGCCTTCCACCCGGGAGCTGAGGGCCTCTCGGTTTTCGTGAACCCCCTGGTCAGTCGCTTCCTTAAGGGCCTGGATAGACTCTTCCCGCATACGCGCCAGCCTGTCCCTGCCTGGGACCTTAATCTGGTCCTCTCACGGGCCCCCCACTTTGAGCCCTTGGCAACGTGCTCCTTACTTTATCTCTCGTACAAGGTCGCGTTTCTTATGGCAATCACCTCGGCCAGAAGGGTTTCGGAGCTCAGAGCTCTCACGTCCGAGCTTCCTTACATGGTTTGTCACAAAGATAAAGTCCAACTCAGACTCCACCCGGCTTTTCTTCCTAAGGTGGTCTCCCAGTTTCACATGGGCCAGGACCTCTTTCTCCCTGTGTTCTATCCCAAGCCACACTCCTCCGGCAGGGAGCATAGGCTACACTCTTTGAACGTTCGAAGAGCCCTAGCTTTCTACATAGAAAGGACTAAACCATTCCGGAAGTCCATCCAACTCTTAGTGGCTGTGACAGACAGGATGATGGGTCTCCCTGTCTCTTTACAACGTATCTCTTCGTGGATCACGTCCTGCATTCGAGAATGCTATGTCTGGGCGAAGGTACCTGCTCCACCGATTACAGCCCACTCCACCAGGGCCCAGGCTTCTTTGGCGGCATTCTTGGCTCAAGTCCCCACTCAGGAAATCTGAAGGGTGGCTACGTGGTCCTCGATGCATACGTTCATGACGCACTACGCAATCACTCACCAGGCCAGAGATAATGCGACCTTCGGACGTGCGGTGCTCCAATCTGTGGTTGACTCCGACCCCACAGTCTGAACTTCGGCTTGTAAGTCACCTGCTTGGAATGGACATGAACAATCACTTGAAGAAAAAAGTTACTTTCTCGTAACTGTTCTTTGAGATGTGGTGTTCATGTCCATTCCAATACTCACCTTCCTGCCCCTCTGTTGGAGTAGCCGGCAAGAAGGAACTGAGGGGGTGGAGGGTCGGCAAGGCCCTATATTGGGCGCCATGGAGGCGCCATTCCAGGGGGCGCCCAGGCCAACCCTCCGGATGCTGCTAAGGGAAAATCTTCCGGCTGGCGTGTACACGGCGTGCACACACCTGCTTGGAATGGACATGAACAACACCTCTCGAAGAACAACGGTTACGAGAAAGTAACTGTTTTTTCTCACTCTAAGATCTAGTTATCAAAACATCGAAATTTCAGATTTAGGAGGGGTTCTGAAGCTGAGCGTGTCGTCTTCACTAATCTCAGACACTCATGTCAGTAGATCCTGGAAGAATTGACAAGCTGGCCAAACAACCTAAATATGCCGTTCCTCCTGTGGAAGCTAAGTCTTGTGCAATAGGCACTGTCCAGCCCGGCCCTACCCTCCAAGGCCATTTCTCTCTGTAGAGTCCTAATTCCTGTATTGAAACACATTTCTGGAAATCATTTTTATGGAAGAACCATGTAGTATTTATTAACCAACACCACATTGTTCTCGGGAATGTCTCTTAACATTCTTTTTTTTTTTTGGAGTGAATTTCTTTATTATTATTTAAAATTCAAAAAAGCTCTTAGGATTTGTGGTTCTCCCACTCATGTTGGAATCCAGTGCATCCATAAGAGAAATTATAGAACATGTGAGCTGTCAAGAGGCTGGTTGTTTTACCTCAAAAGAGCCAGACCCGAGCCATCAGAAAATCATATTGTATTTCCTTCTGTCTGATATGGCTGAGGAAAGTCTTCAGTCCTCCACTTCCAGATGTAGCAGATGCTGTATTACAGCTCTGTACAAGGCAGAAGTTGAACCAGTTTTAGTAGGGATTCTCTTCCATTCCACCAGATAAGTAGCAAGTCTTGAGCAGAGGGATCCTCAATATCTGTTAGAAAGATGTACAGGAGAGAACTTTGGGCCTCCATTTCTGCATTCACAGGGCACTGCAAGATTTATTTCCAGACAGCTCTGATGCATGCTTCAGCCACAGAGTTGGTCCCAAAGTAATTCACCTTGTTAGGTGGCAGGGCGGGGACTCATTCTTTTTGCAGCCTACATTTTTTCTTTCCCTCACTATTTCACTTTTCTTTGGTGATCGTTAACGCTGAGCAATTGGAACATTTCTTAACATCTAATTTCTTGTCTCCAAAAACCAACTCTGCTATTCTGTTCCACTCTTGAAGATTAATAATGATAGATACGCTAATCTGGACACTGTGGGATCCACCGCAAGGCTGGTGGTCAGATTTCTTTTTACGGCAATTAACATTTAATTTTAAGAACTGTACTCTTGTAAGTTTATTATAACTGTGGAAGAATTCTTCTGGCCAGTTGGATTGTTCACCACTACAAAAGTACACACCTGGTCTGCATAAAATGAAAACAACGCTGTAGTGAGAATTAGTAGAGATGGCATTTAGGGAGGGGAAATTAACAGATAAGAAGTTTTCCGTTACTTAAATGTCTTCAAGCACAGAATAGAATAAATTGGTATATTATTTTCCTTATGGGTTCTTTGAGCCTTTAGATGGTTCCTTTTTTCTAGCTCTTCTCCTCAAGCATGAGGAATAGAAACTAGGTAACATTGAACATAGGTAGATAGTTCCATATCTCAACCAAAATATTCCCTGAAGAGCTCAGTCATTTTTGTCTCCGATAATACTTCAGAAGTACACAAATAAAACTGTTTTGTTATACTGTAGCCATTAACTTTTGATTTCATTGGTGCTGAGCTAGAAAAACTACTTTGAGTACTAGAGGTTTTGTGGGGGTTTTACTGAGTAAAGGTCATATTAGCAAACAGCCGCTATGTCAATATAAAATTAATTCCTTTTTGAAGGAAAGACCAGGATTAAGGCAAGAGAGAGGTTATTAAAGAATGACCTAGTTCAAAATGAACGGTGTTCACGTGATTTTAATATGAACACCAAGTATCAGAGGGGTAGCCATGTTAGTCTGTATCCACAAAAACAACAAGGAGTCTGGTGGCACCTTAAAGACTAACAGATTTATTTGGGCATAAGCTTTTGTGAGTTAAAAAAAACCCCACTTCAGATGCATGGAGTGAAAATTACAGATGCAGGCATAAATATGCTGACACATGAAGAGAAGGGAGTTACTTTACAAGTGGAGAACCAGTGTTAACAAGACCAATTCAGTCAGGGTGGATGTGGTCCACTCCCAATAATTGAGGAGGTATCAATACCAAGAGAGGGAAAATTGCTTTTGTAGTGAGCCAGCCACTCCCAGTCCCTATTCAAGCCCAAATTAATGGTGTTAAATTTGCAAATGAATTGTAGCTCTGCAGTTTCTCTTTGAAGTCTGTTTTTGAAGTTTTTTTTGTTGAAGGCTGGCTACTTTTAAATCGGTTATTGAATGTCCAGGGAAATTAAAGTATTTGCCTTCTGGCTTTTGTATGTTACCATTCCTCATGTCTGATTTGTGTCCATTTATTCTTTTACGTAGAGACTATCCGGTTTGGCCAATGTACATGGCAGAGGGGCATTGCTGGCACATGGCATACATAACAACATTAGTAAATGTGCAGGTGAAGGAGCCCCTGATGGTGTGGTTGATGTGGTTGGATCCTCTTATTGAGTCCTTATGCCTGAATAAATCTGTTAGTCTTTAAGGTTCCACTGGACTCCTCGTTGTTAATGTGAACACCATTACAAAAAATAGGATGTTCTGATTTTTTATATAAGATGACAGAATAATTTACTCTCATTACAGTTAATGTTCAAAGGCCCCAGTCAGGATTGGGTCTCCCTCTAGCTACTTTCCAAGAAGACCTTGGGATGGGATTTTTCTAGCGCTCTTAAGGGAGTTAGATGCCCAACTCTCTTAAGCACTTTTGAAAATTCTGTCCATGAGGTATTGCACTAAAGACCTCACTGTAGACTAAATTCTGTGCAAAACAAATAATTAGTCTTTCTTTTCATTATTAGTGCAGGAAAAGAACATGAATATGTTTTCTACCACCCATTTCGCATGACTCCTTACCTTATCAAAATACAAGATACTGAGAATGCAGAAGATCAGCTTTGCTGTGTGTTGCTTGCAGAAAAGGTGCACTCTGGCTATGAAGGTAATAACACTAAGGTGCAGTGATTTTTATCTGTAAAACCAAAACGTCTGCTTTATTAAAATAACAAACATTCATCTGTGTTATGAAATTGCAGGTAATATAATAGGAAAAATGACTGTCTGGTAAGAACTGTCTTGAGGTAACTAGATCAGGGTTCCCACACATTTTTCATGTTATAAACATGAGTATTTAAGGGGGGAAGATACTCAACCCACAAATAAGTTTTTCACAACCACTGAAGTCAAATGGAAGTCTTGGCGTTGACTTCATTAGTGTCAGGATTTCATCCTTAATATGTGTTGTAAAATGCCTGCAGAGGATTGGGATGGGGAGAGGAAGATGACATCAACATTGTTCTTGAAAAGGAACATAAACAGCAGAGAAAATAATTGCAAATTGAAATAACCATAACCAGAAAAACTGATAAGAGAAACATCTTTGTACATGTTTTGCAGGAGGATGTACTTATTCACACGGGGTGAGATTTGTCTCCTTACAGAGGGACCACAGAGCCCTTTGTGCTATGGAAGGGCCTATAAATGCACAAGTGTGCTGGTGCCCAAATAAGGATTTACTTGTACATTGGGTATGTGTAATCATAAGGCAGGTGTGCACCTGACTGAAAATGTGGGCCTAGATGTTTTTTCTGAAATACTAGTATGGCAAAACACAAAATGAATCCTGATAGTGTTGCCATAACTTCAGTCATGTTCTTCTAATTTTAATCACAATGGTCTTAAAAGCAACATCAGAACTGCAATGTGTAACTGTTAAGCCTGAGTCAAGTCCTAAACCATCCTGAAATGAAAATAGTCTTCTTGGATAGATGTTTTCTATAGGCATGTTATGAATCTGATTCTGCTTGTAAGAGCCATTGTGCTAGAAACAAATCACACTAGCATCAAAGGTCAGATCCTTGTCCCTGCTGCATCTGCATTGTACCAGCACACCGACACAAAGCAGCTGGTGTAGTCAGATACTTGAAGATTTCCCAGTGTAGAGGAATTGCTGGATGTGACGAAAAGTTAGAGTATCTGGCTTTATGCTCCCTCTTGTAGTCCCTAGTATACCAGGCTTTTTGGGTCCATTGCCAGAGTGCAACTGCAGTCTGGCAGTTCCCAGATGCCACAATGGTCCCTTCAGGGGAAGTGGGTGAAAGTAATACTAGCTTGGCGGCTATCCTCACTTGTGTTGGGAGCCAAACCAGGCCCAGGATCAGGCTGTGGGATATTAAAGCCATGTACATCATCTTTGGTCTCTCTACCCTCTTGGGTCCTGTGAAGTGAGGCTCAGCCACACCCAAGGAGTGAACCCCAGATATCAAGAAACGCAACAATTTTGATTATGTATCCAACACATTCATCTTGGAGGTAAAATATTGCTATAAATTGTAATATATGGGTGATCAGGACTGTGCTCTGTTGTCATTAGGAGGATAGAAGTGGATGTGAGCCAGCTAGTAACACTGAAAACTGCTGTCTGTTGGGTTAAAACTTATTCCATGCTGACAGAAGGATCCAGGTACTCTAAAGCAATGTATGCATATGAAAAGTGTTATCAAGTTATATATTTTTTTTCTTTTTTTTTTTTTTTTTTTTTCCGTTTAGCACCCAGAATTCCTCCTGACAAGAGAATTTTTACAACTACGCACACACCAGGTTGTTTGTTCCAGGATATAGATGAAAGGTGAACAACTGAAACTACTATTTTTTTGGGAAGGGCTGTTTTTATTTATCTGTCCTCCACAAAATATCCAAAGCTACACAGCAGTTTTAGCCCTTAACTAACTTCCACATTTTAGGAAACAAGCAGATATCTCACATTACTGTCAAATATATTATGTATGTGTTTTCACACTCACACTTTCACTCACACTCTTAAAATAATGAATTTAACCAAGAAAAATAAAAACCAAAAAATCCCCAAACTTTAACTGACCTGATTTCTATTATAACGTGAATTTGCACTATGGATTTTGTTAACAGCTAATCTTTAAGTGGTTTTTATTGCAGTTGAAAATGGAAAACATACTTGCCAGCTAATAGACTGCCTGCTAGTAATCAGTCACTCTACCAACCTATGCTGACCTGGGGTGACGCCGGATATTGTCTCTGCAGAAGAGCGCTTTTAAAACCACAAAACATGACTTATTAAAACGTTCTCTAACCTTAATTCTTTGACTCAGTTTAGTTAATAAGTAACTGTATGCCACATGCATTCCCTGCTGACAGTTACACAATGGACACACACTATCCAATTAGATAGGGAGCCATTCTCTTTTATAGTTTTACAGAGTCCTTGGAGGCAAACGCTGCAGAGGAATGGGATGATTTTTCCCTGTGTTGCAGCATTTGTTGCAGTTGAAATTGAGATCTCTACAGTTTCTGCTATGTCTGGTTCTGAAAAGACTGCTTTGAGCAGTATGAAAAGTTGAACTGGTGAAATTTTGAAGAACATAGAATCTGCTTAGAGTAATTATCCACATTCCAGGGGTGAAGCCATATAAGGCATCAAACCCCCAGATTGGAGGTTGTGGCTTTATCTGAAAAATATATGGCACACATGAAGCATCAGCAACCGTGGTGAAGACTAAGTAAATCTCTTTAACTGGAGAGAGACTTGTATGTATAATATAAACTCATAACGAGATGTCCAGTAACTAGGCTTAATCAATTTATTAATCAGATTATTAGAGTTTAATACAGAAAGGAAAAGTACATGCATTACCAACCCCTGTGGAAAACAGCAGTTACGGTGATTAAACTGTCTCAAAATTCTATGCTTACCCCTTTTGTATTTATACCTAACTGGGAGGCATTTCACAATTTTTCCCTTTATCACTTTACCTAGTACATCTGTCTTATGTATTTTCTTTGACATGATGTTTTTTTACAGACAGGTACCAATAATTGATACATCTGATATGTGGAGCATATATGCCATATTGAAACTTGCATCATATCTCACATTTAAACCGTTATACAGACCCCATACATTACACAAAACGGACACAAAGACAATCTTTTTTGAACGTTGCAGAGATGGTATTTCAGAAATGAACAAAATATAAAGGTATTTTAATTTTTGCTAGGCTTGCATTCTCCATCACAGATACAAAGCAGGAGTTTGTACAAAGGTCACAGCATTTACCTATCATATACTTTAGAGAATTTAACGTGAATATAAAGGACTTCAAATATAATTAATATACTTTAGTTATTCACTATTTTTTTTATTTCGGTTACATAACACCTTTCCCTTTATACTTACAGTTGCTACAATAATCACTTCCCATATTTTAATAAATACCTTTTACTTATAAGAACTGATTTTCCAGTACTACTGTGCAGACAAACTGGTAGTGCATAAGAAAACAATTTACATTCCTGGTTAATAGTTCTGTTTCTGAGAGCTCAGATTTTAGATAGTTCTGTGTGTGAGTTTAGATTTAGTAAAATTTTGTCTTGTATGGTAGCTATCATTGCAACACCAGTGCTGTGGTTTCACAAGCTGTGTTTATTCACTTTGTCTTTGACTGACTTAGCTGCAAAGTTATATTGATTCAGTTTAGTCAATAGTCCCATCTCAAAGCACTCTGGTTCTGAACTACTGCTGTGAATTATTGTGGGTTTGAACTTAGTTTGGTCAGCAGTGTTGAGTGCTGTCCACAGACTTTCACATTATGCCAGGGGTGGCCAACCTGTGGCTTCTTGTACCGACTCTGAGGCTGGAGCTACAGGTGCCAACTTTCCAGTGTGTGAGGGGGTGCTCAGTGCTCAACCCCTGGCTCTGCCACAGGCCTTGCCCCCAGTCCACCCCTTCCTGCCCCCCTCCCCCAAGCCTGCCATGCCCTCGCTGCTCCCCCCCCACCCCCGCAGCGCCCTGCACTCCACGAAACAGCTGAAGGGGAGGTGCTGATTGGTGTGGGTGGGAGGTGCTGGGAGCAGGGTGGGAGCTGATGTATTACTATGGCTCTTTGCCAATGTATATTGGTAAATTCTGCTCCTTCTCATGCTCAGGTTGACCACCCCTGCATTATGCCATAGTGGCTCTGACAAACACATAGGTGAAAGAGTTGCTTAAAAAAAGATAAAAAGTCTGTTCTGTAGAGGGGAGCTCTGACCTTTCTGCTGAGGTGGTCTGTGGGAGAAAAATCTCCCTTGGATGGAATGATACACTTTTCCAGAGAAGCTACCTAATATAAATTTTTGGGATACAGATTGTGTAGTATTCTAGTTTGAGGATCTTATAAAATATGAAGCAGTTGAGCCTTAGCAACTTTGGGGGATTTCCATTTACATGTTATCGTCACCTTTAAGAAGCAGAAGTGAGTCTAATTTGACTTTATGAGCAGATAGTTACTGGAGAAAGGGGTTTTCGTTTTGCTGCATCGTTTTTGGTGTTTATCACCTCAGATGTGTCTAAAGGAAACAATTTTATTGTTGAGTACTCCTGCTTATATGTCAATTGGCCCTCCTCTTTTTTCCACTAATTCCTCCTCCTCAGAGCATGCGCTTGTTTATTTCCATTTGGACATCTTGGATTTTTTGGCGTGGCTACCATTTTACCTGAAGTCTGAGACACATCTGTGTGCTTGCCCTTCCTAAATTTGCCAGCTCCCTGGTACCTGAGAGTATAGGCAGACTTCATGGTTGCTCCAGTGCTAGAGCACCCACGGAAAAATTTTTGCGGGTGCTTAGCACCCACTGGCAGTCAGCTCCCCTCCTCCCCCCCAGCGCCTCTCACCTGCTGGGAGGGAGGGGAAGGAGCAGGGATGGGGCACACTCGGGGGAGGGAAGAGGCGGGGTGGGAGCTTGGTGGAAGGGGGGGAGTTGGGGTGGGGCCTGGGGTTGAGTGAGGGTTATGCACCCCCAGGGAAAATTAGAAACTGGCAACTGTGCCTGTGAGGCTAGGCCTGGGAAAAGAGCTGGACTCATGATGTTGCCTCTTCAAGAAGATCTTTTCCAAAAGTGCATTTTCGGGAGTTAAATTTAAAAGGAGTGGGAGTGACTACAGGAAGAAGATATTCCTCTTATTTCCTTGGCTGTGGGTACAGCTCTCCCCCCTCCTTCCTGGCTGATGCTCTGAGGTCTTCCCTCCTGTGTTAGTCTAGTTTAACCAATGGCCATTTTTGAACTCTAGTTCTCCACATTGTAGAGCAGAGTAGGGCTGCTGCTGCTGCAGCACCATGAACTTAGTATGGTTTTAAGACTGTTACAATAAGTTCCGCAGTCCACATAGCTGATACATTTTTATTAATTTTAGTGGAACTATATTACTTTTATGACCATTGGCATTTTCCAAACTGCAAGTGAGATGAATGTTTAGGAGGACATGCATGTGTATTCAGTATATTATCACAGTCTCTCAGGGATTAAGTAGAATATGTAAAACAGTACCTCAACTTCAGAGCTTCAGTTTTTAAGAGTATAGAATTTAAATATTTATTAGAGATTCTGCTATCAACTGAGAGTTGTTCATAATGTAACATTGAAACTATGAACAGGCTAGCACAGGTAAGTAAAGCTTACATGATGACCAGTGTCTGTTTATCAAGTATCAGAGGGGTAGCCGTGTTAGTCTGGATCTGTAGAAGCGACAAAGGGTCCTGTGGTACCTTATAGACTAACACAGGTACTGGAGCATAAGCTTTCGTGGGTGAATACCCACTTCATCGGATGTCTGTTTAGGGGTTGCAAAATCGGAATTTGTCTTAATTATGCATGTAGATTTGCATATTCAACGTGCTGGATAAAAAGTAGATCAGGGATCGGCAACCTTTGGCACGCAGCCCACAAGGGTAAGCCTCCGGCGGGCCGGGCTGGTTTGTATACTTGCCACGTCCGCAGGTTCGACTGATCACGGCTCCCACTGCCCGCAGTTTCCCACTCCAGGCTAATTGGGGAAGCGGCGGCCAGCACATCCCTCGGCCCACAGCCCCCATTGGCCTGGGACGGCGAACCGCAGCCAGTGGGAGTTGCAATCGGCCGAACCTGCGGACGCAGCAAGTAAACAAACTGGCCCGGCCCGCCCAGGGGGCTTACTCTGGTGGGCTGCGTGCCAAAGGTTGCTGGTCCCTGAAGTAGACAATTCCCTGTAATTAACTCACTTCTACCATATGTCTTTTACAACTACATGATGCTCAATAGCCATGTTATCTTTAAATATGAACTTCAATGTACTGACAAATATGTGCTTCTCTTGAGTCTAATTTAATTCCTGCATAAAGTCTTTAACTCACAGTAAAGGTTGATAGTGTATAGTAAACCTCTCCTACCAGTTACTTCAGTGTTACAGTTTAGACATTGGTTGGTGTGGGTGTGTTATTTTTAGTGACTAGATAAGGTAACTTCCATACATATTCTGTTTCCTTAATACTTAATACTTTCTATTAACAATATACACATTTGAATCAAAGTAAATTTTCATAATAACCTTAGCTCTTAACTAGCCATTCAATTTTTAGAAATGCTGTTAATCAGCTCATGGAGGAAATATTGTATATGGAAATAGATGATACTGAACTAACAGTTCTGATAGGTAGAATGTACTTGATACATTTTGTAATTGTGCATATTGAAATTCAGATTAAAAATTCATGCCTGATAACTTCCTGCTTAATGGTAACTAAACTTGCATGTTCCTTCATAACTAAATTAGTGATAAGAGTTCAAATTGCTAAGGTTAGTAGGGCAGGTGTTGCACTCCAACACACCACCTAAAGTGTTTGCTAGATTTTTTTTTTTTTTTTTTTGTAATTTGAAAGCTAGCTGAGTGTCTCTCCCCTCTGTCCTCCACCTGCCTACTTTCAGGAAAATGAAACCAATTTCACCTCCATCTCTTTCAACCTGGTCATGTGATATTGAAGTGTACCCAAAATGAGAAGTCATTGAGAGTAGATTGTATAGATCTTCATAATACGTTTCCTCTCCTTATGTGCTTGTAGCCCTGAGGCTAAATAAACTTTAAATATCCACAGTGTTAACTGTCATAATTGGTATGCTCATTTAAAATGAGCAGGCAGTTCACCTCTGAGAGGTGATCATTTCAGGCTGTCTTCAAACTCAGGAAGACATTGCTACATCAGTTATGCTCAGATCACATTTTCATGTTTTCTCTGTGGCACAACAGCTACAGACCTGTTCTTAAATGAATGCTGAGATTTGGGCATAGTTGAGGTCTGTCTGTATGCTCCAGCCCCTATCCCAAGGAGGTGCACTTCACGCTTTTTGAAACTCTTACTGAATGTGTTGGAGGGGAGTTCTCCTGTCTCCTGCCCTGTAATGCTTCTAGGCTCCATGGGAGCTGGGATCATGCTTCCCTGGAGTTTGTTCTCTGCTTGTCAGGCACTTTGTCTCTGACAAAAATGCAGATGTCTGAAATCCCAGATGTCAGTTTTTGATGTCTGTGATGGGTTGGTATCACAGAAACCCCCTTGGGGCTGCCACCTGATGTGCCAGGACTACTTCTGCCCCTGCTTTCCTGCCTTTTCCAGCTTGGGACTCCAGAATCCTGTCTGCTTTGAACCAGACCCGCTAGCCTGCTGCAAACCCAGACCCAGGTCTGAACCACGTCCCCTAACAGCTGCAGGCTTGCCTGGAAGCAGCTTAGGAAGTGTTCTTGCCTTTGACACCCAGTTGCCGAACTCCCAATGGGGTTCAACCCTGAATAAATCCATTTTACCCTGTATAAAGCTTATACAGGGTAAACTCATAAATTGTTCGCCCTCTATCAGAGATATAGAGAGGTATGCACAGCTGTTTGCCCCCCTCCAGGTACTAACACGTACTCCAGGTTACTTAAAAGTAAAAAGTTATTTTAATAAGTACAGAAAGTAGGATTTAAGTGGTTCCAAGTAGTAACTTACAGAACAAAGTGAATTACCAAGTAAAATAAAACACGCAAGTCTGTCTAATCACACTGAATATAGATTAAAAACCTCACCAGTTCCAGTAAGCTTCCTTTTACAGGCTATGGTCCTCCTAGCCTGGGTCCAGCAATCACTCACACCCTCTATAGTTATTGTCCTTAGTTCCAGTTTCTGGTATTTTGTTGGGGGGGGGGTGGAGAGGCTCTCTCTTTAGCCAGCTGAAGACAAAATAGAGGGGTCTCCCAGGGGTTTAAATAGACTTTCTTCTCTGGGTGGACATCCCTCCCTCTCCCTGTATAGCATCCAGTTACAAAATGGAGTTTTGGGGTCACATGGGCAAGTCACATGTCCATGCACAACTCAGTTCCTTACCAGCCAAACCACATTCCTAGCAAAACTCAGATGTGGATTGGTGTCTCCAAGTTCTGTTGTCTGTTAAGTGTTTCTTGATTGGGCACTTTTCTTTCTCCAGACACTGATCAAATGCCCTTACTAAGGCTATGTAGAAAACCAGCAAATATACAACCAATATTCATAACTTCAACTACAAAAATGATACATGCATACAAACAGGAGGAATAAATTAAGTAGATCATAACTTTTACAGAGATGTTACATGGCACATGTAGCATAAAACATATTCCAGTTATATATACTTTTATAAGCATCTCCCCTTAAGGAGGACACCGTCACAATGTCTACAAAGGTAGTTTGTATCTTTCAAATAACTTCTTATCCATCAACTTCTTTGGCATAAGTAGGAATGCTGCAAATAGTGCTAAGATGTTTTTCAAGGCACGTATGGGAATTAGGCACCTAGTTGCCAGTTGTGCTTTGAAAATCTCCCTAATATGCATATTTTAACTATTCTATGAATGAGTTTTTATTGCATTAACCTAAAAGCTTTCTTCATTGGAACAAAGTCATTGGTAAGTTACGGAGGTCTAATAAAATTTTAGACTAGCTTCTAACATTTTAAGTCTTCCTTAATTCCTTTTAAATACCTAAACTACTGGGCTGACTACGTGGCAACTCTTCAGAAAATTGAACCTTTAATCTGAGAGGAAGAGTGGACTTACAGTTAAGGCACCAGACTTGGGTTCAGGAGATCAGTTCCTGGTTTTGCCACAGACATCTGGTATCAGGGGCAGCTCTGTTTTTTGCCGTCCCAAGCATGACAGTCAAGTGGCTTTCGGCGGCGTACCTGCAGTCGGTCCGCTGGTCACAGATTCAGCGGTGTTTCTGTGGGTGATCTGCCAGTCCCGCACCTTTGATGTGCTCGCTGCCGAAACCACAGGACCGGCTGGCCTCCCGCAGAAACGCCACCAAAGGCTGCCTGACTGCCGCCCTCACAGTGACCGGCAGGCTGCCCTCTGCGGCTTGCCACCCCAGGCACGCTCTTGTTGCACTGGTGCCTGGAGCTGCCCCTGTCTGGTATGACCTCTGTCTCAGCTCCCAATCTGTAGATTGAGGATACATCCATATTTCAGAGGGGGTTTGTGAGAATAAACTCATGAATGTTATGGAGGTGCTCAGATACTCTAGTGATGGGTGCCATAGATAAGTGCTATAAAAATGAATGCAATCTTCTCCAAAGGGTTGTCGCATGTTACAATGGAACTGATATGAACGCTTCCCCAGTTCAATTCAACGTAGTTATTTTTATTTAAAAAATAAAAAGCAAAAGCTTAGAAAAGAGAGTTTCAAGTGAAATATTTCAAAGTAGGATTTTGGGTGCATTTACTCCACTTGACTTTCTTTTCTTTTTTTTTATTTCAGAGCTGTACCTCTTTTGGGATACCTACCTCAGGACTTAATAGGAACCCCTGTTTTATTGCATCTTCACCCAAGTGACAGACCTCTAATGCTAGCAATTCACAAAAAAAGTATGTTATCTCTTATGTTGGCAAATAGGGTAGATTTTTCTAAGAACTCTACAAAATACAAGTGTTTGTAGATGTTATGGGCAAGGAATATAATTTTAATTTTTATAAATTTAAATATATTCAGTGAAGGTCAGTTCCCTCTGGTGGTCAAACACTTGTAATTTTCCCTTTGATGTGAAATTACTCAGTTTGATTACTGGATAAATCTTATGTCTGCCATATGTATGTATACATATTCAATTTTTTTGTTGTGAAATTATTGTAAAAATTGAATAAAAGCATATTAAACGTAATTTCCATGTGTGAATATAAAACTGACATTTTTCTAAAACTTGCATTGTAGTACTTCAATGTGGTGGACAGCCTTTTGACTATTCACCAATCAGGTTCCGCACTAGAAATGGGGAATACATAACTATGGACACCAGCTGGTCTAGTTTCATTAATCCTTGGAGCCGAAAAGTCTCATTTATAATCGGAAGACACAAAGTTAGGACGTAAGTAGACAAGTTTAGATTCTCATATTAATGAGGGTGGGGGTTCAAGTTTGCATAGCAACTTTTTTTTTTTTTTTTTTAACTAGTGGAAGAGAGCTGTACAAAAATGACAAACTCAAACTGCTTTTTTTATCTTGGTGTTTGGGTTTTGTGATTGTATATTATAATACATTAAATGCTTTTAACAATAAATTTGTAAGTGCTGCAGGTTTTTCCAATATTGTCAAGAGTTGCTTCAGAATGGAGAAGCCATGTTCAGAGTAAGGTTGCACATTTTATCAGATTCAGTTTTTTAGATGCAATAGAATAGGAACAAGAGCCTATTTAATATAAATAAAAGATTAAGTTGTGTTTTACATGCATTTGGAATATTTTGGGTATGATAATTTTTACAGTGGTCCCTTAAATGAAGATGTATTTTCTGCTACCAACTACACAGAAGATAAAATCCTTCATCCTAGCATTCAGGAAATCACAGAACAAATATACCGGCTGTTGTTACAGGTAGGGTCTGGGGTTTTATATGATGCTGGGGTTTTGGGTACTTACATGGCCCCCATTACTGCAGTACCTGAGAGTCTTATCTTTAATACATTTGTCTTCAAAACCCCTTTGCGGTAGCAGTGTATTACCCCTATTTTACAGATGTCATTTGTTTAATCATCTAATTCTCTGTGTAACACATTCCTTTACACAAATTTACGATCAAAAACTTACGCCTTTATGATCCCATCTGCGTTTTACACCACGCATCCCACAACCTACACCAACAAATGTACCCAGCCTCTTACCCTCCCCATTCAAGAGTTTAAAGTATTAGTTTACTTTTTAAGTACAAAAGTTATATTTTCCCCCACCACCACCACCTATCACCATAGCAGAGTTAACAAGAATAAATTACATTGCAGTCCATTCTCCCAATTCAGAAAAAATGGCCTGTTCAGCATCATAATGAAGAGATCAAAATACTTTTTTTTGGGTGGAAAATGGTTATCTTCCTGTATGACCAATTAGGACAGAGGTCCCCAAACTGTGGGGTGTGCCCCCTGTGAGGGGGCATGGAGGAATGTTTGGGGGGGGGGGCACAGCTGGGGTCTGGGCCAGCTTCCATGCGGGGTGGGGAGGGAGCGCCACCCAGCTTTGCTCCTGGCCTCCAGCCCTGCGCCCATGGCCCTGGCTGCCGGCCCCAGCTCTGCGGGGGAGTGGGGAGCGCAGACTAGTAAGGAGGGGCACGAGGTAAAAAGTTTGGGGATCACTGCATTAGGACCACATAAATTCACATACTCCACTAATACGCTCCAAATCAACCAACACCTGCAGTTCCCCAAGTATCCAACATATACTGGCACTATTCCATGCATAAGACTGTCAATATATTACACGGGTAGAGTTAAGGTTAATTATTGAATCTTAATGACCGTTTTCCAGACTGCAAGACACTTAGTTATTAAAAGCAAATTGTAGTTTTAAATATCCCATGATGGAGTGAGTGATAGCTTTATCCTTAACTTTGTTTTTTTGTCTGATAATGGTTAGGTTTTCAAACCGTTGTGTGTCATTTTCCATTACATAAAGTTGATTTCTTTATTTGGCTGATCGTGTTATCTTTTAAACTTTTTTATCTGGAATTTTAACAAGCTACACAATAGTCCCAGTCATTCTAACAATAAAGACATTAATAGGCAGTATTTTCTCTTTATCAAAAGTGATACAGGTATATTTGACCAGGTAGAAATACAGTCAGTGTTGCATTCAAAATCATGCTGTCTTTTAACTTGCTATGATTTCTTTTATTAGAAGTCAAATATACTATCCTCATTAAAGTATATTTTAAACTACCCTAACCCTGCAATGAACTTTGCTTTGTGCAGAGTCCTATTGACTTCTTTGGGATTTCATGACTTCACTGGATTGTGCTTATTGAGAGCTCATTGCATGACTGGAACATGAGGGTGCAATCCTAGAAATACTTGCTCATATATGTACAGTAATGTACTTGCCTTGATATATAGGTATAGTCAAATGTATTGCTGTTTAAGGTCTTTAGAAAGCATGCAGCTATAGTACCTTGTTAGTTCTTCTCATTCTGAATTATCAGTATGTGCTTAACTTTGGTTAAAGTTGATTGCTAATATTTTGTTTGCAGCCTGTACACAACAGTGGATCTAGTGGCTATGGAAGCTTGGGTAGCAATGGATCACATGAGCATTTAATGAGTGTAGCATCATCCAGTGACAGCAATGGGAACAGTAATGAAGAGACGCTAAAGGACAAGCATGTAAGTTTATTTTATTTTTTAAATGGAATCTTTGGTACAAAACTCTCTATAACTGAAAATGATTTTCACGGTTATTGTGGTTTCAAATTCTGGGCTGGGACTGAGGCTACTGCTGCATTGTGGCTCTGGCCAGGTCCCTCCAGCAGAAATGTTGGGGAGATGGTTGGTCCTGTTTGAGAGGAATTCCTATCTAGGACCAAAAACAGTGGCAGATTAGCCAGTGGGCCAATGGGGACTGTGCCCCGGGGGCCCTGGAAAAATGGACACCAACCCACTCCGCCCGCCTGGCACTCCTGCTGGGGAGCAGAGTTGGGGCACGGGCTTGCCCTGCTCCGCCCGCCCAGTGCTCCTGCCAGGGAGTGGGGGAAGGCCCTGCGCCCTGACCCCGCTTACTGGCAGGAGCGCCAGATGGGCAGGGGTTGGGGACCTGCAGGTGGAAGGGATGGGCAGGGGCCCCTACTTGCTCTGGCCCAGGGCCCCATAAAAGCTTAATCCGCCTCTAAGCAGGGACATAGCTTTATTAGGTTGGCAAAACTTGTTTCCTTAATTTCGTAAGGGAAGAGCTAGTTGGGTGGCTTACCTGTTCATGGATGGAAGAAATGAGGGGGAGGAAATCTTTGTATTTGTCCTCTTCCTGTGAGGGTTGTGAGACATTCTCTACAGAAGAGCAGTGAACTCGTATGATGTGTGCGTGGCCTAAGTTGAGGAAATAACCCCCACGGCATTGCAAGTGTGAGACAGTTGCCTAGGAGTGGAGTAGTTTGGCTCTTTGAATGATTGTCCTTATGGTTTCCGCTCATGAGCATGGGAAAAGATTCTTTTTGAATAGCAGTGTCCTTTGAGGCTGTGCCTGGGCCTTGAGATTCTTGTTGGCAAAGGAACCCAAAGACTGATGACACTGCCCCTCCCCTAGTTAGAGCCTAGAAAATAGTTGATTTTTTTAGTTCAGGGGTTGAATCAAAAAGTATGAAAACGGCTCATTTCAGTTCAAACTAAAACCTGAATTTTTAGTTTTTTCTTGCCAAAATAACAAAACAAAACCCCTTTGTTTTGGGTTGACTGCAGCATTTTTGTTCAATCTGAAATGATTTATTTATTTAGTTAGTTATTTTTGGTTTTTCATTTTGGGTTGTTTTTGGATACTTTTACCTATGGATCTTTTTATTAGCTAAATTTCATAATGAACTGATATTTTGAAATGACAAGTTGAAATGTGTTGGTTTTGACCTTTTTGACTCCCTTCCATTTTGGGTTGAAACTATTCACTGAATTGGACCTGAATTCACTAATAGTTTTGATGCCCCCCAAAAGAGGAATGGTCCTGGGCCTTTTGCTGGCCAGGGCAGACGATGTTTTTGCTGGCCCCCTGGAGAAACTGATCCAAAAAACCCACCGCTCTCACTGGTACAGAGTCCTCTGGAAGACAGTGCCCAGGGCAACTGCTCTGGTTGCCTGGACCTAGAAGCATTTTTTGGCCAATTTACCATTCACTGAAAAATTTCTTCCAGCCCTAGTATTTGTGTCCTCAGCGTTGGGCTGGCATTCAAATCCGGACTGCAGAAGTTTGCAGATTCTTCTGAGAAATATTTTTTTAAATTATTTAATATAGCATTTTAGTGATCTTACTGTTGAGTTACAACTTCTGTGGGCTTTTGAGTATGTTATTGTCTTTGTTTTCTACCGATCAGCACAAATATTGTGTGCAGGAAAAAGTATCTTAGCATTCACTAAAACCTTATTTAAAGACTTCTACCTTCCCCATCTTGATTTTAACAAAATATTTTTTAAACACGAGCATTAGAAATACAGCTTTTTGTTAAAACTATTCTAGCAAGTCCAGAGGCAGGGTCCGAATGATGATGCATTTTGTGGGGATAGACTAAGAATTTTTAATTAATGCTTTTTAAAAAGGCAGGCAGATCTCTTTTGAAGTGCCATATTAAGCATTGTTTGTTTGTTTTTCAGAGACCATAAATGGGGCTGAGTCTGTGTAGAATATTCTTTTTCTAATCTTCCTCTGCCAGCTCAGCTGCTAGTTTTAAATGATAAAAGGCCCAATATTTTTTTTTTTGGGGGGGGGGGGGAACTGTTTTGTTCTTGGTAGTTTGTGGTCCCCGGCTAACACTGGAAGAATTAAATGCAGTCTGAGATGTGACTATGCCAGCAACAGTGGGTAGTAAAATTATATAAGTCTTCGCTTTGCTTTCTCAGTCATGAAAAAAAATCGTATTCACCAGTCCTTTCAGTATGTGTATACAGCCCCTGGAAATGACCTTCCCAGCTCAGGTCAACAGGCTTGGGTTTGTGAGGCTCGCACTAGTACTCTTAAAAATAGCTGTGTGAGCAGCAAAGTTCTTTGAAGTTGCGACTCAGGCTGGAGATTGGGCTCTGAAAGCCTAGGGAGTTCATTAAGGACCCACTATGTATGAATAAGCCACAATTTTCTAGTGACTACTTTCTCTTCACATACCCCTTGACACTTTTCAGGTGACATGTCAAGACGCACATATGACCAGAAATGAAGGACAACATGTTTTCACTGATAGAAGAGTGAAGCTGGAACATAAGAAAAAGTCTTTTGGAGGTAAAACAGCAAGATCTTGCTTTTTTGTGTGTGTAAAACAGCAGAATTGCAGATTTTTGTTCAAGTCAGCTGTGTTAAAGTAACTAAATACAATTTCCAGGCAAAATAGAACTGTCAGACTAAAATACTAACTGGGAAACAACAGAACCTTATTTTTATTTAGTACTTTGTGTTTATGGATGTGAGTTCAGTGTTTGAGAATTGTATCTAATATCTTTTTGAAATTTTCCAGTTAATTGAATATTTTTGTGATGGACAACTTTCGAAGACTTAATAGCTAAGTGTGTTCTAAGATAACTTTGGATTATGCTATGTTATAAGTAATAATTTTTCTCTGTATCTCTTCTTGCATATTTGTTCTGTTTCTGGAAGTAGTAAATTCCTTCAGGCAGGGGCTTCATTTTGTACTGCAACATTGTTGGTATATAATATAGGTGCAGTTGTAAGAAGATGTATAGTGAGAGCATTCCTGGATCCTGTTTTCATTGCACACTATTCTCTTTAGCCTTACTGGGGAGTATTCCACCAAACCATCAGATAATTGCATTTTTTAGATCATGTCAGCATAGATATTGTAACAAATGCCTTGGCCCAACAAATGTGGTGTGACCCAGAGAAAATTATCATGAGACATGTGAATTAAGCTCACCATTTTTAAAGTGAAAAGCTAAAATTAGGAAAGGACAAAATGTTAGAAAATATTGTACTTGTTTTTGTTTCTGCTTGTAACTCCAAAAATTCATAGATACTTTCAACTTGTAGTCACTCATAAGATTTAAAATTTGGACATACAAAGAGTTTGGCTATTCCCCTGGTTCCTTTATACTGTACGTCCACCATAGTAGTCCTCAGACCTCCATGAATTCTGTTTTGAGTATGCTGACTAAAAATAAGTACCATATATACTCATTCATAAGCTGAACTTTTTTAGTAAAAAAGGGAAGAAAAAGAAAAGGGGGCCAGCTTATGAAGGGGTATAGAGAGGGACAGGTGAGACACAGCCTCTCTCCCCCTCCCCCACCACCCCCCAAAAAAGGGGGCAAGGAGAGGCAGAAGAGCCAGAAGGGAAGAGGCAGGACCAGAGTCTCTCCATTTCTGCCCACGCTGCTCTCCCCCCAGCCTCCGAAGTAGCTGGAGCTCCGAGGCTGGCAGATTGCGGCTGCGCCACCTGCCCGGCCTGCCTACCGGAGCAGCTCCAGCCAGGCCAGAGACATCCTCCCCTGGCCCGCCCCAGCTAAGGGATGGGATGGGGAGAGTGTGGGGGTCCTGGGCTAGGGGTGAGGTCATGCGGGGGGTGGTCACAGGGGTTACTCCCCTGACCCCCAGCTTCTCCGCGCCCTCCCCCCCCCCCCCCCCCAAATTTCTCCACCAGTTGCTGTCCCAGCCCGTGGGCCAAGACACTTTTTGTTTATTTAGGTTTACCTCCGTGCCTGTGGACACTCAAGGTAAACAAACTGTCTCGGCCCGCCAGCAGCTTATCCTGATGGCCCAGGAGCCAAAGTTTGCCAACCCCTGAATTATAGGGTCGGCTTATGAAAGGGTCATAAAAATTTTCCATTTTTACTTATCCATCTTGGGGGGGTAGGCTTATAAACGAACCGGCTTATGATGGAGTATATACAATAAGTACTGAATACATTGTATAAAGTTATTTTGTACATGGGCATCGTAATGCAAATTAAATTTCAAGTTAAAACTATGAGGACTATTGGTTTTCCGCTAAATGTGAAAAACATTTATGCAATACTTCTGTTACATGTGACTGGCACAAACATTTTATTACAGTATTTACTGGTTTTACTATATTTTAATGAAGGATAACTTCGGAGTAATTCAGAAGGAAGACCTAAATTAGGGTTTGATAGTGTGGAAGTAGAGAAAAGAGAAGCAGACGATTTGAGTGTAGCCATCTTAGTTTTGTTAGAGAGGCCAACAGTCAGACTAACCCTAACCCGAATAACTCGAGACTTGCATCAAGCAGGCCTCATGCGAGTGGGAAAGTTACAAGCAGGGCTGCTTTGGCCTTGCTTTGATAAGAATGGAATGCTGACTTTAGCAGGAAAAGTGGGAATATGCAACATCAGGAAGGAAAATGTATAAATATGATGTGGCTCTCGGTTGTTGATGTATGTAATGGAAAGTATAAATACTTGTCTTAAATTGTTTGTTTGTTTCTCGAAGATCTGCTGAGGACAGGGGGAAACTCTGTCCAACTCTAGTCTTCCCTTGCAATTGCAAGAAAATAAAGTTTCTCTGACTTGTTGCTAACAAACGCAGAGTGAAGGCTTTTCTTCCACAATTTACATCTGCTTTATTGTAAGCGTTATGAAGGGTTAACTTGTAATAAGCATGAATCTTTATACAGAAAAAACAAATTGTTCCAATGTTCGGATGGAAGATGTAACTGAAAAGGATACTGTAGCCATTGCTGCTCGTAAGAATGTGGTTACAGAGGAATTGGCTTGGAAGGAACAACCTGTGTATTCCTATCAACAGATTAGTTGTTTAGACAGTGTCCTCAGGTAGGCTTTCATCCAAAGTGTATTGTTGGTGTATAAACTGTTTTTAACCCCTAAGTTTGCAACATTTTTATTTAACTTTGGTAAACACTTATTATATAGGTACCTGGAGAGTTGCAGCATACCTGACACAGTAAAGAGAAAATGTGAACATTCATCAAATGCTGCTTCACTGAGTTCTGGTGATCACAAGCAGAAAACAGCTGCTGATGCCATAAAGCCATCAGGAGGTATTAATTATCCTAACTTTTTAATTAGGATTTAGCAAAAATGTCAATTCTGTGCAGAAAATTCTCAAGTATAGATTTTTTAGGTGGGGTGGGGGAAGAATGCTCATGTTAGATTTTGACAAGACCATTTCTAGCAAGACAATGTGGCAGTGAAATCAAAATTCCAAATAACTCTAGCTGAGGGTAACTTCTGCACTGTCAAAGACAATTGATGAAACGTCTTCTTACAATTTCATTATCTGTGTACACTGAACAAATCACATTAGTGTTAGATTTTTAAAAAGCTACATAAAATTTTGAAAATTCATGAATGTTTGCAGCTTTTGTAGTTTGATAATCTGTGGTTAAGATTCCCTTAATTTGCGAGTTTCTGAAGGCCTTGACAGCTAATCACAATAGAAATAGCAATCTTATTTTGGTTTTGACATTTGAACAGCTGTGTTTTTTATGGTAATCACACAAGTGCATTGAGCATATTCATATACATATATAACTTTCCTGGGGGTCAAAGCTAAAGCAAATCAAGTAAGAGGCAAGCATTGGATATGACTAGTTTATAAGTAATTATATAATTTTCAAGTAACCAAAGATAAATTGTACTTTTAAAAAGAGTTCTTGATGGCTATCTCATCTCCAATAACTAGATCTAAGGTTGGCATAATTGTTGGAAAAGGAATGGAGGAAGTAGAAAAGGGAGGCAGAAGGACTATATAAATAGGCATGGCAGAATTTTATTTTTATTTTTTATAATTTTGACATTGTTTTTAAGCATTTGTTTTGATTTTTATCTTTTTAAATTTTCATAATTGTTGGAAGTTATGGGGGGATCAGATAATTATTTAATGACCGTAGACATTGAGATTCAAAAAGCTAAAGCTTTATAACCGTTAAAATACAAATTGTCAACATCACATGTCAAAATATATCCTTAAATCAAACACTAAGTTCTCAAAAAGCATTCTTCTTACTTAGCTGAAAATTACAGATAGGCAATCAATGGAAGTGTGTGTGTGTAATAGTATGTTGCCTTGGAAGTTAGGGTAATATCCAATATAAACACGTTGGCCCTTGCTGAACTATTGGTAATGAACAGAATCTGAATAACTTTGCTGTCTTCTCAAAAGCAATTCAGTCTTTGGCATTTTATGACTCAGGCGATTGATTTTTTTTTTCATTAACTTATTTCATGTTTCATCTAATGAAGTTTTATTAACTTTTTCTCTTCTAAAGAAGAAAGAGTGCTGTTGAAAACTCACATAGACCCTGCTGTGTTGAAGACATCTGGTAAATCAAATGGTCCTCCGGTAGTTGGTGCTCACTTAACCTCTTTGGCTTTACCTGGGAAACCAGAAAGTGTTGTATCCTTCACCAGTCAGTGCAGCTACAGTAGCACCATAGTTCATGTTGGGGACAAAAAAACACAACCTGAATTAGGTACAGTACTTACTATTGAGATGAATAGCTTAATTTAAGACATTTTACCACTGGTTGATAATGGAATAGCTAGTTGCAATGGGATGATGTACGTTTTTTGTTGCTATAGAATACTTACGGACAGACATCTTATTTTAGAGTTACAGTGCTTTTATCGTAAAGTCTTAATTTTAAAATTAGAATATTTTGCCTCATTTGCCTTAAATATTTTTTCATCTTTGTTCTAGAAATGATAGAAGATGGTCCTAGTGGAACAGAACTCTTAGATAGTCAACATCTTGTCCCTCCATCCAGCACTATACATGTAAACCAGGAAAGGGAGCCATTTAAGAAACTGGGACTTACAAAGGAAATCCTTGCAGTGCATACACAAAAAGAAGAGCAGAGCTTTTTGAATAAATTCAAAGAAATCAAAAGATTCAAGATTTTTCAATCCCGCTGCAATAACTACTTACAAGATAGACCCAAAGGACGTCCTGGTGAACGTGGTAAGGCAGTAGTTGTCTTTTGAACTTTTTTTTAACCATTAAAATTATCTGTGAACAGGAAAAAACATGTCTTAGATGTTGCAGATTCAGAAGCTATTATTAAACCATGGATCACTTTAAGGGTAGGTGAAGAATGGGGAGACATGGGGGGCTTGTGAGCTGCACTTTAACAGTAAAAGAGCCTCGTGGATCATGAGCCACAGTTTGGCCACTGTTGATCTATAGAATAAAGCATAAAATTGGCAAGTGCTTTAAAAGTGAGATGTTATGCTATACCTGTGATGGGGTGTATAGATCCTCATCTATGTGGAAAGACCTCAGAGTCCAGGTGGTGGGGCTAGCCCCGTCTCTTCAGCCCTGTCAATCATGAATAATAATGAGGAGGCTTTTAAACTGCAGTCACCTGTGGGGGGGCGGGGGAAGGAAGGAGCAGGATTGCCCTAAGCAGCAGACTGCAGGAGTGATTCCTGAAGCTGTGGACAGAAGCCCTAGCCAGGAGACCTTCACCCTGACCCAGAGGAGAGTATAGCAGACCTCAGAGCCTGACTCAGAGGCCCAGCCAGAGCGCTCTCTCCAAAACCCACTACTTTTGGTGCTGGATCGCTGGCAGAACTGTAGACTTGCCAAACACACCCCCTTACTGGGGTTGTAGGGAGGAATTATTCCTGAACGTCTTGGGGGTTGTGACTTTCATTTTGATTCCCCCATCTGGAGAGACTTAAGAAGGCCCACAAAGGGCAGAGCACACACACCCTTGCAAATAGTAAGGAACCACGCAATGTAGATAACTGGGCATGGTTAGTTTCTTCCACCCGCGCAGTGGGGAACCACCAAGGATTCTGTTACTAGATCCTTAAAACATAAATCTACAAAACTTACAGTAGAACCTCAGAGTGACACACACCTCAGGAATTGAGGTTGTTCGTAACTCTGAAATGTTTGTAACTCTGAACAAAATGTTTTAAAAGTTTTGCAACTGAACATTGACTGAATACAGCTTTGAAAATTTACTGTGCAGAAGAAAAATGCTGCTTTTAACCATCTTAATCTTAATGAAACAAGCACAGAAACAGTTTCCTTACTATGTCAAATCTTTTTTTAAACTTTCCCTTTATTTTTTAAGTAGTTTACATTTAACATAGTACTGTACTGTATTTGCTTTTTTTGTCTTTGCTGCTGCCTGATTGCATGCTTCCAGTTCCAAATGAGGTGTGTGGTTCACTGGTCAGTTCGTAACTCTGGTGTTTGTAACTCTTAGGTTCTACTGCACTACAAGTTTCCATGAAAAATGATGACAAAATATTTTCATCAATGAACCTCTTGTTTGAAAGTTGGCAATTGAGAATCAAATCCATAAAAGTAATGTTTAAACTTATGTGTTTGGAATTGTTCTTCGCTTCTACAGTGTGTATGATCAATATTTTAACAAGATTCAAATTCTATTAACCTCTTTATGGCAGGATGTGAACTTCTACAAGTTCTGTGCGCTAGTGCATTTTACATTACTATTAAAAACAAAGGGTCAGCTTCATCCCGAGTTTTGGAACTGATGGATAAGTTTACTTATAAGTAATTTTGTGATGGTGGTGAATGAAAATGATCATGAAAGATGGTCATATTATGGGGTAGGGAACTAATGTATTAGTTGAACTGATTTTAGATCAGCAGTGTCAAACTCGGTCTGAGAGGGCAGAATTCCATTTTTAATTATGACTCGTACTATGGTAGCTATTGACATCTACATACTATGCACAATCCACAGCAATGTGTTTAACACCACTGATAATCGAGAAACTTTCTTCCCTACCTTCTGGCAAGTGTGCGCCAGAATGGAGATTTTCAAATGTGTGGAATTTATGAATTTCTTTCATCTATCAATCCAGTTGACTACTGACATCAGTTTAGTTCATAAGAAAAAAAAAATTAGTGTAGTTTTCCAGATAAAATAAAGCTACACGCTCTTGTACATAAGAAGACCTCCCCCCCCCCCCCCCCGCCCCCAAACAAACAAACAAAAACCCCACAAAACTTCTCCTAGTTTTGCTACATCTTTTGTTCTGGATTTTATTCCCTCTTTTGTTTGCACCTCTTTTGCTTGCTTGAGAGTCTTTAGAGTTTCCTCCCAAATTAAAGGCCTGTGTGGCAGTAATTCTCTAAAACAAAGAGGGCTAGAATTGCCTTTCTGTAGTTGCTGTTTTTATTGGCCAGAGAGAATTCTAGAGGTACTCACTCCTCAAAAACTGAAGTCACTGCATCAAAACTGTTGGCCAGAGGGGCAAAGGACTACATTTGGGCACAAAATGTACAGGTTTCCCCCCCTCCTCTTGATTTTCCTTTCTCTGCAATTGTGCTAATACAGCTGCTCCTGCAAAGTTTCTGTGCCAGAGGCGGAAGAGTGAACTTGACTCCTCCCTAGTCAGTTCCATTCTGTTGGATTAGAGCAACAGACACAATTTTCAGCAGCTTCTGAGAATGACTTGAAGGGGACACTTCACAATTTGATGTAACTATTTCCCCACTGTGTTCCAGGTGCTCGTGGGCAAAGAAATGGTACTTCTGGAGTAGATCAGTCCTGGAGGAAGAGTGGAAAGAACAGGAAATCAAAACCAAAACGAATTAAACCACAGGAATCCTCTGACAGTACAACTTCTGGACCCAATCCCCCTCATCAGTTTCCTCTGCAAGGCCTAAATAGTACAGCTTGGTCACCATCAGATACTTCTCAAGCTAGCCATTCAGCCATGTCTTTCCCTGCTGTTATGCCTGCATATCCACTCCCGGTTTTTTCAGCAGCGGGAACTGTGCCACCAGGTCCTGAGGCTTGCTTTTCTGGTTTCAGTGATTTACCAGACTCTGGAAGTAATTGTCCTATGCAGCCATCACAGTTCTCTGCACCGCTTGTAACGCCAGTGGTAGCACTTGTGCTCCCCAACTACATGTACCCTCAAATGAACAATAATTTACCCCAGACACTTTACAATGGCCAGCCTAACTTTTCTGCTCATCCTACTTTCTCTTCACAGTCAGTGTTTTCAGCACAGCTGCCATTAGCTGCCCCAAATCCTTTCCCTCAACAGACCTTCTTTCCAACACAACCATTCCATTATAATACACCAGCAGAAGGTGAAAAGGCTCCTGCCATGGGATCACGAAGTGATCCATCCCGTTCCTCCACGCCGCAGTCTCTTGGTCCTCAAGATCAGGCCTCACCACCTTTGTTCCAGTCGAGGTGCAGTTCTCCTCTACAGCTAAACCTTCTGCAATTAGAAGAAACTCCCAAAAGTGCTGAAAGTGGCGCTGCTGCTGGTTTACATGGAGCTTTAATTGAAGGAGGAACCACGGGCAAACCCATAACTGATGACAGCAGCAGAAAAGGATCTTCTCCTGTAAGTACTGCATATAGTTTTGAGAAAAAAATACATCTTTACACTTTGACCATAGCTATTCTTCATAGTCCATGTGCAGAAATACTTCAGAAAAGTTTAAAATTGAGTTTATTGTCCCAACAGTAATTTATGTAACATCAGTTTCCAAGCTGTACAATTTGCTTTTTTGCTGCAGAGATTCAATTTAATCTCTTTAAACCTACCCTCAAGTTTAGGTTGGAAATTCAGACTTTTCCAGTGGGTTCATTCTACTGAAATAAATTACTTTAAACTTACTCTTTCCCTGAGGGAAAGAAGGGAAATGAAATTTGTTTTCATGCTGAACAAAAAAAAGCATGCTGTTTTGTTAAACTTTTTAAAGCAGTTAAAAAAATAGTATATTCCAAAGTTAGTATATGAGGTTTGGAAATGTATTATGTATATTGCAAGACCGGTTACATTTTATTCAGTTAATATGAACACACAATATTCTTTTTGCAAAGAGAATTGAACCTGATTCTAAGAAACCATCTTAGCAACTTAATTATTTAAACTATTTGGTTACACTCTTTGAGTGGAAATGTAACTGGACTCAGCACACGTTTTTGTAATTTTAAAATCCAAAGTACAGTACATTGGCAAATGAAATGAGGAAATATGTATCTACACCATTTTAGATTTTCCTTGGTCTGCTTGGTATAGTAAAATTTGTATGGACCATCAGTCAGTTTCCCCTTTTACCTCAGGTTCCTTAAATTTCAAGGATCAACATGTGGGTGTTGATTTTGTTGAATTTAAACTCCGAAAATCTGAGGATCTCTGTTGGAATAATGTTTGCTATACAGGATTTAACACTGAGGTAGGCTAATAGTGAGATGATTTGGACCCCTGTTAGCCCTTAAAAACATACGTAGTGTATGGTGGAGGGGTGTGCTCACATATCCAAGATATGTATACTGTTACTTATGAATCATTTAAATATTATGCAGTTAATTGTAGTAAATGACATAGCAGTGTTAACCTGTATGGAATCGCTAAAAATAGTTATTGGGAATTTGGATTTTCTGATGAGGTAGTTGATGCAAAATGCATATGACCTGGAATTCCTGTCTCCAAAATGTTAGGACCTTGCCATCACCTAGTGTTTTATTTTCAACACGAAGAATCTCTGATGCATTTTACTTTAGCGCTCATTGGGAAATCCCAGTCTATAATGCAAAGGAGTTAACCAATATGTATAACTTTTGCTTCATAGAATTGTGTTTACAGTGGCATGTGTATGTTTAAATTATGCTCAGTGCAGCTATAGCTATTCATAGAATCATAGAATATCAGGGTTGGAAGGGACCTTAGGAGGTCATCTTGTCCAACCCCCTGCTCAAAGCAGGACCAATCCCCAATTTTTGCCCCAGATCCCTAAATGGCTCCCTCAAGGATTGAACTCACAACCCTGGGTTTAGCAGGCCAATGCTCAAACCACTGAGTTATTCCTCCTCCCACCTATTTTCTTGGCATATTAAGCAAGATTGAGATACCTCTGTGTCGGTGCGGACAGAGAGCGCACAGTGAATGCCATGTGATTTTTATAAGTCTTAACTACTGGTAGTTTAATCAGACCATGCAATATTCTTCTCTTAAAGGTTAATTAGATTAAAATACTAATAAAACATAGACTAATTCATATTTAGGGTTGGTCAAAATTTTCTGAATTTAGATCTTTGGATGACTTGGTTTTTTGCATGTTTTTTTGGGTAAAATTCTATTTTAGACAAGGGGGGGAAAAGGACTTTAAAAAATAAAAACAACCCCCCCCCCCCACTATTTTACCCACAATGGATCATAAAGCTTATTATTTTAAGGGGTGAGCTTTCAAGTAGTAAGACAAATAGTCCTGAATCCTTTCTGAAGTACAAAGTGTGCTTAGTAGATGCTTTTCCTTGTATCAAGTTTTCAACCAATGATTTAATATAATAGGTGGGCCTCTAGAGAATACTGTGTGAGAAACTTGAGAGGAAAAAGTTAATTGTTGACAAATACAAAGTATTGTACATTGGAAGGAATAATTTGTATTATTCATGCTCATCGTTGGGTTTGAAAGTAACTACATGGAAAACGACTTAATGTCATTGTGAACAGCTCAATGGAAACTTCTGTTCAATGTGCAGTGGTAGTCAAAAGCAAACAAATGTTAGAATGTATAAAGAATTGGATGGAAAATAATACTGAAAATATGTCATTGTCTGAGCTAATGGAATGTGGCATACTCAAATGATCAATCATGATCACCCTATTTCAAAGAGAGCAGAAATAGAAGGGTCCAAGAGATGACGAGAACTATATGGAGAGGGATTGATAAAATTGAGACTGTTTAGAAAAGACAAATAAAAAGGGAGATGGCATGAAGAAGGCAAATTGTGTGCTTTCATTTATCCTTTTTCATAATACCAAAAAAGGGGACATTAACAAAAATGAAAGGCAATAAATTAAAACTGACAAAAGGAAAATACTTGTTTACATGATTAACCTACAGAATTCTCTTACTGGTAAATATCATTGAGGCTGACAGTATAATATGATTTAAAAATCAGATTTATATAGATGAGGATATCTAGTTAAATTAGATTAAATGTATGATAATTTTTTTAAAAAAATCTTAATATTAATCATATTTTAATACATAAATCAACCGCTAACTCTCAAAAATTGGAAACTTCCCCACTGGGCACTTTATTCCATAATTGTTTGTAACAGGTTTTCTTTGCTCTTCTTCTGAAGCATCTAATGCTGTCCATTTTCAGAAACTCTGTTGGACTAGATAGATCACTGGTCTGAATAATTCGTATGTGTAACTTTCCTTAGGACTCTCTCAATCTTGGTCAGTTTCTTCATTTGACATTTTTAACTGTTATGTTGCATTTCTTAAACTCTGAACTTGATTGACTTCAAACAGACTGATGTTGTACTAATTACATTTTTGATATCTTGGACTTTTGCAAGACGATAAAGTGGAAAACTCAATTTTCATAAACAAGCTATTTCTGTGTTTATGCTAGTCATGAAAATTAAACTTGCTGAAAGTTCTACCTCTCCAGGTGGGAGTGTACCATATGCTATACTTGAGCTAATTTTCTATTTTTAATATATTCAGTCAAAAGCTTGACTCTCCAAGTATCCTTGACCTATGTTGCAGCAAAACCTTTACAATATAACTGTAAGGCAGCTTTTCAGTTAGAACCTGCTCGGAGATGTAGATGTTGGGATACAAAATGTTTCCTAGTGTCTTACTTAACCACTAACAGTTCATCTTGTTGATGCTTTCACTGTAAGCTTTTCTTCTTCTTCAAGTGATTGCTCATGTCTATTCCACAGTAGGTGTGCGTGCTCGCCACGTGCATCGGTGCCGGAAGTTTTTCCCTTAGCAGTATCCGTAGAGGGGAGCGCTGCTGCGACCCCTGGAGTGGCGCCGCTATAGCACGCTATATAGGGGACTGCGCACTCCCCCCACCCTCAGTTCCTTCTTGCCACCAGTGTAGGCGCGTCGGAACTTCTGCTCCAGCTTCATTGCTGCAGCCTTTTTTCCTAGAACTCTGTTCGTTGTTCATTGTCAGTGGTATCTTTAGTTAGTTTGTAAGTTAGTTTAGATAAGTTAGAGTCCGGGCCGGGGCATGCCCCGGGCTTCAAATCGTGCAAGTCCTGCAGGCGTTCTATGCCTAGAAGCAACCCGCACTCAGATTGTCTCCGCTCCCTGGGTGAGTCCCACGTCAGCGTACACTGCAAAATCTGCAGGTCCTTTAAGCCAAGAACTAAAAAGGACGGAGACATTCGACTCCGGGCCCTCCTCATGGAGTCCGCGTTGGCTTCTGCCCTGGTGCGCTGAGCGGAATCGGTACCTGGTACCTTGTCCTCAGTGCGCGGCGATCCCCCGGCGCCTTTGAGTGGCCGGCACCACTCACCGTCGCATAGGCAGAGGAAGGCACCATCCGCGCATGTCGTCGAGAGAAGGATAAGGGAGAGGCTCGACCCGTGTGTGGCAGCCCTAATTCTCCCCCGGGCCCCATCTCTCCGACTCACGCTGAGCGGAGTAACCCGGTTTCCTCGACACAGGCCTCTCCAGACGCCCGAATGCCTTAGACGCCAGAGGCCTTCCAGGCGACTGAGGACTTGCTCACGCTCCAGGTACCGGCAGTCCTGGCACCAGGAGTCCGATCCAGAGGCAAGCCACCGTTGGGCTCCAGGCCATCGACCCTGACCAGGCGTGGATCCCAGTCAAGGGGCCGCTCGCCCCTCAGCGCCCGGTCTGACCATAGCCCGCAGCTTCCACAGTCACTGATGGTGAGGCTCTCGGGCAAGGTGCCGTCGGATCAGAGCTCCGGGCACCGCTCTAGACTGAGCAGGGAGTCGCGACATGGCAGGCACCGGCGCCGTAGACGCTCCCGGTCGAGTCGGAGCTACCGCAGCCGTTCCCGTCACGGCTGCCAACGCTCCAGCTCCCGTTCTTCGAGGCACCGGGAACTCGACTCCCGTACGAAGTCGCCGACTCCGCACAGTCACGGACATAGGCGTCGCAGCATTGCAGCGTCTCAAGGAGCAGTTGCTCGAGACGGTACCGTTCCTTGTCTTCGGAGTCCCGGTCCCAAGGTAGACGTCATTGTCGGCACCGTAGATCTTACCGTTCCCACAGCACCGACCGGACGGCGTTCATGCCAGCGGTGAGCCACTCAAGGGCCTCCGCGTTCCAACATGACCAGCTGGTGCTGCCGGTGCCACAGCAGGGTCAGTGGCAAGGGGTTCCATGGCAGGGACAGTGGTGCCAGTGGACATGCCCAGCCGGATACTCGATCAGTCGCAGGGGCATCCGAGGCTCCTTCGGCCACTATATCCAGGGCTCCTAGACATAGATCTGCAGACTAAGAGTCCTCGGCACCGAATGCGGACTCCGAGCAAGGCGTTGAGCCCGTGGTGCCAGCAGATGCACTAAGCTCGGTACCGGCGTCCTCCCCCGTACGGAGGACAAGGTCGCGGCCCCGCCACCCTCCGTACCGCAGGAGACTACAGGGCTCACCAGGAGTGATTAAAGCGAGTCGCCTCAAACCTCCAGCTCCAAGCTGAGGAGATGGAAAGGCCCTCAGACTCGCTCTTCAATGTCTTTTTGTCCTCGGCACCAGGCAGAGTGGTGCTCCCGTTACATGAAGGGGTTGCCAATATTACAAAAGCCCTTTGGCATACGCCAGCCTCACTTGAGCCCATATCCAGAAAGGCAGAGTACAAGTATTTTGTCCCCGCGAAAGGACACGAATTCTTGTACACCCACCCGGCGCCCAACTCCTTGGTCCTGGAATCTGTGAACCACAGGGAGCGCCAGGGTCAACTGGGTCCTACTCCTAAGAATAAGGACTCGAGAAGGCTGGACTCATTTGGAAGGAAGTTTTATTCGTCCTCGAGTTTCCAGATCAGGGTGGCAAATCACCAGGCCCTCCTCAGTCGCTACGACTTTAACCTGTGGGTTTAACCCTACAAAAATTCGAGCCCTCCCTCCCAGAGTGCGACCGCAAGGAGTTCAAGGCGCTGGCGGAGGAGGGGGCTGCCGCGGCAAAGGCTGCTCTGCAGGCGGCATCCGATGCGGCGGACACGGCAGCGCGATCCATCGCCTCGGCGGTGTCCATGTGCAGGGTGTCATGGCTCCTCTTGTCGGGACTGTCTTCGGAGGCGCAGACGGTGATGCAGGATCTCCCGTTCGACGGCAAGGACCTGTTTGCAGAGCAAACGGACGTGAGACTTCATGGCATGAAGGACTCCCATACCACCCTGCAAACGCTCGGGCTCTCCGTCCCGCCGGCTAAGGAAAAGCCTAAGCCGCAGGCTCCCGCCCAGGCGCCCCAACCGCACTACGAGCCAGCCTATAAGAGGTCCAGACCACAAAAGAGGCGACCTCAACGGCAGTCCCGCTCTGCCCCGCAGCTTGGGCCCTCCAGGGGCAAGCAGCAGGGAAAGAGGCAGTTTTGACTGGAGGCAGGAGGGTACCCGGGTGAACCCTGAGAGCACCCTCCGACAAAGTTGGCCTTCAGCAACCGCTTGCATCTGTTTCTTTCGCAATGGTCCCATATAACCTCGGACCGGTGGGTCCTGGGTACCATTGCCCGGGGCTACACGCTCCAGTTCGTGTCACCCCCGATCTCCCGACCCCCTCCCGGGCACAGCACAGTAGACCCGTCACATCTACCCCTGCTGCAGCAAGAGGTGGGCCAGCTCCTCAGTCTTGGAGCCATAGAGGGAGTCCCAAGGGAATTCCAAGGGAAAGGGTTTTATTCCTGTTACTTCCTTATCCCGAAAGCGAAATGGGGTCTCAGGCCTATTTTAGACTTGTGCGGTCTCAATCAGTTCATGGTCAAATACCGATTCCGCATGGTTTCTCTGGTAAAAAATTATACCTGCCTTGGACCCGGGCGACTGGTATGCAGCCCTGGACCTCCAGGACGCATACTTCCATATCCACATATTCGAAGGACACAGGCGCTTCCTTCGTTTCCTGGTTGGGCAGGACCACTACCAGTTTACGGTCCTCCCCGTTGGCCTGTCCACCACACCTCGGGTGTTCACAAAATGTATGGCGGTCGTGGCGGCCTTTCTCAGACGCTGAGGGGTCCAACTATTCCCATACCTCGGCGACTGGCTGCTCAAGGGCAACTCGAGGTCACAGGTGCAGAACCACCTGCAGCTGCTCTTGGCTACCTGTGCCAATCTGGGCCTTCGGGTAAACGAGGCCAAGTCGACGTTGGTCCCGGTCCAGCGCATAGAGTTTATTGGTGCTCTACTGGACGCTTCCAAGGCCAGGGCCTCTCTTCCCCCGGGCAGATTCCAGACCCTCAAGGGGCTCATAGCCACGGTCACGGAGTTCCCTGTGACCACGGCCAGGACCTGCCTACAGCTCCTGGGCCACATGGCGGCGTGCACATGCGTGGTACACCACACCAGGCTTCGAATGAGGCCTCTCCAACTCTGGCTGGCCTCGGACTTCTCCCAGGCTCGGGATGGTATGGACAAGGTCCTCACGGTACCGGGTCGGGTGCTAACCTCCCTTCAGTGGTGGACCGTCCCGGCCAATATGTTGCAAGGGATTCCCTTCCGGGAACTGCCCCCGTCGCTAGACCTGGTGTCAGACGCATCGGACTTGGGCTGGGGAGCCCATGTAGGGAACTCCCGGGCCTGTGGTCGGCCACAGAGCTATCCCTACACATAAATGTCAAGGAGCTCAGGGCGGTCCGCTTGGCCTGTGTGGCATTCAGCTCGTGACTGACGGGCAGAACGGTCAGGGTCCTTACGGACAACACGGCCACGATGTTGTACATCAACAGGCAGGGAGGGACGAGGTCCTCGGCTCTCTGCCAGGAAGCCCTCAGCCTATGGGAGTTCTGTATAGCCCACGACATCTCCCTCAGGGCTTTCCACTTGCCGGGCATCATCAACTCCCAGGCCGATCGCCTGAGCAGGGTTTTCTCCTCCCAACACGAGTGGTCCCTCCACTCGGAGGTCACGGGTCAGCTCTTCCGAGCCTGGGGCACTCCCCAAGTAGACCTGTTTGCGACTCGACAGAACCGACGTTGCCACCTGTTCTGCTCCAGGGGAGGGCTGGAGAAGGGTGCACTGTCAGATGCCTTCCTCCTGTCATGGTCGGGCCAGCTCTTCTATGCGTTCCCTCCCTTCCCCTCATGGACAAGGTCCTGGAAAAGGTAAAGGGGGACAGGGCCCGCATCCTACTGATCGCCCCAGCTTGGGCCAGACAGCACTGGTACGGGACTCTCCTAGGGTTGCTGGCGGCCCCTCCGCGTCCGCTACCGCTTCGACCGGATCTCCTGTCCCAGGACCGGGGCCGCCTCCTTCACCCCAACCTAGCCTCCCTTCACTTGACAGCGTGGCTGCTCAGTGGTTAGACGTGGAGGAGACAGGAGCATCCTCCTGGAAAGTAGGAAACCTTCCACTCGCCGGGCATACCTGGCGAAGTGGGCCAGGTTCTCTAGGTGGGCGGGCGAGAGAGGTACCTCTCCAAGGGACGCCCCACTCCAGGTTATCCTCGATTACCTCCTCCACCTTAGAACGCAAGGTCTAGCTCCCTCTTCCGTCAGGCTGCACCTGGCGGCTGTATCGGCGTTCCACCCGCCGGTCCAGGGCCGCTTGGTCTTCTCGCATGCCATGACCAGGTGCTTCCTCAAGGGCTTGGACCAGTCCTTCCCATATGCCAGGACCCCCGTTCCACAGTGGGACCTGAATTTGGTGTTATCTCGCCTCACGGGGCCCCCGTTCGAGCCCCTGGCCACGTGCTCCTGGTCTCACCTCTCCTGGAAGGTAGCATTCCTCGTGGCCATTACGTCAGCCTGATGGGTGTCGGAGCTCAGGGCCTTGACCTCAGACCCCACCTTTATGGTCTTCTACAAGGACAAGGTCCAGCTCCGACCACACCCAGCTTTCATTCCTAAAGTGGTCTCCGCTTTCCAGATGAACCAGGATATTTTCCTCCCTGTCCTCTGCCCAAAGCCGCATGCCTTGGGCAAGGAGCGCTGCCTCCATACGTTGGACATGCGCAGGGCGCTGGCTTTCTACCTGGATTGGACTAAGCCATTCCGTAGGTCCCCGCAACTCTGTTGCCTCAGCCGAGCGTATGAGGGGTCAGCCAATCTCTACCCAGAGGCTTTCCCGGTGGATCACTTTGTGCATTCACACATGCTACGAGTTAGCGAAGGTCCCCTCACTGCCTATCGTGAGGGCGCACTCGACCAGGGCGCAAGCCTCGTCGGCTGCCTTTGTAGCCCATGTCCCTATCCAGGACATCTGTAGGGCCGCTACCTGGTCCTCTGTTCACACGTTCACCTCGCATTATGCGATCGTCTCCGACGCTAGGGATGATGCTGGCTTTGGTAGAGCTGTGCTCCAGCCAGACAAGGTGTGAACTCCTACTCTCCTCCATGACGTATTGCTTGGAATCACCCACTGTGGAATAGACAGGAGCAATCACTCGAAGAAGAAAGGACAGTTACCTGTTCCGTAACTGGCGTTTTTCGCGATGTGTTGCTCAGGTCTATTCCACATCCCGCCCTCCTTCCCCTCTGTCGGAGTTGGTCCGGCAAGAAGGAACTGAGGGTGGGGGGAGCGCGCAGTCTCCTATATAGCGTGCTATAGCGGCGCCACTCCAGGGGTCGCAGCAGCGCTCCCCCCTATGGATACTGCTAAGGGAAAAACTTCCAGCACCAATGCACGTGGCGAGCACACACACCTACTGTGGAATAGACCTGAGCAACACATATCGAAGAACGCCAGTTACGGAACAGGTAACTGTGCTTTACTTGTCTGAGCTTCCTAAAATGTTTGGTACATTCCTTTTTTTTCATAATCCTTCAAAACATATTTTATTGTACCTGCTGTGAAATCTTTTAGTGAGATTCTTTTTTTCATGTTGAAAAGAACTTAGATAATACTTTCTATACAGGTCTAACTTTGCTGATAGAATTAGTCCATAGAAGTGTCACCTCTTTTGCTAAATCCTCTGCCCAACCTCAATTTTTAGTGTCTCTTCCCCCCCCCCCCCCCCCCTACATTTTGGGCTGGTCTACACACAGGTTCCATACCCAAAGAAACACCAAATTATAGTTACAATGGCATGTGTCAGTTTGGATCCCACTGTAGATGCACATGTGCCTCAGGCCTGCAAGACTGGATTTTTTTTGACTAGCAGTGTCCATAACTGTACATGTGCCCTGTGCTGCCTCATGCTGCTATATGAGGGCTCAAAAGGTGGCATGGCCTCTGCCCTCCATCGGTTCCTTTTTACCACCAGTGGCAGTAAGACTTACCCTAGCTGATGTCTGAGCTGCTAGACCTTAGATCCAAGCTTCAGATAACCCTCGTAAAGTACAAGCCACAATTGAGGACTTGCCCTTTGATGGCTCAGAATTGTTCATTGAAAGGACTGACAGTGTCCTACTCTTGCTGAAAGATCCTACAGTGACTTTATGCTTCTGGGGATCTGTGCTCTTCCACCCTTTTGAAAGGCTTCATGCCCTCAGCTTGCATATCAGCAGAGGCAGCACATACAGTTTTACTATAGACAGAGTGTGATGCAAAGGAGCATCTGAAGTACAGTAGGGGACAACAGCTTTCTCATCCTTGACTCTAAACTCAGTTACGCTGACACCTCATCAGAATCGATGAGGTGTTCAAGAGCAGAACCAGTCCACAGAATATGACCACCTTCCCCATCCCTCTTTATGAATCCTTCTCACAGGAAACTATTGGAAACAGAAGTGGCCTCATCTAGAAGCTGTAGAAGAGGTTCCCCAGGAACATGGGAAGAGGCTTCAAACTCCTGGTACTTCTGAAGAAAAAAGTAGGTCTTCATCCTGTGCTAGAGTTGAGGAGACTCAGCAAATATATATATAATCCATCTGGCCCACTAGAAATACCTAAGGGTCAGAGTGGGTCCCAACCATTATCAGTACAGGATTCTGCTATTTGGACTCTCCATAGCATCAAGAGTATTCACCAAGTGCCTGGCTGTAGAGATGGCACATCTAAGAAACCAGGAATCCCCATCTAGGCAACTGGCTGATAAGAGGCAGGTCCCAGGAAAAGATTGAAACAGCCCTAGATCATGTTCTTCCCCAGTTTTCCCACTTGGGATTCCTGGTGAACTACAAGAAATTGTCCTTTTGCGGTTGGTAGAGTTAATAGTAGCTCTAATCAACTCCAGATCAGCAAAGGTATCTGCTGGAGGACAGGTTCTGGTCCCTTTAGTCAATTAGTGCATGACGTGGTCAAATTGACACTAGCGCATACATGCCCTGAGCTTTTAGGCCATATTTCTGTATGCGCATATGTGACACCACTTGCCAGACTTAATCTGTGGAGTCCACAACGGGTCAAGGACCACCTACTCCTGTCCAAACATCAGATGAGTTATAGTTTAGCCTCCTGTCGTACAGGACCTCAGGTGGTGGCCAGATCCACTGAACATGAGAGAATACTCTTTTTTTTTCAGTTCCTCCCCTGTGATTATGCTAGTTACAGATGTCAGGAACAGGTTGGGGCACCCAGTAGAACCACCTTCAGATGCAAGACTCATGGTGTCAGAATCATCTGAAGCTCTACATGAATTTCTTTGCCTGCATAGCTTTCCTGCCTGTTCTTCAAATTCTGTGGCACATTGGCAGAGCACTATATATAGTGGCAGTGCACTATATAAACAAACAGGATGCCCTCAATCATCCCATCTCTTTTTGGAAGCTATGAAGTTCTGGGAATGGCATCATCATCATGCGGCAATCTTGGTAGCTCTAAATCATCCGGGAGTCAGCAATGACCTGGCACACTTTGAGTTGAAAGTTAACTAGTCATGAGTGGTCACTGCAGAAATCCATTCTTGACCTGATATTCCACCAGTGTGAGAACCCCCCCCACCCCCTGTAGATCTCTTTGCCACAGTGGACAGTGTCAAATATAGGGACTGTTTCAGAGGGGATGTGAACCCAGCCTCCCTTCTAGAAACCTTTCTTCATTTGGTCTCAAGAACTCGTATGTTTTCTCATGATCCCTGGAATAATATCCAAGATACGATGGGACAAGTCTACAGTTATGGTAGCCCCTACTGGCCGAAGCAGCTTTAGCTGTTGGATCTTATGCATATGTCCAGCCAGCCTCCCAGTATGCCTTCCCATGTGTCCAGACATACTGTCTCAGGGTCAAATACTTCACTCAGACCCACAGTCATTACACCTAACTGTCTGGATGTTGATTGGATGAGTAGGACTGACAGACTACTCATTATAGGTTTAGGAGATTGTTTTACAAAGCCGAAAGACCTCCAACAAGAGGACTAATTCCTCAAAGTTGAAAAGATTTTTTTTTCCCCCACAGGGGCAGCCCAAAATCCAACACAGGTCCTGATACCAAAGATTCTGGACATAGTGCTCCTAAACAGGCAGGATTGGCATTTATCTCTAGTCCAGCTGGCTGCAGCATCAGTGTGATATGCTCTGATAGTCATTTTCAGTCTTCTCTGACTCTACAGTGTCAAGGTTTCTCAAGGGCCTTCTTCATCCCTGCCCTCCGATTAGAGACCCAACTCCCACATGAGACCTTCACATTGTTTTCCTGCAACTTATGGAACGTCCATTCAAACTTCTGTCACAGTGATTGTTATACCATCTCACCATCAAGACTTTGTCATGGCCATCACATCAGCATTGAAAGTCAATGAACTCCAAGTGCATGTGACCGAAACATCTTTCGACAGGGACACAATGGTGGTGAAATTGCACCTTAAGTTCCTCCCTAAAGTGGTCTCAGAATTCCACTTGAACCAGTCTATGACCTTACTGCTTTTCTTCCTGAAATTGTATTCTTTGCTGGAGAAAAGAAGCTTCATACTTTGGAAGTTTTCAGGGCCTGCTTTATCTCAACAGGACACAGCCTTTCAGACTCTCTCCCCCCTCCTCTGTGTGGCTATATCCAGCATGTTGAAAGGTCAAGCCTATAAATGTCAATACACACAGTGTATTTCCATTTTCTATCAGTTGGCTAGCAAGCCTTTTCTTCTGGACATTAATGCACACTCCACCAGGGCACAGCCAGCAGCTTCCGGAACATTCCAGTCCTTGAGATCTGTAAGGCAGATGCCTGGAGCAACCCACTAACTTTTTTGTCAAGCATTATGCACTTGACATGGCTGCCAGGGCAAATGCTAAGTTCAGAGGAGCAGTACTTCAGTCTCTGTTTGACTAATATAGACAAGACCGTCCCTCACACTATCCAGGCTGCCAGTAGATATTGCTTGCTGGTCACCGTTGAGTGGAGTTCCACACTGTCACATACTCAGAACAGTTACTTACCTTACAGTCACAGGCTTTTTGAGTTGTAGTCCATGTGGATCCTATGACCTGTCCCCTGTTTCCACTTTTAGCACTCCTCAGCAGTACACACCTTGAATTGCAAGAGAACTGAAGGAGGGTTGTGGCCACTCAGCCCTTTATGATCTTGTACAGTTGCACAAGGAGGCACAGAGGTGTGTGGCCCCAGCACAAATGGCTTGTGTGTCTCTGGTCTTGTACCCCCCCAAAAAAAGTCTTGTGATGGGTGCATGTGAACCTATAGTGGGATCTACGTTCTGTACAGCGTTGTGAGGAGCCATTATTAGAAAAAATACTGTTACCGTACTATAAAAAAAGTAGTTATTGATACGATCCCCTAGAGAAGGGGTTGGCAGCCTTTCAGAAGTGGTGTGCCGAGTCTTCATTTATTCACTCTAATTTAAGGTTTCGTGTGCCAGTAATACACTTTAACGTTTTAGAAGGTCTCTTTCTATAAGTCTTTAATATATAACTAAACTATTGTTGTATGTAAAGTAAATAAGGTTTTAAAAATGTTTAAGAACCTTCACTTAAAATTAAATTAAAATGGAAAGCCCCCAGACAGGCGGCCAGGATCCAGGTAGTGTGAGTGCCACTGAAAATCAGCTCGTGTGCCGTCTTTGGCACCCATGCCATAGGTTGCCTACCCCTGCCCTAGAGTGCACTAATTCTAAACCAATATAAAGATGCTTATGCACATGTAGCTTCTTCCCCCTAAGGAACTGAGCATAGATAAGCCTTATCTGTTTTTCCTCTTACAGCAATGTTGGTAGCTATTGTAGCAAATGTCACTTTTTTTTAGTTAAGTTACAATAGGGATGATTCCTAGTCTTTCCTGTCCCAGTAGAACCAAGATGCTGCAGAAGAAGTCAGATGGCCTCCAGCACAGTGAAGTACATGAATACTGTCCCTTTGACAAACTATTTCTTTACATTGAAGAGAGATGTTTAAGCTTTAACTTGTGTTGAAAAAGAATATGTAGCTGAAATCTAAATGAGTTATTTGACTAAAAGATTACCTGACAAACCTATTAACCCACTTCCTTCTATCTCCTTAATTATCAGTCAGACTACCTGTGTGTTGTGCAGCTGTCCCTTTTCTCTTTGAAAAGGCACTTTTACTTAATTTTATATAAAGAACTGAAGTCTGTCCCATATATTTAACATAAATGTTAGTGAATAAATGGTCATGATTTCATTTTCACCTTCCTCTCACCCAGATTGATTCTCAAATGGAAGCTCAAAATAGCGATGCTCTCTCTATGTCCAGTGATTTACTTGATATTTTACTTCAAGAGGATACATATTCAGGCACTGGCTCAGCTTCATCAGGAAGTGGTGTATCAGCAGCTGCTGAATCGTTGGGATCTGGATCCAATGGCTGTGGCATGTCAGGGAGCAGAACAGGTAACATTTATTGGTTGAATATAATCATGCCTTGTGAAAGATTAAGAGGGGGATTGTGAGTTATTACGGATACCACTTTCACCTCAAGAGCTTTACAATAAAATCATACTCTTTTTAATCTAATTTATGAAATTTACAATCATCTTACGCTGTTTAAAAATTTCATGTAGCTTTATTTATCTCGGGCTGCTGTAATAGCTTGTTGAAAATGGAGAAATGTTGACTTTTGTTGAAATGTTTTTCTTTGGGCTTCATTTGGAACAACTAACATATGCTCTCTTAGTTGTAGAGAGGTTATGAGGCCAGATAGGAAGATATTTGAGGTAATTGTGACAGATCAATAGATGAGTTTTTCTTTCATTTTCTATTTAAAAGAACTAATTTAAACTGAAGTATTTGTTTCTTTAATCAGAACTGAAGCTGCAGATCTTAAAATAATAATTTTTAAAAAAGCTTGTGGGTAACATTGTCCTGTGTTCAGATACTCCCTCTAAAGGTTCAGTCCTATTTTGAATTGGATTTTGACTACAGATAGTGTGATAGGGTTCCTTTCTTAGCTGCAGTCTTTTCTGGGAATAGCCCATAGGAAGATGAATATGTATTCTATTTGCCTTTTTTTTTTTTCCCCCCTCATTCCAAACTTTCTACTCCATGTTTGGCAGCAACAGCTATTATGGGAAACTTCCCTCTGTAAGATGTAGGAGGTTAACACAGATGACCTACTCAAAGACTTTTAAGGGGGTTCTCTATTGTACACCTCCATCAGGCATTTTGATTGGCTAAAAGGGTTTGCCTGTTATGGAAGAAAGCATAGTTCAAACAATGTACTAAAATGGAACATTTGACTTTTATTGTAAAAGACACTTTTTATTTTTAAAGGCAGTAGTGAGACAAGTCATACCAGCAGATATTTTGGAAGCATCGACTCCTCAGAAAATAATCATAATACAAAAAAGAACACTGAAATGGAAAACAGTGAACATTTCATTAAATATGTCCTTCAAGATCCTATCTGGTTACTGATGGCAAATACAGATGACGCTGTTATGATGACTTACCAGATACCATCCCGGTAACTCTAAGTACTTTTATTCCTGTATGAGCTAAGAGGTGCTATTTCACTAAAGATTATCTGACCCTGAATGGACTAAGCAGTTATGTCATTCTGCTTTTCAAGCTTGCTCCCTTTTTAGTGTGCTTTCTATTTACTAGCCTAAAAGATTAGAAAGATGGATGTATTTGATAGCTATAGAAACAAAGATAAGTCCAATTCAGTAGGATTAATATGATCCTAAACTATGGTATTGGCTGAGGATGTTGTAGTTACTGACTGACAATTGTATACTTACAAATCCTTTTAGTCTGACTAGTTAGACCTCTCTATCAGTTGGAGTGCATGGATTAGTGAGGTGATTGTAGTATGCAAATCACTGTACTCTTGCCATTTCACTTAAAACCTACACATTCAAATGCTTGCCTCCTGTCTAAATCCTTTCCCCACCCTATAAACACATACATTCCCTGCTCCTCACAAAGCCCCACTCTCTGCACCTTAGGAAGAATAAGGACCCACAAGCAGTGAGTAAACCCTTAATTTAAAACATTTGGTTTGGATTCTCCTCCTCTATCTGTCTTTCAGTAACTGCAGTTTTGATAAGGTAGGTGTGTGAAAAGAGAAGCCTGTTATCTCTTGTGAGGCGCGAAAAGGGAGGTTGGACTTCGACCTCCAGTTTTATAAAGCCTGGGGTGGGGTTAACTTCAGTGCTCCCTATTAATCTGATATAAATATAGACTTGGTGTATGTCTACACTACAAGTGCTACTGTGACAGCTGCACCAGTAGTATAGACCTTACTACAGCAACAGAAGGCGTTTTTCTGTCACTGTAGTAAATCCACTCCCTTAAGAGGCGGTAGCGAGGCTGACGAAACTCAACCTGACTGTGTCTATGGTGGGGGTTAGGTCAACCTAACTCCATCACACAAAGCATAAAAATTTTTCACAGCCCTAAGCGGTATAACTAGTTTGAGCTAAGTTTTAGTTGTAGCCCAAGCCTTAGAATTTCTAAGAGTAGCAACAATTGCAAAAGTATATTGTTTCAACTATTGTTCCAGTGAACAGTGTCTAGTAACCAGAGATTTAAACCCACCAGCATAGAGGCTGATATGAAAGACAGTGGAAGTACGACACCTAAGTGAGAAGCCAATCTATTCCTATTCCTGCTAGCAGGAAAGAAGAAGGTACTGGGATTCCTACCAGGGTGCTGTCCTTTGACTTGGCTTTGGGCTTTCATTTTCCATATCAGCACGTGACTAGTAAATGTTCAAATGTACTTAAACACTCCAGAACCAAATTCCCCACCCTCTCTGACTCCTGGAAAGGAGGAATGTTTTCTGTCTCTCTGTCACTTGTAATTCCAGAGTTGCCTGACTGTGCTGCCCTTCGTAGAGGAGCAGGGCTCATTTTTTCAGTTCTAACCCCCATCAGAAATCCAGACTCTTGAGTTCTCCACTTAGTGAATACCTCTAGTGCCTGTATCTGCCCTAGCTCAGAGCTTTCTTAAGCAACAACAGAGTGCAACTGACAACATTCTTGTCAGTTTCACAGATGCTGTCAGCAGGTTTCTGAAGAGTCACTCTGAAAACAGTCTGTTTGTTTTCACTGTTGCACTTCAGGAAAGCAATGAGCTAGCAGCAGAGGCACAGGAGGGATCTGTCTGCAAACTTGGGAAGATGCTGACACAACCATAACATCTTTCATACTTGGTTGTAAATTTAACAGATTCATGGGAAGTGGGGAAGAAAAGCTTTAAAATGTTAGCTTTCCACAAGATAGTTGTATGTGCAAGGCAGATAAAAATTAGACTTTGGGTCCTTAAAACTGAAGTTCAATTTCTAAATACATTTATTTTAGAAATGTGGAAATGGTTTTAAAAGAGGACAAACAAAAACTAAAGCAAATGCAGAAATTCCAGCCAAAGTTTACAGAAGAACAAAAAAGAGAGCTTATTGAAGTTCATCCATGGATCCAGAAGGGTGGACTTCCAAAAGCAGTGGCTAATTCAGTAAGTTTAAATGGATTAATACTACTCTTTATTATGTAAGTCTTTATTTGCTGTTGAGAGACTCACTTTTATAGTTGTTACACAGAAAACTTGATCAACTACATTGAGATACAGGTTTAATTCCAAATTTTAGTGCAACAATCTGGAGTTAACTTACAATAACTTATTGTAAATTAGACAAACTCTAGATTGTTGCACTAAAAATGCTAGAGCTCAGCGCTGTTCTAGCTTGCACCACACTTCTTCCCATGCTACAGGGAATGACAGTCCAGAACACATTTGCAGGATTTTTTGTAGCTGTGTTGGTCCCAGGATATTAAAGAGACATGGTGGGTGAGGCAATATCTCTTATTGGACCAACTTTTGTTGGTGAAAGAGAAGCTTTTGAGACACACAGAGCTATTCTTTCCTGAAGCTCAAAAGCTTGTGTCTTCCACTGACAGAAGTTGGTCCAATAAAAGATAATCCAGGTCACGACAGACAACACAACAGCAATGTTTTACATCAGACAGCAATCCATCCCCTTTTTGCCAAGAAGTTGTTTGTCTCTGGAACTGATGCATTTACCACCACCTTATCCTAGCCACCTTACTCCTGGCAAGCTTGCAGAAGTTTTTAGTGGACCATGTGACATTCCACTCTGGTGTTATCTGGACCGGTAATCTGCTGTCACCCCAATCCTTGACTCTGGGAGCCAGCCTTACCCTCCTCTGCTGTGAGAACCCCCACTCTTGGGCTGTTCACGCACAGCCTCTAGCATGTAAACTGCTCCTTGGATTGTGCAACCGAATGAGACTAGCCAATATCTCCAGTCCCAGACATAACCCTAGGAACCTATGTCTTGCAGTGTCCAGTTATGCCCGCTGCAAGCTTATATGAGTTCGTCAATTTAACAAAGAAATTTATATGCACCAGGCTTGTTATCCCAAGGTGTAGCCTGATTTAGGGTGTACTGATAATATTTATGTAATTTATCAATTTAATTTAATTAATAGCATGGGTTTTAGGCTCGCCAATCTGTTTTGATCAGAAGATTAAAAGTGCTTGTCCCGAATCAGTCTCCACAGAATTTACAAAGGACCCTCAGGGGTATGACAGGAAGCACGAACTGAGACAGATACAGTCTTAAAGACTTTTTATTAAAATCAATAATAGTAAGTAAATGGTAAAATACCCAGAGTTACAAAGTTGTAATTGCATTACTGCTATTCAAAAGATACATATGATAATATAATATAATATATGCAACAAAGCTTTGGTTAATATACTCACACCCTTCCTTGATAACCTGGTGGTAAGAGACACAGGACCAGCCTTGCAGTTCAGGTTTCTCAATTCTTGAGTGAGGGATGCAGTGCTTAGAAAAAGCTAAGAGCTATCAAAGCTGACTAGGGTTTACTTGACTAACTTTCATTTAAAATCAAAACCTAATAAACTAAGAATAAAATCTTAGGGAAACCAAGCTTAGCCTAGTTCCCTTGACACTTAAAGTTTAAGAAGAACAAGTATAGCCTACTAATAGTAGTAGCCATTGTAGATAGATAGAACAGATAAAGTAAGTGAGAATGATAGTGAAGTGGAAGGTGGAGTGAAGAGAAGTGCTCTAGCGAGGTTGGTCACCTCTTTTATAGAAATCTTCCTCCTATGCCCAAATCTCATTCCTCACCCACAAAATGTTAGGGTACGCTTACTTCAAAGGCTAGTAGGTTTGTACATATTGATGACATGTACCTACGCACATACATTTCCTTGTGGTATACCTGTTATGTCTGTGGGTACAACATTTGAAAACTCCCTATGCCATTCTCCATTGTCTGGTCTAGATAAAAGGTCATAGACATAAGTGTGGGTACTTATCTATTTAGGTAACAAGATATAGGTCAACTTTTACTTTTCTGGGTAAATGGTCTTAATATAGATGTATTAACTTTTCCTTAGCTTAGCATACAGGATGTGGCCTTTAGGTCTGTTGCGTTACAGCCAAGCTTACTTTAATATACATTTATAAACCTATTACAATACATCAAATACTTAAACTTATAAGAAAAGATATATATGCAAGCAAGCAGGTTAGTCCTATACGCTACAAAGGGGAGTCTCTGACATGCTTCAAACCAAACGCACTGCTTCAGGTAGAATAAACAAACAGATTTATTAACTACAAAGAGAGGTTTTAAGTGATTAAGTCAAAGCACAATAAGTCGGATTTGGTCAAATGAAATAAAAGCAAAACGCATTGCTGCTGATAACGCTTTCAGTGCCCTTACAAACTTAGATGCTTCTCACCAAAGGCTGGCTTGTTACTCTTCAGCCAGGCTGTCCTCTTTGATCAGCGCTTCAGTCGCTGCGTGGTGGTGGTGTCTGTAGATGTAGGTGGAAGAGAGAGGAAGAGCATGACAAACGTCTCTCCCTTTTATCATGTGCTTTCTTCCCTCTTGGCTTTGAAGGGGTGGGGGCAAACTCAGGTGAGCATTACCTCATTGCAGTCCCAAACTGACCAAAGGAAAGAGGGTGACTCACTCGAGAGTCCAACAGATCCTTTGTTGCTGCCTATGCCAGTGTCCTTTGTGCCTGAGACTGGGCTGGGTTTGTCCCATATATGCCCTGATGAGGTGTGAACTGCCTCTCTGCTCTTGGAGAGTTTTGCCTGGGCCTGTTTTAAGCCACGGGGACACATTTTCAGCTTCATAACTATATACATGAAATTACAACCTATAACATTACTGTAACAACAATTACTATAACATCACTATAACAATGCTCAGTGCATCAGGAGCCTTCCGAAGACACCTGACATGACACACTTTGCATTGGATACCACACAATCATATTATAAGGATGAACGTGGGGGTACAGGAGGTTCCCTCGAGGCACAGAGTGTCACAGACCACCTCAGCAGATGGTTTGCAAGTGCCTACAAATGGACTGTCAAAGATTCCATCATATAGAATGGGTTCTTATACTGGGGGTCGTGACCCCTCAGGGGGTCGTGAGGTGGTTATGTGGGGGGTCACGAGCTATCAGCCTCTACTCCCAAGCCCCTCTTTGCCTCCAACATTTATAATAGTTTTTAATGTATAAGTTTGAGAACCACTGATACAGAACATTCACATACACACAAAAATTCTTCCTTTGACCTAGCTGCATCTACATCAGAGGTTAGGTCAGCTTAACTAATGTTTCACACCCCTGCATGCAATGGCGGATTATCCACTTGGCCCACAGGGCCCTTGCCTAGGTGCCCTGGCCAATTGTGGGGGCCCAGGAAAAATGGGCCCCTCGTCCCCAGCAGACAAGGGGCAGAGTTGGGGCCAGAGCCTCGCTGGGACTCTGCCCACAGCAGCTGCCTGGAAGAGAACCTGGCTGGGAAGAGGCAGCAGCCCGCTCCACGGAGAGCAGCTCCATCCCACTCCTGGGCCTGGCTGTCAGGAAGGGTGGGAGGCAGCCAAATGTGCTGCGGGGGTGGGGAGCCGGACAGTAGGAGGACAAAGAGAGCAGGTAACGGGGGAGGGGTGGAGCATGGGCCCTGGGCTGGGGGCAGAGAGGAGACATGTAGGGAGGTCACGCGTCCTCCCCTTTAGTTGGTGCCCCCTCTCTCCCCAGTATGAGGAGGTGCCAGTCGGCCTGGAAAGCTCTGAGCAAGCACGGTGCAAGAACCCCTATGCCCGAACCCCAAACCCCACCCCCCACAGAAGCACAGGGCGGCAGGGGACTCCCCAGTCCCCAGTCCCATGCTGCAGTCCAGGGACTGGAGGAGCTCGGACTCCCTGCCGCAGCCTCAGGGCTAGGGGAGCACTCACTCCCTGCCGCAGCCCTAGGGCCCTGGTGGAGGAGCGGGCAGAGCTTCTCTGGGCTTGGGGCTGCAGTGGTGGCAGGGGCAGAAAAGAGCAAACAGGGGCTGCAGTGAGGGGTGGAATGGGTGGGGGGGAAGGGGCAGAATGGGGGTGGGGCTACAGGCGGAAGGTGTGGGGAAAGGGCCCCCCACTTGCTCTGGCCCAGGCTCCCACAAAACCTTAATCCACCTCTGCCTACGTGCCACAGCTATGTCGACCTAACTTTTAAGAAGTGGTTCACTTAGTGAGAGATCCTCATAAAGCATTATCGTATTTCTTTTGAAGGAGTGTATTTACTGTGAGGACAACACACGAAGCCACTTTTATATACCATATGACGAAGAAATCCATGAAATGGAGCTTAATGAAATGATAGACGCCAGTGAAGAAAACAACTTGGCTACCCTGAGTCAAATCAGTGAAGAACAAACCTAATATTTAGCACTATTTTAAAAAGCAGCTACTTTAAATTACAATGATGCATCAGCATGTCTTAAAGTTTTTAAAACTTGTTTCTAGTTAAATGAATCTGGTTTATAAAACAAATGGATTTTTTGTTCTAGAAAAAGGTCATTTGTAAATGAATCTCTTTGAATGGGGCAATCCCTTATCTCTCCAGTACACTGTTGGAAACAAAAATCTTTATTTAAAAAAAAAAAAATTAGACTTGCACTTAAATGCCTAAAGCTTTTCTATAAATTGTAGAAGCTTTCATGAAAGCCTATAGATCTGGTAATCAGTTAATGAACGCTGCAAAATACCTAGTTTAATTGTTTTCTTCAAATATCCACTTAGTAATGATGCAGCATTAAATTCAGTTTACATTTTGGAATCTCTGTTAATTACTGAATTACTCCACTATATTGAAGAAAAATGTTGATACTCTACAGGTATTTTGATTCACAATTCCCATCCTTTCTCCAATTAGTTGATCCCACCTTTTTTTGTTCCCATTCATTATTTAAATGCTGGACATATTTTAATAGCATATTACTAATGTCAATATCTGTTCATAAAAATTTTAGGTCACAGATTAAAATTGTGAATGTATGGGAAAACATAAAGGAGTGCCATGAACTTTGTAATGTTTTCTTTTTATGACCATTGAAACATGAACTATTCATTACACTGAAATATTAGTTCTGAGAATTTATATATTCAAAAACTTGAACCGCAGAAAAGAACACTGCCCATCTACCACTGCTTGTTTGTTAAAGCTTGGTATAAGTTTATGTACCCTTCTTTCTAGTTTGTTCCTTCATGAAGTTGGCCACCAGTCTTTCAATTCTGGCTAAATAAACATTAAACATGCATGTGTTCAGAGGGTTAGAGAGTTCTCTCAACTTCAAGATAGTTGTTATACACAGAAAAGGTTTTTAGAACAGTACAGTACTCATTTCATTATGTTTTGTTACTGAGTGATCTTTAGCTATGTGGGTAGAATCCTTTGCTATCAGGAAATTTACTTGTAGTACCTCTGGAATTGTGTGGATCTGGATATTTGTGCATTAGGTGCAGAAGCTGTTCTTTTATCCTGCTTGGCAATAAGAAGAGGACAAAAAAGCGTGGATTGCCAATAAGTGTTGAGATAAAGAACACTTTTATGCTTAGAATACTTCTGGATGGCAGTACTGAGTCTGAAGGGTAGCAGAGGAAAATGTATAAAGAGATTCAGCTGCAATCAAAACATAGGTTTTAATGTATCTTCACTTAATCTGTTTACAGTTACTACAACTGTATTTCTGGTGTTTTTCATCTTTATAGCTTGAAGGAAGAACTTATGAAACTCATAGAATCACAACTTAATAGTAAACATTTCACTTTAATGTTGTATGAAACACTCACCAGCATAATCTCATACTCCCATTGTTTTTAATAGCATGAAAGATCAAACTTAAATCTGTGTAAATATTAACTCAAATAGGAAACCCAATTTAATTTTTCAGTGTTTATAAAGTCCAATGTACTAGAGGTTTTGTGCAGTAATTAAGCCGTGCAGGTATACCAACATGTTGTGCATATTCCATTATTACATGCAAAAATATATTTTAATTGGACCAGAGTGATTGAGAAATAAAGCTTTAAGAGTGCAATCTAAGTGTACAAATAACTTTCAGGGACTTCTCAACCACTTTGTACTTTTTTTTTTTTTCACCATTAGCATGCTTTTCTGGTTAATTTTTTTTAACGAACGTCTTGTAACTTAAGAAAAGGTGTATTTAGAGCATTTTGTGGATGTGTTTACACAACTTACCCTTGTGTTTTTAATGTGTGCATTTACAGGGTAGTATTAAAATATTTTCCTGTAACTTTAAAATTACAAATCTCCACTTTTAGATAGGTTGGGAAAAACTATAACTTACGTTGTAATATGATTTGTGGCATAACCTTTTGTTAACAATGTTTTCTGTACACAGTGCAATATATTTTGGTTTTGTCACTTGTGACTAATTTTTATGACTTTTTGCTTTTTAGAAAACTGGTAAATAAAACAGATATATTTTTAGTTGCCTTTTTATTTATTGATCTTTACAGCTGGGGGTAACTATATGCCAGTTCTACCTAACGCATGTAAACTACTTTTTCCAAACATGAAAGCTTATACACGCTACTAATAGCTTACTGTACCAAAGCAGATAAAATTAAGTCTTTGCTAACTTCTCAGAATAGTAAACTTAGTGTTCAAAATGGAAAAATGCAACCTTTGCGTGCTGAAAATGTTGGTTTTAGTGGTTCTGGGATTCTGGACAAAGTAACTGGCAGGGGAAGCACCTCATTTGACTTCAGTATGTTTTTGAATGTGAATTAATGGATATTAGTTGTTCAAAAACACCAAATGGCGATGTTTTCTTGCTTGTTTTTTGTTAAATGTCAACTAGACTACTGTCATTACTTGTTCTCTCGCCCTCCTCTAAATGCTTGTAGTAATGAGCAGGTAAGGAAACCAGAATTCCAGTTTCATCCCCTGAAACTCAGTCATGTTTAATCACTATTAGACGCACCTTCCTTTGTGGTATTAGTAATGCTGTTGAGTATTAAAACCCAACACTTCATGCCAATTTACTTTCCGTGTGTGTGTGTGTGTGTGTGTGTGTGTGTTCGTTCTATAGCTTAGCTCACGAAAATAATAAATTTTGTTTGTTTATAATCAGTTTCTAACTACATTTTTGCAATCTTGTGCCCTCACACAATGCTGCAATGTTTCAGTTGGTAATGCTACTTTAAAAAAAAATTAGTTTCCACTGGAGTGAAAATAGTTCTGTTGGCTTTAGATTTCATTAAAAGCTTTTTTTTTAATAAAAGCTAACTTTGGGTCCTACCGCAGGAAAACAGATTCAAAACTATTAGGCTCAGGTTTTTAGAATTGTGTATTTATTTTTCACAATTACCACAACTGCATGCCAAATTCTAAGCCTTAATAATTGAGGTGCTACAAAAGGCTGTATGAAAGGGGTAGACATATAAGGTTTCTCATAGAATCTTAAAGCAAAGAGTAGTTCCGCATTCACCAAAATGCAGAGTGTATTTGTCTACTGTATAAGGGAACTCTGAAGTGATATAGTTCTTCAAAAGAAACCCATTGTATCAGGCAGAATTAATATAGTTTCCAAAAGCCACACAAAGGTAAAAGCCAATTATTTTTTTTTAAAAAAGGGCAACTTGGTTTACCTGTTTGAAAGGGTAGGGTTTAGGGGTCAAGTCTGCTAGATTGAGCTCAGTGCTTTCTTTTAAAGTAAATTGAGCTTTCCTTTTAATAAAAAAATAAAAATTGTGGAGACCAAAGTTAGCTTATCCAGAGTTAGTACAGTCCATACAGCAGCAGTACAGGATTCCCCAGATTACCCCATTTAGTCAGGGACTTTCTTAGGTGTGAGGATAAATTGGCCTACTTTGATATCTTCCCTGAAACTCACAAACCGGTGTGCCAATTATGGTGATGGCTTTTGTATTGTGGGCACTTGTGGACTGAGATTACCATCTTCTTTCACATAGGTTGCTGAACAGTAAGTATCCAGATTGATAACTTCGACAGGTTCTTTGGTTAACAATCACAGGCCTTTTTATCAGATGTATAAAAATGTTCTATAATTAGGAAGAGAGAATAGTGATTTGTATTGTGGAAATGTGAAAAGTAAGGTACTATATTAAAACAGAGATCCAAGACGCATTAAAGCAAGTACAAAATGTCAGCCAGGAATGAAAATATGAAATATTTTACCCAGATATTTTCAAAATCAAAATTTTCCGGATTCAGTAGAGACTGAAATATTTGTACTAGGCTCTGGAGCCAAAGAATAGTAACTTGCACACACTGAGCATGTGATTTCAGTTAATCGCCAATCCTTTCCGTTTTTTTTCCGTGTACTTTACAGCAGATAGGTTTCGTGCCTATTAACTGGTTAGTAGTTATTACTGTTATCGGAATGTGGAATAACCCATTTTTTTTACTCAGAGCTTTATTCCGACAATGCATACTGCACTCTGCTCCGCCTGCAACCCAACCTTTCCTTTGTGACTACAAGACAAAACTCAGTGTATCTGAAAAGCAGTAGTTGTGATGTGGACACTGTTAGATTTGGAACATTAAATGAAGAAAATATCCTTTAAGACAACTGCACAGAACTATTCGTGACTGGGATTTAGAAAAGGGAAATAGAAGCAAGGAATTCTGAGTTCTGTTTTTTGTCTGCCACTGGCACAATATGACTTTAAACACTTTGGTGCTTTGCCCAATCTGTCCCATCTGTTAGATTAATAGTGACACTTTACCTTCCTGGTGTGTTGAGATGGAATTGTTGCTGGGAAAGTGCCATTTAAGGATCAGACAGACAGATATATATATATAGAGAGAGAGAGAGAGAGAGAAGGGAAAAAAACAACCAACCATAACTTTCAGAAAAGGCCTTTCTTAATTTGAAATGGTGGTCTCTGATCTACCATGTGTCCTTTTTCTGCCCCTGATCCAGCGAGAGTGACCAGACAGCAAGTGTGAAAAACTTGGGACCGAGGGTGGGGGGTAATAGGAGTCTATATAAGAAAAAGACCCAAAAATCGGGACTGTCCCTATAAAATCGAGACATCTGGTCACCCTCACTGGATCATCCAGCAGAGAATTTAAGCATGTACTTAGGTGCTTTGCTGAACAGGGACGGATTTAAGTCACACTGAAGTCTTGTTAAGTGTTTGCAGAATCAGGGCCTAAATTTGCAAACTTACTCCTTTGGAGCCAGAAAATTATTACTGTTCTCTGACCAAAGCACTAACTTGACAATGCATCTTTACAAAATAAAAGTTTGCAAAATGCCTTAAAATTTTGACTTGTATACCAAGCTTTACTGGCATCAAAACATCTACAGAATTGCAAACTCTGCATATATAGGAGTCACTTATTTTTAATTAAAATAATGCACAAATGTACAGAGGAAGAATGAGGAAAATGCACTACATGATGCATAATTTGCAAGTAGGTAGCAAAGGGAAAGTACAAATGTTTTAAAGAAGCAACAATGCAATCAAATGCCAAGATTTCTCAAGAAGCATTTCTTTCCTGAATACATAATATGGTTAAACTTAATATACCTTTTCCTTAATACTGGAAAGTAGCCAATATAATTTCTGCTTCTGATGCTATATCTGCAATTTTATATATTAGAGTGTATTGATAGAAAAGTTGGTATATGTTGCCCAAAGAGTACATTATCTGGTACTTGCAGAACAAAGACCATGGGGAAGACCCAGAAAAAAGTGGTGCAAGACACTGAAGGAGGACAAATTTTGGAGTTCGCTTGGAAGACTCCAAAGGCTCAAAGAACAAAAGCTGCCCACCCTAACAGGTGAAGAAGAATTCTTACAGAAGTGTGGATTGTGTTGTGAGAGAGGTGTGTGCATACCAAAAGTACTTTTGACATGTTCTCCTCTGACCGCGTTAAAGGTAATTTTCTTTAAATTATTCCCAACAGTTTTACAATTTAATCTGCAGACTGGAGCAATAGCCAGTTGGAATATTTCTCTCCGTGGCCTATAGATGTCACTATTCACACACATTTGGATTTGCTGGAGGCTGTTTTGCAGCTCTTGAGTTTCACTTGTTCCTCTTTTTCTACTCTTTCTATTGCTGCTTCTTTTTGTTGTATTACATGATTTAGTACTGTTGGATTTTGGGGGGGATGGTTACTTTTATTTTTTGGGCATTTAGAGCTAGATCCTCCTCATAGATCCATGGCCTGGGTTTAAAATAAGTTCACATGAAATATTACTTTAATTGAACATGGAAATGTTGATTCAATTCATGTTTCCACATTCCAAATACATTTCTATTTTGTCTGCCCCACACTTCAAACTACTTCAAAACAACAGTTTTAGCCAACAGACAACTGCTGTGGATTGGAGGACTTTAACTCTGGCTGCTAAACATTAGGAAGATGTTCATATTCAGTAATACTATTTGCCCATTTTCTGTGTGCAGTTGCCAAATTGGTCTGTTCTGGGTGAGACAGCTACATGGGATGGGCTCCACCTGTCAACAGTAGCATTCAACAGCATGTCACATCATCATACATAGCTTTCAGAAAATATCTTGTATGTAACAGTGTATCCAGCACTTACCAATGTAGCCTCAGAAATACCTTAGATCTGCTGCTGAAGGAGATAATCGTTGAATGTTTTACCTCTCTCCCTGCTGGGGTTGTGGCACTGGACAGCCAGTGCCCCTGGCTTTGAATACTGTCTGTTTTTTACTTTAGTGGAGTTATTGGGGAAGGCTTAACTTAAACAGTAGTTTGTAAAACTGAGCCATTGTAGTCACTTGTGTTTATCATGACACTTGTTAAAGGAACTGAAGTGTAGAATGGTCATTCCTGCCACTCACTGAAGGGAGAGGAGATGATCTGATAGAATTCATCCTCGCTATTAACTGTTTGTTTTAAGACTCCAGGTGTAATCAGTGGCTTACAGAAGATGAGCACACTAGTTCCACCTCTATCAACAGTACAGAGCTTTGCAAACATTCTACAGTACATGCTGTCCAACATGCACCTGTTAGCTGCAAAATAACTCTGGAGGGAGGTTTAACAACTTAGGGCATTCAGAGGGAGCCACTTACGTGGCAAGTCATTAGGATGCTGGTTCCAGTCCAGTGATCTCTTACATTTGAGGAAGAACAAATGTTTCTCACTGCTGAATCAGCTTGAGTAAGCAGGTGGTGTATCCTTGATTTTGATGCACTGCATGCAACAAGCATAATACAAGTCCTGTGAATCACCGAATAGTGTCAAGGATTCAGAAGTGAGACCATTTTTAGGGACCTGCTGCCTGTGAGACCAGACTCTGTCCACCAGAGGGACCTTTAGGCCAGGTCTACAGTACCACCTAGGTATAACTTGCATCGCTCAGGTGTGTGAATAAGCCACCCTCCTGAGCAACGTAAGCAACTGGCAAGGGCCCGGCAGCCAGAACCCCAGACAGGTAGCGGGCTGAGCAGCTCAGCCCGCTACCTGTCTGGGGTTCTGTCCGCCGGCTCCTGCCAGCCGGGGTCCCGGCTGCCGGCCCCACTCAGCCCGCTGCCGGTCTGGGGTCCCAGCCCTACCAACATAGAGTGGGTGCCTACCTTCTCCCTGGTTTACCCATTCTCTTCGTCTCTCTCTGCACTTAGCTGAGGATGGGGGGTGCACTGAGCACAGGGCTGCAGGTGAAGGAACAGGTTCGGGTGTAGGGTCTGTCCAGGAGCTAGAATATGGGAGGGGGCTCAGGGTTGGGGCAGAGGTTTTGGTGTGGAGTGGTTACCTAGGCAGCTCTCATTTGGTGTGAGGGGTGGAGGTGGGAATGGGGGGGGGGGGGGTTGCAGGAGCTCCCGTTTGTTGCTCAGGGTGGGGATGTGGGGGTGTGTGTACAAGAGTCAGGGCATGGGATGTGGGGGTGCAGGAGTCAGGGCAGGGAGCTGGGACTGTGTGACGGGGTGCAGGGGTCAGGGCAGAGGGCTGGGGTGGGCTCGTGGGGCCGCCCCATCCCTGCCTCTTTCCCAGAGCAGAGAGCGTGCTGCGGCTCTCCCTCTCACTGTTTGGCAGGGAGAGAGGGGAGGAGGGGCGGGAACCCAGCATGCACAGGGAAGAAGCGGGGGAAGGGGGAGCTTGGCTTCCTGCAGAACCTGCCCTGCTCCGCTGGCAGGACCAAACTTCTGCTCCCTGCCCCCAGAGGAGAGAGCGGGGGGGAGGAGGGGCGGAGAAGAGCGGGCTGGCAGTGCAGGATTTTTAATGGCACGCTGCTGCCTGCCGGGGTCCCGGCAGGCAGTAGCATGCCATTAAAAATCGGCTTGCGTGCCGTCTTTGGCATGCGTGCCATAGGTTGCCGACCCCTGATCTAGTCTGACCTCCTGCACAGCACAGGCCACAGAATCTCACCCACCCATTCCTGTAATAAACCTCTAACCTATGTCTGAGCTATTGGAGTCCTCATATCATGGTTTAATGACTTCAAGGTGCAGAGAATCCTCCAGCAAGTGACCTGTGCCCCATGCTGCAGAGGAAGGCGAAAAACCTCCAGGGCCTCTGCCAATCTGCCCTGGAGGAAAATTCCTTCCCGAATATGGTGATCAGCTAAATCCTGAGCATGTGGGCAAGACTCACCAGACAGACCCCCAGGAAGGAATTCTCTGTAGTAACACAGATCCCACCCCATCTAACATCCCATCACAGGCCATTGGGCATATTTACTGCTGATAGTCAAAGATCAATTAATTGCCCATCATACCATCTCCTCCATAAACTTTGAATATCAGGGTTGGAAGGGACCTTAGGAGGTCATCTAGTCCAACCCCCTGCTCAAAGCAGGACCAATCCCCAATTTTTGCCCCCTCAAATTTCAGTTTGGATTTCAAGTTCTAGCAAACCTGACAAAATAGAATTACCAAATCTAAACAGAAAAGGACCTAGGGGTTACGGTGGACGAAAAGCTGAATATGAGTCAACAGTGTGCCCTTGTTGCCAAGAAGGCTAACGGCATTTTGGGCTGTATAAGTAGGGGCATTTCCAGCAGATCGAGGGACGTGATTATTCCCCTCTATTCGGCACTGGTGAGGCCTCATTTGGAGTACTGTGTCCAGTTTTGGGCCCCACGCTACAAGAAGGATGTGGATAAATTGGAAAAAGTCCAACAGAGGGCAACAAAAATGATTAGGGGGCTGGAGCACACGACTTATGAGGAGAGGCTGAGGGAACTGGGATTGTTTAGCCTGCAGAAGAGAAGAATGAGGGGGGATTTGATAGCTGCTTTCAACGACCTAAAAGGGGGTTCCAAAGAGGATGGATCTAGACTGTTCTCAGTGGTAGAAGATGACAGAACAAGGAGTAATGGTCTCAAGTTGCAGAGGGGGAGGTTTAGGTTGGATATTAGGAAAAACTTTTTCACTAGTAGGGTGGTGAAGCACTGGAATGGGTTACCTAGGGAGGTGGTGGAATCTCCTTCCTTAGAGGTTTTTAAGGTCAGGCTTGACAAAGCCCTGGCTGGGATGATCTAATTGGGTTTGGTCCTGCTTTGAGCAGGGGGTTGGACTAGATGACCTCCTGAGGTCCCTTCCAACCCTGAGATTCTATGATTCTATGATAAACAACCTGTATATTCCACCCACTTCCCCCCACCAAAATGACCTTTCTCTGCTAAGGTCCTGATCTGGCAGCAGGAGCTCCCAAGATAAACCACAGCACCCTGGGAAGCCCTGTTAATTTGAGTAGTGCTCTGTCCATGCACAGGAGCCCACCTATGTGGATTCAGTTGCAGGAGTAGGACACACACACAGCAGTTTTCACACAGATCATTTTTGGTAACTTTTAAACACTAACATTGTAAAATATTCCAAAAAGGGCATGAGAGAAAGAGATGTGACTTCAGGAGGTAGCTGGAGCATGTATGTGGCAGTGGCTTTCTGAAGCTGCTGTGTTGTTCTGCCCTTGAAGTGCCGCTATCTGTATTGTATGCTGAAGCCGTACGTCCCAGCTACCCTTCACAGACTTTCCGTTGGCAAGATGTGGGTGGCTACTTGTGCTCAGAGCTGCTTTCCATGCAAAATCCTATCCTTACTGAAACTCCACCGCCACTCAATAAGCCGAGTGTAGTTACCCTTCCAGGAGAGAGCAAAAATATCAAGTATCTTCTTGGAATTGATTGTTAGAAATCACTAACCTTTAAAAGCCGGGAGAATAGACAGACACTCTAATAAACCTCAGTCATCAAAATCAGGTGGCAGCATTGGAGAGTTCCTACATTACATAGTGAGCACTGGATTGCTTCCTTTCTCTTTTTTAACTATACATTTGAAAGGGACTATGCCATCAAAGCCAGTATGATGATTTTTTTTATTAGTATTTGAAATCCTATCAATTTTCTTCAGAATTGTTTAACAAAATTAGTTATAGTGCAGTGTAAACTGCATATTGTAACTGTAGTTGAGCATAAACCCCTGATCCCAAAAAAAACTTATCTCCAAGTTCAGCTTTAAACGTATGTTTTGTCCTATTAATGGGCCTACCTGTTTCTTCCTTATAAATATTCCTCCCCTTTGTGTATTACTTGTTTTGGGATTATGTGAAAAGCATAAACTTTTAATAACGTGTTTGCAAAACAACAGTGTGGAGTTTTATGCAAAACTTTTCCCTAACAAATTTTTTTACAAGTTAAAGAATCTCTGCTTTGTGGATTGTCAACTACTTACCAGAATTCTGGTGTCCACCCCTTCATTTATATTCATTGTTTTGTAGGCTTATTCATTTCTGTGGCAAAAGTGACACACGACTGAGTAAATTTGAATACTCTAAGTGGTTTTACAAATTTGACTTTCTCACAGAATGTACTGGTTGAAGTGATATATGGCTGCCTTTCTCACCTAATTTAAGGTTCATAAGACTGTGAACTTTATGATGTTGACTTTTACTCATTAAACTGACAACAGAATCTTTACAAGTAAGAATCTTTTTGAATTTATTTGACAGCATCAGGGGGTCCAAATGCTCAGGAAGTTGTTGAACAATATCCTGTTTTTAATTTTCTTTTGCTAATCTAATTGTTTTATGCTCCATTGTTCAAATCTACAAGTATCTTGATAAAAATGGTTGGGTATGCAGACAAAGCCAGCTAGTGAAGGTAGGGTGTATGCATGTCATTTACGTGCAAACTATATGCCATTCACTTTTTGCCATGTAAATCTTACTTTTGGAACAACGACTGTGGGAGGGATAGCTCAGTGGTTTGAGCATTGGCCTGCTAAACCCAGGGTTGTGAGTTCAATCCTTGAGGGGGCCATTTAGGGATCTGGGGCAAAAATTGGGGATTGGTCCTGCTTTTAGCAGGGGGTCGGACTAGATGACCTTCTAACGTCCCTTGCAACCCTGATATTCTATGATCTATGAACTTATCCACAAGTCTTTCAGTGTCTTGTACTGAGAAAGGGGACTAAGAAATCCCATGCATTTTCCTGAGGGCAGGATTGGGCCCATAAAGAATACCTTGAGACATGACAACTTTTTTCTTTAAAACCTTTTATATCTCCCTCAGCGGTGACTCTACAACTACATGATCAGAGAAAGGAAGGGTGGAGTCACTAGTGGTAGATTTTTCCTACTTTGGAAAAGGGAAAAAGTTTGTTTTCTTTGTGGGCCTCTTGGTATATGATGTAAAGTCAGGTACAAAAAGGCCTGGGTAGCATTTAAAAAGAGCAGATGGTGTACTTAGCAGCAAGCCTCCCTTGGTTTGATGAAAGACTTGTTGACGAGTAGTGGGGAGAAAGGCCCTGTCCTGAAGCTCTGCCACCTTGAGTGTGTTAGGTTCTGTAAAATTACCCACTCAGTTTGCCAAGTAGTGTTTTTCCTTTATCTGGCAAATTTTCAGCTTTGGAAAAAAATATGGACTGATGTAAATGGGACACGTTCCAGTGAGTTCAAAGAATACTTTAATGAGCTTTATGGAAGTTCCCTTGTAGGGTTTTTTTGTGTGTCCATCATAAACTGTCTCTGAGGGATACGTCACAGTAGAAACTCTCAGTAGAAATGGTGTCAGTTTGAGGCAGTGTGGCCCGGTGGACAGGATGCTAGACTGGGACGCAAGAGACCTGGATTCTGAACTCTGCTCTGCCATTAGCAGATTGTGGGACCTTGGGCAAATCATCTCTGCCTCAGTTTCCCCACCTGTCAAATGGGAATAATGATACTTACCTTCCTTTGTGAAGCATTCTGGGAACTAAGCATGAAGAGCTAGGTGGCATTAGTTGATATATTGCACCTATTTAACTTAAAAGAGTCCAGAGTTCTTTATCTGTACCAGGGGTTCTCAACCTTTTTCTTTCTGAGCCCCTCCCAACATGCTATTAAAAACTCCATGGCCCAGCTGTGCCACAGTAAATGGTTTTCTGCATATTAAAGCCTGGACTGGCATTAGGGGGTAGCATGCAGGGCAGTTGTCTGGGGCCCCATACCACAGGGGCCCTTGCAAAGCTAAGTTACTCAGGGCCCCGGGCTTCAGACCCATGCGGTCAGGCTTCGGCTTTCTGCCCTGGGCCCCAGCAAGTCTAACACTGGCCCTGCTTGGTGGAGCCCTTGAAACCTGCTCATGGCCCCTCATGGGGCCCCAGACCTCTGGTTGAGAACCACTGGTCTATACTACACAAAATTATCTTGCACACCATGGAAATGCAGCCGCTGGGTTGGAATGGAGCAGCTTTTTAACAGCGCACAGTGCTACTATCCAACAGTTTAGGGTAGAAAGTTAAGAATACAGCATCCCCTTTGTAACTGTAGACCGAATGTTGGTAGATAAATTTTTATTGGGGTAATTACATTCTATCTGGGACACTGCAGTTAACACTTCTGCTCTTAAAAAAGCAAAACTAGCCCACACCAGCTATAGATCTTTAAGCACAAGTAGTCAGGTCCTTGTTTTTTGCATTGTATTTGAGTGCTGCCTCCCACAGCAAAGTGAGTGTCCCTTAACACCACTGTGCTTTCGTTCCATGGATCAACTTAACTCTTCATCGCGGTGATTGACAGGATGAAAGGCCTTCCAGTGTCTTCTCAAAGACTTTCATCTTGGATCACCACCTACATCCGTACTTGCTATGAGTTGGCGCAGGTTGAACCTCCATTGATAGTAATGGCCCAGTCGACCTGAGCTCAGGCATCACTGGTGGCCTTCCTGGCACAAGTCCCTATCCAGGACATCTGTAGGGCCACAAGTGGTCATCGGCGCACACCTTCACAACCCATATGCCATCACCCAGCAGGCCAGAGATGACGCTGGTTTTGGTGGAGCTCTGTTGCAATCGACACATCCATGAGCTCCTACCCACCTCTGGAGATGCTGCTTGGGAATCACCTAACATGGAATGGACATGAGCAACACATCTTGAAGGATAACAGTTACGGAAGGTTAATAACTGCTTTTTGCAAGGAAGTCAGTTGCAAGGACGAGTTGGTTGAGTCGCTTGTCCTTGTAATATTTCAGTGTGTCCACACAGTGTTGTTTTTGACAACTGCTGCAGTGCATCCAGACATGGTTTGTTACAACCATGGCTGTATTAATGCAGTCTGGGACTCCTAGCACTCTTGTTGAGAACAGGAGCTTTGGGGTAGCTGTTGCACCAAGTGAAGCAACAGTTCTAGGAATCAAAGAGCATTCTGGGAGTTCTGAGTAATATCTTAGAATTCCCCTGGCTCATCAGTGTCAAACCCCTTCCTCTCCTCCCAGTACTAGCTTGAACATCACCATGGAGTGAGGAGCAGAGCTAGTTTATTAAACAGGCAGTCAATTTAATAAGATAATGGATGGGGAGAGAGGATTTGTGGCTGCTGAGGAAACTGGTAGGTGGATTTCAGGAGCAAATCTCTGGATTTCAAGAAGGGGCTCAATGAGTTGTGCATTGTCTCCATGAATCCAGTGCTCTGACACTAGTGCCTTTTCCCCGCACCTTCTGACCATGTGAAGTGTCTGTTCTGGACCAGGCTTAAGCCTACTCAATGTGGAGTGTTGGGAACCGGGAAGGTGGTGTGCAGCTATAGCCTGCATGGGAGTTTGTCTTCATGGACCAAAGACTGTCATTTTGTGGAGGCTGGCTACAAATATTGAGTAGCACTCACTGGCACAGAGTAGGCACGGACAAATCTACACCTGTAACCCTTTTGCTACGGGTCTGTGTGACTAAACGTGGAGTGAGGCATGTGGCTGCTATTTAAAAATTATCCCTGAGCTGCTGGAAGGCTTTAAGAGTGAGTGAGGCTTCCCTTACCAGTAGCAGAGCTAATGATAGAATTCACTTGCCCTTTTCTGTTTGCCCACCACAGGAAATAGAATTTTGTCAGTTGCAAAGCCTACTCCGTTGTAATCCAAGATTAGCCACTGTCACACATTGGATCACAAATGGCCAATTTGGAGTAGTTTAGCAAAGTGCACGGTTTTCCAGAAACATTAGGAAAAGCTTTTAGCAGAGTATAATTCTCTTCTTCTGATGTGCCCTCTATCTGATGCACGTTCAAGTATTTACGATATGAAGTTCCCTGTAATGGATCTGTAAAAGTGATGATGCATTTGATAATACATCTTTGAATCTGTATAGGCTCTAGGTGGTGCCCAGTCAGTAGTGTAGCCAGGGCGGGAGTAGGGGGAGCAGTCGCTCCCCCTTGAGCAGAAGCGGTGCCTATTTTTAGCAGCACTAAAAAAAGGCGCCGCTTCTTTCACTCACCCGGTGGCGCTCCGGGTCTTTGGTGGTACCCTGTGCCAAAATGCCTCCGAAGACCCGGAGTGAGCCACCGAAGAGCCGGAGTGCCGCCGGGTGAGTACAGGGGGAGGTGCCTTTTATAGCACCGCTCCCCCTGCGCTCTGGACCTGGCTGCTCTACTGTGCCCAGTAACCTGCCTTACTTTTTAAGGACACTTTTAAAGGGTGCCACGCTACTTGACAAGCTGTATGAAGTTGCCCTGCTTTGGAGCACCCTCCTGGAACGTGCAGTATATACAGTCTAGAATTCCCCTGTGGATTCTTCATCTAGAAGAGCCATTCCATCAAACTAACCGCTCTGAGGTAGCTCCTAAAATGGGTGTGGTGCCCCAGTGGCAGAGTGTTACGGAGCTGCTTCTCTCTCTCACACGCACACACACGCACACGCACTCAGAGTAGTATGAGGTGAATGATATCCTAGCAGAAGGAACTGGAGGGAGATGGGAGCACAAGGGGAAAGAGAATAGCATAAATGAGGAATTGCTACCTTGCCTTGCTAAACTGAGATTCAAATGACCTATGCTGCTTACCTACTCCACTTCCCTGGCATATCAACAAGAGCACACTAGGGTCAGAGGAAAGGCAGGGAAAGGACACTTTGCTTTTGAAATTAGAGCTGGTCAAAAAATGCCTACTGCCTTACATCATAGGAAAACTGAAATGTTCCCCGCCCCACCCCAAAAACCCTCAATAACATTTGATTGTAAATAAAACCGAAACTTAAAAATCAAAACAAAACTTTTTTCAAACAATATTTTTACCAGAAACTAAAGAATTAATTAGAATTTTTTTCCCCCACAAACAAAAAGCTCAAAGACTTTGACCAAAACTTTTGGTTGTGGTTTTTTAAAAAAAAAAATAGAAAAAAGTTTGACCCAGCTGTACTTGTAACCTAGCTGTGGATCCAGAGGAATGACCATGCTTACTAACTCCATTAGTTCTTACAGAAAGGCTTAGTCTTTGCATTTTCTCAGGCATAAAGGAAAAAAATATGTATTTTCAGTCTAGATTAACTTTATTTTGTCGTATCTGAATTAACCTTGAAGGAGGGTCCCACTCCTTTATTTTGTCATAGTCTCATTTCGCACTGACGATACTCCTCTCTGGGAGGGGACCCTAATTATTAGAAAGAGACAGGTAATATTAATGGGGGATTCCAATACTAGAAATATAGATAGTTGGGTTTGTGATGATTGGCGGAACCACATGGTGAATTGCCTACTAGTAGCAAAGGTTGCGGACCTCTTGACGCAACTAGAAAGACTTGCATGCAGTGCCGGGATGGAGCTGGCAGTCGTGGTACGTATAGGTAGCCATGACTTAGCGAAAGGAAGGAGATCCTGGAAGCCAAAGTTAGGCTGCTGGATAAGAGATTAAGGGCTGGGGCCTCTATGGTAGCATTCTTGTGGCCACTTAGACAGGAAAAAGTGCAGGGTCTCAATGCATGGATGAGATGATGCTGTTGGGAAGAGGGATTTAGGTTTATTAGGAACTAGGAAACCTTGTGGGAAAGGAGGAGCCTACACAGGAACGATGGGCTCCACTTAAACCAAAATGGGACCAAATTGCCGGTGTGTAATATTACAAAGATCATAGAGGAGTTCTTAAACTAAGGACTGGGAGAAAGCTGACAGATGTGACATAATTTGGGGGAAAGCTGACAGGGCACATAATTTGGACAGACATCCCTTAGGGGTGGATTTATTAAAGGGGATTCTCTATATCTTAGTGAAGAGGACAAATGTTGATAAAGGACAGGTTCGAACGGAAGAGAAACAATTAAATGAAAGAGCCCTATTCAGTTACATCACATAATGACAGACAACTCAATATTGACAAATTTTATAAGTGTTAGTAGTTGGAGGTCTAGCATTTGTATACAAAGATGGGTGAACTTGAGCACCTGGTATTGAATGAGGATATTGATATAATAAGGCATCATAGAAACTTGGTGAAACAATTACAATCAATGGGACACAATAATACCAGGGTTCAAAATACCAGTAGGTTTGCTGGTGGTGGAGTGGCACTATATGTGAAAGACAGCAAAGAGTCAAATATAGTAAAAATCTTAAATGAATCAAACTGTACCATAGAGTCTCTGTGTATACATCTTCCCTGCTTGAATACGAAGAGTATAACAGTAGACATATACTACCGACCACCTGCCATGGATGGTGATTATGAAATGCTCAGGGAGATTAGAGAGGCTACAAAAACAGAAAACCCAACAACGGGGCAGCTCTAAGCACCAGCAAAGCAAGCACGTGCTTGGGGTGACACATTTCCAGGGGCTGTTCCGGCCATCCTTTCTATAAATTCTACCGTGGCCCATATAGGAAGCTCCAGAGCGGGGATTTGCGGAGGCCTGGGCGGCTTTAGGCACCAGCGCAAGAAGCGTGTGCCTGGGGCGGCAAGCCGTGTGGGGCGGCCTGACGGTCGCTGCGAGGGTGGCAGTCAGGCAGTGTTCGGCGGCGTTTCTGCAGGTGGTCCAACGGTTCCATGGTTTCGGCAGCAATTTGGTGGCGGGGGCGCCGACGGCACGGGACTGGCAGACCTCCCACAGAAACACCACCGAATCCGCGGGACCAGGGACTACCCCCAGGCGTGCTGCCGAAGGCCGCCTGACTGCCATGCTTGGGGCGGCAAAATTCATAGAGCCACCCCTGTCAGCTGCCACCCCCAGGCAGGTCCTGTCGCAGTGTCAACTGCGGCCGGAGGCAGGGGGGTGTTATGGTGCCTGGGCACTGGGCACGGCAGTAGGTGGCGGGGAGCGGGGGGTGGCGCAGGTTGTTCTGGGGCATTGAACTGGCAGAAGCTTCCTGACCTTACCCAGGTGCTGCTCACAGCCCAGCAAGAGGGGCTGCCCCGGGGCCAGCACTCTGCGCTGCTGCCGCCTGCAGCTGGGCTGGGCCCGGGCCACCAACCCACAACAGCTGCTGGGGCCGAGGATGCTCAGCGGGACACCTGGAAAGGAACCCGGAGTCCGCCCTCTGCGAAGTCACTCCCTGGGCTCACAGCTAGCGGCTGTCCTTACCCCCCCCCCCCCCCACACACACACACACCCAACAGTCCCACACCTCCTGCACACACCCCACAACAGCACCATTCATGCACACACCAACAGTCCCACACCTCCTGCACACACCCCACAACAGCACCATTCATGCACACACCATCAGCCCCACTCTCTGCCTACACATCCCCACGCCAGCTCCACTCCCCACATCCACAATTCCGCCTCTTCCCTCCACACCCATACCCCTACCCACAACTCCACTCACCGCACATACATCTTCACAACAGCCCCTCTCCCTCCATACATACACACAACCCCTCTCCCACCCTCCATACACACACACACACACCAGCCTCATGCCTACCTCCCCTCCCCCACACAAAGTAACTGCTGCTGCTTATACAAGCATGTTGCTAGGTACTGCACCAACTGAAAGACTCCAGGTACTGTTCACTCACACCAAATTCTGTCCCCCCCAGGAATTGCCCTTTTCCAAACACACCCCAGGAGCTGCTTCCCAAAATGACATCCACCTGCAGGAACTGCAGTCAAAAACAAAACAAAAATTGCAAAGTGCAAATGTGTAACCCCCCCCCCCCCCCAAAAAAAAAAAAGGCATGGGGGGGAACCATTTTTTGCTTGTGGTAGCAGAAAACCTAGAGCTGGTCCTGCCCAGCAATAATGGGGGATTTCAACTATCCCCATACTGACTCGGTATGTTACCTCAGGATGGGATGCAGAGATAAAAAAATGTCTATACACCATTAATAACTGCGTCTTGGAGTAGCTTGTCCTGGAACCCACACAGGCAGAGGCAATTCTTGATTTAGTCACTCTTAAGCCTGCTAAACAATCAGTGGAGCCACTAGAAGATCAAGGTATAAAAGGAGCACTCAAGGAAGATAAGGCCATTGCAGAGAAACTAAATGAATTCTTTGCATGTGTCTTAACTCCAGAGGATTTGAGGGAGATTCCTACACATGAGCCATTCCTTTGGTGACAAATCTGAGGAACTGTCTCATATTGAGGTGTCAGTGGAGGAGGTTTTAGAACAAATTGAAAAACTGGACAGTAGTAAGTCACCAGCACCAGATGGTATGCATCCAAGAGTTCTGAAGGAAGTCAAATATGAAATTGCAGAACTACTAACTGTGGCATGTAACCTATTGCTTAAATCAGTCTTTGTTTAAGAGGACTGGCAGATAGCTGATGTGACACCAATTTTTTTTAAAAGGCTCCAGAGGCAACCCTGGCAATTACAGGCTGGTAAACATAACTTCAGTACCAGGCAAATTAGTTGAAATGATAGTAAAGAACAGACTTATCAGATGCATAGATGAACACAATATGTTGGGGAAGAGTCAACATGACTTTTGTAAAGGGAAGTCATACCTCACCAATCATAATTATTTGAGGGGGGCCAACAAGCATGTGGGCAAGTGTGATCCAGTGGATATAGTGTACTTTGACTTTTTAAAAGCCTTTCAACCAGGTCCCTTACCAAAGCCTCTTATGCAAAGTAAGCAGTCATGGGATAAGGGGGAAGGTCCTGTCTCGTGGATCTATAACTGGTTAAAAGATACAAAATTAATGGCAGGAATAAATGGCTGGCTTTCACAATGGAAAGAAGCAAAGAGCAAGGTCCTCCCAGGGACTGTCTTGGGTTTGGATCAGTGCTGTTCAACATATTCATAAATGATCTGGAAAAAGGGGTAAACGGTGAAATGGTAAAGTTTCCAAACAATACAAAATTACTCAGATATTTAAGTTCAAAGCTGACTGCAAGGAGTTACAAAGGGCTCTCATTAAACTGGATGGCTGGGCAACAAAATGGCAGATGAAATTCAATGTTGATAAGTGCAAAGTAATGCACATCGAAAAACATAATCCCAACTATACATATAAAATGATGGGCCTAAATTATGTATTACCGCTCCAAAAAGAGATCTTGGAGTCCGTGTGCATAGTCCTCTGAAAACAACTGCTCAATGTGCATCGGCAATCAAAAAACCTAACAAAATATTAGGAAAGGGATATGTAAGACAAAAAAATCATAATGCCACTATATAAATACGTGGTACTCCCACACCTTGAATACTGTGTGTAGATCTGGTCACGTTTTCTCAAAAAGATGTATTAGAATTGGAAAAGGTACAGAGAAGGGCAACAAATATGATTAGGGGTATGGAACAGATTCCATAAGAGGATAGATTAGATAGCTTGGGACTGTTCATCTTATAAAAAAAAAAAGACAACCAACAGGGGATATGATAGAGGTCTATAAAATTATGAAGGGTGTGGAGAAAATGAATGAGGAAGTGTTGTTTACTCCTTCATGCAACATAACTAGGGCTCACCCAAAGAAATTCATTCCCTCTGAAGCATCTGGCACTGGCCACTGTTGGAAGACAGGATACTGGGCTAGATGGACCATTGGTCTGACCCAATATGGCCATTCTTATGAAGGACAAATATAAAATCTTCATGAATCATGGATTCATATATTTTAATGCCACAAGGGACCATTAGATGATCTAATCTAACCTTCTGTGTATATCAGCCCATTACATTTCACCTCATTACTCCAGTATTTAACCCAATAACTTGTCTAACTAAAGCATATTTTCCAGTCCTGATTTGAAGACCTCAGGAAATAGAAAATCTCCTTCTTGTGATTGTTTGTTCCAGTGGTTAACCATCACTTCTGTTTAAGTGTCTTATTTCTGCTTTGAATTTCTCTGGCTTCAGCTTCCAGCCATTACTTCTTGTTCTGCCTTTCTCTACTAGATTAGAGCTCTTTAGTACCTAGTATTTTTTTCCCTGCAAAAATATTTATATGCAGTAATTGTCACCTCTCAATCTTTTTTTATTAAGCTAAACAGCTGGAGCTCTTTAAGTCTCTCCCTGTAAAGCATTTTCTTCAGTGCTTGAATCATTTCAGTGGCTCTTTTCTTCACTCTCTCTAGTTTTTCCACATCCTCTTTAAAACGTGGATGCCAGACTGTACGCAGTATTCCAGGGTCAGTCTCACCAATGATGTATACAGAGGTACAGTCACACAGAGAGTGAATGAGTGTCTTTTTTTCTGCTGTGTCCAAGCCCTGCCCATGTAGCACACAGATAGCCCATTAGGCTTACATTTAAAGGTAAATGAATTCAGTGGGCCCAACTACTTGAGCAAGGACTATCTGTGTGAGGGTTTCTGGGCTCGGGCACTCCATAGCAGACCATGTATAAATAGTATATAGAACCATAGTTCAGGTGCAGGAAAGCAAGGTCAGATTCTCAGAGGAAGGAAGGCCTTGTAATTAAGGCACAGGCCTGACACTCAGGAGGTCTGGTTCAATACCTGGCTCTGCTGCATGTGTCCTATACAACATGTGTCCTAAGGTCCCCATCTGGACAAAGGGAATAATTGTTATTTTTCTGACACCCTTTAACTTGTCTGTTTAGATGGTGTAGGACTGTCTTTTGCGGGGGTTGTACGGCACCTAGCACAATGAGACCCCATCTTCAGTGGGGCCTCTAGGCATGACTGTAATACCAACAATGAATAATAGGAAGGTTTCCTGAAAGAAGTGAGTTTTGAGGGAGAATTTGAAGGATAAAAAAGAGTTTACTGGCTGTACAAGACAAAGGTGGTCCGGATTGAGTTCCAATAGTTTCTGTATTTTTTTCATAGAAGGCACTCTCGCTAAAAAATAAACCATGCATATAAAATCAGTTCTAATGGTTTATATTCCTTATCAGAACACTTTTCATATCTTTAAAGATTTTAGTCCTTGGTATTGTTGGACTAACTTCTGGGAAGCTTGAAATGAAATCTGTTTGTCTGGATTTGTGTTTTTCTCCTGGCTGTTTGAAAGCTTATGCCCAAATAAATTTGTTAGTCTCTAAGGTGCCACAAGGACTCCTCGTTGTTTTTGCTGATACAGACTAACCACTCTGAAACCTGTTTTTCTACGATTGCTTATGAGTACTGGCCTGCTGACTTTGATTTTTTTTATTCCTTTTAGTTTTAATTAAGATAATTAAAGCATCTGTTTGGAGGGGAAAATGAGAATTACACAGATTGGCTAATGTAAATAAGGAAAAGGTAGGTCAAATTTAGAATATAGCAACCTTGATTGTGAACCTTTAAGTGGTGGCTAAGTTTTACATCCTGCCCAAGATACAGTTGCTTAGAAGTATTTGATGGTATTATTGCCACTATGTTTATAAGAATGTTTGACTCATTAATCATCAGCGCTATCCTGCTCTACCAAGGATCAATTCTTCACTGCAACAGGTGAGAGTAACTAACATACACTAAAAGGGGGAAGGAGGAGAGAGAATGAGTCCATCCTTATCTAAGCCTTCAACTGCATATCAAACAAGAGCTCCTCTTTTTGTGGGCTGCTTCTCTTTCCTTTACAATGGGGTGCGGTGTTTATATTACTTTGGAGTGGAAAAGAATAAAGGCAGTTTCTGTGGGGGGGACTTGAAAAGGGCTGCATTGATTTTTTTTTTTTTTTTTCTTCCCCCCATCAGAGCTGCTGGAAACCTCCTTCCCTCCCCAAAGCTCACCTCTTCCTCCCTTTGTCAGGGAAGTGTTAGATCTGACACCTTTCCAGTAAGGTACAGAAATGCAAATTTAGAAATCCAGCAACACATAATCAGAGGATGTAAACTTTCTGTGAACCTAATTTGTGGATTTAAAAAAATCCTACTTTAGCACATTTCTAAAATGCTTTTGACACTTTTTGGGACTAATTGTATTGCTTGGGCCCAGCTGATTTTTCTTAGAACTAATACACTGTTGAGAATTATGAACAGAAAAGTAGATTTCCCTCCAGGAAGGGTGGAGTATACACACTTGGTTTCTGATGTTATTTATACCCAGGCATTCTGGTTTTATTAAAAGAGCAGACAGATGCCCTTAGTTAACATGTCTAAAACTAAAACTTCCTCCTGCTGTTTGTGCATTTCATTGTGGACACAGCTTTTCCACTAACACAATCTAAGCAGCACACTAGGGACTTGCATGGCTACAGGGTTAGTATGTCACTCCCTCAGTGCTGCTAAAAACAAATATGCAGCAACAATCACTAGAGTATTCAGTTACATTATACAATGTTTACAAAAAGCCATCAATCCACTACTGTAACATTCTGGAGGGGGCTAAATATGCACCAGGCAGTGCTGTAGCAAAATGCAGAACATGCAAACGGTAGGGCATGTGGGTATGAGAGAGAAATACAGTGGGTATATATAGTTAGGGAATCTCAGTATTTACCATCTAGCTTCTTTTCTCTAAGGCTTTATAAGGGAAAGCATTTTGCCCTCGACCTACAGTGTCATTTACAAAGGGGGAAGGGGGGAGAGAATGACTATTGCTAGCCACAAAATCCACTGCTGAACCAAAGTTGGCATTTTTGATGTTGACTCTTGGCCGTGTTTCCATCGTGGAAGTGTCAGGATTTGCACTTTGCTTTCACAGGGGCATCAGAAGAGCCCTAACCAAGAGTCTTTCATCTCATGGAAATTAAACCAAGCTGAGTTGCCCCTGCACTTCCCCCAGGCCCTGGAGCACTTCCCCTGCTGCCTGGGAATCTCCCCACAAGCTGTACACTTGGAGCAGCTTGTTGGACGTGTGTGACTGATGGTGAAAATGGTCTGAGACAGATGAATTACACAGGACTTCACCAGAACTGTCTCATGATGACTTACATCTAAACTCAGGCAAGTGCATGCAACCTAAGGTCAATTATGTCTTATGCTTGGTTTAAGCTGCAGGGGGCGCTATGCACGCCACTTCACTACCTTAGAGCAGGTTAGCTTTCTGTCTTCCCTTTCCTACCCATGCTAAGAAAGATTAGGGAAGGTCTCCCTTTCTGTGCCCTGCCGGCTGGCGATTCCTGGCGTAGGGCTTTAAAATGCTGAACATTTTTGTTGGTGATGGGTTGAGGAAACAGCCTGTGGTTTTACCTTCCCCTTGAGAGAATAAGTAAACTGTTTGCTAGAGGCCAAAAGTAGGGCCAAATGTTTTTAATGTTGCAGGATAATACACATTTATCTTGGAGGTGTTGCTATAACACATTGTTATCAATACTAGTGAGCAGAGGCTGAGAATAAAAATTTCAAAATGAACGTATTACTGGAGGGCAATGGCTTTTTTTAGCAAATCTGGGATTGCATTCACTCTGTGAAATGCCAGTTTCCAGATGTCATTTTGTGCTTTGGGTGTTACTTTTAGTTGAACTGTCCATGCCACTGCTTCCATTTACACATCAAAACACCACCCTCCCTAAAGCAGAAAGGTCTTTACAGGCAGTGCTCTCACCTCCCTTTTGAGGAGCATCACCCTTCTTGCTAGTTCAAAGGCAGGCGAGAATTTTAGCACAACTGGGGAAAACAAACTCTGTACCCAGCTGTGAATGAAAAACACCCACATCAGATAATTTAAAGAAAGTTACAAAGCAGAGGTCTACCAATAATTTAGGTATCTGATTTTATTGTTCCATAGGGTCGTTAACAAAGGAAAGTTACATGTCTTAGTCCCCATGTACTTATTTTGCTTCCTCTCCTAGCTGGTTCTATGCTCAAATACCTCCATGTACGAAGGAAGCAACTTCACAATACTTTTCCTGTAACAATGACAGCTCTGTGAAAGGTAGTATCACAGCATAAATAGCTTAGATCTTCCAAAAATAGGAACATTGAGGTGTATGACCTTGTATACAGGAATGTTGATGCTCCAGAGGTCATTGGAAGTATTTCTTTTTTGAAGAAAATTTTCAAATCTATTTCACACACTTCTCTTCAACACCTGTCATTCCTCAGCAGAAAAAATGTACAGGTAAAGTCAAGCCACAAGTAAAGCATCTGCCTAGTACTTAAGTTATAACTACAGCTTTACCCAAAAAAAAAAAAAAAAACCACTTACTCAGGGAAATCAAGTTGAGTAGTTTCTTTAGAATGGCATTCATGAAACCATGCCCAGGAATTTTAGTGTCCTAAAGTCAACCTACAACATAACTACATTGCTTCCTTCAATATCCTAAGCATCTTTCAGTATTAAACAAAAGAAACATTCAAATTCCAATACTTGAGCTAACAATGCTTAGTACAAGAATTAAGTGCTAAATTACCAGCAGTGTGTCCACAACAGATACAAATTTGTTACTAGCAAACAATATGGAACTGGATTTTTAATTTTAAAGTGGTTAGAAGTGTATCACACTCCAAAATACATGCAATCATTTGTGAATTCAATATTTTTTATTAAAAAGATTAAAAATAAAACATTTGACACCCTAATATACATAAAGTCACAATAAACTCAGATGTGCTAAAAGCAAAATGTGCATAAAACACTCATTTCTAAAAGGCACCCTGCCACCAATATTTTCAAAGTTTGTTTCAATGCTCTTCCTTCACTGAAGGCAAGATTCTAGACCACTAAATAATAAAGATACTAACCACACCAATCCCTTTCAGGGATCTTTACTATCACTATAACGCTTAAAATTGTGCATGCACACTTAAGTCATATACCTCTCATTGAGTTAACCACCAAGATATAAAATGCACAAGGGCTTTTTCTTAATAGAAAAAGGGAGTGATATTTGGGCCATTTATAAGGGCCAAGAGAAAGAGACAAGGCTGTGAAATACCGCTGTGCATCCACCAAAGAGCTTTGCTACAAAAAAATCCCCTTTCTTCCCTCCCCACCCTCACACCCCTAAACTCTCCTAAACAATCCAACAGTTACAAAACATCTCACACACAAATGGATGAAATGTTAACACATTTAACAATTAACCTGTCAGGGTCTGACAGTGTAAGAGTGCCATCTATGCAGTCCTGAAATACAGTAATGTTAGACACACAAATGCACCATCTGAAAGCCCCACTGTCCATTTCAATGGCTGTAAGGAGAACACAGTGCTCAAGTATTCTCCCATTATTAGGTAGATCTTTGTTGATTCCTGTGCAGTTTATTTACCAAGGTCTCCACATAGATTTGGAAAAACTAGGTGAAGGCACGTTGTGTGTCCTGGAACTGTCCAGTCCAGCGGGAGAGGCCAGGCTTTGCTCGGCCTCTGTCTCTTCCAGATCAGAGCAGGTCTCTTCACTGGAGGAAGGGGAAAGAAGAGCTGAAGTGGCGATGGACAGGCTCAGAGCAGCAGGGGACACGCCCGTTGGCTGGGAGAGCCCCTCACTGCCAGGCCAGGGGCTGATGGAGGGTTCTGACAAAACATCCGTGATCAAGTCCTGGAAACTGCCTTCGTTGAGAGGCATGGACTCCAGCAGGTGGTTCAGCAGCTCGGCAGCGACGGTGGAATCAATCCCCGGGCAGTTGGAGACGAAGGTATGGACTTCATGCATGCACTGAATGTACCCGGCTGCAAACCGCTCGCTGGCCTCCCGGTGCAGCTTGTCACTTTCTGCAGCAGCACCCATAAGGAAACGCACATAACTGGAGTCAAAGGGGGGAGCCCCGTCCCTCCCCCCCCCCCCAAAACCCCTAACCCCCGTTCTCTGGCCATACCAACCCCTCCCCTTCACAGCACGGCTGGCACGTCACTTCTCGGGATCCTGCAGCCCCGTCGTTAGAGGGATGCTGCTGCCCCTCTCCCCCCGCCTCTCCCGTGCCCGAGGGGGACTCACCGAGGGACCGGCTCTGCAGCACGCCCTGCACCCGCTTCACGGTCAGCTCCAGCACCTCGGCGTTCTCCATCTTCGCCTGAAACTGCCCGCAGGGGCGCGGCGAGAGAGGACAGCGATCAGCCCCGCGCCAGGGCCCCGCGGCGCCCCCAGCCCCGCTCCCGTGCCCCTGCCGCAGCCTTACCTCCGTGTCGGCCAGGATGAGCCGCAGCTCCTGCAGGCTCTCGTTAATCCGCGCCCGCCGCTTCTTCTCCACCAGCGGCTTCCTGGCCTGCGGAGGGAGAAGAGGAAACACACATTGCACCGACCGCCGCATGCCCCGTGCAGGCCGGGCCGCGGCTCCATTGCCTCCCTCGCCTGGGGCGGGGATCCTGCAGCCCCTGTTCCCCCCTTCCCGGGGGTCCCTCCGCGCCCGGCTCACCTTCCTGTCCCCCCCTCTCGCGTCACAGAAATCCTCCTCCTCCCGGCTGGGCCGGCTCTTGCTGGGCCGAGAGGACGGGGCCATGGCAGAGCGCGGCGCAGATACCACGGGCCGGGGAGCGCGCCACTGGGGGAGGGGCGCAGGAGGCGGCAGCAGCTGGCAAGCGGTGCACAGGGGCGGCCTTCTGCACCAGCCGGCCCACGAGCCTCCCCACTGCTTCTCCCCCGCCCCCTCCCAGCGCCGCCGCTCCCCGGCCCTACTTATAGCCTCTGATTTGCATGTCAATGAGCCCATTGGTCACGCCGAGCAGGGAGAAGCTGCAGCGTTGGGCGAACTGACCAATGAGAGACGGGCGCTTTGTCTAGCCAGGGGCGCTCTGAGTCTCCGCCAGTGCAGCGGGAGGGGGGCGAGAGGGCTGGGGTAGGGCATGATGCCCCAGGCTGGATGGTGTTGGTTGGGGTCCTACCCTGCCTGCTTTTTTGTGTGTCTCGTGTGTACTGGGACTCACTTAGCCGTGTTTGTCTCGGTGTATTGGGAACACACAGAGTCCAGCTGTACCTGGGGTTCAGTGGCGTAGCCGGGTTGTAACACCAGGGGGAGCGAACACATAAAAAAAGGCGCCACCCAACCGACATGGGTGAAAGAACCCAGGCCAGCAGTGGGACCCCTGCTGGCAGGAGTTGTGGGGGGAGATCCTAGAGCGGCGACTGGCTGAGCCGCTCAGCCAGTCCCGCTCTGGGATTCCCCCCGTGGGCTCATGCCAGCAGGGGTCTCTCAGCCTGCTGCTGGCCTGGGTTCTTTCACCCAGGCCAGCAGCGGGCTCTTGGTGGGGCCAGCGGCGGGGCCCCTGCGATATTTTGTCGCTCCACCTCTGTCCACTCGTGGCCACCCTTTTACAAATTAAAAAGGCGCCACTTTTGGAAATTGTGCTCAGGGGGAGCGCCTGCTCCCCCTGCTCCCCCCCAGCTACACTACTGCCGGGGTTCAATCTCAGCTCTAGCGGACCGGTGCTGCTGGGCTGTAATCCGTGCCCAAGGGAGGATCCAAGGGAGGCTCAGACATGTGATAAGGGATGGGAACACTGGCACCAATTCACATATTTCTTTGGGGGGGGGCGGGGGAGGAGCAATTTTCAGTTCCCAGTTTCCACCCCATCTACATGGACCTTGGGTCTCCCTGGGCCAGGGATTCTTCCCTCTCTTACCTGAACAGTGCATGATCTGGTGCTGCCAGGAGTCAAGTTCTTGGTAGACTCCTCTGTGCTTAGGGTGACCAGACAGCAAGTGTGAAAAATCGGGACAGGAGGTGGGGGGGGGGTAATAGGAGCCTATATAAGAAAAAGACCCCAAAATCAGGACTGTCCCTAAAATCTGGTCACCCTATCTGTGCTCCACCCAACAGGAACAGACTCCCGATGCTCCAGATTGCAACACCCTTTGGCCCCGATGCCTGTCTGTCTGGACAGAGCAGACGGTGACGGGCCACCTTTGAGTGGTGATGTGACCTTGTGCCCCAGGTTGCAATGCCACTTGCTGAAATTTGCCCCACCCACCATTCCATCTGGACAGAAAGGTGACCCAGTCAACTCAATGACATTGGCACCATGTAGCTCTAGCAATGCTCCAGATCAGTCCAGTAGCAGCGGTACTGATTTAGTATGGGACCACTGTTTTAAAATGGTTGGGCCATGAGGGGCCTTCCCAGGTCTGAAGTCTATGGAACTTTGATAAATGCAAAAACGTGGTCTCCAGTAATTGGCACCATTAGCTGGGAAATGTAGAAAGTAGGACAGTGAAAAGTTTTATGTGCACCACTTTCCAATGTATACCTTTTGGACAGTGTAGTAGCTATGATATATGTTACATTCACCACTTCACATATGTAGGGCTAATACCTGATACTCTCGTCTAAATAAAAGTATAACATGTTTTTTTGTTTCTTTGGAGGACTAACTTCTATCTTGAGGTATTTGTATGTAATGCCCAAATAAGTCAGTCTAAGGGAAGAATTCAAGTCTTCTTATTTAAATAGGAGAAGTTGAATAACTTCACAAGAGGAAAGATGAGATTTCAAAAGACCCCCTTATTACATTTCTTCCCTTTAAGGTATCTCTGGAGAAGGGGCAGCCTGCATGAGTTATGGAGGAGATAAAGTAAATAGCAAGGAAACCTTCTTCTTCTTTTTTTTTGGGGGGGGGGGTATATAGTGTCAAATATGCACAAGTTAAAGCCATGCATTCAGCAAATTCTCAGGAACAAGGAAATATGTTCTGAAATTCTAGTTTCCTCTTCATTTTGGGAAACTGAAGAAAGTAATTAAAAAGATTCTCTAAATCTTTGATTCTTTTGTGTTTATTGGGGAAACAAGGAGTGGTCAATAAAATACCACAGTACAATCCCTGTGAAATACCAAAACACAGTTTACAATACTCTTATTGCAGATTATTGGTCTATTATTTATAAGGGTTTTTACTATCCTTGGCACTAACATAGAGTATCAGAATCCCATAAAAGACTTTCCACTGTTATCAGCAAATCTTCCAGGATATACCATAAACGTCTAACAGTTATCATTTTCTAGAATTCATGCTACATCCCCAAAGGCATTCAGAGTTAAATTGCTCCCCTTTAAAACACCCATTTAAATTTTCATAATCCTACAAACCAAAAAAAACCTGAGGAAATATCTTTCACTGCCTTTATCAGATACTATGAACCAATTTCCATTTACTTTATTGGTTTGTGTACTTTACAGTCTATTATAAATCTCCCTCACAAGTGTTTCTTAACAGTATGCATGTAATTAAAGGCATAGGAAGAAGTAAGAGGTCAATGGTAACCAACAATGTGGGCGTGAAGAAAGCAATTTATATGTAAGCAGGAAAGCAGATACAAATATTTGGAGCAAAAAGCCCTGGGTCCTTAAGTCCTTACTTAGTCCTGAAGTCCTTACATAGTCTAAACTCCCATTGAATCAAGGACTCAGGAGCAGGCCCTCATTATGATTTAATATTATGAGAGATTTGAATATTTGCATAAAATCATACACTAATTTTAAATGTTGCTAGGCGATGTTGTTCTTTTAAATACTTGAATTATTTAGCAATTAGCATGAACCAGTGTGTGTGTCACGTGTGTGATAAAAGTTGAAACCCTATAAAGAATCAGGATCCAATGTATTTGCAACACGATGAAAACTTCCTCCCTTCCTTGTTGGATTTTGTTGCCTCTTGTGTTCCTTAACCTAAAGAATGAAATAGTCTGGCTTTGTGAATGTAACTTGATGCTGATGGCAGTTGGCAGCTGCAGTCCCCTAAACAGACTGAATCAAATAAAAGCATTAGGTCTTGTCCCCAAGGAGAGCGACAGGTGTTCGCTCTCCCTTCTTTGTTTCCTTCTTTTTTTTCCTTGTTGGTAATGTGTGTCATATTTTGACTAGCCAAGAAAATGAGAGGCATCTTCTGTGTGTGTAATCAACATCATAGCCAGGCACAGATAGACAAATGCATAGATATATGCTAGTATATGTATCTGCCTGCTTCTGTGTACGTGTTCTGCATAACTCTCTTCATTTCTGCACTGGACTACTAGTGTTATCTTACCATAAACAACCCCCACAGTGCATTTTTAGTGTTTTCATGCTACTTTCATTGCTGAGTTCATGAATGCTGCTAGCACATGCTATTTTTGTAAGCAGGCCAATAGAGGAATGAGTGCTCATATAGTGCATGGCATATACACTCCCTTTGAGAAAGGCATAGTTGCAGATAATGCTGTAAGTACCCACTAACATTGCTCACTTGCATCCCTGATCACTTTTTCTGTGTGGCTGTATTTATTATAAGCACTCACTTGTTTCCTGCAGGGAGACATATGTTTGTACTTGTGTGTCTTAGTGTGTGCACATGGCTCTTCCTTGTATTGGTCATCATTCAGTTTGGCACAGTTGACTTGTCCCAAATAGTCTATTGCATAATGTTCTACTCATTGAAAAAGAACATGATAGCTCCTACGCAGTGTTATAGCCATGTTGGTCCCGGGGTATTAAACAAGGTGCGTGAGGTAATATCTTTTATTGGACCAACGTATGTTGTGAGAGAGACAAACTTTCGTGCTTATATAGATTTGTTCCATCTTGTATTTAGTGGTAACACTGTAAGGAAGTTTCACAGACCTGAAGAAGAGCTTGGTGTAATCTCCAAAGCTTATCTCTCTCACTAACAGAAGTTGGTCCAATAAAAGATATTACCTCACCCACCTTGTCTCTGTGATCGCCCTTAGTCAGATTCATTACATTTAATGACAATCATACTTAGAGACCACTTTTCATCTTCAAAATGCTTTACAAACATTAATGCTCACAATAGCCATATAACATAGGAATTCATTACATTACACACAAATGGAAATTGGGGCTATAATGTTAAGTAATCTGCTCATGGCCATAAGCAGAAGTCAGTATTAATTTAAGAGCTCCTGGTTCCAGATGTACAGTTAGGCCACTCTCTTTCTCAAGTTGTGGTTCACAATAGATTTTTTTAATGCGTGTATTTTCATAAGTATATTTATTTTTGTAGTTCTAATTCTGCTCAACTCGCATCTTCCCCTACCAATGAAAATCAGTCTTTGCCAAAGTGCTCAGTGTTGGCCTAATTGACTCCAGGTGGAGCAGATTTAGGCCAGTTCTGAGCACTTGGGGAAATCTCATCTGAATCATCTATGAGAACCTGGGTGCACATCAGGCTAAATCAATCTTTGCTGTAGTTCCACTCCACACATGCATTGAGTTCAAACAGGATTAATCTGATTTTGACACAATTAGTGCCGAGTATTCACAAATGTCATTTTGAGCCAGGACAGTCACAGTAAGCTTATAAACACAGCTGGCCTGCAATTTTATAGTACTTCCCATTTTAGTTGTATTTAGCATAATAGGAAAAAAGTAATCAGCAGGGAGGAATGGTTCAAAATAACCATAGATACAAATTATGGTTAAAGTAATTACTACAGTTTCCCTGGGTAGATTTTAATTTTGATACAAAGTGAGCAAGGTGTAGTAAGTAGAAGAAACGTATAAATCATATAGTCTGAAGTGTTTGATTTGTAACAAATAAGGAATCCAAACGGACACTACAAGCAGGTTTTTCTTTTGACAACATTTAGCTTTTCTTAACATTTGTGATCTGCTATATTAAAATATTAAGTCACTGTTTCACCTATCACTTATTTCAGTGAAGTTATACCTGATTTACATCACTGTGAGAGCAGTCTCAGTCCCCAACTTTGTCAGTACAAATAATTTATGGTCTGTTTCTACTCTCACTTAAACTGGCATAATTCAGAAATCACTCCAGTGAAGTCAACAGAGTGACACTGACATAAAACCAGCATGAGACCAAAATCAGGCCCTTGGTGCTGAGCTATGAAACTAATCTGAAAAATTCCTAGCTAATGGGACACTGCATGTCTGAAGGATCACCAAAGAAACTCCTGAATTCTACTCTTGATTCTGACACAGATTTCTGCTTCTGCCTTTGGCAAGCCACTTGACCTCTCAGTTTTGCCTTCTGTAAAATGGGGATGGAATAGCACTAACCTTACTTGTAGGGCTGCTGTGATACTCAACTAATTTGGAAATGACTTTTATAATGAAAAACACTGAAAAAGTGCTGAGTATAATTTCTCATTCGTCTCACATCTGCACATTTAGGAGCAATGAGAAATAGCAAGTTCAGAGTAAAAAGTCTGATTTCCAGGGTGCTTGAGAAATCAAGAAACCTAAGATAGACAAGTGAGACAGCTTTTTTTAAAAAATAGCTCTGTCATGCTTTCCACAGTTGCAGCAGCACAAAAGTTTTGCATGTTCAACTAATTGGAAGTTGCACCCCAGAGAACCGGCGAAGCTGTGGAGGAAAGGAGAGAAGATACTAGCAAAATCTGAAGAGAAGATGTGAAACAAACCAAAAAACATGGAGAGAGATTTGTTTATTCTATTTCTGATTTACAGCCTGGTCCAGAGCCCATTGAAATTGATGGGGGTATTACACTGACTTCAGTGGGCTTTAGATCAGGCCCTTAGTGACATCCATTTATCTTCATCCAGTCAGCGTGGAAATCCTAATTATATCAATGGAGATTCCATGCTTGGAATGATTGTAAAGTATATGCTCTTTAGTGAATGAGCAATAAAACACATAAATGAGGCAATCTGAAATCTTTTAAGAACCCTCAATACAATCGATAATAATTTAATATTACCATACATTTTAATTTAATTTTACGGTTGACTTGAACTGATGATAACATTGCACTGAAGTGGCACCTTTTCTGGAGTGGGGCCTTCTGTAACCTCTAAGAAAAGTTACAGGTAAGACAATAGCTGTAACAGTTGACAAATGCTGGAGCTGATTTTGCTGTACATTAAATATATATGTTAGAGAAATACAAGAGTACTACTGTACCTGTCAGTTGGCACTATAGAGAAGTTTTTGCAGGATACCTGCTTCTTCCATAGGGAAAATGTGACATTCTTGTGCCACTTTAAATGGTAGAACAATTCACATCAGGTAGAACAATTCAAGATAACCTCATACATTTGAATGTGAGCATTGACTTGAATCAAATGGAAGAAGACTCCCTCAACACCACTTCTAACTCCTTTCTTGTAGGTGGGAAATTCTGGATGAAGTTGTAGTACACAGTCCATTTATTATCTACTGAAATTCTTTGCAGGCTGTTTAATACACCAGATATTACAGTTGATGGATGGATGGATGGATGGATGGATGGCTAAGTTTACAAGCTTACCACTTCTATCTCCCAGATGGAATGTCAGATCTTCCCAAAAGCATGGAATTATCACCTACTAGAGGTTGTAGCCCACAAAGATGTAAACCTTAATACTACTGCAGTTAACAGAGAAGCTCCTTGTAACTAAGTGAGACAGGCTGTGATCTGGGAGCAGTTTTAGCTGCAATGCTGCATGTGCATTTTTATACAAATTCAAACACGACTACTTATACAGGATATACTTGTATATAAAATATATAATTATTGTTTTAAATTCTTTTAAAATAATGTATTGTAGTTAATGAACCCTGGCATCAAGACACCTTTATGTAAGGCTCATCCTACTGCCACTGTCATGGAGCCAATGGTATTAATACTACAAACTAAGAGGTAAGGATAAGTGATCGCTCATGGAGAAGTACATGATTCCTTTGGATACCCACATGTTGCGTGTACATTTTTAGGCATGAAGTGCAGTTGAAGGAGCTCTAACCATTGGAAAAATGTGTGCCTGATATTAATGCACCTTTTGAGGCATGGATGGGCCACAGTCTGAACCTTCAGGGAGTAACCAAAATGTTTCATTATAAGATCAGCATAGCACAGGGCAAAGCAATGATGCATGTAAACTGTAAAGTCCTCAGGAGGCAGTTTTTTTAATAGGTTGCAACACTGCAAAATCCAGTGGTTTTTGGAAGCAAGTACTGTGCAGTCATATAGGTATTAAGACATGTCACCGTTGTGAATATGATTAGCACAGGTTAGTAACATTAATGGTGGATAGTGTAAATTGTGGTAAATGTTAAGTTGATGCTCAGTTGCTCCCTAGACATCATTTTACTGTCACTCAGTTTACCTTTATGCTAACAAGTAAAAACTGTGCAGGTGGTATAGATTCCAGACCTTTCACCTCTGGCATTTGGTGTTTAAAATGTGGCTCCCAACACAAATGAAATGAGCATTATGGCCTCAGCCTCATTTCCACTGAAGATTAGTCCAAATCACTAAACCATCTACTGGGGAGCAGCCTAAGAACATGGAATAAGAGAGGGTTGTAGGGTATGAAAAATGTGCATTAGAAGAGCTGTATGGAGAAGCTTGCGGGCCCTGCCAGGCTGACACCTGGGTCTTTCTAGTGCTATCAGTCTCTCCACTTTCAGCAATGTGGACATTTAACCCTAACTGATATAATCAGAATAAATTTCCCTGATTTCCATTCAGCTACTCTTTGAGTTTTGTCCATTTGTTTTTACAAACCGGATTGGCTGAGTGTTTTTTGTGTGGGCTGTGGGGTCCTCTGAGCCTTTCAAAGCCACAAAGGTTGCCTCACCCATCTCATTTGCTAGGATGCAGTTTTAGCAGCAATCACTGTGTTGACCGGATGGTACACAGAAGTCTCAATAATGAGTGGCATTCAAAAGACTGTCATGTCCACTGACAGGAAGTCCTGAGATTGTGTTCATATTTTTTTTTGTCATTGATCAGAGATTAGTTTTACCAAAGAATGTCAAAATGATCCTTATTCTCTGGCATTTCAAAGGTACATCTGATGTTATAAAAAAAACAGCCAAAGCCTTAAATACAGCAGGAAATGATAGTGCCTGAGCACTCGGTGAAAGTAACAGCACAGGGGTTCTCAACCTTTTTCTTTCTGAAGCCCCCCGCAACATGCTATAAAAATTCCACGGCCCAGCTGTGCCACCATATATGTTTTCTGCATATAAAAGCCAGGGCTGGTGTTAGGGGATATCAAGGAGGGCAATAGCCCAGGGCCCCACACCATAGGGAGCAACGCGAAGCTAAGTTGCTCAGGCTGCGGTTTCAGCCCCAGGTGGCAGGACTTGGGGCCCTGGGCTTCAGTCCCGCGTGGCAGGACTTTGGCTTTCTGCCCTGTGCCCTAGCAAATCTAATGTCAGCCATGCTTGGCGGATGCCCTGAAACCTGCTCGCAGACCCCCAGGGGGCCCCAGACCCCTTGTTCAGAACCACTGACTTAGCATACTACAACTATGTTTTAAGCTCTAACCCTCATCAAAAAGTGCCTGTTTGGGATCTTGGAACCCTGCAGAAATCTTTGTTAAGCCAGTCATGTTCTATTGGTTGTCTTGTTTGCCAGTGTGCACAAAAAAAGGGGTGAGTAAGGGGGAAAAGTGGAAAGCAGAAGGAAGGGGGATGATGTGATTGAACAGCACCTGAGGAGTAGTGAAGATAATAATGTTTAGGAAGCTGCTGGATGGAATGCTGAGGCCAAATGTTCCAAGGCACTTGCGAGTGACATTCAGTTGCAGGAACAGTTTATTCTGTTTGTGCGATTAAATATCTTCCCATTATATGGCTTCACAATATTTACGGCTAGTCCTAGACTGGCGAAATATCTGATTACCTTTTACTTAATTCCGGCAACACTTGTCTCCTTATCATGCCAAACAAGTTCATTGAATTGAAATTAAGGAGGAAGCGGTTTAAAAAACTTTTGTTCCAAGCTAGATTCTCCTGTTCCTTATCCAAACTGACCCAGTCAACTGAGACTCACCAGCACTCAGAAGCTGCTGTTTTGGGCTGAGTGGGGAGATGAGACAAGAGATCAATATCCGTCAAGCACTCTTACCAGACAGTTATTCCAATCCACTCGCACAATCTGTGATTGAAAAGGTCACTATGGGTAAGATTTTCAGAAGGGCTCAAGTAGCCAGATTTTGAAAAGAGCTCAGTATGTGACTACTGAGCTTTTATTTTGTTTTTTTTTAAATTGACTGTAAGTGTCACAATGGGAGCTGCTGGGTGCTGAGCACTTTGGAAAATTTGGTCCTTTGGTGCCTTAATGGGCGTTTAAGCTCTTCTGATAATCTGATTCCAGTTGTGGGTGCTGAGCACTTGAAAATCTGGTCATTGTCTCTTTCCCCGCTCCCGTTCACAATATGGCAGTTGAACCCATCTCCCTGCAAATGCAGATCAGAATAGGATTTTGCTTTCACTACTGCATGCTGTTACACAAGCCTGCAGATATTTCACTATAGCAGCACTTAACCTAGTTGGTTAACAAAGACAATTGTAGTCTGGGCCAGGACTCTATCTGCAACAGCCAGTTAATCTAATCCATCTATTGATTTTTGAGCTCACTTATTGCTATATTGTTGGGTGATCTGTAAATTATTTCCACTTTGGGGAGGGTAAATAATCAGCTAAGATTTCTTTTTTCTTTCTGTGGATCATCCAAGATGTCAGTTTAACCCCTATTCCAGTGTACTATCCGATAGAAATACAGATTACCTAGCAATTGATTACTTCCGGGCTTTGCATGTGTGGAGTGCCAGATTCCTTCTGAGCTAGCAGGGTATGAATTAGTGGCAACTATTTACCCTATTATGTCGGCCAGTATATTGTCAAAGTTTTCCTTGGGGCCTAGATATTTGGAGATCTCTACCGGACACAGTAATCCAGTTTTGGAGAGAAACCAATGCTGCACCTTAGTTAGGGCAATGTGGTATGATTGTGAGAAGGTCATTTAAGTCCTCTGTAAAGGAGTTGAAAATGAGGAACTCTGGACAGCCTGGGATTGTAGAAACTGGAAATTCATTTGAGCCCAAACCTGGCCTAATTATAGAAAATATACCTATAGTTCAGGTTTTCCATTAACAGCAGGTATTTACATTTCCCTTGGGAATTAGTCTTGGAGGTAGTGATCTTGATACTATGGAGGAAGTCCTCTCTCTTTGGTTGGGGAAACATTTCTTCTCAGGTAAAATATGTGAAGTATGGATAGGTCTGTGTCTGTAATAATAATTAATTCTCCCAAATGAAAACATTAATACCCAGTTAAGGCACAATCCAGTCACACAAATCTGTAAGAGTGCAAAAAAAAAAAAGTCTCTGTCAGGGACTTTTTTGTTATGTTTGTACAGTGGGGTCCTGCTTCATGATTGGGGTCACCTGGCACTACCGCAATACAAATAAATAATAAAGTTAACGGGTAATTTGTACCTATGATTAATATCTGTCACTGATAGACTCTGAACTTCTATGAGGAAGTCCCCTTCCATCTCTAACAGATAAAGAAACAGTACAAACAGCACCGTAATTTACCCCACACTGTCATACTAAACCCTATGACCTCATACTTGGCCTACCAACACATTTAAAATAAACCCTTACATATAGTATATTTAGTCTTCAGATTTGGCTTGATTTTAAATCTTAATGAGATCTACTAAACAAGCCAAACTTGAAGGTAATGCATGCAAATTGTACAAAATAATATCCATGCCTAATGGCACAATGCTAATGAAATATCACTGTTCAATACTGCACGTATTTTTAATCACCTCACAAACAATAGGAACAAATCATTTCCTCCCCCCCCCCCCCCCCAGGATAGGTCTATAAAGTTCTGCATTGAATTTATAGTATTCAAATTGATAGAGAAGAGGCTTGTCCTCTGCAAACTGTGGCAGATTCAGCATTTAAATGGCAAAGTTAGATTCTCTTACACTCATTTGGTAAGACTCCCTTAGATTTCCTTACACTTATACATTCCCTTATTTCACTTTTAACAGTAGAAAAATGTGCCCCGCCAGAGCACTGAGCTGCTAATTTAAAATACCACTGATGCCAATATAGACTGCCAATTAATATTCCCTAAATATTAAAGAACAACTTTCACCCTGTACTAATAACTGCCCCCACTCTCAGTGCCTGAGAAAAAGACGGGCTTTACAATATGACTGATGTTTATCAAATCATTTAGATCTACTGTAAGGGAGGCTAAACTGGTGTTAAGATGGAGGCTAAGCATGCTGAAGAGCTAGAAGGAGTAAAATAGATTAGGGAATGGCCTGTTTTAATTTACCCCACCTTCCTGCTGGTTGCTTTTCTTGTTATGCTCCTTGCTTTTGACCCCTTGGCATGTGAGTCACACCAGTTTTGCCTATTAGATGAGGATTCAGAGATCCAAGTTCAGAAGTGATGTGTAAATTAGATGTTGGTAAATGGATGAGAATCTCTATGCAAGCCAGCCTAAGAGAGTCCAGAGAGAGAAGGATGTATGTGTACCATACCTGTTGGGGTGCATGTAACATGTTGGGGAGGGGGAGTCAGGAATGAGATAAATTATGATTCCTAGTTTGCATCATTCTGGTTTGCATAGACTCATCTCTGAGGCCTGCTCACAATTTTTCAAATGACATATTGCAATTTGAGTAAAAAACTATCCCATATGTAATGTGAGATGATGAAGAATATTAGCTGATTTATGACTGTTGCATACCATCATTTGATATTATCACAGCTCTAATGTGTGGTGGTGGCTGTCAGCTACAGAGGAGATGGGAACAAAGGATTTTCCACTGGGTCTCCTTGAGTCTGACAACCTGCCTTGAAAGTAGCCTCAATCTGTTGTTTCAGGTGGCCGGGGGAAGGAATATACTGAATATAATTAGTTGCTGTATGGAGGTGGGGAGAATGTCTCTGGGTATCAGAAAGGAAATCAGCTTATGTTCTGAATGCAGAGACTTTAAAAATATCCCACGTTACATCTGGAATGTTAGATCTTAAGTGCTCACCATCTCTCATGGCAACATCCTGCCCTGTAATCAGCACCGTCAGCTGGTCATACCAGGAAAACTTTCTTTAGCATTCAGACCCACTGGCATGTCGTGCATACTGGAGGGGCTGTTCTCTGGATCCATGGCAACTTGGTGGTTATGAACACATGGTCCTTATCAGTGTTTGCTATTTGACGATGTTATTGCAGCACTAAACTTGGATGCCTTTGCTCCAGTCCTGAAGCAGTTCTTTCTCTTTTGTTAGTTGATTCGTCAGCCTTTGTCTGATATCCATCCCATCAGTTCTTTCCACATTTCTGGAAAGGGTCATTGCATTACAACTTCAGTCACACCTCCACACATATGATGTAATTGATGAATTCCAGTCTGGCTTCAAGAAGGAGCCTTTTGAAGATTTGCAACGATCTCTTGATGCAGGCGGGCTCAGGCATATGTTCTATATTAATGCTCCTTAATCTGTCTGCTGGTTTTGACACCATAGACCATGGTGTCTTTTTGCAATATTTAGAGCAGATGGTGTGGCTGTCTGGAGTTGCTCTAGCTTGATTGAAATCATAGCTGCTAATTTGCTAGTTACACATTCCATTCCTCTAAACACTTTTCTGTCTGCTGCAGGACTCTGTTATGGGAGCCTTGCATTTTAGTGCCCATATACTCCATCTTGCTTCAATAATTTGCTGGTATGGACTGATTTATCGTTGCTAAGATGATGACACTCACCTCTAGCTTTTCTGGGAGGTTTCTCTATCTCCTTTTGTACATTTTCCACTTTCCACCTCAGAAACAGTGTCTCCAGCCAATAAGGGGATTGGACATAAGAACATAAAAATGGCCACACTGGATCAGACCTATGGTCCATCTAGCTCAGTATCCTGTCTGCCAACAGTGGCTGACACCAGATGCTTCAAAGGGGATGAACAGAACAGGGAAATTATCAAGTGATAAATAGTCGCCCATGCTCAGCATCTGGCCGTCAGAGTTTTAGGAATACCCAGAGCATGGGATCACATCTCTGACCATCTTGGCCAATAGCCATTGATGGACCTACCTGCCATGAACTTATCTAATTCTTTTTTGAATCATTTATAGTTTTGTCCTTCACAACATCCTCTGGCAACGAGTTCTGCAGGTTGACTGGGTGTTGTGTGAAGAAGTACTTCATTTTGTTTATTTTAAACATGATACCTATTAATTTCATTGGGTGACCCCTGGCTCTTGTGTTACGTGAAGGGGTAAATAACACTTCCTTATTCACTTTCTCCACACCATTCATGATTTTATAGACCGCTGTCATACCACCACTTAGTCGTCTCTTTTCCAAGCTGAATAGATACCTCTATTCACGGATACCTCTGTGGTGCAGCAAAGTCCCCAGTGATTATCTTGAAGGATTTGGTGATGATTGATGTACGGTATTCCAAGCTCCTGCCACACCGAGGAGAAATAAGGGACTGAGCTCAGGACCTGAATTCAGATCCTCTCCTCACCCGAATTCAGATCCTACCCTTTATAACTATATAATACAAACTATATTGGTATTATTGCATTATCTTACTGAAGTTCAGTGCTGATCATCAAATAATTTTCGGAGTGTGAATTCTTGCTAAGAAACTCAGTTTTCGTTCGCTCCCTTTGCTTTTTGTGGCATTGCCTTTCCAGCTATTACGTTTTACAGCAGTCCCATTTATTTCTGAGACTGCATTAAAAATGTGGGTAGTATCTTGATTCAGTTCTCTGATTTGAAAGTTTGCATTAGCCAAAACCTTCTTTTATGATCTGAAAAAATCACTAAACTTTGGCCCATGCTCCACTGTCTGATATAGAAATGCCATACCCAAGTATTAAACCAGAAGATTTTATGATTGTACAATCATCTGTGTATTAATATACTGTTAGCAAAATTATGGTTCTCCGTAGTATATGAATGACAAGTATACCCTGTCACACTGTATTTTAACAGGATAGTGCTACAAATAGTAGCAGTGCAATATATAAATAAAAAGGTAGCTCATTAGAACTCTAATGGGCTTCAGGTTCGTGTATAACAGCTGATGCAGAGAGAAGTTAGATTTCTAATTTCAATTAGGCAACTGCAGTTTAATGGCTCTAAAAGAAATTGAGGCACTGTAAACAGAAGAAAAGATGTAGAAATCTGAAGTACAAACAAATAGACTAGAAAAGACAGTAAGTGATAAAAATATTCAGTGACAATTGTATATTATCCAAAAGGGACCAGATTTTTATCTCATTTATACCAGTGTAAATCTAGAATTATGTCGTTAATTCAAATGGGATTTTTCTGGATTTATTCAGGTGTAAATCAGAGCAGAATCTGGCCCTAGACGTCTGCTTCACTGAATCTGTACCAAATATTGTGAAATTTAACTCATGAGGGACAAGTTGAATTCTGAGATCGATTCTCCTAAAGTCAGGGTAAATCAGGAGTAACTTCACTGAAGTCAATGGCGTGTCACTGGTGTAAGAGGAGAACCAGGTCCAGTTCTAAATCCGGCTGAGAATAGCAGTGAGTGAAAGTTGTTACTGAATGTTCTTCAGTAGCCTGGGTAAAAGCTTAGGTTGTTGTCTGGCGATCATTTTATAGATAGTGCAACTGAGGCAGAAGACCAGTGGTAGAGGTTGGAACAAAACACAGTTCTCCTGACCCCATCCATTGGCTTACACAGCCTACCAAGCGAGTTGGCGCTCTTAGTCCAAAAGACAAGGTTCCATGTCACAAGACCACTGTAACCCCAGATGGTGCCCTTGTCGGAAGTCTCAGCAGACAGACAAGTATTGAATAGGCATTGAGGCTGATTATACCCTCTAACCCTTCTAAGTGGTCCTTCCAGATCTGGGTTGTGCCTGTTCTGTAGATAAAAAGGAATTCTATTCCTAAGGCTTTCAAGCTAACATACGTGAGTACTACATTCACTATGCATTTTTGAGAGACTAAAAGATAAATAAAATCCAAACTTCCTTTATAAAGACGTTATTTTAATATTGGGAATTGGTACAAATAACTTGAGTTTTGTTTTCATGGCTTATACGGTCACTGGTAGAGTTGTGCAAATAACCCATTTTTCTGGTTTGGTGGCAGATATATATATATATATAATTTGTTTGGGGTTGACCTGAAATGAAAACATATCAGGGTTTGTTTTTGTTTTTGTTTTTTTTGTGTGTGAAATGAATAAGTTGCAACAAATTAGTTTGGAGGTCAAATGAAACGTTTTGTTTACCTAAAATTTTGTTTAATTTTCAAGATTATTTCTACATTTTACAGTAAAAAATAACTTTAAATTGAAAAGTTGAAATGTGTAATTTAGAAAATGGCAAAATGAAGTATCTTGACTCAGAATTTTGTTCTTTGTTCTGACTGAAACAATTTAGCAATTTTAACAGAAATTCTTATAATGTTTTGATTAATCCAAATCTGAATTTTTGGTGGAAAAAAGATTTTTTGTACACATTTTTTTTGCCCAATGGTAGTCACCTATACACAGGGATGAAAATTAATCTTCTATCAAATAGTTGGAAATACTGTAGTTAATTTGTCTATATTTGTACAGATTTATATAATTCACTTCCAAAGTGAATTAAGCTAAACTGAATTAAAGCCATTTTACTTCTGAATGAGAGGATACACTAAAGTTTAATGCAAGTATAATTAATCTACTTTAAAGTCAGACCCTTAGTTAATTTGGATTAATTTTTCTGAGTGTCCCCATGTAGACAAGCACTAAAACTACAGCTATTTTAGGAAGTTTGTTCATATGCCCACTATACCTGCATTTTGTCATTATCGAGGTAGTCATATACTTTCTATCATTACATTTGCTGCCTGTAATTCATCATACAAGCAATAGCACTAGAATAAAACCCAACAGACAATCTGGTTGCATTACTAAGCTTTGACATGGGAGCATTTGGCACTTGGCCATACTCTCATTGAGGCTCAGCCATTCTTACACTGAGGCTGTAGATCTAGCAGCTGGGTTTTGGGTGTCTTTGTTCAGCTCTCACATTCTCCTTTTTAATTTTTCATCTTCCTTTCTTCTGTACCATCATCTGTCGATAAAAAATTATATATTTGTACCTTCAACCATCACCACTGTTGCTGCTACACTTAAGGGTAAGAGCCTGTTCCATTGGAAGAGTCTGTTTCTTTTCCCATGGAAATCAATGGGAGATTTGCCATTAGTGCCAATGGCCCAGATTACGACACCCTTGCTTACAATGAATAATATTTTACCACATGATCAGTCCTACTGAATTCAGTGGGATTACATATGGACTCAAGTATCATTCAGTGTGATTAAGGGTGAGTGGCAGAATCTGACCACATAGGAACAGGATTGGGTCCTTACCTCTATTCACAGTTGCTCTTAATTGTCTTGAAATATATGCAAGTACCATTGAAAATAACTCTTGTGATGATGATTTCTAAGCACAGGAATTACCTTAGTGATTTTTACCTTTACAGTGAATTCAAAATTATGAAGGAGAGAGAGAAAATTACCAGTTAAACGATAAATTAAAAACACAGGAATTAAATACTGTGCGTTTTTTTAAATTTAAGATTATCTCAGATAGTCTCATCTATTCTGCCCTGGCAGGGAGGCAGAATGAATGAGATTGTAGGTATTTTCCATCTATAACATGTCTTGAATAGTTAATTATTATTTCTGTTAAAGACTGCCACAATGTGCTGGGCACCGAACTAACACATAGTGAGAGACAGTCCTTGGTCCAAAGAGTTTACAATCAATAAAACAGATGAACGGCAGGAGAGAGAAAAGAGGTGCAGAGAAGTGAAGTGATATGTCCAAAGTCATAGAGCAGGTGAGTGGTAGCGCTAGGAACAGACTCTAGGTCTCCTGAGTCCCAATCAAGTTCACTATCCACTAGATCACACTGATTTTCTTGAGAATACTAAATGAAACAGTAAAACGACAGTTGTGTTCTCCATGCCTGTGAGTCCCTCCCTTCTTTAGATTTTAAAATACAAAAAGGTATCTGTACACAAGCTCTATGTACTCTGACAATTAGTCATAACTCACAATCCATATAAAAACACCAGCCACCAGCATGTGTACAGAAGTTGTCTATAAAATGTTTCTTTGGGCTACAATTTGGCTTCACTCAGCTGTTTTGTTGGTGTTGCAATCATTTAATTTATTTCATTAAAATAAACTTGGCTGGAGTTTTGTTTGTTAACGTGTCCAGGAGATAATCTTGATGTGATTTCAGAACTTTGGTATGCTGTAGCAAATAAAATGTACTAGTCTTTAAGAAAAAAATAGATGCAGCCCTTTGGAAGAAAGCACGTATAAGAGGAAATGTTTTTGTATCCCCACAATGAAGCTCATGTAGGCAGCTAATATTTATTAAAATCCCAGCATGTCAACTTCTTCTGCACATGGCTCTTTCCCCTTGAAGCATAGTGGATGTATCAAATGTTTGTCCTAGAAACCCAGACATCATATGTTTTATTATACTTGCTATATTTACCTTCCAAGCCATCTCAGATGCGTGAAGCATACTGCAGCTGTTGCAGTGTGACATAATATAAATATAAAGCAGGTGTTAACTAGCATCCTGTATCTCATATGTCAAATATAGTTGTAATAGATTACTGTTATTTAGTGACTTAGGCCAGGCCACAGTGTATTTTTGCAGATATTATGGTCATATAAATGTAGATTGCCATACAGTGATGTTTTCCTGCAAGTCACTCTCAGAGCTACAGATGAGCCCAACCTGAAAAAAATTGGGATCTGCATCCAGACTTTACACATCCTAGGTTAAGATTTTAAAGCAATCTAGGAGCTTTGGACACATCTTCCATTAACTTTAACTCTTTGGGGAAGTTCAATGGCTGGTGTTGTACAGGAGATCAGACTACGTGATCATAATGGTCCCTTCTGGCCTTGGAATCTATCAATCTATAAATCTATAAATCCCCTAGGTTTCTTTGAAACTCTCTACCTGGGCTATTTGGAGTTGTTTTGATCGGGTCGATCTGTAAATTGAGCACAAATCGTAGGAATCTTACCTAGTTTGTGGTAATATTTTGATCTTCTGTCCTCACTGATCCTAACACATACATTGATTGATCAACCACTGAAACATATTAGTAAACAACTGTCTGTGAAAGATTGTTACTGTAAATGGAAACAATCCTCTGCTCCCACCCCCCATAACTTGCTATGCTGCTGTTCTCACTAAGGCTATGGCTACACTACAGAATTAGGTCGAAATTATAGAAGTCGATATTTTAAAACCCGATTTTATGGAATCAATTGTGTGTGTCCCCACTAAAGAGCATTAAGACCATGAGGTCGATGGACTGTGTCCACAGTATCGGGGCTAGCGTTGACTTTCGGAGCGTTGCATTGCGGGTAGCTATCCCACAGTTCCCGCAGTCTCTGCCGCCCATTGGAATTCTGGGTTGCGATCCCAAAGCCTGATGGGGCAGAAAACATTGTCGCTGGTGGTTCTGAGTACATGTCGTCAAGCCATCAAACGTCCCTCCCTCCCTCCATGAAAGCAATCTTTTTCGCGCCTTTTTTCCGGGATTTCCGGGTTTGCTACGGAAGCCTGCTCAGCTCACAATTACTGTACATCACCAGCGTACGCCTGGACATTAGGTATAGTGGGGATTCAGTCGCACTGTCATATGGGCAGAGGGATAGCTCAGCATTCTGAGCGTTGGCCTGCTAAACCCGGGGTTGCGAGTTCAATCTTTGAGGGGGCCATTCTGCCTGAGGCTGGTAGTCGCAGGACTACACAGCAGAAGGTCCTTGCCTTCTAGCTGCAGATTGTGCAATAGGCTTGAAATTCATCATCCCCTGTGTGCTCCTGGCTGGCCGGGGGCGCTTGGATATAAATTGGAGTGACCAGAGTGACAGTGATCATTCTCTTTTTTACGTTTTTTTTAAGGGAGATTCAGTACTGCCTGGAACACGGGCAGAGGGATAGCTCAGCGGTCAGTGGTTTCCGTGTTTGCTACGGCAAGCATGGAGCCAGCGTACGCCTGAACATTAGGTCTATTGGGGATTCAGTCGTGTTATAATACAGGCAGAGGGATAGCTCAGTAGTCTGAGCGTTGGCCCACTAAACCCGGGGTTGTGAGTTCAATCCTTGAGGGGGCCAGGAGATGATGATGGATATCAAGCCTATTGAACCATCTGCAGCTAGAAGGGAAGGCGCCTAACCCTTGCTCTCCCCCTTCCTCCAAGAAAGCAGCAGAGAGGGGAGCCCAAAATCCTTTTGCACCTTTTTTTCATGCGGGCGCCATATTGCTGACACCATTGTTATCCACCCGCCGCTTCTGCTCCCACTCTGCTGTCCTGCAGACACCATACCAGGGAAAGCATGGAGCCCAATCAGATCACCGCGGCTGTTATCGCCGTTATGAACACCATGCGCATTGTCCAGGAGTATATGGAGAACGAGAACCAGGAGCTGCTACAGCAGGCGAGGAGGCGACAGCAGCGCCCTGAGGACAGTGATGAGGACATGGACACAGACCTCTCTCAAAAAAGGCCCCCCCGCAAGGTGGACAGCATGGTGGTAATGGGGCTTGTTGATACAGTGGAACGCCGATTCTGAGCCCGGGAAACAAGCACAGACTGGTGGCACCACATAGTGCTGCAGGTCTGGGATGAATCTCAGTGGCTGTGAAACTTTCGCATGCGTAAGGGCACTTTCATGGAACTTTGTGAGTTGCTTTCCCCTGCCCTGAAGCGCCAGAACACCAAGATGAGAGCAGCCCTCACAGTAGAGAAGCGACTGGCGATAGCCCTGTGGAAGCTTGCAACGCCAGACAGCTACCGGTCTGTCGCGAATCAATTCGGAGTGGGAAAATCTACAGTGGGGGCTGTTGTGATGCAAGTAGCCAAGGCGATCACAGAGCTGCTGGTACCAAGGGTTGTGAGTCTGGGAAATGTGCAGCTCATTCTGGATGACTTTGCAGCAATGGGGTTCCCGAACTGTGATGGGGTGATAGATGGAACCCATATCCCTATCTTGGCACCGGACCACCAAGCCAGCGAGTACATAAACCGAAAGGGTTACTTTTCAATAGTGCTGCAAGCACTGGTGGATCATAAGGGACGTTTCACCAACATCAATGTGGGATGGCTGGGAAAGGTACATGACGCTTGCATCTTCAGGAACTCTGGTCTGTTTCAGCTGCTGCAGCAAGGGACTTTCTTCCCAGACCAGAAAATAACCGTTGGGGCTGTTGAGATGCCTATAGTTATCCTTGGGGACCCAGCCTACCCCTTAATGCCATGGCTCATGAAGCCATACACAGGTAGCCTGGACAGTAGTCAGGACCTTTTCAACTATAGGCTGAGCAAGTGCAGAATGGTGGTGGAATGTGCATTTGGGCGTTTAAAAGCTCGCTGGCGCAGTTTATTGACTAGGTTAGACCTCAGCGAAACCAATATTCCCATTATTATTACTGCTTGCTGTGCGCGCCACAATATCTGTGAGAGTAAGGGGGAGACGTTTATGGCGGGGTGGGAGGTTGAGGCAAATCACCTGGCCGCTGGTTATGAGCAGCCAGACACCAGGGCTATTACAAGAGTACAGCAGGGTGCGTTGCGCATCAGGAAAGCTTTGAAAACCAGTTTCACGAATGGCCAGGATGCTGTGTGAAAGTTCTGTTTTTCCCCATTAATGAAAAGCCCCGCCCCTTCATTCACTCTGCTTCCCTTTAACCAAACCGCCCTGCCCTCCCCCCTTCGGTCACCGCTTGCAGAGGCAATAAAGTCATTGTTGCTTAAAAATCATGCATTCTTTATTAATTCGTAAAACAAAGAGGGGGAACTATGGGGGTAACTGCCACGGTCGCCCAGGATGGGTGGTGGAGGAAGGGAAGCACCAGGATGGGTGGTGGAGGAAGGGAAGCACCAGGATGGGTGGTGGAGGAGGGGATGAGGGAAGGACAAGGACACACAGCACTTTAAAATGTATTGAATGCCAGCCTTTTGTTGCTTGGACTGTTCTCTTGGCTTGAGTGGTTGGGTGCATGGAGGCCGCCCAAACGCGTTCTTGGGCGTCTCGGGGATGAGGTTATGGGACTCAGGAAGGAGGGCTGTTGGTTACACAGAGGCTGTAGCGGCGGTCTGGGCTCAGGCGGCCTTTCCTGAACCATATGCCTTTCCTCAGCCATAAGCCGGAGGATTTCCGTTTGATCCTCCAGTAGCCTCAGAATTGCATCCTGCCTTCTCTCTGCACGCTGACGCCACCTACTCTCTTCATCCCGCCGCTGTCTCTCTTCATCCCGCCAGTCATTGTCTTCAGTACGCCACCTGTCCGCGCGATCAAATTCTGCCTTCCTGGACTCCGACAGTGTCTGCCTCCACGCATTCTGCTGGGCAGTTTCAGTGTGGGAGGATTGCATGAGCTCTGAGAACATATCGTCTCGATTCCTTTTTTTTTTAATTCTAATCTTCGCTTGCCTCTGGGACGGTGATGAAAGAGGTGGCGTTGAGACATTTGCAGCTGCGGGAGGAAACAAACGGGAGAGGAGTAGTTTAAAAGACACATATTAGAGAACAATGCTCCAAACATTACATAGCACATGTGCATTTGGTCCAAGGTTGCACTTTGCCTGTTATATTGAGGGTCTGCCGGTTTGGTGTGAGAGATCACACAAGCAGGTCTGGCGGGCAACAGAATTCGACTTGCAGGCAGCCATGGTAAGCCACAGTCTATAGGCTGTGGGAATGGTTTCAAACAGCAACCCCCTCATTTCCCATAACAAACAGCCTTTGGGCTGGCAATTTAAAAAGGGTTGGCAATTGAAAAGGGAGGGGCAGCGGTTTTCGGGTTAACGTGCAGCACGAACCTAATCGACACCCTCCCCCCCCCACACACACATCCAAGATGTTTGCTGTTCCCCCTCCCCCCACCGCGTGGGTCACAGCGGGGAAGATTTCCATTCAGCCACAGGCAAACAGCCCAGCAGGAACGGACCCCTCTGAATACCCCCTTAATAAAATCCCCCTATTTCAAACTGGTGACCATGAATGATATCACTCTTGTGAGGATAACACAGACAGATAAAGAACGGATGTTGCTTGAATGCTAGCAAACAACTGGGACCATACGCCGCCATGCTTTGCAATGCCATGATTCCAGACTACGTGCTACTGGCCTGGTGTGGTAGAGTGTGTTACCACGGAGCACAGGATAAGTATGCCCTCCCAAGAAACCTTTTGCACAGGCTTTGGGAGTACATCCAGGAGAACTTTCCGGAGATGTCCCCGGAGGATTTCCGCTCCATCACCAAACATATTAACAGACTTTTCCAGTAGCTGTAGCTGTACTGGCCGCGAATTAATCATTAAACACGCTTGTTTATAAAACATGTATTACCTTCACAGAGGTACACTCACCAGAGGTCTCTTCTCCTGCATCGAGCACGCCTTGGGTGGGTTCGTAGGGTACTGGCTCCAGGATGACAAAAAGTTCCTGGCTCTCGGGGAAAAGGGCTTCTCCGCTTCCTTGCTGTGTCTGTGCGCTATTTTGAGCATGATTATCATCATCTTCCTCTTCCCGAAAATGCTCCTCGGTGGTTTCTGATGATCCACATACGGAGTCATACCACATGGGTGGGTCAGTGCTGGCTGCACCCCCTAGAATGGCATGCAGCTCATCATAGAAGCGGCATGTCTGGGGCTCTGACCCAGAGCGGCTGTTTGCATCTCCGGTTTTTTGGTAGGCTTGCCTGAGCTCCTTAATTTTAACGCGGCACTGTTGCGCGTCCCTGTTGTAGCCTCTGTTCTGCATGCCCTTGGAGCCTTTGGCATATGTATTGGCATTTCGCCTTTTGGACCGTAGTTCTGCTAGCACGGTTTCATCTCCCCATACAGCGATCAGATCACGTACCTCACGCTCGGTCCATGCTGGAGCTCGTCTTCGGTTCTGGGACTCCATCATGGTCACCTCTGCTGATGAGATTTGCACTCACCTGCAGCTCACCACACTGGCCAAACAGGAAATGAAATTCAAAAGTTCGCGGGGCTTTTCCTGTGTACCTGGGCAGAGCAGTCGAGATCAGACTGCTGTCCAGAGCGGTCAAATGTTGCACTGTGGGATAGATCCAGGAGGCCAATACCGTCGAATTGCATCCTCACTAAGCCTAGATCGATTCAGCAATATCGCTTTAAGCGCTAATCCCCTCGTTGGGGGTGGAGTGGCGAGATCGATTTTAAGAGCCCTAGAAGTCGATGTTAATGGCTTCATCGTGTGGACGGGTGCACGGATCAATCGATATAATGCTAATAAATTCAACCGGAACTCGTAGTGTAGACCAGGGCTAAGAGGCTCTTTGTTTCTGACATCTCGGTGCAAAGCTCCATTTATTTAAGAGCAGTTAATAAATCCATTTGAAAGAGAGTAGGGTTTTGTGAAGAATGAATCTGCACTGATTACCAGATCAAAATCCCAAATCCCCTGAATTTGAGGGTGGGGAGTGTTAAAAATTCAAACCAGCTCTGGAACTCAATTTTGTTAATGGTCACTATTGGCCAGTTTTTTAGAGAAGCTCAGCTGGCTTGGGGCACCTTGACTGCTGAACTCTTCTGAAAAAATTGGCCATAAGTGTCACAGTGGGATCTGCTGTGTTCTGAGCACTAGAAATTGGCCTCACTTGTGGACACTGAGCCTTTGGAGATCTGGCCCTGTCTATCATGGACTAAACCAAAAACCCGCATCAGAACCCCTTGAACTGTGAGTGAACGTGTGCTAAATTCCTATCTAAATCCAAACTCCACAGATTGGGGCAATCAAGTGCTGTTGTCCCTGTTGGGACAAGAGATTGACACCAAATGTGCCAGGGTTGCCCTGACCGAGACCACAATCAGGCACAATTAGGGAACGTCTTTCGGGGTAAGGACTCTGTTAGGGTCCTAGGTACCACTGACAACCTCTCTAAAGGGCTGAGACAGCTACAAAACAGTGTGGGGGGGGGGTGCAAAGCTGAGGGGGCTGTGAGGGGCTGGGTAGTGCAGAGGGGCTGTCCATAAATTATGTAATGCATGAGGGAATGGGTGGGTCCTTAATTTTGCATGTTTGTTTCATTGTTACAAGAGGTGGTGGGTCTTGAAAATCGCCAACAAATGTGTTATGTAATTTATGGACACCCCCAGAGCTGAGGTGGCGAGGGCTAAAGCCAAAGAGAGCAGCAGCCCATCTAAGGACCTTGGGCGTGGGCCAGCCCAGCCAGCAATCAAAGCTGAAATCACTGCAGCTGGGTCAGGAGGTAGAGCCCCCAGCGCATCCCAGGCAGCACTGTCCTACCTGCCAGAATCCTTGGGCCTCCACCCACCCAGGACTACAAACTGTGAGTGAGGAGCTGGGGAGAGGGAAGTGGCTAGAACATATCAGCCTGAGGAGGACTGAGGTTGTGACTGTAAAGGGATGGGAATCTTCTTAACTGCTAGCTTTCCCAAGTCCATTCTGTTGTCCCCCATTTCCCCCAATAACGTTATTTCTATTTTAACACCCTGGATTCAGTGCTTGCGAGTGGGGCAGATTTGCCATCAAGGGTGCTCAGGCTGGTATATAGTTTCCAAGGGTGGGGGGGAGCTCAAGCGGTGTTGTTTAATTCTATAGCGGGACTCCTACAAAATTTAAGCCCAGCCCTTTTTGCTGCCAGCAATACCTGGAAGAAGGCTTGTGTATAGAACATGAATTGCCTAGCTGTTACTAGTGTTCCCTGTGAAGTCTCCCCATCTCTGACCCGGGTTCTCGCTGAGCAGAGTGACACACAGACAGAGGGTCTTTAATATCCTAGTTGAATTACAATCCGCACCTGCAGCTGTGTGTCAGTGGAACTTACTTAGCAGTTTTTTCAGTTCTTACTCCTGCCAACCCACCCTATTAGCAGAAAAGCTCTGCAGGGGGCTGGAGATCCAGCTATTCTGGTGCAATAACATGCTCTGTGACAGAGCTGATCTGTACGTTCCTAAAACAATGGAGTGATGGGATTAAGAAGTGGCCATGTTAAGGCCTTAGTTCCCTTCTCTTGTAAATTTGAGTAAGGAATTCTGCAAGGAGGAATGGTCTTGCCAAACTGGAATCAGCTATATTTGCAGAAGCATTTTGTCTGCCTGTTTCAATTGCATCAGCACGAGGCGGGTTTTGCTGTATAACTATCCCAACAAAACTGAAAGTGTAGACAAGGTTTGAAAGGAAACAAGTCATTGGGCCAAACTCAGGCAGAATTGTGCATGCTTACCTGAGGGCTGAGCTTAGTCCGTCAGCATTAAGTGGTGGCTGCCCACAGAGAAGCCTAGGGAGGTGCCCAGCTGCAGAAGATCTCTGGTCAGAAGGTACCTGGGGCTGTATTAGCTTTGGGGAGTAAATGGTGCCCATGGAGGTGGGTCAGAGACGTTTTTGTCAAAACATGTTTTTGACAGAAAATGCCTTTTTTTTTTTTTTTTTTTGGTCTAAACCAAACAGTTGAGAAAAACATATCGATTGTGACAATTTTATTTGGGGGGGAAAAAACTAAACAAAGCATTCAGATGATGGTTCAACATTTTCAGAATGGAATGGGTTGATTTTTCTTTTCAAAATGACCCTTCAAAACAACATTACTTGTTTTTAGGGAAGAAACATTTTTTCAGATTTTGAAAAAGGTTGAAATCAGAATGAAATGTTTCAGCTTTATCGAAAAGAGATGTTTCAATTGGCATGAAATGATTATTTAAAAGTTTTGTTTGAAAATTTTAAAAAATTGCAGGAAATTAAAAAAATTATTTTGCTTTGGAAACTTTTTTTCAAAATCATAATTTCCCATGAAACAGAAAATCTGGTTCCTGCCCATCTCTAGCTACATATTCCCTTTCCCCTCCCTCCCCCCTCCCCCCCCCCCCCCCCCGCACGTCTGGTGCAGATTCAGTACCTTGTGAAGGACTTTCTATTATGTCAGGAAGTGGAGGCAGGGAGTGACACAGACCTGGAGGCAGTGAACTGTCCCCTCTGTGTGTGTACTCGTATGGGCACACGTTCACACACACACCCTTTTTCTATGTGAGAGCCGAGGGGTATGATTTCTAATGGGTCAGGCATTCAGATTTTGGCTCAGAAGAGCTCAGAGCCAGACTTCCAAGTGCCCAGCACCCACAATTGCAGACAAATTTCCAAAATTGCCCAACACCCAAAATGCAGCCCGAGTGCTGAATCTTTCTGAAAATCTGACCCTGATTGTGGATGCTACACACTTTTGAAAATCTGTCCCTTAGAGCGTGCCTAGGAGGGCTGGGACCAAATGCTGCCTCCCAGACACTGCTATGACATTGCACCTTAGCTGTGACCTGGAGAGCTGTGCAGTCGCTACTGACTGAGGACAAACAAGCATTTTGGTGGTCGTTCTTGCCAGCTTGATTCACATTCAAACTCTTTCTGAGATTAATCTGGTGTGAAGCTGCCGGTTGCCTGCTGATTCTATCTTGGTTTGGGTCATGTACAGACATGCCATAGAACGGATTGCTTTTTTGCTATCTCTGCTCAAAGGAATGCAATGTCTCCTTTACAATGTGTACATACCGTATTTTACCATGGGGAGGTATGGCAAAACACAACTGCCATTTTGGACTAATTTTAGAGCTGGGGAGGAACATAAATAAGAATTGATGCTCTGAAGAACATTGGAGGAGGGAAAAGTGGTGGATTTTCCATGATAATCCATTTTACTATTTTCTGAAAATTCAAGCCCTTGCAGTCTAAACAGCATGAGCTACTGGGGAAAGGGGAACTCACAGGAAACAAGTTTCAGAATCTTAAAAATAGTTTTATTTTTCCACAGGTGATTCTAATAATATCCAGAAGCTTAAAACAAAATCTCTTCTAACTAAACAATATTTTTCTCTATTGCATGTGTGTACACTGGCTTATTATTCTAGGGTCCCAGCAGTGCAGAGTTGCTAGAATTGTTATATCAGTCAAATTTGGTGTGTGCAAAGAATGAAGGATTAGTCCTTTAAAGGGTGATGTGTGATTGATTCATGTATTTTCTTATGATCTATTTGTTTCTCTTACAATGTGGCTGTTTTCATGTTTTATTGCCATGTGTCTAGCTATCTCTTTTAGTATGTTTTTGCCTCACTACTGTTTATATTAAAAGTACAGTAAAGCTTTCAAAAAAGCAAACAAGAGAATGGATATATTAATCTCCTCCCTCACCTGACCATCTGGTCTTGCAATGTCCCTTGAAGCTACTGAATATTGCCTGAGATATTTGTTGAATTTAAGAGTATAGGCATCAGCCTTGGGCATATCATGTACATTTCAAGGAATGTTAATAGAACAACAGCGGAGTAGGGAGTGTGGGTGGAGGATCAGCTCCGAGGCAGTTAACTTGCTTTGAGCAAAGCCAGGTACAGAGACATGGATGCTGACTTCTAAGGGCTTGATTCATTTGCAAATGTTTTGAGCCTTTGTGGTGGGGAAGGTAACCAGAACTGACTCTGCTTATAGCCTGCTGATTCAGTAAGGACTCTGCAATACCGAGAAAGCTAATTTAAAGCGATTAAAGTTTTATGCTGCACCACCAAGCTTTGGAAAGCTGCATGGGCAACAGATGCAGAGGATGTGTATGAATTAACTCCTCTTTTTGTTCACAGGCGAGTTCTATGGAATTGTTTAACGTCCATCTGCAATCATACGGTCTCTGCAGTGACCCCAGTTGCTGCATGGGCATGGGCCTGGTAGGTTTTTCAGCCTGTATTCCAAAATGTTCAGATTGTTCTAAAAAATGGAGGCCAGAATCTCAGCTGGTAGAAACTGGCGTAGTGCTGCTGAAGGCAATGGAGCTATGCTTGTCTATGCTTCCTGGTATCTGGGCTTTGCCTGCCCAACTTTACTGCTGAAGCCATTCCCCCATCCATCAAAAGGTTTCACATCTTTTCTGGCCATTCAACTTTTCTTCTGCTTTCTCCTTCAAAGCCCTTCCGTGGCTGACAGACTTGTCCATTCCTAATGTCACTCCTTGTGGACAAGGTTAGACTACCCCCACTGTCGGGTAGTAGCAACGGCTAAACAGCATGTAAAACTCGGATGTTTATGGGAGTCTGCATGCTCCTGCTCACCCCTCTTCTGGCCTGTCTCTGGCATTATGGGTAAAATCCTTCCCTGCCCATCTAGGGAGAGCAGACATGTTGTTGCTTTAGTGCTTTTACATGATTTTGCTGGAACAAATGTGAAGCTCAATCTCTCTGGATGCAGATTGAGATGCTGGAGCTCTCAGACTCCCAAACAGAATGAGACAGCCAATGCTGCTTGCTGTTCCCAAACAGGGTCCCCCTATGTCCTGGCTTGCACTCGGCTGTCATGTCATGGCTTCTGACTGCATAACCAGTGCCCCGGGTGTTCTCTGGAAAAGCTGCCCTCCTGACCAGGGCAGGTTTCCGGCATCATGGCCAGTAGGAACATGTATGTAATGTACTTTGCAGCACCTCTGAGCAGGAGCAAAGTGCAAGCTTGGCTAGTGTTTACTGAGAACCTGATGGAGGGCTAGACATATCCCTGTAGAAAAGCAGCAGCACGTTGGCTGGCTGACTCATGCAGCAGTATGGACTCGTGCTTTGCGGGAGAAGCAGTTGCAAGCTTTTGGGGTAGATCAGCACCAGACGAGCAGTCCTTTGCTCAGTGATGGCCTTATTCTTAAGGTGCAATGACAGCAGGTTCTTAAAACCTAGAAAACAAGCAGCCCAGGTTATAATCCAGTTTTTAAGGATTAGAGCTCCTCCAGATTCTTAGCACCTGGCCCTCTTCTGACTAGAAAGTAGTTGGCTTTCTAAACTATCCTGTATTAACTGTCACAGCTTCCCTAGGCCGTCTCCCCGCCTTACACAGCAGCACAGAGAGCAGGATTCAGCCAGCCCATGCATTCTATTTTCCAAAAAGCTTGCAAATTGTAATCTCTTCAGAGTAGAAACAGTCCCTTCCTCGTTTGTAGAGCATCTTGAGCAATGTTGCACCCAATTCTAGGTGCTACTGTGTCACAAATGAATATTTTTCAAATAGCAACCCTACTACAGGGTGTGTGTGTGTGTTGGGGGGAGGCACTGTATTTGAGACTTGCTTCTAGATACCTTCTGGCACTATGGGCTAAATCAGGGGTCTCAAACTCAAATGACCACAAGGGCCACATGAGGACTAGTACATTGGCCCGAGGGCCGCATCACTGACCCCCCACCCCGCCTCCCCGGCCCTGCCCCCACTCCACCCTTTCCATGAGGCCCCACCCCTGCCCCACCTCTTCCCACCCCTTCCCTGCCCCCATTCCAACACCGTCTCCGAAATCCCCACACCAACTCTGCCCCCTCCCTGCCCCCAGGAGGTGCAGGAGGGGTGTGGGGTGTGGCGGGGGCTCAGGGCAGGGAGTTGAGGTGCAGGAGGTGTGCAGGGGGCTCAGGCAGGGAGATGGGGTGTGGGGTGCAGGAGGGGTGAGAGGGGCGGCAGGGTGCAGGGTGTAGCAGGGGGCTGGGGTGCAGGAGGAGTACGGGGTGTGGCAGGGGGCTCACGGCAGGGGTTCGGGATGCAGGAGGGGTGTGGGGTGCGGCAAGGGGCTCAGGGAAGGGAGATGGGGTGTGGGTGCAGGAGGGGTGAGGGTTGCGTCAGGGCATCAGGGTGCAGGGTGCGGCAGGGGGCTGGGGTGCAGGAGTACAGGATGCGGCAGGGGGCTCAGGGCAGGGGGTTGGGGTGCAGGGTGCGGCAGGGGGCTCAGGGCAGGGAGATGGGGTGCAGGAGGGGTGCGGGGTTCAGGGTGCAGCAGGGGGTTTGGCTGCAGGAGGAGTTTGGGGGCAGGTTCAGGCCCAGCATGCACCAGGGGCAGGGCAGGCTCCCTCCCCGCCTGCCTGCCCGCCCACACTGCCCCCGTGCCGCTCCGGGAAGTGGCTGGAACCTGGGGGGCGGGGGGGCCACAGGAGTCTGTGTGTTGCCCTGGACACTCCTCCAGGTACCTCCCCCGAAGCTCCCATTGGCCGCGGTTCCCCGTTCCTGGCCAATGGGAGCTGTTGGGGGCAGTGCCTTGAGGCGAAGGCAATGCACGGAGGCCTGTGCCCCCCTCCTCTCCCTCCTCCCTCCCACGTTCCCGCCTCTTCCCGGAGTCGCGCGTGGGCAGGGAGTCTGCCCTGCCCCCGGTGTGCGCCGGGCTGGAGCTGCTGAAGGTAAATGCTGGGCGGAGCGGGGGGGCCGCAGGGAGCTGGTGGGCCGCAGAAAATAACCCCGCGGGCCGCGTGTTTGAGACCCCTGGGCTAAATGGACCTATCAGCTGTCTGGAGAAATGTCTGTCCCACGTTAGGAATTCTGGGGAACTGGCTGAGTGAGGCCCCCTCTATTATGCCTGCCAGGAGCTGGGTTAGGGTGACCAGATGTCCCGATTTTATAGGGACAGTCCCAATATTTGGGGCTTTTTTTAATATGGGCTCCTACTACCCCTTACCCCGTCCCGATTTTTCACACTTGCTATCTGGTCACCCTAAGCTGGGTGCAGTTCCAGACTCTAAACTGGATGGAAGGTGCGAGACGTGTTAATTTCTCCCGGTGGGATTGGGGTTAAAGTTCCATGGTTGTGAAGCGGAAGGTCTATGGAAGTACTTTAAGCTTGATCCTGAAGGGGGCTGAGTGCCTGTATTTCCCACTGAAGCCAGCGTGTCTCTGACCCTGAGCACTTTGTCAGTGAGCTGAGCCCAACAGTGAGGAATATGTGGTAGACAGGGCCGGCTCCAGGCACCAGCCGACCAAGCACATGCTTGGGGCGGCACGTTTTAAGGGGTGGCCAATCTTGGGGCGGCGGGGCAGCTCTCCGGGTTTGCTGTTGTTTTTTGTTTTTTACTTCAGCGGGGCAGCACTCGGGGTTTTTTTGTTTGTTTGTTTTGGTTTCGGCGGGGGGGGGGGGCTTGTTTTGGCGGGGCAGCGCTCAGGGGTTTTTTGTTTTTGTTTCAGTGGGGCGGCACTCGCGGGGGGGGTGTTTTGGCGGGGCAGCGCTCAGGGGTTTTTGTTTTTTGTTTCAGTGGGGCGGCACTCGGGGGGGGTGTTTGTTTCGGTGAGGCGGCGCTTGGGGTTGGGTTTTTTTTGTTTTTGTTTCAGCGGGGTGGTGCTCGGGGCAGGGTTTGTTTCGGCAGGGTGGCGCTTGGGGGGGGGTTGTATCGGTGGGGTGGCACTGGGGTGGGGTTTGTTTCGGCGGGGCAGCACTGGGGATGGCGGGGCGGTGCTCGGTTTTTATTTATTTTTTTGCTGGGGGGGGCAGCACTCATTTTTGTTTTGTGGTTTGTTTGTTTTTTTGCTTGGGGCGGCAAAAAAGTTAGAGCCGGCCCTGGTGGTAGAGATTATACAGTCATCAGAGACACTGAGACATGGATCTTGGTCACACTTTGTACCCTGCATCTAGCACAAGGGTAGGCTTGCCCCGGCCCATCCTGTAGCCATATTCCAAGCCTCTGCCAGCAACTAAGTAATTCCTCTCTATTGGAAGAGCTCCTTTCTCTGTATAGGGCTTGTTTGTGAATGAGGGTCATTTTTCAGCTCTGAGATCACACAACATGGTGAAAGCAGTTTTGTGTGTCTGTCTCACTTGCTAGCTGACATTTGTTTTGAAAAGCTACTATCTTATGGGAAATTAGTGTAAGCCCCAGTGAGGCAGGATTCAAAGTTCTAATAGCTTTGCTGCAGCTGTCAAGGATGGAACAGCAAAAAAACAAACAAAGAAAAAAACCAACAACTCAAAATCAAATGAGAGAGAATCCTCCCACCATCCCAGCCTCCTGTTTGGATTTAATTCCCAACTAGCTCACAGAATTGAGCAACATTTTTAATCACTATAACCCAAGATGGCAATAGTTAAAAGGCAACAGAAAGTCACCACTTACCTAGGCTGAAGCAGCAGCAAGGCCATGGGTGCGGGGGGAGAAGGAAAGGGGGAAGAGAGCACTTCTGTGTAACAAAACATGGTGCTCTGATATGGGTTACACCTCAGGAGCCCCTGGACAAATTGGCAATGGGAGGTGGGCTGGGAATTTACCATAAATCAAATGCAGTGCAGTTCTGGGAGGTGAAAAAAATGTCTGGGCTAAGCCAGTCTTTCAACACATTGCACAAGAGCACACATCTATCAAAGGTGCTGTGAAGTAAAGATGGTTCTTCCGAGTGGCCTCTGCATATTCATGCTTGTGGGGCCGCCCCCCTTCTCATGGAGTGTGGAACTATCCGGAGAAGCCATGCCCACAGGGACTGCATGACAGGTCCAACATGGCACTGAACTTTCACAGTGGAGAAGCAGCCACAGCTCCCCTGAAGCTTCCATCCTTTCTAGTCTGCTGGCTGTGGGCTGAAGGACCTACACTCCATACCTCAAGAGCTTTTTCTGGTTTGTGATCAAACACTCCCTGTTAAACTGTTGGTCTGGTTTCAAATTTTATTTAGCTGAGGTAGTTCCTGTGCTGTTTAGATTCCGAGCCTGTCGCTGTCTTGGTTCTGGGGCATTGTGTCTCATCCAAAAAGTGTCCAGAGAAAAACCCCAGATTTTCATGGTGTATTTCATGTCCCTCTGTCTTCTCGAGAGTTGGTGACACATAATCATTAAACTGTTTGCAGAGCTGATGTAGCTGTGGGGAAGTAGTGTGGTCTAGTAGTTAAGAGCATTGAGAGACAGGAGACCTAGTTCTGGTCCCAACTCTATCCCTGACTTTCTAGAAGACCTTGGGTGAATCATTACCTTTCTCTGTGCCTCAATTTCCCTATCTTTGAGATGAGGATGATGGTTTTATTCATCTTTGAAATCTACAGATGAAACCAGACAAGTGAAAAGTATTATTAATGTGGATAGGACTAAAGAAAGGGGTTAGGAAGGTCTTTAAAAACTTCATTGACTGGCTTTAGCCTACTCTGAAACATCTCTACTCCCCCCTTTCTCCTCTAGCAATGGCTTCCTCTGAGTCGCTCCATGAATACTTACCATTGCTGCTGTAAGAGCCCTCTCTGCTATGCCTTCAGTCTAGATCCGCTTTCCTCTCTTTGCCTCATTAATTCTCCACCTCGTGTATGATTTCACATTTTCTGTTCCACTCTTATCTATGCCCCTTTAATTCTGTCTCCTTCTGCTGCCATGTGATTTAATTCTGTAACTGTCTTATGTATAATAAGGTCAAATGATTGGGGATGTATTGTTCACGAAAGACCCTATAGAAAATAAAACTGGATTCTATGGTTGGGAGTTTTTGCACTGTATAAGTGCCTATCATGGAGTACAATGATTAGGAGATAGTGCTGTTTAAACTAAGTACCTATAGAAAAGATGTGAGCTAAATATATCGAGGAACAATTTCCTGGCATTTGCAATTCTCTGCCCCAAATAAATCCATGTTGCTGAAGTTGAAGGATAGAAGACAATTATTTGGATTGTAATGGGGATCTCATAAATGTAACCATAGTGTTTTATGTTCAAGTGCACAGAGCTGAACTGATTGTTAAATTAAAAAGTGTTTTTCCGCTTTCCCTCCTGGCATTTTGGAAGGGGTGAGTTCTGCCTGTCTGTTTTAGGTGCTTATATGTCTCCCATCCCTGAAATATCTGCGCACCTCCCAAGTACTTAAACATACAAACAAGTTTCTTTCCTTCTTCCTTTCCAGCCCATAAGAGAGAGAGAAATATCTTGATTAGTTTAGGGTGTGTGTGTAACTGGCTGTGTTATGTATCTGTTGAGGGAAGGCTAAGCCAAAAAATTTCTGCATGCAGTTGTGAGTAGAGCTGAGCAAAATTGGTTTGGGGTTTTTTTTGGTTCCATGGCAGAACAGAAAAATGAAAAATCAAAAAAATGTTGTTTCAGGTTGATCCCAAACCATTTTTTTTGTTTGGTATTTTGGTGTGTTGTAATCTTTTTTTGTTGGTTTAAAAGAAATCTAGCTACATTTTGAAACAAAATGTTTCAATATGAAAAGCTGAAACATTTTATTTTGAAAATGTCAACATAAAATGTTTTAACTTAAAAAAAATCATTATTTTTTAGCTGGAACTATTTGCCAAATTCAACCCGAATTCACAAAGGGTTTGTTGACCCAAAACTGCATTTTTTGACGAATAGATGAGTTGTCTGAACATTTTTGCCCCATGTCAGTTGTGGGTGTAGTCACTCCAGGAAAGGTTACCGCCTCAGAGGCATTTTCAGGGCCATGGCTCTGTATTCCACCCAACCAAATTCCTGGGAACAAAAGGGGATGAGCTTTAGTGGACCTTTAGTGCTTTTTGTCTTGTATTTCTTGGCTTCTGTGGGGCTTACTTCAATTTTACCATCTTTCAGGTGAAAACCACCTTCTCCTATAGCAGCTTGTTAGGGGAACCCAGGTGCAGTGAGTTACCTTTAGCAGGCCATACTTCATTCCCATGAGCAGCCCTGGGGCCCTAAATGATTTGAGTTCCACCTGCCTGAGAGATTCTATCTTTGTGGATACTGTGACATTAGCAGCCATTTGAATGGAGACACATGAGCTAAGACTTAAGACCCCCTAATAAAAACTTGAGGGGGCAGGTGGCACCATGATCTCTGTGAGGGGTCCATGGTTCTGGAACTTGCTTCCCACCTTTGTTCACCAGAACCCAGGTTTGATTCCTTTAAATGCTGCAAAATACTTTGGCTTTCCTAGGCTTTTCCTGCTGGTGAGGAGACTGTGAGATAAAAGGGTCCTGGTTGATTCTGTAAGGGAAGGCAAAATGGAAGTCATGCTGGGATTGTGGGAAAGTCTGGGTCTGAGAAGGCTTGTTTAAAGCTTTATTTAATATAATAGACTAAATTCTATACTTTTAAATACGTATAGGGTATGGAGAGCTTGTGAGACTGCTGTGAAAGTCTGTATAAATGAATAATAAAAGGGAAAGGGTTAGCACTTTACTAGGTTGCTACTAAGTCACTAAAATGCCATTTTATAGCATTTGTGAAGAGGTAACAAGCTGAGTTCCTGGAGTTCCCCCACTGTAAAGAATTTTACAACTGTATCGTTTAGCCCTGTAGTGCGGGGAGAGGATGTATGTGTGCGCACACATGTGGAATGGGGATGATATAACGGAGTGCTGCCATGACAAACCATAGGAAAAGTAAAATGATGCTAGTATTAAAATACCAAGTGGGTCCTCTCAGAGTTCTTTCTGACTAATGTTCATCTCAGGGGTGAGGGGACTCAAGGAGGTGAAGGGTATGGCCTCCAAAATGCATGGCTCTCAGGGATCCACTGGGAAAGGCAGAGCTAACTGTGCAGTAGAGTTGCTTCTCCTTGGTATTGCCCATCCCCCCCACAACATCTCTCCATTAAGAGCTGGGCTGTTACTTGCTCCCTTCACCACATGGGAATCATTGCCAGGAATAGCTCCTGTATGGGCATCCACTTGGCAGTGAGGGGAGCATGATACTGGTAGTGTGTTGAGTCCCCAGAATCATGGAGCTCTGACCCCCGGCATGGAGGGTTTCATTCCACAGATTACCAAGCGGAGAGAGGAACAGGCACAATAGGCATTGCCCCCAACTGTCTCTTACAGGTATTTGGGTAGTTCATCAAGTATAGACCAGGAAAGTTCCCCAATTTTGTACGGTCACTCCAAGTTCCCACAACATTTTCAGACACTTGAATTTCTGTGGCTCTGTTGCTGTGGGCTATGAAGTCTGGCCACCTGGCCATGGTGGAATTTCAGTGCAAGACATTTTGTTGGGTCATGTTTATCATGCCACATTTGGCTAAGCCATTCTAATTGTCCCAGACATTTTTTCACACTACAGGATATACACTGGGATTCATTATACCCAACTCCAGGCCTCAAACAAACCACTGGAGACATCACATCATGATGAACAGTCATGTTCTGATACATCCATGACCAAATTTCACAGACAAAATGTCATGTGTTTCACTAGGAGATGGTTTAAGGCTAAGCCTGGCTCTGACCATGGGTAGACCGACAACATAAGTGAAATGTGGAGAGTGTACAGATGCAGGACTAGCTTATGCTCATATATTATCAGTGTTTATGGGATAGCTCTGAATGCAGGAACAGACTTTGGTTTAGGTCCCAAAAGCAGCATTGTTTCTATTAATCCAAAAGACTAAAAATGAAATGACTATGAACATATACATGGTATAATGGGAGATATATGTATGTGTGCAGCTATACAGCGAACAAAAGCTATTTTTTAAATTTTAGCATCCTTCCCCCAAATTAGGCATGATGGTTAAGTGTTCAAAATTGGCCCCTTCATTTGTGCACCACTAGTTATTATTTTACAAGTCCAATCACTTGTGACTGCAGAGGATTTAGATGTCTCACTACTTTGCTTGTAGAAGTGGTCAGGTTAGTATGTGTGTCTATGCTCTATTCTTTGTAAGAATTTGCATGTGCAAAATTGTAGGTGCAAAATATGGAGGATGAAAATTTTGTCTTTTAACTAGTTTGTTCATTTTATGTTTTTGACCAAAGCAGAGCCCAGCAGGAGATAGAATCTTGTAGTGTCTTTCAGCCTCACCTGTTCCAGCCCATTAAAGTGGAGCTTGGACTGGTTGCACTGGCGATACCATCTGGCCATTCCTGGCCAGAAAGATGGATGTTCCCATGTGAAGCCTTGAGAGTATGAAGTGAAAGAAAATATAGGGATCGTCAGGCCTCCCAGAGGGTTGTATGTTTTGAGACAAATCCGTATAGTAGGAAGCATGCAGGGTCATGGGTTCAGTGCTATACATGTACCTCCTGGGTAACTGTTAAAGGATCTGATCTTGTTCCCTTTGAAGCCAACGCAATTGACTTCAGTTCAAGCTGGACTGGGCCCACTGATCATTTTGATGGGATGTCCTCACCACACTTATCCTGAAAGTGTTAAGGCAGGCCAGAGGGGCTGATTAGCCTATTAGGCAGCAAGTTGGGAGGAATTAAGACTGTGAAAGAAGTCTTAATTAGAAGAAGTTCGCCTGTGCAGGAACAGGTGGGTCCTATATAAGCCAGGAAGCTGATAAAAGAGGGGGCTGCTGGGAAGGCTGCAGGCACTCCGGGGGAGGAAGGAGCAGTGAAGCTGGCAGACCCAGAGAAGGAAGGGAGAGCCAGAAAGCTAGGAAAGGGCTCAGGGAAATGCAGCAAGGGTGGAACAGGCCTTGGCTGTTGATTAGAGGATCCCTGAACTGGAATCCGGAATACAGGGTGGGCCTTGGTTCCCCAACCAGCCACTGGGGAAGTGGCACCGGTGGGGCAGTGAATAGGAAGACTGTCTGGGAGACGAGACTTTCTCCCTCAGAAGGGGAAACCACAATAATGACTTAGCTGGAGGGTCTGCAGATCCAGATAATGCGGCCAGGAGGATGTGCCATCCCTGTGACGAGTGGATCAACCTATCACAATCATATACATAGGATTGCTACCTGTTTGGATTTGTCCTACTGCACCCAAAGCATCGCATAAATATGTGATGACATTGCCTTACAACTAGATGGGTCTGGACCAATGTTCCCTCTAATTTTTGACAGGCTGTGTGCGCAAAAAATTTCTTCTATGCAAATTGTTGTGCTTCTGTGCAAATTTTTGTGCACGTGGTGTTTTGCCGTGTGCGCGGGGTTTAGGATCTGTGTGTGTGCGCACAGCTTAGAGGGAACAGTGGTCTGGACCAAACCCCAGCTCCGAACACCCCCAGGAACAGCTGCATAGGAAAGTCTGAATCCAGACCCAAACTTAGCAGCTGATCCCTATCTTTAAGGTCCAGTTCACAAAAGCCCTCCTATTCAGAACAGCACTTCAGCACATACTTAGATCTCATTTAAATCAGTGGGACATAAGCTCATGCCTAAAGTTAAGCACATGTCTTAGTGCTGTCCTGAATTTAGACCTAAAATGAGCCAAACTAAAACCTTGGCTCTGAAAACTCCCAAACTTTAGGAAAATTTGGATCCAAACTGTGGCTCAGTCTTATCTCGAAACACAACATTGCAATGTAACCTCACTATTGCTGTAATGAAATAGCACCATGTTAGGGTGCAACAAGCAGCATAAATCCATGACATGCCATCAGAACTCTTCAGTGCACTCAGGGGATTCTTTATTAACCTAAGTCAGCTTGTGACTGTACTTTATCTGACAAGCTTAATCAGTATCTTACAGGACGTGGGATATATGTGTCAAAACAGGGCATCTCCATCGAAATATGAGCTAGATGGAAACATTGATATTGATGGCTTAGCCCCAGTGGAGCTGCACTGTTGCTGGCTGCTGCTGTAATATGGGCACTAATTTTTCTAGCATAGGTGCACTCATTGTGTGATGTTAGACAAGTCACTTAACCTCTCTGAGCCTTAGTTCCCCATGTGTAAAATGGGGATAAGAGTAGGGTGGTCAGATTTCCCATTTTTAAAGGGACAGTCCCGTTTTGGGGGACTTTTTCTTATATAGGTGCCTATTACCCCCACCCCCTGTCCCGTCTTTTCACAGTTGCTATCTGATCACCCTAGATAAGAGTACGCAATACACTTTGGGATGCTCAGCTGAAAGGGCTAGTTATGTACAAAGTAGATGATTAATACTGTTGTTGTAATATATTAAGCTTGATAAAGTTAAATGATTTGAAATAAATGTAGAATCATTTTGCTACACACAAATAATACACACCTTTATGCGGGCAAACTATTGCAAATCATTTGTCTTCCTTTAAGCAACATCCCCTTTATTCCAAATGAGTATCCTGCAAGAGATTCTTCTAGCTCCAGTTCTCATTGGGTTTCAGTCTGCCAATTTTCCACTCCTACTTCCTATTTAAAAAAATATATGTTTCTCTCTTCTGTTGCTAATCTTTTTCAGTTACAATAACCTTAGGTGTTGCTCATAACAGCAGTGGATATACAGTTTTCAGATAAGTGTGATTTTTTTTAAAAAAAAAATTAATGGTATCTAAACCTATTATCAATATTTTCATGACATTAGAATATTCAGTTTAAATAATATTTTTACTTAAATATCCCCCTGTGATGTTGTGAACCCAAACTACTACATCAGAAAGTGAAACTGACTAGAAACAAAAGGGAAACTGACCAGTTTTGACCCTGATCCTGTGTATGCATCTGCTAGCATGGATGCCTATACCACATGGAGCCCCTCGGACTTGACACCAAGGTACTGCAGTAGTGGATCTTAATGCAGGATTGGGGCCTTAGTCCAAACTCTCTGAAATGTACAAATATAAATAATAAGCTGTACAGATGCTTAATATTCTTTCACTTCTAATAACTTGGGGTGGTATTAGTAATAATAGTAATGAATTTTCATTGCCTATGTGAATTTTATATTGATATTATCTCTACTGGCTGAATGGATCTGCTCTAATTCCCATTTTACTCAATCAGAGTCTTTCCATTTGCTTCAGTGGGAGCTGGACTGGGCCATGTTATCTATATTCCTCGCCATTGGTGAGGTTACCTTTCGTCTGGAAGGCTTGTTCCAGGATGGAGAAGCAATGACAAGTCATAAATTTAGGCCACTGATAGATTTGTACAGTTCAATGTTTCTAAAGGAGTTGCTTCAGAAACCACAGTTTCAGTGTTGTGCCTGCATTCTATAATGGGCCCTCTTTTCATGTAAGCCAGTTGTTACTCCTGCCATCCCTGTGCTACCATTTCTAATGGCTTTTCAAGAGGGCTGGATAAAAGGGGAGAGCTTCACAGAGATGCTAAAACCCAAGGTGATGACTTTCACTCTTTCGACACATCATCAAACAGATCAGTCTGCATAATTAGTCCCCTGTTGGGGAGGGGGTGTCATTAATTAGTATGCAGAGTGTTTGTTTAAGAGATCCCTTGCTCTTTTAACTGTAAAGAAGTTTTAACTGCCTTTGACTTGAAAAACTGTGACCAAATGTTGTCTACAAGTTTAGCAGATTCCTCCCAGACTAGTATAACCTAAAGAATTCGCTCACTAGTATAACCTAAAGAAGTTGTCAAGGTTGATGGGCCCAACATCTGACCTTTTTATAATTTCATATGTTACCAAGATTCATTTAATTCTTCAGATTTGCGTGTGTGTGCAGCTAGCTGCTTTTTCTTTAAAACAAAAAGAACAACAAAAACTAACAGCCAAGCACCTAGGAACAACCTTACAAGAACATTGTGCATGCCCAGTGGAGAGAAAGAAAAGTAGACAGGGAAACTTCAGTGTTGAACTTTCAATTACTTATTTATACCTTTTTTTAAAAAGCACAAAGCACCAGACAATATATTTTTGTTAATAAACAGAAGCCACTATCTACTTGGCTCTTTATAAAACACTATAAAATCTCTTCAAGTGGGCATTTTATAGCCTAGTTTTAACAGGTAATACAGAGAAACCTGATTAAATGTATATTAATATTAAACATTTCAAAACCAAGCTTTTAGAATGAATGTAGCATTTCCAGAAGGCTAGAGCTAAATTCTCCTTTCTGTTACTTCCACTGCACTGGAGTAATGGGTGTAGCCTGTCCTCTTTACTTCAAGGACATGATCTCAGTAGCTTAAGTGAGATCTGAAAGAAATGTCGGCAGAAACCAAAATGCAAAAGACAGTATTTCCTCAGTTCTGTTTTTATTAATTATATGTTAATTCTTTTAATAACATAAGAAAGTTATATAATTAATGTACACTAAAGGCCCAAGAGAGGTTCTATACAATAATTTATATGTATTAAATAAATACAAAATAATAGCAGCCTTCTATAATGCAGGCTACGTATAGGTTTACTTCGGCTTGAAGTACCCTGGTCTTTAGTACACCTGCTGGAACAGATTTGCTCCACAGGTGTTTTAAAGAGGCATATCTATAAGATACATATAGAAGTGTCTAAGATTAGAAGGGAAAATATAAAATACATTTTACCATGGTCTCCACATATCTAATGATCCCATACTAGGGTTATTATGAGAAAAATTTGGCCGCAGGATCTGGCTGGAAGGTGACACATCAGGCTGACTAAAGAGACATAGTGGTTGTGGTTGAAATGAATTTTTCAAAGCTTGTTTTTCCTCCACAGGATAGAACTGGTCCTGAGATGGACTTGACCCTGAGGTATTCCCCTTATTGCAGATAGGGGATTTCTGCACTGTGTGGGACTGGTGAGTAAGAGGTGAGGACCTTAAGGCTGCTTTGCAGGTCTCCTCGCTGGATCTGGGTAAGGATTTCAGGAGGTGATTTAATAATCGTGCCCCAAGAGTCTTGTCCATCCATTCACAGGTCAGGAGAAGGTTGTGAACCTCATGCATACACTGAATATATCCAGTGCTGTACCTCTGCTGAGCTTCGAGACCCACTTTGGAATCTGCTGCATTAGACCAGAAGACAATTCAAGTCATTTAAGTGCACAGGGCTAGGAGTACATTACGTTTGACAAAACAAGCATTCAACAAGTTCATAATATATTGCCTCTTCTGGAAAAGTCCTATAGAACTTACCTGAGAATGATAGCCTTGGTCACTATATAACAGCTAGAGCTTGAAACCATCCTGTGTGATTCCATAACAGGGTTAGCATTCTAGTCTGGATGCTATAGGATAGTTTAAAAAATCTACAGAAAGAATGTAACTCTCTCTTGAATTCGGTAGGTTTTAAATTAAATTGCTATAAAGCCCTGTTGATTTAATCCCTAATCAACTCTTTAGGGCTTTTCCATAAGGATCATTATGATTGAAAAAATAAAATCAAGCAATAAAAAGTTTGTCGCAACTTCATTCCATAAAGGAGGATACCACAATTCTGATTCCATTGCTGTTACAAATTGTGGTGCAAGGCTAAAACGAAAGAGAACATCATTGTTGGGAAAAAACAGCTTAACTCATCTACAGAAAGGCATTGGCTTTAGATCCCCCTCTAGTGGCAAAGAGTAGAAACTAGAAGATATGCCAGTAATAGACATAGGTGTCATCAGGTTTGAAAGAGGTTTTTGCAAAAAACATTACTTGATTAAAAATGCAGCCCCCCCCCAACCAGGGTTGGAAATAAATTTCACATCTGAAATATGCAGTGAATGAAAGAAAAATGCAAAAACAAGAAACTCACCCATGATCTTGTTGTTTTGGATATTCTGGAGATGCTTTACTGTCATTTCAAGGATATCTGCTTTTTCAAGTTTAGATTGCTATTTTTTGAAAAAAGATAAGTAGGTCAGTAAAGTAGAATTGTTTTGTATGATGCAGGTCTTGTTTCTTTAGAAAATGAAGGGGGGTGGGGGAAGACATGAAAAACTCAACACTTACGTCCAAACAAAATGCACCAACGACTGCTTCCTTCAGTTGCTCCAAGCAGTTGTTAATCCTTTCCCTTCGCTTTCGCTCAATCAGAGGCTTTCTTAACTGAAAGGAAGATATTAAAAAAGAAAATAGGATTTATGAGGCGGAATATCAAGGTTTTATCACAATAAAATCTGCTCCCACTGCACTCACTGGCAGAACTCCTATTGTGGTCAGCATCGGGGGACAGATTGGGCCCCTCGTCTTTAATCCTTAAGAGCCACATTCTGCATGTGGCTTCAGAGGATCCAAGGGTGATGTGGTACGAAGTAGGAGACATTCTATACAATCTCATTACCACTCTGCCAGTTTAGAGCTTTCTTACACATGTTAAGCTTGAGTCTGCTCTCCTTAGCTGGTGTACATTAGAAGTAATTCAGCTGAAGTCAGCAGAGATACACCAATGTAAAACCAGTGTAAAGTGAGAGGGAAATGCAGCTCAGAGTGTTAAAAACAACCTGTAAACTTCTTTATAATGAAAGGAATTATTTTGGTCTCTCATTTTCACAATTGTGAAGCACCATCTACAGTGAGTGTTGTCTAAATAATAGTCCACGCACTTACGTGCAGTATCCATACCCCACACATGTCAGGGTAGGTGTAAATCTGTATATAAAATGACTTACCTTCCTTTCCTCTTTGGTGTTGGAAAGTTTCTGCACATTGCTGGCCATAGCCGTGGCAGTCATTATAATCCAGCTTGTCTGTCCCTAAATGCTGGGAAGCAAGGGGGAAAGAAAGCACTTGGGTAGCCGGCTGTTCCTTTTTCAGAAGGGTTCTTTGCTTCTCTTGCCTCTCCTCTGTAAGGCTGCCTGTATTTAAAGCCCAGAATTAACATGTGAATAAGGGCATTCCTTGGCTGGACCTCTTTTCCCACATGAGGGGTCCAGACCAGAGGCTTGTGGCCATCAATCAAGGATGACAGGTCACTGCTTCTTTTCAATGGCCAACTTGCCCCCCCAAACAGCGACAGATGTCCTGCCTACAAAGCTTTGCTTTGCAGAAAGCTTTTGTTAAGAAGAGACTCAAAACGGGAGCACTGAGCAGATCACATGGCTCCTTGCTCAATTTACACAGATTCCCAGGGAGCAACAATAGGCTGTAACCGATTGAGTTACACCTGGGAGAATTTCTTCCAAGTTTCTGGGCTTTTTAAATCAATGTTGTTGTTATAATATTGAACTGATTCCACTTTTTACTTGCAAGATATGAACCTCTCCTACTTTAAATCCAAACGGAGGCTTTGAAACACAGAACAGTCTCCACTGTTAGAAATAATAATGCGATCCAGTGGTTATTTTATATCTCTCACAAATATCATAACAAGGCATCATTACCTTAAAGTCCACTGACAACTGACTGTTATGGAAACTAGGCATGTACATGTATGAAAATCCCTCATGGAATAGTCCTGCATTATTTAATATGGGTGAAACCAATAGCATTCAATAGAAGTGTAATCCAGCTGTATAAAAGTACTCTAAAAAGTTTATAGAACAGAAAATAACCCTTTCTATTTTTTTAAATCATCCTATAGAATTTAGTATTTCAACTATCTATAGACCTTTGTTGCTTTTCTACAGAACAGTTTGGGTTTCATGCCTATTAAACTCCACAGGACTTTTCCATAAGGGTATCTTTTCTGACTACACTGTTGAAAATGTTTTTTCATCCTCTGAAATACTAATTCAAAAGCATGTGACTGTTTAAGGAACACTTAGACATATCTCCTCACTATGTGTTTATATTTTACCTTTATACTTTTAAGGAAAATCTCAGGGGGGTTTCATGAACAAGCTCTTCTTTTCTGATTGTTTTGCTAATAAGCAGGATTTGCTAGTATCCTGTCGAGTCTGATAGATTATCTCTTTTAAATAGGTGTTGAATGTATCACTTTATTTTAGCAGCCAGGAAAGTCTTGGGTAGCTTCAGAAGAACTAAAGGCCTCTCCCCCTTCCACTATAAGGTCTTCCCGTACCTCCCCAACCACACAACTACAAAATGATGTCACTAGGTACCAGAGTCCCCTGGGGGGGGGGGCCCCCCGCGGGTCACAAACCTGTGAGAAGAAAATACATGCTTCTCTCTCTTATAAACAATACATGTGTGTATGATTTTATAGCTATACACATACACATTATACAGTGTATCTAAATACTCTATTTACAGCTCTGCTCTTTGTGCATGTGCATTTATTGGAGCTGTATCTGCACAAGTGTTGTACTGCCCGTGGAGACTATCAGTTTATCAAAACACAGCGAGGCTCTTAGATTATTTCTTGATGAAAGGAGTGCCCTGCTTAATAAAGGACTGTGGTGACATCACTCTGTGGGAAAGTGGGACATTGTTATGCATTTTCTCTGATATACAAGAGAGGTTGTGTGCTGAGATGGGCACCAGGATGCATTTTTTAATGCCAAATAAGGGTGACCACCTAACTCTGCGAGGGTAGCAGTGAAAGGTGGATTATACCAGGTAATCCCTATCAATAGAAAATAAAAGGGTGTTATTTGAGGGCTTTCAGGGCTCACCGTTTCAAGCTTTTCTCCATGGCCAGGAGAACTAGAAACTTACCTTTAAAAAAAAAAAAAAAAAAAAAAAGAGCTGAGATTCTAACATAACCACATAACTCCAGGAGCTGGGGCTTTAAGAACAACAACAGATGTCACAAGACTTGCAATAAAATCGTAAAAGCTGGCAGCACTGGAATCTGGTGGAGGAGCTGCTTGGATAGCAGCTATAAGGTTCATTCTTGACCATGAGTTACAGTTTTTTAATATGATTAAGCCCCAGAAGATCATGTACCCTCCTGCATCAGTGTGTCTTCTAGGAAAGCCTGGCCCAGTGTCTGGGGAAGAGAAGGGATCTGCCCCACCCCCTCCTGCTCCTGGGCTGGATGAGGAGGCTTTGCAGAGCTGCTCAGGGTAGGGAGGTGGGGAAGTCGTGTAAATGAAGTTGAAGGACATCAAGCTACTCAGCTCCTATTCCAACCCCCTAACCCCTCCAGGGAGTGGGAGTTAACATTGACCTCACCCTGTACTGCTTTATCTGATTCCAGCAGGGAGAGCAGAAGGAACTGGACTCTCCTAATATTTTTATTAAAGAGGTAACCAGCTGCGTCAGACTGGGAGGATGAGAGAGGTCTGCTGCCTCTCCCCTGTCCTCAGCCTGACTGCTTTTGGAGGGGTTCTCTGCAATCCAATGGTTTTCTTGTCATCTTTCCCCAGATGAGCTCTATTTATTTGGTGATTTAAATGAGCTCCATTGATCTTTGGCTATGTGGTCCCTTTAAGTCTTTTCCCTGTTTGACCATCAGACTCATTCCTTGCTCCATCCCTTCCACAGTGTTGTCCTCCTGTGCTGGATCCAAACCCCCAGAACTCAGGGGTGTCTCCAGTCCAGATCTGTTTCTGGCTTTTGCAACGTGAGTGCCTTTCTAATCATAAACACACTTCCAGTTGCTGACAGTGCATCAACAATTCCCTCATCCTTCCCCCATCACTTTCATGCCATAGCCAGTGCAGAAGCCCCGGCCTCCCATGCATCTCCTGCGATCTGTCAGGTTTGAGGAGGAGCCCTGTGGCACAACAAGGGGGAAACTAGAAGAGGATCTTCCCAGAGATTTCCTGTGGGAATCCAGGTTCAGTGAGGAGGATCAGGAGTGAGAATGCATGAGTCCTGAAGTTGCCTCATGTGGAACATTAACAGGAGAGTGAAAAGCTGTAGGATATGTCTGTTCCCTGTTCCCGTCCAATGTCCCACACCCACTCTGATTGCACCTGAGCTTTCATTGCTGTCACTCTGAATCTACTAGTTTCTGTGGCCTTTAATTACATCCCCAGGACCAACCCTCCCAAGGAAGCGATTAAGGGGGCCATTTATTTTCAAAATCAAAACCTGATACTGTCACAGCAAGGTTACAGAGTACTCACGGACAGTGACAAAACAGATCTGAGGGAGGCTGAACTCTGCCTCTTCTCCCTTTTCACCCCTGCCCCCTTCTCCATCGCATGGGTGATCATACCCAATACTGTCAACCCCTGGCATTCAAACTTCTGGGGTCAGACTCCACAAAATCCCGAGATTGGCCTAACAATGATCAGTCTCCTTGTTTTTCACCTGCCTTTTGATATTGGAGCCTTTAGGGGGAAATCTCCCCCTCCTGATCTAGGTGGGATCATTTCAGGCTTAGAGCTAGATCTCAAATGCACACACAGAAATGCAGGCCTCCCTGCTGGCTGCTTGGAGGGGATTCCCTCAACATCTCCTGTCCCCTGGAGAGCTGCCATTGTATCCAGCTCCATCCCCCTCCCTGTTAGCACTATCTCATCCCACTGCCTATCCTGCACAGGTTTCTGTGCCTGTTACAACCTCCCCACAGTCTCCTGTGTCCCATCAGCTCCCTGTATTTTCCCTCCCATTCCTGAGGGGTCAGAGCATGGAGCTGTGTTGACTAGGTGGGTTATGGACTCTTCAGACTCCTTGTATGATGTCATTGCCTGACATATTATGCCAAATTTTGACCTCGAATAATGGCTGATGCAAAACGCACATGTTTTACGTGATGGGAGTGAAACGGATGCAAGAAATGTTTACTATTCATTATAGCAATAAGTCTGGAACAAACATTTTATAGTTACACAAAAATCCTAAACATTTTGATTAATGAAATGGGAGGAAAATGGGGGGACATTTCAGGCATCCTAAAGAAAGTTCCTTGGATATGGGACATTCTATTTTTCTGGGACAGTCCCAGTTTTTCATATGAGCTCTTAACCTTTAATTGTGGCCACAATTTTTGCAGCTGCAGCCACAACAGGGCATGAGAATATGAATATTTGCACATTCAAATATAGCTGCTTACCTACATGTTTCTGTATATTGCTATCATCACTAGCCATATTTCAATCTAACTCTTCCTTCAATTTGAAAATCTTTCCAACAGTGGTACCAGCCAGGAAGGCAAAGTCTGGAAAACAGATATACTGCTCCCTTGCAAGCAGGAAAGAGATGCTTGTAAAAGGACAGTTATACTATGATAGACAACACATGTAATCAATGGTGCTATCCAAAGGTAAAACATGCTTAATCATGTGCTTGTACCCAAGCTTGGGTCAGAGACTAATGTGGGATTTTCAACAACACTTAGCACTGGCCTGACTCTGCTCCTGTTGAAGTCCATGTGAGTTTTACCAGGCTGCTTTTAGAACCAAATGATGGGGTTTGAACATGGAAATGGATTAGCCCACACATACTGCAGATGCAGTAAATGAGGCCCATGGAAAAGGTCACCCTGAATGTTATCTGACCATTTGGGGCCATATCTGTTCCTCTTGTAACTCCTATGATGTGTATGTTTTTCTGTTGAAGTGAGTTTGGCCCATTGTTTTGTGTAGTGTGCTTTGAAGAGTGAGATCTAGTATTTTCATCTCGTATACCACAGAGGTTGCAAATGACTTATGTTTTTGGTAGGAGCATTTCAAAATTGGTTTGTAAGACAGCATCCAAAATGTCATTAAGGGCAGCTTTAGCTGTAAACAGTTCTTTGGCATTTCTCATTCAGGGATGGATCAAGCCTTTATTTTAAAATCGAAGAGCTGTGATGGCTAAGAAGTAACCCTTCATTCAGGGACATCTGTGCTTGGGATTGTCTGGGAAATATGCGGGCAAATGCAAATGTTGCTATAGTATTAAAGGAAGTATTTTGCAATTTGCTTTTTTACTTTTATATTGCACACTGCCAGATCTGACTGAAAAGGTAGATTCTCCAGATTAGGCAAAGCCTGCCTTTCCACCTCGCTTTCCTGAAAAGCAAGGGGCAGCTCAGCTTTGACTGCTCTTTTTTTGCTATTATCTACATTTCACACTCTTTCGCAAGAAAACAACTTTTAACATCTGTTCCCGCACTTTTTAAGACAGAAAGAAAGGGTCTTGAAAATGGAAAAAATGTGGCAGATGTTGGCAGGTTCCCTCCAAGGCAGATGTCTTGCTCTGAAAAAAGTTTCTTTAAGAATTCATGGCCGCAGCCCCTCTTTGACTTAGGACACGCGACTGCCTAGCGAATGAAGGGACGTGGGAAAACTCTATAGAACAAAAGAGCTTATTCAAACAAACCTAATAGCCATGAACAATCTAATAAGCAGCAGAGAAATGGACAGCAAGCCTATAATGGCACAAGGGGAAGGTTTTTAACCCTTTCTACTTTCCTGAGGTAAAACGAGGCCTGATCCAAAGCTCATTAAAATCAGTGGAAAGACTCCCACTGACTTCTATGGGCTATGGATCAGGTACTAACTGAGAAATGAATTCCAGCGTCAGCTCCCTTGCATGATGTGAGATGTTGTAATGTGTAGCCAAATGAGAGAATCATGGCTCAGTAAGGTGTCTATTCTTTCTCTTCCATTTCAGGTATCATCCAGCTGCCATATATGACTCTCTGCTAGTCCATATTCTCAGTCATCACCAGCTGTTGAGAACTTGGTGCTGAGCATGAAGTTGTCTTCTAGAAGACATTTCACAGAGTGGGTTTAGTTTACGATTAGAACTGTAGATACACAGACACAAGCAGGGACAGGTCTCAGGAAAAAGTGTAAATGTAAATTAAATACCTTGTGATCACTGTGTCCAATAGGCTGATGGGGCCACCCACCTATCAGATTGCAGGGTGGGCTGGAAGAGTCCAAGCCATGAGGAAATCCAAGCATTCTTGTTGCTTCCATAGGTTGCTGGATGTACCATAATCAATGATGGCAGTGTCCAGATGGTGAAGCCTGGTGGTTATGCTTAAGCAATAGTCTTAGTTTCCTATTAGTACAACAGCTCGTTCAAAAGAGGTCACTGCAGAGGGCTTGCTTTTCATAGTGTGGTGTTCAAGGTGAAGCTATTGGTGATGAAGAACTTTTGTTTCTCCAGAATAGTTCTATTTGAATGTTGTATTGGCTGTTTAGGTAAGCTTTTCTCTACTTAGCTGGGTCGTATGACTTATCCAAGGCAATATGGTGAGTGGTTGGTTTGGTGTGGATTCAAACCCTCCTCATTCACAGCCCTTTGCTGTAATCTCTGGAGCATAGTGCACCCCAGTGGCAATGTTTATTTTAAGGAAAGCACTGTGCAAGACTGCAGCATGGGAGTGTGTAGTCCCAGAGTATTGTATTTCTGCTACTCGATAGAGACACTATTCCACATCTGATGTCTCATAGAGACATGACACTTTGCTTGTCAGAGTAATCACAGACACTAAACAATTCTGTACATGTCTGATCCATGTCACCACACATTCAACCACTCCTTCTGGGTTCCCCAGAATCTGTTTGCAGAGTCTCAGGGTGTTTCAGCTGGAATAAGTTCTGTGGTGTACGGGAGACTCCTGGCACCTGACAAGGACCACTTGTCGATACCTGAGCAAAGTAATTTCAGTGGAAGTCTGAAGACAGGGACTAGGTGCAAGCTGGTAATTTTCCCCAAAGATCTGCTGGTGACTCTTGGCAGTGGGTGGTGGGGAGGGAAACAGTTGTCAAACAGTATGAGACCCAGTGATCTCATTATAGCATTTATAAAGTGATAGGAATGGAGTTTCTTTGCATTTGACAATCACAGAGGGACATGATCCAGTGATCTGAGCACCCCAGTTGGAAACAGGAAGGTGTGAGCTCTAATTCTGGCTCTGACACAAGACTCTCACTATGGCCTTGGACAAAACACATAGGCCAACATTTTCAATCTCAGGTTCCAAAGCAAGGTACCTGAGCAAAGAGGCCTTATTTCCACAGGTGCTAGGCATCTACCACTTCTTTTCTGAAAAATCAGGCTGCTTATTTTGGTATCTAAATACAAATTGAGGAGTCTAACTTTAGACAAGTTTGAAAACATTGGCCTTAATTTCGCGGTCTCTGTATTCCCATCTGTAAAATGAGGATAATTAACAAGAGAGATATAAGGGATTGTGTTTAAGTGCTAAGTATTATTAAAACATACCAATGTACAACTATTTCAAAAGTAATTGATCCAGTTTCCTCTTATTTCTGAGCATGAATGAAATCTCAAACATATCCAGCTATTAAGGGCTTAGAGTTAGACCCAATTACTTTCTCTGTGCACTACTTTTCTCTTTCTGTATCTGAAACTACTGTATTCAAAGAGGGATTTGCATAGATAAAATTGATAAATTATGTTGTATTAATTAGAGTAGGCATTGGTTACTGAGAAGTTTCATTTAGTACAGACTTCTTCCAAAGCAATAGATCTTACAATCTTAGTATCATCATTCTTAACTGATTAGTTGCCCAAACATACTAACAGACTGAACTGGGACTGGTGTCATGGTGTGTTACATTTTATTTAACCCTCTTGGGAGGAGACAAGAGAGGTTCAAAACTAGGCTGTTTTAGCAGGTATCTCACTGTTCCAATGTGCATCCATAAGCTAGCTTGAACTGCCATGCCTTGCTACAAAGCAGTGAAGGGTTAAACCCTGGGAAGCTGATGGGGACTGAGACAGGTGGCAGGCTGTCTTTGCACAAGGCTTATTCTGTTTGAAGGCATGAAATCTGTCAGGGTAGTAAACACATCCGTAAATCAAAATTCTTAACAGAGCCCTAGCACAGTACTTCTCAGCGGATCCTCAGAGGATGTGTTTGCACAAAGTGAAAGGACTTCTGTGCAGCACTAAGCAGATTTAAAGGGTGATCAAGCCGGCAGAGCAGGAGGCTCTGAGCTATAGGGGTCTGGTAACATCTGAACAAACAAGAACACTAGGCCCCCTCAAAGCAAAATCATGTGAGAAGAGAAGTAATAAGAGGATCTTTCCTAAACTGTGAGCCTTTAGAGAGGCGTGAAAGTGTGGTTTGAGCAACTGGAAGTTTGAAGACTTCTTCCTACTTCTTCTCAGGGCTGGCTCCAGGCACCAGCTAAAGAAGCAGGTGCTTGGGGCGGCCAATACCAAGGGGCGGCACTCCGTCTGCTATTGGGGAGGCATGTCTGGGTCTTCGGCGGCATTCAGCAGTGGGTCCCTCAGTCCCTCTCGGAGCGAAGGACCTGCCGCCGAATTGCCGCCAAAGAGTGAAGCGGCATGGTCACGCTGCCGCGGCTTTTTCTTTTTTTTTTCCTGCTTGGGGCAGCAGAAAACCTGGAGCCCGCCCTGCTTCTTCTTCTCAGGGTGTCTCCCCACTGGAGGAAAAAGGGGTGTGCTTTGACCTTGTGGTAGCTAACACATGCTAACCAACACGTGGTAAAAGCCTAGTGAAGACAAGGCCTTAACAAGGATTTATTCTTGCACTGGTGCTGGGCGCAGCTCAGGAACCAAGAGGAGACTGCTTGTTCCTCCGGCTGTGGACTGGGTTAGTATCTACAAGTTGGATACTTCTCAATAAGAGAGATAGTCAGAGAAGAAATCATAAAAATGTACACTGAAAATTAGAGCTGGTCCAAATTTTCTAGTTTAAAAATAAATAAATAAATTGGTTAAGTAAAAATAGCTTTTTAGGGAAAACAAAAAATTCACAGAACAAATAATTTTAATGACTTTTAATGTAAAACTAATTTTTAAAAATTAACCTTTTCTACTTTCTGTAAAAAAAAAAAATCAGAACCCAATTGTTGTTGTTGTTGTTGTTATCATTACTCTTTTACCAAAGAACTGAGAATGTTTTGGGTTTGGATTTTTTATTGTTGAAAATATGAAAAAAAAGTGGGAGATTTAGATGAAAATGGGAAGAAAATTCCCTGCAAAAAATACTTGGTATTTTACCCCAGCTTTGTGGATCACATGCTCAGAACACAGTGCCTATTCCAGCTGCCCAAAGGTGCCTTAAAGGTGCCTTAAGTAAGCAGCTGAGAATTCCCCTTATGTAGAGGAAGCCCAAAGTGATGTAAAGCCAGTGTTTTGTCAAAGCATGCCCTTCATCAGAATCAGAGGGGTAGCCATGTTAGTCTGTATCTACAAAAACAACAAGGAGTCCGGGGGCACCTTAAAGACTGACAGGTTTATTTGGGAATACGTTTTCGTGGGTAAAAACCCCACTTCTGAAGTTTTTTACCCACGAAAGCTTATGCCCAAATAAATCTGTTTGTCTTTAAGGTGCCCCCGGACTCCTCATTGTCTTCATCAGAATGTGTCCTTGTGCCACTGCCCATGTGCAAACTCCCTGTCAGAACACACCGTTGTCTGCATGTGGGCATTGGGAAAGTGATGCTGCCCTTGCCCTCACCTGTCCTTTTCCCACAGTTCTGGTGTGTGTGTGTTTCATTTTGCCAAGTGCACTGATAGGGGAGATATGTCAACAGCCAGATTCACTCTTTGATCATCTGGGGTTCTGCAACGGTTTAGAGTTTTGATAGATGGGGCTGAAACCCCGCCCATTCCCGCCCAAAAATAATCCACCCTTTTCTGTTTCCCCATCAGCACAGAGGTTGTGTCTGGGTGCGGGAGGGCATAAGCTCCAGAGCATTCCAAGACAGCCTTAAGGCTGCTCTGAGTTTCACTGAATTGAGTCTAGGGGGAGAAGATGGCATAAAGCCTCCTTTGCCCCCCCACCCCAGTTCTGAGAGCTGCTTTGGGGCACTCGAGGGTCTGCCCCACAGGTTTGTTTATGAATCTACTTGTGATTCACAATACCCACTAGAGGCTTGTGGAAAAAGCCCGCAGTAGCTGGTATGCACTAGCTACTCTGCACGAATTCTCTGTGTGGACACTCCTACTGTGCACTGAAAGTGCCTTTGTATGAATTAGCTTAATGCACTTTGAAAGTATATTTAGCTAAACTGGCTGAGGGCAAACTCCGTGCACGGTAAGCAGGGCCGGCTCCAGGCACCAGCCTACCAAGCACGTGCTTGGGGCGGCACCTGGAGGGGGGCAGCACTCAAGATTTTTTTGTTTTTTTTTTAATTTACAAAAAAAACTAATCTTCCTCTGGCGCCTCTGCCGGGGGAGCGGGGCGGCAGGCGTGCTCCGCTCCCCGCCGGTGCCCCGGCCGGGGGAGCGGGGCGGCAGGCGTGCTCGGGAGCGGGGCGGCAGGCGTGCTCCGCTCCCCACTGGCGCCCCTGCTCTGGTGCCCTGCTCTGGTCTGGGGAGCAGCCCCTGGGCACGGCTGGCCCCTGGGGTCTATAAAGGCTCGTTGGGATTTGCCCCTCAATGAGCCGCTGTGTGGCAGGGGGTGGGGCACAAGGTGGAATTTTTGCCTAGGGCGCAAAATCTCCTTGCACTGGCCCTGACTATATCCACTGGATCACTCTTGTCTACATGCTTGTAGACCCCTCAAAGAAGTGAATGTATATAAATAGTCTGGTCAATAAAGATGTACTGGATTATTTATCACCGTGAAATTAGGGTGAACAGGAAAGATACTACATGTGTATCTAAGGCTGTAGGGAAAATGTATAGGTCAAATCATACCTTTCTATGATTGTACCTGTGGGCAAGGACCCTGCAAGGTTTTCCTCATGGAGTTTCCTCCAACCTCCTCTGCTGAGTGTTGGGGTTTGGCCCTCTTTTGTACCCTCACAGACATAGCAGTGTTTGAAGCCCCCAAGCTCCACAGATCCTCAGTGGGTGTTGAATCAGGCCTGTACATCTCAAATTCAAATGAGCTGGGTGGCCTTATCCCATTCACTGTTTGTCCAGGTTCTGAAAATAGGAGGCAGTGTGCTAGAGTTCAACACGGCTGCCAGTTTCTATGCAACAGAGCCTCAGGAAAGGTCAGAGCCTGAGGATTGGCGGCACACGATAGGAAAGGACACCATGCTGCCCCTCATTTCCATGAGCAGGAAATTCAGCCACAAACAGCCTAAGAAAAAAGGACCAAAGAAAACCCTTCTGGGTTTTTTTTTGTATTTGTATTTCATCCAGCCTTTGTTCTGATGCATTTGGGCCACTCTCTGTGATTTGCTTCTCTTCTAGGCTGCACAAACCTATGTGAATAATTCATTCCAGAGTTACTCTGTAGGGAAATTTTACTTCCAATACTTGACATATGCAGAGTGTTCCCTCTTGTGGGCTTACATTGATACTACATATCTGTAGAGGAATGCTATGATCATCTCTGCTGATTTCCTCTAGTGGGGGAAATCACCTTGTAAAATGACACTGTGCTGCCTCATTTGTAAACTGTATCCCTTGCACATATGATAGACTATGTTCTCCATACTAGGCTGTTATCATTCACATTATCATTAAAGAAAACAGATAGAATTGCAGGTTATGACTATTATAGCTAAGGTTTCAGGAGCGCTGGCACTTTCTCAGAGAGATAGTATTAAAAGTGCAACAGCAAACTGTCCCGATACAAAGGTGTGACAAACAGGGTGCAGACATCTCCAGGGGAGAATAAAGTCCTCTGAACCCCAAATAAGCAGTTGAATCCACTGATTGTGTATATGTCAAGTAAGATCTTTTATGAAAGCATGTAAAATTCTGAACTTGATGGTCATTAGGAGATATGTGTAGAGGTGATGGTTACCAACGCATGCTTGTGTATATGTGTAGAACATTGTAATTGTAACTAGGGTGCAACTACAGCATCACCTACCAGCACCATAGGGAAACAATCAGGCAGGGAGGGGCACTTCACACAACAGTTGTTCACATGAAACTAACTCCAAGCACCTAGCATCTCCCATTGGTGTAGGTACTCCTCCTCCCCAGAGGTGGTAGCTAGGTTGACAGAAGAATTCTTCTGTTGACCTACCGCTGTCTACACTGTGGGTTAGGTCGGCTTAACTATATCCAGGGAAAGACCATGGTGAACAATTAAATAAAGTTAATGGAAAGACATTGAAATTGAAAAGAAACCCCCAGTACTGGAAAGCTAAGGGAGAAGGGCATTTCCCCACTTTTTGTAATCATGAATTTTCATAGTCTAAGGCCTGGTCTATACTACAGGGTTAGGGCAATGTAAGCTGCCTTGTGTTGACCTACCTACGGAAGTGTCTTCACTTAAATTTGGGTCCTGCTGATGTAAGTACCTCTCTACACTGATTTAGTAACACCACTTCCCCGGGCGGGGTAGAGCCAGGGTTGATGTAATTAGGTTGATACAGTGTCAGTGTAGACACTACATTGCTTACGTCGACTGTTATTGGCTTTCGGGAACTGTCCCACAGTGCCACACCCTGACACTATGATCAACACAAGAGCTCCTTGTGAGCATGTGCACTGCGAACACAAGGAGCCAAATGTGCGTGCACACAAGCAATTTAATAACTGCACTGGCTGGGTGCTAACATAAGTTCGGTACATGTAATTTTGTGGTGGCGAGATGGCCACTCAAAACGCTTCAGGGGCACTGCTACAGCTGCACCACTGGAGCTCTTCAGTGTAGATACTTGCTGCAGTAACGAGAGGGCTTCTCCCATTGGCGTAGGTACTCCAGCTCCCCAAGAGGTAGTAGCTAGGTTGACAGAAGAATTCTTCTGTTGACCTACCACTATCTACAGGTCAGCTTAAGTATGTCTCTCAAGCATGTGGATTTTTCACTCCCCTGAGAAACCTAGCTATGCCAATGTAACATTTCAGTGTAGACCAGCCCGGAGAGAGAGAGGAAAAAATTCTGCAAAGCCTGTTAAAAGGGCATAGGGTGACCAGATGTCCCGATTTTATAGGGACAGTCCCGATTTTTGGGTCTTTTTCTTATATAGACTCCTATTACCCCCCACCCCCGTCCTGATTTTTCACACTTGCTGTCTGGTCACCCAAAAAGGGCATGGGTTTGAAGTGAAAGCTATCCAGAAATGGAGAGCCAGCATCTAAGCGGGGTGCTGTCCATGCAGCACTGGATCTCTTCTATGACAGGTGGCATACTGGGAAACTGTTCAGAGCCAATAGTTAACTTGTATTAGAAAAGAGAATTTAGCTAATATAGAAGTGTAGAGCCAGAAGTTCCATTTTTATATTTATTTTCCGTGTAACTTGTTTTTTCTTACTATTTCACCTCTGAGTCTGTGATTTTTTCAATTAAATAAACTTCTTACTTTTACCCTTAGAAGGTCTTTTTTGTGCAAACTGGATAGAGTGTGTGACCCCAGGTGAACTGATAACTGGGGGCAGGTTTCACTCCTGTGGGGGTGGTGAACCAGAAGGGAAAAGTCTGCGTGTCTGGTAGTTGAGAATTTGGGAATAGGATTGGGGAGACCTGGGGGCAGAAAGGATATTGGGGTCACCCTGTAAGGTGTAACTAAGTGGGTGGATGCCAGGGTGAGACCTTTATACTTGTAGGCTGGCTACTAGTGTCAGAGTTCTGACCCATAGCAGCATAGCATTAAAGCACCCAAAGTTACAAGGCAGGCAGTGACGGAACCTCTTTCTGGTCAAGTGCTCCCCAAAACGTCACAGAAGGAAAGGTAGGAAGTTAGTAAGAGGCCACTATGGCACCATCAGGAGCTCTTTAATGATTTGAAAATCAAAAAGAAATCCTACAAAAATAGAAAAATGGACAAATTGCTAAGAATGAGTACAAAAGAATAGCACAAACATGTTGGGACAAAATCATGAAGTCTAAGGCATGAAATGACTAACACCTAGCAAGGGGCATAAAAGGTTCTATAACTATGTTAGGAACAAGAGAAAGATGAAGGAAAGTGTAGGTCCTCTACTTAGCAGGGAGGGGATCTAATAAAAGTTGACATGAAGAAGGCTGAGGTGTTCAATGCGTATTCTGTTCAGTTTTCCCTAAAAAGGTAAATTGTGACCACATACTTAACATAATTAATATTAACAACAAGGGAAAGAAACACAAGCCAAAATAGGGAAAGAACAAGTTAAAGAATAATTAGATGGAATAAGTTAGATGTCTTCAGGTGGTAGGTCCCAATGAAAGGCACCCTAGGTACCTAGGAACTAGTTGAAACAATCTCTGAACTGCTAGTGATTATCTTTGAGAACTCTGGAGGAGGGGTCTGGTCACAGTGGACTGGAGAAGGGCAAACATAGTACCTATCTTTTAAAAAAGGAAATAAAGAGGACCCAAGAAATTATAGACCAGTCAGCCTAACTTTCATACCTGGAAACATACTGGAACAAATTATTAATCAATTTGTAAGCACCTAGAGGTTAATAGGGGTATAAGGAATAGCCAACATGAATTTGTCAAGAACAAAGCATGCCAAACCAACATAATTTCCTTCTTTGACAGGGTTACTGACCTAGTGGATGGGGGTAAGTAGTAGATGTGATAGATCTTTATTTTAGTAAGGCTTTTGACACAGCCCTACTGGGTGGGGAGGGGGCAAGGAGGATGTATCTAGTGTCTTGCAGGGTCCAGTACTAGTCAATATTTTCATTAATGACTTAGATAATAGCATGGAGAGTATGCTTATAAAGTTTGTGGATGACACCAAACCGGGAGGAGTTGCAAGGACTTAGGAGGACTGGACTGTAAATTCAAAACAATCTTTACAAATTGGAAAATTGGTCTGAAATCAACAAGATGAAATTCAATAAAGACAAGTACAAAGCACTACAGGGTAAGAATAAACAAATCAAATGGACAAATACAAAATGGGGAATAATTGGCCAGACAGTAGTACTGCTAAGAGGATCTGGGGCTTATGATAGATCATAAATTGAATGTGAGTCAACAATGGGAAGCAGTTGGTAAAAAGGCTAATATCATTCTGGAGTATATCAACAGGAGTGTGCTATGTAAGACACAGGAGGTATTAATTGGGGCTGGCTGAGTATGCCATGCCTAATTGCTAGAAGAGAAGCACCTGCGGGCCTTATTAGCCAGGGGGCTATATAAGGCTGGCAGGCAGGAAGGAAGTGGGAGGTGAGGGCCCCAGCCCCAGCCCCAGCCCCGGTTGGAGAAGCTAGCTGTCCCCCAGGTCGCTGGTTTGGAGCACGCTGTAAATAGAAGGCGGTGGGAGCTGACATTGAAAATAAAAAGCACTGGTGATAGCACTCAGAAGAGGTCTCTGGCTGATTTGTTGCGAGAGCAAGTGAAGGCCTTGTTACAAGGCCCCATTGTGCTAGCCACCGTAAAAACATAGAATAAGAGACAGTCTCCCCCTACCCCTGATAACTTATAGACAAGACAAACAATGGGTAGGAGAAAGAGAACATACTAGCAGAGTGATGGTTTTCAAACGTCATGCTAGGACCGCAATTTTAATTTGTTTTATTTAAATCCTTTGGGTGTATGGTTTTTGGTTTTTTTTGAAGGAACTATGTAAATGGAAAGACTGAGGAAGGGAGAGGGCAGGAGAGAGCTGCATCTGTTACAATTAACATAATTGATGTCTACAGTAGAAGATCTATATCTTAAAAAGAGCTGTAGAGCGTGTTCCACTTCTAAAATGTGCGGTATTGCACAGAAAACCGGGCAGCCCAGTGGTTTACACAGAGGGTGAGTCATTTGCTACCTATGCCACTGTATTTGTTAATTGCAAACTGGCATTTTGTAACTTTATTTTTAAACAGGTTTTTTTCCAAAACAGAGAGGTGCACGTATGGTATTTTAGCTAGTATTCCACATCTGTAGGTATATCAGTGTGGGAGACAGGTATTGAGATCCTAGTTTTCAAATGTGTGGGCCTAATTTAGGACACCCATATCTGCAGTTGGGTGTTCAAATGGTCACTTACGTATCCAAATACCCTGTCAGGTGCCCATGTGCTGATCAGAGCACCCAAATGCAGAACTGGGTGTCTTATTAGCATCCAAGTTTAAAAATGTGGCTTCCCTTTGTCACAGTTCAGGGCTGCTGCGCCGTTAGTTCCCGCTCCATGGTCCACCAAGTGTACCACCTCTTGGCTCCTGGTTCCTCAGCTGTCATCTTGCTTGGGTGGTGATTCCAACGTTCTTTCCCTCCTGACTGGGGTTTTTCCAGGCTGCACAGCTTCCTACCTACATTCTCAGAGATGTATAATGGTGTAATTGTCACAGTAAAGCTACCACACAGCTCTTTCTAAGCAAGCACATTTATTCTTAAGGTAAAAGCGTTACACAAAAAACCTTAAAAACAATAAAAGATCCTACACATATTCTAACAAGCTTACTAGCGATTGTCCCCTTGACTCCAACGGGGGTTCCAGCCGGTGAACAGTCCTTCAAGCCCCACCCAAGGGTTTTTTATAACTTATTTTGCTCAGAACCAGAACACAGACTGGGCTATGTCCTTCCACCCCTTCCCTTAGACAGAAGGACCTGTTTGTTTGCTGGATCAGAAAGAAGGTCCTGAGTCAGATTTAACTCGGACTGTTTAAACAGCATCCTTTCTTTGTCTGTTAGTCCTTGGAGAATCCAGTTTGACTCAGTACATGTGTGCCTTTCTCCAGGGGGTGGGTAGCTCTCTGGGGGTGTTACAACCTGATTGAATTTGCCTACCCTCCCCCCCCCCCACACACACACTGCTCTCAGTTCCTAGAAGGCTGTGATCCCTCTCCCCCATGGAATTACATACAATCCATGGCCCACAATGATACATATAGTCAATAAAGTTAATTCAAAAAGGTTTGTCCAGGAAAATGCCATCTCTGTCACCCCCTAGTCTAACATTGTCTATACAAATGAAAAGGTAAAGGTACCAACTGCACCAAGCAAGGCACTAAAACTTGTCACAAATTAGAAGAGAAGGGGACTTGGAGTTGCACATCACTGCACCTAGAGAGAAGCACAATTGTGACAGTTTTGGGAACAGAGAAAGGGTTGAACAGCTTGTGAATAGTGCTCAGAACTGGGTATGGAGGAATTCACAAACACTCACGGGTTGTGGCTGTGTTGCTAACTCCCAGAAGCTCTGCAGAGTGGTGTTTGGTGTGTTTCTGAAGCTATTGTATGTTCACGAGTGATAAGCAATAATGTTCAATAAGCTATAAAGATCCCTCCACACAGAGGCGCTTGGCAGTGTGTGTCCAAAAGAAGAGCAATTCTGTTTAGCAACCATGGGCCAGATTTTCAGCTGGTGTAAATCAGCATAATTGTAGTGTGCTGATTTACGGCATCTGAGGATGTGGCCCAGTGTGTTTTGGGATGGCTGTTCATACTCCGGTAGAACAAAGTGCAATTTTAAAATGTATAACCTAACCTGGGGCCAGATTGTGATAGCTTCACTTGCACTGAACAGTACTGTACTCCATGCATAGTCCCATTGAAATTAATGAGGCATTTGTGGAATAAGGTGCAACTAAACCGAGTAAGAGTATCACAATTCATAACTGGGGGCTCTGACTACTAAAGAAAGGGAACCTCACACCATTCCTAGGAGCAGTACTTTCAACATTAAGAAGGAAAAGCATCAGAAAGTCTTCTACTATGATACTCCTGGAAATGCCATTCTCTGGAGATGAGGCTAGACAGACTAATAGCTCAGCATACCTATATTGCACTGTTTGATGGAAGGTAGCTGCTGTTTTAGCAGATACTTAAATTTCTTCTATTCTCTGGATCCAAAGCCACTTAGCATCAGTTGGTAACACCAATTTCAGGAATGGGCTCCGGTTAAAAATAATTGTAATACCTATGCATTTATAGTGTAATTTTCAGCTTTTAAAAATCCTAAAGTACTTTGATGTGTGTGTGAGAGAGAGAGCGCGAGAGAGAGAGAATCACACACCTACCACGCTCAGCCCTTTGGGTTGAAGAACATCTGCCTTTGCTGACATTGCTCAACAGTGACCTGTCTAGCCAGTTGTATGGCAGAGCTCACAGGCCCTGGAGGAAGACCCATCCAGTCCTCCTCACCCAGAAAGATGATGGTTGCAACATGGGGTCTAGTGACCGAGTTAAAGTAAATGCTTTGTAAGTGAAGTCATGGTGTGTTTTCCCAGTCAGCGGGGAAGGGGGAAAGGCCAAGTGAAATGGTTGTGTGAACTGAAGAGACCCTTGTGTGCTAAGCACACAGAATAAGAGAATATTGTATATTGGATGTTTAGGGGGAGTATTTAAAGCACTTCTTGGATGTTTCTTCACATGGTAACACAGCATTTACTTATCCTAACTTGGCAGCTCTAAACCTTCTCACACGCCCCATGTGTGCACTATTGCCGGGTGCCATCTAGTAATGTGCCTCACACATCCTGCAACCAATACTTATGGTTTTATACATTTAGCTTCACTTTCCCAGTGAGTCCTATGCACCTGTCCTATGACTCTACCTTCATCAGTGCAGCCAGGAGAATGTAATCAATTCCCAAGGCCTTGGGCACATGCTAAACTTCCAATTCATTCTTGGTTTCTCAAGGTCTCGGAAAAATAGTTTCAGAGGATGAGTGATGCCTTTTAAAGTGTGTGAGTAAGACATTGTACAAATTATACGTTACGTGAGACAAATGTATCCTGGCTTGGGCATATGCCAGTCCTGTTTTCCTTTTTTAAATGTGTGTGTGTTGGTGCACTGTCGGATCCCAGAAATAGAATATGTTGTCTGCATGAAATATGCTATGCATTGGGCATCATGAATTCTGTGCTTTGTGGGGAAGTGCCGCTAACTGCATACATATGAAGGCCCCCTCCTCAGCCTCTCTACAATGGATTCATCAGCTGTGCATAGAAGGGGGCCACCAGTGCAATATGTTTAGAAATAGCATGAATTAGAACCTTGTTGTTCCTCTTCTATAGAGCTTAGAATGGTGGGTCCCCAGAAAAACTAAAGAAACAGAAGCACTTAGCTCATTTTCTCACAATTAACGTCAGTGGAATTACACCAGGAATGAATTTAGCTCAATATCTTTCCTGGAAAGAAACAAGGTGACCTTTGAAATCCAGATACAGATTGGATTGTACATAAAAGAATCTCAACAATAGGTTCATTTTCTGCTCTTCAAAGTAGTTTTATGTCCATATTTTATGGATGGAAGAAAGGCAAAACTACATAGCTTGACATACTGGAACTTCATACCCATCTACTTTTGTTGTGTTATACAAATACTGTCTGGCTTTTAGCTACTTCTCTCTCTTCATGCCTCCCAATATGCTTCCAATTTATTTATTTTTTAAAGTTGCTCACTTCTCCCAAATTTATCTGCAAGACTTGTCATCACGTTGCATGGGGAGGAGGGGGAATTAAAATGGCTAAATTCTCCACTGATACTTACAGAGCAGAGTTTAATGAAGTCCCAACCCTTCAGGGCATCATGATGCTGACCTGAGACAATTACACGTAACTTGTTAGAGTGATGATGAGATGGTCTCAGGCTAATAGACAATTTGCATGACCTTTTCAAAGACTGTCTGAAAAGGAAAAAGATTGAGCTAGTTTATTTATTTATTTATTTTTATTAAATTTATATATAATTTTATATAATTTATATAATTATAATTATAATTTTATATAATTTTCATTATAAAGAAGCTATTTAAAACCCTTAATTTAAAGGATTTTTCCCCAGCTTATTTTTAACATTAGAAATTCCGGTACTGTCTGCCTGGATTCTATGGATAATTGGAGGATGCCTCTTCCATTAAGAGCTGAGAGAGCTCCCAACATATGTTTGAACCCTCCAAAGAGACTTTCGGAAAAACTAGCCAAGATCAGATTGGCATTCCTTGCATTTCTAAGGCCAAGCACATGCACAAACCCATATGCATTCACATGTGTACATATCCAAAATTTTCTAAATTTAAACTTCTAAAATCAGATTGTCTCGTAATTAAGTGGCCTGATTTCCAGAAGTGCTGCAGGTTACGTTCATGGTGTACACATAGAAAAGCTAGACAAAAATAATAAAACACTTTTGCTGGAAGGTTGCAATGTAACACTACTTTATTTCTTAGAATCCAGAACAATACCACACAGTAAACAGACAAAGCAGCTATTTCCTACTATAGAGAGGCACAATTCACTCCCCTTTACTATAGGCTGCCTGGCTGCAGCCTGACTTCTGCTAGGCCCAGCTTGCATGCTTCCTTATAGATAGAGCGGATGCTGCCATATCCCCAGAATATCGCACATTCCGGTACTTCTGGGAATGGGTGGGCCTGCCTCTGCTGGTGTGATCTCACATGCATGGTGCATGCGAGGTCACACTGGTGGAGGTGGAGCAATGTGCCCTTCAAAATGGCATTCCCTGTTCATCTACGTCCAGTTTTGTCTCAGTACCAGACGGGACAAAACCATAGAAAAAGATTAAAACCGGATGAATGGCTTAAAACCGGATGAATGGCCAGTCTACCAGGGAGCTCCCTAGCCTGCAAGTGGACTGAGGGGAAAAAAAACTCCTGAAATTTAAAGTGATGGTTTACAATTTTAACACAGATGTTGTTGCACCATACTGAACTGAATTCACTGGGAGCAGCTGAAGGTTCAACACTTTTCAAAAACAGGCCGTTTATTTATGTGCCTAAATTTGAAGTTAGGGGGTCATCTTTATACAAAAAAAGAAAAGAGCATAAGTGCAATTTGTTCTTTTTCATTGGTAGTCTCCTTTAACAATAGTAACAAGAGAAAATTAGGGGTGCAAAAATATTGTAGGGATGACCTATTTTAAGGTCTCTTCACAATTTTTTGCTGCATTCCCCAGTATTTTGAAGATGTTTCAAAGAAAAGCTTTTGTTATTGTTTATCCCCTTCCAAAGACCCAATCATCCCAAAGTTACAACTAGTGGGCTGCTGGCCTTTTAACTCAGCCATGCAGCCAGAGTATTATTATCAAATGGGTGTGGATTTCAAAGCTGAATTAGAACAATTTAAATAGGAAAATTATTAAGCTCAAGCAGTTCCTATTTTCCTTATTTATTTTTTAATGAGCAAAAAAAGTTAATGCCACATCTGCATTATAGTGTAAACATAGAGCTGAGATGACAGGAAATAAAAAAGACTAGTGTTCTTGTAGTTGCATTAACTCGTGTCTGCTGCTTATACTGGGTTTAATTCTGCTTTCATTTAGTCCAATTATATTGGTGTAATGACACTGAAATAAATGGAGTCACTCTTGATTTAGGGCCTACTTTTGACAGGAACCTCAACCTGGCCTCCCATTTTGCACCCTCAGTTTTGCAGGTACAGATAAATGTAGGTGCACTGTTGTGCAAACCGAAATTATTGATGAACTTCATTTGCACCTGTAAATATGTGTGAATGCAAAGCGTGAGGCTGCTTCTCAAAACCAAGCCTTTATACCAGTGTAACTGACAGCAGAATTCAAACAGTCTAGCTAATGCCACCAAGATGTGCACATAAAACCTAAGTAACTACATTACATTCCCTTTGTACCCTTGTCCTCCTTTGAGCCCCATTCCCACCCCATTTTTGGTTACTATCATGCATACTGTGCTGTATGATGTTTAGATTGTTAACTCTATATAGGGTAGAGGCCAGGGTAAAAATGTCAAAAGAACCAAAGGGGCAGATTTTTAAAACAGTGTTTAGGTGCCTGAAAATGTGGCTTTGCCACATCAGTTATGAAAGTAAAAAAATTGCTTGAGCCTCGGCACCTCTTTCATTACAAATTAAGCACGGCCAGAAAGGTTTGCTGATTTGGTCAAATGCTCAAAAAAAAATGGCTATTTGATCAAATGACTGAGGTCTTGATTCAACAAAGCACATACACACATAGCTAACTTGATTTCAGTGGGAGCTAGGTGCCTAGGCACTTTTGAAAATACCTCTAGAGGTGCCGAGGCTATGAACTGCCAAGCCTAAAGGTGCCAGTGCTTAGCCCCGGCAAGCCCCAGCACAAATTAAGCACGGCTTTCAGGCCTTTGGTCAAATGACAGGTGAAGAAGACAAAGCATTTAATCTCATGCCTAAATTTTGTTCCCTTAACGAATCAACCAAAGGAATAAATAAATTAGACTTAATTGCATTCTATCAAACAGCAGGGAACATCTATCAGCCAGTAATTGAGGATGTTGTGAGGTTTTGTTCACACTGACATTCCGCTGTCTTCACAAAGATATGGAAGTTCCACAGACTCTCTTATGGCACTTGCATATTTCTTCACATGTTCTTTCATCATTCTTTCACTCCTACCATGCCAATGGCAACGAAAGATCTACTGACGTGCATTTTCAGGGCTGATAAGGTACATTAGCTCTTCATCTCATTTCTGCTTTTAATGAGCTTTTCTACATCATCACAACTGAACAAAACAATCTTTTCAGTATGACTAAGCCACATTTGCAATATACTTACACCATTCAGCTTTCAAGAACATGACCAATCAGCCTTAACTCTGCGTTGCCTGGATTTTCAAATTTAATGTTTCACTAATATCTTATGCAAGAAAAATCCTTCTTAGTTTTTATTGTTAAGAAGAAATGATAAAAAGAGAGACTAAAGGGGAAAAATTACAAGTAACTGAAAATAAAAATTAAAAATTAGGTGTTCTCCCCTAGAGTATGGTAAAAGAACTTCACCATGGCCAGCACAAAGCCTGTTCACCAATTAACCTATTTTGAGAGTTTAAGTAGGATTTAAGCGGTGCATAGACTAGAGAGGGGCAAATTTATTTTGACAAGTAGATTTTTTTTTGGTTGAAAAATTAATATTTTTTTTTGGTGCTTCAAAACAATTTGTGAATTCAGGTTGCATTTGATGATGAGAAAAATTGATTTTTTTTAAAGTCAAAATGTTTCAATTAAAACATTTTACTTTGACTTTTTGATTCTGAAACAGTGTTTCAAATTCAAATTTGGCCAGTTAATGATTTTTCCCCAAAGTTTTTCCATTTGACAAAAAAAAAAAGAAAAAAAAAAGAAGGAAAAATTGGTTTTGTTTCAAATTAAACTAGATTTTTGGGGCATTTTTCAGTTTGGTTCCCGAACTGAAAAACTCCTTATTCATTCTGTTCTAGCATAGACCTTTTGCGTGGCCCTCTGTGCTAGGGTGAATTTTGCACTGAGTTTTCTGACCAGACTTAGTTCCTTCTTTACTGCTTGCACGTTCCAACTTGTAAGTAATTAGAAAATGTTTCTCCTTTTGGTATATCAACTTATGTTAATATTTGACATTTCAGTTCTTGTACAGTTCATTTTTAAATGTACACTTGAATTCCATTATGGACCTACAGAGATTGCAAGCACTCAGACATGTTGCATGATCAGCAGAAACTAACTGCTTCTCAAATATGTACTTTGCTTACATATAGGAAATACAGTCATATGGTTCATGGCCAGTAATGTTGACTTTACTTCAGCTTATTGGCTATGTGTGCACAGGAGAACTGAAAAAAATCATTGTGACATCTCTTGATTGATATAAATGGGTATATATTCGTATGCAGGGATTTGATCAAAACAATATTTCAGTATTTTGGCATTGTGTAGAAAGTTTTATGCAGATGTTTTAAACAGCACTGAAAATAAAATCCAGACTCCAATGTAATGAACATATTTTCTAACTGTTTCATCAGTATTAATGGTTCCATTACTTCCCTGCATATTTTTCACTTTTGGGATCTGGAGATATGTATGCTTTGACCATTTGATTGAATTAATGGTGCAATGTTTGATTTTTTTGCCTTTTGTTGCCCAGAAACTGTATTCTGATAAGAGAGTTTAAAGAGTGTTGTTTTTCAAAGAGAGATCCATTATTTTATTTCATGCCTAAGGATTTGATAGAGAACTCTTCTACTTTTCAGTGTAACAGAGTCTCAGAGAATTGGATTCTACACTAATTTTTTTTTAAAGCCATTGTTCTACAATATTATAAGGTTAATTAAAATGGCAAGTGCCAATAGAATGAAAAACTGTTCTTGTTGTTATGCAGTGAATTAATTTATAACAGGATTTCAGCTATAATTCTGTTACCCGTTATTTTTCTTTTGCTGGCCAGCTTTATGTGCTGCCTGTATTTCCAACAGTATACATTAGCGTTTCAATTTTATTTAATTCTGACTTGAAACCTAAAGTCGAATTGAATAAGTTATAGCATTCCAGGGAGCAAGGTTTTCCTCTTACTGGCAACCTTAACATTTATTTATGTTGTTATACTGTAAATAGGTGTTTTCCCCCTTCAATGAATGGAAAGATAGCATGAGGTGTGACAATAGAGGTGTCTTCAAGCAAAATGTCCATGGCTGGTGCTATGACATTGAAAAGAAATAAGCGTCCAACCTCAGCAGCAGCCTGGAGCGTGAAAGGGAAGAATCAATCAGATTCATGACCACTTGCAGAGCCCTGGCAATTCTGTTTAGTAGTTTCAGTATGGGCCCGATCCAAAGCCCAATGAAGACCATGGAAAGACTCAAAGCTTCTTTTTATTCCTGGTCAGATAGCAGAGGATCTTCAGCACCAATGAAGAATTTTCACCAAATTTAAAATTTTTCACCAAATCATTTCCCCCTAGTATAGCCATCAGGAAATACCAGGGTGAATTTTGGTCTCTGTGTGATATGATTATTATTATTTGTATTACTGTAGCACGAAAGATCCTTAGTTATGGACCAGGACCCCTAGTGCTAGGCACTGAACAAACCCAGAATAAAAAGACAGCTACTGACCCAAAGAGATTACAGTAACTAATACTTGCTGGGACTCATGCATTCTTGAATTAAACTATAATATTTAATCTAATGATACTCTACATTATTCACTCTTGTACAGCAATCAAGCCAGGGAGAAGGACCAGATTATTTTCTCCTAGGATCTTTGAACAATCTGTAGTGTGCTCAGTGGATTGATTGGTTGAGTTGATTAATTGGCCTGGGGAGTAAAGCTACTGTGCATATATTTTAATAGAGCATGGTTGTTAATCAGAGTCATTACACAGATATGGGCCTATGGTGGTGTCACCGATATATATACCAGTTATATGATGGTGATAGGGAATAAATGTATTTATTTCTGCCCTTGTGGTCTCATTCCTGCATTCTTTTCATGTCTTGGGGCTCAACTGTGCAAATTGTACTCATCAGGTGAGCTCTTACTCATATAAATAGTCCCCATGAAATTAACAAGACTATGTGCATGAGCAAGTGTTCACCATTCTGAGTGCAGTTTGCATAATCAAGCTCATTAATTCGAATTTTTAGTGCACAATGAATGCAGACATGGGGCCTGTGCGATAGCCTTCACGAGCACATATGCAGTGTAGATGTAGCCAGGTCGGTCCCAGGCTATTAGATAGACAAGGTGGGTGAGGTAATATCTTTTATTGGACCAACTTCTGTTGGTGAGAGAGACAAGCTTTCAAGCAACACAGAGCTCTTCTTCAGGCCTGGGAAAGGTACTCCCAGCATCACAGCAAAATGCATGGTGGAACAGATTGTTTATGTAAATTAGCACGTATTGAAAGGGACCATTCAAGTAGAGTGGCCCGTTAACACCCTTATCCTGGGTCCGACTCCAGCTACACTTCATATATGGTTTTGGAGCCGATCACACAGGTCCCATACCTACATGCATTGTGCACTAAAGATTCCCACTAAGGAGCTTGCACTCATGGTGGTGAACATTTACTCATGCAGATAGTTTCATTAATGTCATGGGGATTACTCACATGAATAAAGTTTACAAAGCTGAGCCCCAAATGTAAGAACCTGCAGTGCTAGAACCTGTGACCAGGGGACCTGCTGATCTCCACCACAGAGGCTTATGTTGGGTTTCTGTGGAAGGACATTGTGAAGCTGGGCTTGGCAGGAAATACCTCTCACAAGGAGCTGAGTGGCAGCTCCTTGCAGCCCACTGATTGGCTGGCTCCAGTATTTAAGCCAGGAAGCCATGCTAGGGAGCTGTCTGAGCAACAATATAGACTGTCTGCCTGTGCTTCAGACCTTGTGTGTGTGCGATCCCAGAATCTGGCATCTGACCCTGCCGGATGCCTAATTCTTGGTTTGCCCTCTGACCTGTCTCTGACTCTGACCTTCTGGTACCTGACTCCTCCTCTGACCACCCTTGTCCCAGTCCTGACACCAAGGAATGAAAAGAATGCAGAAATGGGACCACACGGGCAGAAATAAATACATTAAACCAGCCACTCTACCTTCAGTGGTCCCTTACAATATGATTCTGAGGTGAATCAAAGAATTGTGGCTCCTTAGTCCTCATTTATACCCTATGTTATAACTAAATAGAACAATTTGCAAGAGCAGGATGAAACGAAAGATACATTTTCACCTGGGTAAAATGAAGGCTGTGGTGCTGTGAAAAGCTACCAAATGAGACCCCTCTACTCATACTAGCTATGCACAAGCATAAGTGATTGAACAAAATGCAAGGTTATAAAAAATCAAACTCAGAGGGAACAAGAAGAAAGGGTCAGTTACACCTCGACTTAGGACTTTTCTACATTAAGAACATTTGCAATGGTATTGTTAAATCAAATGAATTATGCTAGTGCAAATCTCCAGTTTAGAGAGGCTGCACAGGTGACAAACTGGGCTTTAACCAGTGTAGCTTAAATTGGTGGTATATGGAATTAGTACACTGGTATAAACCCAAATTTACATTAGGGCAGTATGTTTACATTAGGCATTTGAACTGGTATAGATGCCCTACTGTGAATTTCCTTAATGTAGGAAAATCCTTAGACTCCCTTTACCTTTTAGGGTGAGATCCTCACCCCATTCTGGCTTTTTTATGCCAGGTAAAAGGGCTAACCATGGCACAAAAAATTGGTGGTGTTTCCCCACCTCTCAGCAAAGATTTAAAGACTGATGCTGTAACAATGTCTCATTACTAAGATTTAATTATTTTTATAACATGAACCCCTGTACATTTATCACTTCAGTAATATACAATTTACAGTATATACACTTCAGTATATACAATTAAAACTAAATAACAATTGCCCAAAATACTGAACAAAATAAATTTTACAGAGCAGTGTCTTGTGGGTTTTTAAAATAATTTTTATTCAATTACTAATTTGCAAACATTAAGTAATTCACAATGGATCTCTTGGTCATCAGTATGAATTAGTGAGTTTCCACTGTACTTTGATGTTTCTTGTCAGTTGAATTTGATTTCTAATGCTAGGGGCTTGGGAAAAAGTGTGCTGAGTCTACTCGGCTACCCAAAAGTATGCTGCACAATGACTGTAATGACATAGGTTATGCAATACTTCCTATTTTTTTAAATGGTCATTTATGAAGCAGTAGTGTCTTTATTTTCCATTATAAAGGTCTAAAAGTAAATTATCCTGCCTTGTGCCTGTCGCTAATACTTACTTCTTTGTACTATGTATATTATCTGTTTAAACTTGAATGTTTTAGCATAATTATAAGCCAGCAAGTTTACATCAAACATACACACCCTTTCCACTTATGCTTTGAAAGCAGTGACTTCCTTCTCACAAGTAGGGCATACAAACTGCTAGCATGGAGCCACAGCTTTAGTTCTGTGACATATGGGGCTGGAAAAGCTTTGCAGACTGTCTCTAAAGTGAAGCCATGCTTGCTGGCCCACAGTGTCACTGTACTGCTTCTCTCCGCCCCATTTGTCGGATTCTTTTGTGTACGGAAGCTGAAAAACCAAAGTGAATTACATGCTTTTCTGCTCTATGCTCCAGCTTCATTTCCACTATGACCATTCATACTCTACTCACCACTGATGATCCAGTCCTGAGAGGTGCCCAGTATACTCAGCACCTGCTGAAGTGAGAGAGAACAACCTCACAGGTGGCACCCAGCACCTGACAGGATCTGACCCTTCCATTTGAAATGGAGCTCAGGCTATGATGCAGGAAAGCATCTCTAGCCAGGACAGTAATTAAGCATGTGCTTAACTTTAAAGTAAATGGGATTAAAACATTAAGCATGTACTAAAGTGTTGTCCTAAATAGGGATGATCTGAACTGTTTTCCTGAATCGGAGGCAGAATCCATGACTCCTCAATCAGGTTGATTCTCAGGTAGGATGAAACACGTGGAAAAGACTGATTTGCCAAGCACCTCACACATATTGTATGAGATCTTTCAACATCAAAACCAGTGTCAGAAATCTCTTATCTTGCCCGATTACTAGGAAACACCATTGCTGCTGTTGAGAAAGCCTAAGGAAGGTTGAAATAGTTACTTCATCTTTATTTTCCCCCTTCTTGGCCCACATTAATGTTCTCTTTGTTATCAATTTCAATTGTTAAGAATACTTTTATTATTTCTCTCAACATATACCAATAAAACCCAGGGAAATTTAGCATTGGAAATCAACTAAGAGAACGAGGGCTTGAGGAACGAAGAGAGGTAGGTGGTCAAAAGAAAAGATTGTATCCAAATAATGCATAAAGGGATCAGAGCATAAATAACTATTTAAGGGTTCAAAAGATACAACTCAGACTATGAAATAATAGAGAGTTGGTAGACAGGTAGAAGTACAGTTAGAACACAAGTGATAGCAAACAACTGAAAATATAACATGAGTAGAATGTAGTAGAACACAATGGCTCATCAGACCCACAGCTGGTGTCAGACAGCGTAGCTCCACTGAACCCATTCAATGAATGGATAGATTTGTCTCAGAACTTTTGGTTATGTGCCAAGCCGTGCCACGTGCAGAATTATGGTTGTTCAGGTTACTATAATTCTGCATTTCCATTCTTGCCAATGTTTGTGGGGTATTATCTTAAGTAGACCCTGATTTTGAGGGCCAGATTCTCTCCTTCACCAAGATCTATGTGGTGGTGGAGAAGAGGGGAGAGCCACCAGAGATCTGACTATGGTGTCCTGATTCTCAAGGGGGCTATGCAAATACAGCAGCATGTGGAGATTATGTCAGCATGCTAATATGCAATTTTCATGTACTTTTGTTGGGGTTTCCCTGAGAACTTTTTCATTCGGTTCCCCAAGAGCTCAGCTTGACTCTGTAATAATCAGCTTTGACCACGTACCTCTGTATTATTCTGTTCAGTCACTAGGTGATACTGTGTGAAAAATACTTTATTGGAACAAACCTCAGCCATACCTGGCAGAGCATTAAAGTATCATATAAGGAACACATCTGCTGTGTATAAGCAAGCTCTGTAACCAGTCCCTATTTGGTACAGGAACATCACATGATGTCAGGAGAAAACAAAGAATAGAAATAGAAGGGAAACAGCAACAAAAGTTGCAAACAGAAGGAACAAAGCAACAACATGCCACTCTTCAATGCCCCCAGCGAACTTCAGCTTTGACAAAGCTTCGGAGTGGACAGACTGGAAACAATATTTTGTAAGATTTCACATTGCTTCCAAGCTCCACAAGGAAACTGATATTATACAGAGACTTTCTTTAATGTATGGTATGGGGAAGCAAACAGAACATATATTTAAATTCTTTGACTTTACTGAAGACAGTCACAAACAGGGCCGGCGCGCCCACTAGGCGACCCTAGGTGGTTGCCAAGGGCGCCGGGAGCTGGGGGGGGCGCCTGCCCGCGGCTGCCGCCCGCCCTCCTGGCTTAGCCGTGGAGCCAGGAACTGGGGCGGGGGGGCGCCTGGCCATGGCTGCCGCCCGCCCTCCCAGCTGAATGGCTGAGCCGGGAGCCGGGGGGCGGGCCTGGCTGCGGCTGCCTCCTGCCCCCCCGGCTCTGCTGCTGAGCCGGGAGGGCGCCTGGCTATGGCTGCCGCCCGCCCACCTGGGTCCGCGGCTGAGCCGGGAGCTGGGGGGGCGCTGCAGGTGGGGGGGGGGGCGGGCTGCCGCAGGCCGGGGGATGAGCTGCCGGCCCAGGGGGGAGCTGCCGCGGGGGGGACTAGCTGCCGTGGGCGGGGGGGGGGAGGGCTGTGTTAGCTGTGGGGGGGCACAGGGCTGGTGGAAGGAAGTTTTGCCTAGGGTGCAAAGGTGCACTTGCACCGGCCCTGGTCACAAAGGTGACTATGAAAGGGTTCTGTCAATGTTTAATGCATACTTTATATCACAGAGAAATGTGGTTTATGAAAGAGCATGTTTTCACCAAAGAATTCAAAAACCAGGGGGAAATGTTGATTGTTTGATAAGAGCTATGCATATGTTGGCTGAAAAGTGTATTGCCATCCTCAGTGCAGTTCCAACTGTGGTAGTAAACCCAATGTAGATAAGGCCCTTGAGGATGTGACATTTTAACCACTATGTTATCCTGACTTCCCCTGAACAGCATAAGGTGACTTCAGTGATTAAAATGCTGATGGCCAGTGGAACTGCCCTTGTAATCAAGGTGGGAAATTTCAGTGAAAAATAAAGGCTAATTTAGACACAGCCCATGTTTAAGAAGCAGAGATGAACCTGAACCAGATCCCAGAGCCAAACACCCAAGCAGTTTGTGTATATGGTATGCATGTGTGATGCAGTTTGTGGGATGGGTATCAGTTAAGTTCTATACTTATTGATATGGTAACCTGTACTAGTGTAATCAAAAGGACAAGACAATTCTTCACCCTGTGATCAAGGTTTTATGCCATGTTCAACTATCATCAACGTCCCTTCCTGATCAGACGGCAGATTGCGAAGTAGTGTGATGCCATCACTGGCATCTCTCCTGTCCCCGTTATGATTATTACTTTTTATTACAGTAATGCCAAGTGGCTTCAGTCATGATCAGGATCCCCATATGCTTGATCCTGTTCAAATGTAAACTAAGGCAGTCTCTATCTAGCCCAAAGACCTTACAACCAAAAAACACGAGTGGGGTAGCTGGGATATAATCAAATATCAACTTTAGTACACTGATACAATGTTGTGGGGGTTAGGCAGTCATTGCTTTTTGATGAAAAGTCTCATCATTCTTGATAATCTAAGGAAATATCTTTGTTACATTTACTTGTGTGGTTTGGACATCAAAATAGAAAGTCTCTCTCTTTTTTTCCAGATTCTTCTCTCGGGGCTTGAACTTCACTTGGTCTGTCTTTAGTCTCCACCTCTAGTTTACGGTCATTGTTGATGCTACATTGGGTGAAAGTCTGCCTTAGCTTTGTACATTTCATGGTAGTGAAGTAATCTGTTAGTGTAGCACTGTAGCAGTCTAGGTTGTTGTTTTTTAATTGTTTGTCTCAGCGATTCATACATCGGGTGTTTTAGGTGTTAGCCTGCAGCAGCATTTTCAAAACTTTTGAAAGTTGAGCTCCTTTAGGAAAATTACTTGCTGCATGGGGTCAGAAGGTTAGTTTTGCTGAATTCAGGGAGTGCTGATAAAGAGGAGTGAATCAGGATTTCAGTTGGATTTATATTTTGATCGCTTAGTGCATTACAGTGGAGGGGGTGTTAGCTGCCTTGGGTGAGATGGCAGCAGGAGTTTAGTGAGGATGATAGTGGAATTTCTATGGGTTGAATAGGAGGAAATGACACAGTTCTGCCCCTCCATTATTGCTGGAGTTCTGGGCACATGGAGTATTTGTTTGCAGAACTCCAGCTGTGAGATTTTGTTCCAAATGTTAAAACTTGCTTTTATGTTTGGGCCAGACTTCCCTCCCACATAGTGGAATGGGATAACTTGAATAACTTTAGCAGTAGTTTTATTGCAGGATTGTATCTATTTAGTGGTTTCTCTATCACTGACAATTTTCAAATCAAGATTGGATGTTTTGGTAAAAGATGTGCTTCTAGCATTATTTTGCGGAAGTTCTATGGCCTATACAGGTCAGACTAGATGATCACAATGGTATCTTCTGGCGTTGGAATCGATGGTTTATTTATGGCACAGAAGGTTCACAGAGCTTTTTCTTCAATCTGAATCTTCCTGATGCATTTATTTTGAGGCTCAGGTATGTATAATTTAGGTCATATTCTATTTCTATATCTCTTCAATAAGATTTTAGTGTTCAAGAGTGTTTTTTTTTTAATATCATGGTTTGGGGGTTTTCAGGCTTCACCTGTAGGGCCCATGTATTCTAACAGGTGTAAGTTCTTATCAAGATTATTTTATGTAAGTGATAATATAACCAGCTTATCAATATGCAGTATGCACTTTATCTCAAAGTAGTTTAGTGAGAATCCTGGGATTGGAGAGTACTCCAATAGGTTTGATACATCAAGTTATTGATGTATGATGATGAAAAAAGTCAGCTTACGTTATATCTTTGTTTTACTCCCCTTTCTTGCTTGAAGATGTTGGTTTGTATGTTGTTTATTTTTATTGTGCATTCATGGATTAGTACATGGTTTCAAATAAGTCAAATGTTTTCTCCCCAATTCCATTTTGTAGCAATATAAAGGTAAGTCCTGGCTGCCAAATAGATTCAAAAGGTTTGTGGGTCTTTTAAAAATAATCCATAAAGCAGGATGCTATCTTGTCCTGTGTTTTTTATATGCTTGTTACCAAGAAACTGTAAGGCAATGGTGTGGTTCGCAGTTCATTTCTAAGTCAGGAATCAAATTTTACTTTAATGGGTTACATTACTGCTGATCAGATAGTATATTATGGACATGCTGAGGATGCTACAAAATAGTTTGCTGATGTTGCTACTAACCAGGACCACCCTAAAAGATGGAGAGGGGGGGTAAAAGGGGCAGTTTGCCCTGGGTTCTCCAACCCCTGTTCCCCTGCTTCCCCTCCACCCCTCTGGGCCTCCCCTCTGTGTTTTTGTACTTTTTTTTTTTTTAGAAGGGTGGGGGGCTTCAGTTTCAGATTTTGCTTTGAGCGTCCCAAAACCTCTGTGCAGCCTTGCTAACTCTTTTGCCCCTCCAGCTGTTTGGATTGGAGACTGTGTGTGGGGAGGGGTATGGGGATGGTGCTGTGGGGGACAGGGGTATGGGGGTGATGCTGTCAGGGATGGTGCTGTTGCTGTGGTGGTGAGGAGGGCAATGGGGGCAGTGCTGTGGGGGACATGGGGTGGTGGTGAGGGGGGAATGTGTACTGTGGGGGGCATGGGCATGAGGGGAGCAATGTGTGCTGGGAGGCATGGGGGTGGTGCTGTGGCTGGGGAGGAAGTGTGTACTGTTGCTGTGGCATGGGGGTGGTGTTGTGGGGGGTTAGTGTGTGCTGTGGCTTGGGGGAGCATGGGGGTGGTGCTGTGGGGGGAATGGGGGCGGTATTGGGGGGGGGTTAGTGTGTGTGTGGCTGGGGGCATCAGGGCGGTGCTGTGAGGGGGTTAGTCTGTGTTCTGCCTGGAGGGTATGGGGTAGTGCTGTGGCTGCGGGGGATATAGGGGTGGTGTTGTGGCTGTGGGGGGTTAGTGTGTGTTGTGGCTGGGGGGCATGGTGGTGCCGCTGTATCTGTGGGGGGCGTGGGGGCAGTGCTGTGAGGGGTTAATGTGTGTTGTGCCTGAGGGGTATGGGGTGGTGCTGTGGCTGGGGGTATAGGGGCAGTGCTGGGGCGGGGTTAGTGTGTGTTGTGGCTGGGGGGTTGGTGCTTTGCACCGGTCAGTGTGTGTTCTGGCTGGAAGGTTGGTGCTTTGCAGGGGTCAGTGTGTGTTGTGGCTGGGGAGCGGTGCTCTGGGGGGGATTAGTGTGTGTTGTGGCTGGGGGGTTGGTGCTGTGTGGGGGTTAGTGTGTGTGTTGTGGCTGGGGGCAATGGGAGTAGTGTTGTGGGGGGGTTAGTGTGTTGTGGCTGGGGCTAATGGGGGCAGTGCTGTGGGGTGGGGTTAGTGTGTGTTGTGGCTGGGGGAAATGGGAGCAGTGCTGTGGGGTTAGTGTGTGTTTTGGCTGGGGGTAATGGGGGCAGTGCTGTGGGGGGTTAGTGGCTCAGGGGAATGGGGACGGTGCTGTGGGGGGGATTAGTGTGTGTTGTGGCTGGGGGGAATGAGGGCAGTGGTGGGGAGGGTCAGTGTGTGTTGTGGCTGGGGGGTTGGTGCTGTGCGGGGGTTAGTGTGTGTTGTGGCTGGGGGTTGGTGCTGTGCAGGGGTATGTGTGTGTTGTGGCTGGGGGAATGAGGGCAGTGCTGTGTGGGGGTTAGTGTGTGTTGTGGCTGGGGGGTTGGTGCTTTGCTGGGGTCAGTGTGTGTTGTGGTTGGGGGTTGGTGCTGTGCAGGGGTTAGTGTGTGTGTGTGTGTTGTGGCTGGGGGGAATGGGGGTGGTGCTGTGCGGGGGTATGTGTTTGTTGTAGCTGGAGTAATGGGGCAGTGCTGTGTGTGGGTCAGTGTGTGTTGTGGCTGGGGGGTTGGTGCTGTGCGGGGGTATGTGTGTGTTGTGGCTGGGGATAATGGGGGCAGTGCTGTGGGGAAGTTAGTGTGTGTTGTGGCTGGGGGGAATGGAAGCAGTGTTGTGGGGGGGTTAGTGTGTGTTGTGGCTGGGGGGAATGGGGGCAGTGCTGTGGGGTGGTGTTAGTGTGTGTTGTGGCTGGGGGGGAATGGGGGCAGTGCTGTGGGGTGGGTTAGTGTGTGTTGTGGCTGGGCGGGAATGGGGGAAGCGCTGTGGGGGTGGTTAGTGTGTGTTGTGGCTGGGGGGGAATGGGGGCAGTGCTGTGGGGTGGGTTAGTGTGTGTTGTGGCTGGGGGGGAATGGGGGCAGCGCTGTGGGGGGGTTAGTGTGTGTTGTGGCTGGGCGGGAATGGGGGCAGTTAGTGTGTGTTGTGGCTGGGCGGGAATGGGGGCAGTGCTGGGGGGGTGGTTAGTGTGTGTTGTGGCTGGGGGGGAATGGGGGCAGTGCTGGGGGGGTTAGTGTGTGTTGTGGCTGGGGGGGAATGGGGGCAGCGCTGTGGGGGGGTTAGTGTGTGTTGTGGCAGGGTGGGAATGGGGGCAGTTAGTGTGTGTTGTGGCTGGGGGGGAATGGGGGCAGTGCTGTGGGGGAGTTAGTGTGTGTTGTGGCTGGGCGGGAATGGGGGCAGTGCTGGGGGGGGTTAGTGTGTGTTGTGGCTGGGCGGGAATGGGGGCAGCGCTGTGGGGGAGTTAGTGTGTGTTGTGGCTGGGGGGGAATGGGGGCAGTGCTGGGGGGGGTTAGTGTGTGTTGTGGCTGGGCGGGAATGGGGGCAGTGCTAGGGGGGTGGTTAGTGTGTGTTGTGGCTGGGGGGAATGGGGGCAGTTAGTGTGTGTTGTGGCTGGGGGCGAATGGGGGCAATGCTGGGGGGGGTTAGTGTGTGTTGTGGCTGGGGGGGAATGGGGGCAGCGCTGTGGGGGAGTTAGTGTGTGTTGTGGCTGGGCGGGAATGGGGGCAGTGCTGGGGGGGGTTAGTGTGTGTTGTGGCTGGGCGGGAATGGGGGCAGTGCTGTGGGGGTGGTTAGTGTGTGTTGTGGCTGGGGGGGAATGGGGGCAGCGCTGTGGGGGGATTAGTGTGTGTTGTGGCTGGGGGGAATGGGGGCAGTGCTGTGGGGGTGGTTAGTGTGTGTTGTGGCTGGGCGGGAATGGGGGCAGCGCTGTGGGGGTGGTTAGTGTGTGTTGTGGCTGGGGGAGAATGGGGGCAGTGCTGGGGGGGGTTAGTGTGTGTTGTGGCTGGGCGGGAATGGGGGCAGTGCTGGGGGGGTGGTTAGTGTGTGTTGTGGCTGGGCGGGAATGGGGGCAGTTAGTGTGTGTTGTGGCTGGGCGGGAATGGGGGCAGTGCTGGGGGGTGGTTAGTGTGTGTTGTGGCTGGGCGGGAATGGGGGCAGTTAGTGTGTGTTGTTGCTGGGCCGGAATGGGGGCAGTGCTGGGGGGGGTTAGTGTGTGTTGTGGCTGGGGGGGAATGGGGGCAGCGCTGTGGGGGGGTTAGTGTGTGTTGTGGCTGGGCGGGAATGGGGGCAGTTAGTGTGTGTTGTGGCTGGGGGGAATGGGGGCAGTGCTGGGGGGGTTAGTGTGTGTTGTGGCTGGGCGGGAATGGGGGCAGTTAGTGTGTGTTGTGGCTGGGCGGGAATGGGGGCAGTGCTGGGGGGGTGGTTAGTGTGTGTTGTGGCTGGGCGGGAATGGGGGCAGTTAGTGTGTGTTGTGGCTGGGGGGGGAATGGGGGCAGTGCTGGGGGGGGTTAGTGTGTGTTGTGGCTGGGGGGGGAATGGGAGCAGTGCTGGGGGCGGGTTAGTGTGTGTTGTGGCTGGGCGGGAATGGGGGCAGTTAGTGTGTGTTGTGGCTGGGCGGGAATGGGGGCAGTTAGTGTGTGTTGTGGCTGGGCGGGAATGGGGGCAGTGCTGGGGGGGGTGTTAGTGTGTGTTGTGGCTGGGCGGGAATGGGGGCAGCGCTGTGGGGGGGTTAGTGTGTGTTGTGGCTGGGCGGGAATGGGGGCAGTTAGTGTGTGTTGTGGCTGGGCGGGAATGGGGGCAGTGCTGGGGGGGGTTAGTGTGTGTTGTGGCTGGGGGGGAATGGGGGCAGCGCTGTGGGGGGGTTAGTATGTGTTGTGGCTGGGCGGGAATGGGGGCAGTGCTGGGGGGGGTTAGTGTGTGTTGTGGCTGGGCGGGAATGGGGGCAGTGCTGGGGGGGTTAGTGTGTGTTGTGGCTGGGGGGGGAATGGGAGCAGTGCTGGGGGGGGTTAGTGTGTGTTGTGGCTGGGGGGGGAATGGGGGCAGTGCTGGGGGGGGTTAGTGTGTGTTGTGGCTGGGCGGGAATGGGGGCAGTGCTGTGGGGGGTGTTAGTGTGTGTTGTGGCTGGGCGGGAATGGGGGCAGTGCTCGGGGGGGTTAGTGTGTGTTGTGGCTGGGCGGGAATGGGGGCAGTGCTGGGGGGGGTTAGTGTGTGTTGTGGCGGGGGGGGAATGGGGGCAGCGCTGTGGGGGAGTTAGTGTGTGTTGTGGCTGGGCGGGAATGGGGGCAGCGCTGGGGGGGGTTAGTGTGTGTTGTGGCTGGGCGGGAATGGGGGCAGTGCTAGGGGGGTGGTTAGTGTGTGTTGTGGCTGGGGGGGGAATGGGAGCAGTGCTGGGGGGGGTTAGTGTGTGTTGTGGCTGGGGCGGAATGGGAGCAGTGCTGGGGGGGGTTAGTGTGTGTTGTGGCTGGGCGGGAATGGGGGCAGCGCTGGGGGGGTTAGTGTGTGTTGTGGCTGGGCGGGAATGGGAGCTGTGCTGGGGGGGGTTAGTGTGTGTTGTGGCTGGGGGGGGAATGGGAGCAGTGCTGGGGGGGTTAGTGTGTGTTGTGGCTGGGGGGGAATGGGGGCAGTGCTGGGGGGGGGGGTTAGTGTGTGTTGTGGCTGGGGGGGGAATGGGAGCAGTGCTGGGGGGGGTTAGTGTGTGTTGTGGCTGGGGGGGGAATGGGAGCAGTGCTGGGGGGGGTTAGTGTGTGTTGTGGCTGGGGGGGAATGGGGGCAGTGCTGGGGGGGGGTTAGTGTGTGTTGTGGCTGGGGGGGGAATGGGAGCAGTGCTGGGGGGGTTAGTGTGTGTTGTGGCTGGGGGGGTTAGTGTGTGTTGTGGCTGGGGGGGGAATGGGGGCAGTGCTGGGGGGGGGTTAGTGTGTGTTGTGGCTGGGGGGGGGAATGGGAGCAGTGCTGGGGGGGTTAGTGTGTGTTGTGGCTGGGGGGGAATGGGAGCAGTGCTGGGGGGGGTTAGTGTGTGTTGTGGCTGGGGGGGAATGGGGGCAGTGCTGGGGGGGGGTTAGTGTGTGTTGTGGCTGGGGGGGAATGGGGGCAGTGCTGTGGGGGGGGTTAGTGTGTGTTGTGGCTGGGGGGGAATGGGGGCAGTGCTGGGGGGGGGTTAGTGTGTGTTGTGGCTGGGGGGGAATGGGGGCAGTGCTGTGGGGGGGGTTAGTGTGTGTTGTGGCTGGGGGGGAATGGGAGCAGTGCTGGGGGGGTTAGTGTGTGTTGTGGCTGGGGGGGTTAGTGTGTGTTGTGGCTGGGGGGGGAATGGGGGCAGTGCTGGGGGGGGTTAGTGTGTGTTGTGGCTGGGGGGGGAATGGGAGCAGTGCTGGGGGGGTTAGTGTGTGTTGTGGCTGGGGGGGAATGGGAGCAGTGCTGGGGGGGGTTAGTGTGTGTTGTGGCTGGGGGGGAATGGGGGCAGTGCTGGGGGGGGGTTAGTGTGTGTTGTGGCTGGGGGGGAATGGGGGCAGTGCTGTGGGGGGGGTTAGTGTGTGTTGTGGCTGGGGGGGAATGGGGGCAGTGCTGTGGGGGGGGTTAGTGTGTGTTGTGGCTGGGGGGGAATGGGGGCAGTGCTGGGGGGGTTAGTGTGTGTTGTGGCTGGGGGGGAATGGGAGCAGTGCTGGGGGGGGTTAGTGTGTGTTGTGGCTGGGGGGGGAATGGGAGCAGCGCTGTGTGTGTAGAGGGGGGGTTAGTGTGTCTGCGGTGCCTGCGCAATGTCGGTGTGGTGGGGCAGGCTGGGGTCCAAGGGTCGCTCTGGGCGAGGGGAGGCGAGGCGAGGCGGGCAGGGCCGCTCCCAGCCGGGCTGGCGGGGCCCGTTCCGGGTGCCGGGCGGAGCAGCCGCGGGGCGGGGAAGCTGGGAGCGGCCGCAGGAGCCAGGCGGGCGGTGGCGGCGCTGATCCCGCCGCGCCGCCGGGGGCAGCAGCGCGGCCGAGGCGGGGATCTGGGCGCAGGCCGCCGCCGCCGCCGCCGCAGCTGCAGGGCGGGGAAGGGCCGCTGCGCAGCACCGCGGGGCGGGGGAGGGGGCGAGCGAGAGACCGTCAGGCAGCGCCTCGCGTCGTGCGCCTCCTCCAGAGCCGCCAGGGTGGGAGTGGGCAGAGCCGGAGCCGCCAACGACCCGCCGCGGACCCGACCCCGGGAGGAGGGAGGCAGCTGCCGCCAGGCCCCGTCCGCGCCGCCCATCGGCAGCCGAGCAAAGGTACCGACACGCCGCTGCCGCTAGCTCCTCCGTCCCGGCCGGGCTCTGCCGCCGAGCGCGGGCCCGGGCCGGGAGAGGCGGCGGGTTGGGGCTGGTGGGAGGCCCGGAGGGCAGGAGGGTCCGGCGCCTCTCCCCCACCCCTTAGGCCCCGCGGAGGGGGGAGGCTGGTGGGGAGCCCCCCCCTCTCCAGCCCTGCGGGGGTTGGGGAAAGGGGGAGGCTCCTGTGGAGCTCTGCTCCGCCCCACTCTAGGCCCCGTGCTGGGGAGAGGGGGAGGCGGCAGGCTGGTGGGAAGGTCTCCGTGGTCTTTCCTGAGTATCTGAGTGAGGAACTTCCCCTGTGGGCAGAGCCAGGTGATCTGGGCCCGGGCTCTCCTCCCCCGGCTCAGCGTGGGTCCTCTCCTCTGTAGGGGCAGGCCCAGGGAGCCACTTCTGTGCTTTCCGTTTGAGGACAAATATCGGGGGGAGGGTCTCCACGCCTCACTAGCTGCTGCTGCTCCTTCTGTCTTGGCTTGATGTTGACACGCATTGTTTCCTCTTCAGATCTGGGGTTTGAACAAACTTCCTGTTACAAAACCAGTGGAGACAAAAATCTGCTTGTCAGTGTCTTGTGAAAAAATGATCTGTCTTAATGAGACCAGGATATGCTTCACGTTTTTAGCTGCGGAGTGTGAATTAATTAGGAGTCTGGATTCTTGTCTAAATGAAGAGAAATTAGTGGTCTTGCTAGTGAGTTGATCTCCCAGGGCAGTAATGATGAGGAAAAAGAATCGTATAAGTGACTGACTTCACCTTTGTAAAAGTGCACCACACAGGCCCAGAGTAGGCCAATATACAAAAGATAAATGAGGCCTTTCAGTAGTTGGGCTGTTCTAATATAAGATCGTGTGTATAGCTAACAAGCCCAGTGCCTATTTTTTTTTTTTTTTTGTTGCTTTGTACTGAAATAGTAAATAGTGGGGTTGAGCTCGGGAATGCTGCAAGGGCAGTGATAGAAAGAGACAAAGCCCCCTTGCATCTTGACACATTCGGTACATTTTTTTCCCCTGGGCTGATAGGACTGTTTGCTCCTTCCTGCTTGTGAAACTGACTTAATTTTTCATTTATATTGTGCCCAAGAAGTCAACTAAGTGCCATGACATCACAGCAAATTTCCATTAACAGTTTCGTTCAATACATTTAATTAATTATTACTTGCTTCTTTTATGACTTTGTAGGTTGCAGAATTGCTGATTTAGTTAGCTCATAAAGCTGATATTATTCAGTAAAATTTAGGGACATGTTTTGTAATTTGTTTTAAGAGTTCAGCCCTAAGTGGAATCCATGATTGAGGCTGATAATCACCTTTGCTTAGAATGCTCTGTCCCTTTCAAATTAACAGATTTGAATCTAGGACATTTCATTACAAATTTGTTTTACATTTTAGCAGTTATTAATTGAGAGGTGTTTAGCTTTTACTGGTGATATAGCTCTGTGCACATCTTGAATGTATGTGTGGATTGGTTTTAGGCCTATTCTGAAGAGGATGAATAAGAACTAATGTTGTTTATATTTAATTTGTATGGTGCCTTTCATCCTGAAGGTTCCCCAAATGCTATACAAACTTAACGAATTGATATACAAACTATAACAGGGACCACTTCATCCATCACTGAAATGGAGCCACTTCTGGGATGTAAAACGGCTACTGTTTAACAACGCACAGCAACACTGCACAACATTTTAGGATGGAACTGAAGAAGAATACTGTTTCCAAATGAAACCACAGGGAGAATTTTAGGTAGGCAAACTAATTCCTAAGTTAGAATTTGGTTAGGACACCACAGTATTCACCTCTACTTCGGTTACATGCTTTTTGATTTTTATTTAGATCTTTATATTACAGGAGACTGACTCGTGTGTGTGTGTGTGTGTGTATATATATATTAAAATATTCCAATGTGACACAATTTCCAGCCCTACAAATTTCACTACATGCATAGTCGTAGTAGGACTATGCAGGAATAACTCTGGGTGTGAGAGTAACTTGGCAGGACTGGGCCTTTACTTTGCAAAGGGCTCCCCTAAAATCTAATGTGACCTAACATTTTTGTGGAAGGGAATTTTTTTCTCTAGTTTTGTCTAAGCGTACATTTTGGATTTTTTAATGGATTTTTATTTCTATGAAAAAATGGTAACCTAGTTGCAAATTCATTTAAAACCTGTATTTTACCTTAAGATAATGACATGAATTAATTAGCACAGACAGTGCAAGGGAAAAGATTAAAGTGTGACCTGGCCACTTTTCAATTTCTTTAAAGCAAGAGACATATAATCTTTTAAAAATAATTATGTAAAATGTGGATCTAAAAAGAAACTATGTCATTTATAATAAAATACTTGAAAATTATTAATATTTTTACTTGTCAAAAACTCCAGTGCAGGGTCCTGTGTTTCCCTTACAGCAGTTTAGGGTATCATCAGGAAATGCATCTCTTTATAGTGTTTAGGTGTTTATGAGGTCATAAACTGTTACAGAGGAAATGCAGTACTCTGAGCTATTCGCAGCCAAAAATATTCTTTAGTTCACTTTTAAATACAGAGTTTCTCATGTAACAGATGGGATCAAAACAATGTATATTTTCACTATAATACATAGTGATGTGTATTTATGCATGGCTTTTCTAGTTAAGGGGGTTTAACAAAATAATATTGTGTAAATTAGAATAAGCAAATTAGTTATTAGTATCAGAAATACCATTTGACAGTTTATTCAGTCTTCCTGTGTAATGGTACAAAACTAATGTGATCTTTAAAAATAAAAATCACAAAAAGATCTCTCACAGCCCTGCTTGTGCTTGTAAGATTCTGTCATCAACTTGCTATTATAAGATAATTGCTTTTTACATTTAGTTCAGTAATAGTCTTGTGACATGAGCAGTGATTGCGCCTGTCAGCCAACATATAGTTGTTTTAAGATTTTTTTTGTGAATTGTACTGTAATCTTGTTGGTTGCATGATGATAGTTTAGGATTTCTCTCATAAAAGATTACCCCAGCATAAGATGAGAGGTATTTTCTCTTAAATTTCTGGTAACATTATAAATTAGGCACAGACAAAAGTGTTCCCAATGGGGTGTAAATATGTCGAGAAAACTCCACCTCTTGGAATTCCTTGATTGCTGTTGTAAAATGTTTATTCAGGAGGGGAATGACATTGATCTTTCACATTGTCACCAGATTATTCTGTAGCTTCTCATTAGGTAACTGGTGCTAGTCAAACTAGACCTTAGTTTTATGGTGCTGTGCATTGTGCACTGTCTGTCTGGTTCTTCAAGTTCTTTATGAAAGCTAGAATTACTAGGCTGTAACCCCTCCACACAGTTCATTCTGGATCATGAGAGGTTTTTTGGGTTGGGGGGGAGGGGAAGAGATGACTTTATGTATAATAGAATTCGATGCAGAGCTGAATAACTTATGTTTTAAGGATATTGAGAGCGTACAGCTAAACTTTTCTTTAGGATCCTTTCAAACTTAGTAATCGCTGGAGTACGCTTCTGTTAAGAGAATTTTCTGCCATAAGTAGAATTCTGGTAATGACATTTTAATGTGGTTAAGGTTAAAAGATTGATTATTGAGAACACATTATGATTGCATATATTTATTCTGATGGTCCTTTCCACGACTTCTCTGCTATTTCTACTAACAAAAATAAGGTTTTATCACTATCTGCACTACAAAATTAATAGTAATAGTTGCAGAGAAGCCAGTAACATTGTCAGCTGTGCTCAGATTCCAGAACTTCTATTTTGCATGGTGAATGTACAAAGCAAAATCACATCTTGACTTTCAAATATAGAGTAGTTAATTTTTTTTTTGGCAAATGTCTATAAGAAAGTTGCAGAATGAATATGGACCATGTGATGTCATGTTTAATCACTCTTCTCACTAATTTACATTTTAATACCAGATATAATAGCAATCCTGACTACAGGATTTGCTATCCAGGAGTGAAAGCTTGGTTTGATTTTAGTGTGGGTGTCCTTTATATCTAACTTGAATCCATAAAAAACCCTAATTTCCACCTGCTATATTATCTTCTACCATACATTGCTGTGGCTAAAACATATTTAATTTATGCATGCAAAGCTTGATATTTTTCTTAGATGCTCCAGAGCAGGCACTATTTGAGTAAGAGAACTATTTTTGAAAATTACCTATTTGGTTAGGCACCTAACTCTCTGTGCACAATATTATGAATTTTTTTTTTAGATGTTTTAATTTCCCCCACTCTCTCTTCAGACCTCATAGTAACACTTATGTTGTACCTGTTGCACGCTAAGAGTTGTCTGTTTGTCAATGAAACTAAGTTCTACTCTAGTAGGAAGGAGGAGAGCATAATAAGAAACACACCAAAAAATAAAGGTGAGTAAGGTGATGCTGTATTGGCTTGCCTTAACCACCTTGGCCAACTGTTTAAAAAATGGGTGCCTAAAATTAGCTTGGTAAATCTGTATTTAGATACCTAAATAAATGGCCTGCATTTAAAAAGTTACTGAGAATCCAATAACTTAAATTGGAGTCCTTTGAGTTGGGTCCCTCTGTATCTAAACAAATTTGCACTCTCTCCTTATATTACCTCATAATAAAATAATGTATTAACTTGTCACCTATTCAGATACCTTGTATAAAGAGGTGAATTTAGGAATGAACCAAACAGGAAGCAGATATACATTCAGTGTGTACAGGAATAACCATGTTCATTCCTCAGAAAGGATTGCGACTTTTTTTTAAAGAAACATCAATTCAGGAAGTAATTTTCTTATTTTAAATAACTTCTTCAGCCTCCATCCAGACTCCACAGTTTTGAGTGTTTTAGCTAGTACCCTATATGTTCATAGAGCATTATAAAAATGTTCTGAGCTATAGATTTTAACCATATTAAAAAGTGTGTGTTCTTTGGATATAATTCAAACTTAGTTACCTCTTGAAAATCTGTAAAAAGGGGAATGACATTTTTTGGGGGGAAATACCTAACACTGTAGCTCACCTGTCCATGTAATGGTAACATTATAATACTTCCAATAAAATGTCAGCTTTGATGGCGAGTTATTTTTGAAAGCATATTAAGTGTGTTATGCTGTTTTTCCCCCCATAAAAGTCTCTGCTGAAAAGTTTAATTTAGCATTTTTTAGCTGTTTCAGAAACCTGAAAAGCTATAATTGGTGCAAAGATATTTAAACATATCAGTTGAGAGCAGTGGAACTCTGGGAACACAGTAGTAAGAGATTTTTCTAAGTGTAAAAAAACTACCTTCTTTGGCTAGATTGAATTCTTAAAATTATTCTTAAAATATTTTTGAGTGCATTTTTCTTTAAGTGTTCTGTACACAAATTACTCCATATGTGAAATAAAGTGTAACTTCAGTGCTTTTGGTTACCGCCCTGTTGTATATCACTTCTTATCAGCATTGCTAACAAATATTACAGTAGTTCATTTTGTTACTAAAGGAAGTGTGGCCAGCAGTTTGTTAGTTAACTAATGGAAAAACAGATTTCAAACTCTTAATAAAGGAGCGCAATTAAGAAAGAGTAGTACTGAGACTCAATAAAGGGCTTAAAATGTCTACTTTTCTGGTGTGTTCAGGATGAATATTTGTGGGGGAATAATACATTTATTTCCATACAAGTTCAACCAGTTTCACATCTTCACAGATTTGTTTAGGGGGCAGAAATGTAAATCTCTATTGATACCTATATTAAGGCAAATTATCAAAAGTGATAATTATGAAGACAAATATTATTGGAAATGTAGAGCATGAAATCTCCAATTGCTGTTGGTGAGTAGAAATCTTTCTCTGGCTAATAGTGTGGCCTACACAATCAATTTAAATCTAACAAAATACATTTCTTCAGAACTTGTTTACACTTTTCAAAAGAAAAAAGTATTTTAGTCTTTATAACTATGGATAACCTTTCAAATATAAAAGGATACTTTTCTGTCTTTCCGAGTCTTCAGTCATCTTCAGTATTGCTTTTTTCTTTACTAATTTGATCCAATATCTCACCTGAGAATGCTTGCTACTTTCTATAGGTGAATGGATTTTTCAAGCCCTGGTCCTACGGCTAGTAGATTCTTTCTAGTATTCAGGTTTGGAAGTACAGAGGAGACACAAAAAATCCCCTCCCTCCTGCCCCACCATCCCCCTGCCAAAACCCCCTGAAATGGAACTATTAGCAAGGTTTCATACAGCGATTATTATGCAGATACGAGTGCTGACAATACTTCAATACATCCTGCTGCGATGGAATCTCTGACTGTGGATGTGACTAAGCAGTTTCTATATAGTTGCTGCTGCAGTTGTATATAGGAACTAAAATGCAAGGACATAATCAGATGAAAACAACATGCACCCCTCCACATACTAGTTCTCTTTCCTTTTAAAGGAAGGCATCAAAGCCTACAGTAAGGAAAAGCTAATAACCTGTTGTAACTTATAAAATATACCTGTATTTAACATCTGTATCTTATGGAATATCATCTTTAATAAAATATGCTTCACTTACAGAATATAATTCAGTTTGTTTCTAAAATGTGGATGATTTTCTTTATCTTTTAAGCAGAAATGACCAATGTCTTCTGATGGGGATGTGAGACAGGGCAGAGTGAGGGCAGCCAGCTTCAGCAATGTTACTGAGCATGCTCAGTACAAGACAAGCAGCGAATCTGAGGTGGGGTGGGGCACATGCACCCAGGCATTGCTTCTGCTTTTAAGTAAGGAATTAACATTGTCTTAAACTGAGTAAAACACAAACTGGCACTGAGAAGCTTTTCAACACACCTTACCAATCAATTGCACTCTGAACCTGTAACACCTGCCATTCCAGTCCTAAACTTTTCTTGAGCAGAGCTTGGCAATAATTCAGAATTGTTTATGGGGAACTGTAGGTAATATCCATAGGGGATATAATCAAGACTAACACATTTTTACTTGACACACAGAGCTGCATTAAAAGAACATTAAGGATGCAAAGGCAAGCACTCACAAGTTAGCAAATGGCAGAAGCGGTGTTGCCTGTACAATCTTAATTCAACCCTCCTTGTGCTTATTCAGCCTGAAACTGTCTCCAGTGAAAACAAAGTCTTACATCCAACCTTCACTATAATATAATAAAACTTGGTTTCCAGTCTTGAAAACTGCCTATCAAATAATTGCAATAGCAGATTTCAAGACGTTCAAGAACAGAAGACGTTTGGAGATGCAGCTAACGAATATGCTGCTAGTTTTTCATGTTTATCTGTCTGGAACGTTGGAGCTGATCAAAATATCTTTCTGTGATGGGGTGGTTGCTGAAAATGAAGGCTGAGATTAATATTTTAACTTGAAGGTTTGTAGATTAGGTAGTGGATGTCACTTTCTGGTTCTGTCACTTCTCTATTTTGCGAGTGTTCAAATAAAGTGTAAGATTCCTTTAAACTTGCACTTTCATGTGACATTCCACACATGCTGCCTTGCCTTAGCAAGAGCGTCATGCAAAATCCTCATTAGTGCAATGTTGTCTGTGCTCTTACCCAAGCTTATTTTTAATGGCAGAAACAGAATGAAATTTACAGTCAAACAAGAAATTGATGGATCAAACTAAAATTAAAGCTCCATGCTTCTGTTTACTGATGATTTTTTAAATGCATAGACACCCTTCTAAATGTATAGACGATACATGTCTATCTTACATTTAGTCCTAACTATTTAGATAACTTGTCCTATCTCACAATTATCTGCAGGTTCCATTCTAAGCAAAACATGTTTAATAAAACTGATGGCTACCATTGTATTTAACTATCTTCCTTTCCATGAGTTACCTTTTCCTCAAATTACGATGGAAGCTGTCTGTCAGATATGGAATTTCTTTTAGAACTGTAGGAAGAATAAACTATTAAATGCATACTATGTAAGTATTTGCACAGATACAATTCCATCATGAAATCTGTAAGCAGAATAGAATTAGGCTTGTGAAATTATTTAAAAATGGGTTTTGAGAAGACATTTCTAGAATGTATTTTGAGGCATACTGTGCAAATTATCAGATGAAAGCTCTTTTGTTGACTTGAGAGAACTGAGGTAAGCCTTCAGGGACAGAGATGGTGGCGAGTGAAGAATGATAGCGATTGTTGGATTCAAGATCCTAAATTTGTATCTTTCAAACACAGCACTGATCTATCACTTCTGCTGACCTAAATCTTGAAGTACTGTCCTAAAAATATGCTAGAACTTTGTAAACAGGTGTTGCTCTAAAAATTATTCAGATTTATAATCTCTTAGAAAAGCACTGCATTGAAACATCAATATCCACTATTAACCTATAATTGAAATTGAGTAATATTTAAAATCTATTAAACTTTGTAAGTGGAGGCTATATTAGAGCCATGCGAGTACTTTATAGTTAACATTGCATCTAGTTTCCATTTGCTATGACTTTAAAACCACTCTAGTAAACACAAAGATTGTTTAGGTAGTTTGGTGAAGTTAGGCTATGCCTAGAAATTAAGTATAAACTGAAAAAAAAATCACTATTTGAGATTTTAAGGCTTTGAGTATCTTTTTCCCTGCAACCTCTTCCATAAGAGAGAAAACACTGATAGACCTCACATAAATCATTGCTAAAGGCAAGTAAGCTTTGGAAAATGTATGTTGTTAAATAGGGGGAGAAGTTATTGTAGATCTTCAACTGCAATGAGCCAGCTTCATCAGCAACTGGGAAATTACTGGGATTCCAAGACTGATTATCTTCCAGAGGTGGATTAAGATTTATTGGGGCCATGGGCATAAAGAACATTTGCTCCCTGCTCCTCCCCTTCCGCTGCCTGGCCTGGCCGGAAGCTAAGTTGTGGTAAGAGCTGCCCAGGGAGCCCGGTCTGCTCTGAGGAGTCCTGGAGCCTCCACCTGCCCAGTGCAGGGTGCCCTGGGGGTGGCAGGAACACGGGCTGAGGGCTGCTCTCCGGCAACACTTCCCCCTCCCCCCGCCCAGGGCAGTTGGAAGGTCCAGAGCTCCCCACAGCGGCCTGGGCTCGCTGGGGTCTCTTGAAACAGCCTAGGGTGACCATACGTCCTCTTTTTAAGCCCTGCCCTGGACGTCCCAACTTTTTTGGCAAAACTGGGCATTTGTACCATTTGCTCTTGCCAACGGATCATCAGTTGGCAAGAGCAAACAGAACTAAAGGCCAGTTTTGCCAAAAAGGGGCATGGAGGGGCTGAGTGGTGGGGCTTGGGCCAGCCCTGCCCCACACAGCGGAGGAGCAGGGTGGCAGGGCCCCAGGGGGAAGAGGAACAGCAGGGTGGTGGGCCCCGAGGCCAGAGTTCCAGCACTCCTGTGAGGGCCGCCAAATTGGCCATGGTCCCTGTGTGTTATCTGCCACTGCTAACTTCTTGTCTCTGATGCAGGTTATGCAGGCCATATCTACACTGCGAACTTGCCAGCATGCCTGTGTCAGTCAGGCATATGATAGATGTGATTTGTTACTGAGATAGCTGTGCCAGCAAAAACCCTTAGTAGTTGCCATTATACTGGCAAAGTGCAGTTACTGGTATAGCTATACCAGCAAAGCGCTCCACTAGTGGCATAGTACTGACCTAGCCATAGAGAGGGAAGCTGAACGCCTCTTGCCATACTGTAGATTGTGGTATTGTTGAAGCATCCATGGCTGTGGCTCCAAGAATGCTCCTTTCTCCAGGGGACTGACAAGCTTCCTAAAAAGGCACCGTAATAGTTCTCACATCAGTAAAAGCTACATAATCTCTTTACTCCCCCAAACAAAGCCAATGCTAATGCAAAAAAGTTAGCTAGTTACATTGCACATATGTAATACTCTCTACTTCTCTCTTTCTTTCTGAATGTTGATGTTAATCAAATAAATTATCTCATTAGAGGGACACCAGTAGGCTTTGAAAAATGAGTTAATAGTTTTTCTATATCTGTCCCAGAGTCCCCCAATTCTTGTTGTTTCCTGCTTTAATATTTCTCTCTTCTGTGTAGCTGTGTAAAAGCTCCATACAAAATGGGGAAAACGTTCTTAATACACAGTACTGACTGATGGGATTTACAAACCCCCACACTGAGGCTGAGGCAGGGGAGAGCTGGAGCAGTACTGGGCTTAAAAAGCCTTCCTGTCAAACTTTGCCAACTATGCACTGGTGGAGAAGATCATTGTAAAGCACGCTTCAACAGCTCCAGCCAAGGGAGGAAGGAGAGAGGCCATTCCCTGGAGGAGCACCATTCTGCTGCAACAGGTGAAGAAGCTTCTACTGAGGGGATCCAGCTATGAGTCCCATTCTCCCCTAGCCCCAGGTGCTCTCGAAGAGGCAGGGAGAACCATAGGCAAGGGGCACAAGAGGGCTGCAGGCATTGGCCCTAGACCTGGAATTTTGAAGTACAGTAACTATTCGCTTAACGTAGTAGTAATGTTCCCGAAAAATGTGACTTTAAGCGAAACGATGTTAAGCGAATCCAATTTCCTCATAAGAATTACTGTAAATAGGGGGGGTTAGGTTCCAGGGAATTTTTTTCACCGGACAAAAGACTATATTATATATATGTATACACAGTATAAGTTTTAAACAAACAGTTTAATACTGTACACAGCAATGATGATTGTGAAGCTTGGTGAGGTGGTGGAGTCAGAGGGTAGGATTTTTTCCAGGGAATGCCTTACTGCTAAATGATGAACTAGCATTCGGCTGAGACCTCAGGGGTTAACACATTGTTAATGCAGCTTCACACTCTACAAGGCAGCATGAATAGAGGGAGGGGAGACAGCATGGCAGACAGGGACACACACCCTATGTGAGAGAGAGAGAGTTGCGCATTGCCCCTTTAAGTACGCTAACCCCACTCTAAGTACACTGCCTTTTTAGATCAGGAAGTTGAGACAGCAGCTGCTGCCTGCAAGCTCCCTCCATCCTGAGCTCTGTTGTATCCCCTGCTCTAGGGAGATAGGGTAAGCGGGGGGGAGGGGGATACCCTGATATTAGCCCCCTTCCCCACCCCCTTGCATAGCAAGCAGGAGGCTCCCAGGAGCAGCTCCAAGGCAGAGGGCAGGAGCAGCACATGGCAGTGGGGGGAGGGACAGCTGAACTGCCGGCAATTGATAGCCTGCTGGGGGCTGCTGCACAGGGAACTTAGGGGAGTAGGGAGCTGATAGGGGGCTGCCAGTCCACCCTGGTTCCAAGCCCCCACCAGCTAGCTGCAACAGGCTGCTCTTCCTGCAAGCAGTGGATAAAGTAGGCAGTGGCCAAACAACGTTATAAGGGAGCATTGCACAACTTTAAAAGAGCATGTTCCTTAATTGATCAGCAACAAAACAATGTTAACTGGGACGACTTTAAGTGAGGAGTTACTGTAAATACTTTGTCAACTACAACCACACCCCAAACTGAGACAGAGGGTCTGGTAGGAAGTGGGCCAGGGGAAGGAGAGCAAGCAAGCTGCTGCATTTTCAGGGCCCTGGGCTGGAACCTGGTGGGGAGAGAGCACCTGGGCCAGAACTATGACTCCTGGTGCCCAGGAGAACAGATCTAGGGATTACCAGGAAAGAGGACATTCCAGCAGGACCTCATCCAGAAGACTGGGACACCCTGAACTGATAGAAAAACTGAAGTTGAAGGCCCAGACCTCTAGGCCTACTGACCAACCAAACGACCCCACTACACTGACCAAATGCATAAGTAACAAACTGAAAAAATAGATGCTTTTTCTAAATCTTTTACTTATAGTAGTGCTTTTACAAGTGCTACTTGTAAAAACTGCTTGGTCTCTTTTAATGTTGTAATATTGAAAAAATTCTATTTTCCCAAGAGCTTCAACAAAGAGGTTAAGATTTATTTTTTCCCCATTATCTTTAGTATACCTACCCAGAGAAGCCTGTGGGTGCAAACTCAATTTAAATGTTTAGGGGAAAAAAACTTTAGTAGCAGGATTCTGAATAATCTCTAATATCTAAAGTAGAATGTAATTCATTCAGTGTCTCTTGCTTTTGTGATCATCCTTTGTGTGCTTCCCTTATTGATGTAATGTGCAAGATGGGAGCTCAGATGTGGTGTGTTACACCTAGTTTGGCATACAGTTCCTTTAAAAAAAATAATTTTGACTTCATTGTTAGACAAACACAGGCACTTCTTTCCCACCTGTGACCAAGCATCATTCATATTTTGTTTGTATTTTTATATTCAATTCTGCACTTATTACATTTATCATATTGTATTGAGGCACACATTGTCATTAAAAAGGTGATAATTAAAGAATCATAACTGAGAAAATGACTTTTCAAAAGCTAAATTCCACCTTTAGATATACATGTTCAGCCCCCTTCTCTTTTCAGTTAAGTCAACATACATGCACACTTGAATTGGAGGGCAGGATTTGACTTTAAAGTTTCTGTTTCTAAGGCCAGGTCCACACTAGGGGTGGGGAGGGGGAGGGGGTCGACCTGCGATACGCAACTTCAGCTACGTGAATAGTGTAGCTGAAGTCGGCGTATTGTAGGTCGACTTACCTGGCCGTGAGGATGGCGGCGAGTCGACCGCTGTTGCTCCCCCATCGACTCCGCTTCCACCTCTTGTGGTGGTGGAGTTCCGGAGTCGACGGAGCGTGTTCGGGGATTGATTTATCGTATCTAGATAGTAGTAGTAGTGAAGACGTACCCTAAATCAGTATTTTGGCAGCACATTTCTAATTGTCTGTAATTGTATATTCTTCAATAATACTTATCTCTTGCTTGTATAAGAGACATGTTTATCATGTCCGTTAGAAAAATGAATTTTTCAGTTTAGTGAGATTTCATTCTTTATTTGGGAAGATATAAAAATATCTAATAGTGGGCTTCCGAGCATGGATTTTGTAATATACCAACCAACAAAAGGAGGATTATTTTTTCTGAGTCTTGTGTGTTTAATCTTCTCTCGCTATTGGGGAAGGGATGAGGGTTGAATAAACCATGGAAGCTATTGCAGTCTATTGTTTGGCATAGCCTCTATAGAATGATTCTAGTCCTACTCTGTAACTTGGTATTGGAAGGATCATCTAGCCCAGGGGTGGTCAAACTGTGGTCCACGAGCCACATGTGACTCTCTTACCATTAAAGTGAAGCTCACAAGTCTCCTACGCTGCCCTCCCTTCTCTGCCTACCAGACTGGGAGTGGGAAGCTCAGGACCTCTGCTTTGCAGTAGGGTGGTAGGATAGAGGCTTCTTTCCAGCAAGGAGGGAGGTCTAGGGGCTTCAGCCCTGCGGGGCGCACCTGCTGGGGCTCAGGGCTTCAGCAGGAGTGGAACTGAAGCCCCGAGCTCCAGCTCCTGGCAGGTGTGCCCTGCCTCTCAAACTTCTGAAGATTGTTGTATGCGACTCGGAGGGCCAGTGAGTTTGGCCACCCCTGATCTAGCCTATTTTTATGGAGCAAGAGGTTGGGAGAAGATTCCAAATTCAGATACAAGTCTACATTTCAGAATGAGTTCATTCTCCAGCTCTTTAATGAACAGGGGGGAAGAATTTTTGGTGAGAAATGTTGCATCTTTAATTGTCAAATGGGTTATTTGTTACTTTCAAGAATATTTACAAGGATTAAATAATGTTAGTATGTACAAAAAATGCTTCTACTGTTTAACATGTCTGTTTACTCTGGTAGTTTCACTTTGGAACTGAATTACACTAAATCGAATTAAGGATACCTGAATTCTGAGTGATGATGTTCACATAGGAGTTTAATCCAGCTTAACTAACTTATTTCAAATTCACAAATTTACTTAATTCACTTTAATTTTCATCGATGTTCCCATATAGACAAGACCTAGTAAAGCTGAGAAATTCTGCCTTTTTATCCGAACTGTAGAAATAGATACTATGTAATTTAGCTAAAGACAACTTTGAAGGAACTTTATACTTTATATGGAGCATGAAAATAAAAAGAATAAGTTACGTTCAGGGGTTAGCTAGGAAGTTATAGATGGGTGAAGAAAGAGGTGATAAAATACAGTGACTTTCACCTTTAATTTAAATCCTGTAGTAATTCATTAACAAAAGTTTTTAATATCTAATAGCTAGCAGGATTGTGTGAAATGGATTGTTTCAGTTCGGGACCTAGCAGAAAGGTATTCAATTTGCAAAAACCACCATCACCATCTCTACCTATTTTGGCAATATCGGAAATGTTGAAAACATAGAACATCTGATAGTTTCTTTTACACTAATTATATCCAAAAGCACACTTTGACTTTATGACCTTGGCTATAGTCTTCTACCAATGTCTCCAAATATAATATGTATAAGTCCTTCTAAATTTAAAATTTCTGCCATATAATTGTTATTGGAAATACAAACTAAAATTAAATAAATGCTTGGCAGAGTTATGATTTTCTGTTGACTTGCCTCCATATATAGAAGTACTTTTTTCAGCATTGGAAACAACATACAGTTCAACAGAAAAATAAATTGGACTTCATAAGTAATTTTAAAGTTTCTGAAGGCAGGTTTTTTGAGTATAAAGTATTTGTATAAATCTTATTTTTAGTACCGGTCAATCTGCTTCCTGGTGTAGAAAATGTTACTAGTGCATTGCTGTAGACTAGTGTAGTACAGCATATAAAAAGTAAATACTTTAAAAAACCCCAATTTTACAATTTATTATTTTATTTTAAAAGCTGGTGTCTCAAGTAATTCTGCTTAAAGGATTTGAAGAAAGAAATATGGCACTAAGAAAACTAAGAGATTGGCAAGACAGAGTTGCTGAAGTCCTTTCACGATGCCTGATGTGCATATACGTGATCAGTTGAAAGGCAATTTTTTTACATTATCTGTTGATGTCAGTCCTTCCTTCAAACTACCATGCTACATAGAATGAAATGCTCTTTAAGATACAAGGTGTGCAGTTATTTTGCAGCAAATACTTGGGTATGGTGAACTTTTTGGGAACTCTAGAGTGATCTGACATGAAGTTGGAGTTCTCAACTTTTGGTGTGTGACATTTTTCTAAGATCCACACTTTTGGTCTTTCCTAATTGTTTGTCTTCATCAGAGACAGAGCAGCATCTGTTCCAGTGATGGTAGTTTATAGCAAGGAAGTCTGTTGGTCTCAGAAGAGAAAAGAGTGGTGTAAGGGTAGAACAGAGTTAGAATGGCTGATGGGTATACAGCCCACCATTTTACTTACCCTGAGAATTTACAATAGAATCAAATAATATTTTCTCTCCCCTTCCACCATAGAGTTGTCAGATTCATTTCAGTTCTTACTCTGATGATATTCACTATTCTAGAAGGTAACAGAATGTAACTTGTGAAACTCTCCTGAATCCCAGTGGAGGAACTGTAATCTTTCCTGAGCCACTCTGAATAGGTTGTTTGTGTGGATCCACGCATCAGCCAATATGGCAATTTAACAAATTCTGCCTACTAAATTGTAATACAACCAATTCTCAACTGGACTGGAGCCATAGTGCTTAGAGGAATATGAGAGGGAGCTTTTTCCAGTAAAAGACTCTGAGGAAGAGATTCAGTCTCCAGCAGATTTTGTCAGAAGAAAAGGAAATTTTTCTTTTGTGGTTTTAGTAGAATATCTGGCATTCCAGAAAATTTACACTAAAAGTTATCTATCAGTCCATTTCAAGTCTTAGTAGTGGTCCCATCAGTGAGTAATCTGAGTGATTTCCAGATTGATTGGCGTGACAAGGTCCCTAGTGGACTTTGTGAAGTATTCAGCTTTTTTCCTGTCCCTGGTTACAAGAAGCTCTGCTTTGGGTAGGATATTTTTTTGTGGGGGAGATGGTGATTGATTAAGCTTTTTTTTTTTTTTTTTTTTTTTTTTTGCTTTTTTTCCCCTTCCATGACTAGAACATTTACTACAAAAGGTAGATCTTGCAGAATGACCATAAAGGTAGTCTGATTTTAGATTAGTCTATATTATCGTCTGAAAGCTTGTTCCACAGCTGGATCCCCTTGCCCCAACATGTCTCATCTGGCCTATATGACCTGTGTTGCCCCAGAGAAGCACGATTGGCTTGGCAGCTTAGAGATGGCAATGTGGTTTCTTATGTACCTGGTACTTAATTCATTAATGACTGTCAGAGTTTGGCTGGCTCTTTAAGGGTAATTGGATTCATCCACACATCTGATGGATTAGCTTTTGCCCTCTTCCCCCCGCTCCCTCCAGTCCTCATCAACTGGGTGATTTCTTTAAAAGGCCAGTGAGAGACAGGCAGAGAGCTGGAGCAGAGACAAGACTCTGTGGGGGGAAAAGGGTGCTGAGCCCAGTTGGAAACTAGTGTAAAGCTCCTGCAGGGACCCTAAGAAACCAGGGGAACAGCAGAGGGGGTTTGCTTACTGATCTCTTAGTCAGAGAGAGAGTTGGACAAGATGGGCAGATGCCTGTGGAAGTACCCTACCCATCAAAATTGTTAAAAAAATAAAATCGTAAAAATAAAAATAGATAAAAATAATCTGAATTAGAAAAAAATTTGAATTCTTATCCTGCTAACTGTCTAGGGGTCTAGGCTCAGTGATGAGGCAAGCCAGGCACAGAGCTTTAGTGGAAGAAGTGGTGTAGCCTCCTGGCTAGTTATTCGGGGTGTGTGTTCTTCCATCTGATCAGTATCACTTCAGTCTTGTTTGGATTCAGTTTGAAGCAGCTGCTTTTCATCCAGGAGCTGATTTCTTGTAAGTATTAAAACTTTTTAATGACATTAGTTAAATCTTTGGAAAATGAGATACAGAACCGAGTGTCATAGGCATATTGTTGGCAGTGGCTCTTGAGTGTCATACTCTCTCATTAACTGGTCTTGTGTAGATGTTGATGAACAGGGGGACGTAAAGTTTTAGGACCTTATCTGTAAGAGGTCTCAGGGCAGAGGAGCAGTTACCCATTACCAGTGTCTGAGCTCGGCTGATCTTAGCAGAAAGTTGATCTCATCATGTCTTCTCACCCGTTAGAAATTTTCCTCCCACCTCCTTCATCATTCTTGCATCCTTCCTCTAGGATTGGCTGAGGAATTGGTATTTCTATTCGAGGAGGAAAAGCCAGATGGATAACTCCATTTTCATAATATAATGGATCCTCTAGTAACTAGTTTATGGAATATGCGGGATACTATGTTTTTGGAACTAGGGCGTGAGGCAAAAATACAAGATTTGCTGGAAAGCAAAGCTGCTACCTGAGATATGATTCCAAGGGTAGATTCAAAAAGTAATGCTTGTACAGCTGCTCCTAATTTTGGATAAGGAACTCTGCTTAAAAACAAAACAAAATTTAATTGACCAATTTTGCCATTTCTGTTTTCTTCACTGAGCAAGGTCCATGACAAAGTGGATAGAAGGATTTCATGATATTGACAGAGCCATGACTCTAAGCCTGAGAATAGAAACTTGTATGTCAACTGCTGTCTATTGCTTCCTACATTAATCAGTATATAACTTTCAATGAAACATTCCTTTCAAAGGAAATATGTGGAAATATGTCATCCTTAAATTATGTACTAAACTAAATCAGTTTGTCAATTTCATGTTACCAGTGTCAACTACATCTTGGGTTGATGAGAACAAGTTAATCGCAGTATGGCTATTTTAATTTTTACATTATTTTCACTTTTTTTATGCCTGTGCCACTGTAGCATAGACATACCCTAGGACTGGGTTTTCTTGCAAAAGCACAAAAGTAGTCAGAACTGGAGGCATTCAACTATGCTTTAACATATGAGCGGTAACGTATTTGCTGTCTCAGCTAGTCTTAGTTCAGTGTTAGTCATGTAGTAACAGCATCTTCAGCTGTATAGTGTTGAGTTTGTTCATGACTGGTTTGCCACAGAGTTGTCTTACTTACATTGTTGACACTAAACCCTGGTCTATACTACAAACTTATGTTGGTATAACTGTGTCGCTCAGAGGTGTGGAAAATCCACACCTTTGAGCATTGGTGTAGACCAGGCCTGTACAGCTCGTAAAGCGGCCAGGGCCATATTACTCCAAAGAAAACAGCTGAGGGCCGAAACCCCCCGGCCCCGCGAAAACACCCCCCCGCCCCCCGCGAGCGCCACCCGCCCCGCGGAAACAACCCCTCCTTCCCCAGCGCTGGGGTGTGGAAGCCTGGAGAGGAGGAAAGAAACAGCGCGCATAGGGTGACCAGATCACAGCAGTAAAATAGGACCCGTCCCCTCCCCGCTCGACCCCACCATCACACCCCTCTTTACGCCCCCCAGGGGTCACTATATTACTGCACACAACAGTCAATCAATGCAGTTGTAGATAAATCCCTGCATTATGCATTTTTGTATAACTTTTATATGACTTTGTATTGAACCTTGGTAATATGTTATAGCGGGCCCCTAAGGCAGTATAATTAAGGTAAAAGAAAAATGTCTTTTTGCTAGAAGTAGAATAAGATCTTCCCCCAACTTTGTATTCAGTTGCCCTGTTGAATGAATGAGGTGTGAATGAGGAAGGCATGGAAGGCAGGCACCTCCAGACAGCTGCAACCCTTGGAGAGGGGATGGGAACCAGACCAAGGACAATCAGACTTGTCAAGTGGGCTGACTAGAGAAGAGCAGACATACTGACGGCCTCGGGGGTTAGAAGCAAGCACCTTCCTTTGGGAACACCCTCTTTGCCGCATTAGGACAACCCCCAGCCCAGAGACAAGCAGCAAAAAGAACCAACAGACACAGTCCCAGATTTTGGGCCGCACAGTGAGCCCACCTACTCACCCCCCCGCGGGCCGCACAGTGAGCCCACGCGTACCACATGTGGCCCCCGGGCCGCATGTTGTGCAGGCCTGGTGTAGACAGCACTATGTTGATGGAAGGGCTTCTCCCTTCGACATAGCTACTACCTCTCGGGGAGGTAGAGTACCTATGCCGACAGGAGAAGGTCTCCTGTTGACGTAAATAGTGTCTTCAGTAAGTGCTACAATGACATAGCTGCACTGTTGTAAGTGTAGACAAGCCCTTATTATGCAATATTTTTTCTTGTAAACTGTTGTTATAGTTGTGAACTTGCAAAGACTAAGCACTCCAGAGTGTTGGTTTTCAGGCTTCATGCCTTAATCTGGTTTGTCCCTTGAAGTGACCTTACTTGCTCTTAAATACTAGTAATGACCTGTTGTTTTTCAGATGAGCTGTGCGGAGAACTATATTGGGGAGAACTTAAGAAAATTTAGGTTGAATGTTGGGAAAAATTCCTGTACTGTGAGAGCTGTGGGCTGTCAAATAGTCTCCCTGAAGCATTGGTTCTCAACCTATTTACCATTGTTGGCCACATATGCAGCTCTGTGTGTTATGTGGGCTGCATTCACACAATGTATACTACCTGTATGGCCATGAGGATGTCACATGGGCTGCAACTATGTGCTGATTTGGCTGCGCGTTGAGAACCCCTGTCCTGAAGGAAGTGGTAGACAACTCGAATGGACAAAACACTAGAAAGTACTATGTATAGAGTTTCTGGGTTTAGGATTTAACCGATAAACAAGCACAAAGTCAGTTTTCACAGTTACATTTTTTAAAAATAAGTATTTTAGCTATTTTGAAAATTCCTTTGAAATTTCAACTTTGGCTATGGTATTATGTCTCCATATTTGTTGTAAAATTAAATACACTTAAAGACGGGAACTGAAACTGTTTTGTTGAATATAGCGTTTCCTGTGTTGGTGAAAGAGCAGTCTTTTGAAATTAAAATTATAGCCGAAAGGAAAATGTTGACTGAAATGCTGTGGAATTCTTAAAAAGAAAATTAACCAATAATATACCCAGAACGTACATCTTGAAAATGTGCATAAAATAAACATATAATTCAAGGAAAATAATAGCAAAAAATGGAACCCCTAACTCTAGGTAGATACCTGTATTTGGCAATGGGATGGGCTATGTGGTCTAATACATCTTTTCCATTCCTAATGTCACTGATTTTGAGACTCCTGTCTTAAGGGAATTGTGAAGGCTTCTAGGACTAGCCTTTGGTTCCTGTAGCCAAAAGAAGCTGCTCTTACTAGTTTATAAGCTCCCAAACATTATATAAAACAGAACACATTTGAGGAAGGTTTTAGCCTTAATACTTTCTTTCTTAGAGTGGGATCTTTAATTCTCAAAGCTTTTTTCTGATACAATAAGATATCTTTTCTAAATAAAAGATCATCAAGGTTATAAATTGCCTGCAAAGGTTAATTTCCAGTTTTTTACTGTGACTTGCATTACAGTATTAAAGGTATGAAGTAAAATTTTCAAATTGTGCGGTGTATTATAGGTGTTGATCATCTTTCATGTTGAGATTTTTGAATTGACAGTTTGCTCTTCATGTTTACAAGGGAATGGGTGAGGTTATGTGCCTGTCTGTATACCATATGTGGTACAGCATAAAGGTTTTTGGGCAAATGAATGTGTGGAGTGACTTTAAACTGCACACCAGGAAGAGAAGTTAAGTCATAAATCTGTGATATTTTCCTTGAACATTTACAAAGATTTGGGGTTTGTTTTTCAAATATTAAGAATAATAGTGGCATTCGAGTATGGAATTATCCATAAAATTCCTCAAAAGTTGTGATCTATCTTTTTACTGAACTAAGTGTCTATAAAAATGTGCTTGTGTGTGTGTATTGAGTTGCCCTGGGCAAAATGTGGGTTATATTTGTATGAGGAACCTCTGACACTGAGCTAATGAAGCCTAATAAAAATCCCTGAATTTTCTGCGTCATGGTGTACGTGATCTTGTTCTTCATCTGTCAGACAAGTAGAATCTTAGAGTCTTTGGTGACTGGAGAGAGGAGCATGGCTAGTGGGAAGTGTAGGTAAGATTGTGAGCTGCATTGCTAATCTGATTTTTCAGTCTTATGTTGAATTTACTATGTTGTTTTTCAAACACTGTAGTAAATGTGAAATATGTTGGTAAATAATGCAAGTAGGTGATTAGTGGTTGTCAAACATCTGAGTATGAATTCATCTCACTCAACATGCCTAAAACAGACTGAAGATAGGAAACTATAGACTAGATCAGGGGTTGGCAACCTTTCAGAAGTGGTGTGCCGAGTCCGCATTTATTTACTCTAATTTAAGGCTTTGTGTGTCAGTAATACATTTTAACGCTCTGGGGTTCCTGCGGGTTCCTGCCAGCCGGGGTGCCAGCCCTGGGTTCCTTCACCCAGGCCAGCAGCGGGCGCTGAGTGGGGCTGGCGGCGGGACCCTGGCTGGCAAGGGGCCAGCAGCCGGAACCCCAGAGCTGCAGTGGGCTGAGCGGCTCAGCCCGCCGCGTGCCATCATGTATCGGCTCGTGTGCCACCTTTGGCACGCATGCTGTAGGTTGCCGACCCCCTGGACTAGATTAAAGTAATGAAAACAGATTGTTCTAAAGTGAAATGTAAAAATTGTCAAGCAAGTTAGTATGAGAAAAAGGATTTGTGTTCATCTCAACAAGTGTAGAAAATATTTGATTTGGTTCTCAGAGATCAAATATGCCATTGAAGAAAACTTTCACTATAAAAGTAGAATAGAAGAACACTGATAAATTTGATCCTATGAGATGTTTCCCGTGATTAGCACCAAATGTACTTGTGATTATACTCTTCAACATGAGTTTCATGCAGGAGCAATCTCTGTTATCCCCAAAATGGCAAAGATAAGTTGTGATTGTTGTTCAATCAGCTGAAAAGCAAGACTAAAATTTGACAAAATTGCATCCTTTCTTACTAATGTTATCTTAAGTGTAGCGCAAGATGAGCACTTTAAGGAAATGGGGTTGTCAGTGTTCGCTGCTAGAATATTGTGCAAGTAATTATCATGGAAGGTACAAAATTGAATTGAGAATTTAATTAATTTTTAAAAGACCTGCACTCTGGTCCATCCAGCTCAGAATCAATGTTTTAGCCCATTCTTATTGTTTTGTTTGGAACGTCTTTCTCGGGTTGGTATTTATAAATAAATAAATAAAAGCATAAATGTTGATAAGTGTATTGGTATCTGAGAGAGAATATGAAAAAATGTTAGGTCTAAGTAATTAGTAGACTGGAGTGACTGAAGTATTTGGGAATTACATATAGCGCAGCAAGCTAATTATTTTGGACAGTACACAGTTTTGCACATTTCTGTGTTTGAGGAATTAATATACTTATTATATAGTATATATTCCAACAAGCGAAAATGACTAGGGTCTTTAACTGTGGATCTAGCCATCTTGTCCAAACTAAAATCAATATGAATGGAATAAATAATTCCAATGGAATTGTGGATACAAGGAGCATATCATTGTTAGCAAAATGACAAAAGTCTTATAGCATTAAAGTTGTACTGCAAGAGCCAAGACGTCTAATGATGTCCAAAGAAAATATGAAGCTTCCACCACCTCCAGAAGGACAAACTTACAGCAATTAATTTTAGCTGATTCTCAGACTTCTATCTTAAAACAACAACCTTCTACTCATATTAATAGTATAAATTGTTTCATTTAAAAATCTAAAACTTTCGTTGTTTTTTAACTAAAAAGTGTGCTTTGTAATTGAAGAAAATCATAAAAGATTGTGTTGGAATCAATTTTTCAGAACATATTTGAGCTATGTAGGGTTAGCAGACTATTTGTATGGATTATTTGGTTGTTTGTTCAGTATTGCAATAGTCAATATGTGGAACTAACACTGACTATTACGTGGGGGGGGATAGTGGTTTGAGCATTGGCCTACTAAACTCAGGGTTGTGAGTTCAATCCTTGAGGGGACCATTTAGGGATCTGGGGCAAAAATCTGTCAGGGACAGTACCTGGTCTTACTAGTGAAGGCAGGGGACTGGACTCGATGACCTTTCAAGGTCCTTCCAGTTCTGTGAGATAAATAAATAAATATATGGAGATATACCTATTTAGAGTTACACCCAATGGTCTTTCTGCTCCCTTGTTGATGAGCTAACCTTTATAAATTACATCAGTTTTTACTGGCTCTTTATTAAATTTCTGCTGTGGACCAGAAACTGGCTGGATGTGAACATTGTTACAAACAAAACTTAGGTCATAATACATTAGGGGACAGCAAATAATAAAACAAGTCTGAGCAGTCAAATCAAAACTCAGTTTCTAATTTAACAATCTGTTTGCAAACAGGGTTTATGTTTGAAATTTAACAGTAGCAGATTCCTGAAAGCTATCAATTGCCTTTGTATCCCACCTCCCTTTAAGTCTTCTGTTATCCTGGACACTCAACTTAGTTATTAAAACATTAAGATCACTTTGAACCCATCTCTTTAGTTCCACTTCACGTTCTGTCCAGTACAATGGCTTTCTTAGGCTTGGTCTACACTACAGAGTTAGGTTGACTTAAGGCAGCTGATGTCGATCTAACTATGTCAGTGTCTATGCTACAACCTTGCTCCTGCTGATGTAAGTGCTGTGCTACACTGACATAACAACTCCATCTCCACGAGAGGCATAGGGCTTATGTTGGTGTAGTTAGGGTGATGCAGTGTCCCTGTAGACATTGCCTTACTTACATTGGCTGTTGGCTAAAATTCTTGTCAATTTCACAGCTCCTTGGTGGAGCCATGAAATTGACAAGAAAGGCTGGTAGGTTCCCTACTGTGGACCCTGTGTCTGGCTCACAGCTCGGGTTGTCACCCCCGGAGTGAGTGGGAGGCTCCAGATAGAGCCCGGCTGCCCTCAGTTAATTCATGCCGAGCATTATAGTTGGGTATTTGCTGCCTTTAATGTTGTTTACTTTTGCATGCTAATGTAACTGTGAAGTACAAGCTCATAGAAAGCCTGTCATTTCATTAATAGAAAACGATATGCGCAAACCCTGTTATCTCAAATGGAGGCTCCAGGTACTTCAATCCAAACATGCATTGGTTTAGATAATGGTTTATGCATTGGTTTAGATAAAACTATAAAACAAATTTATTGACCACAGAAAGATTTTAAGTGATTACCAGTAACGAGGCATAAAAGTCAGAATTGGCTACAAAGAAATGAAAGGTAAAATGTAAACTAATACCTAACCAAACAAGCTAATTGAATTCAAAGCAAAGGTTTTTCTCATCACATGCTTTTACTGGCTGAACTCCTTCAATCAAGACCAGTCACTCGGTTCATTGATGCTTCCTTTATCTTTCAAACATTGTTGATGCTGTGAGGAGAAATGAGGGGTCTTATAGCATTTCTCTTCTTTGAGAATCCCCTCCAGCTAGAGTTCAGGTGGCAGCAAGTCTGTTTTGAACGGGAACCCCAGCTGTTTATTTGCCAATATGTAAATTTCTCGCTCATACCTTTCTTCCTGCCAAAAATGTCGCCTTAATCAGGTGACAGTCTATTTGATTATGCTGAAACCTGGCTGAGGTGCTGACTAGCGTTTTGTCTCTGAGGAACTGGTTTGGGCTACTTCCCAAGATTTAGAATATGCTTTAGTAACGTCCTGCAGTAGAATCTTGTAACTTTACATACAGTGTTGCCATGCATGCCTTACATACAAGGACAATAATGATCAGTGAATTATGAGTTTTGAAATGATACCTCACAAACGGATACTTTGTACATTTTTTTTCATAGTTCTGTAAGAATGGTGAACATAAGGGTACAGTCTGTCACAGCAAGATGATATTTTCTCTGCCTTCCTCTTGTGTTCCTTGAACTTCGTTCTAGCTTCAAGAGAGTTGTTGAGGTCCACGCTAGTGAAGTTTGAGTGCCTATAATCCAGCCTTCTATGGAGTAAGTTAACAGAGATGCCAGTAAGTGAAGATGTACCGTACTACTATTTGTACTTTGTTCTCAGAATTTTTTTCTTAGTAATAGTCATGCAATCAACTTATTTTTAATTTCGTCACTCCTTGCACAAATAACTTCCGTTATTGGGTGATTACACTGTTTCAGTGTAGCTGTTTCTAACCTGTATTTGAATTAGCCTATAGTAGAGTGCACTTTCTGACATTTCAAATGAGAAGAAAAAATGTTTAAAATTAGGGAATATAGTCCAAAGTAGAAGTCTTGTTCTTTAATATATTAAATTGATCACAAGGAAAAGAACTGCATGTCAGTGTTTTTGCATTTGTTCTAGTTTTTTTCTTCAGAAAGAGAAACAAGTGTCCCTGTAGATGGACTTTTTCAAGCATCATCTTTTTTTTTTTTTTTTTTAAAGCAGCAAGGCAGTCTTAAGCCTTTCAGAGTATCATTTATGTTAACCATAGTAGTTTAAAATTGGCTACGATTTAACCTGTATTCCATAAAGCCATTATAAACTATGATTTAAAGCAGTGGTTCTCAAACTTATTTGATCGGGGCCCCCTTCTTTGTGTCTGTAGTTGTTTATGCACCCCGCTACTAAAGGCAGAGTATAGAGCAGCATCTGCTGGCTGGGTGCCCAGCTATGAAGGCAGTGCCACGCCAGCAGCACAGAAGTAAGGGTGGCAATGTGAAAAGTGATGTTCATCAATATCACTTTTCACAGCAGACTTAGTGCCCCATTGCCGCCTTTACTTTTGCACTGCAGCTGCCATCCCGGAACTGACAGCCAGAGTCCTGCCACCTCCAGGTGAGGGACTGCGGGGGTGGGGGGAGGAGGAAAGGGGAAGGGAGCCTGGGCTGCCTCCCAGTGGAGGGGAGGGGGAGTTTGAGCCCAGTTGGTGGGGATCCAGCTGCTGCTTTATCCTCACCTCCTGGGTGTGCACAGCCCTTCTGCATGAGCCCCAGCCACCTGGGGCTGACAGCCAGAGCTCTTTTTTTTAAAAAAAGGCAGCAAACATTTCCATGCCTCCTTGAGAGTCCCACCCCCTAATTTGAGAACTGTTGATTTAAAAGTTATATTTATCAAGCAAATTTTGCACAGCCAAATTAGATCTTAGCACAATTAGAAATTCTGTAAAATCTGACACAATGAACCACCATGTTTTGTTACCACAAACGTCTGGATGTTCACTTTATGCTAGTATTGACCCTGTCTGCCAGCTGTGGGACCCCTTTAGAACATGGCACGCATAAGTAAAATCCAAAATGTAGTTCCATGTAAGCAAGATGCTATTCATAAAAAAAAAAAAAAAGGATGATGGGGTAAGGTTGAGAGCAGGAAAAGGATAGAATGGCAGTTTCCCACCTCAAGCTGTAAGAGAGGGTATAAGTGAAGTCTCCTTTAAGTAGGTAGGAGGAAGGCCTGCATCTTTGTCCGTATTTAAGGTTATATTTTCACCCTGAAATAATGAAATTGGAAATGGTAAGCTTTTCCCTGAAGGTTAATAAATAAATCAGAAGTTAGACAAAAAATATAATGTAGCTTTTTAATATACTCTTGGTTTTGGAGGGAAAGGAAGATCTGATTTTGTTTAACTCAGGGTTGACCGTACTTGTTTCAGCAGGTACCTACCTCAACACTGAACTCAACACCTTTAATCTCTGTACATATCCACCGTTTGGCCTCTCTGCTGAGATTTACAGTAAGGCTATCAGTTGATAGTAGGCTTTATCATGTGGCTGCTCGTCCAGTAGGAACTGGGCCAAAAACACCAATGCATTTCATATGTAGCCATTCTGTGGCAATTGTTTATAGACAGTACTTGTGTGTTAATTTCAAACCAATGACTTAGAGGAAAAAGATACCATGTCACATTCTTAGTGCCATGTTTAGCTTTTGGAGAATTGACCATGCCCTGGTTTTGTTTTTGATATCCGCTTGTACTAAACAGAAAAAGTTACATTCTGTATTTTCCAAATTTGAACACAGTATCGATACTTTAAACATCTCGGTTTTCATTTTGCTGGGTCAAACTTTTCTCTTTCTACCAGATCCTGTTAGGCGTGTGCAGACAGTAAAGTGTGCTTATGATATTGTGATAAGTGCTCAGTGGAAGGTTATTTGTGGCCTCAATTCACAAATGAATAAATATGTCCAGAATACTGAGAAGGGGGGATGAAACAAAGAAACATGCTAATTCAAAAGATAAAGCTGTCCAGGTGCTTATTAGCAGACTAACTTTTTGAAAAAAGGTAGTTTTTAAAGTGGCAAACAAAGCTGTTTAAGTAGTCTGCAAAAACAAACAAAAAACCACAACCCAGATGCTGATACTGGGAAAATTGTTATAATTTGATATGGTTCAATTGGCTGATTTTTGGATGAATATCACATGGCACTTCCTTTGGATTTTTCCTTTTTTATTAGACAGATGTGGTATGTTGCAGATTTTCCCAAACTCACATGCACACTGTTATCGTATATTGTAGCTTGCCTTTTAGAGAAGTTTCGCCAGGTTAGCAAGAGAGAGAGATCCTAAGTGCTTCATGTTACAGTTGAGGGCAACTGGACTTGTATTTCTCCTCAGCGGTCCAGCAAGGACACCCACTTTCAGGCTTCCAGCTTCCCAGCTGTTTCCTCTCTTGGGTGGAGACCCACGTCTCATTTCCTTCTGACCAGGGTACGTCTAGGCTGAACAGTTTCTTGCCTTCACTGCATTTCCCAATGAAGACAGTCTGCCTAAACATACCTGCTTGAGGTGAGGTTCTGTGGCCTGCAATTTGCAGAAGGTCAGACTAGATGATAGTAATGGTCCCTTCTGGCCTTAATATTTGAGTCTTCAGAGACTGATAACACAGTGATTGCTATAAATGGAAGCTACCACACTGTTCTTTCTAAGCAAGCTTACTTTATTTTTAAGGTAAAAAACATTACAGAGAAAACATTAAAAACAATAACAGAACCTGCATGCATGCATGCTATTAAGCTTACTAGGCATCAGCCCACCCTATGGGTTTCTTTGTGGTTACAAGTTCATGAGAGCTTCAGCTCAGAACAGGTACACAGTCTTATGAGGCCTCAGTAGGCCAAATACTTCCAATTCTCTAAGGATTGGGGCCCTCTATGAACCAGAGGTCCTGTCCATTTGCTGGATCAGGAAGAAGGCCCTGAGTCAGTTTAAACCCCAAGCTTTTATCCAAAAGTCTTTTCTTTGTCTGTTGGTCTCTGGAGAATGAAGTTTGAACTAGTATATGCATATCTCCCCAGAGGTGTGGCTTCAAAGGCTGATAACAGAGGAAATTTATGAGCATCCCCTCCTGCTAGAGGAGGTACATATAATTCCACAGCAGCACATACACAATTGCATTTTTAATACAATGTACCCCAAAGGTGCTAACCCTTATTCAGTAAAGTTTATCTTAATTCCATAAGGTTTGTTCAGGGTATTTTAGGATATTGTTAGTCACACTTCATATGTTTTTCCCTCTTCACAACTGTATCCATTATGTTTCTAGAATATAGAGGGATACCCCGGCTTCTTTAGCAAGATGCAGCACCGGCTCTTTCAGTCTCATGAGACACAAGTGAGGTTCCCACTAGTGTCACTCTATTCCTGCAACAGAAATAGCACAAATAACTCATTTGCTTAGTTTTAAATAATACATAAAGAACCTTGCAGCAGTGATCTCTCCCGGCACCTGCTGTGTCTGAGGACTTGGATTTGCTTGCTATTGCCAGTTGGCTTGTTTTTATAAATTGCTTATCAAAAACTTATAATGAAACTTTTCTATTTATGGAATAGAGTATATTCAAATATGAATACGCTACATTTTGGTAATTTATTGAGTTCTATTAATTTTTTATCCTCAAATCTTCAAATTAAAATTCTTGCAAATATACCCCAAAATCATGTATATGTCCATTTACTGTATTACTGATATGGAGCTCATAAAACTATGACAGGTAAGTCAAATCACAGGCCTGCCTGCAAATGTAGGGGCTAGACCATTTTAAATAAAAAGGTGAAGGCACTATCCTCTAGAGGGAAGTTTATAAAACCCACTCATTTTGTAAACCTAGAAATTGGATTTATCTGATTGTTTGCCTATAGTTAAATGAGTTAGCATAATTCTTTGTGAGAGTTTTTATTCTGAAAGCGGTGTAATTGTGGGCAGAAAAACGAGTATAGAACAATATCATCCATTGATTCAATAGATCTGCTCCCTGTATTGTGTTCTGTCATAGCTGTTTATTTCATGATAAAATATTTATTTCTACTCTACATTTAGTATACTTATTTCCATAGCTGTCTTGGCCCTGGAGCTTGATTTCTACTATTGCTCTCACATCTTCAACAAAACAGTTTGGACCAAATTCTACCTTAATTTACACCTGTCCAACCTTAATTGAAGATAAAGGGGTTATACAGGTGTAACCGGTGGATAATTTGGCTTTTATTGTATTTATTACCAATAGTAAAAAAACATTTACCCATAAAAAATTCAGCTTGACTTTTAGATCCCAGTTTGTGTTGGCAGGGCTAGTGATTAGGGGGAAAGAATCTTTTAAACTGGTAAACCGAGCAGACTGTCTGGAAGTGAACGAGACAGATATGGAAAGCTATGATGCCACTTGTACAGAAGCAGTTTTCAGAGTGGAATCATACTTTAAGGGAACACTTTAAATGCCGTATGCAGTTTCTATAAGGAGTGTCACCCTGCCCCCTCTCTTGCCAATAAAAAAATCCTGGAATACTTGTAAATCTCTAATGTTTGAAAATAACATCATTTTTATTAAATAATAGTTGATAGTCATGTTTTCACTGAAGATGGTACTGCATTGCACTCACATTTGGCAAAATATTGAGACATTATTTAATTTTTTTATCTTAAAGTAATTTTTCATCAATAACGGGGATGCTATTATCTCTTAAGTTATCAATTCTCTATTCATACTCAATTTTTCAGCCTTTTATCAGTGCTGATTAAGATGTTTTGAGATAAGGTGGAAAAGGAGTAATTTCACCACATCTAAATATTGGACATATTGCTTGCATAAGTTAAAAAGTGAAAATACTACATTTGGAAGTGTGTGAGATCTGATCACTTCCACTATACTGATCTTTTGCTACTTTCTCTCCAAGTGTAGACTGATTTAAATACTATTTACTGCAGGAATGCATCTCCTCGTGAGCAGTATATTATTTCTTCCACAGCAGCATGCAACAGTTATAGTAAGTTTTAAAATCACATACCTGGTTTACATACTTATGGGAATTTTCTTGGCTAAAATCTTAAATAGATCTGGTATCCTATGACATTCAGTTCTTCAAATTGTTGGCCTCATACCTGACATAACTGGCTCATGTAAAAAACTAAACTTTTGCAAATTAATACTTCTAATTTACAAGTAAAGGCACTTGAATGGTTGAAATCTTAAAACTGAAAAGCTTTTTGTGACCTGGGATGGAAAGATAAAGCTAAAATGTTTGGAGTCCATAATGAGTGAATGTACCAAATTTCAGTATTCTAGCTCAGTGACTTGTGGGAGGAATTTTTATTTAAGTGACATGTAACTAGTGTTTGTGTTATATTAGATGAGAAGCTTTGCTGTAAATTAGATGCTAGTTGTTTTTTTATACTGATCCATGCTGACTGGTTATCGTTCCCATTGGCAGGTGGAGATAGAAAATAACTGATGTTCAGGGTGACATCCTTTTTTTGTAATGACATTGTAACCTCTGCTTTGTCAGCTTCAAATGTCTTTTGTCTCCTGCAGAAGTAACCCATCAGCATTTTTCAATGTGGGATTTTCTGTTCACTTGTAGCTGGTCTAGCGTTCTGGAAGTACAATTTGTGAAATCATTTCAGGGGCAACTATTATTGTGTGAATGAAGATAAACAAGTTTAGGAACTAAAGCTCTGGTATTGGAGCATTTATTTGTTTACTTTTGCTCTAGAAAATCTTTCTACTTCCTATTTAATTTATACAAAGGTATGAATATATTTAATGCAAGCGCTAAGTATCACTTGGAAAAGTCTGCTAACTTAGGGCAGAGGGCATACCTCATCTTTGAAAGAACGGTCTCTGTTAATGTGTTCTTTAGTATGACAGAGTATGACCCTAACTGCTTTGTTTAATCCTTGGCACTGGTAATAAAATTCTGTTGCCAGCAGCCACCTATGCATTCATTTGAAAATAAGTTTCAGTACTCAGCAACCATAAGCCAGGACAAATCCAGCATAAATTGGAATAACCTGTATATTTTTATCTTGCTAGCATGTGACTTTGAACAGTGCTATTTGTACAGTACCATGGTCCTAGGTATAATTTTTAATATCTGTCTGAAACACTAGATAATAATTTTGGTTTGATTTCTTGGATTCTTTGTTCCATGTTCTAGAAAATTAGAAACTCAAATAGTGTACAATTTAGTGATGGTTTTGTGTTCTGGTTTAACTGAATTACACTGCAACTATACTGATGCCTTTATAATGCTTTCTAGCTCTTCATATATGCTATCACTGTTGACCCACTATTTCCACCTTTGATAGTCTTTTGTTTTCTGTTTCCAGGTGAAGTAGGAGCTGCAGAAGGAAGACCTGTATAGCTTGCAATAATGCCATTCCCCTTTGGCAAGTCCCACAAGTCTCCTGCAGACATAGTGAAGAATCTGAAGGAGAGTATGGCAGTTCTAGAAAAGCAAGATATCTCTGACAAAAAGGCAGAAAAGGTATGTTTATGGTACTTTTTATGGGGTTTAATCTTTTGCTAGTGAAATATTAAACTTTAATTGTGGGAGGGAAAACAGAATTTACAGGATTTATAAATTAACATATGTGAATTAAATAGAAATATTTTGATTTTCCTTCACACACTAAAGATGAAGAAAAATTGTATATTTTGTTAAACTGGTGCTTTGATCTTTGTTGACCTTGGATCCTTCTGTCTTTGGCCACTGATGTGTTTAGAATTAGCTTCTCTGTAAGCAACCAACTTAGAAGGAATTCATTCTCTATGGATCTAATTTTAATGGAAAAAAGATATACAGCTGTTGACTATCAATAGCAACCCTTGTACATAAGGGGAAAATTTCATATTAGTGACCTAATGCCCTATGACATTGAGCAACGACCATTACCCTGAAGCTGCTCGAGGGATACGCATATGGTACCAGAATACAAATAATAATAATGACCTAGATATTAAAGAAAACTTCAGTTGAAGTAGTGAATGTTTAGTCTAGAAGTACACCAGTACCTCTACATGAGAATCTTTGTTAGGCAACCTTCTGTGTTAAGAAACTTCCAAAATAGCCCCCAACATATGAAATACAATTCTACAATTGTATAAGAAGATCGCCTTCGTTAAGCAACCAGTTGTCAGTTGTTTGAGCTAATCACATAAGACAAGTTTCATTGCATCTTCTTTATTAAATGACTCCTGTGGAAGATCCTCCCTAAGACCCATATCTCCTGCAAGAAATCAGCTAACAAGTAATGGTTATGTTGTGCATCAGTCTGCAGTAGAGTATTTTATTTGTTTCAAAGAAAGTTTGTTATGATTTGGAACTGTCAGGACTGATCAGGTTATGGAATAACTCTGACCCATGGAGTGACCTGATCTTTATCATTACTCTTGTCCTCTTTCCCTGTTTCTCTTATTACCTATTACGTCTTGTTTCAGATTATATTCAGATTGTGAACATTTTGGTGCAGGAACCATGTGTTTGTACAACACCAAACACAGTGGGTTTCTAACCCTTATTTTTGGAGCCTTTGGGGTGCTACTTCAGTGCCAATAAGTTACTTTTTACCATTGTTTATTATCTGCAGGTCTCCTGGTGAGATGAATAGCATGGGAGGCACATACAGATCAATAGTGGATGGAATGAAGTGTTAATTAAAAATTTCATCATAGTGTAAGAGAAGGATTAGTGTGTTTCCCTAATTATTGTTCATCTGCATTGTTTGAGAATTTTCTTTTTTCCAAAACAACTGCTGAAGGGCAAGGCTATCTCGGAAAATATGGACAAGCCATTAGCCACCTAAATAACTGCTTAAAGAAGTACTCTCAAGTAAGGTACAAGAACCATTTGGCCTTTCCTATATAATGCTGGTGCAAGAAGTTCATCTGGAAAGACCTTAACTTGAAAGAGGCAGTAAGTGAGTGGGTAATATTCTACAAAGGGAACCAGTATTTAAAATCAGTAAAACTCACAAATCCCAAAGCCATAACTAAAGATGAAATTTAAAATGTTCTGCAAGCCAGCTTGCAAACAAAGATGTAAATCAGCATGCAGTTTTTATTGCTCTGTACATCAAAATACACATTCTGTTATCTTGGCTAATACAGGATATTGTGGCCCGTTCTTGAAAGGAAGTGTAAGTAAATCTGGAAATTTTTACACAGAGGATGTAGTGATTGGATATGCTTTGTTGATTAAGAGATCTCAGAATATACTTTCATACTTTCAAATTCCAGATCTTTTAATTAAAAAAAAAAAAAAAAGTAAATTTGTTCCATGTACAAATAGTATTCCGTGTAGGGGAAGTCCCTCAAGCACATAGTGGAGGTAAATGCTGACTGATCTTTCATTAGAATGATTCATAGAGAGCCTTTAAACTCATATAATGGATGTACATTAATTTCTGAAAATAGATCAACGGTAACCTAAAGAAAAGAGTTTGATTACAATTTACCTCAGTCATTAGTACTGTGGGTTTATTTAAACTTTCTATAACCAGAGTATAAACATTTTCAGGTAGAAACAACAAATTGTTTGGATGTGAAACTCTAAACTTGAGGCCTCTTCAATGGGACTGATGTGTAAAGATATTTATGTTTGAAGTTATGCATATGCTGCCTTAAATGCTCACAGAATCAAAGCCTTGATGCATACATGCTATATCCCTGAATATAGAATGTGTAGTAAACTGAATTTGAAAGAAAAATTGATTGAACAATAAGCTGTGCATGTTATCTGCGGATACAAATCAAAGGGGCATTCATCACTCAGATTATTTTAAACTTTTTATGTTTTTCAGGATATAAAATACTGACTTTCAAATCCACACTATACTAAACAGATAATTATCCTTCCTCTGCAAAACTCCCTCTCTGGACTCAGTGACACCAAGAGACACTTTTCTCCTGCAACATATTGCTGTAGTTCTTGAGGTCACTCACACACATCTAAATATTCAAAGTAATGATATAAAAGGGCTCAAGGCCACAAGCACACTTAATTCCTTTCCTTATTCTCTCATTACTATGCCTTTTCCCTGTTGGTAGTTTTAGCTTAATTTTTTAATGAATTAGTCTTACTATTTTTAACAAAAATATTTTATTGGCAATCTGCTTAGTGTAACTGTGTAGTTTGAGTATTATCATAGTTTAACTTATGGATCTGAAACGTGGATCATAACTGAAATTGCCTCAAAGACCTTCCAATCTAATTTTAAATGAGGCGAGACAAGGCAGGTAACAAACAGTAGGAGGAAACTGCGGCGGGCACATTTTAAAGTTACATAGGTGAGTTGTCACACAAGCTGATAGTTCCAAATCATCAGATTTTTTCCCTCTCATATAAACATATAGGTATTTTGTAGCACAACCTAAACATCACTGTTTGGTTGATTTCTTGTAGATGCCATATGTATTCAAGCATTATGCCTCCTGTCCAGTGGAAAAAAGTTGGTGAATGCACATGTACTGTCTGAAATGTCTGGGACAAGAGCATTCACCAAGAGACTTTTCAGAATAGGCTAGCTTTATCCTATTGGCCCACCTGGGACAAACATACAGGCTAATGATCTTGAAAGCCCACTCTCTTGTTTCTGAATCTGAGACTAATCATGCTCGGTTTGAAAACAAGACATTTGAAAATCTAAGGAGTCAGGTCCCTGTGGATTTGTGTTTTATTAGATTATACTACCCAAATAATTATATCCCTAAATAGGAAACAGTTGTAGATCTGTTTCCTCTGTCCTCCTGGAGTGCACCATTGCCAGGGACTCCAATGATGCATCATAAGAGATGTAATCTGGCTAGGGAATCATGCTTATAGAGGAGAAGTGGGGACATGAGGCACTACAATGGAAATATTTCGATTTTCAATGAAAAATTTTATTTTTTTGCAGAAAGCAGTTACTTTTGATAGAAAAAAAATCATTTGGTTGAAAACCCTGTTTTCCATAGAAGACCAGTTTTGATGGAAAACTTTTGACCCAGCCCTACATATAGACAATATGCTTCTTTTTTTATGTTGGCCTAAGTCAGCCCATATTGAAAAAAAAATGTTTGTGCACATCTGCATCTTGATATTTATTCATTTTCATTTGTAAGGCCTAGACCAGAGGTGGGCAAACTACGGCCCGCGGGACCCTCCTGCCCGGCCCCTGAGCCCCCGGCCCCTCCCCTGCTGTTCCCCCCTCCTCCGCAGCCTCAGCTCACTGCGCCGCCAGCACAATGCTCTGGGCGGCAGGGCTGCGAGCTCTTGCCGGGCAGCATAGCTGCAGAGCCGCAGCCTGACCCGGTGCTCTGTGCTGCGTGGTGGCGTGGCTGGCTTCAGCCGGGCAGCCGAGCTACCTGTCCTGGTGCTCTGGGTGGCACAACTGTAGCGGTGCTCCAAGCAGCGCAATAAGGGGGCAGGGAGCAGGGTGGGGTTGGATAGAGGGCAGGGGAGTTCGGGATGGTGGTCAGGGATCGGGGGTGTGGATAGGGGTCGGGGCGGTCAGAGGCTGGGAAACAGGGGGACTGAGTGGGGGCAGGGGTCCTGGGGGGACAGTCAGGAAGGAGAGGGGATTGGATGGGGCAGCGGGGGCAGTCAGGGGCAGGGGTTCCGGGGGTGGTCAGGTGACAGGGAGGGGTGGATGGGGCAGGGATCCCCAGGGGGGCCATCATGGGACAGGGAAGGGGGGGGTTGGATGGGGCAGGAGTCCCGGGGGGGGAGAGACGTGAAGGGGCAAGAAGCAGGGTGAGTCAGATATGGGGCGGGGGCCAGGCCACGCCTGGCTGTTTGGGGAGGCACAGCCTCCCCTACCCGGCCCTCCATACAATTTCGGAAACCCTCAGGCCAAAAAGTTTGCCCGCCCCTGCCCTAGACTGTAGTTTTCATCCTCTCTGCAATATAATCTTCCAGTTAACTTTTTAAAAGATGAACACCCCTACCTCAAGATGAATGGAAGCTTGTTATCTCAACACATACCATGGAAGATTGGCCTATCAAGAGGGAAAAAAGGCTTATTTTTTTCCCCTTAGTTATTTCTGGAAGGTAGTTCACCATATCATAGCTCATAATTCTGTGCTACCAAAGGGGTAGCAAAATCACATCTCTCTTCCAGATTTCCAAGTTAATACTATTTTTACCCTCTTTCTCTGTCTTTCTCTCTTCTTCTGCTCCACTTTTCACTCTTCTTGCTCCTTTCAGGGATCTGCATAAATAACCTGCCAAATAGCCATAATGAACACAGGTTGAGCAGTGTGTCCATTGTATTAGTGTTGATTACTTGTGATGTAAAGGATATCCTTATCCCTCCAGGATAAGTGAATTTTTGTTTGGTTTTTTAATACTTACTTTTTCTGCACTTGTTTACCTTTCTTAAAATTAAGTACAGATGCTCCTCGACTTACGCAAGCATTCCGTTCCGGAACGGCTTGCATAACTTGGAATTTGCGTAAGTCGGAGACGTATCTCCGACCATTATGCAAAAAACCCCCCCCAAACCCTCCTATTTTTAGCTTATGAAGCTTTTTCCATAAGCGCGGATTTCCGTAACTCAGATTTCCATAAGTCGGGGAGCGTCTGTACATGCAATTTCATATTTTGCCTACACTTGCCCATGAGATATTTAAAATGTGATCTAAAGATTACACAATGCGGTACAATAGAACTGGTTTATAGTGAAGATCTGTACTTAATTTTAAGAAAGGTAAACAAGTGCAGAAAAAGTAAGTATTAAAAAACCAAACAAAAATTCACTTATCCTGGAGGGATAAGGATATCCTTTACATCACCAGTAATCAACACTAATACAATGAACACACTGCTCAACCTGTGTTCATTATGGCTATTTGGCAGGTTATTTGTGCAGATCCCTGCAAAGGGATTGCAGTATGAAAATTTCAGTTCTGGTTAAAATGAACCTATGTTTATAAGGAAATTTTGTTGAAGAAAAGTTTTTGCAGTACAAAAGAATTCCATTGTAAATGTACATATTCTCTTCAGCTCTTATGGCTGAGACTCCAAACACACAAGTTTGAACATTTCTGCTATAGCAGTGCATTAGCATAATTTTTGTGTTTAATATGTAGCTTATAATATTTCCCATGGAGCAATAGCAGAAAATCATATTACTGTTACTATGACATCATATAGTCCTGTTACTATTCTGATACACGATTTAAAAAATTGATGCTCTTGGAATGTAGAATTGTAAAGAGAAAATTTAAATAGAAGTTTTTTCAACTTTAAATGATAACTCTGACATTCCATTAGGAGGGTGATTTATCTTTATTGTTACACGTTTTGCCTTTCTTTCACTCTCAGAAGATGGAAAGAGACAGATTGTAAGATGCTGGACAGTGTATGCACACACTCACACAAAGCATGTGCTACATGATCCGCATGGAATTTTGTGAGATACATATACATGAGACGTTAGAGATTGTGGCACATCTTTTTCAATTATACAAGAGTAGTTTCCCTAGTACCTGAACAAAATCTGTTTCATTACAGCTCAGAGTTCAAGGATTTTTTTTTAAGGGTAACACAATTTATTTCTGCACAGTTTATTTCTGAATGTTTTATAGATTTGCAGTACATACTAGAAGACTGAAAATTGACTAATTAGACACTAAATCTTTTGAAAAGGAAGCTGCCACTACCTCTCTTGACACTTTTTGGTTTTCGTCTACTCTGATTACATATGCTTGTGCCACTCTGCTGAAATGCAATCCATTCACTTCTTTCAGTCAGAGGGAGCAGCCTGCTGATGTCGATAGTTATTGGAGGGAGTGAGAAGGGCAGGGAGGAAGAGTCTCTTCAGAAGATAGAAAATTGTTAACTCATGACTATTGTTGTTGGCGTCCGTTAGTCTCGAGAGACGATGGATATGCGCCCATGGGGAATGTTTAGTTGATGGTTGTGCAGCGTCTGTTGTGGCTGTGGAGCCCCACACGAGTGTGGCAGTCTCGATTGCATTTGCTGCATTTGAAGGCGGGGCTGGGGGCTGCCCAGCTTGAGGCGGGCGATAGTTGTCCAGTGAGACGTGGTGATCCCTCCCACCGTCGGAAGCAACCCCTGGCGCCAGCTCTACGCCAATCGAGCAGGGGGCTTATAACCGGTAAACTGTTGCTTCCCGTGTTGTGTCGACGCGGTAAAGCGAAACTGGAGTGTCCTCTCCAGGGTGCAAGCCAGGGCAGGGTGATATGGAGGCACAGCTGTTGCCCATGCAAAATAACCCCCCTCTCCACGCAACTGATGGATCCAAGGGAAAGACAATGTCGATACAACTTGGCACCAGTGGCGTCGCAGGAGTTGCCGGAATGACGTTGAGGACAATGTCAGACCGCCATCAGGACTCCGACACCGGATTTGGTTTCAGGGTTGACTCCCTTAGCCTTTCCCATGAGTGGGTATTGCCACAAGGCAGCAGTGGTTTTAAATCAGAGTTTTCCTTCTCCTAGGTGGGCTGCCTTCCAAGGCTGACGAGCCCCACCTACCCAGAAACTCATGACTATAAACTTTAGATTAATCCTTGTACATCACAATGTGCTATTAATAGTTTCCCCTTGTCCATGTATGTTCAGAACAGTGACAAAGGATTTTACTTCTGTTACTGTTTGGATGAGGAGAGAACTTTTTCCATATGTTTGGTTCCATGTTCAAACATTTCCTTTAATATAAATTGGACTTAACTCTGAACTAGAACATTAATTTGTATTTTATTTTCATCTAATCCCCCTCTTTGGATTGCCTCAGCATTTATTTTTATACTGCCAATTTATTTGGTTTGTGGCGCACGTGATTGCTGTTGTGAAGGTAAATATTCATATAATAAACTTGTTAGACTTGCTCTTCCGTACTTTCTGACTTTATATCAATCTACTCTATGGCTCCAGTCTTGGCCCTCCCCTGGCCTTGACTCGTCATTTGGGAACTGTTTGTCTAGATTGTCGATCAAGCTAGGTGAGGTAATATATTTTAGTGAACCAACTTCTGTTGGTGAGAGAGACAAGCTTTCGATCTTACACAGAGCTCTTCTGATTCAGAGTGTGAAAGCTTGTTTCCCTCACCAACTGAAGTTGGTCCAATAAAAGATATTACCTCACCTACCTTGTGTCTCCAGTATCCTGGGACCAACACCGCTACAACACTTCATATGTAGTCCATATCACACAATAGGGAGGGGGAATGTAGCTTCCTATTTAAGACCTTAAAATCAAAACCTTCCCTTCTTCTTTAGCTAATGACTCCTTAAAATGGCCTGTACTGTATATATGTACAATGCAGGATGCTGTTGTATCGGATCCTAATTTTCAAAGTGAAATATAATGTCATGTTGACTACAAGTCATAAATAAAGCTTTTATTGTAGTTTCATTCAGTGAGCCAACTTCTTACTTTACACTGAATCACTGTGTAATGCAGATTAATAAAGTCTGTTCACAGCTGAAGGAAAATTAAAGATTAACTACTTAACTGGTACTCTGCCTTGTATATTTCATGGAGCTGTTGGTCAGAGGAAGAAGTCAGTTATACAAGTTGTTTGAAGTAATAAGTTAGAGAGTATGCACCTACACTAAGGGAATCAGGTTCTTTAATGTTGCCTTTACAACTGTGTCTCTACTGAAAAATTGGTGTAATTTTTACCTTGAAATATAGATTAATAATGCTGATCCAGATTGGTGGTCATAATGAAATATTATGTATAAATGCATACATTTTAGTGGTATTTCCAAAACACATTTATATAATATTAAGAACCTAAAATAAAATATTAAGTAACCTAAATATTTTGGTTGCCAGCACTCTCTTTGGTGTAAAATCTATAAGTGACTAGTCCCTTGGGACTGGGAGAAACCTGATGGGGTGTGGTTTTTTTTGTTTTAATAACCTTTTATCACAAAGTTCAGTTTGGCTGTGTGGCAAAAGGGACTGGAGGACTGTCTGTGACTCTGTGGTAAGACTGGTATAGTGATCCAGGAGTTCACATTGGTTACTGGCTTGATGAAATTTAATTACATAACACACCATCAGTTTGTGGTGTCTACTCTTTTTTTCTGACAGTCAGCATTGAGATAGGCACTCGTAGTAGTGAGCCACTCCAGACAGCGTGACAGCTTCTATTCAGGGATCCTTTAGTATCCTTTATCCAAACTTTAGTCAGTCCCAGTGTTCAGTTTCTGTTTTGATAATTTGTCACAAACACCAATAGTGCATATTGATATGATTCTGAGCAAGCTGTATCAAACTTGAGTTGCCGTGTCTAGGGCTTGTGATAGACTACGCTAAATGTTTGTGTCTGCAGCAGGCAGATAGATTTACATAGGAGCTCTACCACAAATGGCACAAAATATTCCCAAAAAAAACAAACAGCCCTTCAGCTACATCTACATCTTCTCAGCCATCTGTGTCCTCCAAGCCACAGTTTTGATGGCTTGGTAAAAAGTCTCAATCATCCAATCAATAAGGTTTTACAGCTGCAACACCTTCCTCCCTTCCACCTTTTGAATGCCACCACTTTAAGGTCAGAAGGGACCATCATGATCATCTAGTCCAGGGGTTCTCAAACTTCATTGTACTGTGACCCCCTTCTGGCAATAAAAATTACTACACGACCCCAGAACCGGGGACTAAAGCCTGAGCCTGCCCAAGCCCCTCTACCCCAGGCGGCAGGTGTTGGGGAGGGCCTGTAACCTGAGCCGCACAGCCCAGGGCTGAAGTCCTCGGGCTTCAGCCCCAGGTGGTGGAGCTCAGGCTTCAGCTTTGGCCCCGGGCACCAGCAAGTCTAATGCCAGCCCTGGCGACCTCATTAAAACAGGGTCGTGACCCACAGTTTGGGAACCGCTGATCTAGTCTGATCTCCTGCACATTGCAGGCCACAGAACTTCACCTACCCACTCCTGCAATAGACCCCTAACCTCTGGCTGAGTTACTGAAGTCCTCAAATCACGGTTTAAACACTTCAAGTTACAGAGAACCCACCATTTACACTAGTTTAAACCTGCAAGTGATTTATGCCCCATGCTGCAGAGGAAGGTGAAAAACACCCAGGGTCTCTGCCAATCTGACCAAGGGGGAAATTCCTTCTTGACCACAAATATGGAGATCAGTTAGCCCCTGAGCATGTGAGCAACTCCCACCAGCCACACACCTATGCAAGAATTCTCTGTAGTAACTCAGAGCCCTCCCCATCTAGGGTCCCATCACCAGCCATTCGAGATATACACTGCTAGCAGTCGCTGATTGACTACATGCCGTTGTAGGCAGTCTCATCATACAATCCCCTTCATAAACTTATCAAGCTCAGTCTTGAAGCCAGTTAGGTTTTTTTTGCCCTCACTGCTCCCTTTGAAAAGCTGTTCCAGAACTTCACTCATCTGATGGTTAGAAACCTTCGCTTAATTTCAAGCCAAAATTTGGTGGCTATAAACTGGCCATTATTTGTTCTTGTGTCCAAATTGGCACTTAACTTAAATAACTCCTCTCCCTGCCTGGTATTTATCCCTCTGATGTATTTATAGAGAGCAATCATATCTCCCCTCAGCCTTCTTTTAGTTAGGCTGAACAAGCCAAGCTCTGAGTCGCCTCCCATAAGGTAGATTTTTTTCCTAGTAGCTCTTCTCTGTACCTGTTCCAGTTTGAATTCATCTTTCTTAAACATGGGAGACCAGAACTGCCCACTGTATTCTAGATGAGGTCTCACCAGTGCCTTGTATGGTGATACTAACACTTTTCTGTCTCAGCTGGAAATACCTCCCCTAATACATCCTGGGACTGCATTAGCTTTTTCACAGCCACATCACATGGCAACTCAGTCATCCTGTGATTAACACCAATATGCCCAGGTCTTTCTCATCCATTGTCACTTCCAACTGGTGAGTCCCCAGCTTATAGCATAAATTCTTGTTAGTGAAAATAGAAAGTTCATGCAGGGTAGGGACTATCAAATTTCATCCCATTTCTATTACTCCAGTTTACAAGGTCATGCAGATCATCTTGTATGATATTCTGGTCCTCCTGTGTATTGGCAATACCTCCCAACTTTGTGTCATCCACAAATTTTATTAGTACACTCCCAAATTTTGTGCCAACTTCAGTAATAAAAGCGTTAAATAAGATTGGACCCAAGACTGATCCCTCAGTAACTCCACTAGTAACTGCCCTCCAGCCTATAGTTCACCTCTCAGTATGACCCATTGTAGTCTACCCTCTAACCAGTTTCTTATCCACCTTTCAGTTCTCATATTAATCCCTATCTTCTCCAATTTAACTAATAATTTCCCATGGGGAACTGTATCAGGTGCCTTACTGAAATCCAGGTAGATTATATCTACTGCATTTCCTTTGTCTGAAAAAATAAGTTTACTAGAGAGTTGTCCTGCTTTAAATATGTCTATTTCTCTATAGATATAATTCTGGTGATACAAAAGCTGTGTGTAAGGGCTGGTCCACACTAACCCCCTGGGTCGAACTAAGATACGCAACTTCAGCTACGTGAATAACATAGCTGAAGTCGAAGTATCTTAGTTCGAACTAAACAGCACTTACCGCGGGTCCAGATGCGGCAGGCAGGCTCCCCCGTCGACTCCGCTTACTCCTCGCGCGGAGCAGGAGTACCGGTGTCGACGGCGAGCACTTCCGGGATCAATTTATTGCGTCTAGACGAGACACGATAAATCGATCCCAGAAGATCGATTGCTACCCGCCGAATCAGGCGGGTAGTATAAACGTAGCCTTAGACTGTCCCTAATTGTTCCTCACTCCCTAAAACAAACAGCTCCAGTCTGCAAGCAAATGCAATCATGTTTTCCCTCTGACTAGTGAGCAGCATAGTCTAGAATTTGTTTGTCTGACTGTTTGACTCAAGATCATCATTAAGTATACCATAACCTAGAGGAAGGTTCTCCTTAGAACACCGAGAACTACAATTGTCTGTAGTACATTGATGAAGAGGTAACTCACCTTGTGCAGTAACTGGAGTTCAAGATGTGTCTCCCTGTGCGTGTTCCACTTCAGATGCGCCAGCACCCTGCACCTTTGATCAGAGATTTTTAATAGCAGCGTCCGTTCGGCCCACACATATGCCCCACACATCTTTGTGCACCGCACCAAGGCTATATAGGGCTGCGCAGGTGAACTGGCCTCACCTCCTTCACCACTGTAAAGTCCCATAAGGGAGACACTGAAGCAGAGCAGGAGGAGGGCAGGTAGTGAAGCACCCACAGAGACATGAATATTAAAGAAGTCCAGTTACTGTAGAGGTGAGTAACCGCTCCTTTGAGTAGTGTCGCTGTGAGTGCTTCACATTAAGTGACTCCTGAGCAGTACCCACCTAAGGAAACGGAAGGTTTGGAGCAGCATTCAATACGGAAGAGAGAACTGCATTGCCTGCAGCAGCATCTGATCTTGCCACAGTTACCAACACATAACTAGCAAAACCATGAACAGAGGACCAAATTGGCACTCTAGAGATGTCTGCAATTGATGTACCCTTAAGTAAGGTTATAGATGCAGACAGTACTATTGTAGAATGCTATTACTCTCAAACCCCGAGTTCTGTTGTAACAGATCTAAATACAACTGGAGATACCCTATAACCTTTGTTTCGAAATTACGGAACCCTTGTTTCTGTCTGGAATGGATACAAATAGTCTAGGAGAGCTTCTAAATGGGTTGTTCCTATCTGGGCAAAAGGCTAGTGCCCTCTTCACATCTAGGGAATGGAATATGGCTTCTTGACTAGTACAATGTAGTTGGGGGAGGAGGGGTCAAAGAAGAGATGAATGGTGTGATTAACATGAAATTCTGGGGACACCTTAGCTAAAAATCTTGGATAGGCCTACAGCGACACTTACTCTGTGGTGAATACTGCAAATGTGGGGGTCTGACATTAAAGCCCCCAATTCTCCAACCCTTTGGGTAGAAGCGATACCTATCCAGAAGGCTATGCTCATTGATAAATCTATTAAAGACCATGTAGCTAGTGTCTCAAGAGGAAGTATCATAAGGCAATTAAGGACTAGGTTTAGGTCCCAGCTAGGAGGAGGATCTCTGATCTGTGGGAAGCGATTTGACAAACCTCTTAGGAATCTTGCCATAGTTGGGTGAGGGAAGAGTGGAAAAACCTTGTATGGATGTGTGAAGAGCTGTTATTGCCACTAAGTGAACCCTAATGATATTCGTAGAAAGACCCAATGTTTTCAATTCCAACAGGTAATCCAATACTGTAGGAAGAGGAGAGGAGTCAGTGAAATCTGATGACTGCTACACCAAAGATGATATTGTTTCCATTTCTGGAGATATTTCTTGTAGAATCTTTTCTATTGTTTCATAAAACGTGTTATATCTCTGACAAACAAGATATCTCTAGTCCTGACAACTGTTGAAGAACCATGCTTGGAGCCTTAGAATATGTAGGTTGGGGTGACATGTTCGACTGGCATCTTGAATCAGTAAAAGAGGACTGATCAGAAGACACCACAGAGGGCGAGAAGAGCATCTGATTAGATAGGGATACCAAACTCGTCTTGGCCATGTTGGTATAATCAATAGTACTCTGTCCAACTCTTGTTTGATCTTGTTGAGAACCTTTAGTGGTAATCGGGTCAGTGGATACACATACAAAAAAACCTTCATCCATTAGATGAGAAAAGCAACGTGTAGGGATTGGGGTCGAGACCCCTCTCTTGAACAATACCTGATGCATTTTGGTCAGGTCCTTCCACCACTTGAGTGACTGTAGAACCCACTATAGAACAGACAGTAACCTGCCTCCCCTAACTTTGCTCGGTTTGTAAACCATTCAACGCCATCCCTGTAGACCTCGGAGATGTAATTTGGCATGCTGCACTACAAAGAGACAAACTGACGTGTCCCAGCAGTTGAAGACATCTCTGTTACTTGAGGGCTGCCCTGAATATTGGTGATAAGATTTGCTAGTGCAAGAAATCTGCTGGAAGGAAAGCACACTCTGCTTCAGACTCGTATCAACTGAAATGGAAATGTTCTTTTCATATTGACTGATATGGAAGCCTAACAGCATAAAGGAGACTTGATAGGCACGGTTTATAGAAATGTATTCACCTGAGCAATTTATTAGTGATGGGAATGTTTCCAGGTAGTGTTTTCTGGGTTGATCACATGCACAAATCCATTTTACAGACTGGGAACAATTTTACTCTTCTTTATCTTCTCTATATTATTACTGAAATGGTTTCTGTAAGTGCAAGGTTGAGAGGATGAGGAAAGGGAAGATGTTTTCATTGTAGATAACATAATTACTAAATTGTCAACTGAGTCTCTTGCATCTTGCCTCTAGGTCAGATTATTTATATATATACACCAAATAATAGTTTTAATCCCCAGCATCTCTGGATTTTTTACAGGTGATGTGATTTTTATTTTTTTTTTAAATGAAAGTTTGCAGTTGATCAGAACAAAACACTGTGAGGTTTACAAAGGCAAGCAGAATTCTTTTAGCTTTGAAAGTCCCTGTATCTACTCTTTATTTTGTTTCTTCAGGCCACGGAAGAGGTTTCGAAAAATCTGGTTGCCATGAAGGAAATATTATATGGCACAAATGAAAAAGAGCCACAAACAGAAGCTGTGGCACAGCTTGCTCAAGAACTGTACAACAGTGGTCTTCTTAGCACCCTTGTAGCTGACTTACAACTCATTGATTTTGAGGTAAGAAAATAGTTACAAAACTTCATGAGCCACACACATGGTAAATTGCATTCTGACCATCGGAATTCCTATTTAATTGGAGTAAGAGGTTCACTTCCTATCCACACAATTTTATTTTTTCAATGCTGCTAATGATAGCAATTGTATTTTAAGATTTAATTAGAAAACATTACTACGAACTACTTGGTAAATTAACCAGATGCGTGAGATTAAATTTCTATGAGTTTGGAAGGATAGATCACATAAAAAATGAAAAGTAGATGAATAGATCAAATCTTTATCCCAAAACACTAACAGAGGTGTTTCTTAATCTTTAATGTAATTTAATTGCTGTGTTCAGAGAAAGATTAAAATCCTAGATAGGATTAATGCCATAATGCCCATAGTCTTTTTTCAATCCCTTTTGAGTTATTACAGTATAATACCAAGTCACATGACTATTCCCATTTATCCGTTCATTAAAAAGTTTCCATTAATGCTGTCACTAATTAGCCATTTTTAAAATCTTTACTCCTCTCCCTATAGGAAACAAAAGCATATTTTTTTACATTCTCCCTAATTATTTTTCTGTTCAGACAGGAAAGTCAGATTTTATTGATCACTCCAAAATATGAATATTAATTTTCTTTCTGTATGTTTTTATTTGTTGTTCAACACTATATATTTGAGCACTTCATACACAATAATTAATGTGTCTTCACAACACCACTCTGAGGTGTGGAAGTATTATCATCATCCTCATTTTATGGCTAGGGAACTGAGGCACAGTCTGATTTAGGGCTTGTCTATTTGGTAGCGCAGTGTGGATTGTGAGATGTGAATTGTAGAGTGCACTAATGTGTTGTGCTCTGACTGCTCCATGTAGACCCTTCTGGCGACACATCCACCCCTCTGCTATGTAGACAAGCCCATAGTAACTTTCCTACACGTTGCATAAGAAGTCTATGGCAGAGCTAGAAACAGAGCCCAGAATTTTAGTGTCTTGACTAGGCTATCCTGCTCGTTAAGGTTGCTATAAAATTGTACTGTTCATAAAAAAGTTGGACATGAAGCAAACACAACAGTCTAAAGGTATGTTGTAGTGTTACATTCCAGAATTAAGTTAACTTTCTTCCCAACCCCCCAGAATATTATTTGATTCTGTTACCGTTTGGTCCTTTATATCTGGCATACACTGAATTTCCTATAAAGTACATTCCAGAGTAGATTAATCCAGAGACAAAACTGAACATGTCCTACAGAAACCTGAACCCGGGTTTCCAAGCTATGAGAGTTTGCAAGTAGTTGTTTTAAAAGCGACTTGTCAACATTTCTAAAAAGAAAAGTCTTAACTAGAAATTGTACCCCATAAAAAAGGGTTTTGAAAATAAAAACTTATGGAATTTTTTTTTCTCACCACATACATGTGTCTATATAACAAAAACCCAAGGAAATTCAGAGTGAAAGCAATTGAGATGGTCCCTGGTTACTGAGGGAAAGATATTGAGAAATCACATCTGGATTCTGCTGACTTTCAAGATCTTTATCAGTCCAGTTTTTAGTCTTTCTAATTATTTGGAAAGCATTCTTCTGGTGATGGACAATGGTGGTTGTAGCGGGGTGGAACCCTGCTCGGGCCCTGAGGGGCTTGAAACAGCTCTGGGAGAGGGCTGAGGCTCAGAAGCTGGGCTGATTGGCAAGGAAGCCACAGGTGTGGCCAGTTAATCAGGGCCCAGCTGGCTCTTATAAGAGGGCAGTGGGCTGGGAGCAGATACTCTCTCTCTGCCTTTAGAGGAAGAAGGGCTTGGCTGTAGGGACCTGAGCAGGTACTGGAGCAGGGCTGGGGAAGGCCAGAGGAGCTGGGGAGTTCTGGCCTGAGAAAACCCCAGGCTGTGGCCTAGGGTTAGGCCCAACTAGGTACTGGGGTTGCAGGGAGCAACCTACAGGTAGGCTGAGGCAGCAGGTCCAAACCCCCTTTGCCTGTGATGAGTGGCTTACACTGCAGTCTGCCCCAGGGCGCGGGGGCTAGCTGGTGACTGGCAGTAGCCTACAACTGAGGCAAGGTGTGGATAGTGGGTTGAGGGTTCCCCTGGGGAGGGGAGACCCAGATCTGGGGAGGTATTGCCGGGGGGCAGCACCCCAGTTAAAGGGGCACCGGGTCCTGGGAGGGACTCGTGGGCCTGAGTGGTCAGGCGGATCACCGGCCGGCAGAGAGCGCCCCAGAGGCTGGTGAGCTAATTCCCAGAAGAAACCAGCAGGAGGCGCCGCAGGGGTGAGTCCAACCCTGTCACAGTTGTGTACAAATTGATTTTATTAGATCCGTAATGGCATGGGATTGCGTAGGATTCTTCTGTATTAGAGAGCGCTGTACGTTTCAGTCTGAGGGGGCTGCTGATTGTTGGTAATAGCCTCCTATTTTTGGACTCCCAACTCCTCTGTTACCTGAGAAGGATGTAGTTTTTCCTTGCTGAGACAAATATTAGAGAGACAAGGTGGGTGAGGTAATATCTTTTATTGAACCAACTTTTGTTGGTGAGAGAGACAAGCTTTCCAGAGTTCTTTTGCAGGTCATGTTAAGAGCCATTCATGTTGGACTATAGCAGTGGTTCTCAAACTTTTGTACTGGTGACCCCTTTCACATAGCAAGCCCCTGAGTGCGACCTCCCTTATAAATTAAAAACACTTTAAAATATATTTAACACCATTATAAATGCTGAAGACAAAACAGGGTTTGGGGTGGAGGCTGACAGCTCGCAACCCCCCCATGCAATAACCTCGCAACCCCCTAAGGGGTCCCGACCCCCAGTTTGAGAACCCCTGGACTACAGCAATGCTCTTTAATGCAGAATGTGGCAATTTGTTTACCTAATGTTGTGGGCTGATGTCAGCACACCTGTGCTTCACCACCTGCACTAACTTCCCATCAGTTACTGAGCACAATTGAAGATCTTGGTTTTAGTCTCTTAAGCCATGCGTGGCTTGGTCCTTACTATTTTTTGAGACAGCTATGTCCAGAGTTGAAAACAGATGAGATACTTTTGCTGATGTTTCTTTGCTCCTTCTGGTGGTATGACAGAACCTGAAGTCGTTTGTGCATGGATCAATGCACTTTTTTGACTAAGTATTTGTTTGACCGTGGCTCGTTCCTGGGGGAGTTATCTTTATAAATTGCGATTATAGAGAGGGATTTTTTTTCTGACTGTTGTGCTCTGTCTACAATCTGTTTGACTCTAAATAGCACGGTGGTGGGCCCCGTAATGTAAATGAAATTATTTTAGGTCCTCATTAAGAAATTCCCCTGAAACATCCAGTCCTTACTCTAATATTAACATTTGTTTGGAATTGTGTCTCTATGTAGAAATGTTTTTTCATGTAAGGCAATCAACAAAACTGTTCAAAGAGCAATAACTTGTCAATCAGCTTCCTGCTGACTTGTATTAAAGTATCTGTTGGTGGGAGTAATTGCATCCTTTGAAAAGTTTTTAAAAAAAGACAGAAAAACAAAACCTATTTGCATCAGGGAGGTAGAATCCGACAATCCTGGCACACTTTTACTCTTCACCTCTGGGAATCATGACTGTTGGGATGAGAATTTGTATGTGTCCTTGTTAAATAAACCCTTACATCACTTGGAAGTAATAGATGCTTCTAACAATAACTAGATTTGGAATTACTGTGTACCACGACCAGCTCAACTATATGAATAAAGAGGGGGAGCTGTTGCTGGCGGTAAATAGGGGGAATAATGAGATCCTGGGCAAAATTGTCCGTGTTAGTGGATGAGACTTGATGGCTATATTTCTCAAAACACTGCTCTACTCATTACCAGAACAAAGAGTTCTGATGCTGCTTTGGGCAGGCTTTCAATAGAATTATAAATCAGAAAACAAGCATTTACAAAACAAGCTAACATTTATATCCTGACAACAATACTGCAGCAAACTCTCCATGCTAATTAACAAACAGAAATGTCATTTTTTTAAAGACTGTGATCTTCCTGGGTTTTTCTAAAAAATTGATTTATTTTCTGCTCATGGAGCATCCATTGCCACAGCATCAGGAGTCCAATACTATAATTAAAACACATCTAAAATAATAAACTGCCATTCTGTCATATTTGTTAGAAGCCTCCATAAAGTGTAAGGTGTATTTCTTTACCTTAAAGCTTGCTACACACTGATTCAGATGTTGCCAGGATAAGTTCATTCTACAAACAAGGATCATCAATAATAATGGTTTGCTTCTGGTCTCAGATTATAAAATTCAAGTAACCATGAATAAGAGTTCCTTAACAGGTCTTTACTTCCAGGTCAAGACCTGTAGCTAGATCCTATTCTGCCCAAGATGGTAACCAGCTCCTTGAGCTGCATATAGAAACAAATAACTTCCAAGTCCTCTTCAAGGGTAATTCCAAGTAGTGTTTACACACACTGTTAGGCACGCCTGCTAACTGGCCCAAAGTAATGATGAACTGAGAATTGATTCCAAAGATACAAACAATATTAGCAAGTGGTAGATATGTGTATCCAATATAGGGTGCATGCAGAGCTCCTGTCATTCTTTCCAGTGCTTACTGCTATCAACCAGCTTCATTTAATCTAATCTAAGTTGAATTTGAGCATTGTGCTCTTCTATCAAGTATTGAGAAAACTGGGGGACTGTGGTATCCTAGATCGTATGATATGAGGAATATGCCTTTATGTTATACTTACCTTTGACTTTAATTATAATCGTTGTTGTTTTCCATCATAAAATGAAAACACGCAATAAAAAAATTGTAAATTGTAGTGCAGTCTGCATGTTGTTGGTATTGCAGCCCAAGATGTGTCTCAGTCTTCCCTAGTAGAAGGACCTGCACACATGCACATTGAAAATGAGAGGTGATGGAGTGGAACATTGAAGAATTCCATCTTACTCAGGGCTATGGCATTGTTAAAAATGGGCATAGTATTCACATATTTTTTGGTACAAAATGAATCCGGAGAAACTCTAGGAATATCAGATGAAATATAAAAGGGTTTTTATTGTTTTAAATATTATCAGTAGGTTATTCAAGCTATCCAAATGTAAGTTGATACAATGGTGTATTGAATGCTGTGACACATTTTAAATAGGTGTAGAGAAACAAAGTGGGGAACATTTTTTGTGAAATGGCCATGTTTATGTATATTAATGTATGTATTAACTCTTGCTATACATTCTTGTACTAAGTGTAATATGCTTAATTGGTTATGTTTTTGACAGGGCAAAAAAGATGTTGCTCAGATTTTCAACAACATTCTCAGAAGGCAAATTGGTACAAGAACTCCCACAGTGGAATACATCTGCACTCAACAAAATATATTGTTCATGTTATTAAAAGGGTATGTACAATATTCAGTGTAAATCATTTTATACGAAGTATTGGAGTGTTTTTTTCAGGTAAAAGTAGGATAGTGAGAGTGGTGAAATGTCCCTTCTTCTTTTGCAATTTGTTTAAATAATTTTGCCACAGGGCCTGTAACTTCCCTTAAAGTAACTTAAGTTAAATGGATAATTTGAACAATAGAATATCAAAATATGCATCCTTTAATGTGAAGGGTGACGGGGTGAGAATTGAGAACTAATACTGCGCTAAAAACATTCTTGTTGGGATAATGTAACAATAAAATCTGTTCCTTTTCACTGAACTTCATTGTCCAGAGTTTAAACTGTTATTCCTGATCTTAGTTATTTACCAAGTGTTCGAATTATTCTTCTAACCCCTAGCTAAATGAACTTGCTGTCCCAGCCTGAGTTACTGTGCGGCTCCTGCTTCATAGTTATTGGCAGGGCCGGCTCCAGGCACCAGCTTTCCAAGCTGGTGCTTGGGGCGGTATCGAGAATGGGGCGGCAGTCCGAGTCCCACGGCAGCAATTCGGTAGCAGGTCCGCCGCCGTTTCGGCGTCGACTGCTTGGGGCGGCAAAATTGTTAGAGCCGCCCCTGGTTATTGGGTAATACAACTACAGAGACATCAACCAGCTCCAACTTGTCTAGATATGATTCAGTGTATGTATTGCATGCCAGATTGCTGTTTCTACCTCTATTCTTGTATTACCTGCATTGTTATATCATAGAAACATGCCACATCAACTATGCTGTAGCAAGTCTGCAGCTGCATACCAAAATAGAGGTGCTCTTGAAAACAGAAATTTGAGTAAAAAATCTTTGTTTTTTAAATTAGCGAACAAACATCCCCCCCCACACCTCAAAATGGACCGTTACATTTCTATTATTCTGTGGCATGAATTACAGAAAATGTTAGAAATTGCAATCCCATTTTATCATTTTGGGGTGGGAAAGTTCACTAATGACTTACATAAAACCATTTTTAAAATGTTAACATTTCAAACACTAATTTTGTATCAGTTGCTGTAGCATGTATGCTGATGGACATTGTTCAAGTAAACTCTCATACATCATGATGTACAGTATACTCCTGATTATCCAAATAGACTGAGGGACACTGATTTTATTTGGATAATTGGGAGTTTGGATAATCAGAACAGCAGGAACCATTCAGCTATTGAGCAGTTGGGGTGCCCTCCTCCATAACTGGGGGCTCATCTTGTTCCTCACAGTACTGGTCAGAGGTGTCTGCTCTATTTTACAAACCTCCACCTTATCCAAATCCCTTCCTTGTCCCCCAGCATGAGATACATGCCCTCTGCAGCACGTATCTCATGCTGGGGGACAAGAAAGGTATTTGGATAAAGTGGAGGTTTGAGTAAATGGGGGTATACTCAAATAAAGAATTAGATTAAATAGTTAATCCCTTGGAATAGCTGTTTGCCACATCATTTTGACAGCAATAAGATGTTAAAATAACAGGTTTTGTTTTCTGGATGTTTAAACAAAAGATCTGCTCTTTAGTTTTTCCTTCAAGTTTTTGCATTACATAGTAATTAGAGATGCTGCCAAGTCTGAAACCTACCAAATTTGTGGTGTCATGCTTATGTCACATTGTCTCTTCATTCTCTTTATCTGTGACACTTGTCTGAGCCAGCAGAGTATTGATACATACAAAATAATGGTTTTACAACGAGAGCAGGAACTTTGCACATTTTAATCCCTGGCTTCCTCATGAACACTAAGAACCCCTTAGCAGTTTAGAGAAGCAACAAAATGTGTGCTTTTGTATCTTTGCAATGGTAAAGAAATCAGTGTTCCACAGAGTACTTTTAACTTTTCCTATGCTACAGTCTCATTTTGACAGAACCCAAGATATCTTAGATTCAAGGGCAAGATTATTATTATTAACTGTAGTATGATATAAAAGTAAGACCAAATTAATGATACTAAATTCTTATGCATGCTTTCTCAAAGTGCTTTACAAAGGAAGGCATAGAAATTGAATCACAGAAAGGTGAAATGACTTGCCCAGACTGTCAGACTGGTCAGTGGCAGAATCTTCTCCTAACTTCAAGTCCAGGATCATGTTCAGTGGACAACACTGCTGATTTTTAGGACAGCATAACCTAGGACAGCAACCATGGAACATTTTTATGTGTGCATGAGTAAAAACGTTTGAAACAGGTGTTTGTTTATAATTTATTGAAGTACTTACTGATCTGTAGAAGTACTTACTGATCTGTTGTATGTCTTACATATGATGCATCTGTTATAGTCAACCATTAGCAGAAGGCTCTAGGCTTTGAAAAGTATGAAAGGTATATGATTTGCCAGAATCCTGTTGATTTAAATACATGGAGAGACCCATAGATTTCAGGTGATTTTACTTTCAATTTTTGACAGAGTGTACTTGCAGTGCAAATGTTTATTCTTTTGATCACATGGAATGGTCTGTTTGTTCACTTACGAAGTTCACCTCTAACAAGTCATACTCAGTATTCCATATAAAATGAATATTTGGCAGTATACTGGGAATTGGGGATTGTCCATACCACTAGAGGGCAAACTTCTGCTGTCCCAACCTGCAGAGCACCTCCTGCACCTTGAGAAAAGTCTGCTATGAGTCAAGTTCCACCTACAGTTAAGAGAAGAGGGCATTGATTTTGAGTCTGAGCATAAAGTTATGTTTCTTATGCTGTCCCATTTTGTACAAGTAATTCATACAAGCAACGGATTGATCATCTGATTTTGTTAGTGTTTCATAGAACATCTGAAAGTGGAATTTTATATTGAAATGTTTAAGTTGACTTGATAATATAATATATAGCATATTGTTAATTATATATAAAGTTGCAGGACTACAGTACCACATTTTAAAGGTATTTATATAGACTTCTCATTTTGCAGGTACGAATCTCCAGAAATTGCTCTTAATTGTGGAATAATGTTAAGAGAATGCATTCGACATGAACCACTTGCTAAAATAATCTTGTGGTCAGAACAATTCTACGATTTCTTCAGATATGTGGAAATGTCAACATTTGACATTGCTTCAGATGCGTTCGCCACATTCAAGGTAACTTGCATGCCATATCTAAATAGTTACAATAGCATACGTTTCTCTAGCATCTCAAATATATAATTCCAAATATCAGGTGTTAGTCACATATGGAGTCAGCATATGGAGACAGAGAACAAAGTTTGTGACTTCTCTGTAAAGGGGCTGGATCAGTTGAACAGTTCTTCCTTCTAAGCACATGGCGATAAGATATTGCTTCAGATACATGTGCTATGTTCAGGGTAACATTTATTCCAGAACTAAAATTTAATAATTTTACTTGGATTGTAAACTCTTGAGGGCAGGGACTGTCTTGTAGGGGCCTTGCATGATTTGGGACCTCTAGGTGCTAACACTGTACAAATAATGAATAGTATAAGTGACCCTTTAGTGCTGTAGAGCTCCTCTGGTGGTATAGTGGCTTATGTGTCATCCGTGTTGGAGGGAGTAGCCCTGGGTTTCCCTGTACCCCAGTGATCCAAGCAGCTGTATCAGAGCTGTTGGAAGCCAACACAAGTTAAAAGCCTTCAAGTTGCTCTGATTTCTCTGAGAACCAGTACAGCATATAGCAGACCCCTTCCTAAGTCGTGTTACGAGTTTTCACAACCCCAACCAAGGATCTACACCTATATTTCATTTTTTTTTCTTTATGTTCATAGTATATCAAAATCCTTCATTGGATTAATTACACAAACTCTTCAGAGGCATCCAGAATGAATATTTATTATTTGAATAAATATATTTTTTTTAAATCTGAAAATAATGCTTAAACATAACATACTTTTTCAGGATTTACTTACGAGACACAAGTTGCTGAGTGCAGAATTTTTGGAACAGCATTATGATAGGGTGAGTAAATATATTTAATTCCTCAGAAATTTTTGATGTTTGATACAGAATAATTTTCATTTGACTGAAAAAGTTAATACTTTTTCATTCTTTGTGTCGTATTGCTTGGATTCTTAGTTAAGAATTACCAGTGACAGTTTATGTATTGCATTAATCAGATTTAGGTTTGCATTTTTTTTGTGCCATGGTGTTTTTAAAATAGAAATTTGTTTTAAAACTCTCAGCATTTCAACATCAAAAACTTAAACTAAGATTTTGAAAAGATGAAAATCTAGCTTTGTGAAAATGCGTTTTCCACTAGAGGGAACCCTTTCCCATTTTTTCTGTTGTCTATATGAGGTCTTATTCACAAAGGTATGCTTGATAGTTCTGATATTAATAAAAGCTTAAATCATTTCATAGTCTACAAAATTTTATTGCTTAAAGAATAATTTTCTTCATTATATGGTAGTCCGAATGTTTAAAGTTTCCAAAATAGCAAAGAAATTAAGTTTTAAAAAAGCTTGTTAGAATTTTAAACACCTGTAATATAATACTGCAAACCTTGTTTCAGTAGAATTCTAAGTTTTTATTTACATACCTATTACGGATTCCGCGCCCCCCCCCCCCCCCCCCCCCGGTTTTAATAAATTCATTCAGAAGCAGAGATTGTGCCACTTGTAAAGTTCCTGATTTTTCTCTTCATTCTCCATTTAGTTCTTCAGTGAGTATGAGAAGTTACTTCATTCAGAAAACTATGTGACAAAAAGGCAGTCACTTAAGGTAAGGTAGTTTTACTTTGAGTGCCCTTTTTCCCCCCAAGAGAATTACTTCATTTTCAGGGTGAATCGATTTAAATCACAGTGGCTTAAATAACTGGTTTGAATCCCAATTTAAAAGAGTAAAAATAGTTGATTTAAATAGCTATTTTAATAAGGTTTAATTTGTGGACTTGCCAAAGAGTTTATTTTCATCACTTGGTAGCATGATTGAATCAAAGCAGTCTGGGGCACACAACCACAGAGGGGCCCCTGTGGCCACACCCTTGCAGCATAGCTCTATCTTCCACTTTGAGTGATGGTGGCAGGGTTAGGGCTGCAGGGGTGGAGCCCAAGGGAAGCAGGGACAGCAGGAAGACCCAAAGAGGCTGGAGCAGTGGGTAGGGGCCCCCATTTCCCCCCCGGATGTGGCAGTAGGGGTTCCCTTACCTATCCTAGAGGCACAGATTTGGTAGCAGCAGGGCTCCCCCAGTACTTACATCCATCCCTATTTGTGGGGTATCTGTACAAGTGATATTTCTTGACTGAAAATTTTGTAGCTAGAGACAACTTGATGCTAACTGTCAGCCAGGTGTCTCCAACCACAGTTCTCCAGTTTGAGGATGCAAGAGAGATCTTTCATTGTTTTTTATGAAGACTGGCTATTGTTCAATCTTACTATATTGCAGAAACTCCCAAAGGCCTAAATGGGATGAGGGCCCCATTGTGATAAAGCACTGTACAAACACACATGAAGACAGCGCATGCACCAAAGAGCTTACAGTCAGGCTTTTGGGTGGAACTGTCCAAGGAATGATTTAGACTGGTCTGCACACAGTTTTTACACTGGTATGATATATAGCATCAGGGGTGTGATTTTATAAAGATATAGATAAAGTAGTACAAGTAAAGCAATGTGGATGCTGTTACACTGATGTAAAGGTGCCTTATACTGGTACAGTTTATTCCCTTTTCTGTGAAGGAATAGCTTTACCAGGATAAGCACTGATTAGTTTTAGACTTATTTCCGCAAAACTCAGGGCCCAGGTACATAATTTAATAAAATACACTTAAATAGATAGAATCACTACCCACAGCAACATCAGCATAGATATCTATTAAACATCCGTGCTGGTCAGCTGTGTTAATTTTCCATAGGGAAGTATGAGGTTGGAGTGAAGGTATTGCACAGTTGTCAGGAATCAGTTACAGTGCATGTTGGAGGTATACTTACTTATAGATGGGCAAGTGCAGTCTGTGGGGATTGACATGTTAAAGAAGACACGTTAAGTAGACACACATGCTTGCTTCTAAGTGTTTGAGTTGGCATAGGCGTGGGAACTAGGAGTGCCGGGGGTGCTACAGCACCCCCCAAGTTTTATGTGAGGCCCCAGCTGCTGGCCCCGCGCCCAGGACTTCACTCCCCGGCCACCCTCCCGGGGCCCTGCGCCCAGAGCTTGGGTCCCTGTTCCTGCAGCCTCATCTGCTGGCTCCTCTCCTAGGCTCCCACTCCTGGCCCCGTGGCTGGGGCTCTGCTCTCAGGGCCCTAGCTGCCAGCCCTGCGCCTGGGGCTCTGCTTCTGGTCCCACATGTGGGGTCCCGGCTGCCCCGCTGTGGCCCCAGCCTTGGCCCCCTTAACCCTGCCCAGGTCCCCCATTCTTGGAAACACGTCCCTGCTCCTGGCCCCAGCTCTGGAGGGTGGGGCGGCACGGACAGGGATATGGGGGGGCATGAGGTAAAAAGTAAAAACTTCTTTCAGCACTCCCACTATTAAGTGTTCCAGCACCGCTGTGAGTGGGGGGCGTTTCCTGTTAAGCAACCATAACTGTTTTTTATTTATTTTCTCTTTTGGAATTTTCTTTTCTTTTGTTATTTTTTAACAGTTTATGGTGTTAGTAGATTATAAGAGACCGGTTCCTTTCCCCCCACAATAATATTATATATGCTTGCATGGTCAGGTGGTAACTTCAGACTTGGAACATGTGTAGAAAGTCAAGTCAGTGTTTTCATTTTGTAATCATTTACTAGAGAATTTTTAACATTTTTCTGAGTGGTAAAAAAAACAGATGAGGTAGAAAAGATCAATTTCCGAAGATTAAGTGTGCATTGGGAACTTCAAAAGTGCAACATGAGGACTAAAAAGCAGAGCTGGTCCATTTCATCACACACTAATATAATTGTTATAGTGCTAATTACTGTTTATATTGTTTCATTTTCTTTTCTTTTTTTTTAGGTTCAAGTTTGCTTTTTTAAAAAGCAAACGTAACCTTTTAAATTAAGATGATGCAAAAATAAGCAAAGACTGTAACCATTAGTGACCACCACCTGAAAAGTACCTACCCAACATCACACAGGGATGGTAGAGCCATGGATAAATAGAGCCTGGTTCCTCCTATATTCCAGTCCCAGTGCCTTAACCACAAAACCCATGATGTACAGTACCAGATTTTATAATTATAGACTGTTCTGTCTGTGTCAGTGCTTTGTAGAGACGGTCATGTAGGGATAATCCTGTTTCACAGACGCCAGATCCAAGAACACAGATTTGGCCTGATCTTTGTGCAAAGTAGCATGGCTACATGGATGACTCTTCTTTTATAGCTGTTATAGTAGAGACTGAGCTTTTATTACCAGCTTTGGTAGAAATGGTCTTGTGCAGCCTCTCAGATCCTCTTTTACCTCATTTATAAAATTGGGAGGAAGGATGATACCTTGACTGTGGGTAGATGACTTATGACAACATCGAATTATCCATTTCAGATACCAGACATATTGAGCATAGATATGGCACAGTAGCTACTTATCACCTAGCAAAGGCATTCGTTATGGGGGTACTGAGAGCCCCTTCTGCTGACATAGCATTGTCCACATCAGCACCTTTGTCAGTGAAACTTATGACGGCCAGAGGGTGTGTTTTTTCACTCCCCTGACCGACAAAAGTGGTAGTATAGTCACAGGCTAAGGGGAGACAGAAAGGTAGGCAGTTTTTCAGCCATGCTGAGAGAGAGAATGGAAAAACCACCACATCAAAATACCCTGGACTGGGAGTCAGGAGACCCAGAGTTTGTTAAACCTCTTTTATTGACAGATGTCAATTACTCAATGTGATTCAGAACCCCTATGATAAAAATTGTATTTGAACTCATAAGATTTTAGTAATACTTCATTGTTCTGTCACATTTTTCCGCCCTTAGTTGCTTGGTGAATTGCTATTGGACAGACACAACTTTACAATTATGACAAAATACATCAGTAAACCTGAAAATCTGAAACTAATGATGAACCTTCTACGAGACAAGAGTCGCAACATTCAGTTTGAGGCCTTTCATGTTTTTAAGGTATGGTACCAAAAATCATAAAACCATTGATTAGCTTCTGTAGTGTGGCTCATTTACACAGGTAGTAAGGTTAGTCAATAATGATGGCAAACCTCAGATCTGTCTGCTCTGAAAAATTACTTGATTCTTTCTTTTGCTGAAAAGTCCGTATTCAGGAAATGCTAAATGGTTTTGTATGGTTATTGTTAGCATAACCTTCCTCTTCTAAAATTCTGTATGAATTGAGAATGATGAAGGGGATGAATGCATGCTGTGATTTCTGAGCATAATTCAACGACATTCTGAGGATTCTAAACAGGTCTGTGTTGTGCTACATGGTACTATGGAGGATACATGTAGTATTTCAAATCAACTAATCAAATCGTCCATTTGTTTTTTCATGTGCAGATCTTTAGGAAAGAAAACATTCATAATTTTAAACTTGGGCTGTTAATTAATTGCAGTTAACTCAAGTGATTAGCGCAAAACAAATTAACTAGATTTTAAAAAGTCACAATCAGTTTTAATCGCACTGTTGTTAATAGAATACCAATTTAAATTTATTATAAATATTTTTGGATGTTCTACATTTTAAACATATTGATTTCAATTACAACACAAATACAAAGTGTACAGCGCTCCCTTTATATTTTTATTACATTTGCACTGTAAAAAAAGATGAACAAAATATAGTATTTTTCAGTTCAACTCATACAAGTATTGTAGTGCAATCTTTTTATCATGAAGGTGCAACTTACAAATGTTGAATTTTTTTTTACATAATTGCATTAAAAACTAAAACTATATAAAACTTTAGCGCCTACAAGTCCACTCAGTCCTACTGGTTCAGCCAATCGCTAAAACAAACAAGTTTGTTTATTTTTACGGGAGATACTGCTGCCTACTTATTTACAATGTCACCTGAAAGTGAGAAGGACGTTTGCATGGCATTGTTGTAGCTGGCATTGCAAGGTATTTACATTCCAGATATGCTAAACATTCACATGCTCCTTCATGCTTTGACTTTTGTAGGCTCTAAAGTTTTACATAATTTTGGTTTTAGTGCAGTTATGTAAAAAACAACAATAATAATAATTTACATTTGTAAGTTGCACCTTCACAATAAAGAGATTACACTACAGTACTTGTCTGAGGTGAACTGAAAAATACTATCTTTTTACAGTATAAATATTTGTACTAAAAAACAATATAAAGTGAGTGCTGTACACTTTGTATTCTGTGTAATTGAAATCAATATATTTGAAAATGTAGAAAAATATTCAAAAATATTTATAATCAATTTAAATTGGTATTCTATTATTGTTTAACAGTGAGATTAAAACTGTGATAAATTGTGACTATTTTTTAATCTTGTGACTAATTGCAATTAGTTTTTTAATCGTTTGACAGCCCTATTTTAAACCATTATCATCTCACTTTTTATTAGCTAAGTGTAATTTTAACTGAGCCTTCTGTTTCCTGTACCTATGCTAAATCCCTCTTCTTTTGTTGCAGGTGTTTGTAGCCAATCCTAACAAGACACAGCCTATATTAGATATCCTCTTAAAGAACCAGACCAAACTTATTGAGTTCCTCAGCAAGTTTCAGAATGACAGGACCGAGGACGAACAATTTAATGACGAGAAGACCTATTTAGTTAAACAGATCAGGGATTTGAAGAGACCAGCACAGCAAGAAGCTTAATCTCCAATAAGCCCCTAAAATATTAAACCCAAATTCAGCATTTGCTGTTAGATATTCAGCATCAGGCACTCTTATCAATTCATGAGGAACATTACTGCTAATCTGCTGTTCAGTGAACGGTTTTTGTTTTCTCCCTTCTTTTTTAGTCCAAGTTGAAAAACATAGCTGCTGCTTTCTTGCACAATGTGGACTTTCTTGATATTTGTGTCATTTCAGAATTCAAAGACACTGCTTGTTTTAGGAGTCCTGGAAAAAAAGATACTAGATTCATGAAAGCAAACATAGATGATAGTTTGGTTTAGGAAAGAAGGTATTAATGTAGTTAAGCAACAGGTTGTATGCTTGCAAATCTGATTAAATCGTATGTTTGCACTTACCTTGTTTGAGATATGAGCACAATGTGACCTGTGCATACATGGCACCATAGTATAAAATTGTATGCCTTGATTTAAAAAAAAAAAAAGTGCAGTGCTTTACTTGTAATCAAAGGGGAAATGTATCTAAGATGTGAGCTTATTGGGATAAACAGTTGTCTTGCAAATAAACTCAACTTAGCAACTTTTAAAAGAGTGAAATCTTGAGGTTCATGAGGAAAATGTATATAATATGCCTTTCACTGCTTTATAGATTTTTTTTTTGACATATGATTTTCTGAGAATTGAGTTGTAAACTTGGAAATATGTTCTAAGGGTTTTGTTAAGTTTACTTTGAAGGTATTTCAAGCAGTAGAGCTAGCAGTGACACTTCGCATTTCATTTCAACAATGCTTGCTGGTTTCTTTTGTATATAACTCCTAGGCTGCTCATTTCTTTAAAAATATGATTTAATTTGTACAGCAGAGGAATGTTATTGTATTAGTCTGTAACTATTACTTAATATTGAGTTCTGCAAAATGAATGCTCATATGTAGCTGAATACTTCAGATCATCTGAGAATGCTGATTTAACATTTCTTAAATACTGCAGCATCAAAAGGAAAAAAACAATGTATTTGTATTCACTTATCTAATGGGGTGCCATCAATTAGGTTAGGCTAAAATATAGAACTGGAATCCTTTAATCTGTATTCTTACTGGTTAATATTGGCCTTATTCATTTAAATTAGCGCTGTGTTCTGTAAATGGTCAAGATTATGGTAAACTAATATTGATTCCTCTTTCTTCTGGGGAGTCTACAGAGACCACCTTTGCTTTCTTGCAGTAGATATCTCAGTACAATAGTTGTGAAAGTGAGTAATTTCCCCTTGACTTCAAGAAAAATAATTTCATAGATGGCCTACTTGTAACAAAATGATTTAATTTTGTTAAGTCCTGTTCTTTAATGCCGCAAACTATCAGTATTTATAAAAAAACAAACAAACTGATTTTGCACCATGTTGGCTTTTGTTACTGTGACCATAACAAAAAAATCTACTAAATATATCTAAACAATGTTATTAAAATTGTATCTATTCATCTTATAATTATGCTAAAATCACAACCAACTTATGAGCTGGAGTTTGAACATTCAAATTCTGCATGGCTGAACCTGATTGAGAATGCCATAAAATTGCTCATTGCTTCCTGTCCTCTTACTAATTAAAATTATTTTCAGTTAGCAAGATGAAACCCCTGATTGACATTTTAGCTAATTTTGAAGCCATCGTGAGGGAAATCAGATAATAGCTCCAGAAAATTGGGTGTTTTCACTCTGGTAATATAAAATGACTCTTAACGTTGTCATTGATCTCTTTAAAGTTCTTAATCTGTCCACTGCAAACTGATTCATATTGTCTCCTGGAAAATAGCAAATTAATCTTACTGAAAATGAGAGCTCTCTATTTTTAAATTCATTTCTGTAGGCAGGCAAAATTGGCCATTAGATGGTATTATAGTTCAGCACTAACAGTCTTATATTTTGGTTTATCATAGTTGAGTGGAAGAAAACATTATTTGCCAAGTTATTCTCCATAATACACAAGGCTTCCACTTTAGAAAAATGTAGAAATGCTAAAATTTATATATGTAAAGAAGTGAAGAAATTTGGATTGGGGTATTGGTTATTCTCTCTCTGACTGGGAAACAGTGGATATGATAACTTTTTTAACATATGAAAGCATTTGAATGTTGGCGTTCAAGAAAAAGTTGTATTTAAATTTAAGATCATTTGACATGCTATTCATATTAAAAAAAATTCTACTGTACTGGAAGTAGTTTCTTCTCATCTGCGTGAAGGCTTAAAGATATTACTAAAAGTTATTTAATGTGAGGTTGTTGGTTTTTTTAAATATTGATGTATACAGTTGTAATTCTACTTCCATGAAAGTATTTCATTTCTCTTGAGGAAAAAAATGCATTTCTTACCAGAAAATCTGGCTGGCCCCATAATTTAAATTGAAATAAAATTTTGAAGAAAATCCATTATGTGCTTTATTGTGTTTGAAAATGTCAAGTTTCATGTGGATCTGAACACTCACCTCTTTAGTGTCTTAAAGGAGTACATGCTGCATCACTTCTGAATCATAAGTTTGCAAATGAAACAGAACTTAGTGAAGGTAGTTAAATCCAAAGCAGACTGTGAAGAGTTACAACCGGATCTCATAAAACTAGATGACTGGGCAACAAAATGGCAGATGAAATTCAATGCAAAATAATGCACATTAAAAAACATTTCAATTATACCTACAAAATGAGGGGGGTCTAAATTAGCTATTACCACTCAAAAAGAATCTTGGAGTCATTGTGGATAGTTCTCTGAAAATGTGCTCTCTGTGTGCAGTGTCAGTCAAAAAAGCTAACAATGTTATGAACCATTAGGAAAGAGATAATAAGACAGAAGATATCTAATGTCACTATATAAAGCCATGGTATGCCCGCACCTTGATTACTGCCTGCCATGTTGGTTACCCCATCAAAAAAAAAAAAAAAAAAAGAAAAGAAAAAAGATACATTAGAAATGGAAAAGGTACAGAGAAGGGAGTATGGAACAGATAGAGACTGGTACAATTCAGCTTGGAAAAGAGACAACTAAGGGAGGATATGACAGAGGTCTACAAAATCATGACTGGTGTGGAAAAAGTGAATAAGGAAGTGTTTACTCCTTCTCATAACACAAGAACCAGGCATCACCCAATGAAATTAATAAGCAGCAGGCTTAAAACAAAGAAGAAGGAAGTATACTTCACAAAATGCGCATAGTCAACAAGTTGAACTTGTTACCAAGGGATGTTGTAAAGGCCAAAACTGTCTAATCCTTTTTTGAATCCAAGTTAAGTTCATGGAGGATAGGTCCATGAAAGGCTGTTAGCTAAGATGGTCAGGGATGTAACCCCATGCTCTGGGTGTCCCTAAGCCTCTGATTGCCAGATGCTGGGGCTGGACAGAGAGAGAGGATGGATCACTTGAAAATTGCCCTGTTTTGCTCAAACCCTTTGAAGTGTCTGGCAGTTTGCACGGTCTAAAGACAAGATACTGGGCTAGTTAGACCATTGGTCTGACCCAATATGGCTATTTTTATGTTACGTTCTTATAAAAGAATGATCCTAAATGGCACTTTCAAAGCCACTCTTGAGAAAGGTGCAAAGGAGTGCTGTACAAAAGACACAATAACTGATTCGTATTAGCAAATGGGGGCCTAGTTTCTCTGATCCTTTGATTGTTTGTTACGAATTTAGGGCCTGATCTAAAGCCCACTGAAGTCAATGGGGGTCTCAGGCTTTGGACCAGGCCTTTAGTGTTTCTTTCAGCATTGAGTTAACAATTATAAGCCATGTTTGGGGATTGCCTTGAGACAATTTAGGGTTTATTTCCACTGACCATTTCTTATTCCTAATTGGTTTTTTGGTTTTTGTACTCTCTATACTTAAACATTTTTTCCCTTTGATTTATGTCCATTTTTCATGCTTACCACTACCAGCTAGAAGAGGCTGACTTGCCAGGCTACTAAATCAATGCAATACAAATGAAAACTGCAGGGTTTTTGATGCAGATATATATAGCTATTCTCTTTAATTATTGGAAAATCTATGTTACATTGTTTTTTTCCATGTGCAGCATATTCATGTCACATTAAAAGAATTATTCAACATATTATAGCTCTAGAACAACAATCTACATGCACTTGATCCTTTTAGGTTATATTGGTTCAATTTTAGGATCAATCTTTTCCGTTAAACTACAGTATAATATAATGCTTTATAGATTAAGATCACAAATTAAAGGAATGACATTTAAAAATGGACAGGTGTCCTCTTAGGTGCCTGGATGAAAATTTCCATTTAAGTATTTGGATGAGATAGCTAAGGGGGGTGGGAGAGGACAGGAGGTTGAGGTTTTTGTATTAACTTAAAATGTGTGTTGTCCACAGATTTTTACTGAATGAATTGCCTTATGGATTGGAATTGCTAAGAATCAGAATAAAAGTTGCATGGAATACGTCACAAATGTGAAGCTTGTTTCTGATTCTTTTATAGGTAAGAAACTTTCTAATATGGATGTCACCCAAGTTTTTGGATACATCGTGGTTTTGTGCATTTGTCGTACATACCCTCAGCCAAACTTCAGTATTTACTACTTCCAGATTGGAAATGTATTGCATTTAGGTGTCTTTATGCATAGGTAGTGCACAGTGCAAGAATATTCTTCTCATGTTATTCTGCATTGCTAAATGATAACTGCAGGAATGTAAAACCAGGCAATTTGTGTCTATGAAGATTGCTAGAACTGAATGAACTTCCAACTGAAGAAAAAATTCCCTGAAGAAGTCGTTCCAGAACATTTAACTGGTTCCAAAATACAACCAATTTTAATAAAAGCAAGTTATTCACAAATTATACGTAGCCTTTTGAAATAGTTCAAAGTAAAGTTCATATAAGCTAATATTGTGAGTAGAAGTTCTTTGTCTCTTCAGGTGTGCAATGAAAATATATCTAGCACCTTATAAAGGATTGTTTGGTTGATAGTGACAATTAAAATCCAGCCTTATAAATCAGAACCTATTGGCCCCTATTAATTCTGGTTAATCTTTTCTGAATGTCCTACCATGCAGTCTTTGAATTCTATATCTTTCTGGTATCGTGATACCAAGTGTGTACTCCAGGTGTGGTCTTGCCAGAGTTGGTTCTGTTTTCACACTCTGCCTCTGTGTAGGCAGCTCAAAATTGCCTTGGTCTTTTTGTGCTGCCATGTCACATTGCAGACTGTGATACAGGAGGGCCAGGGAGCAGTGGTAGAGGGGAAATATATAAGCCCTAGGCTAATTAAGGCGTGGTTCCCTGTAGACTAGGGAGGGTTGCTACAGGTTAATTGGAGCACTTGTCGTCAATTAAGGCCCTGTCATGAACCTAATAAATCCCCCTGCTTCAGGTAGTCAGGGTAGGAGGAGGAAGGAGAGAGACTGGAGCTTGGAGGTGTGTTGTGAAATTTGAAAGACCAGTAAACCGAAGTAAGGGAGACCCTGCCCTGGCATATAAGGACCGAGGGTAACCCCACCCAAGGGGGAAGAGGGTAAGAAACCGGAAAGGGTTGAGAGGGGCTGGGACTTAGAGTGAGGAGCAAACCCAGACCCCTCCCCCGCTTCCCTCCTCTACCACCTTCCTGGGCCACTAGCAGCCAAGAGCAGGGGCAAGGGGTGGTGTCTTAGCCCCCTCCCCCTAAGAAAAGGGAGGGGACCCACCATACGAACATTGGCCATCTTGTCACAAGACTTAGAAGACAAAAAAATTCGAAATCCTATATTACTTGACGTTACTTTCTTTGATATTGCTCTCTCCCATTCAACATATGTTTCATATTATTTTACCCAGTATATTAATTTGTATCTTTCTAAGTTGAATCTTTTTGTATTTTTTTTTTGGCCACATTTTTAACCTTCTTGAGAACTAGGTATTATTCCTCTGTCCTAAGTGATGTTGACAATGTCTCCAAATGTAATCTTACCTATGAATTTTACTAACGTCTGTTTACTCCCTTTTCTGGATCATTGGAGAACATTTTAAATATGACAGGACAAAGTACTGTATCCCTGCTGTATCCCATTTGATGCATCCCTCCATTCAATAGTTTGGTGTTTATCTTTACCCTTTGTTTTTGTTCCTTCAGTCTGTTTTCATTCCACGTGACTGTCCTCTAATCCCAAATTTGAATGAACTTTGTGCATAACCTCTCACGAGAGAGTATATCAAATGCTTTATTAAAATCTGCATTTTAATATGTACGCGTGTATTTCCTAATTGACTTCTAAATGAACATTAATGCTTTAAAACAAATCTATTTAAACAGTGTGGCTCTCTGTAGTTCCCCCAGTTCATTAACAAGGACAAGCAGTAATAATTTATACTAACATTGAAGGAATAAAGATTCAATAAGTACCTGTAGTATAATTCCATGTATATGTGTTAATTTGCTCTACAGTAACTTAATGAGAAATAATAGTCTCCTCTTGAAATAAGGCTAATGTTATCTGAGTTTACGTGCACTGACAGGAGGTGTAAACATCTGAATCAAGCTGTCTGCCTTCATTTGCCAAATTACCCAAAGGAAAGCTGCTGTTATTGGAAGTGATCTGATTAATGATTTGTGATGTAAATGTCTGATAATGAAAGGGATGATTCCACACATGACAGAATTCAGATATTCTCCTAATAATACTTTAGTGGGAGGAATCTGCATACAGTTCTTTTTAAGAGCCACTACAAAATTTCTAAACCCAGAGAAGCTAACTGAAAGAATCTTCCTTGGATATATGTAATAGGTTTTGCAAATTTTTTAATTGGTTCATAACATTTGTCACGTGGCTATCACCATGGTTCAGTGTTCTTTGATTTGGCTCTGCAGCTCATCGAATGTCTGTTGTCTCCACATATACAGTACATTATATATTTAAATAAATATGTCTAAAACATTGTAATAAAACATCAGTGGTATGATTTCAGTTACATGTTTGTCTTCCATTTACCGGGTGCTGTAACGACAAACCTATACACTACATTTGTCAGTCCATAGTATTAAATCACATATTAGCCTCTGAGAATGGGTAAGTGGAGATAAATAATATACTATTCCAACAATTTTTGTTTGGTCTTTGTATCCAGTGTGATCTAGATCAGGCAATCTCAGCTGATGTGGGTATGAAGTTGGTCTATATATCTCAGAATATTCAGCTTCAGGTATATGAATCAATAAGTAGTAAAGAAAGTGACTGGATCTCTCAGACTACATGTACTGCAGATTCTACAGGGAAGATAGATCTACAATATGCCAAGTAAATTAATATTTTAAATATCATGAAAATATGTACTATTGCTTTGATGAATGTATAGCATGTAGCTTTTGAAAGTGGAATGGGAGGGGGAGTTTAGCTAGACTCCAGAATCTGAACTTCCTTCTGAAATAGCATATGTAACTATTCTAAGGGATCAAATCTATTTCTAATTTTTTATATTTTAATTAAAAACACAGATGAAAACGGTGACTTTAATAAAAGGAGAAATGGCTGCTATAATGGGGATTTAATGAGCTCTATTTCCTGCCATTTCCCTTTTCTTTATCATCTTCTCCTCTTCCTTGTGAGAAAAGTGATGTGCTAGATGGATAATAATAGGGCTGAAATTCTGGTGCCCACCATGACTCTCCCCAAAGCCCAAGTAAACAGGCTTTGCACAGTGAGGACAAATATTGGGACTGAGAAAGATGGAATCCTCCCTTCTCCCAGCCTAGAGGCTGGAATTGAAGCACTTGCCTAGCCAGCCTGTGTCCATTACTATATCCTGTGATCTAGTAGCAGACATAGCTTTCTACACACGCACTGCAGGATTTGTGGCCAGTGGGTCTGCAGAGTTAATCAATCCACTGACCCCTACCACTTACCCAATCCCCCTACAATAATTTACCATCTACACTTCTATAGGGAGAGCCACCACGGAGCTTGGCTCCATGTATGCAGGGGGCTGCTGCAGACTCTGGATATTTTTGGCAGTTTTGATATATCCATGAACATATCTAGAACCCACTGCTTATTTTTAGTTTTGGGATCACACACAGGGCTTACCATGGCCCCGTACTAGACCTGGGGAGTTTCACCTTAGAAGAAAAATTTAGAAGGCAATTAAAAATATGGATATCTTATTTACTACCTTGCGTGTCATCTGTGCATTCATTCTCCCCCCTTCCCCACCTTGTCCATCTTCTTGGAGACATCTTCATTGCCATATACCATATTCTCTTGCTGAAGGCCTATCCATGAAAGAGCTATGATTTGTTTGTGCTTTTTGGTTTGTAGATTTCACATAACAAACATGTTGTTCTTATCCCATTTATCAGCAGGATCACTCAACACAAGGATTTTATCCCTGTGCATCACTGAGATGAGCACAAATGAACAAAGAAGAATAACTAGAGCCTTGTCTGATCACTCTGGAAGAAAGACAGTAGGCAATGGATGTGGTTTAATTGGGCTGCAAGTTTATTCTCTTAAAATATCTGGGAGGACCTGGCAATGAATTTTACAGTACAGGGCTCCATCTTTCCTTAATCATTTCTACATAATCTGCAGCCTGGTCCCAGCCATCCCAATGCTGGTGTCCCGCTGCCCTGCTTTTGTCTGAGGTAAAAGGAGGGAGTCAGCTTCACACTGTACCAGATGTAGGGCCCTCAACCTCCTGCAACTCCCTTAAGAGATGCTTTCTTTCAAATCCTTTCCTGCTCCATTTTCTCTGATAACTGTATCCCTTCCATAAGAAGTACCTGTACAGGACATCTGCCATGGGTTTTAAATACTAAGTTACAATGTTAGAACCTAACCCCTGAGTCCCAGACGTTCTATGGGGAATGCGAACCTTCCTCTCCCCCCCTGACCTCCACCAATCTGACTGTAAGGGAAAAATATCCTTTCCAGACTCTCAGGAAAAGAGGGTGAATAGGGTAATGCTCATAGTGGATCATGAGGAAAACTGGTCCTTTTGAAAATTGCATGGGTGCAAGCCCAGTCCAGATAAGAGAGGGTTCTTTGGGGCTGGATGGGGTATTAATACCCCCCTCCATTCTTCTGGTCAGCAAGAAGGACAGTGCTCCTCTCCCACAACCTCTTCCAGCTGCTTCCTGCTCTTTCTTAGGTTCATAGATTCCAAGGCCAGAAGAGGAACTATTGTAATCATCTAGTCTGATCTCCTGTACAACACAGGCCATAGAACTTACCCACGATAATTCCTAAAGTAGATCTTTTCGAAAAATATCCGATCTTTATCTAAAAATGGTCAGTGATGGAGAAGCCATCACAACCCCTGGTAAATTGTTCCAATAGTTAATTACTCTCTATTAAAAATTTACACCTTATTTCCAATCTGAATTTGTCTAGCTTCAGTGGCCAGTCATTTGACTATGTTACATATTTCTCTGCTAGATTAAAGAGCCCATTATTAAACATTTGTTCCCCATGTAGGTACTTATAAACATAGGAGCCGACTTTCATCGGCGCCGGTGGGTGCTCATACCCCGGCCCCGCCCCAATGTCGCCCGGCGTCGGGGCCCCGCACCCCGCAGCGTCGCCCGGTGTCGGGGGCGGAGGTGAGCTGGGCCCGGGCGCAGGGCTGCCGAGGAGCTGCCGGTGGGTGCTCAGCACCCACCAATTTTTCCCCGTGGGTGCTCCAGCCCTGGAGCACCCATGGAATCGCCGCCTATACTTATAAACTGTAATCAAGTTAACTTCTTAACCTTCTCTTTGTTAAGCTAAATAGATTGAGCTCCCTGAGTCTGTCACTATAAAGCATGTTTTCTAATCATTTAATCCTTGTGGTGGCTCTTCTCTGAATCCTTTCCAATTTATCAATATCCTTCTTGAATTGTGGACACCAGAACTAGACATGGTACTGGTGCAACCACTGCTGGAATACTAAGTACAGCGGTAAAATAACCTCTCTTCTATTTAAGATTCACCTGTTAATGCATCCAAAGGTCACATTAGCCCTTTTAGCCACAGCATCATACTCGCAGCTCATGCTCAGCTGATTATCTACTACACCTCCAAATCTTTTTCAGAGATGCTGCTTCCCAGGATAGAGTCCCCCATCCTGTAAGTATGGCCTACATCAGGGATCGGCAACCTTTGGCATGCGACCTACCAGGGTAAGCCCCCTGGTGGACTGGACCAGTTTGTTTACCTGCCGTGTCCGCAGGTTCGGTCGATTGCAGCTCCCACTGGCCACGGTTCGCCGCTGCAGGCCAATGGGGGCTGTGGGAAGCAGCGCGGGGCCGAGGGATGTGCTGGCTGTCCTTCCCGCAGCCCCCATTGGTCTGGAACGGCAAACCGCGGCCAGTGGGAGTTGCAATCAGCTGACCCTGAGGATGTGGCAGGTAAACAAACTGGCCCGGCCTGCCAGGGGGCTTACCCTGGCGGGCTGTGTGCCCAAGGTTGCCTATCTCTGGCCTACGTTCTTTCTTCCTAGATGTATACATTTACATTTAGCCCTATTCAAATGCATATTGTTTGTTTGCACTCAGCGTACCAAGTAATCCAGAAGCTCTTATAGGTGACCTGTCCCTTTCACGATTTATCACTCCCCCAATTATTGTATCATCTGCAAACTTTAGCTGTAATTTTTTTTGTTTTCCTCCAGATCATTAATAAAAATGTTAGGGTCAAGAACTGATCCTTGCAGAACCCACTGGAAACAAATCTGTTCGATGAGGATTCCCTGTTTTACAAATACAGTTTGTGGCCTATCAGACAGCTTTTAATCCAATGAATGTGCAATGTTAATTTTATATCTTTCTAGTTTTTTAATCAAAGTGTTGTGCAGTACCAAGTCAAATGCCTTACAGAAGTCTAAATCTATTATATCAACACAAGTCCCTTTATCGCACAAACTTGTAATCTCATCAAAAAAAGATATCAAGTTAGATTGACAGGATCTGGTTTCCATCAACCCATGTTGATTGGCATTAATCAATTATCGAGTCCTGCATCAGCTGTTCTATTATATTGCCTGGATTGATGTCAGCCTGACAGGCCTATAACTACCCAGGTCAGCCCATTTCCCCTTTTTAAACATTGGCACCGTGGTTGGGGGTGCCAAAAAGCATCCTCAGGGGAGGAGGTGAGCTGGGGCAGGGAGGTGCGGGGATGGCCGCCTGCAGCCAGTAATGGGGGGCGTGCGCAGGGGAACCGCTCCTTGCCCCAGCTCCCCTCCCCTCTGCCTCCTCCCCTGAGCACGCCGCCCCCGCTCTAAATCTCCTCCCCTCCCAGGCTTGCCGCACCAAACAGCTAGGGTGACTGGACAGCAAGTGTGAAAAATTGGGACAGGGTGTGGGGGGTAATAGGAGCCTATATAAGAAAAAAACCCCAAAATTGGGACTGTCCCTATAAAATCGGGACATCTGGTCATCCTACACACAGCTGATTGGTGCTGCAAGCCTGGGAGGCGGAAAAGTGGAGCGGCGCCAGTGTTCTCGGGGAAGGAGGTGGAGTGGAGGTGAGCCGGGGTGGGGAGCTGCCGCAGGGGGGGCTCCCCAGGCCGGGGGTGGCGGGGCGCAAGGTGGAAGTTTTGCCTAGGGTGCAAAATATCCTTGCACCGACCCTGACTGGCACATTAGCTTTCCTCCAGTCATGAGCATTCTATCAATTCTTGTTATCTCAATAACTCAGTGGAAGACTTCACTGAGATAATCATATTCGGATTTACATGTTAAACTTCTTTCCTGTTGTTTTGCTTGCATGGCTTTTGGTCTGCAGGAAAGCTGATTATGATAGGCATGTTCCTATCAGTAGATACCTGCATAAACTTTGCTTTTGGACACCAAGTGCATAGCCTCATGATGAGTGCACAAATTAGACTTTCACTTTAGATAAGTTACATAACCTGGTATGGTGCCAGAAATCCAAATATGCTGGTGATATGCTAAAAATGCTCACCCAGCCCATTTCTCAATAGACCTCTGTGTTTACCCTAAATATGTCCCTACTAGAAATGTTGCAGGGTTATTAAGGGATGAATGCTCAAGAAATGCAATCAGTTGCCATCTTGCCTTATTCAGCTCATCATACAGTGATTCAGTAATAGCAGTTTCATAAAGAAGTACAGCTGTGTTTTTTTCTGCAAGGAACTTACAGATTTTCTGAGGCCTAAAATTTCACTGTATTTCTCCTAGTCCCTCTATGTTGTTTTTGGCTGTAGTATATGGTTTCATGTGGTGCTATTCTTAATCTATATTTCTTGTGGCTGATCTTTAAATTTGGCTTCTTCCTTTCCTAGCAAATCATAATTGAAGATGTACAATATATTAATAACTCTCTCCTTTAGTTAAGGTGAAAGAGGAATACGCTGATAGGTTTGGGATCAAAAGGTCTCATATTTGTTTGCCATTTCCCCACATCCTATTTTTAGTAGCTGTCTAGCTATGTATTTCTAGTGTGCCTATCGCCTAGATATTTTTAACCTCAAGTATCTGGGCAAAGACTAGAGACAGTTACTCTCTAGTCAGGCACTCAGACACTATGAAAATGGGTGCAATTGAGAACCTAGTTGGAGAGAGAAAGCGTAGCTGATTATTTGTCTCCTCTCCTTCCATTAGTTTGCATCTTTTTGAATGCTTTAGTAGAAGATATCTTTGGGTGAAGAAAGTTCTTCAGCCACTTTGAGGCTATTTTCTTGGGGGATGGTCTGTGAAAAGAGGCGTGCTTTGCATAATGATGTGAGGTCTTTAGTCAGCGTGGTTCATTTCAGGAGGACTACTTGTTTCCTTAAAATTAGGCATGTGTTTCAGTACCTTGCTTAATCAAGGTCTAACGCAGCGGTTCTCAAACTGTGGGTCAGGACCCCAAAGTGGGTTGCCACCTTGTTATAATGGGGTCTCCAGGGCTGGCATTAGACTTGCTGAGGCCTGGGGCTGAAGCCAAAGCCCGAGCCCTACTACCCAAGGCCAAAGCCCAAGGGCTTCAGCTCTGGCTGGCGGGGCTCAGGTTACAGGCCCCTCCCCTGGAGCCGAACCCTTTGGGTTTTGGTCCCCCCACCCAGGGCAGCGGGGCTCAGGCAGGCTTAGGCTTCGGTCCCCACTCCTGGGGTTGTGTAGTAATTTTTGTCAGAAGGGGATCACTGTGCAATGAAGTTTCAGAACCCCTGGTCTAAGGGAATTGAGGCATGGGTTCATCCTCATTTCTGGTAGTAGGGAGTGTCACAGTTCAGGACAACCGCAGCTGTTTTCCCCCCAAGGTTCCCAGCTCCTCAGCTGTCATCTCTCTTGGGCAGAGCCCCATGTCTCTTTCCCCTTTGACCAGGGTTTTCCAGGCTCCACAGATCCCTGCCTATACTGTGATATTCTCAGCAAGTCAGACTGCCTAAACAGGCCAGGTCTTCACTTTGCTTTCTCCTCAGAAGGCTACAAACTATGTAATTGCCATTGGTTATGAGTTACCACCCGGCTTGTTAAAACACATTTATTCTTAAGGTGAAAGCATTACAGCAAAAACATATTGAAACAATAAAGAACCTACAACTTACCAGAGATCACAAAGGCACTGGTGGGAGTCAGTCCTTCAAATCCCATATAGGGTTTTTTCTGTGGTTATCCATTCATACAGTCTTAGCTCAGACAAGCACACACATTAATAGATCAGTCTTTTTTATGCAGTTTGAGCCTTTGATCTTGACCTCATGTGACAGGTCATCAGCAGACAAAGGCCCACTTCTCAGAGCATAGCTTAAAAAGGCTTGGTTTTGCATAACCTGGGGTGGAGAATTTGCATTCACCACTTCCTAGATATTTCCCAGGAAATCCACTTTACACGTATTATCCCAAAAGATCTTGTATGTCACATTGTTCAATATAGTCCTTTGATCCAATACCACACTAACACATAACCTTTGCATTTAATACAATGGACTCCAAAGATACTTAAACTTAATTCAATAAGTTTTTTCAAGGATATTGAGGAAATTGCCACATCTGTTGCAGGCAGTTCCACCAGAAAATTTTGTCCTGTAGCTGTAGCATCATCAATAGGATTGGTGGATTTGATGATCTAATAGTTAATTTATACCTCTAACTTCCATAATATTATCAAAACTTCCTTCTTCCTGTAGGCTGTGTCAATTCCAGACATATGAAAGCACATCCTCGCCCCAAACCTACCACATCTGCAAAAGCCTGGAAGAAATCACCTAATTATCAAGCCACATCAGTAGCTTTTGTGAAGACCACTAATGCTTGCAAGTAAAAATCTCTGTGCGCATGTGTTAAGCATATTAATAGTCCATAAAGTTTTTATTAGGATATGCAACAAGAATCACGTATGCATTCTTTTGTGTAATTTTCTTTTCACGTACTCAGTATGTTCCTATTTATCACTTGACCTTCCTTCCCATTTACCTACCTTCCTTTTTGCATTTTCCATGTGCTTCTTCTGTTCTGGGAACTAAAATTGAGTGATAATCAACAGATGCTGACCTGAGAGTTAAAATGAAACAGTAGCTTGAAGTATCAATAAACTATAACAATACAGATTAGAAAATTTGAAGATAATATAAATTCAGACAACAGTAGAGAAGAACAGCAAGATAAAAACAAATATTTTTAAAAAATTAAACCCCAAACCTAATTTCTAAGCCCATTACTTCCTCAGTTTTCCTTTGTCTTACGTAATATGTGTATTTTCTCTGATCAAATCTAGTGTGAGGACTGATTCTGGAAGATACCAAACAACTTTTGAGAGGTGATGAGAGCCCTTGATTCTCATTGTAGGCCCTCTCATGAAAATGCTAAGCTATTTAATAACCAGAAATAGTCAGGACTGTGGGTTTGCATCTCATCTGCAAGACATCGCTTCTAGCATCACAATGCTTCTTTATAGTGTGCTTGGACATTGGGACAGTCCTGATTTAGAAGAGGAATGACACCTTCAAAATTGCCAATACCACTTCCTGCAACAACTTTGGCTTTCTTTGGAGGTCTCCAATAAATATTGACAGGCCTGACTCTGCCATGCAAGATCTAACAAGATCAATCCTAAATAAACAAAATGATTTTGTAAATTCAAGGTAGAAATCAATGTCTTGCTGCAGATAAACATGTCACCTTCCTTTAAAAATAAGTGGTCACTCTTCAGAGACCCATTCCCAGACAGTAGCTTTAATAAAAATATTTTAATTTTTTTTTTAAAAAAAAACATTAGAATAAATATTAAAATGTTTTTCTCAGCCTAACAGTGTGGACCTCAATTGAAGGCCAGTGAAATGTAAATAGGTCAGTCAAAAGATCCATAAAACTGTACAAGGGTAGGTTACATGCAAACATAACAGAAATATGCTAGGGATATTTCTGGTTTCACAGATTCTGACTGAAAAATTGAGAGTAAGAGTTTCCTGCGCTCATCCAAAGTAGCACAGAAAATGGCATGTTTTGGTGAGTGTTCTTTCTGCTATGAGCATGATTTACCAAACAGCAATAATCAGTGCAGATGATTATAAGGACTGGTTTTAGTGAAGTATTTTTGTTTGATTTTCAGCCAGTTGAGAACATCTGAATAAATCAAATCTGTTTTGTCTACTCATAATGCCCTGGAGGTAGCTCCTTCCAGTTCCTGACCAGCCAAAGAAGCGTCTGCCCTCAGAAAATCTATTCCAGGTGTTACATTGAACCCAGTGAATGATGGGACAAGAGTTTGGGAATGTATTCAGTGCCATGTGCATGCTCATTTAGTGTAGATATGATCAATAAAGCTCTGTCTTGCAACTCACTATTGAGCATCAGTGCCTTGAATTAAGGTGTCCGTAGTAGCTAGGATACACCACTATTTATGTGTTGGTTGATTACATAACTGCTTACATAATTTGCGTCTATAATGGAAATATAATGGACATTAGCACTCTTAATATTCTCTTGAAGTAAGTACTTGAAATTATGGTCCATCTGACTCTCTATCTGATGATATTGTCTTCCATGTACAAAAATAATCGTGTGTCTGTTCCAGCAGTGGCATTAGAATGTCGGCATTCAACCATTTTTCCTTTCCAAAAGACACTGACAATGTATTTAGGATGGTGTATGACATTTCAGAGTTTAAATGGCTTTCTAGTGCATGGCCTTTGGACTGACAAATGCTTTTTTTTTTTTTAATGTATAGTAAGTATAACTCAGTTGGTCTGTTAGCAGCTGTAGTGACACAAAAAAATGAATATAATTCAATTAATAATTGTACCACTGACTAAGACAGAATACAATTTGAATGAATTTGTCAAAAATATGTTGTTCAACTGGAGTGTCCGATATATTAGAGATGGAAAAGACCTGTTTAAGCCAATTAAATGATCCTCCTACTAATATGAGATTATTATTTTCTAGTGCTGTTTGTTAGTTAGTTTTAAAGAGTAAGCACCAGCATTTTCTTCCTGGCTTTTACCAGCCTCTTTATTTTTCACCTGTAAAATTGTCAGCATAGTTATTTATACCTGCATTAGCATTACTTGGATGTCTAAATATCTAATTGCTCCTGCAGGTCAGGTACTCAGACATCCATGTGACAATGATTGTGCCCAAATAATTACACACATGCATAATTATGGCACAAGTTAGGTCTGCAACACAGTGCCCCCATATTTGCTGTCATAAAAAAGGAGGACAGCTTTTGCAAACCTGGCACTATCACAAGATATTGATATCTAGAACCACCAAATACATTTTTTCTGCATACCACTGCAGCTTTTGTTTGTTTGGTTTACATTAAAGGCAATTGGGAAGAATCCTGCCCTACAAGAGGTAAACTAAACACCTTAACAGCTCTTTTTCGTCTCTAATTTTTGTAATTCTGATTATTAATAGTTTGGCCAAATGGAAATGTTGCTTCATTTTTTCCTCATATATTGCTCTCTACTACAAAATAAATAGACTTTCACATAGCTCTGGGGTTCCAGAATAATCTCTTACTCAGAGCTTGACTCCAACAACACCCCCTTGCAAAAGTACATTTCAAGGTTTTGAGAAAACAGTAAATTGAGTAAGTGCCTGCATCAGCTACTTAGCTGCATATTAAACATGCTGGTGTTGCAGAAATTTGAAATCTCTTTTTATACTGACCACAGGTCCAGTCCTTATAAATAAAGGATCTTGTCAGCACAAAATATTTCCTCAAATTCATCAAAGCAATAACTGCTCTATGTGTTTATTTACTTTTTTAGTAAAGTTTGTAGTACATCAATCTGGTCATTTGAATCTCTCTTTTCTAATTTGAACAAATTTCTATTGATGTATCTGCTATATGAATAGCAAAATGGTATTTTAGTATCTATATTTTTATGAGAAATTTCTGTGAAAAGAGAGAACTGGAGAGCTTTTATGAGATTATTTTTAAATTAAGTTGATAGGTAATGAAAAAACACTCTATTCTGCACACAAAAAAACTTCAAGTGCTTGTTCACGTCCATTCCAATTATGAGTGTGCGCGCCATGTGCCTGGACATCGGAAACTTTTTCCCTTAGCAGCTCCCATTGGGGTGGCAGGGGAGCCCCCTAGAGTGACTGTGACTGTGTACCCCATAAGGCTTTATGGGGAGAGGCGTATAAATGTATACATGATGTAACTGGGATATGTTTTATGCTACATGTGCCATGTAACATATCTCTGTGAAAGTTATGACCTACTGAATCTATTCCTCCTGTTTGTATGCATGTATCATTGTTGTAGTTGGAGTTATGAATATTGGTTTTATATTTGCTGGTTTTGTACATAGCCTTTGTAAGAGCCTGGGATCATGTCTTGAGAAAGGTATGTGCATGTAAAGAGACCAATCAAGAAACCCTTACAAAGACAACAGGCGGTGCAGACCCCAATCCACATCTGGGCCTGGCCAGGAATGCAACTGGCTGGACTGGTTAGGGTGCATGGACATGTGACTTGCCCATGTGATCCCAAAACTCCAGGGTAAGATGATGCTACACAGGGAGTGGGGGAGAGGCTATAAAAAAGCTTGGAAGACCCCTCCATGTTGTCTTCAGCTGGCTAAAGAGAGAGGCTCTCCACCCCCCAAAGACATACCTGAAAAAGACTGAACAAAGGACAAAGACAATAGGGGGTGTGAGCGATTGCTGGACCCAGACTATGAGTTCTACAGCCTGTAAAAGGAAGAATCTGGAGCTGGTGAGGTTTTTATATCTGTGTTAAGTTTGATTAGACATAGACGTGCGTGTTTTATTTTATTTGACTTAGTAATTCACTTTGTTCTGTCTGTAACTACTTGGAATCACTTAAATCCTCCTTTCTGTACTTATTAACATCACTTTTTACTTATTAAGTTACCTGGAGTAGGAGTTGGTACCTGGGGAGGGCAAACAGCTGTGCATATCTTTCTATCTTTGAAATAGAAGGCGAACTATTTATGAGTTTACCCTGTATACGCTTTATACAGGGTAAAACGGATTTATTAAGGGTTTGAACCTCCTTGGGAGTTGGGCACCTGGGTGTCAAAGGCAAGCGCACTTCCTGAGCTGCTTCCAGGAGCCTTACAGTTGTTAGGGGACGTGGTTCGGACCTGGGTCTGTGTTTGCAGCAGATCAGTGCTGGCTCAAAACAGACAGGATTCGGGAGTCCCAAGCTGGAAAGGGCAGGGAAGCAGGGGCAGAAGTAGCCTTGGCACACCAGGTGGCAGCACCAAGGTGGTTTCTGTGATACCAACCCGTCACAGTGGCGCCCTTATGGCACTGTATATAGTACCCTGCCGGCCCAACGCCTCTTCAGTTCCGTCTTACTGTCGGTGGCAGCGTTGGAACGTGCTCTCTCGCTTGCGAGTGATCCCTTAGCATTCTAGTTATTACCAGTTAGACAGTTTGCTCTTAAATAGTTAGTAAGTTAGTTAAGTATAGTTTAGTTAGAGGTGTCTGGGATTTCTTTCCAGCCACCAGCCTTGGGCGTGGGGCATGCTGCAAGCCCAGGGGTTTAAAGCTTGTGCTACCTGCTGCAAATCTATGCCCAACAGCGACCCCCAGGACTCCTGCCTTAGGTGTCTCGGGGAGGTACACCAAGCCGAGCGCTGCAAAATTTGTAATGGGTTTAAGCCCCATACTAAGCAAGAGAGGGACTTTCACCTTAAGCAACTGCTCATGGAGGCCGCTTTACAGCCTGTGTCACCAGACCGCCCGGTACCAGGCCCAAGCTCCTCTGTGCAAAGTGCCCCGGCATCGGTTCGTGATTCGGCACCGAGCTCAAAAGATCCCTGGCACCGTAAATCCCCGGCACCGAGACGAGCTGACCAGCCCCAGCAAGGCTCAAGCTCCCCGGCACCAGCCAAGCGGCATAAGAAAGGGGAAAGAGGATGATCCCCTCAAAGAGCAACCACGGCACCCAGAGAGGCTCTTACAACTCAGAGGCAGGACTTGGTTTCGCATCAGGAGCCGGCACCATTGACTCTGGCACCACAGGCACCGTTGAGTCCGGCGCCCAGCAACTTCGGCGCTGACCAGTGCTTAGAGGAGGGCTTGGAGCCCCCCACCACACCTGACATATTTGAGGCTGCAAAGGATCTCATTGAACTTTTGGCACCCAAACCCCTCCCATGCAGGGAGAAGCCTCTGGTACAGCCCAGAGGGGTGCCGTCCAGAGGGAAACCGGCAATGGTGCGCCGCTCGATGTCACCAATTTGGCACTGCTCACGGCACTGCTCCCATTCGAGCTCACCATAGCGTCACTCCCCGGCACCGATGACCCCACAAGAGGTCGTGGCACCAGGTGAAGAGGCTCCCTCAGTGCCCCCACCAAGGACCTGGCACTGCTACACGTCATCCTCAGATACTCTGCACCAAAGCACTTTACCGGCCTGTTCCCCGGCACCATATTCACTAGGATGGTCCAGGTCTCGGGATAGCCGGTACTGCTCACCATCACAATCCTCTCAACACCGGTCCCTGGCACACACCTCTTGGCACTCCCCCGGTGGCACAAGGATCATCAGCACTGCCATGGTCCTTCCTTTCAGCCTCCTCAGGCCAGTCGAGTTATAGCAGGTACCAGACCAAGAGCATTAGAGAATCCCAGAGAGCCTGGCAGCCGCAGTGGCCACTTCCGGGGCAGTGGCCCTTTTGGACCTCCTGGGCCTAGCACCCTGTGCAGGGTACATTTTCTAGAGCATCCAGGTCAGTGCACTCAACAAGACGTCACTCAAGGTTGCCATCTAAACACACCCCGAGGGCAAGAGAGGCCACACTCTCTAGACCAACCTTAAACTCCCCAGAGCAGTTGACAGAGGCAGCTCCATTGCCCACACCACTACCAAGAGGCATGACCCCAAGACCTCAGAAGGCACAGTCTGCCTCACAGGCGGCAACAGCCAAGACAAGCCCCGACATGGCCCAGGACTATGGGGGATTACAGGAAGGTCAGGACAATGACAAAGGCGGAGTGTAAGACCCATTCTAGACCTTTGTGCACTCAACAAATGTATGGTCAAGCTCAGGTTCCGCATGGTCTCCTTAAGCACTATCATCCCGTCCCTGGATCCGGGAGATTGGTACGCTGCCCTCGACATGAAGGACGCCTATTTCCACATTGCCATCCATCCGGCACACAGACACTTCCTACAGTTTGTGATAAACCGTGAGCATTACCAGTTCACGGTGCTCCCGTTCGGTCTTTCCACAGCCCCCCCGCATGTTCACCAAGTGCATGGCGATGGTAGCGGCCTTTTTGAGCAAAAGACAGGTTCGCGTGTACTCGTACTTCGACGATTGGATGCTGACGGGATGCTCCAGAGAGCAGGTGCAATCCCATGTTACACTGGTCAGGGACACGGTCTGGGTCTCCTTCTCAGCATAAGCAAGTTGACACTCACATTGACTGAAAAAATAGAATTCATAGGGGCGGTCCTAGATTCAGTACAGGCAAAAGCAAGGCTCCCAGAACCCAGGTTTCAGGCCATAGAACAACTTGTCAAAACGATATTACAATACCCCACCACAACTGTGACGGGTTGCCTGAAGTTAATAGGGCATATGGCAGCCTGCATTTACATAGTCAAGCATGCCAGACTGAGGCTCAGACCCCTCCAAGCGTGGCTCACATCATGTTACTGCCCGTCACAAGACAGCATGGACATGACAGTGACTGTACCAGGGCAAGTCCAAGAGTCTCTGCGTTGGTGGCTGTACCAACCCGTAGTCTGTGCAGGAGTTCTCTTCGCCACAACCCAACCTTCACTGACGTTAGTAACAGATGCGTCAGTTTTGGGTTGGAGTGCACACCTAGGGGAACTTTGAACACAAGGTCTGTGGATGCAGGACGAGATACCCCTCCATATAAACCTGAAGAAGCTTAGAGCGGTTCATCTGGTCTGTCAAATCTTTCATACCACTTTGCAAAGTCACAGCATGACAGTCCTGACAGACAACACCACCGCCATGTTCTACATAAACAGGGCGGAGCTCGCTCCTCACCCCTCTGCCGTGATGCTCTTCTCCTCTAGACTTCTGTATAGCCTGGTCCATACAGCTGGAAGCATCCTACTTCCCTGGGGTGAGGAACGAGTTGGCAGATCACGTCAGCAGATCCTACCGAGCTCACGAGTGGTTGGTCCGATCAGATATCCTGCAGTCAATTTTCCAAAAGTGGGGTTATCCCCAAGTTGATCTATTTGCCACTAAGGACAACAAGCAGTGCCCTTGGTTCTGTTCATTTCAAAATCACAGCCCGGGCTCCATCTCCGATGCGTTCTTAATACAGTGGGGAGATGGCCTGAAGTATGCCTTCCCTCCAGTCCCACTGATCCTCCGGGTCTTGCTCAAGATACGCAGGGACACAGCAGTGGTGATCCTGCTTGCTCCATCCTGGCCACATCAGCATTGGTATACAACACTGCTCGAACTATAAGTAGACACTCCAATAGCCCTACCCCTGTATCCGGACTTGATCACTCAGGACCCCGGGTGCCTTCTTCACCCGAAACTACAGTCCCTGCACCTCATGGCTTGGAAGCTCCATGGCGAAACTCAATGGAGCGCCAGTGCTCTCAACCAGTGAGACAGATACTTCTTTGCAGCAGGAAGCCTTCCACTAGATCAGCTTACTTGGCCAAGTGGAAAAGGTTCTCTTGCTCGTGTGAACCCAGGCATTTATTACCGGTCCAGGTTTCTATCTCAGTTATACTGGATTACCTGCTCGACCTCAAGCAACAAGGCCTATCACTTTCGTCCATCAGAGTGCACCTGGCGGCTATCTCAGCCTTCTATCCAGGGGATTCTGGATGTTCAGTGTTCACAAATCCTATGATGATGTGTTTCCTCAAGGGATTGGAGAGGATATACTCTTACTCTCGACCATCAGTACCAACGTGGAATCTTAATCTGGTCCTCTCCAAGATCATGGGCCCACTATCTGAGCCTCTGGCCACTTGTTCCCTCCTTTACCTTTCATGGAAGGTAGCGTTCTTGGTGGCCATTACATTGGCAAGGACAGTGTGCTCTCATGGCTGCTTGGCATTATGCTCCTTTAACTGGCTAGTGTGAATGGTTATCCCGTAATTAGGGTGCAAGTCACGCTCCTGTCACTTATGGGGATATTGAGCTCTTTGGAACCCTGAGCAGGGTGACCTCCCTGTAATTCAGGATGAGGTCTCTGCCCTTTAGGCTCTCGGCATTAGGCTCCTGTAGCCAGCTAATCTGAACGGACTGCCCTGTAATTCAGGTGCAGGTCGAATCCTGGGATTAGGGCTGCTTTAGTACCATTGATACCGTGACCTGCCTGTAATTTGGGTTCAGGTCTCTGCCCTCTTGCTTTTGGCCGGGGGAGGGGGGGCGGGGTTTATGGCCCGTTGGCAGTCTAGTCAGTGTGACCACCCTGTAACTTGGGTGTACGTTGCATCTCTCCTGATAATGGGGTCTGGGGAGCGAGTTTTGCACCATGGCCCATGTGACCACCCTGGAACTAGGGTCCTGGTCTGTTCCTTATTCCTTTTCTTATGATGTGTGTTCCCTTATTCAGCTAGTGGGAGTTACTTGCCTGTATGTAGGGTTAAGGTCATGACACCTATTTCTTAAGGGAGATGTTAAAGCTGCCTTGGACTTGATGGTCCTCCCTGTAAGCAGGATATAGGTCTTCCCCTTTTTCTCCTTTCATTTCTTAGTCTCATTAGTTTTAGCCTTCCTGTAATTAGGGTGCAGCTCTTACCACTCTTTCCCTTTTTGAGTGGAAGAGAATTACTCCCATTTAAAACAGTGGGTCGAGCGTCCTGTCATCAGGGCCGGTGCAACCACTAGGCGGTCGCATAGGGCGCCAAGTGGTTGGGGGTGCCAAAAAGCGGTGCCCTGGCTCAGCAGGGAGGAGCAGCCTTCCGAAGGCACCGGAGAGCCAGAACGTCAGCTTGCGGGGGCGGAAATCCCCAGCCATGGAGGAGCCGGCGCGGCGCAGGGGGGCAGCAGCAGACCCCCAGGACTCCCACGCCCCATCCAACCACTCCCCGCCCCCTGACAGGACCCCCAGAACTCCTGACCCATCCAGCTCTCCCCCTGCTCCCTGAATCCCCACCCAGGACTCCCCTTACCATGCCCATGCTGGTCAGGCGCTGGCTCCACGTGGAGCCAAACCAAACTAACAATTGAGCTTGTCTTCTCTTTTCCAGGGTTCTTGGGATTTTTCTCAACAGCTCCATTTTCTTGCTTTTTGGAAACTCTCCTACCTCCAGTGAGTGGACTCGGGGCAGGGGCCAGTGGGGTGGGGAGGGCTCGCGGGGGGGACGGGGACTGTGCACCCTCCAGGGGAGTTCAGGGGGTGGGGAGCGGGGAACCTAGTCTGGGGAGCAGCCCCTGCGATTTGCTCGTTGGGATTTGCCCCTCAGTGAACTGATGTGCAGGTGGGGGGTGGGGAGCAAGGTGGAAGTTTCGCCTAGAGCGCAAAATATCCTTGCACCGGCCCTGCCTGTCATGATGAGCTCTTTTCTGTTCTGGGAAGTCTTTTTTTCTTGTGTGTATGTGTTGAGGAGTGAGTATGGTAGATGTGGGCATGAAAGCTGTTTTTTTATTTTTATTTTTAAATCTCTGCAGTGTATTTTTTTTACTCTTCCCAGAACCAGAAAAAAAAACCTTAGACATGCACAGACATATTTATCCTTCCACTCATCATATAAATGAGGGTTCAGCTCTTGCCCCCATTTCCTAAGGGAAGGGTTGCCCCCATTTAATACCATTGGCAGTGTGACTTCCCTGTAATTCAGGATGAGGTCTCTACCCTTTAGGCCCTTGGCATTAGGCCCCTGTAGCTGGCTAATCTGAATGGACCACCCTGTAATTCAGGTGCAGGTCGAATCCCTCTCCTTTAGAAGGAATTAGGTACCGTGACCTGCCTGTAATTTGGGTTTAGGTCTCCACCCTCTTGCCCTTTTGGCATTGTGGCCTGTTGGTAGTGTAGTCAGTGTGACGATCCTGTAATTAAGGTGTAAGTCGCGTCTCTCCTGGTAATGAAGGTGTAGGACTCTTTTGTCCCATGTCCCATGTGACCACCCTGTAACCAGGGTTCAGGTCTCTCTCCTTTTGTGTCTTGCAATTATGCTCTTTTGTTCAGCTAGTCACAGTGACTACCCTGTAATTAGGGTAAGAGTTGTCAGCCTCTTGCTTAGGCAGGGGACGTATCTTTGAGCTCTATGACCGCCCTGTAATGAGGGTTCGGGTCGGCACTTTTGGCCTCTTAATATTATGCACTTGTGGCTGGCTAGTGAGAGCGACCAGCATGTAATGAGGGTGCATGTTGCCTCCCCCTCACTTCTGAGGGATATTGAGCTCTTTGGTACCTTGAGCTGTTTGACTGCCCTGTTATGAAGGTTCAGTTCGGCCCTTTTGTAGGGTTACCATACATCCATATTTTCCCAGACATGTCCAGCTTTTTGGTTCTTAAATTGCCGTCCGGGAGGAATTTTTAACTATCTAAAAACGTCCGGGATTTTGCCATTATTATTTTTCCCCAAAGAAGAGTTGATCATTGGAGAAATAAAGTGAATATTGATCACTCAAGAGAGTGCCCGCTTTTTTCCCCTAGCTCCCAGCGCTTGCACAGCGAAACAGCTGTTTCATGCAGCTGGAAGGGGGGAGGAGGGGGAACACGGCGCGTGCAGGGGAGGAGGCGGGGATTTGGGGAAGGGGTCCAATGGGGCAGTCAGGGGGTGTTGTTGGGGCGGGGACTTTGGGAAAGGGGTTGAAATGGGTGCGGGAAGGGGTGGAGTTGGGGTGGGGCTGGGGGCGGGATACTGGTGCAAATATCCGCCCCCTCCCTCCCCCCCATGGAGTGTCCTCTTTTTTTGAATGTTCATATAGGTAATCCTACCCTTTTGGCCTCTTGATATTATGCTCTTGTGGCTGGCTAATGAGAGCTACTACCCTTTAAGGAGGCTGTAAGTCACTTGGCTGTGGTTTATGGGGGATATTGAACTCTTTTGAACCCTGAGCAGTGTGATCCCCTGTAACTGAGGGCAAGGTCTCTGCCCCTTCTCACTTGGCATTAGTGCGTCTTTAGCTGGAAAATTTGATTGATCACCCTGTAACTCCTTGATGTACGTGGGGCATTAGGGGCATTTTAGTAATTTGGGCCGGGTGACCTCCCTGAACTAGGAATCGAGTTCCTACCCTTTAGTCTCTTGACATTATGCTACTGTAACCCGCTGGTCAGAATGAACACCCTGTAAGTAGGGTACAAGCCTCCTCAGTCACTAGTTGTCGTGCCCCCGAGAAACTCTGTCCAGAGTCCCGGCCCATTGCACTCCCTTCCCATTCTGTCTGGAATTCCACAGCCAAGCCTCGTGGCTTTTACCCCGTTTCGCTGCTGGTAAGTTCCAAAAGAGAGGTTTCTTTGGTAGTTTGGAATAACATTGATCAGAACCAGTACTGGTGTTGTGCATTTAGGGTGACCAGATGTCCCGATTTTATAGGGACAGTCCCGATTTTTGGGTCTTTTTTTAATATAGGCTCCTATTACCTCCCACCCCCGTCCCGATTTTTCACACTTGCTGTCTGGTCACCCTATGTGCATTCCAAAGTCAATGATGTTGATGAATTTCATGCCCCCTCTCCATCTAAATAAACTGTGTCCAGAGTCCTGACCCTTTGCACTCTTTCCCAGCTTGCCTGGGACTGTGCAGCCAAGCTTTGTGATTTCTTCCCCACTTGGAGTTGGAGACAAAATATTTTGCAGCAGCTGCTGGTTATTTTTAAAAGAGATTCCTTTGAGAGTTTTGGAATCAATCAATCAATCAATCAGTGTAAGTATTCTTTTTTGCCATTGATCTTGTAATATATGTCAGTTATTTCACAATGTCTTTAGTGATCTTGGTAAGTTTTGTATTCATAATTTTGAACTGTGCGGTGTATGAGTTGTGATGGAGAAATTTGGACGTCTTGACTTTGGAGTAGCATTTTATGGTAATATTCTTGGGTGATTTATCTTTTTTGGTAGTGTGCTAATTTAACTAGCTCATCAGGGTTATTTTTTCTAAATTATATTGTAATTATATTATAGTTGTTATTTATCATTTGCCTTTTACATCCTGGGCAAAGTCCTGGTTAAATACTCCTTTGGTGTTGCCTGTGATTTTTATAGGTATAAGTCATTGCTTTTGCCCCAGTTTTACTTTCCAGAGATTGTGAGTTAGTTGACCACCTGGGCAATACACGATTTTTGACCACCCTTGATTTAACAAAGGGATACTGGCAGATTCCCCTTGCCAAAGATGCAAAAGAAAAGATGGCATTCTCTACACCAGAGGGTCTGTTTCAATATACTGTTTTTCCTTTTGGACTGCATGGGGCACCTGCCACCTTTCAGCGTCTTATGGACAAGCTCCTGAGGTCCCATACCAGTTACGCAGCTGCGTACCTGGACGATGTGATTATTCATACCCCCGACTGGGAGACCCACTTGGAAAAGGTGGAAGTGGTTCTGGACATGCTAAGATGGGCTGGCCTCACAGCCAACCCAGCCAAGTGTGCTATAGGGCTAGCCGAGGCTAAATACCTTGGCCACATTGTAGGAAGGGGCATGGTCAAGCCCCAACTGAACAAACTGGAGGCTATCCAAAATTGGCCCTGGCTGAATCAGAGAAAACAAGTCCCAGGCATTCCTAGGTGTGGTGGGGTACTACCAGCAATTTATTCCCCATTTCGCCACCAGAGCGAGTCCCCTGATGGACTTGATAAAAGCCTGGGATCCGGACATGGTGAAGTGGACGGACGCTGCAGAGAAAGTATTCACGGATCTACGGACAGCCCTCTTTAGTAACCCCGTGCTTATAGCCCCAGACTTCAACAAAGAGTTTATTCTACAAACAGATGCATCTGAAGTAGGATTGGGAGCTGTCCTATCGCAGATGGTCGGAGACGAAGAACACCCGATCCGCTACCTCAGCAGGAAACTCCTCCCGAGAGAGAAGTATGCAGTGGTTGAGAGAGAGTGCCTTGCTGTGAAATGGGCCATGGAAACACTTTGTTATTACCTACTGGGACAACAGTTTACCCTTGTGACTGACCATGCACCCCTCCAGTGGAAGCAGCAAAATAAAGAGAAGAACGCACGGGTGACCAGATGGTTCCTGTCCCTACAACCTTTCCAATTCACCATACAATACCGGGCTGGAAGCCATGATGGCAACGCAGATGGCTTGTCACAGGTACACTGTCTGATGTCCCATGTTGCCCAACCCTGTGGTGTTGAGTGGGAGGGGAGGGGAAGGGGAGAATATGTGACAGGGTCAGGCCAGATGGCTGCAGGAGAGTGATAGAAGGTTGAGATATTAGTCCCAGATTAAGCAGGTCCCTTTTCCCTGAGTAAAATAATGGGCTGTTCCAGAACTATCAGGAAGTTGCTGGAACCAATTATGGCAGGAAGGCTAATTAGGACACCTGGTTTAAAAAGGGCCTCACTTCAGTTAGTGAGGTGCGTGCGAGGAGCTGAGAGTGAGAAGGAGTATGGCTGGAGGACTGAGAAGTACAAGTAGCCCAGGGAGTTGTAGCTGTCACGCAGGGCAGAGCCGTAACAAGGGCGAGGTGAGTGAGGCACTCGCCTCGGGCGCGCATACCTGAGGGGGCGCAGAAGGGTCCTTCTTGCCTCGCAGGGGCAGCTCCTGGCACCTGGAGCGGCAAGCCACGGGAGGCGCAGACCGGTCGCTTTGAGGGTGGCAGTCAGGCAGCGTTCGGTGGCATGCCTGTGGGAGGTCCACTGGTCCTGCGGCTTCGGCGGTAATTTGGTGGTGGGGATGCCGAAGGTGCGGGAACAGCGGATCACCCGCAGAAACGCCGCCAAACGCTGCCCAACTGCTGTGCTTGGGGCAGCAAAATCCCTAGTTTTGGCCTCGGGCGCCAAAATCCCTAGTTACAGCTCCGCGCAGCTGATACAGGAGACACTGTAGACAACCGCAATCCACAGGGCCCTGGGCTGGAACCCGGAGTAGAGGGCAGGCCTGGGTTCCCTCCATCCCCCCACACCAACACCCTATTGGATATAAGAGGAGTTGACCTGGACTGTGGGTCCCACCAGAGGGGAAGATCTCTGTCCTGTCACCCGACCCACTAGGTGGGTCAGCAGAGACTGCAGGGACTGTTCTTCTTTTCCCTATGCTGGCCAGTGATGAGGTTAACTGAGTGAACTGCAGGTTTGTGCCACTGGCAAAAGTGGCCAAACTGAGGGCTGCCATGAATCTCTGAGGTGAGCAAATCTGCCAATAAGCGCGGGACCCACCAAGGCAGAGGAGGAATTTTGTCACAGTACTCAAGAAGTGTTCCTTAAAGGAAAATTCTGTCATGTTTATCTTTGATAACTTAGTTCTTGAAAGGTGCCATCTCTCTCTCTCTTTTTTAAATTCTATGTCCATGTACTTGCTGTCTATGTACTTGCACCAGATACCACCATGATTCCTACATTCAGTGAGCAAAGCAAATTATGCTTGAGTTTATGCTCATACAAGAGTGAGAACAAAAAATTGATGAAATGGCATCTATTGTTGCAAAAGGTCAGACAGCCTGAGCAAAATGTCATTAATAATTAAAATTTGCAACAAAGTGGCCTCATTAATTCTGATTACATGATCACACTGAAAACAAGATGATACAGGTAGTTAAGTACCAATGCATTTTGTAAATTACTGTCTCTGGGCTAAATGCTACAGTTCTTAATCCGTAAATAGTATGAGCTGAATTCTCTGCTGATGTAAATGAGTGCAGTACCTTTAAAGTCTATGGAGCTGCATCCATTTCCTCAGCAGTATGCTGGCATGTACATAGAGGGAAATGATAGTTTAGTAGTTAAGGATATCTGGATTGTGTTTTCATCTGAGCCAGAAAGTATCTTGTTTGAGCCTGGGCAAATCATTTAATGATTGTGCCTCAGTTTCCCTTTATTTAAAAAGGTGATAAAAATTCTTTCTTACCTTACTGGATAGTTCTGAGTAGACTTGGCCAGAAAATGATTCTCTCCCTCTCCCCCCCTCATAGAAAAGGTTGACTTTTTGTTGAAAAAATTAAAAACTGACTTTTTTTGATTTTGTTGGTTTTTGTTTTTCAACAAAAATTAAAATTTTCCATGAAAAGCGGACACTTTTCACAAACAGATTTTTGTAGTTTACAACCTAATTTTCTGTGAAAGAACAGTTTTGATAGACAATTTTCAATCAGCCCTAGTTCTGGATAATAATTAATAGTTGTAAAATGGTTTGAGATCCTTGAATGAAAGTGAAAGATGCTGAGTCCTGCAGACTGAAATTCTTCGCTTCACTGTAAAACAAGTACAGTGGCATTGGAAGTTCAAGTTTCCCTATTAGTGTCCAAGAAGAGATCTAGAGTAAGAGTGCACATCAATGCCTATTTAATCCTTGGCTAGACTGTACCCACGTTACTAATTCCACATAGAGCATCAACAGGCAAAATCTGGTAACAGCTGAGAAGCAGTGTTGGTTTTGTGGATGGTACTCAGGCCTGGGAGACAGGACTTCTAAATCTGGCTTTGCCCATGCACCAGACAGGAGCTGACAGCTGTGGGCCAGCGAAGACCTAGTCAGATAGTAACAGATCAGATACAGCTAACATCAGTGGACAGGCAGAGCAGAGCAGCCCGCAACAGCAATTGGCAGGCCAGAACCAATTTGGCAGAAACACATCAAAACTGTCAACAGCAGTCGAGCCAAGAGGCCGCATCTGCACCCACTTGACCATAGAACCATATCATAGAATCATAGAATCTCAGGATTGGAAGGGACCTCAGGAGGTCATTTAGTCCAACGCCCTGCTTAAAGCAGGACCAATCCCCAACTAAATCATCCCAACCAGGGCTTTGTCAAGCCTGACCTTAAAAACCTCTAAGGAAGGAGATTCCACCACCTCCCTAGGTAACCCATTCCAGTGCTTCAACGCCCTCCTAGTGAAAAAGTTAAACAATTTGTGAGCATGGCTTGGGTGAGTAAGGATTATGCTTTACACAACAGTGGGGGCATGGGGTGGGAGACCCAACAAGCAGCCACGAATAAATAACTGAGGCCCTGAGGATTGCTCCACTTCTCATCTGTTTTGTGATTTTGCTTAATTTCATTTTAAAATTTATTAAAATGGATTAGATGCAAAGCAGTGTTTCATATCCTGTTAATTAACTTGATTTTTAAAAGCACCATTTTTTTTCTATTTAGACTAGGGTGTAGGGAAGTCATTACAAATTGTTAAAAATAATTGAAAGCATCCTCTACATCAGCTTTCATTGTAAAGTAACAAGATCTCTCTTATATATTTATTTCCATCCTGTCACACTGACAACTAGGTTATATTCATTTAAATACTCAAAAAGTATGTCCTTTAGTTATGTCTGTGAATTTCTTGTTTGTATCTTGCTAGCAAAGTTTTGCATTAAGTGCCTAAAAGTAATTATTCATTGAAACTGAATAACTCATTAAACTAAGAGAGAAAAATCTACTCGGGGAGACTCACCTAACAGTCTGAGGAAAACACTTGGAGGCAAGAGCCAGGGCAGTATGTTTGGGGGTGCTGTCTGTGTTAAGTTTTCCCAGAGGTCTGATCAAATTGAAACTGGCATGTGACCTGTCAATCTCTGTGGAGGAAAAGGATATCAAGGGGGAAAAGAATGGGGATAAAAAGGCTACAGGTAAGTGTCCACCCTTCTTTCCCCTCCCCAATTAGTCTTCCATTGAGTCACTATTCTTTTAGCCTGTTCCTCCCTTCTGTCCCCCTAGCTTTTCCTCCATTGCATCATTCTGCAGACCGGCTAGGCAGCAAGTGAGGGAGAGTAATACATGAAGAGAAAGGATGTTCTCTTATGTTAAGGCACTGCCTGGGGACCCAGGGAAGCACAGTTCTATTCCTGGCTCTGCCAAAGGCTTCCTATGTTATGTTGCGTGAAATCTGTCATCATAATGCATAGATGTGTGGGTGGGTACTAATGTTGCACAGGGAACCTTGATTCTGGCATTTCCTAACTTTTGAGTGCTTCGCTTGCGTAACTTTAACAGTCCTTTAATATAATTATTTTTTTGCAGTGAAATAGTAAAAACAATTCAGAAATTTAGCTGTCTATGCTGCAATTAAACAGCCCCTTGGTTTGAGCTCTGTGAGTCCGAGTCAGCTGGCACGGGCCAGTCACGGGTGTCTAATTGCAGTGTAGACATACCCTCTCAGACCAGACTATCCTGTGGCCTGCTCCAGCATTTGAAGTGAGGAAAAAAGCCCCCCTCTCAGGGACGAGGAGTTTCCTTTCTCTCTATTCCTTCCCTCTCCATTCTCTGCTAATGGGAACCAGCCAGTACTGACACCATTTCAGGGTGTAGGCAGGTGCAGAAAGAGCAGAGACGCTCATGGTGTAAACATCAGTCTTTCATGTACAACAGCTGTTTTTAACACTATGCTCTTCCCAGGGCCCTACGCTGTGCCCTTGTGACCCAATCCCCCCAGCTGCTGTGAAAGATGGGGCATATCAGTGTTGTTTCATTGACTTTCAGAGCAGTTTTGCAGTTCTACAAACATAAACTTGTCATTTTCATTTAGGGAAACATTTAAGTCAATGTACAGTCTCCAGCTACTAGTATATTTCAGGCTAACAATAATTACAGGATGCAATTCCCTATGCAACCATGCTTTTAGATCTTCCACTGAAAACTCAGACAAGTCTGACAACCCACATTAAAAAACCTGTCATACCTATTAGTATTCAAAGAAACTTTACAAGTGCCGTGTTTTCAGCAGATGAGTATACACGTGAAAATCTTATAGTTGTTTCTACTTTATTCTGCTTCATACTTATTTGATATTTTTTTCATGAGGTTAACTTTGGATTTTCTGTAAACAGTCCTCCCACTCTGTCCAATTTGTTTCCTCCAATAGTCTAGGAGCTACTAATGGATGAGAAAATAATTCTTTATTTCCTTGAGAGAGAGAGCGACCATTTCCACTAGGCAGACCTGAAAGTATTATCCACAGGCCAGAGCACAATGAATGTCCAACTGTGGATCAGATTATCAGCCAATATAAATCAGTGTAATGCCATTGTAAGCGGAAATGGAAAGGAGATTTTTATTTATCTGTAGTTTTATCCCAAACCCAGAGGGTTGCAAGCCTTTGCCAAAGGATGAATATGAATTTCTGGAGAACATCATTTCTTTTATTAGAGCATGTTACTCTAAAGATGTTACATTTTTGCCACATTTTTCTTGTTCGATAACCCGATCCCCAGTGTTTTGTGGATTAAAATGCCCCAATGTACTAATATTTTAAATTGACAGCCCTGCTAGTACAATATACAATTTATTACAACTACGTACAGCTAGGGTGACCAGATGTCCTGATTTTATAGGGACAGTCCTGATATTTGGGGCTTTGTTTTATATAGGCGCCTATTTCCCCCCCCCCCCCCCCCGATTTTTCACACTTGCTGTCTGGTCACTCTACGTACAGCAGCTTTAATGATCTATACAGAGTGTCTGCACACATTCTAGATGTCGTCTTATGCTATGTGTTTGACACTCTTGCCTTAGCTAGAGTTTTCCATTGTAGACATGACTTGCATTTCTAATATGAAAGACAAGAAGGTGGGGGGAGGGGCGGAGAAGAGACCTTTTTGGAAAAGAAAAACCTTTTGTGCCCGCTGTATAAATCACAAAGAAGCAAAAATGGCACAAGTCCAAGTTTTTGTTTTTTTTCCTTTATGGGTCACCTTTGATGCTGTGTTTGAGGAATTATGTTATGTTCTGTGGAGTTTTTTGTACTACAACTCTTCCCCACCAAAACAGCAGCTGAATAAAATTCCTCCTCTTGTTTGTCATTCCATGAAATATGAAGGTTCTATCCCTGTCTACAGGACTTTATCATGACTGGACCTTGACCTTTCAGACTACAAACAGATTCTTCTTGGCTTACTCTGTCATAAAGGTATTCTTCCAATTCATTCAGTTTTCAATAGATGAGCAGCTGTCCAATATTACCGTGGAGGAGGATAAGAATGAAAGTTGAAACAACATGTACTTGATTAGGGTGAAATCCTGTGAAGGGCTGAGTAGTCTCAACTCCCATAGCTTGGGAGTTGAAGGCACTCAGCACCTTGCAGATTGAGTCATTAGGCAGGGGCCATATCAAAGACAAACCAAATGGAATGAATGCAATTTTGTTTCTGAAATACTGTCCTCTGTTGCAAATTCAATTTTAAAGCTTCCACACAGCTTAGATATAGGATAGAGGGAGCCTGTTTTGTACAACAGTGTTCCTCCAGGAATACTTGCTGAGAACTTGCCTGGTAGTATTTTTGTTGCTGTTGAATATTCCTATCATATTTCAGTAGCACCTAAGGGTTAACGCCCCAGACATGATACCAATAAAACAAAATGTCTAGATTTGTATTGCTACAGCTTTTACAGGTTCTGGAATTTCTGGTTAAGATGAACTGTAAGTCAAGGTTTCGATTGACTTCTAAATATTTAATAAAACTAGTAAGGAATTAAAATAATTTTAATCCAGGGAGTGATGCAAGTGCAAAGTGTTATCTTGTTTATCTTTGCATTGAGTGCAGCATCGCTTAGCCTCACAAGTTCTGAATGTTTCACCTAACCAAGTTACACATTTTAATTACACTTGTGGTTTAAAATTAAGTTAAGTTAATTAAAGTCAGTCTGTTCCCTAGAAGAACATGCTGACCTTGGGTATGAAATCTTCTGACTTAAGAGGAATGTTATAGTTATTGATTAAAGACATTTTTCGCCCAAAATGCAGAGGGTTTCTTGGCTTATTAATTACAGACACACACATATCCTGATCTCTTTGGTTCAATCCACTGGAAAAATTCAAAATGACCATTTGCCATATATTGATCTATATATAGAGATAGCTATGCTGTGTGTGTATAATTCCCACAAAGGGAAATATATATACATATTTCCCTTTGTGGGAAATCTCAGAACAAAGACTTCTGCAAACAGAGTGCCTGGTTTCTTAGCAATAAACACCACTTTCATTTGCAAAGGGGAGAGACAGCCATTGATATCAATGGAGCTAAGGCAATTTACACTGGCTCAGGATCTGGACCACTCTGTAACCTGGGTGTACAGTAAAAGAGTAGAGAATTTGCTCAAAGGGAACTTAGGGATTTTTGCGTTTGTGCCTAGACAATGTAAGTCAAAAATCCTTTACCATTTAGAAGAGAATAATCAAGGAGAGACCAGGACTTCAAGTATGCATGCATGGCAAGAGGAAGAAGTAGTGTTTAAAGGTCAGAGCGCTCTCTTGAGTTTGAATAAGAGAAGAGGGCTGTATTGAAAGGGCAAAGGAAACATTTAACAGAGAAAGTTCAGCTCCTATGTCTCCTCATCAGGTGCTGCACAGAAGAGGTAGAATAACCGTGAGAACTGCAATGCTGGCTAGGAGTTTAAAGCATAATGGAAAATAAATGAGCCATTGCTTTTTATTTTAATGAGGAGGAATGGATTTGTGCTCTTTTTAGCTTCTTTATGGCATAAAAGAGCAGCTGGAATATTTTTCATTAACCAAGCTGTTTTTTTCTGCCCTTAAAAACAACAAAAAGCCTCCCAACCCCAAATCAATGCAAAAATATCAGGAAAGTCATGACTGTTTTCCTTGCTTTTGGTGAAGGACTTGTTGGGAATCTCAGATATAAGCTTTCTCAGCCTTTAACTGAAGAGATGGGACTTTATATTTTTTTTAACAGATACCTTTTCTCCCAAGTGCTTTTCAGACATTGAGTTATATAGGCATTAGCAAAAACAAATGAGAAACCATTTTTAAACAGTCTGTCTAAAAAATATTAGACTGACTAAAATACTGAGTCTGGCTAAAACCGTTATTAAAATCACGTAGGATTCATTTAGATGGCATATCAGTTACCATGCTATATATTCTTTGATCATCCACAGAATCTTCCAGGGAAAGCAGAATAGGCCGCATTTCTAATTTTAATAAAACCTCAGAAAACCAAAATTTTCCTTAAACACATTTAATAAAGTACAAATACATTTTTAAAATTTATTTTACAGGGCACTTTAAAAGCATGTAAGTGGCAACTCCTTTGAGATTGTTGGAGGAGAAGATTACCAAAAAGATGCCCCCTTTGGCAAATGTTAAACAAGCTGCACCAGATCTTGACTGGCTCTTGTAGGAGCTGGTGAGCATTAAAAACAACCAAATCAGAGGGTGAGCCGCCTGGATCAAGTTGGTGAAAGGATTTATAGGTCAGTGTGGGCATCTTTATTCTCATACACAAACTTGAAAGTAGTGGTACAGCTTATATAATAAACTGCACAGTATTTGTCACTTAGAACCCTAAAAACAGTGAAAATACTGCTAGTAAAAGTCAAAGGTTTGGTTAGGACTAGTTCACGCCGCACAACAATCGATATCACAGGGACATACTATAGTAACTTAAAAGTTGACCGTGGGAGCTGCATGCTGAAAAGTCTGCAGCTTTTGTAAATTGTGCTGTTTGGAGAGAGATCATGGCATTTCAGTCTCTAACCAAGCCTTTTCCCAAAGGAAGGTCTGCAGTGTTTGGAACAGATTTGGGATGCATAACAAGAAGCCGAAGGTGCCATAACCAGATAAGATATCTTAAGACACATCTACACCCTTTAAAGCATTCTCTTTAGTCATTGGGATCTTTGCCTAGTTGTTTCTATTTGAATTTACTACTAATTGCCACTGCGATTAGTACTATATTGGCTAAAGAAAACCAAAATGTCCAGACTTTTAATAGGTACTGTACTAAAAATATCCTTTCTAAACATATTAAACTGCGTGATATCAGGAAAGTTCACTTTTGATTGAGATTGTCCATGATCTGTAATTGCACATCTGCTTCTGAAGACAATCGTCCAAGAAATTTAAATTAGATAATGTGCGTACTGTGGAGGATGGGATAGTGTTGACATCATAAGTGCTCTGTCACCTAGGTGATGGAACTTGCTGCTATAGTAACCTGAAAATGGCATTACTCATTAAATATGAATTTTAACAAGCAGAAAGCCTTGAAGTTACAAGAAAGGTGTTTAAATCTGTATAATCGAATTAAACCATCTACTGTACTTTTAAAATATTTACAGGAAAGGTCAAAAAAGGCCATAATGAAAGGTTTTATTCCAGACAATTTGATTTCAAACTGTGCACTGTAAAACATGGAGCCGATCGTCACACACCAAACTGGTGGATACGCAATTACATGCCGTTTTGCACATCATCTCTAGCACCCTGCGTCCAACTCCCCTCCCATGGCTCCCAGTTGTGAGCAATATTGCTCCTCCTCATACCAGACGAGAGGTTGCCACTGGCAAGTTACTGGAGAAAGTACGCACCAACTCAAGCCTGCCGCTGCACAATGACCTTTTTAAACCACCAGCTGCACGTTTGCCGTCACGTCACCCATTATGGTCTCATCCGCCACGCCAGGATGTTAGGGTGGAAACCCTCTGGCGAGAGGAATGGAATCTGTTATAATCCCCAACCAGTCCTTCATCGCTGACCCCACAATCTGCCTGCCTGGTTTTGACCTGCCCCGTTGCCAGTGGTCCCTGTTGAACAGGTTCCGGACCGGGCAAGGTCTCTGTGCAGCCAACCAGTATCGCTGGGCCCTTTATGACAGCCCTTTGTGCAGCTGTGGCACAACACAGACGATGACGCACCTTGTCGATGAATACCTGCTGACTAGGTTCAGCGATGGCCTAGAAGAACTGCATCACGCCACTGAAGATGCCATCGCTTGGCTAGACTACTATGCATACGCTAAATAAAATAACTGTAAAATACATTCTTTTTGCACAGAAATGCTAAATTTGGAATAGTGGTTTTTGGAAAAAAGACAACACAGCTGCCTGTTGCTGTTTGTTTCATCCATTGACACTTAGAACTCATGCAATTAGCTGAAACAAAGCATATTGAATTGCTTTTTCAGTGCTTGTATATTGGCACTTCTGGCTACTAATTACTGTAGTATTATTCCACTTGACCTGACGATTTAACTATGAAACTATCCCTTCTGTTCAATAAGGGATTACCAATATGTCATAGAGCTTGGGCCAGCCATCTTAAAACACAGGTTGGCAACAGATTGTGCCTAGAAGGGTTCCAGTGTTCTCTCCCATCCTCCCACAACTTGTCTTTATGATTAGGCTTGGAAAGATTAGATTTTTGTCAGTAAATGTCAATTTCACCAAATACACACAAACCAACAAAAATATATTTCCATCTATGATCATCAAAAATTGCAGGGAGACAAAGTAAGAAAAATGCTGTTTGAGAACTTAGTAGAGTTTCACGGTAGGATATTTACTTCGTATATTTTGATATGTGATGCTGACAATTTTTTTTAATGGTTATCAAACTTTAACTTTTTGAATCTCAAGGGCTATTGTCATTACATAATTATTGTCTGACCCCTCGCATGATTTTCCACAACTGACAATTTAAATAGATAAAAATAAAATAGCTTAAAAATAAACATTGATATTATCCGTCAAAATGATAAAAACATAAACATTGAATTCTGCCAAGTCTATTTATAATGGAGACTCTGATGCTGCATTGAAAGGAGTCTGATTAGTATACAAGATCTTCCGGCTGCCAATGGAGCCCTAGAAGATTATCCCTGAAGACTGAATTCTACAGAGCAGCGGGACCTGAAGAGGCTGTCTGCAAGATTTGTCCTTTCTCCCTTTGGAAAATAAGTCCAGCTTGCAATTACAGAGCCTAGTTTCAGAACCCTCCTCTCATTTGTATACAATCTTTGATATTAAATAACAGAAATAAAGGGAGTGTTAGTGACTCTTATAGTTAAGGTTGCATGAGTGTTTCCATTATTCTTAATCCCTTTTTGAGTTTCTCACAGTTTTCCAAAATGTTCACTTATCAGGGAGATGTTTCCTAGATTTGGCATCTGCCTACAAGTATTTTTTTAAAGTTTGCATAACAAATGGTTCAGCTGCTTGAGAATAAGGAGAGTGGTAAGTAATTGCCATTATAGATAAAATAAAATCTTGATACCTTTCTCGCCCCCCCCCCTGCCCCGCCCCAACAAAGCTCTCCTTGAGGAATGCCCCTTTGAGTTTTTGGGTGACAATTTGGCTTTGATCTGGTGTGCCAGGTGAAAGTGTTTATAAACACTACTGTATATCTGAATATTAATGTATGCCTGCGGGTCTCTGATGTGCTTTGCACTGTGCCACACTTTAAATAAAATCAAATGTCTAAATCTTCATTCAGTGCAATTAGCTTGCATATGTGATATTGGTGGGGGGTAGATACCGAGATAGCTACTTTCCCTGCAGATACCATATTCTAATGCAGTGGCTCTCAGCCTTTTTTCACACATAATCCACACTCCAGCCATAGTTTCTTTCCAGACCTCACCCCAAATCCCACGATGCATTATATTAGGTGTTCTATGAACATGCCATAGGGCAGCTTCTGCCCCAAGAGCCTGAAGTCTAAAAAGACCCAAGGAGAAAAACAAATGAAAGGATCAGGATACAACATATATAAACATAGTTAGCATTGTGAAGAACAGAGATTTTTGCAGTTTGGGGAAGGGTGTTCCATGCGCTTCATGGTGGCATTGAAGAGAGAGCAGAGCGAGGGGGGATGACTGGTCATTCAAAGCTGGCACAGCATCATTACTGGTGGAGGAAATAGTTATAATCTACCGTGACTTGGAAACCAACAATTTCAGAGCCCCTTGCTCCCTCTTCACCTCGTAGATGCAGTTGCGTCCTGGAGAATGCTCTTGCTGGCTGTCTTCAGGAGTGAACTACTTAAGAGGGTGAGTGACAGGTATTCTTGGTGAAGGTCCCTTGGTTCTGGAATTCACGCCGGGTGGCCCACCCAAATGAGAATGTGGTGATTTTTTAGGATGCAGTTGAATTTGTTTGCTCTGGATTTTATTTAATTTGGACTGCCAGCGAAGAGACACTTAAATGGTAGGGACTAGATTGATTTCTGCTAATTGCTGGTTGTAGCTTGTTTGAATTTTCTATAAAATTCAACTCCATAAAAGCTCTATAAAAACAATTCCATAAAAACCAACCAAACAAACAAAAAACCCAAGCTGATTCAAGATATATTAAAGATTTATGATATGTGCTCACAATATAAATAAATGTGACTCTCCTTCACCCTGAAAGCTTGGTGTCAACCAGGAAATACAGCGATCTTATTGACTATTAATTAGGTGCCCGGTATGTATAGAATGCTGCATGTTGCTAGGAGAATGCACTTAGGGACTGATGATTATTCCTGTGTGATCCAATTTCCAGTAGGTTTAGGTACTATAAACAAGGTAAAGGCAATTTTCCAAGTGTCTGAATGAAAAGATTGTTCACTGAGTCATTTTCCCCACAGGAAGGTGACAGCGTGAGAGGATGCTCAATCAGTTGTTCAGCTCTCGATGTTAGAAAGGTAAAACAGACCATCACATCTCCAAAAGGCTAGCCAGAATTTCAATGATCACAATTGCATATAGGATGTATTTTCAGCATTAGGTTGCAGTGAAGGGAAACACTTGAAAGAAGGCAAAAAGGCTTGTGTGTTTAAGCTCCAAGTTGTGGTGAGAGGGGAAATAGCAGTCCTAAATCCTATAAATGTTTGATCAATGAATTGAAACTAGTTAAAGCTGTAGGTAGGATGCCCAGATAGCAACTGTGAAAAATCGGGACAGGGGTTGGGGGGTAATAGGCCCCCATATAAAACAAAGCCCCAAATATCGGGACTGTCCCTATAAAATCGGGACATCTGGTCACCCTAGCTGTAGGTAGCTAGAGAGGTTTTAGAGATTCCTGCTCCACCCCTACAGTATGTTAGTAACCACTGGTGTGGTGTCCTGTGATAGCCCTTCACTTCCACTAACAGCTGTAACAAGGACTTACATTTCCACTTCCTGCCATGTCAGAATGAGCCCTCTTGAGTGCAGTACAACACATGGAGACATTCCTCAGGATCTGCCATTCAGTGAAGGGAAGCAAACTCATTTTTGGGTTCATCCCTGTTGTAAAAACACTACAGTACCTATCCCAGGGTTGTGGAAACCAGTACATCACCTGCTGCAGTCTCTATGGGGTTGATCTTCCCTTCCCAACTAAAAACTGCTGGAGAGTTGGTGCTGATATTCTGTTTCATGCATCTGCTCTCTTCAGAGTGTTCTGTAAGGAAGCGTTTTACCCAGGCTGAGCTTAGTCACTTTCACTCATAGCAGCCCTACAGCACCTCCTTGCAGAAGTGCAATGCTGCTCTCCCTCGCCAGTAGCCAGCTTGAAAGAAGAGCAAATACAACAAAGAAGAAAAGGAAATCAGGAAATGCTATATTGGGTCACACCATTGTGTATCAAGTCTTGTATATGCTGCTTTAAAAAAATTGAGTTCACGGCCTGGCACCAATATAATGCATCTGGTCAACTCTACAATGTCGTACATAGTGGAGAAAGTTCTTTCTGGTCCCATCCAGGTGATCAGCTTACGCCCGGTAGTATGAGATATGATTGCCATTGTCTTCACTAACTACAAATGCACATGTATGTTTGTGTATAAAATATCAATACAAACTTCCATCTTCTCATAAAATTATCCCAGCCCTTTTTATAGGCAGCTGAAGTGGTCAGATTCCAAACCTTGATGTTCCTAGCACTCAAAAGTCCATGCTGATTAAGGGCACATTCATTTGGAGACCAGTATCTAGCAGTGTAGATCAATGCTACCAGGCTCCAGCTTTTCAGTCTCCAGTCGCAATAACAGGTAAGTAATTTTCTCCTAAGTATGTAATGCTAATAGATCCCCACTCTGCGCCTTCTGCTGTGTCTAACCATCAGTTCCATTTCTGAACCAAAGGTAGGAAGCACAAAAGAATGGAGCTATTAAGGGTCACCATACTATTTCAGCCGGGTCAGGCTTGCACCACCCACTGGTGAGGCAAATTAATGAACGTAGGGCTATTAAACTATGAGTATTCTCACTGCTTATGAAATCTAATGGGGTGTGATTTAGGAGTGAGATTATATTCTATATTTGATGATATACTTAAATTACAGGTAATTTCCCTGTCTCTTCCAATTAAACAAGTTAATTACAGGTATGTATGTTGCAAAGAACAAAGCAAAAATATTGGTGCACTTTCTATCTCTCTATGTATTCCTTTAAAAAGTGCATTATGGATCTTTACCAGGAACCCTACAGGTTTTCTATCCTAGCTAATGTGTAATCAATATATCACAGGAATGTAAAATGAATAAATACAATCAGCTGATATTGAGCACTGCACATTTTTACAGTGCAGCCAGCATTTAGCAGAAGCCACTGTAGGAGATGCAATGGGAAAACTGAATTATTTAATGGCTTTAAAATTCATACTTTCTCCCATCCTTGTGATACATACGGCTGCTCTATAAAAACAACTCCATAAAAACCAACCAACCAAACAAAAAACCCAAGCTGATTCAAGATATATTAAAGATTGCTTTCTTATGCTGTCTGTACTGCTTTAATCATTTAGATGGATTCCCTGGTTTCTACATTAGATAGCACATTTTAAAATGGTGAAAAAGTGCCAAAGAATGGGTTGCTTCTTTGATAAAGGTTTATAAAGTCCCTACTGATCCATTACTTCAGAAGTGCTAGCATGCTGGTGTTTTTAATGAAAGATCGGTCAAGTTAATTGTTCCTAGGATTCAACTTAATTGCATACAGGAGATTAGAAACTTTGTTATAGTGGCCTAATATAGTATCAGGGCTGTTTAATAAAGTGAAAGGGGTAGGAATTTTAAACTGAAACCTGCCACTACATAATAAAAATGATGGTAGGTTTCAGTTAGATCTTTCATATGAAACACCTCTAGGTCTCCCATGCAAGAAAAGGAACATTTTTTAAAAACTATGTTACTGATCAACTTTAGGTTAAGTTTGTGTCAGCATTTATATTATAAAAAACTCAGACGAATAGGTTTTGTAGCTGGAGTGTGTTTCTTAATGAAAAATTGCTGTAGCCTGAAACTTGGCATATGACGGCCAGAGTGGTTTTTCTTAATACATTTAAAATAAATCACTTGGCTACTTATATAAGTATATAAACAAACCAAAAAAAGAGGTTTATCAGAATGACACTTGTCAATTGTATTGAATGGAAAAGCTTTGATTTAAAATAACTGAAGGAGTTAAGGATTTTAGACCCTAATCTGGTCTAGGGAAACATCCAGTGAATTGTGAGGATTGTTTTTTGTTTTATTTTTAATTCACCATACTGTAACTGAGAATAAAGCACCTCTAGCTCTGCCACCATTTTTGTGTGGGATGGAAATGATATATGTGTTCCTTCTATCTTCACAAGTGCTTCTGACTAGAAACAAATTGTTTTGGGGTCTGTGCGTATTCCCACTGACACAACCGCACAAATGATGAAATAAACCTAGCGGAGCCGTGCTGACTGACTTTGGCTCCATTCAGGAACCAGGGGGAAAGGAGGTGCTAATACAGACAGTGCTTAATGTGTAATGAAAGAGGTGCGGGGGCTCAAGCAATGTTTTTACATTCATAACTGATGCAGCAAACCCAGAGGTGCCAGGGCTATGAACTGCCACACCTAGAGGTGCTGGGGCTCAAATTAAGCACTGGATATAGACCCCATAACTTACAACATAGTGGTTTTCCCCCACTCCATGTTGGAAACTTGGGACTTTTACACGGTTTGTTGGTTTCAATCTTTCCAAATTGCAGACATTATCACAGAGCCAGCAGGGGAGGCAAAGAGACTGAACTGTCCACTCAGGCCTAGACATGAGTCCTTCATAACTAGGGTCCTACCAAATTCATGGTCCATTTTGGTCAATTTCATGGTCATAGCATTTTAAAAATCATAAATTTCATGATTTCGGCTATTTAAATCTGAAATGTCATGGTGTTGTAATTGTAGGAATCCTGACCCAAAAAGGAGTTGTGTGTGGTGGGGATCACAAGGTTATTGTAGGGAGGTTGTGGTACTGCTATCCTTACTTCTGCGGTGCTGCTGGCGGTGACGCTGCCTTCAGAGCTGGGCAACTGGAAAGTGGCAGCTGCTGGCCAGGAGCCCAGATCTAAAGGCAGCAGCGCCACCGCCAGCAGCAGTGCAGAAATAAGGATGGCATGATATGGTATTGCCACCATCCCTTCTGTGCTGCTGCCTGCAGAGTTGGGTCCTCAGTCAGCAGCCACCACTCTCCAGCCGCCCAGCTCTGACGGCAGCAGTGCAGAAGTAAGGGTGGCGTGGTATGACATTGCCACCCTTACTTCTGCGCTGCTGCTGGCGGGGGGCATTGCCTTCAGAGCTGGGTGCCTGACCCACGGACGCCACTCTCCGGTCGCCCAGCTCTGAAGGTAGCACAGAAGTAAGGGTGGTAATACTGTGACCCCCCCCTAAAATAACCTTGTGACCCCCCCCCACGACTCCCTTTTGGGTCAGGACCCCCAATTTGAGAAACACTGGTCTCCCCGGTGAAATCTGTATAGTATAGGGTAAAACCACACAAAAGACCAGATTTCACAGGAGGAGACCAGATTTCATGGTCCGTGATGTGTTTTTCATGGCCGTGAATTTGGTAGGGCCTTATTCATAAGAGAGACTGGGTAGATTATTTGGGAACATTGGCTTCAGCCACAGTACCTGTTCTGTGAATTGGGGACTCGACCCTTCAGTGCGGTCAATCTGACCCATTGGCTCAGCATTACTGTCAGTTTAAAAAAAGAAGTAACTGTTGTACACAGGAGGCAGCCAGGCTGGCTCAGTTCTTTATCGATAGCATTTGAGTTGCATAAGAAGTAAAGAAACATCACTATAGGGAGCTTTTGTGCTAACAAAACACTGTATTATGCTAGTTTTCATTACATTTCCCCCTAACAAATCAACAAACTAATTCTATCAGGACTTCATTAATTAGCTTCAGAAGCCTCATGCTTAGTTCTTTCGCCATCCTTCTCAAATGTGAATGTTATAAAACCTCCACTACTTTTCTCCTCACTCCTGCAGTCAGATCCATGCAGGCAGATTCTCCCTATGTGGATAAAATTGGAGGACTGGTGCTTTAGATTGTAAGTGCTATGGGGCAAGGACCATACTTTCATATATGTTTGTATGGAGCCTTGGGCTGTGGAGCCCTGATCTGGATTCGGGTCTTTGGGTGCAACTATAGTATTCATATTTAAGAACAACATAGGAATAAGAAGGTTGTTCTCTCAGTGCCCGGCCTTAAATAAATCAGAGGGCAGTGTGTGAACATTCACTGTTATTTATCAGCATTTCTTGTGAGATTTAGCTTTATTCTTGTTTTGATCCCTGAGTTTTGAGTTTGATCTCTGACTTCTTGTGTGACAGAAGGAGACACGTTGGATAGTTTCTTTATCACTTGAGTGGGGACAAGTAAAGCAGCATTGTTACCACTACAGGGGGGTTCTTTTATCAACAAGAGCACTTATTTTGGCTCTGCTGCCATACTAATAATTGCAAAAGGCTAAATTATTGGCAAGGTCAGAAATTTTGTTCAAACTGTGCAGCCTAATGGAATGAACATAGGGCTGGGGACAGGAATGCCTGAACTCTAAGCCTGGGTGCATCGCTGACTTGCCTCAGCAAGGTCACTTAGGGCAAAAATTGTCCACTTTTTTTTTTCCGGTGCCTACTTTTTTGAGTGTCCAGCCTGAGATACCTGGGGCCTTTAAGTGCACAGAACCTCTGAAAATCCAGGTCCATGTTGTCTCAAATTGAGCTCCCAAAATGGGAGGCTACTTTGGAAAACTGTGGCCTTAAACTTTTTGTGTATTAAAACAGGGATGCTGATACATTTACCTGCCTCACAGGGGTGTTGTGAGGTTTAATTAGTTAATGTCTGTATAATGCTTAAGAATTGTAAAATGGTAGCTAAGTGCTAAGTATTATGATTGTTACGATTCAAGTTTTAATCACTGCCAACAATTCCTTCTGCAAATGAAGTTCAGCACTGAGTTAGTCCAAAATATTATCTAAAGCAGCAGCACTCAGCTATTCACAGCCAGAAAGTCACTCTGTCATCAGCTGGAGCCCCAGAGAGTCACAGAATTAATCACATTAGATTTTTTTAAAATGTACATAACACATTTATTATAAAATAAATGTGACACTTAGGCTATGTCTACACTACAAGCTAGGAGTGTGATTCCCCTGCTCCTGTACACATACTCTCATTGAGCTAGCATGAGTATAAATAGCAGTGGCTACGTACTCAGCCCGGCTAAGCCATGCTGCTGCTGCCCCAGCTACCACTGTTATTCATGCTACCCCAGCTCCACTGTTATTTATACTCGTCCTTGCTCAGTAAGAGCTGGTGCAATTGTGTACATGAGCAGGGGACCCCTAGCTCAGAGTGTAGACATAGCCTATAAGGGACAGCAACAACGTAAGCTCACTTCCATCTGAAAATGCTGGGAGCCTATTGTTACAAGTAACAGCAAACGTTACTATAACTGAAGAGATTAGAAAGTATATTTTTTCTGATTCCTTTATTTAGCACACTGGCCAGCATCTGCAGTTCTTTACTCAGCACTTTGTGTACAAATGGTTTCAGTACAGCCACTAGGAAATGAATCAGTTTCCCCCTGTTGTTTGTGTAGGCCTGCAGCATGCTGCAGCCCAGAGCTGGCTTTAAATGAGCTCCGATCCTGCCTTGTGACAAAGTCTGACAGTTACACAAAACTGAAATAAAGCTGGTGAGGGGTTTTTCTCCCAACTCTCCTCTGCAGCCTGGAGTCCAGGCTGCTCTCATTTTCCCTACACCAAGGAAAGGCTAGCAACTCCTCCTCTTCCTACCAGTATCTCCCCTACTCTAAAGGTAGAGACAGATTATAAGATACATTTCTTCCCAGAGCTTGGCTTGGTTCACTGAAAGAGAGAGGGGAGCCCTGCTCTACCCTACATTATGAGGCTCCTGATTCCAGGCCCTAAAGGGTATGTCTAGACTGCACCTGGGAGGCGTGATTCCCAGCATAGACAGACTCATGGTAAAAACAGCAATGTGGTATGGCAGCCGCTGAGGCAAGTAATCTGAGTCCAAGTCTGCCTAACCCCCTGGGTCCAAATAGTAACCAGGGTTTTTCCCAGATACCACCTGTTTCCCCAGAGCCACTTTCTCTTTCAGTGTTTGCTTCTGCCATCCTCTAGGTCTACATCTACTGCAGAGCTCTTGTAACAGGATAGCCTGGTCTTATGAGACTTCCCCCACTGGCTCATGAGGGCCAGCATACCAATGAGAAACTCTTACACAACATGGGAGAAAAACATCAATTTTGTTTAAAAAAAATTGGGAGGTGGGGAGTAGATACAGGCAAGTTTACTTCCCTGAAAGTCTTAATTTTGGTAAAATTGATTAATTTCAAGTTGAGTCTCTCTTTAATACATTTACAAAATTGACTAAATAAAGCTTGAAATATTTGACATTTTCACTTGTTAGTTTGATATTGGAAGAAATAATGATTGAATTCACCTGTCCCTCTACACCTGTTGTTTTAGGAGTTGATCCTGCAAAGATCCTTATTAGCCTAACTTCAGGGCCAGGCAAATTGTTTGAAACTATAGTAAAGAACAGAATTATCAGACACACAGATGAACACGATTTGTTGGGGGAAGAGTCAACATGGCTTTTGTAAAGGGAAATCATGCATCACCAATCTATTAGAATTCTTTGAGGGTGTCAACAAATATGTGGACAAGTGATCCAATGGATGTAGTGTAATTAGACTTTCAGAAAGCCTTTGACAAGGTCCCTCACCAAAGGCTCTTAAGCAAAGTAAGCAGTCATAGGATAAGAGGGAAGGTCCTCTCAGAGATCAGTAACTGGTTAAAAGTCAGAAAACGAAGGGTACCTTCAATATAGTATGGAGTTCTGGTCACCCCATCTCAAAAAAGAGATATTAGAATTGGAAAAGGTACAGAGAAGGGCAACAAAAATGATTAGTGGTATGGAACAACTTCTGTATGAGGAAAGATTAAAAATGGGATGTTTCAGCTTGGAAAAGAGATGACTAAAGGGGGATATGATAGAGGTCTATAAAATCATAAATGGTGTGGATAAATCATAAATGGTGTGGAAAAGGGAAGTGTTATTTATTCCTTTACAAAACACAAGAATCAGAGGTCACCCAATGAAATTAAGAGGCAGCAGATTTAAAACAAACAAAAGGAAGTACTTTACACAACACATAATCAACCTATGAAACTCATTGCCAGGGGATGTTCTGAAGGCCAGAACTATAAAAAGAATTACATAAGTTCATGGAGGATAGGTCCATCAATGGCTATAAATCAAGATGGTCAGGGATGCAACCCTGTGCACTGGGTGTCTCTAGCCTCTCTTTTCCAGAAGCTGAGTGTGGACAACAGGGGACAGTTCACTCAGTGATTACCTGCTCTGTTCATTCCCTCTGAAGCACATGGCACTGGCCACTGTCGGAAAACAGGATACTGGGCTAGATGGACCATTGGTCTGACCTAGTATGGCTGTTCTTAGAGAATCCTGATGAAACTGATTGAGTGGCTGCCTTAGGAAAAGATGATTGGTTGTGGTCCTTCAAGGACATATGCACATGTTTAACTTTACTGGCTTGACTTCATATGGTTACTTGCAGTGCATAAGTCTTTGCAGGATTGGGGCCATACATTGCCATATTTTTTCCTGAGGCAACCACATCCTTCTGAGGATGTCTAATCTTATCAAACCTGAGCAGAGACCTGTATGCATATGGTTCAAGTGCGACATATTGAGTAAAGCTGGTCCAATAGTGGTTGTGTTCTAGAAAACAAATCTCATAGATAGTTGATGTTTGAAATGTGACTGCTGGCTGGTGCAGTAATCATCTTTATATGTGTAAGAATGGATTTTTAACTTGTAACATTGAGAGCTTGAGTATGCTCTTCAGTGGTGCACATGACTAAACATCTTGTAAAATGAGCCCTTTTCCCAAAATATAGGAAGATATATGCTGCATATTGTTAGTATTTTTTATACAGCACCTGAAGGCATGCTAGGCACACAAAGGCAGAGGTCCCTGTCCTGAAGAGCATGCAACCTAAAGGTCCAAGTGAAGTGACTGCAGGATGAGGCCTAATTTTAGACATGACACAAGTAGTGAGTGTAATGGAGGGGATGGAATACAAAAAGACAAGGTTTACACTGATAAAATCATGTGGTTGCTCATTTATGCTACGGGCACGTCATGTTTGTTCCATTAGACTTATTTATTAATGGTAAATTAACTCACTTCTTGTAGGCCAAAGGCAATACAGGATTGATTTTTGGTTTTAGTGGGGATTTGCATGAGGAGAGGATGTTATGTGGAACAGGGATGAGGGGCATCACATATAGGGGTGCACCCTGCATCTGAAGAATCTTGTCTGTATATACCTTTGACTTATCTAATGCATATTTATACCATAGATCACAATGCCTCCATGAGAAACATTTTTCTTAAACTTACAAGCCTGAAAAGAGAGTAAATTAAATGCAGAAAACCATGAACAACTAGCATTCTCTCTTACATGGAGAAAAGCAAGGTTAGGCAGAGTTTGTGTCCTCCCCCATTGTCTGTCTTGAATCTAGGATGTTTTGTCATAGAAGTGCTAAGTTTTATTATTTATTATTAATGTAGCACATCTGATATGCAAAAGTCTTTGCAATCCCTAAACAATGGAGGTGATCAAGTATGAATTCCAGCCTTAACTTTCAGCTGTTGGGTTTGCCAATTTAAGCCAGATGCTACACTATTTTAACATTTAGGGCTAGATTTTATATTCTTACATTGACTAGTACCTTACTCCATGAGTGGTCTCATTGGAGTTGTTAAACTACTCTTGGGGCAAAGCATTAGTAAACCCCAGGAAAAGTACTAGGATCTGGTTAGTGATGGATGCTTTCCAAATACATTTAAGAAATGCATGAGAATTTTTGTTTTTAAACTGGAACACTGAAGTGAGAAAACAAAGCCCAGCTTCCACTGTTGTGTGTTGTATTAGGACTAATTCATGGCAAGCGTGACTCTAGCCATTATGGGGGAAATACTTTATTCATGTAACCGATCCCAATCTTTGTCATTTGTATGCACAACTGGGGCGGGGGGGGGGGGATTACTAGGAGGGAAAAAGGGGCAAAAGGAGGAAGGGGGCTAAAGCGTTCCTTGGCCAAGCGGTTGTAGATGCTGTAACTTTTTCATGCTTCTGATCAGCTCCCGCAGCGCAAAAGGCGCTCTGCAAACCCCAGCGCGTTGGGAAACGTTGTAGGTGTGTGTAACCGGTGTGTTGCAAGGAGCTCTCCTCTTCTCCCCCCATCCCCTGGAGCCAGAAACGCAGGGGCGCCGTTTCCACCCACAGAGGCCGGTTTCACAACCCGCCGAGGATCCCCGCAGGGGGAGCACGGAGCGGCCATTAACTCTTGCAGGGACTGGCGGCGCCTGCGCTGGTGCTGCTAGGTGTGAGCGGCGGCGGCGCGAGCGGGCTGTCCCGGGGCGCAGCACAGCGCCGAGCCGAGCCATGGTGAAGATCAGCTTCCCGCAGCCGGCGGCCGGGCTCAAGCCGGAGAAGGCGGCGGAGGGCGATGGGGCCAATTCGGAAATTCTCCTGCCTCCGTGCGGGGTGAGTCGGGGCGCGGGCTCCAGCGGGGCGCTCCCTTCTCTCTGCCCCGGGCCCGGGGAGCAGCGGGGCGCAGCGCGCCCCCAGCCGCCGCGGTGCCATGGGAGCCGGGGTGGTTGCTTTGTGGGCGGCCCGTGCCTTGGGAGCTGCCCCGTGCACTGAGTCTGGCGCTGGGGGCTCCGGGCAGGGCAGCGCCCCCATACTACTGACCCCCCCCCCCATGCACGGTGAGCCTGGCGCTGGGGGGTCCAGCCGGGACAGCGCCCCCCACTACCGACCCCCTGCTATGAGCTGCGGTGGGTGTTCAGATATGTTATCCCGTCCCCTACCCGGTTCCTAACCCACGCCGTGTCCAGTGTGTTTGCGGGAGGGTGCTACAGGATGTATCTGTGTTTGCTTCCTCCGTGTATTGTGAGTCTGGGGAGCTCCGAGTGTCTCCCCCTCACCCGCCCCCCACTGTGCATTGCTAGTCTGGGTGGCTAGGGGGCCTGTGGAGTCATTTTAGGCCCCAGAGCTGGAGAGAGAGAGCAGCGAGCTGGGGCACAGAGAGCGCGTGCTGCCTTGGTAAAAAATGTGCAGTGCCTCCCGTTCTGGTGTGTGTGTCTTATTTTGCTAGAGCCTTTTAAAGTGAAATCCTACTTGCGAAGGCGGTTTCCCTCTTCCATCCCCTGGTGAAGTCGGGGAGCCCGGAAATGATGTGCACGGTGGCTTTGGTGCCTGCTTTTGCTTAGTTTTAGGTTTCCTTGATATCACCCGACTCCTCTGCTGCAGTCCTGCTGCGTTTTTGTTGTTGATCTTTCGCTTGCACGTTTTCCCTCCTACCTAGAAGGAATGGCTGTCATTTCCCTTGGAGTTTTAAATGGCCCGACTCCAAAGCCTGCCTGGAACGTACATAAAACAGCCCCGTTTACCATTTGGGGGTGGTTGGTTTTTTTTGGTTAGTTTGTTTCTGTATAGTTGAGTCTGTATGGGGAGATCTCTTCCTCCTTCAACCCCCCCCCCAAGCCCATCTCCAAATATCCTGCTGAGTCCCTAGGGTGGGCACGTCTTTGTCCCTGTTGTTTAGGAAACTGCCCTTAACTCTTGTGAACTGCAGCCCCCTTTGTCTGGACGTTAGATTGACTTGGAATTAAAAAGACATCAGCAGATTTTGGCACGCCCTTGACTTGTTACTGGGACATCAGGACTCCTTTACCTGACACGTGTTTCCCCTGCCCCCATAGCTGGCCAGGCCTCACTTATGCTTGCTGTTAAAGGGCTGCCCATTGAAACAAGGGCCTGTTCCTGAAGTCATATAATGGTGAATTTGTGACATCAGCCAGTTCCATGGCAACAGATTGTGATGACATAGGTACAAGATTATAATTGTACTGCTCAATCAGGGAGAAGCTGGGATGTGAGAGGGGGAGACTTTTGGTGTTTGCTTGATGGTAGCAAAGGAAAAACAGAAGCACTGGGCAGCTTTTAATATTAATTATACCGATTTTTCACCTCCCTGTCCACACCAAGTTAGACTTGATGTGAATTCTCTGTAAGCTTTATTTTGGGGCGGGAATGGGAGGGGAGGGCTCAGTGTAGCTAATGCTTGTGATTTTCTTGCATGAGCAGACATGCAAAGAACCAAAGGTGTATGGCATTGTGGACATTGGTTTGCCGTAGGGTGAGAAATGGGCACATTGAGAGGCAGCTGGGCATCCTGTTGTAGGGAGTGATCCTGCTTGGGCAATAAAAACAATACAAGATGAGACCAATAAATACAAACATTGCAGTAAATAATGCCTTTTTGCCCTAGACATACACTTGGGTGGAGATGATCTGGGGCTAATTGTTCCTGGATGATGATCAAATTAAAATGCCTTGATTGAGGTTCATCATTAGCGTGGAGAAGAGAGTGGGAGAAATGAAAATCTGGGGTCTTGGCAAGATTAGGAACAAGGGGGAGGAAGTGGTGATAAAGTGTAACTAAGAGCATGCCACAATTGTGTTCAGATTATTCACTTTTTCCAAGATAGGAGTTGATGTTCCCGACTTGAATTTACTTTGCTGGCTTTGATTTACTTTTGGTGATGGCTGATTGAGAAAGGAACGGTCTTGCACAGAGGCGCCTAGTGGGAGGGACACAAAGGGGGGCACCAGCTAAAGGGGGGCGGGCCCCTGTGGAGATTGGGATCCTGCCAGGCACAGAGGTGTATGGGGGTATTGTTACCTCCTGGGAGTACTAGGTTGTTCTTGGGATCCTGGGATCTAATTGCAGCTGATGTGTCCCAACCAAGGAATGCGGTAATCGGCAGTATTTATTTCATGCTAGTGGCTGTGTATATGGTACCTCACAGTTGGAATGAAGAACTATTCGTAGATGAAGAGGTCAATATTGTCACATATACGGACACATGAATTATTACGGGCTCATCCTGCAAGGTGTTCTTTGGGGGTGGACCCTCACTTGAAGTTAATGAAGGTCCATGCAAGTGTGTGTGTATGGAGGGTCTGCCTGAACTGAACAACTTACAGGATCAGGGCCAGCGTAACTGACAACACCATCTGGTTTACAATGCTTGTGAAACAGATGGTGGCATTTAAGCAACATTTTACATCTCTTCACAAATCCCTGAAAGTGTGTGCAAAGTTTGATTATTTATTACATCCTGATATCCAACTGCGTTGAGAGAAATTGTGATCTATCCATGCTGTTGATACCAAGCTGGGTGTTCTGCAGTGCATTCTGGCTCTGGAAAGTGTCTCTGTCAGAACAGGATTGTGGAATTCTCTATGAAGGTTCCATTTATAAAGGATTAATAATAGGTGGTTTAATAAATTGTTTAATTTTTAGAGTCCACCAGATCAATAGGTTGATCAAAACCATGATCTTCTCTAACACCACCTACTGATGTGCTTATAACTATACATAAAACATATTGCTAGTGTCTGTGTAACATGCCTATAACATCTAATAATCATTAACTTTTATAAACTATTTATAAATGGAACCTTAATATAAAGTATGACCATTTATGGTCTCTCCCCGGTTTCCAGTTTGCTCAGTTCACAAATAAAAGGGTTATTTCTCTTTCTCCTCCTCCTTCTCCCTCTAACTTTCAACCCTGAAAACTCAACCTAGAATTGGAAAATCAAGCGGGTCTCTTTTGGCTCGCATGTCATCTGCAATAAAGATTTCTACAAGTGGAATTTAATTCATAATTTTGCTGATGTTGCGTGAGTCAGATTAGGATCCATCTTCCCTTCCTCTGGTCTTTGAAAACAGGTGTTAAAAAGCAGTAAAAGCTTACTTCAGTCAGCAGTGTTACCAACCCCAAAGCATTCAAAAATCATGAAGTTGGCTTAAATCACAAGATTTAAAACAAAAACAAAAACGGATGTTGGGTCATTCTTCTTTGCCTTTTGGTTTCTGAGCCTTTCGGATGCACTTGGGTCATGTCTTCAAGCTTTATTTTTTCCTCCAGCTGCAAAGAAATACACTATTTTTAAAAATGAAAGCTGGGACTCTTGAGCAGTCTCAGGAGTCCAGCAGCTGCAGCTTTAAGAAAAACACCAAAATATTGCAAGATTTGTGATCAAATTGAAAGTTTAGCAGCACCAAGTCAGTGAAGTAAGCAGAAATGACAATGAATGCACATAGGGAGCATGTGAGAGAGTGGTATTTTTTATCCACACTTTAATGGATTAGATACTTATTGATATTATCTTGTGTGTGTAACTCATGCTAACTGGACCAAAAGGAGGACATATTTCTTTGTGTGCATAAGTTATATAACAGAACAACTTTTACTTACTCAGTGGGGTTTATCATTCAATGCTGGGTTTTCTTGGCACAATGCTTGTTGCTGCCAACAGTTCCTGCTCTTTCACCCTCTGTTCTCCAGCTGCTTTGTGTTACAATGACATTGGTGACAGAAACAAGGTTTTGTGTGCTCTTTTTCTTTTGACCCAAGAACTTCAATCCCATCTGTAGGAGAGTGATGGAGTTTGGATACCACTAGTCTGTGAATTTGGGCAGATGCACTGTAGATGCAAAGATGTGACAGGGAGGAAAGCAGACACTTGAGAGTCTAATACATTATAAATAGGGGTCTACTTAAATCATGGAGAAATCACACATAGATAGCAAATTTCACGGATGTGTAATGCAAATTTTGCTGTTTATGCTGTGACCGACCCACGAAAAACGTGATTTTTCCGCAGTGTTTCTCAAGCTGGGCCACCCGACCTGTTTGTAGGGGAAGGAGTAGGGGGGGCCGTGATATTTCCACCCTTTCTTCTCCACTGCTGCTGTCGGTGGTGCTGCCTTCAGAGATGGGCACTGGGCCAGTAGCCACCACTGTCCGTTCTGTCTTCAGATCTGGGTGGCTGGATACCAGATTTCACAGGGGAGACCAGATTTCATAGTTTGTGACACAATTTTCACAGCCATGAATTTGGGAGACCCCTAATTATAAAAAGTTAGTAAATGAGGAATCTGACAGCAAGCCCAAGTGACGCAGCATTGTACTTCCCTGATGCACAATTGAGGTGATTGGTTTCATTTGGAAAGGCATTGTCATTTAAACTGAATCAGAAAATCCACATAATTTTGAGGCAATCACGATATTTGAAGATTTTGTAGTGAAAACAACCTACTTGTCATTAACACAACCTGGAAGACTCTTAACAGCCTTGCTGAGTGTGGATGCAATAGTCTTTGGGGTTATGAAGTCAGCTGAATGACTTACGTTATCTTTTATTAAAATATATTTCAAGATACTTAACTGCTTTCAGTGTGAGTTTTAATCAGACTACAAGATTGATTTTGAAGTGGAAAAGTACAGTTATATATGCAGATATTTTCAAATACACTGATGACGAAACAGCTTATTGTCTTTTGTTTGTGTGTGATCATGACGCACGTAAAGTCAAAAGATTTGTCTAGTCAGCCTTTAAAAAGGCACTCAAGATTAACAGACCTAAACTGTGATCGCCTCAGCTCTCCACCCCAGTAGTAGTGGGTAACTACCCTACAAGGATGGTGCAAGATCTGGAGTAAGGGGTTTCTTAAAAATCTCTTATGGGGAAAGTGGGATAAGGGGGTTTGGAAGATTGGTTTTGTGTGAGTCGAAAGTTGTCAACCCTAATACTGTTGCCCTGCCCTGCCCCTACTCTGAGGCCCCGCCCCCGCTCACTCCATCCATCCCTCATTCGCTCTTCCCACTCTCCCTCAATTGCTCATTTTCACCGGGCTGGCTCAGGGGGTCGGGGGCAGGAGAGGGTGAGGGCTGGGGCTGTGGGAGGGGGCTCTGGGCTGGAGGGTGGAGCCGAGGGGTTTGGAGTATGGGAGGGGACTCTGGGCTGAGGCTTTGGGGTGGGGCTGGGGATGAGTGGTTTTGGGTGTAGGAGGTTGCTCCAGGCTGGGATCGAGGGGTTTGGAGGGCGGGAGGGGGATCAGGGCTGGGGCAGGGGGTTGGAGTGCATGGGGTGGGGCGTGAGGGCTCCAGCTGGGGGTGCAGGCTCTGTGGTGGGGCTGGGGATGAGGGATTGGGGGTGCAGGAGGGTGCTCCAGGCTCAGATCGAGAGGTTTTGTGGGTGGGGAATCAGGGCTGGGACAGGGGGTTGGGGCGCAGGAGGGAGTGAGGGGTGCAGGCTCTGGACGGTGCTTACCTCAAGCAGCTCCTGGAAGCAGCGGCACGTCCCCCATCTGGCTCCTATGCAGAGGCATGGCCAGGCGGCTATGTGTGCTGCCCCGTTCAAAGGCGCTGCTCCTGCAGCTCCTATTGACTGGGAATCGCAGCCAGTGGGAGCTGCGGAGCCGGCACTTGGGGAAGGGGGTAGTGCGCGGAGCCCCCTGGCTGCCCTACATGTAGGAGCCGGAGTGGGTACATGCTACTGCTTCCAGGAGCCGTGCGGAGCCACAGCAGGCAGGGAGCCTACTGTAGTCCCACTGCGCCGCCGACCGGACTTTTAATGGCCCCGTCAGCGATGCTGACCGGAGCCACCAGGGTCCCTTTTCGACTGGGTGTTCCAGTCAGAAACCGGACACCTGGCAACTCTATTGGAAGAAGGCATTTCTAATTTCCAGCCCTCCCTTTGCCTGGTAGCAGTTCGGTTGCCTTTGGTCAGAAACTGTGGCTGAGCTCCCCACGCTGCTAAGTGTGAAGCAAAATGCCACTTCCAGCAAATGTAGTATTTGGTATCAGCAAGCGGGATGGTAATAGGGCTCACTATGACTCTGGTGAGACTGCACTTGGAATACTGTGTTCAACTGTTGGCTTTTAATTTCCCAGGGAGATAGATGTCAATTGAAGGGAATGCTGAAAGGAGTCATAAAGTGTTCAGGGGCTTGAGGGATTGGTTTAAGATGAAAGATTGAAGAGCATTGTTAAATAATGATTAGATCTGTGAGATATTCATCAACACCTTTCAAATATTTGTAAACAGAGAGAGCGAGCAGAAAGACTTAGCGTGGATTGAGGGAGCTGGGGATGTAGGAGGAGGATACAGCTGGGCGTAACTGGATGAAATTAAGGAAGGGGAAATTTGTATATGTATGTGTATATATGTGTGTGTGTATGTGTATATATGTGTGTGTGTGTGTGTGTATGTATATATTCTTCCTGACACAAAATGGGCAATGTGCTAACTTGATGTAGGTGTAGGGAATTATCCAGCATTGGAAGAGCTAGCAGCCTCATCCCTTTTCTATTGAAATCAAATGGGAATTTTGCCATTGATTTAATGGGAGCAGGATTGGGACCTAACATTTTTTATTGGTATTCATGCTTTTCATCTTGAGCCTGGTCCAAAGTCCATTGAAGTCAATGGGAATCTCTCTGTTTTCTTCAGTGAGCTTTGAGTCATGGCTGTTCTGTTCATCGCTCTGTGTTGCTGGAAGTGCGGCCATGTCTGCTGCCCTGTGATCATCCTGAACCCCTTGCTGGATCCTAAATCCTTCCCTTCTTTTTGTGTGGCCTCCCTCGGGGCCTTCCTCATGTCAGATGAACCCTCCTTTTGTGGCATCCTGATTTTCTCCCTGCAAAGTTGCTAGCACCCACTGTAGCAGCTCTGATGATGATTACAACCAGCACAAGAAGAATAGCTCTGGCTGTTGGAGTAACAGGGAGTACTTGCTGTGAGCAGGAGTTACCTGACTCTTAAGGAGCTGTTAATGAAAAAAGGCCTACATTCCTTTTCTGGCAATTATGGGGCCTTGGGGATTTTCTTCCTGGGTGCACTATATTTCTTTGCTCCCACAATAATGACCCTCCGCCACTTCAGTGACTGCCATAATCACATTTCCTAATAAAAAGCAAATGGTCACTTTGAAATGCAGAAGGTTAGTTCCTCTGTGCCACAGCGTGAGGTGAGCATTGTCTCCTGTTGCAGGGACTGAGCATCAAGCCACCACATCCACTTTGGTTTCTTCTCCTTTCTGTTTTTCCCTCATGCTCCAGACAGGGAGGTTGGATGTGGCTCTGCCCCTGAACTTACCAGTGACTCTCTCTCTCTCAGCTGAGGGGTTCCCCTGAGGTTTATAGAGTTGCTGCTCTGAGGGTGGCTGAGTTTCATATGTGATGTGCAGGAGCATTGTGTTCCCAAGGAGCTGAGATTCCTGCCACTCGACCATTTAGCCAACATCCCTTGTTTTCTTGGCGACATGTTTTTAAAGTAGAGGTGGCAAAGATATGTTTAAACATAACAGTTTTTCTCCGCCTGCACTTCTCTTGACCGCTCCGGTTATTATAGGAGTTATTTCTATGTCAGGAAGAGGTTTCTCCTTTGGTATAAGCCTACAATGAAGACTGAAAAGAGCACTGTCCAAGCCATATTGACAGAAGTGCTTGCCTATGTGATTCTGGTGCAGGTGACACTAGGTGCTAGGGTATGTTGTGCAAATTGGGACTATGAATTTACCTGAATTGTGAGCTGTACTGTAAAAAGTATGTAAACATTCTTAAGATGTTTCAGTAACCTAAATAACAAATGTCGATGGGAAAAGGTACAAAAGGGAGATAAAATAACTGTATTAGTCAAAACAAAAAGGCCAAGTTGATATGATTCAAGGACTGTTGAAATTATGCTCGTTGAAAGCAGGAGATGTGGAGCTGTAAATTAATGAGCCAAAATTGGTATGTCAGAATTAGGCCTAACTAAAGGACAAAATAATAAGGGGATAGATTGTTCCACCCATCACTCCCTTTTTGGGTTATTAAAAGGAAGAGATTTTGAGAGGAAAAACATAAGAACACCCCCCCCCCCCGAATGAAAGAACAGACAGAGGATACTAGAGTAAGCTTCACCATCATGCCTGCCATCCCCCCATGTCTCCTGCAACCCTGAGCCTTTGTCAGCCTGATCCTGAAAGGTATCTTGATGAGACCAGGCGAGAGAGAGGGATCCAGATGACATTGCCACCCTTACTGGCTCAAGGTGACTCATAATTACTACCCGAGATAAAACTGGGATTGGATTTTAATAGCAGCAGCTGCAACAGCTGCAGACTATCTCAACTGATTTCTTCTCTTACCTACTTATTACCATCTTTAGTGTCATCTAAGAGACTGTCAAACAAGGGTTTGTTTTTCTTCTGAAATGCTCTGCAGCTGAAGGGAAAGGGAACAAGAAATGTTGTTAAAATGCATATCTTACTTAATGCTTTACATTTCAGATGCTTTAACTGTTTTTCCTTCTTTTCTGTATCTTTAATAAAAGGTTAACAGGAATTTTAATGGTGTGTTTGCCATGGTACTACGCAGACTGAGGCCTCTGCATACCAAGCCCTAGACCTTGTTAAATACTGTTTTAATGTTCAACAGTAACTGGATTATGTTAACACCTGTAGCTCATACTTTCCGTCTAAAGTAATGCAACATTTTCTGTGGTGATGGGCACAAGATAAAAACCTAGATGGCTACATGGGAATGGACTGTGCTTTGCCTGCTTGTAGAAGCTGCTCAACACCAGGTCTAAACCAGCAGTTACACAGTGTTTAGTCATTCTGCCAGTGTGGTTCCAGCCCTCATATAGTGAGAGTCAGGCTCTGGTGTGTGACTTCCATGCAGGATGGCTTGTGGAGCAACAGTGCTGGGTTAAATTGGGGGCCCTGTGCACTAGAGAAATTGCCCTCCCCCAGTTCCTCCACCCCTTCACTCAGATTTCACCTGGCACCCGCCTGTCATGGTGCAGCCAAGCCAAATTTAACAACACTCTGACCCCGTATGCCAGGTCACGATCGCACTCACTCAAATTTGGCCTGGCTGCTGCACCATCATGGCAGAGGGGTGGCCAGGCCCTGTATGCCATGTCGCAATGCCGCCCACTCAGACTGGGTGGTCAGGGGGCCCTCTGAGATCGAACTAAGTACAAGTGAACTGAGTGCACATCTCTTAGTTCCACCTGGGGGGCAAAGAGGAGGGGATGTAAATAAACATCATATGATAGTAGAGACAGTAACACAAACATGTGACATCTAAATAGGTTTATTTTGAATATGTTCATCTAATTTTGTTTACAAGCATTGGAGTCAAGAGTTCAAGCTTCTGAAGTTTTGTACTTTCATCATGTTAAATTAAATTATATGTTGCTTTGAAGATGTTTTGTTTTGTTTTTTCTCTATCCCCAAGTCTTACATATCCAACAGGGCTGAAAGAACTTCCTCTTCATTTTGTTGCATTGGTCATGAGACCAGAATCTGACATTTTAAAAGAATCATGGTCTCTGGTTATCAGCTTTCCAGTGTATTGGGGAGAGGGGAGGGAGGGCAGAGGTGGGAGGATTGGGAAGGCATTGTTTGAGAAATGGCAACAATTTTCTGCAGGATCCACTCTTATGGAATGATAGGATCTTAACCTGATTTTAGATATTATTGCTGGATATTCTAATCAAGGATAATATATGCTGCTGCTAAAACTGGAGGAGAAAAAAGTTGGTAAAATAGCTATTTCTAGCAGAAGTGCTAAATAATACTAGGTTTAGTAATGTGGGAATCTCTTTCAGCAAACGAGATGTAGGTTGAGGTGTTGGAGGATTTCTGAGCCTGTGAATTTTGGTGTCTTAAAAGTGAACCCTCGATCTGAGTACACTCTTTAAAAACTGAACAGGATTCCAAGTCAATACAAAATTGTAAATAGGTGTGTTTCTAGCATGAAAACGGATCTTTCATTTACTTCCCTCCCTTCCTTACTGTACCTTTCCCCTTGAAAAGTTGGTAGTACAATAAGCATTGTGGTAAAGCATGGGGATATAGTTAAGTGTCTCAAAAAGGGATAGTGATTTTAATAAGCATGAGTGGAATGAATGTGAGAGAGGCAGTAAGCTTATCTCTTATGTGGAACGTAGTGATCCAGCTGCCTCCCAGGGCACTTAAGGGAGTGATTTTTTTTCTTTTTAAAGTTTGAGACATTCCTTTTGAGATGCAGTAACCTCTTTGCCAGTCTGTCTGAAGGCAATATTTCATAAGAATGTTCATACTGGGTCAGACCAAGGGTCCATTTAGCCCAGTATCCTGTCTTCCGACAGTGGCCGGTGTGAGATGCTTCAGAGGAAATGAACAGAACAAGGCAATTTTCAAGTGAGTCATTCTCTGTTATCCAGTTCCAGCTTCTAGCAGTCAGAGGTTTAGGGACACCCAGTGCATTTGATTGCGTCCCTGACCATCTTGGCTAATAGCATATCATGGATTTATATAATGGCATAAAGGGAAGGGTAACAATCCATATGTATGCAGTAATATAAAATCCCTCCTGGCCAGAGATACAGAATCATTTACTTGTAAAGGGTTAATCAGTTCAATTAACCTAGTTGGCACCTGACCAGAAGGAGCAATGGGGAAAGAAGATACTTTCAAATCTTGCGGGGGAGGGGGAAGAAGGTTTTTGTTTTGTGATCTTTTTTTGTGTTCTATCGGAGCCAGAGCGTGACCAGGCAGGAAAACCCATCTTCCAGAAAACACCAAACTAGCCACTATGGATGTAGAAGCCCTCTACACCAACATTCCACACAAAGATGGACTACAAGCCATCAGGAATAGCATCCCCGATAACGTCATGGCAAACCTGTTGGCTGAACTTTGACTTTGTCCTCAACCACAACTATTTCAGATTTGGGGACAATTTATACCTTCAAGTCAGCGGGATTGCTATGGGTACCCGCATGGTCCCACAGTATGCCAACATTTTTATGGCTGACTTAGAACAACGCTTCCTCAGCGCTTGTCCCCTAATGCCCCTATTCTACTTGTGCTACATTGATGACCTCTTCATCATCTGGACCCATGGGAAGAAGGCCCTTGAGGAATTCCACCAGGATTTCAACAATTTCCACCTCACCATCAACCTCAGCCTGGACCAGTCCACACAAGAGATCCACTTCTTAGACACTACAGTGCTAATAAGTGATGTTATTAGCACTGCTTAGACACTACAGTGCTAATAAGTGATGTTATTAGCAGTGCAGACACTACAGTGCTAATAAGTTACATATACACCACCCTATATCGGAAACCTTCTGACCGCTGTATTTACCTACATGCCTCCAGTTTCCATCCAGACCACATCACACAATCCATTGTCTACAGCCAACTCTAAGATACAACCGCATTTGCTCCAATCCCTCAGGCAGAGACAAACACCTACAGGATCTCTATCAAGCGTTCTTAAAACTACAATACCCAACTGGTGAAGTGAAGAAACAGATTGGCAGAGCCAGAAGGGTACCCAGAAGTCACCTACTACAAGACAGGCCCAACAAAGAAAGTAACAAAAAGCCACTAGCCGTCACCTACAGCCCCCAACTAAAACTTCTCCAGAGCATCATCAAGGATCTACAACCTATCCTGAAGGACAATCCCTCACGCTCACAGACCTTGGGAGACAGGCTCGTCCTCGTGTAGACAGCCCCTCAACCTAAAGCAAATACTCACCAGCAACTACACAGCACGAAACAAAAACCTACCTCCCTCCCCTCCCCATTTGAAAGTATCTTCTTTCCCTCATTGGTCCTTCTGGTCAGGTGCCAACTAGGTTAATTGAACTGATTAACCCCTTACAGGTAAGTGATTCTGTACCTCTGTCCAGGAGGGATTTTATATTACTGCATACATAGGGATTATTACCTTTCCCTTTATATTTATGATAGGTATTATGATATTTTCTGTCTTATTACCTATCCATTTCCTAATGGTTCCTAACATTGTCTTAGTTATTTTTGACTGCAGCTGCACACTGAGTGGATGTTTGAAAAGAACTATCCACAATGACTTCCAAGATCTTTCTTGAGTGGTAACAGCTGCTTTAGGCCCTGTCACTTCGTATTTATAGTTGGGATTATGTTTTCCAATATGTATTACTTTGCATTTATCAACATTGAATTTCATCTGCCATTTTGCTTTGTTTTCATCTGCCTGTCACTCAGTGTTGTGAGATCCTTTTGTAACTCTTCACCGACGGCTTGGACTTAACTGTCCAAAGTAAGTTGGTATCATCTGCCAACTTTGCTACCTCACTGTTACCCCCTTTTCCAGATCATTTATTAATATGTTGAACAGCACGGGTACCAGTATAGATCCTTGGGAGACACAGCTGTTTACCTCTCTCCACTGTAAAAAATGTTTAATCCTACCCTTTCCTCCCATCATTTAACCAGTCCTTTAAAGGACCTTCCTTTTTATCGCATGACTGCTTATTTTGCTTAGGAGCCTTTGGTGAGGGACCTTGTCAAAGGCTTTCTGAAAGTCTAAGTACACTATATCCACTGGATCACCCTTGTCCATATTTGTTTGACCCCCTCAGTGAATTCTAATAGATTGGAGAGGCATGATTTCCCTTTACAAAAGCCATGTTGAAAGTGTTCCACAACAGATGGCGTTCATCTCTGTATCTGGTAATTTGGTTCTTTATTCTAGTTTCAGCCAGTTTGTCTGGTACTGAAGTGAGGTTTACCAGTCTGTAATTGCCAGGATTGCCTCTGGAGCCTTTAAAAAAAATTGGTGTGGCATTAGTTATCCTCCACTCATCTGATACAGAGGCTGATTTTAGTGATAGTGATACCACAGTTAGTAGTTCTGCAATTTCATATGTGAGTTCCTTCAGAACTCTTGGGTGAATACCATCTAGTCTTGGTGACTGTGATGGGGTGGACTAGACCTTGAGGCCTTGCCGCACCCCACCCCAGAAAAGGGCAGTAGAGAAGTCCTCCAAGATGCCTAAAGCGGCTGTGTGTGAAGCAGCCAATCGGGGCCCAGCAGGTCACTATAAGAAGAGCTGTAGGGCCAGAGCGAGTTCAGTTCCTTGCTAGAGCTGGAACAGAGTGGATGGTGCTCCAGGCTGGCTGCTGGGATGCCACAAGGACAAGGCCCAGAGGTAAGGGTGAAGAATGTGCGGGAGCCATGGGGCAGTGGCCCAGGGAATTATAGCAGTAACACAGTTTATTTAAAGGGACATTGCGGACAGCTGCTATCTATAGGGTCCCTGGGCTGGGACTTGGAGTAGAGGGTGGGACTGGGAAAGTGGCCTGGACTTTGAGGCAGCCCAGAAGGGGAACTGATCTGTAGTGGCCCAGCTGAAGAACTGGGGCCACAAAGGCCCTGAGAGGGCGAAGACACTGCCTCCAGGAAAGGAGCCCTGTGGCACTGCTCTGTTCCGGAGCAGGGATAAACAGAGAGACATTACAGAGGGTACTGAGAGAGGCCCTGTTGGACTTGTACCCCGAAAGGGGTTTGTGTTGCTTTTATTTGTCAGACAGACTGTGTATGACTTGGCCGAAGGGCTAAGTCACTGAAGACCCACCACAAATAGAGAGAGCATGCAGGCACACGTACTCGGCCAGGGAGAGCTCATGAGAGGTGAGTGTGACCCTGTTACAGTGACTTATTACTGTTTAATTTATCAATTTGTTCCAAAACCTACTCTCTTGGACACCTCTATCTAGGACAGATCCTCAGATTTGTCATCTAAAAAGAATCACACAGGTGTGGAGCAAAAAGAACAGGATTACTTGTGGCACCTTAGAGACTAACAAATTTATTTCAGCATAAGCTTTCGTGGGTTAGAACCCACTTCATCAGACGCATGGAATGGAACATACAGTAAGCAGATATTTATACATTCAGAGAAACATGAAAAGGTGGAAGTGCCTATACCAACTTGAAGAGGCTAATTAATTCAGAGGAACTATATCAGCAGGGGCAAAAAACTTTTGAAATGATAATCAAGATGGCCCATTGCGGACAGTTGACACAAAGGTGTTTCTCTGAATGTATGAATATCTGCTTACTGTGTTCCATTCCATGCGTCTGATGAAGTGGGTTCTAACCCACGAAAGCTTATGCTGAAATAAATTTGTTAGTCTCTAAGGTGCCACAAGTAATCCTGTTCTTTTTGCTGACACAGACTAACATGGCTGCTACTCTGAAACAGGTGTGGAGATCTCCCTCGTGCTGTGCAGTGAAGACCGAGGCAAAGAATTTATTTAGCTTCTCTGCAATGGTCTTGTCTTCCTTGAGTGCTCCTTTGGTATCTCAATCATCCAATGGCCTCGCTGGTTGGTCAGCAGGCTTCCTGCTTCTGGTGTACTTAAAAAAATTTGCTATTAGTTTTGAGTCTTTTGCTAGTTGCTCTTCAAATTTGTTGGACTGCATAATTATACTTTTACACTTGACTTGCCAGAGTTTATGCTCTGTTTTATTTTCCTCAGTTTGATTTGCCTTCCAAAGTTTAAAGGATGCTTTTTTTGTCTCTAACTGCCTCTTTTACTCTGTTGCTTAGCCATGATGGTGTTTTTGGGGTATTCTTATTTTTTTGTTGTTTTATTTTGGGTATATATATAGAGAGAGAGAGAGAGAGAGAGAGTTTGAGTCTCTATTGTGATGTTTTAAAAAAAGTTTCCAGGCAGTTTGCAGGCATTTCGCTCTTGTAACTCTTCCTTTTAATTTCCATTTAACTAGGCTCTTCTTTTTGAACTTAAATGCTGCTGTTGTGGGTTTCTTTGGTATTTTCCACCCTACAAAGATTTCTAAGTATTGTATCAGAGAGTAGTCTCTGCTGGTCTAAAAGTCCTGTGGTTCTCTAAGCCTATGTTACAAACTATAATCAAAATACATTTATCATGTTATATCTTTTTGAAAACTCTCTCTTGCTCTCTCTGTCATTATTTTTCTCTGACCATTACCTTCATGACCGTGCATTATTACAGCCGGAGTAAGTAGCTGAGAGAGAAATCTCTAATAAGCATTTCTATCTCAGTACTTATATGGCTCCCGTCATGGTATTTGAGCGCTTCCCAAGTATTTAGAAATAACAGCAATCTCTCCTTTCCCTACCTTTAGGCAAAATAGCTTGACAAGTTTAGTAGTTGGGTTTTTTGTTGTGGTTTGTGTGAGAGTGGGGTGTGTGTCTACTTGTTTGAGAAGACACTGTTGCAGGAAAGCTACGTGGAAGAGATGGGTTTTGTATATTTTCTGAACACAGTGAGGTTAATGATTATTCAGTGGTCTCATCTGGATATGAATTCTCTCCTTTGGCTAGGGACAGCTCCCATGACATTTCTGTCTCTTGCATTCCTGAGCCACCCACTAGTGATCAACGTTATTTTGGTTCCAGTAGAACACAGGCTGTTGTGATTGTCCATGTCCACTGAAGAGAGAGCCATCTCTCAAAAGGGACATGTAGAATATCAGGATGGAGGCGGTGAATCAGACTCTGTGTTCAACCCAATTTAAACTCAGAAGTCAAATTAAGCCTTTTCTTTTCAATCCCATAAAGGTGTTAATTGGATCGCCACCTCTCCATGAGCTCTGGGAGCCATATAATAGCAACACTGCTGTTGCTGCTCTCCCCCTCCCCGCCATTTGTTTATTAAGTCTTATTCCTCTGTCACAGAAAGATAAGTATACACTGTATAATTTTATCTATCCATATGCCAATGACTTCTTCAGGAGTCTGGTGTTTTGATTATTATAATACATTGCTGCTCAAGTGAGGGTAGTTCTTCTATTCAAGAAAATACTAATTGTAGATCAGAAAAAAATCTAACTGGGTCCTTTCTAAGGAGGATGCATTGTCCTTAGATGCATTTTTGCAAGTGATCTGTTTTTGTGCTTGCTGTTTGTTTGCACATGCATGAGGTTACAGGGAAGATTTGTTTTCCTTTGTGAGACTGGTGTTTTTTTCTAAAGCCAGGCATGCTAGCTCATGGAGTCATCAGTTTTGGCAAATACTGTTCTAGCTTTAAAAACAAACAAACCTTCCCTGATTTTATTTCCTATGCTGCCTAGATCATTAGTGAGCTATCACCTAATCTCCTAACTCCCAAGACTCTTAATAACAAACCTGAGAAGACTGAGTTTGTCTCACTGGGTTTTTAAAAACCGAAAACAATTCCTGTGTGTGGTAAACTTTCTAGTGCAAGACTTATTAGGTCAAGCTTTTTCAGATACTTTGCAGTCGGTGTAACTTACACAGAGAATTACAAAAAGGGTCTGTCACAGGGTGGCTGGCCCTTGTAACTGAAGCACATCCAACTTCTCTGTGACAGAACAAATGCTCCCAGTTTGGCCAAGTGAGAGGGCAGGGCAGCACCTGGGGGCTGTAAAAGGTTAGGGAGAGCCCCAGTGAATTGGAGAGCCCTGGTGAGATTCAGGGCATGTCTAAACTGCAGCCCTAAGTCGACCTAACATAGTGTGGCTGATGTCCACACTACCCTCCTTCTGTCGGTGGGGCGTGTCCGCGTCCTTACCAGGAGCACTTCCACCGAATGAAGAGTGGCAGTGTGGGGGTCTGAGAGCCAGGGCTCTCCCCTCCACGAATATTCCTGCTAGGAGCCCAAATGCCCCCCAGGCTTCCCACTCTCATCCTGTAGCAGATAAATCGACAGCTGAGCGCTCTCCCATCAACTCCGGCACTCCACCAGGGCGAGAGGCACAAGCGGAGTTGACGGGAGAGTGTCAGCTGTCGACTTACTGCAGTTAAGACACCATGGTAAGTAGATCTAAGTACGTCTGCTTCAGCTACGTTATTCACGTAGCTGAAGTTGTGTAACTGTCGCCTGGTCTACGCTAGGAGGGTGGGTCGGTGTAAGGTACGCAACTTCAGCTACGTGAATAACGTAGCTGATGTCGATGTACCTCGATCGACTTACTGCGTCGTGGGGATGCCGCAGGGTCGACTGCCGCCGCTCCCCCGTCGATTCCGCTTCCACCTCTCGCCGCGGTGGATTACCGGAGTCGACGGCAGTGTGATCGGGGATCGATTTATTCGCGTCTACACTAGACGTGAAAAATTGATCCCTGAAAGGAAGACGTACCCTTAGATTGATTTCCCCCCCTCCCCCCCGCCAGTGTAGACCAGGCCTCAGTGTAGTAGGACACTTACATCTGGGACAAGGCTGTAGTGTGTACACTGACATAATTAGGTTGACGTAAGCTGCCTTATCCTGACCTAACTGTGTAGCGTAGACCAGGGTTCAGCCAGGAGATTGGAGCAGAGAGCTCCCCAGGGAGGGCCTGCAGAAAGTTCTCTGCAGGCTCTCCCTGGGAGGGAGGAATTGGATAGGAGACTATATGTTTGGGGCTTGAGAGAAGTCAGGAAAGCAGTGAGAGGGGTTTGCTGGCTGGCATCTCTAAGCCAGGGAGCCTGGGCCAGAGAGCTGGAGAGGACTGCAGGCAGGAGCAGCAGCAGAGGGATTTGCCTGCTGACTCTGAGCTGGAGCTATGGGCTGGAGAGGGCAGAAGAGTAGCAGTGGAGGAGCTTACATGCTGACATCTTCAGGGCCAGAACGCTGGACCCAGAGGAACCATGAGAGGGTCGGGGGAGTGAAGGATGCTTCCTTGGCAAGGATGCTCCCAGCAGAGAGACTATAGGGATTCTTGCTGGGAAGAGTGGGTTTTCATTCCAGTCAGAACAGCTCGAGTGCATGTCCTGGTACAAGAACTGTGCTGGAGAGCTGGGGTGTGCCTGGTGGCGGACGCCGGGGTTCCGCTGGAGTGAGGTGGGAGATGCCAGGGCATGGTGGGGGAACCCTGGGGCTATATTTAATGTATTGGGACTATGGAGTTGGGAGGACCTGTATGCACGGGGGGGGGGGCTTTCTTTGGTAATAAACCAAGGGGCTATTGACACTAAGAGACTGGACTGTTTCCGGGGACTCTGAAAAGGGAACGAGGCAGGCATGCTGGTCATACTGTGGCCTGCCGCAGGACTGTGATCTATGTTGCATGGCCCTATGACAGGGTCATGGCCAAGATTTCTGGAAGTAAGTAAAGGTGTTTCATTTCCAACTGAAGACATCTTAAAGGGTTCCGATTTTCACAAAGCACTGAGCACACTATAGTCTGAAAATCTGGTTCCATTTATTATTTGTATGACCCTATCTCCTAGGAGCCCTAGTCATGGACCAGGACCCCATTTGCTGGCACTGTACAAATGCAGAACAGAAGGATGGTCGCTGCCCCGAAGAGTTTACAGTCTAAGTAGACAAGACAGACCAGGGCGGGGTGGAGAAACACACAAGCAGAGTGAACAGTGTGACGGCAGCAATTGTCATGTTCCATAATTTTGTGGGGGTTTTTTGGATGGAATTAGTTAGGAGGGGATTAATTAAGAGAAGGGAGATGGGGCATTGAAGGATAGGGGGTGGAGGGGCACAGAGAAGAGGAGAAGATGGTAAGAGGAGTAACACTGAGGTGAAGAGACACTGCGGGGGAGAGGGATGGTTGGAACAAACAGTCAGTCAGCACAGGGCATGGAAATCCAGTCAAAACTGTACAACATTCTCTAAGGCCCTGTTTATGCTGCATTGTAAACCTGCTTGTGGACTCGGTGTTTCCAAGCCTGCACTTGATCATCCATTTTGTGTTGTAAACTTGGGCTTACAGTTACTGAACCCAGGTGTCAGCTGTGCTAATGCATCCATACTGCACTACGCAGACCACTTGATTTGGGTCTGTGCCTTGTCCTGTGTCCATGCTGCAAACTGACAGGGTTTGGACCGGGACTTGGCTCTGACCTACCCTCCAAACAGGATCCTAGGACCAGCGAACTGGGTCCTTGCTGATCCGAATCATACTCTGGGGGGAATTCTGTGTCAAACCATTTAAAATTCTGTGCCAAAAAAATTAAAATTCTGCATACAATATTTTAAAATTCTGCAAAATTCTGCAAATTTTATTTGTCAAAATAACGCTACATAATTACGCCAGTTTCAAATATTTTGGTAATTGATTTCAAAATACCTGTCAGCAAGTTTGTCTGTAACAATACAGAGACGCACAAAAACACCCGCACCACCTCCTCCCTAGAGCCCAGGGATCTAGAGGGAGAAACAACTGGATGCTTGCTCCCAAGCTTGGGTGGAGTTTCCTGTGTGCCGCCGACTCCTTCCTTCAGGGCGTGAGGGGAATTGCAACTGCTAGGAACCCTCTATTCCAGGGATCTCAAACTCAAATTACCACGAGGGCCACATGAGAACTAGTAAATTGGCCCAATGGGGCCGCATCACTGAAACCTTTTCATACAATGATACAAAAGTATAGTCAAAAATGAAAAAAATGAAGAGTAATATAGTATTCTATTAAAAGTCAATGTATTAACTTTTTAAAAACTGTAATGCAAAGAGGGGGTTTTAATAAAATATAAACACTCAGTAATGTTTGGAGCTTGGCTGCCAGTGGAGTCGGCGCCTATGGTGGGTCGCAGGAAATAACTTCGCGGGCCGCATGTTTGAGACCCCTGCTCTACTCTCTCCCTCACCCCTCCCAGCAGTGTCTTCTATGTTGGAGCTGGGCTCTTTCAGGTTCAGCGACCCCTAGTGGCAGCCAGCAGCATTGCAGCCCATTTCTGTGGGGGAAAGGAAAATCTGCACAAAACCCATTAATTTATGCAAAATTCTGCATTGTGCTCTGGTGCAGAATTCCCCCAGGAGTAGAATCAGAATGATTTGTGCGTGGTCAAAAATGGAGCTTGGGCCCAAATCTGAGTCAGAGCCTGAGCCTAGTGAGTGTTCAGTGTAGATATATCCCAAATAGGGTTGCCAACTTTCTAATCGCACAAAACCAAACACCCTTGCCCTACCCTCTTCCCCACCTCTTCCCTGAGGCCCCGCCTCTGCCCTGCCCCTTCTTTGAGGCCTGTCCCCACTTACTCTATCCCCCTTCCCTCCATCTCTCGCTCTCCCCCACCCTCACTCACTTTCACTGGGCTGGGGCAGGGGGTTGGGGTGCAGGAGGGGGTGATGGCTTTGGCTGGGGGTGTGGGCTCAGGGGTGGGGCCAGAGATGAGGAACTGAGGGTGCTCAGGGCTGGGGTGGGGGTGTGGGCTTGGGAGTGGGGCCAGGGATGAAGAACTTGGGGTGCAGGAGGATGCTCAGGGCTGGGGCAGAGGGTTGGGGTGCAGGGGGGGCGGGGGTTGGGGTGCAGGCTCCGGCCGGGCAGCAGTTATCTCAGGCGGCTCCCGGTTGGCGGTGCAGTGGGGCTAAGGCAGGCTCCCTGCCTCTGCGCAGCTCCCGGAAGTGGCTGGCATGTCCAACTCCTAGGTGCAGGGGCCAGAGGGCTCTGCGCACTGCCCACACCTGCAGGCACCGTCCCTGCAGCTCCCATTGGCTGCGGTTCTCAGCCAATGGAAGTTGCGGAGCCAGCACGCGGCGCTTCCCCTGCGCCTAGGAGTTGGACATGCCCAGTGCCAGGTTTACAATGACACCAGTGGTTCCATGGAGCAGGGCCCATGCTCAGAAGGGGCCCTGGCCTAATCCACTTGCACTGTGCCCCAAGACCGTGCTCCTTCCCTCCACCACCACCACTTGCTCCTCTCGGCCTGCCCGCCAGCTGGCTGAAGGCTCCTCTATGCCCCCTGCCCCACCCTCCTGCTCCTCTCTGCCCACTGGCAGAACCCCAGTGCACCTCTGGCTCCAGGCCTGTGGGGCCCCACCTGTCTCCCCGGAGCTGAGCCGCCTGGGACTGGTGCAGAAGCCTGGCCAGTCTCAGGCTGCGGGGGGCTTGGCTGGACCCCTCCAGGCAAGTGCATCTTGAGGGGGCCCGGCCGGGGTAGGCCTTGGCCTGGCTTATCCCACCACTCCTGAAGGGACAGAGCAATTCCCGGCCCGGGGCCACCCCTGGCTGCACTGCCGGCTCAGCCCAGCAGACGCAGTCACCTCCCAGCAGGGCCAGTGAGTGCAGCCAGGAGGCAGGGCATGGGGGAGTGGGTCTCTGGGGGGGCAGGTGCTGGGCTGTGAGGGGGTGAGGAAGATGTGTATGTTGGGGCAATAGGGAGTGGAGATTCTGTGGGGGGTGCTGGGCAGTTGTGGTGAGGCTGTGGGCAGGGGAGTGCTGGGCAGGGTTGGTGTTGTGCAAGGCACTGTGCATTTCTGGGGGGGCGCTGGGCATAGTGGGTCTGGGGGGGCTCTGGTAAGAGGGAGTCGGGGGGGTGTTGGGCGGGAACCTCTCTGCATGCCATGGGCCCGCCCCCTAAGTGGAAGGGATACGCTGGCACCACAGGGCCATTGTGTGTCTGGCAATTGCCAATTTGTAAATAGTGCCCTTGCACTGGGCTGGGCGAAGCGGAGCCGACCGTGCCATGCCATGCCCCTGGCTGGCCCCTCTGTCTGGGAACTGACCTCCCCTGCGCCATGCTCAGTTGCCTCAATGGGGGCCCACAAATATGTTTGGTGCCAGGCCCACAAAAGATTAATCTGGCCCTGGTACATGCCGGCCAGTTCTGGGAGCCGCGCGGAGACAGGGCAGGCAGGGAGCCTGCCATAGCCCTGCCGTGCTGCCGACCAGACTTTTAACAGCCTGGTCCGGGGTGCTGACTAGAGCCGCTAGAGTCCCTTTTTGACCAGGCATTCCAGTCGAAACCTGGATGCCTGGCAGCCCTAACTCCCAAAGGACCAGAGGCCCCTGCTTTAGCTGCTTCTGCCTTTAGCAGCTGAACCCTCTGGCTGGCTCCACTTTGCAGCTTTCTCCTAAACCCACATGGTGGGGAGGAGGGGAGATGCCCCGAGACCTACTGCTCCCACATTGTACTGCGAGGAGGGTCTCTCTTGCACAGTGTTGGGGGTAGGAGTGGTCCCAGTGGGGCCCCTTTTTAGTGCATCTCAGGTTGAGTGTTGAAAAATAGAGGCATCCAAAATCACTAATCATTTTTGCAAATTTCAGCCTATATCTTTACAGAAGCTCAAAAGTTGGTATTGTTCTTAAATTGTACATTTATTTGGACCTGAAGTGTGTACTAATGGGACTTGGAGTCTAAGGGGAAAGCATTGATAACTTCATTGATACAACAAAGCAATGAAATGTCCTGTTGCTAATGTACAAAATAAAAAATTCCCCCAGGATTCAAAAACACTAGTAGAGATGAATAACTTCAGAGGAAATGCAAAACCTTTTGATGTTGGGAGGTTTTTTTGGCACGTTGTCTATTCCCAAACATGTTAAGACTGCAGAGCCTTTTCTTCTTTTGTAAAATTCATTAGCACATCATAGTAAGTCAATAACCTACTTGGCTTTTGTTTTGGCATTACTTGTACAGTCAGACAAAAAAAGGGTGGTATTCTCTGGGTTGGTCTACGCTGGAAAATTAGGTCGATCCAGCTACGTCGCTCAGGGGTGTGAAAAATCCAGTGATGTAGATAGTGTCTACACTGAAGCACTACTGCAGCTATACTGCTGTAGCATTTTAAACAGTGGTCCCCAACGCGGTGCCCGTGGGCGCCATGGCGCCCACCGGGGCATTTATGGGTGCCCGCCCACCAACTAGTGCCCAGATGGGGAGAGAAGCCGCAGCCCCGCGCCTGCCGGGGACAGAGAACTCCGGGGCTGCGGGCACCGGTGTTCTCTGTTCCCGGCAGGCCTGGGCAGCGCGGAGAGAAGCCGCAGCCCCGCGCCTGCCGGAGACAGAGAACTCCGGCGCTGCAGGTGCAGGGACACAAGAAGCTGTCTCTCCCAATTAGCAACTTTGGTTACACTGCGCATGCTCACCCGAACTGAGCATGCGCAGTAAGCTTCGCTGTTGCCACTGCCCTCTCTCTGCCCTTACTTCTACTTACAATTTGCTGCCTCCTCTTTGGAGGGGTTTAAAAGGATTAAGGGGGGCACATTGCAGCGGGGGGGGGGGGAGGTGGGTGTCAGGGTCTGAGCAGGGGGCAGAAATTTACTGGCCAGGGGGGATCAAGCTGCTCTAGGTAGCGGCAGAAGAGGGGCTGAAGGGGAAAAATGGGGGGTGGGAGCCGGGGTTAAGTCCAGGGGGGGAGACGTTGCCAGACCCTGTGCGGGGACAAAAGCCTCGTTTAGGGAGGGGAAGAGGGGGGAACAGTGACCCCGCGGGATCACCCACCTGCTGTGCTCACAAATATAGGGGTGTGGGTGGGGGCAGAGGCTTTTTCAGTTCTCTTTACCAGACTGCTGCATGTCAGCACTGGAGCAGAGGGTGGGTTCCTGGGGCCGGGTTCTTAAAGGCACAGGCCTCCCAATTCCTACACTGTCAATGCTTAGAAGCGCCTCTCTGTCGTATACAAGTGCTGCGGGGCTACGTTACTGCTCCAGCTGGAGCCTGAGTGCTGGGAAATATTGTACAGACCCTCCCTCCCTCCCTCCAACTCTGCCTTACAGGTTTGGAGTATGTGAAAGAGTCTTCTATCAGGTTCTATGTCTATATGACGTCACTGCAGCCAGGGGCGGCTCTAACAATTTTGACGCCCCAAGCAGGGGCAGCGGCCCCGCCCCCGACGCAGGCAGTCCCAGTCCGCGGCGGCGAGGGGCGGATATGCCGCCCCTTTGCTGCCGCGGCAGTTGAGAATGGGGCGGCAGTCCGAGTCCCGCGGCTGCAATTCAGCGGTGGGAAGAGCGGACCTGCCGCCAAATTGCTGCCGCAGGACTCGGACTGCTGCCCCCTTTTTGCCTGCCGCCCCAAGCACCAGCTTAGAAAGCTGGTGCCTGGAGCCGGCCCTGATTGCAGCTCCTTTATCTTCTATAATGTGCTGAGGTGCTAAACTCCCTCCCAGAGCCCACATGTCTGCATCCCCTCCTGCACCCCAATCCCCTGCCCCAGGTCAGAGCCCGCACTCCTCACCCAAACTCCCCATAGCCTGCACCCTTCCTGCACCCAAACTCCATCCCAGAGCCTGCGCCCCAAACAAGGCTGGGTTAATTTTTGTGACCGGGTGCTAAATATTTTTGTTCAGGTTACTGGAGTTTCTTAACCCCTTACCGACCACAAAACCCCACCCATCCAGATTCGCAACCCCTGGACCAAGTGGGCAGTAAGTCCTGAGCAGTAGCCAAAAAGGTCGCGTTTAAGTGGCGTAAATTGCAACTAGCAGCAAAAGAGGAGGGTTTCATATTGGTGCCGGTGTTCTCTGTCCCCGGCAGGTGCGGGGCCGCGGCTTCCCTCGGCGCTGCCCCACAGCCCCGCGCCTGCCGGAGACAGACAACTCCGGGGCTGCAGGAGCCTGTGTTCTCTGTCCCCGGCAGGCGTGGGGCTGCAGCTTCCCTCTCCGCTGCCCAGAACTGCGCCCCCCCCCCAAAAAAAAAGGTAAATAAAAAAGAGCAAATTCACATGGTAAGGTGAAAGAATAATTGCCAAATAATTTAATTAATACCTTTTACATGTAAAATTACCTTTTTATCTTATAGATTCATATATTATGTAATATTAAATATGATGGTTTTCATATTATTTAATGTAGAAATACAAAATAAGTTTTGAAAAATTGTTGGCGCCCACCACACTCTTCTGAAAACATGAATGTGCTCTTGGCCACAAAAAGGTTGGGGACCACTGATTTTAAATGTGGACAAGCCCTCTGAGTTGTACATGATCCATTGTGGCATTTGTATTTGAAAGGAGATTAGCAGGCTGTCTCAGTGGAAGGTCTCCGCAAATAGGGAGAGCTGCCTTATCTTGCTTTCGTGGCATTGAATAGTTTGTTTCCTTGTTTACATGTACTAAATAAGGGTTTTTTCACATTTTTAAGGACAAATTTCTCAAACCTGGGTGCGCAAAGTCATTCTCTGAAATCCATACCTAAGGATCTAAATAAAACTGGACTGATTTTTCAGAGTTGTTGTGTGCCTGCAGTCCTGTTGATTTATGAAAATCAGGCAACTTTTATTTGAATGCTTTAATATAGCCTTAGGAGCCTTATTGTAAGAACCACAACCATTTATTTTCTTCTGTCTTCACTTCTGTTTTACTTGGGGCTTGGAAATCTAGCTAAGAGTCTGACCAGAATAGGCTTTGTTAGTGCTGCTAATGCCTTACATGGTTTTCCTCCTGGGAAATCATGAGGGAAGCTGAAAGAACTTCATCTGAAAGCCATTATGCATCTGCCAAATATATATATATTTATATAAATGAAACAAGTATCCCCTAGCCTTCACTAAGGGGGAAAATGGAACAGCCCCTTGGTTCCCCGAATCTTTGAAGGAAGGACAGGTTGGGGAAAAGAGAGGATTGAATACCCCTTTTTACTGATTGGAGAGAATGAAAACATGAGCATATTTAACATCCGTCTATCTTTGTCATCTAGATAACAAAGCTGTATTTTAATTCATTAGCAGTTAATGTTGATATTCTAATTCACATTGCTTCAAAAAGGCTAGAAACAGGCAGTTAAATTTTGTTTCTAGTCACATGGGGTTGTATTGTTTAAAGATGTGATTAGATTAATTAATTGTGACCTTTTTGCCTTTAAATGTGATAGTCTGTTAATTATAGCAGTTTCTTTTTGTCTCCTACACCTCTGAGTCAAAAAGCCACAGTTTGTGTTCTCAGTGGAAATGCTGCTTTTGGGACCCTGTACAAACAATTTGTATAAGTGCTTTGCACAGGAAGAACTGGTTGCCTAGGAGACTATGATGCAATATTTTTTCGTTTCTAAATCAGAGCATTAAAAATGCTTCCCAGTCCATAAGATGTTCAGATTCTTTGTTTTGCTACAGGAAATGATGTTCATGGACCCTTCATAGTATTGCTGCACTATGCCACCTCTGATTCACACCCCTGGCCATATTCAATACACTGTCTGCTGCTTATATGTCACTTCCCATTTCTGTTTATTTCACTGGCCTCTCCTACCTGCTTATAACCAATTCTGATGATAGAAAGCAGGAGCACTAATCCAAATATACCAGGAAACCTTTTCTTAGTGTGGGAAATTGTTGAAGTGGTTCAGAAGGAATTTCACCTAATATAGATCTTAGCCTTCTTAAATTTGCCTTTTAAAAATATTTACCCCTCCTCACCCATTAATTCATCAGCCCATTCCTTATCTGCACCCCCACTAGATTTTCTTCCTTAAGATCCCTGTATGTAATCTGCTACCCCTCTCTGACACTGAACCTTGGATGACTACTCCACTGTTATCTGTTACCTTCCCCCCAAGAGGTATTTGGTTTGAGCTCCTATTGTGTAGATGACTCCTTGGTACTTCCCTGAACTCTGTAATGCCTCTAAATATGGAAAGCACTGATACTGAATGCACAGTCACATTGCCAGTCTCATGGTATGAAGGCAATGGACTGGAGGTCGGTGGAAGGGAAGCATGCTTTGGTGTTGGAAGAACTGGGGGAGGGGGGAAAGTTTTAGACGTGGAGATTGGGACTTTTTTTTTCCTTAGGAAGATGACCTCAAAGATTTTAGTAAGTATGCTAGAGCTTTTCTGAACCTTTTCTGAGGTCTGACCATCGCTATTATATGCACTGCACTGTGACTAGAAGGCTCACAAGAATTAAGTATATTTTATTTCTTCCCAAAGTCGACAAAGGTGCTTTTCATACAGACCTTTTGAAATTCCATTAAGTGGTTGCTAATGTTGGAGAAATTGGACATACAATGATTACAAATCCTGGATATGGGTAGCTTGACCCTTTTATCTCTTCCCATAATTGACGCTGACCTTTGGTTGCCAGAATTAGAAAATTGCACCATTGTGTAAATCTGTATTTGTTTCCAGAATTTCATTTTGCTGTGTGCTCCCACGGTTTGCAGTCTGCTTGTGGTGTTTATAGTTCTGTTACCATACCTTACACTTCCAGAATACAAACTGTTCTTTTAAAACAACAAACAAACGCTCTGAAGATAGCCAGCAATATTGTAGATGCTGCTCTGCTTTACAGATTATCTATTGACTGAGTTTCCTCTTAAAGCTGCATCCCACTTCAAGTTTCTACTCCTAAGTTTCTACTCCTTACCTTCAGTTCAGTTTAGAATATCAAAATAATTTATATTATTTCTAATTCCCCAGATGTGCCCCACTTTTGGGATGCATATTTAGAACATTTGTCAGGCAGTCTCTCTTACCCATTAAACCCTGATAAATCTAAGACAAAGGATTCCAAATCTGAATAGCACACAGATGTATAAAAGCAAAGAGTTGGTATAGAACTAGACAAGTCCATTAAACAGCTGAATACATACAAGTGTGTTTGACCTTAGCTAATTTTAGTATTGCATTATCAACAGGAATATGTGTTTATTTTAAAGTAATTACAGATCACACTAAAATGAAAAGGGAATGTCTTGAATCCCACGCAGAAGATTTCAGGGGAAAGTGATAAATAATGACATTCTTGTATGTAATTAGATGCCATTCTGGTGGAAAGAGAGTGCTGTACTAAAAAGCGATAAGCTTTGAAGGGCTGAATGCCCTTAACGCTTTTCTGGTGATGTTGTTACAGTCCCATGTTTTGATCTCTTGGCAGCAGCTGACAAAATAAGGCAGACAAAACTATTTTAAAAGCCAAAGAGACAGGTACAAGAAAAGGGCAGGAGTTAAATCCATCTCAGCTAGAGGACTCAGGTGGGGTATGATTTATGAGAGGTGTAAAGTGTGACATAGCACAACTTCCGTTCCTTCACTTTCATTTATCATCCCCATCACACGGTCATTAGGAAGGAGAGATCGAACCGGATATCTTTTTTTTGTAACCCTGATGCAGTATTCATAAGCAAAGCTAAAGACCAGGCTAAATGGTTGCCATTACTGTGCATTGTTAATAATACTCTAGTTCTCTAGGCCAAGGATTGCAAAGCACGCTACACACATTTAGGGGGAGATGTTCAAAGGCACAAAGGACACCTAGGTGTACAATTCCCATGGAGAGTCAGTAGGAGTTGGGTTCCTAACTGCTCTTTGTGCTTCTGAAAATCTCCTCTTCCATTAAATTTCTCCATACTCCTGAGATATAGATGTTATCAAATGGGGGGAAACTGAGGCACAGAAAGGTTACGTGACATGCACAGGGTCACTCATAAACTCACCGGCAGAGCCAATGATAGATTCTAAGTCTCCTGACTCCATCCCATGCATTTTCTACAAATCCATCTTTCTGACCCTACCACCTCTGGTCTTTCCACAAGTACATCTGAGCTTTGACAAGTTTTTCTCTCCTGGTTCTGCTTTTTCTCACTTTGGCTTCAGTCCCAAAATTTGCCTTCACAAAGCCCGATTTCAGCTCCATCATTCTCCCACCCAAGGAGGATTGAATCATGTTGGAGCCCTTCTACATCAGGCATCGGAAACCCAGAGTGCATGGCTGCCTTGTAATGTGAGTTGATGAATGTTCTGTCTCTGCAATACTCTGCTGATCCCCTGTTAGCAGAAACCTGTGTTGGACTTTGTATTCTGTTCCTCCTTTCCCTTTATGCATCCTTCCCTATTCTGTATTGCCAGATGTCCTATGCTTCCACAGCCTTGTGTGTGGTGCAAATGTACAGGAAACATGCAAGCCCTCCGAGTTCTGTGATGCAAACAGCCACTCACTTGGAAGTATGCCTAACGAGAAGGGGTAGTACAGATTTGCTGCATGCTCTCTTGGAGCTCAGAGGGGACGCATGTATGACTGCTTGATGCACTTGTAAGGAAATGGATATTATTTCCCTTCCTGCAACTTGCCAGCTATTCCTGTGTTGCTGGGGAGTTTCATCCCCATTTTCAGTTTCCATTTCAAGCACACAGATTGGTGCACGCTGTGAGTTTGTGCATGTGGCATGTGTGTATTAGTATTGTTATGACTATTTATTGGTATTGTGGTAGTGCCTACCAGGCCCGGTCATGGAGCAGGATCCTGTTGTGCTAGGTGCTGTACAAACACAGAACAAAAGGACAGTCTCTGCCCCAAAGAGCTTATTATTTTAAAAATCATTGTAGCTAGATATTTATTTTTTGGACCAGGTACATGCTGCACTTGCAGCCACAATAAATCCCCATGGTTTTGGGGGAGCCTTGCTTTGTCAGCACCCCACACTAGCTTGTACCCAGGCAGGGCCGGTGCAACCACTAGGCGAACTAGGCAGTCGCCTAGGGCGCCAAGTGGTTGGGGGCGCCAAAATGTGCGCTCAGAGGAGGAGGTGAGCTGGGGCAGGGGGGCGTGGGGACGGCCACCCGCAGCAAGTAATGGGGGGCGTGCGCAGGGGAACCGCTCCCTGCCTCAGCTCACCTCCGCTCTGCCTCCTCCCCTGAGCACGCCGCCCCCGCTCTAATTCTCCTCCCCTCCCAGGCTTGCCACGCCAAACAGCTGATTGGCGCCGCAAGCCTAGGAGGCGGGAAAAGTGGAGCGGCACCGGTGTGCTCAGGGGAGGAGGCGGAGCGGAGGTGAGCTGGGGTGGGGAGCTGCCGGTGGGGGGGGGGGGGGGAGCGCAAGGTGGAAGTTTCACCTAGGGCGCAAAATATCCTTGCTCCGGCCCTATACCCAGGACTTCCCCCTCTCAAATAGCCTGGCAACTCCTCTCACCTTAAAGAACTCCATAAGATCCGACCCTTCCCAGTTGCAGGAAGCCTCCCAATCCAGCTGATTCTCTTTGCTCCCCCCCCTTCCCTTCAGTAGTAGGAGGCGTCCTGACCCCACTCTTCCAAGTGCTGCAAATCCAGCCTATTCAGCTGTCTAACTGTCCCATCCCAGATGTGTGCTGGGGTTTATGGAAGTGTACCTGAGGCCCTGCATGTTGTATCAGGCCCTACAAAACCTAGCACTAGCTCTACTTGATTGTTTCCCCATTTTGATATTCTTTAGACTTTGGATCTGTCACTCACTCTGTTCACAGATTCTGTCCAACGCCTAGCACAACCGAGCCCTGACCTGTTTGGCCCATAGGCGCAACTGCTATATGTGTTCGCAGATAGTTAAACAGGACACTGTCGATCTTGATCTTTTCTCCCTTAAGCCTGCTGCCTGTTTATTTAAAATTAAAAGAATAACCCCCAAAAAAGAGAGAGGATTTTTGTATCTGCCTTAATTTTAAGCACATTCTCCCAATCAGCCTGTAATGTGACTTCATGTCCATGGAACCTCCCTGACAGTAAATCAGAGATGCTCAGGATATCTGCCATTCTGTACACGCATGCTGCTCCTCTGCTCTGTTCTTGTGAGCAGGCAGAGCACCGAACCATACCAAAGAGCCTGTTTTATCAGAAAACAGGAATTCTTGTTTATTTCAATGCCCTGTTTGCTGGCAGGGACTTAGAAATATTTTCAGTGCATGCATGCCTGCAGATCAAACCAAAGTCAGCGAGGTTGATTATTCAGGCCCGCTAGCTTAGATTGCCTCTCTCTATACCTATGCTGTGCAGCGTGTTCACTAGAATACTTGGGTAAAAGCCAAGAGACACAAGCTCCCTTGTTTAGTAATGGACGGTTCCCTACCCCCACGTGGGAAAATGTGCTTGTGCTCCTCTCCGCTCCAGACAGTGAGCAGTGTGAGTTTACTGCTAAATCCATAATGTGGACGTATCCCAGATTAGCTGGTTCTTTTTTCAGTAAGGCTGTCCCGGGCTCTGCTGTATTTAAATATTCTTTGTCAGTACTTAAATGTGTGGTTTGCTCACTATAGTGACCTTCATTGTACCACTAGATTGTGTGCCTTGTGTTACAATGTTAAATTAGCATTATCAGCATGTAGTGAAATCCCAGGGACATTGGGGACAATGATGTAATGTCACACACCAGACTCTTCTCGTGTGATTTACTGTCAGTGGTTAGAGCCCTCATAGCACACACTCTGGGTTAGTGTTGAACTCTTATCCCCTTCCTGTGGTTTGCCTTTCCATTAAGCTGACATTCAGTTTCTCCTGAGCTTGGCTTGTTCAGAAGGTTTCTCCCTCAAGGCCCTTCTCTTGCTGCCCCTAGGTCACTCTTTCCTCTCAGACTGCTGTTGGGCTTGAGCTAATGAGCAGTATCTGGTCTGATGTCTTACATGAGTCAGCAAAATAGATCTTGGTGAACAGAAATTTGCACATGAAATATTGAGAGACATGTTTAACCGTGTCGAGTTATAATATTGACCTCCCAAGAGAGTGGTTCTTTTTCTGGAAGACCTTTTTATATTTTATTATTTTTTTAAAAATGCTTCCCAATGCTAGAACTATGAAAGGTGGGGAAGATGCTAGCTAGCCCTGCAAAACTTTTAGTAAAGAATAATGTCAGTATGATATGTTACTGGGCTTCCCTATAGTGTACTGGTTCCCTTTGAGATCTATGCTATGTCTAATTCTGAGATGGATTGACTTTCTTATTAAGATTAGTTAAAGGAAAAACTGCTTCCATGTTAGGGAGTCAGATATTCTCAGGGCAGGAAGCTATTAATGAATCAACTGCGATGAATTTTTTTTAAAGAGTCTAATGGGCAATTTCCATTTGTAATACAGAAAGTGGCTGTGTTGCTGAGAACATACATACTTTGTGACTCTAGTAGTGTGACAGCCTAATAGCAGATGTGGATGCTTTTCTAAAGTGTGAAGATGTGGTTAAAGCAGGTTGTACACCAGTTTTTCCAAGACCTTCCATTCTGTCTATCTCATAAGTGACTCTGCCTCTGGCCCAGAGGCTCAAATACAGATTGTAATGTAAAAGCAAGTAAGTGTCAGTTTGTTCATGGTGACAAATGCTGCTTCTCACTTTATACATTTTTAATCTGCTGGACTGAGATGATCGGTGGGGCAAGTGATCTTTACAATGTATTTTTGTCATGGTTAATAGTTCTCCTTTAACTGAAAGGCAGCATCTTTAACTTTGCTGGCTGAACCTTGCTCCACTAGAACATGACGGCTGGTGAGTCAGTTTCTTTCCTCGTGTACTTTACTTTCTTCATTTACTCTCTGGCTTTACTCTTTCATGGTTTCTTTGCTTCTTTCCACTTGAGCAAGTTTTTTTTCTTCTGCAAAATTCCAAGCATTTTTATCTTGGCACGGGGATGCTTTGCAGAGATCAGAATTCCATTTTGTGTTGTGTGCTTGTGCTAGAGAGAGCAGCCTGCTATACTGTTCCGCTCACAGAGCAAGTCTGCTCTTGCTGCACAATGAAAAGGCAAATGAGAGGGGAATTTGCCCAGTTCAATTGTTTTTCAGGTGAAAACACTCTTTAAGTTAATTTTATGTGCTTTGATATTTCTGAATCCCCTCCAAATGCTCATACCCCACCTTATCTCTCCATGCAGTATTAGCATCCACATGAGGCAACTTGCTGAGAAAGCTGTGGATGCATTATCTATTACAGGAACCTGGCACTTGTGTCAAGTAATTCACTCATCAGCGTTAATGTTTTTCTTGGCTGTAGTTGCTTGAGTTTTAGTAGCATGACCACCATTTTTTAAAATCCATCCTCACTCTCTCTGCATCATGTCTGTGATCACTAATATTCATCAAAGTCTGTTTTTTCAAGGCCGTTGCCATGTGGCATGTTTTTCCCACCTCAGCATTGCTGGTAGAGATCCCTTAACTTCCTTTATGAATGTGATTGTTTGGTATCGGATAGTTAGACTGCTTTGAACTGCTCACTCTGATGGGAGAGAGCTTAAATTTTCTTCAACTTCCTTACTCTCGATGAAGAAGCAGTGAAGAATTGATTATGCACTGATCCCACAGCATTGGGAGTTGGCAATGTATTGCGAAGTTGTATGTGTTGTGCAAGCAAGTGGGGAAAACAAATTTAGGTTAGCTTCTCCTGGAGGTACTTGGGGATTGCAGTTCTGATGCCACTCACATTCTTGTCTTTGCAGATGTACCTGACTGAGTAATAATAATTAAAAAGTAGAATATCTGTTTGATCCGCTTCAGCTGGGAATCGTGCAGTGAAGTTGTTGTGTAAAAATGAGGTTAACAATGTAGGGTCAGATTATTTGCTGACTGGCATGGTAGAGGTGAGACTGTCAGAGCCAATGACAGTTCCCTAATTCTCTGGCCAGTCATTTTCCTGGAGACAAGTTAGTGCAGCCTAGAGGCTGCTCTAACTTACACCAGATGGTAACTGTCCTTCTTGCCTTCCTGACATGCCCCTCTGCACTGGAGGTTGTGGGGAGGACGGTGTAGGAACTGGCAATGCTGTCTCTACATCTCGTCTGGCCTATGCTATACCAAGGGAATTTCCAGCTAGGAAGATGCAGCCTACTCGAGCAGAACAAAGGGAACAGTGGCCAGAGCCAGCTGCTTCACAGGAAATTGCTAATGTCCCTGAAATGGGAAATGATTGAATAACCTATACTTATGGAAAGTTTCTTCCTACTTCTATCAGAGATTGACTAATGCCCTGAAACATGACTTTATTTCCCTTCCAAACTCTTTTCTCTTTTGTTCCAAGCCCCAGGTACCTTGAGTGTGTGTTAAAGGTGTGTTGGAATATGATTCGTGGGAGCTAGGGTAATGTTTTGAATACAGATGGTTGATAAAATCTTTGCACCCCTATCATTAGGCAGCTCTTTAAAACAAGTGTATCCCTGTCCTCTATTTTATTTACTCCATGGACTGTCCCTGAAAAATTCAGCTTTTCTGTTGATTTTCATACTTTTTAAAAGGAAGTTGTGCACAAATATGGGAGTAATGCACTTACTTTATCAGGCATTTTATTCCATAACTTTTAGTTATATAATTTTCCTTTTTGCTTTGTTGTTGATCCTTATCACAAATAAATACAAAATGGTGAATCTCTGGAATCTGGCCAGCTTGCTGAAAGTAATGTGTCTATAAGAAAAGGTATGTAATGTGTCCTTGTCATCCCTACTGGAATGATATTCTCACATAAGATTCCCAGGATACCCATGTGAGATTACTTTGAAAGACCCCGATCTGCATTTATTAGCTGTGCTTCATAATACCATGTGTGGGCTTTAAACAACATGTTGTTGCTCTTCTGATCTCCTCCTACCTCATCTGACTAATGTTTTTGTTCTTCCTTTTCACAGGAGGAGCAGCCTCCACCAATGCAAACCAGGAGGTCGTCTCTCAGTGCGTTATGCTACTTGACTATGGGCCTCATTGTTTTGCTCCTGGGCCTTGTGTTTGCGTCCATGTATGTCTACAGATATTTCTTCATTACCCAGGTACTATACAATCAGAAAATTCCACTTCTGCTGCCTCCCCCCACCCCCAAATAAATTTAAGCAGCCCCAACATGTGCCTCGTTTGTTTATTTTTTAAAAGAAACTTTATTTTGGTAGCACCTACCTGTCCCAGCCTAGATCAGGGTCCCATTGCACTAGGCACTGCACAGACACACAATAAGAGACCGTCCCTGCTCTGAGGAGTACATGAAAACTTTCCAAAACCAACAGAATTTTTTCTTGCAGCATCAAACATGAGGACAATTTCTCTTTGATTTTTCTGTACTATGTCACAATATAACTGGCTTTGCTTAAGCTATCCATATCCCTCTCTTGTGATTAGCAGTTACATGTGATATAGCCCATTGCATTATTCAGTATGCACAAATCAGGAGCAGAATGTGTCTTTTATACACGAAGTTGCTTTAAGATTATTTTCAAAATTATGAGACTGATTTCCAGCAAGAAGATTCACATGCATTTGTCTACATGTGATTGTGCATGTGCAAAGTAGATGCATAGGCAAATATATGAAGCTAGTCTGGACTTATATGCAAATGCACATTGCTTTTCCCGATTCCTGTTGGGCTATGTGTGCGCGCACACCTACAAATGCACTGACTTGGGTGGACACAAAATGGGCATGGCTGTATACAATCTGACCTGTATATGGAATAGCAGGAATACACAGTCCAGAAGCCTTTTGTTATTCCAGGGTATATGTAAATGTCCCGTCACTCCTATGTCACAAACATAACTTTACTGGTCTTAGTCATAAACCATTTTTAAAGAGTGTTTTGCCAGGAGGGAGCAGAAGGGGTTGCAAAGAACAGGGAGCTTAAGAGACTGTCTCTCTGTGATCTGTGTGTACATCACCTAGCATAATGGGACTCAGGCTTCTGGCCCTACTGCATTACACATAGTAAATACTATTACTAAAGCACAATAGGAAATGTTATTGGCAAATCAGTGTGGGTTTTCCATGAAGCCTGCAGAGTTAGGTGGCCTAGTCCAATTGAATTAGGTGCCTTCTGTTAGGTGCCTCCTTCCTAGTCTAAGTACACAGCAGTTAAAACAGCAGCTGTTCAATACACTACAAAGAATATACGTGTGAGGGCCCCTTTAAAAATGCATCGGGGTGGCGGGGGGGAAGGGAATTGTTTTCTGTTATGTAGGTCAGGTTGCCCTCAACTCTAGAAAGAGATTGGTGTATTCTTTATATTACAGTAGTGCCTAGAGGCCCTATTGTGCCATGCACTATATAGATACATAGTGAGAGAGACAGTGCCTGCCTCCAAGAGTTTAAATCTAAATAGACAAGGAAACCAGGCATAGACACGTGAAATGATTTGTTAAGGGTCTCTCAGCAAGGTAGTGACAGAACTTAGATTAGAACTCAGACATCCTGAGTCTCAGTTGAGTGCTGTAGCCACTTGGCCACACTGTTTCTCAATGTAATGCTATTTAATAAGAAAGCTGGGATCTTTCTGAAACTTCTTGAATGTTCAGCTCTTCTATATCATGGCAGAGGTAATTTAAACAAAACCCTTCTATTCAATTAGGGTCACAATCTAAGTTGTCCACATAAAATAAGAAGCCAGATCTGTGTGTGATAGATGGTTTCTGCTCCAAGGAGACTCCAGACCGAAGTACATTGATGGAGCTCTTGTGGGGAATTCTGTACAGTCTGTGCTTGTGCTGAAGCAGAAAGGAGGACTTCCCCTCCCCCAACCATTTTCGTAAGCGCTGAATTCACATACTTTGATTAAAAAAGAAATTCCTTGCCCTCATTTTAAGAGGCAGAGTGCATAGCTTTCTTGCTAGCTGAATTTCTAGCCAAAAATACATCCAGTCATAGCTGTATAGGGGCTTTGTGATGGGACTGCTGTCTATTGAACAACTATTACCAAATTAATTCTCTGAGGACTACAGGATCTGTGTGTCCAGCTTTTATCCACTCAGCAATTTAGTCTTTTATATGTTCCCTTGCTCAATATATTTCCTTGCTGCAAAATTAATTTCTAATCTTCATTTTCAGATTTACAAATACGTTCTCTCCAGCTGTCTTTATAAATGAGCTTTAAACTCCGTGACAAATGTCTGACCCATTTTTTTCACATCTTACCCATAGAGACAGTTGCTGGGGCTATTTTTACGTCGGGATTGGTTTACAAAAAGTCTGATGTGACATAACATTTAAGCTATTGACTGGGTGGTGGACAACATCCAGTATCCCTGCTATCTGAACAAAAGGAGGTGATCTGCTTGCTGAATAGCGCTAAGTGTAAGATGACCCATTCAGTGCTTTACATTGGACATCTTCATTGTGTGCTGCCTGCAAGAGCAAAGGATAGTTTATAGCCAATAACAGAGAGAAGCCCATTAAACATTGACAGTGGTGTTTACTGGCATCAAGGCTGTGTGTGCAAGGTCTCCGGTGGTTACAGCTTGCTCATCTGTCTGGTCATGGTGATCAGGCTCCATCCTTTTATCCTACTTTTGTTGTTGTATGCCGTGGGTTAATGAACAAATGGGGTCCAGTGGTGCCTGCTTGTAATGAATTTGGGTAGAGTGAAACCATGTCTACAGTGAAGTAGAAAATTCCTAATGATTTCAGTGCATTGAAGTGTGCAAACTGCAAGTCCAGTTAGAATGAACCTCTCTGACTGTATAAATATCTGTCTACTGTATGTTTCATTCCATGCATCCGATGAAGTGGGTACTAACCCACGAAAGCTTATGCTGAAATAAATTTGTTAGTCTCTAAGGTGCTACAAGTTTTTCTTTCTTACTCTCTGCTTATGGCAACTGTAGCTGTTCTATGGAGGAAGATAACTCTGCTGTAAACTGTGTTCCATTTGGGTTTGTATGGTGGGTGGGAGGGACGGTTCTGCTGCTTCTATAGGACTAGAAAACAGCTACTAATGAGGGGTGGTTTTGCACTGCAGTGACCCGACTAATAAAACACATTGACAGACTTGTTCCTAAATGTTCACAGGGACATGTTCTGTGAAACAAGCTTAGTGGCATTTCTTTGTGCCCTCCTTCAGTGCCATGCGAAGCGTTGTTTCTTGATGCGATTTGTATTGATGTGTGTGTGTGTGTGTGTTTCATCTCCACTTTGTTCTAGTTTCCACAACTTCCCCGGGAGAGCGTGTTCCACTGTGGGGTCCTCTTCGAAGACTCTCTCTACTCTCCATTTAAGGGGAAGTTGGAGTTGCATGAGGATGTGAAGATTTACATTGAGGAGAACTATGAGCAGATCAACATCCCAGTGCCCCAGTTTGGGGGGAGTGACCCTGCAGATATAATCCACGATTTCCAGCGGGTGAGGAATTTCTGTAGGCAATGGTTTTTCGTTAGTATAGTTAAAACATAAGAGCTGCCATGCTAGCGTTGACTAATCATCCACCAGAATCCTGCCCCTGATTGTGGGAAATGGCAGGAGTTTAGAGGAAGGCACAGAAAGTATTAATTACCTAATTGTGTAATACTAAACCATGCAGGAAATTTGTTCCTGATCATTAATGTTCCTAATCATCTTTTAGTAATCATGTTATGCCCTGAAGAATGAGAAGTGATATTGTTCCCACATATGACCTTATGTGAAATGTTCCAAACTGTTTGCCCCAGTATCCCTGAGCACTGAGTTCCACGGACTAATTTGGTGCTCAAAGTAATTTATTATCGCTCAGATTTTTACTTTTGATGTTATGAGTTTGAGTGCATAACTCAGCTTTGGTTTCTGAATGCACCTTTAAGACTTAATTATAGCATCCAGACCATATTCGTAAGAGCTGCACACTCTGGACTCCTATCTAAGTGCCTCCAGGTTCCTGTTGGAGTTCTAAGAACCCCCAATATTTCCGTTGCTTTACCTGCTGAAGGTACTGTCACAACCACCTTTCAGCTGAGTGTTACTGGGCAGGAGTCCTTCAAGTCCATTGGCATCAGTTCATAATTGACCAGAGGTTTCTGTCAAGTGTTGGATTTCATAGCCTCTTTCTTGGGATTTAAGCGAGTTGCTTCTGCTTTACTCCCAGCCCCAGCAGCACAGATAGCACATAGCTGGACTTTGAATCTGTATCTCACCTAAGGCCGTGCAGAGCCACCACTGTTAAACGAGTCAGATAACTAGACTGTACAGATGAGATCTCTTTAAATCCCATAAATTCAGTAATGATCCAGTTTACTAACCTCCCACATACAGTATAAAAGGCTAAATCTTTGAAAGTGTTTGGTTCAGCCGTGCCCTGCCTGAGTGTGTAGATCAAACCACAGTGCAGAGAGAGACCAAATAAAGAAGTGTTCTGTGGAGTAATGGGAGAAGTCAGGCTTAAGAATGCTCTGGGACCAATGAATCCCTCTGATATTCATGTTTCTATGAAAGTACTGCTCAAATAGCTAATGCAGCAGGTGGTACAGTAGCTGCACAAGCAATGATGTCAAATATCTGAAGTTTAATGACTTGGTGTAAACCCAGGCTGCTCACACACTCACCTGCATTCCACTGGTGTGTGTAATAGCATAATGGACCACAAGGACGTGCTGAGGTTTCTTCACAGAATTCCTAGTTTTGCAGGGTTCAAAATAACCTTTTTACAGTAACAACACATCCTCAATTCCCCTTTGCCATCCTTTCCTTGTATTGTATCTTCAGCTTCCTTCTGGTGACTTACAATGAGAAGGACTGTTGCCCTTCCTAAAACTCGCATTGTTACTGTTTTCGTGGCTGAGTGTATTGGCAGAGTGTTGCAAGTTTGTTTTAATTCCCTTCTACGTAAATGGTGACTTAATCCAAGGAGCAACTTCCTGAACAATTCAAGGATAAAGGGCTAGATCCTCAGCTGGTGTAAATCACTGTAGGTCCATTGATGTCATTAGACTAGACTTTGCTTTACAATAGCTTGAGGATCTGGTCCATAAGTATCCAGAGGAACATACTGACATTGACATCTGTTTTTTTTCCCTGCACATAACACTTATCTGAGGTTGTGTAGTCCATAGTATCCTACTGCTACGAATGTCTGCCACCCACCCACCCTCGACTTCCTCTCCACCCACACGTGCATGCACTTAAATTCTGCCTTAAGAAGAAGAAACTGGAAAATTCTTTTCTACCACATTGGATTGCTGCACCTTTTGCTGAAGCTTTAAATAAATAGTAACTGCACATGGACATAAGGCTCTTTTGATGGCATGGAAGATACAGTTTTAGTAAACCCCACAGGAGCTCGTGTTGCCTACCTGCGATACTTTAATATGTTTGTTGTATACCTGGGCCAAGCTTCTGTGCACTTTATTGGTGAATGCTCAAGTGCATTGCTGAACAGGGGTAGATGTAAGCACATGTTTAAGGTTATGCATGTGCAGAAGGGCTTTATTGCTGGATGTTAGAGAAAGGATTGTTGGGACTGTGGACAGATAAGATACTATAGAGAGAGGCAAAAACTTAAAATGTTACGTAAAACAGACATTTCTAGATAACTTGAATCTGGGCTTTGCCCCAAAGGGGATTATTGTGGTGGGTGGGTGTTTTTTGTTTTTTTTTAAATAGTATCAATTTAGTTTTTAATGGATCCTATTGGTGTATGATGCCGCTGCCCCACCCCGTTTTGTAGGGTTTTGTAATTTTTAGTTCACTCTCCCTTTGGACTAATCAGAAAGAGCTCTCTGTTTTGGATCTAGGGGTTGACTGCCTATCATGACATAGCCCTGGATAAATGCTATGTCATTGAGCTGAACACCACTATTGTGATGCCACCTCGCAATCTCTGGGAATTGCTGGTTAACATGAAGGTATGTCTAGATGCTATTTTTAATAGACTTCCGTTGAGTTAGCTCCTGTTGAGTTAGAATTTTCCCTTGAAAAGAAACTGCTGTATCTGTGAAAACAGGCATCGGATACAATTATATTTTTGTGTACAGTTAAGGTTTCAGAGTTTAACTGAAACCTTATTTTTTTGCAGACAGTATGGTAACTCAGGCGTGTATATATTTGTATAGGATGATTTTTATCCCCCCTGCTTAGGTTTGTATCTGTTAAGAACAGAGAGGAAATGCTCTGATACCTTTTATAGATTATATAATTGTACCAGGTTTCAAGGACAGTTTAGTTTGTTTCCTTATTATATTCTCTTATCACTAAATGTAACCAATCCCCCAAGGGTGGAAAAAACCTGAAGAGACCAGCTTATGTGTGCTGACAGCAGAGTCTAAGGAAAAGAGGGACCCAGGGTCGCTGACTACATAACAAAACAATAGAGAAACAGGAAAGCTAATACTAAATCTAGTCAACGAAAATGCCAACTTGTCCTTACTGACAGCTAAATAACAGAGGCAGTAACATGCTTTTTCTTACACGGGATTAAAGGTCTGACATTCAAGATGTGAGTGAAACTATATGCAAATCGGGTATCTGTTTGTAAATGCCTGTTTAGCTGAATAATCAGTCATTTGCCCGGGTAAATGCTCGACTTGTATGTGCATTTGCACACGTGTATCTTTAAAATGATGTCCTACATGTGTTTTAAGTGTAGACCTAGTTTTGCCCCGTTTTAAACCCTTCTCTTTTGGGTGAGCGCCCGTCTTGGTGACCTATTGGATTGATAAATGTTAGAACACCACCTCTCTTCCAGGAAGCTCACTCTGTCACTGTGTTCCGGGTCCACTGTTGTAAGCACACCTCAGCTCCTCTCAAACTAGTGTTTGTTTGTTTTTTCCAAAATCCTTACTGTGGGAACTGGATGGCTCAGGTTTGTCCTGGGACAGATGGCCTTTTATCTCTGGTCTGCTGATTTGAGTCCAGCCCAAGTTGCCATTGACCAAAACTTATCATCTGATGACTGTTTTGTGATCTCTGTGAAACGAGTTTGGGGGTCTCAGTCTGGTTCCTAAACTCATGTCTGCATGAAAGTCAGTACAACAAAAGGGCACTAATTGGCTTGCTCACAGGGTAGGCTAGGATTGAATGGGCACAGAGATTAAATTATTGTTCTATGTCCCCTGTGTTTGTCTCTCCAGGTCAGTTTATGTAGATTAAAAAAAAGAGAGAGAGAGGGAAATCTAAGAACCCTCATCTGGTTAGAGGAAGGGGAACTGAAATGCCTATGACAAAGCACCCCTGCCATGCTGCAGTGATCAGTCTAAATGAGCCAGCAAAGAGCCTGTCAGTCCAAGTGGTTCCATATTGAAAGCTTCAGAATCCTGATGTTCTATTTTTCCTACAGTGAGATGCTTAAAACTGTGTTTTTGTCTTTTCTTTTATAAGCAGCCCTTTGTTACCCAATTCTTTTCAATGTCATGACTTCATAACTAAGTCCTGGGATTGAGGAACAATTGTGCTCAATTGTTTTAGCTCCCACAAATAACTAAATCTAAAGACTGAAGAAACTAGATTGACTGTCTCTTTCCCACACATTGGGGACAAGAGGAATTCTGATCTCCATCCTCGTATACTAACATGATAGGTTTTGCCGGTAATTGAACTCGTCATGCAGTTTCTTTCTCTTCCTCTAATGCAGGTGGATCAATAATCTAACTTCTATAGAACTGTCGTGTTCGCATATAAGAACTTCCACTAATTGACTAGTACTGCAGTATTGCAAGAGAGTTTTATTGATCCAGTATTGATTTATTGTGTCCAGCAACACAGCACTGTGTTAAGATGGCCTGTTTCCCATTCATTCTCTAAGGGCTGGTCCACACTAACCCCGCAGTTCGAACTAAGATACGCGACTTCAGCTATGTGAATAGTGTAGCTGAAGTCAAAGTATCTTAGTTCGAACTGAAACACACTTACCTCGGGTCCACGCGACGCAGGCAGGCTCCCCCGTTGACTCTGCGTACTTCGCTCGGCGAGCAGGAGTTCCGGTGTCGACGGGGAGCGGCTCTGGGATCGATTTATCGCGTCTAGACAAGATGCGATAAATCGATCCCAGAAGATCGATTGCTTACCGCCAAACCCGGAGGTAAGTATAGACGTATCCTAAGGAGATAACCAGTTTTTTGGCCAGTGGTAATTAAAGGCCTAGGATCTGAAAACTCGCTATCATTGCTTGATTTTTTTTTTTTTCTGACCACATTGAAATTGGCCTCCAGCAGGTTTGTAGAAGTAAGGGTTGATGGTGAGCAGAGGATTTGTGAGCTAATGTAGACTGGATGAAGGACTTAAGTGAAAGGTCACCATGACTGAAAAATGAATCTTCAAATAAAGGCACAGCTAACTTTGAGTCTGTGTTCTAAAGCTCCCAAGCAAACTGCATTTATAATACAGATAATTTTCCTTCAGATCCCTTATATTGCCAATATAGATCTGACACAAATATCTGATCATTCCTCAATGTGAAATCACGGCTGTCTCTGAAAATATATACAAACACATGTATGATTTTTCTCTTTGACTGTTGTGAAGAAAAGTTGATAGATGCTAGATGGATCTTTCTCCTTTCTAGGAGTTTGGAGGCCTACCATTATACTGCAAAGTGCAATTTATAAAGATGGTGTGTATTGGGTGAGGTGTCAGAAAGGATTTGAAATGGTCACCATCTAAAGCCATCAGACTAGGAAATAGATACAATAATCCTGGATATTCTAAAGAAATCAAGAAGTGGGAAGAAACGTGGAAGGCCAATCAAGCTTTTGAGATGTGCTCGGTGTCTGAGCAGTGTTTCTTTTTGACCTTTACAACGAATTTAAAATCTGGGTCTTGATCTGCATTGAGGCTTGGGGGCAATTATGCCCCAAATTGTGCTTGAATAATGGCTTAAGATTCTGTATCCTAATGTTTAATGATACCAGTATTTATCATAACCGCACCCCAACACACATTTATTTATAGCCCTCCGTTCATTTTGCACCCTGATGCCTTGTGTATACCCCAAACCATCTGGTTTCTGATGCTTTTGGTCAATTTCCCACAATGAAGTGGGAACAACTATTGGGTGGATGGGATGTATAAAATCCCAGCAAATGGAGCTTCAGACCTAAAATATTTTGATACATCTATTTCAAAAAGAGTGAGCTCTTTCTGATGAGCTATGAAGAGGCAGTTTTGTTTGTTTTCCTGAAAGCAGGTGTAGCTTTATTATATCCTTTCGTATGGGTTTGTTTGTTTGTTTTATTATAATAGATAATAGATGTATTACATTAGAATATTTTTGGCAGTAATGCAAGGAACATCCTGTATGAGCTAAATCAGGTTAGCATACATATGTTTGTGACCTTTAGCATAGACAAGTGACCTGCTGATTGCACTTAACAGGTCCACCACAAAGAACGTCGAAATAACCATCACCAAACTGGTTCAGGTGAGAAATAACAGATGTGAGAATGAGCTAATTGTCATTAATACATATGAATACGCTAGCCTATGGAATAAGTGCCCTTCAATATTATGTGGGTGAGGAAATTAAGTTTCGACATGGAAGGGGGGCACAGAGTGCTCAGGGTCTAAGAGGAGCACGTCGTCATGTTGAGTTGTTAGATTTTGTTTAGGTTAGGTTTTCTTGGTTCTTTCTGTAGCTTTCTAGCTCTTTCACCTCTCTTGAGTTTCATCTTCCACTTGAGAATTGAGGAACCTGGACCATCAGACTCTTTTGGCATGCCGAAGACGAGGTTGGTCCTTTTATTTCTTACCACCAGGTTATCAAGGGTGTGACTATGTTAATCTTGGAAGTTCATATAGTAAATAATACCATGTACCTCTAGAACAATACTGTTTCCCTTTTCATTCTGGTTGATTTGTTTTCCGTTTGATTACTATTCCATTTATGTCAGTAAAAGTCTTTAAGGATGTATATTGTTCTCAGTGTCCTTGTCATACATCCTGAGGGTCCTTGCAAAACTGTGTTGTGAGACAAGAATCATATTATCTTCTGATCAGATCAATTGGCGAACCCATAATCTTTATTACATAAACAATCATATTAATCTGCTAAAAATCAAGCAACAGGTGCTCGCATTGGATTATCAAACTGATTTTATTTAATTTTTGGAAAAAAATGTAATTTCAGAAAGGGACATACCTGCCTCAGACATACATAATCCAAGAGGAGATGATTGTTACAGAGCATGTCAATGACATGGAGCAGCTTGGCTCATTTATCTACCGCCTGTGCAGCGGAAAAGAGACTTACAGGCTGAAGCGGAGGACTTCTAGGAGACGTAAGATCCTTGTGGTGCTTGATTGTATTAACCCTGTTTTCCCCTGTGTCACAACTGCTGACAGCAGCAATTTACTCATGGTGATGAGAGGTACAGACTCTTTTGTGAATAGCCGCAAGCTTTTCAAAACTTTCCCTCCGTTGCAAACACCAGTTCAGCTCCACCCCTATTAGTGACATTGGCAGCTCCAGTGTAATTGTGTACTGGCTGCTGCAGGAATTTTTACCAGTGTGTATATTAGCCTAATAGAAAGGTTGATAAAATGCCCGTAAGAGCCAGCCGTCCATTTACATGAGAGCTTCTGGGACTGAACCAGTATTAGCAATGCGGGGAAATGTTTCAAAAATATCCCTAATATACACACCCACTTATTAAGAGCAGATAAAATCTGCAAAGAGACTTTAACTGAGCCCTACCGTAAAATATTGAGACTGAAGAAATGGTGAATAGGGAGCACTAGGCATTGTCTATGTTGGGATTTAATCCAGAATAGGTATTCCTGATTACCTGTTCTACTTTGGAAGTGGTTTAAGCTAATTTGGAATAAGGCATACTGATCCCAGAATAAAAGCAGCTCCAGACCAAATTAATTGGGGGGAGGGATAGCTCAGTGGTTTGAGCATTGGCCTGCTAAACCCAGGGTTGTGAGTTCAGTCCTTGAGGGGGCCATTTAGGGATCTGGGGCAAAAATTGGGGACTGGTCCTGCTTTGAGCAGCAGGTAGGACTAGATGACCTCCTAAGGTCCCTTCTAACCCTGATATTCTATGATTCTATGAATCAGGAATAGTTAATCTGCTTTAAAGTCACACCCGACCTTATTCTGGATTTATTTTCAGATATAGACAAGCCCTTAGACTATTTTAGTCCCTAAGGCGATGTGAAGAAATTCATCTGTGAGTGCCTTATATTCAAAGCTAATGTAGTCACAAAAGCTTTTTAACCCCAGCATTTTTAACTTACTCACTATCCAAAGTCCTTATTCACCTACAATTGTAATATATGTTAGTTTGGTTGGATCAGATTAGATTTTTGACAGGCAGGGGAAGAGGAGGGTTGCAAGCCTTTTAGATGTTGGTTAGAATCTCCATAGCTTGAGGCTCCATTTTCCCCAGGGAGTCTCAGCCTGGTTCTTCCCTCACCTACCCATTAAAATATTTATCCTACATCTTCTTTTGGAACAAAACATAGTCATCACTTCCCGCTTCCTTTTTCTATTAACCTACTGCACCAACAAGGGTAAATGGGTACTGTGATGATACTATGATTCTAGAAATGCTGATAGATATAGATACAAAAATAGGTAATCACGTGCTTTGTTGCCGCAGTGTGGAATAGCTGCCATGCAAAGCTATAATGGAAAATAGCTTCCGCAGTGCAGAAAACTGTTAAGGTATTAGGGATGCTGAAGTGTGCAAAACTTACTCCAGGTCAGTTGAATAAACGGAAACTTAAACTGGGGTGGCAAGTATTTAAGCACCCCATTAGCTTCATTGGGTGCCCTGTTGTACTGTCTCTTGAGTCATACTATCTCTTGATTTTTTGAGCTAATATTAAGAAGCTGTACACTGAAACCAACTTTTCCACACTACTGCCTATCACTTTCCCCTGCTATTCTAGCGAATGCACTGGGTCAGTAAGGGCTTCACTCTGGTGCAGGGATCCACCCACTTGGTTCTCATTGCAGAATTGTGGGCTGGATATTACATCTGATTTCTGGGGGAAGTGAATTTGCACAGCTTTCCTTGGTTGCTATACAGTTGTTGCCATATTTCAGCATGCTAGGGTTGTTTGCATCTCATCTGATTTTTTTTTTCTGCCCCATCCCAGACACACCTACATAATGCAACCATTCTAACTTGACTTTTGTGTTTGGTCTCTTGTAGGTATCAATCGACGTGAGGCTGGAAACTGTAATCACATTCGCCACTTTGAAAACACTTTTGTGGTTGAAACTGTTATCTGCAAAAAGTCATGAAGCAGCTCTTCAAATGTAACCCTCTGCTTTGCTTGCACACACAGATCCTCTCCTTAGAAGTGATAATCTGTCTTACTTTTTTACTCTCTCCCCTGCTTGGGCAGCACTAACTTCTTAGATCCCTTGTGATTATACATTGGACTCTCTTGTCTCTTCCTGTATGTACTACTTACTTGGGACTCTTCGTTGGGCTTAAATTTACACAGTAATCCAAAATGCGACTCAGAATAGACTCAGCCATTTGTGAACGCAGCAGGACAGGAATTCCATCCTGGAGGATACGTGCTCAGGGAAGTGTGGGGATGGAAACGGAGGGTAAGAAATAGCATGCAGTGTAGAAATGTTTCATTCTGCCGGAATCAGTGAGTGGTTTCATGCAGACGTAATGTTGGCACAGAAAAACTGAAGTAAAATAATGCCATTAAAGGCGGGTTACTATTTGGATGTAATACTGCATCTAACGTCTGCTAGTTAAGAAAACAGATATGAGGTTTGCAAATGCTGCATCTAGGGAAGTTCTGCACATAGAGAATTTCTGCCAAACTAAGTAGTAACCCTAAAGTGTAAATTCTTGTTCCAAGTCATCCAGTAAGTGTGTCTGCTAAGAGCCTATTTCATAAACAACAAATGGAGCCTTTACACACTGCTTGTGCACATTGCTCTGAAATTATTACACAGTGTACTTTTCTGAGCAAGGACTATCTGATTCTGTACCCTTTGACCATTCTGCACCCCTCAGCTGATCTGCAGGCTGGGGGTGGGGAGAGGGGAGTGTGGATTCTGAAAGGAGCAAAAGGAAAAAGAGAGTGACTAAATTGAATGGAGAGTGATTCAAGCTTCATTGCTTCAATACCACAAAGCAGTGAATGGTACACAAGTATATACACCCCAGCACAAATAATGGGCCCACCTTTGGGTAACTTTTGATAGCACATTGTGATATTGTCACCAGGAGGACACTGTTCTTCAGCATTTAGCCCAACATACTGAGCACAGACATTTATCTTTTTATACTGGGCCGACAGGCCTCCTCTTTCCATATATTTTCCTGAAGTAAATAAAGGGGCAGAGCCTCAACTGCTGTAAATTGTCATCGCTCCATTGCAGTCCCTTTAACTGGTCGTTGAAGTCAACGGAGCTATGAAACTTTACACTGGCTGAGAATCTGCCCCATACAGTTCTAACTACTGCAATCCATATTTAAAAAAAATAATAATTCCATGCTTATTTTCTATCTGAATGTCTCCACTGGTCTTACACTATCAGAGGCTCTTGGTCCTAACCCATTTCACATGTCCCCTCTCTGTCTGACAGTCTGAGCTATGGGGTATTCCCCTTCTCCAAGGGGCATGGAGGCAGACCAGCTAATTGGTTGTATGCTAGGGGCAAGGAACAGCCCAGCCCTTCACTGGAATTCAGCAGAGTTCTCTGCCTCCACTTCTATGCAAGTGGCATGTTAAGGGAGTCTGCTTGTTTGGGGACTTTGAAGATCTTAATGTAGTTAAGCAGCTTTTTCAGTTTTTTTGACATTCGTTTTCCTTACTTTAACCTGCCAGGATCTTTAATGTGTCCCTGGCCCATCTTGCAAGCACAAGCAGTGACCCCAGCTGCAGAGCTTGTAGAGGTAGCAGCATCAGCATGAACAGTCTGTGTTTTTGAGAGAGTTCTCTTGTATAGTGTGAAACAGTCCTCTTTCTGTAGCATCACAAGCACTGATATGGGCTATTTTTGTGCCAGTAAGTATTGTCTAGCCATGTACAATCTTGCAGAACTACCTGGCATATTAGAAGAGTCCACTCAACACCCATATAGTTTTTTTTTTAAATGCTGAACTACAGATGTGATGGAATCCTAGGATAGACATCAAAACAAGACCAAGATTTGGTTGATCAATATACTGCATAGAAATAGCGTGAACTGAACTGCATGTCTATTGATTAGCAAAAAGAAAAACTTGTAGGGTAATTATGTATTCTTCACTCTGCTCTATAAATATAGTTAAAATTAAGTAGGTCCTTGAAACGCAGGCAGGTTTTTTTTTGCTTGTGTGAATGGGGTGAATTTCAAATTGGCACAGTCTTTTTAATTGGTTTCCAGCAAATCTGGACTTGTTCCCTATCTGTTGAAATGAGCTTGATGTTTTAGAAAGAGGAAAGATGAAGTAAAAGCAAGTACAATCATTAACTTAGCAGAACCAAAAAAAGAGATGTTTTGTGATAGACAACTTTAAAGTAGTAATGCTGTGAATTAATTATATGAAACCAAAAGCAGAAGTTTTAGGCAAGCATGCAGCACAATGGTAATTTGTCTGTCCTGAGATATTGAGGGTTATTTTTTATATAAACTTATAAAAAGGAATTGTTAAATTTTAACCCATCAGAATGCAGACTTTTTAGACTTACTCTAATGTTTAAGCTTATGGAAAATGAAAAGTCCTGTACAATTCACACAGCTTAGTAAGGTATGTTTCCCCCAACACCAGTAGGGTGTGTGCTTTATGTATAATAGAATTTTGTGTTTTGAAAATGTTCTCTCTTTAGTCCTGACAAAGTGGATCCTGCAAAGTGGATCACTAATGTATACTGGGAGCAGGGGAGGGAAATGAGCACCTATCAGTTTGCTTGATGGAAATACAGCAAATTGGTAAATTTAAGCCCTGCATTTATTTTTGCTTTTAGGAATCTCAGCCAACCTGCACTCAGGTGGAAATACAAACTTTTTTTCTCTTCCTTCTGATTCTGCATGTTTTAAACTGGTCATTAAATATGCTAACTATGTGCAATCCCTGAACTTTAAGAACAAGGCCTTAGTTCTTTAGCGTGAACTAAAGTAATCACAGTTCATAGGATCAAAACAGCAGTTGTCTAGTAACAAAACTTAGAATGCTTTGTATATTTTGTCTGTTAGAAAAATCTTACCTGTTAATAAAATCTTTTACCTCTGATTTCTTAGTTGTTTCTTCTTTATTTAAAGGGTCGGGTTTATCTGTGACACGGTTGTTTGAGAGGTACCAGATTGTTAGCTATGGAAACTGAATCCACCTATTTTGTCCCAAAACAAATCAAGCACAGATAGCAACAGTGGAAGCTGCTATACCAATGTGCCATCATCCTTAGTTTGGAGGGATCACCTGTAGGGATGACTGAGAAATGCAGTCACCAGTGGAGTAGGAGCGAAGGTAAGAGCTCGGTTGGCTCTGTCTGACATTTAGGGAGCACCTGACAAAGGATGACTCCTCTTCCACCATGACCCAGGGTGGCCCAGAAGAGGGGGGAGAGAAGAGAAGCTGAGAATCGTGGCGTAGCAACCAATTATGTCTCCCTGATAGTCTGCCCCAGCCTTAGGAGCTACTCTAACTTGTACCAGCTGGGGATAGCTAGAACCAAGAACATTACTCTAGCTCACTTTCCCATCTTCAGCTCCTGGAGCTGCAAGGTGAGTGGCATAGAAGTTGGCTGTGCTGGCCCTGTGTACACCTGCTGGGGACTTCTCCATACCAAGGGAATCCTCAACAGGGGAACTTGCAGGTATTTTCTGCTCCCTTCTTCCAGCTTGGGTAGTGCAGAGGGACAACAGAGCAGAGAATCTGCCTCAAGTGTTGATTGTGGCCAGCTGACCTTTCTGTAATATTTGGCCTCAAGTTTGGACACTGCTCCTCTTGCTCTCTAATCATTCTTACTGCTCTTCTCTGAATTCTATCCAATTTATCTCCCGAGTGAGGGTCCAGAATTGTACTTTACTATATTGTTCCTCTTTCTAAATCCACATTCTGGTCAATTTTTGAAGTACTGTAATTGATTTTTTTTAATTCTCTTCCATTTAGATTCTTTTACTCTGCTCCTCACCAGGCTATTCACCACTACTATGAGAGTTCAGTAGAAAAGATGTATCTTATAACAGCAGTCTCCAACTGGCTGCTCTTCATGACTGACCATGACCAGACATCAAAGGCTAAAATGTTAGAGTTTACAAAGTTGACTTTCTGGCATTTCTCTGGATGAAGCTTTCTACTGCATTCCTTTCAAGTCAAACAACAGGAAATTCCTACGGTTCTGAGAAAGAGAACTATTAGTGGAAGCTGAAGGTCTGGGCTGTGCATTGTAATAAGAGATTTTACGGCAAATATCAATTTATTGCCCTCGGGTGAATATTGACTGAGGAGAAGCTGAGGTCAATATTTATCTGTTGGGACAATAAATCTCAATATTGGCCAAAATAAGAAATCCGTATGTTCTAATTGTTTTCATACCATCTGGAAATCTCTCCATTGTAGCCATTACTTTCTTGAATCTTATGCCTGGCAGAATAACATTTGAAGGATAAAGGAAGAAATTTTGGAAAATCCTATTACAATGGTCTTTTAATGAGTCTGTCAAGAATATGTGAGAGTAAATAATTCACAAGACAACTACTTTAACAAATTCAACCATCATTTTGCTCAAAAAATATCAGCAAGCAAATCCTGATGTCTGAATGTATTCCACAAATGCATTTTTGAATGTAATTCTCTGTACAAGTTAGGAATGTTGTAAATTTGAATTGTGTTGCCTAGTTGCGATTGGTCAGATGAGTCACATGGTTGCACAGGGTGAGCTTCAGTATTCACTCTCATCCAAACATTTGTGCCTGTGAACTGGACCAGAAAACAAACACAGAAGAGAGGTGCGAACATGACCAAAGGGAATGGTCAGATGAATATCCATAGACTTTTTTAAACAGCATTGATTTGTCCCTCTGTGGTCTGTGAGCAGAGATTAGCCCAGGCTCATAACTTTGTGGAGATGGTCTGTGCCACTTTCCATACAGGGCAGGGGAAGAGGTGCTCCGTTGCTTGAGCCTAAGACATGTAGGGCCCAGCACAGGATTTCTCCCATCTCATGAAACCATTAAATGTATAGTGAGTGGAAAGGTGAGAGAAATCCAGTTGCAGGGAGTCCTGCGGAGCCTGGGAAGGAAAATCAATTTGATGAGGAGGCTGCCAGGAGGGAAAGAATCAATTTCCAGGAGGCTAAGCAGACACGCACATGTGGGGGCAGGGAGTCACAGAGGATAGATTGAGTGAGCTTTTGGAGGTAGAAAAGGATGGGTTGAATGGGGACCAGACTATGGATTGAAGGGCCTGGTAGGGTGGAGGAAATGGCGAAGGCCAGAGAAATGTTAGGGGGGTGGGAGGGAATTGATTGGAGGCAGTGGTTTGAGATGGAGTAGAGCATCAGTTGAATGGTGGAGCTGGGGGTGGGGGCGGGCAAAGAATGTGTGCCAAATCTAGAAGGTGGATTGGAGGCTGAGGGGGAGGACCGTATAGGGGGTTGCCTTGGGCAGAACTTGATTGGAGGATCTGGGGAGGCTGAGAACTATTCAGGTGGGTGGGAGAAGGGAACTGAATGATGGGCATAGAGCTAGGATTGGGAAGACTGCAGGGAAAGAAGATGCACTGGAGAGTCAAGGACAGAAGCTAGATTGTGTGCATGTGGCAGGGGGGAACTGAGTGGAGAGGCTTCTGGGGAAAACAATGGATTTCAAGACAAAATTAGTTGGGGCAGAAGACTGCTGAGGTTGAAGGGACAGAGAATGGATGGAGGACAAGAGGTGGATGGATTGGGCCTGGGGGTCCTGGATGGCCTGGTAGGGTTGGGAATAGGTTAATTGGGTGGGATGAAGGGGGCTGGGAAATGGAGAAGGCAAGAGAGAGATGAGCGGTAAGAGCAGAAGGTAAGAGATTATGGAAGAGAGAGGGGAGAGAAAATACAGGTAGTGAGCAGGACAGACGATGGACCATGGGGGATTGAAAGGCATGAAGTGAAAAGAATGCGGCAGATGGGATAAGGGGAATCCGGGAAAACGATGTACTCTGGACTGGGGTCCATGGATTGAGAGCTGGGGGTGATGCAGGCTGTAATGTGGGAGAGGGGAGGGAAAGAAGCAGGACTGAAAATTGGGAAGGGAGCAAATAAGAGAGATTTACAAAGCAAATGTAATGTTACAGTTTGGGTGCCTTAACTGAGCATTTCCCTACCATAACATGTTTGGTTTTGTTTTAAATGTTACCTTACTCGATAGTTTCCTGCATTTGTAATGGTTGATTTGGGGATCACTAGCATCCCTATAATGTGTTACTCTCACATGTTCAACCTTAACTCTGGTTTAGAATAGCTGCTTATCTGGGAATGTGAGCAGATGAACAGTGTAACCCAGGGATTTTGGTTGGGGTTACACAGGGAAACTATCAATGCACATTCCAGCAGCTTTCCCAAAGTGAAAAGTCAGTTGTGGCCTGAGTAGCTTCTGTGTCTGGAGTGGGAAATGACGTCCTAGACTGATCTGTTGAGCAGCTGGAATGGGCAAGTAGTTGCTTGGTGGCTCCATTGTCACCCCAAGGGAATGAATAATAGATCTCACTGAGGGTTTGGACAGTTACTTGAAGGGCGGCATCTCTAGTTTTTGGGAGAGGGGTAAGGGTTGGGACTTCAAAGGCAATGAGGGTTGTGGCTACCCCCTGCCCCCAGCTGTTGGAACATTCCAATCCTGCCATGCAAGTGGTACAGCCCAACTGCCTCCATTCCATTACTGATGGTTAGGGCTCCCTCTGGCCGCCGCTGGGAGCAGCCACAGCCAGTCCCTCTTCTCGCTGCTCCCTCCTGAGGGTTCCCGCAGCATTTCTAGCAGATTGCTGGTTGCTTGTCGGTTCCCCCATGCAAAGCCCCCTTTCCCCTCTGGGGCTGTTTTCCAGGCTACCCTCAGCCAGCTACACTTGGCAGCAACTTCACCTTAGCAGGAACTGGCTGGAGAAGTGTGTCTGCATCACCCTGTGCAGGCTTGATGCTTTTGGATCCCCACCCCCATAAAGCCCCCGACCTGTGTTGTGGGGTATTAATGTGTGGTCCTTGCAGAGCTAAGGAAAGCATCTTTGAAATACTCTTCCTCTGAGCCTGGGTGTCTAGCACGGAGGGGCATTTTCTTAGGGGCAGTGATGTCATCTGGCAGTGTGAGCCAGGCCTTAGTGAAGCCTATACCAGCTTGACAAGGATAGGTTGTAGCTGTGGACTCAGCTGGGATTTGTCTCCAATGCCAATGTCATCCCCACATCTGCCTCACTGAGGACAAATATACAACTGGAGATGCTTGCAGCTATGCTTCCAGTCTCCACGGCTAGCAACACAAATTGGCCTGGATCAGCATTTTAACATTTCACCGGCTAAAGGACCTGACGGAGGCAGTTGGGCTGTATCCCTCACCACGGGAATGTGCAGGTGCTGGAGGGCATATGGAGAGGAGGTGGTGCAGCCGTCCAAACCTACACTCAACGTTAAAGGTCCATGGGGTTGACTAAAGCCCTTAGAAAGTTCACTTTTTTTTTTCATTTGGCACCAGTTCCCGGAGCAGTGTACGGAGATGAGTATGTCTGGATGACTGACTCTGTCCATTACGCAATGCTGTGAGTTGGTTGCCTTTAAACTCCATGGGCCATCTTGAGTCTTATCCAATCCAAGGAAAAGCAGCCGTCCTCAGAGACATTTCAGTTGCAGGCTGCCAAGAAGTCTGTGCTCCAAAATTGACCAAGCTCTGTTTCTTGGATTCAGCCTCTAGCAAAGAATCCTCCTTTGGCCTCTCTCTTTCTGAAGTAGATGAGCATAAACTAGCCAACCAACAAAAAAAGTCTTTTATGTTGACTTCAGGCTTCCTCATATCACCCAGGGTTGTGCTTGTGCTTACTCTGTTCCTGTGGGAAATCTCACAGACCTTACTCTCCAAGAGTGAAGCAACAAAGGGTCCTGTTGCACCTTATAGACTAACAGAAGTATTGGAGCATAAGCTTTCGTGGGTGAATACCCACTTCGTCGTATGCAAGCAGTGGAAATGTCCAGAGGAAGATATAAATGTGCAGGGAAGAGTCAGGCTAGAGATAATGAGGTTAGCTCAATCAGGGAGGGTGAGGCCCTCTTCTAACAGTTGAGGTGTGAACACCAAGGGAGGGGAAACTGCTTTTGTAGTTGGCTAGCCATTCATAGTCTTTGTTTAATCCTGAGCTGAGGTATCTCTAAATTAAGGGAAACGCCCACTGTTCCCTCTAAGCTCTGCGCGTGTGCGCGCACACACAGATCCTAAACCCCACGCACACGGTGAAACACTGTGCGCACAAAAATTTGCATAGAAGAAATTTTTTGCGCACACGGCCTGTCAAAAATTAGAGGGAACATTGGAAACGACCCCCCTCTCTTCCATTTGGGGGCTCTGCCCTGTGAGGGAACGTGATGTCACAAATATCATGTCGTCTTGTGTTTATCCTGACTGGGGACATGCTGCTATGCTTACAACCTCTACGGCTAACACCACAGGTTGGCCTTAATCAGCACCTCAACCTTTAATTCGATAAGGGAGCTGACTGGTGGATGCTGTTCCATTCACCACTGGAATGGGGGTGTGTGTGTGTATGGGCATGGTGCAGCCATCTCCCTTTAGTTTCCCGACAGAAGGCTTGGGACCTGAGAGTGGGAGTCCCATAGGGATATTGTCCTAAAAGAAACAGTTACATGGGTAAGTAGTTTTCCCTTGTCCATTTAAATATGGATGTGCTGGTGCAACATAACTTTAATTTGGTGTTTCCTGAATATACTTAAGTGTATCTTCATTTAGTTATTTTTTAGAACATTCAGGCTTGGTTCCCTGTTGTGGTAAATAGCCCCTGGCTACTTTTAGAGTCTAACTCAATTCTACTTTTTAATTTGTGTCTCTGCCTGATGGAAACTACTTTATCTGAACTAACAGCAGGAGCATGGAAAAGGGTAGGAAGCAAATCTACCATGATTGCTTTTGAAGCATTCAATGGGCCGATTTAAACACTAAAAATAAGGGTTAATATGGTCACAGCTAAAACCCAATTTGTTTTACCCTTTGATTAATAGATCCACCAGACTACATGTTGCAATAAGAATTGGAGATTGTCACTTCCCCCTGCAGTGCAATGCAAAGTGAATTTAAAGCTTTAGTTTGTTTTGCACTGCAACTAGTATCAGCTTAAAAACTCCAACTTGGTTTGGAAGCCTTTATGTAGAGCTGCAAAATTAGATAAGTGTTCAACAAGGTTAATATTAAGACAAAGAAACTTCAGCAGTGTCTCTGTTAAAATGTGAGCTAACAGTGTTTCTTTAAAGTCCTTCACTGGTATATTCTATCAATCCTGTTCAGTTTAATACTGATTTAGATTTCATTAAATCTAGTATGTGGTCTCCATTGTCACAGGTTCCACTGTGATATCTCTTGATTGTCTAGACATTTACAAAGCAGTCAATTACCATCATATAGAAGTGCTACTCAATCCTAAAGAATTAGCATATGAAAAAGGCCTTAATTATGTTCGAAGTCTGATGTACAATGATATCACTGTAGCATTTCTCCATGTATTGGCATGTTTGTTTCCCCCTATTTGCCATCTGTTTTCAGGGTGAAAGATGTGGGTCCTTCAGGCAGTTTGAAGAATGTACATTTATTGTGTGGCAAATAATTAACCGGTGAAACTGCTGTCCTAATACACATGTGAAAATTGAGTAGTCCGTGATGTTTTAGGTTATGAAATTGAAAATGATTCTTCTTTGGAAGTATAAAGGACCCGTTCCATTGAAGAGATTATGTAGTGGTGAACTGCAAGACAATTCTCATCATCAGATCTAATATTATCCACTCTACATGAGACACGAATCACCGTCTGATATTCCACATCAATGCAAAACTAGTGAAATCCTGTTCTCCACACAAAATTTACATTTTGCTCATTGAGGGGTCTGAACTGTTCCAATTCATCTCAATTGTTCTGAAGCATAATTATGATATTTTAAATGTCAGTATTGTTAACTATTCCCCTGCTGATCAAAACTCCCAAGCAATAAGAGGGCCAATAATATTTTGAAGATCTATACACGGTACTGTGAGAAGCATCTCATTGTAGCGGCATGAGTATACAGAATTAGTGGTATTCTTCCAAACCCATCTTTTTCCCTTTTGACTCCGGTTAGAAATGATACTGATCTATGTGCTGTTTGTGGTGATGGCCTTGATGCCCCAATTGAAATAATGAGTACTTACAATGGGGACTGCTAGGCAGAAGTAAGTTTGTCCCCCCTGCTGAGCAGAAATGGGAGAGAACTGGATGGACACTCAAATGTTTCCATGGATGGTACTGAGACATAACTTGTTGAATTCTTAGCTATTTCACTGGACCCAATTACACATTGGGCTGAAGGGTCACACTTGTGGTCAAAGCTGTATGTCACATCTTTTGATTGACACTGATGCTGGCACTCGCCTCCCCAATTAGTGTGACTCAGAGGATTTTTAGCATAGTTGAGTTGTGGCATCCGCACAAGGTTAAACCCGTCATGTAGTGTAGCTTCCCGCCCCGAAGTTGAATGTACTTGTCCTTGAACACAAAATACAAATAATAATGTGCTGCTTCCCACTTCCCCATCTAGGGAATCAGCAATACTCTTTCCCTGTACCCAGGGATCTATACACGGTTGGATGGGGTGGGGTGTGTGTGTGTGTTCATCTTTGTGTTTTTCCCCACAGATTTTCTTTGACCTATTGGGAAACATTATTTATGTTGTTATCCTGATCTGAATCTTGAATGTCCCCAAATATTTCACATACCTGAGGCTGAAAACTATATTCTGACTATGAATACTTACTGTTTGACCCATATATCACTAATGATATGTATCTGCCAAATGACATCTCAGGTGATGACATCCCTAACTACAACATATTTAAAATGTGCATAGGAATTGTTTAGGGTTGCTCCAGGGGGTTATAATTAGGTGTGATATGATGAATTTAAGGAACAGATAAATTAGGCTGCTGTTCAGGAAACGCTTTTTCAACAGACTTTTCCAAAGGAAGTGGTGAAATATCATTGCTTAAGAGGCAACTAGACTGAACAAGGCACTAGAGAATATACTGTATTGAACAATCCTGTAGTAGCACGAGCATGGGCTTAATATGTGTTCCCCATCTCTAAATTCAATGATATCCTGATATATATTTAAAAAATGACTAGAAAGGCAGCTTCTGCTACAATGACCATGAAAATATTATAATGAAATAAAGAGTATTTCCCAAAATAGGGATACATTTAGGGGAGAGAGCTAATTGGGCCTTTTCATTATTATCTCTGACCACTCCCCTGGTCCTGAGGCCCTGGCCTCTGTGTCCCTTCTGTTGCTTCAGGGCTTAGACACTATCTTGGAAATCTAGTTTGGTCTCACTTGTTGCCTGTGAAAGATAAGCAGATAAATGTTTAACAATGATCTAAATCAGACTTTGTTGCAAGAGTCGTCTGTTGGCCTTTATCATTTTGGAGCTGTGGACACTTTAGAGGTAGGAGATCCAAGCAGAACTCTGTCTTGGTGACATCACGAGACCTCCTTCTGGTAATGCCTGACTGACTTGCTCCAAGCCAGTTCTCAACCCATTTACCATTGTGAGCTGCACATGCGGACCACAGTGTGTTAACTTGCGTGGGTGGCATCCAATACTACTGGCCCTGAGGATGTCACATGGCCACAGCTCTGTGCTGATTGGGCTGCAAGTGGCCCATGGGCTACAGATTGAGAACCACTGAGTTGCCCAAGGACTAATTGAAAAGGCTCAGAGCAGGGCTCTGCTGCCATTCTCAGGAAGCCCGTGATGGTGTTTTTAGAAGAAATTCTCAGTCACTTTGGGTGTCCCTGGAGCTCCTGGATGTCTGAAATAAGTGATCATTCTGAGCAGAAATTCACTGTAAAGAGGCGCTGACCTTTTCTGGTTCCTCTCTAAGCCCAGGGCTACACTAGGGGAGGGGGTCGATCTACGATACGCAACTTCAGCTACGTGAATAGCGTAGCTGAAGTCGGCGTATCGTAATCGGCTTACCTGGCCATGAGGACGGCGGCGAGTCGATCGCTGCAGCTCCCCCGTCGACTCCGCTTCCGCCTTTCGATGCGGTGGATTGCCGGCGCCGACGGGGAGCGCGATCGGGGATCGATTAATCGTGTCTTAACGAGACGTGAAAAATCGATCCCCGATAGATCGATTGCTACCCGCCGATCCGGCGGGTAGTGAAGACCTGCCCTCAGAGGCTATTTCTAGGGGGAGGGATAGCTCAGTGGTTTGAGCATTGGCCTGCTAAACCCAGGGTTGTGAGTTCAATCCTTGAGGGGGCCATTTAGGGATCTGGGGCAAAAATTGGGGATTGGTCCTGCTTTGAGCAGGGGGTTGGACTAGATGACCTCCTAAGGTCCCTTCCAACCCTGATATTCTATGATTCTATGATTACCAATGGCTTGGAGTCATTTCCTCAAAGACAGAGGCTTCAGCCAGTTACTGGAACCCCCATGAATACCACTTGCCTGTGCCCTATGGGAGTATGTTTGTTAAATCCTTTCACACAGCCACTCTTCCTAGGCATAGGGGTTCTCATTATAAAGATGCATATTTCACACAGCTACACTCATGCACTACACTTGTCAAGTGTAGGTAACACTGCCCTCCTGTGGCCAGACATATGCATATATGCTGTCTTACCTTTCCCTGTATGTCACAATTTTTCTTAAGGGTGGCTCACTAAAAGATAATACCATAATGTACAGGACCATTGCAACAAAGTGCAGGGCTACAGCAGATTTCATAGCTCTCTAGCTCGTAGTTTAGTGTGTTGTTTAATCATCTGTTGGAGACAGCAGGAGGAATAGTTCCTATAGTGTGGCGATAATGTGCAAGAATACAATAAGCAAGAATGAGTGTAAAAATAAGATTGAGTATGCTTGCCTCTTCTATCAGCAGGTCTGCTCCAAGGATGGTCCAGGAAGTGGGAGTGAGATCCAAAGAGTGCTAGCCAAACAACAGAAATACAAAAGGGCACAGGGTGAAAACTTACTACTTCCAGGAAATTAGCATCACTTTAAATCCTTCACCCTTGATAAAGCTCCTCTAACAGTGTAAAGGTGGTTAAGCACTGGAATAAATTATCTACGGAGGTTGTGGAATCTCCTTCATTAGAGATTTTTAAGACCAGGTTAGACAAGCACTTGTCAGGGATGGTCTTGATAATACTTAGTCCTGCCTCAGTGCAGGGACTGGACTAGATGACCTATTGAGGTCCCTTCCAGTCATAATTTCTGTGATTCTATTGCTAACCTCAAACATTCAATTGGTCAGGCCCCAAAAATAGGAGATTGGTTTAAAAATCATGAGATTTAAAAAAAAAATACATGTCGGATTCTTTTTATCTGCTTTGATTCGAAGTATTAGAGGCCATGTTTTCAGGCTTTTCTCTGCAGCCATGAGGTGTAGAAAGTTACTTGTTTTTCAATGAAAGCTGAGATTTACAGTTAATCTTTGACTCCGGGAGCTGGGTGCTGTAAGAAAAACATCAAGTATTATGAGACTCATGATAAAATCATGAGAGCTGGCAATAATACCTGAGAAGACTTAATGGCTTCCAGGCCCACCAAGAGACTTCCAAGGTGAGTGAAATGTTTTGGGATAAGGACCCTGTGGAAGTTCAGGTAGGTGTCAGCATCTGTGGGAGGAGAGGTACCAGGTCAGGGTCCTTTGAGATTGGGAACTTCTCTTCACATGTTGTCCACTGGGCAACAGAAGGGAGTTGTGAGGGGAGCTGAAGGGTTTTCTTCATTCTCATTCCCCTTGGGTAACAGGAGGGAGGTTAGAAGGGGGAATGGGTCCCTATCTAACTTCTGCATCTGGCTAGAGGCTTCAACCAGGGCCGGCTCTAACTTTTTTGCCGCCCCAAGCAAAAAACCAAAAAACAAAAAAATCCCGCGCGTCGCCCCGAATGCTGCCCCCCCTCCCCAGGAAAAAAACACCACGAGCGCCGCCCCACCAAAACAACCCCCCCCCCCACCAAGTGCCGCCCCGCTGAAACAACAAACCACCCCCGAGCGCCGCCCCGCTGAAACAACCCCACCTCCCCCGAGCGACGCCCCAGTGAAGTGTAAAAACAAAAAACCAAAATCCCTGAGCACTGCTCCGCTGCCCCAAGATTGGCCGGCCCTTAGAAGGGGCCGCCCCAAGCACGTGCTTGGTCGGCTGGCGCCTGGAGCCGGCCCTGGCTCCAGCTTTCTGATTTTAACTCTGGCTGCCCACAGCCCTTCCTACACCAGCTTTTCTGGCCCTCTTGTGGATTTTCTTCACAGTGCTTTGCCTACTGACTGTCATTAGAGGCTTTTCTGGCTGCTGGGTGGACAGGCAGGCAGGAAGAACTTCCCCTCTCCCTTCCCTGGCCAGCCATTCAGCCTGCAGTGGATGCATATGAGGAGGAGACAAGATCAACAGCACTGGTCCCCATCTCCCACTTCAGTCTCTAGTTCTCAACGAGGGGACCCAGAGTCAAGAGATCTCTAGGGAACAGAAACAGTGAGGGCAGTGAGCTAGAAGGGAAAGGACAGGAGACAATACTGGATGGATATAATTAACAGGGATTTAGACTTAAGGGAGGGGGGAACAGAGAAATAGAGGAAAAAAGAAACCCTCCAGTGAAGGGACTCTCTCTTTATGTTTGTCCAGCTCCCAGCACAACAGGGCCCTGATCCTGACAGAGGCCTTTGGATGCTACCATTAAATACATGATGCATAATGATATTAACAATAAGATGAGGGAACTCAGGAAGGAGAGAGAAGAGAAACCCAGAGGATGAGGGAGGGAGATATTGGGATGGCCCAATATCTAAACAAATACTTTGCCTCAGTCTTTAATGAGGAGCTTAGGAATAGTGGCAGCATGACAAATGGGAATAAGGATGTGGGGGTAGATATTACCATATCCGAGATAGAAGCCAAACTTGAACAGCTTAATGAGAGTAAATCAGGTGGCCTAGATAATCTTCATCCAAGAATATTAAAGGAACTGGCACATGAAATTGCAAGCCCATTAGCAAAAATTTTTAATGAATCTCTAAACTCAGGGGTTGTACCGTTTGACTGGAGAATAGCTAATATAGTTCCTATTTTTAAGAAAGGGAAAAAAAGTGACCCAGGTAACTACAGGCCTGTTAGTTTGACATCTGTAGTATGCAAGGTCTTGGAAAAAATTTTGAAGGAGAAAGTAGTTAAGGACCTTGAGGTCAATGGCAATTGGGACAAATTACATGGTTTTACAAAAGGTAGATCGTGCCAAACCAACTTGATCTCCTTCTTTGAGAAAGTAACAGATTTTTTAGATAAAGGAAACGCAATGGATCTAATCTACCTCAATTTCAGTAAGGCATTTGATACAGTACCACATGAGGAATTACTGGTTAAATTGGAAAAGATGGGGATCAATATGAAAATTGAGAGGTGGATAAGGAACTGGTTAAAGGGGAGACCACAGCGGGTCATACTGAAAGGTGAACTGTCAGGTTGGAGGGAGGTTACTAGTGGAGTTCCTCAAGGTTCAGTTTTGGGACCAATTTTATTTAATCTTTTTATTACTGACCTCGGCACCAAAAGTGGGAGTGTGCTAATAAAGTTTGCAGATGACACAAAGTTGGGAGGTATTGCCAATTCAGAAAAGGATTGGGATATCCTACAGGAAGATCTGGATGACCTTGTAAACTGGAGTAATAGTAATAGGATGAAATTTAATAGTGAGAAGTGTAAGGTTATGCATTTAGGGATTAATAACAAGAATTTTAGTTATAAGCTGGGGACGCATCAGTTGGAAGTAACGGAAGAGGAGAAGGACCTCGGAGTCCTGGTTGATCACAGGATGACTATGAGTCACCAATGTGATGTGGCTGTGAAAAAAGCTAATGCGGTCTTGGGATGCATTAGGCGAGGTATTTCTAGTAGAGATAAGGAGGTGTTAGTACCGTTATACAAGGCATTGGTGAGACCTCATTTGGAATACTGTGTGCAGTTCTGGTCTCCCATGTTTAAGAAGGATGAATTCAAACTGGAACAGGTACAAAGAAGGGCCACTAGGATGATCCGAGGAATGGAAAACCTGCCGTATGAAAGGAGACTCAAGGAGCTTGGTTTGTTTACCTTAACCAAAAGAAGGCTGAGGGGAGATATGATTGCTCTCTTTAAATATATCAGAGGGATAAATACCAGGGAGGGAGAGGAATTATTTCAGCTCAGTACCAATGTGGACACAAGAACAAATGGATATAAACTGGCCATCAGGAAGTTTAGACTTGAAATTAGATGAAGGTTTCTAACCATCAGAGGAGTGAAGTTCTGGAACAGCCTTCCAAGGGAAGCAGTGGGGGCAAAAGACCTATCTGGCTTCAAGATTAAGCTAGATACGTTTATGGAGGGGATGGTTTGATGGGATAACATGATCTTAGTCAAAGGTCAATTAATTGCCATCAGTGGTAAATAGGACCAATGGTCAATGATGGGATGTTAGAAGTTACTACAGAGAACTTTTTCCTGGGTGTCTGGCTGGTGAGTCTTGCCCACATGCTCGGGGTTCAGCTGATCGCCATATTTGGGGTCGGGAAGGAATTTTCCTCCAGGGTAGATTGGCAGAGGCCCTGGAGGTTTTTTGCCTTCCTCTGCAGCATGGGGCACGGGTCACTTACCGGAGGATTCTCTGCATCTTGAAGTCTTTAAACCATGATTTGAGGACTTCAGTAGCTGAGACATAGGTGAGAGGATTATTCCAGGAGTGGGGTGGTGAGATTCTGTGGCCTGCATTGTGCAGGAGGTCAGACTAGATGATCATAATGGTCCCTTCTGACCTTAAAGTCTATGAGTTGCATAGCCTCACAGAGACATTGGATGAGCTTCCCTCTGGTTGCTGTGTGCGGGGGAGGGAGTACATTTGTCATCTGCCCCTGAGGGGACACAGATGAAAACATGCTTCATTTGCCATTGGGGCAATGAGGGTAGGAGTTGGCATTCACACTTATGCAAATATGACCTTGGGCTTTTTGAGGGCCTGGTTCTTGAGACACCCAGGAAAGACTAGTCACCTGTCCACTGTTCGCGACAGGTGAGAGGACAGCATTGGGTCTTTTCACCCCTATCCTTGCACAATGGGAAGGGTACTGTGTAGGAACTCCTCGTCCTGGTGTCCCTTTGTTCTTCTGTTCTCCCCTGTGGGTCTACCCTGTGGGTCTTTCCCTTTTTCTCTCTCCTGCTGCCCTATTGGGTGACCCCTCCCCCATACTCTCTCCCCACTTGGAGTCCTGATTTCTCCTTATCTCCTCCTAACCCAGGGTCTGAAAGCTGAATTGCTCAATGTTTGTACAGAGGCTAACTGAATGGGAGTCCTGGTCCATGGCTGGGGCTCCCAATTACTATGGTAATACAAATAATAATAATAATAATAATGGTGATAAGTTAACCACCATCTGGTTATGAGTTCTCACCTGACAGAGAAGATGGTTCAGCTGTGGCCATCTGTATATGCATTACTGTTTACTATCACACAGTGGCAGTATAACAACTCAAAGGAGATGTCTCTAATGCAAATCAAATACCAAGTAGGGCAAAGTAACTGGAGCTGTAGTGCAGCACCGTTATGGCATCTGCTGCACAGAAAATCTGAGAATTGTGCATGTTTTCCCAAGGATATGCAGATCTAGCGAAGGGCGTCATTTTGCTAATTTCACCAGTGAGCCAAATTTTTCACAATGTAAAATAAGCAAATGCTGCACGGAGGCCTGGTGTGCACTACAAAGTGAGTCTGGCATATGTCGCCTTGCATCAACCTATTGGTGCATGTGTAAAATTTATCTCCAGATGATGTAAGCACCCTGTTACGGAGATGCAGTGACACCACATCCCCGAGTGGCATGGAGCTATGGTCAATCAGCTGAGGTCAACACAGTGCAAGAGTAGATATCATATGACCTGTGTCAACCCTAAGTGTCCTCCAGAGGTTCTCCCACAATGCACTATTCCCTGTGAGAGTGACCAGCCTGGTCACAGTTATAAACTCCACTGCCCAGGGGTTATGAAGACTGGAAACTACACCTCTCAGCCTATTTTTGAAATGTCTTTTCCTGATTGCCAGCCTTGGTGAACATGCCCAGCAGCTCTCCCTTTTTATGTGCAACCTATCACATGCCCAACCAATCACACTAGCTCCATGCTCAGAGAGGTACTAGATGTGCTCCCTCCTGGACTAGACAGGGTATTGCATCTCCTGGGCCTGCGGGATGAAGAAACTGCAAGCACAACTATGGGCCAGTCGTAGAAATGTGGACATCTATGAAAAGATTGCGCGGGGGATGTAGGCAAAGAGGAATGACAGGGATCAGCAGCAGTGCTGTGTGAAAGCAAAGGAACTGTGCTAGGCATACCACAAGGCCAGGGAGGCCAATAATTGATCTGGTGCTGAGCTGCAGACCTGCCACTATTACAATCCACTGCATGCCTCACTTGGTAGAGACCCCACAGACTACCATGGGTACTCCGGAGGAGCCTGAGACAGAAACCCCTGCCATGAACAACGAGGAGGAAGAAGGAAGAGATTCAGCGGTGGAACCCAGTCATGCCACAAGCCAGGGCCTCCACGACAGGCTAGCCAGTTCTGCCAGCTGAGCATGTATGAACCCAATGAAGGGAAGGGATCTTGGGTGTGTGTATGCAATGTTTAAATGTAACAATGGTGCCTGAGTTAACGAGACACAGGCATAGACTTTTAATCAACTTTTGTTTTACTTGTATGAAAAGAGGTAGCAGTACAACAAAGAGGTAGAGTTGGCAGCTGCTTTTCAATCCCCTGTTGGGTTAGGTGGGGCATGAAGAGCAGTTTGTTTATCCTTGTAATCTCCTGAGAGACCTTGGTTCAACTTTCACACCGATACTCTGCAATCCACTCCTGAAGGTGTCTAGGAACGGCAGCCTTATTTCTTCCTCTGTGGTAGGAGACTTACTTTCCCATGCCACTCTGCAATGAATTCAGCTGGCACCATTGCAGTAAACAGTCTAGTAGCATACAACCTTGGGCAGCTTCAGGACACCAGTATAGCAGCTATGCTTTCTATGCCTTTGTTACCCTCAGGAGTGAGACTTTAGCTAAAACCACCACTACTTGTGAAAATTTGTGCCAGTGTTCAGCACCATTGGCCTATACTTGTGCCGATGGAATAGGGGCTGAAATTATACTGTTTCATGCAACTGAAATTTCTCCCCCCCTGCCCTGGCAGGCCATACTCACCCTAGCAGATACTGGAGGGCTGTGCAGAGACACTCCAAAGCTGAAGTGTCAATAAGCATGTCTATTAAAAGTTTCATGGGAATAAAGGAAGGAAGTTTTGAACCTTCTTTTTTCCCCTTCCCTTGTGACTGTAAATCCCACGATACTTCTATTTTTATCAGTAGCTTCTGCTTTTGTTGCCTTCAAGGTTGACCACCCACAGTCACAGAATGCTTGACTCTGAGGAAGAGGAGAAAGACGAAGACTAGGGAGGACATGTTCAGTGCGATCCTGCAAGCCAATGCTTCGTTGGACCATGAACAAAGGGCCTGGAAGACCAGCATGATAGACAGCATAGAGAAGGAAAGGGCAGACAGGAGAGTGGCCCAGGAGTCCCACCAGGAAAAGGAGGAGGAGATGCACCAGGACATAATGGATCTTCTGAGTTAGCAAACAGAAATGGTTGATGTTCAGGTCCAAAAATCCCAGACTCAATCCTTAGAGAATGCCATGGTAGCAGCTTCCTATGCTGCCCAACATACCACGTGACGTCACAGGCCACATCCTTACCCCTACCATTCCAGGACAGCAAGGAAAACCACAGATTCATATCCAGTGAGCTGTGAGAACAATGGCTGGTATCTGTATAGTCACAAAGGATGACATTAGTGCACTGAAATGGGCAGAAATGTTTGCTGCCTTTCCAATTTTAAAGTTCCACTCCATTAATTTATGTTAAAAGTTTGTATTGCTTTGCCTGCGGTTTTTGCACATAGTTTTTCTGCACTTTTTTGCCACTTAATTTTTTTCTCCAGAAATAGAAATGTATTATCTCTATTACTTCACAACACATATTGCATAATGCCTAGCAATACTCAGAGCACACAATACTTGTAAATATACAGCAAACACCACAGAATTTATAGAATTGGGAAAACAGAGACTCATATTTGTAAATGTACAGCAAGCACTGCACAGTTCCTAGCAGCACTCAAATATTCCATTTCTGCAGATCCATCCACTGTGTCCTGCACATTGCCAAGTGTGTCAGTCCTGTGTAGCAGGATATGATTAACGGCCCTACACACTTGCATGACAATGGCCCCCACTGTGGATTTTCCAACTCCAGAATGGTATTGCAACTTCCCGTAGTGCGATTGCTACTCGCTTCTTCACTGTCAGTGCAGCTCTCATTTTGGTGTCCTTGCTCAGGAAGGCTGGGGCAAGCTTGGCACACAGATCTAGGAATGTGGCCTTTTGCATCCAAAAGTTCTGCAGCCATACTTCTTGTCATGAACCTGCATTACAATGTGATCCCAACCACCTAGGCTAGTTTCTTGGGCCCAGAAGTGATGCTTCACCAGCTGCAGCTGCTCTGTCAATGCCAAATGCAAAAATTGTGGGATCTAGATGGCATTATGGGATGGAGAAAATAGCATGCTGTCAACTTGACCCCTAGCTCCCAGAGAACTCTGGGTGACTCATGTCTACCCCACAACACATTGTGAGAAATTCCCAAAAGGTTTTGCACCAGACAGTGGTGTGAGGCACACGGGAATACCTCCCTATGGAGCCCAGCCCTGCTTGTGAGTACGTGCAATGCCAACACCAGCAGCCAAGTATGCCCACTCAAACGTTGGCAGTTGTTGGACTACATAATTTTCGTTATCAGAGTTTGTAGTGTTGCTGTGGCCTGGAAGAAACCACAAACTCTTAGTTCAGAGTTTGTCAGCCTGACAGTCTTCCCCTTAAATGAAGACTCATTCTCCCCCTACATACTTGTGGGTAGGAGACAACACAGATGTTGTAGTGTAGCTAACAGGAAATAAAATGAAAATTTCTGTTTGTGATGTCACTGTGGGTTAACATGGAAAGAATTATAATGCCAGCAAGAGGCCTGCAAATGAGGAACAAACAAGTTCACACGCAAAGATCCTCTTATTCATTAAACAATGCAGGAAGAAATATACAGCAAATATGAGGGTCATCTGCAGAACTACAAAACTTTTTTCAAAGATTTCCACTTAGAGCCATTTTAAGGGCCTGATCCGAAAGCACACTGAAGTTTCCTATTGATTTCAAATGGCTTTAGATCAGGCCCTAAATATCCTCTATCAGATCATTAGCATTAGGCAGCGGGTATAATAGGCATGGGGAGGCTAAGGATTCCAGGGAGATTACTGATGAACCCAGAAATCGGAGTAGCACATACTATCTCCTCAGCTGCCCCAGAACCTGCATGGTGCATATCAAAAGCTCAGGTTCTTCTGGAAGAGACCAGAGCTTTTCCTGTGGGGCGGCTTGGGGTCTCAGGAGGGGAGGCACAATGTGGCTGGGGCAGCTCCAGCCAGCCCGGACTCCTCTGGCCATTGTGGGGCGGGGACGCAGCGGGGGGAGGCTCGGGCAGAAGGGGCAGTGCTGGGGGGCTAGCCTCCACGAAGGGTGGCTACACCCACCGCCCATGATCACTAAGTTTTACTGGCCACCACTCTCCTGGTTATTAGCTCATTCTTCAGAGTTGGTGGGTTGGCATCGATCTGTTCTTTTATTGCAGGGTGTTTCCTATGTCCTGCCTTTGAGAGGCAATTGCTTGTCTTGAGCCAAAGGTGTTTTTGCCATGAACTTACAAAGAAACTTTTCAGAGCCTGTCCTATGCCTTGGGGATTTTCTGCTATTTACCACCTGTTTCTAGGTTGTTTTGTTTTATTTTTAAGATTTTCTCCTTTAAAAGATGTTAAAAATTGCTCCCTTCTAAAGAGTATGAAAAGGAGACAAGTGACAAAAAGAAAACTAGAGCAAATCTGATACTGTTTTTGGTAAAATCTGCCAACGTGCTCCTAAGGATACAAAAGTGAATCTAAAAACACCTGAAATGTTTGTTTACAGTTAAAAGAGCAGCTGATGCCTTATGGAAAAACATTCTGCTCAGAGACAATCCTGCTTCTTTGTCCCTAGATTGTTTTTTTTTTTTCTCTTCTCCTGTTCTTCCTAACTAATTACATTTGCATGAACACTGATCTTTTGTTTAAGAGTTAGTCCATCCCTGCAGCTTGTTCCTCATTTGGAGCCTGATCCAAAGTCCATTGGTGTCAATCAGAAATTTTCTATTGATTGCAGTTAGCTTTAAATCATGTCCTTGAAGCTTTAAGCCTCTGTGACACTAGAATCATCTCTAGTCTACATCAACTAATTGTGATATAATAAAAAAAAGGTTTATGACTTCAGACAGGTGAAACAATCAGCATGAGCTGAGACAACATGGTTCCTTGGTTACAAAGAATTAGGGAAGACAAGAACAGAATGTACTATATCAGTAGAACTATCTCTAAATGGGGTATTTTCCCACAGTTCTCCAGGGGGCAACAGAACTTGTTTAAAAAGCCAAACTTTCATATGCAGCTTCATGTTCTGCATAAAATTCCATCTTATTCCCACTAGTGCAGAAAATATGTTAGGAATGTGTAGGGCTCACTAATTTCAATGGGTCAGGCCCCTAGAGCACAGTCAACGAATTGTTCAGTTCCAAATAGACCAATACTTTATCAGAGTTCTGGATTTAAAAAAACCCGGACAATTCCTTATAATTTTAGAAATGATCCATACTGTTTTTGTTTCCCTTTTCAGTGTTCTGATGCTAATTCAGCACATTCCTTCCCAGCCAGTCACTCCTCCAACTCTATTACATTTTGGCCTTGTCTACACTCAGCAGTTGTATTGTTGTAACTACACTGGTGTTACTAAAGTGGTTTAACCTCTCCAGCTTATATCAGTAAAGCTTATTCCCATAAATGGAGAGTGTTTTTCAGGTCTGAACATTATACCAATATTGCAGAAGTCAATGGCTAATTACTGTTTGCAAGGTGTATTCACTATCTGTATAAATATAACTTTATTTTTAAAAAGTGAGCTGCTAAAAAAGTATGATAAGCCAATCAGAGTCAAATTATTCAGGCAGGAAAGATAATTCTGATCTAAATGTGGCCTAAATTAAATGCTTAGGTTGTCTTTATTACATTTCAAAACAAAGCGGGGGAGGGGGCACAAAATACTGAGAGTAGCAGTCTGGGGTGAAATCATGAGCTCTACTGAAGATAATGGGAGTTTTGCAATACTCTTCAGTGGAGCCAGGATTTCACCCTGGGTTCAAAAATGCACGTTGAATTATGAAGCTGCATTTTCACATGCCCTTATTGTACATGTAAATGAGTCATCATAATTGCTTTCAGAATTATGTGCTCTGATTCTGAAAACTTACCCAATAATGTCTTAGCTTGCATTTATGAACAAGATTAATTTCTTGAACAGGTCTCCATGTGCCCCAGACTCAAGCTGCAAAGTGCTTCCTTCACTCCAAAAGCAGCTCAGATCCACTCCAGTGAGACATTGTCTTTGCTGCTTCCCCCTATCTTTTTTATCTGTCACTCTGTATTTTCCTGTCTATATAAGAAAATAATTTGTACTGTCCATAATTCTGTTTATCTTCTATAAAAACATAGAAACTAACTAAATAGTGTAACCATAGAAGTTCTCTTCGAGTCTTGGTGTTAATTGGAACAGAGGTGTTAAACCTCTGGATAGACATAGAAGTGTGAATCAGAAACCTATATTTTAAGTCTCTGGGTACTTCTGATTTCTATTACTGTTATAAGGAATAGATGTATTAAATCCCTAGCTACTTTAGAAGTGCCTGTTGTAGCTTCATAGCTCCGTTTGATTTCCATTTTGCATTTAAAGCAATGATTCGATATCTTTGTTATGAATGAGAAAAAGTGTATCCATCACGACTTACTGCATTTTGCCCTGAGTACAGACTGAATTTTCTAAGAGTAAATCCATTCATTAGACTGAGTTAAAATTAAATTTAAAACAGTTCCTTGAAGAAATGTAACATCTTTGTCGGTCTTTTTGTGTCCAAAATCATCTTAACAATGAAATAAAGCAGAGCTTTCAAACTTTCCATATAGTTGTAATTAATCTAAGTTATTAATGATTGATATATCACTATAAAGGGAAAGAAAATATGAAAAAAAAATCTGATTTGTCTATACAAATAATTTAATATGGGACTACAAACACCGTCAATCACACCTCCACCAGCATAAAGGCCAGGGAGAATTTTGGTTTCCCCTGTAGAATAATAATTGTGGCCGCTAAGGCAGGTGAATGGCACCAGGCAATGATCTATTGCAGAGCTCTCACAAGACAGGATAGTTACTATGTAGTGGTGAAGGTAATTATGTGTGTGGAAGTGATATTTTTATATGTACCTCACCTATAAGACAGCTGGAGCTCCCAGGGCAGATTCCCTTTTGTTTCCTAAAAGAGAATGCAGCTTTAATCAAAGGCAGGACTTGGTGCCCATGTGAAATAGGGTAACAGCCCCTTAAGATTATGGACTTCTGCTATTCTAGATCCCAATATAAATCAGTGAGAGAGTGGGCACCTAACACAGATATAGTTGGAGCAGAGAATGGTTAATAATGGGAATTAGTTTTAGGGTGTCCTTTTCTTCAACGCTTCTTATACTGGAGCAAAAGGGGTACTTTGTTTTTTAACCCTTCTCCTAATCTATGCAGTTGTAGGCCTAGATAAAACAAGATGTTTGGGAGTTGTCTGAAGTTTAATTGAATTAATTGTCATTCTGGAAGAATGCGTACCCAATTGGCAATTAGCAATAGCTTTGTTATCATATTAACAATGGCATTGTGCACATTTCCTTTGATTGTGGTACTATATACATTTTTTTAAAAAAAAGAATAATTGGTATAAAAATAAAAAGATAAAAATAAGGTGTCTATTATCCTCTACCATTGTCACAATAGCTGAGAGACATTGATGGGAGTTTGTTATAACATTGAAAATGTGTTAATGAGCAGCGGAAAAAAAATCCTTGCATTTTGGAGTGGTTTCCATTTCTGTCGTAATTGTGAAAACAAAAAAGATGTGAACCAGGAGAGAGACTGATTTTCATTAAAAATGGACCCGAACTACAGCATTTGATTGCTTGAATCCAAGGTTTTGCTTTGGCCCATTAATAAATAAAAGAGCCAGCAGCAAAATTCAGATTTAGATCTGTATCTGAATGTCTTCACAGGTGTGTGTGTTCAGAGCTAGAATTTTAGTTATGGTCTTTCTCTGGCAAGCTCTGAGATCAAGCAGTGGAGGTGCGCCTGTGAGTACAGTGTTACATTTTGCATCCTCATGGTACTTACACATTGCAGTGCCAATACCACCTGAAAAAGCAGTAGACGAAGAAAGGCCTAAACCACTTACAGCAGAGGATAACTTTAGCCAGGCAGGCTTTCCCTGTTATAAGTGAAATGTTTAGAGAAGCTTTTTGGGAAAGGCAGGGTGAGAGGAAATGTTCCTAGAAGAGGTTCCCATAGTATATGTCAAGGGAGATTTGATTCCTTCTGAGCTTGATGATCCTCATTAAAGGTGAACGTAAATATAGAATCTATCTACCTACATATTACTGGCTGATCATCATATATGAGCACTTTCCACATCAAATCAATCACAGCAGTGAACTTCCTAGTGAATGCTGTGGTAATAACTGTACTTGGGGGTATTCTTTTGTTTATTCATAATCAAAATAAACAGTCATGTTTGTAAGTAAATTTCCCTTGGTTTACTGCTCCTCCTCTGAAGGCCTTTTGACTAGGACTCCCAGTTTACCTTTACAGCTGGCTGGGAATTTTTTGACAAAATGTTTTTCCACTGAAACATATCTGTTCATCAGACCTTCTCATGGGAAAGGGTTGAGTCCAACAAATTTCAAATTTGTTTGGAAAAAAATTTAAAATTGTTAAACCATCCTATTTTGACATTGCAAATTTCAGTTTTTTGGTTTAAAACAACTTATATTTCAAAACAGTTAACGTATAGTAAAAAAATATTTTAGCTGGTGAAAATTGAATGAAACTTTTCAAAATGAATGAAATAAAATTATTTTGAATGATCCTAACCCTTTTTTAAAATTATATAAAGATTTTCATTGTGTGAAAAATTTCAAGGTTTTAACTTTGTCCCAATTCAGGATTGGAAAATGTTTTGAAAATTTTTACTGGGATTGCAACCCTGTTTCCCAGCCAGCTCTACTTACCTTAAATTAGCTGGTGGGCCCACATGTGCAAAGGTGGCCCTAAGAATGTCGAATGGGTCACTGCTGGAGGACTATCTACCTCAGCTGTTCTGTCCCAGTTTTCAGCTAGATTGGCGTGAGTAACCACTGAAATAAAATACAAAGGAAAGTGGAGGTTTCTCCATCTCTTGAAGTCTTCACATCAAGACTGGTTGCCTTTATGGAATATATGCATTAGTCAAACACAAATTACTGAGATCAATACAAGTTCATCTTGTATGGTCTGTGTTATATAGGAGGTCAGACTAGATGGACTAATGGCCTCTATGGAAACAGAGAAGATTAACTTATTCTAAGAAACTGGTGCTTGTGAAAGTGTCTGCTATTGAAGTTTTATTTATTTTAGCCAATCTATATTTTTGGGTGTTTATTTTTATTCCACTCTTCTTTGTCTTTTTCCACTTGGCTATTTGGTGTATGAGACTGCCTGTATCGAATATTGCCTCTTTTGAAGGTTCTTAAAAGGTATAAATCAGATTATAAGAAAAATGAAACATTATTCATTTTCTCTCCAGTGACAGGGTGAGAATAGCAGAGGCATGAAAATTGAGGCGAGTTGCCAGGTAACCTGTCCTAAGCCTGCAGGTGATATGTGTTTATACAAGAGGCAATGAAACAAACTACAGGGGTTCTTCTGTAGGGATATTAAATAAGGTACTGAAAGTGATTCCCCAAGTGAAAGTAACTCCCCATAATTTGTCCCCCACAATTTAAACCTCACAGCATTACCAAGTAAAAGATCTCTTGGATCTCTTGGATCCCTTGTTAAACTTGCAAGATACTGTCTATGTAAAACCTGTAAGCCATTGTCAGAAAGATACTGTATTGCTATGAGAAACTTGCAAACAAGTTATTTGACTTTGTTCCTTATGAATGCTTTGTACCTAGAAACAGCATAGAAAGACCCCCACCCTCTGTGATTAAAGGGCAGGGAGTCTCAAATAAATTAGTACACACCCCGAAAGTGGTGGAGACAGTAAAATGTGATTAAGATACAGGATGTATGTGGATGGATGCTTGGTGTAGATAATGAATGAATGATCAGGGAGGTGCCAGCCTAGGAATTCAGTGACCATCGGCTGAAGAAGGCATCAAGTGGAAACCACCAGACAACCCTCCCCCTGGAGGGTACACTGGGATCCATCCCACCACCTGGAAGGATGAGAAAAACAAACATCAGGAATGTGTCATCTGTTGATTGAGTCAGCAACACAGGATGAAACAGTTCCCATAGACTAACATAGGAATTAATTCCTATAAGAATGGACTCTAAAGGCTGAGGACTTTGAGTCTCTGGTTCTGCTACCACCCTCCAGGAGCATCAGATGCATCTGACAAGGACTCGGCTCCACCCTCATGCCCAAGTTACCTGGCCAGTAACTTGGCATGAACGACTTCAAGGCTGGTAACTATGACATCTATGCAGAACCTGGGTGTGTGTATGAATGAATGTGAAACTGAATGAAATGTTATAGCTATAACTGACTGCTTACTATGATTCTTTTTGTATTCACAATAAATGTGACATTTTGTCTTATCCCCTTTAATAAGATCCTGCTGGTTTTTATTTTATTGGTATAACACTTCTGTAGTGGAAGAAGCAATCAACTACAAGAGCTATGGTTAATCATAGAATCATAGAATATCAGGGTTGGAAGGGACCTTAGTAGGTCATCTAGTCCAACCCCCTGCTCAAAGCAGGACCAATCCCCAATTTTTGCCCTAGATCCCCAAATGGCCCCCTCAAGGATTGAACTCATAACCCTGGGTTTAGCAGGCCAATGCTCAAACCACTGAGCTATCCCTCCCCCCCCAATGCTTAGAATTGAGAGGTGACAGTGATTACAAATCAGGACTGCAAGAATCTAACTAGAGCTGGTATCATGATTTGTGTTGTGTAGTAGGTCACCCAAGCTATATGTTATTGTTTTTGTTCTCTGATGGTATTTGAATCTTTTTCAAATAAGAATACTGAATGACAAATATTGCAAATCCAGTATATCAGACAAATAATCATTCTTGCTAAAATCCATTAAACTTTACAAATTTGAGAATATTTTGAATATCTAATGGTTATACAAATTATTATTTGTATTCATAGAGTTGGAGGTCAGAAGGGACCATTAGATTGTTTAGTCTCACCTCCTGTATATATCACAGGCCATTACATTTCACAGAGTTACCCCTGTATTGAGCCTAATAACGTGTTTAACTATAGGATAACTTGTGTTAACCATCTCTTCCAGAAATGTATCCAGTCTAGATCTGAAGACATCAAGAGTTGCAGAATCCACCACTTCCAGTGTTCTGATGGTTAGTCATCCTAACTGTTAAAAATTGGTGCCTAATTTCTAATTTGAATTTGTCTGGTTTTAGCTTTCAGTCACTGGTCCTTGTTATGTCTTTCTCTGACAGATAAAGAACAGGCTAGGTGAGATAGGTCTGCTTTATGTCTTGGGAAGAACTGGGTGGCTGGGACCTTTGGGTCTTTGATCAACCCATGTTTGAAGTCTCTGAATGGTTAATCCCTCCCTTTTAGCAACAGGATGGAACTAAGCAGCAAGGGTTGGTATATTAGTTAGCTGCTAGGTTAACTCCTGAGCAGGTGAACATGAAAATCAAACGGGAGTTTTGGAAGAGTATAAAAGGCATTTTTCTTAGATACAGTTCTGTGATCAATGCCATGATGGCCAGTGGTGGAACAGTGGTGGTTGTGTCCTGCAGTCAGGGCCAGTGTAACCACTAGGCAAACTAGGCAGCCATGTAGGGCGCCAAGATTTGAGGGCGCCAAAAAGCGGCGCCCTACGTTTTTTTTTTTTACACTATTGCTTAGGGGCAGGTACCTGTCAGTCTCCAGCACTCGGGCGGTGCCAGGGCCAGCAGCCTCTTCACCTCGGAGTCTCCCCCGCTTGCTTGGGGGCCACTCCTCCTCTTAGGCTCCCCAGCCGCTGCCGCTGCGCCCACCCGGAAGGATGCAGGCAGGGGTCGCCACTGCGGAGAAGATGCAAGGGGCCGGGCTCGGGGTGGGGAGCTGCCGGTGAAATTGACAAGAATGACAGCCAACAGCCATATAAGTAACACAGTGTCTACAGGCATTGCCCTAACTATGCTGACATAAGCCCTACACCTCTCGTGGAGGTGAAGTTATTATGTCAGTGTAGTAGGACATTTACATTGGTGGGAGCAAGGATGTAGTGTGTACATGGACATAATTAGGTTGACGTAAACTGCTTTACAACGACCTAGCTCTGTAATGTAGACCGAGTCTTAGTTAGGAATAGTACTTGTTATAACTTAAGTCTCAATTCTGGGTAGTGAATCATTTCCAAACCAATCCTGATTTTCTGCAACTGTGTTCATTACTAGTAAATATTTGCCAGAAAGTTTCCTTGACTAACTTTCAGATTATAGGCTATTTATGAATTCTTTATTTCAGCTATTTCCTAGTATTATATACCACTGGCATTCTCTAGTTAAACACAAAAAACCACCATATCCTCTTTCAGCAGGTATGAAAAGGCATGATTTATGCAGATATAAAGTATCAATGATTGAATAAGCTCTCTCACATCTTGGAGTCCAGTTCTCCAATGAAATTATTCGTGTGAGTAAGGGCTGCAGGATCACATCCCAGGAGCCTTTCAAGCATACAAGATTTAATCTGAAAAATGGTGTGTGAGAGAGAGACCAAGCAGAGAGTAGGTGGTAATTATGTCTCTCTCTTATTTTAATAAGACCCCTTTATAATTCTTGGGAGGATCAGTGAGAATCTTGCTCTGCAGCTGAATATTGACTTGGATTACAGAATTCTAACATTACATCTTTCCATTCAAAGTGCCCTGCCACAAAGAGAAAGAGTTTAGCAAGTATGATTAGTCAGATGTAATATCACATTTGTTCCAACCATAAATTCTGTTGAAGTATGGCCATTTCTCTCTGCCGAAGTAGAATGACACCTTTTTTCAATCCCAAAGAATAAATCAGAAATCCTGATGAGTTAAGGTGAAATACATAGACCATCTCCTGCTTTCAGTTTAAATCAACTGTGCTAGTCTGGTTTAACACAAGTATAGCTGTGAGCAGAATTTTCCCCTGTGGCAGGGATTTTCTGAGTAAGAAAGATTAATTTACACTACATGTCAACAAAATTTTCCTTTAGAAACTGCCACATAAATCATGCAACTCACATATGAATGTCAAATTCACACATCACACTTATATCACATCACATCACACTGACTGAACTAACTCTAGGCTGCCACAGTTCTATAAAGAGAGGAAACAGAGTTTCTACTTCTGCAGAACTATCTGGATTGTTTCATAGTTTATGATAGGGATCATATTGTTTGGGAAATAACAAGAATGGTCATGAAAGGTAGAGAAATATGTTGGATGGATCTCTGACAAGCAAAAATAATCTCTTAAGCATGTTCAAATTGTCCTATATTAAATGTTAACTACAGTTAATTAGAAAATTTTAATCCTTTGGTTGTCATCCTATGCTAATTTTAACAATTATATTGTTGCTGCGCAAGGTATCTGAGAAGCCAAAGGGTTACTATAAGTAGTAATAATAATCTTCTTGCTACCTAAATGTACTTTGAACAGGATTAAAATTACAGTGTGTTGTGTATGAATCTGTTGGAACGAAGTGGGAACAGGAAATGAAAAAAACATGAAATATAAATGAAGTACAGATTGGATTTTGCTTCATTTACCAACATGGCTGCTGGATACTTTTACTGTACACACCTAAATACTCAGATTCAAATCCTTAAGAACAACATTACATCAGTTGAAACACTATTTAAAAAAGACTAGTGACCTTTGTGATTTAAACAGCAGCATGGATTGAAATCTATGTAATTTTTTAGTCACCTTTTCAATAAATGTATTTATGGAAATTTTCTGTTGAAATCTGATAAATAGAATGGATGACCAAAAATGAAATTCATTTCTTCAGGTTGGCGATTCCATAACAAAGGTCACTAGCTCATGGAAGAAACTGATATAATGTTTGTTCATTGTTACCCCTTATACATGTACAGTGAACGGACTGTTGAAAGGTTGGGTTTCGTTCCTTACACAGCAGCCAATAATGCATGAATGTACGAAATTTTAAGATTCTAGCTCAACAGGACCATGCATATCAATTACTTCAGTCAATGAACTTTTTAAAGAGAGAGAATCTATTTCTTATGAACACAGGAAGTAAAGGCATTGGTGAACCTTAGTCCTTCCTTTCTGTGTAATGTAGCTCTTATATTTTTGCTATCAGTTTAATGGGGCTAAATAGAAACCCAGTGCACATAGAGAAAACTGAAACTGAATTAATGTACTTTACAATCTGGTGCGACAGGTGCAAGATAGACTTCACTCACATTGCACGTCCCTCCCTCCCCGTGCGGATTACATTCTGTAGGGTAATCTCAGCAATGTTGTTGTAAATCATGAGCAGGCATGATTCTGTTTTGATTTACACCTTTGTAAATCAGGAATACTATTATAATCACTAGAGTAAGCGAGAGAAGGGTCCGGCCCAATTACTCGGAATTTACTGAATTCAGAATATGTCTCACCCTGTACAGCTGAGATGGATCATCTCAAAATGATTATAATTTGGTAAAGGGCAACGAAATGAGTTTGCTAACTCATGTGACAAATAATCAATAGGTAAGGTAGATTTAGTGTATGGAAAAAATTTTTATTGCCTTGTTTGTTTAAGCGTTGGTAATACTATACCTCCTTCAGGAGCCTAAAGAATTTTTTCCCAATGGGTTGTGTATGTTACTAGTTGACAGCATTGGATCCAGGGTTATTTTGGCCCTGCATCTCTGAATGGTATGGAAGTTCCTTTCAGATGCTGGTGCCTGTACCACTTTAAACTTGTCTTTCAAATTTCATTCCCTTGTTTTTGTTTCTGATTTTATTAATAAACTTGGGTTATAGTCAACTGGTAAACAACAGTAGAGGTCTATATGAAAAGGAGATGCTAAGGGGGACCCTGACTGAGATATAGATTGGGTCTGGGTTTTTCAAAGCTGTCTAGGGGCTTTAGATACACAACTCCCATTCATTTAAATGGTGATCATGTGTCTATATCCCCTGGGTGGCTTTGAAATTCTCGTTTAGCAGCCTTACACCATATATGCTAGGTCTCCATTTCAATATAAGCAAGGTCTTTAGAAACGGAAAGCTGTTACAAAACACAAGCTGGATTTGAAAGGCAGACCTCTAGGAGATGGTGAAAATTGCTACCCAGACATCAGCTCATGTGAAATGGAATTGGTGGTCTCATTTCCAAATGGGCACATGTGCACATCCCCAAAAAGCATGGGCTTGATTCAGCCCACGGGTATGCAGGTTTCTATTAGCATACCCCAGCAGTGTTGCTCTTTGGTGGGGAAAAGGTGGCCACAATCCTGCTCCACAGTGAGTGACTGTAAAGCAAGGAAGGGGCATGCCGAAGACATGCTGATTCAGAGCAACCTCAACCCACAAAGTTCATATGGAGCTCTGGATGCAAATATAGGGTCAGATTATGCAACCCTCATTCATGCTGAGAAGTACTTTACACATTGAGGAGTTCGGCTTGAGTCAATGTGATTATTTGCAAAAAAAAGTCGACGTGAGTAAAGCAGGCAGAGTCTGGCCCTAACTCTGTGCCTGCCACGTGGGTAGGCAGAGGATCTCTGGCTCCGAGTCCAGGGCTGTCAGCCTGGAACCTTTGCTGGCACTAAACTCACACAAAAACTTTTAAAGAAACGAAGAGACACTACTCATGGTTGGGATTTGTGTTCCCATTTATAGGAAATTGTTTCAATTCCTATTTTTTCCAAACCCCAAAACAAAATACAAAAGGAACAATTAAGGAGGTGGTTCTTAGTACAGGTTTCATTGTATTTCTTTTTTCAAATAAAAAATTCCACCCTGAGTGTCTACAATTTTAGACACCTACATTAACTGAGCCCCCACAGTTCCTATTGAAGTAGCTCTCCAGTAGGCAACACTTTCAGGTAACCATTTGGTTTTCAAATACAGTTTTGCTTGACTGTTAATTAGAACTACTTTTATTTGGCAATTGATTTTTGCTGATCCTTTGGATGGCGGCTTAAGAGAGAGAGTTCAATGAGCATCCGATGAAAACAATCTTTAAAATTAGCTAGAAGTCAGTTTTCAAAAGCTTTCCTCCCCACCCTCCCTGCTCCCAGAATGATTGAGACTTGCAGCACTTTGATTAATTACTGTTTGTTGTTTTCTGACTCTCCTGAGGTGGAGATTTCAAAAACTCCTTAAGGACAAAGTAATAGCAAATTGCATCCAAGCAGCAGTTGAGGTTAGCCCAGCAAAGGCTGATCTGAACAAAGGAGCGTATGATTTCCTGAAGATTGCTCGTGATGACCCCTTTTTTTACAAAATAATACAAGAGGAGCGCCACATGGAAAGGGGTGAAACAGACGACAAACGTGGCTAGGTTTGCTATGACTATCTTCATTGATTTACTTGTGTCAGTCAGGGGATCGTCTGGCTTTCTGCTCCGTTTCAAGCATATGATGATCTGAGCTGTGCAGAAGATCATTGTTATCATGCTGCCAAAAAACGCAGTCTCCAAGGTGACAAGCACACCTGGGTTTTCCCATGTTTTATTAGAGAAGCCATAGAAGCACGTAGTGTCTGTGCTATCATGGAATTGGTAAGTAAAAGAAGTTCCGGCCCAGACACCCACGCAGACGATGGAACAGACCATAGCAGCTTTCTTGGTGGATCTCAGGGAAATGGCTAAGAATGGATGGCGGATGGCGATATATCTGTCCACACATATACATGCAGAGATGAGAATGCTCCCATACATGTTCACAAAGTAAAGGCTTTCCAGAAATGAGCAGAATGCTGACCCCAAGTTCCAGTTGTCCTGGAGACCATAGGAAATGATTTTAAAAGGAAAGGTAAACAGCAGCAAGGTATCCAGAGTAATAAGTGACACCAGGTAGATTGTTGATTCTGTCAGCTTCCTGATCTTACAAAAGGCAAACCACAAAGCCATCATATTGAACAATAATCCCAGGAGAAATGTGGGAATGTACACGGTTATCTGGAACAGCTGCACATAACTTTTGATGTAGCTATTCTCCATATCTCCAGTTTTACTGAAAAATAAGGAAACACACTCATGTTCAAATTGAAGAAGTCAGAATATAGATTTTAGAGCCTGATCCAAAGCCCCTTGAAGTCAGTGGAAAGACTCCTATTGACTTCAATGAGCTTTGGATCAGACCCTTAATGAACATCATTTTGTTTTATATATGGGGACCACTGAGCATCTTACTCAGTGCTAGATCATACCCTGTATGTCCAATCCTGAATGGCATGGATCTACACTACCCCAGGGGCAGCTTTAGAGCAGACTGTGTCTTGGGGAAGCACAGGCTCCTGGAGTTCAGTGGTGTTCAAGCTCCTCCACCCTTAAAGATGGTGCCTCCTGTTGTCCCAGTGTACTTTGTTAACTTTGTAGTTTGGTGTAGATGGGGTCAAATCCATGACCCCACCAACCCTTTGGAATGATGCGAACCTGTGGTAGATGATTGGAGAACCCTCCTTCCTGTGTTCCCCAGATGTCAGGGACTGTAATGGTGATTAACCCTTGCATGAATTTATTTTATTTTACTTGGTAATTCACTTTGTTCTGTCTGTTACTACTTGGAACCACTTAAATCCTACTTTCTGTACTTATTAAAATAACTTTTTACTTATTAAGTAACCTGGAGTATGTGTTAGTACCTGGAGTAGGGCAAACAGCTGTGCATATCTCTCTATCTGTGATATAGAGGGTGAACTATTTATGAGTTTACCCTGTATAAGTTTTATACAGGGTAAAACAGATTTATTCAGGGTTTGAACCCAATTGGGAGTTGGGCACCTGGGTGTCAAAGGCAAGAACACTCCCTAAGCTGCTTCCAGGCAAGCCTACAACTGTTAGGGGACATGGTTCAGACCTGGGTCTGGGTTTGCAACAGGCTAGCGGGTCTGACTCAAACCAGACAGGATTCTGGAGTCCCAAGCTGGAAAAGGCAGGAAAGCAGGGGCAGGGGTACTCTTGGCACACCAGGTGGCAGCTCCAAGGGGGTTTCTATGATACCAACCCATCACAGCATGGATCTACACTACCCCAGGGGCAGCTTTAGGGCAGACTCCTGGAGTTCAGTGGTGTTCAGGCTCCTCCACCCTTAAAGATGTTGCCTCCTGTTGTCCCAGTGTGCTTAGTTAACTTTGTAGTTTGGTGTAGATGGAGTCAAGTCCATGACCCCACCAACCCTTTGGAGGGAAGCGAGCTTGTGGTAGATGATCAGAGAACCCTCCCTCCTGTGTTCCCCAGATGTCAGACTGTAATTGTGATTAATCCTTGCACAAATCCTGAGAGAAATGGTCAGGAAATTTCAAGTGGGATAGTTTTGGTTGAAGTTAACAACTCAGAAGGGGAGGAGGGATAGCTCAGTGGTTTGAGCATCGGCCTGCTAACCCCAGGGTTGGCCTGCTAACCCTTGAGGGGGCCATTTAGGGATTTGGGGCAAAAATCTGTCCGGGGACAATACTTGGTCCTGCTAGTGAAGAAAGGGGACTGGACTTGATGACCTTTCAAGGTCCTTCCAGTTCTATGAGATCTATATATATAGAAGCAAAATGAGAAATAAGATCATGTGTTTTCAGCCACATGTTAGACTTACCATAGGCTATATGTTGCTCTCTGTATACGCAGTCCAAGGTCCCAGGTGGAAACAGTGACTGTGGAGCAGATCCTTCCTCAACAAACGGGGTGTTAGAGACCACACAAGAATCTAACCAGTGAGCTGCGGTGGTGAAATATTCCACCTTTTCTTGGTGAATTGAGACTTCAGTTTGATTCAATGCTGCCAAACTCTTCTGAAAACAGAGCAATTCCAGTCTCCAGCAGAAGCTAATGCAAATGTTTAATAACTCCGTCCTTTTTCTAGTCATTCAAAACAACCATTTCCTTTAACAAACCCTTTTTATTAGCTCCGTGCCACTGCTTCACTTCAGTATCGTCAAATGCTACCCAGAGATTGCTGCCACCTCCACCCGATGCACTTTCAGTATGACTTTAAGTTCAACACACTTTCATTTCAGTGTCACCAATGTATTGTAAATAAAACTGTTCCTGTACTTCAGACCAAGTTACTTCCTCAGCATCTCACACGCCAGATCACCACAACATGGTTGGTTAGAGATTAAGATCAGCACAGAGGAAATTTACTTTGTAACACGCAATTAGTTCTATTAGCCTGTAGCAATTGCAGCTGCATTGGAAAGTGGAGAGGATGCTTGCAATTTACCCTTGCAAGAAGAGATTATAAGGTGACATAAACTACTGTGTAAATCAATAATTAACATTAGTTTAGAACTGAACTGGAGAACCTAAAAACATATCTTATGTAATTAGTAAATGAGTTACTAGCAGGGTTGTGTGTATGCAGTGCACCATTCCTATAATAATATTACCAGATCGGCGGGTAGCAATCGATCTATCGGGGATCGATTTATCGCGTCTCATTTAGACGTGCTTAATCGATCCCCGAACGCGCTCCTCGTCGACTCCGGAAATCCACCTCGGTGAAAGGCAGAAGCGGAGTCGATGGGGGAGCGGCAGCGATCGACTCGCCACCGTCCTCACGGCCAGGTAAGTCGATTATGATATGCTGACTTCAGCTACGTTATTCACGTAGCTGAAGTTGCATATCGTAGATCGACCCCCCCCCAGTGTAGCCCAGGGCTGAGTGAAATTCAGAGGCAGTCAGCTACTCAGTATGTGCTACTTAAGTCCCACTGAAACATGCATAGACCTTATACTGTCTTCCTGCGCAGAGGGGAATTTCACCCAAGCTGCTTAAAGACACTATCCATTATTAACCATTGTTTTGCAGAAGACATGTTGGGCTAGCTTTTCAAAAGAACTCTGCACACAAGGCAATATTAAGTTGTGAGCTCTTTTGAAAATCCGGTCCATAGACTCTATGGAAAATGGAGCTGGGTAAAATAGATGATAGAATGTTTATGACATTCTTCAACAGTTGGTTTAGCTCATTTTCAAATCCTTGAAATATTTTGTAGAAGCAACAAAGGGTCCTGTGGCACCTTACAGACTAACAGAGGTATTGGAGCATAAGCTTTCGTGGGTGAATACCCACTTCGTCGGATGCAAGCAGTGAAATATTTTGTGACAATTTGATCTCCCATTATGTATTTTATTTATTGCATATTGGCTTTTGTGCTAGCAGGAGGATTTAAAAGAGAAATGCTATGACATCATCTCTGTTAGAATTACTGTGAAATGCTGTTTCCTTCTGTGAGGAGCCCAATACATGCAATAGCTATATTCTCAGCATGTACGTCAACTATCTGATCCCCACCCTTCAGCCTCAAAGGGTGTTCCCTTCCTCAGTATTTGATTAGCTACTTGCTGAAGCAAATTAGCCATATATTTCAAGCACAGCTTCCTGTAGCTTGGTCCAGGCAGAACAGCTGGGTGGAAAAGAAGCCCAATGATGACAGTTATGCTGATGATAAATCTGAAGCTAAGATCATGCTGATAAGTTTCCATTGTTCCACTGTCTATGAAGTCTCCCTTGCTTATAGAGGAAGTATCAGGAAATGTCCCTTAGATTTTGGAGTGCTTTGGGATCCTGCAGGATGAAATAAACTATGGAGCAGGTTCTGACACCCATACTAGGATTGAGTTACACTTTTCTCCATGTATGGTCCTATTGATTTGAATGGGAAGTGAGGATGTCAAAAACCGGCCCTATTTAAAAGTAAAGTCCATCTTGCACCTGTCACAGCAGATTGTGATCTCAGAAACATTATTGTAAACCCTGAGAAGGCCTGATTCTGTTTTTACTAACACCTTTGTAAATCAGGAACTCCATTATACTCACTAGAGAAAGGAAAAGGAGAGTCTGGCCCAATTACTGAAATCAGAATATGTCTCACCCTGTACAGTTGAGTTGGATCATCTCAAAATGATTATAATTTGGTAAAGGGCAATGAAATGAGTTTGCTAACTCATGTGCCAAATACTCAACAAGTAAGGTAGATTTAGCGTATGGAAGATTTTTTTATTGCCTTGTTTAGGCTTTGATAATACTAAACCTCCCTCAGGAGCCTAAAGAATTTTTTCTCCAGTGGGTTGTGTATGTTACTAGTTGGTAGAATTGGATCCAGGGGTATTTTGGCCCTGCATCTCTGAATGGTATGGAATTTCCTTTCAGACACTGGTGCATTCACTACTTTAAACTTGTCTTTCAAATTTCATTTCCATGTTTTTATTTCTGATTTTATTAATAAAACTAGGTACAGCCAACTGGTAAACAACAGTGGAGAGCTACATGAAAAGTAGAAGCTAAGGGGGAATTGATAAGTCAGGGCCCTGACCGATGTATAGATTGGGTCTGGGATTTTTCAAACTGTCTGGGGGCTTTAGATATACAACTCCCATTCATTTAAATGGTGATCATGTGTCTAAATCCACTGGGTGGCTTTGAAATTCTCTTTTAGCAGCCTTACACCATATATGCTAGGTCTCCATTTCAATATAGGCAAGGTCCTCCACCCTCAAAGATGTAGCCTCCTGTTGTCCCAGTGTGCTTAGTTATCTTTGTAGTTTGGTGTAGATGGAGTCAAATCCAGGACCTCACCAACCCTTTGGAGTGATGCGAGCCTGTGGTAGATGATCGGAGAACCCTCTCTCCTGTGTTCCCCAGATGTCAGGGACTGTAATTGTGATTAATCCTTGCACTAATCCTGAGAGAAATGGTCAGGAGATTTCAAGTGGGATAGTTTTGGTTAAAGTTAACAACTCAGAAGCAAAACAAGAAATAAGAACATGTGTTTTCAGCCACATGTTAGAGTTACCATAGGCTATACCAGGGGTCTCAAACATGCAGCCCGCGGGCCACATGCGGCCCACGGAGTTGTTTTCTGTGGCCTGCGAGCTCCCCCCCACCCCGCGTTTACGTACAGTGGCTCTGATCCAGTGTGCACTGGGGGCAGGGCAGCTCCTGCCTGGCCGCCTTGCGTGGCTCCGACAAGCTCCTGGAACCTGGGGGAGGAGGGGCACAGGGGTCTGTGTCACTGTTCCGTCCAGGCACCGCCCCCAGCAGCTCCCATTGGCCGGGAACGGGGAACCGCGGCCAATGGGAGCTGCTGGGGGCGGTGCCTGGACACAACAGTGACACAGACCCCTGTGCCCCTTCTCCCCCAGGTTCCAGGAGCTTGCCGAAGCGGCGCGGGGGCAGGGCAGTGCAGGGCAGGCAGGCAGGCAGGGAACCTGCCCCCAGTGCATGCCAGGCCAGAGCCCGCACCCCTCCTGCACCCTGACCCTCTGCCCTGAGCTCCCTGCCGCACCCTGAGCCCCCTGTCGCACCCCGCACCCCTCCTGCATCCTGACCCCCTGCCCTGAGTCCCCTGCCACATCCTGCACCCTGAGCCCCCTGCTGCACCCCTCCTGCACCCCGCAGCCCTCCTGCACCCTGATCCCCTGCCACACCCTGCACCCCGCACCCCTCCTGCACCCTGACCCCCTGCCCTGAGCCCCCTGCTGCACCCTGACCCCCTGCCATGCCCTGCACCCCTCCTGCACCCCACACCCCAATTCCCTGCCCTAAACCCCCACCACACCCCACACCCCTCCTGCACCCCCTGCGGGCAGAGTTGGGGTGGGGATTTCGGGGAAGGGGCGATGCCTCATGGAAGGGGTGGAGTGGGGGCAGGGCCGAGGGCAGCGGGTTGGGGGGCGGGGTAGGTGTCAGTAATGCGGCCCTCGGGCCAATGTACTAATCCTCATGTGGCCCTCGTGGTCATTTGAGTTTGAGACCCCTGAGCTATACATTGCTCTCCATATACGCAGTCCAAGGTCCCAGGTGGAGATAGTGACTGTGTAGCAGATCCTTCCTCAACAAATGGGGTGTTAGAGACCACACAGGACTCTAACCACTGAGCTGCGGTGGTGAAATATTCTACTTTTTCTTGGTGAATTGAGACTCCATTTTGATTCAATGCTTCCAGACTCTTCTGAAAACAGAGCTCTTGTTTGTCTCTGCAATTCCAGTCTCCTGCAGAAGCCGTTGTAAATGCAAATGTTCAATAACTCCCTGTCCTTTTTCCAGTCATTCAAAACAACCATTTCATCTAACAAACTCTCTTTATTAGCTCAGTGCCACCGCTTGACAAAGGTATGCAACTTCAGTATCGTCAAATGCTACCCAGAGATTGCTGCCACCTCCACCTGAAGCACTTTCAGTATGACTTTGAGTTCAACACACTTTCATTTCAGTGTCACCAATGTATTGTAAATACAAATGTTCCTGTACTTCAGACCAAGTTACTTCTTCGGCATCTCACACAGCAGATCACCACAACCAGGGCCGGCTCCAGGCACCAGCCGACCAAGCACCTGCTTGGGGCGGCACCTGGGCTGGGGGCGGCGCCCGGAGGCCCTCTGGCCCGGAGGAGAGCGGGGCTGCAGGCAAGCTGCCCTCCCCCCGGCCAGGGCGCTCTGGGAAAGCGGGGCCGTGGGAAAGCCTCCCTCCCGCCGGCGCTCCGGCCATGGGGGAGAGTGGGGCCGCAGGCAAGCCGCCCTCCCCCGCTGCTCCGGCCAGGGGGGTCCTGTGGGGGGTTGTGTTTGTTTGCGCGGGGCGGCGCTTGGTTTTTTTTTTTTTTTGCTTGGGGTGGCAGAAAAGTTAGAGCCGGCCCTGACCACAACATGGTTGGTTAGAGATTAGGATCAGCACAAAGGAAATTTACTTTGTTACATGCAATTAGTTCTATTAGCCTGTAGCAATTGCAGCTGGATTGGAAAGTGGAGAGGATGCTTGCAATTTACCCCTGCAAGAAGACATGATAATGTGACATAAACTACTGTGTAAATCAATAATTAACATTAATTTAGAACTGAACTGGAGGACCTAAAAACATATCTTATGTAATTAATAAATGAGTTACTAGCAGGGTTGTGTGTATGCAGTGCATCATTCCTGTAATAATATTACTGAGTGAAATTCAGAGGCAGTCAGCCACCTAGCATGCGCTACTTAAGTTCCACTGAAATGTGCATAGATCTTATACTGTCTCCCTGCACAGAGGGAATTTCACCCAAGCTGCTTAAAAACACTATCCATTATTAACCATTGTTTTGCAGAAGACATGTTGGGCTAGCTTTTCAAAGGAACTCTGCACACAAGGCAATATTAGGTTGTGAGCTCTTTTGAAAATCCGGTCCATAGACTCTATGGAAAATGGAGCTGGGTAAAATAGATGATAGAATGTTTATGACATTCTTCAACAGTTGGTTTGGCTCATTTTCAAATCCTTGAAATATTTTGTGACAATTTGAGGATCTCCCATTATGTATTTTATTTATTGCATATTGGCTTTTGTGCTAGCAGGAGGATTTAAAAGAGAAATGCTATGACATTATCTCTGTTAGAATTACTGTGAAATGCTGTTTCCTTCTGTGAGGAGCCCAATACGTGCAATAGCTATATCCTCAGCATGTACGTCAACTATCCGATCCCCACCCTTCTTCTTCTAGTGATTGCTCATGTCTATTCCACAGTAGGTGTGCATGCTCGTCACGTGCACCGGTGCCAGAAGTTTTTCCCTTAGCAGTACCCGTAGGGGGAGCACTACTGCGACCCCTGGAGTGGCACCTCTATAACGCGCTATAAGGGGAGCCGCGCGCTCCCCCCACCCTCAGTTCCTTCTTGCCGCCAGTGAAGGTGCATCGGAACTTCTGCTCCAGCTTCGCTTGCTGCAGCTTTTCCCAGAACTCGTTGTTCGTTGTTAGTGGTACCTGTTAGTTAGTTGTAAAGTTTTAGTTTCAGTTTAAGTAGTTAGCATTCGGGCCGGGGCATGCCCCGGGCCCCAGGCTTTAAATCGTGCGAGTCCTGCAGGCATTCGATGCCCAGAAGTGACCCACACTCCAACTGTCTCCATTGCTTGGGCGAATCCCATATAAGCAACCATTGCAAAATCTGCAGGTCCTTCAAGCCCAGGACCAAAAAGGAAAGAGACATTAGACTTTGGGCCCTTCTTACGGAGTCAGCGTTGGCTCCCACCCTGGTGCACTGAGCAGAATCGGCACCGGGCACCTTGTTTTTGGTGCGCAGCAATCTCCCGGCACCTTCTGGTGGCTGGCACCGCTCCTCATCGAAAAAGCAAAGGAAGGCGCCGTCATCCCATCGGAGTCGAGAAAAGGAAAAGGGAGAGGCTAGACCCACGTCAGGCAGCCCTAATTCTCCCCCGGGCCCCAGAGCTCCGACTCATGTCAAGTGGAGCAGCCTGGTCACGTCGATGCAGGCCTCTCCGGACGCCTGGATGCCTTTGATGCCGGAGGCCTTCCAAGCGGCTAGAGACAGTATGACTCTGCAGGTGCCAGGAGTACCACCGGCACCGGGGCCCCGCTCTAGAGGCAAGCCGCCGCTAGGCTCCAGGCAGTCGACCTCGACCAGATGCATATCCAGGTCAAAGGCCCGCTCCCGGGATTGCTTGCTGCTCAGCGTCCGGTCTGGACATAGCCCTCAGCCTCTGCTGTCATCGCCTGTGAGGCGCTCTGGTAAGGTGCCATCGGATCAGAGTTCCGGGCACCGCTCCACGCAGAGCAGGGAGTTGCGACATGGCAGACACCGGCGCCGTAGACACTCCCATTCGAGTCAGAGCTACCGCAGCCGCTCCCGGTGCGGCCACCGCCGCTCCCACTCCAGCTCCCTCTCCTTGAGGTACCATGGCCACAACTCCCGCCGGGGATCGCCGGATCTGCAACGTCGCGGAGCTAGGCATCGCATTGTCTCGAGAAGCAGTAGATTGAGACGGTACCACTCCTCAACGTCGGAGTCCCAGTCTCGAGACAAACGTCATCGTCGGCACCATAGATCATATCGTTTGCACGGCACTGACAGGTCTACGTTCACGCCGATGGTAGGCCACACAAGGGCCACCACTTTCCAATCCGACCAGCTGGTGCCACCGGTGCCACAGCAAGGTCAATGGCAAGGGGCCCCATGGCAAAGACAGTGGTGCCAGTGGACCCCCTGCCCCCCAGGGCAGGCCCAGCCGGGGGCTCGTTCAGTGGCAGGAGCATCCGAGGCTCCCTCAGCCACGCTATCCAGGGCCCCAAGGGACAGATCGGCGGACCATGGGTCCTCGGCACCTGAAGCGGACTCCGAACAAGGGGTCAATCCCGCGGTGCCGGCCGATGCGCAGAGCTCTGTACCGGCATACTCCCCTGTGCCGGAGGACAAGGTCGCAGCCCCTCTGCACCGCAGGAGGACTTCAGGGCTCACCAGGAGCTGCTGAAGCAAGTAGCCTCAAACCTCCATCTCTAAGCTGAGGAGATGGAAGGGCCTTCAGACTCACTCTTTAACGTTCTCTCGTCCTGGGTACCAGGCAGAGTGGCACTCCCGCTGCACGAAGAGGTTGCTAACATCTCAAATGCCCTTTGGCAAATGCCGGCCTCCCTTGCGCCCATATCGAAAAAGGCAGAGTGCAAATACTTCGTGCCCACGAAAGGACACGAATTCCTATATACACATCCAGCCCCCAACTCCCTACTTGTGGAATCTGTGAACCACAGGGAGCGACAGGGTCAACCAGGTTCTACACCCAAAAATAAGGACTCAAAAAGGCTGGACTCGTTCGGTGGAAAGTTTTATTCATCCTCTAGTTTTCAGCTCCGGGTGGCCAACCACCAGGCCCTCCTCAGTCGCTATGAGTTCAACCTGTGGGGATTGCTCCCAAAATTTGAGCTCTCCCTCCCAGAGCGCAAGAGAAAGGAATTCAAGGCGTTGGTGGAAGAGGGTGCCGCCGCCGCAAAGGCTGCTCTGCAGGCTGCATCGGACGCAGCCAACATGGCGGCTCGGTCCATGGCCTCGGCGGTGTCCATGCACAGGGCATCGTGGCTACTCCTATCTGGGCTCTCCACAGAGGCACAGTCGGTGATGCAGGATCTCCCATTCGATGGCAAAGACCTGTTCGCGGAGCAAACAGACGTGAGACTTCATGGCATGAAGGACTCAGGTATTACCCTGCAAACCCTTGAACTCTACATCCCGCCGGCCAAGGAGAAACCTAAACCGCAGGGTCCTGCCCCAGCACCCCGGTCGAGATGCAAGCCAGCCTATAAGAGGTCCAGATCACAGAAGAGGCGACCTCAGAGGCAGTCCCACTCTGCCCCGCAGCCTGGGCCCTCTAGGGGGCAAGCAGCAGGGCAAAAGGTGGTTTTGACTGGTTACAGGAGGGTGTCCGGGCATTCCCCGAGAAGACCCTCCTACCAATAAAGTTAAGCCTTCAGCAACCGCTCGTGTGTGTTCCTTGTGGAATGGTCCCATATAACATCGGACCACTGGGTCCTGAACACCATTGCCCGGGGCTACACGCTCCAGTTTGTGTCACCTCCGCCCTCCACCCCCCACCCCCGGGACAGCAGAGTAGACCCGTCACATCTACCCCTGATACAGCAGAAGGTGGGCTGGCTCCTCAGCCTGGGAGCCGTAGAGGGAGTTCCAAAGGAGTTCCCAGGGAGAGGGTTTTACTCCCGTTACTTCCTCATCCTGAAAGCGAAAGGGGGCCTCAGGCCTATCCTGGATCTACGGGGCCTCAGTCAGTTCATGGTAAAATGCCGATTCCGCATGGTCTCCATAGTAAGGATTATACCCTCCTTGCACCTGAGCGACTGGTATGCAGCCCTGGATCTTCAGGACACATATTTCCACATCCATATATTCGAAGGGCACAGACGCTTCCTTCATTTCCTGGTGGGGCAGGACTACCACCAGTTTACGTTCCTCCCCTTTGGCCTGTCCACCGCGCCCAGGGTATTCACAAAGTGCATGGTGGTAGTGGTGGCCTACCTCAGACGCCGAGGGGTCCAGTTATTCCCCTACCTCGATGACTGGCTGCTCAGGGGCAGCTTGAGGTCACAGGTATAGGAGCACTTGGAGCTGCTCTTGGCTGCTTGTGCCAACCTGGGACTCCTGGTAAACGAGGCCAAGTCGACATTGGTTCCGGTGCAGCACATAGAGTTCATAGGCGCTCTGCTGGACGCCTCCAAAGCCACAGTTCTCCCAGGCCCGGGCCAGGCTGGACAAAATCCTTATGGTACCGGTGCAGGTGATCGCCTCGCTTCAGTGGTGGACCTGCCTGGTCAATATGGTACAGGGGATCCCCTTCCGGGACTCGCTCCCATCGCTAGACCTAGTGTCGGATGGGTCAGACTTGGGCTGGGGGGGCTCACATAGGGAACTCTCAAACCGAAGGGATGTGGTCAGCCTCGGACCTCTCCCTGCACATAAATGTCAAGGAGATCAGGGCAATATGCTTATCTATAGGGCGTTCAGCTCGCGGCTGCTCAGCAAGGCGGTCAGAGTTCTCACAGACAACACCGCTGCAATGTTCTACATCAATAGGCAGGGCGGGACAAGGTCCTCGGCCCTCTTCCAGGAAGCCCTCAGCCTCTGGGAGTTCTGTATAGCCCACAATATCTCCCTGAAGGCATTCCACCTGCCGGGAGCCAGCAACACCCAGGCCGATCACCTGAGCAGGGTTTTCTCCTCCCAACACGAGTGGTCGCTCCATTCCAAGGTCACTTGCCAGCTCTTCTGAGTGTGGGGAACTCCCCAAGTAGACCTGTTTGCGACCCGACAGAACCAGCATTGCCATTGGTTCTGTTCCAGGTAGGGGCTGGGGAAGGACATAATTTCAGATGCCTTCCTATTTTTATGGTTGGGCCAGCTCCTCTATGCGTTTTCCCCATTTGCCCTTATAGACAAGGTCCTGGAGAAGGTGAAGAGGGACAGCATTGGTACGGGACTCTCCTGGGACTGCTAGTGGCCCCTCCGCGTCCATTGCCGCTCCACCCAGACCTACTATCCCAGCACTGGGGGTGCCTCCTCCACCCCAACCTAGCCTCCCTACACTTGACAGCATGGCTGCTCAATGGCTAGATGCGGAGGAAACAATGTGTTTGGAAGGAGTCAGGAGCATCCTCCTAGAGAGTAGGAAACCTTCCACGTGCCAGGCCTACCTGGCAAAGTGGTCCAGGTTCTCCAGGTGGGCGGGCGAGTGGGGTACTTCCCCAAGGTGCGCCCCGCTCCATCTTATCCTCGAGTACCTCCTTCACCTTAGAACTCAAGGTCTGGCACCTTCCTCCGTCAGGGTGCACCTGGCGGCTATATCAGCGTTCCACCCGCTGGTCCAGGGCCACTCGGTCTTCGCTCATACCATGACCGGGCACTTCCTAAAGGGTCTAGACTGGTCCTTCCCATATGCTAGAACCCTCGTTTCCCAGTGGGATCTAAACTTGGTGTTATCCCGCCTCACGGGGCCCCCGTTCGAGCCCCTGGCCATATGCTCCTGGTCTCACCTTTCTTGGAAGGTAGCCTTCCTCGTGGCTATTACGTCAGCCCAAAGGGTTTCAGAGCTCAGGGCCGTGACCTCCAACACCCCCCTTTACGGTCTTCTACAAGGACAAGGTCCAGTTCCGCCCACACCCGGCTTTCCTCCCTAAAGTAGTCTCCGATTTTCACATGGGCCAGGACATCTTCCTACCTGTCCTTTGCCCCAAACCTCATGCCTCTGATGAAGAACGCCGCCTCCATATGCTTGACGTTCGCAGGGCACTGGATTGGACTAAGCCGTTCCGCAGGTCTTCGTAACTATTTGTTGCCTCAGTCGAGCGTACAAAGGGTCAGCCGATCTCCACCCAGAGGCTTTCCCGGTGGATTACTTCGTGCATCCACACATGCTACGAATTAGCGAGGGTTCCCTCACCACCTATCGTGAGGGCTCACTCAACGAGGGCTCAGGCCTCGTCACCTGCCTTTGTGGCCATATCCCTATCTAGGACATCTGTAGAGCCGCTACCTGGCCCTCAGTTCACACATTCACCTCGCACTATGTGATTGTCTCCCACGCCAGGGATGACGCTGGCTTTGGTAGAGCTGTGCTCCAGCCAGAGAAGTTGTGAACTCCTACCCACCTCCATCACACACAACTTGCAATCACCTACTGTGAAATAGACATGAGCAATCACTCGAAGAAGAAAGGACAGTGTGACAAAGTTCCTCCTCTACCTTGGTGAGTCCTGCGCTTATTGGCGGATTTTGATCACCTCAGAGATCTTCCCCTCTGGTAGAACCCACAGTCAAATTCCTCCTTTGTCTGATCAGGAGTTGGGAGATTTGGGGGGAACCCGGGCCCGCTCTCTACTCCGGGTTCCAGCCCAGGGCCCTGTGGATTGCAGTTGTCTATAGGGTTTCCTGTAACAGCTGCGTGACAGCTACAACTCCCTGGGCTACTTCCCCACAGCCTCCTCCCAACACCTTCTTTATGCTTACTGCAGGACCTTCCTCCTGATGGTCTGCTGATGCTTGTACTCCTCAGTCCTTCAACTCTTCTCACTCTCAACTCCTTGTGTGTCTCTTGCTCCCAGCTCCTCGCACGCCACACCACAAACTAAAGTGAGCTCCTTTTTAAACCCAGGTGCCCTGATTAGCCTGCCTGTCTTAATTGATTCTAGCAGGTTCTTCTTAATTGGCTCCAGGTGTCCTAATTAGCCTGCCTGCCTTAAATTGGTTCCAGAAAGTTCCTGCTTGTTCTAGTGCAGCCCCTGCTCTGGTCACTTAGGGAACAGAAAACTATTAATCCAATGGCCAGTATATTTGCCTTCTATGAGATTTCTGTATCCCACTTGTCTGGGTCCGTCACAACAGTTACCTGTTCCGTAACTGACGTTCTTCGTGATGTGTTGCTCATCTATTCCACATCCCGCCCTCCATCCCCTCTGTTGGAGTTGGTCCGGCAAGTAGGAACCAAGGGTGAGGGGAGCACGCGGCTCCCCTTATAGCACGCTATAGTGGCACCACTCCAGGGGTCGCAGGAGCACTTCCCCTACGGGTACTGCTAAGGGAAAAACTTCCGGCACAGGCTTTTGTATTAGCAGGAGGATTTAATTTAAATGTAAGATCATTGTGTGATAGCTTGTGGTACCCTCACTCACACTGATACGTCTTTTACTGTGCCATTGACTACTTGAGAAGTAAATTACTAGTTTGTATGAATAAGGGTATCACAAGCTAATCCTATGTACTATTCAATACTGCTGCCAAGGGGAAAATGTCAATAGTCATTATTACTTAGTTTCTTCAAGGCAGGCACTTGAATCTATTTAGTACTTGCAAGAAACTTTACACTGGGATTCTCAGAGATGAAAAGCATTAGCTAATGAATTATTCCAAGGTAATGAACATTGATGGAGCCCTTTACCCAGCTGACTCTACAGCTAATGAATATTTTTCATTAGATACAGTGTCTGGGAAATCCTGGACTGGAGGTCCATGTCTATGCTAAATAAGATTCTTGTTGCTACCCTAGATCTACCCAAAGAAAATCCAGCTATTTTAGGAAGGGATTTTACACTAAAATTTGTTATATGTTTCCACACAAAGAAAATATGTTATAATAAATGGCAAAAGAACAACTCCATTCATTCCTGAAAAGATATCCCTTCACACTATAATCAAAGCAAAAATAGCTACAGTCTATTTAATTTGCAGATGTAGTAGCAGAAAGGTTATTGGACATAAAAACCATTTTTACTACAATCTTAGTGTATAATATATTGCATTCTATCACCTTACCTCTTAGTTACCTCTGAAAGAGGTAATTAACTTGTCTCCTTTGAACTTGTAGATTTCTCTCTGGTTTAACTACAGACAGAATAACTTCCAGTCTACAAACCAGAGGAACTTGTGTTCCGCTTTTCAGCTTCTGATTATTTATTTCCGTTTGAACACTGCTTTTAGTAACAGCCTTTCACCTACACACATGAGCACGTACACACACTCACGTATAAACTGAAAAAGTTAACTCCTTTATGCTTGCTGGGTTAGCTTCTCTGTGAGTCTCTTACAATAAATGAGATTCTATTGCTATTGGGGGAAATCCTGGCCCCAATGAAATCAATAGCAAAATACCCATTTTCTTTAATATGGCCTGGATTTCAACATTATGCTTGAAATCTGTCTGTATAGAGTGGGATGTCATAATGTGCTTGAAGTTAATGATCAGAGATACCCAAAGCAGACTATGAAGATGATCATAAAAATGACATTATAAATTAATAGGATATTCAGAGAAATCTTCAACATCTGTTACATGCATTTATTTCTAAGTGGAAAATTTGGCATTTCTGAATGACTATTATTAAAGCTATTAATAAAGCACACTCATGAGTTACAGGAAGTTTGTTCTTAAATGAACAAACTTTGTTGGTTTTGGTTACACAGATGAATAGCTTATTTTCTATCCGCTCACCTTTTATGTGTGTGTGTGTGTGTGTGTGTATGTGTCTGTGCAGGATAATGGAAATGTCAGAAATCAAAAGCGGAACTGACGAGACTAAACCTCAGTGGTCACCAGCACATAAAATGAATGCATTCGCATAGTACAGTGATGAGCTTGGTATAAAAATATGGACAGATAGAACTTAAAGGTGACCTTCATGGGAAAAGAAAAGGGGAGGAATGGGCCCTTCTTTTCTGCTAGTTTAAAAGATTCTCTCCTAGGGGGGGAAAAAGAAGGGGGGGGGCAGTGGCAGTTTTGCATATTTTTCCCCCTTACACATTTGAATTTCTAAATTTCTATTTCCTTTTTTTGTTGTTGGAGGTCTTCTTGGATGACTCAGAAATGTGCACAGGGAGCTTTCCCATCCCTTGATGGCAGGAGCAAGGATCCTGATACCAAAGAGAACTTTTCTCTAAAATGTCTTAGGTAAATAGATTTTAACAAAACATCCCAAACAAACAGAAAACAAGTATTAGAAGCTCTGAATGCACAGTGTTTCAGCTCTCAGTCGGTTTCTATGTTGGTTGTATCTGCTAATCTCACTCCTCCAATAGTCACAGATTCTTCCAGGGTAGATATTAAGACCTGAAATTTGAATTTAAAAACAAAACAGGAAAAATCCTTTTAAAATAATATTTTTAATAATTAAAACAAAAACCAAAAGCCCCAACCCCCTCCTCCTCATATTTTACTTCTTAGCTGGTAGTTTTTAAATTCTCTTGGACTGCCTAAAAATCACATATATCTCTAGAGCTCTGGATGGTTTTGATAACAAAGCCAAAAGACACATGAAACACAGCTGGTTTCGTTCCCAGTGAAGACATCGTATATCAAAAGGTTCATGAACCTGAGCCTAGCTTTGAGCAAAACTAAGTTTGGATGGTTTTGCATCAGAATATGGTAAAATATGCAGTTTCCACATAAAAGACAGGTGAAACTTGATGTCTTCACCAGTAGCAGTGCTAGGATTTGGGACATGGGACTCAGATGCCTGGCTTGCTACATGGTTTAATGTGCAGATCTTATTGGTATGAACATGATCATGCGAGCAGGGAAATTATGCTTTTGACAACCAAGATTGTAATTTAAAAAAGTCACCTGTTGCCAAAGACCTTTTTTTGAGAGAACGTAGTTTTTAAAAAAGTTTTTAAAATATTCCCCCTTTCAGTAATGATCAGGCCCATAAAGGGGCATTATTCTAGCCTCTCAGCAAACTCCAAAGGTGCCTGCTACCCACACCTCAAGGGCCCAGGTAAGCAAGCACTTTTCCATAGCTGCCAACATTACAAACGTCTTTGAAGGGGCTGCTCTTCAAATAATCCAGGCCCTGAGCAGTCAGAGAATACACGCATATTCCAGTGAATTTTATTTTGTCTTTATGTGAATAGCATTTATTGAGGCCTCAGCATTATGCTATTTCTGTCTACCAACACAACAGAACATAACTCTGTTACTCGCAACCCTCAACCCCACATGCAGCTGTGTTTCCCCTTATTGCATTGTCTTGTGGTAAACCCCAACCAGCTGTAGATTCCCTTGGGTGTGTTGAGGGGCTGGCGGTTGGCTTGCTTCCCCCTCTGGTCTTTTCAAGGGGCATGTCATCTCTGGCATCTTTGAGCAGAGGTCTTACCCCTTCTCCTCTCCCTCCACTCTCACCCACACATTTGGGGTTTCTCTAATCTCGCTCTTTGCCTTTGATTTTGCCAGTGAATCAGGATCTAGAACTATTGAGCAGAAGTTTGGGACAGTTCCAGGCAAATTGTTACTGCTAGAAAGTGTGCGGTCCATGGCTAAGGGTACTCAAGAGCCAGGATGAAGATGTGAGTCCCTTAATCTGTTGACTGTGCTACCTTTCTTGTTATTGAGCTGCTTCACCTGGTGGCAAGAGGTCACACTAGGTGCTTAGCATATTATAGGAGTGGGATTTACTGCAGACAGCTGGCTGAGAAGGAGTTTGCAACAGCTCTAGACTATGGCTGCACTACAGCTTAAGTTGACTTAAGTTATGTCGCCCAGGGGTGTTAATTACCCACCCCCCTGAATGACATAATTTATGCCAATTTAGCGCTGCCCACGCTGGCGCTTATGTCAGCGGGAGAGCTTCTCCTGCCAACATAGCTACCGTCGCTTGTTAGGGCTTGAATGGGAGAGCTCTTTCCTGTCAGCTTAGAGAGGCTACACTAGAAAGCTTGCATTAGTGCAGCTGCATCAGTGCACCTGTGCTGTGATATGCTCTCTCGTGTAGCTATAGCCATAGTGTTATCAGTGGCCACTTGGGTACTGGTGCACCCCATGGATGGGACTTGATCTGGAGTGCTCCCGCAACCTGTGGTCACTGTGAAAATCATGTAATCATAAGGGAAAATGAGTGGCAAATTTTTAAACTTTAGTGATCACTTTATACTGATTTATGTTTAGAGGCTATGTTGCCTTTTCTTCCCCACCTCTTCCCTTTTCCATTTAATGCCTCCCCTCCTAAATAAACCCACCTGGAACAAATAATCATGGCACTATCATATGCACTGTTATTGTAGCTATGTTGGTCCCAGGATACTAGAGAGACGAAGTGAGTGATGTAATATCTTTTATTGGACCCAACTTCTCTTGGTGTGAGAGAGAGAAGCTTTAGAGCTTATACAGAGCTCAAGCCTAAAGAAGAGCTCTGTGAAACTCAAAAGCTTGTCTCTCTTTGAGCCATTGTTTTAGTTATTTTCCAAAAAGGGTTACTTTATATTTGTAACCTGGCCCTTGTTGATGCTGTTGATACCTGGTAGAAAGGTTAATGCACACGGAGATGAATGGTTGCAATTTGTTTCTTAATCCTGGTCTACGCTACAAGGTAAGGTAGAATTTAGCCACGTTAGGTCGATTTTATAATGAATGCGTCTACACAACCAACCCCGTTCTGTTGACCTAAAGGGCTCTTAAAATCAACTGCTGTACTCCTCCCTGGCGAGGGGAGTAGTGCTAAAAGTTCCTGGGTTGAATTTGGGGTAGTGTAGATGCAATTCGATGGTATTGACCTCCAGGAGCTATCCCAGAGTGCTCCAATGTGACCACTCTGGACAGCACTTTCAACTCAGATGCACTAGACAGGTACACAGGAAAAGCCCTGGGAAATTTTGAATTTCATTTCCTGTTTGGTCAGTGTGGTGAGCTCAGCAGCACAGGTGACCATGCAGTCCCAGAATCGCAAACGAGCTCCAGCATGGACCGAACGGGAGATACTGAATCTGACTGCTGTATGGGGAGAAGAATCTGTGCAGGCCGAACTCCGATCAAAAAGAAGAAATGCTAATATATATGCTAAAATTGCACAGGGCGTGTTGGACAGAAGCTACAACAGGGACACACAGCAGTGCCATGTGAAAGTTAAGGAGCTCAGGCAAGCCTACCAAAAGACAAAGGAGGCAAATGGTTGCTCTGGGTCAGAGCCCCATACATGCCACTTCTATGATCGGCTGCATGGCATTCTAGGGGGGACCCTACCACTACCCCACCACTGTCCATGGACACCTGCAAGGAGAGAGTCCTACGCAACAGGGAGGAGGATTTTGTGGATGAGGAAAAGTAGTAGTAGGAGGAGAATGCACAGCAGGCAAGCGGAAAATCCGTTCTCCCCGGCAGCCAGGACCTTTTCATCACCCTGGAGCCAATACCCTCCCAAGGTGGGTTCCCGGACCTTGAAGTCGGAGATGGCACCTCTGGTGAGTGCACCTTTGTAAATACACTACAGGGTTTAAAAGCAATTGTGTTTAATGTTTGATTTGCCCTGAAGACTTGGGTTGCATTTGCGGCCAGTACAGCTACTGGAAAAGTCTGTTAACGTCTCTGGAGATGGAGTGGAAATCCTCCAGGGACATCTCCATGAAGCTCTCCTGGAGGTACTCTGAAAGTCTTTGCAGAAGGTTTCTGGGGAGGGCTGCCTTATTCCGTCCTCCACGGTAGGACACTTTACCATGCCAAGCCAGTAGCAAGTAGTCTGGAATCATTGCAGCACAAAGCATGGCAGTGAATAGTCCAGGGTTTTGGTCGCATTCAAGCAACATTAGTTTTTTATCTCTCTGTGTTAGCCTCAGGTGAGTGATATCATTCATGGTCGCCTGGTTGAAATAGGGGAATTTTTGTAAGGGAACAGTCAAAGGACCCCGTTCATGCTGGGCTGTTTGCATTTGGCTAAAGGGATCATCCCTGATAATAGCCACGTGGGGGGGGACGGAGGGGGGGTGTGAAGGGATCATCCCAGAGAATTGCCATGCGGTGGGGGAGGAGTGTGCTTCACAACCACCCAAAAACTACAGCCCCTCCTTTTAAATGGCCAACCCAAGCGGCATTGCTTGCTATGGGAAAGGAGGGTGCTTCAGTTTGAAACCATTCCCACATGTTATGAAGGCAGAAGAAGCCAACTCCGCATACCCTTTGGCTTACCATGACTGCCTGGAAACTGAATTCTGTTGCCCAGCCGTGTGTGATGTGTCACCATACCGGCAGGCGCTAAATATAAAAGGCAAAATGCGACATTGTACCTAAAGCACATGTGCTGTCTGCTGTGAATTGCTTGATTCACTGTGAAAGTCTCCCCTTTGTTCTCAGAAATGTATCTTCTTAAATTCTACTCTCCCTTTTTATCCCCCCGCAGGTGCAAATGTTTCTACGCTCCCCCTAGCATCTCCGTCCCAGAGGTTATCGCAGATTAGAAGTAAAAATACCCGCACTCGCGATGACATGTTTTCCGAGCTCATGCAGTCCTCCCGCACTGATAGGGCACAGCTGAATGCATGGAGGCATACAGTGACAGAGTCCAGGAAAGCATTAAGTAAGCACGATAAGAAGAGGCATGATGCAATGCTGAGGCTAATGGGGGAGCAAACGGACATGCTCAGGCATCTGGCGGAGCTGCAAGAAAGGCAACGAGCACAGATCACCGCTGCATCCCCTGTATAACCACCTGCCCTCCTTCCCAAGTTCCATATACTCCTCACCCAGATGCCCAAGAACACGGCGGGAGGCTCCGGGCACCGAGCCACTCCACTCCAGAGGATGGCCCAAGCAACAGAAGGCTGTCATTCAATAAGTTTTGATTTGTAGTATGGCTACAATAAGCAATGTGGCCTTGTCCTTCCCTCCTCTCCCACCCCACCCGGGCTACCTTGTCAGTTATCTTACTTTTTTTTTAATCAATAAAGAAAGAATACATCATTTTAAAACCATAGTGACTTTATTTCCTTTGCCAGCTGTGATTGAAGTGGGGAGGGTGGTTGGCTTACAGGGAATTAAAATTAACAAAGGGGGCGGGTTTGCATCAAGGAGAAACACACACAACTGTCACACCATAGCCTGGCCAGTCATGAAACTGGTTTTTAAAGCTTCTCTGATGTGCAACACACCAAGCTGTGCTCTTCTAATCGCCCTGGTGTCTGGCTGCTCAAAATCGGCCGCCAGGCGATTTGCCTCAACCTCCCACCCTGCCATAAACATCTCCCCCTTACTCTCACAGATATTATGGAGCACACAGCAAGCAGCAATAACAATGGGAATATTGGTTGTGCTGAGGTCTAACCTAGTCAGCAAACAGCGCCAGTGAGCGTTTAAATGTCCAAAGGCACATTCTACCACCATTCTGCCCTTGCTCAGAAGCCTGTAGTTGAACTGCTCCTTACTACTGTCCAGGCTGCCTGTGTATGGCTTCATGAGCCATGGGAGCAAGGGGTAGGCTGGGTCTCCAAGGATAACTATTGGTATTTCAACATCCCCAACAGTAATTTTCTGGTCTGGGAAGTAAGTCCCTTCTTGCAGCTGTTAAAACAGACCAGAGTTCCTAAAGATGCGAGTGTCATGCACATTTCCTGGCCATCCCAAGTTAATGTTGGTGAAATATCCCTTGTGATCCACCAGTGCTTGCAGAGCCATTGAGAAGTACCCCTTGAGGTTTATGTACTGGTTGGCAAGGTGGTCTGGTGCCAAGATAGGGATATGCGTTCAGTCTCTCCCCCCACCACAGTTAGGGAACTCCATTGCAGCAAAGCCATCCACTATGACTTGCACATTTTCCAGAGTCACTACCCTTGCTAGCAGAAGGTTAGTGGAATAGCTACCCACAGTGCTCCACTCTGTGAGTTGATGTTAACCACGGTATTGAGGACGCGCTCCACCAACTTAATGTGCTTAGTGAGGACACACACAATCGACTGCATAAAATCGCTTTCTAAAAATCGACTTCTATAAATTCGACATAATTTTGAAGTCTAGACATACCCTTATTCTGTCAGCAGGGGGGGCTATTTTCCATTGATATCTTACAAAAGTAAGAATATGATTATCAGGGAGATATTTAGAATATTTTAATATTGATAATATCAAGATTTTTCATTCATGTTCATTATTTGTATTTCATTTGTATTTTGTGGGCCCAATTTAAAAAAACCTCACGTTAACACATATAACACTTCATCAGGTTTCACTTTCAGATAGGGACTTACTTTGAAAGAGAAACTAGAACACAGTGGTGCTTTATCTATTAAATATTACTTAACACTAGGAAGCAAATCAGATATCAAATCAACTGTGGCTTTTAGTCTCCATAAATAACAGAAATCGAAGCATATCAGATCATTTATCAGATCTTGTCAGCTAGTTCATGTTTTTAAAACTTCACACTTGGTTGCAGTTGTGGAAATAAGAAATAGGGTGAGGCGCTAATAATCTTTTGATCAATCTAATTGAGTGTGCCTATCTCAGTGCTTGAGGCACACAAAGAGGTTTGTGGTGAAGGGGATGGTTGAAGCCTCTGGAAAATTCCCCTTAAACCACACTACGTTTTAGCAATATTAAAAGGCAAAAGAGGCAGACATCAGAGTTAATCTCCTTTTCTATATGTCTTAGGGTATGTCTACTGGATCTGTGTCATTTCCTCTGATTGAGCTAGCACACTTAAAATAGAAATGTAGCTGAAGTGGCATGAGGCGCGAACCAACTATGGTCTCCAGTGGGACTGTAGTCAGGTAGCTAGCCTCTCCCAGTGCTGTGGCTACACTTCTATTTTTAGCATGTTTGTTTAATCAGAGCTAGCACAGGAATGTCTAGTCAAGCTGGAATTAACACGGTCCAGCTCCAGTGGAGACATGAGTAAAAGTTCTTATTTGGACCCCAGTATTGTAGTATCAGAGCACCTCACAATCTTTAAAAAGTATTTATCCTTCTGACACCCCTGTGAGGTAGGGAAGTATTATCTCCATTTTACAGATGGGGAACTGAGGCACAGAGAAGTTAAATGACTTGCCGAAGGTTATACAGGATGTCTGTGGTAAAGCAGGGGCTTCAGCCCAGGTCTCCAAAGTCTTTATGTATCACCTGACCACTGGATCACCTCTTATCCTTTGGGATAAACAGGAGGAGTTAATATCTCTGTTGGTTTCAAGTTCCCTATCTGCAGCATAAGGGAGACAGCACTGTATCAGGTCACACTTGGAGGCTTTTCTCACAGTCTTGAAGGCTTATATTCACAAACTGAACAGTAAGCCTGCCATTTGATATAGAAAATTGATTGCTCCCAATTAGTTCATGCACTTGTCAATACTGAGCTAAGATGTGTGGTAATATACAAAACAGGAGACATAATCAAAAATAGAAGTACAATGTGTATTTGTTTGATGTCCTTATCTAGACTATGAGAGAATATATATCCCAAATTAAATGTATGCCCCAAATTAAAAAAAAAAAGAGTAAGAGGACTAAAAAATCGGACCAAAAACAAAGAGAGGCCACCATGGCTAAACCACAGGGTAAAAGAGGCTGTTAGAGACAAAAAGACACACTTTAAAAACTGCAAGTCAAATCCTTTGGAGGAAAACAGAAAGGAGCATAAACTCTAGGAGGTCAAGTGTAAAAGTTAATTATGCCAGACAAATAAGAATGTAAAGAGTGTGATGGGGTGTGCAAACTCCACACTGGACAACAAGAGGTTAAGAGCTGCTCTGGGCTCAGCAAGCTCTGTCCTGCCACACCTGGAAGACATGCGCAGGTTGAAGGAGGAGTTACAAGGGAAACAGAGCAGGTCACTTGTGGGGCAGAGTGGTGAAGAGAACAGACCTGCAACCCTCAGTTCCTGAGAAAAGGGCTGAGAGAAGACAGGAACTGCCCCAACAACTGTGTGAAGGTCCCTCCCTGAGGGAGGGAAGGGCCTGATCCTGGTACACCCTGAGAGGGATGCATTCCCTGCTCTCTTTCACTAATTCAGTTTGTTCGTGGTACCACAACAATTTCTTTTCCACAAAGACCTGGTAATCTCTGCAACAAAAGAATCTCCCCTTCTTGGTGCCAGTGTTACTTCAGCATGCTCGGTACCGTGCCAATCTACACCACCTTTGAAATCAGCCCCCCCTTTTTCCAGCGAGGAGGATGAGGAGGAGGGAGGGGATATATACTCCTCATGCCACTCATCACCCTTTCGGAGAACTACCAGGCAGGCCCACTGGTACAACATGGATATCACCCCCAGGGGTGACACCCATGGGTGCTGTGGACATCCATGGATGCCACCACCAATGCCATGCCCTCTGCAGTGTCCATATTGGGACCCATGGGCTGCTTACAGGCAGCAGTATTCTAGGCCTCCTACCACCCACAGGGAGAGACCAAGACGCTCCCCATCAGCTTTGATAGGGGAACCCTCCGAGCCTCCATAAGAGACTTTTGAAGAGCAGGAGGAGTCTTTAGATCAGGAAATCACCCCACCAACCAATATCTTTTCATCCTCTCCAGACAAAGCTGTCATATCTCCACCACCCACAACAGCAGATGACTTGAAACAATTTCAGGAGCTATTTAAAGGATTGCTGACTCACTCAAGATACCATTGGAAGAGGTTGCAGTTTTAACACAAGCTGTTGGACATTTTACAAACATCAACCTCATTAAAGAGTGTGCTCTCCATAAATGAGGCACTCATGGACCCAGCCAAGATCATCTGGCAGACCCCCACAACGATACAACCCACTGGTAAGAGAGTGGATAAGAAATATTACGTCCCCTCTAAGGGCATGGATTTTTTGTTTTCATATCCCCCACTGAATTTCTTGGAGATTCACACAGGAGATTTCTCAAATTTGTTCTGGGACAACATCACTGCCAATACAGAGTACTGCCCTTCGGTCTCTCTACAGCTTCCCAGGTGTTCTCCAAGATTCTTGCAATGGTGGTGGTGGCCCTCCTTCACAAGCAAGGGGTCATCATATTCCTCTACTTGGATGACTGTCTACTCAAAGCTCCCTCCCAGGAAGATGCCCTGGAAGCTACTGAAAAGATGATGGCTCTCTGCTCACAACTAGGACTGCAAATAAACATGCAAAAATCAATGCTGATATCTGTACAAAGACTAGAATTCATTGGGGACCACCTTGATGCACTCGAGGCCAAAGTCTCATTACCACTACACAGATTTGTTACGCTAGTCAATCTGATCACCACAATACAAGCCAGTCCATAGACATTGTCCAGGACCTGCCTACAATTATTAGGTCACATGGCAGCAACCACCTTTGTAATACGGCATATCAGGCTATATATGCATTGTCTCCAGGGAAGGCATGTCAGGCTACATATTGCACAGACACAGCCAGAACATGTGTCTCATGATGCCTCTCAAAGTAAAAAAATTTCTATGCTGGTGGACTCAACCCCACAATGTATGTGTTGGAGTTCCCTTCACACAACCTCATCCATCAATGATACTTGCAACGGATGCATTCTCTATTAGTTTGGGGAGCATACTTGCACAACCACACAATCCAGGGCAGGTGTTCCCCCTCCTAGTCAACATTACTTATCAACCTACTGGAACTATGAGCGGTCCACAATGCATGTTCAGACTTCTTACCTCTGATCAGGAACAAGACCATAAAGGTACTGACAGACAACATTGCTTGCATGTTTGATATAAACCATCAAGGAGGAGCAAGATCACACTCCCTTTGCACTGAAGCACTGAGATTATGGAACTGGTGCATCTGTCACCACATCAACATATCAGTTACCTATCTGCCAGGATGTCAGAACACCACAGCAAATGCACTAAACAGAACATTCTCTCAGGTCCATGAGTGGGAAATAAACAAAATATACAAAATACAAAATATATTCAGACGCTGGGGTTTCCCGAATATAGACTTTTTTGCTACAACCCTGAATGCCAAGTTTCTGCAATTTTGCTCAAGGGCCGGATTGCAACCCCGATCTCTGGGCGATGCTTTCCTCATTAAATGGGATGCACCTCTACTGTATCCTACGAAAGTGGAGCACCCACAGGGATAACCACCTCGAAGAACTTCAGTTACCCCACAAGGTGAGTATCTCTCTCTCTCTTTTTTTTTTTTTGGTTAAAAAACAAAACTTTTCATTAACGTATGTGGATGCCGAGACCACCTCTGGTTAGGCTAAAGTCTAGTGATGTACTACTCATTATGGGGCTAGACCGATGAAAGCACAGCAGTGTTTCATATTATATTTATGTGCTACTTTCACATGCTGTATACATGACATCCCACACATAACCCCAGCAAGTACTACTAGCAACACTGCAAATAGTAAGATGTAGTCAGAAAAAATATTCGTGCTCTTTACTTTTTTCAGATTTCTTAAGAACATAAGAATGGCCGTACTGGGTCAGACCAAAGGTCCATCCAGCCCAGTATCCTGTCCACCGACAGAGGCCAATGCCAGGTGACCCGGAGTGAGTGAACCTAACAGGTAATGATCAAGCGATCTCTCTCCTGCCATCCATCACCCCCCTCTGACAAACAGAGGCTAAGGACACCATTCCTTACCCATCCTAGTTAATAGCCATTAATGGACTTCATCTCCATGAATTTATCCAGTTCTCTTTTAAACCCTGTTATAGTCCTAGCCTTCACAGCCTCCTCAGGCAAGGAGTTCCACAGGTTGACTGTGCGCTGTGTGAAGAACTTTTATTTGTTTTATTTGTTTTAAACCTGCTGCCCACTAATTTCATTGGGTGGCCCCTAGTTCTTTTATTATGAGATCAAGTAAATAACTTTTCCTTATTCACTTCCTCCACACCACTCATAATTTTATATACCTCTATCATATCCCCCCTTAGCCTCCTCTTTTCAAAGCTAAAAAAGTCCTAGCCTCTTTAATCTCTCCTTATATGGGACCTGTTCCAGACCCCTAATCATTTTAGTTGCCCTTCTCTGAACCTTTTCTAATGCCAGTATATCCTTTTTGAGATGAGGAGACCACAATTGTACGCAGTATTCAAGATGTGGGTGCACTATGGATTTGTATAAGGGCAGTAAGATATTTTCCGTTTTATTCTCTATCCCTTTTTTAATGATTTCTAACATCCAGTTTGCTTTTTTGACTGTCGCTGCACACTGCATGGACATCTTTAGAGAACTATCCACGATGACTCCAAGATCTTTTTCCTGATTAGTTGTAGCTAAAAATTATCCCCCATCATATTGTATGTATAGTTGAGGTTATTTTTACCAATGCGCATTACTTTACATTTATCCACATTAAATTTCATTTGCCATTTTGTTGCCCAATCATTTAGTTTTGTGAGATCTTTTTGTAGTTCTTCACAGTCTGCTTTGGTCTTAACTATCTTGAGCAGCTTAGTATCATCTGCAAACTTTGCCACCTCACTGTTTACCCCTTCTTCCAAATCATTTATGAATAAGTTGAATAGGATTGGTCCTAGGACTGACCCTTGGGGAACACTACTAGTTACCCATCTCCATTGTGAAAATTTACCATTTATTCCTACCCTTTGTTCCCTGTTTTTTAACCAGTTCTCAGTCCATGAAAGGATCTTCCCTCTTATCTCATGGCAATGTAATTTACGCAATTGCCTTTGGTGAGGGACTTTGTCAAAGGCTTTCTGGAAATCTAAGTACACTATGTCTACTGGATCACCTTTGTCCACATGTTTGTTGACCCCTTCAAAGAACTCTAATAGATTAGTAAGGCATGATTTCCCATTACAGAAACCATGTTGACTTTTGCCCAACAATTTATGTTCTTCTATGTGCCTGACAATTTTATTATTTACTATTGTTTCAACTAATTTGCCCAGTACGGATGTTAGACTTACCGGTCTGTAATTGCCAGGATCACCTCTAGAGCCCCTTTAAAATATTGGTGTTACATTAGCTATCTTCCAGTCATTGGGTACAGAAGCCGATTTAAAGGACAGGTTACAAACCCTAGTTAATAGTTCTACAATTTCACATTTGAGTTCTTTCAGAACTCTTGGGTGAATACCATCTGGTCCCGGTGACTTGTTACAGTTAAGTTTATCAATTAGTTCCAAAACCTCCTCTAGTGACACTTCAATCTGTGACAATTCCTCAGATTTGTCACCTACAAAAGACGGCTAAGGTTGGGGAATCTCCCTAACGTCCTCAGCCGTGAAGACCGAAGCAAAGAATTTGTTTAGTTTCTCCGCAATGACTTTATCATCTTTAAGTGCTCCTTTTGTATCTCTATCGTGCAGGGGCCCCACTGGTTGTTTAACAGGCTTCCTGCTTCTGACGTATTTAAAAAATGTTTTGTTATTAGCTTTTGAGTTTTTTGCCAGCTGTTCTTCAAACTCCATTTTGGCTTTTCTTATTACATTTTTACACTTAATTTGGCAGTGTTTATGCTCCTCTCTAGTTACCTCACTAGGATTTGACTTCCACTTTTTAAAAGATGCCTTTTTATTTTTCACTGCTTCTTTTACATGGTTGTTAAGCCACGGTGGCTCTTTTTTAGTTCTTTGACTTTGTTTTTTTAATTTGGGGTATACATTTAAGTTGGGCCTCTATTATGGTGTCTTTGAAAAGTGTCCATGCAGCTTGCAGGGATTTCACTTTAGTCACTTTACCTTTTAATTTCTGCTTAACTAACCCCCTCATTTTTGCATAGTTGCCCTTTTTGAAATTAAATGCCACTGTGTTGGGCCGTTGATGTGTTCTTAGCACCACAGGAATGTTAAATGTTGTTATATTATGGTCACTATTTCCAAGCGGTCCTGTTATAGTTACCTCTTGGACCAGATCCTGCGCTCCACACAGTACTAAATCAAGAGTTGACTCTCCCCTTGTGGGTTCCTGTACCAGCTGCTCCAAGAAGCAGTCATTTAAAGTATTGAAGAATTTTGTCTCCGCATTTCATCCTGAGGTGACATGTACCCAGTCAATATGGGGATAATTGAAATCTCCCACTATTATTGAGTTCTTTATTTTGATAGCCTCACTAATCTCCCTTAGCATTTCATCATCACTATCACTGTCCTGATCAGGTGGTTGATAATAGATCCCTATTGTTATGTTCTTATTAGAGCATAGGATTACTATCCATAGAGATTCTATGGAACATGTGGATTCATTTACAATTTTTACTTCATTTGATTCTACATTTTCTTTCACATATAGTGCCACTCCTCCCCCCCGCCCCCCACGACCTGTTCTGTTCTTCCGATATATTTTATACCCTGGAATGATTGTGTCCCATTGATTGTCCTCACTCCACCAGGTTTCTGTGATGCCTATTATGTTAATATCCTCCTTTAACATGAGGCACTCTAGTTCACCCATTTTATTATTTAGACTTCTGGCATTTGTGTACAAGCACTTTAAAAACTGGTCACTGTTTATTTGTCTGCCCTTTTCAGGTGTGTGAGATTCTTTTTTATGTGAAAGTTTCTCGTCTGATCTGGCCCCTCCTTTACCCTTTTCCACCCTCTCCTCCTGACTAAAACCTAGATAATCTTATTTGCTGACATTTGATACAAATACTTTTGTGTGTGTTTTGTACAAGAGGACACACTAATTGATTTTATCAGTATGGTTATTAATTATACTAAGTTTGTTATATGAGAAGAGTGTTTTTGGTAAGCCTTGCAAACTTTTTTCATTAAAATTAGAACTGGTTGGAAAATTTCAAAAACTAATGACAAATAAGGGAAGGAAAATCGGAAGAAGAGTGGACATTTCACTATTTATTTTCCAACCAGCTGTCATTGAGATGTACATTTCTTCCCTGGAGCATGTTTCTCATCTATCCTCCCTTCTCTGAAGAGATGTGGTCTAAGGACTGGATTAGGAGTCCAGATGCCTGAGTTCTAATCATGGCTCTGATATTAACTCTCTGAGACCTTGACCGAGTCACTTAGTATCTAAGTTTTCTTGTAAAATTGGGATAATATTTACTTAGCTACCTCACAAGAGTATTGTGAGGATTAATTAATGTTTGTAAAGCATTACAGAGGGGCTATTCATTGTAGTGACCCATTAAAGGCCTTGTTTTACTGTATTCAGAACAGGATATGCTAGACTTTAAAAAAATGTGTTTTTTAAAAAGGGAAGATGGGTCTTGAAATATCATTTCAGACCAGTGGCTCTTTTAAAATACAGTATCCTGTCTCCATCACTAGCCAGTACCAGGTGCTCCAGGGGAAGGTGCAAAAATTACCATAATGGAGAATTATAAAGTAACCTGCATATAGGAGGGAATTCTTCCTAACCTCAAATATTTAGTGGCTGACATGCCCTGAAGGCATGGTTAGAGGACATGACACTGAGCTGCAAAAGGCACCCTGCTACAGTTTCATAAGTTGCTTCCCTCCTCACTCCACATCCCTCCTAACCAAATTGTTTGTTTAAAAATCTCTTTGATAAGTGAAATGTAAGAGACAGAAGCTAACTTTTAGTAGCTAAACTTAAAACTATAGGTACATAAAGTTAGGCTAAGTCTATATTTAGGGCTGTTGTATTAATTTAGATGGAATATATGGGCCCAAAGTGTCAAGGGTTTTAACTTAACTCTGTCACTGTCCAGCAGTAAACAGTGCCAAAAAAGGTTCAAGGTTTGATATATAAAGATCTTAGCCTGCTCAGTACCATGGTGAATACATCTTTATATATTCTTGTAACCTTTTATTAAAGATACAGTAAAGAAGAGGGAAAAGCATTTGAAATGTAAAATATTAAGTAAGCTTTTTATTTTAACAACATCCATTGTTCCACTTTCTCTTTAGCTGGAGAGAGTCTTTAGAAGGAAACCTCCCTGGTCTGACACTCTTAGATGGTATTTATGTAGAACAGCATTGTTATCTAATAGTACTTGACATCAGGAGAGTTATCCTGATGAAGACGTGAATCCAGCTCAGGGAGTTTAAGGTGATGTAACATGTATGTCAAAGGGACAGAAGAGTGGAATGTTGCAAAATATATGTATAAAATATAAAAAATTGTTTTGGCTTAAATAACTTGACAGTTCCCTTTTTGTTATGTACAGGTAGTTTATAAAATCATCCATTACAAAAGTCTTTGTTGACCAGTGTCACTATTGAAAGAATCATCCATCATTAACTGTACACCCATGGCACAATAAAAAAAGCCTGAGAAAACAGATGTTCCTTTCACCATGTTCTGAAAATCAGTAGACTTTGACTCAGTTTGACCAGTTGGTGAAGTGAGTTCTAGAGCCAAGGAACCTCCAATGGCAATGCCCTGGTCCCAGATGATCAGATCTAGCAGCAGTCAGTAAAAATGTCTCAGCTGCCACATGGTGTTACATGGGAAGACAAGAGGTCTCTCAGGTAGCCAGGATTGGAGATCAGAGTCAATATGTTGAATTGGGAGTTAGGAGTTTGAAATAGGGAGCATAGTCTGTCTTTAGAGATTTGGCGCAGTATGCTGTTTGCATCTCCAACTATTAAGAAGTCAGGCAGCCGTGATCCATTCAGGGAGTCAATAATGAATGGACGCTGTGACAGAGCATCCATCTGAGACATGGTAGGTTGTTTGTTATGAGTTGACAAGTTTGGTTGATAAAGGTAACTGTGACATTGTATGCATAGATTTCTGTAAGGCATCCAATTTAATCCCGCATGACATTCTGATTATAAATTTAGCACTATATGTAATCAACAGACTATATTAAATGGATTAAAGACTGTTTAACTGATAGATTACAAAATGTAATTATAAATGGGGAATCCTTATCCAATGTGGATGTTTATCAGGTTCTGCAGGGATCTGTTCTTAGCCCAATGCTATTCAATATCTTGATCAATGATCTGAAGGAAAATATAAAATCATTGGTGGTAAAACTTAAAGATGACAAAACTTGGAGTGGCAAATAATCCAAATTACTTGTTAAACTGGACTCATTGCAACAATATGCATCTTAACACAGCCCAATACAAAGTCCTACATCTAGGAGCAAAGAACGTCGGTCACATTTACAAGATGGCGGACTGTATCCTGGAATGTAGTTATATTGGAAAGGATTGGGGCGGGGGTTGTCACTGTAGATGGTCAATTGAACATGCACTCCCAGCGTAATGCTGAAGCTAAAAGGGTGAACATGATCCATGAATGTATAAGCAGGCAGATATCACACTGGAATGTGGGGGTGTGCATATGACATTATTGAGACCATTACTATAATACATTGTTGAAAAACTGGAAAGGATTCAGAAAAGAGCTACAAGAATGAGTAGAGGTCTGGAAAATGAGCCATATAGTGAGAGACTTAAGGTCTATATATTCACGTTGTCTAAGAGATGATTAAGGTGACTTGATCATGGTCTACAAGTACCTGCCTGGGGAAGAACTTTCTGATAGTAGAAAGCTCTCTACTCTAGCAGAAAAATGCATAGCAAGATCCAACAGTTGGAAGTTGAAGCTAGACAAATTCAGACTAAAATAAGGCACAATTTCTTTTTGACTAGTGAGAGTAATTGTCCATTGCAACAATTTGCCTTGGGATATGGTAGATTCTCCATCACCAGAAGTCTTTAAATCAAGACTGGATGTCTTTCTAAAATAAATGCTATAGTTCAAACAGAGGTTATATGGACTTTGTGCGGAAATTATTAGTCACAATTTTTTTTGGCATGTGTTATGCGGGTAGGGTGGAGTGGGGAAGACTATATGATCATAATGGTCCTTTCTGCCTTAAAATGTATGTGATTCACCTGACTAGATGCAAATAAAATTGTTTTTCATCAGCATTATCACGTGAGAGTTGAGCAATAATTGCCATGCTGTTTGAAATGATTCATGATCATGAGTGCCAACCTCATGGCAGACTGTCAAAAAGCAGGGCAGACACCCCAAACTGGTGGTATGTTCTGTAATTAGCTTTCACCAACTCAGTAACAAATGTGAACTCCTGCTCACTGTAACAATCTTACCATGGAGCCATAGACAGTCCCCCATGGCACTCCAATCTATCTTGCCATCCAGGCAAGCTGGACTTAGTGATAAATGATTACTTACATCAAAAATCACAAAATACTCAGGTTGCTCCCAGTCTCAAGAGACCAGTCACTTACCCCAGATTAATTTGTGCATTAGACCTCACACCAAAGACAATGCTGGTAGTCAATCTTGTAGTAAACTAAATAAGGCTCTGTTAACTAGGAAAAAGAAATGAGTCATTTAGAGATTAAAGCAGGCAACATATGAGCACAAATGAGTCACAGGAGTGTGGTGTGTGGCAGAGGATTGGGGTGTGGCAGGGGGCTCAGGGCAGGGGATTGGGGTGCAGGAGGGGTTGTGGTGTGGCAGGGGGTTGGGGTGCAGGCAGGAGGCTCAGGGCAGGGAGTTGGGGTGCAGGAGGGGTGCGGGGTGTGGCAGGGGGCTCAGGGCAGGGGGTTGGGTGCAGGCAGGAGGCTCAGGGCAGAGTGTGGGGTGTGGCAGGGGGCTCTGGGGGTTGGGGTGCAGGAGGGAGTGTGGGGTGTGGCAGGGGATTGGGGTGCAGGCAGGAGGCTCAGGGCAGGGAGTTGGGGTGTGGGGTGCAGGAGGGGTTCAGGTTCCAACCAGGTGCTGCTTACCTGGAGCGGCTCTGCGGTGGCAGAGGGGCCAGGGTAAGCTCCCTGCCTACCCCGGCCCCTTGCCGCTCCGCTCCAGGAAGCCGCAGACACTGCGTCCCTACGGCCCGGGGGGAAGGGGGAGCAGAGATCTCCGTGAGCTCCTGTTGCCTGTGGTTACCTCCCCCGAAGCTCCCATTGGCCGGGAACGGGGAACCGTGGCCAATGGGAGCTTCAGGGGAGGTAACCACAGGCAACAGGAGCTCACGGAGATCTCTGCTCCACCTCCCCGTGGGGCTGCAGGGATGCAGTGTCTGCAGTGTCCAGGGCTTTCCAGAGCAGCGCGGGGCCCTCAGCACCATTGGATGAGCAAATCCGCAGGCTGGATCCAAAGCCCTGAGGGGCCGGATCCTGCCCGGGGCCATAGTTTGCCCACCCATGGCCTGGAGGTAGGTTGGGGATGCAGCACGCTGGGGAGGGGGAGGGGAAGAGGGAGGGGAGCTTGGCGGGCCACAGGGATCTAGTCTGACCTCCTATATAACACAGACCATACAAGATGAACTTGTATTGATCTCAGTAATTTGTGTTTGAGTAATGCATATATTCCATAAAGACAACCAGTCTTGATGTGAAGACTTCAAGAGATGGAGAATCCTCCACTTCCCTTTGTATTTTATTTCAGTGGTTACTCACACCAATCTAGTTGAAAACTGGGACAGAACAGCTGAGTTAGATAGTCCTCCAGTGGTGACCCATTCAACATTCTTATGGCCACCTTTGCACATGTGGGCCCACCAGCTAATTTAAGGTAAGTAGAGCTGGCTGGGAAACAGGGTTGCAATCCCAGTAAAAATTTTCAAAACATTTTCCAATCCTGAATTGGGACAAAGTTAAAATTTTGGAATTTTTCACACAATGAAAATCTTTATATAATTTTTAAAAAAGGGTTAGGATCATTCAAAATAATTTTATTTCATTCATTTTGAAAAGTTTCATTCAATTTTGACCAGCTAAAATTTTTTTTTACTATAAGTTAACTGTGTTGAAATATAAGTTGTTTCAAACCAAAAAACTGAAATTTGCAATATCAAAATAGGATGGTTTGACAATTTTGAATTTTTTTCCAAACAAATTTGAAATTTGTTGGACTCAACCCTTTCCCATGAGAAGTTCTGATGAACAGATATGTTTCAGTGGAAAAACATTTTGTCAAAAAATTCCCAGCCAGCTGTAGAAGGTAAGCTGGGAGTCCCAGTCAAAAGGCCTTCAGATGAGGAGCAGTAAACCAAGGGAAATTTACTTACAGACATGATTGTTTATTTTGATTATGAATAAACAAAAGAATACCCCCAAGTACAGTTATTACCACAGCATTCACTAGGAAGTTCACTGCTGTGATTGATTTGATGTGGAAAGTGCTCATATATGATGATCAGCCGGTAATATGTAGGTAGATAGATTCTATATTTACTTTCACCTTTATCGAGGCTCATCAAGCTCAGAAGGAATCAAATCTCCCTTGACATATACTATGGGAACCTCTTCTAGGAACATTTCCTCTCACCCTGCCTTTTCAAAAAAGCTTCTCTAAACATTTCACTTATAACAGGGAAAGCCTGCCTGGCTAAAGTTATCCTCTTCTCTAAGTGGTTTAGGCCTTTCTTTGTCTACTGCTTTTTCAGGTGGTATTGGCACTGCAATGTGTAAGTACCTTCATGTTCTGAAAACTGTCTGAAGCAGTGGGGTGAGACCTAAACCAAACTCTGATTGGATTCTAAGGTTAAAAAAAAAAGCCAAGTATACAACTGCACACTCAAAATGGATACCTAATTTGTGTTCACAATAACCTTCAAAGTTGGAGAAGACTTTTTAATAACTCGTTCTACTTTTGGCCTATCCCTAACAAACAATTTCTGTTTGTCAGTGAGGGTGGATTTGGAATGAATGAGTGTTTAAAATTAGCATTAGACAACATAGATTCTTCTACTTGGGGAAGATGTTTCTGCTATAGTTTACACAGTTCAATCAAAGCACTAGCTGGACCAGCAGAAATAGATTTCTTGCGAAATTCTTCTGTGGCAAAGTAGTAACAGATGGCATCCAGGCAGCAGTTGACATTAGCTAAGCACATTGCCACCTGTATGAAGAGACTAATGCTTTGTTTCACAGTGCAGTCCACAATGATGCCCTGTCTTACCAGGAACTGCAGAAAGATCCCTAGATGGAATGGTGTAAAGGAGACAACAAACACCATGAGGTTGGCTAAAATGATCCATATAGAGGCAGCTTGCTCAGCCCACTTTTGCCCCTGGCTTTTACGCCTCCAAAGAGTCTGGATGATCTGAACAGAACAATAAACCACCAGAGTCAAAGGGATGAGAAATCCAAAGACTTCAACAGAAAGGATGATGGGAATGCCCCACACCTGTTCTGACATATTGTGGAAGCACTTGACTTTGTCATTGTTGTGGAAGTCATATATGGGGATACTGCTAAGCCAAACTATAACCCAAATGCAACAGCATACCATGATTGCCTGTTTGGGGGATCGTAAAACTTTGGCTTTGAGCGGGTGCTTTATAGCAATATATCTGTCCAAGCTAATACAGACAATGATGAAAATACTCCCATACATATTGACGAAGTAGAGAGCCTCTATAAATTTGCATAAGAGCCGCTGCTGCTCTTTTCTGGAGTAGTACATCTTGAAAGGAAGTGAGAAAAGAAGAAGCAGATCTGCAAGAGCAAGGTTTATCATGTAGATTGATGACTGTCTGTTTCTTCCAAGAGTAGAATACCCAGAGGGCTATCAAATTCAGAATCAAACCAACAATGAATGTAGGTATGGAGATCACGAGCTGGAGAGACTTCATTATAGTATCAATACGGTCAAAAGAGCACTCCTTGCTGAAGCTGTTGTCATCCATTTGTCCTCTAAAACACACACAAAGCAGGTTAAAACCACTAGATTCTCAGATTCAAAATAAATAATATAAAACATTGAATAAAATTTTCTAAAGCATCTAAGTCCCATTTTCAAAAGTGCCTAAATAACTTAGGCCCCTAAATCCCATTGACTTTAAATGAGATTTGACCATGATTTTCAAAAGTCACGATTAATTTTAACTTCATTCTGTTTTAATTTTGAGTGGCCAGCGTGAGATACCATAAAGGGGCCTGATTTTTCAGAATGTGGGTACTGAGCACTTTCTGAAAATTATGCCCTTTTAAAGTGTCTGAAGTTGGGCATCGAAACCACAAAATCACTAGTTGCTCTTGAAAATCTTGACCAATCTCATTCAAGATCAGTGGGACATAATCTCCTAAATCACTTGGAAGCTTGTGAAAATCTTACTCCAATATCAATTTTTTTGAAGCCTCTGAGGTGCAGTTGATAATGCTTTGCAAAACAGTGACGGAAGAGTAAGCAAGAATTTTTTTTATGGAAAAAAATCCTTGGGATCCTTAATGATCAAGTGGAACAATTAGAATTGGGTTTGAATGTCTCATCTGAGGGAGTTACACACAGTTAATTGTGCACAGGTGCACGATGTTTCCTCAATGAAGTTTGCTCCATGGATCCCAACAGTGGCTGATTGACATGTCAATTTCACTTTGCAGCTTTCACTCTGTAGCTGCCAGGGCTCCCAGGGTCTATGGCTCTGGGGCAGCCACAGTGAGGACACCAGGGCTTTCAGGCTTCCTGGCCAGCTGGGCTCTCTTTGCCTTTCCAGATCCTGGAGGTGGTGGGGAGGTAAAGTGTGGGAGCTCTCTCTGCTGCTCTGGCTCCTGGAGCTGAGGACTGGGGTAAGGTAGAACTGGTGTGGGAGAAAGTTCTATGACAGCAGCTCTGTGTGTCCTCCATTTTCCCACTCAATGTTCCCATTGTCCCTAAAATCTATAGGGTTCTGGCTATTGGTGCCTAGAACATTCCATACAATTTTGGAATTGATCAGGTGCGGTGTTCAAAAGCTATTGCATTACAGAGAGAGAGAGAGAGAGAGAGAGAGAGAGAGAGAGATGCCATTGAGTCGATTGTAAGTCCTCACACGCTTGGCCAGTTAATCTATAGTTACATGATTTTTGTCCTTTTAGACCAGTGGTTCCCAAACTTTAACAACCTGTGAACCCCTTTCAATAAAATGGCATCTCACAAACCCCCTCCTAATAATGAATATTTCCAGGGATTTTCTCCTTTACCTGAGTATAAATTATAAAAGCAGTGATCTTGGAAATATAAAATTTGTTTTTATGACATGCTTATTACACACTATTTATTATTAATTATTTATCATTACAGTATTTTTATTACATTATGAAAATGGCAACACTCTTCCAAGATCTCACTTTCATAGCTTGTATCACTTTGACTAAGCCTGTTATAAGACAAGGCTCCTATGTTTCACCAATGAGTATCAAATGTGAAACAGCATGAAGATATTTAAGAAGCCAGCTCAAAGAGTTCCTCCTACATAAGCATTCAGGTCTTGTGCGTTGTTTGCCTAGACTGCTCGTTACAACAAATCTTAAATTTGTTCTTCATAATAATTTTAAAAACAACACTAGCTGCCTATCTAATTTTAAAAACAACAAAAAAATATCCACCTCTTTCCATTTCTTATAAGGAGTCTTGAAGTTTAAATCCCCTCAGTGTGATAGATATGCTTGCTTTGATCTGCTTAGCTCTTGGAAGTCCAGGGGCTCCGGGCTGCTGGCCCCATGCAGCCCGGGATCCCTAGGTACAGCTCTGTCCGCCATTAGGGAATTTTTTCCTGAGAACCCCTTGTAACATTTCACGAACCCCCAGGGGTTCACAAACCCCAGTTTGGGAACCACTGTTTTAGATTAAAGTGTAAAATATTTTTATCATAATATGACATATTTATATTACCTTTTGATCTCTATCAGAAATAATTGTTGACTGAAAAGCCTAGTTTTAAGCCTAATGTTCCCATGAAAGGCTTTAAAATCGTAACAGAAATTAAAAGATGAGGTACTTTACCTTAGTTTTCAGCAGAGAGATTTGAAGGGGCTGGTTCAGACAAAGTTAACATATAGACTAAATCTCGTGTAGATACTTTTTAAAAAAAGCATCTACTAATTTGCAATGGACCTCTACCACATCCGTCTCGACCGGGGATGAATCAACAAGAAACACCTGCACAGGGAGAGAACCTCAAGCAGCTGGCTCCTTATAGGAGAGATGACTCTGAGAAGCCTGCAAAAAGCTCTGAGATGACAGCAGGAAGTAGGACCCCCAGAGCAGGTTACCACCAAAGAACTGATGATCTGTGCTTTTGCTCACCCCAGGCTCTGAGGTAAGAGCTGTGACCTTTTGGGACTTTGAGTTTATTTTGTCTGAATAACTTCAGGCTCCGATAAGCATGATGATTGAATGAGCAAGTATGTGGAGTCTGTGTAAAGGGCTTGGAAAAGGGAGAATAAAGAGCAGGGCAGTGCAGAAGCACCTTGAACATGAGGAGATGCATGTGGGGCTTTTAATGCACACATGAAAATGAAAGAAGTGGTTGGATTTATGAAACTGAATTCTCAGCTGTTTCTAGTAAGCCCTGGCCCCAGCTGAGGGGGGGGGAGCTGTTTTTGGCTCCCTGGTCCTGGGCCCAGTTCTGTACTGGCCCTGGCATAGTTTAGAGCAGGGGTGGGCAAACCTTTTGGCCCGAGGGCCATATCGGCATTGCGAAACTGTATGGAGGGCCGGGTAGGGAAGGCTGTGCCTCCCTAAACAGCTTGGCGCCTGCCCCCTCCCACTTCCCGCCCCCTGACTTCCTCATGGAGGGCCATGAACGCTCACGGAATTAACAATTCAGAGATATTCAAATAAACTCTATTTAATAAAGATACATTTTAGTGGAAATAAACATAAAACCTTGCTTCTTATTATAAATATACCATCATAACAATGTATTACAATAATTAAACCAAACTTAACCCCTTTCCACACCCTCTTTGATTAATGTGAACAATGCAGCTGGTCACCCTTTTTTACCATGGCATCAAAGTCCGGCGTCATTCTTGTTGTGAAAATCTGCAATACCGAGCTGAGATGCTGATCGGTTAACTGTGATCTGTAGAGAGATTTGCTGTAATTCAGCAGGGAAAATGTTTGTTCGCACACATAAGTGGAGCCAAACAAAACAAGGATTTTCTGTGCCACCTTGCGGATATTTGGGAACTTTGTTTCACTCAAGGAGGAATAAAACTCATCCAGTTTTTCTGAATTGTAGTTTTCCTTCAAGGTGGAATCGCACTGGAGATCAGTGAGCCGGAGCGTGGCATGCCCGGTGCTTTGCTCTCCCGGCCGGAGCACAGCATGCCTGCGGCCCCGCTCTCCCAGCCGGAGCGCCAGGTGGAGAACGGCATGCCTGCGGCCCCGATCTCCGGCTGGAGCTCATGGGCCGGATAAAAATGGCCCGCGGGCCGCAATTGGCCCACAAGCCGTAGTTTGCCCACCCCTGGTTTAGAGCAACGTAGGAGCTATGTCAGCTGGTAACGAACAGTGGCAATGATCATGGATGGCAACATATTCCATACTGTGGGGGTGGGGAAGGGTTGAAAGAGGTGGGAGGGAGTGGTGTTGAGTTAAGAGTAACCCCACTTTTGGGTTACCCACATTTCTGTGCAGCTTTGCATGCTGGAAATTTGTCCCCTGTAAACACCTGCTTAAAAATATGAATGCCTGCAGGCATACAGCTCCTCAACTATTTAAAGGGCACATGTACATTTTAGCCAGTGCAAGTGCCTGCTCCTGCAGTGTGTGGGTGCAAAGAGGTTCATGCAAACAAGTGCAGGCTGCATGCTGACAGTAGCTATAGATAGAGTAACATTTCCCCTTTTTTACTTCTTTGTTTTGGGCAAATTTTGGTGAAATAAGCTAGTCATTTAATAGGTGATGTACTCCTTTAGTTCCTCTTCAATGAAGGCATTAAGAATGACATGAAATGATACTATATAAGATTTCCATATAAAACACTTAATTTTGAATGGATTGGTAGTTCATTAAGAAAAAAACTCCCTGAGTTTCATTATCATCTCAGGTCTTTCTGACTTTCAAAAAGGAAATAGACTGTATCAGTCTATAGACTGTGTTTTAAAAAATTAGGTGCCTAAAGGCTTCTAAGACCATGGTTGTATACCTAAATCAGTGACCTCGCTTTCTGAAGAACTGAGCACGCAGCCATTGCCACTGATTTCATCATTCATTTCCTGTGTTTCTCTCAGGCCTGGTCTCTGCTAAGAAATTAGGTCAGTATAACTACGTTGCTGAGGGGTGTGAAAAATCCACACTCCTGACTGATGCATTTAAACTGACCTAACGCTTAGTGTAGACAGCACTAGGTGGATGGGAGAATTCTCCTGTCGACTCACCTACTGCCTCTCTGGGAGATGGAGTACGTACATCAGTGGGAGAGCTGCATTGGTTTAAGTACAAACTAGCCCTAAGCAGTGACTAGTGTGATGACTTAGGTAGTACGCTTCTTGGACTGATAATGCCTGGGCTATTCCACTGTTTTCAATGAATATATAATCCCTTTCCCAAAAATGCTAGAATGCTCTGTTCTCAGGAACTGATTTGTTTCTTTGCTATGGAGATTGACATAATGAAAATCACTTTAGAAAGACTATTATTTTTTTTACAAACTGAGAACAGGCAAGTAATTTTAAGTCCAAGATGGCAGCAGGAGCATCCAAACTGCTCTTATATATCTTTAGGGGTAGCTCTAAAAATATGTTACCTAGCACAGGAAAAACCATTGGACTTTCAATTCCTCCTCTCCTAGAGTCTTGACTGGAAGCCACTGCTTGGTATGCATTTATGTTACATTCATGACTACAAAAGTTTATATAAATTCTACAAAAAATGTGGCTATATCTTTGATAGTTTGACTGTTCTCAAGCTACAAAATTAAATAATTTATTGCAGGAGAGACCTTGATCATGGCCCAGTGGTTAGATTAAGATGGAATGTAGTGAGTTGTCCTGCCTTTCATTGTATAATCCAAGAATGTTTGAGTGAAATTTGACTGTTGTACTATTTTAAATTGTGTCAGCTCATGTGTTTCTCATCATACATTTCTTGGAAGAAACATGTGGTTTTGAGAGACTTACTTCTGCATTTCAGAGTTTTCTATCTAGTGGCTAGAAAATGTCATGAGATATTGTGATCTTTGGCAAGAAATTCTACTTTTCCTGAAGAATGTAGTTAAAAGTAAAACTACAGAACTTGAAAAGGAGTTGGAAAAATCCAGGGTTTCTAAGTGAAATGACTTCCTTGATAGCTGTTTCAGTTATTTGAATGTGAAACTTCACAGGAAGAAGCAGAACGGATTTGAACTGTTTTGTCATGTCAATGGGTTTCGTAACAAAACAATGCAGCACTTGAGGGAAAAATGGTTTGATGGTCTTCACCTCCTCCGACAAACTGGCTAAAGGTTTCAAAGTATTTTTGACTTGTTTTCTCATCCAGTACTTAAGGCTTGTTGGAAGATTTCAGGAGCTGATTTTAATAATTCTGAGCTCATGAAAGAGGATCTTGGAATTGTTTTTAACTAAATGTTCAAACACTATCAACTACAGCTGTGTGATCTCCAAGTGGATCCATTACTCATCACAATAAAGGAAATCAGGGCAGCTTCTTTAATCTCCTATCCAATTTTGGAAAAAATTCTTGAAATAATTTATCTTAAGGGTGAGTTTTTACAGACTTATGTTCACAACAATGAAGTACATCAAATTAGAGCAGGGTGAATTTTTTCATCAAATAGTAAATTAAGAGAAAATTGCATTTTCGGCACGAGAAGTATTTGCCAAATGTTTAGGCCCAAAACAAAGTGTTTTGACTTTGTTGTTCTAAAAAAAAAAGTTAGTTTTGACCATCTCAAAACTAAATGTTCTAGAACATAAGAATGGCTGTACTGGCTTAGGCCAATTGTCCATCTAGCCCAATATCCTGTCTTCCAACAATGGACAGTGCCAGATGACTCAGAAGGAATGAACAGAACAGGGTAATTACCAAGTGATCCATCCCCTGTCAATGGGCAATCAGACCCTTAGGGACACTTTTTAAAAAAATTGGAAATTTTCATTTTAAAATTTAACTTCAGGGAGTAGAAAAACACACACATATATAGATAGATATACTGAAGTGTGGTTTATTTTTTATCTCAAACTAATGTTGTTTTTTCCTGTCACTGAAACAAACACACACATCAAATTCGGTTTTGGGTTGAAATGCACCACCATAGAATCATAGAATCTCAGGGTTGGAAGGGACCTCAGGAGGTCATCTAGTCCAACCCCCTGCTCAAAGCAGGACCAACCCCAACTAAATCATCCCAGCCAGGGCTTTGTCAATCCTGACCTTAAAAACCTCTAAGGAAGGAGATTCCACCACCTCCCTAGGTAACCCATTCCAGTGCTTCACCACCCTACAAAAGTTTTTCCTAATATCCAACCTAAACCTCCCCCTCTGCAACTTGAGACCATTACTCCTTGTTCTGTCATCTTCTACCACTGAGAACAGTTTAGATCCATCCTCTTTGGAACCCCCTTTCACGTAGTTGAAAGCAGCTATCAAATCCCCCCTCATTCTTCTCTTCTGCAGGCTAAACAATCCCAGTTCCCTCAGCCTCTCCTCATAAGTCATGTGCTCCAGCCCCCTAATCATTTTTGTTGCCCTCCGCTGGACTCTTTCCAATTTATCCACATCCTTCTTGTAGTGTGGGGCCCAAAACTGGGCACAGTACTCCAAATAAGGCCTCACCAGTGCCGAATAGAGGGGAATGATCACATCCCTCGATCTACTGGAAATGCCCCTACTTATACAACCCAAAATGCTGTTAGCCTTCTTGGCAACAAGGGCACACTGTTGACTCATATTCAGCTTTTTGTCCACTGTAACCCCTAGGTCCTTTTCTGCAGAACTGTTGCCCAGCCATTCGGTCCCTAGTCTGTAACAGTGCATGGGATTCTTCTGTCCTAAGTGCAGGACTCTGCACTTGTCCTTGTTTAACCTCATCATCTTTCTTTTGGCCCAATCCTCTAATTTGTCTAGGTCCCTCTGTATCCTATCCCTACCCTCCAGCGTATCAACCACTCCTCCCAGTTTAGTGTCATCTGCAAACTTGCTAAGGGTGCAGTCCACACCATCCTCCAAATCGTTAATGAAGATATTGAACAAAACTGGCCCCAACACCGACCCTTGGGGCACTCCACTTGATACTGGCTGCCAACTAGACATGTAGCCATTGATCACTACCCATTGAGCCCAACCATCTAGCCAGTTTTCTATCCACCTTACAGTCCGTTCATCCAGCCCATACTTCTTTAACTTGCTGGCAAGAATACTGTGGGAGACTGTATCAAAAGCTTTGCTAAAGTCAAGAAATAGCACATCCACTGCTTTCCCCTCATCCACAGAGCCAGTTATCTCATCATAGAAGGCAATTAGGTTAGTCAGGCATGACTTGCCCTTGGTGAATCCATGCTGACTGTTCGTGATCACTTTCCTCTCCTTTAAGTGGTTCAGAATTGATTCCTTGAGGACCTGTTCCATGATTTTTCCAGGGACTGAGGTGAGACTGACCCATGTGGGGTTTTTTGGGGGGGTCTGGCCCCAAACCCCAAAAATCTGTTATTCACTCAGCTTTACATCCACCCTAAGTATCATCCTTCATTGTTGAATTACCCAGTTACATTGATTTGCCCCAGCAGAGCTCAACATTGACATTGCTGTAAACGTTAATGATATTTTTGCTAAACAAGTAATAAGCTCGTGTTGCATGTGGGTCTCTCACTTATTTTCAGTGATTGTAGGTGTGTAATTTCTAGCCTGCATATAGACTGTTCACTTACAATCTGATTCTTCGTTGTTTAAATTAGGACAATCATGGTCTAGAGCATATAGAATTAGGGCAGTTAGCAAATGATCATTTCTATACATGCAGATAGAGTATTGGCCTAGAAATTACAGAAGTGTTGTCACATCTCTTGAGGTCCACGTTTTTAATATCACACCTGGAGCTATAAATTAATATGCTTAAAATAGGCACATCGTTGAGACACTTGTTCCTGGGGGCCTTTATTACCCAGTACTTTGGATTAGCGAATGCCAATTCCCAGGCATCAACAGCTGCAAAACTCAGCAGAATTTTTAATTATCTTTGACAAGGACATGATTTGGAAAAAACCAAAAATGCTACCACCACTTGCCTAAAGTATGATCTAGAGCAGTGGTCTCCAATCTTTTTATGCCTAAAATCACTTTTTTTGAATGTAAGGGAAACCCATGATCTACCCCACCCCTTCCCCAAAGCCCTGCCCCACTCACTCAATCTACCCCACTCTCCATCACTCGCTCTCCCCCACCCTCACTCACATTCACTGGGCTGGGATAGGGGTTTGGGAGAGGGTGTGGGCTCTGGGCTGGGGCTGAGGGGTTTGCAGTGTGGGAGGGGGATCTGGGATGAGCCTGGGGCAGGGGGTTGGGGTGAAGGAGGAGGTATGGGGTGCTCGTTCCGGGAGGGGGCTCAGGGCTGGGGGTTGGGGTGCGGCCTCTCACCGGGCAGCACTTATCTCTGGTGGCTCCCGGTTGGTGGTGTAGCGTGGCTGCCACTAAGGCAGGCTCCCTGCCTACCCTGGCCCCATGCCACTCCCGGAAGGAGCCAATGTGCCTCTTTGGCCCCTGGGGCTGACACATGGCTCCACATGCTGCTCCTCTCTGCAAGTAGCACCCCCACAGCTCCCATTGGCCACAGCTCTCCATTCCTGGCCAATGGGAGCTGCGGGGGCAGTGCTTGAAGGCAGGAGCAGCTCGCAGAGGGAGACCCCTACCCCCACGGGGCCGCCCTGGCTGCTTCCAGGAGCAGCGTGGGCCCGGGGCAGTCAGGGAGCCTGTCTTAGCTAAGCAGCCCCACTGTGCTGCTGGAGATTGCGATCGACTAGTTGGTGACAACTGCTTTACTTCCTGCCACCCCAACCATGGGATAGCAGCCTTCCCCTCTAGGCCCAGAGGCCTGCATCTGTTGACTGTCTGCCAGAGCCAGGATGCCTGACTCTTTGCTGCTCTGCCCTGACTGCAGGCCAGAGTCCCCTAACTGTTTGGTGCCCTGCCCTGCCTGAGGGCCTGGACACATAGACTTATTACTGCTCAGCCCACCTTGAGCGGCCACCGCTTTAACGATATCTAATTCCCCTCCTGATTGAGCACTGTGACAAGAGCATGACCATGAGGAGGTGTGGCCTCTCTCATTGATTGAGCAGGAGGGATGGCCACACAGGCTTATAACTTATTTTAACAGGTGTGTATTGTAATGGACTCTAAAGAATGTTAGACTTGGGCTCAGCCCATCTCCTTGAAGAAGCACATTCTGTAATCACGGACCTTTACCAAGAATTCCTTACCCCAGCCCAAAAATTTGCATGTTTTAACTAGTTCTGTTGTGACTTATTGCTAGACCTTTTGAGGGAGTGCTCTCAGTGTAATGGAGCAGAGATGCATGTGCAAAGTTACCAACTAAGTTTGATACCTTTGACATGGTGCATGGGTGGCCGGTGACCCTGCCATTGGGGGAGCCCTAGTTCACCAGGTGGCTGGGCGGCAGCGCCCCCAGCACCAGCCGCCCCGAGTCCCTGTGGGAGGCAGGCCAGCCTGGGCCAGCCAGGGCAGAGCATTGTGAACCACAGGAAGGGGCCTGGCCTGGGGGTGGAGCATGGCAGGGCCATGTTAGGCTGTTTGGGGAGGCACAGCCTACCTCTGCCTACAACACCCGCTGCCCATGACATGGTGCTAGCCTCAAGGGGACAGGGCAACAACCTTCCCCATGCTACTCCAGCTGGCAGAGCTGGCCCTATTTCAGAACAATGTATGCTACAGAGGGTATGTCCACACTGCAGTGGGGAGGTGTAATTCCCAGCTTGGGTAGACGTACATGACCTAGCATGCTAAAAATATCAGTGTGACTTCAGTAGCCTGGGTAGTGGCTTGAGTTATCCAGCAAAGTATGTACCTAGGAAGGGGTTGTATTCAGGTGGCTAGCCTGAGTCACTGCCCATGTTGCCATGGCTACAGTACTATCTTTTAGCATGCTAGCCCAGGTGCTGCATGTATGTCTACCTGAGCTGGGAATTCTACCTCCCAGCTGCAGTGTAGACATATCCATACTATCACAAGGTGTAGGCATGGCCATGCTGCTCTAGGAGGCATTATGTTTGCTTCTATGGCATATTGCCTGTTGGAATTCCCACTGTGCCGTCACACCATTCTGTGCTGTAAAGGAACATTTTACTGGTAACTTCAAATGGGGAAGCAGCAGGCACAGAAGAATGTCTAAGCTGCAAAGACCCTGTCTTCCTTCCATTCTCAAGATATGAAAAAACCTCAGAAGTAGAGCTGGGCAAAAGTTTTCAGCTGAATAGTAAATTTACTGTAGTTTCATGTAGGAGGGGGGAATGGAACTATCTGAAAATTCAGCTAAAATGTAGCAAATAGTTTTGGCCGAATTAAAAAGAGGATTTCTTCTTTCCCCCCCACAAAAAAAAGTCATTTTGATTCTTAAACATTTCAGTTGACTTTGCTTTTTTAAAATAATAATACTTTTTTTTTGGTGAGAAACAAGAAAAAATTGAGTTTCAGTGTTAAGCTAAATGAGTCCCGCTGGCCTCCTGGTTTTTCAGTTTGGCCATTAAACCAAAAAATGACAGTTATACACAAGACAATTACAGAAAATAAATACAAAGTGTAAACTTAGTTCACTCCAAACTATCATTGGGTCTTAAAAGAAAATTATCCTGAAACCCTAATAAAGTTGACACTACACTATTGTTTTCAAACTGTAGTATATTTTAATTGAGCATTAGCAGCACATATTGAGAAGCTGCATGATCCTGTGGTGGCTGGAAATCAAGAATAGACTTAGGCAAATAACTGATATTTTTTCAGTTCACTGGCAATTCTGAAAAGTTAAGTTTTGCACCGAAAAATGTTCTGATTACAAACACTTTGACTATTTCTGAATATTTAAAAATTAAAGGACATTTCGAAACAGTTGTTTGGAACCAAAACTTTGAAACATTTGGTTGTGAAAATGTCAAAACAAAACATGTAGGGTTTTTTTGTTTTGTTTTTTTAACCCAAAGGAAGTTTTGGTTGAAAAACTTCACCTAGCAGTAGTCAGGAGTCCCTGAGTTCTAATCCAGGTGCTGGTACTGTGTTGCTGCATAGCCATGAGCAAGCTATGTAGGTCTGCATTTTCAAACTTGAGTAGTGAAACCTTGATCTGATTTTCAGGGGTATGGAGCACCTGCAACTGCTCGGAACTCCCACTGTTCAACACCTTTGGGAATCGAAAGAAAGGAAAAGCTAATCCAAATGAGTAATTAGGGGACAAGATGGAACAGATTTTGAAGAAATAAAGTAATCTGGATATTTGGAGGTAGTTGTGAAACGGCAAACTTTATATTTACTTAATCATAGAATCATAGGACTGGAAGGGACCTCTAGAGGTCATCTAGTCCAGTCCCCTGCACTCATGGCAGGGCTAAATATTATCTAGTATCTAATGCCCAAATCAGTCTCAGTCTACACATATAAAGGAAGCAAATTTTTCATTGGTCAAAAAGAAACAAAGCCATCAAATTAATAGGCTTTGAGACAGGCTTTCCTTGTAACGGTCTCTATTGCATCAGTATAGTTACATCAGTGTCAGTTTCTTTTAATGTTTACATGGCTTGAATTTTTATTATCTGAACATTTCCTTTCCCAATAGTACACCATCTTAAGAAATTTCACTCACACTTTGAGACAGAGAGAGAGAGAGATGTGTAGCAGAGATCTGTATGGTAAGAAAAGCTTTACTACTTGTATCACATTTGATGGTTTGAGCAGATATAGATTCGAAAGTAATCAGAACATGAACACAATGATGCTCTAACTTGATGCTGCTGCAGTGGTCTCAGAAGCTCTGATTCATTGAATTCTTACTTTTTAATCACTACAAGGCACTGAATAACATGGAGACACATATAGTGAACTATGATCAAATAGAAGCGACAAAGGGTCCTGTGGCACCTTATAGACTAACAGACGTTTTGGAGCATAAGCTTTCATGGGTGAATACCCACTTCGTCGGATGCATGCAGTGGATTTGCATCTATAAGGTGCCACAGGACCCTTTGTTGCTTCTACAGATCCAGACTAACACAGCTACCCCTCTGATATATGATCAAATAGAAACAATAGAGTAAAAGCTAATGATAAAATAAAAAGAAATGCTTAGTGGAATCTGTCCATTGGGTTCAAAGCCAAATCAATGTTAGCTAATATAGAGATTGGAAGAGAAGAAATTGACAGAGCAGTGCCACCTTGTGGAAATTGTGTTATGAAATGGACTAGACTACCCAAAGGGAGGACTGAGAGGCTTTTCCATTGTCACTTATTCATTAATTTGAAAGTAAATAGAGAATAAAGTGAGCGAGTTCCTATTCTTAACCTGATGTTCCTGCTTCCCTCCACTCTTGTCCACCATTTTCATTTTTGCCAAGGAGTCAGACTCAGAACAAGCTCTCTGTATATCGATGCTTGAGCTGCTCATCCACATCTTCTAAAAAGAGCATAAATAAAATTTCACTATCAACATTATAGCTCTAAATGACTCCTCAGCAGAGCCAGGCAAATAATTGATTTTTGGGCTTGGCTTTCACTTCAGGCTGACCTGAAAGAACAGAGCTTTTTGTTTGTTTGTTTTTCTTACCAGAAATGAAAAACTGAAAATAATTTGTTTCAGGCTGAACAAAACGTTTTGTTTGACCTGAAATAAAACCTTTTGTTTTTGATGTTTTGCTTTTTAAAGGTAATTCTAGCTAAATTTAGAAACAAACTGTTTTGAAATGAGAAGTTGAAATGTTTCCACTTTTTTGGACACACTCTTCCTCTCAGCCTGAGCTTACTCCCTCCCTCCGAAACTATTTGCAAACAGGGCCGGCTATAGGCACCAGAAAACCAAGAAGAAAATAAGAAAGAAATACTTGTGGCACCTTAGAGACTAACAAATTTATTTCAGCATAAGCTTTTGTGGACTACAGTCCGCTTCGGCGGATGCATGGAATGGAACACACAGTGAGGGGATATTTATACAGTCAGAGAAACATGAAAAGGTGGAAGTAACCATATCAACTGTGAAAGGCTAATTAATTGAAAGGAACTGTTATCAGTAGGAAAGAAACTTTTGAAGTGATAATCAACATGGCTCATTACAGATAGTTGACACAAAGGTGTTAAATACCCTTGGGGGGGGGGGAATAAATTCAATTAATGTAATGACCGAGCCATTCACAGTCAATATTCAGACCTAAGGTAATGGTATCTAGTTTGCATATTAATTCCAGTTCAGCAACTTCACATTGGAGTCTGTTTTTGAAGTTTTTCTGTTGCAAAATTGCAACCTTTAAATCTGTCATTGTGTGATTAGGGATGTTGAAGTGTTCACCTACTGGCTTTTGAATGTGATGATTCCTGATGCCAGATTTGTGTCCATTTTTTTTTTTGCTTCAGGTGGTAGAGTGTTGTGCATAGGGGGCGCCCTGGGGCCGCTGCGGTTTGCGCCGCCAGCCGCGGGGGAACAGCGCCTGCACCTTGTGGCTGAGCTGGGCGGGCTCCGATCGGGGAACACTCTGGCTGGGTGGCTGCCCCGCAGGGTGCACAGAGCGCCGCAGGGCGGCCGCCCCCGAGTGCTGCAGACGGGGCTGGGCGAAGCGACCTGAGCTGCCTAGGAGCTGCGGCAGGGCGTCCAGAAGCAGCAGCGGGACCATAGAGGGTGGGGCGCTGCTGTGCGGAGCACGGGCAGCGTCCCGCTCTCCAGGGCTCCGCTCCCTCTGGGGCTGCCCTGCCCTGGCTCCTCAGGCCCCTGCTGGGGCGGTCCCCCCGGCTCTGCTCTCCCAGGTCCCAGCTGGTCCTGGAGGCGGGATCCCCGGATGGAGGGACCCTGGGCTGAGGCGCGGCCCAGGAGCCCCACTGCTTACCCGACCCTGCCAGCGCTGGACTGGCTGGAGGCGAGGGGGGAGTGGGTGGAGTCAGCACTAGTAGGGAGAGCTCAGGGCTGGGGCAGCAGGGGGTGTGGGTGGGGTGGGAGGGATAGCCCATTGCTGGGGTGTGACGAACTAGGACTGTTGTTAAGGTTTCCCTGAGTACTGTGTGGGTGCCTCGGTTTCCCCTATGCAGTGCTTGAGTATCTAGGTGGTGGGACAACGGTGCATGATTGTTACAAAGCCCTAGAAGGCAGGGGTGGGCAGAGGCCTGGACACAGAGAATGGCCCTGTCTCCTGGCAACAGATGGCCCGGCCCCTCCCCTGCAAAGGTGAGAGATGAAGGTGTTGGAACAAAGTGATCAGGTGACCTCCTGGCCCGGGAAGGAGACAAACGGGGAGGAGGGGCTGGAGAGTTGCAGTTTGGAACTGGCTGGAGAGGAGGGGAGAGAGGCAGACAGGGTCTGGCCTCCCTGCCTCCGTTTGGAGCTGTGGGGTGAAATGCAGGGAGCCCCGAGCTGGGGTCTAAGCTCCCTGCCCCCCGGAAGGGCCCGGCTGAGGGGTCCTGGTTGTACTGACAAGCTCTGTTTGGACTGTGTTCCTGGCATCTCTAATAAACCTTCTGTTCTACTGGCTGGCTGAGACTCCCAGTGAATCTGGGGAAGAGGGGTGCAGGGCCGGACTCCCCCACTCTCCGTGACATGGGGCAGCAGGGGATGCGGGTGGGGAAGGGCACTCGTGGGAGGGGGGGGTGAGAGCCCAGGGCTGGGGCGGGGGCAGCCAAAATTTTTTTTTGCTTGGGGCAGCAAAAAACCTAGAGCCAGCCCTGTTTGCAAAGATCAACCCAAATTTGTGTACAGTATTGAATGACCTATAGTGGGGAAAAAAACTTCACACTGCTCTACCTAGACTCTTGTATGGAGCTAATGTGATGCTACAGTAAATTGCATAATGGGAAGTCCAATGCACAGGGTAGATCTGCACAGCTTTGGAATCTGGTACACCCCTTGACAGATTGCAGTGTGTACTGTCACCTACCTTGGGCATTAGAGATTGGGGAAGGGATCAGATTCCTGCCCTTATAGGGTTTATAATTTTACTGGGGCTGAGATTGTGCCTGTCCCCTGCATTGGTGAGGATTCTTGCATTCTGTGTTAACCAAAGTGACAAATGCCTACTCATGCACTTACCCATGTGTTCATACGTTACTGGATAGACGTTACCTAGCCATGTATTTACCTTTGTTTACACCCACATATAGGAAAAGATGGAACTGTTATAATCTGGGCCTGGGCAGAATACATGGGAGAGAGCAGCCACAGGCACATGCGCACACACACACATGCTAATGTACATTTAGTACTCTCCCACTTCTCTTTAATGACAGCAGGATGGTGATGACCTCTGGCTCTGACTGCTTCTTATGTTCCACATCAACATATTCCATAGTGTTTCCAGCATAGATGTAGGGTTCAGAAGGAGCTGGAAGTAGGATTTATAAGGCAAGATGGATCAATGTACTGTGGTTGAAGAAGGATGTTCTGATCATAAGCCACCTCTCTCCTATAGGTTTGTCTAGTTGAGAGAGGAAGGGCTCCTCCCGTAGATGTGAAACAAAGAGTACGAATTGTCTGTCAGCTCAGGGCATGAATGTTCATAATTCTGAACTTCCAAATCTTTGAATATCTGAGCTTTTAACTTAGCCAGTAATGGCTCAGCTGTAGTTCTTCACCCTAGCTCTGTGTTGGGAGCAGTGCAGAGCTGCAATTCTTGGGTGGAAGCACCAGGGGGCACTGTGCTTTGGGAAGGCCCAGGTTTCCCAGTTTCAGCATGAATGAACCCCTTTTCTCTTCCATTCAGAGGGTACAGGGTGAAGTCCACTCTGTTTCTCACCAAGTGTGGAGGTGTACAGTGGGACTAGGGGCTTAACTTCTTCCTCACCTCGGTGGGATGGTTTGCATCCCAGAGGAAACGGTCAGAGATTGGAGACGTGGTTGGCAGGGGTGCTTCTGGGGATGCTGCTGATCCCGGAGCAGGGGTGGGCACTCTAGGCCTCACTGCTGCTGGGGTTGGAGGGGGCAGCCCAGGGCCCCACTGCCGCTGCTGGGTGGGGCAGCCTGAGCCCCCGCTGCCGCCACTGCTGCTGGGGAGAGGAGGCCTGGTGTCCTCCTGCCGCTGTTGCTACTCTGTATGATTACTCTGTAATCCGCTACACCCCTTGACAGATTGCAGTGTGTACTGTCACCTACCTTGGGCATTAGAGATTGGGGAAGGGATCAGATTCCTGCCCTTATAGGGTTTATAATTCTACTGGGGCTGAGATTGTGCCTGTCCCCTGCATTGGTGAGGATTCTTGCATCCTCTCCTATGCCTTGCACATCCATGTTCTGTGTTAACCAAAAGTGACAAACGCCTACTCATGCACTTACCTGTGTGTTCATACATTACTGGGGCCCTGGGGCCCTGTCACCACTGCTGCTCCGGGCGGGGGGAGGGAAGGGGCCCCGGGCCCCGCTGTTGCTGCTGCTCCTCGGGGGGGGGGGGGGGGGGGGAAGAGGAGGAGCCTGGGGTCCCCTCCCCACCGCTTTTGATCTGGGGGAGGAGCATGGCCCAAGGCGCTGCTGCTGCTTCTGGACGTGCTCCAAGGCAGCGCCCGGGACCAGCTACCTGGGGCCACTCAAGCAGCAGCCAGTGCGACTTGCCCTGGGGTCACTCCAGCTGCTCAGGCATCCCTGTGGTCAGCCACACCAGCTGCTGCGGAGGTCCTGGAAAGTCACGGAATCCGTGACCTCCACGAAAGACTTGCAGCCTTATTCATGACCACATTTCTATGTCTTCCTCAAGATATTTGGTGCTTGTTAAGGACGAGTAAACTGGTTCAGACAAAATAAGGGCTACCCAAACTCACATCCAGATCTGAACCAGGGAAGGAAGAGGAGAATAAGGGTGTGTGTAATGGTGACTCCTTTTAGTGCTATTGCTCCCTCCTTTTCTGCAATATGCCCTCTACTATCAACCTTACCCCTCTCTTTTGCTTGACAGCTAGTGGAATTTTCCCTTGGCTTGTGTGGAGACAGCCTGGATTGTCAGACCCTAATGCCAGTTTAATAGCCTGATTCCACATGATGCATAAAAGTGGTTTAGCTGAGGCTATGTCTACAGTACCGCAGTAAGTCGACCTACACTGTGCAGCTCCAGCTGCGTGAATAACATAGCTGAAGTCGACGTACCTTACCTTACTCTTCTCATCGGGGGTAAAGTACAGGGGTTGACTGGAGAGCGATCTGCAGTCAATTTGGCGGGTCTTTACTAGACCTGCTAAATTGACCACCGGCGGATTGACTGCAGAGCATCAATTCTCGCAGTATTGTAGACCTGCCCTGAGTCATTTTTCTGGCTGCCTACCAAGAGCAGGTGCAGTCATACGTGCAAAACCAAGTGGGACAGGCTCAAAAATAAAGCCAAACCTCATTTGAGAAAAAATCCTGCCAAGGTAGAGTATTGCTTACAACTGAAAGCCTGTTTGCCATCTTTCTACTGCAAACAACGTTTAGAAGATTTACTGTAAAACCCTGAAAAGACCCACTTCCTTCAGCACTTCAGTTCTGTTATAACTAGGCTAATAGCAAACTTTGTGACACTAGAGGGAACCAGAAGCCAGGCTGCTGGAAGGTGCACACGTTAACAAAGAAAACTAAAACCAAGAAAAGATGAATGCTTAGAATAAAGGCAAATGCATTTGCCAACAAAATCTGAGGCTGCGAATTTTCAAAAGGGCCTGAGCGAGAAATTAGGATACTTAACTCCACTAGGCCCCTGAAAAATCCAGTTTGAGAATAGATGATTCACTGTTTTCGGTAAGAATATCACTTTGGGTCTGAAAAGAACCAGTTTTTAAATGACTATTCTGACCCCATATTGATCAGTGGCAATCCTCTTACATTCCCCAAATATAAACAACATTGTTTAAATTGCAATACATACTTTCTATTTGGCTCACATGGATTTCAATAACCCCTCTGCCTTGAAAAATCTAGTGCACCAAGAACCAATTATTGGGATCTATAATGCATTTATTTGAACTTCAAGTGCAAATGATTACATGAGAACTCTATTTCTCAGGCAATCTGCTACTGTAATAGCTCTCTTCTTAGTACTGTATGCCTTTGAGGACAGCTCTATGTAAATGAGGCCAAAATCATCAAATATGACCTCTGATTTTACATGTCCTTCTTGAGACCCACAAATGGAAGCACACACAATCTAGTAACATTTGATCACTTGCTCCAAGTGCCTGGCAGCCTCATTTTGGTCAAAGAATTGATTAAGGATGCAGTTTCCAGAAGCTTCTAACTATTGCAGGAGACTAGGTCTCATTAGGCCCAGATTTTCAAAAGTATTTAGGAACCTAATTCCAATTACTTTAATGGGAGTTGATGCCTAAATACCTTTTGAGGATCTGAAATGCAGAGTCCTCCATTTCAGCAAAAGTCTGTGTGACTTGGACTCCTATGGCACTTTACTTGCCTGTGGAATGTAATGCCCACATGGGGCGTTACACCTGTTTAACTGCAGCAGTTTAGCTAAAGAAGTCTTTTGAAACTGATTTAATTTTGTGTGTAGAATCATAGAACCACAGGGTTAATCTAATCCCCTGCCAAGAGGCAGGGTTTGTTGTGTCTAAACCATCCGATACAGATGGCTATTCAGCCTCCTTTTGGAAATCTGCAGCAAAGGAGCTTCCACAACCTTCCATTGTCCTACAGTTAGGAAGTTTTTCTTGATTTAATCTAAATCTGCTATCCTGTAGTTTGAACCCATTGCCTCTTGTCCTGCCCTCTGTGGCAAAAGAGAACAGCTTTTATCTATCTTTTCCCCCCCAAGTATTTGAAGACTGTTATCATGTCATTCTCCCCTGCCCCTGCTAATCTCCTCTTTTTACTACACATATCCAGTTCCTTCAGTGTAGGCCCAACACTTCTGAAAAAGAAGGGAAAAATAGACTGAAAACCACAGCTCTCATTTTCAACATTCTGTCTTTCCCAGCTCTCTCAGCCAGTCTATTATCTTTTTGTCTGCAGGGATTTATGTATGAGGTGGTAGCTAGGTCAACAGAAGAATTCTTCGGTCAACCTAGCACTGTCTATGCAAGGACTCAGGTTGGCTTAACAACTGCACTTGGGGTGTGGATTTTTCACACTCCTGACCATTGGTGCTGGAACTGGGGGGTCAGGGAGCCATGCCCCCCACTTTTTAACAAAAGAAACATATGCATTGTGGGAAAAACATGATCGTACTGCTAAAGGCCAAGGTGAGATCAGATAGGATGCATTCCTAGGTATCCACTGCAATCCTATAACTGCATGATCAAAATTGCATTAAACTTGTATTTTTGGCTTAGATATTGTATTGCTTCTCTCTGCTACAGCCTGTTGATGGTGTTTGCTAGGTTTTCTAAAAATGTATTTTTGATTTTGATTTTTATAAAACATTGGAAAAAATAATTTTATATGGTAGCTCTTATATGGGGACATATTTACCTCCCTTCAAAGTTGTTTGTTCTTATTATTTATTTTTACTGATGCCTTTTTTCAAGGAGATTTTATTTATATATATATAATGACAATTGGATTGTAATGTTACAAAATTGCAAGTAAAAGTTTAATAATAGTGCAGCACATGCAGTAAAATAAATGCAAATGAAGTACAAAGTGCAAAAATAAAATGCTGTCTTAATGTTTAGAACTAAAGTCTTATTTTTTTCGTTCATACTATAATTATACCTTAATGTTATAATGTGACTACATTTTGTATTCTGGTTACTTATGTTACTGTTGTTCACAGGATATTGAAGTAGTATTTTAATTTCCCCGTCACTTTGGCCTTGCCCCCCCTCCCCTTCTACAAAGGTTCCTGCATTCTTGCTCCTGACCAGTGTAGTTAAACTGTCGTAATTTCCTTGTGTAGACCAGACCAGGGCCTGGGTGGTTAGTCCCAGTAAATGGAGCAGGCACCAGTAACTAGGAATTGGAGCTGAGGGCTAGAATCTGAATCAGAGCTGGGTTGCCTGGACTGAGGAAAGGCAGGAGCAGGACTGGGAACAAGCAGGCACAGGAGCTATCACAACGATAGACACATAGTTTGGTGGTTGCTCAAAGTATCTTAAGAGGCAGTCTACTGACTCTTGTCACCAGTCAGCTGGGGAGCCAAACAGGCAGCCTTCTCTTCTACAGGCCAGCTATGTTCGTTGGCTTGCCTGCAGATTGGCTCTGCTGCAGGCCCTGATTCCTGACAGGAGGAGACTTGCATCACCTTGAAGCCGAGAGATGGAGATTCTGGGGAAACACCAGGTCTTGGCTAAATAAGAAGAAAAAGAATAAGGGAAAGGGAGAGCAACCCTTCATTATTGCTGCCATTATTATTATGATGGTAATATAATACCAGTTCCTCTAAAAACAACTCAGGTGAAATGCTTTTGTATTTTGGATCATCTTGAGGTCACTTTCCTCATGCAAGACCCCTCATTAGCCTCATTTATGTCAGGGGAATTTTCTTAAAATTTCCCCCCTATTGCTCCCATGCTAACAATGTTAGGAGGTCTTGTAGAGTTGAGTAAGACCCCTCATGCAAAGAAGGCAACCGTGATGGGTTTGGTCACAGAGACCCACTTGGGACTGTCACCTGATGTGCTGAATTTACCTCTGAGCCCGTTTGCCCTGCCAGCCTGGGACTCCAGAACCCTGCCTTGTTGAGCCAGACATGCTAGCCTGCTGCAACACAGACCCAGGTCTGGTCCATGCCCCCAAAGCTGCAGACTTAACTGAAAACAGTTCAGCAGGTCACCTGTCTTCAGCACCCAGACACCCAGTTCCCAATGGGATCCAACCCCCAAATAAATCCATTTTACTCTGTATAAAGCTTATACAGGGTAAACTCATAAATTGTCCACCATCTATAACACTGATAGAGAGATATGCACAGCTGTTTGCTCCCTCAGGTATTAATCACCTACTGTGGGTTTATCAATAAAGAAAAGTGATTTTGTTAAGTATAAAAAGTAGGATTTAAGTGATTCCAAGTAATATATAAAATATAAATAGAGATATGCCAATCTCCTAGAACTGGAAGGACCTTTCAAGGTCATTGAGTCCAGTCCCCTGCCTTCACTAGCAGGACCAAGTACTGTACCCTGACAGATTTTTGCCCCAGATCCCTAAGTGGCCCCCTCAAGGATTGAACTCACAACCCTGGGTTTAGCAGGCCAATGCTCAAACCACTGAGCTATCTCTCCCCCCCCACCCCCGATAACAGTCAGAACAAAGTAAGTTACCAAGCAAAAGAAAACAAAACACACAAGTCTAAGCCTAATATATTAAGAAACTGATTACAGGTAAATCTCACCCTCAGAGATGTTCTAATAATCTTCTTTCACAGACTAGACTCCTTCCTAGTGTGGGCCCAATCGTTTCCCCGGTACGGTCCTTGTTAGTTCCAGCAGGCATCTTAGGTGAAAAGCTGAGGCTTTCTCCCCTTTTGTCCTGATCTACCCCCTTTATAGCTTTGGCACAAGGTGGGAATCCTTTGTCTCTCTGGGTTCCCACTCCTCCTTCTAAATGGAAAAGCACCAGATTTAAGATGGATTCCAGTATCCGGTGACATGTTCACATGTCCTGTGAGATCCCTTCCATTCTTCCAGGGCTGGCCCGCACCTCTACAGGAAGGCTTGCAGGTAAATAAACCATTTACAACCAATTGTCCTAGTCAATGTGTGCCACCAAGATTCTAAACCACCATTAGTGGCCCACACTTTGCATAATTACAATAGAACCTCAGAGTTACACTACATATTCCTAGTTTCAGATACAAGAATGATACATTCATACAAATAGGATGAACACACACACAGTAGATTATAAGCTTTGTAATGATACCTTACAAGAGACCTTTTACATAAAGCATATTCCAGTTACATCATATTCACACTTATAAACATATTTTTATAAAGCATATGGATTACAACGTCACAGCGAACACTTGCTTACTAATAAAAGAAAAGCTTTCTAAAGAGGAACTACTCCAAGGGTGACTCTGATTATGCAATTGCGTCATGCTGGAACTTTTCTAATTCCCTGAACCTTTCCCCTCAAGTCAAGAAAATGAAGCTGACCTAAGTTACATCGACTGTTTTTGCATGTCCATATTATACTCGTTGTGTTGGTTGTGCACGTCCTCACCAGGAGAGCTTGCACTGATTTTAGCTGTCAGAGTGGGGCATTGTGGGACAACTTCTGAAAGGCAGCAATGGTCGATGTAAGCAATGCAGTGTCTACACTGACACTGCGTTGACCTAATTATATCAACTTAAGCACTATGCCTCCCGGGGATGTGGAGTTAAGTCAGTGTAGTGGGCGAGTTACATGGGTGGGAGCTGCATTTTACTGTAGACACTTTCAAGCTGCCTTACATCAACTTTACTTTATAGTGTAGACCATGGCTCAGAGTTTTCAGACTAAGCTGCCCAGATTTAGTTTTCCTTTTAAAAATGCTTTCTTAGCATTCTTATGTTGTACACAAATCTGATGAGGGGACAGAAGGGTGGCCAGGCTCAAATGAGCTGTGTTCATACAAATCAATGGCTTATGCATTAATCACCTTTTTGGCCAGCTACTTAGCAACTTGTCACCTACTGTCCATGTGGCTAACTTGCTCCTGCAGGCTTAACATATACATCATTGCAATTCCCTATTACAGAGCCAGGTGCTGCTTTCTTCCCTGGGTAGATAAACTGCAGGGAAGAGAACAAATCCACCTGACTACAACATCCCAAGACTTTTCAGGGGTTGACTGCTGTCAGTATAATTGGCAATACAGCCCTCTCTTTGCTTCATTTTGGACCAGATTTTCAGAAGCACTCAGCGCATTTTCTGGCCATTTGATTTAGATGCATAAATGGGAGCTGCTGGATGATGAGGGTGAAAGTCTGGCCCATTGAGACTGAGACCCAGACAATCTTAGTCTAGGAATCAAAACATCTCAACTACACATGACTGTTGGCAGTGTGTAGGGTATGTGTGGCTGCATACCCTACACACAGTGAAAAACCTGTTGTGCCAATGCTGCAGCATGTAACAACACACGTCAGTGAAAGGTTCTGGCAGGGGGAGACAGCGAGAAAAAGCGTCCGCAGCTCCTGCTACCAGAGTCTTTCACTGCAGGGGAGAAGGCTCTGGCATCACAGAGCTGGCGGAGCCTTTCCCCACTGCCTCTTACCTGCTGGAGTCTTTCCCTGTGGCAGGCAAGGGAAAGGCTCTTGTGGGGGGGCGACACTGGGGAAAAGCTTCAGCAGCAACCCCCGCCACAGCCTTTCCCCACCAGATGCTTGCATTTAGTAATGAATGAACAAATTGACAGTGTAACATTCAGATGACATTTTGATCCACTGGTTTACAAATACATCATTTTTCTTTTATTTCTGTTTATTCATTCCAAGGCTGCTTTGTTCACTTTTTCCTTTTTATTTTTCCCAGCCTTCTCATTCTGAGTTTCCCTTTTCTCCAAAATGTTACCAATCTTCTATTTTTCTTCCTTTTTCATTTCCCTTCTTTAGTTTCCATTTCATCATTTTGTTTAATCTTCCAATCTGTGTGCTTCCTTCCTTAGAACAATGCGGTTGTTGGACATTAGTGATATTCAAAAATGCCATTTGTCTCCCTCCTATCATTAGCTTTTTTTTCTCTCTCTCCCTTTTTTCTCCTATCCCAATCACTATCCAAAGTTTTCCCTTTGGTGGGCAGGGGAAAGCTTCACTAAGAATCTGCAGATCCCAGCCCTGGCTGAGTAAGAGAGGAAGGATGGTGCAGTGGTTAGGGCACTAGCTAAGGACCTGGCAAACTATCATTCATAGCTTTATCGCAGACTTCCTATGTAACCTCGGCTTAAGGCCTCTGCGTGCCTTAGTTCCCTGTCTGCACTTCCTTATAGGGTGTTGTAAGGATAAATTCATTAAAAATGGCAAGGAGTTTACATACAGTGACAGAATCCGTATAAGTACTTTAGAGAACATCTAAGTACATGGAAGAGAAAAGGGTCATATGAAAATTAACCTAGAGTGTAGCGGTACGTCTACACTGCAGTAAAAGAGTGTGCTGACTTGTGCTCGCAGGGCTCAGCCTTTGGGGCTAAAAATTGTAGGGTAAGTGTTCAGGCCTGGGCTGGAGCCTGGGCTCTAAAACCCTGTGTTGGGGGCAGGCTCAGATGCCGGCTCCAGCCTGAGTCCGAATGTCTACACTGAATTTTTAGCCCAGCGTCATAAGCCTCATAAGCCGAAGTCAATTGACCTGGGCTCTGAGACTCAGTGCTGCAGGTTTTTTATTGCAGTGTAGACGTACCCTTAGTTACGAATAGGGTGATGATGTTTTCTTCTGCTCAGTGGCTTGTGATAGGCCTCAGTCCTACATATGTAAATTCGGGGGAAAACCCCAATGTTGGTAACTCCAAACATAGGGGGTGCCTAACTTATTGGAAACATGAGGCACTTTAATAGTTTTGGGTTGTCAATATCCCCTAGAAAACTTTCCCGAGTTAATATTTTAAGTTTCTTTTTGACAAGCTGCTGTTTTGAGAAGACAAAGTGGTGATGGCTGCCCCGAGACATGATTGATGAGAGCTTGGAAGGAGATGTCAGAAAGTAGGCAGTTCTAAAAGTTGATATGTGATTGAGCGTGAATGTAGAAAAGTGCATGGAACAAGCTTTTTAAAAGCACATTAACAGGCAAAAGTGGGTCGAAATAGAACATTAAGCAGTACTGGTGTATGAGAAAAGCTAAGAGAAATGTAATGCTTTGTGCAGCCCCTCTCATCCAAGGATCTCAAATAACCCTACAGCCATCTGTAAATTAATCATTACAGCACTTCAGTGGGGTAGGTACTGATTTAAGGGGGCCACACCCACAACATCGCAGTGGGGTAAATATTGAGTTAAAGGGGGCAGCACTCCAGGGGAATGGACACCTAGCTATGGGGCAGCTCGTGGGGTGGGCACTAAGTTATGAGAGCAACAGCACATGTTGCTCAGAAGAAATAATTATTCACCCCAAGAATTCAAAAATCAGATGATTGTTCCCCACAAGCAAGGACGGCTGCATTCTTTCTGCTCCACCCCACAGATGTCCAGAGGAGCAATGGACTTTACTGCAGCCTTCCTACATTCCCTCCACAACACCATTGCCACCTCTCCATCACTAAGTGGCTCCCTACCAAAAAGTTCTTGCCTTCTGAACTGTTCCTCTGCATTGCTCCTGCTCCACCCCCATTTCCTTCCTTATGCCTTGGACCCTCTGATCTCCCACCATATGCCTCAGCCCCCATATTTTTATACAGTCCATTTTACAGTGCTGTTTTCTGTCAAGCATGTCCCCATGTCACGAGAAGAGAACAAATACTTGCTCTGCATTAACCATTGTACTGCTGTTTTCCTTTTGCATTTTACCACTTTAGTTTTATAATAAGGGGGAGAAAGGAAGCGTTGCATTTGAGGAATAAAGGCAGTGTTGTCAGGCTTTTCCGGGAGTCAGGTGTGAACAAGTTGGAGCAGATCACCATATGGAGATTTTTCCTTAGCTCTAAAAATAAGCCTTTAAAAATTGTAACTAACTTTCTCCTTTTTGGGGACAGACTTTTGACCACTCGAACCTCCCAGAATTACTATCTGCTGCTCTTGTTTTTTGTTTACCATTTTGCTGGCAGGATAAATACAATCTACTAACACTCATTTGAATAGTCTGGGTTGATTCTACTGTTACTCAAGTGGCCTCTTCTGGAATTTAATGCCCTCCCTACCCACCAAAACCCTGTTATTTTAAAATTCAGAACCCCCTGAATGCCATGCTTCCGCAGCCACACAATTTGCCACAAAATTAAGCACCTAACTTCAGAATTTAGCTCCAGAATCTATGGGGATTGAAAATGCTGATAGAGGGCAAACTGATGCAATGATTCTTCGGACGTTTATGGAGAACTTGAAGCAAAAGCTGTGTGGCATGAACTCTTCCATGCATATCAAAGCAAAGTTCACTCTGAAACCTAAAGATTTCAATCTGTGGCATGTTGAAAACTGAAAGTGTGGGGACAGCATGAAATTGAATTTAATATCAAAATAAATCAGTCAGGAGCTACTGGACCAGTTGCATTCTTCATTCACACATTTCATTCAATAAAAACATCCACTTCTAAAAATGTGTCTGAAGTTGCTACAGTATGTTCAGAATTTCCACCAGAGTGCATCAGCATCTTGATTTTTGCTGCAGGATTTAGGTCATGCTTGTGGCAGGGCACATGAAGCTTTGCCTATACCTGATATACAAATAACGTTAAGTGGACACTTCTGAACACCCACCAACTATGCTTGAAAGTAATGTAGCAGTTAGGGGCCCAATTCTTGTGTTCACTAAGTCTGCTTTCTGATGATCCCTCATTCCAAAGCTGTCTTAAAACTAGCATATTCTACCTCTTGAGCCCACCTTTGTGACCTCTTCCCAGGTAGTACTGAACATACCCTGGCTGTAGCTGAAGTTTTGGCTTGAAGTTGTTTTTTTTATTACTTGAGTTTTATTTGTTATATGTGCTACATATAACACACGACTTCAAAAGATAATCCCCCCCACCCAACAACACCAATGGCAAGAAAAGAACATTTTGGGTAGACATACACCTGAAACTTAAACCCTAGCTTCCAGAATTCTCAAATCTGTTTGGAGCTATGGGTGGTAGATTTCAAAATTCAAGCCCATGTTTGGATCCAAATTTCACAAATAGTCCCGTCTGTACAATAGGCCAAACTAAAACCCCAGATGGGAACTTTGTGGGGGGCTGAATGCCTGCTCCAGATGTGAATTTTGCAGCTTGAGCCCGTCTCTAATTATTTGTGAACAAAAACAAAAGCTGCAATTTAAATCTACATTTAGGACATGCTAGTCATAAAGCTGTCTCACAATGCATAAGTGTTAAAGCAAAGGATATTAAACTAGGCCAAGTTCTGTGGTCCTTAGTTGAGTAAAACTTCTATTGAAAACAACAGGAAATTGGCTTGATTAAGTAAATAAGCCTTGATTAAACCTCAGAGTTTGGCTCAAAATTATTAGTTTCTCATTCAAACACTAGCATAGTGGGCATGGTCATTTACAGATAATTAAAAGACATGGGACCAGATTGTCATCTGGTATAAATTGGCATAATACCATTGCCAAGAACCTGGTCTGGGATCGTTATCCTGAGGCGTTTATAATCTAAGGGCCAGATTCTTATTTCAGTACACTGGTGTAAATCTGGAGCAACTCCACTAGTGTGACAGCTGCATTAGAGTGCAGCTACATTGATATACCAGTTCTGGAACTGGAGCTGTTCCTGAAGGTAGCCATGGAGTAAGCATGTCCTAACTCCACTGCAAACATTTTGAAATCCTTTGTTAAGAGCACGTGTTAGTCATTCAACGCCACCACCTTGCACGGTTTTGCAAAGCAAATGCAGACTCCCTGCATTCAGAGACTAGTAACTTCCTCTTAAAAGACAAGAGCTCAAGTGTGTGATCTAAATGGCCTACAGATACACCACATACATCAAAGCAAAGGCAATTATTGTTCCTGCCAATTAATATACCTCCATTTACCACTTCTGGGAGCTTCCCATATCGCTGTAAATATGTTGGTATAATTATTGCTTTTCATAACTGTACCGGTTATTCCTCATTACTTCCCTGCCTCAGGGGTGTTGTCATGAGATTTCATATTTGTAAAAGGCATAGAGGTGCAGCAATGATATAAACCTGAGAAGTATTGGTACTGGCTTTCCAGGAAAATGAGCCAAAGAGTGTTCCACTTAACCATGGATCTACCTTATGTGAATTAGTTGGCATTGGAGACCAAAAGTAACCTACCAATGTTTTTCAGAGAGCTTTAAATTTGTTCAGGAAAGGCATTCTCATTTCCCTGGCTCAAGAAACTCCCACGTGCTGTCCTTCCACATCCTCCGAATCCCTTAATCATCAGTAATCTTCAGTCGTACAAGGAGGCACTGGTGCTCATTTCTCCAGTCAGGCCCCAGCAAATGGGGTATCTAGATGTATAGTACAAGGGCACACCTGGTACCTCGTCCAGTGACTTAGGCTTACCTGTCACAAGATTCCACATCCACCCAGGATCCTGGTGCTTTAGAAATGGAGGATGAGGGCCAGATCCCTGTGCTAGTGCAAGGACAGAGGTGGCTTGTGCCACTCCCACTCACGGGTCTTCAGGGGCTTGTTCAGATCCCAGTGTAGGCTAGGGTAAGCCTGAGGCCTGCTTGGCTGGGATGCAGGTCTGCTCTGGCTGTGCCACCTTTTGCCTAACATGCCCCTGCTCTGTTCTGAAACACCCCTGCACCAGGGGCTTCTGTGGAGGCAGCACAGGGCCCGTCTGCATCAGGGAGATTCTCTGATGGGTCTCTCACCTGGTCTATGCCCGTTGGTACCAGTTACCATAGGGCAACACTGAATTGGGTTTTCAGCAAAGTGGTGTAACTTTAAATGAAGTAGGATTGTGTATTTAATTTGTTTTCACCTTTCTCCTATGGGTGCTGTCCCTTTGGAGTCCTGACCCCTTCACCACCTCCTCTTGATCTCTAGGAGCAAGTCATGAGTGACCCTTCTTCACAGCAAAGTCTTGGAAAGAAACTAGGGGCTGATCTGTATGTGGGGTTGCCTCCCCAGTCCCAAAGTCTTCTGTGTACGTGACAGCTTCCCCTGATAAGAAGTTTGCATAAGCTTCCATAGAAAATACTTTGCTAAAGAGGGAGCTTAATGAGTTTGATTCATAGAGCGGTATCTTAAATTCACGCTAATCTGCAGATATTAACAGGCCACACTTTCAAAGGCAAAATTTACAAAGATCTCCATGTTTTGCTATTTAGAGTTATGTCCCATAAACCTGGGATTTGGAAGAGGAATGGTTTGGCTGTGTGTGACTGTGACAAAGTTAAAAGGGTGGCTAAAATTAAAACTTTTGTAAAGAGTCGAACTGCATCTATTCTAATATCACTTAGACAAGGTTTTTGTCTGAGCATGTCATTTTGCTTCTGTCATTGTATGAAAAGGAGAAATTAGTCATAAAAAAAGATTAGTGGGGGGCAGAGGTCAGTGGAGACAAAAGCTTAATGAACGGAGAGCAAACACCTGCCTAATTACATATGCTCCCTACCAACTTCCTTCCTGCCTGCATGTGCCCGTAGCGCTAAATTTTAACCAGAGTAGACGCTTCTTATCTTCACACCCTGCACTTTCCAAGCTGCCCTATTTCATGCACTTCTATACCTGGTCTTGCCTCAGCATGCAGGGATAGACTAGTCGGCCTCTTGAGGGCCCTTCCAGCCCTACATGTCTATGATTCTCCCATTCTTCTCCCCTGTTTTGCAGACAGCACGTATCCAGGCAGCCTGGGGATCATGCAACTGCACACACTTTATAGCCAGTGATGCAGCTACGCGGGAGTGAGTAGAGGCAGCTGTATTTCACAAGGAATAGAGCTGAGCACACAGACCAGCCCCCTCTTCCAGGGCAGAGTGTTTATTTTTTCCCATAGTCCCATGGGAGGGGCCAAAATTGGCACTCTGTGGGAATGGTAAATACATCTCACAGACCTGCTTCTTTGGAGAAAGGGGTGCTGGATGTGTTGATTCTTAATAGAACAACTCCCACAGTCAGCTGGCGCCGTTGAGCTGAGGCTGAGAGAAGCCCTCAAATCCTTAAAGTAATAACTCGGGAGAACTTGGGGGTTCCTGAGCAAAGGTTCTAGGGCTTATGGGGAATATCTCTAGCTAACTGTTAAAGTACTGTGACCACTGTTCCCTCTAAGCTGTGCGCATGTGCACGCGCACACAGATCCTAAACCCCGCGCACAGGGCGAAACACTGTGCGCACAAAAATTTGCACAGAAGCACAACAATGTGCATAGAAGAAATTTTTTGCACACACGGCCTGTCAAAAATTTGCACAGAAGAAATTTTTTGCGCACATGGCCTGTCAAAAATTAGAGGGAACACTGACTCTGACCTACACATTGTCTATCATGTATGCTACTAATATTGAGCTCTCCGGAGCTGGCTGACAGCAGCAGGGGTGTTTTATCCCTGCTGTATTACTGAGGTGGGGGGAGGATTAGGGGAGCCAGTGACCTGTTACGGGTGCTTCCTCAAGGTGAGAGGTGGCCACAGGCGGCCCTCGCTGAAGACTTGAGTTTTTGTGAACTGAAGCTTCAGGCTCAATGTGAGTATTTCGCACAGCCCTCACAGCTGAGAACAAAACCCATGAGCCTTGGCTCCCCGTTCTCTGCTGGAGCCATTAGACAACACTCCCTTTCTTCAGATGATACTGGAGCTGTTTTGAATTTACAGCAATGTGAATGAGATAACTGTTGTGCCCAGCTAGATTCACTGGTGACCTGCTTTTATGGGATTTAACATAGACCTTTGCATTTGACTGCAAGTTTCTGCAGCTGCACAATGGAAATAATGACTCACAGTTACAGGCTTTTGTGAGAGCTGATGCAAAATGACGTGGAATAATGTTATGACCCCAAAATGAAGTAAGGTTTCTATTGAGAGCCAGCATGGTTTATTAGGTTTTGCTCAGAGCAAGACCTAAATACTCATCCTAGTTTTATCACTTCCTCTATTTACCCATGTGCCTATTTCATGGCAAACTAGGTGTCGCTTGTCTTCCCAGGTGAAGGGAATGGTCATGTGGTGAGAGCATGTGATTCAGAACCAGGCCTGCTGGCAGATATAAGGGGTAATATGAGCTGAGTGCGGGCAGAGTCTCAAAAGCTGCTGTATGCAAGAAGGTACTCCCAGACAGAGGGCCATGTAGAGTGGCTGTGCAGACATGAAAGGAGGGAGAGGGATAAGCAGGCAGCAGCCATGGTAAAGGGCTGAAAAGATGGTATAACCTAAAGGGAGGGCTATGTGGATGTGGAAGCCCATTACACACTGAAAGGAGAGGGCTGGTAACAAACTACTTCCTGTAGTGAAGCAGTTCTATGAAAGTGCCAGCTGAGGTGGTTTGTTTGATGTACGATAAACTGAGGCAGTGGCAGGGTCTGATGCTGGCTTCGGTATGGCTCTGATATCAGCTACAATAGCACTGTACTTGTCTATTTCATAGAGGAGTCGGGAAACTAATACATTAACATAGAATGCTTTGACAATGTAGACATAGGGCCTTATTTTCGGGGCCAGGCGCCATATATGTAAGTGTAATCTTGCTGAATATGGTTGCAGATATTAGTGGTTTGATTACAACTTATGTTACAGCAGTGCTAAGAAGCATTGTCCATGAACAAAGGCCCATTGTGCTAGGTGCTGTACATGCAGATAGTGCCTCTCCCAAAGAGCATACAGTAGACAACAGTGAGACGGTGAGGAAACAGTGTCATGGCTCAATGCTTCTTATTCACCAGCCAGATGCTCAAGGAGAGTAACATGCGCCCCCACAAAGAGGTCTAGCAATAGGCACAAAGGTAGAATGCCTCCCATTGCGCCTGCAGGGGTTCTGCAGCTCCAGAATGTCCTTCACTCTGGGCTGTGCCAAAATGACACAATCAAGCCCTTTCTTTGTATGTTAAGTCTTTTAATAGTATTTTTAAACAATCTTCTCTCTCTCTGTGTTTAAACTAAATAAGAAATGATAACAGCAGATGGAGCAGAAGTTCTTAGGAAGTTAAGAGTGTTCAAGAACATTCAGAGACGGTAATAGACTGTTCTATTACAAACCTCAGTGTGCAGTTGCTACATGAATATGACTATTGACTTCCGAGAGAGTACTCATGTGAATTAGTGGTGATGGGGTTACATCATCAGGCCCCATACAAATCAATATCTGGAACCTGTTTACCATATGGTTAGAGTATATTAAAATGGAAAGCTCTTTGGGGCAGGCACAGTCTTTTTGCACCATGCCTAGGGAATGGGTCCTGGTCCATTACTTAGGCGATGAGAGGTGCTATGGGAATACAGATAATAGCCTAGGTACCAATCCTGCTTCCACTGAAGTAAAGGAGGAGTTATGCTTTAGTGTTTCAGGCCTTGCAAAAGACCCATCCCAAGTCACCATCAAGGAACAGACTTTGGAGACAGCTGAGCACTTCTGCTATCTCAGTAGCCAACTTTCTCAAAATGCAAAAATCGACAATGAGATCCAGCACAGGATCCAGTGCACAAACGCTTCCTTTGGGAAACTTCTCCAACACGTTTTCACGGACTGTGACCTACAGAAGGACACCAAGATCCAGATCTGTAACACAACTGTTATTCCTCTATGGATGTGAAACCTCGATGACCTATCGATAGCACCTCAAGAGTCTGGAGAGATACCACCAATGATGCCTCTAGAAGATCCTTCGCATCAAGTGGTAAGATTGCTGCACTAACGCCAGCATCCTCACTGAAGAAATGTTACCAGCACTGAAGCAATGATCCTCATGCACCAGCTCCACTGGGCTGGACATTTTGTGTGGATGCCGGACTCATGCTTCCCAAAACAAGCCCTCTACTCTCAGCTCAGCCATGGTCAGAGATCCCATGGTGGTCAGAGGGAATGCTACAAAGATACACTGAAAGCTTATCTCAAGAAAACTGATGTGGATACCACAAGCTGGGAGGAGCAAGCCACCAACTGACCCCAATGGTGCCACATCCTCCATCAGACAGTGGCCTGCTTTGAGGAGAAGTGCCTTTGCAATATCCTCTCCTGGACAGTTCGGAGAAATGATATGGTTTGTTTGTTCCTCTAAAGACACAAAACACACCACGGATTATTAATTTAACTGGGGTAACTACACCCTTCCCTTTAAACACAGCACTGAGTTGGTTTATGGTAAAAATGAAATAAATTTATTAACAAAATATATATGTACATATAAAATGAAGTGAGTTGAAGTATAAGGAATAAAAGATAGAAAGCTACAAGTAAAACAAAACAAAATATTCTTCAAGTAGTCTAAAATTTAGCCTGGATCTTGCTAGATTATGTTCAAGGTGGTTTCTCTCAACAGTCATTTTTCTTCCCAGCCATGGCTGACTTTTCTTTCAGTCAGGACCTTCCACAAAAATACAATGTACTGGCTTTCCCTGTCATCTTAGGTGAAAGATCTTTACCTGAGCAGGTTTCTCACATATATTCAGTTTCAGAGACTTCAACCTCCCCTAGGTTCAAGGACCCATCTTTCTTGGCTTGCAGAAGATCTGGCCTCTTGTCTGTCTAGTGATGGATGCCAAAGATTGATTCTGCCCTTGCTCATATCTTCCAAAGCTCAATGAACTTTTTTCAATCTGCAGAATGATCTCATTCTGCTCTTCCCTTCCTGTGGGCTTCCCATCCTCCTGTATGTAAATTGGCTTCCATTGTTTCTAAGTCCATCATGCTTAATTTACATAGAAAACAGGCAGACAGCTCTGACATTTCCTCCAGTCTGGGCAGACTGTACAGCCTAATACCACTGAGTATCAATAATTTCTTATATAGTGTTAATGCATATATTTAACAATGATATTAATCACCAGTGGGTTACAGGCATTCAGAAAAGATATTCTTATAATACAGTAATATTGTATACAATCAGCTGATTATCACTTAAAGGTCAGCCCCCCTGTCTTTTTAGCCCAGTAAACCTTTGAAGTTATTCTTCTGAAAAATAAAGCCCAGAGCAAGCTGCTCTCTCCTACTGGGTGTAGACATCATGCTATGTTCTCCCGCACATGTTAGTATGAGGTTTATCTCAACCAGTTGGGAGCTTGCTGGGTCTGTTTACTGGTTATATGTAACCTGAGGTAAACACGCATTCATTTGTTTGGGACAGACCTGTTTAACAACTCCCTGACATAACTAAAATATGGTCAAACCAGGTATCATTCCAGCACATGTCCATAATTCACAATACCCACCACATACATACATGGTGCAAGATTATTAATGATCAGTGAGTTATTCATTTTCAAATGATATCTCACAAGGCATATTTTGTACAAAGATTATTACAATAGTGTATAGGGTGTGAATACTGGGGTGATTAGTGTCACACCTAGAAATCAACAATCCAGCTAAACCAGATGAATGATTTTCCAAGGGAAGAGGTTCTCCATGAACTCACTCATCTTTGTAGGACAAGGGAGAGGTGTGCAGACAGTATTCTGGGAGAAGGGAGGGGTGTGTAGACAGTAACGGTTCCTCTTTCTGGGGAAACAAACCATCCCGTGTCTTAGTTTTTTTAATGACGACATCTTGTGGTTGGCTGGTGTGTGAAAGCAGATTATAGTTGCTGCAAAGGAAGAAGATCACAAAATACAACTGAAAAATATTTAAACTATGTCCATGGATTTATTTTTGCTATGTCACTTTTGAGCACTTGCATGGAATGACTTTTGGATAGCTGGGGCAGCTGGAGGAGGAGGACTAACAGCAAAGTTCCCATAACACTGTACAAAGGACATTACAGAAATCAAGAAGAGAGGTTTTATTAATTTAGATGGAATATATGGGTCCAGGGAGTCAAAGATTTATCATAACCCCATAGCTGTCCAACACTAAACTATGCCAAACAAGGTTTGCGGTTTGATATAAACAGACCTCAGCCCTTGTAGTACCATGGCAAACACACCATTACAAATGCTTTTAACCTTTATGATAGATCCAGGCCAGTTGGGTACAACAGAATAGTAGAAGGCAGATATATTGGCCACTGGATTAGCAGTTTTCTGTTCCCTGACTGACCAGAGCGGGGTTGCTCCAGGCTAATGAGAACACCTGACTCCAATTAACCTGAGAAGAGTTAGGTGAGGCCATTAAGGTACTGTGAACACCTGACTCTAAGGCTCTTCTGATAATATAAAAGGGCTCATTCCGGTCAGGCTGGAGAGAGCCAGGGAGCCAGAGGAGAGGAAGTGCTGCTGAAGGGCTGGGTAAAAGCCATTGGTGAGGGAGCCCTAAGGTAAGGGTGAAGAAGGGAAAAATGTAGCAACTCTGGCAGTTAAAGGTCGGCTGCCAACAGCTGCTACCATTAGGGTCCCTGGGCCAGAACCCGAAGTAGAGGACAGGCCTGGGTTCCCCCAACCCACCACTACAAGGGGAAGAGAGGCCTCTGGCAGGACAGGAGGCTAACCTGTTCTGAAATAAGCCCATAGGGACAACAGACACTGTGGGAGTTCTCTCACCAACCTCCTGGCTGGCTTATGATGAAAAAGGACTGTAACCCTGGCCCTAGAGAGAGAAGGGCTATGTAGAGGGTTGCAATGAGCCTCTGAGGCTAGCATAAACTGCCTAGAAGTGTGGGACCCATGGGGACAAGGTCGGAGCTCTGCCACAACTGGTGTGAGAGGTGGGATCGTGATTGTTCACAGCATAGCGGAACAAAGAGGTTTTAAAAAAAAGTGCACTGGGGTTTTGGTTTGGGGTTTTTTTTGTGTACCACAATGGAGGAGGTGGTGAGAGCGCTAGTGCAAGCCATTGCGGCCCAGCAGGAGGCAACCCGGGCTCAAGCAATGGTACAATAGGAGTCCATGAGGCTACAGCAGAAAACCAACCAATTATTAATGAGCCAGGCGATCCAAGATCGAGCCCTCTTGTGGGAGGTAGTGGACCAGCTGAAGATCCTCACCACCCAGGCCCGGGGGTTCAATGGGATGCGAACCCTGAGGGCCACCGGTTGTCTACCAAAGATGATGGCAGACGATGATGTAGAGGCGTATCTCCTCTCATTTGAAAGGACTGCTCAGTGTGAGGCATGGCCCCAGGAGCAGTGGGCCAGCATTCTCGCCCCTTTTTTGTGCGGAGAGGCCCAGAAGGCCTACTTTGATCTGCCCACCGAGGACACCGCTGACTATTCCCGGCTGAGGGCAGAGAACCTAGCATGATCGGGGTGACGACAGCAGTACGGGCTCAGAGGTTCTAGGAGTGGAAATACAGGGAGAACAAACCTCCAAGGTCCCAACTATTTGACCTCATACACCTCGCTCAGAAGTGGTTGCAGCCCGAGGCGTGCAGTCCGGAGGAGATTTTGGAGACTTTGGTCATGGACCATTACATGCGGGGACTGCCACCAGATCTCCGCAAATGGGTATGCCAGAACGATCCGTCCAGCTATGATGAAATGATCACATTGGTGGAAAGACGGATGACAGCCAGGGAATTGACCCAACTACCCAAGGAAGGGCCCTCACAAAGCAAACACTCGACCCCAACCCTGGAGGGTCAGGTGGCCAAACCCACAGGGAGTCCTAGGTGGAAGAAGAGGGGGGCCAAAAAACAGCCGGGAGCCCAGAAGGAAGGGAAAGGCCTGAGGGGGGGGGACCCTTGGACTAAACCCCCTAACCAACATGATAGGGGAGTGATTAGAAGGAATTATAGGTGATACGGGTGCGGGGAGTTGGGGTACATAGTGGCCCAGTGTCCCAATGTCGTAGAGCCCATGCAGTGTAACCTGGGGGATGGGGCAGACCCATGCAGCCTACTCAATATCGTAGGGGTCACAGTCACCCCACATAAATATACAAGGCAGGTAAAGCTGAATGGGGTAGAAACCATGGCACTCGTAGACTCGGGTAGTGCTATCACCCTAATTTCGGGTAAATTAGTGAAGCACAGCCAGGTAATGCAGGCTAAGCGTACAGGGGTAACCTGTGTCCATGGGACTGTTAGTTACTACCCCATCATACCAGTGAAAATTGAAATTCAGGAAAATGTCACTGAGGTGAAAGCAGGGGTAAGTCCCAAACCTCCCATACCCCATGCTCATAGGTAGAGATTTCCCCGGGGTTGGAAACTTGCTCCCACCAGAGGGCTTGGAGGGAGGGGAGTTCCCCGAACTTTGGGAGGCTTCCACGGCAGAATGTCACCTCCCATTTTTCGCAGAAATGTCCCAGGAACTATTCCCTGTCCCGGGGAAAGGCAGGAAGACCAAGAGAGAAAGAAGGGCGGCCAAGGCTTTGGGTACCCGAATCCTGATACAAGGACAGAGGGCCACCTGTGTAGGCAGACGGACACGGACAACTGAAGGGGAGGGCCCTGAGACGGAGGAGGGGTCAGAGACCAGTTCCAACCCCAACCTCATGGAGCCGGCCGAGAGGGCAGAGACGAATCCCTCAGAGTTCGGGCTCATAAGGCCCAGGAGAGAGACTTTTGGACGGGACAAGGTGGAAGACCCAAGGTACGAGAACGCCAGGAAGGAGGTGGCCGAGATAGATGGGGTACCTATAGAGGGAAAGGCCCGGGGGCCAGGGCCTTATTTTGTGATCAAGAGGAACCTCCTATTCTGGGTTGTGCAAACAAAGGAGCAAGAAGTACACCAGCTCCTAGTACCCCGGAAACACCAGAAGGCAATATTAAGCCTCGCTCACAGTCACCTTTTTGGAGGGCACCTGGGAGTGGAGAAAACCCAGGCGCGAATCTTACGCAGGTTCTTCTGGTCGGGGGTACATGAAGATATCCGGCGGTACTGTGCCTCCTGCCCTGAATGTCAATTGCACAGCCCTCATCCACATCTAAGAGCCCCTTTGGTACTCCTGCTGATCATCGAAGTTCAGTTCGAGCGGATCGCCATGGATCTTGTGGGGCCATTAGAGAAAATGACCCGAAGCAACCAGTATGTGCTGGTCATCCTGGACTATGCAACCAGGTACCCAGAAGCTGTCCCCTTACAAAATACAGCCTCCAAGAGCATTGTCAAGGAATTAGTGGCAATCTTCGCCTGGGTAGGGCTACCAAAAGAAATCCTCACAGACCAGGGAATGCCATTCATGTCCAAGTTGATGAAGGACCTATGTTCCCTGCTCCATGTCCAGACCCTGCGGACCTCGGTTTACCATCCACAAACCGATGGTCTGGTGGAAAGATTTAACCAGACCCTCAAGGCCATGATAAGAAAGGTGGTAAGCAAGGATGGGAAAGATTGGGACAACCTACTACCATGTCTCATGTTTGCCATCCGTGAGGTCCCCCAAGCTTCCACCAGATTCTCCCCCTTTGAGCTGTTGTATGGACGCAACCCCTGAGGCATCTTGGACATAGCCAAGGAAATTTGGGAGGAGGAACCCAGTGAGGGGAAGAATGTAATAGAGCATGTGCTATGGATGAGGGACCGGATAGCCCAGGTCACTCCCATAGTGAGGGAGCACCTAGAGGAGGCCCAGAGATCCTACTACAACTGTCAAGCCAAGGTTCGTCAGTTTCAACCTGGTGACCAAGTAATGGTACTGGTATCCACGGCCGAAAGTAAGCTGTTGGCCCAGTGGCAAGGGCCCTACGAAATAGTCGAATCCACGAGGAAGTAAATTACAAGGTGCGACAACCAGGACGTCGAAAACAAGAGCAGATATACCACATCAACCTTCTGAAACCCTGGCATGCCCGAGAGGCGTGCGCAGTGGTTCGAGAAGACCTGCACCCAGGGAACAAAAACCCTGAACAAGTAAGGGTGTCTCCCGATCTAACGACAGCCCAGAAGAAAGAGGTAACTGAGATGATCACCCAATATCAAGATGTATTCTCGACAAAGCCAGGTCGCACAACTGGGACATATCACCACATCGTCACGAACCCTGGGCCCAGAGTAACCATGAGACCCTACCGAGTGCCAGCAGCCAAAAGGGAGGAAATAAAAGTGGAAGTCAGGAAAATGCTGGAGATGGGAATCATTGAAGAATCCCACAGTCAGTGGTGCAGCCCAATAGTGTTGGTGCCAAAACCTGATGGCACCACGAGGTTCTGCAACGACTTCCATCGACTAAACGAGATATCCCAGTTTGATGCCTGCCCTAAACCCCGCATAGATGAACTAGTGGACCGTCTGGGGAATGCCCGGTACTTGACAACCCTAGACTTGACAAAGGGGTATTGGCAGATTCCCCTAGCCAAAGATGCAAAGGAAAAGACTGCGTTCTCTACACCAGAGGGTCTCTTCCAATATACTGTCCTCCCTTTTGGACTACTTGGGGCCCTAGCTACCTTTCAGTGCCTCATGGACAAATTATTACATCCCCATGCCAGTTATTCTGCGGCTTACTTGGATGACGTGGTGATTCGTACCCCAGACTGGGAAACCCACTTGAAGAAAGTGGGGGCGGTCCTTGATACCTTCAGGAGAGCTGGCCTCAGGGCAAACCCTATTAAGTGTGCTGAGGGGTTCATGGAGGCTAAATATCTTGGCTACGTGGTAGGAAAAGGTCTGATAAAACCCCAAATGAATTAGTTAGAGGCCATCCAAAATTGGCCATGGCCAAGTCGTAAGAAGCAGATCCGAGCATTCCTAGGGGTTGTGGGGTATTACCAGCATTTCATCCCCCATTTTGCCACAAGGGCATGTCCCCTAATGGACTTAGTGAAGGCCCATGGTCCTGATCCAGTCAGCTGGTCCGACGCAGCAGAGAAAGCATTCGCGGACCTACGGACTGCCCTCTGCAGTAACCCCGTATTGATAGCCCCGGATTTCATCAAGGAATTCATCCTACAGACAGATGCATCAGAGGTGGGGTTAGGGACTGTCCTGTCGCAGATGGTTGGGGAAGAGAAACATCCAATTCTCTACCTCAGTAGGAAACTCCTTCTGAGGGAACAAAAATACACAGTGGTAGAAAGAGAGTGCCTTGCCGTAAAATGGGCCATGGAAACATTGCATTACTACCTGCTGGGACGCAGATTTGTCCTTGTGACTGACCATGCCCCTCTTCAATGGATGCAACGGAACAAGGAAAAGAACACAAGGGTAACTAGGTGGTTCTTATCCCTCCAACCGTTCCAGTTCTGCATACAGCACAGAGCGGGGAGTTGCCATGGCAACGCTGATGGCTTATCACACATACACTGTCTGGCATCCCAAGCTGCCCAACCCCTTGGTGTTGAGCAGGGGGGAGGGATATGTGATAGATCCAGGCCAGTTGGGTACAACAGAATAGTCTTATTGGGATCCGGGAAGTGGGCGGGCAAAGCCTGCCCACTGCTAAAGGATCCCCCCCCCCCCCCAGCCTAAGGGGAGGGATCCACAGGACCTGGACACCAAATAATTACGGGGGACAACAAATGAAAAAACAGGGACAGGAGTGCGGTCAAAGGATCAAACAAAGGGAACCTGATGGGGACACCGAGGAGAGAACCCCTGACAGCGCCCACTGCTCCTCGAAAGCGTCAAGGGAGCCGGTGGATGCTGCCCAGAGGAACTCTGCCCGGATGCGTGATCGAACGGAGGATTGGAAATAGGCCCCACAGTCACAGGATCCTCCATCGGCCAACCTCCTCACCCTGGTTTTGTAGATGGCCATTTTTGCCAGGGCCAGGAGGAGGTTGACCAGGAGGTCCCGGATGGGAAGTGCATAAATAAAGAGGTGAGGGGAGAAGTGCAACCAAAACCATAATAAAATATCTAAGAGAAGCTGGAACAGGGGCTGCAGCATGGCGCACTCCAGATAGACGTGCGCCAGGGTCTCCCTTTCACCACAAAAGGGGCAGGTGTCAGGGATAGGGGTGAACCGCGCCAAGTACACGCCCGTGCTCACGGCTCCATGAAGGAGCCGCCAACTGACATCCCCGGCGGGCCTCGGTATCAGGGTCGAATACAGACTGGCCCACCTGGGGGCCTCACCCTCTAGAGGTGGCAGGAGGTCCCGCCATTTCGTGTCGGGGCGGGACATGAGGGTGAGGAGATGAAAGGCGTAGAGCACGAGCGTGTATAGATGTTTCCTTGGCGTGGTCTTGAGGGGAAAAGTGCAACCAAAACCTCAACAAAATGTCTAAGAGGAGCCGGAACAGGGGCTGCAGCCTGGTGCACTCCAGATAAATGTGCGCCAGGGTCTCCCTCACGCCACAAAAGGGGCAGGTGTCGGGGATAGGGGTGAACTGCGCCAAGTACACGCCCGTGCTCATGGCTCCGTGAAGGAGCCGCCAATTGACATCCCCGGCGGGCCTTGGGACTAAGGAGGAGTAAAGGCTGGCCCACCGGGGCTTCTCACCCTCTAGAGGTGGCAGGAGGTCCCGCCATTTCGTGTCAGGGCGGGACGTGAGGGTGAGGAGATGAAGGGTGTGGAGCACGAGCGTGTATAGATGTTTCCTTGGCGCGGTCTGGAAGCGGACCGGCTGCAGTTCGTGCAGCCGGCTCGCGGTGAAGGGACAGGGGACCCGGTTGGGTCCACGGGGCAGGGGCCCAATAAAAAGGTCCGGAGGGCTTGGGGTGAAGGGAGGGCGGGGCGTACCCTCTCACAGGACCCGGTCGAGGTAAACCCAAGCAGCGGGCGGCAAAGCGGCCTTCACCTCCTGAAGTACGCGCCAGGGAGTTCGAGGTCTGGAGAGCCCCATGCGCTGAGCGAGCGTCAGGGGATCCAGCCAGTCTCCAGGAGGTCTCCGACTCTGGTGACTTCTGCCAGGACCAACCTCTGGCACACCGAGGGGGACTCCGCCACCTGCACACGGAGCTGGGGGTTGTGTAGAAGGGGCTCCGTGAGGAGATCTGCCCCCTCGGTGGCCGCCACGGACCTGGTTACTGAAAACAGTTTCCAGGTCCGGAGGAGGTCCTGGTAGAAGACCGGCAGCCCGGAGAGGTCTCGCGGAAGACCTCTCGGATGGAGATAAAGGAGCTGCCGGTCATATCGGAGCCCTTGGAAGCGGCACAGGAAGGCGTGCACCAGTTGAAGGCAAGGAGCTGCTGCTGTGTAGTCCCGCGACTACGATCATTTATGGCATATTGGACCATCTGCTGTTAGAAGGCAAGGAGCTTATGCTGTGTAGTTCCGCGACTACCAGCCTCAGGCGGAATGGCCCCCTCAAGGATCCAGAACCCAGAGTAGAGGGCAGGCCTGGGTTCCCCGCAACCCACCACTACAAGGGGAAGAGAGGCCTCTGGCAGGACAGGAGGCTAACCTGTTCTGAAATAAGCCCATAGGGACAACAGACACTGTGGGAGTTCTCTCACCAACCTCCTGGCTGGCTTATGATGAAAAGGGCTCAGACTGTAACCCTGGCCCTAGAGAGAGAAGGGCTATGTGGAGGGTCGCAGTGAGCCTCTGAGGCTAGCATAAACCGCTTAGAAGCACGGGACCCACAGGGACAAGGTTGGAGTTCTGCCACACCTTTATTAAAGATGTAGGAAAAACAGTCAAAGCATCTGAAGTGGTAAAGTATTACGGTTTTCATTTTAGCAACAACCCTTGTTTCCTTTCCCATTAGCTGGGGAGAGATTTTAGAAGGAAAGCTCCCCTTTTGTGACAGTCTCTTAGATAGTAATAACTGTCTATTTTGGGGAAGAAAAGTTAATTAAGATGAGCTGTTGCTGTCACTGTTGCTGTTAAAGTCTGATCCTGTTTCCCAAGAAGACAACACAAGACAGACACACAAGGGAAGATAAAAGAATAACAAAGATGAAAATGCAGCTTCTGTCTCTGGTTTGACTTTCACTTGCATCCTCACTGCTGGAGAAAAACATGCATTGCACATGGTCTTATCAGCCACTCTGAGGCCTGGCAAACTTGTACCAGCATTGAACTTTTTAGAGCATTGCTTCTAGCTGCCTGCTGGTCACTGGTGTACAGCAGCATTGCAGAATATACAGTCTTGGCTGGCTAAAGTGGACTCTTATTAGACAAATAGAAGAAATAAGACGGGCAAGGAAATGGACACAAGGGGCAAGGGGAGACAAAGTCTCACATCCCAGGTGGTATTTGGCATTTAGCTGAAGCCAGTGTAGGTGATGATGGCCTCTGGGTCCCTCTCTCTGGTCAGGACATCTCTCAGAATTAGGGCAAAGCAGGCCTGTGGTCCCAGGAGATGGTGGACTGGCCATCATGATGGTGAAGCTCACTCCATTAGCCAATCCCCTCCGCCCCACATTCTCCTTATTTTGTCCACTAGATATGCCTAGTTTGCGACATACCAATTTTGTTTAATTGATTTCCAGTTTTCTTGTTTACTAAGCATGCTCTTAACACAGTCTGAGTTATATCAGTAGGTCTTTTGTTTAAGACTTAACTTAATTTTTCTGTTTCACTTTTGCACCTTCTCCCATCAACATTTGTTGTTGTGACATATTCTGAACTTACACTCACTCCTTACAACTGAGGTCGTAACTAAGGTAAATTTGTAGGCTGAGTTCTCACAAGAAGGTCATGTAGTTGGGGTGCTAGCCTGGAACATGAGACATTGGTTTCCATTCTTTGCACCAGCACAGATTTCCTATGTGGCCGTGGGCAAGTTGTTTAGGCCCAGAACTTCAAAGTATTTAGGCATCTGTCTCCTATTGACTTCAATGGTAGTTAAGAGCATAAATATCTTTGGGGATCTGGGTCTCTGTGCCTCGGTTTCTCATCTGTACAACAGGGATGAGAGCACTGTCCTAGCTCACATGATGTTGTGAGGATACATGCATGAAAGAGTGTGAGGCGCTCAGATAATCTGGGGGGGGGGGGGGGGCATGAAGTACCTGAAATAGATTGCAGTTTATTATTGTTGTATTACAGTAGCATGTGGAAGTCCCACCCACAATAGGGACTCTATTGTGTGATACTGTACAAGCAAATCAAGCACATAGTAAGAAACAGTCGCTGCCCCCAAGAGCTTGTAATGTAAATAGATGAGGAAGTAGTATTATCCCACCATTTTACAGGTGGGGAACTAAGGCCCAGAGAGAGAAAGTGAACAGACTTAGGACACACAGGGAATCTGTGGAAAAAGCAGGAATGGAATCCATTTTTTCCCCTGAGTCCCACTTAAGTGCCATAACTACAATATCATCCTTCCTGCAGATAAAGCAGTGATTAATTTGACCTCTGAATTGCAAACTAATCCAGTTTGGGTTTTGTCATTAAAGACACATTTTTATATTAAAATTTCTCTTCCTGTCACTTCCTGTTTTCATTAAGGACAATGGAAATAAGTATGTTCTTTGTTAGTGGACAAAAGAGTCACTTCTTTTTTCTAAATTGCGCTTGGACTCAGATTAGAGGTATATACAGACAATAAAAGAGAGCTACTACTCTACTGTCAGCTTTCTTCTAGTTCCTGGATTTGCTCTCTGTGTAATGATGATAGGAACTCTGGAGTAGGAACCAAAGTTACTCATAATGTTGTATGGGGCAATTATTATATAATGAGACCTTTCAGCAGAAGCACATTGCTAAAGCACTTGGAGCCTGCCAGGCAAGCCAGCAATATGTATTTGTACAGTTCTAAACAACATATTAAGTAAAGTGTTTACTGTTACCGAGTCTTCAGTAGCTTTCCTTGTGTTATAATAACAAGTTGGCAACAGCTGTTTCTTTTAGATTTGTTCTGATATGATGCAAGAAAAGGGTAAAACAGACCTGAAAAAAATAAAGGACCAACTAAAACCTCCAGGAAAGTTCATGTCTGAAGGAAATGCAGCAGAAAAACTGGAGAAAGTGGAAGCAAGGACTTGAGTTGTTCAGTGACCAATGGGAGCTGCGGGGGCAGCGCCTGCGGGCACAAGGGCAGTGTACCGAGCTTCCCTGGCTGCCCGTGGGTCTAGGAGCTGCAGGGACTTGGCAGCCGCTTCCTGAGAGCATCACCGGAACCCTGCACCCCAAACCCTTTGCCCCAGCCCGCTCTCGCACCCCAAATCCCTTATCCCTGACCTACCCCAGAGCCCACACCCTCAGCCGGAGCCCTTGCCCCCCCTGCACCCTAACCCTTTGCCCCAGCCCAGAGTCCCCTCCTACACTCCAAACCCCTCATCCTCAGCCCCATCCCAGAGCCTGCACCCCCAGCTGGATTCCTCACCCCCCCACCCTAACCCCCTGCTTTATCCCTCTCCCGCACCCCAAACCCCTCAACCCAAGTCCCACCCCAGAGCCCTCTACCCCAACCTGGTGAAAGTAAGTGAGGGTGGGGAATGACAGAGGAAGGGGGGATGGAGTGAGCATGGGCAGGGCCTTGGAGAAGGGGTGGGAAAGGGCGGGGCCTCAGGGAAGGGGTGGAGCAAGGGTGTTCAGTTTTGTGTGATTAGAAAGTTAGCAGCCCTAGTGAAGAAGCAAGAGAGGAATGAAACACTTTTCAATTTGATGCGTCAGGTAAAGGAAAAATGCAGGTGTTAAAGAATAAGTGTGAGGCAGACTGTGCTCTGCAAATGTTGAGGTGCAAACGTTTCACTGCAAACCATATAGATGGAGACCAATGTGTGACTGATTTAAAACTGGCAGCACAGTCTTGTGACTTTGGAGAAAGGTGTGAATCACTGTGTGAATCACTCATTAAACACCTCATTGTGTATGGCATTGCATCAATCTCAGTGCGAGCTAGGTTGTTGAGGGAGACTAATATAACCCTTGAACGTGTTGTGGACATTGCATGCAGATGAAATGACTGCAAAACAAAAGGGCTGGACGAACCAGAAAAACATGCACACATACTGCAACGTAAGCATGTCGTTAGTAAGCACCCAGGCATGCAGTCCTGCTGCTAATAAAAGCCTTGCAATCAAGAGAAGTGAAAAAAAGAGCAGTCAGAGGTCACTGACGGTTGTTATAAATGCGGTTGTAGCCATGCCATAAGGAGCTCTCCTGCATATGGGCAAGAATGCCGAATCATTTTTGCCAAAATGTGCAACTCTGGAAAGGAAAGAGCCCAGGGCAAACAAGTGTTTACCTCCACAGAAGCACGTGAACACTGACAAGATCTGTTCCTCAGTATGCTGAGAGCTGAGCTTCCTAAGGATGAGTGGAATGTGGATTTTCTCAATGATCACAAAACTGTGAGTTTAAAAATCAATACTGGGGCAGAGGCCAATGTGCTGTCTGTAAAGTTATACACCACTTTAAGGGCTGAACCACTTTTCAGCTCAATATCTATCTGATAATCTACTTGGGAGAATACTGCAAATATATCGTAAATGCAATTTGGAGTGTAAGTATCAGGATAAGAAAGCACTGCTGGAATTTTGGGTGGTGGTATTTGACTCACAAGCCATGCTGGGCTTAAACTTGCCACAGTCTGTAAATTTAGTGCAAAGAGTCAATATGGTAAAGGAAGAATCAAAAGGTGACTAGGATATATTTAAAGAATACACAGATGTATTTGAAGGTTTAGGATGTGTGGTATAAAGATGAACTCATAAGTTCCATCTGTAATTCATACACTCAAAGTTCCAGAGACATTAAGGGATAAAGTAGAAAAATAATTGCTCCATGTGGAATAGCTTCAAGTTATACCAAAAGTGGAAGAACCTACAAAATGGGTCAATTCTATAGTAATTGTAGACAAATCAGGTCAAGGGGAAATAAAGAATATGCTTGGATCCAAGAAATATAAATAAAGCCATAAGAAAGGAATGATTTCAGTTACCTACAGTAGAGGAAATCACCAGCATGTTAGTTGAAGCGGTCTAAGCAGTTTTAGATATGAGTAGCGGATTTTGGCATTGAATGTAGTGAGCCTTATCAGCAGAAGCTTATTGCTAGGGCACTTGCAGGCAAACCAGCAAAACCTAAGTGCATACTGTTGCTTAAAAGGTTTCCAGTATCTCCAGAAGAGCAAGTTTGCAACAGCTGTTATTCTGTCCTTCCAGGAAGTTTAGGGCCAGCAGTAAAACAAACAACCGAGAGAGACAAGCCAACCCTGAAATCAATAGGCTTGCAGTGGGGTTTGAGGGCGCTCAGTGCCTCACTGATTTGGGCCTTCAGTTAAGCAAACATCAGTAACTAATGCGAAAACGTTAACACACACACAAAGAATGATAATTCTTTTGTTCCCAAGCCCTCGGGTCACTCAGCCATGCTATTCATATTAGTACAGAATGCTAGTGACCAGAAAGTGGTTCCCCAAGTAGTCTTACCACAGCTGTTAAACTAGCTAGCGTGTCTGATGCATTTTTTTCAACAAATTCTTCACCTCACCAGCATTACTAGTACTCTGTAGCACTCAGCTTGGAAAATCCCCTCTGAAAGCAAAAAGAACCATTCCTTTTTCTAGTGCTCTTGCAAAAAGGGAACTTGCAAGAGGCGGGGAATGCTGTTGGTTTAGCAAGTTGGTTTTTCTCTGTTGCGCAAGCAGCGGTGTGTTTAATTCGGCAAATGGTTCTATAAATAGCAGCTCCATCAGCCCCTGTGGGAAATTTTCAAAGGGGAACAACAGTAAGAAGTGGAATGAGAGACAAGGAAGTGGCGCAAAAATAAGTGCATGAAGTAAATAAACTGAACAAATAGAAATACCTTTGACTTCTAGCCACTCCAGATACAGCCAACTTGGCTGATTCTGGTAACAATAATAGGTTAAAAAAATTGCAGATAGGAATGTGACTTGAAGATGGTTTCCCTTCAACGCAATGGTTGTCAAGCTCTATTGAGTAAACCACTTCTAAAGAGAGAGATCGTCTCTTTCCCTTGTCTCATATCCCCTGCCTGCTTCCCAATGGCAAACGAAAATACTTGCTCATATGAAAATATTAGGGTAATGAGGAGACAAAATGGAAATAAAATCCCTTTAATCCAGTGGATGATGCTGTTTGATAAGGTTCCCTCCCCCACTATCATTTTGTATCTGAGCTGACTATTTCCTCTCCAGTTTATCAATAAAAACATCTCTCACTTCCTGTGGCTCACACTGCTCTAATCTTCTGGATCACTTTGCAGTTTGGTTCCTCTCTCTTGTGTATTTTCTGCCCTTCCAATGTGGGCGTCAGCGACAAATTCGATCATGGTTGGGTTTATCTATGGGCTTGTCTATACTTGAACACTTCCTACGCCGATAGGAGGGGTTCTCTCATCGGCCCAGGTAATTAACCTCCCCGAAAGGCAGTAGCTAGGTTACATCAACCTAGTGCTGTCTACACGAGGATTTAAGTTGGTTTAACTACATCGCTTGGGGGACGAGGATTTTTCACACTGCAAAGTGACATAGTTAAGCCAATCTATTTTTCTAGTAAAAGCTGACAGGAAGACTTGACACAGTCATGCTGGGTGCAGAGAAATGCTTGGGTATTTATCACTTCAGATGGTCAGAAAAACTTTATGACATTCTAGGATAGAGTCGTATCCAAGGCTTATTGAAGTCAATGGACTTTGGATCAGACCCAGAATCGGGCTATAACTAGAAGGAAGTGTCATTGCTTGAAGGCAAGCTGACACTTCACTGTTATGACAGAATTAGCTCTGGGGGCCACCAATAGTCCATGGACCAAAGTACGGAAACCTCAGCTTTAAATATCAGTAGTGTATCTGTCCAAATTAGACCAAAAGATTGTATGAGGGGGAAGGTCATAGTCTATGGCCTTGTATAAATTATAAATAACTTAAAAATGCACTAGCATATTTTCATTTAAAAATAAAACATTTAAACCCTTTCCGCATTTGATCTGTCAAGCCCTGAGTTGTTCTTGATTCTTTGACCCTTCTGCAAATGTTGCTGATGCTGCAAGAACCGAAAACAGCACAGAAAAAACATGGTGTTTTGTGTATATATGGTTAGCTCATTCAAGAGATACAGAGAATCCTGGATTCAGTTCCATCAGGTAAGTAAAAGAGGAAAATACTTTCAGATGTTATAAAATTCAGCTACAATATTTTATTAGTGATCTGAGCTGTTCAACCCCCCCTCCCCCAACTTTACAGTGCACCTTTTGAGAAGTCAACTGAGATATAAACATTTCAATCTATAACAAAAGGGGAAAGTGCCCAAACTCTGCTCCCACTTACTCCATGCAGTTCCATTAACCCAATGACTAAAATTCAGTTCTTAATTATTCCCGTGTAACACTACTGAAATCAATGGGACTTGCAAAGGTATGTGTGACAGGGGAGTCCGGTATAAGTGTCTGATTCAATGCCCATTAAAGTCAGCAGTGGTGCTCCTATTGACTTCACTGGGCTTTATATCAGGCACTAAGGGTATGTCTATACTGCAATTAAACACCCACCTGTAAAGGTGGAGGATTCCAGAGCTTGGGTTCCCGCCCGAGCTTGAATGTCTACACCACAGTTAAACAGCCCCATAGCCTGAGCCTCGTGAGCCCAAGTCAGCTGAAAATGGCCAGCTGCAGGTGTACAACTGCATTGTAGACATTCTTTCAGTGGCCAATGCCCAGAGCCTGAAAGAGATCAGCCTTGAGGTAAGCAAATAATAAATGAGATTAACAGGCCTGAGGTTACTTAAAAGATAATCTTGTATCATATAGAAAAGGCCATCAAAAATACAATTGCCATGCATCAACATTATTGAGACATTTTTCTTAAGTATCAAAGAATCTTACCCTACAAGGGTTAGACACTAAACAAATGTATTGTTTTTTTTTTGGCCTGATTTTTAACCAATTCTCTTGTCTTCCATTTTATCATGTCTTGCTAGTTAGCACCTCTAGTCATCAGTCATTGTCTCTCTGCTGTGGACTGAATAACCTAATTATATTCCTTTCTCGCTGGCATCTGAGGACCTTTATGACAAGAAGAAAAAATAACCTGTAGTTTTGCTCCAGCATGATGGATAGCTGTGTAAATTCACTAATTTACGCAGGTCATAAAATATAGGCATTTTTTTTCAGCTGTAAATTTAATTGATGCTCAACTGAAACAACTTTGACCAAATTTAAGAGATGTCTTTTTTGGAAAGTCGAGAGAAATGTGGCAAATGATGTGCCTGCCGGAATCCTGCAGAGGAATGCTAGCTGATATTTTTAGGTCTTTGGCTGAATGCAGATTAATAGGCTTTCTGTGCTTAAATATAATGTAGTATTTAGTTAGACATTCTGTTAATTCATTAGGCAAAACTTGGTCCTCAGTGCTCTCCCACAGCTCCAGTATCAAGTAGAGTAATCACAACATGAGTATCTTAAAATGTACGTCTGTTGAGGATAGTCACTCTGCAAAAACAATGATTTCTGGATCACATTTGCTCAGTTCACAAGTATAGAGAGAACTTTTTCCAGTTGTAATTGCTGCAGACTTGAACCTTGGATCTGAAAGTCAAGCTGCGGTCTTCCTGGCTTATGCACCATCATCATATATCAGTGATAAAGGGCCTGTGGTCCAAATCCTGCCCTCAGTTAGACTTGTGTGCAACCACAGCAGCCACCTTATGATCTTTGTACACATACCTGCCTATACAGTCATGTTATATTCAATTCCTTGTCACAGAATCTTTCAAGGAGAGAATCCTTCAGTGCTCCCATGGTCTTTTCTCCCCCCATTTCTGCCTTTCTAGAGGCTGGAAGATAGTTTTTTCTCTCTCGATGATACTTATCTTAACACTTGTTGGAACTCAATACAGGGTTTTTTTTTGTTTTTTTTTTTTTAAGATGGGGATACTGAGATACCCTAAGACTAAATATGTCAAATCTGTGTGTCTGATCGGGTCAGATTGTGGGTCCCTGCACAGAAATACAGAGTTCTTCTAACTCATCCTGACATGAGGTTCTGGGACCAGAGATGCAGAGATATTGTGCTGGCTCACCCTAGCACCAGACCAGGTGGTTCCAGTTAGCTAAAACCTAGATTTGAGTTTCTCGCTATGACTGAAAATTAGGTGTAAGGAAAAAGTCTTTATTTGTTGTTTAAGTTAACAGTCAAAAAGAGGTCAGAAATTGGATAAATGTGGCTCCTTCGTTAAGGGCATGTGTACACTTGCCATTTAAAGCAGAAAGTCCCTTTTTTGCACAAAAACCATGAGAGCATCTACACTTGCCAGTGACGAGAGGCATACAGCTCTTGCCGGTGATGTGCAAGTAAAGACATGTTCTTCCTGTTTACACAGCTTTTAGCCTCCTGAGGATATACCACAGTGCCTAGGTGACCACTCTAGCCAGCAGCTCTGCTGCTCTGTTGCCAGGTAAACAGATATCCACCCCTCCCCCTGTAAAGCCCCGGGAACTTTGAAACTCCACTTCCTGTTTTCTTGGCAAGTGCTCACTTATCTGGCCAGGTGTCAATGCCTACTCCATGGAGCAAACAATCCCCTGCTTGGAGCAATGCTGAGCTACTGGAGCTTAGTGTTTGGTGAGAGGAGGCTGTGCAGGGACCCAGAATGCCCCGCGATCAGGCCCCCCCTTTCCCACAACACCCATCATCAAACTGGAGAGAGCTGCATTGTGGGATAGCTTCCCTAGAGTACTGCTCTCACTGGGGAATGGAAGTGCTGCTAATGTAAACACTCTCTGACACCTGAGGAATTAAGTGAGTACACAAACCAGCACTTTACTTTCACTGGTTCCCTATCATTGGTGAAACTTACAGTGCAAAAACTCTGCAAGTGTAGACATACCCTAAGTGTGTACATTGTGGTAGGAGCAGGGTGGGAATGCTACTTATTTATAGGCACCTAGTTAGCACCCTAATTTTCAAAAGGAACTGAGAACCTGCAGCTCCTATTGATTTCATTTTAATCAATGGGAGTTGTGCGTGCTCAGTATTTGAAAATCAAGCCATATAAGTAGGTGCTTTTATATACATGTGTACTTAACTTTAGGCACCTACATTTTGAAAAAATTGGCTTAAGTGACTTGCTTAAGACCATGCAGTGAATCAGTTGAAGAGCCAATTTATATGGATTCTCATCAGTGCCATTTGTGAGGGTGGTGATTCTTTGCAGTGGGGCTACCCGTTCATTTGGAACCAGGTCTCCATTTTAATCAAAGAGAAGACAAAATTGCCTACAAGTGTTTTACGTTACACTATTGATTTATTTAAAATCTGAGCCCCTTTATATTGGTCTCCATGGGGTGTTTTCTAATTTTCAGCATATTTAACTCTTGTTTTTGTCTTCTAAACTTGAACGCAACTGCAGGTCACTGTGCTGGGTTTACCACACAATGTTTCCGACATGTGGAATTGGTCAAAACAATGGAAGGCGATAGGAGCAAATGATGCATGCAGACTCATTGTGTGAATATTGTTGACTCAAATTACAGCATTGAAAGTTTTCTGGAAATTGGTGGACTTTGAATATTAATTTATGTTCTGGATATATTGTTTCTGACTGTAGCGGGGTGGCACTCCGCTCAGGCCTGAAGGGGCTTGAAGACAGCCCAGGAGAGGGCTGTGGCTGGGGCAAGCAGCCCCAGGCTGAGTGGAAAGGCAGGCTCAGCTGGGGCCACGCCCCAATTAAGGCTCAGCTGGCCCTTATAAGTGGGCAGTGAGCCAAGAGCAAAGAGTCTCTCTCTGCCTGTAGAGGGAGAAGGGCCTGGCTGCCAGGAGCTAAGCAGGGTACCTGGAGTGGGGCTGGGGAAAGGCAAAGGGAGCTGGGGCGCTCCCGCCTAGGATAACCCCAGGCTGCTGGCCTGGTAAAGCCAGACTAGGTACTGGGGTTGCAGGGGCAGCCCACGGGTAGGAAGAGGCAGCAGCTCCAAACCCCCTTTGCCTGTGATGAGTGGCTTAGGGCTGGTCCACACTACCCCCCAAGTTCGAACTAAGATACGTGACTTCAGCTACGTGAATAACGTAGCTGAAGTTGAAGTATCTTATTTCGAACTTCAAAGTACTCACCGCTGGTCCACACGCGGCGCACAGGCTCCCCCGTCAACTCCACCTGCTCCGTTCGTGGAGCAGGATTACCGGCGTCGACGGGGGAGCACTTCCTGGTTCGATTTATCGCGTCTAGACAAGACGCGATAAATCGAACCCAGAAGATGGATTGGACTCCTCCGACGTGGCGGGTAAGTGTAGACCTACCCTTATACTGCAGTCTGCCCCAGTGAGCGGGGGCTCGATGGTGACTGGCAGTAGCCTAATACTGAGGTGAGGTGGGGATAGTGGGTTGGGGGTTCTCCAGGGAGGGGAGACCCAGAGAAAGGGACATTGGGTCCTGGGAGGGACACGGTGGGGGGGGGAGGGCAGAGTGGTAAGGCGGATCACCGGCCTGCAGAGGGCGCTCTGGAGGCTGGATGAGCTAATTCCCAGAAAAGACCAGCAGGAGGCGCCGCAGGGGTGAATCCGACCCCCTTACATTGACTATGCCAAAAAGCCACCAGTCTCTAGCTTATCCCAACCCATATTTCTGTGGCTGATTATCCTCGCTTTGTTTTTATACCTCCATTGACATCAGTACAGCTTCTTCTTATTTATTTTGGAGTGAGAGGAGAGTTGGACTTTGGGTAAGTGTACACTGAAGAAAATAAACCCGTGGCAGTGAGTCTCCGAGAGCCGGTCTACAGATGTGGGCTTGTGCTATGGCGCTAAAAAAATATCATTCTAGATATTTCTGCTTGAACTCAGAGATCCACCCCCCTCGCTGAGTTTCAGAGCTGAAGACCCCGCCTGAGCAGAAACGTCTACAGTGCTCTTTTTAGCACCATATCAGAGCTGGGCTTTTAGACTCATTGCTGCAGGTTGAAATTGAGGTGTGGTGGGTTTTTTTTTTTTGTTTTTTTTTCTGGTATGGCCATAACCTTTGACTGTCTAGTTCCTTTAAATGAGATTTAAGCTCTTAAGGCTCAGACGAACAAAGCTATTTAGTCTCAATGGAAGTTAGAAGACTAAATACCTCTGTGGATCTGGGCATAAATACCTAAATCGCTTTTAAAAATAATATTGTGGCTCCAACTCAGGCACTTTGCAAATGTTACCGTTAGCCTAATAAAGACATAGAAGCTTTTCATATCAAGCTGCAGATAAGCACCACCCTGATCTTTCACTGATACTCTTTTGCAGTGTAAACATCTCAAAGTTATCTTAAGCAGCTACAAAAATGTTTTCAGGGCAGGCCTTTCCACACATTTTCTGTTTGACTTCCCACTGAACTCTTATCTCTAACCTTTTGCCCTGCATAAACCTCATTCACAGGTTACGCCTGCACTAAGAGCTAGGGGGTGTGATTCCCCTTACCCCGGTTCACATACACATACTGGCTTTCCTCAAGCTAACATGAGTATAAATAGCAATGTAGCCACAGCAGCAACGGTAGTGGCAGCAGAGCCATGGCTCAACTGTGCCAAGCACAGTATGTATTTGGCACAGCTGAGTTGTGTCTCCACTGCTGCTATCCATCCTATCATGGCTACATTGCAATTTATACATGTGCTAGCTTGATGAGAACTAGCACAGGTACGGGTACATGAACAGAGAACAATCACACTGCTAGCTCATAGCGTAGGCTTAGCCGTACTTGCAACAAAAAAACAGGAAGCCCCCACTTAAGAAAGCTAATAACAGTAACTCTACAGGTCTTCATCCACGTGGTAGGTAGGTTCTCTGACATCAGCCTGAGGATCCTTAGAGAAACCTAATGTTGCTGATACCCTTTTCAGTTCTCCATTGTCACTGGGGAATTTTGCATCCCAGCCACTTACTTTTGTAATTACTCATTTTATAAAAAGGGCACTTAGTGGCTGTGGGTACTCAGCTCCTCTGTTAGTTCACAGGATGAATGCAGTGCAGGAAGTGACAATGCAAAGTTTCCTCTTCCTCCTACTAATAACACTGGTCTACAATTTTTGAGACGTCGTCTGCTTCAGAGATAAAATGTGCTATTTAGTATGTATTTTGATGTGCGGAATTCAAATATGACAATTAAAACAACTGATTGGCTACTGTTTCTAAGATATTTAAGTTTTTACATTTTATGTCTATGTATATTGTGTAGATAGTAGAGTTTTAATCATAAATTGTAAACCTAGGTCTTTTCATGTGTTTATGGTTGCTTTACATGATAATATTTCACCTGTCCTGTTTATGTAACACTTTAAAAATCAGCAAAGGGGTTGTTTCATAATAAATTCTATTAATATAAAAGGCAAAAAACTATTATGTACATAGTTTAGTCCTATTCAGTGTCTACTCGGCGCTTCTTGGCTTGTCTCTTGTATTCATTAAATGGAGCATCTCTTGTCACTGTCCAGCAATAGTCTGCAAGCATTGATGGGCTCCATTTGCCCTGATAGCGTTTCTCCATTGTTGCAATGTCCTGGTGAAATCGCTCGCCGTGCACGTCGCTCACTGCTCCGCAGTTCGGTGGAAAAAAATCTAGATGAGAGTGCAAAAAATGTATCTTTAGTGACATGTTGCAACCAAGGCTTTTGTATGCCTTGAGGAGGTTTTCCACCAACAACCTGTAGTTGTCTGCCTTGTTGTTTTCGAGAAAATTTATTGCCACTAACTGGAAGGCTTTCCATGCCCTTTTTTTCCCTTGCCACGCAGTGCATGGTCAAATGCATCATCTCGAAGACATTCACGAATCTGAGGACCAACAAAGACACCTTCCTTTATCTTAGCTTCACTTAACCTTGGAAATTTTCCACGGAGGTACTTGAAAGCTGCTTGTGTTTTGTCAATGGCCTTGACAAAGTTCTTCATCAGACCCAGCTTGATGTGTAAGGGTGGTAACAAAATCTTCCTTGATTCAACAAGTGGTGGATGCTGAACACTTTTCCTCCAAGGCTGCAATGACTGTCGGAGTGGCCAATCTTTCTTGATGTAGTGGGAATCCCTTGCACGACTATCCCATTCGCAGAGAAAACAGCAGTACTTTGTGTATCCAGTCTGCAGACCAAGCAAGAGAGCAACAACCTTCAAATCGCCACAAAGCTGCCACTGATGTTGGTCATAGTTTATGCACCTCAAAAGTTGTTTCATGTTGTCATAGGTTTCCTTCATATGGACTGCATGACCAACTGGAATTGATGGCAAAACATTGCCATTATGCAGTAAAACAGCTTTAAGACTCGTCTTCGATGAATCAAGGAACAGTCTCCACTCATCTGGATCGTGAACAATGTTGAGGGCTGCCATCACACCATCGATGTTGTTGCAGGCTACAAGATCACCTTCCATGAAGAAGAATGGGACAAGATCCTTTTTGACGGTCACGGAACATGGAAACCCTAACATCACCTGACAGGAGATTCCACTGCTGTAGTCTGGAGCCCAACAGCTCTGCCTTACTCTTGGGTAGTTCCAAATCCCTGACAAGGTCATTCAGTTCACCTTGTGTTATGAGGTGTGGTTCAGAGGAGGAGGATGGGAGAAAATGTGGGTCCTGTGACACTGATGGTTCAGGACCAGAAGTTTCATCCTCTTCCTCTTCCTCGTCTGACTCAAGTGAGAATGATTCTGGTGCATCAGGAACCGGCAGTCCTTCTCCGTGGGGTACTGGGCGTATAGCTGATGGAATGTTTGGATAATGCACAGTCCACTTTTTCTTCTTTGACACACCTTTCCCAACTGGAGGCACCATGCAGAAGTAACAATTGCTGGTATGATCTGTTGGCTCTCTCCAAATCATTGGCACTGCAAAAGGCATAGATTTCCTTTTCCTGTTCAACCACTGGCGAAGATTTGTTGCACAAGTGTCGCAGCATATGTGTGGGGCCCACCTCTTGTCCTGATCTCCAATTTTGCAGCCAAAAGAAAGGCGATAGGCTTTCTTAACCATAGTGGTTATACTGCGCTTTTGTGATGCAAAAGTCACTTCACCACAAACATAGCAGAAGTTATCTGCACTGTTCACACAAGTACGAGGCATCTCTGCTCACTTTGGCTAAACAGAAATGTGTCCCTTTGCAAAATCAAACACTGACAAATAAGAGAGCACGACACTGTATGATTTCTAGAGCTGATATAGGGCAATTTGTTCAGCAGAGTGATGTAAGCTTCGTTATGATTGCATCATCCATGACTTCTAGGAATAACATGATGCAATTCATATCCTGTATGACGCAATACCAGCTTCAGATTGCATCATTCATTGTTTTGCCTAAAAAGCAAGTACTGTCCAAACCCAGTCATAGATTTATTCATAGATCCAGTCAAAGATGTATTTTAGTCATTTCTGGTTTAAATTGAGATCCCTTCCCTTTATAACTCACTTATCCTCCACCATTTCCAAGTCAAGGGTCGTATATACTGACCCAATAGCATGTCTTGAAAACTAGAGCCAATCAACAATTTTAAGCATCATTTTTGTTCTCAGTGACCCAGAATTAGTAAAGTTTGACTACATTTATTTCAGAAGCATTTTGGCTGTAGAGCAGTGTAATACGCCTGAACCTTGCTTTGGGGGGAACTCCTCTGATGAGAGGGTTGTTCAGTACGTTGCCCATTCAAATCCTTGGTCTTTCTGGTGAGACTACCAGAGACTGTTTGTGCGGTGAATGCAGGGAGTGGGATAGCCTTTGTCTGCTTCTGAAACAACTCCTATCAGCTCACTTTACTCAGGGTACTGAATAGCTTCCACATGGAGATAGTCACAGTTTCAGGATTAATTGCACCTTTGAACTCCTTGTGATTTTCCTTGAGGGCACTCTCTTAAGGTTTCTGGTTCCCGGTCATTACCTCTCTCCTTCCAGACTAGTGGTTTAAGCTTTACATCTCACAAGCATTCCCCCAACACTCTGATGGCGATGCAACACCTGTATTTAACCTCTCTCCAGGGGCTCTAATAGTGTACACCACTCACTAACCTTCCTTCACAAAGCACACTGGATTCATTCTTAAAATAAAAGCACCACAGAGAACATCTAAAACCAAAAAAGTTCCTATGCACATACTAGAAACTTAACAGGGGTGAATGCAGATCACAGCTAGACAACCATTTTAACTAGCAATTTTTGCATGTAAATTCAAATCTCAATGTGCAGTAATTGTGTATCCTGGGCTTCTTGGGGTTTGAAAATCCAATCTTCAATATGCACCATCAAGAAACTCTCACCCATTCATTCAAGATTAGTATGAGCAGATTTCATAGGGAGGACCAACTGTCCTGCTTTTTTATGTTGCCCTCCCTGGGGAAAGTAAAGCAGTGAGCTAGGTCACATACATATTATCTAAATTGTATATTATCCAATGGCATATGGAGAGATGAGCTGTAGCTGTGATTAGACATCGTCTTCACAGATTTTTGTCTTTGGTAACATGGACGATGCTTCCTGAAATTCCTGGCTTACAAAGTAATAACAAATGGCGTCTAAGCAGCAGTTAGTGTTTGCTATGATTGAGGCCGTGTGCAAGAACACATTACCTCTGTATATTACTGAGCAGCTGGTGCTGGTGGAATCCACTATAAACCGAACAATGTGCCCAATATTAACAGGTAAGAAGCATATTATGAACACAGCCATGTTTGCAGAAACAATGTAGATCGCTTTCTGGATTAGTTTTTCCTCATGTGGATTTGTTTTCTTCTTTCTCACAAGCTTCTTAATGATTTGAATTGAACAAAAGCTCAAGATGATTAATGGTATAAAAAATCCCCCAATACTAAAGGCTAATGCCCCTTTGGACGGCTCCGTGGAAAACTTTTCAAAGCAAATCCCACGGTTTTCTTGCTTTTCCAATACTTCAGCTAAGCAAACAAAACTTATCACTAGTAGCCACAGAAATCCACTGGTGACAGCTGCCTTGAAGGGGGACCTCAGAGTCCTTGATTGTAGGGGGTACATTATTGCAATGTATCGATCAACAGCTGTGATGGTGATAATATAGATGCTTGCATACCGGTTTATAAAATATGTAGCTTCTAAAGCCAAGCACTTGTTATCTCGGGGCAGCGCATGGTTGTGGGAAAATGCTTTGAAGGGCAAAGTGAAGAGCAAACAACAGTCGGCAATCATTAAGTTGATCATGTACACTCTGGTTTCTGTCCATTTAGACAGTTTACAGCAAAACACCCAGAAAGCCAGAGCATTAAATAGGATTCCAAAAAGGAAAACTGGGATGTACACTATCAGCTGAACGAGATGAAAAGTTTGGGGAACTTGGATGCTGCTATTGTTGCAGTTCATTTTTGTTCTGATGCAGTTACTGGAAAAGAAGATTTTAAATTAGAGAGATGAAATAGAACAAAATCATGATGAGTTGTTAATTTATTTCTACAGCACGTTAATGGTGCTGGTGCTGCGGAGAGCTAAAACGAAGTTGAAGTTAGAGTCTACAATCTAAAAACTAGTCATTTTCCTAACGTATGAACTTAAATCTTAAATACTCCAGGAGGGATCGTGTGGAAGGTCTGTTTGCTGCTTCTCCCCAGTCTCTCTCTCATAGTCATCTTCTTCTTAATTAGTAAGTTCCTTGCTTATTTGGTGGAGGCACCGAGAGGTCCCACTCAGGGTCCTTTGCTGCTAAGCTCTGTACCTACATGGAATGATAATATAGGCTTTTTTGCCTTCTCTTTCATGCCGTGGGACTTGCCAGGATCATCTAATTCAGTCTCTGCCTCGGAAACAGCACAGCAATCTGCCAAATAACAAGCATTTAAAGGATTCTGGTGGGTCTGTCAGTCGACGGTATGTGGAGCTGGACGACTCCGTGTCACTGGGCACCCACTCCTGAAGAAATACCGCTCTATGGAGCGAAAAGCTCTGAGAGGCTCTCAAAGCAGAGGTTTTCTAGGGAATAGAGTTCTCCCTACTGAATGGGCAGTGGCTCTACCCACAACTTCTATGGCTCTCCTAAGACCTCCAGGGGCCAGGACGCTCCTGGCGGAGGACTGTTTTAAATCCTCCACTCCAAATACAGCCCTTAGCCATTTGAACCACCGGGCTAGAGAAGCCCAATCTGTCTTTGGTCCCAGAGAACCCCTTTACAGGGGTGTTCCCAAAAAAGGGGGGGGCATGTGTGATTCCCTACCCCAGTCCCACATACAGCCAGGGCCGGCTCCAGGCACCAGCTTTCCAAGCCGGTGCTTGGGGCGGCAGGCGAGAATGGGGCGGCAGATCCGCCGCTCACCCCATGCCGCCGCGGATTGGGACTGCCTGCGTCGGGCCCTGCCCTGCCCCCGACGCAGGCAGACGTAGCGGGGCCCCGCCCCCGATGCAGGCAGGCATTGGGGGCGGGGCCCCACTACGTCTGCTGCGTCAGGGGCAGGGCTGCTGCCCCTGCTTGGGGCGGCAAAATTGTTAGAGCCGCCCCTGCATACAGCCCAGAAAGAAATAAGCATAGATCAAAATGAAAGGCAGACTAAGAAAAAACTTAACTGACACCCAAACCAACCCACCAAATGAGTGAAAACCGAACAAGCACAGCAGCTAGTCTGAACACTGCCTATTTATTGTACAAGATCCAGAAAACTTCCAGAGTGAGCAGGCTCAAGTCTGCTTTCAATCTGTTTCCCTCTAGCTCAGGGGTAGGCAACCTATGGCACGCGTGCCAAAGACAGGATGCGAGCTGATTTTCAGTGGCACTCACACTGCCCGGGTCCTGGCCACTGGTCCAAGGGGCTCTGCATTTTTATTTAATTTTAAATGAAATTTCTTAAACATTCTAAAAACCTTATTTACTTTACATACAACAATAGTTTAGTTATATATTATAGACTTATAGAAACAGACCTTCTAAAAACATTAAAATGTATTACTGGCACACGAAACCTTAAATTAGAGTGAATAAATGAAGACTCAGCACACCACTTCTGAAAGGTTGCCGACCCCTGTAGAGTCTAGCTATTTCCTGATATCACTGAGGACAGTGGAAGTCATTATAACACAGAGCTAGTGAAATGGGGAAGATAAAGCCAAAACAATGATAAAGAATTAAGTTACCTGTTCGTTTGCCATCCACTTAATGATTAACAAATCGCAAGAGAGGCTTCAAGGCTTCAGGATTTACTCGAGTCAGATGTTCTAAGGTCTGTGCCGCAGCACACAAAACACAGAGACAGTAATGTGGCCACTACTCTGTACAGTCGACGCGAACAAAAACAGCCCAACATTTCTCCATTAGTAACACTTCCCCCCTCCTCTTTCATGTAGTTTTCTGTGCATGTTACACATCCACCTTCGTGCCCAGATATGTTGAATCTGTTACTGCCCTCTAGTGTGTACCCAGTATTACACTTTTCAGCTCTAATTATACTTGAACTCAGAGCTGAAATGTTCTGTTCAGTAATTAAACAAAAGCAGTTTTTATAGTTAAATTTGATGTCCTTAGCATATTTTGTAATTTTTTTCCCTAAACAAAATATAAAAATTGTATAGTTCCAAGTTGTTGCTGCTAATGGCTCTTCTGCAATTAGGGTATGCAACTGTGCCTGGCCCATACACAGGCTATATAACTCGCAAGGGTACTTTATGTCCATGCCACCCACAAACCCATGAAAGAGCAAGGCACAGTCTGGTGCCTTTTTACATCTGTACATAGCAGAGTTGGTTTTAAAAAAAGCCAATTATTTTTTCCTGGGACATTTTTAAATTTTTTTTGAGTTTGAAAAAAGTTTTTTTTTTTTCAATTTTCAAATACTGTTTTTGGTTACAAAAAATGCAAGTGTCAGTACAAATTTTTCACTTTTTGTAAGGAAAAAACAAAAACAAAACCCTAACCATTTTATTTCTATACTGAAAAGATTTTTGATTTTCAGGTTCTGGTTTTTCATTTAAAAAAAAAAATCCTGGAAAGAGTCAACTGTATTGAAAATTTCTTGTTTAGATCAAACAATCCTTTTTCAGTTGGAAAAAAAAATTGGATGAAAAAAAAAAAAGGTTGTCCAGTGCTAGTGTTTAACTGCATAACAATACTACAATAAAACCTCAGAGTTATGAACACCAGAGTTACAAACTGACCAGTCAAGCACTCACCTCATTTGGAAAAGCACGTACACAATCAGGCAGCAGCAGAGCCAAAAAACCACACTCCAAACCAAATACAGTATTTTTCTTCTGCATAGTAAAATTTCAAAACTGTATTAAGTCCATATTCAGGTGTAAACTTTTGAAAGAACAACTATGCTGTTTTGTTCAGAGTTACGACTATTTCAGTTACAAACAATCTCCATGGCCAAGGTGTTTGTAACTCTGAGGTTCTACTGTATAGGGCAGATCAGCTCCTCTGCTTTTTATTCGGGAGGCAGTGGAAGGCTTGGAAAAGGCTGGATATGGGTGGGTGGCACAGGAAGCTCAGCTAGAGAATCTTTCTGGAAACCTGAGTAGCAGTACCCACATAACAGCAATCTGAACTTATTTTACTATACATGGGCTACTGCCATGTACACCAGCCCTCCCTCCCCCCACCCCCGATGTTGGTGCAGCTGGCAGAAGAAGGCACATGGAATCACAGTTCCTGAGGAGACCCTGCTGCTAAGGGAGCAACACAGATTAGGTGGAAACTAGTGCTATGTTGTGGTGGTGGAAAGAGGGAGGCCGGTTTTTGGTGGTGGTTTTTTTAGGTGGGGATGGAGATGTTTATGGGACACCCAGGAGTCTGTGGTGTCCAGGGACAAGCATCAGTGCTGCAGCTGTTTGCGCTGATACGGGTGAAGGTGGGAGGGTCACTAGAGACGCTGTCAGAGCCAGCCAGGCAGCTGCATCCATGGGCCATTTTTCCTGGCTTATGAGCTATCTGCATCTGGGTGTGCAGCCACAATTAGCACAAGTTAGTAGCCTGCCAGTATATGCTAATTAACTGTCATCTATTAATGTGTCAGGGTCCCTGCTAAATGGTAGTGGTGAGGAAGGTGTATCAATATGTTTGCAGGTGCAAAAAGTATTCACCGGTTTATTGAGTTCTTTGGTGGTCCTAAAACGTTGCTGTTTGTGAAATTTTGTGGGTTTTTTTTCACATTGAAACATGAAGTTTTGTAATGTTCTGTGGTTTGATACAAAAATTGCTCTTTACAGGACTAACATGATCATTTTGAAGCTGAATGAAATACTCCTATTTCTGAATGAAAACACATGAAATTTCAGGGTTCTGACAGCCAATTTGTAGCAGTTGCACTCCATCCATCCATGCAAAATTCCAATTTTTGAGCTGTTCTTTCCCCCAATTTTATTGTTTCCCAAAGCCCAGGGGTGAAAGTAACTTACAGGACTTACCGGTACATCGGAGTCCTGGGCAGTGGCGTAGCCATGGGGGGAGCGGAGGTAGCGGCCACTCCCCCTGTGAGCAGAAGCGGTGCCTTAAAAAGAAGCGGTGCCTTTTTTAAAAGCAGGAGCGGAGCTAAAAAAGGCACTGCTTTTTTTTGAAGGTGCCACTTCTTGCACTCACCCGGCGGCACTCCAGCTGTTTGGAGGCACTTCGGCAGCAGGTCCTTCACTCGCTCCGGGTCTTTGGCGGCACTTCGGCGGCGGGTACCACCAAAGACCCGGAGCGAGTGAAGGACCCGCTGCCGAAGTGCCGCCGAACAGCTGGAGCGCCACCGGAGTGCCGCCAGGTGAGTACAGGGGGAAGCGCCTTTTTTTAGCTCCACTCCCCCTGCGCTCCGGACCTGGCTACGTCACTGGTCTTGGGTGGCCTGAACCCGAAGAGGCGATGTAAAGGCCCCGGGGCTCTCGTTGGGAGCCCCGGGGCCTTTAAATCACCCCGGAGCTACCAGCTGCAGAGGCTGCAGATTTTAAATCCCTGCTGGAGCCCAGCTGCCAGAGCTCCGGGGCTCTGGCAGCCGGGCTCTGGTGGGGATTTAAAGGGCCCAGAGCTCCCCGCAGCAGCCGGAGCCCCAGGCCCTTTAAATCCTCCTGCCAGAGCCCTGCCGCCGCTCCCCATAGTGGTGGCAGGGCTCCGGAGGTGCTTTAAAGGGCCTGGGGCTCCCTGCAATGGCAGGAGCACTGGGCCCTTTAAATCACCGCCAGGGAAGCCGGTACAGTCCAGCACGGCATACTGGCTCTTGCCAGTATGCCGTGCCGGACTGTACCGGCTTACTTTCACCTCTGCCAAAGCCCTAGTACTGCCAAATGAACTAAAACTTTGAGGGTTGGTTGTTTCTGCTAAAAAGAGCAACAATGAAATATTTCACACTGTTGATATTTAAACTGTCATTGCTCATTATATTTCAAAGGTAGCACAGCTAGACTATTTTCCCAGTCGCTGTGTGCAGACTCCCTGAGACTGCATGGCAAAACTCTGACTTCAGAGCGAATTTTGCTTTAGTAGGGACTTATTATATAACTATGTAGTGTTTATTATCACTGTTCTAACAGCCTGGCGGTCTGTTTCTCAATGCATCAAAAGAGGATGTGAAGGTTTTGCAGGCTCAGAAAACCTAGAATTATTGCATCAACAGATAAGACACAGAACTGTGTGACTCAAAATTGTTATGAAGGCTACTACTGATTATGTATGTATGACTCACTTCTTAGCTCCTTCTCACTCCAGAGACAGTTGGCACAGATCTGAGAGAGTCTTTAGCAGTGAAAAGTTGGTGTGGAAGGTGGATTTGTAGTGTGAAAATTGTGGAATTATGTAGATATCTAGCCCTAAAGTAATCTGAATAAACTTGCAAATAGATTCATAGATGCAAATATTTTGTGCACTGGAAACACATGAGAGGAGATTGAAGGATTATTTCACCACACAGTGATTGGGATTTTACAGAGGAGACTGTGACTAGATATATATGAAAATTTAGTACTACAATGTATGTAAAGGGACCTGAACCAAAACCTCAGAGCTGAACAATCCTGAGTGTTTGAGGGAGTATGTGCCTGTAAGCAAAACCCAGACACAGATCCAAATTTCACAGCTGGACCCTATTAAAAAATATACTGAACATTTAGTGTGTTTAGACTCTGAATCACACTTTTGCATTCTGAGCCTCTTTCTAGTGGCTTATAGTGTCACATTAGTACACCTTTTGAGGAATTAATCAGTGAAGTGTGTTATCACTAAGGTGAGAAAAAATACACTCATCAGAGCTTAGGTCAGTACTGACTTATTGGCTATACCGCTCTATGTTAAACATAACACTGGGGCACCACTTCTGCTCTAAGAAAGCCATGGGCGTTTCCATGACTGAACCGTTTCCATGACTGAAGTCAATAATGCTATTCTAATAGGGCTTGATCTAAAAGCACTTGATATCAATTGAAAAACTCCCATTGACTTAATGGTTTTAAGACCATAATTTAGTGTTGCAAGATTGGGTGCTTAGAGCTTCCTTGCAGTTTTTCCGGTTTCAGCTACCCTGCTACTCCTGTCTCCTCCGCCCCCAGCAATGGCATGTTTCTGCCATCAGATGGCTTCATTATAAATCCAAGCACTGTTTATTTTTTCAAAGATGTTACAGCCAACTGTTGCACAGGTTTACTGGAGATTGGCTTCCCCTTGCTGTCCAGGTACTTGTGGCAAAGAGTTGCAGCAGATATTTGCAGCATCCCTTGTACAAAATAGTGTGACTGCTTGCCAAACATTGAGATATTCTGAGCCAGAATGTCTCTGAAGGATCATGGAGAGGGTGTGTGGAGAGCTGTTATGATTATGAACACAAGCCACTGGACAACTGTATAAAATGTAATTGCTGAAGAGCTGATTTGACCTAACACACAGCCACCCTCAGCTGGGACAAGGGGCCTGACTCTGAATGAGACAGTCATAACAGCTGAGAAGCAATAACACTATCTGACTGCATTCCCAGCATGGGAATCATGGAAGCAACATTCCTTTTTAATAATCATGTGAAACAACTGTAAGAATCCTCCCCCATTTCTGCACACTCTGTAAGGTGTGCAGGGGTTCAGGGAGAGCTCCTGTGGCCTTATTTGTTCACTCAGTCTCATCCTCTTCACAATTCAGACACTTGAGTATCCAGATGTATAGGTATGGAGCTTCACAGAAACTCATTCAATGGCACGGTTTCCTATGTCCTCCAATCCCAATACGACCTGGCTACCAACACTTAATTATGGCCTGGATGTTAACACCCTCACTCACCCTGAGTAGAGCCTTGTAGCTTAGTCTTGCTGGGCATGAGTAAACTTGTGTAAAGCTTGATTTGAGTGCAAGATTAAACTGTAAATAAGGATGTGGCAGTCTGTGTGCTGGAGCAGACGTTTTGGGGCTAGCTGAGATAAATAGGAACATCCTGAACTGATAAGCTTGAAATATGGTTAAAGTGAGAAGTAAGCAATTGAGCCTTACATGATCTGCAAAGGGATTGGTCCTTACATGATCCATACAATGTCCAAACCAATTAATTCAAGAAGTATATATGTTAGTAGGTAGGAAAAAATGTATATAAACTGTGTAGGGCATAACATGATTTGGAATTGTGGTCTCACCCTCTACTAACGCCCTGCATCTGGCCAGGGCCAGTGTGGGCATAGAGCTGTTACATGCCTGATAAAGTAACCTGAGTGATGAGCTGCTGTCAAACTGAGTTTTTGGAGCCCAGGTAAGTGGATGAAGTGTTCTCCCTGAACTGGCTGAGGTGCTCTGGATAAGCTAAGCGGAGAAGGTCTCAGAGGGAATCCCAACGTACCTCACCTTACACGTAGTTTCATTTCAATATGATCATCATTGAGTAAGGGATCATTCAATGTGGACAAAGGAAGGACAACAGATGCTGGTGCTGTATTACAGTTTTTCATATTTAATTCTCACAAATGCAGTCCATGTACCCTCATTAAGCTCTTTAATTCATGCTACTTTCTTGCACAACTTTTAATTGCAATAAAGAAGCCGCACAAACATCAGTGTCTGAGACCAATTCTCATACTCCTAATATATGACTAGAGTTAGCAACTGACTATATTGACTCTGATATGCAATCACCCTTTGGTTTAAAGGTATATTTTCAGGGAAGACCTAATTTCCTCTCTCCTTATGTGCATGAAAGAATATTCCACTCCACCCACCCACCCACAATTTCTGTAGCATGCAGTACAAACTATGCAAAAATATTTCTCACCAATGGCGGAAATTGTAAAAAAATATCACTAATTTTCAGTTCACAAACCAGCATTTAAAAATTGTTTTCATTTCTAACTTGAATTGTGGAAAGATTGCTTTTTGCATCGTAAACTGTTGTTTCTCATGTGACTACCCATGAAGCAACACTTGATAGTTTCACACAGCTCTATGTGTGGTAAGCTTGGTTACTACTAACAATGTTAGTTGCAAATAATATATTACAGCAATTTTAGACTAGCATTTAGTGCATTTATAATAGGATGTCTTGGCCTTGAGCTGTCCTTGCCTTCAAAAATGTGTAACATAAATGAAGTCTCCTGAAATCCTGTGGTTATGAAGTAATAACAAATGGCATCCAAGCAGCAGTTAATGTTTGCTCTGAATGAGGCCAGATGCATAAAAGTTGTAACATTTTCTATTACAGAGCAGCTGGCGCTGGTGGAGTCCATTACAACCCAAACAAAATGATCTTTATTAACAGGAAGCAAACATACCCTAAAGTTTATCATGTTTGCAGAAAAAATGCAGGCAGCTCTCTGGATTAACTTTTTCTCACACACAAGGATCTGGTTTTTTTCAAAAGTATCTTAATGATCTGTACAGAACAAAAGCTTCTTTTTTTTTTAACCACATCTCTATGCAGGTTCAGCAACTTTTATAGCCTTCTTCCAAAACTCATGATTGTCCGCCTGACTGTTGTGCAATGTGGTCTCTCTCTCTAAGGTCTGTGAATGCCTGGTCCCTGTACAGGCAGTCCTTGACTTTACAACGTTCGAGTTATAATGAACGGCACTTACGACACTTTGACATTGGCACCCTGATTCGACTTACAACTATAGGTTTTGAGTTTACGACACTTGGTCCCGCAATGGAGTAGATTGTGGTTCCGAGTTCTGACTTGTGACACAATTGTAAGGAACCAATTGTGTCATAAGTCCGAGGACTGTCTGTACTGCATCTCCAGTCTCTCTGTTGGTCATCTTCCATGCACGGTCATTGGAAGGGCCATCCTATTAATATAACTCTTGGGGCGCCATTGGCTACTTTCATACCTGCATAACCTAGTCCCCCTTAACTTATATGCAACAAAACCTCAAGATGATTCATGGTGTAAAAAAATCCCCAAAGACTAAAGACTTTTTTTAAAGGGACTTTTTAAATGCTTTTGAAAGCAGAAGTCATCTTCAGCTGGCAGTCTCAGTACTTAATATCCAAAGAGGTTCTCAGACAAAAGCTGACATAAAGAGGGACCACAAACATTTTGCTTTCAGGGGGTATTTGATTGGAATGTATCTATCAACTGCTACAAGGTTGACAATGCAGATGATCCCGGGCCAATTTGTATAATAAATGGATTCTAAGATTAAGCACATTGTATCATGCTTATTTTCCTCTCTGAAAAAAGATTTTGAGGGGCAAGTGAAGAGCAGAGAGCTGACTGCCATGACTAAGTTCATCGTGTACACTTTGAGTTCTGGCCATTTCTTCTGTTTACAGCATAATACCCATAAAGCCAGGGAACTAAATATGATGCCAAAAAGGAAAACTGGGACATAAATTATCAGTTGAATAAGCTGAACCATTTCATCCATGTTCATGCTGTTGCCGCTGTAGTTGTGTGTGCCATCATTACAAGCCATTATTGTAAAAGAAGGTTTTAAAGACATGAAATAGAACAAGACACTGTTACCCGGGGTGCCTGGGGCAGCCCTCACTGGAAATCCCAAGGTCAGGGCAGTTCAATGCAAAAATGAGAGCCGATTCTCCCAAAATGTGGTTAACACTGAAGTTAGACTCCCCAACCAGTCACAAACTGCTCCTGGTCCCCCACACTGTTTATCAAGAAGCTAAAAAAGAAATCACGCAGCCCCCTTTATTGCATTCCAGTTCTCTGGCTCCCAGTCAGCACCTAGGTCCAGTATGGTGAGACGTTCTTTAAAAAACGCTGCTCACTATACAAAATGGTCTCGGTCCACAGGCATACCACATGCCTTGCTGACTCATAAGGTATATCCCCTAGTTCCTTTCAATGGGTTCATTGTACAGTTGATGACCCTTGATAGGCCATTGAACAGGCTAGGCACTGCTGATACCAATCTGTCTGCAGAAGCACGAGTTTTGAAATACAGATGTACCATACATATCTATAATTCAGAATACAAAGGTGATACAAACATATACACAAGGTTATCATACTTGGCAAATTATAACATTTTCGTAGATGCCTTACATGGCATATCTGGTCAGATTCCTTGCGATTTTAGAATATTGGTATCAGCAATACCATAAAGTCTCTCCCATATGCCATACAGCATCACAGACACAATTGGGTTTTTTGGGACCTAAAGAAGAGCACTGTGTAAGCCTGAAAACCTCTCTCTCTCTCTCTCTCTCTCATCAACAGATGTTGGCCCAATCTCACCCACCTTATCTGGACCCAACAACATGCATGAAATATCTAAAAGTGGCAGTTTCTCTTCAGTGGGCTTGCTCTCTCTGTACATGTAATGTAAATCAGTAATTGGTTCAGCTTGTGTTTAATTTTGGCAAGACTCCATTCAGCATGTGTTGATGTTCCAGTGCTGAAATTCAATATACTTAGTGGTATTCCTTTATGTTTTAGATTTACTGTAGACAAAAGTAAGGGATATTTTACATTTGTATGTTTTCCATTGTCCCTTATATTTTAAATCTAAAATATTATCCTATTACTTATTAGAATTATAGTAGCACCTAAAGGCTGTAACTGAGAGCAGTGCCTCATTGTGTTTTAAGCAAGGTACAAACACACAGTCCCTGCCCATAAGTGCTGAGAATGTACTTCTCTTCCATTTCACCTTTAAATCATTCCGGTCTTGCTTCTAGACACCAGATGCCAACAGTTAGCAGAAAACCACTTCTCTTCTCTCAATGGCTACCTCTGTCCAGGGGCGGCTCTAACGTTTCTGCCGCCCCAAGCACACAAAAAAAACAGAAAACCCCCAAACGCCGCCCCCCCCAACAAAAACAACACCCCCCAAAAAACAACCCCCATCTCTCGAAGCGCGGGCGGCATGCCCGCGGTCCCCATCTCTCGGAGTGCTGGGGCGGGTGGGGCATGCCTCGGAGGGAGGGGGAGCCACGCGCCGTGGCCGCTCGGGTTCTCTTCTCCCGCTCCCTCCCAGGCTCCTAAGCCTGGGAGGGAGGGATAGAAGCGGCGCGCGAAACAGCTGTTTCGTGCGCCGCCACCGGCTCAGAGCAGAAGTGAGCTGTGGTAGCCAGGGCACATTTCTAGGGGCAGCATGGCCGGTGCCAGAATGCCGCCCCTAGAAATGTGCCGCCCCAAGCACCAGCTTGTTTTGCTGGTGCCTGGAGCCGGCCCTACCTCTGTCATTCTCAAGGTTCTGTTGCAGCACTCCTGGAATGGGGTAGCCTTGTCCCCGACACTTCCTCTGGCCTTAAAGCGCCATTTGAGAGACCTTAATACATTAAATATGAAAATGAATAATGCAATACGTGCAGTGGCCTCTGCATTATATGTCAATAAATTCTATTATTTTAGACCAGCCCCTCATTTTTGATATGCCTGAGATTTTTGCATTGACCACATGGACCTATGTTGTAGAAATTGTCAGACGGGAAGAGGGAAGCTTGTTCAACAGGCTAGTGCTTTTCTTTAAACTCAGGGGTGGATAATCATATAAGGGGCCAATGGTTCAAATGAACTAGAGTGCTATTGTAACAACTGGGCCTACACATATACCCTAATTGTAAGCTCAGCTGTAAGAAGTGAGTGAAAGTTCATAGACTGTCACAATAACCTGGAACATATGTTGATGGCAAAAGGCATGAAAGGGAGACAGACTGAATTAGTCCAAACAAAAAGACCTACTGATGTAATTCAAGAACTGTGTTTAAAATCATGTCCAGGGCTGGGGGGTGGGAGGGAGTGTGAGCACAAAAATTAATGAACCAAACTTGAGCTGTTGGAAATTAGGCCTAATTAGAGAAAAAATAAGGGGTGGGCTATTCCACTCATCATTCAATTCAACTTTATTAGATTCCACATATATCTTTTATGAATACAGAGAGCAAACATATACAATCCACCAGAACAGCAACTTCCATATGATATTTTAAATACTAATCAGAACTTACTAAAACTTTCTTCTTTAGCAAGATTCTAAACAACCAAAAATAGCCACTGATTTAATTAATACTGGAGATTGAGAGACTATTAAAAATGTTCACTTTTGAAATGGTGATAAAGCTGCCCTTTTTTAAAAAAAACAACCCCAGTGTGCTCTCAGAAGCTGGAAAATACTACAATCCAGAAGACAGTGAGGAAGATTCTCCAGTGCTCCAGATGTACATGGGCAAAAAGGAAGATGTGAAGAGACTCTTCCACATCTGCCATTTGAGGACAGCAGTTTTCATGGTTTAAAATCTTAGCTGAGTAAATGAGGGTTTGAAAACTCAGCAAAGAATGGTTCAAAACCACAAGCTGTCTTCAAAGTAGAAAGCCAGAAGGGAAACTTAGAATCATGACTCATAGCCAGCTCTTCTTGGATAATGTCTGTCACTCTCTTTTGAGCAGTTGATTAAAAGACATTGACAATAGGCGAGTAATAGAAAAACCCAATGGGGCTATAATAAATTGAAGGGTATTTTGCCCTGGAAATAAGGAATACAGGTTGTTTCTCCACCTCCTGAAGATGGGGCATACCTTATCATTTCCTTTAGGCAACCTTAAAAGAGAAAAACGTTAGGTTGGGGGCGGGGGGGAGGGAAATTAGGACTAGAAGCTGGCAGCCAGCCAGCACTGGCCTGAGCTTCACCATCATAGCTGCCATCCTCACCATCTTCTCGGCCCCCAGGAGCCAGCATGACACCATTGTGCTTCCTTCAACCTAACCCCGAGGACCATCCTAACCAAACAGACCAGGTGACATTCCACCTTCACTGGCTCTGGATAAATCCTAAACAGCTGGGATGTGAGACTTTGTCACCGCCCTGTCCCCCCCATGTCCTTTTCCTTCCCTACCTCATTTGTCCTCTCTCTCTCTCTCCTTTTTCCATCTGTCTAACAGGAGTCTGGCTTAGCTGCCCAAAACTATATGTTTTGCAACAGTGCTGTACACCTGTGCCCAGAGAGGCAGCTAGAAGCAATGCCCAGAACAGCCCCATGCTGGCACAAGTTTGCCAGGTCTCAGAGTGGCTGAGCCGACCATGTGTATGCCTGTGTTTTTCCAGCAGTGAAGGTGCAAGTGTGAGTCAATGCCAGAGACTGGAGAGAGAGAGTCTCTGGCATTGTGTGTGTGGTTTTGTCTTCTAGGAAACAAGTTTGGACTTTAACAACAGCCCCAGCCATCTGCTTCTCGTTCCCCCAAAAGGGCAGTTAATACTGTACCATCCTAAAGACAGCCAGACATGGGGGAGGGTTCTTTCTAAATACTCTCTCCAGGTAACTGGACTGGGGAAGTGCTAAAGTGAAATCCTTACTCAGTACTTGACATTTCAAATGCTTTAACTGATTTCCCTTTTTCTGTATCTTCTAATAAAAGGTGAAAAAATTAATGGTGTGTTTGCCCTAGTACTAAGCAGCTGAGGTCTCTGTATACCAACCCTTGACCTTGTTTACAACTGTCCAATGCTGGACAATTACAGGTTCCTGCCTGGTAACACCTTTGCCTCACTGGGCCCATTGAAAGTAATACAACAGGCCCAATGGTAGGGTCCCTTACAGTTTGTGGGGAGGAGCCAGAACAGCTGCATGGAATGTGGGAGCTGGCTGGTTGAGGGGGGTGGCACCTAAACTGACCAGCAAACCAGTCAGCACTGGAGAGACAAAGCAGCCCCCTCAGCCTAGCTAGCAGGCTGAAGAATCCCCTCCTTGCCCACATGCAATAAGGAACTGCCCAGGGTCTCTCCAGCCTTCCCCTCCTCCCCGCCCAAAACTAGGACTGGCTGACAGGCACAAACAGTCTGGGTGCTATCTGTGCACAGCGCACTGAATGTGATCAGAACTCCCTTGAGCCTAGCAGATCGTACAGGCGTACTTATACGTGGGTCAGGGCTATGGTCAGTGCGGGAGTGCTCACACAGTACTCTTTACTTATGGACTCAGGCATTCCTTATGTATGCATTCACCTATTGCAGTGGTCACCAACCGCTCGATCGTGATCGACTGGTCAATCCTAGAGGCTCTCCCAGTCAATCGCGATCTTCGGTGTCACAGCAGGGCTGTGCACGCCCCATGCCGCTCCTAGAAGCAGCCAGCATGGCCTGCGGCCGTGGGGGGGGGGGGGGGGGGGAGGTCTCCCTCTGCGTGCTGATCCTGCCTGCAAGCACCGTCCCCGTAGCTCCCATTGGCCGGGAACAGGGAGCTGTGGCCAATGGGAGCTGCGGGGGCAGTACTTGCAGAGAGGGGCAGCACGTGGAGCCATGTGCCACCCGCCCCCTCTTAGGGGCTGCAGGGGCACGCTGGCCCCTTCCAGGAGGGGCGTGGGGCCGGGGTAGGCAGGGAGCCTGCCTTAGCCTTGCTGTGCTGCCGACCGGGAGCCGCTGGAGGTAAATGCTGCCTGGCAGGAGGCCGCACCCTAACCCCCAGCCTTGAGCCCCCTCCAGGAGCCAGAACCCGCACCCCCTCCTGCACCCCAACACTCTGCCCCAGCCCTGACCCCCCCTCCCAGAGCCAGCACCCTGTACCCTCTCCTGCACCCCAACCCTCTATCCCAGGCTCAGCGCAGAGCCCCCTCCCACACTGCAAACTCCTCGGCCCCAGCCCAGAGCCCGCACCCTGGCCCAAACCCCTACCCCAGCCCAGTGAAAGACGGTGGGGGAGAGCGAGTGATGGGGAGGAGGGGTTGGGGGGTGGGGATGAAGTGAGTGGGGTGGGGCTTTGGTGAAGGGGCGAGGTAGATCCTGGGTTGCCCTTAAATTCAAAAAGTGCTATTAGGCATAAAAAGGTTGGAGACCACTGACCTATTGTATCCTTTTGGCATTAAACTTTGATAATGAACGTATGAACTGAAGTTTCCCTTGCTTTATTTCTTCCATCTTTTGCCATGTTGGGTTCCTTCTCTCCTGTCCTTTTCTTTCCAGAATGTGGCTGTATCCTTTCCCCCCTTCTTTCAGTGTCAGTTTTCCTTCTCATTTTTACACATCTACCCTTTATCCCCCCGCCCCTTCCCTGCCCCTTCTTCTGTTCCCTCATCCTCACAGGCCTCTTCCCTAGCCTGAGCTTCAGGAATCTTCTGTGGAAAGGGAAAAGCAGGTGCTGAAAAATGATTGATTGACAGAGGGGAAGCATGGGAGGTGGGAAAAAGAGCAGCTGAGGGGAGACAAACAAATGCAAAATTCCCCCCTACTGCAGACCCGGACCTCACTGGAGCCCTAGATTTGTAACCAGCTGCTATTTGTTGCTTTTCCTTGGTATCACACAAACTAGCTTTTAATTTTCAGTCATTTTTTGTCCTTTGCAGCTCACCTTTGAAAACCAGAATGTTTGATAGTATGAACCAGGCTCTGTGAAAAATGAAAGGTTCCCACGGTAAGGAGAGTGGTCTGCTGTAAAGCATTGAATGGAGAATGAATCAAAAGAAACATGAAAAACAGTCACACTAATCATGGACTGGATATTCTATTCAGCCATAATTTAGAGCTGGGGGATACCATTTAGCCACACAAAGTGCTGTAAAGCAGCGTGTCAGGGGCTTTTAGCGATGAAGATATAAATGTACACAGAGACAGGCAACACAACTGGGAATCGTGGCCCTAAATCTTTGCTGGCAATATCGCGGTACTGGAATTATTGTTCTGTCAGTGTGAAAGGGAAATGATTAGAAAACAGCAGAGGAAATAAGCATGTAAAAATGGCCTGATTTTCAAAGGTACTGAGCACCTGGAACGCGCAGTGAAATTCAGACCTAAAACTACACCAAAAAACTAGATTCACTCTCCTGTAAGAAGTGCAAATGCTACCTGTTATGTTACTATGGCATGCTCCACAGAGGGAAGAGGCACCCAAGGGACAGTGGAGGGCAAAGGTAACACTACACCAGGCGAGATCAGCTTTTGTTTGTGTCAAGGAGCCTTAGTCATACAGGCAATGACTCATCAAACTCCCTCCCCCCCTCCCCCCAACTTTGCTTTCATCCTGGCCAGTGTGCTTCATTTTTGGTGCAACTCTGGCTGGGTGTGGGCTCTTAAACAAAATTGAAGTTACAGGTACCTTGGGCTATCATACCCGATCTCCTGAGGCCCTGTGGAAGGGTGTTCAGATCCAACCCCGAGTCAGTGAAAACCAGCAGTTGAAGGTGTATAAAAAACAGCAGTCGAAGATGTATAAAACCAGCAGTCGCAGGTGTATAAAAAACATGCAACAAACCCAGAAGGTGCTTTCTATATATCGTATCAATCACACAAACTGCCTCAAATTAATTGCCCCATGCCCCCTTGATGCCCTGAAACAAACTGCACTGCAGCGCTGTAGTCAACTGGTGAAAATAAAACAAGATTCAAGATTAAAAATATAAAAGTTACCTGCAGTGCACAAAACTACTGCAAGAAAAGCCTCCACACAACAATAAAGGGGCCTTGCTCTAACAGATGTTGCCCAGTGTTCTGTGCACAGAATCAGTTGTCAATTACTCTGACGTTGAAAAAAAAAAGACCACACAATCACTAACCTCACAACATTTTTGCTATGTGTTAAACTTACTTCCTGCCCACTGGCAGCACTCTCTCTGAAGCTCTCACCTAACTCTGTTGCACAAACTCCCATTATTATATCTTTGGCCCAAACTTTTTAATACTTGTTGCAAATCATCAAGCAAGAGAAAAGTTTAACCTGCATCACTCAACTAGTTTGTTGATTTTGCAAACATATAGAAAGCTTAAATGTACAGTTTGCCTAGGCATACAGGGCTAGTGTGTGCTTTTAGCCCTGATTAAGTGATAGTGTGTAAACAGCACCTCCCAAGGAGAGGCCCTCTAGAGACATTGTGACTCACACACACACCCTTCACAATGGGCAATAAGGATATTGTGTGGCTTAAGTAACAATGCCTCTCCTGTGTTTCCCTCTTCCTCCTAGTGGGCAAACCTTTTGGCCCGGGGGCCACATCTGGGTATAGAAATTGTATGGCGGGCTATTAATGCTCACAAAATTGGGGTAGAGGTGTGGGAGGGGGTGAGGGCTCTCGCTGGGGGGCATGGGCTCCAGGGTGGGGCCAGAAATGAGGAGTTCAGGGTGCAAGAGGGGGCTCCGGTTTGGAGCAGGGAGGGTGGAGTGGTGGGGGAGGGTTAGGGCACCGGCTCGGGGTGCGGGCTCTGGGGTATGGCTGGGAATGAGGAATTCAGAGTGTAGCAGGGTGCTCTGGGCTGGAACCAAGGGGTTCGGAGGGCAGGAGGGGGGATCAGGGCTGGGGCAGGGTTGGGGTGTGAGGGGAGGCTCGGGGTGCAAGCTCTGGGTGGTGCTTACCTCAAGCGGATCCCGGAAGCAGCAGCATGTCCCTGCTCCGGCTCCTATGCGGAGGCACGGCCAGGCAGCTCTGCTGCGTGCTGCCCCATCCGCAGGCGCTGCCCCTGCAGCTCCCAGGGGCCGCGGTTCCAGGCCAATGGGAGCACGCGTAGGGGCAGCGTGAAGAGCGGAACGCCCTGGCTGCCCCTACGCGTAGGAGCCAGAGGGGGTGGGGCATGCTGCTGATTCCAGGAGCCGCACGGAGCACTCCCCCGGCCCTGCTCCTGGCTGGACCACCGGAGCGGGGCAAGCCCCAGACCCTGCTTCCCAGCAGGAACTTGAGGGCCGGATTAAAATGCATATTGTTGTTATTTTACTTCATATCATTTTCCATGTCACACAACACACAATACTTTGCACATCTCCCTCATTTCATAGAATATTAGACCCTTTAATTATTATTACAAACAGGGGAGAAAAACCTACATAATTGCAACAATGCACCAGATCAACACAAAACTTCTTCCACAGAAATTGAGCCTTGTTCTCATGTCACCAGTGTAGGCCTCCTTTACTAGAGGGACCTCTGAACTTTGTTGGGAGTGTTCCAGTTGGGAAGATCCTGTGTGTTGCAATCTAGCCTTAGGGACCATAACTCCCATGATGCCTTGGGGAAAGAGTGAGACACTTCCTCTTCCAGGGAGATAGGCAGTGGACTCCATTTTGGGGAAAGGAGCAAGACTGCAGGTGTGCTGCTAGGAAGCCAGGAGCTGCTGCTGAGAGCCTGCAGGGGCTTTGAATTAGACCCATGCCACTGATTATTAGAATACGTTTATTCCTGGAGGTTCCCAAAGCATGCCATTGAATGTGTACAGGGGCCAGTAGGTGGAGGCACCACCAAATTTAAATTCCTTTAGGAGTAAAGGGGCTGCAGTAGAGGGGCGGATAGAGGATTCCCACCTATCCAACTTCACCACTGGGATACTCAGGATCTCCTTTAACATCAACAACATCAGGCCCCCAGGCACACAGGTGAGTGTTGCCTGCTCCCCAGTCACCCAGGGAGGAAAAGGGGGTTACACCAGTATTTGACTAGTGTTGGTGATAATTCTGCTAACTGAGATAAGCTGAATTCTGATGGCAGCTTCATTCTTCAAATGTATACTGTTTGGCTGAGAGCAGCAGGAAGGAAAATAGCATATTGTAAATTATGCAAACCCAATATAATGTGAAAGATACACATCTCAGTATTTACATTCTGATACTGCATCGATTTTATTACAAACACAGTCACAGCAGTACAAGAAACTAACTGACCCTTGTACTGATGTGAGAAAGCTTCCTGTAGTTAGCTGGTTAATCTTGTATATGCAAAGGAAAGGATGGCAATAATAAAATACGCACGTGCATAGCTTCAAAGAGCGACATTAATCCTGACTGGAATCTCAGTTACATTGGTGTAAATCAGAAGTAACTTTGTTGAAATCACTCAAGTCGGAATGCTGTAAGACGAATATAAGTGAGATCAGAATCAGGTACACTTTCAGGAAGTTTTTGTGACTATTACCCACGATAATTACAGACTTTATGGCAAAGTGATAGAGCTATGACAATTTATACCGGCTGTGGATCCGCCCCTGTATCATGCATTTTTTTGTGATCACTTAGCGTATTTGTGGTTGTGATTTGGCTTTGATTTGATCTAGACTTCAGAGATTTAAAAGCGGATAACAGAGAAGAAGCTTCCTGAAATTCCTTGGCTACAAAGTAATAACAAAGCGTATCCAGACAGCAGTTAGAATTTGCTACCCATGCAGTCACACGAATAAAAACTCTTGCATTTTGGCGTAAAGAGCAGGCAGCTCCAGCTGTGTCCATTGCAAACCTAACAAGTAGCCCGACGTTAAAAGGTAAAAAACATATGATAAATACACTCAGGTTCATAGAGACAATCCAGAGAGCCTTCTGGATTGATGTTTCCTCATGTGGACTCATGTTCTTCTTCGTCTTCAGACACTGGATGACTTGAATAGAACAAAAACTCAGTATTACTAGTGGTATAAAAAACCACAAAATACTTGACAACAGTGTAGTTAGTAGAGGGTCATCAGAATTTTTCTGAAAGCAATGTTTTTCTTTTTCTTCAGTAAATCTTGGGTTGAAGTATGCGTAAATTATTATTATTATCCAAAGAAATCCACAGCTAACAGCTGCCTTCAATGGGGACCTGAAACTCTTTGCTTTCAGGGGGTACTTTATTGCAATGAATCGGTCGACGGCTATAAAAGTGATGATATAGATGCTTACGGGCATGTTTGTAAAATATATAGTCTGTATGACATAGCACAGTTTATCTATGGGCCATCTAGTCTTGTGAAAATACATAATGAAAGGCAAGGTGAAGAGCAGAGAACAGTCTGCAATGACCAAGTTGATCATGTATACTTTGGTTTCTGTCCATTTTTTCAGCTTGCAGCAGAATACCCACAAGGCAATGACATTAAATATAACTCCAAAAAAGACAACTGGGATGTAAACAATCAGTTGTAAAAGGTTAAGATTTCTTTGCACTGTGTCGCTGAGTTTGCTGCAGTTCATCCTGATAAGTAGTTACTGCAATGGAAGAATTAAGAACTATGAAATACAACAGAGCACACTGGTGATTAATTTACAACTTATTTATTCTTCTAATATTTACATCTAGTGGTCCAGCGGTTTCCTCTGGTGTTCCGTGCCCCTTAGCACTACAGTGCAGAGATTCCACCTTCTGCTGTTTCATACAAAATCATATTGCAAAGGATTTTTCATTTCTCAAGGACCAAAAATGCAAGAAGCTTATCTAAACAGTATCTGAACTTCCAAAGGTACTGGGTATTCAGCTCCAGGTGGCATAAATATACAACCCTCTCACCCTACTCTCTTTGAGAACTTCATACACCCCTTTCTTCTAAACTCCTGAAACTCTCAATAGACCCACATAGCCCCTCTTTTTTCCTGTCATTACCAATATGCCTCTTCACACCCCATCTCTTGGTGACATCCAGTCAGCCTATATCCTATCCCTAAGCAGCAGGTTTGTGAATGACCAACCCACGTCTTCCCTTCCCCCCTGCAGGATAGGGCCCCATCTCTATACTCTTAGGCCTAGATCCTCACTGGTATTTAGGTTCCTAAGCCTACCATTTAGGTGCCACTGACATTTTCAAAACCATTGTTCAATTACCATCCAACCCTGTAGGGGCCTAAATCCCTTAGACATCTAAGTTTCTGCCACAAAGCTGCCTCAGCCCAGACCCCACTGCACAGCGAACACGCTGCTTGGAGGTCTTGAAGCAGGATGTTCAAACTAAGCAGGGTAACATTCTGTCTTGTCAGCAGGGCCCAATCACGTAGGTGTGCTCTGAGCAGGCTTGAGCCTGGATACCTGGCAGACCCTGGAGAAGGAGGGCCAGAGATGCAGGCTACCAATAGGTGTGTGGGCAAGCGGGGGGGGGAGGGGGAGGGGGGAGAGCACAGCAATCACACAAAACAACAGCTGGGGGCACAGGGAAATGCAGGTCGAGTGTGAGAGAGGTAATGAGCATTACCAGGAGGCAGAGAGTGATAGAGCCAATTTCAGCGGCTAGGGCATGGGTTACTGAAGAGGCTGACCTGGCGTAGGTGCCTAACTCCAGATGGGCGTCTGTGGCTGAGGATCCTGAGTGGCAAGTATCTCTGGCTTGTCAGGCAGGTGCACCATGTCAGTCACTTAGGCCCCTCTTCCTGTCCCTTTCCTCAGCATTTCGCTCCTGGCTGGCTCAGCTTGCTGGCTTCTAAGGATCCCCTTTCTTAGGTGCCTAGCTCTGCTGCCCAGACGTTGTCTGGCCACCCTGAACACCTAGCTTGGGGCTGAGGATTCCACTAGGCAGTAGGCCGCTTAGGGCTTATGTGCTGCAATGCTGAGAGGAGCAATGCCTTAATACCTTTGAGGATCTGAGCCTTAATACTTCCTGCATCATACAGCGGTGACTGGACAACCCCAGTGTGCACAAAACTGGAATGGAGATGTTCACTGTGGTGGTCCTACCACAGAGGAGCAATGTCCTCTGGCCCTTCCAGGGGACTACACAATCTGTGTGGGTTTTTCAGACCAACAGTGGGATAGTGCAGGGGGCAGGTCATAGAGAAGAAGAGTGATGGAGCGATCCAGAGAGAATTGGTAATTTAGATTGCAGTCAAGTCAACTGTATCGCTACAGTTTTTATGTGACACTAGCACTCCAAAGCCAGGTAATCATGGCCTATAAAAATTAAGGACCAAATCTCCTTACAGTTTTCATTTATTTCCCAGGTAAAACTCCTAACTACAATCAATGGGTTTGATTCTCAGTTATGCTGAGGCTCCTTTACAGTGTTCTGGTGGTGTAAAGGGCCTTAACACTAATGCAAATGTAATTTGGTGCCCATTTTGAGCCCCTTTATCCTGCCAGAGTGGTACAAAGGGGCCTTAGTGTAAATGAGACTCAGGCCTCAAGTATTTTTTTACTTAGGTGTCTGGTGAAAGTGGAGATGAGCATGTCTTTATCTGTACCCCAATAAATCATTAAAAAAAACCAAAACAGAAAAAATGCAACAACCTGCATTGTGTTAGCCAGATCCTTGGTATGATCCAATAAATCTCTCTGCCTTTCATATACCCACTGCTCATAGTGGCGGTGGTGTGAAATTTGGAATAGCCCTCTCTTCAGAAAAATAGACTGAGAGCAGACAACAAGCAATTGCCTTGAGGAAACAGGAGAGGAACTATGTAGTGCAGTTACTACCCCGGTGAGGGGGTAGGGTCTCAGAGCCTGGATTCCAGCCTGCATGGGAATGTCTATACTCCTATTTTTAGCCCTGCAGCCCAAGGCAATTGACCTGGGTTCTGCGACTTGGCACTGTGGGTCTTCTATTGCACTCAAGACATAACCTAAGATCACTACAACTATCCATTGGAAGTCAGTAAGAACTTAATTTTGCCTGAGCAGATGTTGAGTAAAGACATTGGGATGTGGCCCTAAATGTTCAAGGGCCAGCTTCTGCCACCCGTGCTCACATCAAGGAGTACCTGACTCGGGGAATACTTCTCTTCAGTGGGAGTATGCGCAGAGTAAAGGACTACTCAGTGTGAGAGGAGCACAATCTTGCCCTATCTGCGTACACTTGCTAAGGGGTGGATTGTACAACCTTCACGCACTGTGGTGAGCGTTTTCATTGACCTAAGTGGCATTCCTCAGCTAAGTAGTCGCTGATGAATAATTGTGAGGATTACTCAATCTAGCCCCTACGTGACTTGGTAAAGAAAAGCAAACTGTTCAGTAAACATTACTATAAATGGTGGATAAAACTGAATTTAAAAAAAGAGAAAAATGTACAGAAAAAAACTTGAATGCTAACAGAAAATAATCCATCTTGTGATTTGAACCTTCCATTGCTATGCTGGCTAGCTATGCTAGCTCAAATCGGACTCAATTTATGGTCCATTAGAAAGTATTTACAGTAATTTAGGGAAATAAAAATATCTGCCTTCCATGTATTAGTCTATATACATTACTTTAAAGTTAACAGCTGTTAAGCATTGTTGGACCAGGCATTGCATAAGGCTAATAATACATCAGTTTGTTGTCAACATTTACAATCCTAAATCTCAATTGTTCATGATATTCCTAAAATTAGCATTTTTAGTATTTTAGGGTGGGATTTTCAAAAGTGCCAAAGGAAATCAGATGACTTAGTTCCACTGAAAGTTAATCAGTTTTGTGTGCCTAACGCCCTTTGGCTCTTTTGAAAATCCTAGCCTGCATTATTATTGTTCATTATTTTCACTGACGTTGCACTGAGAAACCACAGCCCCATAATACTAGGCACTGACTAGACACACAATGAAAAGAGGATCCCTGTCCCCAGTGAACTAACGCTTCCATTTCTCCATCTATAATATAGGGGTAGTCACCCTTAATCACCTCACTGGGTGTTGCAAGATTAAACTAATTTATGGTTTTAAAATGCTTGTTAATTCAGAAGATGCTATAGAAGTGCAAAGTATCACGTAATTATGATCAATTATGAGAATGATGTGTTTTGTCTCTCAGTACAAAACAGCAAATATAATCTAAAACAGAGTGATTCAATTATGATCAATTATGAGAATGATGTGTTTTGTCTCAGTACAAAACAGCAAATATAATCTAAAAAACAAGAGTGATTCAATGCATGGGAGAACAAGCGCACAGAAGGTAACAAAAGTTAGAGTAAAAGTAGGTTGAGACAAAACCCGCAGAAAGACAGCAGCATTTGAAAAAGTGCCATCAAAGGTATATGATAGTAGAATTTTTAGAGTGCTGACCTAACTGCTGATTAATAGCCATTTTAACCTTAAAAATAAAAACGAGTAACCTGCCCACTAACAACTGAGAAACCTCATTGTGGCCAAAGTCTACATTCACTGGTGCAAATTGCATAAGAATGATGATGAAAGAATTAAAAATTACCTGCTTCTTTGTAGCTCACTGTACAATTAATTTACTCCACAAGAAAAGCTTTGGTTGAGCACAGATTAGCTTATCTGAATGCCATGGAGCACATTTAATAGACGCAGATTTTGTTCCTCTTGATGCTGCTTATTGTTTAGGGCACAAGTCCAATAATTCTCTCATCACTAGCGCCGAAGTAAAAAGGCACAATGCCCACATCTCCTGTTCCTCCAGACCGTCTGGTATGTTTCATCACAAAACTTCCTTTTTAGTGACAGATGTTTCTCTGGTGCCTCCTACTGATTCCATTATATCAGTTCAACCCTCTGCAGTATGGTTTTCCCCCAGCAAGGAACTGATATTGAATAGTCACAGTGATCAACTCAAAGGGAAGTTTAGTAATTTGTGGAAGGAAAACTATAATGTTTTCAAATTGGTTTTGCAGCAGCAGCAAGTCCTACACTGACAGCAGTGGAAAACAAAACCTTTTATTTAGCCACAAAACAAGCAGGCAGTCAGCAAGCAGTTCAATGCCTACTAACATTCCTGAGCTGGATTATTATTGGCTGGGCACTTCAGAAACCCAGAAGCAAGGGTAGCAGAATGAGGTTGCACATGGGAGAAGCAATGTCCTGTTTATCCTTGGTCTGGCTGTTGTCAGTAAGGGTGTCTGTGATGGGGCACACAATTTACCACTAGTTTGGTGCCGCCTCCTGGCTGCTCTGGGGATTAGCTCATCAGATCGATGTTCATTCCCGCTGTTGCATGCTGCCACTCCATCTCTCTCTCTCTGGTCTGCAGCCCTTCTTTCATCCCAGGAACTGCTACGTTCTCTTCATGACCTTCTAGCCAGGTCACTCAATGTTTCCCCCTTCCGGGGTGTATCAAAGTCTTTCCTTCAACAGTCGTAGGGAGGCTTCTGATTCACTGCCTCAGGTACCACTTCTTCAATGGCTGGTAGGGGAACCCAAGCCCACCCTCTATTCTGGGGTCCAGTTCAGGGACCATCAAGCCAGCAGTTCTGGGCTTCCCCTCTTCTGCCCTCACTGCTCCTTTCCTGGACTGCTTCTTACAGCTCCTGGCTTCCCTCCTCCCTCTTCTGAGGGAGTGACTGCAGCCTATACGTCTCTGTAGCCTCCAAAGACGCCTCCCTCTTCCCAGGGAGTGTCTGCCCTTTCCCAGCAGCAGCCCCGGTCTGTTGCCAGCTTCCTGGTTTTATTCTGGCTATTCCTGTACTGCTGAAACTGAAATCAATTCCCTGGCTCTTCCTTCAGGTGCAGCCTGGGAAATTAATATGCCTACCTGGCTACCTTAACCCCTTCCAGTCCTTCACAGTGTCAATTATGATAAGTGCTACTTTTCCTCTGATAAATGGACTGAAACTACCAATTCTTTCCATATAGGACATATGTTATGGTCACTACCCCCTTGCTGTGGTGTTGAGCCAATGACACAAAGGTGAAGGCTATGTCTCAATTACATCTGAGCTATCCAGTTCCCCATATACTTTTTAAAAATGTTCCTAAGTATTTGTTTATATTCTTTGTGGTACTCATCTGAAGGGATCCTGGTTAGAATTTTATTTTAGGTTCTCTGCCTTGGAGAGTTGGGCAGATCCAACTAAGGAATCATAATTACTCACAAGTTTTGGATTTGCATTCACAAATTAGTGAAACATATGCCCACATTTGCACACCTACAGCTTTTACAGTCAGATCCTTAGCTGGCGTAAACTTGTATCACACCAGTAAAGTCAAGAGAGCTTTGCTGAAGACTTGGCCCTAAAAATATAAGGGTCTGATCAATCCCTGGAAGGACTCTCATTGACTTCAATGGACATTGGCTTGGGCCCAAATACTTTAGGAGTGTAAATGAACTGAAAGATTTTTATCCCCTGTATCAATTGGTCTTTACGCTTTCAAAAATGTGAGCCATCACATTGCTGGCATTTATTTATTTATGTGGATTTATACATTCAGTCTATGTAACTGACATCTTATTATAACTGTATCACCTTTCTCTTGCTTGTTGTATCTTGGCTTAAATTTGCTTGTCAGAGTTTTGGGTCAGGACTGTGACTTCCTCTGCAGTTGTTCAGCACCCAGTGCAATTGGGGACTGTGTGCACTACCGTAATTAATAAATAATAATTGTCAACAGTAATAATTATATGAATTAATTATTATTATTAAGTTCCAACAGGTATTGACCATTATTCATGGCTTGGATCCATACAATCACTTCATCACCAGTAAATTTGGCATGTCTGAATTGCACAATGTGATATATTCATAAAATGAGCTCCTCAGATTTATCTGGTATGTTTCAGCTTAAAACTTCCTCTTTGGTGTCATGTTTCTCTGGTGCCCTCTACTGAGTCTATTACATCAGTTACAGTGTAGTAGCCGTGTTAGTCTGTGTCAGCAAAAAGAAAATAAGAAAGAAATACTTGTGGCACCTTAGAGACTAACAAATTTATTTCGGCATAAGCTTTCGTGAGTTAGAACCCACTTCATCAGATGCATGGAATGGAACATACAGGGGACAGATATTTGTACAGTCAGAGAAACATGATAAGGTGGAAGTGCCTATACCAACCTTAAGAGGCTAATTAATTGAGAGGAACCATAACAGCAAGGGAAGAAAAACCTTTGAAGTGATAAATAAGATGGCCATTGCGGACAGTTGACACACAGGTGTGAATGAGGATCGTTAACTTAAGGGAAATAGAATCAATTAACGTAATGTCCAAGCCATTCCAAGTCTCTATTTAATCCTGAGTTGATGGTATCTAGTTTGCATATCAATTCAAGTTCAACAGCTTCTCATTGTAGCCTGTTTTTTAAGTTTATCTGTTGTAAAATTGCAACCCTCAAGTCTGTCACTGAGTGGTTAGGGAGGTTGAAATGTTCTCCTACTGGTTTTTGAATGTTATGATTCCTGATGTCAGATTTATGTCCGTTTATTCTTTTGCGTAGAGACTGTCCAGTTTGGCCAATGTACATGGCAGAGGGGCATTGCTGGCACATGATGGCATAAATCACATTGGTAGATGTTCAGGTGAATGAGCCCCTGATGGTGTGGCGGCTGTGATAACACTAACCCAGGAACCTATCCTTGCAACAAAGCCCGATGCCAACTCTGTCCACATATCTATTCAAGTGATACCATCATAGTACCTAATCACATGCAGTTGTGCACCAGTTGAGACCAAGATGACTGAAATGGTGGTGTCATGTCCAACATACAGAAGAAGGGTATTGTTTTACAGAAGGTTTATAGAGCTGAGTTAGAAAGAAGAAGAGCATGAGTCTGACCATGAGGTTGGAAGATGAAATTTTCTAGGATTTTCTAGGATTTGAGAAGCCTAAATCCTCCCATACTGACTCTTGTGAGAGAAAGACTTGCAAGGGACTGTTCAAGATGGAAGTCCATTCGTTACACCGCTATGGTTACACCATAGCCATGTGAATCTGTTCCTGCTGCTACTTGTTTAAGCATCCTGTCATCAGTGTCATCCTGGTTTTCCTACAGGCACAAAGAGCCCAGATCAGGAGTGGGCAAACTTTTTGGCCTGAGGGCCACATCGGGGAATAGAAATTGTATGACGGGCCATGAATGCTCACAAATTGGGGGTTGGGGTGCAGGAGGGGATGAGGTCTCTGGGGTGGGGATGAGGAGTTTGGGGTGTAGGAGAGTGCTCCGGGCTGGGACCGAGGGGTTCTGAGAGGGATCAGGGCTAGGGCAGGGGTGCGGGAAGGAGTGCAGGTTCTGGCTGGGGGTGTGGGCTCTGGGGTGGGGCTGGGTATGAGACGTTTGGGGTGCAGGAGAGTGTTCCATGCTGGGATTGAGGGGTTTGGAGAGTGGGAGGGGATCAGGGCTGGGGGTTGGGGCATGGGGAGAGGCTCAGGGGTGCAGGCTCCGAGTGGTGCTTACCTCAAGTGGCTCCCAGAAGCAGTGGCATGTCCCTTCTCCGGCTCCTAGAAGTAGAGCGGCCTGCGACCCTCAGAGCGGGGCCATGCCGTGGCTTCCAGGAGCTGCTTGGTGCAGCCCGTGACCTGGCACCCCGGCTGGAGTGCCAGAGCAGGGCCGAGCCGCGTGGTGTGGCCCCCAACCCGGTGCCCCAGTGGGAGCTCGCGGGCCGGCTTAAAACGGCTCACAGGCCATAGTTTGCCCACCTCTGGCCCAGATCCTCAAAGGTATTTAAGTGCTTAGCTCCAATTGATTTCAATGGGAGTTGGGAGTCTACGTATCTTTGAAGATCTGGGCCAACGTTCCTTAGGAGACAGAACACTTTTGCCCTAACTACTGATAGGAACACAGATTTTCACTGACTCACTCCGTGTTATAACTTGACAGAAACACTTTTGATCATGATGCTAAATCATGACCCTTTTTGTGCTAAATTTCTCTTTAGCTTCATTAAGCAAAATCCACTTGTGACAGGTTGGATCGCAGAAAACCCCTTGGGCACTGCCAGCTAATGTGCTTAGACTACCTCTGAGCCGGTTTCCCCTCCCAGGTTGGGACTTCAGAACCCTGCCTGGTTGGAGCCAGCCACGCTTGCCTGCTACAAATCCAGACCCAGGTCTGAACAATGTGCTACAAAAGCTGCAGGCTAAACTGAAAACAGCTTAAGAAGTGTTCCTGTCTCCAACACTCAGATGCCCAGCTCCCAATGGGGTCCAAACCCCAAATAAATCCATTTTACCCTGTATAAAGCTTATAAGATAATTAATGAGTTTGTTTGCCATCTATAACACTGATAGATATGCACAGCTGTTTTCCCCTCCCCCCCGTATTAATACATACTCTGGGTTAATTAATAAGCAAAAGTGATTTTATTAACTATAAAAAGTAGGATTTAAGTGGTTCCAAGTAATATCAGACAGAACAAAGTAAATTACCAAACAAAATAAAACATGCAAGTCTAAACCCAATACAGTAAGAAAGTGAATATAGATGAAATCTCACTCTCAGAGATGTTCCAACAAGTTTCTTTTACAAACTAGCCTCCTTCTAGTCTGGGTCCAGCAATCACTCACACCCCTGTGGTTACTGTCCTTTGTTCCAGTTTTTCAGGTATCTTGAGCCAGCTGAAGACCAAATGGAGGGATCTCCCAGGGGCTTAAATAGACTTTGTGGGTGGAGACCCTTCCCTCCCCCTCTGTAGAATCCCAGCTACAAGATGGAGTTTTGAGTCACATGGGCAAGTCACATGTCCATGCGTGACTCAGAACTTTACAGGTGGCAGCCATTGTTCACATGCTACCTTGAATGTCCTCAGGTAGACTTCTTATGTGAATTGGAGTCTTACAAGATCCATTGTCCGTTAAGTGTTTCTTGATTGGGCACTTAACTTGAAAATTCCTTTCTAAAGAAGCTGACCAAATGCCTTACTAAGGCTACTTAAAATCAAAGTACACAGCCAATATTCATAACTTATAATACAAAAATGATACATGCATACAAATAGGATGAATATATTCAGTAGATCATAACCTTTACAGAGATGTTACATGGCATGTGTAGCATAAAACATATTCCAGTAATGTCATATATACATTCATAAGCATATTCCCATAAAGCATTATGGGGTGCAACGTCACACCACTCTTGTAGTTTGAATAGGCTATTTTCTTCTCTCTTTCCCCCTGCCCTCCCATAGATTTTCTATATTGTCCTAACTTGCTAAAATCTCATCAGTCCCTGCCTTTCTAAAACACAACTTCTCTCATCTCTATCACCAAATTGTTGTGCCTGGAGTAAAGTACAACAAGAGTCTGTTAGCAAATTTGATATAGGTAACAACCGATTTTATTAAGTGTAAGAAAGATCAGTTCAGTAGATCACGTGGCAGTTAGAAAGGGAGAATTCCAGTCCTTATTGGTCCACTGAAGATACACCCCAGGATTCTCAGTCGTCATATTAATTTACATTTCTTTCACCAACAGAAAACTCTTTACTAGCTGAAGGCAGGGCCCCAATGCAAGTTGCCTTAGCAGTGGGCAGTACCTTAGCAGTCTTACACAAATTAACCCTTATACATTAAGAGCCTGTCTGTGGCTATTGGGCATTGCCCTGCATTGGGAAGTGCATTGTGCTAATGAGTAAGGGGAAGCAGTTCTACTAGGCAGTGCAGAGGGGAGTGGATCATGACTCTGTTCCTTTTGAGGGCAGGGCTAGTGCTCAAGGACCAGTCCCTACTCCGAGGAGAGTGCAGAGACTGCAATTGTTCCTGGCCATAAAACGGGAGCAGCAGGAAGGGGAAGGCTCCTTGCATATCGATGCAGGGTCTGTCCACAATCTGGCCCTAAATGAAATCTCTCCATGCTAATATGTTAACATACATTACTCAACTGAGACTTGTGCTCTTGCGTGCCAAATATCTGATGGACCATTTTAGAAACTTTGACAAGCAGAGTCTTGTCCAGTCTAATGTCAAACATTATCTCCCTCATTTTCTCCTTCCGGCTTTCTTTACACTCTCTCCCATTTTTTTCTCCCTCACATTATGTCCCTGTTTCTCCTTCATTGGTTTCCCTTAACCCCACCCTGAAGCCTCCTCCTTCACTGATTCGACCCTTCTAGTCTCTCTCTCTCTATCTCCTTGACCTCCTCCACACAAACACTCCTCCTTGGGTTATCACACTCTGCCTTACACACACCTCTATGAAACTCTCATTCATCACACTGGACATTTGAATTGGGGTGAGCCTTGTTACATGTTTGGTTGCTTCAGCAATGCCCTTTTCTGCTTCTGTCTCAGAAACTAATGACCCTACTAATGGGTGGCATGTTGTATTGCATGCTGTATGCACTTCCTATAACCCAAGTCATCCAATTAGTTTATACCACCTCAGCCTCTGCTAACTCATGTCCCCTGATCTCTGAGTTGGGGACGTTCCATGGGACAGAGTTCTGTGCACCATTTGGACATATGTGCCTCAAATCTCACTATCACTGCCCTAGTCACTATTCAGTCATCTCTTTCATTGACACATTCTTTTGATCACATGGTTTATTACTCAAATGATATAAAAGAAGACATGAAAGTGGTAGTCACTGGAGTTGTGGGTGCCCAGCACCAAAAAACAAACAAACAGGCCCTATGTCCAAAACTTCTGCTCATCCCATATTCTGCTCATCCCATCTTTTACCAACAAGAGAATTCCAACTTAATTCCACCAAATGATGAAAGCACAAAACCAAAATATGGTTTAATGCAACTAAGCTACCATGCACCATCTACAAACACATTTATTGCTCCACTCATTCATGAGTAGCTATGCTCCCTATCACAATGACACACTCAGATATTCACTCATCTAGCAACTGATTAACCCTTGTGTCACATTACTTAGGCCTTAATTGAGCGTCACACAAACTGACTCAGTAGCAGGTTGGTTATATTTACATATTTTATTCTACATTGTTCCCATGCCATTTCTTACATATATTTTTGTATCTAAAAGTAAATAACGCTTGCTAGTACTCCTTTCTCCCACATCTATAGCATTAATGATCTCTGAATTTCTCTCAAAACTTCAATAAAAGAAAATTTAACTGTATTCTTCTCTCAATTGAATACAGTCCCATTAAATGAAACTGACAGAAAGAAGCTGAATTTTTTATTTATATTCATGACAGAAAGATAGCAAATAGAAGATGTCAACATGGAAAAGTTCATGCATCAATGTCTGCACTACAGTAGCGTAGCCAGGGAGGGAGCAAGGGGAGCGGCTGCTCCCCCACTGAGCAAAAGCGGCGCCTTTTTTGGGCTCCGATGTCTTTTGCTCATGTGCTGCAGCCAGAGCGGAGCATTTTTTTTTGCTCCCTTCGCCTTTTTTTGCTCCCGACGCCTTTTTTTAGCTCCGCTCCCCCTGTGCTCTAAACCTGGCTACGCCACTGTTGCACTACAGTACAGTCACAGCAGTTACTTGTTTAATGCTGTGTATATACAGGAAACCATGTTAAAATTAACAGTGTAATATGTGGTGATTTTATCTTCATAGATGAAACATGGCTATGAATATCCCACGCATGATAAGCCCATTGCTTCTCTTGTTACTTCTGGCTTTGGTGTTGCAACATTTTTATACCAGCGTTTCGAATGTCCTCAACTGAGAGGGGGTTTTTTGCTTTGTCTCAGGGTGATGAGATTTGGGGTTATGAAAGGAAGAAGCTTCTTGAAATTCCTTGGCCACAAAATAGTAGCAAATGGCATCCATGCAGCAGTTAGAATTTGCTATACATGTGGCCACACTAATAAAGGTTCTAATTTTCTGGATTGCAAGACAGCTAAAGAAATTTTTTTCCACCACAAACCTAGCAAGCATCCCAATTTGGACAGGTAAAAAGCACACTATAAATACAATCATATTTGCAGAAACAATATAGATAGCTTTCTCGATTAGCTTATTTTTGTGTGAATTTGTGATAATCTTTTTTTTAAGACTCCTGATAATGTGCATGGAACAAAAGCTCACTATTATTAGTGGAATTAAAACAATGAAGATCAAGATATATAGAACATGGGTTTCTGGTTTTGTAGAAAGTTTTTGAAAGCACAAAGGTTCATCTCTCCTTTGTTTTATGTTCAGACCAATTATTGTTGATACCCAAAGAAGCCCACAGATAAGAGCTGCCTTCCATGGTGACCTTAAACGCTTTGCCTTCAGCGGATACTTTATGGCAATGTATCGATCGACTGAGATGACAGTGATAATGTAGATGCTCATGGACATATTTATTAAATATATAGACTGTATAGTTAAGCACAGCGTGTCACGATGCCAATTGTTCCAGAGGAAATAAACAGTGAAAGGCAAGGTGCAGACTACAGAACAGTCTGCAATGACCAAGTTGATCATGTACACCCTGGTTTCTGTCCATTTTTTCAGTTTGCAGCAGAACACCCACAAGGCAAGGACATTAAATATGGCTCCAAAAGGGAAAATTGTGGCATAAATAATGACTTGAATGAGCTGAACATTGTAACTCAATTTTATACTGTTGCTGCAGTTTGTTGAGTTTGTCATTACGATGCACCTCTGCTATAGAACGAGGTTTCAAAGACCTGAAATATAACAACACATGATTCTTTTCATTAAAAACATAAGCTCATCTCCTATTTGACCCACTGCACCGCCCTGCCAACTTGTCTGATAAACATTCCCTATAAGATTTCCCCTCCCAATAAGCTAGCAATGGCTTCCCTACATTTCCCTGGTCCCTTAACAGCCCCATAACTCTGAATCCAAGTGCATAAAAATCAATGATTAAAAAAGTTGGATTTTTTAAAAAGTATTTTTAAGTTTAAATTATAACTTTTCTTTTTTCAAATAAACCTATTTAAAATTAAATTTAAGGGAACCTATGCTAAGGCCTACATTTAGAATAATTTTATACTATACTATAATAAATTTAAATTAGTATATTTTTAGATTTTAAATTTAGTATAATTTTATTCTATACTGGGGTGGGCAAACTTTTTGGCCTGAGGGCCACGTATGGGTATAGAAATTATATGACAGGCCATGAATGCTCACGAAACTGGGGTAGGGTGTGGGAGGAGGTGAGGACTCTGGCTGGGGGTGTGGGCTCTGGGGTGGGGCCAGAAATGAGGAGTTCAGGGTGTGGGAGGGGACTCTGGGCTGGGGTGGGTGGGGTGTGTGTGTGGGGGGGTGAGGGCTCCAGCTGAGGGTGCAGGCTCTGGGGTAGGACTGGGAATGAGAGGTTTGGGGTGCAGGAGGGTGCTCCGGGTTGGGATCGAGGGTTTGTAGCGTGGGAGGGGGATCAGGGCTGGGGAAGGGTGTTGGGTCGCGAGGGGAGGCTCAGGGGTGCAGGCTCCGGGTGGCGATTATCTCAAGTGGCTCCTGGAAGCAGCAGCATCTCCCCTCTCTGGCTCCTACACGGAGGCTTGGCCAGGCAGCTCTGCTGCACACTGCCCTGTCCGCAGGCACTGCCCCTGCAGTTTCCATTGGCCACGGTTCCCAGCCAGTGTGAGCTGTGGGGGCTGCGCTTGGGGTGGGGCCAGCGTGCACAGCAGAGCCCCCTGCCTGCCCCTACTCATCGGAGCCAGAGAGGGGCCATGCCGCTGCTTCCAGGAGCCACGCGGAGCAACCCCCCCAACCCTGTTCCCGGCTGGAGTACCAGAGCAGGGCAAGCACCAGACCCTGCTCACCCATGGAAGTTCGAGAGCCAGATTAAAACAGCTGGTGGGCCAGATGCGGTCTGTAGCTTGCCCACCCCTGTACTATACCATAGTAAATTTAAATTAAATTAAAAAAAAGATTCAAGTAGCACGTTTGCTGCTGAAGTTTTAAAGAAAATGAAAGCATGAATTGGTGGATTAAGCCCCTGGACCAGGGTATGTTGAAATGCTAAATCAGCTTTTAACAGTAGCAGCCTCTTCTGAAGGTGCTGAGAGAATAATTTTCTTCATTTCAGTTTAATCAACTAGTTCAGTTCGTTGCCTAGTTAATTCAAAGTTGAGAAAGTGATTGGGAGTTGAAAAAAGCAGGAAAGCTTGTTTTCCTCCTCTAACCTATGAAAATGAGGCATGAGAGCATGAGATCTACTAATTCTGAAACCTTGAAGGATGTGGTGACCAGAAACAATCCATTCAAAATTCACTGACTGCAGATAATTCTTCCTTGTTTAATAAATCAGTGAGTTTTAAATGCAAAACACGTTTGGGCAAACAATTTTTTTCTTTTATCTCCAGCATACTTAAGGTAGTTTTATGTAATTAGTAAAAACAAATTTTCAAATGCTATGTTTGTGCAATTTTAATTGATTTCCAATTTGCTCCCAAATGCAGCTTGACACAAATCACAAATAAAAAGTTGATTCATCTAGTCAATAAGAAATGAATCATTCACCATTTTAAAACATAAAAAAGTAACAAAACTCAGAATTATGCTAAACTATACAATTGCTTAATTAAATATGTATAAATATAGTGTTTTCGCCTGTTTAGCAAAACAAAGTACAAATTATATCAACAGTGAGACTGAAGCTTTCTTTAGGAGAGTAACTAAGTACAAATGCAAAACAAGATTAAAAATTGATTATTTAAATCAAGGTTTTCTGTTTGCTGACTTAAATCATGTTTAAAATCAGTGATCTAAATCACTGATTTAAATCAATCCATGCTGCTCCTAATACCTTGGATATTGGCAGAACTCTATTCTGAATTTTGCATATGGTCCCTCTCTTTCATTGAAATTTTGCTTTTGTGCTTTTCTGGAGCAGGTCCCCTAAAGCTTACCTTATCATGCAAAGCAAGTGTTTATAGAGCTATTTGTCTGATAACATCATGTTTACTATAGATCTGCAGTCACATAATGCAGTAGAACCTCACCGATATACATTAAATAATACTAGACCCATTGCAAACTAACAAGTAATGAATGTTGAGGGGAGGAAGTCAGTACATGTGACATGGTTCCTCCTAATGCCACAAATAGTGACTTTACTCTTGAAGCAGAGCATCTCAGGTTTTTTATCCCCCCCTCCCCGCCCCCTGCTGGAGTCATTGCAGAGAAGAGGAAGACAGTGAGGGTATGTTTACTGCAAAGAAAAAAACACCCTGCGAAGTCCTAGCACCTGGAAATCTACATAGCAATGAAGCAGCTCCACAGTCCAAACTCTGCGAGCCCGAGTTGGCTGGCATGGGCCAACTGCGGATTTTTTTTTGCTGTGTAGACATACTCTGAGCGGCTTCAGAATAGGCCATTTAGTGCAAACATGACAGGCCTCAACCCTGCTAATTTCCTCTTTAACAAGTGGGTATTAGTGAAGCCAACACTTCCTGTGGGTCTCTGGGGCTGGGCTAAATGCTGAAGGTCTGGAGGGGCCTAACAGGCATAACTGCCATGTTGGAGGGTAAGATGTCCAAGAGAAGGCAGATTTATCTGTACTAGATGCTACCACCACCCCTCTCCTGGGTGGTAGCTTGTCCCAGAGTCTGGCCAAGGCAACGTAGAATGCCGAGCGGCCCAGACATGAACAATTGGAAGTGGGACAGAAGCTGTCAGATATTTTTCAGTAGGACCAGGCTGTGCCCTAGGGGACAGCAGTTTCCCATTGCTCTGGGGTTACTCCCATTCAATATACTGGGCACTGGAAACCTACAAGTGGGCAGTGGCGTAGCCAGGTTTAGAGCACAGGGGGAGCGGCGCTATAAAAAGGCGCCTCCCCGCTCCCCCTGTACAAACCTGGCAGCGCTTTAAAGGGCCCGGGGCTCCAGCCGCTGCAGAGCCCCCGGGCCTTTTAAATCCCCGCCCGAGCCTGGCTCCGGCAGCGGGGCGGGGGCGGTGGGGCACTTTAAAGGGCCAGTGGCTCCCCGCAGTGGTAGGAGGTGCCGGCCTTTTAAAGCACCCCCCACACAGCCCCGCTGCTGGAGCCGGGCTGCGGGGCGGGGCGCTTTAAAAGGCCGGTGCCTCCTGCTGCTGCGGGGAGCTGCGGGCCCTTTAAAGTGCCCCCCGAGCCCGGCTCCCGCAGCCGGGCTCAGGCAGCGCCTTAGTGCCGCTTCTCCTCACGAGGGAGCGGCCGCTTCTCCTCACAGGGGAGCGGCCGCTCCCCCTGCACCCCCCCGGCTACGCTACTGCAAGTGGGCCTGGTGTGACTGGGAGCTCTGGCTGCTTAGAGAGGGACACAGCTCCATCCCTCCACTCTCGCCCCAGAGGACAATGTCCTGCAGCTGATGAGGTAGATGGTCAGGGTGGAACACCTATTGTCTTCCTACAACGCCTGGGGATGCAGCAGGCTCCAAATAAAGGAGCCTGTCAAAGAGGCACAATAAGGCCCTCGCCCATAACTAGGGTCTACTAGGTGCTATGAGAAAAAGGCTGTGACTTTATGTGGAATTTGGACCAGCTGGAGAAAGGGAAGTGAGTTTGAGGCAGAAGGGATAATGGTTATTATTGCACAGAAGACAGCCTGTTTCTCAGAGTATTCAGGGCTTTACTGATTCTCATGACACTATGATGACAAGGGGACTAAAATAAACATGTCACCGCAAGGTTAACATAGCCAAACTGCACATAAACCCAGCCTCACTCCACGTAGATGCTACGCTAGCTGAAAATGTCTCTGCTGTGGGGCAGCACAAGAGGGCTGGAATGGGGATAAAGGATTTGGCTCTGAAGGTGGATGGGACAGACGGAAAGAGCAAACCTGCCACATAGAGTGAGCGTGAGGGGATCTATGAGAAGAGACAAGAAGGGAAAAGGGAGCAAACAGTGGTAAATGGGAGAGAAGAAAGGAAAAAAAGAGAAGACAAAAGCATAGAAAATATGATTGAGAAATGGGCACCAATTTTTCACCTTCTGGTGACCCCCTCCTCTTCCATGCAGCCCAATCCCTTCTGTTCATACCTCCCTGACCACCACTAATAGAGCCCTGCCCCATGAGACAAACATTCTGTTTTTCACACCTGGTCACCCTGTAAATAAGCACATTTCATTTGTATATAGAAAGACTGTCTCAAATGACCATCACCATTTCAAGAGCTGCTTGAGTTGGAGTTGCTGCAAAAGTCTGATCATGTGAGATGGTCTTTATATTTCACCCAGGGTTTTGGAGTATGGAACATTTGCAGACTGACCATGAGTGCATAAATATAAAAGGCACAAGAATTTGACAATCTAAAAGTGACAGCACAGCAGGTTTGAGTGATGTTCAAAGAGCTATGCTGCACACTTTTGACAAAATTATTATTCATAGCCCCAAATCCTCTCTCTTCCGGATGAAGTTGTTTTCAGAATAAAATAGCAATTTGACCTGAAACAAGATCATTTAACACTGGCAGAATTATAGTTGAGTGAATCATTCTTAATGAATAATTTCATCAACAAACGTCACTTCCTTATTTTGTTCATAAAATGTCCACCAGCAGCCTGGCATGTTCTCCAGCTGTATTCATTATTCAATATTATCTGACACATGATTCATTAATTCTTTTTACTCTCTTGGTTGCTATTAAAACAATGAAATTCCAAATTTGAAGGATGCTGCAGTGCTGGGATTGGTCACATACTATTGCTTTGCTCCCTCATTGCATACGTGTAAATCTTGCAGTCAGGTTATGGTTGGCATGCTCAGAAAGTGAATGTAAAATTTATACTTCATGAATATTTCAGTGTTTTACTTTCTGAAAGTAAAAGTGGATTGCTGGAATAGTCCAGGTAAGCAAACATAAAAGGGGAGCAAACATGGCTGAAACCTATTCAACTAAAAATGCTATTGAGAGAAACCAGGTGGAAAATGGTTTTCCTTTGAGATTTTGATTTTTTTTACCATTTTGTTTCAATTTTGACCTTTTAAAAATTGTTTAACCTTTTTTCTTATGTACAAAGTAACTAAAATTTTGAAATGTAAAATAATGTAGAATTAAAAAAAAAACAACTTTCCATTTCAAAACACATTTTGTCTGAAAATCCCCAACCAGCGGTACTATTGAATACTGACAGTAAATTGTGTGTAATATTCTCCCAGTCATCACATCTGGAAGACAATTGAGATTAAAAGCACATAGAATAAAATTACAGGAAGAAACAAAGTACATTCAGTTAAAACTCCCAAGATGTCTGACCAGTGTAATATAATTCAAAGAGTTAGTTAATTGCTTCCTATTTATTACACTGATTACACAAACCTCTCAAAAACAAGTTGTATCTACTCTCCTTTATATCTAGTTCCTGACATTAATGAGAAGCAAGGAAATAAACTGCAGTGCAAAAATGCAATCTCTGGTGAAAACGAAGTAAAAATAATCATGAAAGAATGAAAGTTACCTGTTGGCTTAACTTCCAAAAAACAATTATCAATTCACTCCACAATAACAGCTTCAACACAACAATTAATAGGCTCAGACTTTGTTCCAGCTGACATCACCTAGTATTCAGAGCACTGAAAAAAATCTCTTGGTTGCTCAATGGCTCTGTCCTCTCTGGAGTGAGAAAGCCCCACTGCTTGCTCAGTATTTCTAAGAGCTTTGGCTCTTCCTCAAGAATACCACCTCTGTATTTGAATTTGAATCTTCCTGTTCATCTTTGTAGGGTGGCCTCTGCTGATGGCATAGCAGTAATTCCTCTTACAATTCAACTTGACTTATCGGAGAAGGAAGCAGTGGATGGATGTGGTTTTCAAAAACAACTCAGTAACTTAGAAAAGCTTTTTAGAAAAAAAGTCCAACCACCGTGGTTTAAAACAATATGGGAAGTTGTGGTTAGAGAAGAATTAACGTATTTACACATTTTGGAAAATATAGAATATCAGGGTTGGAAGGGACCTCAGGAGGTCATCTAGTCCAACCCCCTGCTCAAAGCAGGACTGTAGCCAGGCGGGACGCACCCCTGCGGCACCTCCTGCTGGTCTCTCTGGGGAATTAGCTCACCAGCCGCTGGAACGCCCTCTGCCAGTCGGTGTCCCACTTGCCGCTGGGCCCCCGTGTCTCTCCCGGGCCCCCGGGCCCTTCTGTCTGGGGTGCTGCCCTGCTGGCAGTATGCCCTTAGTCTGGGTCTCCCCTCCCAGGGGAATCCCCACCCACTATCCCCACCTTGCCTCAGCCTATGGGCTACTGCCAGTCATCATCAAGCCCCCGTTCACTAGGGAAGACTGCAGTCTGTATTAGCCAGTAATCATAGGCAAGGGGGTGTTTGGACCTGCTGCCTCTGCCTACCTGTGGGCTGCCCCCTGCAACCCCAGTACCCTGTTTGGCCTAAGTCTAGGCCCTGTAGCCTGGGGGTTTCCCAGGCCGGAGCTCCCCAGCTCCTCTGGCCTTCCCCCAGCCCTGCTCCACTCCAGGTGCCTTCTGCAGCCAGGACTTTCCCTCTCCGCATTCAGAGAGAGACTGTCTGCTCCCAGCCCACTGCCCTCTTACAAGGGCCAGCTGGGCCCTGCTTAAACTGGCCCCACCTGTGGCTACTTCGCCAATCAGCCCAGCCACAGCCCTCTCCCAGGGCTGTTTTAAGCCCCTCAGGGCAGGAGCGGTGTAGACACCCCACTACAAGGACCAATTCCCAACTAAATCATACGAGCCAGGGCTTTGTCAAGCCTGACCTTAAAAACCTCTAAGGAAGCCGATTCCACAACCTCTCTAGGTAACCCATTCCAGTGCTTCGCCACCCTCCTAGTGAAAACGTTTTTCCTAATATCCAACCTAAACCTCCCCCACTGCAACATGAGACCATCACTCCTTGTTCTGTCATCTGGTACCACTGAGAACAGTCTAGATCCATCCTTTTTGGAACCCCCTTTCAGGTAGTTGAAAGCAGCTATCAAATCCCACCTCATTCTTCTCTTCTGCAGACTAAATAATCTGTCTATGACAAATAATAGAAAGAAAAATAGGCAGAGAACTGACAGATCCTTAGATATTTGGTTACCTTTTATTCAATACTCAAAGTACAGTAAAAACATTTTTATCTGGCAAGTTGAGGGAATGGGGGGTGCCAGTAAGTGAAAAATTCCGGTTAACTAAGAGGGAGGGAGTTTGGGTTCGGGAGGGGATGCAGGGCTGGGCGTTGGGGCACGGGAGGGGCTGTGGGGAATAGGCTCTGGGAGGAAGTTTGGGTGCAGGATGGGGCTCAGGGCAGGGACGTGGGAGGGGTTTTGGGGTGCCAGATCCAGAGGGTGCTCACCTCAGGCGGCTCCCCGCAAGTGGTGACCTGTCCCTGCTGCTCCTAGGCCAAGGTGCTGGAAGTGGCTCTGCGCGCTTCCCCCGCCTTGCCCCGAGTGCTGACTGCAGCTTCCATTGTCCGGGAACTGCGGCCAATGGGAACTGCGGGGGCGGCGCCTGTGGGTGGAAGCAGTGCACAGAGCTGCCTGCTGCGCCTCCGCCACCTAGGAGCAGCAGGGACAGGTTGCCGCTTGCAGGGAGATGCCCAAGGTGAGTGCCCCCTGAGCCCAGAACCCTGAAACCTGTCCCGTGCCCCCTCCCACACCCTAACTCCCTCCCAGAGCCCATGCCCCACACCCCGTCTCATGCCCCAACAGCCAGCGCCTCACCCCTTCCCACACTCCGAACCCCTTGTGGGCATTCCTCCGCCTAGGAATGGCAGGGACATGTTGCTGCTGCTGGGGAGCCACACAGAGCCAGGTAGGGAGCCTGCTGGCCCCCCACCAATCAGCCTATAAACCAGACTTTCAATGAAGATTAGAAATGCCGGTTTATAGAGCTTTCCTGTTGGTACAGGGCTGGTTAGCACAGCTTTTACTGTACATTCACCTGCAAAACGAACAAACACAGCACACCTGTTCATATTAATATTTGATAGACATACCTGGTCTGTTAAATACGTGCATACAAAGATTGACTCAATTTAATAAAATCACTAAAAACAATATGGGTGTTACCACATTACAGAGTGAGCATCATTACATCTTTGTTAATTAGGAAGATCTGCAGACCATATTCCTGTATAATCTCTTTTTAAACAAAAACTAACTGTTGTAATGATTGCTTTGTTTCTGATATTTACATGGCAAGGATTTATAAACTTGTTAAAACTTCCTCAATAAATAGTGAGAAAGAAAGAAAGAAAGAAAGAAAGAAAGAAAGAAAGAAAGAAAGAAAGAAAAGACATGCTTTTCAATTGGATTTCTGCTCCTGATTCACTTATGTGTGTTTGAAAATCCTACCCTGTATCTAACATCAATTAAACAAAGTCTTGAAATGCATTGATTTTTTTTAAAGCAGTTTCAGTGCTGTATCCATAAAGGGCCTTAGGCATCTTAATTGCCACTTTAGGTGCTATTGAGATCCTCAAAACTCCTGCTCAGCTGAAACCTAACCCTGGAAGCCTAAATTCCCTTGGCGCCTGAATTTCTACCAGTAAAGTCTCCTAGGCTCCGAGGTTTCCAATGGTGGGCTTGCACCAAACTGCCTAAACCTTGATGACACGGAGCTGTTTGGTGCCATAGCTCATGCCTAAGCCTCAGTGGGATTCTTAAACTAGGCGTTTCCTCATCTGTCTCGCCTGCAGGGTCTGAACACATCTAACCTGCACAAATGACAGCCAGGGAAGACCAGAGCAGGAATTTTTGGAGTGGGACAGCATATTTGTTCCTCAGAAAACACAATATCCAGGGATTATAGCACCTAACTTCAGATGTGCGAGATTCAAATCCCCACTCTGCCTACCTTACACCAGGGATTTGAATGCAGGTCTCTCATGTGTGTGCCTTCACCACTGGGCTGTAGGATATTCTGGGGTTGGTCTCTCAGTCTCTCCTGTTGAAGCTGTTCCACTTTGTAGGAATGATGAAATATTCATTGAGGCAAAGAGATTGACCTTACAGACTTCTGGTACAGTACTTACCTGGGATACAGGTGACCCAAGTTTAAGCCCCTTCTCCAAATCAGGCTGAACAAGGATTTCAAAAATAGGTCTGCCACATCCCAGGGCCTACCAGTTAACTTGGCTCTGTGAATTCCACTGGATGGCAGATCACCTACAAATTAAGAATTGCAACATCTCAGTCTTCTGGTGGACTGTCCAATAGGGAAAAGGCCTGGTAACATAGCCCCTCTAAGGAACTGCCACCCTTCCTCCCAATGAACATTTACAATTTTTAAACACATTAGTACATTTTTCTTACCATTAGTAGCTTCTGCTCCTTCCTCATGTTATCTGAGAACCAAGGATAGTTGAATAGTTACATTCCTGGAATGCTGAAAAGTATCAATATCGTGGCCATCAACAGCAAAGTTATGTTATCTGGGGAAATTTCTTGGGTTCTTCCAATGGCAAAAAAATAATGTCACCCTTCTCTTAGAGTTGGCAGGACTTTTGGCACCTGAGAGGGGAACTATGTCACCAGGTGGACAGGAGCAGCAACCCAGAGACGGTAGAGGCAGATGGAGAAGGACCTGGGAGAGCTGCTCATAGGGATGGACAGGAGAAATGAGGAGCAGTTTGAAATTCTCAGGGTACTAGAAGACTGGGCTCTTCAGCAGGAAGATACATTGATAAACCAGTTCCTGGAGCAGGAGGAAAGCCACAGGGAACAGGAGCATTCTGTAATGGAGAGGCTCATTGAACTAGTGGCCAAATGAGCTCAGGCCCCTGCTGCTGAGGTCACTGAACCTGCTCATGAAATGCCACCTCCCCATCTAGCTGCTGCCTAGAGTGCTACTGAATTAAAAGATCCTCTTTCAAGGACTCCCCACCCCCCACCACCAGAGTGACTGGGATGAGAACAGGGACCTCGGGACCTCACCCTCCACCGGCATCCAAAATCCCTTGCAGGAGGACTCCACTGAGCATCCAAGGAGGGGACTGATGAGTCTGTGAGAGTCCTGGAGCCCCCCAAGTGCCCACCCTCCCAAACCCCTTGCAGAAGACATACCCAGCTTTCCCCAAGAGTGATTTCCCCCCATCAAATGCCCTGTCGGGAGGAGGGCAAGGAGACAGGTGCAGAGACAGCAACATTTGGCCAGTGTTCCCAGTTGCATTCCCTTCAGTTTTTAAAGGTTTTTGGTTGAATTTTCTTTATAAAAATATTTAAATGTCATGCTTCATCTAGTACTTATAATAAACGTTACACTTTCCTTGATGTGTGTGTTGTTCTCCTTCCTAAATATGATGAACTAAAGATGTTTTCATGTTCAGGATTGGGCCCCACCATTCTCATTCAATGAAATTGAATGGTGTGTAACTGTCTGGGAGGGATGGAGAAAGTGCAGCTAACATTACATGCTTACAGAAGCACTACTAGTTTTCAATGCATCAGAAGTCTACAGTGCAGAAAAGGGACAGATGAACATTTTTATGGCTTAGTTAACATGCAGAAAATCAAAACCCAATTCCAGTAATAATTCAGGAAGTGACAACATCTGTCACCACATTGCATATAAATGGCTCCTCCTTCTTCCCCCAAATCTTAACCACTTTCAACTATAGTAGGGTTTAGTGCTATACAACAGCTACTAAATGCAGTTAGCACCACTGACAATGAACAATTAAAAAAAGAAAAGCTACATACCCTTCTCTCGCTGCCCGCCTCCCAGCAAATTTGAGTCACTGAGAGAGACTGAATGCTCCCAGTAACAGGTTTGTAAGCAGGTGTAAGTAGTGAAGACAAAAATATTGAACAATGGCCACATTGCAGCTCGGCTGCCACCACACCAACCCAGTGGAAGTTGTCCTGAGGCCACCTGAGATGGATGCACTCCTCTGTACCCTCACCAAGGTAAAGGAACACGCAGCAGGTGATGATTATATGAAAGGTGTTTGCCACATTGCGCAGGCAGCACCAGCGAGGTTTCAGTCTAACAAATGTACACTTCATGCCCATTCTATAGCTACAGAGCTTGAAACTGAATTACTTTTTCCCAGGATCACTGATGTCAGTGTCAGATTTCATATGCCAAGTTAGGAGCAGGTATGCTGGTCCCCCAAAATTACACTTAGCACAGACAAACCATACGGAACAATATTATTTCTGGGAAATAAAGTCCCTTCTTCCTCCTTCAAGTACAACCCCGATCTCTTAAGCACTGTGACATCATGAACTTTTCCAGTGTTTCCCAGGTTTGTATTCATGAATCTGCCTCGAAGGTCCACTAAGCCTTGCAGAACAAGTGAAAAGTAACCTTTTTTGGTTCACATACTTACTTGTCCCTTGTGGTGGGCAAAGTATTAGAACACAGGTGCCATGCATGGCCCTTGCACAGTGCGGAAATCCCATCCTCTGAAATCTAGCTATTATTTTTGGAACCTTTTTTTATGGCAGCCCCCCGTGGATAAATGACAGTGTTAACTGCCTCACCAACCTGTACAATCATGCCCCTGATAGTGAATTTTACAGCCTTAAAGTGATTTGCAGCAGGCCTATAGTGGTCTGGTGTAGTCAGCTTCCACAGGGCAATAACAACCCACTTCTGAACCAGTACGGCTTCCCTGAATTGAGTGTTCTGGTGCTGGAGGTTTGCTGCATGCTCCTCACATAGCTCCATTAAGGCCTGTTTTCTCACTTCTGAAGCCACCGCTGGTCAGCCCAGGCTTCCAAAACAATGTGTTCCCACTTCACCATGCTGGTGCTCCTGCACTGGAAAACACAGTCCACCCAAGGGCAGATCTCAATCCCACTGTTCCATGTTTTCCACCCAGTCTGGAAGGGAATAATAGCGAGGGGGCAACATGATCAGGAAATGTGTGAAGGGGGAGGGGTGGGAGATGATACCAACACCATACAACAAAGCAGTTCCTAGAGCGTCTCCCAATTTCCACAGAACCCTGGGATACCGCCCCTGCAATGGTAATGCTAACCTCGTGTAACAACAGCGACAGTGTGGACATGGGTGTAGGCGTGTACACGGCATTATACTAGTCCCTAGCAAAGCATAATGTGCACACTTGGAGTGGGTGTCGGGAGCATGCATGAAGCTGTGCAGAGTCCAGCGCTCGAGTACGTGAACCAGTGCAGACAGACTCATCCTCGCAAGAAGTGGCTTAGGAGCCTGAGACTTGTAGAATGGTTCCCGTTCATGGATCAATAGCTGAGATAAGTGCCTCCCTACTGTCAGGACTTAGGTACCTATATCTGGGAGAGGAGTGGGGCTTAGCACAAGCGCTTCTAGCCAGCATCCCCCATTGGCTAGCTTAGGCAGCTCCCCGCTACTGTGCTGGTGTTTGTGAATTTCAGTCTAAGGTGCCTGTCTTTCCCCATTCATTGTATATGGAGGCTAGGTGCCTATTTCAGGCTTTGAGAGTCGGAGTGTGTTCCTGTGATTTTCTAGGTGCCTACAAGTAAGATGTTGCAATGCTCAGCGTCCCTGCCAAAGATTCTCGTGCTTCAGATCTAGTATCCCTTGAAATCAATGGAAAGAATGGCACTGACTTCAATGGGAGTTGGACCAGGTCCATCATAAGGACAAGAGCAGCTGGATACTGTTTGTCAATCATGTAGTTGATGAATAATGTATTATTTATGAAATACATTTTACAATTCACTTACTTCGCATTTTCACCTAACTCTATAGCCAGTCAGATAACACTCATCGGTTCTCATTCCTTGTCTAATATGCTATTTGGCGAATAATATCTTGTATTCTATCATCTGATGTAAAGAACATGAGCATATTAGACAGTGATATATATTAAAAGTGCAAATATCAGACTTCATGAAGAACTGATTCTGTTTAAAATTAGATCTTTAGGACTGATGTTATGCCTATACACGTGGCAACAGAAAGGAAATGAGTGCTAAAATCTTTCCAGTTGATAACGTGCTCTCAGGGGGCTGAAAAACTGAGATTAAAACAAGATAATATTTCTCACGAGAGATGTCTGAGGGCGGATTCTCTGCTATGCCAATTTCTGCTGGGTGGGGGCGTGGAGCAAGGGAGCTGATTGTGGGTCCTTGATTCAGGGCCAGTTCTACACCAGTCTTGCTGCCCATATAGATTAGAGCCGCTTAGGGCACCACTTTTGAAAACAGAGATGCTCCCAGGCTGCTCTGATCTATTCCCATTAGCTACAACCCTCTGTCAGGTGGAGACTGCCAGACACAGTGTGTTCCAGCTCCGTCCCCTCCATTTTGTTCTGCACCCCCAACACATCCTAAAAGATGAGAGCTGCAGGTGGATAGTGTCAGAACCCTAAGATGGCTGTACTGTAACTCCTCACTTAAAGTCGTCCCGGTTAACGTTGTTTCATTCTTACATTGCTCGTTTACAGTTGTGAAATGTTCCCTTCTAGCGTCGTTTGCAGGCTATCAATGGCAGTTCAGAAGTCCCTTCACCCACTGCCATGTGCTGCTCTCCAAGATTCCTGCCTGCTTGCTGTGTGTGTGTGGGGGGGGGAGGGGAAGAAGAGGGGGGCTAATGTCCCCCTGCACCTTGCTTACCCCATCTTCCATAGAGCAGGGGGGACACACGAGGGAGGGAGCTGCTGCCTTAGGCAGAAGCTGCAGCTGCAGGGCTTGCTGATCTAATTAACAAGGCAATGTACTTCTGACCCCGCTCTTGATACCTAACTGGAAATGCGCATCTCTATCTCTGAAACACATCTTTCCTGCTGGCTTGTAGAGTGTGAGAGTTAACCCTTGGGAGCTCAGTGGAGTGCTAGTTCATTTAAGTAAGGCATTCCCTGGGAAATTCCCATCCTCTGACTCTTCCACCTCAACCAAGCTTCACTATCATCATCGCTGTGTACCAGTATTCAATTGTTTGTTTAAAACTTATAGTGTGTGTGTGTGTGTGTGTGTGGTGAAAAAAATTTCCCTGGAACCTAACCCCCTTATTTATATTAATTCTTATGGGGAAATTGGATTCGTTTAACATTGTTTTGCTTAAAGTCACATTTTAAAGGAACATAACTACAATGTTAAGTGAAGAGTTACTGTACACATGATGGGTATCCACCCATGCTAGGGAAATCACAAGTCCTAGCCAATTTCTGGCATCGTTGGGCTGCTGTAACAGAGCAAAGGGCACAGGGTAAGCCAGAGAATCATTGATTTTGATCCAATACGTTTCCCACGTTAAATTCCCTCCACCAAAAAATTAAATGAAAATTACAGAAAGAGCTGTTGGGCCATATAAATACAGCAAAGACAGCTGTGGAAAGAGATATGTTAGGGAAGGGCTAACTCACTGTTTCAGGGTCACCGAAATATGCCAAGGAGTCCTATTTTCAAAGCTGGCAAGCTAAATCCTACATGTAGTTCCCCCAGATTCACATCCAAATCCATGCTCAGCGGTGAAATTTTCTGTTTTGAGTCCCCAACAATGCATGCAAATGCTCAGAGTGGCTTGCAGCCTGGTCAGCTGAAAGGCCACATCCTTCCTTGTGTCACGCCACCATAGTTGTGGTCAGCAGAGGTCTGGAACTGGATCCTCACTGGTTCTAATGGGAAGAAGCTACTGGCAAGGCATCTGGCAACACCTGAACCCACTTCAAATGGTTGCAAAATACAGGAGCAAGAATGTGCAAAATAAATCAACAAAAATGGGGGGAGAATGTCTTCCAAATTTTCTGTGGAAAATTTCAACTTTTTATCCAAAAAAACCAAACAAACCAAAAACAAAAAATGTGGTTTTTGGCAGAAACATTTTTGTTTTGGTTTGGTTTTTTTGGACAAAAAGTCAAAAATTTCCTCAAAAAGCAGACAGTTTCCAGAAAAAAAAATATGTTTGATTGAAAACACAATTTTCTGGCTAAAAATGGTTTTGCCAGAACATTTTCAGCCAGCCTGGCTCACTTCCCTCATAGGTCCACCAGAGCCTGGATGTCTTAGCGCTCTGGACACACTGCAAAGGGAATGGCTTCAGAAGGTAATGGTTCTGATACCTCTCCTATTTCCCCTGAACTGGTGCAGCGTGCATGGGCCAGTACCCAACAGGCAAGACTGTGCTTTTGCATAGCCTAAAATGCAATAAAAATAAAGTTTTAAAACCCCAGAGAAATATTGTAAAAATAACAATGTAAGTGCAGAAAGGAATTACAAATGCATTTACAAAGTCGGAACTTTTTGGGTAGCTTCTTTATTGCCTTTAAATTATTTCATGTCAATTTAAGAAAGCACATTAGTTCAGATAAACGTTATATTAAAGTACTTGAGCCGACATGTCTTACTATGCATTGAAAAACTGCCCAGTCTTGCTGGAAATGCCCTTTGAAAGAACTTGTTTACAGCTTGTGGGCAGAAAGAAGTACGTAGCAAGTAAGTACTAAGATAGTCATCAAGCACCAGTTCTCTTTCTTTCCCGTCAACAGCCACAAAGCCTCAAACCTAGAGACTATTTTAATGCGTTTTTACTGGGGCTGGTGTCACTTTTTCCCTTCTCCTTATTGCAGTGACGTGGCTAAGAGGTCTGTCTGGTAACCCTGAAAGATCAGATTTGGGGTGGCAGACAGCGTGGGGGCCTATCTGGATATTTCAGAACTACATTGTGGTTTTGCCACTGCCCCCTCATATGCGTTCATGCAACTTTTCCATGGGAGCAGTTGGAGTGGAAGGAGGAAGGGTGACACACCTGCCATGCTGGTACGTGCTGCTGGCTGTGGGTGGACATATGGTATATGGCCCATTGCATAGCTGAGACTCTTAAATATCCCTCCTTAAGATTCAGTGCATATCTGCTGACCAGGCCCTACTCTCTTGTGGGCAAGTCTATTAAAGAAGGAAGATGAGGATAACAGTGATAAGAAACACATGGTTACACAGACTAACTATGGTAGATTGTGCTCATACATTACAGAAAAACTAACAAGTTCCTCTTAGTATTGTCTGTTAGTATATGAATAAAGCAGTATCAAGCGCAGTTGTGGTTTTTTGGGAGATCAAGACTGTTAATCCCAGAGTTCTAAACAAATTTTAAAGGCAGTCCTTGGAGTCTCAGACTTTGGTCAATATACCTGGTCTGCCTAAATTCTCCTTAAGTTTCAACTGAATATTGTACACTTTTTTAGCTCACTTACTAAACTGGTGCGTAGTTCTGCTGTATACTGTTAACAGCTGTTGTGTTCCACTTCAGAGGTGGTTGCATTTCAATGATGGGAGAAGTGGTCCTTATACTGTATCTCCTTGACTTAACTGAGTTTCTGTGAGATTAAGTAGTTAACTACACCATGTAAAGTGCTTGGAGACCCTAAGTATTACGAATTTTATATTAATAATGACAATAAAATGATGAGGTCCCTAAGCTTGTGGAATATGGTAGCTGTTGGCAGACCAATGTCCTTCTCCTTGACATTTTAAAATACATATTTAAAAGACATCTGCCACAGGTAGATAAGGATTTGGCTTTAGCAGTGTCCTGAAATTGATTAATACAAGTATATGCTCTAGTTTTGAAGTCCGATGCTTTTCTACACAGGTCATTTTATTGTATAACACCCAAATTTTGATAAACAATAATTACAAAGATGTTAGAATTATTGGAATTTCACTTTTCATAGCAGGCTCAATGTTGCAGAAACCTCACAGCATTACAAAAACAGACAATGACCACAGTGTATAAACTATCTTGAGAAAAATCCTATTTGTTTTGAATATAGTTGCTAACAGAATTCTTCTCTCTCTGTTAAATATTTACAAGTATTTATTTGTTTTACTTTAGAAGGGCATTCTGTCTCCTGAGTAACTTTGCTTAATGTTTTCCCTTTAAAATAAGTTTAATATATATTTCCTTAAACTTAAATGCTTCTTTAAATACATGGGCCTGTATTCTACTCCAGATATTATTAATTATCATTTGTCTGGCAGTAGTGCCTTGGAGTCCTAGTCATGAACCCATTGTGTGAGGCACTGTACAAACACAGAACAAAAAGATGGTCCCTGCCCCCAAACCCTGGGTTTTAAGAAATAGGACCCTAAAGATAGGCCCCTGGATCTAATATTTAGACAGATGCCTGATTCTTAAATGTGCTGAGTACCCAACAGATCCCATTCAAAACAATGGGAGAAACTGGGTGCTGAGCAGTTTAGACGATCTAGCCTCTTTATTTAGATGCCTGTTGGGTGTTGAGCTCCTTTGCAAATGTGGAACCTATATTTGAAAAACTGAGCTCTTAATCTGTACATCCTGAAATGTAAAACCCGACCCCTGTGCGAGCCCCTTTCATATAACTCATGTCAACAGTGCATTGGTTTGCACAGTGAGTGTTATCTTTGTGATCAGAATTTTTGTGGGCAGAGCTGGCTGAAAAATGGAGATTCATCAAACCTGAAATGTTTCACCCAAAAGATCTGGGTTTGACAATCCCTCTGCGAATCCGCAGCAGGGTTCTCATGGTGACCTCAGTGCTCTCAGGACCCGAGGCTCCAGGGCAGACACACCAGGGGACTGCTCTAGAGCCAGGAACTTGGTGTTTCAGGATCCTTGGCTCAGGGTAAAAATGGCCAAATTCTTCTCACTATCAGGGATGAAGCTGTTGCAAAGGAGACAAGATCATTTGTGCAAAGATCATGGCCTGTCTTTTTTTAAACATTTCCAGCAGTATTTCCATTGAGATAAATCATTATCAAAAGTCAAAGCAAGCCCCAAGGATTGATATTCATATGTCAGGAAGCACTATTTAACTCAAAAGCACAACTAAGCTGGGAAACCCATTGCCACAAGACAGCATGGAGGTCAAGAGCTCAGTATAATTTTAAAAAGGATTAGACGTTTATATGGTCAGTAAGAACACTGACTTCTATGATAGCAAGGATTTTAAAAAAATCAAGAGCGTTGGAAGTGATATGTTATGCTAAGAGGTGCTATGGCTCCCAGCAAGTCTTGGATCCAAAGATAATCACAAACTTGGTTAAAGCCAACAGAAATGCAAGCCCTCTTTTTCAGGCTCAACAGAAGGAAAAACCAAGCCCCTCTATGCAGGACAGAGGTATGTCTACACTGCACAGAAAAACCCATGGCACTGAGTCTGAGAGCTCAGGTGAATTGACTTGGGCTTATGGGATTCAGGCTGCAGGGCTGAAAATATCAGAGTGGACATTCTTGCTTGAGCTAGAGCCCAGGCTCTGAAACCCAGAGAGGGGAGAGGGTCTTGTAGCCCAGATCCAACTTCAGCAGGAATGCCTACATGGCTGTTTTTAGCCCCGCAGCTCAAACCCCATGAGCTTCAGTCAATTGACTGAGGCTCTGAGACTCAGTGCCATGGGTTTTTCTTTCCAATGTAGACATACCCCAGGGCACAACTAGCCCTGGCGGATTTACAGAGGTTTGGATTGAACCCTCAGCTCTTAGCATTCAAAATGTCAAACATACTGAAATCTGCAGCATTCAGGAAAACCTTAAGCTTCTATGATCTCCTAAGAACAGTTTTTATCTTAATTATGTAAAGGGTAATAACACTATCTAGCTCTTATTTAGCACTTTTCATCAGCAGATCTCAAAGCGCTCCATAAGGATGTCTGCATCATTATCCACATGGAGTAATTGTTCTAAAAATGATTTTACATCAAAACCTTCATGCTTTTCTTCAAATAATGTTATTGAGGTAGCTCTCTAAAGACTTCATAGCCCATCCCCCACCAAGCTCTTCCACTTATCAGATAAGGTACAGGAGTCTTTTTTATACCTAGCAGACCTATTAGGCAAACAAAAGAGGATATCACGAAACTGAAAAAACATTAGCCCAAGCAAACCCAAAATATACCAAATTCTAAGAACTAAAACCCTAACCACAGAACCTCAGACACCTTGAGCATTCTCTGATGCTTTTCACACTCAGTTGGTGTCATGTTGCAATCAGTACAATATTCTCAGGAGCTGGTGGTGAATATGGGGTGGAAAATTTAAAATAGTTTTTCTGTGTATTCTTTTATGTGAATTTACCAGACCATCACCCTACAAAGGTATGATAGGTAGCAGTCAGAAAATCAGCAGACAAACATGCTAGCATGTTTTAATGATTGATTATAATTATGTGTTTATTTGTTTTCAGTAGTGTTTATAATGTGCAATGCACTGCACAAATACAAAATAGATACACTCCCTGCTCTGCAGAGCTTAACAGTTATTCTACATGTAGGACACCAGTAGTTTTGTACAAATTTTGAGGGACAATATAGCCCTGGGGTTCGTCACAGCAAAGATGCAGTTATTGAAATTGTGGTGTAAGTATCTGAAAAGAGATGCCTTTGTGCTTTCTGTATATTGCATCTTTACATTGTAAAGGCAGCTGATTTTGTCATTTGGTTCAGATACAGAATGTCATACCAAGTCACTGTGTTCTCTCTCTCTCTCTCTCTCTCTCTCTCTCTCTCTCTCTCAAAAATATTATAGTTTCTCTTTCTTCATCTGTTTTCCTTACAGTGAAATAAAAAATGTCTAGGCTCAAAACACATTTTGCTCTTTGTGTGCAGGAAAACACTGCAAAAAGAAATATGTACTGGTATATCCAATTGAGCAGCCTAAACCTTTGGTGATCAGCTATAGCCTGAAACATGTCATTTGATCATCCATCTCATGGTGTAACTAACTATAACTTGGAACCAATGGACAACATAGACTGTTCTTCAAGAGCGTGGATAACATCTCAGGGCCAATCAGTGGGGGGTGGGGGTGGGGTGGGGTGGGGGGAGGCTCAAGCTCAAAGGGGCCTTAAATTTAGACACTTGTTAATTTTTTGGTATTTGATAAGTTTCGCAACTTGTTTTTATGTACATCCCTGTCGGACCAAAATGTGACACATTCTCTCAGCTTAGAGATGCAAATTTAAGCAAATAAGAGATGTGATTTTGTAAAAAACATAATTTTCTTGTTAACTGATATAGATTTTGTCATATTAAAAATGTTCATAAATATTAATAAAAATATATCGGTTCTGATGGCACAAGATTAGACTGTGATGAACGTGTCCTCTCAGATCAGCTGATTATATAAACAAACCACTACTAGTGGCTGGTGCTGGATCAAGTGTGTGTTGAAAGGTAGAGAATTGTTACATTTTAGTGTCTTTATAGTTTTACGTCTAGTTGACTAAGGAATTATTTATGTGTGAGAATTCCTTATTATTATCTTCATATGGTAGCTAAAAGAGATGACTGGTTGGTTGGTTGAGCCCTAGCTTGGTAGCTTGGCCATCATCATAGGCTTTCATAGTCTATAGGCCCAGATTCAAGGTGAAAATTTGTGAGGACAATCTTGTACAGTGAGTTTTGTGAGGAAACACGTTTGAAATTTTTTGACATTATCCCTCTGTCTGTATCTGTGTCTGGGTTTACTATTGTGACAAAGCTCTGTCCTTGTCTCCGTGAGTCCCACGTTTCCTGGCGGATTTCCCTAGCCTCAGAGGCTCACTGTGACCCTCCACGTAGCCCTGCACTCTCTAGAAGCAAGGATCACAGCCTACTGAGCCATTTTCATCATAAGCTAGCAAGGGAGTTGAGGAGAAGCTACCTTCCCTTGCACAGTCGCTGTTGTCTCCCAGTTTCAGTGATTAATCGGCGTGGGGGAGTATGTGGGGGGAGCCTGGGTCTGCCGTCTACTCCGGGCTCCAGCCCAGGGACTCTAATAGTATCAGCTATGGTAGCTGACTTTTTAGAAACAGGACGCGTACAATTCCATGGGCCACTTCCCCACAGCAGCCCCCACTTCCTTACGTTCCACTTCACCCTTACCTCAGGGTCTCCTTCCTTGTGCTTGATATGGTTTGTACTGCTCAGTCTCGCCCACCTGACTAACTGGAAGGCTTTTAACTAGTTTCAGCAAGCCCCTGATTGGCTTCAGGTGTCCCAAACAACCTAGCTGTCCTCCCTGCCTTCTGGAATGATCTTAATTGGCCCCAGGTTTCTTAATTGACCTGGAGCGGCTGCCATTTGCTTATCCTGGTAACCATAGGCGCCGACTTCGTGGGTGCTCCGGGGCTGGAGCACCCACGGGGAAAAATTGGTGGGTGCTCTGCACCCACCGGCAACTCCCTGCCCGCCCTGGACCCGCGGCAAACTCACCGGAGCACCGGGAGATGTTGCGGGGCCCTGCCCCTGACGCTGGGCGACGTTGCGTCAGCGTCGGGGGCGGGGCCCCGCAACGTCACCCGACGTCGGGGGCGGGGCCCGGTGTCGGGGCCCCGCAACATCACCCAGCGTCGGGGGTGGGGCCCAGCGTCGGGGGCGGGGCCCCGCCAAATCGCCCGGCGTCAGCCCCCACCGGCGCCACAGGAAGTTGACGCCTATGCTGGTAACAGGGATTTCTTTAGCCTGTGGCTAATATATCTGTCTTCCATTACTTTACTATAGCCTTCTGGCCTTGCCCTGTCACACTATATATATGTCATCCCTTTGTCTTCAGCTCAGCCTGTTATATTATACCTTGCGTGCTTGAGTTTTGATTCAGTGATAAGGATAATTGTCTGACTGTTTCATTTTGTGTTCTTAATTAGTATTCCTTCGTTTTAAGTCTTTTCAGAATTTGTGTACATGTTTACAGTAGAAGATTTCAAGTGTAGATAAACTATTTATTTAAAACAGAATATTTCAAGTGTGGATAGGCTACATATTGACCAGATAGATCACTATGAAGAGGAGATTTGAAAGTGGTGCAAGCAAGAGACGGTGAAAACAACTGAGTGAAGCAGCAGCAAAGAGCTCAAAGCCAATAACTTCATTTCTCAAACCACTGGAAAACACACCTTACCCAACAAACAATGCTACAAATAATGAAAACTCCGCAACTGCAACAGGTGATATTTCAATGCCAGTACCTGAACATGAGGACAATAGTCAAGAAGATGTGCCAACAGTAACAGATACAGCAGAAGATCGTGTGTACGATCAAGAAACTCAACAGCAGCAGGAAGATGTAGATCTTAAGCAGCAAGAGCAATTCATGAGTACTACAGGTTTGACTGTGACTGACATTGGAATTATTGACAAGAGCAATGCTGCACAAATGCAATCTTGACTTCAAATTAGGTGTTTTGAAATTCCAAGTAACATTCCATGAGATGCTGATAATCATGCTTTCCCTACTTGTCTGCTGACAAAAACTCTTCCAAATGGTGAGAAGAGACTGGTTATGCTGGAATATGGAAAAACAATCTCTGTACTGTGCACCTTGCTTCATTTTGAACAAAAGTGCTGCAAATGCATCAGTTCTCTCTCATCAATCAGGATGAAGCATGAACTATGGGACAAGAGCGTTTGAATGGGCTCACGATGCTTAATATCAACTGTGACATTGCATGAAAGTTAGATTTTTCCTCAATAATTACTGCATTTGCACAGAGAAAGGCTAGAAAAGCATTTGTTAATTAAAAAAAAAATCAAATGATATCACTCTTTTTTTGGTGCCTTATTTTGTTTTCATGTGTCGTCATTTTTTATTTTTATTATGGCTAGAGGCCTCAAAAGCTGGAAGTGGCCCTGGCCTCTCTGGACCTCTGAGAGGGCCTGAACACACTAAATGTAATCTATATGATGATTCCATATGGAATTTCCAGTGGTTTCTGCAGAAAAATAAAGCACAATGGGCCAAATTCATTCCTGCTATAATGCCACAGAAGTCAGAAGAGTTACACCAGGGAAACATTTGCCCTACTGTATTCCCTGTGAGATCTCTCTTATAGGAGATGAGGAGGTGGAGATATTTTGTGCTGTAGCACTGATCCGCTGGGGTCTCTATTGCTTATTCCCCAGATCTCTGTGGTGGATTGGGACCTTTTGAAACTTCTGCTGATGGTGTCCTTTGGGGGCAGACAGTAGCACACACTGACACACACACACAGTACAAACACTGAAGATTTCTGTCTCCTGTGCTGGATGAATGGAGGCATGAGTATAAACAGGCATATGCCACATATGCTTTTTAATGTCGTGATCCCCAGCCTGAATAGCTTCTAGTCTATGCATTAGCAGCACATGACGATTGTTTTTCCTCCATAGGCAGTCATATGTCATATGCAGACTTGATTCTTGGTTGAGGTTTCTAGACATTGCTGTAATATAAATACTAACACCACCACGAAATGCCTCAAAATCTAAGGATTCTGGACTTAGAATCCAAAGCCGATTTTTCGCCCACAGTGGTTTATGTTTGCACGTTGCCTTAACCATGTATATTTCCAGGACAGAGTATGAGACCTCAAAAAGAATACAATCCAGAAATAGTTTTAAATAGAACCAGGGTAAATCTGGGGGCTCATTTGGGCACGGAAGTTCTTCTTACATACAGTTCAGTATCTGTATGAGACACCGTGCCCGTATATGTTTTTAAAAGGCAACTGTAGGTTGTCTCCAGTATTCCTAGCAGATTCCCTGACAATTGTCTTTGTTCTTCCGTTCTGAGTGACAGAGTTCTTCAGGCTGTTGGAGCAGAGAAGGAAATACAGACCCAGATGAGGAGAGAGAATTTATTTTTGCTAGAGTTACCTCTAGCAAGGCTACGTTGACAGCAAAAATTTGCATTTCTGAAAACTGAATTTTGTTGACTTACTAGAGCAGTCACTGATATATCCCACAAAAAGGAAGGATGACTCATCAAAGGACTATATTTTTGTTTCAAGTTTGTAATGGATTCCGGACTGTCTGTGGCAACATTTCTTCATCAGGGTGCAGGTGTCCAACTTTCAAATACGCTAGTTGAAGTTATGGCTTCAGATACCGCTTACCTGGGTTTACTGATATCCAAGGGCTTTTTGTGCCTCCGATAATTTTGTCTAAATATATTATCCTGAGGGTTTACATTCATTATTATTTTATAGCACCTACCAGTGTGACTAGGCAGTGCATAGAAAACGTTGAAGAAACAAGTATGACTAGCGTCACCCAGCTCCTTTTGCACTACAGGAGATTAAAAGTTCCCATTTCTCCCCAGGGAGCATAGAGCTGGTGTAGCCACTAGGACATGGGCGGGGAGGATGCAGCGTAGCTGGAGCATAGTGGACTCCAGCAGTTTCCTGCTACTAGTCCCTTAGTGGCCATTGCCGGCTAATGTAGTTTAGGGCAGCAGCCCATGGTGGCTCTAATATATGCCTTGGCTAGCACAGGTTAAAGTCATAATAGGTTCCCAAACTCCCAACCTGGGTGAATCTTGATGCAGGAAAGAATCTGGGATTATAGCAAAATTTATGGATTCTAATGGCATGTTTGTTATTTAGACCTCACACCCAAAGCCGATTTTTCGCCCACAGTGGTTTATGTTTGCACGTTGCCTTAACCATGTATATTTCCAGGACAGGGAGCAGGATTTTCTCCTGTGTATATTTTCCTCCCTTTTTACCTTATTTTACTGTGGATCAAAGGAAAGGTCTGGTGTTTGAATCTGGGTATATGGGACCATTATTTTCTTTTATCTACCTTTTGTATGGACTGAGATTTTTCCTCACACATTATTGTATGTTGCGCTTTCATCAATTAATAATAGGTATCCAGAAAAAAATAAATGTCTTCCAGCTGAGCAGCTGAGTTAACACAATGGACCCAGCACACTGTGGCACATGATAGGGAAAGTTATCTGAATTAATTGTAGTATTTCCATGTGAATGACAGTGCTAATGAATCACCATAACATACTTCAGTACAGAATGCACCTTACATGAATAAGTGTATTCAGCATCGTTATAGGTCTTTTCTTGGCCTGCTTGAAGAATATTAGAACAGGAGGGGGTGAAACTTGCATGGATTATGCTCACAGTCTCTCTGGAGACTGCACAATGCAGGAAACAGAAAAAGACTAATAACATTTTAAAGGGTTAATATCTAAATTACAATTTTCCCAAGGGTCAACAGTCTCCATTAGTAGCTAATGTAAGAGAGCCCACAGTACATTTCCATCTCTTATACTGATTTCACTTAAAAAAAAAAAGTTGATGGCTGAATGTAACTCTCAAGTGAAGTAATGTCCAATAAACAAATTGCATTTGCTTAAAATAATATTGAAACATACCAGAACATGAGCTGTAAGCGACATTAACGAGATTATCAGCAAGGCCTCCTGCAATTTAATTGATAAGCAATGTTGTATTAGAAAAGATGCTTTTGCATATTTCATATTTCCCATTTGGTTCACTGGGCCAAGCCCAACTGAGATGCAATGAAGTGTGGCACATGAAATGACACATTTCGCCTGAAGATGTGCTAAATGACCACCAGTAATGTGAAGACTCACTCCATAGGAATTCTGGAACCTGGAGATGGCCAATGACCCAGACACTGCAAGTGCAGAACAAATTTAAACTAATTAAATTTCAGTTCTTGGAAGCAGTTTAACTGAAGTTCAATGACTTTTAACCAGAGTAACTACTGCCCTTTATAAAGTTCTTTGGCTGGAAGTATAGGGACAATATCTGATCGCCAACTCTGATGTATCCCATTACCTTGGGTAATCAAGTGTGACTTGCTTTCCCAATACATACACAAAGCTTTGAACATTCAAAAAGATGTGAAGCACTGAAATAAATTGTTTTCAAACAGTTCCATGCATCTTTCTTTACTCTGCAACATAGAAACATGAGCCAAGGTATCAGTTGTAGACAGTGGCCTATCAGGGTATTTCTTTCACCAGTCAGGAATCATTGTCTCGTGATTACAGAAGGTAGTTTACAAGTACACAAGCAGGTTATCATCATTCCTGTTATTATGAAAAATTATATAGTGTCAGAAATTCACACAGGATTTAACAAATAAAGGGCTACATTGTGTCTGCTAAAAGCAGCCTGTTGTATGTACAGCCACCCTACAGAGCACCATACGGGCATTCTGCTGGTTGAGCTAAAGGTCTAGGACATTATTTGCTGCACCCCTTCAAGAACTGCAGCAAACTTTCCTCCCTGGCATAGCTCTCCAATACCTGGCTGGCATACAGGGTGCCTACTTGCTGCCTACTTTGTTCCCCTTTGCACTGAATAACTCCCAGAAGGGGTAGCAGCTCAGTTACCATGTTGTACAGCCTCAAGTGCAGTTAGGCTTATCATCTCCAAGATGCAGAAAAACTGGCCATTGGCTACTCCCCGCAACTAACATAAATGGCCCTAGTGCTGATTATAGCTAATTATTACTAAAATGTTTTAGAGAACACTTTTACAAAAACACACCACACACACCAAACACAATACAACATCCAATGTGTGTATTTTTATGTTATTTTATCATTTGACTTACCTTAACCTAACACATAACACAGAGTTACAGTCTGGACTCTGGTATGATCACTCTGCTTAACTATTTCAAGTGAATAAAACACAACACAGCACCTTAAATCTTTTAACTGTCAAGACAGAAGAAAACTGTCCAGGCTGGTTAAAACCTGGCCACATGGCAACCCTAAGTGTAGTTGCTGAGATTCTGGGCAACTCTGATATAGTTTGCACAGATGGCATGGGAGAGTCCGACTTCCCCTCTCCTTCCCCTACATGGCCAAAATTCACAACATGGTAAGACATGCTCTCTGCCCCTGAATTGCTAGCTGCCAAGATCAGAGTGCATCCAGCCATCAGATAAGTATAGAAGGGAGGGTATGGCATTTTAAACTCAATATGGAAGCATGGTTTTAGCAATTTCCATGTGTGTTTTTGAAGGGCAAATTAAATAGCAAATGGCCGGGTGAAATTTTCCTGTAATGAGTATTTATTTTTTTACGACCTAAGTACACACGCAGGCATATTAAACACAAAAAACTGCATAAAAATAGCATTTAGGCTGAGAAACAAGCCAATAATAGCCAGCAAATTCCTCAGAGATGACAGCAACCTTCACCCAGGTTACCCTTAGAAAATGGAGGAAATATACTACAGTAATGGCCCACATCATTTTAGTATTACTCTTTTGATCCATTACTGTAGTGTAAAAGTTACCACAGCTATGGTTGCTACAGCACAACAGATGTACAATACAAATCAATAATTTATGTGAGGCCAAAAAAATTAATGCAATACTGAAGGGTAAAGGAATTGAGAATTAAACCAAAGAGTTAAAAAAACCCCACAGATACACTGGGCCAGATGCTCAGCTGATGTAAATTGGAGTTTCATCAGTGGAACAAAGCCTATTTCCAGTCTGCAAACTGGAAAGGTGTTCCTATATACAGCAGTTAAGATGGCTTATAGCATGTACCCATCCAAAAATTACCCATGTATCTTGTACCCATCCAAAACCCACAACAATTAGTATTGTGATTTAGGGAAAAACAATTTTAGATGACATTGTCTAGCTGGCTTTGTACTAACACCCAGTCTGCTCTGTGCAACCTGCCTGACCTCAATGCTACAGGGGAAGGGCCCAGTCCTGCCAGGTGCTGAGCACCTGAACCAGTTGGAATCCATGAGGTTTGAGGGGGGAGAGCAGCTTACAGGACTGGTCCCTAATGGAGGATCAGCAGTCATTATAACTCTACCAAGCAATGGAGTCTGCGTTATTTAATTCACTAACATAGACAATCACACCCATTTCAGAAAATGCTGAAATAATTTTTTCTCTGAGGAACAGTCAGGATGAAGTCTATAAGGAGGCCTTTCTTCAGTGTGGAGGACTCACATACTAAAGGGATGTTAAGGTTGCAGAGCTGAAAAGCTACTTATTTGTGCGTCTCTCAGATACTCGTGATCTTTCTTTCTTAGACACTTACCTCACATAAAATAGATGAATCACAGAACTTTCATGTAAACCATATGAATTATAGGCCTGGCTTGCACAAAAAAGTGAGGTTGACATAAGTCGCCTGACATCGACCTAGTTGTGCTTGCGTCTACACTCAAATTTGTCTCTGACTGAGGTAAGTGCCCAGTAACCCCACCTCCCTAAATGGTGTTGAGCCATGGTTGACATACTGCAGTAGACGCAGTACTAGTGTAAATACAGTGTGACCTGTGTTGATCCTAACAGTCCTCCAGCATCTATCTCACAATGCTCAATACTGACTGCTCTGGTCACATTTGTGAACTCCAGTGCCCAGGGGCCACAGAGACCGGAATCTAGGGCCCCTTTCAAAACCCCATCTATTCTTGAAATGCCTTTTCCTGATTGCCGAGCCTGGTGAGCACACTTAACAGCCCTCCATCATTGTGTGCAACTGCCCAGCTGGCCACACTGGCTACATGCTCCAGACAGGCCCCTGCCTGCTGTAGACAGGAGATATTGGATCTCCTGCGCCTCTGGGGAGGAGAGGCTGTGCATGCACAGTTATAGAGCAGTCATAGAAATGTGGACATCTATGAGCAGATTTCATGGGGGATGCAGGGAAGGGGTACACCAGGGATCAGCAGCAGTGTCGTGTTAAAGTGAAGAAACTGCGACAGGCATACCAGCAGGTCAGGGAGGCCACAGTTATCTGGTGCCGAGCCACAGAGCTTTCACTTTTACAACAAGCTGCTTGCCATTCTTGGTGGAGACCCCACCAGAACCCTGTAGAGCACCATGGATACCTCTGAGGAGCCCAAGAAACGGACCCCCGGTGTGAACAGCGAGGAGGAGGAGGATGAAAAACGTGACACCAGGGTTCCAGTTATGCCACAAGCCAGGATCTGTTTGAGACTCCAAAGCAGTCTAGTCAGGCACAGCAGCTGAACACAGGTGAGTCTGATGCAGGGGAAGGAACCTCAGGTAAGTGTGCGAATGCACTTCCCATTACCGTGTTTAAATGGGAAGATGGATCCCGACACCAATGTAGCAGAACACAGGTATCAACTTTCCATTAATGTACTCATACTAGAAGAGGTAGCAGTACAACAAACAGAGGAAGAGTTATTATCTGCTTTTCATTCCCCTGTAAAGTTAGCCGGGCGTGGAGGAGGGGGCATGAGGATCAGTTTATTTATGTACACAGGGGTGCCCTTTGAATCCTCCTTAGCTCTCTCAGTGAAACTTTCATGGAGGTACTCTGCAATCCTCTCCCAAAGGTTTCTAGGGATGGCTGCCTTATTTCTTCTGCTGCGGTAGGACACTTTCCCACACTATTCAGTGATAACTTCAGCAGACACCATTGCAGTAAATAGGCTGGTGGCATATGGGTCCTGCCGGCTTCAGGATGTCAGCAGCAGCTGTGCTTTCTGTGCCTGTGTTACCCTCAGGAGTGAGATATCAGTCAAAATCACCACTGCCTGAGGAAAATAGTGCCGTTGCCCTGCACTCACACCTATGAACATAGGGACTGACATTTTATTGTTTCATGCAACCAAACAATTCCCTCCTCATTCCCACCTTCCCCACACAACTGCTGGGCCATACTCACCATGGCTGGGGCTGGAGAGCAGTGCTATGCACAGGTGCTCCAAAGCTGAAGTGTCAACAAGCACATCTTGTTTAAAATGTTAGGGGAGCAAGGGAAGAGAGTTCTGAAACTTAACTTACACTTTCTGTTGTGACTAGAGACACAATGGTACAAACATAGGCGCTGACTCCGTGGGTGCTCCGGGGCTGGAGCACCCACGGGGAAAAATTGGTGGGTGCTGAGCACCCACCGGCAGCTCCCCGCCCGCCCCGGACCCGCAGCAAGCTCACCGCAGCACCGGGAGACGTTGCGGGGCCCCGCCCCCGACACTGGGCAACGTTGCGTCGGGGGCGGGGCCCCGCAACGTCGCCCGGTGTCAGGGGCAGGGCCCGGCGTCAGCCCCCACCGGCGCCACCGGAAGTTGGCGCCTATGGGTACAAATCTGTGTGGTTAAATCTGTAGATGCTGCTGTTGCAACCTTGAGAGGCCTCCCTCCACACCTGGCCATGATAAGGAGGCAAATTAAAAGGAGATGGGAGGATGTGTTCTGTGAGATCCTACAAGCCAGTGCTGCATTCGACTGCGAACAGAGGGCCTGGAGGGTTTATATCTCAGACACTATGGAGCAGGAAGTAGCAGGCAGGAGAAAGGCCCAGGAGCACGAGGAGGAAAAGAGAGGAAGATGTAGCAGCACATAATGGGGCTTCTCTGGCAGCAAACACAGTTGCTGCAGACTCTAGACCTACAGGTTCAACAAGCACAAGTTGGCCTCCCTTTGCAATCAGTGTAGAACTTCATTTCAGCACACGCCCCGCCCCCCCGATACACCTCCCATCATTCCATGGGACAACAGAGGCTGTATCCTTACCCCTGCCGCTCCATGCTGGGGGACTATAAGGACAACCACAGCTTCACGTACACTGACCCGTGACAAGTCTCTGAAAATAGCCTGCACACACCATACAATTCTCATACTTATTTGGAGCAAGATTGGGCAATCCTTAGTTTTGTTAATGAGTGCTTACTCGTGAGAGTAGCCTCTTGGATTTCAACAGGATTACTCATGTAAATAAGTGCGCCCCTAAGTGAGTAAAGGTTGCTCTTCCTTGCCCTCTATTTGGATTTATAAGAACAGAATCAGAGAAACCTCTCCCATCTTCTTGACAATTACTTAAAAACAGCAATCACTTCAAGAAAACTACAACTGGCAGCAAATTCTATTGTACACTGCCAACAACTAGCCAAACCCATTTCATTCATGGGGTTTACACCCATGGTCTCATGTTGGGTAGGGATATGTAGACCATCTCCTTTATATACAAAACATTGTTATTATTACATTAGTATTACAGTAGCAACTACAAGCCCTAACTGAAGTCAGGGTCGCTTGGTGCTTGGCACTTTCTATAAACACAGTAAGAGACAATCCCTGCCCCAAAGAGATTTCAATACAAACAGGCATAGGGTGGGAGAAAGCAGAATTATGATACCCATTTATAGCTGGGAAACTGAGGCATGGAGAGGTCAAATGAATTTCCCAAAGTCACCCAGCAGAACAGTGGCTGAGCCAGGATCAGAACTCAGATCTCCTGAGTCCAGCCCAGTGTCTCAGCCATGGTTTCATCCTTCCTCCTCTAGACACACACACGAAAAGAGGGAGTACATTAAAAAAAACACACGTTATCCTCATGTTATCGTTACAAAAGTGAATTTGTCTGCAGTTCTGAGACCAGCCAAATCATCGAATTGTGTTAGACTGACAGTAACTTAACATGCTCAATAACAAGTACATTTTAAAAATACACTTGCATGGGAGCTCTCTCTGGGCTTTGTGCCTTACTGATGATTGGTATAAAAAAGAAAAACACACGTACTATCAAAGATACCACCTTTTGGGTCATATAGGTTCTCCTACCTGGCTCTCTCATGTTTCCTGGTATCAAGAAATAGAGTACAGAAACTGTATCTTAATTATGACCTGTGCTGTCAGGGGCTGGAATTGTGAAGTGTCTAGCTTGGCCTGAACAGAGCTTTGGGATGTCTTGTACATGGATTTCTCATACATAAAATGATGAAAAACTCATATTCTTTAGATAATTTCACAGAAGAGCTCCATAATAACAACAAAAAGGATTTTATAATTTATTTGTATTGTGGTTGCACCTATTAGCCCCAGTTGTGGACTAGGAACCTGTTGTGCTAAGCACTGAACAAACACAGAATAAGAAGATGGTCCCTGCCCCAGTGAGCTTTGGTTTTACTTTTTGTTATAAGGAGATTGAACACACAACCATTTCCAAAAATGTTTTTTTTCTTCTGGTGTCTCTTCTCAATATCAGGGTGCAGCAAACAGGTCCACTCATTCCTAGGAGTGAGCAAACAGGTCCAGGAATCTTGGCCCAGATCTTCATCTGGTGTACCCTGACCTAGAATTTAACTCAAGCCACCCCACCCAATGCAAGTTAACATGTTCCCCAAGATAATCTTTGAGATCTCTTAAAATCCATTGCTGGCAGAGCAGCTCGGCACCTGCTCCTCAGCCTGAGGAGAGGATTAAACGAAACTTTTCCCATCTTCAGTGAAACTAGTGAAACAAGTTTTTCCAGATTATTGTTCTTGGACAGTAAAGTTCCCTTTTTCCCTTGGCAACTGTGTTACCATAGCTTGAAATGTTGTTTCAACCTTTTTGGAAAGCACTCTTTAATTTATATTGTACTATCTAAAATAAAATTTTAAAAGTGGAAATCAGAACAAAACTTTTCAATTCTAGAAAAACAAAACATTAAGATCTTATTGAAACAATCTTTGGACTAATCCCAAATGAATTTATTTTTCAGAATTTCATTTTGTAGGAAATTTCTAATTTTTTCCTTCCATTTTAGAACAGAAAATAATTCAAAGTTGTGGAAATTCCTGGAAAAGAAAAAATCCAGTTCCTGTCCAGCTCTACTTGCCCCTTCCCTCCCCAAGGATGGTGCAGTTCATGCACTCCCATGTTTGTGGAGCTCAAGGAAAGGACGTGTTTTCCTGAGGAAGAAATGCTCCTTGAACTTCACTTAGGACAATGTATCTTTGCACCCTTCTTTACTCAGGGCTTTATTTTAAAGGCATAATCTAGCTCTAAATGCTCATGTTTTGTAAATATATTAGATATATTTGTTCAAAGATCTCAGAGTGCTCTGAAACACAGAGTTGTATCTCCACTTTACAGACAGGAAACTAAAGAACAGAGAACCCGCTGAAAGTCACAGTGAAGCTGGGGCAGTAAGTAAGTGCAGGATTCTCATAACGGATTTCCAAGTTATTTCCATTACTGTCACGCCCATGGGCTTTTGCTCTTATTTTCACACCAGTACACTTAGGAAGGTGGAAGAGAAAGTGGACAAAGTGAGCCTTGCTGTAATTCCATTGATTTAAGTGCAATTATAGGATGGGTGAATCTGGCACCAGCTTTCTCAACCCAACATTCTCTGAAGGTCATTAATAGCATTAAGTAGATAAACACCTACTGCAAAAAAGTGGTCACAGCAGTAAAAGTGCAAATGGCAACAAAACCATTACTTATTAAACCCCCAGAAGATTTGTTATTCAGTTCTAGAGTAGATTGAAAAGATCTAGTAAAACTCAAAGGGAGCATAGGAATGAGACCAGAAAATCTTTTTTTGGATAATTATTGCAGTCTTTTATTATTATTATTTCCAAGCCATTTGGCATTACTGTAGCAGAAACTACAACTGAACAGTCAAAGATACTCCCAATAGACCAAGTATCTTGAGTTATATCAAGAACATTTTATTCCAGAATTTATCTGAATCCCAGGATGGCACATAGCTTTAATTTAATTAGATGTTAATCTTTAATTCCTGGAGACTCCAGGACAATCCTGGAGGGGTGACAATCCTAGTTATACATCATATAATACACATCACAGGCCTATCCAGACTTCAGAGATTTCAAAAAGTGTTCCCTCATACCTGACAGTAGAGTCTAGGCACACGTTTTAACCACTTACCATTCACGCTGGCCTCGCTACTGGAAATTGCTGGCAGAAGACGACAAGAGTATTATAGCATATATATCTTCCAAATTTGGCAATGTAAATACAGATGCAGCCTTCTCATAGTCCTTAGTTAAATAGGTTAATTCAGAAGTATACATGAAAGTTTCCTAACGCTCCAAAATTCCTGGCTGAACCTACAAGGTATGTTTTGTTATTGATAGGAACTGAGGTGTAGGGTGTGTGTGTGTGTGTGGGGGTGTGGGTGTGGGTGTGGGTGTGGGTGTGGGTGTGGGTGGGTGTGTGTGTTTACAGACACGTGTGCAAGCACATCAGAGCTTTGGATCAGTTCCCAAACTTTCATGAGTCTTCGTGTAGTTCCAAAGTTTGTTGGAACCTTGGTGCTGTTCCCAAATCCTAGCAAATCACTCATGAATAACTCAAAAATGAAATGATCTATCCTGTCCAAACCCACACTTTGCACTAGAACTCATCAAGGCCTTTTGACTAAAACAAACTTGAAATCTAGGTCATGTCATTTTTTAAGCTCTGATGTGACAAAAAAGCATTCGATAAATTTGCAAAAAGCCAATCACACCTCTTTTTTCTAAGACACATAGCTCAGAAACAACATGTGTGAGTCCCCGCAAAAATGTCATAAAAATTCTCCCTGACCAAAGACCAGTCATGTAAAATTTCATATAGAAAGGACCTGTTGCAAGGAATTTAGAGTCAATGCCAAAACTGAGCTTAGAATGGAAAGCTGTTTGTAAGTTTAGGTGGTTTCTACCTCTACAATAAACAGTTCACCCTCAAGTTTGGGGTGAATTGCACTCAGGTTGCGGTTATCTTGTCAGACAGAGAGCACCCCAGGCAATCTTTATAACATGACACATTGGGGATTTGCATTTGAAGGAGATGCAACAATTCAGTAATGTGTGGCATGTCAGAAAAGAGGTGTAATTGGCAAAGCACAGTGTCGGCGCATGCATAATGTCTAACCAGAGTCATCAAATCTCCTGTTCATGAACACTACAAAATACTCAAAAAATGAAGTCAAGAAAGAGAAAATGATAAAGGTTCAGGAAGTTATGAGTGCATTTAAAACGACATTAACTTAAGTGATGTGGATATGAATAATTAAATTGAAAATACAAAAAAAAACCCCACCTTTAGATCTGTAGTGTTCCGTTCAGTTAGCTCATTCTATTCACAAAGTGTAATACCCACATGGAAAGGCTGGCTTTCATCCCTGTATTCAGATATGTACTCATTATAGGCACATCCCAATACATAGGGGAGGGGTGGCTGCTAATAGTCAGTTCTCTAAAATGTATGAGCCCAATCTTGGTCCTATTGAAATCAAGGCAAAAAGTGGAAACCAGGCTAGGAATTTTTCTAGCAAGATTGACAAAAAGAAAATTAACAACTTTGGCTGATTTAATTAACTGATTTTAATGGGGCAGAAAGATGCACAGCATACACTGAGTGGGATAAAGGAGGGGCTCTTCCTGTTATGTAATTTGGTGACCATGACATTTTCTGCAAGAGCCATCTCTTTCTGCAGAATTATGCTCCAGAAACTGACTTTTCATGTAAATAAAGTTTCTATTAATAATTTTTAATTATGATGGCACCTAGAAGCCCCAAATGAGACTGTTCTAGGTACAGTATAAACACATAGTAAGAGACAATAACCTTTTCAAGTCCTGTGCTCAGTCCTGTAACACCAACTGGTTTAGGAGCCTAAATCTCTTTCAGAAGGGATATATGTACTTACAAGCCAAATTCCCATCGATAGGCAATGGGATTTAGACTCTGAAGTCCCTAACTCACTTTTGAAAGTGAGATTTAGGCTCCTATAACAGTTAGGCTTTGCAATGTTGAGTACAGCAACACGTAAAAACCTTTAAAAACCTGGCCTAGTGACTTCCTTAAGGTTGCAAAGGCTAGAAACAGAGCTGGAAACTGAACTCACATATTCTGAGTCCTAGTCCTTATCAAGGAGACCATCCTCCCTCTTCTAGCCTGTTTACAACAAAAACCCTAAAAATCATGAATGGAATGCAATGTGATACAATGATATATACCAGAGTCTGCAGGCAGCCTGTAAGAAAGACTTTGGGATAGTGTGAACTTTTCCCATTCCTCGTAATGAGGTCTTCACTCTGAAACCTAAGGATGATATTTAAAATTTCAACATTAACAACTATTCCTCTGGAGAACACTTAAGCAGAAGCATCCTGGTAATTATCTTCTTCCACAATCTCTACCCACTCCCATGCTTTCTTTGATGCTAAAAGCCTCAAACATCCCACAACCAGATGCCAAAACCTTCAGCTTCCTTCAGACAACTTGTATAATATGGTTATGCATTGTCACTGTATACTTTTGGCATCTGAAAATGTTAGGGCAGAATAAACTAAATGGAATTTAATATCAACATAAGTAACACAAAGGAAAGTGCATTATTCATTTTCATATTTAAGTCAGCACAACAAACCATTTTTGAATGTACATGAAGCTGCCACAGAATTTCCAACTTTTTGCATCGCTGTGATGCAGAAACTAGCAGCCCAGCCATAGAAATTAGGCCCAACATCCCATGGAGTACATAGGGCTTTGGTTAGGGTGGCTTATTCTATGTGGTTTACAAGGACAGGAAATGTGTGTGATTGCACAAAACCTGAGGTTTTGAGGCAGAGGGTCCTTTCACTATTGAATTTGTGTAATTCTGCTTCACTAAGAAGGACAAGATTTAGTGAGTGTGAACAGGGGGAGCACATGCCATTCATGCCAAATAGCCCAGCTCTGCAAGTTTCCTGGCATGGAGGGCTCTTGGAGGAGGAGGAGCGGTATAAACTGTTATGGGCCTGTGTAGAGTGAGGGCCAGTGAATTTAGAACTCCACAGATTCGCTGGCAGTATCCCACCACCACCATCCACACATGGACACAAAGCTGCGGAGGGTACTCTAGCATTCCTTCCCTTCCTGCCTGGCAGTTGTCTCCGTGCTCAAGGCAAGCCATGTACTTGAATATGTTTCCAACTGCTGCAGTGTGTAGGTGGGTATAATAGTCCTTAATTTGTTGACCTCTTGTTTAACTTTCATCTAAAAATCATTTGTTTTAATCAAAAGAATCATTATGGAAATGTACAGCTCATCAGGTCATGGAGGGTAGGAATAGTTAGAAACATTTCCATACTTCACTTCCTTCCCACTCTTCTGAAGGAGCTTCAACTATGTAAACACACTGGAAACACCAGGACTCATGTTTATGAACATCCTTCTGTGAAATCCACCTTTGCTCTAAAAACCAAGATTTATTCCCTGAAACCCTCCCTTGAAGCAAAGTCATTCTGAAAACAAAATGAAAATATGTTGAAAGTATAAACTGGGCCAGATCCGTGGCAGGTGTAAATCCGCATAGCTTTATTAACTTTACTGATTTTTATCTGCTGAGGGTCTGGACCACAATGACCAATTCGCTTTTCTTCAGTGTCCCAAAAACTTCCTGAAGAGAATATGTTTTGAATGATTATACCAACGGCTTTGCTGAGGCAAGCCTCTTTTTCAGGGAAATCTCCCACGATTGTTTGGCTCTCAGTTCAGCAACCTTATTATTATTAGTGTTATGGCGGTGCCTGACAGCTTCAAGCAGGGTTGGGGCCTCACTGAGCTAAGCACAGTACAAACTCAAAAGCAAACAAAAGTACCTGCCCTGAAGAACTGACACACTATGACAATATGCAACAAGCGAGTGTAACAATCATTGTGAAATAATATGAGTTAACTTTGGCCAGATACGTTCCCAGCATAATGGCTTCAATTTCCTTAATTCTTTTTAAGGAGATATAAACAAATATAATGTCTCTACTGGCCATCTTCCTCTTCAGCATCAGTTGGCAGCTTCCCATAAGCTTCATAGAGGAAGCGGGACTCAAGGAGGGATTTGATGGAGAACACAGTAGCTTTGTGGACCAGTGTGTGGAGGGATGAAAGAAAGCAGATACAGATCTCAGCAATATCTATCTAAGATTTTCTATAGTGCTCATCACTGCAATACCAAAGCATTTATGCAGTAATGCAGACAAGTAGCAGGTCCTGTTCCCACTGACGGCAATGGCAAAACACCTTTTAACTTAATGGGATCAAGAACAGGCTCACATTGTAGTCTATTAAAAAAAACATGTCAGGTTTTGTTTTTGACAGGCTTCTACACTTTCATTAAAAAACAAAACAAAAAACAAAATTAAAAAAGTACATATTTTCCTTCTCTGAAAAGGGATTTTAATCCTAGTTTCCATTATTTTGAGAAAGAAGCTTCTGTTAATTTCTCAATTGATGCTTCATGTTATATAGAAGCAGGATGTATAATTGCTTTTCAGCTTAACCTAGTAAAACTCATTTGAGCATGGTGCATAAACTAGGACACAAACTAGAGATGACAGAAGATGTTAATAAAGTTTCTGAATTGAGAAAGCATTATTTTTTTTAAATTACAGGAGAGTGGGTTTATAAAAGAATGACATTTACTGTTACCCCTACTCACAAAGTTGCTCACATTAAAGCGTGACATTTAAGGGAACTGATTCCTATTTGTACTTCTCCATTAAGAATACTTAGAAGATTAATTTGAAAATTAATGTTGCAGTCTATGACATTCTGGGATGCAATCCAGACCAGTGAGGGTCTGTGTCACCCCTGCCCTGAAACCTTGGGTGCCTTACACCTGGGCTGCTCACAAGCAGCCTTTCAGCATGCAAGACACATCCTGAGTGTCTGTGTATAGCTGCAGCCTGCTAGCACACTCCACTCATACTCTGGCTTCCACCAACCTTGCTTACCACATGCAGGGTGACCCCAACACACACAGAGTTCTGGATTACCCCCCTCCCCTGCAAAACATGTTTTTTTTTTCAGTACTGTCCAGGCCTCTCCTGGACTGTTCAGGAAATAGAGGTCTATTGTCCCTGTAAGGGAATGATATCCAACAACTTGCTACCTTGAATAGAGTTCACAACACTGGACTAATTTTGATTAAAGAAAAAAAATGTATTTAACTGCAAAGAGATAGGTTTTAAGTGAATACAACAATAAGGCATTAAAGTCAGAAATGGTTACAAGAACAATAAAGATAAAACACTTTCTAAACTTAAACTAGATTTGGTTTCAGGTGAAGTTCTTAACACAGGGTCCAAGTATCATTGCCAACCAAGTTTCAGGTCAGGATCTTCATCCAAAGTCTATTGGCTGTTTCTTTTATCTTCTTAGGTGAAAAAAGAGAGAGATGGATAGGGAGAGATAAGTTGGGGTGGTTTTGCCCCTCACCCTTTGAAATGCATTTCCCTGAGAGTGACCCCTAGGTAAAGTTCTTTCCACCTGAGAGCAAGAAGACATGGAGTCCTGGGGGGGGGGGGGTGGAGAGGGAAGAGAAGGAGGAGGCTTCATGTAGTTGTTTGCTGAGATCAGATCTATTTGTTCCTGCCCCCTTTCTTTACCAAAGAATGGCCACTTGATAGGTATGGCCCATCAGTTTTCATTACACTTGTCCAGGGCAACAACTTGCCCTTTGTCTTTGAGAAACAGGTTTACTCACTTCCCACTTACTTGTCTGGTAAACACACAAGTCATGATTTCAGCTTATGTTCATAATGTCATATGTAACATTGCTATACACATTATATCATGATATTATTGACCAGCAAATTATTAATTTTCAAATGATACCTTACAAGGCGTACTTTGTATCAAGATTATTACAATAGTGTGTAGGGTATGAATACCATCTCAGAGTTCCAGACTATATTTTGGTCTCTCTGATCTGTACTTCCTGTGTGCAGGTCAAGTAAAGTGAGGAATATTAGGTGTATTTCAAAGCCTTCAAGCCAGTCACATTGCCTAGATGTGAATAATACAGTGAAGGCTGACAGTATTTTAATGATGTCATTCCTAGGATAAAGACCCACATTCAAGATCTATTGTATTACAGAAAGTTACATTTTGTGTCAGTAAAATACTCTGCTAAATTGTCCATTCGGGCAAAGAAGCAAAGAGATCTTCTACGACAAAGAAACTATGTAAATGTTAATATGTAAGTCTCTGAGACAGTGTCTACCCTAGGGAAATTTGAATGGAGCTACTGCCAGTTCTAGTGTTTAATTAAACCCTTAGGGATATCTTACACTGGATGTTCACACTGGTGGGTGGGGAACACTGTTAATAGACTATGGTCAAGGTTACCATGGGGGCATGTTTTATAGACCATCCATTTAGATGGACTGTTGCTGTTTTCTTAAGTTGATTCTATGTACTCTTTTTTCCCTGATAACATTTTCCTTGTTTCATACACAGACTCAGTGTTTGTGAGTGGGGAAGTATTGCCTAGTAAGGGTACCCACGGAAGATATTTAGTGATCCCAGAAATTCTAGGCAGAGGGCGCCCAAGCCGGAGGTGTCTATTAGTTTTAAAATAATTTGAACCTGGCCCTTGTTGCTACTCAAACCACAAAGAAGGGTTACACTATAAATATGTATGCACTCTGGTAACACAAAGTACTTAATCTTTACCGTATTCTCAAATACCATTTATATAAAAAACTTGACATTATTCCATTTGTTTCAATGTAAGTTCTTTGTGTCCAAACCAAAGTGAGAGAGATTGAATGTGTGAGAGTGGGTGTCAGACTGAATGACGGAGAGGGAGGTTGTTTAATTAAGAATTATTTGTACTCTGACATCTTTGGATCTGAACCTCCTCCCATTAGAGTCAATGGTAAAACTCAAGTCGATTTCAGCCTTATGGAAAGGAAGAGACCTATAGAATTTAGTAGTGAATCTCTTTTCTATAGGCTTTGTGAAGCATAAGGACAGTTATAAAAAACTATAAAAAAGATAATGTCTATTAAATTCTGTAGATTTTCCACAATAATTTCAATAAAACTCTATATAAATCTTGATTAAAGTCAATGGAAAGACTCTTTTTGATATCAATAGGCTTTAGATCATGTCTAAATGTCTTTAGAATCCATTTGTGCACTGGAAACATGACTGGGATCTTTGTGAGAATAGCTGATATCAGAAACATTTAGTTTAATTTTTGGAAGCAAATTAAAATCATATTTCATAACTCATTACTTTTGCTTTTTCCCATAGTAATTTTTATCAGAGTCAAGTCCATTGAGCCTTTCTTCAAGGCTTAGACATGGGAGCATCTGCAAACTCTTTAAAATCTTTTGAATAACAGAATGGAATTTATAACACAATTGAATTGGTGATGTATAGACAAATTCAGGTTTTGTAGATCATCATTTTGAGAAGTTTAACAATTTCCAGTAACCTTAGGGGGTCATATTTGATCTATTTTGAAACTAATGATAAGAGAATGTCAGTCTGAAAGTTTCATTAAGTTTGGGATACTCTTCAAAAAGCACAGTTTTTTAACTTATTCAAGCCTTGTGAGGTCTTCCCTCTTCCATTTCTTCTCCCACTTCTTTCCCTTATTTTAATACATTCAGATCCTTCTCTACCATATACACATCACCATTAACAGCTCAGTATTTCCCACCACAGATTTACCACAGTTCTTTACAATTCTAAGTCTAGTTATCTTGGATCACACTGTGTGGGAACTGCTGGCCAATGCTGATACATTTTAGTGGAGATCATGGTAGATGAGAAAGAGATACTGTGAAAGATATCCTTCATTTATTAATTCTGTGAGCAACAGAAAAGAAAATTATGTATAGATGCGTTCACTGGTCCTTTCAAGATAGTATGAATTAAACTTTCCTATTCTCAGTGCATAAGGCATCAAAGGGTCACATTATCAGTGGTGACTATTAATGCTGAGTGTTGCTATTTTTGGATGCTGTACCTGAGATACTTTGGCCTGCAATTGAGAGGTGCTGAGCACCTTTAGCTTCTATGAACATCAGATGGAGTTGTGGATGCTTAGTACTTCTATAAAGCAGGCTTTTGGTCACGTCAAAATTGAGGCACCAAACTTAGTTGAAAAAGTGGGGTATATATCCTTGTAAAGCCTTCATCCTGGATGAGTCATTAATTCATTTGGAACTAGCATAGCACATTATCATGTCCTAGTACAGCGGTTCTCACACTTTAGCAATCCGAGGACCCCCATTTTGATTTAAAATTTCTCGTGGACCCCCAAGCCGGCTTCTAATTTTCCCCAGGGGTGCTCAACCCCCGCTCAGCCCCAGACCCCACCCTCACTCCACCCCTTCCCCCAAGGCCACACCCCACCTCTTGCCACCCCTGCTGCATCCCTGCCCCTCCTCTTCCACACCTCTTTCCGCCCTGTCCCCCGAGCGCGCCCCATCCCCGTTCCTCTCTCTCCCTCCCAGCGCCTCATGCATGCTTCTGAACAACTGTTTCATGATGTGCAGGAGGCACTGGGAGGGAGGGGAAGGAGTTGATCAGCGGGACCGGTGATCCCGGACATGACTCGCTGACCCCCCGGAGTACCTAGTTTGAGAACCGCTGTCCTAGTATATAAAGCCGCTGAATGGACCACTCTTAGAATTCAATGCAAAAGTTATTTTGTCTACTTCATTTTCCCTCAATTGTTTTTTTCAAGCATCCACACCACATGCACGATTCACATAGATACACAAATGTAAACAAGCTATTTCTCCTATAGGCTGGGAAGGAAGAAAGGATATTTTTTATTACTACACTGATGGGGGAGCCATATATATACATGGAGAAAGAATGACAGTATCAAATGGAAAGTTTTGGGCTTTTCCAAAATTCTCAGCTCCCACTCAAGTCAATGGTAGATCTTCCACTGACTTGGAGACAAGCAGAGTAAGACCAACGATGAATGTTTTTAACAGTCGCACCCAAAGACAATTTAAAATAATTCCAACTGGGACCTGAATGCAATGATTTACAAACAATATTGCTATTGCATTATTTCCTTCTGAAAAGGGGACACACTAAATTAGTCACAGGGTTATACATTCTTGTTGTCTGAATACTATAGTAAAATGCTAAGGGACTGTTTCAGTGCTTCTGGAGAATCCCAAAGCAAACTGCTCAGGCTGGAGAATCTGGCTCATTATTTTAGTTGTTGTTTACTGAACGTGTGAAATATAATGAATTTATTTTCATACAGAATAATCTCCAAACCAAGGCAGATAACAAGGGAAGGGCTTCAAGCTTGTTAAACAGGAGCTTTGACTTTTAGGACATACGATCATTTTCTTGCAGTGGTGAATGGAGCTGCCTTAAGTTGGTGTAGAAAGGCACATCCTTTTGTCCTGGGATGGCCCAGAAGACACCCTGCCTCAAGTTTCCCTCTGAATTCCCAGAATAATCCAGTCACAGCCAAGGTCCTTGAAGCAATCTGCCCCATCTCCTGGAATCTAATTTAGTACATATAATTCAGTTCCCAAAAAGGCTTTTTTCTGTTCACCTCTCAGATTCACCTCCTTCTTGGGACTGTATTTCCAGTCTTGGCCTGTAGATTCTGCACCTCAGCTTCAGGGGGTTCATAGCTTCTGAGATCTTCCCATTTAGCAGCTTCTCCAGCATCTATCCACTTGTCTTGTCGCCTCATTTTAAGTCACCTCCCCAGTCAACTAATAAGTCTCTTGATCTTCCCCAGGTGGGTTTAATAACCCCAAACACCTGTCTGCACTGGCTGGGGGAGAGGGGAGTCTTGCCCCATCTGTTATACCAGGCTCCTGGGGCCAAGTCTTTAATGAAACAATGGTCGAGGATGGCTCTATACCATCTTTCTCACCAAGACCATCTTTTTTTCTCTTAATGACTGGTTCATTTGCTTCCCTAAAGGGCCAGTACCTCACTACAGTCAGTTATTTTTTCTGACAGTTCTCCTCCATAGAATCCCATAGGACTCAGTCCTGTCTACTCTATATTCAATATATATGTCAGACCACATGGAGGCACTCATGAACCCGTGTTCTTCAAAACAAGCCATACGCCAGTGTCATCCAACTCTATATTATGTCAGATGTGCACAATGCAACTACACCAATGTCTCTAATGGGCATGGAAGTGACTCTGCTCCACACAGGATGTACTTGTCACTTTGAAGGATTTGGGGCCTTGAGGCCTAATCCTTCAAAGAGCTATGCACATGCTTAGCTCTAGGCACACTGAGTAGCTACATTGATTTCAATGGGACTAATCACAGCATGCAAAATTATGAATGTGCTTTAGTCTTTGCAGGATCATGGACTAAATTAATACTCATGAATAGACGTCAAATTCAAACTAAGGAACTTAATTTACAGAACCGCAAAACAAACACTAAATATCCTCACATAAATGCTGTGAAAATGGACATAATGTGCAATTACTTTTAAATGGAGATATCAAACAGACATTTAAATTATAAAAAGCACTAAGAAGAAATTCACTCTTGTGTCGAGGGCTAGCACAATGCATCACGTAAGCCTATTTTGAATTTCACTCTAACTGAAGACGAAACCATAATAAAAAGAAAACGAGTGGAGACACTCAGAGGAAACAATTCACAAATACAGATCAACACAAAGAGATAATAAACCATTCGGGGATCTTTGTAGAGGTTACAGTCTGTATCTGTTCACAGTTTGTAACACCAGAGATTCATGCATATTCTCTTTAGAAGTGTAGTGCCAAAGAAACAATAAACCCATAGACTGTAAAGTCAGAACGGACCATTGTGATCATCTAGTCTGACCTCCTGCACATTGCAGGCCACAGAATCTCACCTACTTTTGAAATAGACCCCTAACCTCTGGCTGAGTTACTGAAGTCCTCAAATTATGGGTTTTAAATTACAGAGAATTCACCAATTATACACACTGTGCCCATTGCTTGAACAACACTCTGAATGACTGATATTCCCAACACTCAAAAAATTCCAGGGGGCTAAGATGTAAGATGAAGAAGACACAGAAGAGAGAGAGAGAGAGAGAAGCTAGCCTAACATCTCTGAATGTACAAGAAAGGAAGAGGTCTACACATTTCAAATAGCCAGGAATAAACAAACTCTTCTATTCCAGAACAAAGAGATTGATCAATGGCCAGACAGTTCTCTCTGGCCAAAAAAAATTTGCCCACACTCAGATGAAAGCAAATATTGCATCAATCTCACAACTTATGGAAGGATGATATCATGGATAAGGCACAGGGCTGGGATTCAGGAGACACAAGTCCATTCGTTGGCTCTGCCACAGACTTTGTGTAATAATTACAATCTGTCTGTGCCTCATTTCCACATCTATAAAATAAGGATAACACTTCCTTCATCTGTCTTGCTTATCTAGACAGTAAGGAATTTTGGTTCAGGGACTACCTATGTGTTGTACAGCACCTGGAATCATGGGGCTCCAAACTAAATTGTAACCTACTGTTGATACTGTATGTGACCAGTGACTCGGGGTGGGGGGGGCACATTGAGATTGTTCAATTAGGGAAAACTGCAAAGAATGGGGTAGACAATCCCCCAAACTGGTAGTTATTCTAGTACTTAGATTCACCAAGCCAGCAACAAAACAGCTTCCACAATACTTTACTGGTTACCCAGAAGCCAGACATACAGTTCCCTTAAAGCAGCCCAGGCTTGAGCTCCCACCCAGACAGCCAATCAAATGTGATGAGGATTACTGAAAATCTTGTTCATCATATAAAAAGTTCTACCAATCCCAAAGGATCAGACACATTACTCACCAGGTTAACGAATTTCTCAGATCTTACCCAAATACACACTTACAGCCAATTCTTATCAACTAATCTATGATTTATTAAAAAAGAAAAGAGAGAATGAGTATTATGGTATGAAAAAAATGAATTTTATGGGCTGGATCTCACTGGTTCTCTCTCTGCTTCTACTACCTGGCCCCCAATTCTCCTGACACAGGATCTGAACACTCAGTACTGGCTTCAGTGTGTGAATGCTTATTTGGAACTCAGCACATGCAAGAGCACTAGAGCCTTGGGCTGAAAAGTCTAGTGTTTGCCTGTGAGCTCATGATGCACCTTGTGTTTTAACAACTGTCTGCAATAGTTTGATACAGCACAGCAATTGAGTGACCCCTCAGATAAGGCCAGTTACACACCAGAAAGAAATGAAGTTTGAAAAGCAGCTTTTTGAGCCATAGAGACCATTTGTATTGTCTGCTTCAATCTTAGTGAAATGAGAACAGCAGCTGTGGAAAAACAACATATGCAGCAAGTCTCTGCTGGGATGGAGATGCTGTGACTCCTGGCTATGTTCTTTGGAGTCAGGAAAAACTGACAAATTCAAATTGATTAAAGGATGGGTGTAGCTACACTAACACCACTGATGAATGGTTTCCAGTGAAACACTAAGAGACAGTGATGGAAAAAGCCCAAATTTCTTTAATCCATTATAAATGAATGAGAACTGATACCTAATCAGTGGCTGAAGGTTACAGCACAATGAGCCAGATTCTACCCCTGATGTGTATATGAGGCAATGGACGTGCTGCACGTACATCTGAAGGCTGAGTTTTTCCGGGTTTGTGGCAGATTTAATGATGAACTGGGGCTCTCTTTCCTGATTTATGTCAGTTCATTAAATCTGTAAGGGTACCAGAACACCAGTTGTCATAGTAAATAATAATCATAGCATTTAGAATAACTGATAGATATGATTTGTAGCTTAGTAGTAGTAGTAAAGTATATTCTGCATACTATGTTTTTTCTCTAACATTCTCCCCTTTTTTACTTTGTGGATATTCTTACATAAATTGATGGATTCTTCCTCCAGTTTTCCTCTCCAGATATGAGCTTATTATAACCTGAGCATTGTGCATGTTATATTCAAGGCTGCATAAGCATTTCTATTCTAAGCCCTTGCGTTCAGACACTGATAACTTTCCAAACCATTTGCCATATTCCAGGCCTGTTTTCTGTTCAAAGTTGAATCTTTGGAGACATTTGAGTAAAAACACTTTTGAGTATTGGGAAAATATTTTCCCTGTTATAAAAAACATCTTGTCTTGGTCAGCAGTTCTAGAGTGGAAGTGGTTGGGGGCAGAAAGCTGATGTTAAGGAGAGAAGTCATTCTGTCTGAGAAGAAATGCCTTTGAGATTTCTGGTGAAAACAGGCTTTAATTTGGCCCAGTTTTATGCACTAAGAAATCAAATCTTGCACTTGTGCAATAATTATTTAAACTGCAGTAGCATATAGCAGGGGCACCATTTCATTTTTTTAGGGTAGGGAGCAACTTTCAGCTGGGAGTTCAGAAGCCATTTAGACCCCTGGAAGCTCTTGTAAAAATCAATCTATTTCAGGGGCATTTGTATTGATTATTTCCTATATTTTTAATAACTATTCATATAGATTTACTGCAGCAAAATTCCCAACAAAGGACAAACAAGGCAACTTTTAATGCTAGTCAATCTGCACCTGTGGCGTGCAAACCCAGCACCAATTAAAACCTATTTTTCAAGTGCAAAAAGCAATAAGGTTCAGAAAACTCAGGAGACAAATATAGTAAAATATATTGATCCCACTGCCTTGATGTATCAGTCTTTTAGCCTTGACACAAGAAGCAATGCAATCACACAGTATGATATATTGCTACTATTTTTAATGGAGAAAATTGAATAATTTACTTTAAAAAATAACATCTACATTTCCCCATGTATGTAAATCCCCATTATCAAGCCTGAACAATATGTACTGCAGTCTCTGGTGTGGTTCCTCATTGTTTCAAATAGAAAAATAAGTCCAAGTGGGTTCATGGCTTTCCTCTTTCTAATTTATAACATTAATTTTGTTCAATACACTATTAACTCATCTTCTCATGTGGTCCCATTATGTTGTTTATAAATGAAAGTTTTAGTAGCCAGTTAATCATGAAATGTTCAAGTTCAGTAGGCAGCAAATACAGTCCATATTAGATTTACACAGAATTTTCTCAAGAAGAAGTTTTGCACCAGTTATATTTCTATTTTCTAAAAGAAAAAGAAAAATATATCACTTTCAACTGACCAACACAATTCTCCATCCAAGATCTCACCTTCGAACAACCTTAGAGTCTGGGAATCCTTACCTCACCAGAGCCTGTTGGAAATCTGCAGCTTGCCTAAGCCTAACTATGCTACCTTTACATTGGCAATATGAGCTTGGGCAGACATGGTGCTTTTATTTGAATGCACTGAATGTTTCCTATTGCAGAAATATTAACCAGCGATTTAAACATTCAAAGCAATTAATTAATGCTTTATTACACTCTTAGAGCACATTATGAATAAAACAATGAAAAACAGAGTTGGGTAATGTGTTTTAATTAGGGAAGTCTGACTTGGAAAGTCAAGATGAATGAAGAGGACCCCTTTGGTTTACCTGCAAAGCTGTCACTAGCATAATCAGTACAATAGCTGTTTTTTTCCTTTGCCAAACAGCTAAGTCAATCTTATTTCTGTCTCCTACTATTAAATACCAAAGATAAACATTTTTAGTCAATGTGGTACATTAGAAATCATATCTAGACATAAACACTGATAATAAACTTTGAGATCCTCATCTATGAAGCCTTTATCACCCAATTAGCTAAACTTCTGTAGTTGATTTTGTCATCAAAGAGTCGAGTAAAATAATTTGCCAATGATACATATACTTTTAAAAGTTCCATTTTTGACTTATGAGGAGGGCGGTGATGGAAAATCCCATGCCAGCAACTCTCAGCTGTTCATCATTGGCACTGTCTGGAGGGAGTACTTCGTAAACTAGAGTGCACGATCCTTTTCCTGCTGCTAATGGGCAGAAGCTTGATGTAGTAACTAAGGCTATTAGTATTTAAGAATTGCCCAGGCATCAAGGCCTTTTTAAGAGCGAGAGTGGAAGCTAAAAGGATAAAAATCCAAGGTCTAACTGCTAGATTTCTTAAATACTCTGAGGAACCTCAGAGTTGACGCAGCCTTTGGCAAGCATATATCGCTGGTGCAGTTTCCCTTTCTTTCCCATTCTGTGAATTTAAAATCATATTGCATTAATATCAAATACTGATATTATGTGCTGTGCAGAAATGGTAGTAAAATGGGGAACCTGATGGACTCTAATATTATAATTAAAATGTGTATTAAATGGAAGTCAGCTATGAGTGATACAGCAATGGGCAAAATATTGTAACCTTTAATGACAGGGTTTACCTCATGAGCAATCCTGTTAGGCAAGAAAGGGGTTGTGTTCACATTGATTTAGTTAAGTAAAGAAGCAAGTTAATGTTTGCAATCAAGCAGCTTATGCTATCAAGTTAGTGAAATACATCTGTGCTAGAAGAGGCAGTAAATAAGGGGAACTAAAACCAAATAGTGTATGTATAAGGACACTTGAACACAGTACAGTGTATCAGAAATATAACTGTTTGATTAATAATCCATAGACTCAGCTCAGCAATACATACCAAGGTCCCACCATTGTTGTTAAAACATGGAGAACAGAAATGGAAGATTTATACAGCTGTTCTGGCCTGCTGGAGAACAACAGTTCTTGAAGTGAACTGTTAAAACAACTTTAAAGAGCATCAAAGAATATGGAGAGACTTTATATAAATTATATGAACTTTAAACTGGACGCAGCTAGCAGAGTTCTGATGGAAAATCTACAGCTTGAGCAAGCATAACTGCAAAATTGGCCAAGGGATGCCCCACAAAGAGGCCCATGGAAAGCAATTTCTGGAGGTAAGTTGCTGACTGGGGCAAATGAGCCGGTGTTCAAAATACGTCCCCAAATGGTTGTACCAATCGTTATGGTCTAACTTGTCTTACACAAGCTGGTGTGACAAGATGCGTTGCATAAAGAGAGTGGAAAATTCTAGTCTCACTTGCAAGAACTCTAAAGATGATGTCTTATTCCCTGATTGGATGGTGAGAGATGCCAACCATCTTATTGGTCCATATCAGCACCTCCGAGGAAAGGAATCAAGTTGGACCACCCAGAAGAAATAGGATAAAACAGCCTGTCTCCTTCAGCACATTGCTTCCTGAAAGCTGAAGACACCTGGAAGAGAGAAGACCAAGGTCCTGGGCCAGCCCACTGGGAGTCCTCCTGGTGACATCAAGTGCCAATCTTGGATAGGCATCTTTAACTGTCTCTTTTTATCTTACAGCAATTCAGCTTGCCCACTAGCACATCAGGAAAAGACCATGGTCGTGACATCCTTCATCTGTGCCATCTGTGTTTGCAGTATCAATTCCAGCTATGAACAATAACTGAGCTTAAAGCTGACGGTTGAACAAAGATTGGGTGATAAGTAACACATAGACTTTCTCCTGGGTGACGATCCAAATCAGTCAATTGATCACTTCCTGACACTGAAGTACCTAATTAGAACAGAAGTTGACGTGCTTGTTTTTCTGTTCTAAAGGATGTCACAGAGTTCAGGGTGTGTCTTTGTTCTGTAACAGGTTCCAATCAAGATTGCTATAAAGCCGCTTTAAAACTGAACAAATTACCATTATCTAGAACTATAGAACACTGTATATCTGTCTACCATAGTTAATGGTTTCACTGCTGTTCAAGTTCTAGGTGTATATAGACATAAAATGATACCAAGTGGCAAGCATTTCGAATGTCACACAGCCACAGTCTGTCATAAATGTAGGAGATATTTGAAAGTGCTAGTCAGATCCCGAGGCTAATATAGGAAAGAGGCAACGAAGGTTGAGTACTATAGATCCACTGGGAAGAAGACCTTGATAAATTGGCATGTAAGTATTTGATCAAATTGTTTTGTGAGCTAGCTTTTGATTGTTCTTCCTCTGTTGTGTTAGCAAAACCAAAGCTAATAAGCAACTGCCACAACTGAAGTCGTATTCTGAGCAACTTAGTCAAAAATTTAAACAAAGTCACCTTCCCGAGATAGTAATTGAATATATATTTTCTATTGTTGTTGTGTGATTGGATTCTGAAAACCTAAATGGTTAATATCAACCAATTTTTAAATTTATGTAGCCAAATCATTGTCCAATACCATTTTTGCTTTCTTATGCTGTTAGTTGCTATTGTTAAGAATATTTAATAAGTGCTATAAAACTAAATTCAACTCTTAAGTCCTTTTCTTTAGTTAAGCAACTGAAATTAATAGAACTAATAAAGGTGGTACAGGTATTCAGTTAAGCAGTTGCTTAATTAAGATTTGTTTTATGCCCTATCTTTCTTACACTGAGTTGATGGATTGCGGGAATAGTAGGCACAGGGTAGAAAAATTATAAAATAGAAGAGCTGGAATATAAACTACACATTGTACATATATATTTCCTTCCTAAAATTAACATGTGGTATGAAGCATGGAGGGGGAAACTGCCCCCCCATCCTACCTAAATGGCCCCCTTGGCACATAGGAGACCCAGTCTTGGACCACCCCCACTGTGCTACATGCTGTACAAACAGAACAAAAAGACAGTCCCTGCTCCCAATGAACTCCCAATCTACGTGTAAGGCAAGGGACAACTGGTGGATCCAGACAGACAATAAATGTTTAATACTAATAGCGCTGAGTCTGGAAAGTGTGCAGCTAAGGAGGCTGCATGGGACATGCATGGCTATTGTAGCTACACCCTGAAAAATGTAACGCAGGTGCACAGTGAATGAGGTAGTTCTCCACAGGGGCCCCTCCTTCATTCACTCAGGTTCTTGAATGGTGGGTGAGGCAGTGCCCCACAGGATCTGTTAAGGTGAATGAGGAGAGGTTTCCTCAGGAGAACTGCCTAATTCCCATTTTGTAGGTTGCACAGAGGCGCACACGTGCATTTTAAAAAGTTGGGTACCGAGCAACTGTGAACATTGGGTCAAAGCAGGGGGTCTGTTACTGTATCATTAGTATCATTTGTTCACTCATCTCATGTAAAACAAGAACTTATCACTCCTGCAAATTGTATAGTGGTTTCATATATGTAACCTTGTGCTCCTATTACTGTCCGCCTTGTCTTTCCTTTCCCCTCCTCCATTGTGCCCTGTGTCACATCTTGTCCCTATTTAGAATAAAAGCTCTTTGGGGCTGAGAGTGGCTTAGTTTACATTTGTATAACACCCAGCACAATGGGGTCCTGATCCTGATTGGGACCTCAGACTGATCATGTCCTGATCAGTTTTGACTGAAGCCATATGTTTGCATACTTAATATCTTGAAGCTCCTATGCAGTCAAAGCTCCCATTCAAGTCAATGGGAGTTTTGCCCTTGGAAGGATCATGAGAGTGGGTCCAGCATATTAGTAAGGATTGAGGTGAGTCCCTGTGAAAGAACTGGATGGGAAAATCATGGAACTTGAAATCTAGATATAACAATGGGGAAATTAAACACCACTAAAAATACATTAGAATACAGAATTCCCAATGTCTCAAGGGCTCCTTCTAGTGAACTGAAAGGAAACAATGCACTCAAAAAGCCTCACAGGAAATAGCTCATTGTCTGAAAACAGTAGGTCAACGGAAAATGAGTCAATGCATAAAGATCAGAGGTTGTGGGTATTTGGTTGTGGTATTTAACCGAATATCATGGTCACCCATATTTGAGGCAGTTCCAGAGTTACCGCCTCCAACGCTTTCCTTGCTCTTCTGGAGATTATCAAATGTCTGGTGAACTACTGAGATTGTCTCTAAATCCTTTTACCTGGAGGTTTGCCCAGGATACAGATACTGTGGAATTCTCCCCTCTTCCCCACTCCTTTGGCATAAGAATCCTGCTTTCCCAGGGCTCTTAGCCCACATGGCTAGATACATTTCACATTCATTTGGCATACAGAGAGCACAGTTAAATGTAAAACCTTTTTACTGATATTTAAGAAGCCCATAGATATTAAAGCTAGACAGGAGCATTATGATTATGATCATTACGAGCACTTTAAGAAAGATGTGGCAAACTGGAAAGCATCCAGAGGAGTGGACTTAAAGGTTTAGAAAAGCTGACCTAGGAGGAAAGGTTAAAAACTGGGCATGTTTAGTCTTGAGAAAGGACTGAGAGGGGATCTGACAACAGTCTTCAAATATGTTAAGTGTTGTTGCTAAAACAATGGTGATCAGTTGTTCTCCATGTCCACTGAAGATAGGACAAGTAGTAATCATATTAATCTGCAACCAGGGAGATTTAGGTTAGATATTAGGAAAAACTTCTAACTACAAGGATCATTAAGTACTGGAAAAGGTTACCAAGAGAGGCTGTGCATGGACTAGATGACCTCTCACAGTCCCTTCCTACTTTTCTATGATTTTGTGATCATCTAGTTTGATCTCCTGCACAGCATACACCATAGAATTTCACATAGAAATTGTTTATTTGAGCAAGCAATACCTGCAAAGGCAAATACCACTAGAACCAGTAATAAGCTTACCACTAAAAAAGGGAAAAAAGGGGAAGGCTGAAATGTATCTATTGTAGACTTATTCTGCCTAGTTGGGTTTTTTAGGCCAAATTCTACTCAGTTACTCACATCCAGTTAATGGAGATAATTAGTATAATGAGAGCCCCTTTCTGTTCACCTGGATAACTTTTTTTTCTCCTTTCAACAAATTTTGTAAAGAAAGAAGAAATGTCAAATGCATAATTTTATCTGATGTTTGAATACTGGGGGTTTGAGGTTGAATTAAAATGTTACTTATCACAGCATGGCTCTAACAGTTCTGATTGCACAGTATTTCCATTTAATCTCCCCCCCCCCAGCCCCAACCTCACTTCAACAGGAAGTGAAAACAGCTCTCTCATCTCTCCTGGGCTTCTCTCTCTGGCCCTGGCAGCAGAACATGATAAGCACAAGCTACAGTGTGCCTTCATAATCTGTTTGCAAATGAAAGATAATCATAAAGAGATAAGCACAGATAATGCACATTAAAGAAAATTACACCACAGTAATAAGTGGTTTATGTGAGAAATATTGAAGTAGCAAAGCTCAGTCTCCTGTTTGCTGTGAACTGATGGGAATAGACTGTTACAAATCCATTAGCAAATTTTAATCTCGCACTAAGGCAGCAGGCGTGTGGTGCTGCTGAAGTCAATGGAAGCCTTTGCAGTGCGTAAAGGGGTGCTGGACCAGGCCCTAGTTTATCTTTCAAGTCTGTAACAGATTCATTAGCATGAAGGGAGTAAGGGTTTCAGAAAAGACCACCCCTGAGTATTTTAACTTCTGGAATGTTACTTAATCTGCATTATGTTCTGTTCCCAGGTTGGGATATGATATTCTAAAAGATACATTGGACCAGATCTGGAACTGTAAGAAAAATGATGGCTGGCCAATTAAGGGCCCCTTTAAAATGCTACTTTCCTGACAGTATTCTGTCTTTCAAGGTTTGAAGAGAACATGTCACAGCTCAGAAAAGTAAAAAAGTGTTTTTCCAATGGTTTGAGCTTTGAATGAACTAGCTTGATAAACCAGGAACCAGCCTGAACCTCAGCCTGTCCCTCATACTAAGCCAAACTCAAACCCTTTTGGTTCAGTTATTTATGATTAATTTAGGCTTCTGAATCTTCTGATGGCTTCTTTCCCAGCTGCCTGACACATCCTGGCTCCCAGCAAATAGCACAAGAAGAGTCTTGGCTATGTGAACACATGGCTGCTTGCCATGTATGGGGAGCTCAGGAAACGTTCCTGAGTGAGCATAGTCACTGACTTCCAAATTCAAAAGCAGGAACAGGGCTACGTATACAGAGGAGGGAGTCACCAACTACGTGTTAAAAACATAGATGACAAAACCCCACTAGTGCCTGACTTAAGTAGGCTGACACAACAGACATGCCAAACCTGCAGAAAAAAACACAGAAATTGGGTTTATTTTTGGCTTAATTGGCTTGTGAGTTGCTTGTTGGCTAGTTTTTGGCTTGTAGCTTGTTTAGCTTGCAGCTTGTTGCTTCTTTTTTTTTAAAATCAGCTCCCAGCAAGCAGGGGTAAGGTGGGGCAAGCAGGGGAAGGAAGGGAGAGAGTCAGGGGTGGACAGCGAGCCCACCACAGACCCAGACTGCACACCAGCGGGATCAAGTCACATAGAGTGTTGGGGTTCTTATGGATTGTCTTTTTTGGCCTTGTTTGGAAATGGGATTAGCTTGATTTTTGGCTTATTGTGAAACTTGGGGTGCTTATTTACCACGCAAAAGTTGGCAACTGTGCGACACAGGCAGCAAGCAGACTGCTACAGCCTAGCTACTCTTTTAGAGCCATGCTTTCAGGCATGACAGCTCCTCACTGACACTTCGGAGATGTGTGGATTACAGGCATTATCTGTGTGGAAGAGTAGATGCACTGGTCAAGATTTTCATTAATGACTTGGATAACGGAGTGGAGAATATGCTTACAAATTTGCAGAGGACACCAAGGTGGGAGGGATTGCAAGTGTTTTGGAGAACAGGATTAGAATTCAAAACGACCTTAATAAAGTAGAGAACTGGTCTGAAATCAATAAGATATTTAAACAATGTGTGCATTTACTTGTACATTCTGGTAGTTTGTCTTATCCAAAGTCAATTTAGAGGAGCAAAACACACTTTATCAGTTATTTCTTGTACCCTGTTCAATTTTCCTTGCTGAAACCACATTTCATCAATCATGTGCTTGGAAATGTGCCTGGATTATATTCTATAAAGTTAAACAGACATATTTGTTCTATATTCAATGAGCGGTATTTCTTTCCCTATAGTAGCACAATTTGCTGAGGACTTAATCCTGAGGGGTGCTAAGCACCCATTGTTCTCTTTGGCTTCAATGGTGCTTGGGGCTACTCAGCATTCCTCAGAATCAAACTACAATTAGAAACTATAATTTTCCTCCATGCGTAAATTACATTTAATTGCTACGATTATTATTTATATTTGGTAGCATCTAGTGCAGTGGTTTTCAAACTTTTTTTCTGGGGATCCAGTTGAAAATTGTTGATGCCCGCGACACAACAGAGCTGGGGATGAGGGGTTTGGGGTGTGGGAGGGGGTCAGGGCTCTGGTCTGGAGGTGCAGGCTCTGGGGTGGGGCCAGGGATGAGGTGTTTGGGGTGCAGGAAGGGGTTCTAGGTTTGGGGTAGGCTGAGGGCTGGGACAGGGGATTGGGGCATGGGGTTGGGGTGTGAACTTACCGCCGGCAGCTCCGGCAGCAGCGGTGCAAAGGCAGGCTTCCTGCCTGTCCTGGCACCACGGACCACGCTGCGCCCCAGAAGCAGCGAACAGAAGGTCCGGCTCCTAGGTGGAGGTATGCAAGCGGCTGCACGCAACTCTTGCCCGTAGGCAGCAGTGCCACCTTCCACCCCCTCCAGTGTGGAGCCAGAGCTTGGGGCAGGGGCAGTGCGAGAAGCCCTGTGGCCCCCCTGCCTAGAAACCGGACACACTGCTGGCTGCTTCTGGGGCGCAGCGTAGTGTTGAAACAGGTAGGCACTAGTCTGCCTTACCTGGGCAGCACTGTCGATGGGACTTTTAATGTCTCAGTCGGTGAGGCTGACGAGAGTGACCCAGTGCCTGACATGCCGCGACCCAGTACTGGGTCACGACCTGAAGTTTGAAAAACACTGATCTAGTGGCCCAGTTATGGATCAGGTCCCTATTGTGCAAACATAATGAAAACATAGCCCCTGTCATGTGACCAGGATGTGGGAGGTCATGCCTAGTGGTTGGAGCCAGAGTCAGAGCTGGAGTCCAAGGCCAGATGCCAGGGCTGAGAGTCAGAACCGGGTTACCTGGAGTGAGAAAAGGCAGGAGCAGGGCTGGGAACAAGCAGGCACAGGAATGATTGTAGCTGTGGGCAAGTGCTTGAAGTTTAAGAGCTGCTCTGTTGACTTTTCAAACCAATCAGGCAGTGTACCCAATTAAGTAGCCGACTACAGCCTCACTGCATTCCTTAGGTTGTCCGGAGACTGTCTGTGCTGCATGCCTTGATTTTCTGACAGTACCTGTCTATCAAGGACTCCCCACCCTGGATGTCAGGGTCTGGTTTCTCATAGTATTCCAATGGAAGTCTCACATTAGGTCTGGGGCTTGAATGTTCTCTATCTGTTCCCAAGACTGCTTGTCTGAATCATAGACTTCCCAGTTCACCAGATACTGGAGCCTTCCCCAACTCACTGAGTCGAGTATTTGGTAGACAAAGTACTCCTCATGTCTGCCGAACGTTATGGATGCGGTGATGCGTTAGAGTGGTGTGGGTATGGGTTCTTCATGTAGGGCTTTAAAGGAGATATATAAAAGATGGGGTGGGTCTTCAAGAAGTCTAGCAGTTGTAATTGGAAAGCCACTGGAATTACCTGTTCTATAATTTTGAAAGGACCACATCCCATTGTAGGCACTCTGCAAATGCTAGTAGCAAATATCCCCAATGGCTGGAGATGGGGCACTAGATGGGCAGGGCTCTGAGTTACTACAGGAAGGTGTCTGGTTGGAGGGTCTTGCTGACATGCTCAGGGTCGAACTGACCACTATATTTCGGGGAGGAAAGGAATTTTTCCCAAAATCAAATTGGCAATGAGCCTGGGGTTTTCTCACCTTGCTCTGCAGCCTGGGGCACAGGTCTCTTGATGGTTTAAATTAGAGTAAAGGGTGTATTCTCTGTAACTTGTCTTGAAATCATGATTTGAGGACATGAGTAACTTACCCAGAAGTTAGGGGTCTATTGCAGGAGTAGATGGGTGAGGTTCTGTGGCCTGTGATGTGCAGGAGGCCAGACTAGAAGATCGTGATGGTCCATTCTGGCCTGAAAGCCTCTGAGTCTATGAGGTATTAATAGTCTAGCTTGGTGGATGAACAACTCAGTTTAGGCAGAGAGCAACAGCATGTTCCCTACAGCCAGACTGGAAACAGCCTGAAAGTCTTGATTTACATGGTGTTTATGGGTTTGCAGACTGCAATTTTTCCTTGAGCTCCCAGAGCAATAGTGTAGGTGGGAAGCTAAATCCACAGTGGTTGGTCCTGAGGAACTCATGGATAAGTCTGGGTGGAAGTTTCAGTGTGATCAGTAACTTATTGAAATTTGTCCTGTGCAAGACCTTAGAGAAGCTTTCTATGAGAAATCATTTGTCAATCCCAGAAGCAATGGAATTCTCCAACCCAATGCAGAAATCGACTACAGCAGTGAAATATATTCATAGATCCCAAGGCCAAAAGGGACCATTGTGATCATCCAATCTGATCTCCTGTATAACACCGGCCATAGAACTTCCTCAAAGTAATTTCTAGAGCAAACGTTTTAGAAAAAACTTCCAACCTTGATTTAAAAATTGCCAGTGATGGAAAATCCACCACAAATCTTGATAAATTGTTCCAATGGTTAATTATTCTCACTGTTAAAAATTTACACCTTATTTCCGGTCTGAATTTGTCTACATAGAAATCATAGAAAACATTGCTGATGTTAATGCAGCTTTGTCATACATGTGTGTACTCTAATGGGAGAGAATTTTAGATATAATCATGAAAAATAAGAAATAGGACAACAAAACAGAGATCAGAATCTCTTAATAATCCAGGATTGCTGACTTTCTTAATAAGAAAGAAACATGGGTAAAATAATGTCCTGTAGTAGAACTGTGGCTTCCCATATGTAAATCAAAAATGAAGAGCTAATTAAGAAACATATTTTTTAACTTTTCTGGCACTCTGCTAATTGGAGGTGACCAGCAATGAAATATGAGTGATGAGTATTTAGATAATATATTTGGTTCTATATTGTGGATAGGTGCATTATTCTGACTATGCCTCAAAAATATGTTTTGATCCATTATTTACTATATGGATGACTAAACCGAGAGAAATAAAAGCTCGTATAAAACATCTGACTAGTCTAATAGTCTAGGGGCTTGATCAAAACTCCATTGAACCCAGTAGAAAGAGTTCCTTGACTTTAATGGGGTTTGGATCAGGACTTAAATGCAACAGTCTTAACCGAGAGACATTTTCTGTTCAACCATCCATTGGGAACAGTTCATTTGTTATTAAAAGTCACGTTCATTGTAGAATCACTTTGGGAACTAAACAATTCAATCTTATTTTATTTGAATTCCAGGGTCAAAACTTAATTTGTTTTCAATTTACATTCAACTGTCCTGGGAAAACTGATTTAATCTTATTTCATTTCCTTTTCCACACTCGACAAGGTCAAATGCTTTTTTTGACATCAAATGAAAATTACCAAGTGTGATCCCTTGGAGAACAGAGCATTCAGAAAGTCATTCTCCAGCTGTCAACTATTAATTGACAATAAAACGGCCTTCTGCCTTTTTATGTATCTGGTTTTATCTTGAATAATATGAATAGTATCAGTTTCTCTTTTAGAGAAATCATGGCCAAATATTTAGGTTGCTTCAATTGGGAATCTACCTTTGTGCTTGACTATCCCTCTAGATATCTCTGTGTCCTGTGATATGAGCATCAAGGGGACAGACTCAATTGGTCTTTACCATGAAGTGTCCTACAAATGCCATACAATGTGACAAACACCCATTAATTAAAAAAATGTTAGAAAATGGGTGGGTCAGTTTCAGGATAATCACAGCTGTATCCCTGTCCTCTATGGGCCACTCCAGAAGTGTCCAATCAGATCTCAGGTCTCCAGCCATCACCTGTCTCTGGGCAGCAACCCTTGTTCTACTCCTTTCTCACTAAGGGGTTTTAAGGCTGCACAGCTCCCTGTCATACACTGTGATATCCCCAGCAAGTCAGTCTACCTGGAGGCCAGTGCCTGTGCATTGCTTTCTCACTGGGGGCTATGAACAATATATTTAAGTTACAAGTTACCACACAGCTTTTTCTAAGCACATTTATTCTCAAGGTAAAAGCATCACAGAGGAAACATTTAAAAAACAAACAAACAGAAATTCCTATAGACATGCTAAAGATTATCAGAGGTCACCCATCAGTCTTATGGGGCTGTAAAAGGCCAAAGTCTTCCAACCCTTGCATGAGGGTTCCCCCCTCCCCTTTGAACAGAAGGTCCTGTCCATTTATTGGATCAGAAACAAGGCTCTGAGTCCATTTAAACTCAGCAATTTTTTTATAACAAAAGCCCTTTGTCTGTTGGTCTCTGGAAATCCCAGTTTGAACTAGTATATGCAAGCACCCCTCTGTGGAGATGTTTACAACCTAACTGATTCACTTTCATCACACACCACCCCCTACCCTCCACACACACTGTTTTTGATTCCTGGGTGCACTGTGGTATCCCCCCACTGGAGTTGCATGCAATCCCAGGCCCACAGTAATACATAAACCGTTCATAATCTTAATACAATATCGTCCCCAAAGATATTGCATGCAGTTGATCCAACAGCAAGAGTAGATACAACACCAACAAAAAAAGTGGGCTGGAATGGAGGATTATGAGACATGGGGGTAACAAGAATAATAAGACATGGTATAGGTAGGGAACCTTCCTAAAGCAAAGCATAGATTCTGGCTGCAACATCAGTTTTGGGCTAAAGAACAATTTGCAAGATTTCCCTGGTATAAACCAGCTGTCTTTTCAAGAAGTTAATCTGAATGCACATTCCATGAGTTCTGCTATTGCCTGAAAGAGCAAAGGATTTCTTCTCAGCTCTCCCCTCCAAATCTATACACTATAGAGTAGCTATCCACAGCACACCACTATCTTCAAAGTGGTAGGTTGAGAAAAATGGAGGAATGCTGATTATTTGCTTTGAGTATACCAAGAAAACATTTGGGTTTTTTTTGTACATACAGTTTAAGAAACATTTGGGAAAAAAGCCCTAATTTACTGAAAGAAAAGCCTACTTAAAATTGACTCTTAGGTCTTGCTGCTGCTTTCTTTCTCCTGTCATTATTTATTCTACACACAGTCTATGTAGATAAACTAGATCTGATCTTTTATGAATGCTGCAAGAAGGGGATATGCACTTTTTAATAGCTTGTTTGCTATATTAGGAAACTTACTACCTTTATGTAATGTAGCAAGATTTTCTGTCAGTCACAGTCCATTGTCTAACAGTCTTTTAACCCTTTATTTCTGCCTCATTTGACTAACTGCAAGGTGTAACCCTTAATACTTGTACGGCCCCAAAGCAGGGTTTCTAAAAGGGAAATGAGCTGTTCAGGATTTGGTTTGGATATGCACCTAAAAATGTAGATTCTTTGCAGAGGGTTACCTGAGTATATCATAACTGCATTGGATGAGAAATGGGGCAGGAATTCTTGGCAGTTGTGAGCTACTTTAACTTACACTAATACTTGCAATCCCAGGCTGTTCTGCTGGTCCAGGATTGTCAGAGTGCAAGGTGTTCTGGCCATGCCCTTTGGGCTCCCTATGCTTCAGGGGTATTCAAGGGGAATCCCCCAGCTCTCTGATTAGGATACTGTGATGCTTCCCAGGTGTACTCAGAGCTCTGGGCACCTCGCTACCACCTGCCCTTAGCATGAGGAAACCTTGTCTGTGCCTGAAGTGGGTCAGCTCCTCAACTCCATCTCTGATGGGCAACACAAGCATTTCCCTGTAGGCCTCGCAGGCCCCAGTGTCCTCCTACAGGGTAGTAACTTCACGCCCTCTGAGCATCTCCCTGGCATGTCCAGCCCGTTCCATTGATCTGCTGCTTCCAAAAGAACAGTACAGCCCAGCTGACCAGTTCCACACCTCAGATCACCACTCCGCTGAACTCACAGCACTTAGATCCGATTCCACTATAACCAAACCTAAGTTTATTTAACAAAGGAGAGAGACTCAGAGTAGTAGCAGACAGAAACATTGGAAACAAATGGCTACATAGCAATTAAAATCATAACACATTTTAGAACCATGACTTAATTCACAAGATACTCCTATGTCTAGTAGAGGACTGCTAACCCCCAAACCTTGCAGTGCTTTCCAGCCATGCTAACAATGTCCCTCCTTTCATGAGACATGCATGCTGTCAGTTTGCTTCCTAGGCGAAGGATTCAGTGTGTCTCTTTGGACTTCAAGATGTATAGGATGACCAGACATCAAATGTGAAAAATCAGGACAGGGGGTGGGGGGTAATAGGAGCCTATATAAGAAAAAGACCCCGAAATCAGGACTGTTCCTATAAAATCGGGACATCTGGTCACCCTAAAGATGTACCAGACCAATCCTGTGTCTTTATTCATTAACATGGCTCCCCCTGGCGGTTTGTTTCTTCCTGTGGATTTCACAAGCTCTCAATTTGCACCTGGCTTAGTATGCAAAGAGGCATACGATACACAATTCCCAAAGGGCCAGACAGGGAGATAGGTGTCAGTTACATCCTGCCTGAAGGAAATATCTCTGATGTATTGCTCATCTGACTATCTGCAAATCTCCTGGTGACTTGCCTTAACTCTAAGACCTTACAAGACCACAATTTTCAGTATAGATACATAACTCCTTAAATATTATCTGTAGAGACATTTTGCATAATGACCAATTGTTATGCTTATAAAAAGCACACGGGATCTTTTTCAGGGAAAAAGGCAATACGCCACATGTATTGAGAATACTGTAGTTAGCATATGCTTTTCAGACACACACACACACACACACACACACACACACACACACCCCTCATGTACACAATCCTGCCAGTCGATGTTTATAGTTACCAGTCCAGAGACTGGATCAATCTAGTGGCCAGCCAGATTGGTCGCAGAGGGGAGCCGGGCTCTGTCGGTCGCGATCCGATGCTTCTGGTGTTGTGGCAAGATGAACTCAAAGTCCCATGGCAAAGCACCCTGTTCTTATTTTCTTTTTTCTCCTTTGAAGTCTATGGATTTTGCTGTGTCAGTTTGAGACAAGTTACTCTTTAATTGGTGTTATCTTTTGATGTTAACATTCCAAAACACCTCCAAGAAGGTTATCCTGTCCTGGTTTCGATTTAATCGATTGTCTTGTCTTTAGGGGTGCCAGCCTCCACCTCAGGGTCGTCAATCTGCCCTTCCTCAATCATGGATATGCGTTGATGATTCTCTGGCGTTGCTAAGTCTCGTTAGGCGTCTTCGCCCCTCCTTTCTTGACCATCTGGTTAACAATGGCTTTCACACCTTATATTTTCCTGATGCATGCCTTCCTCATTCACACAGTCTTTCACAGAAACCTTCAAAGGTATACAAACAGCAGTATTTTATATTCAGCAGAATATATTATAAATCAAGCCTTGCTAAATCTTATAACTAAAACAATTCACACTAAGGCTTCAGGCCCTCGACATTTCTCTAATCTATTTATCATAGGCACAATACAAAATCCTGTCTCTTACTAACTAAACTTTATAACAAAAACTAAAAGGGCCTAATTGTAATGCACATGGGAAACAGGATACTATAGTATACAGAGGATATAGCAACCCGCACGGTCATAAATGTCACATTGTCACCTCCCCAGGAGGATACATGGTCCTGTCAGGTTACTAGATCTATTTTTATTTTTTAATATAAAAATAAAGCAAAAATGCTATTACATTTCATAAAAAAAAACCCCATTAAAATAAAACTTCAATTAAAAATGAAGCGAGGCCTGCACATAATCACACCAAATATAATACTGATCACTTAGATTGATAAGTGTAATCAAGGAAGATTGATTAATGCATTGACAAAATACAACAGATTGTGAAGATGAAATCCTGGTCCTGTTGAAGTCAATGAGAGTTTTTACCCTGAGTTTTTGTAAATATTTATTTGTAAAAAATGAGTTTTGAAAGTCCCTTTTAATTAATAGGGAGGAAGATCAAACAAATGTACCCGGTGTTACATCAAAGTACAGTGAATGTTACTTTTTCATCATTTTCTCCATCTCAAACAAGACAGGTATATAAGCACCTCTTTTATGATTCATCATGGGACATTATTGCACTCAGCTGGGTCCTAAAACTTTCTGTTCAGTTGTTGGACCACTACAGCCTGGCAGAATACTAGAGCCATCTTCTCTCTACAGCCATCAATATGAGGGCAGAAAGAGGTCTGGGGATCCAGAGCATCATTCTCACAGACCACTCTGGTTTACAAACAAAATGGCAGGGAAGGAGACTAGGGTGCTGGTGGAGGAAGAGCTGTGACATTTTGTGGAGGTGGGTGTGTAAGGGTGGGGAAGGTGTAAGAAGCCTCCACCTTGCATACCCATTTGAGCCCAAGAGCTGTGCAAGGTTACCTGTGCTAATGCTGCTAGTCAACCCAAAACCAGTAGGGAGGAGGCCAGGCCCTTTTCTCTGCACTGGCCAGTAGTCAGTTGGTGGCAGAGGAAAGTGCAAGCTGTATCCCTGGAAGTGGTGGTGCAATGGCCAGGCAGCCATTTGTTCCCTAGAGAGCTCTGGAAGGTGATGTGTTCCCCCGGTACATAAGGTAGGCTCCAGCCACAATTAACAATACTTCAGCAGTTGTAATCCCATCCCCTGAAACATGCTATAGCTCAAGCACAAAGCTAAGAATCAATCGATAACACATTACCAGAAAATGAAAAAAAACAAGAGGAAAATACAAAGAATGCAGAAAAATAGCTTTCCCTATCAAGAGTTGCTATGCCTCTATGATTTCAGAGATTGTTGAGACACATATCCTTTGGATACACAAGGGACTTTTTATATTATAAAAAAGCATTTTATGTTTAGAGACAGGGAAATATTTTAGTGAAATAGTGTGAGCTTTAAAAAAATTATAAATGACTGCTTGTATTTATTTTTTTATAAATGACTACTTTTAGTTATTTTTCTGAAAAAATTTACTAGGATAAAAGTCAAAATGAAATAAAATAGAAACAAGCCAGTAACTAAACTAGAACTACATTTCAAAATCAATGAATTTAATTTGTTCACTGTACTAGAATTTCCTAAGAGATTTGTTTTAATCAAATAAGAAATCACTGAGAAAGTAACTAGGGAACAAATGAATCTTAGATACCAAGATAAGAACTTTAGAACTATGATAGAGAGAGCAACAGTGGTTTGGTAAAGGCTGACGTAAGCACTGATCTAGCAAAACATTAAAGCAAGTGCTTAATTTTAAGCATGTAAATAGTCCCATTCACTTCTCACTTAAGTGCTTTGCTGAATCAGGATCCGTGTTCACTTGTGCATACACAAGAGTGTGCCTCTTACAGAAGGGAACTTATTTTTATTATGCTAAAGGAATCTGGAGAACAGGTAAAGTTGGTCAGTGCTATTATTATGGTAGCTTGAACACTGGAAAAAAATTGTGTTCACAAGTATTTGCCTTTTGAATGACTGTTTGGTTTTACTGTGTTCAGACTCATTATTTGTTGTAGATGAGCACACATTCAAATGGGTTTTGTTCATATAAATGCTTGGGAAACAGATGTGCTTCATACACATACCCATAATCATATATCAACAAGGGTATTCATAGTTAAAAAAAATAAGAACATAAGAATGGCCATACTGGGTCAGACCAAAGGTCCATCTTTCCCAGTATCCTGTCTTCCGACAGTGGCCAATGCCAGGTACCTCAGATGGAATGAACAGAACAGGTAATTATCAAGTGATCCATCCCCTGTCGCCTATTCCCAGCTTCTGGCAAACAGAGATTAAGGACACCGTCTCTGCCCATCCTGGCTAATAGCCACTGACGGACCTATCCTCCAAGAATTTATCTAGCTTCTTTTTGAACCCTTTTATAGTCTTGGCCTTCACAACATTCTCTGGGAAAGAGTTCCATGGGTTGACTGCGTTGTGTGAAGAAATACTTCCTTTTGTTTATTTTAAACCTGCCGCCTATTAATTTCATTTGGTGACCCCTAGTTCATGTGTTATGAGAAGAAGTAAATAACACTTCCTTATTTACTTTCTTCATATCAGTTATGATTTTATAGACCTCTATCATATCCCCCACTGCCTCTGCATCATCTCTTTTCCAAGCTGAAAAGTCTTAGTCTTCTTAGGGCAGGTCTACACTATGGGGGGATGAGGGGGGCGGGTTGAAGTAAGGTACGCAACTTCAGCTACGTGAATAACGTAGCTGAAGTCAACGTACCTCGCTCGACTTACCTCGCCGTGAGGACGCTGCAATGTCGAAGGCTGGCACTCCCCCGTCGACTCCGCTTCCACCTCGCATCGGAGTGGATTACCGGCGTTGACAGGGAGCGCTTTCTGGGATCGATTTATCATGTATAGATTAGACGCGAAAAATTGATCCCCAAAAGATCGATTGCTACCCGCCGAATAGGCAGGTAGTGTAGATTAGCCCTTAATCTCTCCTCATACGGAAGCCGTTCCATACCCCTAATCATTTTTGTTACCCTTTGCTGAACCTTTTCCAATTCCAATATATCTTTTTTGAGATGCGGTGACCACATCTGCATGCAGTATTCAAGATGTGGGTGTACCATGAATTTATATAGAGGCAATAAAGAGAATTCACTACTTGTTACATACTGATCACCACGAGGTAATCATTTTTTATTTTAAGAGTTACAGCCATCTACTCAGGAAACAGAAGGAACACTGCGTGGTTAGAATGACCAATAACCCATCATGTGAAACAAAAAGTGAATTTTCAAGCCAAACAAAACACACAGGGTTATGGTTACGGGTCTGAAATTAGTTAGCAAACACTGATGTATAAAAAAACATTTGCAGAAACCAAGACTGATTTGTGAACAGAAAATAAAAAAGGATTAAACTCATTGGATTATCCATGTCAAATTAATAATTCAACCAGGCCTCAATTTTCTTGTTTGACAAAGGGGAAGAATTATAAATGGGGAGCAAATATTGGGGTAGATTCTCAACTGGTGCAAATCGGCAGTGCACCATCGAGGATCTGACCTATTAACATTAAGGATTTGAATGTGCATTGATTTTCTTTATATTGATATTATAATTAATTCACTATTAATATTGACTGTTGTAGCTTTGAAGATGAAGATAGAGAAGGCAATTAAATGTATATCTAACAATGCTCCAGGGGGGTGCATCTAATCTGGGGTGTGTGTGTGTGGGGGAAACAACCTATTATAGAGCTGATAGTAGAACACCCAAGCATAGCTTTTATTCAGGACCTTATTGGTAAAAAGTAGTCCTTACAAGCTTCATGCACTAGTTATTTTTTGCAAATGTAGAAAAAAAACTTCAGGTATGCAGAAAAGAAATTGGTCTGCTGGATAGATCTGTTTAAGTTAGTTACAAATGCGGCGATAAATACACATGATCTTTTACTTTTCAGTTGATAACTCATTTACATGTGCCCGCTTCACTGATTTCGGACTCTCTCTGCATATGCTTATGCACATGAGGATATTTACTTGCACCATTGAAACCAGCGAAACTACGTTCATGAGTAACATTATTCACGTGCACAGGAGGTTGTAAGATACATCCATGAAGTGCTGAAAGGAGGCTCTTAGTTGGTAGCTTGGTCAGTGCACTAGGAAGCAGAACTCACCAACAAGGGGCAAACTTCATTAGCAACTAGGGACAGTCTCCCACTGTAGCAGCACGTTAAGCCCTACTCTGTGAGAATTATGACTGGCCATGGAGCCATAACAGCACAGAGGAGGACATAGGAAGCAAAGGCCAGATTTTTCAAGCACTCAAAGAGGCAGACGATCACCTGGTGGGATATACAAACCCACGTCAGAGGGCTAGATTCCTAACTCCCATGGAAATTAGGTACCTAGCCCTCTTTAGCCACTTGTATAAATCCCACAATGAGCCCGTCTGAATCTTTAGGGCCTTAAATATCTTTGAAAATCTGCCCACTAGCCCCTACTTTCTAGCTGTAACACTCTGGAATCTATTCCCACTCCATAATTAGAATAGGAGATGTCTGTGGTAACAGCTGGTAAGCTGCTGTTTTACTGTGTTAAGTCAATACAATAAGTTAAATACTATGGGCCAAATCCTCAGCTTGTGTAAATTGCATATTGACTTAAATTAAACTGTTGATTTACACCTGATGAGGGTCTAGCCCTAGCTCTGCAAACAGTAGTCAAAACAAAACTCCTTTCTTCATCTTTGGTGGTCATGCCCCTGAATCACTGTGTTTTAGCGCTGGATGCATGATATTATCATGAGAATTATGGGGAAATCCTTTCAATTTACTTCAAGGTTTCTTCTGGGCTCCTTTCTAAACTTTTTGATGCTGAATTACTACAAATAAGTCTGTGGACATATTATCTAACAGCCTAAAAAGTAATTGTCAAGGCATGAAAACAAAAGCACTCCACGAGAATCAGGGTGGATGAATATTCCCATGATGACAAAAACTCTCACAATTAAATTATGACTACTGATGCCAGGAGTTCGATCACCTTTCCCATCAGCAGAGGAGGCACAGACTGAGGACCCAAGCAGGTGCTATCTCTACAGCAGCATCCACTCTGTGACACCATGGTGTCTGGAGCCTAAAGTGTTGAGGCTCTCGGGTACCACAAAGATGGATGTGAGGGTAGAATGGAGGCAAGGAGCAGTTGATCTCTCTCTTAAGGCACCAGATAGTTGGAGTGGACATTGGCACTTAAATTAATGCTTCTAGAAGGCGTCTTATAAGGGCTCCAGATAGCCCTGAGATGCTGCAGAAGTAGTAGGGTCTATAAGAACAGTGCAGAGAAGCTGGCCCTCTGTGGGACAGTATCTGCAGCGCTGGGAAGTCACTTTTTCCTCCTTCCACCACCCACAGAACCCTTCTCTTGGAGGGGGATATATGAGCAAGTTTCCTGGGCTCTCTGTGCCTCTCCTGCCCAGGGTTCCGAAGAAGAGTACAATATGGCCCCCAGACTGCACTGCTACCTACTCACCTTTACAGCATATTTATGTCTATGAAATCCAAAGATTAGACCTCCCAACAAACTATGCTAATGCAGCCTTTGCATAGTCAAATTTGTTGATTTCTTCACTATATGCAGAGTATTTATTCTTTCCTACCTTTTCTGTGTTAGGCACAGCTAAAATGATAACTCCCTTTTGCCAGGTGGTGGTGGGTGAGCTAGCAGAAACCATTATTTAAAGAACATGTTTAAAAACTGAGTAATAACAGCCTGGATACTATAAAAGGCATAGGATCCAGATTAATTATCTTTCTCTTTGTGTTTAGAGCTGTCCAAACTATTTTCTTTAATATTCATATTAATAACTAATTTAGATTAAAGCTGGTTGGGCAATTTGACAACAAATAGAAACAACTCCACTCAGTTTTTGTGGAAATAGTTTTCCATATTTCAAACAGCTCTCCTAGCAAATCATTTAGAAATGAATCTTGATTATCCTCAAAAGGTATTTGTTTTATGTATCATTCAATTTATCTTAGAGCTTTAAACAAGAAAATTTAGATGATAGTCCAAACTAATAATTTTGAATGATCAAAATGTTCATTGCTTTGGGCAAATAATAATTCATGCCCAAATTTGTGAAACTTTCCAGATTTGTGAATGTTTTCACTAATAGCACAGTCTGTTCTTCAAACATTTACACACAATGAATAATATGACCCCATAAATCATCCAGAACTGAACTCAGTGCTTTTATTCATGAGTCTTATTTTTTTAAAACACACACTATTTGACTAGTTCTGATCAGGCTCAATCCCTGGACTGATATGTCCCCATGTCTAGGGCCAAAACTTTAAACAGCATCAGAGGAGGTAGAGTTTTGGCTTTGTCCCTCCCTTCACACCAGTCTACAGAGCTAGGCTGGTTGTCCCATAATTTTCTGTTTAAAAGTCAACATTAAAAATCTGACACCAAACCATTTATAGCAATCTTTTCCCCCCATAAAAAGACAGCGCTAAAGATTAGAGGCACGTGACGTCTGCTAAACTCTTTGTTTTATTGTTATTGCATCCTCCCAGCTCACCCCGACCTATTGCTTCCTATCTGATATGTTGGATGTGAGCTCTCTGGGAAGGGACTGTCTTCTTTGTAACTTTTCTGTACAATGCCTAGCACTCTGGGGCTCTGATTCTCGATTGGGGTTCTAGACATCACCATAATGCTATTAATTCTGTTTAAACCATTAGAACACACCGGAGACCAGGTAGCAGCCGATTCTCAAACATTTTGTGACAAAGATTGTTTGACGAGGCACGGCCGGTCTACCACCCCTGGCAAAGCCACATGAACCAGAACATATTTTAAAAGATGTGTTTCAAAGCAGGCTCCCACTGCTAAGGAAAAATGAAGGATAGTTGGGGATATGAAGGATAGATAGTGCTGAGAGTGAGGAGAAGGAAGGCAATGCCTTGTGGTTCTTCTAATATTGAGTATTAAAGATATCCTCTCAGTCTGAACAACCCCTGGAGCAGAACTGGAAAGAGAAACAAGTCTACTGAAATATCCTGTTATCAGAGGCAAAGCAAGCAATGTAGCATGAAACTGTCTGTGAAAACTGACACAGCCTGCTTGATGAAGCACTGTGACTTTGTGAAAATGCAGCTACTATTCCTCGAAATGGGACCATTCCACCAACGTTCTCCATAATCACCAAGTTGCTTAGTTTTAAAACAAGCGTTACCAAGATAGAACATGCACAGATGGGGTTGCAGAAGGATTTGCTATTACTATGGCTGTAACGTATTCTTTTCCGGAAAAGCTATTTCACAGCCGAAAGAAAACACATGCTATCAATTCTGTGGGTGACTCCAAAATAAACAAAGGCATCAGCCCCATTAGGGAGGAAAGGGGAAGTTATTTTGAAGCAAAGTGCTTTTTTGATGTACTCAACTCCTTCCCAGAGATTTCAATTGCTCTGAAATAGTTACCGGTGCTGGTTTTTTTTGTTTTTTTTTTAAAAGCATTGCTATTTAAACCTGTTGAAAAATCATGCGTCTCTGGTAATAACTAAAATGCAAAAATAGTTTGATTCACTGTCCTTTTTATGTCCAGCTGAAGGCAGTTCTTACAGGCAGGAAGCTAGCTTTTTTTTTTTTTATTATTTGCCATTGGCAGTTTTGCTTGGACATTTAGCTGACCTGCTAAGTGACATGATGGGCATTTAGAGCCAAATGTTATACTTGGTAGGTTACTCCCCTGTAGGTGCAGGGAAATCCCAGGAGCTTCAAGTCTTGAAGTTCCCTTGGAATATTCCTGTTCTGGATGGTATGGGGAAGCATTAGCTCTCCACTGAACTATGCTCAGATCTGTACTGGCTCCCGGCTCCAAGTTAGCAGGTTCATATAGGAGCATGGCTGCACGTTTCCAGTGTGTCTTTACAGGCCAGTGGACCCATGCCACACTCCCCTCAAAGAAAGGGCTCCAAACCACGGAAAGGAAAGCAGTCACATTAAAGGTGACACGACCGGTCTGCAACAATTTGTTGGGTCTCCTGGTCAGCCGGGGGGAGCACCATGTGTGCTCCCCTTGCACACTGGAGCCAGAGGCATAATCGAGCCCAGGAAGGTTGCCATGCCATTCTGGTGCTTTGACAGTGATTAATGTCACTGACCCTTCCTTGTACATAGAATATCAGGGTTTGAAGGGACCTCAGGAGGTCATCTAGTCCAACGCCCTGCTCAAAGCAGGCCCAATCCCCAACTAAATCATCCCAGGCAGGGCTTTGTCAAGCCGGGCCTTAAAAACCTCTAAGGAAGGAGATTCCACCATCTCCCTAGGTAACCCATTCCAGTGCTTCACCACCCTCCTAGTGAAAAAGTTTTTCCTAATATCCAACCTAAACCTCCCCCACTGCAACTTGAGACCATTACATGTTCTGCTGTTGTTCCCCTCTATGCTTTTCTATATCACTGCAGGGACCCCTTCCCACCCCAGATATACTAAATCTAGGCCTCTTTCCTATTTCTTCCTAGATTGCTCCTTGCGACTATCCAGATTCATATACTGGAATCTATCAATTGTAGTATCAGCACACCTGTATTGGCTACTTCCATTACTCTGCTCTCACCCTACTCTTGTTATCACCCTGGGCTCTCTCTGTGTTCTTTATGCAATTGACCTGTGCACTCTCCATTTTTTAAGCATCTTTCCACATCTAACCTGACAGTTATCAGGCTGCTGGACGGAATTCTTTACTGCCCTTTAAAGGATTCCAGTTGCCCTTTAAACGGCTTCAAGCATACTGTGTTTTCGCTATTATAAAAGCGAAGGAGCAGAAAGCACACAGTGCAATAGCATTCCCCCTGGTTAAAAAACCAACCTTAATAAACACAATGAAAAATTAATTCAAACCTGAGAGTTGCATTTCTGAAGTCTGAGTGCATTTAAAGAATGCTACACAAAATATGAACAAAACTAAAACAGAGAACATTTTTAAACATGCATTTTAACATTTTTAAACATAAATTTCAACTTATTTCTATTACTTTATAGATTTTTAAGGCAGTACCAATTTTTACATTCAGCTGATTGGCAGCATAATCTCTACCATTAACGTGACTTCAAGTCACAAATGAAAGACTAAAATATAGTTTGAAACATTTAAGTTATTAATAGCCAGAGGGGGGCAGAGCTTCTGGCTTAGACTTAACAAGAACGATGGTGAAGGGAACTAAAAAGTTTTCAAGAACAGTTTACAGGGCAAAAGGACATCCAGATTCATCAATTTTTCAAATTCAATATTTGAGTTTCTGCAGTCAAGTTTGTGAAATTGCTTCCCTTGTGCAGCTCCAACCAGACATGATCCCTCTAAGTAAAATATGTAAGACTACACAAAGCGGCATGATCTGATGATCTGAAATCCACTACAGCACAGATATTTTCTGAAAAACAAATTAGGAAGAGGATGGGCATAGACTGAATTGTGCTTCATAAAGATGTTCTCAGAGAAATTTCCTCTCTGTTCACCCTGCCCTATTTATGATCTTCTGCAACAAAGTTCCGGAACTCCAATATCCAGGGATAGAACACGGTATCTTGGCAAAACATACCCACTGAAATGAACAGCTGCAAACAGCTTCATGTAGATATTTCTTATCTGTGAAGATGAAAGCCTGAAGAGTATGTAGGGATAGAGAGGTTATCAGAGGATACGTCCAGCGCTGTCAGCATATGCTTGTTTTGGCTATATGCTAAATTTGCACTCTGAACAACTATTGTGAACAAACGCATTCTGTGCTACAGGACTCAGCATTTACTTAAGCAGGGGCCTTTCTGGACGTTAGTTGTACACTGTTTAAGCCTCAGTTAGTTATTGCAGATTTCCAACCTGACATATGAACAATCAAGTGTACTCCCTTCTCAGATGCCAAGAGGTAAGATTTTCCCTGCCCCTTGTGTGTGTTCACAGAGAGGCTGGGCAGGTATAAGGAGGTTGTCCATCCCTCAGAGGGTAACAAGGAGGCAGAGCCATAGCCAACCTGCCCACCCCCAGTTTCCAGTCTACCTGCATCCCAGATGATGGCGCATGCATAAAGGAACTCAGGGAAAAGACTGTGCCTCACTCCCTCCCTAAGCTCTCCCTGGGCAATACAACATAGGGCAGTGGCTAAATGCTGCTATCAGGCAAGGATAAAAGTACTGATTGAATTAATAATGGTCACTTAATTAAACTACCCTTTTGGCTGTCACAGGAATAGCATCAAGAGCCACATACTGCCCTAGATTTGCAAGTAGAACTTCCATGCAGAGTCCTTTGAGAGGAGCAGTGGCAGATAGGAATGCTTGCCTTCTTCTTTATTTTCAACATGTTGAGGCAATTTCTGGGGTTGGGTAGCCTCCTGGGAACTGTGTATTGGTGTGGGGGCTGAGATTTGGGAAAGAGAGGATTTCCTACATGCTGTGTGACAACCTCTGTTCCAGGACTGGTGTATTCGTTACACTTAGCACATATCCAGACTCCACATCCCTGATTTCTCTTCCACTGGGAAGCTGACCTGCATGGCCACAGAAATCTGCTATTGCTTGGCAGAAGGGGCAACAGTATTCCAGCAAAAGGGCAGAGGTTGCAGGTTATGCAAAGCTACCAACACTGCTTTGGCAGTGGGAACTTTCACAGTATCTGACCATGCTGTCCCTTTTGCTAAACAAACAATCAAAAATAAGGATACCAATGAATAACAGCTCTGACATAAGTGGGGTGGGGAAATCAGTTACATATTCTCTTGATGTGAAATTTGTCAACAAAAAACTTGACATCGATGCTAATATAGGGTGACCAGACAGCAAGTGTGAAAAATCGGGATGGGGGTAATAGGAGCCTATATAAGAAAAAAAGACCCCAAAATCAGGACTGTCCCTATAAAATCGGGACATCTAGTCATCCTGTGCTAATATGATCACTATTAATTCCATTTTTCAAAAACACTGGTCTGTTTGAAGGAGAAGGAAAAATGTCCCATCATTTAATAGCTAATAGCAATCTGAAAAAATCTGATAAATTAGATTCAAAGTAATTTTACATTATCCAAGAAGATGATACATACAAAATAAAAGTTAATTATTCTGTAGGAGGAGATTTGTGAGCAGATCTGACAACTGACATTATCCTAAATGAAACAGATGAAGACGATTATAGGAATAAATCATTTGACCTTCAACATTTTCTGAAGACCCATTGAGGCAACTAAATCTACTGAAAGAGAGGTTATCAGAACGGAGATCACTCATTACTATCCAAGGATGTGTTAATTTAGTCTCTTCATCAGCATTGTGTGAATATATATACACACAGAGAAGTTTTCATTATACAGATGCACCATATGTGTGGTAATATCTAGGTGATAAACTGCAGACCAACATGGAACACTGTGGAATGACCTTCACCATTTTTAATACAGCCTTCCCAAACTTGTGCTGATAAAGCTTGCATATTACATGAACGTGCATTTTATCTGTAGGTTGAAATTATACATATACATTACTCATATACCCTTTATGTACATCCCTTTCTCATAGATTTCAGTGCAAGTTGGGTGTGAAAATCTTTGTACCGTCTGGATGTCAGTGATCAATTTAGTGCTTTTATGAATCTACAGCTAGGTTGTGAAGGTTGTCATATGACATGGTCACTTTGATTTTTTAGGTCCCCTAACTGATGGAGTTTGCCCCATATGTTCAGGATAGCCAGAAGACAACAGTGACTAGGGTGACCAGACGTCTCGATAAAATCGGGACCGTCCCGATTTTTCAACATTTGTTCTGCGTCCCGACCGATGCTCGGTCGGGACGCCTTTTGTCCCATTTCCGGTCTTCTTCCATTTTTCCGGGGTTTTTTTGCTCAACAATTTCAGGTCCCGATATTCGGGTCTTTTCATCTGGTCACCCTAACACTGACTGGTTTTAATGTCAGAACAAAATCTCCCAGTTTGGCTAGACATGTTACAGACATGACATTTGGAGCAAAGTAGTTTTAGTTTTATATTATTTGATGCAAAATGTGGGGAAATACACACAAAATTGTCCTCAAATTTCATGAAGAAGCAGCATCCTAAAGTAACAAAATTCCTCCAAACATAATTTAGACATTTTTCCTCAGGAAATTTAAAAAAAAAATCAATTCATTTCTCTCACAGCTCTGCAGCATCTAGAGATCTTTGAACATAATAATCCAAAAAATTGTGTACAGCTGTTGTAAGCATACATCTTCCCATACCAATTTCTGCTGGAGAAGTAGCTCATGTGCGTGTAGTTTTGTGCAAGGAAATTTCAATAAGAATCCCACTCTATGATGAGTTAAACATAATATTCATGCCTGCACCTTGGCTGCTATTTCTTCATATGATAAAACCACCAACGGGTTCAGAGCAAGATTCAAAATATCCTTACCAGGATAATATGGGAGGAGAACCGAGGTTGAGATAGAGGCAGAGTGGACGTTTGAATTGGATCCAAACTGGGATGGCAAAAGTATAATAAATTTAACGTACTTTGATACATGAATGCCAGTGAAATGGCTGAATATTAGGACCTAAGCCTAACCCGTTTAAATCAATGGAAACACTCTCAATGACTTTAATGGTCTGAATCCAATGAGCCCTAAGTTCTGGGCTATTCGAACCAAACTCATATCACTTATTAAAAGGATAGATTTCCAATATCTGAAAAATACTGATCCTTTATCCAAATGAGGACTTAGGGACTGATCCAAAATCCATTCAAGTTAAAGGAAACCTTTCCATTGGCTTCGATGGGCTTTTGGATCAAGCCTCATATGAGGGAAGATTTGAAGGTCAGTAGATTTTCTGTGCATTAACTTATGAATTTTCAGTATTATGGTAGTTTAGAGAAAGGAAAATTTCATGCCAACTATATTCTTCAAATGTCATATATATTGTAACCCCCAAGAATGGCAAGTTGCTCATGGAACTTCAAAGCCATTTATAAACTTTCATGTATGCAGGAAACTTTTCAGGTATTTTCTATCTATTGAATGAAAATACTTTAAAATTATAACAAATGCATGTTATCATTTGACAGCAATTTATGTAAACAGAACCAGCACAGAGTTCTTGATAAATTGCAAGCTTTCTGTTCAATAAAGATCTTGAGAACGTGCAGTGCAAGTGTAGAGCCTTACACATATTTGTTTCCTAGCCACATACTAAGATTATACAAAATGGTGTTTTATGGCCTTTGGAAGTGGCCTCAATGGCTTGTTGCACTGAAGAGAAATCATGCTGTGGGAATTGCACCCAGTGACAACTTTAAAAGAGTTCAATCCAGCTCCCTCTGAAATCAGTGGGAGTCTTTCCTTTGGGTTCAGTGGGAGTTGGATGAGTCCCTCATTGCTAACCTTGGTAGTGATCAGAGCTAATGAAATAATATCCAAATAGTTTGTCTAAGTTTCCCATTTACCAATGAATAATTTCTTAGATGATCAGTGTGCTATATTTGACCAGCCAGTAGATTACTGTTAAGCAAATATAGGGTTACAAGGGTAATCTAGTTTAACCCCCTGCCAAGATGCAGGATTTGTTGTGTCTGAACCATTGAAGACAGATGGCTATCCAGTCTCCTTTTGAAAACCTCCAGTGAAGGAGCTGCCACAACCTCCCTAGGCAGTCTGGTCCATTGACCTACTGTTCTTACAATTAGGAAGTTTTTCCTGAGGTTTAATCTAAATCTGCTTGCTGTAGTTTGAACCCATTGCCTCTTGTCCTGCCCTCTGTGGCATGAGAAAACAACATTTATCCATCTTCTTTATGGCAGCCTTTCAAGTATTTGAAGAGTGCTATCATGCCTCCTCCCCTTAATCTCCTGTTTTAGGTTGACAGAATTAATCAAATTTATATTTCAGATATTTTTCTGATATTTGACTGAATCTGCTGGCAACATAGATGCAATGTACGGATAAATCAAAGACAAAGAAAAGAGTATAGCATAAGACACCATAACTAAAGTGAAACACGATATAATTGTGTCCTGCTTTGCGTGCAGAGGACTGGACTTGATGACCTCTCGAGTTCCCTTCCAGTCTATGATTCTATGAATTAGCTAATTACCATAACAAGAGCCAAGTTTACATACATGAGTTATATATGTTATATAGTGTGTGTTATATGTGGACAGTGACTATTATCTCACAACATCTCTAGGAATGACGAGAGAGAAAAAGTATTAACTGCACAATTGGTCCATAACATTCTGCATAGTTATGACACCAGCTTTTAGCAGCTTGGTCCCTTACCATGCTACCAATAGACCACCTGCCAGAAACCTATGTACATAGCCAAGTTCTGGGAGACCATGTGATATTATTTGAGCAGGATAAATTTATTGTGATTATTATTTCTGCTCTGCTTTGGGAGCAGCATGCAAAGCCTTGGTTGGTAGGACTGACTCCATCCACCAGACCGTACATATTCTGCCATTACAATACTGCTAAGGCAGCTATTACCATGTCAGCCTCTCTTGCAAGCTACTGCACAATTCCCTTTGCACTTAATTAGCAAGGAGAACTTAAGAAGGGAATCATCTTGCATCAAGGTCCTCTTCACAAAGTTTTCTCTTGGCCTCCATCACACTATCCCTGGAGCTTTTTGAGGCCTGTCTATTGTCCACAGTAGGGGAAGAGGTGGAGAGCGAGTAGTCAGATCAGGGATACACACATCATCCCTTCCATGTAGATTCCCTGGTGAGAGATGTATGAAATTGATCCATGCTAATTTTTACCCCTTCCCTCAGCAACCCATGTGCAGCCATTACCAGGGGGAGACCCTGTTAACCTGGTTCCAATAGTACCCCTCTAATAGGAAGCCAAGAGGCAGGGATTGCTAGGAGTTGGAACTATTATGGAGGCATATTGCCTCTGCATTGCTAGGCCTGGCCACCCCATCAATCTCTGAGGATCTGTTGCATTTGTGGTAGCCGCCAAGATCTAATTCACACAGGTGGTGATGAGATGGGCGGGGGAGGGGGTGAAGATAACCTCCCATAGGGGGGATCCTTACAGATATTTCCTCCCCATACAGGTTTTTCCCCAGGGTGGGTTGATCTATTCATTCTTTTAGCAAATCACTCAACTCTAAGATCAATAGATTTTGAGGACAGAAGGCATCATTGTGACCATCTAGTTTGACTTACTGTGTAACTTTTGCAATGGATTTTTGTTATTCTAAATGCAATGTACCAGTTTTTCATTCAGTGCCATTGAGCAGCCTGTGTGAACCCATTAGGAAAGAGAAGTCACATCAGATTGAAATTTTTATTTTAAATCTTTATAAATGATGGTGGTTGTGAACAGTACAAGATCTATTCAGCAGTGTCAGTATAAAATTCAGATGGTGAATTCACGTTCAGCTTCAAAGTGGTCAAACAGATTCCTGGCTTTAAAAGGAGTAATTTGGACAATATTAATTAGTGGTGAAATGTTTGTCAAACCAAGGCACTTGTCAGTGGACCATAAAAATATAATGGCTTGTAAGTTCAGACATATAATTTATCTTTATGAATTAATGAGGAGAAATTTTCTAACACACAAGTGGCACAACCATAAGTGGGCTGTGATCAGCCAACCCTCACTAAATGAAGAGCAATGCCTTATCTAGAACTTAATTATTGAGAGTGCCATTTATACGAGAGGAACATCAGAAGCAAGACAGGGAAAATGTGCTGCTGACATTACAAATCTCTGAAATAAAGTGGCTGACAGTGAGCACACAAATGACGATAAATGTTTTTTCTCAAAACTTTGTGCACCTTCAAGCATTTATTTGCTGTCAGGGAAGTGTAACCGGCATTATCCGACAAGCTTGGCACTTGGCTTGCGAGGATCAACAGGGCCCTCAGAGACTGAGGATGAGCTCTGGAGACCAGAGTGGATGAGATGGAGTAGGGAGGAGGGGTTTAGGTTTATTAGGAACGGGGGAACCTTTTGGGAAAGGAGGAACCTATACAGGAAGGATGGGCTTCATCGAAACCAAAACAGACATAGGTTGGTCAGTGGCATGTAAAGATTGTAGAGGAGTTTTTAAACTAAGAGCTGGGGGAAAGCTGGCAGGTATGGAGGATCACAGGGTTTGCACACAGACATTCCATATGGGAGGATCGATTAATGGAGACTCTCTATATTCTAGTAAAGAGGAGATGATTGACGTTGATAAAATACAGGTGGGAATTGGAGAAACAGTCAAATGAAAAAGAGACCCATTCAAGTACATCATATAATGGCAGACAGCTAAGAAGTGTCAAATTTTTAAATACTAAGATGGTTGAACTTGAGTGCCTGGTATAAAATGGTGAAATTGATGGAATGATGAAAATCAATAGGACACAGTAATAGCAGGGTACAAAAATATATAGGAAAGACAGGGTAGGTCATGCTGTGGGGGGAATGACACTATATGCGAAAGAAAACAGAGTCAAATATAGTGAAAATCTTAAATGAATCAAACTGTACCATAGAATCTCTATGCATAGAAATCCCATGCTTAAATAATAAGAATATCACAGTAGGAATATACTACCGACACCTGACCAGGATGGTGAAGGTGAAATGCTCCTGAGATTAGAGAGACTAGAAAAATAAACAATAATAATGGGGGATTTCAACTATCCCCATATTGTCTGGGTACCTGTCACATCAGGTTGAGATGCAGAGATGAAGTTTTTAGACACCATAAATGACTGTTTCTTGGAGCAGCTAGTCCTTGAACCCACAAGGGGAGAGGCAATTCTTGATTTAGTCCTAAGTGGAGCACAGGATCTGGTCCAGGAGGTGAATACAGCTGAACCACTCGGTAATAGTGATCATAATAATAATTAAATTTAACACAATTGGGGTGCAGGAGAGAACAACAAAGCAGCCTGCCAAAGTAACATTTAACTTCAGAAAGGGGAACTACACAAAAATGAAGAAGCTAGTTAAACAGAAATTAAAAGGTACAATCATAAGAGTGAAATGCCTGCAAGCTATATAGAATTTTTTAAAAAAACACCATAATAGAGACTCAAATTAAATGAATACCACAAATTAAAAAACATAGTAAGAAGACCAACAAAGTGCCACCACGGCTAAACAACAAAGTAAAAGAAGCAGTTAGAGGCAAACAGGCATCATTTAAAAATTGAAAGTCAAATCGTACTGAGGAAAATAGAAAGGAGCACAAACTCTTGCAAATCAAGTGTAAAAATATACTTAGGCAGGACAAAAAAGAATTTGAAGAGAAACTAGCAAAAGACTCAAAAACAGCAATATTTTTTTAAATACATGAGAAGCAGGAAGCCTGCCAAAAATCAGTGAGGCCACTGGCTGATCAAGGTATGAAGGAAAACTCAAGGACGATAAGGCTATTGCAGAGAAGCTAAATTAATTCTTTGCATCGGTCTTCACTGCAGAGGATGTGAGGGAGATTCCCACACTAAATCATTCTTTTTAGGTGACAAATCTGAGGAAATGTCCCAGACTGAGGTGTCAATAAAGGTGGTTTGGGAACAAACTAATAAATTAAACAGTAATAAAAGTCACCAGGACCAGATGGTATTCACCCAAGAGTTATGAAGGAACTCAAAAATGAAATTGCAGAACTCCTAACCCATTACTTAACCTATCACTTAAATCAGCTTCTGCACCAGATGACTGGAAAATAGCCAATGTGAGGCCAATTTTTAAAAATGGCTCCAGAGGCAATCCTGACAATTACAGGCCACTAAGTCTAATTTTGACACCAGGCAAACTGGTCGAACCTATAGGAAAGAACAGAATTATCAGACACATATGAACATGATTTGTTGCGGGGGGTGGGGAAAGGAAGAGCCAACAAGGCTTTTGTAAAGGGAAATCATGCCTTACTAATTCTTTGAGGGAATCAAACATACCATGTGGACAAGGGTGATCCAGTGGATATAACGTACTTGGACTTTCAGAAAGCCTTTGATGGGGTCTCTCACTTGTCCTTTCTGAATGCCCCAAACTCCCCACTTGGTTTTTCCATGACAAGGGGAGGTAATTTGCATAAACAGAATGTCAAGGAAACTGAGCCCCCGAGACAGATGATGGAATATCCTGTGAAGGGTGAATCTGGGCTTTAAATACCCTCACTTGGCACAGGAGCTACAAGAACAACCAGTAAGGAGGCTAGGGGGTAACAGCAGTGACTCAGGGGTCAGCGGGAGGCTGCAGTGCCCAAGGGCTGACAACTGAAGGAAACAGGGAACCAGGGAACAGCCAAATGTGGTCCTTGCAAGAGCTAGGTCTCTAGAGCTTAGGAGACATAAATAATTAAGGGGTGAGACATTTGTTAATAGCTGCAGAGGTAGAAATAAAGTGATGTGACTGAGTAATAAACATTCTGAGCTGTGACCACAGAACAGCACAATTGCTGGCTCCGAAGAATCTTTTCACTTAAGAGCAGTGAGCCAGATTCTCTTCTGGAATAAATCCATGTACTTCAATGGAGCTGTGCTAACTGAAACCATCTGAGGCTTGGTCTCAGTGACTGTAACCAGCACTAGTAAATCAAGTCTCAAATTTGCTGTGTAACACCTATATTGGCCATATTCAGATAGGAAAATATTTCCAGATATCAGTGGGACAATATTTAGTTGTCTGGTGTTATTTTATTCATGCACCTTAGTTTCTGGCTGACAACATCCATTTGGTACTGTCAGCAGTGCCAAGTTAGAGACACTGTGCAACCCTCCACCTGCTGGAGGAGCCTTACAGCCCAAACCTGCTATCAGCATTGTTTGAGGCACTTAACCTCCTATCCCCTGCCTGCTGGGGAGGTAGGAACAGATGTCTCCCTACTCTCCTCTATGGGATAGCAGAGAACATCTTCACCAGTGCTGGTAAGGCCGGCTCCAGGCACCAGCAAAACAAGCTGGTGCTTGGGGCGGCACATTTCTAGGGGCGGCATTCTGGCACCAGCCATGCCGCCCCTAGAAATGTACCCCAGCCACCCCAGCTCACCTCCGCTCTGCGCCGCTGGCTTTCGTGCGCCGCCGCCGCTTGGCTTCTCCCCGAGAGGCCGCGGCATGCGAAACAGCTGTTTCGAGCATGGCTTCAACCCCTCCCTCCCAGGCTTAAGAGCCTGGGAGGGAGGGGGAGAAGAGAACCCGAGCGGCCGCGGTGCGTGTCTCCCCCTCCCTCCCAGGCATGCCCCGGCGCTCCGGCCGGGGAGAGCGGGGTCGCGGGCATGCTGCGCTCACTCCCCGCCGGCACTCCAGCCGGGGAGAGCGCGGCCGTGGGCATGCCCCACTCGCTCCCCGCCGGCCGGGGAGAGCAGGGCCGTGAGCATTCCGCCCGCGCTCCGAGTGGGGGGTGAGGGGGGGGGGAAGGGGTTGTTTCGGTGGGTGTTGGGGGGGTTGTTTTTTTTGTTTGGGGGGGCAGCATTTGGGGGTTTTTTTGTTGTTTTTTTTTGCTTGGGGCGGCAGTCCCAGTCCACGGTGGCAAGGGAAGAGCAGTGGACCTGCTGCCCCATTGCCACTGCGGCAGGCGAGAATGGGGCGGCAGTGAGTCCCGCGGTGGCAATTCGGCAGCGGGAAGAGCAGACCTGCCGCCGAATTGCCGCCGCGGGACTCGGACTGCCGCCCCATTCTCGATGCCACCCCAAGCACCAGCTTGGAAAGCTGGTACCTGGAGCCGGCCCTGAGAGATGTGATAATTATTTTACATCCTAACCAGTATAAAGCAAAGCATTCTAACTCATTGGAGACTATTATTTTTAAGAGAAACAGCAACAGTATTTCATCTCACTAAATGTGAAATAAACAACATTATCAAGAAATAATCAGTGTTACTGAGACTTCAGGGTATTAAAATGGCTAAACCTGGATAATAGTTACAATGAATATCACTAGAGTTAAGAAGTTATGCACATCTTGTGAGTGATTCTCTACCGTGGAGTGGCACTATGCAATGGTCTACCATACAGGTAAAACTTGTTTGGCAGGAGATGGGGGTCAGTCCAGGAGTGCAGACTGCACTCCTTCAGGATCCAAGAATCACCACAGGTCTTGCAAATTTCTGTTCCAAGTGCAAGATACTTCTTTGGCTTTGTCTTCGCTAAAGCATACATACAACTTTAAAATAAGAACTTATTTTTTTAAACAAGTCCACACATAATTTTTCCTTCTGGGGAGAGGAAGAGAGATAGAATGAACCACAAGTGACAGACGCCAGGTATATCATGTAGACCCCGAGGTTCAGCACAGCACTTAAGCTTGTGCATAAGTGCATTGATGAATCGGAATGGTTTGCTGAATCAGAGCCACAAGATGCTACTGGAAAGTGCTCAGACACACAGTGATGTGCACGGTATAAGAACCTCAACAGATCAGAATGGAATAGCTGTCGGCACCATGGAGTTCACCCAAAGACCTTTCATTCAAGGTTGCAATCCTTAGAACTTGATTAACTATTTCTACAGTAGAAAAAGGCAAAGCCAACCCTGATGATAGACACACTTCATAATAGAGCTGTATGGCTTTGATGAAGTTTGAAATGAAAAACATGTACCGATGACAAAGAAAGGGATTTAAGACTAAATAACCCAGCACTACAGCGACCTTAAGCTGCACAGGCAGCACTGAGTCAGCATATTACCCTAGGCCTCAGTGATCTTGACAGGTCTGCAGGGATCATATTTTCACATGGATGATCCGATAATGAACACTTTTCTTCTGAGTACTAAGCACAAACAGGCTTTCCTTTAACGTTAGTCATGCAACGATGCAGAGTTATGAGCAATCCCATCACCAAGGACCATGCACGGTCTCAAAAACAGAGGACCTAATGGCGGCAGTAATCTGAAGGGGCAGCGTCAGAGGCATCTACACGAGCATGCTGTGTACTGCCCAAGAATCCAAGCAGCTCCAGTGTAGGATCTGCCCCTGTGTAATGGCATACAGTGTAAATTGCCTATACATTCACCCCTTGCAGAGTCAGGACTGGGAATCTCCCATGATCATACAGGAAATTCACACTTAGGGAATGTCTACACTGAGAAAAAATGTGTTCTTAATTCAGGTCAAACTACTCCCTTTAGCCCTGCAATTGCTGTTTATATTGAAAGTTGAATTGCATCTTGACTAAGAATCAACACTAAGGGCCAAATCTTCAACTGATGTAAGTCTGGCAGCTCCATTAAAGTCAAGTGAGCTACGCTAATTTACCCAGTTGAGGATCAGGCTCTAGAACTATAGCTGGCTGAAATCATTACAGACATCATTGGTTACAAACGTAGTCCCTTTTTTGTTATTTTAATGAACCAATCCTGATGGTAAGGGGTTGGTTATTCATAAATGCATATAAAAATAGCTTGGATTAATTGTTTCTAGGCTATTGTTTACTCTGGCTATTTGCTATTTGGTGGTGTTTCCACTTCTGAGTGGATGACACTGTAAGAATAAGAGGAGACTAACAAATGGTAAGTAGAAAGTAATGCACAGAGATAGATACACGCTCACTCTCCTGGTGTTAATTATTTCATGAATAATAATTCATGACAATTCATGAGATATATGAATATGTAGCAATTGTCCAATATTCAAGTACAACAAATGAGCACAGGTGGTGGACCCTGTATTTGTATTCATGAAAATACTTAAAGCTCTAGTGAATGTCAGTTCATTCTGGTTTACTTGAAGACTAGTTTTCTTGTGACTTTGGTGAAATTTTACAGTGAGCTCCACAGAGCTGAGCCAGAATTTGGGCCATATTCACATCTCATATACAGCATTATAAATCCAGAGTAATGCTTTTGAATGCAGCTGGATTTACACTGCAGTAACTTTTTTAAAAGTTTATTTTTTTAGCTTGTAAATAATATTGTGCGAGCAAGTGAAATTGGAACTTCTTATACTTCCCAATTCAAACCTATTAACATGTTTATTTCATGATTTACTAAAAATCAGCCCAATGAGCCTTTGTTTCTTCCCAGTTTGTCTCTTCTTCTTTTCCCCTTTCCCCCACCCCAGAAGGCATGGTTGATTTGGTTGGACTGATTCCCAGTAATTGAACACAATGGTTTCTTCTCCAATAAACTGTGACTGCACTTTAGCATCCTGATTTTCCCCAAGACAGTCTGTTTGCATTGGCTTTGAGGGGGCTCTGTTGTTAATTATTCCTTTGGACCACCCGAAAGTTCAATAGGAAGCTCTATTTTTTAGAGAAACATCACCTAGCTCAGAATCAGATCTTTAAATTTATTTTTTAAAACTTAGTATTTTGTATGAGCACCACCTTAAATGCTCACAAAAGGGTTTAACAACTTGCAAAATGAGCTGATTTTACATTAGTTTTAAAGACAGGTTTAGTCTGACTGTGGGAGGAGAATATTTGGGAAAAAAAATAAAATAAAACCTTGACATTTGAACACTTACTGGTTCACATGCACTAAAGTCTCAGTTCAAGAAAAGAATGTGCTTAATTGTTAAGTTCTTCTCTGTCTGGCAAAGGGCAAAGGGCTTAAGATACGATTCAAAGCCCATTAAACACAGTTGAAGGACACATATTGACATCGATCAGGCTTTGGATCAGGCTCTCAAATATGTTCTTAAGTCCCATTAATTTTTCCCATTAGTATTGTTTTGTTCACTGACCTCTGAGCATATTGAAATTACAGTTGAAAAATATTAATGTCCTACAATGGTACTGTTGTAATTCTGATATTTATATTACAATAGCACCTAGAATGCTCTACCAGGTCAGGGCCCCGCTATGCCTGGCATTGAACATACAGTAAAATATATTCCTTTCCACAGAGAATGTATAGTTTAAAACCTCAAGCCTAAAAACATTTATACACTTGTCTAATCTTACTCATGCAGGGCCAGATTAAGGCATAAACAGTATAGGCCTGTGCATAGGTCCCCAGCTCTCAGAGTCATGAGACTACATCAGAATCTGTTTTCTCATAAAAATAAGATCATCAGTTCTCTAGTGAAAAAACTGCTCATTCTGTTCAGAGTGTTGGGAATGTTGTTCCCCGCAACCTCCAACCCAGTAAGGGGGGCGGGGGGAATCAAAATTAAAATTTTAAACTATTTTTGGCCCCCACCCACTTTTTTACTTTGCACATTCCCCACTGGAAAGAAGGGAGAGAGAAAGTGGATTTCCATCCCACACATTTACTTACTTCTTACCACTGAAAAAAGTTACAAAAATAAGTGTTACATACATTTCCAATAGAATGGAGGCCAAAAAAAGTTTCCCCTTGGGATATATGGAGCAGGAAAAGCACTATTTCCCCAATATTCCAAAATGAAAATTGCTAGAGATTTTCAAAATTGTTTTTTGTATTTTACATTGTCAAAACCCAAATTTTTATGGAAGTGATGTTTCTGTGAGAAGTGGCGTTATCACTAAAGTCCCATTTTGTAACAGATCTACAGATTGTGTTTTTAGCACTCTGGGAAGCAAGGAAAACTATGCCCTAAATGTAATGGATGCCTGCCCAAGCCTGCAGACTGTTTGACACAAAAGCTCCAAGATGTATAAGCTGGCCCATTTATCTTAAATCAGGAACCTACTGCCACTATTGAGAAAGGTAAGGCAATAGCCTGAGGGGTGGGGGTGGGGGGGGCACGTGGGAGGCCCATGTGGGGTTTGCCTAGGGCATTGGTTAGCCTTAATGCAGCCCCATTTATTGCGTAAAGATAAAGTACATGCCCGGGTGATTGCAAGATTAGGGCACAGTGACCTGTAATTTCACACACAGTGGGTAAAGTTCACTTTAGCACACAGGGCTCTCCGTGCCATTTCAGTGCACAAGTAAAGCAGGGCTGAACTTTTGTTTGTTTGTTGAAAGTCAAAATCTGACGTATCAATTCTTTCATACAAATCATGGCAAAGCTTCCTTAAGTGATCCCATTTTAAGAAGGCATTTTGACCTGAGCTAATGTATAGGTTAAAGTGTCATCAAATAACATTTCCCCAATATGGTGTCTGAAATTCAGATTTTTTTTAAACCAGAGAGAATTGGTTTCATTATTGCAGAATTTTCTTACATAACAGCTTCACCTGCTGTAGTGCCACGGTGGCTCAGCTTGGATGGGAACATGCATTATTAATAACCCTTTTGTCACAAAATGTGTCCATTGGCAATATGGGCTCTGGGAATCAACAGCCATTTATTCTGAGCAGTGTGTGACAAGCTATCAGTTCACATGTGCTGCCTAAAGAAACCTAGCACATAAATGATCAACTGCTTCTCCCCCTTGCCTGTTCTTTTGATTTCAGCCTGTATAATTGCAACAAGAGCTCTTTCAGTCCTTTTCTAAGGTCTCATCTACCTGAGGACATGCAGGAACATCAACCCAAATTAACTAAAGGTGTGAATGTAAATCAGATTAGTTAAACTGCATAAAACCCTAAATTGACACACACATTCAGAATTAGAGTAGCCTGAATTTAGTTTAGCTTAATTCATTTTGGAAATGAATTCAGGCCACTTTAATTCTGAATAAGAATGTACACAGAGATTTCATGTTGTTTAACTACTCTGCTTTAAATTCACACCATTAGTTAATTCAGTGTCCTCATCCAGACAAGCCCTATGTTTTGGACAGAGTGCTGCAGGTGAAGCCATGAACCCAGCTCTAATGTCCTGTAGTATTTTTAATTGATTTTTAATACTGTCAGAATAAGAGGAAGTTTGAAGCCTTAAAACAACCCCCACTCAGTCTCAAATGCCTTCCACCTTGCCTAGACATGAAAGCTGGGAAGGACTGGGGGAAAGAATTCTGTTAAGTGAGTTTGAAGTTCTTTTCAGTTGAACTGCCGGTAAATTACTCGACCCTAACTGTTAAAACATTTGCATTTGTCTTGAAAGAGAATGCACTCTTCATCAATTAGTGAAGAGTGGAAATACGCTATGAAGCACCTGATCCAGTTTATGATCTGGCATTCATGTATATAGCCAGTGTTCCCAATCCCATCAGCTTTGCAGTGGGTCCAGAGAGAACCAGAAGGCAACATGCTCACATTTACTATCTATACTTAACTATAAAAAAAGTCTGAAATTAAGCACTACCAAACGCCCCACAGTTTACTTGCTGTGTAATTTTTTGATTTTGGAGGCCCTCAAAGAATGTTTATTTCACTGCTGTCTACTCTATAGCTGGTCTGATCAAACCTTCGGTAGCAGAGAAACTTCTGGCAAGTCTCAAGATCAGTAAGAGCAACAACTCATCTGTACATCATGCACCTGCCCCACAGTCATAGCATGTGCAGAAAATTAATGGAATTCCCAGAACAGAGAACGGTAATTAAGAATCTTAGTAAGCAACAGAATGTAGCTATCATGGTATCTTCCCTGATCTTTCCGCTTGTTTTATTGGACCTCAGTGATGTATTTGATTCTGTTGACCAAGGCATCAATTTTAATTACTGGGCTAGGGAGCTGAAGATGCAGGGCTGGTCTACAATACGGAGTTAAGTTGACATAACAGATGGCAAGAGCCCAAGCATGATAAGCAGCAGTCAGAGCACACCCGTTACCTAATCATTGTCCATCTATTGTGTGTGTGGGGGGGGGATTAAACTAATTCTATCACCACTATCCTCAGCTCCTATTTCACAAATCTACTTTTGCCCCAAGAATTCCAAGGTCTGTAAACTTACCTTGTATGATCACCTCTGAAGCACTGTTCATGTTCTACAATGGCTTTATCTTCTATCTTGACTGGAAATGAAGAGACAGTTCAGCACAATTAATGTGAGGGAATAATTCATTTTTTGGCTCAGTGGTCAAACAAAAAAAAATCTATTACAATATTTGGTTCATTTCAAACTGAAACCAAATAAATTTTCCTCGCCAAACGAAAAACTGAAGTTTCATTTGGATCAATTTGAAATGTCAATTCAAAATGAAATGTCAGAACAAACCCTTTTGACTTTTTTGAATTTTTTCCTCTCTTTTTTTATTTGGCCAAAACTATTTGCTGAATTGGACCCAAATTTGCAAATAGTTTTCGTTGCCTCAAAACTGATTTTTTTGGGGCAAATTTACTATTCACAAAACAAAACCACACCTGCCCAGCTCTAATAGCAATGAATTTATTCTACAAAATGAGATTTTTTCCCCTATTCAAACATGCCCCCTTCGTGCCTGGATTAGTCTTGGTGGGCCCTTTTGCATACCCACTCTGTAGAGGGATCCATTCAGCTTCAGCCAACCCATTCCTGCCCAGTGGCCCATCCCATCTCCTGCAAGCTAATGAGACAGGGTTCCCTCAGGGTGGTAAGCTCACACACTTCCAGCTATCTCCACCCATTGGAGCCACAACAGTGTCACTCCCTGGGGAGCCTCTGCATCCATGTAGAGCACTGAATTTTGGCCATGTTAGGTAGCTTAGCATCTTATGAGCCTAATTCAAGAGTGTTACAGCAGGTAACTCTTTGATTACGAATTCCTCCCTCACTGTCATACATCGGTTTTATTTTTCCTTCCTACTGATGACATTTGTTCTTGGTATAATTGGAGGCAAAATCCACAACCCCACACACAGTGTGCTTCTACCAACCCACCCTGTTAGCAGGAGTTAGAATTTTTGAGAGTTTTGCTATGTTCTGCTTACCTGATTCTGGCAGTTGTGGCTTGTTAACCTTACAGGGCCTAAGAGAACACTGCATTTCCATTGTAATATGCTGAGCTGTAGGGTTTCCAAGTTTCTTATCAGACAATCAACTCCCTGCCTTCCACTGTATGAACTTAAACATCACTAGAGCAAGTTATACAACCATGTCATAGAATCATAGAATCTCAGGGTTGGAAGGGACCTCAGCAGGTCATCTAGTCCAACCCCCTGCTCAAAGCAGGACCAACCCCAGCTAGATCATCCCAGCCAGGGCTTTGTCAAGCCTGACCTTAAAAACCTCTAAGGAAGGAGATTCCACCACCTCCCTAGGTAACCCATTCCAGTGCTTCACCACCCTACTAGTGAAAAAGTTTTTCCTAATATCCAACCTAAACCTCCCCCTCTGCAACTTGAGACCATTACTCCTTGTTCTGTCATCTTCTACCACTGAGAACAGTCTAGATCCATCCTCTTTGGAACCCCCTTTCAGGTAGTTGAAAGCAGCTATCAAATCCCACCTCATTCTTCTCTTCTGCAGGCTAAACAATCCCAGTTCCCTCAGCCTCTCCTCATAAGTCATGTGCTCCAGCCCCCTAATCATTTTTGTTGCCTTCTGTTGGACTCTTTCCAATTTATCCACATCCTTCTTGTAGTGTGGGGCCCAAAACTGGACACAGTACTCCAAATGAGGCCTCACCAGTGCCGAATAGAGGGGAATAATCACGTCCCTCGATCTACTGGAAATGCCCCTACTTATACAGCCCAAAATGCCATTAGCCTTCTTGGCAACAAGGGCACACTGTTGACTCATATTCAGCTTTTCGTCCACTGTAACCCCTAGGTCCTTTTCTGCAGAACTGCTGCCCAGCCATTCGGTCCCTAGTCTGTAGCAGTGCATGGGATTCTTCCATCCTAAGTGCAGGACTCTGCACTTGTCCTTGTTGAACCTCATCAGATTTCTTTTGGCCCAATCCTCTAATTTGTCTAGGTCCCTCTGTATCCTGTCCCTACCCTCCAGCGTATCAACCACTCCTCCCAGTTTAGTGTCATCTGCAAACTTGCTAAGGGTGCAGTCCACACCATCCTCCAGATCGTTGATGAAGATATTGAACAAAACTGGCCCCAGCACCGACCCTTGGGGCACTCCACTTGATACCGGTTGCCAACTAGACATGGAACCATTGATCACTACCCATTGAGCGCGACCATCCAGCCAGTTTTCTATCCACCTTACTGTCCATTCATCCAGCCCATACTTCTTTAACTTGCTGGCAAGAACACTGTGGGAGACTGTATCAAAAGTTTTGCTAAAGTCAAGAAATAGCACATCCACTGCTTTCCCCTCATCCACAGAGCCAGTTATCTCATCATAGAAGTCAATTAGGTTAGTCAGGCATGACTTGCCCTTGGTGAATCCATGCTGACTGTTCCTGATCACTTTCCCCTCCTTTAAGTGGTTCAGAATTGATTTCTTGAGGACCTGTTCCATGATTTTTCCAGGGACTGAGGTGAGACAGACTGGCCTGTAGTTCCCCGGATCTTCCTTCTTCCCTTTTTTAAAGATGGGCACTACATTAGCTTTTTTCCAGTCATCCGGGACCTCCCCCGATTGCCATGATTTGTCAAAGATAATGGCCAATGGCTCTGCAATCACATCGGCCAACTCCTTTAGCACTCTCGGATGCAGTGCATCCGGCCCCATGGACTTGTGCTCATCCAGCTTTTCTAAATAGTCCCGATGTCTTTGAGGATTATTATTATTAATATAATTATATACTATTTATATATAATATTCTATAACACCTTAGTTATTCAGCTAACTTTTAAACATTTTTCATTCCAAGGTTGGTAAAGTAACAGCTAATTCATATTTTGCAAATAGCAAATTCTTGTTACACAAACTCACAACACCAACATTTCCGCAAAGCACATAACACCAAATAGTTCAATCTTTCCTACAATCAATCAATCATTCTTCTACTCCACCACCACACCACCCTGGGAACTCAGCCACAACTTAGTACACCTGGGGACTTCGTTCCTTTCACAGTCTCCACTATACATTTCATAAACAACACGTGAAATCAACAGTACACATCTAAGAGTACATTTCCATTACAGAACAAAGGCATGTAATTAAGCTTGGATGGTGAGTAAAAAGTGAGAGAAGTGAAGGATAATGACAACAGGGAACTGCATGAACCCCTTTATTGTTCATTTCCAGACATTCTAACTGGGCAATTTTTAAAGAGTTGTTGAATTTTTATATGGCAGATGTAATATTTTTGGGTATTAGCTAGACTTCAGTGACACACACTTTCACTATTACAGCTAGCACTGCAGTAGCCGTACATAGGGCCCTATTGTGCTATGTGCCCTGAAGGATTTATAATCTAAACAGAGAAAAGGTAGGAGGAAAAGCAGAAGTGACTTGCAGAGCATCACACAGTATGATCCAGGAATAGAACCCAGGTCTCCTGAAATCCCAGGCCAGTGTCTCTCATTGCTGGACCACACTGCCTTTCAGCCTTAATCTTTGCTGGCTGCTCACAGTTCAGCTTTCTGTGAAGCCAATGCCTCTGGCATTTCATCCATCTGATCATTAAGAAATCATGCAGCTTGCCTTCTCCCCTGCCCCTCAGGACTCCTCTATCCTTCTGCCACTTCTCCCAGGAGATTAAATGTACTGTATTACCTTGACCTGTCAAGATTACATATGAAAGTTGCTGCAGGGTGATCATGTGTCTTGGAACTGGCATCTGTTGTCCAATATCCAAGCAAATGCTGATCAAGACATCTATGCAACCCAGTTTGCAAAAAATAAATACAAGATAATCTCTCTCAATTTCATGATATAAATATTTCTATGCAATTTCAAACTATTAAATCAAAGTGGGGCAGAAAAGGCAGTAATGCAGGAGCCAACTCTCTTCTTCCAACATATTCAATTACTTTAAGCTTTGTAGACATACCTTTCCCTGCATAAGCACTGCACCATACCCAGTGCAGTTCCTAAGGGTATTAATTATAAATAGCTTGCAAGAAGAGGAACTGCCAATCATGTCTGCATCAGGACAATTCTTTCTATCTTAGATATTTATATGGCCCCCATTATCATTGTGTCTGAGTGACTTATTTATCTTCACATTACCCCTGTGAGATAGGGCAGTGCTATTTATCCCCATTTAGAGATAGAGAATGAGGTACAGAGAGGCTAAGCTACTTGCCTGAGATCACACACAAAGTTTGTGACCGAGTAGAGAAGTGAACTCGAATCCCAGGCTAGCACCCTAACTGCTGGACCACCCTTCCTCTCTAAAACGTGCCCTCTCTGAATTTGCTTCTAAATTCCAATCTGCCACAGGACAGGACCGTTATTACACTGCTTCTGTGCTAGGACGCTCAGCCCAGCAACCATGATGCTTTGAATGCAAGAATTGTTGTGATTCTGCAGACACAGGACCCAGCTAAACAATGAAGTGTTCAAATAGCCACAAATACTAAGCCAATCTATACTGAAATCAGTGGTGGCTTCTCTGCCACAAGTGCAGACCCTCCCCTAAATAAACTTCTCAAGGTTTCACTTGTGAAATTATTAGAAATGACAGCAACCCTTTTTGCTGTAGGAAAGAGGTGTGTTTTGGGAACCCCTGAATAGACTACGTATCCCAACTTCTGCCCAACTCTCATTTTAATATCCCGCTCATATTTTTGGTCTCATGTGAATGGAGGCTCTATCTGTACACATGCCATGGACATTTTTGAATCTGTATGAATAGGTGTGATTAGCAAAAGGGTTAAATGCTTTACATGCCTATCTTAATTAAGAGGCATTGAATGAATCAGTAGGTTTGTGGAATTACTCTTACATATGCTGTTCTTTCAAACCAACGAACCAAAAGGTTATGTGGATGCTTAAAGTGAGGTAGTTTTCAGAATTGTAACTTGCAAAGTAGACAAGAAAACCTTTTCCCCTTTCTTGTCTCACCTCACTATTGTGTCTGCTAATGTGGGTGTGATGCATTCTCAGTTATGTTACCTGCTGAGTAGGAGATCTACTACACATTTAAAACAATACTGTTCTGCACAAATCCAAGTTTATCACCTTTTCCACTTTCATAATATCCATGTAAGGATCTGTTCTTCCACAAGAAATGTGCTCTATATCTCCCACAATGCTCTATGGCCAAGGACTTTGATGCACTGAGGCAGCTCAGCAAGAGGGGAGACCATGTGCATTATGTAATCTGTACCAGCCAGGGAGCCCTGCCCCTAGAGAAAAAGGGGGGTGAGTCACCGTAGGGGCATTTCCAAATTGAAATTTTCAGTTTTTAGTCAAAACTTTTGGTTTTCTGCCCCCCAACCCCAAATCCCATGGGGGGGGGGGAGAAGTGTTTCCAACCAGTTCTACACCTCGACTCCAGTTGTTGTTGTTTCTTGCCTCTCCCCAGTGAATTTTAATAGTGAGGTCACACACCAAGGGCAGCTATCAGCAGGAGGCAGCTCTAGAGCAACAGTAGTCATTGGGGAGAGAGGGTGAGAGGGAAAGAGGGGGGTGGGGAAGGAGGGAAAACCCTTATTTTAATTCCTGATCGAAGAGCTCAAAAACCAGAAGGGAAATTAAAAATAATGAATGATGGGTTCTTTTAAAGTCTTGTTATTTTTTAAGCCAATCTTGTGATTTTTTTTAAAGCTTTTTTTTAGCAGCTTGAGTGGGGATTTTTGAATGCTTGGGGTTGGCAATACTGAGAGTACCAAGAGCCTTCCTCCCCTTTTACACTTATACTGGGGCAGGGACAATTGCAGTCCTTGTCCTCTCCTGGGGACAGAGCCTACTCACGGATGTTGCCCTTAAAATTTGGGCTTTAAGGGGATATTTTCAAAGAGACAAAAAGGAGTCTGCTGCCCAAGGAGGGAAATCTCACCCTTGGTTCTGAATTTTCTGTATGTCTAACAAGTATAACAGAACGAAATTGCAAAATAACAAATCTTTGGCTGACACTGCAGGGTCCAGAGAGCTTAGCCAATCTCTATATTTGAGATATGGAAATGTTCTATACTGTAATTGTCCCTGGTGTGGTATTTGGGACTGCTAGAATCAGAAAATTTAAAAGCACTGCAGAAAAATACACCTGATGAATAAAGATAGCAATGTATTTTGGCAAAGCAATTTCCACTATGATGTGTTCTCCCATCTGTCACAGATTAAAAAAAAATACATACATGGCTCGTTGTAGTCTATGTGTTGGTTTAGGGACACACAGGGCCGGCACTACCACTAGGTGACCCTAGGCAGTCGACTCGGGCACCAGGATTGGGGGGCCGGCATTTCGGCATTTCTTACCTTCTTCAGCCGCCGGGGACCTCGGCGGCATTTCGGCGGCAGCTTCTCACAGAGGCGCCGCCTAGGGCAGCCAAAAAGCTGGCGCCGCTACTGGGGACACAACTCTTTAAAGGATAAGTTTCACATGATGTTTCCAAGTGCTAGTTATAAGATCTATATATAACACCCTTGCAGCCAGACGCGAGTCCCTGACAGGTTATCTGCCATGTGATGAGTACTACACATGCTTCAGGGCCCAACAGAAGGACATTGTTGTAATGATATCACATCTCATCCCAGTTTCTCTGGTGAAGGAAGAAAACATCTACCAACTAAGTGGAAAGCTGGGACTCAGAAAAGTTCGTTCAAGAATTCAAGGAGACAGGGCAGCAAAGAAGGCAGGACTGTTGCTAGGAGAAAACTGCTCCTCCACTCTTTACGGGATTATCTCCAGTTCTTTACTGTTTGCTTATTTTTCTCTATGACCCTGGTTTGAATAAGCAGCCTGAGGAGCTGAAGGTCTTTATGAAGAGATTTTTATGTTGGCTCTAGAATAACTAACCAGGTCACTTCCCCAGGAAGAAGGGGGTTTAACTACTTCTGTGCTATAAATGCTCTTCTGATGTTTTTGGAGAGGACTTTGGAGCTGGTCTCAGACGTACTGGAAGGCAGATTTATGCAAATGTTATTCTAGCGAGCACTGGCAGATACTTGTGCTCAGTAGACTGCCTCCAAATCTCTCCGTTTCATGTGACAGGCATGCCAAATAACCCAGTACAAAAAGATTAACTTCCTCCATTCCAGCTGCAGCTCTTTACTCACGCTACATACACAATGACTTCTGTGGGAATTACATGCATGGCAGGATGGCAGTCAAAAATCACAACCTGTACCCACTTCTGCCTCCCGTAAATCTAGATGTTCTATCCCACATATTAGCTAAGCATAGCCCTATGCTACCATTCTGCCATTTCTCTGTGTGCGCAGTCTAAATAAAGTATTTCTAGGATCATTAATATTGGATTATGAAATCAAAGATGACAGCCAAGTTTCAGACAATATTAAGTTATCAAGATGTGGATATCAAGAATATCTAACCTATACCACTCAAATCGTCCTATCTAAACATCAGAGACTGCAGGAATATTGGTCGATCCTCAATAAATCAGCATTGTTAGTCCTCTTTGTAAATAAGCATATGGAAGATTAAATGCCATCACTCACTCTGCATCTAGCTGGTACAGAAATATATTACAATGGAAGGATCTCACCATTGTACTTTGCAACAAATGTGCAATAGACAACAGAGACAACGACTGGATAAATCACACATGCCTTAACAGAATCAGGAATAGAAAATTGACACTTTAGCTCAAAAACCACAAGCCTCCAGCACTTGAGCTAAAGGTGAGCTCCCTCAACAGTCTTGATTCATCTCTTATTCTTTCAATTGGTCAGCCACTAGAGGGTGAAATAGCACACACAACATCTGAATGCTCAACATTCAGGATTACAAATATACAGACAGTTGTCAATAATACAACAGAGAAACCAGAGCTTTCATAACAAACATATAAGGTCTCTTAGGTGTTAAATATTTAAACATATTGCTTAGCAAAGGGAATAATGAACAAAGGGAAATGGTTTAATTGCCTGTTATTTCTATTCAAGTCATCATCACTTTTTGCATTTATGCTGGCTTTTTAGTTTAGTTACCTATGCAAATACACAGTTGGGTGGTGAACATCTAACTCTGTGGCAGACCGAAGGGAGAAGTGGGTGCAGGTTATGATTTAGAACTCTATATTAGTTAGGTGAAAATCCCAATGGCTTCCAATGTTTCCTCGTTGTACATCAGAACATGGGCATTAAGGGAGTAATTTTACCTTTGCTGTCCAAGATTCAATTACAGAAGACACAACTGCCGGGCAATCCATCTGCTCACCATTTTCTTTATTGCCTCTACACCAAGTTCCTTTGTTACATCCTCTGTGGTTTTCAGGGGTTCTAAATGAACAAGCATGGTAACCTCTTTGGGCTGTTGCCTCCATGAAGTGGAAAAAAAGTGGTATTAAATCTCTGAAAATGTTCTCAAGTGGTCCTTAATACTGGATTTGGTACAGAGCTCAGCCAAACAGTAGAGCAACCATAGTCTCATTTGACACAATCTACTGTGGTAATTAACAGTATTAGCCTAGGAGATGGCCACCACACCAGAGCTGATGCCACTGGTGCAAAAGTCTGGGACATGTATTTGCAGTGGGCTGGGAGAAAAGAAGGCTTTGGGGGGGGGGTGTTTCCTTTTAAAACTACTGTTCAATAGTCAATATACTTGTTCTGCTCTCCCATCCCTTAGTACAACTGCAAGGAGAGGCAGGTGAGTGTGCCCATCAGCCATCACCTGCCCATACATTGCTCTTTGGCAATCTGCAACCATTGGATCATATGTGGGAGGGGGCATCCTATTACCAGCAGATCCCCTTTTCCTATGAGCCAAAAGACCCTGGGTAAATTGAAATGGAGAGGGAGAGGATGTCCAGAAGGGGGGTCTGGATGGAATATGGAAGGATTTGTGGGGAAAAGGAAGGAGAGAACATGAAAGAGGATGAGAGAAGCAAAGAGACTGAAGAAAAAGATGGGACAGAAATGGCAGAAAAGTCATAACATTTCTTCACCTCAAAAAAACCCCAAACACTCCTCTCTCCCACACAATATAACTTACTTATGATAGGACTCTATCTAGAGTTGCTGAGCACATCTGCTGACTCACTTGGACAGCCAGACCAGGTTGGGATTAGTAACTCCAGTACTGTAGTAATAGGTCCTCTAATCTAGTAATACGATTCAACAGTATTTAAAAAACTGAAAATGTGGAACCTGAATAACAAGGTCACTCCCCTCTGCAAAACACTCACTGGTACAACACTTGTAACAGTAAAAGATGTCCTGTGGATATTGCAATGCTGCAGTAGTGGTGAGCTGCAAAAGAGCTGAACTCTGCTCCATGAATAGATTAATTTTATGGGTGGGTCTGCTTTTCCTGCCTCAGGGAAACTGCACAACAGCAGCATCTACAGTGGAAGAAAGGATGTGCCTTTGTAATTTTTGGTTTAATTTGTGTTCACAGCTGTCATTCTGGAAATGTTGTCTCAGCCCTCACATTAATAGACCATGAGCTCACATAACAATGCCATGTGACTGCAGCGACCAGTACCACACCATCACTCACAGATGGGAAATTGTTGGTCCATACTCTTCAGCAAATAAAACTTATGAATAATATATAAAGCGGAGTGATTTTTTTTCTGCAAATAAGAAGTTTGCCAAAAAAAGCATTTTTGGGGGACACCAAAACAATTCATACCTTTGGTTAATAGTTTTAGCTGAAAAAACCTGACAAGTATTTTTGCAGGAAGTGTCAGAGGATTTTGAAGTGCTGAATGAAATTTTTGTAGTTTTTCATTTGATAAGAAAAACCATGAACATTCAGTTTGGAACACTTCTTTTCCCCGCACCCCTGATTTGTTGCTTCAGCCAACAAATCAGAAAAAACAATTATTCATCAGCTCTAATAATATATTCTGAAAAATCCAGATCAGGTCATGAATGATTTGCAAACAGAAAAAAATTCACAAAAAACATGCTTCACAGGGGCAGAAACCCCTTTGTTCTTCTGTGCAAAATCACAGCAACAAGATGGAGTTTGTAGCCACCTGGGCAAGTCACATCTCCATGAATGATTCAGCTTTTTGCAAGCTGATGCCATTGTTTACATGTTAGTTTGAATGTTCCCAGGAAAGCTCAGATATGGATTGGCATCTCCCAAAGTCCATTGTCAGTTAAGTGTTTCTTGATTGGGCCCTTACAGAGAATAATCCTTTCTCAAGAAGCTGAGCAAATGCTTCACTGAGGCTACTTAGAATCAAACACATTGAGATACAAGTAGATAGCCAATATTCATAACTTCAAACACAAAAAAAGATACAAAGAGCATAATCATAACCAGCAAATTACAACCTTCCAATAGACACCTCTCTCAAACTCCTTTGTACAAGATTTGGTGCAAATATAGGACCTTGCTTGCAACAATGATCTATACGGTCACAGTTCATGTCAATAAAGTCACAGTTATCTCCCACTGTTTTCAGTTGTTTTAGGAAGCTCCCTGAGACCTTAATCCTACATAATCTTGTGCACATGAATAACTTTATGCAAGTGAGTAGAACCACTGTCTTCAATGGGGCTACTCACATGGGTAAAGATACCTGTGTGGGTAAATGTTTGCTGAATCAGGGCCAGTTCTAGGGGCAACCAAGCAGCCAACTTCTAAGGGGCACCGTATCACTGTGCTTTTTGGGGGGGGGGGGGGGCGGGGGGAGGTACTCTGGCTGGTAAAAGGGCTCCTGTCAACAGTTAAGAGTTGCCAAAATGATATAGAAACAGCAACAGAAATGGGCGATGCTACAATAGGGACAGAAGCCTGGGGGTGGGGGCAGCAGCTCCCCTGAGTCTCCTTCAGACCCTCTTTGAGCTGTTTGCTGTGTCCTTCCCCTCAGTTCATAGCATGGGGTTCCCTAACTAAAATGAACTGACAGAAAAAAGGTCCTCCCTTTCCCTTATGAGAGAGGGGAATCCAAGTGAAAGCAAAGAAAGGCAAAAGGTTGCCTGGGGTTCAGGCAGTCTTTCAGGATTCAGTTCTTTAGACCTGGCCTATCAGCAGGACTATTGTCTTTTACTGGGGTCTACCTCCAGTGCTTCCTCTTGGGGCATCCTGCTTTACAGCTGGTCCATACAATTTAAGGAGCCATCAGGCCTATAACTGTCTCCCTCTCAGCTGACCTGTCTCTGTTGTCAACCATCTGCAATGAAGAGCAACCCTCCTCCTGTTCACCTGCCCTTCCTGTGGCTGGTTTTCCCTTTTTAAGCTCCCCCACCTCCAGGCAGAACTAGCCTAACAGGCGCACCTCGTTAGTGCTGAACAGGCCTAAAGAGCTCGTTAGTCTCCTCTCCACCAGAGGGAGGGTGTGTCCCTTCACTGTGCCGCCGCCCCGCCCAATTGTAGGATCCAGCTGGAAACTGAAGTTGGTTGAGGTTGCACACACAACATTTGATAACACTAGTCCCAGCTAAACTGCAGAAGCTTTATCTGGGTCTCTTATGTTCTATTTCCAGCACACTTCACTGCTTCCACTAATATTTGAGTAATTTCTTCATTTCTGCATTCCAATTGTGAAAAATCTGTTCTCTGCAGCTTGCTAGTAATTTCAAATATTGTCATTTGTTATGCGTACAGCATTGAGAAATAACACATGGCATTTACACAGATATAATGAGCAACGGTGCTGGGAACCGTTGTACCGTGTGTCAATGAAAGAACATGTCTTTTGATCAAAAGACATCTAAATTTGCTATACAAATGAGGCTTTGCCTGCACTAAGGATTTGCCCTGGCTATTGCCATTGGTGGCCAACTACTAGTGTAGCAGCATATGTGTGCTTATAATGGCTTTGCCTGTTTCCATTAGCAGTGGTTCTTAAACTTTTGCACTGGTGACCCCTTTCACACAGCAAGCCTCTCAGTGCGACCCTCCCTTATAAATTAAAAACACTTTTAAATATATTTAACACCATTATAAATGCTGGAGGCAAAGCAGGGTTTGGGGTGGAGGCTGACAGCTTGCGACACCCGATGTAATAACCTCAAGACCCCCTGAGGGGTCCCGACCCCCAGTTTGAGAACCCCTGCATTACAGGTTTGCAGTAGTGTAGCTATGGAGGTGGCTGGCCACTGATAGCTAAAATTCTCATTGTTCACAAAGCTTGATGTAGGTGAAAGCCGATATTGTGCTTTTAAAAGGTTAATTAACACTAACCCAGATATCTCATTATTTCAATGGGTCTAGACTCCCTTTATTGTGAATTTATTATCTATTGGAATTAAAAGGAGCTATGTGAATGCACTAATGTAACAAAGACCCCCCTCCAGTCTCTTTCTATTGAACTGTGTTGTTAAAGCTGCTTATCTGTTAATTGTTTACAAGTCTGCTGTTCCTCATTACATTCAGTATTAGATTGTCTATAACCACAGTTGTACCAAAAGATGCATTATATTTTGTGCTAGAGCTCAAATGGAAAATGGAACTAATGCCTGATCTAGCTGTTTCGCTCCTGATATTGCTTTTCAATAGGAACAGAACCACTCTGTACGTTAATAAAGAATCTCTATATAATACTTATTCCATGATTGGTTATTTAGTGGTACATTCAGGAACAAACCTGCAAGTGGCCTGGAAATGAGTGTGTGCAGTTTTGCCCATTAAAGCTACTTAGAAAAAATATTAAATATGCAGATTTTTGGAAGGTTACATGGAAACTGATATACAAAGTAGTTGAGCTCATTCTCACACTTATGGTCTATCCACCAGCAGGGGTTCTTTTGACAGAGTGCTAGGTGACCTGCCTGAAGAGATGTGAGAATAAGGTTGGGTTTTTAAGCACCCAATATAGAGGCATTAAATAAAAAAAGGTTGAGCTGGTGAAGGAAGACATGTGTGCAATCTCCTGTAAAGAGCAACAGCTGGTATAAATTGGGCACAGCTCCACTGACTTCAGCAGAGCTTTGCTAAGTGACACTAGCTGAAGATCTGCTCATCTCTAACAGAGCTGTTGTAGCAAAGAGGAACAGAAGCAGTAGCCCATAGCATGTCCATAATCAGGCCAGGCACAAATTCAAACTTGATATTTTATATGAAAAAAAAACCCAAACCCAACATGACAGAATGGGATTGCAAAGGTCTCACTGAGGGCTTAATAGGAATGAAGACAACAGCACAAGTGCAAAGGTGTTCCTTTTTATTGCTGAACCTTTATTATTGGGGATGATGCACAGCTGGAAAGGAACCATCCTGACACTCAGATGCCAGGCTGAGATTTTTGAGCTAGGAATCGGGGGGAAGGGAGGGATTTAGTTTTATATTTGATAAAGAAATCACTGAGAGATTTAAACATGGGACCCCACTGGTAGTGTATTTTATTTTTAGAGTTCATACAAACTAGTATGTTTCCTGAATGTCTGTTTTGGAGCATAGCAGGGTAAAGGGATCGCAGATGCAGATTGCCTCTTTCAATGAGATGGGCAAGAAATCAACCAACATAATCTATCTCGGCTTTATAGGTTTGTAAGGGGAATGCAGGAGAGTTACAAGTCATTTTCAGCCACTGATTTGATCTAAAGTCCTCTGGAAATCACACTGAGCCCTCCACACTTGTGAAATGTGTTTATTTCAAGACTGCCACTGGCCAATTTGAAGGGTATTTACTAGACAAAGAAACTTGTGTCAATAGCTTTGTAACATGTCTGGGTGTTGTTCCAGGAGATTATCTATATAATAGCTGTGCTTTTCTATTTCACAGCATTCCCACTCTCTGTGATGCTGTAAAGCATGAGAAAGAGCTGGAGTTCTCTTTCAGGAACATAGTCAGATCATCAGCTATAAAGAAAATTCAGATGATGAAGGCATCAAAAGAAATAGTTTGCCTGCTCCTCCTCTTTTCCATTGGTAGCTACAGTGCCATGACCCAGAAGCTTTTCATTTTCTTGACCTTTTCCCTATACCAGCTGGTGATGCTTCCCTCCAAATGGCCTTTTATCACTGATTGCTGAAGTCTGCTTCCCTCCCTTGACATGCATTCATGAAAGAAATCATGCAAATGACTCCGCATATGTTTTCTGGATTAATGGAAAAAGAGAGAGAACGTTGCCAGGCCTCTGCCTTCTTTATTTCCTCTTCCATCTAATTATTGGCAGCTAGTGATACTGTGAAACAAAATCCTTGCTCATGGTACCCAAACACTCCACGTGGCAGTATCGTATGTGTTTTAGGAAGGAACCCTTGCTTACTTGAAAAAGAGTAAATTAGACAAAAAAATACCACGCCAACATGCTTCTCAAATTGAAGCTTCCAAACCATCATGTGAAATATTATTTTTGCCCACCCTTCAAACAGACAACAATATTACTTCAGCTGCCTATTGACTTGCCTCTCATGACTTGTTCATTTCACTTTATAGCGTTCCAAGTAGCACGTGAACCCATTGAGGACTTGAAATCCATAACTTATGCAGCTGAAGAAGGCGGCTGCATGACTGGGATGGGGGTCTAAGGCACGCTTCGTGAAGATTTTTATCCCCTGTATTTTGTTAGTCTCCTATTTGAAACCAAACCCAGTTGAACGGTCATGTTGCAATAGGGATAACACCACCTCCTTAGAGAAGGGAGACAATCCTGTTGAGAAAATAGTCCTAAACTTGTGGAACAGGAATCTACGCTTTTGGGATTTAATAATAAAAGTCAATCAATAGGACAAAATCCTCCTCAAAGCCAGCAGATGACCAGTTTTTTACAAACTGGTGACTCCTCAGCATCTACAGCTTGTTAAATATCTTTCATTAAAGATAACTAATCTGTACTGTTTCTTTGAATTTATATCAAGACATCAGGCGGGTTGGGGTTTAGGGACTGAATAAGCTTTACAGTGAATCTGAGAGCAAGACAACTTTAGGGATAGTACTGTTTTTCTTACTCTAATGAAGTTTGTTGTTCAGTTCTAAAAGAAAGAGGAGTACTTGTGGCACCTTAGTAACATAACACCTCCTCATGCTCCCCCAAGTGCAAAAGACTCAACTGTTCCTTGTTCAGCTGCCAAAACCTCCAGCCTCCTGCAGATAGGTTTTATGATATCATTATGCATTGCCAGTACATAAATCTGCTGCACGCTGCAAAGGGCCACAGGGTATAAGGGCTTGTCTTCACTACTACGCCACATCAGTGCAGCTGCATCAATGCAGTTGCTCCGATGTAGTGCATCTGGTGAAGATGCACTATGGTGATCGGAAAGCGCTCTCTTGTCAACGTCACTACTCCACCTGAATGAGAGATGGAAGCTATATCGGCGGGACAGTGTCCTACTGCGTGGACAGGACTCCTGTCCAGGAGCAGACGAGCTGCTTACACACTAGCGTGACCAGGGATACTGCCAATGAGCCTGGTGCCCACCCCAGTGGGCAGGACTGGGGACAGCACAGCTGGCTCCTACGAGTGGTAGCCTGACATGCTGCTGCTTTCACTGCTGTGGTTCCTGGCTTGGTTGCATGACTGTCTCCTGAGCCAGGACAGTGTGATTACAACCCCGAAGGCAGACACCGAAGTAGAGACACCACCAGCAGAGAGCCCAGAGTATTCAAATGGTTAATGAAATTCCTAAGACTCCTTAACAGACCTTTGACATTTAACTTGTCGCACACCCTGAGAATTATCACATGATCTATTGCGGGAGAAGCCAGAGTCCAAATAGATGCCTCAAAAATGTTATTCTAGAATAGAAGGAATTCTTCCCCTCTTCCTGAGCCACTGCACAAAAGATGGCATAATCCGAGATTTGAGCTCCTGGAGGGCAAGAGCTGGGCTATTCAAATAAGGACAGTGGTACTAGCCCCGCTGTGGGATATGCTATGAGGAGGAATGGTGGGGCAGGCCATGTGCCTGACAGGAGATCTGGGCTGGCATAATATAGGGTGCAGATTAAACCCTGTAAAATGGCGTAGCAGGTGCTGCTTAGGCATGTGGTCCAGGCACCATTGTGTCTGCCTCAAGCGCAATGGACCTGATTCTCCACCTGTGCAAACGGCTTGCAAAGTGCTGCTGTTCTGACCGGGTAGCATTTTAAATCCTCCCTGCCCATATGTGAACGACTACACAAGAAGCAGGGCAGCATAGAATCAAGCCCAACCATTCTGGGTGGGACCACTGGCTGTTCTGCACTCCCAATGTACATTGTGGTTTAAACCACAAGCTTGCACCCCCTCCTCTCCATCTCCTGTCTTCTCCAGCCTTCCGGTCTCTCCATCTCACTGACTCTCCATCTCTTTACTAGTCTTATTCCCTTGCTTAAACCTAGAAACACATTTTTTCTTGTAATCTGAATAGGTGGAAATTACTGAGAACCAAACATGGAACTCTAGGATGCCATTTTTACAGACTTACTTTTCAGAGTAGAACGGCACTTTAATACACGGTAAGGAGGAAAGCACTGGGTTTCATTTTAACAAGGATTAGAGTGTATAATACCAATATGCAAAACTTTCTTTTGTCATACACTTGGAAATAAATTTAATGGTAATTTCAATGAAATGACACATCACAAGAATGTTACTCCTGTGTACTAAAAAAAATTATTATACGTTTCCACTTAGAGCCTGATCTAAAGCCAGTTGAAGTCAATGGGAAGATTCCCATTGAGTTTACTGGCACTGTCAACGTAAGTATGTTTCTCTTTACAAAGACCATATAATTTTTTAAAACAAATACCTCAGTGCTGAACTTTATTTTATATTTTTAAAGCAGCTCCAGAAGATCAGACAATACCCATGAGCAACCATGAGACAAGCATGTTATCTTGCCTTCTTGGTCTTTGTCTCAAAGCTTCCTCTCTGCCTCCATAGAATCTGCCACTCTGGGCATTTTGCTTCACCTATGAGGGTAATCATAAGCCTCCTCCTTCATGCCCTCATTCAGCTTTTCCATGACCTCCAGTCATCTGCGTTGATGACTTCCCTCCTCCAATTCCATCCTAGACCCTCTCCAATCCAGCTTCTGCCCCTGGCATTCTACTCCCCTGCTCTCGTCAAAGTCTCTAATGACATCTTCTTAGCCAAAGCTCAGAACCACTACTCCATCCTCCTCCTCCTCTTTACCTGTCAGCTGCCTTTGACACCAACAGCCCCACTCTTCTTCTTGAAATCTTGTCCTCCTTTGGATGCTGTAATAGTGCCATCTCCTGGTTCTCTTCCTTTGGTTCTCTCTAATCACTCTTCCCAGGAGTCTCCTCATTCCACTCCCAATGTTCCACTGGGCTCTGTCCTTGGGTTCCCTTCTCTTTCCCCTCTATTCCTTATCTCTAACTAATCTCACCTGCAAATTCAGCTACCATTTCTATGCCAACAACTCACAGATCAGCCTCTGTACTCCAGACCTGCCTTTTTCTGTCCAAACAAAAATCTCAATCTCTCTCTCTGACATCTCCTTGGGGATAACTGGCTGCCAGCTCTTTGCTAAAACAGAGCTCTGAATTCGCTCCCCACAAGCTCTTCCCTTATAATCTAAGGGTACGTCCATACTTACCGGCTGGTTCGGCGGCAAGCAATCGATCTTCTGGGATCGATTTATCGCATCTTGTCTAGACGCGATAAATCGATCCCGGAAGTGCTCGCCGTCGACACCGGTAATCCTGCTCCGCGAGAGGAGTAGGCGGAGTCGACGGGGGAGCCTGCCTGCCGCGTCTGGACCCGCGGTAAGTACCTTTTAGTTCGAACTAAGATACTTTGACTTCAGCTACATTAATAACGTAGCTGAAGTCGAAGTATCTTAGTTCAAACTGGGGGCTTAGCCCAGGGCTACACTAGGGGAGGGGGTCGATCTACGATACGTAACTTCAGCTACGTGAATAGCGTAGCTGAAGTCGGCGTATCGTAATCGACTTACCTGGCCATGAGGATGGCGGCGAGTCGATCACTGCCGCTCCCCCGTCGACTCCGCTTCCGCCTTTTGATGAGGTGGATTTCCGGAGCCGACGGGGAGCGCGATCGGGGATCGATTAATCGCATCTTAACGAGACGTGAAAAATCGATCCCCGATAGATCGATTGCTACCCGCCGATCCGGTGGGTAGTGAAGACAAGCCCTTAGTGTGGACCAAGCCTAAGCATAAAACAAAGATGCAACAGAGGGACACAGACTACTCAATTACTACAACTTCTTTTTCTTGGCCCTTGACGATGCAGTCTTGCCCTGCTCATTTCCATTCAGACTGCCGCTGCACAGATCATTTCCTTTGCCCCTTACTTTGACCACATTGCCCCTGTCTCTGCATTCCTCCACTGGCTCCTCCTCCTCTATGGCAGTGGTTCCCGAACTTTTTACCTTGTGCCCTCCTTTATCCCTGTCCTCTCCCCCCCCCCACTCCCGGAGCAGGGGCTGGGAGTGGGGCCGCGGCTCTGGGAAGGGGGGATGTGGACAGGAGTAAGGGGGGGCCGAAGCTGGGGCCACAGCTGAGGGTTGGAGCGGTGTCTCAGCCAGGGCCCAAGGGTGGCAGCAGGGGCCCGGGGCAGGGGGCTGGCAGCTGGGTCCAGCAGCCAGGGCCGGGGCCAGGAGCAGAGCTGGGTGGCGCTCCTTCTCCGCCCCAGGTCGGGGCTGGTCCAGGCCCCAACTGCATCCCCCCAGCACGTTACTCTGCGCCTCCCCTAGGAGGAACGCCCCACAGTTTGGAGACCTCTGCTCTATGGCATCAAGCAAAACTATTTGTCGTCACTTTCAACCCTTTATGTCATTCCCCTCCCCCACCTATTATCTATAATTTATTATCACAATGTTAACTTTTGCCATGATGTTAAATGTCCATCGCCCACGTGTAAACTTTTCAAAGAAGCAGTTTCTTACTTTCTCTGTGAAAGATTGCACTCACCACTGGTCTGCCCCCTTATGGCTAGGAAGAGCATAGGAGGATCTTTGTAGTCTGGTGTGCTGTGCCAACATCAAGTCTGGCCTTGTAGCAGTCTCTCTTCCCATAACTTGGCCCTGCAGCTAGGCCACTTTTAAGAGCACCCTTCTGGCATAACAAAAATTGCACAAATAGGCCAGTGCCCTTACAGCAGGACTTTGGACCGAACTCTGGGCCCCATGGTCCAAGCAGCCTCTTGGCTCAGTACTTTGAATGTCTTTATCCCCTTTTATCAGGGGCAGGGGGCTTCATAACACCTTCTCCAGTGGCTGGGAGGGGAACCCAGGCCCTCCCAGTCCTCTGGGTCCCAGACTAGGAACCCTGTGGTGAGCAGGCAAGCTCTGTCTATCTGACCTGCTCCTTCTACCTTACTGGGCTTCTTCCTACTGTGGCCTTTTCCCAGGCCTTCTCCTCACAACCTCTCTAGGTTTACTCAGTGCCAGGACTCTCAGGGTCCATCGCCCCTCAGTTCCCCACCAAATCCCAGAGCAAAACCACAAACTTAAAACCAACTTTTGCCATCCTTAGACATGACCTTTTGTTTCTCAACTGAATGCCTACCAGGGCTTTCTCCCTGGAAGTCTGGGTCCTGCCCTTATATCAGGGCTCACCATTGGAGCCTGCTCCATCCTAGTGGCTACTCCTTGTCTCTCCTGGCCCCTTGCCAGTCTTCTCTACTATGACAGAATCCCAGGGCCAACTGTCCCCCTAGGCTTCATCCCTCATCCCTTGTTTCCTCATTTTCTTGTCCCATAGATGTGACTGCAGAGTTCTTCACTCTCTCCCTGCAGCCCACTTCTGCTCTAAACTTCTGTATGTAGTCCTCTCCGAGTCTCTCCACAGCTGGGCTGCATCATCAGTTAAGCCTGACCCACCCTCTAAGTGCAGCCCAGTATATTAACTGGCCTCTCGGGCCCATATTAACTCATTCCTTGCCTGTGTGGGGTATGTACACCATCACACTCCCATGCTGGCCCTCATGTTTGGGAAGAACTACCTGTAAACATCTGCAAAGGTACCTCATCAGTCTCCTTCAAATCTGTGCTTAAAATTCTCCATTGCCATGATGCTTACCAAAAAAAAAAAAAATCTTGACAATGGTTGGGCCTCTGGTGTCCTAACACCACTGCTGATCATGTTAACCAATACTGTCTTGCTGTTTCCTTTGCCTGCTCCATTGGTCTCTCTGTATCCACCTCTTTTCTCTTGTCTAACACTTAGATTGAAAGCTCTTGGGGGCAGGAATGGTCTATGTTCTGCATTTGTACAGCACTGAGCACACTGGGGTCCTGGTCCATGACTAAAGTTCCTAAGTGCTACAGTAATACTGTACAGTAATACAGTAATACAGTAATAATGTTTGATAATAATTCCCTTTGGAATGTAACACAGTATTATCAGAAATAACCGTACAACCACTTCCCAACAGCTATAAAATGGATTTATTAACCACAGCAAAACCAATAATAATTGATCAGCAGATGCAAATTAGCATCATTCTGTTGAACTACTTACATCAGTACAGTTATTCATGGGTGTAAGCCTTTGAAAGGATTGGGCCATTGGGTAAGAGAAGAAATAATACTGGCAAAATATTATTCTATAATTGTCATGACTTAACTCTGTCTACTTCTAGTACCTATCTTTTCCCCACTGAAGTGAAAATGGAGAGCAGTCCAAAGGGGTTGTGCTACTCCTGTGAAAATGTGTTTTCAGCAAAAGCATTTAGAGGTTGTTTTTCTCTGAGGGTGAGAAGGTAAAATAGTCCTTCTTTTACCTTACTTTTCCTTTGAATTCATATACTAGGTAATCCAGTTAACTAGACATTTTGTGGCATTCATATACTTCAAAGTATCACTTAGAAATCAATTGTACAAAAGCTCCAGTACATTGTTAAACCTATTTAAAACCACACTCTTATTGACTTAACTGGGGGCAGGTCTGTTCTCGAGTTAATTTAAGTCTAAAACTTAAAGTTTTGTAAAGAAAAAAAAAAGCTTTAAAAACATTAAACCTAAGCGCAACAGAATTGTTTCCTCTCAATTAAAAATAAAATTCAATGTTAGAAACATAAAAAAATTACCTTTGACAGTGTCCTTTCAACACCAATTGCTTGTAGACAGGAAGCTGCATGAAGTTTGCCATATTTTCATACCTTTTTAATGGTTGGAGAATACCCACTCCTGTTTAAAATAAAAACTGTTTCCTCGAACTTGCTATAAATCATTTAGGACTGCATGCTAAGCAATAAGCATGAGCAACATACTCTCCTTTTGGATGGATCTGGATATGATAACCTGGATACTCATTAGCAAGCTCCTCGTTGTACTTTCAGAGATCAAAACTAATCGTGAAAACATTTGTTGTATTTGTGTCAAACAGTTCATACTTTAACCCCTTCTGATTACTACTAAGGACTAGGTCACTGATCAATCAGTTTTCTTTAGGACTTTGGTTTACATCTTATAACCATTTTTCAAAAGGAAAAAAATGCCTTACAGTAGTCCATGTTACAGCTACCTGCATTTTGTATTATATAGCTCTGTGACAGTTGTACATTTCAGCTGGCACTTAAATGCTAAAGACTTTCCTGGGACTTTTCATTCTAGCTTCTTTTTTATTCCCCAGATGTTGCAATTTATAGAACTCTCTGAAAACTGGTTTGATACTGTAAAGATCCAGAGTACTGTCACAACCCCATTAAGATTTAAAAAAATAAAAGACAGCAGGCACATATACACAGACACACACAACGGAAGAAGAATAAAATAGGCACCTCATTCACTCCCTCATTTTTGCATGGTACGTAGTTTGTTGTTCTCCTGTGTTAGGATCAGCCCCTTTCTGTGTACGTTTTCCTGACCTACATTTTATTATCAGGTAGCTGCGGTTACATTTTTTTTATTTCATACGCTACACCAGTCACAAATGAGGAAGGCAGAAAGAGCCAGCTCCTAACGGCCACATGGTGGAGCATTAAAGAAAGAAACAAATGCTTGCTACATTTAACTCATTGATGTTGCAGTTTACCTAAGTAGAAACTATTATATATATTTTATATATATATATACACACACACACACATAAGAGAGTGAGGGCTTTTTAGTGGGTTGTGGGTGTGTTGGTGTGTGCATAAGAGATTTTACTCTGCTGATATTGCAATGCTTAGCCAAGCAGCTGGAGCAGATCTGGAAAGAGACCTACTGAGATGATCGTGCCTAACATCAGCCACAGTTGCAGTGGTGTTAACAGTGTTTGGTGCAGCAGCAGCAGCAACCAGAGACATGGACAAGAGCAGAATTTGGGTCCCACTGGCCACCTGATCACAGCCATCTGCCTTGGCATCATCGGAAGCCTGGGTTTCCTCAATAATCTCTTGGTCCTGATACTTTTCTGCCGGAATAAAGTACTATGGTCTCCGATTAACCTGCTGCTGATGAACATCTCTGTGAGCGACATGATGGTGTGCATCATGGGCACCCCGTTCAGCTTTGCCGCCAGCACTCAGGGACGCTGGCTCATCGGCCCAGGTGGCTGCATCTGGTACGGCTTCGTCAATACCCTCTTTGGTAAGTGGCACCCTCCTGCTCTGGTGTGCGCCCAGCGTGCCACCTCCCCTCCTGCATGGTTTAGAGCCTCTCCCAGGCCTCTGAACACAGGGAGGCACTAGGGCACCTCACCATACAATTCACCCCCGACAGCCTCCCCAGCCAGAGCTCCCAGCACTGAACAGGGTTTGCATAGAAATCCCTGCACTCCTTGCCCCCCTACAAATAGAGGTGCTGAGCTGCTTCCCCCATCTAACTCCACACACCAGGCAGCAGCGAGCCCATTGACTACCTGTGCCCTGGCTCACTGCTTTCCTGTCAGACTTTGTGCCCCTCACTGCGGTGTGGAAAAACAAGCAACAGAGAGCACCACCAGCACAGACCGCCCCCCCCCACCACACCCAGACATGACAGGCTCACATTAGGGTGGTGTGTGGGGAAGATTTGTGTGTGTGTCGGGGGGGGAGGAGGTGAAGGGATGTGGGGCTGTATGTGTATGTGGGGGCGGGGAGTGAAGGGCTCTATATGTCTACCCTGCATACTAAGCCTGGGCTCTGACTTAGGTTTGAGCCCAAGCCCCGCTTCCATCCACACACAAATCAGTCTGACTTGGGTCAGCAAGCACTTGGCACCCAGGTCCCAGAACCTTGCTAGACAGCTGCGTCCTGCTGCAGCTCGGGTCCAAGCCCTGTCACATTGCAGTTTGAACACACTTCAAGCCACAGATCTGAGTGCAGTATGGACATGGTAGCACAGCTGAGAGACCCAGGTCAAGCAATCGTAAACCCAGGTTTACTATGCAGTGTGGATAGCCTGGCCTGGAAACACTGAGTCTTCAGGACCAGGTCCCACAGACCCAGGCTTTTCAATGCAGCGAAGAGATATTCTGTGTGTCTGGGGGGAGGAGGGGAGAGCTGAAGGGTTGTGGGTCTGTATATGTCTCTGTAAAGGATATGTGAAAGGCTGTGGAATTATGTGTGTATGAGGGAAGTGGTGAACAGCTGTGGGACTGGGGGTATGTGGGGTGAAGAGCTATGGGACTAGATGTGGCGGTGAAGAGCTGTGGGACTTTACATGTGTGATGAGGGAACTGAAGGACTGTGGGACATTTGTGTGGGGCAGAATATGTGTGACTGCATGTGTCTTTGGAGGACACGTGAAAAATTGTGGGACTGAGTAAGTGTGTGAAAGGATAAAGAGCTATAGGGATTGTATACATGTTGGGGGGTGATAAAAGGTTGTGACACTATGTTTGTGTGAAGCAGTGAAAGGCTGTGGCACTGTATGTGTGTGAGAGGGGAGGCAGTTTTCCCCACTCACAATTTTGTCATGCTTGGCATTTTCCTTAAATTTCCAGCTCCTGGAGTCATGCGAGTAAGTAAAAACCCCAACTTTCACTTTTTTAAAAAAAGAGGAAGTTTATAGCCCTCATGGTTGTGGAGAAAACTTGAAAACATGATCATTAGAGGATCAAAAAGCAAATAAGCTTAAAATGTATTATATTGTTTATGGAAACATGATTTTCTTTAACTTTTGGGGTTGACAATACTGGGATGGGGAAGGGAGAAGGTGTGTGTGTGTGTGTGTGTGTGTGTGAGAGAGAGAGAGAGAGAGAGAGAGAGAGAAAGAGAGAGGGGGGGGGAGAGGAATGGGAGGATGTAAGAGAGAAGGCAAGAAGGAAGTGGAGGTTGTGGGGGGAAGGAGAGAGAGGAGAGTGAAGGCACGTGTGTGGAGAGTGAAGAGCTGTGTGTGCAAAAACCTGAGGAGAGCATGATGGGGTGGGGTGTGTGTGTGTGTCTGAGGAAAGGCAGAAGGAGTGTGGGGCTCTCTGTGTTAAGGGGACACTAAAGAGCTGTGTACTTGAGGGTGCCAAAATGCTGTGTGAGGAGAGTCTGGGGGATGTTGGTGAAGAGTGGACTGAAGAGTGCTTTGCGGGGTTGGAAGGCTGGGCTGTCAATGTAAAGGGGTTTACTGAAGTGCTGGAGGAGCTGTGAGGTGGAAGTAAAGACTCTATATGCAGTTGTGGGGAGGGAGCTAAAGGCTATGAGATCTGAAGGGGTTAGAGGACAGAGAAATAGAGCAATGGAAGTGTAAGACCTACAAAGTAGGAAAGGGGACTTAAGAGGGCTGCATCATCTCCTCCCACACTGAGGGAAAACACTCAGAGAAATCACAGTTCATCAAACCAGGGATAAGTCAGGGCGATTGTAGAGAGAGAAGAGGAGAGGAAGAGAGAAGGGTGCAGACCTGCAAAAATTAGAGGGATGAAGGGAGGGAGTGAGACCTCAGGGGAGAGGGTTTCCCAAAAGGGAGGTGGACGGTGTGATAAATATGGCAATTTCCTGCAATATCCCAGATAATCCTTACTGAATTAAGTTTAAATATCCTTTCAGTTCATTGTATTAAAATGCAAATGTTTATGTATTATTGTGGGATTGTATGTAATGTCCCTAGGGAGGGGACCTGACTAATGTAAACCCTGGAAAGTGTAATGAGCTTCAAAAAGACTAATTGAAACAATGTGCTTAAAGTTAAATGGATTTCCTGGGAAATCTCTTGGAGGAGGGGTATGTGACTATAACCCCTCCAGTTATGCAGGATGCCTTTGCCCTGAGGAGGAGGCAGCCCATTGTCTATGAATTAGCTATTCCCTGATCAAAGACCCAAAGCGTATCAAGGAGGTACTCACAGCTTTGGAGACAAGGTGGTTATGAACGTATGACCACAAACAACCCCATGGTAGAGTATGAAGGACAGTTCACCTCTCAGAGCCCTTGTCAAAATTGGGGTGATCTCTTGTAAGCTTATTAGCATGCATGGAGGTTCTTTCATTGTTTTTAATCTGTGTTCTTTGCAATGCTTTCACCTTATGAATAACTGTGCTTGCTTTGAAAGAGCTGTGTGGGAACTTTACTGTGATCAATTACATTTTTTATAGCCTCTGAGAATGGAGGGCAAGCAGGCCTGATCAGGAAGAATGTCTTGCTGGGGAAGTCACAGTGTAGGCAGGGAACTGTGCAGTCTGGAATCACCCTGGCCAGGAGGGAGAGACACAAATGTCTCCACCCAAGACAGGTGACAGCTGGTAGCCAGCAGCCTAAGAGTGGGTGTGCCCCCCACAGAGGGGGGAATGCAGGTGCAGTTGCCCTAAACTGAGACAGACTTATGCTGGGTGTCCACACACAAGTACATCTAACCCTGGCTCTGCACTTAGGTGGCTAGCCAGAGCTGTCACCTGCGTTGCAACATCCACACTGCTATTTTTAGCCTTGTCTGTCTACCCAGGCTCTGAGGCTTGCTCCCAGCTGCATTGTAGGTATACTCAAAGTCATTCCAAGCAGTGAGGCATCTGTAACTTAGATGGGCGCTTAGGGCTGTCTGTGGTATGCCACGGGCTGCTCGGGGCAGTCCAAGATTGGTAGGGCAGAAAGAAAGCTTCAAGCCATCTTAGCCTGCCCCTGAGATGTGAGTTCTGTGCTGGATTGCTACAGGTATGCCTACACTCCAATCACAGGATGGGATTGCAGCTCATATGGACATACCTAATCTAGCTTTACTCTAGCTAGCTTGGGTGTCAGAGCAGTGGACTATACAAGCCCACCTTGGACCCTGGCTAGTTACTCGCACACCACTGCAGCTTCACAACTCTGGTACCCAAGCAAGCTGGCTTAGGTATGTCTACACATGCTGCAATCACACCCCATGACTGCAATGTAGGCATATGCTTAGAGTGAGATTAGAGAATTCCTTTGCAATCAGTAATAATTTATCTGCAGACAGGTGTTAATCAGGTGCACAATCCAACCATGTTATTATTAGAATGATGTTTGGTAACACATAATAAAGGTACCATTCAAACAAATCTTTGTTTTCATGGATTTGTAATTACTGTACAAAAATTCCTGATACATAGAAACCTGTTATATTAAGTCCTAGCTCAAGTTAAATATTCATAGCATTTAAATAAAAAAAAAACTTGGAGAGGTTTTTATGTTCCTGGAGGGGGGAATTTTGCAAACCAATAGCAAAAAAGAGGTTATATTTAAAAGATAAAAGTGACACTATCTAATGGTGCCACTATGCTATTCCAGGAAAGGGTCTGCAAACTGACCCACAGATCTTTACATGTCTCTATGACTGCCATTGGACTAGACCAGGGGTCTCAAACACGCAGCCCGCAGGCCACATGCGGCCCGCGGAGTGATTTCCTGAGGCCTGCCATAGGCGCCAACTCCACTGGCAGCCAAGCTCCAAACATTACTGAGTGTTTATATTTTATTAAAACCCCTCTTTGCATTACAGTTTTAAAAAGTTAATACATTGACTTTTAATAGAATTCTATATTACTCTTCATTTTTGACTATACTTTTGTATCATTGTATGAAAAGGTTTCAGTGATGTGGCCCTCGGGCCAATTTACTAGTTCTCATGTGGCCCTCGTGGTGATTTGAGTTTGAGATCCCTGGACTAGACTGTCCCTTCCCACAAAGCAGAGCAATGGGGGCAGACAGCTCCAAGAGAATGGAGTTTTCAGGACATCATCCCTTGAGGTGGGAGGGACTAATGGGGTGCAAAGTGGGTAGGGGGATGTGGCTTCCAATCCCAGGGGATCCTGGGACTCAGCATAGAAGGGAAGATTGAGAACCAGGGAGACAGGGAAGTTTGTGGTTCCTCTTTGCTAGCATCACTTATTCAGGCATCATCTTCCTTTGACTAAATCTCACATGGCTAAAAGAAAATAAGAAAGAAATACTTGTGGCACCTTAGAGACTAACACATTTATTTCAGCATAAGCTTTTGTGGACTACAGTCCGCTTAGTCGGATGCATAGAATGGAACGTACAGTGGTTCGATATTTATACATTCAGAGAAACATGAAAAGGTGGAAGTAACCATATCAACTGTAAAAGGCTAATTAATTGAAAGGCACTGTTATCAGTAGGAAAGAAACTTTTGAAGTGATAATCAACATGGCCCTTTAGAGACAGTTGACAGTTTCTTTCCTACTGATAACAGTTCCTTTCAATTAATTAGCCTTTTACAGTTGATATGGTTACTTCCACCTTTTCATATTTCTCTGAATTATAAATATCGAACCACTGTACGTTCCATTCTATGCATCCGACGAAGCGGACTGTAGTCCATGAAAGCTTATGCTGAAATAAATGTGTTAGTCTCTAAGGTGCCACAAGTATTTCTTTCTTATTTTCTTTTTGCTGACACAGACTAACACAGCCACTACACTGAAACCTCTCACATGGCTGTTCAGGAGCAGCTACCAAGAGTTAGTACTGCTTCAAGCAGTACTGACTCCTGAGGGGATTTCTGAACAGAAATCCATTGGCTCAGCACTATATGATGCCTTACAGGCATCTGATCCTGTCTTCCACTGCCTTCCAGCCCAGTCAGCACCTAAAACCCAACGGACACAATGCTCCATAGAGTGCCAACAGAATAGTTCCTAGAAGTTGTGGGGGAAAGGGCACAACACATCAGAGCCATAGCTCCATCCTCCGTGCCTTTCATCCAGAATCTACTAGATCTCACATCCTGGAAAGAATGATGTGGAGCATTGGAATTAGCTGCGTGCTGATGTTGCTTCATATTCTTGGAGCATGAGGCAGGAGCAGTACACAATCTACACAAATGCCAAGATGCGTTGAAACAGGAATCAGTTTACATTTCCAGCCAATGTGTTAGCAGCAATCCTAGACAATATTAAAGAATGGGTAATTTACTATCTAAAGGTGTTCCCATTCTGACAGAGCTTAGGTATTCGATTGTTATTGATTGAAAGTATCAAGAACAATAAGGACTGCTTTCTACAGTGTGTGTGTGTGTACGTACAGACAGGCAGGCGATTATTATTTGCTGGGTCTTCAGCCTCTGCAGTGAAGAAAGTAGGATCTCAAAGTGCTTTACAAGCTAGATATTTATAGCATCATTGAAATACAGCCAGCACTGGTGTGGAGAGTAGAAAGCAACTGGTGTTCAATATACTGCACAAAAGTGTAAGGAGAAGGAATTTTGACCCAGGATAACTAGTGAAAATCTACAATATTACAAGAGAGCCAAGAGATTTTTAGTACCCACACAGAATATACAGGGCTTCAGTTTTTAAGGTCTTACCTGAAAGATTCTCATAAAGTAAGCTCAATTTATTTACATAGGAAACAAGAATGGTCTCTGATGGAGTATGAATTTGCTCTTCTAGTGGGCTTCAGTGCCTGAAATATGGGGCCCAATCACATACTCATTAAAGCTAATGGCAAAATTTCCATTTGGGGAGCAAAAGCTGACTTCTGAAGCTTAGATGACTAAGCGATCCTTCCCAACAACAGCTTGGTTGTTGTAAACGGTGAGCCAGGTGTTGCTTACTTTTTTCTCATGAGAAGTTGAACTGACCCATGCCACAAGTGAGGCAAACCAGATTTGACTCATTATCTGAAAACTTAGCAGTCATCTTTATGGAGAGACTAGAGTGCTACCACAGATAAGGTTGCAGCTGGAAGGATGGTTTTGTGATTAGAACATTGGCTTGTGAATCAACAGATCTTGGTTGAATTCCTTGCTTCTCCACAGATTTCCTGTGAAACCTTCAACAAGCCATCAAGTCTCTCTCTGGCTCAGTTTCTCCTCTGTACAATGGGGATAATACTTCCTTTGTCTGTCTAGACAATTCAGATTGTAAATTCTTTGCCACAGGCATACTTTCTCACTGTGTGTGACAATTCTGCTCTGATCTCAGTTGGCTGAAGAACATGCAATGCCACTTTTGAATGTAGTGCGCAACTGCAGGAAAGCCAGATCTCTGTGAGATTATGGCATTTTGCACAAAAAGTTAAACCACTTTATGCTCAGGATTTGGCACTGACAACACATATGGAATCTATCGAGTGGCTCCAAGTCTGCCTGTAGGAGGGTCCAAGTTCCTGCCCTGTATAACAATACAGGTAATACACAGGTCTGATAGATCCTGATCTTTGTTTCAGTGCAAAGAAATTTTTGTGCCATTAAGCAAGACATAAACTTCATGCCAGAGGCAGCGAGACCTATTCATCAAAGAACGTCTGGTTTTCTGTGATAATTTGAACTCTGCATGAAGCCTAGAGAGATGAACTCATCAACACCTTTCACAGTGTTTGACCTCACCTGCACAGAGAGTTCTGGTGGTCCAGCTCCAAGGTTCTGGACCTTGGTCTTCTGTCATGAGACATTCAACCCTATAGTGTGGGTGGTGTCTTGGAGACCTTAGAGGGCAATGCTGAAATTCTCTGACTTCTCCACAAGCAAGGCAGCGTCGCCAATGTAGTCTTGGTTGAGGAACACCTCTTGACCAACCTTGTTTTTGATGCAGGAAGTCCTAATATCCAGTTGATAGCGCAACAGAGTAGCTCTGGGGTAAGAATGCATCACTGCCACGCACCTGAGGTTGTGTAGAAACATGGTGAATGCACACTCTCACACCAATAATGGCATAAAGATCATGAACTAGATTTAGCAGAACATCTGCACTGCCAACTCTTTTCAGTGCAAGTCAAAGTGCTTACCTGTCAACCAAATTAAAATCCACTTTGATGTCAATATAGGCCATGTGAAGCTGATGGTTACATTTTAAGTGCTGGTCAGCCAGAAGCTGAAAGAGAAGGACAGTGTCCATTGTTGATCACCCAACTGTGAAACCTGATTGATGTGGACAATGATGCCATATGTAACTCAGATACCCGTCGGATAATATGGATGTTGCCTGGAGTTGTATACGCCATGCTATGTCACATACTGCTGCTAAAACAATTGGCTTCAGACCATTGTACAAGGAATCCTGTCTTTTTGAAGGGGACTTTGATATATTAGTAAAAAAGGCAGAAGCACACAAGAAGGGATATGCCCAAGAATGTAAATGTCTGAAAGACATTTTCCGAGGCATGGCAAAATGTGATCATGAGATCTACCTCAACTCACTGGTCAACAAGCAGAGGATGGCCTAAAGTACAACTATCTGTGTCATGCCTGCAAACCATCACATGCCTGGCTGGCACCATAAATGCACACCCAGCCCTGTCAAAATTGATATGCTTAAAATTTTGCAGATTTTAGCCACAGAAGAATGTTCTGGAAGAGTCTAAGGTGAATAAGACATGCTACTGCTATGATATGGATAGAACAAAAAAAACAGAAGTAATTTACTCTTTGAAAATTCTTCTAATGCTTTTTTTGGTCAGGTCTTAAGCTCAAAAGCAGCTTGGCCTAGAAACTTCAGATCTGCTTTATTTGCATCAACATAAGAGCCCTTGAGATCTAGTGCTTAGTGATATTTCTATTAAGGTCAGAACTTTATTAACTTTATAATCCAAGTTAATTGCTATGGATTTTTTGATGCATGAACAGTGTCAGGCCACAAAAAGCTCTGTCACCAGAGCTCTGCTGGAGACTTAAATGTTTCATTTTATAACAACTGTGGGGCCAGATCCTCAGCTAGTGTAAATTGGCATAGCTCTAGTCAAGTCAATGGAGCTGTGCTAGTTTGAAAAATAGGGGGAGGGAATTCCAATCCCCCCCTCAGAGTTTTCTTGCCTGAAGCTCTCTTAGCCACTGGCAGCCAAAGCTCCCAATTCTAGATCAGGTTGTAACAGGTGCTGTGCACCTGTTAAGAGGTGATTAATGTCCCCAACTTTTTATCACCAGGCAGCTAGTGGAGATCCAGTGCATAATAAAGATGATCCATGAGTAACTTATTTTAAATTGCCTTCTCTGAGAAAACTACTCTGTGCTTGAGTGTGGGGAGACCAATCTACACAAGTGAAATCTGGAATTCTTAGATGCTTTCTGTGGCAAGAAAAAGGTGCCTGAAGAATCATGAGATTCTGGTAAAGTTCAAAACAAAAACTAAGTGTCCTAAGGATTTTTGTTTAAAATCTTCTAGTTTCAAAATTCTCTGGAACAATTTTCTCTGAAAATATTTTAACCCCACACATTTTCAGACAATTCACTATTTCCAACCATAAGGTTAGAGATGGGTAGAAAAAAATAAGACTTACAATGGAAGCTTGGACACAACCTTAACTATGGACTCATTACTGAGTAATAATGAGCTGGAATAACACTGAAACCAGCCCATCATCAGATCCAGACTGTGAATCCCCAATGTCAGGAATGTTCTGGACTAAGTTTTTGGTTGTGCCGGTTCTAAAGATAAAAAGTTCACATCTGCAGTTTGGATTCAGGGTATTTGTTGTAGCCTCTCTCTGATAAAAGTATGCAGTGGTATGAGCTGTATCCCAAATGCATGTGGTTGCATTTTAAACACAGAAAAAGGTTCAGTTTTATGTGTGTCAGTACCAGTTATCTGTGTTTAGTCAAATTATGCTCTTAGTTACAGTTGTGCCAGCACACTGTTAAAATACCTTACAATTTAATGTTAACATTATATTTTGTTTTCTCCTCACAGGAGCAATACACATGGCAAAATCCAAACAACAATCATATGCTCCATTTACCTCCGATCTGTTATTTTCTAATTCCAATTACATCTATATAACACTGCACTGCACTTACCAACTAGGACATCTGTATTACCTACATCTCAGAAGAGAGATTATTATACCTAGCAAAGATAAAATTCAGATTAGACAGGAAAACAAAGATGTCTTAATGTTTCAAATGGTAAAATATTGCATTATTAGCTGCAATTTTCACTGCTAGATGTGACACTAGGTCCCAAAATTGGGAAATAAGGATGTTGCATTCCATACAGTCCATATTTTTTTGTTTGTAGAGTCATTGCTAGGATATTTATTGTGTCTCTTAAACCTGAGATTCAAACAGTCACTCAACCAGGAATTGTTAATGTTCACTCTCCTCTCTCATGAGCAGACTCCATCTGTGAGCAGTGGGTCTTCCTATGAATCTCACTTTCTCATGGCTTTATCACAAGTTTTGCAATATTTGGTGTTTTTCTTAAAGGACCAGCTCCTGGAATCCTGATGATTACTTCACATAAAATAACACTGAGATTATCATGTAATGGTTCTGGAGAAAAGCTTGAAAACGTGGTTTGAGTGCACCCTAAAGGCTCAGAAACCGGAAAGCAAATAAGAGCCTAAAATGTATATATTTTTTAAAATCTCATGATTTTTAAGGAAATTCCGTGATTTTTTGGGGGGAGAGGGGGCTTGATTCTGGTTGGCAACACTGTAAATACTACAATACTTGAGGAACATGATTAGGTGTAAAATATATTTGGGAAAAGTTTGAAAGATGTATGGAGAGCATACAGCCTGTGAAAATTCTGCAGAGATTTTTCTATTTTCATCAGTCATTATTTGTATTCCATCATTTACCTGTTTGCATACTGAAAATATGACCATGGAAAAGAGTTCTCCAGAGAGAGCAAAGAAGTGACCAGAATGGGAAAGAGACAGGGAATGAATTTCCTGTCCAGCAAAAACAACATAGTAGAAAAACACAAATCAGGACAATTTGGACTGTTCAATAAAACACAGATGATGGGATTTATGGGCTAGGGTCTCAAAAGCACTCAGTGTTGGCCTAATTCTACTCCCATTGAAGACAACATACAACCATAAACTACATTGTCCTTTCAGTGCTACCAAACCACATTACACATAGTTTTCAACAAGATGTCCATTATTATCTTGTGTTTCTTTCAGCATTACTGCTTTCCAAGTATCTCCCTCTCTCCATCTGTGTTTCTGTCCTCCCTTGTGTAGAACTTTGCATTTTTCCAAGTTCAATCTCATTCTGCTGTTTTCTGCATTTTCCTAATCTTTCTAGGTTCCTTTGAATTAAAATGACTTCACTGATGATTGCCAGAGTCATAATGCATTCTCACCCTGTTCACTCACCTGTCTGTGCTGCAAAAGATGTATTAACAGATGATATTTCTCTGTTCTGTATAGCTGAGATTGAGTCTTTGCTGCTTCTCTTATAGCATATACCTATGAAGCCCAAGTATCCACTCTGAGTGGGGTAGGGCTATAAGCAAAGTCCTATGGCACATTTTGAGAGCATTCAGACAGATAGTTCTCTCATTGTACAGCTATCAGAGAGTTCAAGCAAGCAAAGCTCTGCTTTGATAAACAGCTTTCAGCAACGTCCTGGGTGGAGTAGATGTTATAGCTCTCAGGAGTATACTATGGCTTTGGGAAATCCATATATACTGGAATATATTTTGTCTGCTTGTATCTCTTTTCTTCAAAGTCCATGTTTATTTTCTTGTTATTTAAGGGTCACACCATGTTTTTGTAAGATCTCCTTTATCCATGTTGGGGATATTAAAGTTCTATATGTATTTATAAACTCTGTGTTGACCAAGAGCTTTAAGGTAAATTTGGACTGAGAAGCTGCAAAGACTACCCCCACCACAGGGGGAACTGTGCTGAATATTGCTACTTATTGTAGTTTTGGACCTATGCATCAACCACGTTGCAGTTACTGTACTTTCCAACATTTGGACATCTTTGAACACTGGAATATCTTTATCAATGTGCAGGCTAAGTGATAGCTATGCTTCTATGGAATAAGAGAATACTCAGCTAGCATGTTCGGCAATAATGACCCCAGATACCACAGCTTGTAATAGTGTTAATTCAGCATTGGGAGCAACAAATCTAGAATGCTATATTTTTTACAATAAGACACAAGGATGCCACCTATTGGAGGTGGGGAGGATTATAACATTGATTAGCTGGTTGTCTGCAGTAGGTCCCAGAAAGTATCGATTTTTTGAGAGGTTATCAGGGGAATGATATCCCAACTAGAAAGAGATTGAGTATGTAGGTAGAACTGTGCTCGTGCATATCTGTGGTATTGTAGATAGTGGACCTAAATCACCACTGCTTGACACCTCGTGCAAAGTGGGGGGGAAACGCTACCAACTCAAAATTCTCCACTCTGTTAAGTAGGTGGTAGCCTCTGATGCTTACTTTGCCCAGGTGTAAATGACTATACAAGGTGTAAGGCAGGGGAGCCTCAGGCCTGGAAAGATTTCCAAACACACACATTTCTGTGTTTTCCTTTTTCATCTCAGAAGTGGTGGAGTTGATGTAAGACATTTTCAAGCTCAGAGTGAGAGACTTAATATGACGCATGTTATGCATCTCTTTAAGAGGTTTATGGATCAACAGAGTTAGCCTCTGTGCTTCATGGTTGCTTAAAAATACCTACAAAAGTGTAAACTGCAGCATGGCATAAAACAGCTGAATAAAAACCAGTTGATCTTTTATATAAAGCAGAGGATAGAAGACAAAGTTTTCAGACTGGTATTTTACAAAATGAGAGGATAGTTTTCTATTGCTGTGTGTGGGGTGTGATCACAGTTATGCAGTTTGTTTTATTTCCACTAAAATATATATTTAAATCAAAGTCACATCTGCTCCATCTGCTTGCTTAATCTGATATCCAGGCATAAATATATAAAAATGTTCCTGTGCTTATTTCAATCAGAGCAGAGCTTTAATGTGCATTAACTGGACAGAACTTTCAATCACCCATCTATTTCACGTTGTCTTTTGTTGACAGTCTAGGCTCTGATTGTGCAGCTGTTCTACATGCAGCGCACCCACTGAAATCAAAAGGCTTTCACATGCAAAGTAGAAAAAGGTTGAGGTACTTATATGGGCCTTTCCTGTAAAATAGAATCTCAGAGATAAAATAAAAAACATTGCTTTTAAAAGCCTTATCCAAAGTCCATTGAAGTCAATAGAAAAAGATCTATTCACCTCAATGGGTTTTAGATCAGGCCCTAATAGAATGGGTCACAGACCTGGCAAAGTCCCCCTAGTGGCAGGTCACTAGTCTGTTATCATTGGACCCAGCCGTTGGATCCCAAGGGCTTCCAAGCATCTGGGCAGAGTCTAGTCACTGCTTCTGTCTGTGGGGGTTCCTAAGGCACTTTCCCGGGGTCAGACCTCTTGATCTGGAACCCTTTGTGGGAAGAGGGACTCCACAGTTTAACTGTCTTAAGCCCCAAAATCAGTACTGAGACCTCCCAAGCCTCTGATTTACACTCTTCCAGAGACCCACTGTGGTCACTCTGATTTAGAGTTGAAACCTTCAGGGACCCCATACCATTTAAAGCAAGGAAAACAGGCTTTTTACAGGAACTTCTTAAACACACACACTTTAGACCGCACAGTAGAGTCATCTATGCAGAATGACCAACTCCCCAATGCAATTCCCCCCTCAGAGCCCTCAACACTCCTGAGAATATTTTGAATTTGGTCAATGTCCTTGGGGGGAGCCCCTCTGGCTCTCCTCCTCCAGTGGGGCTTCCTCTTGTGAGGGAACAGTGCTCTTGCCTGGAGAACATCACATTTAAAAGCAATCTCTGCCACCTTTTCTGTTTCTCTTCCACTGGGGATTTTCCATGCTCCAACCCCCATTGGCTGCTGTGCAAATGTCCTAAAGATCAGACACATAGTAGAGGAGTGGGGTTAGCATTTCAAATGTGGGTACCCAGACAACACCCCATCATTAATCTACTTTCTTTTGCTCAAAGTGAGCAAATGTCCTTGTCTCCAACTATACCAGATAAATAGAGGACTTAATTTCCAAGCATCATCAATCTGACACTCTCCACAACCACTAAGTTCTCTTTGAGAAGGAGAGAGACAACTTCATGGGGTGTATATATGCTGAAACTTTGCACTCACTAACATGACCAATCTGTCTGTTCTTCAGCTGTCAGTGGTATGACATTTTTAGAGGCTTTTCCCCCTCTTAAGAATGATTTATTAGCTAGTTCAGAACTTCACTGATGAAGGATAGATGTAGGATGCATCCTTTTTTCTCTTCTGTTACCTCTGAAATGCCATCAAAAACAAAGGCAGACAATTCAAGGATTAAAAACTGTCTCTTTTCAAGGCTTTGCTCATACACTTTTGGGGATCATTATGTGCTTCTGGGTGTTTTGAAGAGACTCATATTATTAATACCTTGGGACTAGAAACTTTTAGGTTGACAGCCTGCAATGATGTGAATGTAATTGGTTTTGGACCCTTTGAGGTCCATGAGTGCAAATCCTAGTACCTGCATACACATCATGCTGTGTCTTGAGTAATATTTTAGGTTTTACTCTGTAGGTAAAAAACTACACTTGAAAGTGCAGGCTTTATTATGTGCCTGCACAAATCGTGGCCAAGAGCTGAAATTTCAGACCTTAGGGATCTGATCTTGCTTCCACTGTAGTTAATGACAAAATCTGTCTGTCTACATTTTTATGTTACCCATCATAATGGCTCCTGAGTTCTTGTCTTACATGGGACCAGAATTTAAACCCTAGTGACTATATAAAAATTGAAACATAGACGTTTTATAGCATTGATTCTTACAGACTGAAAATTTTAGAATCCCTGCTCACTAACAAAAAAAATATGTTTATATTAGTCAGGTATTTGTTTGAGCATCTCAGACTATGCGGATCTGGATCCAAACTCCACAGCTGGCTCCTAATTACAATTGGCCAAATTAAATCAGAATACTCCCAGTTCTTCGAGAATGTTGTTCCAGAAAACACTGGGGTTCAATCTCATGTTTAATTTAGTCCATGATTTCTGATTTAATACCTTTTATGACAATACATACCAGCAAAAATTAAATATTCATTCAGCTGTTTTTGGTAATAAAAATACATATATTTTATTACAGGTATAGTTTCACTTATATCTTTGGCTGTGCTCTCTTATGAACGCTACTGTACAATGATGGGATCTACAGAAGCAGATGCCACAAACTATAGGAAAATATGGATGGGAATCTTCTTGTCATGGATGTACTCTTTATTTTGGACCTTACCACCCCTCTTTGGATGGAGTAGCTATGGACCGGAAGGACCAGGGACAACATGTTCAGTAAACTGGCATTCAAGGGATGCTAACAATATATCGTACATCATATGTCTCTTCATCTTTTGCCTTGTAATTCCTTTTTTCGTTATTGTTTACTCTTATGGGAAGCTGCTATGTGCTATAAAGCAGGTAAGTACATTTTAAAATATCCTTTTATTTTACTGTAAACATGAGCAGAAGCCAACATATGTTGTCTAAATTTCATTGCTAATGTTCATTGGTTGGTATTACAGTGGTGGGCATCACAAACTTATGAAGGACACTGAACTGGACTCCAGGTCCAATTTGACTCGGTTTCTTTTTGACAGTGACATAAGTGCTTTGCTGCATCAGGGCCTAAGCACATGGTTAAATGTCAGTGTTTGACTAGTCCCATGGTAGTAGTCTCTTTGTAGCTGAGGAAGATCAGGGAGGCAGCAGAATGAGCTCCCTCAGAAGCAAGTACGTTTTACAAATAGAAATGGTATGTACACCACACTGACAGAAGAGGTAGAGTCAGATGTTTTTAAACAAAATGTGCACTGTACTGTTACTTAATGTTTTTCCTCTGTAATTGTGTCTGGGCTGAATGCATCCAGTAAACACACTGCGGATCTACAGGGTTTTTCAATGTAAAGTTTTGTGTTTACATATATATTTACAATAGTAAATAAGTAGTGTGTACATATATTTTGCATACATGGAAAATATGGACACTATGGATGCTGCTGCATCACAATTTACCCAAGACAGCAAATCTCCACCAAGGGATAAATTCTACACTTGGATATGAATGGAAGACTGCTGCTTAGTGGTGTTCTTTGAATACTAGTCCTGTTCAAAAATGGGACCTTGCTGAACATTCCCTCTTCCCCATCATCCTCTAACCTCCACGCATAGCCACCACCATTGCCTTTCACATGATTTTGTCTTTCTTAGAAGGTGAGTCCTCAAGTCAACCTACAATTCACTGAGTTGCACCTCCTTCATTGTATCTCTGGAGACTAGCTTAGGCTCATCAGCAAATGTTGGGTGTTTATTGATCTTTTAAAGAACATCAGTCTCTCTAAATCTGCTTTTTTTGATTGATAATAACTATGTGAGAGCACACACAATGTGGTGTCTTTGCTCCTCAGGCCAAACAGACTGAAAACATTTCCTGCTCCATTCATTATTCTCTACCAAGTACAACATCAAGTTAGTTTAAAAAAATGGGAAAGTGATTTAAAAACAATAACACGGACTTACTTATTAAAAGAATTTCACTTTTTCAAACTAATCTTTCTTGTTTTAGATGGATTAGTGGAAGACATGAGGATGGAAATTAGATTTTAAACCATAATAAATCTAGCTTCTTGTCAGTAATTCCTTTTCTTTATGCTGCCTTGGAGAGGTGGTGTGAAATATTCCTTTCCTTACCACTCTCAGTGCACAGTCCTCTTGGTAAATTATTAGCCTAGTTCTTTTCTTTTTCTGCTCTCTATAAATGTAGCAGGCTTCCTGGACTTGATGTTGTTTTCAGAGCAGTGTTCTTTTGATGGCCATTGTGGAGATAGTGGACAAATAGGGCAATAACTCACCTCAGAGGTTTGGTTGATAAACCAGAAAGGCCTACATAATATGAGAGGTTAGGAACAAAAGACATCTCCTGAGAGATTTGTCTTATGCTCAGACTCAGGATCAAAGAAAAGAGAATTCCCTATTGGTAAAAAATAGGAGATTAAAATGAGATGGATTTTACATGGCATATACAAAAACATGAGAAAATGGTGGAAGGCCAGGGTGTTGTCGAGGCAGCAATAGCGTCACTGTTTACATTGCTAGAAAAAGAACATACACCCTGTGAAACATTAAAAGCACACATTTCCCAGTGGTGGTAATTATGTTTCAGAGTTTATGAGTTATTTATTTTCCTGATTTAAGGCAGATCCATTGCCGAGTATTTTACAGACTCAAATTTCAGGAGATCAGTCAATTCCTTAAGCAGACAAGTTCAGTTCAGTGCATGACATTTCTTGATGATAATAAAGGGGCACTATTTCCCCTTCAGGATCTATCTCCTTCATCCCTTGTAGTGGGAGCAGGTGTGGGAGGAGGCAGCAGCTTATCCTCTCCTTAGTAACCCCCCACAAGCCCTAAAAGCAGGTAGGCAGGGAGATTGGGGCATCCAGGCCAGCTGGGGTACAAGGGGAAGGGTTGGGATTGCTAGAGGAGGGGAGTGAATAGGACTGGGAAGCTGGAGGAGGATGGAGAATTCTTGGGCTGAACAAACCTGGAGGAAAGGACAGATTAGGACATCTGCCCAGCTGCTGCCTTGGTGCCCTTTCTGTCTCACACAGTGTAGCCTTCATTCTCTATGCCCCATCCAATCTCTGCAGAGTTCCCTAGCCATAAGGATATTGGCTATTCTGTGGTGGGTCGTGGGCTCCTGATGGGGATGTTCCACTTGTAATTAAATATTCATTTAGTCAGAGACATACAATTGACTGTAGGTCAGTGGTCAGGGCACCCACCTGGGATGCAGGAGACCCAACTTCAAGTCCCTTCGCCCAAACAGGTAGAACACAGTCTTGAGTCGAGATCTACCACATCCCTGTTGAGTGCCCTAATTACTAGGGTCTCTCTCTAGAAGTTCCATTGTAGACCCAAGAAAGTTTCCTGACAAAAAGTATCACTTTCCTTCAAAAAGTTGTTGTTCAGCAAATTGGCATTTTCCAACAAAAAGCCATACAACAGCTCTAATATACGTATTCTTGCATGCTCCCTTCCTCTTCCCCCAGCAGGACTCCTGCTCCCCCACTTCCTTTTGGCCATGTAAGGGCTCCATCAACCTCCTCAGCCCTTTCTAAGCTCCAGAACTTGGCAATGCTCCCAGTAAATGTTACCAGAGGTACCCGAATACATGTTAGAAGCTCAAGGGGTTCAGGTGAGTACTGAGATACCTTCCTCCTGGCTGCTATAAACCCTCCTTCATCCCCCTACACTGACAGTCTAGGAAAATATCCAGCCTCCATAATGGCATACAGATTAACTAGAGTCCTGGGGATTCAAATTACAGGTGGACATGAACACAACGTTCAGATCCAGAACTGAATTGCCCCCCAAAAAACTTTGAGCTTGGAACTTTCTCAGGGTTTTAGTTCAGGCCTGTCTAGCTAAATCACTGTGTAAAGCCTTGATGCTTATATGAAATACTGCCAGGCTAGGTAAATGTATTCACAATGATACTTTTTCCTGACCAATTCCATAACGAAAGTTTCTTTGAGCCCTTCACTAAGGCAGCTTCTACCTTTTGTTGCAATATATATATAAAGCCTAAGTAGGTTGGAGACATTAAAATAACACCCTATGAACCTGTGAAAATCCAATTTACTGGATTGTTCTTGCTCTTTGTATTTTTCCCTTCTTTGTAAAATTATATAGTTCAGTCTGAAGGACTGCAGTCAGCAAAGTACTGGAAAAACCTGTGTATATACAGTTGCTATTATTTTGTTGTATGTTACTTTGGCTATAAAGAGCAAATTATTTTTTATTTCAGTTGTTGGCACCATTTGGCATTTCCACATTGCTTAACTAAAGTTATTTAAGAAGCTTACGCGCTTATTATATTGGCCTTTTATTCTGTATGACCAGGGCACCTTTCATACTTCGTATAAGTTTAGCTTTCGAGTGTTTAGATGTGATTTCTGGAAAAGCGCTTAGTACCCAAGAGGGTTTGCATTGTACAACAGGATCCAACTTCAAATCAACTCGAGATGTTAGCAAGTCAGTTTTAAACCATAGAAATGAGAAACCTCTGCTTCAATTTAATTTCAAACAGGAGCCTGATTCCTGTTGTCCTTAAATAAACAAAATGTTACTGTAATAAGAATGATAAAGACCGCAGTCAGACTACTATATTTAAAAAACAGGAAACAGGGGGTTGCTCTCAAGTAACCTCCCTATGGGGGCAGTAAAAACATTTGCCCAGCAGATGGGATCTTTAGCGAAAGGTCAAACAAAATAGTACATGACACATTGGGAATACTTTAAAGTAAAGTGATGGTTTAAGACAAGGGGTTGCTTAGTGGAGAAAGGCAGATCCTGCGGTTTCCACTGTACTGGAACTGGATCAGTGGCTTGTTATGAAAAGATCTACTGCAATGCAAAGTGGAGAAGGAATGACCCTACATCCTTTCTATAAGCTCTCAAGTATATCTTGCAGTGACAGTGTTTGTAAATCAAACAACATGTGCTGGGTCATCATCCGAGACTGCTATAACATGAAATATATGGCAGAATGTGGGTAAAACAGAACAGAAGACATACAATTCTCCCCCTAAGGAGTTCAGTCACAAATTTAATTAATTCACTATTTTTTTAACTAACATCATCAGTATGAAAGCATGTCCTCTGGAATGGTGGGCAAAGCATGAAGGGGCATATAGATGTTTTACATATCTGGCACACAAATATCTTGCAATACTGGCTACAAAAATGCCATGCAAACGCCTGTTCTCACTTTCAGGTGACATTGTAAATAAGAAGAGAGAAGCATTATCTCCTGTAAATGTAAACAAACTTATTTGTCTTAGCGATTGGCTGAACAAGAAGTGGGACTGAGTGGACTTGTAGGCGCCAAAGATTTACATTGTTTTGTTTTTGAGTGAAGTTATGTAAAAAAAAAAGTTACACTTTCACAATAGAGATTGCATTACAGTACTTTTATGAGGTGAATTGAAAAATACTTTCTTTTATCATACAGTGCAAATATTTGTAATAAAAACTAATATAAAGTGAGCACTGTACACTTTGTATCTTGTGTTGCAATAGAAATCAATATATTTGAAAATGTAGAAAAACATCCAAAAATATTTAAATTTCAATTGATATTCTATTGTTTAACAGTGTGATTAATCACGATTAATTTTTTTAATTGCAGTTAACTCACATGATTAACTCAAAAAAATTAATTGACAGCCCTATTTAAAAATCAATCAATATCCTATTCTTTGGGTGCTGGATCCTGGAAGATACTTGCTGTGGGAGCCAACCATAACTATGGGGTAAAAGAGAGAAGTTGGGTTGGGAAAGAAAAGCAAAAGGTCTAACAGACCAAAAATGTCACAGACAAGCAGCTGCACACACAGTTTATGGAGCAGAGCCCTTATTGCAATCCTGGCTAGCTTGTTGGTTCCTGACAAAGAACTGGTCATTACTATTAATTAAACCGTTTCCCCCCAGCCACGACCTGCCTTTTCAAAGTACATCGATAGGTTTTTCATTTCATACTCCACTGCCCTCCCCAAAAACCAGGAAATCAAATCATTGATTCTTTTGAGCGAGTGGCAGCTGTCCTTTGATTAATCGTCAAGCAGTTCAAACATTCACAAAGCAAACCTGAGATTTCTCACTGCCCAGCACACTCTATAGTGTTCGTTACTGAAGTCCCACAGTCATACACTCAGAGCTTGAAGTGCACTGGCAGATGCTAGTAATGGGCACTGCAGTGTTTTGTTTTCCTCCATAAGTGTGCAGTCAGGTTGGAGGAGGAGACCAATTACTTTCATGGAGAGGCACCATTTTGATCATCATCCAGTGCTGAGAACTCCTTAAGGCATTCTCACAGCAGCAGATTCACTTCTGAATGCCCTACTATTGGTAGGACTTTGGCCGGGTACAGAAGAGCTCTGTATGTTCTCAGAACACAACTCGCTAACAAAAGGTATCAGAAACAGCCCCTCTCTGACACACCCCACAAGCTCCCTGCTCAACCAGGATTGAAAGTGTTTGGCTGCTAATTTTAACACCTGAGGCCAGATGCTCAGCAGGTGTAAGGTGGCATAGCTACATTAATTTCCTGAATTAGTTATTGCACATGGTTTATTTAGATATCATCAAGTATTCACAAGTTGCTGCCAGGATGGATGCTGTGAAGCCTTCACCACCACCAGTCATCTCAATGGGAAGTTAACTGTGAAAGCCACCTGAGTTCAACTTCAATGTGAACATTGTGAAGTTTCCCAGTACAGGAAATGGGGATCTGAGCTGCTGCCTTTATTTATTTATGTTTTTGGACTGCTCATGGAGATGGGACAAAATGATTTTCAACACTCATTGGTCTGTGTTTGTACAGTGGCTAACACAATGGGGTTCCTGGTCCACCCCAACTGCTACTGCAATACAAATAATGACAGGCCAGATCATTTATCCCACCTAAGTTTATGGCCCAGAGTACTAGACACCTCACTCTACCAGATGTCTGCATTAGTCACTGGCTGTACACAAGGGGCTAGATCCACAGCTGGTGTAAATCAGCATTGTTCCATTGACTTCAGTATTTAAAAAGACCTGCAACCTATTAATCAATTAATTATTACTATATAACACAGATCCCGAGCAAAGGAGGTCCAATGCTGAGTATTTTTTATCTGTGACAAAAATCTGAATTACTCCAGAGGAAAAACCAGGATGAAGCACACAAATAGCAATACAGTGAAGCTAGACATTAGTGGCATTTGAACATTACCTCCTGAGCACATGCTATCCTATATGGTTGCTAGAACGTTAATTGTTGTTGAGTTGAATGTTGCCAGTTGTGAACTAGTGTGAAAGCTTGTGAATCTTCTTCAGAAATGAGATACAGCAATACATGTATCCCACTGCCACGGTCATTGAAAGCGAAGTGCTCACTCTGTGTGCAACATACAGAATTAGAGGCTTTATTAAGTATGTCGTCTCTGTGGGGTGTGGCTGGGGAAGTCAGATGGAGAAAGGTCTTCTTCCCTGACACTTCAGTCCGCAGAAGCTGTAAATGTTGTGGCAGCTGGGTACTGAGCCCCTAGGAAGTGCTTTCTCACTCGTGACTGACCCATCTGGCCTATGTTTCCAGCAGCATTGACAATTTCCAGAGGTGGCAATATTCTTAGCCAGAGGGAAACTTATTGCTGTACAGGGTCTGAGACTGGAGTGGTAAAAGGAGAACAGAAAAGACTAACAGAAAATGATCCCAGAGGACCCTACAAAGAGAATTCTCTAGCAGACTATATTTGCAATAGTCACTTCCGAGCATGTCACATGCACTATTAACAATTTGTTACTAACTGCTGATCTCTCGCAAAGCGATACAAACCTGCATTGGAACAATACATTAAACATATTGAAAGCATGAAGCCACTTCCCTCCTAAGGCATCTCAGTATTGTGTCCCTTATCTGAGACCAACTGTGTTGTTAAGATTGCTTTTAGGCAATGTGGCAACTAAAAGGACGTTATCCAAATGTGGCACATACACTAAGATTATTTTTTAAGGGATGAAGGAAGGGTAGCACTGGTGGAATCCAGGGACAAGAGATTGAGATATATTTTATTGATGATATAGATGTTGGATTTTATAATTGGGGTTCATCTCGGATTTATTTGGAGTTATAAATTGCTTAAATTTAATAACTTGTTTGTTACCACAGATTATTGTAACCTCAGTGACAGTAAATACCAACGAGCCTATAATTTGGGAGTAGAAGCAACTTCTACAGAAGAGATGTTTTTTAACAGCACTAAATGGTTTATTTTTTGTGCAAAATTCACAAAATGGACCAAACACATTTATACCATCACCCAGATGCCAGTTCTTCGGACATTCAACTAGACTCACTAGGATGTTACTGAAAGCGAGAATCATTAGGCAGTGGCTGTGTAACACAGAAAATTTAAGAATGAGAGATTTGTTTTACAGATCATTTTGTAGGTATGTTTTTAATTGCCATTCTTCACACAGAGGGGAGGGGTACGAAATCTGAAATTTGTTTTTTCTCCATCTGTGGAGTTTGCTGTTATTCATATTCATGCAAATCCAACACTGAGAAAACAAATATAAATGCCCACATATATACACAAAATAGTGGTTAACAGCTGCAGATAGTCCTTTTATGTATATCCCAGGTACTTTTGCCTTATCATCCCTGCTTCTGAAGACCACCCCCACCTTCTCCGTCCTATAGCCCAGCTTTCTGTCACTTCCTTCTATAGTACCAACACCCACCCATCCTCTTGTCCAGTTCCTTCACTCCATAGTGTCTATTGGTATTTGGACCCAGCATTTAAGGACTATTCATGGCCACTCCTCAGTATGGGAGGGATACAAAACAGTGTAGCTCAGATCTGCGGGACAAATAGTATTAAAGGATAATAGAGGTAATAAACCTGTGAATATGCATTCAAGGCCACATTTGGAAAAACTGGTGCAGGAAGTTATGCCAGCTAAGCCTCCTGTACCAGGTGGAGAGATTTACCCCAGTGGAAAGCAGGCAGTGTTACTACTGCTGCAGTCCTTCCAATGGGTATCTTTGATTCCTGTCACAGGCACATCACCAATAGAAGCAGTTGAGGGGAAGCACTGACTCCCCTTAACTAGCTACCCTGACCATGCCCCCTGTCCAGACAGTCCCCACTGTTTGGTACCCACTCATCTCTCTATTTGTTCTGCCAGCCCAGAACAACAGAATCTGCAGGCTCTTTGTGCTGAAACTTCAGCTGCCAGCTGACTGTCTGCCAATAGATCTCTGCCAGGGTTTATGCTGGCACACACTAATGTTAGACCTGGGTGAAGCTGGCCCTCTGGCTTTGGTTATTGTTGGCATATTTATTATAAAATCATTAAAGAATTAATAAACATTACACTTAAGTCCTAAATTCACAAGCAACTTAGATGAGGTGAAGGGGGAAAGGCTTTTATATGGGTTGGGTGTCAGGAGTGAAAGCACCAGGTTAGTATGGGGAAAAATGAGGGGAGCTACAGATTGGGGAGTTGAGCTCGAATGCAGCTTTATTCACTAGTCAGAGCAGCTTGGAAGAGGAGTGCTAGAACCAGGAATGAGCAAATACAGAGGTGAAAAGCAGGTCTTTCTGCTGGGACTCAGACCCAGCTGTGGTAAAAATCTTAATTGTCATAAAATACAGCTCTTCTCATGAGGACCAAGTCCGCGGTCTCAGTTAGGGCCAACAGTTTTTGCAGGCAAATCATACTACTCTTGGATTTATTGAGAAACAGTGTCACCCTCTTCCCAAACATACACACTTACCCTCCTTGGCAGTGAGGAGCCGGTTACAGGACATAAACCTCGTATCTCTGTCATGGTCCATATATTTTCCACTTTCATAGCTCCCGCTACCACCAAGGATCATTCCTGCCTAATGAGTTGGCAAGTGGAAGAGAGATAGCTGGCTTCTGATCTGCTTATACTCAGGGCTCTTTCCCTTTCAGAGGGAAAGCTCCGGGGAACACGCCGCTGGTTATTACCTTACGTTTAATTTGTCCAGTTCTCTTTTTAACTTCACCTCATACTGTGCTTCTTTTCATTTTCTGGGATTATATTTTTTCTCCTTATCCCTCCCGGCCCATCACATTTTTGCTATCTTCAAATTACCAAAAAAAAAATGAAAAAAGTTAATTTTGACTTTATGATGGGTGTAGAAGGGAAATGGGGGGGGTACTAGTCTTGCTCTGTTGCAGTCAGTGGTGGGGAATCTGACCTTATATTTTCATTTTTTATTCATTCTTGTCTCCAGCAGCATGTCTCTCCCCCTCAACTCTTCCCTGTTGTGACAATCAGCTCTGCTTAGATTTCAGTCACAGAGGACCAGATAGACAAGTAATGAAATTCACAACATCATGCCGAGTGGGCAAACAAAATTACGTTCTTCTCCTCCATGTGGGCCAGTTCTCTTATGCCTCAAATCCTGGTGCCTGCCTCCTTGGTTGCAGGAGGACCTGACCAGCAGCTAAACCTCAACAGTTATGCAGGAGGATCAGGCTTTTGGAAGGTACACTCCTTACCCCACCTCCATGGGGACAGAATGGGGGATGGGCTCATGACTCTGCCACTGCACAAATCCTTAAATCATCTGTTAATTGTGGTGCAATAATACTCCCTCAGTGAGGTTAGAGTAACATCCTGTATAAAGGTGGGTGGGTTGCTTCCCCCCACTCCAGCAGAAATTTGAGTGTGACCTGATAAGCTAGAAAAGCTGCATATGAGGGTTTTCCACTGAGATTTTTCCTGTGCACATGTGTATTCTCCATTCTCTCTCCTGCTCACATGACAAGTAGACTGCACAACATATAACAAACATTCATTCACAACACATCAGACCAATTCTCTTAATGCTTATGATTAATTAGGAAGTGTAGATCATCTGCAAATAAAGACAGTTCCCCACCACAAGGAGTTTACAACAGATACACAAAACACCTGCTGGGAAGTGCTTAGTGCTCTCGACCCCTATTGCTCAGCATCAGTCCTTAAATGACAGACACAGAAAGGACAACTTAAACAGTCTCCAAGCAGTCAGTGCAACTTAAAAGATTACTTCTTTATCATCAGTCATCGTCCTAAATGTAATGTTGGGATGGAGGAGGCATTTAATTGACATGGTTTAGGGACTGTGGACCTTCTGTCTGGCTAGATCTCCTACAAGGCAGCTAGATAGATGTTGAAGTGAGTCTTGAGGAAGGATGTGGCCAAGAAAAAAGGAGTTGTGGGGGAGGAGGTGGAAGGCTGATTCACTGGGATTAAGCACAGAAGAAGGCATGTCTATGATATGAATTCATATTTGACAAAATTGAGATCTGGCAACACGATAAACTCAGTGTAGAATTGCAGCATCCACTTTCCTCTGGTGGATCGAGGGGCATGGTCCCTGCTTGACCCTCTTTGTCCATTTTGGAAAATCTAAGACCAACAGTGCTGCTACACTTATCTACTCCTGGTGCTCCATATATAAAAAGGAGTTGGGGCCCAACAAGTACTGAGGCAACTCACACCCTCTCTGAACTCTGCTATGCCCATACGGTGTGCATCAAAACCCCACCCTGTCCTTGGGCTCAAGTCTTGCTGTTAGTCCTCCCCCATTCACACACGTTCAATTCTGATTTTAAAAGAAATCCTTAGAACAAAGTCAGTCAAGAGTAAAGCTGTGCTCTAGTTAAAAAGAATGATGTATTTGCTCCCAGGCACTCCAGAGAACCTTGCACAATGCACATTAGTGAAACAATTCAATAACTGCCAAAGCTGCGTTCTCATGGAGATTTACCCAAGTGCAGTGGGGACTGAAGATTTCCCATTCAATCCCACCAATATTCCCTCACACACCTATTTGCACCCTCATAATAGAGGTTGTCATTATCATCGGAGCTGAAAGAATAATACATTTCTCAGTTTGGTCTCTGAACCTGCAAAACTGGAAAAACAAACAAACATATCAGTTTAAACTGAAACCAATATTCAAAAAAAACCAACCCCAAATTTGAGAAACTTTGTTTTAAATAGACCTAAACATTTTGCCTTGACTTAATTTTTTTCCATTTTTTCAATTAATTTCAAGATGATCAAAACATTTAAGTCGATTCAAAACCAAATATTTTAATTTTAATTTTTCATTTAGATTCAGCCATTTTCTAGCAATTTTCTCCATGTGTGGGTGGCTTTATTTTTTTTAAATTGGCCAAATCTGAATATGAAATTAAAAGTCAAAATGGTCAGTAGAAAACATTTACAATTTTTTCATTTTTTTACCTCAGTTTCTTGGCTGAAACTATTAGTTAAATTTGATCTCAATTCACAAATCATTTCACAGTACTGAAAAATGCATTTTTCAATTAAATATCTATTTGGTGAAAAAATTTCACCCCGATCTTTAAGCCTGGTCCTCTGCTCGGCCTTTCTAATCTGATGTGGTATACACAAACTCACACAGAACACGCTCCACATATTCTCACTGTCTTGTACCCAATAGTCTGTGTTGGGCATGATGCACAGCTCCACCATGATATAGGGACACTTTGCCCTTTTTCTGCACACCATGGCATACGAAGGGAGACGGCTGTCCTTTGAATGGGGTGTGTAGGGGAGTTCCTCTCTCTTGACTTTGAAGCTTGTTTCACACAATGGAAACACCTGTATATTGTTGCTAGTTACATCAATCGCAATCCCTCCTGCTTCTCTTCCAGTGGCTACATTGCTGTAATGCACTCTAGTGGTATTATGCTAATAAATGATATTGCTTGCTACTCATGCAGCACCAAAGAAAGAAAAACACTAAATAAGTGAGAACTCAGTCAGTATCCAATTTGTCTCTGGTATATTACAGGTCTGAACTGGTTGTCTAATGTAAGATATAAGCTCAGTCGGGCAGGAAATAAACCTTCTACTGTGTTTTTACAAAACCAACTTGCAATAACGGGATTCAGGGAATTTATCATGTTTCAAAATAAGCTTTGTGACATTCACCGATGCTAAGCAAACACCACCACATTATATTTGCAGTGTGCTTTTGAAAATCCTACCCTAAGCGTCTACTTTATTTGTGATTTTTCCATACTAATAAAATACACTATAGATTTAAGGTCAGATCTTCAGCTGGTGTAGCTAATGCAGCTGTGACAATTTCCATCATTAATAATTATTTTTATGACAGCAGTATTTAGAGGCCCCAGCTGACATCTGAGACATCCTGAGACATGCCCTGAGACATCCAGCTGTACAAACAGCGAGAGACAGTCCTTGCCCTGAAAACAAGCAATCTAACCTGATTCCCAGCACAATGCCCTGTCCACGGTACAATTCTGGCTCTCACCAGCTGAGGATCTAGTCCCCGTTATTTAAGCCTGTGTGACCACGTGACCAGACTTCAAAAGAGTAGTCTTGTTTTTGTTTAAGAAGTGGAGGTTGGAATCCTGCCTTTCTGGCTATGCTACCTGTCCAGCGCCATGCAGAAGAGCATCCCTTACAAGAATATCAGATTTTAGACCTGATGCTGTGCAGAGTAAGACAGTGCAATAACAAAGTCATGCTTCTGTATGGAAAATATATTGAAGGTACTTCCATTCAGAAGCGTCAGTCAGATTCTCTCTGCCTAAAACATACATTTGAAAATACCTCTTCTGCACCAATTTGTGAGCAATAGAGAGATCAAAGCAAGATGCAGTGGAGCAACCTGAGAAACGAAATGGTGCTAAATCACCAAGACTGGATGGCATTCCCCAAAAGTCCAGAAGGAAATACAATTTAGAATAGTTCAGCTTCGTAAGATCTGCAAAGATCTACATAAGGAAAATCTTTAAAAATCAGCTACTATTCCAGATGACTGTATGGCAGCCAACATTATATCTATCTTTTCAAAAGGAGATACTGGGAATTAGAATGGGTAGCCTTACTCCTGGAGCTGGAGGGACAGGGACAATACGGTGGCGCTGGAACATTTTTAGTAGTGGGGGTGCTGAAAGCCAGCCCCCTTACCCCTTGCCCTGAGCTGAGGCTGGGAGCAGGGCTGTGTCTCCAGGAGTGGGGGACCTGGACAGAGGTATGGGGACAGAGGCCACACCTGGGGGAACGCATGGGAACAGGACAGGGGACCTGGGCAGGGTTCCGGCAGCCGGGACCCCACGTGTGGGGCCAAGAGCAGAGCCCCGGCTGTGGGGCTGGGTGCGGGGCCCAAGGAGTGGAGCCCTGGGAGTGAGGGGCTGGGCGCGGGACCTCAGGAGTGGAGGCCTGAGAGTGGGGGATGGGGCCCGGCAGGGGTCCCCAGGCACGGGGCCAGCGGCTGGGGAGCAAGGCTTGTGGCTGGGACCCCAGGAGCAGAGTTCTGGGTGCGGGGCCGGGAGTGTGGCCCTGGGCATGGGCACAGGGCCAGCAGCCAGGACCCGAGCCCCAGGTGAATGGTTAGGGTACGGAGTGTGGGCAGAGGGCCCGGAGTAGGGCATAGGCATGGGAAGCACCCCCAGGTTTTATATGTGGAGCCAGTGGCTGGGGAGCAGGGAGCGGGGCCAGCCCGCAGGACCCGAGCTGGGTAGTGAAGCCCCAGGTGCAGGGCCAGTGGCCCCGCATAAAACCTGGGGGTGCTGCAGCATCCCCTGCACCCATACTTCCCACACCTATGGGACAGTATGAGAAAAGAAAAGGGAACTGTGGGGTGGGAGGGAAGGGCAGTGTAGAAAAGGTGAAAGAGAAAGGAGAGGTGAACATGGAAAGGGAGAAACATGTTTTCAGAAACTTTTTGCAAAGATAAATCCAGCCTATTAGTATTCTTTGAAAGCTTTAATGCAAAACCAGCAAAAGAAAACTAGTGAATATGTTTTAATTAGCTGTTCACAAGTCCCTCATAGAGGGAATCAGAAATCTTAGTCGAGTAATAAAGTCCTGTCACAGATTAAAAAAGACTTGTCTGAAAACTTACCCCATGAAAGTCATTCGGCCAGATCCTCAGTGGGGGTAAGTCATCTTAGCTCCACTGAAGTCAATGGATCCACACCGATTTACACCCAGCTACCTAGCAATTTCAATTGTACAGAAAAGAGCCTAATTTTGTAATTAAACTGCAGAACTCACTGTTACATGACGTTAAACAGTTTAATAAGACTAGCCATACATTATTCAAAAGACATTTAGGATGTACTTGTGAGGTTATTAGTCCTTAATATACTTTAGTACATAAGCGTAACACCATCTGCAGCCAGTAAGAAATGTTTCTTTGCTACAGCTGTATAGTCAGGTGAATTGTTAGTTTTATACTTTCCCCTGAGACATCCAGCATTAGCCATTACTGGAGGCAGGACACCAGATTAGGAAGGACCTTTCATCTATTCTGTAATGGCAGTTCCTATTATCTTTAGAAGAACACATTCCCTTTCCAAGCAAATTGCACTGTCCAAAACAAATAATTCTACATACATTATGATCATTCAGAATTGCATCCAAAAACCCGCCACTATTAAATTACTATAAATGTATTGTGGGCCTAACAGATTATAACTGGCCGGTAATTCATATTCATTTGTTCCAGCATGTTGCTTTACAGTAATTTAAAATACAATTTCCTTTTTTAACTTGCCATTGCAATATTGCTAAGTTACTTTCAAAACAGTACATCCACCATGCTGTGCGTCTGATAGAATCTTTTATACTTGAGAGGACAGTCACTTTTTAAATGCATGTTCTTAAATGACTCACATTCTGTGAGAGCCAAGAGATACAGCCCCTTTTATTCCATTATGGACCAAATCCTGCCTGATTTACACTCTGTCCAATCCCATTCAAGGTTGTGTAGAACGTAAGTGGGGGTAGGATTTAATCTATTGGGTTTCATCGATAAAGGTGGTGGTGTAGTAGGGTGGGTACCTATGGTTCCTATATTGTTTGTTTCTGGTATTTATCTGACCCCATAAATTCTCTTACTAGGCCCTAGTTTACACTATGACTTTAGGTCGAATTTAGCAGCGTTAGATCGATTTAACCCTGCACCCGTCCACACGACAAAACCAGTTTTGTCGACTTAAAGGGCTCTTAAAATAGATTTCTGTACTCCTCCCTGATGAGGGGATTAGCGCTGAAATCGACATTGCCAGGTCGAATTTGGGGTAGTGTGGATGCAATTCGATGGGATTGGCCTCTGGGAGCTATCCCAGAGTACACCATTGTGACCGCTCAGGCTGCACTAGTCAGGTACACAGGAAAAGCCCCGGGAACTTTTGAAGTTCATTTCCTGTTTGTCCAGTGTGGCGAGCTCATCAGCACAGGTGACCACGCAGTCCCAGAATCACAAAAGAGCTCTAGCATGGTCCGAATGGGAGGTACTGGATCTGATCGCTGCATGGGGAGATGAATCATTGCTATCAGAACTCCATTCCAAAAGACGCAATGCCAATATACATGCTCAAATCTCCAAGGGCAAATGCGAGGTGTTTATTTACAATGCTCACCACTGCAGCAGTGATCTGAGCGGACTCCCGCTTGCAGAACTATGGCACATGTGCGGGCAATCCAGGAAAAACGGTGCGAAAGGATTGTCTGCCATTGCTTTCATGGTGGGAGGGGGGGAAAAGGGGGGGGGGGGGCGACTGACGACATGTACCCCGAACCACCCGTGGCTACCTTTTCCGTTATCTCATTTATTTTTAATTAATAAAGAAAGAATGCATGGTTTCAAAACAATAGTTGCTTTATTTTGAAGGGGGGAGGGTGGTTGGCTTACAGAAAATTAAAATCAACAAAGGGGGCAGGTTTGCATCCAGGAGAAACTGGTTTTCAAAGTCTCTGTGATGCGCAGCGTGCCTTGCTATGCTCTTCTAATCACCCTGGTGTCTGTCCGCTCAAAATCGGACGCCAGGCAATTTGCCTCAACCTCCCACCCTGCCATAAATATGTCCCCCTTACTCTCACAGATATTATGTAGCACACAGCAAGCAGCAATAACAATGCGAATGCTAGTTGCGTTGAGGTCTGATCAACAGCGGCAGCGAGCTTATAAACATCCAAAGGCACATTGCACCACCATTCTGCACTTGCTAAGCCTATAGTTCAACTGTTCCTTACTAATGTCCAGAGTTCATGAGCTATGGGAGCAAGGGATAGGCGTGACTGCACGGTGCTGCCGGCAGGGAGAGCAGCCAGGTCACTGCAGATCAGGATGGCAGAGTTGCAGCGGAAGCGGCGGAGCGAGCAAAACAACATCGTTGCTCCGAGGACGGCTAAAAGTCATACTGATGGCGATGGCTATTACTCATTCTGCACGATCTGCTGCTGGATTGCAGGAGCTCGGGATGGCAGAGTTGCAGAGGAAGCGGCAGAGCGAGCCAAACACCATTGCTGTTCCAGACAACTATAAGTCCTACTGACAAGGACGGCTGCAAGACTTCTTCTCCGGCGACAAAGGAGAGGAATATGATGCGCCTAAAATCTAAACAGGCTCGCACATGTCCCAGAGTCACTACCCTTTAGACTTGCCTGCAACAGCAGTGGTGATGGAAAGCTGAGCAGGCTTCCGCTTGCAGTGTTATGGCATCTGTACGGTTAACCCAGGAAAAAAGCTGTGAAAGGATTGGCTGCCATTGCTTTCACAGAGGGAGGGAGGGAGGGTTGACTGACGACATTTACCCAAAAATACCTGTGACAAATTTTTTGCCCCATCAGGCATTGGGAGATCAACCCAGAATTCCAATGGGCAGCAGGGACTGAGGGAACTGTGAGATAGTTACCCACAGTGCACCGCTCCGAAAGTCGACGCTAGCCATGGTACTGTGGACGCACTCCACCGACTTAATGCGCTTAGTGGGGACGCATGCAATCGACTGTATAAAATCTGTTCTGAAAAATCTACTTCTATAAAATCGGCCTAATTTTGTAGTGTAGACATACCCTAGTTCAACTTCCACTAATGGGCTTGGGTGACACTGGAAATGGTAAGACCCCCGGGAATGGGGGAAACAAAGGTATAAATAGTCTACAATCCGATATGACCAGCCTGAAGGTGGACTGCCCAGCCCCAGAAGTGGGCAGGGCTCTCCTGCGAGGGGGAGGTTGTCACAGCAGGCTAGCTGTAAGAGGATGATTCAAAACCAGTCCCCAGCAGCCTCTGCTGGCAAGGCCTCTGGGAGCCCTGGCTAGAGACAATTGCTGACCTCACCTGGCAACAGGGCCGGCTCCAGGCACCAGCAAAACAAGCTGGTGCTTGGGGCGGCACATTTCTGGGGGCAGCATTCTGGCACCGGCCATGCCGCCCCTAGAAATGTGCCCCGGCCGGCCGCCCCAGCTCACGTCCACTCTGCGCTGGCGCAGCCGCCGCCGGCTTCTCCCCGAGAGGCGGTGCATGAAACAGCTGTTTCGCGCACTGCTTCTCCCCCTCCCTCCCAGGCTTAAGAGCCTGGGAGGGAGGGGGAGAAGAGAACTCGAGCGGCCGCAGCACGCATCTCCCTCTCCCTCCCAGGCATGCTCCAGCCGGGGACAGCGGGGGCCGTGGGCATGCCGCGCTCGCTCCCCACCGGCCGGGGAGAGCGGGGGCCGCGGGCATGCCCCGCTCGCTCCCCGCTGGCGCTCCGGCCGGGGAGAGCAGGGCAGCCAGCATGCCACGCTTGCTTCCCACCGGCTGGGGAGAGCGGGGGCTGCGGGCATGCCGTGCTCACTCCCCAGCTGGTGGGGAGCGTTTCCTCAGCCAGCGGGGAGTGAGTGCAGCATGCTCGCGGCCCCCGCTCTCCCCGGCCGGCATTGAAGTTTTTTCGGCGGGTGTTGGAGGGTTTTTTTTTGTTTGGGGGGGTGGCATTTAGGGTTTTTTTGTTTGTTTGTTTTTTTGCTTGGGGTGGCAAAAACATTAGAGCCGCCCCTGCCTGGCAAATAATCTCTCCATTGCAGCTGCTCCCAAGGAAGCTGAAGGGAGTAAATTGTATCCCCAGAAGCCTCATCATTGAATCTGGCGCAGGGTGTTGGGCTAGAAAATCTTCCAATGTTTACTCTTCCAAAAGCCATCCTCTGCTTAGTAATTTAGAATTGCCAGAAGCTGGGAATGGGCGGCAAGGGATGGGTCACTTGATGATTACCTGTTCTATTCATTCCCTCTGAAGCACCTGGCACGGGCCACTGTTGGACGACAGGATACTGGGCTAGATGGAACATTGGTCTGATCCAGCATGGCCTTTATGTTCTTACAATGAACTTGATTATGACAGAATGCTTACTGTGAGACCATTATGCTTCATGATTTCAATTATAAATGGAGCTACTGCTTAGACAAATGAGGAAGCTGAAGTGAGGAAGGACAGGCTAAAAATTCAGAGTCTAAACTCAAAGGAAAACCTTCATGGCTGTAATTCACCACTCAGTTACATGGATTACAGAGTGGGGGCCCATTTGGATTTTTTTGCTCCTGTCAACTGCCACCTCAGCAACATAATTCATCTGGTTTATTTTTTTTCCTTTGTGGACCATCCGACTTTGCAGGTAGGGTGGTGTAAGCACTGAAGGAAAAGAACACCAGAACAGCTGATTATGGGTACCACTTCAACCTGACTCCCATAACATGACTGAAGCCATAGAAAAATTCTGAAAACAACCCATGAGAATTACCATATTACTCACTCAGTCATTTATTGATGTATCTGTTTGCTCCCACCTAACAAGTTTGGCTATTCTACAAACAGGCAAAAATAATTAAGCAGCACCTCTGTATTAGCAGACTGTCCACTTGAGTGTGCTGGTTTTTCCTATAGTCACCGGTTTCCTTTTTTTATATTTTAGTAACACTTAGAACTTTTACACATCAATGATTATTTAGCATGTTCAGTAGTGTCTTCCATGTGAGGATTTCAAAGCATTTAAACAGTCTTCTGAATTAACCCTCACGGCATCCTTGTGAGGCAGATAAATATTTTTCTCCTCCTCAAATCCCCGCACAAATGTTGCTTCATGCTGACTTTGCACGTTGCCCAGCACAGAATCAGCTTCCAGCAGCATCAAGCGCATAATGTAGCTTGTTTCCACTGAATCATTGGATGCAAGTGAGTAGCTGGGCAACAACTGCCCAATAATAAAATCTAACTATGTTATATCCATTTGTAGAGGCTGGGGTGCGCAAATTTACATTTGTGTAGCGGAATGGGTTTTTGAGAGTGTGATGCGCTTATCATTGGACATCTACTTTGCTCCAGTCTGAAAAGTTTGGCCTACGACCAGTAAATGTTCCAGACTCCCAGTGACACAAGTGATACAGTGAAAGCTACAGGGAGAAAACTCCCGAATGAAGACATAGGAAATAATTCTTGACAGGAAGGGCTGTGGGTGAACCACTGAAACCCAAAAGGATTTAACAATAGATATTGACTTTAATTAAATTTAACATCCTGCAATAAATAGCCCCATAGAATTCAATGGGACTACTTATAGGAATAAGATTATGCTTATGCTTAAGTGTGTGAAAGATCAGGACCTTAATGTTGAGCCAGCCCGAGGAAACTGTATAATTTTGCTTAACATTAGTATTTTCTTCCTCTGATTCATGACATTTTTAATTGTTACTGTCAATTTGCAGGGATGCTTAAAATAGTGTAGTTGAAGCCCAGTGTTTCAGACACTTTAAAGACTGATATAACTTGGTAGGAAATGTCATCTGGATGCTAACAATAGTACAGTATTCTTTAAACTGATCTCATACACTGAGAATGTTTTTAAAATAGTCCTTGTTACTAGAGGGCCAGTTTTAGTCCTAATATTTGCCCAATGGAAGTGAGGCAATATCAGTAAGAGAAGAAATGTTAATTCTGAGCCCCTTAGAAAAGGGGCTTTACAAAGGAGATTAAAAGCACAAGCTGCAACTATTTCAAAACAATTAACAATGTCTCTTAGATAGCTAATGAATATTGAAAAATATTAAACATCATGAATGTTCAGATTTTTGTGAATATCTGAACACATTGTTCTTTCCTCTTAATTATGTCCGCTCTCAAGCACTTTTCAATAAACACTCATTTCCTTTTTCACCTGGTAATATAGCATTCTAGAAAAAAGCAAGACATTCACTTTGCCTAACAGGAATTTCATTTCATGACAGACAAAATTAAGTTGAGAGGATGTGAGTCTTTGATCAGGACAATTAAACATTTTGTAATCAGTAATTAACTCCTCCTCTCCAGCTCTTGTATTTATGAACAGAACTCACCCTTCTTAGTCATATGAGTAGTCATATTCTTTTCAGTGGAACTATTTGTGGCAATGGATGACCAGGATTTGGTACAAAGTTCAAAATACTTAAGGGTTGCCTTAGTTTACTTAACAAAGCCTTAAGACATTGATCATGGAACTGTACAGTATGAACTTGTCCTCTGTCATAAATATTACATGAACTTAAAATAAGAACAGGCCAGGAAAATTAGATCACTCAACAGCAAATAGAATTTAAGTTTCATGAAGAAAAGTGATAGAAGCCAAATGAAATCCTAATAAAAGAGTTAATTAGTAGTCGGGTGGAGTTTTTATGAAGATAGGATCTCCTTATCACATCAATATTCCAAGAAATTTCATTAAAATGTGCAGTTTGTCTAAACACACTGTCCGGAAATCAGCAGGACTCATGTACGCTGCATGTATCAATTTACTGCAGATTTAAGGTTAAAAATTCTGCTGAGAGAATTAATTGTGAAATGAAAAGGAAAATAAGTAATTTTTTAACAAATTATTGGTTGCATGTACAACCAAGTCATTATTAACTTTACCACACAGCATTACAGTCCTGCTTGAAAAACACAGAATTCTACTCTTGAGCTCAAGGAGAAATCTACAATAGCTAAACTAAAACAGTATTAACATATAGAGGCCAGATAATCAGCTGGTATAAACATAGCTCCTTCACTTCAGCGAAGATGCATTGATTTATATCTGCTAAGCATCTGGCCCTATATTCTATCTGTATGTAGGCCAGTGACCAAAAGGTAACAGTCCCATTTACTTGATCTGGTTTAATATTTCATGTTGTAAAATGCCGTGGTGCATACTTGAGCCAATACTTTATTATATACAACTTTATATTATTATAGCTGTGTAAAAAATTCACAACAAAACCCAAGGCAAGACTAAATTAAAACAAAAACAAAAAAAACCTGACCGAGTTCCTCGAAGCTTTTGAATAATCCCAAGCGCAGATTTGTGCAAATCAAGGAAAATGCATGGCTTTCATAGGACGCTTTTTTTTTTTAATCAATTTTCCTGTCAGCTGAGTTTCACTTTAAAACCATACCTGTAAGATACAGAAGTGATAACCCAGATCAATCATAACCAAGGGAGAGTCTTACGGATCTAAACACCAACTTTAGCAAAACTATTTGGGGTTGAAATATTAAATTTTAATAGAGGATGCGTCTAAAATCCCAGGCCTCCTGTAAAAATCTCAACCTTATTCATTACTCTGTATCACTGTTGTAAAGTATTTCAATTATCCAATAAGGGAGCTGAAATAATACCATGTGATTTAGGCAGCCTTCCACACAACACAACGAATGAATAACAACTCAACTAAGCAAACACTCCATGAGAAAAGAGTCTGAAATGTATCCAAGTTATTTGGCAAATACTTACAAATAAATTCACAGATTCAGAACTCAGTTGCAAACAATTGACTAACCAAGATAGAAGCTTAATGTTCTTCCCAAAGAATAGTTTGAAACAGAATCTACAATATTTTTTAAACTTTGATAAAGAAATAAAAAAGGCAAGACACAGTGCACTAAATGAGCCAAGGGTAGAAACTTTTGCCCACTTAATGCATATCTCACACAGTACTTTATTTCACTTCTACGTGTCCTTCCCTGACGCAGAGAAATCCTAATAAAATTGCTCTCCCTGCAAATCTTTCCAGTATGAGCCTGAGTGCTGCTAAGAATAAAATTCAGTTTACAATAATGTGTTGATGAAATTGACCCTTTCACCTCAGCCTTGTGCTTTGGCTGTGACACACGATTCATTTTCTTAGAGGAAAACTCAGTTAAAATTACACTGGCAAAAACCAGGACTTCTTGCCTTCTTGCTGAAAACAATTAAAAGTCAAAAGTTTCATTTCATGTGTAGAACTTTTCACATAGTTCCAGTAAGGCTGAACCCCTTCTCTGTGATTGGTTGGGAAGTAGCCAAGAGTAGCATGTACTCTGTTTACGCCACTCCCCACACAAGGAAAGTAGAAGCACAGTCAGGCATTTGGATCCGGATCCAAAAACCCACTGAATGGGGACTATCCATTGACTTCAATGAGATTCGGATCATGCCTTGATAACTTTTATTAGTTATTTGTTCTGTGGTGGTGCCTAAAGGCCCTAAACTGGGGATCAGGGTATCCATATGCCAGGCACTGCACATGTAGATTAGTAGAGAGAAACCCTTTCCCACAGACAGTAGGGATTGGAAGGAGTAGATGACAAGTTCTCATTTTTGTTATCTGGAGCCTTCTGAATAACAAGCCTGCTTATTTTTCTCTGCTGAAGTAATGGGCTCATAAAGAACTGCCTCCATCTAAATACTGGGGTCACCATTCGACAACAGCTTCCACACAGTTGTAGCTGAGGTACCTTCCTAAGTTAAGTGTTTCCTGTTCTAAGTTATTGCATGGTAACTGTTGGTAAGTATTGACTTTATAATAGTATCCATTGTAAAAACACCTTTTGTTAATTTGACAGTAGACAGTTTTTTGACATAGTTAAGCAGAATCTGAAAAGAAAGTAATGGAATCCTACTCAGACATTCAGCACAGAGCATCCAATACTAACAGAAGCTAGATAAATAGACTTGGAAGGATATGTTTATTAGATGATAAATATTGATTTCAGAGTGCACAGACAAACAGGTGAAAAAATACTTCCATGGATGATAATTGAAATTTACAGAGAGGCAAAGTAAGAAAAATGCTGCTTAAGAACTTGGAGTTTGATTTAAGGATATTTACTTTATATATTTTGATATGCAATGTTGACAATTTGTGTTTAAGGGTTATAAAACTTTAACTATTTGAATCTCAATGTCTACTGCCATTGAATAAATTATCTGACCCCCTCATAATTTCCCACAACTGTGAAAATTTAAATAGATAAAAATAAAATGCTTAGATGCAAACATTGACCTTATCCTCATATTTATAAAAAATAAAAGCCAAACACTGCCAAGCCTATATTGATAATTATCTGTTGGGAGGGCTGCATTTTCAGGATGAATTGCAGAGAACATGCTGAGAACAATGAGAGGAGAGAGAGAGAGCTATTTCTTTCTTGGGGCAGAATCTCTAATTAAATTCTCATTTACTTCAGTCTCTGGAAATCAATGAGATGGACTGCAGCAGACGACACCCCCATATGCATCACACCACTGATTAGTTAGCAACCAGGTTTGATAAATTTGTAGTCAATATTTCTTTGCCTGTACTAGACGACATTTGAACATATGCAGGCATTTTGTCACCCTAAGGTATTTTTGAATCACACAATCAGGCCCTAGATACATATTACTACATGGAGTATGCATCATAAACTCAGACTCATAGACTTTAAGGCCAGAAGGGTTCATCAGAATCATCTAGTCAGACCGCCTGCACATTTCAAGCCACAGAACCTCACCCACCCACTCCTGTAATAAATCTATAATCTCTGGCTGAGTTACTGACATCCTCAAATCATGGTTTAAAGACTTCAAGTTACAGAGAATCCACCATTACACTAGTTTAAACCTGCAAGTGACCCATGCTTCATGCAGTAGCATAGCCAGGAGGGGAGCAGGGGGAGTGGCCACTCCCCCTTGAGCAGAAGCGGCGCCTTTTTTTAGCAGCACTAAAAAAAGGCGCTGCTTCTTTTTAAGCACCGCTTCTTACGATCACCCGGCAGCGCTCCGGGTCTTCGGTGGCATTTCGGCGGCGGGTACCACCGAAGACCCGGAGTGAGGTGCCGAAGTGCCGCCGAAGACCCGGAGCGCCGCCGGGTGAGTACAGGGGGAGGTGCCTTTTTATAGCGCCGCTCCCCCTGCACTCTGGACCTGGCTGCACTACTGGCCCCATGCTGCAGAGGAAGGTGACCCCCCCACAGGGTTTCTGATGCAGGGGAAAATGCCTTACTGACCCAAATATGGCGATCAGTTAGACCCTGAGCATGTGGGCAAGAGCCAGCAGCCAGACACCTGGGAATCCATTAAGAACTGGCTGAACCTAAATACAGTGGTCACCATTTTCCAGCAGCTGCCAGACAGTGGTATCTAGAGACACCTTCCAATGCTAAATAGCTCTTATGCTAGTTTATTCTTGGTATCTGTGAATGAATTGACTTGAATGGTGACCATTGTAAATTGACTTTAGAGTGCGACTTTTGACATAGTGTTGTTGTAGCTGTGATGGTCTCAGAAGAGAAGGTGGGTGAGGTGATCTCTGTTTACGGGATCAGTTTCTGTTGATGAATGAGACAAGCTTTTGAGCTACACAGAGCTCTTCAGGTCTTGCAGAATGTGAGTATGCTTGAAAGCTTGTCTCTTTCACCAACAGAAGTTGGTCCAATAAAGAGAGAAAGTGGGTGAGGCGATATCTTTTTATTGGACCAACTTCTGTTGGTGAAAGACACAAGCTTTCAAGCATACTCATAGTCTTCAAGACCTGAAGAGCTCTGTGTAGCTCAAAAGCTTGTCTCATTCATCAACAGAAGCTGATCGAATAAAAAGATATCACCTCAGCCATCTTCTCTCTTTTGATACAATTAAGCAGAATCATTTAATAGAAAAAATGTTCTTTGTTGACAAAAGTCTTTGATTAAATATGGCACAATTAATTCACCACCAGTACATTACACAAAAAAGTATTGCTTTGCAATGGAGTTGTATTTTGTATCCACACCTGAATGCTGATCAACCCCTTTATATCATAGTACAGATAGATACATGCCTATCTCTGGGGAAAACAGTATAATACTGAGAGATAACTAATATAAATAACTTCCTGTTCCAAAGTTTTGAATGCCCTAAGTCAATATTTTGATTTGTTTATATTATAGATATATTGTGACAGAGTTCCTCCTCTACCTCGGTGGGTCCTGCGCTTATTGGCGGATTTTGCTTGCCTCAGAGATCTTCCCCTCTAGTAGAATCCACAGTCCAGGTTAACTCCTCTTGTGTCTGATCAGGAGTTGGGAGTTTTGGGGGGAACCCGGGCCCGCCCTCTACTCCGGGTTCCAGCCCAGGGCCCTGTGGATTGCAGCTGTTTAGAGTGCCTCCTGGAACAACTGCACGACAGCTACAACTCCCTGGGCTACTTCCCCATGGACTCCTCCCAACACCTTCTTTATCCTCACCACAGGATCTTCCAGCAGTACGCCCTCCTACTCTCAGCTCCTAGTGCCTCTTGCTCCCAGCTCCTCACACGCAACCTCCTTCCACAGCTCCTGACATGCGCCCCTCACTGACTCACTGGGAGGCTTTTGACTAGTTTCAGCCAGCCCGTGATTGGCTTCAGGTGTCTCAATCAACCTCCCTGCCTTCTGGAAAGTTCTTAATTGGCCCCAGGTGTCTTGATTAACCTGGAGCAACTGCCATAAGGTATCAGGGATTTGTTTAGCCTGGGGCTAACATACTGGTTCCTTACCACTTTCCTATAGCCCTCTGGCCTTGCCCCATCACAATGTGTATGGGATTGATATACTGCAGCACCCCAAAGATCAGAAGCTCCAAGCTCCAAGCTTCAAAGGAGCTGCCGCCGAAGCGCCACCGATTACGGTGGAGGAGCGCTGCTGCCTAGGGCAGCAAAAACCCTGGCACTGCTACTACAAGCAGCCCTTCTCCCCAAGACAAATGTTGGTATAATGTTATGCTCAGGTAAGAAGGCAAAGAGTTTCCTTGTAGCCTCAGAATATGAAGTTGAATAGAAGAATGAAGATAGTGTAGAACTGTAAAATATCATACCTCCATTTACCAATACGCAATTTTTAAAGCCTTGATCTGTCCAGGGATAACTGTAACATTCTGAAATACTGCCCCATTGTGGTGGTAAGTAAAAATAGCACTAATTTACTGCTCTAACTTCAGATGGCTTGATGTTACAGGACCCACAGAGATTGTGGGAGGGAACAAGAGGTAGACCCACTGTTGTTGCTCATCACCTCTCTTTTGTATGGTTTTCCTATTTTTAGTACTCATCAGTCTCTTTCACCTGGTAATGGTAACTGATCTTTAGGCCACACAAGTCTCTCTTTTCTTCCCGGGCTGACTTAGAGGAGATTAAAGTAAATTGCAGATGGAAAAAAGTGCACTCACTTTCATGGGATTTTGAGAACAAAATTAAAATCAATTTTCAATAGTCTTTAGGGTTCTTATCTTGGCTTAAAGAATAAATAGGCAGGATTTACTTACCCATGCTGTTATTTTTGTAGGGGAGGGGTAGGGCAGGTTGGTGGTAGGCCAGGAGGAGTATCATTATAGACCACCATCCAAGCTACATCCCTCTCCACCTTTCCTTGCTCCTTTGCAATTTTCAGATCGGATCTCCACTAGATACCAATGAAGAATCTGTGTGCATTTAGCTCATTACTTTTAACAGTAATTAGTTGCATAACTTTATCACACCTCAATGGGAGAACAGGCCCTGTGAGTTTAATTTATAACTCCCATGGCTCTCTTCTGGTTCCAATACACAAAGTCCTGTCTCACTTGCACCTCCAGTTATCTCACATCCTCAACGGAAATGTTCAAATAATAGAGATCTCATCTGCTCCACGAAATACAAATCACATGATACTGTGCAACATATAACCTTATGTCACCAAGCAGAGGCTTCTATTATTGTGGCAAATGGGCTCAAAGGACTCTCCTTTCCTTCAATGGGCCTTGGATCAGGTCCTGTATGCGTAATATGCAAGGACCATTGATTATATTAAACAAACATTCATCATCATCATCAGGAAGAGTGTTGGAGGTTACACTTTCTGTGGCAACACTTTCCCTGTTTACATGCGAACACAATCATGCAATAAAGTTGCTATGTTGGGCAAACAGAATACAAGTTTCCCCATATATATATATATAAAACCACTATTAGGGTTGGCGGGTGCCGAAATATTATTGTACAACTAGTCATGGCTCAGCAGCAACACTGAGATTTATTGGTAGTGAAAGAGAGTGAGGTGTGCCTCGAAATGATGGTGATAGACAAAGGAAATTACTACATTTACCTCTGTGATGCTATTCGTGTACTTGGCAACATTCCAGCCGTGGCCTTGCATGAACAAAGGAAGAAAACAGAAGTCAGGAAACAGAGGCTAACAATGGACAAAGCATGAATTCACAAGTGGCCTTGTAAATAACATAGTAGATAAAGAAATAGTAAGAAGAGTGATGTGTGATAAGTATGCAGCAGCAGCTTTGTTTACCTGCATATTGTATAGCTTGTGGACTGTTCAGGATTTGTTTATGCAATGCACATGCGTAAGTCTATCTGATTTATTATGTGCTTTTTGGAGTTGTGGTAAACCCCTAGGCCCACCTCATTGTGTCTGAGCTGGATCACCTCGATGTGGTGTTGCTGTATGCCATGAATATAAAAAACAACCCTCAGTGATGAATCTGGATTTGAGCTAAATTCTTGAGAACCGAGTGAAAAAGGTCTCGGAGAAAAATCCCAACATCCAGAAGACCTCTTTCTAAGTTCATTTTTCAGGTGAGGTGTTTGAACCGTCATTTCTGCGCTTACATTGACTATTTACTGTAAAATACTTTGTGGGGGCCATCAAATGACAACCTAGTCAAGTGATCAGGTTTAGATAAACTTGACTGACTGTCAGGGTCGGCTCTAATGTTTTTGCCGCCCCAAGCAAAAAAACAACAACATCCCAAACGCCGCCCCCAAAACAAAAAAAACAACCCCCCGCAACGCCCGCCGAAACAACCCTCCCCGCCCCTCTCTGCCCGTGGCCCCGCTCCCCCGCCGGCAGGGAGCGAGCAGGGCATGCCCGCCCGCGGCCCCGCTCTCCCCGGCCTGCGGGGAGTGAGCGCGGCATGCTGGATGCCCCGCTCACCCCAGCCGGAGCGCCGGCGGGGAGCGAGCGGGCATGCCCGCGGCACCACTCTCCCCGGCGGCGGGGAGCGAGTGGGGCATGCCCGGGGCCCTTCTCTCCCCGGCCGGAGCGCCGGCGGGGAGCAAGCGGGGCATGCCGGCGGCCCCGCTCTCCCCTGCCGGCGGGGAGCGAGCGGGGCATGCCCGCGGCCACGCTCTCCCGGGCCAGCGGGGAGCAAGGCTGCCCCACTCTCCCCAGGCCAGAGCGCTGGGGCGAGCGGGGCATGCCTGGGAGGGAGGGGGAGATGCGTGTCATGGCCGCTAGGGTTCTCTTCTCCCTCTCCCTCCCAGGCATGCCTCGGGGAGAAGCTGAGCCGGCAACGCAGAGTGGAGGTGAGTTGGGATGGCTGGCCGGGGCACATTTCTAGGGGCGGCATGGACGGTGCCAGAATGCCGCCCCTAGAAATGTGCCGCCCCAAGCACCAGCTTGTTTTGCTGGTGCCTGGAGCCAGCCCTGCTTACTGTGGATTATTGAAAGCAGCAAAGATTAATAAGGAGCCTGAGTAATACCCATTTAAATCAGAGAAGAGTGCTGAAGCAGAAATATGTTGTTTTCACAAAGTGCTTTTTTTTTCTTAACCAGAAAAGTAGTGCAGGGTAAATGCCCAGACACAGGTGCATAGGGAATTGATCACACTTCTGTCTCCCCTTGGGAACTGATGTGCAGCTAATTCCCTCCCCATCATATTATGAACAATTCCCCTCACAAGGGTCAGATGTGAATTTCCAGATTCCAAAGCTGGTTTTAGTCAGCTCAACACACCCTAAACTATTTTACTGAAAGTGACAAATGATTTGCTGAGTGCAAACACTGGCAAAGATGCTTATTTACTACTGTTGGATAGTTTCGCAGGTTTTTCACATCAAAGATCAATAGACTAGAACATAATTTAGTTTAGTTTTGATGGAAAGTACATTACTGTGATTTTAACTTCATGTTTACTTTGTTCATTGCTGCTTTTTAATAATCTTCTCCTCTCTAAATTAGGCAGAAATGCCATGGGGTCCTGAACTCAAACTACTATTTTATTGTGGTTCATGCTGTAAAATTGGTGCTCAGCCACTACAATTAGCTCTCTATAAATGCCAGTTGATAGAGATAGCTACATTGGAGAAATCTGTGTATCAGAAATTCTCCAGTACAGAGCAAAATAAATTTGCTAACGAAACATTCATTTTGTCTAACAGAACCAAAGCTACACATTTCTTTATATGGTTTCTTGCAAAAAGAGACTGAATCAGTTTTGAACTCCTCCGTATACAATTGTATTTACACTGCAATAGATTCTTTCAACCTGTGGAAGTGTATTGTTGGCTTCCAGTATATGCTGCATGCAGTCCCATGGTGACCTTAATCCAGGACAATCTGCTTTTGTATTTTTTCCAGTCTCTTAACCCTCCCCCATTCCCCCAGTAAAGAACAGAGATTTTATGTTTCCATCACAACTTCTGCAATAGATAAACTCTCCCCAAGGCATCTATTTTGTGTGGCCTGGCTAACTCATTTGTAGCATGAGAGCTTGTGAGTAATGCAGAACTCATGCTAATGAACTTTGCACCACAGTACATCATGTATAAGGTGTGTGCATTCATTCACACATATACATATATATATACACCTAGGGTTAGGCTGATCCATAAGGGATATGAGCAACAGAGGAATCCCAGGAAGGACTGGGTCACAATTCACTTCTTGCTCTCCCCACCACCCTCTCTTTGGAGGAGAAGCCGGGGAGGGGGGAGAGAGGGAGTTGGTAACTTACTTCAGTCCTGCAAAAGGTATATCTTAGTACCCTCCCTTGTGCTGAGCCACTTCTACTGATGGAGCTGGGGTGAGCCATGACTCCCCTTTCACAGGCTTATAAGGGGGGATACCTAATGTACAGCACTCACTTTACAATTTCAAACCTCTGGAGATGCCCTACACAGTGGGTCCTGACTTCTCTGCCTGGCCCTGTAGAGCCAGAACACAATCTAGCCTCTATCCCACACAGCCCCTATGTAGTGTGGACACAGCAGTGGCATTCATCCTTCAAATCACTGAAGAGCCACTCTGTCATATGCGCCGACTCCGTGCGTGGTCTGGGGCTGGAGCACTCACGGGGAAAAATTGGTGGGTGCTGAGCACCCACCGGCAGCTCCCCGCCGGCCCCCCCCCCACCCGCACCCAACTCACCTTCCGGGGTTCCTGCCGGAGGGAGGTGCCTCCCCATACCCGTCCCCCGAGGAGCTGCCCTGCTGCGCTTTCCCCCACAGCTCCCCCAGCGCCCCGCCAAACAGCTGAGAGGCGGGCGGCTGGGCTAAAAAAAGCCGCAGCTTTTCGACAGGAGGCGCCTCCCTCCGGCGGGAACCCCAGAAGGTGAGTTGGGCACAGGTGGAGGGAGGGGCCGGCGGGGAGCTGCCGGTGGGTGCTCAGCACCCATCAATTTTTTCCCAGGGGAGGAGGCGGGGTCGGGGATTTGGGGAAGGGGCAGGGCTGGGGGTGGAGTTGGGGGCGGGGCTGGGGGTGGAGTTGGGGGGGGCCGGGGCGCGAGCACCCACCAGCACCGCCTAAAGTCGGCGCCTATGCACTCTGTCACTTAAGAGCAGCCATACTGGGTCAGACCAAAGGTCCATCTAGCCCAGTATCCTGTCTTCCAACAGTGGCCAATGCCAGTTGCTTTAGAAGCAATGAACAGAACAGGTAATCATCACGTGATCTGAAGGCAGGCTGTTTGTCACCCATGAAATAAACAGACTCAGAACAAGACATATTTTATGTGTTTATTACAAAGCCACAGCTAGTCTCCTCATTATACCAGCTAATTACAGATTACTATCTGAGCCCTATTGTTTAAGGTTCTATGAGCGATCTAGCATTCAAATTCTGTCACCTATTCAGGTAAGTCTAGCTCAGGGGTAGGCAACCTATGGCATGGGTGCCAAAGGCGGCATGTGAGCTGATTTTCAGGGGCACTCACACTGCCCGGGTCCTGGCCACCAGTCTGGGGGTCTCTGCATTTTAACTGAATTTTAAATTAAGCTTCTTAAACATTTTAAAAACCTTATTTACTTTACATACAATAGTTTAGTTATATATTATAGACCTATAGAAAGAGACCTTCTAAAAATGTTAAAATGTATTACCAGCACGCGAAGCCTTAAATTAGAGTGAATAAATGAAGACTTGGCACACCACTTCTGAAAGGTTGCCGACCCCTGGTCTAGCTCCATGTCACAGCCACCCAGATCTTCTGTGACAGTCTGTTTTAAATTGTCATTTTGTAACCACAGCCACTTGTCAGTGTCAAGACATTAAACAAGGTCTGTTCAAACCAGAGAAGAGCCTACAAAGGGCTATCAGAAGTCACGTGTGGAGCAAGGACCTGAGGTTTGACATCACTGTTGTAACCGTCTACTATAGAGCTTTGCTCTAAGAGGCAAATTCAGCTCCCTGTCTCATGAGTGCAGATGCTCCCCCAGGGAGCAGGATTTCTGATGCACCATTGCATAAGGAGGGGACTGGATCTGGGTGAGAGGTTATGCAAGAGAAGTGCACCTCTGCATGGTGAAGAACATTACTCACTGGGAGTAGGATAGAGGGGAGTCAGAATACAGAGCAATCGTGATCTGCTCTACAGCAGCTATTCCAGCCTGGTGCCAGATCCTCCAGTCTTGTCCTGAGACAAGGGGAGATTTCTTTTACCTGCAACCCCTGCACTGGCACATCCTGGCAACTCAGGAGAGACACAAGGTGTTGCAAACTAGCCCAGCAACCCACTGTGGAGTCACCAGTCTGTTGCAAGTGGATTTAGCTGCTGGATCCCATGTGCTTCTAAGGCAACTGGGTCTGGGTAGAGTCTAATCCCATTTCTAACTCTGGGACTCCCAAGCTCAGACCTTTTGTTTGATGCTCTTCCTTGAGACTTGGGAGGCTGAGAGCAGGGGAGCTGCACTAGACTCTGAAATCAAGGCCTAAGACCTCCTGAGCCCTGCAGTTGCTCACAGATAGTCCTAGGCTGTGGGCACTCTGGGTTTGCTCACTTAACCCCTTTGGAGACAGCATGGCAGGTGAGCCAGGAACACAGGCTTAGCAGAGGAATTTTGTAACCACGTTGACTTTACTATTCAAGCACTCTAGAGTTACAAGTCTTCAAACAGCAGTCCTCAGATGTCCCCTCCACTGGTCTGAGCTCACCCCTTCTGAGAGTCCATGGCTCAGTGGTACCGGTGGCACAGAATCCCTCCTGCAAGTCCTTCCTGATGGCAAAGGTTGGCCCCCATACCACAGAGATGAATCCCACTCTTAAACAGGGCCTTCATCTCTATGCCACATGCTTGGACTGTGAGGTTCCATATCCACCACTGGTGTTTATCTTCCCCTACCCCCATACCTTGCAGGACTCTGTGTAGAAAGACCATTGTTCCAAGGGGATGAGCAAGTAGTGAGAGCCAAAGTAAATAGCCCAGATTGCGAGCCATTAAGGCTGCCTTCAATGAGGTTTCAAACACTTTTCCCAGGTAGGGCAGTAGTCTGGAAGTAAGTCTGAACTAAATGCAGCCACAGTGCCAACATTTCAACACAGGTACAAACCAGACTTCAGTGTGACAGTCATAGCCAATTCCCTCACATTGGCCTCAAGTTTGGGGCCTAGATACATTGCTGCACACAAGTGAATGTTCTCCCTTAGGAGGGTTAATATTTAGTAGGAATATCCTTTCCTAAGTGCATTATCTTTTCTGTCACATACTCCAAAAGTGAACATGATTTCTTTATTAAATAGAGCTGTTCCAGAATTACATGTGATAGACCTCAGAATGGAGGGGATTAATAAGGCAAACAGGCAGCAGGCTCAATCTGCCATTTTAATGAAAGTACATATGCATTAGAGGTTGAGCCAATTAATTTGGGTTACATTGAATACTGAAGTGTCTATTGACTCAAGAATGTTGAGTCTGTTGCATGGCTCACATCTGTTTCCATTTGTAATATTGCAGCTATGATCTACTTGAATAGGAGCCTCTTGAGTGCATCTTCAAAATACTTGCTTTCTGTGGATTGTTGTTTGACTTGCAAATTAGCCACATAAACATAGGGTGAGCATTTCTAATGCCTGAACTGCTACTAGTGAATGTAGGGAAGAAAACAGGTTTACATTTTTTGTGACATATTGACATGGTGCCAAGTTACATTAATTCAAACTTCTATGACTCAGAGCTGGGCTAGGTTTTTATTTATGTCAGGCACTGGCGGCATTTGGGTATCCTCACATCTTTGAGGAACAAATGCAGAATCCACTTAAACAAATAAGCACAACATTACAGGAGCACAAGCAAAAAACAAAACAAAACAAACACACACCTTCCACATAGGTCAGAGCTTTAAAAGTCACTGTAGAATACCTTGCCATTTTCAGTGAAGAGAGAATATGGACTTGACCCTGGAGTTCTTATACACAAGATTTCCATTAAAATATAAAGATGTTTTTGCCAGGTAGGTAGAAAACAAAAGTGGATTTATTTATAGGGGCTAAAGCAAAGTTTTATACAAAAAAAGAAAAGGTTAAATTGAGTTGAACCGGGCTCAAAGTAAACTACTAAAAGACCTATGTATAAGATATACCAAACTAAAGTTATGTTGAATTAGGATTCATTACCATGGGCCTGATTCTGATCTCTTCCAAGGGTAGGAATCAGAAGAAACTTCACAGAAGGCAGTTAAGCTAAATCAGTGTAAGAGAAAAGGCATCAGGCTCCATATTCTTATCTAAGGCTAGGTCTTCACTACTCGCCGGATCGGAGGGTAGAGATCGATCTTTCAGGGATCGATTTATCGCATCTCGTCTAGATGCGATAAATCAATCCCCGAAAGCGCTCCCCATCGACTCTGGTACTCCAGCTTGCGAGAGGCACAAGTGGAGTCGATGGGGGAGCGGCAGCGGTTGACTCCCCAGTGTGAGGACGACCAGGTAAGTTGATCTAAGATACATTGACTTCAGCTACATTATTCGCATAGCTGAAGTTGCGTATCTTAGATCGACTCCCCCCTCCCGCTAGTGTAGACCAGGGCTAAGGGTATGTCTATACTACCTGCCAGATCAGCGGGCAGCGATCGATCCAGTGGGGGTCGATTTATCGCGTCTAGTCTAGACGCGATAAATCAACCCCCAAGCACTCTCCCGTTGACTCCTGTACTCCACAGCCATGAGAGGCGCAGGTGGAGTCAACGGGGGAGCGGCAGCAGTCGATTCACTGCAGTGAAGATGCCGCAGTGAGTAGGTCTAAGTACGTCGACTTCAGCTACGTTATTCATGTAGCTGAAGTTGCGTAACTTAGATCGATCACCCCACTAGTGTAGACCAAGGCTAAGAGTATGAAAGAGGACAGAGAATGATAGAGAAGGATAACAGAACCTAAGTTTTCAAAAATGACTAGTGATTTTGGATGCCTCAATTTCAAGCTGCCCTACTTGAAACATCATAAAGGACTCTGATTTTCAGAAAATGTCGAGCACTCACCAGATGAAAAAAAAATCAGGCTTCTTAAAACGCATCTGGTGTAGCTCACTAATTTTAGCAGCTACACTCATAGTTAGACCTTCTATCTACCCACCATGTTTACCATCACCAAGAGGATAGGAACCCAAAGAAAGCAGTAATGACTGCAGCATTGAAACAAGTTGTATGCATGTCAGTGAAATGACAAGAATGCAGCCCATCTTACAGCCACGCTATGACACAGTGAAGGTAAGAGTTAGCTTTCATGGGACAGCCACAAATGAGGCATTCCTTTTTTTGCACTTCACTAATATGCCTGCCACATGAACCAAAATTGTAACAGAAATGCACTCTACACAGAATATGGAATTCTCTAGTTTGGATTTATTAAAAGCATCCATCCCAAGCACTAACCACCATTGCTGAATATCTCCTTGTTGGTCCAGATTCTGATCTTCGTTCTTTATACTGAGTAGTACCCTACTCAGTGAATAGCCCCATGGAAGTCAGTGGGACCACTTGTGGAAGAAGGTGCTTCTCCGCATGAGGAAAGGGCTCAAAGTCTGGCCCATGATGTCGGACAGTGGCTCAGAGCACTGCCCCCTCTTGGGACCTCAAAAGTCTACATCCTTAAAAAGAGAAAATTTTGTTTGATATTGGACATCTTAATTTTATCATGCTGATAAGTGAACATTCAGCAAG